>CM053156.1:25000-2525000 GCA_028571685.1 Heterohyrax brucei
CTCCTAACCCTCCTAACCCTCCTAACCCTCCTAACCCTCCTAACCCTCCTAACCCTCCTAACCCTCCTAACCCTCCTAACCCTCCTAACCCTCCTAACCCTCCTAACCCTCCTAACCCTCCTAACCCTCCTAACCCTCCTAACCCTCCTAACCCTCCTAACCCTCCTAACCCTCCTAACCCCTCCTAACCCTCCTAACCCTCCTAACCCTCCTAACCCTCCTAACCCTCCTAACCCTCCTAACCCTCCTAACCCTCCTAACCCTCCTAACCCTCCTAACCCTCCTAACCCTTCTAACCCTCTAACCCTCTAACCCTAACCCTAACCCTAACCCCAACCCAACCCCAACCCAACCCCAACCCCAACCCCAACCCCTAACCCCAACCCCTAACCCCTAACCCTCTAACCCTCTAACCCTCTAACCCTCTAACCCTCTAACCCTCTAACCTCTAACCCTCTAACCCTAACCCTCTAACCCTAACCCTCTAACCCTAACCCCAAAACCCTAACCCCAAAACCCTAACCCCAAAACCCTAACCCCAAAACCCTAACCCCAAAACCCTAACCCCAAAACCCTCTAACCCTCTAACCCTCTAACCCTCTAACCCTCTAACCCTCTAACCCTCTAACCCAAACCCCTAACCCCCTAACCCCCTAACCCCCTAACCCCCTAACCCCCTAACCCCCTAACCCCCTAACCCTCTAACCCTCTAACCCTAAACCCTAAACCCTAAACCCTAACCCTAATCCCAACCCCAACACCCTAACCCCCTAAACCCCTAACCCCCTAACCCCCTAACCCCCTAACCCCCTAACCCCCTCACCCAACCCTCACCCCTCACCCTTCTCACCCCTCACCCTTCTCACCCCTCACCCTTCTCACCCTCACCCTTCTCACCCCTCACCCTTCTCACCCCTCACCCTTCTCACCCTCACCCTTCTCACCCTCACCCTTCTCACCCTCACCCTTCTCACCCTCACCCTTCTCACCCTCACCCTTCTCACCCTCACCCTTCTCACCCTCACCCTTCTCACCCTCACCCTTCTCACCCTCACCCTTCTCACCCTCACCCTTCTCACCCTCACCCTTCTCACCCTCTGACCCTCACCCTCACCCTTCTCACCCTCACCCTTCTCACCCTCACCCTTCTCACCCTCACCCTTCTCACCCTCACCCTTCTCACCCTCACCCTTCTCACCCTCACCCTTCTCACCCTCTCACCCTTCTCACCCGCTGACCCTCACCCTTCTCACCCTCTGACCCTCACCCTTCTCACCCTCTGACCCTCACCCTCACCCTCTGACCCTCACCCTTCTCACCCTCTGACCCTCACCCTCACCCTCTGACCCTCACCCTTCTCACACTCTGACCCTCACCCTCACCCACTGACCCACACCCTCACCCTCTGACCCTCACCCTCACCCTCTGACCCTCACCCTCACCCTCTGACCCTAACCCTCTAACCCCAACCCCAACCCCAACCCTAACCCCAACCCCAACCCCAACCCCAACCCCAACCCCTAACCCTAACTCCTAACCCTAACCATCTAACCCTCACCTGCACCCTCACCCTCACCCTCACCCCCACCCTCACCCTCTAACCCTCACCCTCTAACCCTAACCCTAACCACCTAACCCCCTAAACCCCTAACCCTCTAACCCTGTAACCCTGTAACCCTCTAACCCTCTAACCCTAAAACCCTAAAACCCTAGCCCCCACCCTCCGCCCTCAATCTTCTAACCCTAACTCTTCTAACCCTCGCCCTCGCCCTCACCCGAACTCTTCTAAGCCTGAGTCTTCTAACCCTCACCCTCACCCTAACTCTTCTAACCCTCACCCTCACCCTCAACCCCTAACTCTTCTAACCCTCACCCTCACCCTCACCCTCTCACCCTAACACTTCTAACCCTCAGCCTCACCCTTTCCCTAACTCTTCGAACCCTCCCCCTCTCCCCCTCTCCCCCTAACTCTTCTAACCCTCCCCCTATCCCCCTCTCCCCCCTCCCCCTCTCCCCCTATCCTCCTGACACACCCACCACTCCCCCTCCCCCATCACCCCCTCACCCCCTCACCTTCACCCCTTCACCCTCACGCCCTAACCCTCACCTTCACCTTCACCCTCCCCCTCCCCCTCCCCCTCAACCCTAACCCTAACCCCAAACCCGACGCCCTAGCCCTAAACCCGACGCCCTAGCCCTAACCCGACGCCCTAACCCTAAGCTGACGCTCTAACCCTAACCCCTAACCCCTAACCCCCTAACCCTCTAACCCCCCGAACCCGAATCCTAACCCAAATCCAAACCCGAACCCGATCCCAGAACCCTGAACCCCAACCCTTAACCCGACCCTAACCCCAGACCCCAACCTCAACTCTCACCCTCTAACCCTAACCCCCCGAACCCGAATCCGAATCCGAACCCAAATCCAAACCGGAACCGGATTCCAGAACCCTGAACCTCAACCCGAAACCCGACCCTAACCCCTGAACCCCAACCCCAACTCTAACCCTCTAACCTCTACCCCCTAAACCTAACCTTCTAACCCTCTAATCTGCAAACCCCAAACCCCCAAACTCTAACCCTGGCCCCACAACGACGCTGTGGCGTGGCGCCCTAGCCCTGGGCCTGGCCTTACGCTGTAGCCCCACTCGTCACACCTTAATCCTAACCCTAACCGGATACCCTAACCTGACACTCAACACCCTAACCTTACCCCAACACGCTATCCCAATACCCTAACGCTAACCCGACACCCTAAAACTGCCAGACCCCCCACCCTCCCAGAACTTACCTTCTTGATGCAGGCCAGGTTCAGTGAAGAACAAACACACACACACACCGGTTTTGAATCAGCTTTTAATGATTTACAAGTTCCATGTGGCCTGGCACACAGGACCAAAAACACTCCGTTCAAAACGAAGCACCCCAGATATAAAGCACTCACTTCTCTACTTCACTACGACTCACAGCAACCCCACAGGACAGATTACAACTGTCCCATACGGTCTCCGAGAAGGTGACTCTATGGAAGGGACTGCCACACCTTTCTCCCACACAGTGGCGGCTTTGTTAGCAGGACAGTGTGAACACTCCCACCACTCGTCCCAGAAGGAGCCCAACATGGGCTCCCAGCCCTCTGTGGGGTCCTTCCCAGCTTCCACCCAGTCCACCTCACTCAGGGTCTCCTGCACCATCCGAGGGGCTGACCCCTCAGGGGCTCATCAGGGGACAGGCAGCTAACTAGGGGAGGGTGCTCCTCCCCAGGGGCTTCCACGGAAGCCACCCTCTGCAGGGCCCTGGCCTGGGCTCCAAACCCTAGCAGATAGGCCCCGAGGGGCCTCAGGCCACCCCTCCCCCAGCCGGGCCCACAAACCGGTGGGACAGGTGGAAGGCCTTGGCCCCCCACGAGCTCTGTGCGCCCACCACACTGCGCGGGGCCTTTCGGCCACGGCCCTTCAGACTCCCAGATGTAGAGAAATCCGTGGCTGCGTTTTCCCCCACAGGTGGGAGGGTGAATTCCCATCAAGTCACTGGGTAACCAGGGGCTCCCTCTTGGAGCCCACCAAGTATGCTATTTCCTGGGGGAGCAGGGTCTTTGGGTCAGGTCCCCCATGAGCTCCAGACCATGGCCCTCCACCCTCGGAATCTCTGCAGCCACAAGCGGGCTGTTGCTGCTTCCTGGGTCACGGAGGGGGACCTGGCACCCCATGTCCTTTACAGCCTGGTCAGGCACCTGGAACGCCCGGAGGCCCGGGGGGCACCATCAGGGACCCGGAGGCCAGCAGGTGGGGTTACAGCAATGGACAGAGGGTGCGTAAGCGTCCCTCCAGGGCCCCCACCTCCCGTACTCACAGGAGCGGGAGCCGCGCATCTTCCCCCGACAGCCCAACACCTTTACAGCGCCCTCGCGTCCCACCGGGAAGCGGGTCCCCCACTGGGGTCCCGTGTCTCCTACCTTTCAGAAAGCACAGCAAGCACAGCGGCAAGAAACCCCAACTCAGCTCCACACTCGGACCTTCGTGGCCTCCGGAGGCGTCAGGGCCCTGAGCCGGGTCACCTGGTTGCTGCTCCGCCCACCGGCACAGGTGAGGGGGCCAATGAGGGAGCAGGATGAGGGGAGACGGGGGTGGAGCCAGGGGAAAGCTCAGGTGGGGCAAGTCAGATGAGAAGGAGGGGGGTGGGGTCAGCATCAGGGCCCTGGGCAGGGTCACCTGTGCACTGTCCCACCCACTGGCCCAGGTGACGGGGCTAATGAGGGAATATAAATGGAGGAGGAGGGGTGGAGGGACCAGGAGAAGGGTCACTATAGGAAGGGGGGTGAGGAGGCCCAGGTCGGGAGAGGGAGGTGGGGTGAGAGGAGGGGGGCTTCTGTGGGCAGTGAGGACGTGGGAGGGCTCAGGAGAAGGCCCACGGTGAGCAGTGAAGGGCCAGGCCGCTCAGGTCCTCAAGGTAACTAACAACAGGAATCACAATACAATGGAATGTCCTACAGTGCTGCGTTAACAAACTGCAAAAATAAACATATGAACTTCATGGTGTTTGCAATGAATCTCACCATCACACTACAGAAGGAGCAAAAACTCAGCCAAAGCAAAGGAAAATACAAAACCTGGAACATACCATTTTCAAGCTACAGATGAAAACAGCCACACAGAATTTTTAACCGTACACAGGTATGGGTGTAGCAATTCTGGAATTCTGTTTCTGCGTGTTAGGTAACGGACGAGACCTCCTGGGGAAGTGGTTAAGGGCATAGCTGCTGACCGAAACGTCAGTAAGTCGAATGTACTGTCCACGGTACAAAGATGGGGCCATGGGCTTCTCTAAAGATGACAGCCATGGAAACCCTGTGGGGTGCCTCTGCTGTGTCCTATAGGGTTGCTAGGAGTTAGAACCCACTCAAGGTAACAGATTAGGTTTGGGGGTTCGGGTTATGACAATGAGACCAATGGTTCCATTTACAGATACAGCTGAAAGCTCGAGCTTCCCACACAGGACAAAGGACCTACAGATGCTGCAGGAGGAAAGAGAGGACAGCTCCCAGGTTGCTAGATTAGAATTTAAATTGGGAGCATGAGTTGGTAACGGGCATATATGTTGGAGGGAAAAAAAAAAAAAAACTCTCACAACGGGGCCCATAAGCAACACGATGAAAAATGGGGAAGAAAGAAGTTTTCATACTAGTGTAGTAGCAAACTTCTTAGGATAGATTTAAAAAATAATTAGTTTAAATAGAGTTCTTTCTACAGCAGGTTTCGGGAAGTTAATGACTAGTAGAATGGCCTTTGGGTCACGGTCTTCTTAGAGACACCAAATGACTGGATGATATTACGCAAATAAGGTGCTCCTGTCCCACCAAGGACACTGGACAGCCTCGGAGAATGCAAATGAGGTGCATGGAACCCTGGGGCGGTGACCACCCACCTCAGGAAAGGAATAGTAAGTTCTGCCATCCCACTAGGCTTAAAAGGAGCCAATCCCACTGGGGAGAGGGAGACCCCACCACCATCCAGAAGAGCCCAGAATGGAGCACGTCCTTGAGACCCAGCATCCCTGAGCTGAGAGAAAGCTGTCACTCGGGAGATGGCACGAGAAGACAAGAAGTGTAGCTGAGAAAGGGCAGCAGCAGAACCAGAAGACCGTCGAGACCCTGACCCTACAACCCTGATGCTCACCCTGAAAGCCTAACCCGGAACGGGCCCTCATCCTGATAGGACCTGACCCTGACACTGACCTGAGCCCTAACACGAACCCCTCCGAGCATTTCCACCCTCCTGCTCTCAGAGGATCTACACTCTGCTGGGTCCAGCTTCGAAAACGGCACCTTCCCTTTTTGGACTCTGCCTCCTGGCTGGCTCCACTCACTGGAAACGGAGATAGTGAAGTCACGTCTGAAAGGATGGGAGTGCCTTCCGGTGAGGGCCCTGACAGCCTTCCTGGGGACACAGTGGACAGCAGATTCCCGCTAAGGGGCTCCAAGGAGATGCTCTGCTCTGAACCCGTGAGACATTCCATCCTGGCTACCGACCTTCCCACACAAGTACAGGGACTGCTGGTGTCAGGGCAGATATTCCCTCCCAGGGGCTGGCTGCCCTCTCAACCAGGGGCCGTGGAGTCTGCTCGATCTCACAGGGACACCACGGGTGTCAGAGCAGAACTGTGCTCCAGAGCATTTTCAGGGAATGATTTCTCAGAAGCAGGGCACCACGTCTTTCTTCCAAGGCACCTCTGGGTAGAGGCAGACTCATCTTCTAGTGGGTAGCTGAGCACTCCACCATGGGCACCACCCAGGGGCTCCCCACGTCCCCCTGCGGTCCACACAAAGCTCTGCCAGACCATGCCTGTTTCTGTGTCTCCTCTTGGAACGTGTCCGTCTTCCCCAGTGGCTTTACTCATTGAGGCCCAAATCAAGGGAACAATGAGTGCAGTGGTAGAAGAGACACGGTCACGAGGGGGAGGAGGGGACATCTGGACACCAATATCCAGGCCTTACACGGTAGAGTGTCACCCTTCCACTCCTCTGTCCAAGTCGACGTCTCTGGCACAGGCGGCTGCACTAGAGTTCCAGACTGAAATCAGACATAGGAAGAGAAGGAAAATAAAGTCAGAATGTTCTCCTTCCCGCCCGTCAGTGCCAAGATACGGAACGCTCTTGAACACCCCCGTTTCCTCCCACCCGATGTTTCTAACCCTCAGTGGACTGCTGAAGATTCAGCTCAGGTCTCCCTTCCCGTCTCACGAGGTGCGGAGGATGCGCGCCTCTTCTGTCCCCAAATCCGGGGCGGACCATCCTGACCCCGAACGTCAGCGATTCCGCGTCCGGCCACGAGAGGGCGTGCCAACAACCCTTTCTGCCCTCCGGGCCCCGAGCGTGGGAAATCCGCGGCGGACAAACTCCTGACACGGAACGTCAGTGATTCGGCTGACGGCCACAAGGGGGCGTGCGAACAGCCGATTCTGCCCACTTGGCCCGCAGCGCCCGGTGCTGGGCCTGGGGGAACGTGGGTGCGGTTCCTAGGGGTCCTGCAGCACCCACCGCCCCAGCGCTGGACCAAACCGGTGCTGAGTCAGCAGTGAGGACAGCACTCCCTCTTCACACTCCAGACTGTGGAAGAGCGGTTTCTGCCAGCTTCTCCCTGATGCTTTTCTCCCCTAGCAAGCACAGAAGCACTCTGTTTCTAGACTGTTTCCACGTATCGTGTTCTCCACTTTCTGAAATACTGGAACAGGACTTTGGCAAACAGTGGACACTCGTCGACTAGCCTAGAGGTCAGTGGTTTGAACCTGTCCCAGAGCACGGCTGAAGAAAGGCCTGGCGATCAGCTTCCTTAAAGATGACACCCAAGAATACTCTGTAGACCACAGTTCTGTGACAAAGGCGATCAGACTCCACGAGTCAGAATCCGCTGGGCGGCAACTGGTTTGGGGTTCTGTTTTTGTTTCATGGATGGTAAGTGTTGGTTTGGCTGGACAAGTTTATCCATGGGTTGATGTCTTAGCTGAGCTGAAACCACTGTAGGCTCTAGTATTCTTTATGGATTCAGGATTGTTAACCGGGGAGAATCTCCACGGATTCAGAGAGAGGAAGAGCATAGAGGATCACAAAATGAGTGTATGGAAGACAGCCACCTTCTAGTCTAGCCAGCTGGGCACACCCCCGGTGCCAGGGTGAGCCCTAGCCAGAAAGCCAAGGAGAAGCTGAACGTAAGCGTCCTCTTACACATGTTTTTATGAAAGTTTATAGTGATGATTTGGTCCTACCATATTAGTGGAACAAAAGTGGAGCTTAATTTTTTTTTTTTCATTGTGGTTGAGTTAAAGTGTACAATCTGGTTTAAATTCGCATGCCCGCCTATGGGGAGCTCCTACTGCTCTCCTTGCCTGGTAACAGCACACTCCTCCTTTCTGTTCTATGCAAGGCATATCCTGTTAACAAACCCCTGTCCCCTCTTCTCCGCCCTCTCCACTCCCCTCCAGAAAGAGGCCAGTTGGGCGACATCCTATAGATATATACAATCATAAAGTGCACACACGATAGGGTCGCTCTGTGTTGCCGAGTCCAATCCATTCGTGCCCGAGGAGTGGACCTGAGTAATGGTTTATAATGAGGGTCCATTTCAGGTCTAGGGGCCATCCTCCCAGGGGAACCCATAGGCTTTCGGACCATCGATGCTGGTCTTTGAGGGGAGTTCTCAGGGCACACCCCTTCTTATTCTCGTGTTGCCACTGAGACTCAAGATTGGGAGCCCAGTCATGGCTGTCACTGGAGGTGGCCAGGCACCATCGGGTTCTTCCGGTCCCATGTGGATGGAGTCACCCATTCACATGGATCTTTCTGTTTTCTGGGTTCTCTTTGTCCGGTGTCATTTTGGTCCTTGGGGATCATCCTTTCTGGATGAGTTAGGACTATTTAATGGACCTCAGATGACAGCTTGCTAGCTTTGGAGACCCCAGATGCCAATCACCAATAGGACGTGGAGAGGACTCCCGTAGCAATAGGCTAGTTATACCCATGGGCCTTCATGTCCTCTGAGAGCATGGTCCCCCGCCCCTGCTACTGTCCTTACCTATTGGGTTAAGATGGGAAGAGTTTTCGGGTTCTGTCCAAGTCCAGGTAAATGGATCTTCTTTCTAATGGGTGCTGTCACTGATTTCACCCAACCAAGTTTCCATCAGCTGTCTAATCTATACCCAACCCTCTCTCTCCCTCCCTCCTCTGCATCTGTCATGAGTCTTTCCTTCAGTACACGGGTCTGTTTTCAAGTCCTTAAAGGAGGGGTCTCACACCATATCTGTCCTTGTGCCGCTGACTAATTTGAGTAACCGTGATGGATACAAAGTTCTGTCAAGGTCGATGAGGTCTAGTTAGTGAGTAGTCCCAAGGAGGTCTTCTGTGTCTTTAGAGAGCTTTTTTTTTTTCTACATTCTAATCTATTTTATCTGAGATGAATATGGCCACACCTGCTCTCCTTGGTCTACTGCTGGCTTGGTATAGATTATTCCATCTTTTCATTTTCAGTTGGCTCACACCTCCAAGTCTGAGGTCCGTTTCTTGGAGCAGCAGGCAGACGGTCAGGTCTTTTCATCCAGGATGTCACTCCTTGTCTCTCGACTGGACTATTCAGTCTATTGACCTTCAATGTCACCACGGACAGGTACATGTTCAGTGCTGTCGTTTGGATGGACTTATTTTTGTGTGGATGTTTTCTCTGTGGCTCTTGTTCTTCTGTTCTGGGACAGTCTTCTTTAGGGTTTGATTTTTCACCCTTTTCAGGGTTGGTTTTGTGTTTCTTGAGACTCCTGTATTGCATTTCTTGTTTTGCTAGCTCCCTTCTTGGTTGTGCTTTGTGGCCATCCCTAGGATCCCCCTTAAGAATGTACATTCAGACCCAATTTTCACTTCTAAATATCTTGTCAACGTCCTCTCCATCTGGATGGACTGTAACTACTGTAATAGATCCCTCTTTTTAGCGGGATGGTATTGTGGTTTTCACGACAGGATCACTGGATCACTTCTTTTAGTATTAGAGCTTTGGTTGGGGTTTTGTGCCTTCCCCAAGTGAGTAGATTTCCGGGTGCTGTGTCCTGTATTGTCTCCTAAAATATAGAGTTCATGGTTTGGTTCTTCTAAACCAAGAGCTTCTTTTGGTATTTCGTGTAGCTTTTCTTTTGTTTGTTTTTTAACAAGTCTCTGAGTTTCTGTTTATCTGCCAAGATCTTCATTTCATTTTCATATTTGAAAGACAGTTTTGCAGGGTACATTAGTCTTGGTTGGAAGATTTCTTCTTCAAAGGCTTTGAAGGTGCCATCCCTCTGCCTCTGTGCCAACATGGTTTCTGCCAAGAAGTCAGACAAAACCCTACAGGACTTCTCTCTGAAGGTTGCCGGGAGCCAGCCCCAACACTTTTCAGGGGCCCGCACGGAGGGAGGGAAGGCGTCGGTGGGAAATGAATAAAGAGAGACAGGAAACATTTTTTTGGTTTAAAGGCAGCCCGACCAACAAAAGATTGTGTGTGTGTTGAGAGCTGTCTGTCTTTATTTTTTATAAGTGTGGTGACGTAGTGTTCACCCTATTTTCTTCATCATATAGACTGTTGGTTAACAAGAAACTAACCTAACATTATTGGCTAACAAGAAACTGACCCCTCGTGGTCTTCTACTTCTAATTAATTGTCAAGGCCTTTTTGGATAATGGTCTGAGCCAGGTTTTTGTGGTGATAAATGTCAGGGAACACAATTAATGGTTTTATTCGTACCTCAACGTGGAAGGTACAGAAGGGTAAACTTCTCAAGGCTTCACCATTTGGCTGTCTCCATTTGCTTCTCTAAGTTTTTATTTATGTCTTCCTGTGTAGATAGTAAGTGTCTGCTATCCCCTAATCAAGCCCAGCTGCTTTAAGAAAGATGTTTCTTTAGTGTTATCGGTTTGCCATACCAACTATAAAGAACCCAGAAGTTTATTTGTTCTTTCTGCTGTAAGGAGTGAGATGCTTGTGTAGTTTTAATGGCTATGTGGAGAATTGTCCTTGGAAAGCCTTTCAAGGGTCACTTTGTAAACCTGTGTTTGTGGAGAAAACGGAGGGGGAGATGCCATTAGGGGGAAGTTAGTGAGGCTGGGCAGGCCTCAGTGCTATTAGGCATGCTGGATTGAAATCCATTCCTCTGATCTCTTTTCCCCAGGAGTTCCTGGTCAGATTGTCCCAATATAATCTCATAAACCGAGGGGTTGTGAAGCCCCTCTTAGAAGACATCTTCCTTAATTCTCATATCAGGAGGTGTGGGGTATCTTTTTAGGAAAATTTAATTAGGAAGCAAAATATTATCAGGGGTAATAGGCTAAAAAACATGTCACGGGTGAATTGCTTTGGCCTGTCATTTACAGAAGTTTGTGACTTTGTCTACAAGGGCCTTTCCGGATGGTGGGCCCTCACAGAAGGTTAGCTTTACTTTGAGTCTCACTGCCATTAAAAGTTTCTGCTTGGGTTTCATTTTGTTAAGCTGGATGACAATAGATCTTGGACTCTTTCTTTGGAGGTCTATATTGCATGGCGATGGATATGCATCTTGGATATCTAGGTTCTCTTTTTCACAATTTCTGGGAAGTTTTCTGTCAGCAAGTCAACAATCCTCTCTGTGTTTTCAGGTGTCCCTTCCTGTTCAGGAACTCCAATGAATCGTAGATGGTTCCTCTTGATAGAGTCCCACATGTTTCTTAATGCTTCTGCATTGTTCTTGTGTCTTTTCTCGGATTTCTCCTTATAAATGCTGGTGTCAGCCGTTCTGTCTCCCAGTCAGAAAGTCTGTTTTCCATGGCTTCCATTCTGTTCTCTTCGCTTTGAATGGAGTTTTCTGGTTCTTGATTTGGTTGTGGATCTGTCGGATTTCAGAGTGCTGGAGTTCCATCAGTTCAAACAGCTTGCTTAATTTTTCATTTGGGTCTGCTACATTTGGTAGAATGTCTAGGAGGGCTCTCTATATAATTCTTTTGTACTCCAACCTCTGAAAGTTTCAGAAAGGCTTCTTCATCTGGGAGGATCTTTGGTTTGTTCTTTTGGGAGCTTTCTAGAGCGATGGTTGGATTTTTCCTGAAGTGTCGGGCCAAGGTCTCTTGCTTTGGGGGCATCTAGAGGTTGTTTAGTTTCTCTGGTGCTGCCTTAATAGGAGCTGATGCAGAAGTAGGTCACCAGTGACCTCTATGAACATCTGTGACTCCGCCCAGCAGAATCTCTGTGAGAGCAGGCCCCACCTTCTGCCTGGCAAAGGCACAGCCCTATTTAGGGAGTCACTGGGAGGCCTTCCAACTGACCCTAGGTTGTGGATCAGTCACAATTAGACGAGATGCAGTTCAGGCTGCACCTCAGTTATTTCCCTAGGTAATCGTATTTTGAAAAGTAAAAGCTATCTGACAGCTTCCAAAAACAATCAGACTGTCAGGTGGGCAAGCTCCTCTTTCCAGCTGGCAGTGGAGGCACATCTGTATCTGTCCCTAGATGCTGTGGTCTGGTTCAAAGTATAGACAGGCTACTGCCCTGCTGTCATCACATGCTGGGCCCTACCCAAAGGGTAAACTGTGCTAAACACGGCTTTTCTTCTAGGGAAGCATGCCCCAAGCTGGCACTACCTCCTAGCCTGGGAATTAGCCCCCTCCGAGGCCTCCGTTTGGGTAGCTCCACCTCCTGGTTGGACAAGATGGCGTCCTGCCGAGGCTCTCCCGCCCTCTGGGAAATAGCCAAATCAATGGTGGAGGTTCAAAAAATAGGGTGAAGGGGCCATGGTTCTCGGAGTCCAGAGCCAGGCTCTCAACGTGTGGCTATTCCACCTGCTGGTCGTGTCGGCAGTGTGGCAGAACTTTATGGCCAGTTAAGCCTAATCTCTGCCACAGGCTAACAAAAAAAGGAAGAAAATTAAAGCCAGTCGTTATCTTCAGACAGTGAGAGCCAGCCATTCAACAAGGGCTGGGGTCAGCAAAAGAGTAGAAGTTTCCGTTTAGTGGCATGTAGTCCAAAAGGACAGTCCTATGCCATGTCTTAGGGCTCACTGGGTGTCCAGAAGGCTCCATTGAATGATCAATCATGGCCTTAGTTTTCAGAGTGAGTTAAGGACACATGTGTCTACTCCTCCATCTTGAATCTGCCCCTGAAAGTTAAAAACTTTATAAGTAGATGTATTGAAGGAAACATTACTTTAAATTTATAAGTTAAAATAATAAAGATTATGTAAACATAATTCTCGTTTGGTTCCAAATCAATACTCCAAACTCACTGCTATCAAGTCAATTTCAACTCCTAGTGACCCTACAGGACAGAGCAGAACTGCCTCACAGAGTTTCCAAGGAGCTCCTGGCAGATGAGAACAGCGGACCTTTCGGTGAGCAGCCATAGCACTTAATCACTATGTCACACAGGCTTTCCACTTTGTTCTAAAGCCATCATGGATCATGACGGGACTTCACTGACTTGGTTGTCTTTAGTGGCTTTTAAGTACATTTCTAGGCATGTTGTTGTTGTTAGGTGCCATCGAGTCAGTTCTGAGTCACAGTGACCCTGTGTAAAACCGATCAAAACACAGACCAGTTCCACACCATCTTCACAGATGTTAAGCAAAACTTGTGGTTGCAGCCAATCTGCCAGTCCCTCTTAGGGAAGCTCTTATTTTTCACGGACTACCAAGCAGGATGTCCTCCTCCAGAGACACAGCCCTTTGGACAACATGTCCAAAGTATGTGAGATGGGGTCTTGCCATCTTGACTTCCAAGGAGCACTCCTCTTGCATTTCTTCAAAGACACTTCTGTTCACTCTTTTCACAGTTCAGGCACAGTATTCAAGGTCCTCCAACACCACAATTCAAAAGTGTCTATTCTCCTCTGGTCTTCCTTATTCCTCGTGCAACTTTCACATGAATCAGAGGTGACTGAAAAGACCGTGACTTGGGTCTGTCACCTTAGCCTTCAAGGCTCTACTTTTCAAAACTTTGGCAGCTGATGGGCCTGATGCCATGCAATTTGGATTTTTCAGCAGCTGCTTCCATGGGCATTGAGGGTGGATCCAAGGAAAATGAATTCCTTGACAACTTCATCTTTTCTCTGTTGACCAGGATGCTGTTTAGAGGTCCAGTTGTGAGGATTTGGGTTTTCTGGATGAGGAGGTGCCATCCATAGGAAAGCTTGTAGTCTGGGAGGTTCATCAATAAGTCTCTCGAGTCTTCTTCACTTCCAGCACACCACACAAAGGTGAGTCATCTGTGTCCTACAGGTGGTTAAGGACTCTTCCTCCGGTCCTGATGCCCCCTTCTTCAGAGTCCAGCTTCTCAGATGATTGGCTCAGCATACAGAGTGAACAGGTAGGGTGAAAGGATCCATTCCTGGCTCACAACTTTCCTGACTTTAAACGACTGGGTATCCCCTTGTTTTATTCAAGGAACAGCCTCCTGATCTGTGTACAGGTTCCTCATGAGCACAATGAAGGGCTATCCATCATTTTTTTGAGAATCTACTGTCGGGAGCTGAAATCATCTTAAAGAAAATCTTACAGAAATTTACTGGGCAAGGCTCACTTAAGAAAAATGTTGTGCCCGCAAGGTCGTGAGAACTGACTGCTTAGCAATATCCCAAGAAAGAATAACAACATGTGGCTGTCCTTGGATAGGGCTAATTATTAGAGAGGTTTTGAGAACTAGGGAACACAGGTGCATGAGAAAGACCAGAGTTAAGAATAAACAAAGAAGTGTGTGCTGTATAAAAGTTTGCTCAGAAAAGAAATAAACGTCTCAGCTTGACTGAGTCCCCCCTGATGTGATTGTTTCGGCCTTATTCAGCTCCCGCGCTTTCCCCTCAGCTCTGTTCGTCTGACGGCTGGTACCGTCAATCTACATAGTCAAGCATCTTTAAAACACTGTAAAGATCTTTCGAGTATTCTCTGCTTTCGGCTAGGATCCATCGGACATCAGCCATAATATTTCGGGTTCCACATCCTCTTTGGAATCCGGCTTGAATTTCTGGCAGATCCCTGTCTATAGACTACTGCAGCTGCTTTTCAAGGATCTTCAGCAAAACTGGACTTGTGTGCGATGTGGATGATATTTGTAAATGAGTTCCACATTGGGTGAGATAATCTTTCTTGGAACTATACAGTACTACAGATCTCTTCCATTAGTTGGCAAGGTAGCTGTCTTCCCAATGTCTTGGCATCAACGAGGGAGCACTTCCAGCATGGCATCCGTGTGCTGGAACATCTCTGTTGGTAGTTTTTGAGTTCCTGGAGTCTTCTTTTCGGCCAGTGCCTTCCGTGCAGCTTGGACTTCTTCTTTCAGTGCCATGGTTCCTGCTCAGGTGGTACCTCTGGAAACGGCTCAGCGTCCACCAATTTCTTTCGGGTACGATGACTTACTTATGCTCCCGGCAGCTCCACGGAGGAAGACCAGAGCTGCTCCATTGTGTTTTCAAGGCTGTGAGGTCTCAGAAGCAGACCTCCAAGCCTGTCTTCCGAGGAACCTATGTCTGGATTGGAACCACCAACCCCTCAACTCGTGGTTAAGGACTCAACCATCGGCACTACTCAAGATCACCTAGGAAGCTGACTCATCAACCATATTTGTAAAAAGGCCTTCAAAAGGGTGACTGAAACTCCAAACTTTCAGGTCTGTGGCCATGTGGCTTCCTCAGTCATGACGGAACCGGGAAGAACCGGTCGCAAGCCTTGTCTCTAAGTAGACTGCTTAGCATATCTCATTTTCAGAGGAGAGCATTGCCATGCTTGGACACTTTCTCAGGACACAGGAATGATAGGAAATAATTTTTAAATAACTTCGGATGGCTGACATGTCTTATACAGGACACTACGGTGACTGGTCCTGTCAAATAAGGCCACTTGGAGGCCCTCTCTAGAGAAATGAGAACAGGACACAGAGGGAAGTTGCAAATTGCCTGTGGATGTGTGAACCAAGACGCATCCCAGAGGCCCAACAGGACAGTCACTGCGGAAGGTTATGTATACTTCCATCACGAAGGCCTGGAGACTCAAGAGGAAGAACGGACAGCTTTGGTGAGGCTTTTCTTGGCTTTCCAGGCCTCAGTTCACAGGCTGTTCCTCTTAACCTGACTCAAACAAAACACCAAATCCACTGCTATTCAGTCCATTCTAACTCATAGTGGCCTACAGAACTGCCCCCACAAGGTCTCCAATGCTGTAAAATCTTTAGAGAAGCAGACACCCACATCTTTCTCTTGCTGAGTGGCTGGTGAGTTCAGCCCACTGACCTTCTGGTTAGTGGCCAAGGGATTAACCACTGTGCTACCAGAGTCCCTGAAAGAAAATAATAGTCTAGCTTAACCCACTAAAACCCATAGCTGTCGAGTCAGGTCTGACACATAGTGACCCTAGAGGTCAGAGTAAAACCACCCCATAGAGTTTCCAAGGAGCATCTAGCAGATTTGAGTCTAGCTGAAACAGAAGAATAATCTAGCCTGACTATTAAAAAAGGCCTGTCGTATCCGACTTGATGGCACTGGGTTGGCTTGGCTTGACCATTATGATCCATGTGGGATCGAACAGTCAAGAGCAGCTCACACCCACTGTTCTTTGATGACAATGGCCCAGCCAGCCTTTACTGAGCACACACCATGTGCCAGCCACAGGGTTGAGCACTCCATTCTTTCAGGCTGGAGCTGAAATCAGAGCCCTGACAGTCTGTCTCCAGAACCCAAGTTCTCACTCACTTCTGTATCCTGCACAGTGGGGCCTGGCCTGAAGAAAAAGCTCTGTTGGTAGGGTGAGTACATACCCTGGTTTCCCTGGGACGCTTCCCGTTTTCACCTGTGGTCATGATGTAACTATTTCACTCTCAAAATGGTCATGGTTTGAATCTTACCATCACACACAGAAATCTGTTGTTTCATAAGATGCTACTCAAAATGAAGCCATCCAGAGCCAGTGGAGTCAAGATAGTAGACTAAGCACACGTCTCCCTAAATCTCTGTGGAAACCAAGACCTGAACTGATAACTAAACGGAGTCTTCTCGTCACCTAGTGAGCCCTAGGACGTGGCATAGGGCTGTTAATTTGGACTTCGTATCACTGAACAGAAAGCCTCCTCTCTTTAGCTGACTCCTGCTCCTGGCTAGTCCTTACTTTCACAGACCAAAGCACCTCTCCCAGCCCTTATTGACTCACATGATGCCCAAAGAGCAACAGATGTTGCAGAAAGCAGTAAGGAGAAAATCATCCATGGCTTCAGAAGGCTCCCAAAGGAAACAACCAAAGAGCTTTCCAGACGAAGAAACTTTTCTGAAATGATTGAAAGATGAATACAAAAGGATTATGTATAGACCTTATACAAACTGTAGCAGAGAAAAATGAAAAATTAAGCAAGCTGTTCGATCTGATGGAACACAAGCACTCTGAAATCCAACAGATCAAGAACAAAATCAAAGACATGGAAACTTCAATCCAAAGCCAAGAAAACAGAATGGAACAAATAGAAAAGAGACTTTTGGACTTGGAAGACAGAGCTACCAACTCCAGCATCTAGGAAGAAAAATCAGAAAAAAAAGGAAAATGAAGCAGCATTAAGAAGCATGTGGGACTCTATGAAGAGGAAAAAGCTACGATTAATTGGAGTCCCTGAATACGGTGAGACACTTGAGAAAACAGAGAGTATTGTCACCAAGCTGCTGTCAGAGAACTTCCCAGAAAACTTTTTTTTATGACTGAGTGAAAATGTACATTCCCATATAAATTTGCATGCCCATCTATGTACAGCTTCCGTTGCTCTCTCTGCCCAGTGACAGCACACTATTCCTCTCTGCTCCATACATGTCTCATCTTCCAAACAGTTTTCTTTCTCCACCCACTCCCCTTCCTCCAGCCAGAGGTCACCATGACAATATCCTAGAGATGCACAGAACTATAAAGTGCATCCAACATATGGTCACTCTGCATCACCAAGTCCAATATGTTCCTTTCTGAAGAGTGAACCTCCAGAAATCTTGAAGGAAGAGAATATAGACATCCAAGATGCATATCAAATGCCACTCAATATAGATCTCAAATGAAAGACCCCAAGACATAGTCAAACTTAACAAAATGAAACAGAAGCAGAAGCTTTGAAAGGCAGTAAGACTCAAAGCAAAGCTAACATTCAGAGAGAAACCCTGTAGGCTTTCATCAGATTTCTCAGCAGAAATGATGCTGGCACAGAGGCAGTGGCATGACATGTTCAAAGCCTTGAAGGAAAAGAACTTTCAACCAAGAATCATATATCCTGCAAAACTATCTTTCAGATATGAAAACGAAATGAAGACATTGGCAGATAAACAGAAACTCAGAGACTTGGTAAAAACTAAACCAAAGCTACAAGAAATACTGAAAGAATCTCTTGGCTTTGGCTTAGAAGAACAAAACCACTAACTCTATATTGTACAAGGACACATCACCCAGAATCCTCCCCAGTTAGGGAAGGCTCCAAACTCAATCAATGCTATAATAGTGGAAGAAATAATCCAGGGATCATATCATGAAAACTATGATGCCATGCTATTAAAAAGAAGGATTTACTGCAATCGTTATAGTCCTTCCACAAGGTGAGGAAGCTGACAAGACTGGAGGTAATTAAAATTGGGTTTATCCATAATTTATTAAGTGGGATCATAGGGGCAGATGTAAAGCACAATGGAGATGCAACATACCACATCAAGAAATGTAATACAGGAGTCTCAGAAACCCCAAAACCAACGCTGAAAAAGGTGAAAAATCAACTCACAAAGAAGAATGTTCCAGAACAGATGAATAAGAACCACAGAGAAAACATCAACACAAAAATAAACATAGCACCATGGCAGCAGTGAAGACATACCTGCCAATAATTACATTGAACGTGAATGGACTCAGTGCTCCAGTAAAGAGACATCGAGTGTCATCCTGAATCAAAAGACATGACCCATCCATAGATTGTCTACAAGAAACTCCCTTGAGACTTAAAAATAGGAACAAACTGAAAATTAAAGGATGGAAGAATATATATCAAGCTAACAATGAACAAAGAAGAGCAGGGGTGTGTCGCTATCCCCCCGATACCGACCCGCGGCGGAGTGACAGCAACAGACCGACACCACATCCTCTGGTCTTCAAGCAGAGAGAGAGTTTACTTCCAGTAGTTCCACTTATATACGGAATGAATCAGCCAATCACTCCTGGCCCACGTACAGGCTAGGGCGTGTCCCAGGCATGCGCAGGCAAGATGTTTACTGCTCTAAGGTCTCTGGGTCTGAGTGTGGCTACAAGCCAAGGCGCCATCTTTGGGTGCGGCCGCTCGGGGGGTGTGGGGCCGGCTCGCCACATCTTCCCCTTTTACTTCATATATGCATGAAAGTGCCTGTCTTAGGTCATCTCTGGCTACAGTGCTCCTTACCCGTCATTGGGATACCCCACAGCTTGGTGGGGTCCCTGCCTTAGGTTGGTAACACCCCCAAGAGAGGTTGCCCGTCTTTGGCTATCCTTCCAGCATTTGCAGCCACACTCCGGCTGAAGTTGATGCTGGTTCTTCAGCATTTGCGATAGCCTGCACCAAAAGCGCCATGTTCATCTGCTGTTGCCTCCTCTGGTGACGAAGGTATAGGATCAGCCACAGACCCAGGAAGCATAGGGTGCATGCCAGGGCACCAGAGCCTGCCCATTCTCGAACAGTATGTAGGGCTGACTGGACCCAGTTCATCAAGGTGACAGCGGTCAAGTAAGTTGTCCACTTCAGCGGTCCAGTTGCCTAGTAGCTGACGAGACAGTTGTCTGGAGAGACTAGCTGCGTGAGAGATATTGTTAAACTGCACAGAAGTAACACAGAGGCCAGGGAACCGCCACTCACAGCCCAGCTGCACCACATGCACTAGGGAGCCTTGGACAAGGTCAAGGCTTGCGCCAGAGCTGGGCGTAAGAGGGTCGCTCAACCGGCCAAGGAACATATCGGGGTAATCTAGTTACAACGGCTGTGTGAAATGCAGTAGCATTCCAGCAGAGGGAGTAAAAACAAGTTGAATTGGTGTAGGATATAGGGTCTTTGCCAAGTATAGTTGAGCTGGGGAGAGAGTAGAGTAAGGCTTTACTGTCCACTGGAGGCGGTGGCTCTGACAACCTGTCCAGAGACTAGGCCAGTCCCGTGTGCTTTTGCATTTTGGGGCCCATTGAGGCTGTGAGGGGATGCTGCCATTGGCTTTAGGTACCCTGAGCGGTATTTGGCATTGCAGGAGGGTATCATTTTGTTCGAGGGTTGCTACTATTGCTAGGGGTATCAAACCATCCAGCAGACTGATTATACAGGGTAATGCAACTGGGGTTGTAGTCAGAGCTATTAACTTCTGAACTAAAATTAGTGAGTATATGAAAGCACAAAAAACCTTGAAAGCTTATATTAAGGGGGCTCAGTTCAGGGGCAAAGTCAGCTTGTTGTTTTAGAAAGGGTAGCTCAAGCGAGCTATTGGTTGTGGATATGCGGGGAAAGACGGAAGCAGTATGATGCATAGGTAGGGGAAGGGGTAGGACATCTAACAACCCCCACCGGTACTTATCCTGATTTTCTTGGTATTGTTCAGTCACTGCTTTCCCCAGGGTCACATTATCACAAAAGCAAATGGTAAATCATACAAGGTATTACTTATAAAATTTGAGAAAGTTAATGTCTCAGAATATATTTCTCAAAATCCAAATTTTATAATCATTGTTACTTTTTTGCTAGCAGTCTCAACTCGAACAGCATGTTCCTAATGTCTCTGATTTAGGGATAAATTAACTTTCTGAGGTTTACCCAATTTATTATCTACCTAAATCTCTCTCCCCCCACCCCTGGTACATATTAGGTTAATCTGGTCATACACCTGAGGGGGATAGTTTATTTGTTGATTGGCATAAGGCCCTTGACCCATCAGCATATCAACGTCCCACGTGTGCTGGCCATTATGGGCATTGCGTGCTGCCTGCTCGGTAGCAAACTCCATCACCAGGGATTTCCAATCTAGGTACTGCCCAGAAGTTAGGCAGGCACGGGCGAGATTTTGCCAGTCATTCGGAGTCATGGCATACCTGTGTAGGTTTTCTAAGGAAGCCACCACAAAAGAGGCGGCAACGCCATACGTTCTTACTGCCTCAGCCACCCCCTTTACTGTTTTCCAGTCTAAGACTTCATGATACCGTTGCCCTTGCTGAGTTTGAAAAACAGGAAAAGCACCCATAGCATGGGGTACCTCTCTCCAGACCTCGGGGCAAAAACTTCTAGCTGACGCTTTGGGCCTTGTATCAGGCCGCGCCTCGCACTGGGCATAAGGATTATAGGGTGGGGGGTTACCCCCACCCGCGTCTGGCGGCTTTTTAGGCGGCTCAGGCGCTGAGGGCCGTGCGGAAATGGGGCGGAGACGCCCAAAATGGCGCACAACCTTTTCCACTTCCTCTTCTGCCTCTGACTCACTTTCAGGCTCACTTTCCTTCGGCTCTTCCTCGCCACAGGCGCTGCCATGCTGAGAGCGCTCTTCTTGAATTCGCTCTAACGCGGATTGCCCTGTCTGTAACACCCTTTGAAATACTCCTGACTCATCATCTAGACAAGTTAAAATCAGAATCCAAATACTCATTACTCCTGGGGGCAGGTTGCCTTGTGTATCTACTCTAGTTAGATCTGCCCCTAACTTGTTCCAGGCTGCAACAGTAAGATGGCCCAAAGCTAAGAACCAGGGAGCCACCTCTTCCACTGTGGAGAGGAAGCGCTCAATCGTCTGTTGCTTTAATCCAATACCCCTCTGTCTAAGCAGGCTTTTACAGGCAGTTAGTAGATGTTCAGCAGAGGGCTGGTTCCCCATTTTCTTGGTGCTGTGCCTAACGGCTCCAGGCATCCCTGAAGCCTTTTAGGCGTTTAGTCTAGACTACCCCTCCTTGGGGCTGATTGTCCCTCCCAGGGATCTTTCCAATTGCCCTTCTTAGGGTTTCATAGGATTGCCCCTCCCAGGGGTCTTTGAAATCGCCCCTCCCAGGGGTTCTTACCAGCGCTGTAGATCGGGCCAGAGGAGGGTTGGGGTCCCGTTGGGGCTCCCCGTACGTAGCCACCAGATGTCGCTATCCCCCCGATACCGACCCGCGGCGGAGTGACAGCAACAGACCGACACCACATCCTCTGGTCTTCAAGCAGAGAGAGAGTTTACTTCCAGTAGTTCCACTTATATACGGAATGAATCAGCCAATCACTCCTGGCCCACGTACGGGCTAGGGCGTGTCCCAAGCATGAGCAGGCAAGATGTTTACTGCTCTAAGGTCTCTGGGTCTGGGTGTGGCTACAAGCCAAGGCGCCATCTTTGGGTGCGGCCACTCGGGGGGTGTGGGGCCGGCTCGCCACAGGGGTGGTAATTCTAATCTAAGACAAAATCAATTTTAATGTCAAATCCACCATCATGGACAAAGATGGACACTGTTTACTGCTGAAAGTTTTAGTACACAAGCAAGACTTAACTATATTAAATATTTATGCACCTAATATCAGAGCACCTAAGAAACACAGACTCCACTCAAAAACGAGTTAGATCACCATAATTGTAGGAGACTTTAACACACCACTCTCAATACTGGACAGATCATCTAGAAAAAAAGCCCAGCATAGATACAGAAGACCTCATTGCCACAATGAACCAACTAAACTTCATCAATATATACAGAACTTTCTACCCATCAGCGGACAACTACACCTTCTTCTCCAGGGCACATGGAACATTCTCCAGAATAGACCATGTGTTATCGGTCTGTAGTTCTCTTTCTTTGTTGGGTCTTTCCCTGGCTTAGGTATCAGGGTTATGCTGGCTTCATAGAATGAGTTTGGGAGTACTCCATCCCTTTCTATACTGTGAAGTAGTCTCAGTAGTATTGGAGATAACTCTTCTCTAAATGCTTGGTAGAATTCTGCAGTGAAGCCATCTGGGCCCGGAATTTTTTTGGTTGCCAGTGTTTTGATGACCTTTTCAATTTCTTCTTTAGTGATGGGTTTATTGAGTTGTTCTGCTTCACGTTGTGATCATTTGGGTAGGTGGTATGAGTCAAGGAATTGGTCCATTTCCCCTAGGTTTTCAAATTTGTTACAGTACAGCCTGGAAGGAAGCAGGCCAGGCATAGCATCTCAAGGTGACAGCTGTCCTGGGTTGCCTAGGCCCACCACCCACAAAGGCCTCTGTGAGCAAGGCTACAAGCCTATGTGATGGCAGGCAGATGCATCTCACCCCTGACATATTTCTGGCTGTACTCTCCCTGATGATATTTTGCATCCTAATTAAACTTTCCTCAAAAATACCCTCTTATTTCCCAGCACAAGGATCAAAGAAGGTGCCCTCTAAGAAGGGTACACTCTCCTGAGCTCTCTGTCACCAGAACACTGGGTGTATTCAGTGCTGGATTTAAAGGATGCATTCTTCAGTATACCCCTGAGCCTGCAGAGTCAGCCACTCTTCACCTTCGAATGGCAGGACCCGGAAGATGGCTTCAGTGGGCAGCTGACCTGGACCCACCTGCCACAAAGGTTCAAGAACTCTCCCACCATCTTTGAGGCCCTTCATAGGGACTTATGTGAGTACAGGCATCAATGGCCTCACATTTCCCTTCTACAATACATAGATGATTTATTACCCGGGGTACCCGATGAGGACACTTGTTTAAAAGCCACCAAGTCCCTCTTAACTCTCTTGGCGAAATTGAGATATCGAGTCTCCGCTAAAAAGACACAGGTCTACATCCGGGAGGTGACTTACTTGGGTTTCCGTCTCAAGGGGACACAACGCTCCCTATCCAAAACAAGAAAACAGACTATCCTTGGGATTCCCACCCCACGTACGTCGCGGCAGGTGAGAGAGTTCTTGGGGTCCGCTAGGTTCTGTTGGCTCCAGATCCCAGGTTTTGCAGAAATAGCGTGCCCCTATCCGAGCTGACCCAAAAAAAGGAAAAGAATTTTATATAGACTAAAGAAACAGAGCAGGCTTTCCAGACTATAAAGAAGACGCTCCTGGAGGCACCAGCATTGGCATTACCCAACCTGGAAAAGCCCTTCCAACTATACATTGATGAAAATAAAAGAATAGCCAACGGAGTCCTCACTCAGACACTCGGCCCATGGAAAAGGCCGGTGGCCTATCCGTCTAAACAGCTAGACCCAGTGGCCTCAGGATGGCCAAGGTGTCTTAGAATTGTTGCGGCCACCGCTCAGCTAGCAAAAGACTCTGATAAACTGACTATGGGACAGCCCCTGACCATCACTACCCCCCATGCCATCGAGGGACTCCTGCATCGCCTGCCTCATAAATGGATTTCCAATGCCGGGCTAATCCACTACCAGTCTTTATTACTAGATCAGCCCCGAGTTGTGTTTGCTTCTAGCTCAGCCCTCAACCCAGCAACACTGCTGCCTGATCTGGACCTGGAGGCCGAACCGCATGACTGCACTGAGGTGCTTAGCCAACAGCACGGCCTTTGCCAAGATCTTATGGACGTTCCCTTGTGGGACCCTGATCTCATTCTGTTCACTGATGGGAGCAGTTTTATCAGGGACGGCACCAGGTACACAGGGGCAGCAGTGGTAGCCAAAGATCTGGAACATCAGCGCAACGGGCTGCCCTCAGCCAAGGCGCCGGGTGGCGCGGACTGCTCCCTGGCAGGGCTCTCACCACTGCTGCGCAGCCTCAGCAGCCTTCTCAATGCCAGCGGGGGCTCGTGGCGGGAGCTGGAACACATCTACAGCCAGCACAGCCGCACCCATGATGAGCTGAGCTGCACAGCCCGCGCTCCAGACAGACCCCGCCACAGTGCTGACACTGCCAACATGGCCCCGTCGCTGGCCCCACAGCTCCACGCTGCCCAGTCAACCTTGACACTGCATTAGCGGTGCTGTGCAAGGAGATGTTGCCTACAGGTGGGATTGCGACAACTGGACATGTCGCTGCTGTGCCAGCTGTGAGGTCTATATTAGTCAATCCAGGACTACAAGCACCTGTGCCAAGACCTGAGCCTGTGCCAGGATCTGTCCTCGTCCCTGCACTCTGACAGCTCCTACCCACCAGATGCCAGACTCTCAGATGACCAGCAGCCTCCTGACGCCAGCCTGCCTCCTGACCCGCCACCCCTCAATGTGCCCCAGACAGGCAATGCCTGCGACCAGCGACTACAAAATGCCTTCCACTGGTGGAAACAATGGAAGCCCGAGGCAATAACCTAGCCAACCGAGCAGCTAAGGAAGCTGCCCTCAGCCTCCCCATCCAGCTCCCCAAGTTGACCCTTCCCGAAGAGCCCACCTAGAAGAGAAGAAAGGATGACACTATACTTCGGGAGGGCTCCCCATTCTCCCTCAAAAATTGGGAGAGAAGCTCGTCTGCCAGATCCACCAGACCACCCATCTGGGAGCAACAAAAATTCAGGAACTTCTGTCTCCAAGGTAATATATACCCCAACTATCCTGGCTGGCTGAACAAATAGCACATACCTGCCAAGCCTGCCAAGCCACTAATGCAGGCAGCTCTGGTAAGGCCCACCAAGGTAAGAGAGAAAGAGGCACTATGCCCGGAGTACATTGGGAACTGGACTTCACTGAAATTAAGCCCGGTAGATATGGATATAAGTACTTTTTAGTTTTTGTAGACACATTCTGTGGTTGAACTGAGGCATTTCCCACTAAGAAAGAGACAGCACAAGTAGTTTCAAAAAAACTCCTGGAAGAACTCATACCTAGGTTTGGGGTTCTGTTGATGCTAGGATCAGACAATGGCCCTGCCTTTGTGGCCATAGTCTGTCAGTGAGTAGTGTCTGTTCTGGGGATTAATTGGAAATTACATTGTGCCTATCACCCCCAGAGTTCAGGACAGTAGAGAGGATGAACTGGACTCTTAAGGAGACCTTAACCAAATTAACCCTAGAAACTGGCGGTGACTGGATGGCCCTGCTTCACTTTGCCTTAATGCGTGTGCATAATTCTCCCTACCTCCAAGGCCTTACGCCCTATGAAATTGTTTTTGGGAGACCACCCCTCTGCCCTAAACCAAGGGATGACATGCTTGCTGAAATCTCTAATCATGACCTGCTTAAGTCCCTCCAGGCCCTGCAGAAAACTCAAGATCTGCTTTTCCCCTTGTTGAGATGCCTCCACGATCTCCTTCCTGTAAAGACACATCAGTTTCAGCTGGGGGTCTAGTCTGGGTCCTGAGACACCAAAAGGAGACTTTGGAGCCCCATTGGAAAGGACCCCACACAGTAATCCTGACAACCCCTACTGCTGTCAAGGTTGACAGGATCCGGCCCTGGGTCTATCACTCCCATCTACCTTCAATGGAGGGTGCGACAACATACTGGCCCTGAGGCGACTCCAGGAAACCTTGGCCAGCAAGTTCAAGAACTGACCCTAACTGGCTGTCCCGAGGTGACTTCACCAGTTTTTCACCTTGATTTATATGACCTTGTGGGGGGTTCTATAGACTCACAGCTTAAGAAAGACCCATACCCGGTTTATGCACACAGAACATTCATAAATACTGGGGGATGTATACATGCTGATGGGTGGGGGTGTGCTACTAACTGCCTCATGCAACAACTGGCTAAGAAACAATTTTACATCTGTCCTGGGGCTAATGTCTATGGATCATGTGGAGGAACAAATGATTATTTCTGTTATACATGGGGCTGTGAAACCAATGCACCCTGGATCAGGGAAAATAGGGGACCTCATTAGGATCAGTTGAGTCTCTGTTCTCCTGGTCTCCATGGCTGACCACGTTCATCACTGTCTTAACAGGACCACTTGTCTTCTTCATCTTAACTCTGGGTCCCTACATTCTAAATAAACTACTTAAATTCATACGAGAAAAACTAGCCAGCTCCCAGTCCTAAAACATCTGCCCCAACACCAGACCTACCACCCCCTGAACAGCCAGGACCTGATCAGCCCAGCACCCACTCAGAGTCTAAGATTTGACTCTGGAATAAGAACTCAAAGGGGGAATGTTGAAATGAGGCGTAAGTGACAGCCTTTGAGGAAGGGCGCAGTAAAAATTCAAGGTATTAAAGAAAGCCCCAGGAAACAACTTAGTAGCAGAAAATACCATAGAGTAATCTCACCTTTGTCTTCCAAAACATCTGTCACAAGACAAGCCTGGGGACAGCCTTGCAAGTGACCCCTAGACCTTGACCACATTTTACAACTAACAGGAATTCCAGGTGGCCCTAACCAATCAATGTAAAGGTCAGTTCCCCCTCCCTGCTTTGTAATCTCACGACTTACATACTGGGTGCTGAGGAAGCTCGTCATCGCCCCCTGCTCTGTGGACTTTGGGGTGCGTCCCTGGTGCACCAGTATTTTTCCTATTGGGCATATTTTTTAATAAAATTTAACCTTTAAACAGCGTCGCATCTTGAAAATCCTGGACCCTAACAGAGGTATAATATCACATAGTCAGGATATATCAGGATTACTATGTCTACATATTTACATAGTATATAAAAATAAACTTATAAGCAATTAATAATATGAATGTCTTCAAGCACTCTGTGCCAAGAGCAGGTTGGTGGACTCTGCATATCAAACGCGAGGATCTGGACACTCCCAGAGAAGTGGAGCCTCCATGTCTTTACTGTCTTTCCATGTCTTTGACATACCTAAAGAAGTTGTAAAAAACTACAAAGACGGATCTCAGTGGTTCCTGTCAGTTAATGAATGACCTCCTTAGGCCAGCCCCAGGAATATCAAGAATCCTTAAAACAAAAGAAAAGACAAGTAAAAACGTTTAACACTGGCTGTCTATTTTAATTTTCTCTCTTAAAATCAGGGTGTCTAAAGCTTCTCCTGTTTCAGGGCCAGACAAAAAGATCCCTGCATGCTGAAATTTGGCCCTTAGGTCATA
Source organism: Heterohyrax brucei (assembly GCA_028571685.1). Taxonomy (NCBI): domain Eukaryota; kingdom Metazoa; phylum Chordata; class Mammalia; order Hyracoidea; family Procaviidae; genus Heterohyrax; species Heterohyrax brucei. The sequence goes on from CM053156.1 coordinate 52,390, forward strand.
GGTTGTCCACGCTGCTTTACACATCTACATAAAACCTTAATTGTATAGTACAGTCATACCTTAAGGAGCCCTAGTGGCACAAAGTAACCAGTCTGCTGTTAAGTGAAAGGTCAGAGATTCAAGCCACCCAGGAGCTCTGTGGGAGAAAGATCTGGAGGTCTTCTCCCATAAAGATTACAGCCTAGAAAACCTCTACTATGTGACATGGAGATGTTCTGAGTTGAAAACTGACTTGACAGCACCTAACAACAAAGTGGTCATATTATGCATAAAGAAAAACAGTTGTTTGTTATGTTGTTTCTTTTAAATAAACATTTTAGAACAGTTTAAAATTACTGAAAAAAGTAGAAGATAAAACAGATCCAATATATCCCACACCTGTTTCTTGTATTAGAATTATCTACCTGATAAACTAATGAATGGTGACACTTTATCATTAAAATCCATCCTTTATTCAAATTTCCTTATTATTTACCTTATATCTTTCTTCTGTTCCACAATCTTATCCAGGATACTGTAAGAAAAATTCAAATTGAAAACAAGAGGCTTTAATCCTACCAGTTAAAAATGAAAGAAGAGATTCAAATAATAAAAATTTTCTTTCTCTTTTAGTTTTGTGGATATGTTTTCTAGGCTGACAGTAGATTTTATTTTTAGTAACTTTCTCCCAACAATTAGCAGCTCATGAACTGAGCAAACTAACTCATGTGAGAGACCCTGAACTATAACGCCTATATCCTAGCTCTCCAGTGTTTTGTAATACTAGTGAGATGAATCAACCCCCTGAAGTGCAAGATTTACCTGGATAAGCATTGGTAATACAGGATTCCAGGAAGACTATATAGTTGGGAAATATGGGAAACCAATAATGTCTACAAATCGTTCTCTAAAAGGCTGTCATGTCTGAAATGAACCTATGAGAATCTACTCTTGCAATATTGAGGAAAGTTATTTTTATTTGGATAAACTACCATATTTACTCATGTCTTTCAACAGTGCTCATCTGATGCAAGTGAATTACTGGTACTTATAGAATGTATAGCACTTGAAAAATAAGTTAAAATATTGTTCAGTTGGCCACAAGGAAAAACTGAAAAAAAGAAAAATGAAATGTGAGAATTAAAGGCATTTTCTCTTTCATGGAACTCTTCTCCTTATTCTTACTCCCTGTTTCCTATGTCTGCCTCTTTCTACCTCAAATTGACTCTGGGAAAGAACTGACACATGTTTAAAGGGTAGTTCACATCATTTAGCTGTCCCTACAAAGAATGGGAGAGCAATCTCTTTAGCCAATAATGAATTATTTGAAGAAACAGGTCAATGTTCTTCATACCCATCAACCTCAAGTCTACCTCATGTCAGAGACTATAGTTCACCTCAACGAGTCCCATATTACCATTCACATACCGTAGAGGTAGGAGAGCTTAAGAAAGACAGAAGTCCTCAGGTTGCAGAAAATTCCACAACTTCAGGCAGCTTGTTTGGTATAGCTTTATGTTAGAATACTAGTTTGCTTTCTATCCTTTGTAAATTTATATTAAAATACTGGTTTGCCTCTCCTTAATTGTTACCCCAAAGCTAGAGGAAACTGCTGGGAACCAGTTTAGGCCCCATGATGACATTCAGGATAACCTTCAGACCTCATGCTTACTAACTTCCCTGCCTCTCGACAGAGCTTAACTGCCATTTTCTAAACATATGATGCATGAAGTTATATATATGTAAACTCCACTTGTGCAGTATATATATGTAAACTCCACTTGTGCAGTATAATTGAGTCAGAATCTACTCAATGGAAAAGGGTTTAGTTTAGTTTGGGTTCTTATTTAACTGTATGAACTTCTTACTTGCAAAGTGTTTTAAAGTAACCTGGCCTCCTACCCTTACTGAGCAGTCATGGTGGAAGCAGCCCCAAGGAAAGTATCCTTTCCTTGTGCAACAAAACAAAGGCATCTTTCTAGTGTCTCACCACAGTGTCTCCTTTACTGGCTGAGACGAGCTGTGCTGAGCAGAACCTGAGAAATCTTTCCATCTGATCATATTTCTGACAAACCACCTAAGAGTCATCTACTTAGCCTCTGAGACAATAGACTGGTCCTGACTTCTGGTACCACCAAGAGATTTCTCAAGAGATCTTGCAGAAGCCCTGGAAGTGAATCCACCTCAGAACCAATGGTGCCTCAGTGGGAGACACGAAATGCGCCTGGATTATTTGTTATACTTATGTCAGGCCTTAGAAAAGTTCCAATAAGCAGCACAAGTTGAACACTGAGGGCACCAAAGCCTCCCAGCATCTGGGTTATTTGATAAACAACGAGGTAATTCCTAGGTATGGTTCCCTGGCCTCTGTGTTACTTCTGTGCAGTTTAACAATATCTCTCACGCAGCTAGTCTCTCCAGACAACTGTCTCGTCAGCTACTAGGCAACTGGACCGCTGAAGTGGACAACTTACTTGACCGCTGTCACCTTGATGAACTGGGTCCAGTCAGCCCTACATACTGTTCGAGAATGGGCAGGCTCTGGTGCCCTGGCATGCACCCTATGCTTCCTGGGTCTGTGGCTGATCCTATACCTTCGTCACCAGAGGAGGCAACAGCAGATGAACATGGTGCTTTTGGTGCAGGCTATCGCAAATGCTGAACACCTCAATTTAGATTTTTAGCCTACTAGACTATGGCGAAATAAAATTTCTCTTTCTAAAGCCATCCACTTGTGCCATTTCTACTATAGCAGAACTAGATGACTAAGACATAAAGCACTACAACTTGGTAAGACGAATGAGAGCAGGAATAGAATACCTAGGGCACCAGAAGAAAGCACAATTAGGGCAGACCTAAAGGAATTAGCTAATAGGAAAATGATTAAAAGAGTTAACAAGACAAAAAGCTAGCTCTTTGAAAGCCAGCCAAGCCAAGTGCTGTAATAAACCATTGGCCAGACTGACAAAAGCAAGAAAGCAAATAATCCAAAATAAGAAATGTGATGGAAAACATCAAAGACCCAACTGAAACTTAAAAAAAAAAATTAGAATACTCTGAAAAACTGTATTCTTAACACATTTGAAAACCCAAAAGAAATGAACAAATTTCTAGAAACACAGTGCCTACTCAAAGCAACACAGAGGAAGAACTAAATAAATCCATAACAAAAGAATAGACTGAAAAGGTAATTTTAAAACTCCCAACAACAAAGAAAAAATGCTAGCCCTGATGGCTTCAATGCACAATTCTACCAAACTTTGAGAGAAGCACTACCACCACTATTACTAAAGGTATTTCAAGGCTCAAAAAAGGATGGAATACTACCAATCTCATGTTACAAAGCCCACATAACCCTGATACCAAAACCAGGTAAAGACAACACAAAAAAGGAAAACTACAGACCAGTATCTTTTATGAACTTAGATGCAAAAGTCCTCAACAAGAGAATACAACACATAAAAAAAATAACAAACCACAACCAAGTAGGATTAGTACCAGGTATGCAGGAATGGCTCAACATTAGAAAAACAATCAATGTAGCCAAGTACATAAATAAAACAAAACAAAAATCACTTGATTTTTATCACTGATTCCTAAAAGACATCTGACAAAGTGACATCCATTCATGTTAAAAATTCCTCAGCTAAATTACAACAAAAGAGAAATTTCTCAACATAATAAAAGACATTTGTACAAAGCAAACAGTTAACATTATCTTAAATGGAGAGTTTGAAAACATTACCCTTGAGAAAAGGAACCAGACAAGATGCCCTTTATACCACACTTCTAATCAACATTGTGCTGGAAGTAAAAATAACTCTCTTTGCAGACGATAACACTTTATACAAAGAAAACCCTCAAAACTCCACAAATAAAAGTAATGGAACAAATCCAAAAGCTCAGCAAAGCATCAAGATACAAGATAAATATATCAAAATCAGTTGGATTCCTCTACACCAACACAGAAAGTATCAGAGAGGAAATCATGAATCAATACCATTTACAACAGCCTATAAATAGATAAAACACTGTGGGATAGATCTAACCAGACACAGACAAAACGCATACAAAAACAAACTACAAGACACTACAGGAAGAAACCAAATGAGACCTACGTAAGTGGAGAAAACTGCCTTGTTCATGGATAGAAATACTCAGTACCGTGAAAGTGACTTTTCTATCTAAAGTAATCATAGAAACAACGCAATCCTGATCCAAATTCCAATGGCAGTTGTTAATGAAATGTACAATTACTAACTTCATATGGAAAGAGAAATAGCTTCAGATAAACAAATCATAACTGAAAAAGAACAAGTGTGAGGCCTCACACTACGTGACTTTAGAATCTATTACACCACCACAGTAGTCAAAACACCCTGGTACAACATGAGATGCACAGACCAATGGAACAAAACTGAGAATCTAGACTTAAAATTATCCACCTATGTGCAGTTGATATTTGACAAAGGCCAAAGGCCCACTAATAAGGGAAAATACAGTCTCTTTAACAAATGAATATCCATTTGTAAAGAGATGCAACAAGACCTGTATATACATCACACCATACACAAAAACAAACTCAAAATGGGTCAAAGACCTAAACATAAAATCTAAAATACTAAAGATCATGAAAGAAAAAATAGGGACAACATTAGGAGCCCTAATATACCACATAAATAGAGTATTACTAACAGTGCACAAACACCAGAAGAGGAAAACAAGTGGGAATTCATAAGCATCAAACACCAAAACATTAAACAAACAGACCTACAGGCTGGGGGTAAAAAAACTGACTATGACAAATTCAACCAGCATTTAATCTCTAAAATCTACAAGATACTGCAAAACATCAACAACAAGAAGACAACCCAGTTAAAAAAAAGGGCACTTTACCAAAAACAAAAGACATTCAGGAGGTTAGCAGATACATTAGGAAATGCTCACAACTGTTAGCCATTAGAGAAATCCGAATCAAAACTACAATGAGATACCATCTCACCCAAACAAGGCTGTCATTAATCCCCTAAACAGAAAATAATAAATGTTGGATGGGCTGCAGAAAGACTGAATACTTCTATACTGCTGGTAGGAATATAAAATGGGACAACCACTTTGGAAATCAATTTGGCACTTTCTTAAAAAGCTAGAAATAGAAATACCATATAATCCAGCAATCCCACTTCTTGGAATATATTCTTTAGGAATAAGAGCTGCCACACAAATGCACACCAGTGTTTACCAAAGCACTGTCCAAAACTGCAAAAAGATGGAATCAATCTAGGTTTCCACCAACAGATGACAGCATAAACAAACATCAGTATATTAAATACTGCATGGAGCATCACACAATGACGAAGAACAACAAAGATGAATTTGGGAAATATCTCATGACATGGAGAAATCTGGAAAGCATTATGCTAGGTCAAATTATTCAGTCACAAAAGGACAAATACTGTATGAGACCACTACCATAAGGACTCAAATCTTTGACAGTTACAAGGACAGGGAGGGAGGGACAGCAGTATTTACCAATTTGATACTAGACAAGAAATATTTTAGGTGAAGGGAGGAACAGCACACAGTAGTAGAGAAGTCAGCACAACTAGCCTAAACCCAAAGATAAGAAGCTGCCTTAACACAAGCAAATACTTTAACGGACAGAGAGGCAGAGACAGGTGTCTGGGGACCATGGTTTCAGAGCACATCTAGGTCAACTGGTATAGCAAAGTTCATTAAGAAAATGTTCTTCATCCCACTTTGGTGAGTGGCATCTACGGTCTTAAAAGCTGGCTAGCAGACATCTAAGAAGTATCAATGAGTCTCAACTCACCTGCAGTAAAAGAGAATGAAAACCATTAAGACATACACCAATGGACTATATGATAGCCCAATAGACAGAAAGGGCTATGTAACCCAGAAATTACATGACCATGAAACCAGAAGAACGACACAAGTGCCAGGCTACCATCAATGACTCCCCTTACACGGAATTCAACAAATAATACCTGATGGAGTGGGACAAATGTGGGGTGCAGAACTTGAACTCTAGTACAAGGACCAGACTTGATGGTCTGACAAACTGGAAGGTCTCTGGAAGATACGACCCCTGAAACTGAAAACATTCCAGAAGCCAACTCCTCAGGCAAAGACTGAACCGTTCTGTAAAACATTAAATGGTACTGGTGAAGAGTATGCTTCCTGTCTAAGTAGATATACTAGACTACTGGGCATCTGCTGTATGGAGGTGAGATGAGAAAAATGGAGGGAACAGAAGTTGGTTGAATGGACACAAAAAATTCACGGTGAGAATGAAGGAGTGTGCTGTCAGTGTGGGGACAGCTGGGGTTACATAACAAAGTATGTATAAGTTTTTGATGAGAAACTGACTCAAACTATAAACTTTCACTTAAAATATAATTTTTTTTAAAAAAGAAGAATGTTGGTAGTATAACTTGTATGAACTTCCTACTTGTAAACCTCTTAAAAGTAACCCTTCTTCATACCCTTACTCCACTGTCTTGGTGCCAGCAGCACCCACTCTATCCTTTCTTTCTGCAATGAAATAAAGGGGCCTTTCTACCCTCCCACCTAAGATAAGTTGTTCCAACCAGAACTGGGATTTCTACCTGGTACCATTAAAAGACTCAAACTCAAACCAAACCAAACCCACCAATGTAGAGTCAATACCAATTCATAGGAATCCCACAGGAGACAGTGGAATTGCGCCATAGAGCTTCCAAGGAGCACCTGGTGGATTCGATCTGCCAACCTTTCGGTTAGCAGCCATAGCACTTAATCACATCGCCAGGGTTTTCTAAAGGGACTCAAGATAAATAAATAAACCCACTGTGATTGAGTCGATTCCAACCCATAGCGACCCTACAGGATGGTGCAGAACTGCTCCAGAGGGTTTCCAAGGGGCACCTGGCAGATTCAAACTGCCGACCTTTTGGTCAGCAGAGGTAGCTCTTAACCACTACTACCATACAACAGGATGGAGTGAAGTCACTTAGACATGGGTGAACAATCAAGGTGAAAGTTAAACCTCGGTGTTACATAATTAACATTTTTCTTGTTTTGGTGTGAGGAAACTCAGCTCGTCCAGTCTGGGTCACCCGTAAAGCTGATGCCACTGAGAAATTCAACAGGCACCAGTTGATAGCACTCATTCAAAGACTTTTCCCTGTGCCCCCAAAGAGGCATTCTTCAGTGCATTTTCTATTTACAGCCCCAGGAGTACACAGCAGAAGCTGCTGTGTGGCATTCTGCAACCAGCAGGCTTTGCTTCTCTGGAGCAAGTACACTGCTTACCAGAAGATTACCAAATCAAGGGCTATGGTGGCCAAGGGAAACCAGCTCATTGCCACCCCAGCCACTGAGAAGGGCTGCTAACAGCTTTACTTAATGTCTTTCTGCAAAGAAGAGCTGACTGAAGTTCCAACACAGACTCAGAAAATACGGTCTCACTGATTTCCACCAGTGATCTGTTGACATTTTCTCAAAGTTTATGGCATGAATCTAAGGGCAACTGCCTTATGGAATTTTGGAAAGGTGACAGCATAAATATATCATCATTCTAACCCTCCTGACAAAAACAAGAAATATAACAATAGTGTTCAACCTTGAGAGACTGAATAAAGGAGCAGAGGACAGCAGCACGGAACTAAAGATGAGCAATAATTAACTGGTCAACAAGTCAGAAGTGTGAGGAAAACTGCTCCGCCCGCCCACCGTCCCTGAACTTTCTCACGGCCACACTGAATGCTCACTGTTGTGAACCGGGTAAGTAATTCCAGCAAAATAATCCGTTTCCCTAACCACCTCATTCCTTCCCTAGGCAAAGAAACAGGACCCCAAGCTTCTAATCTAAAATCAACATGGCAAAACTCCCTAGGGATCCACTGGGAGCTTGCTAGCACCTCCCTCACTTGAGCACTGTCAGCTGCTAGGCTGTTGTGAGTTGCTACAGAATACTCCCTTCCAGTGGAGTCTATTCTCACAACCAGCACCATATCTGCCTCTGCAATCCGCAGGTCAGGTCTCTCAAATCAATACAACAGATTTCCCGGAAGGTCAGCTCAGGTCTGTCTAGCCCTTCTTCTGGGCAGCACTGAAATACACTGGCTTAGGCTATTATGAGCTAAGAAGCAGTCACCTTGAATGGCACCTGTACTCACAGACAACCTACTAGCTATGGAGCTCCCACAATAACAAGGCAGACCTCCCTAGGGAACATTCAGAGCATGCCAGCCCATTTCGGACCTGGTAACTCAGCTGCTGGACTAACACAAACTCCTACAGAACAGTCCTCAGAGTGGAGCCATGAGATGGCCTCTAAAGTGGAGACTGTTGCCCCAACCACCACAGGGCCACTAGGGCTCTGAAATCAACACGACAGAATACTCAGAGTTCCATCTGGGTAGTGTGAGACCCTCTTCCTCCTGATATGGAGGAAAGTATGCCTGTGATTCCTCTAAATGACAGCTGAAACATATGCTGCCCTCAAGGAACAGGAAAGGAATCCTCAGGCAAAATCTCAGAGTAACACCCAGCCCCACAGAGAGTTCACTGTGTACACTCTTTTAAGTCTAAAAATGTCACTGCAGAAGCAGAGCAAGGTACAGAGTAATGAGCACACAGAGAAGACAAGGTCCCCTAGAGGACTGATGACTCTGTTCACTCACATGTCTGACATAATAAGTTCAAAACCAAGAACTGCAACTTTTGACAAGTAATATACCAGGAAGGCAGAAGGCACTGTCACAGAGAGAGAGAGGCAGAAGTAAGAAGGACAAAGACTCTGCCTACCTAAGACTTTTTTGCAGAATCAAGGCAGGTGAAAACATCAAATACTAAGGAGAACTGAGAAAGTTAACACCCTCAAAAATTTCAATTACCCAACAACAACAACAAAAAAACACAAACACACGAAGATAAAAGAAAAACCAGCCCATCTAAATGAACAGGATTAAGAAATGAAATCACAGCTACGAAAGCCCAGACAGCAAAGAACACAATATGACAATGTTAAAACATAATCAAAGAACTAAGGGAAAACGAAAATATCAAAAAGAAATAAGAAGAACAATATATAAAAAAGGATTTTAAAAAAAGATTACTTACCCCACTGTTGTTAACTCCAACACACAGGGAGGCTACAGACAGAGTAGACCTAGCCCATAGAGCTTCCAAGGCTGTATATCATTAGAGAAGGCTGCCACATATTTTTCCTGTGGAGCAGCTGGGAAGTCAAATCAACAACATTTCAATTAGAGGCTGGGCATTTAATCATTGCGCAATCAAGGCACGCTGGAAAAAAGTGACATAAGCTCTAAGAAAAAACTTGAAGAAATACTACAACCAGAATAGACAACTAAAATTGAAACAAGAGGCTGAAAAACCCCAAGATGAGAGGTACTTAAGATCAAAGACCTAAGATGCTTAGTTTCAGATCACCCCCAATTCACAGGGAAAGACATGACCTCCACGTTCCATAGCCCCATGCAGCAACACTAGCGTGGGACCCTAGAAGGCACTACTATAGATTCTGTGAACTATAGACAATGAGTGTATTCCTTTTGTTTTGATAATTGAACTCTTAACTAATGATAAAGGAATTAAGCAGGGAAGACAAGGAAATAACCTGTGTTACAGCACTCACCTTTCAGATTGCTGGCCAGATGACATCCAAAACAACTCTATTTCCTTAACGGTCAGTAACAGCTTGTGGTAAAGCTGACTCAGACGACCTCCACCCAGTTGACTTCCACCCAGAGGATGTCCCCACATGCCCCCAACTGCCCACACTCTTCCCTCCATTTATATGTGTTTTCTCCTTTTCAATACTTGTACCTTGCCACACAAAATTTGAGCAGGATCTGATGGAGAAAATTGTCCCTGCCCCCTATGTCTTACAGGCACAGTAATAAACTTCTTTTGGATCACTCACCCAAAATACCTGTCTCACAGATTGACTTTTGGGGGCAGGTAACACAGAATCTGGAGTTTTGTCCAGTAACAAAATGACAAACACAATGGCAGGATTTAACAACAGATTTAATCAGGCAGAAGAATCAGCACATTGGAGGGTAAGATAGTAAAAATGTGGTGGCTGAATACCAACAAGAATGGAGTTTCAAAACTACTGAGCACAATTTAATGGAATTATGTGACAACATCAAGAGACCTGATATATATATTATACATCATGGAAATTTCAGAAACAGATACAAAAATATTACATGAAGAAATAATGACACAAATTTCTGAAATCTGACAAACTTCATGAATCTACAATTAAAAGAAGTTCAAAGAACTCAAAGCAGGACAAAAAGAACTCAAACCCAGAGATTTATTTCAAGACACTACAATCAGCTTCTCTAAAACAGAAAATCCTCAAAGCAGCGAGAGAGAAGCACATAGTCACATATAAGGATAACCAATAACATTAACTGATGATCTCTCCACCGAAACTTCAGCAGCCAAACAAAAATGGAATGATACCTTCAAAGTACTGAAAGAAAAAACTGTCAAAAAAAGTATTATACTCAAATAGTAACTGCCCTTCAAGAATGAGAGTTATCTTAGTCACCTACTACTGCTTTAACAGAAACACAACAAATAAATGGCCTTAAAGAGAGAAATTTTATTTTGTCACAGTCCAGTTGGCTAAAAATCCAAATTCAGGATGTCAGCTCTATGAGAAATAAATTGCAAAATGGCTCATCTTCAGAGCAAAGGCTAAGATAAGAAGTTACTAGCTAACCTAAAGAGAAAGGGGAGAGGAGGAGTGATAAAAACCTGTTTGAAAAGCAGGAGACATAACCTTAAAGGGGAATGGAATGTTAAAACTTAGGCCACCTCTGGGAGAGATTGTTCACCTCATAGTACTTAGTCAATGAGGAACCAAGGGAGGGGCTCAGAAGCTACAGTATAAGAACGGCTTGTAAGGAATGGCAGCGGGCCCCTCTGCCTAGCCTCCTTTGTGGGCCCAGGCACCCAATTTTGCACAATCGTCCAATAAAATCTCGCTCTCACTGACTAAATTTAAATTGGATTTCTTGAGCATTGACTGGAAAAAGATGCTGGTAACTATGTATCAGTGACCTCATAAGGGATAAAGTGGCCTGCGTTGATCTTCAAGGTAGGGATCTAGCCATGGGTTTATACCAGCCCGCCAGCTGCCAAGAGGGACTGAAGCAGTATCCAGGGTACTGACAATGTTTCTCACAGCTCCAGGTAAAGCCTTTCTCTGCAGTCTCTGGAAGAAGGCCCTTGTCCTCAGTCTTCCCCTGGACTGGAAACTTCTGAGGTGCAGGGTCCCGAGATCCTTTCGAGAACATGCTCTACTCCTGGCACTGCTTCTTGGTGGTAAGAGGTCGCCAACTGTCTGCTTTCTTCCCTTTCCTTTATATCCCTGAAGACTGCCTTCCTCAAGGAACAATACAATCTTACACACCGAATCCTGCCCCATCAAAACTGCCACCCATCCTGCCTAACATTGTAGAGCAAGTTTTACAACATTTACATGATACTGAGAATCACAGCCTAGCCAAAGTGCTACACATATTTTTGGATGGACACAATTCAATCCATGACAAGGGTAAAATTAAAACATTACCAGACAGACAGAAGCTGAAGGGGTTTGTCATGGTTTGAATTGTGTCCCCCCAAAAATGTGTGCAGCCACGTGGCTGGGATATGGTTCCCAGTATCTTGGGACTGTCCTCCATTGTGTGGTTTTGCTAACCTGTATGTTAAAGGATTAGGGTGGGGCTGTAAATTCCCGCTGTGGGGGGAGTTTCCCTGGAGTATGGCTTGCCCCACCCTTAATGCTTTTAGCTTGCAAGGAATAAAAGGAAAAAGAACCAAGGACAATTTGAGAACCTCGCTACCATCAAGCAAGCAGCACCGGGAGGAGAGCGCGTCCTTCAGACCAGAGGTTCTTGCCTGAGGACGCTCCCTGGACAAAGACTGATGCAATACCGGACTTTCCTCCAGAGCCGTCAAGGGGAAAGTCTTTCCCTGGAGCGGACACCCTGAATATGGACTTGCAACCTACCGGACTGTGTAAGAATAAATCTTTTTTTTGTTAAAGCCATCCACTCTGCGGTATTTCTGTTAGAGCAGCCCTAGCTGACTAAAACAGGGTTCACAGCCACTTTAGAATGCCTTACAAAAAAATTACCAGTAAGAGTCCTGCAGATGGAAAATACAGCAGAAATTAATTAAAAGTCATACATAAAAAGATACCTAGTAATAAGATCTTCAAGCTTCATCATTCTAAATGTTTTGTATTACATAGTCTTTAATGAAAAACATACAAAAAGCAAGGAGTAAATTAGAGGGCACATGAGATATTAAAATGTAATTGATGATAACAACAAAATGGAGGAGACAGGAAGGAATTGCATAAGTGAAAATTTTCTTGCATGTACAGAAGTTGGTATCAATTTACCCTAGGATGCAGTAAATACAAGACATAAATTTTAACACTCATGGTAACCACTACAAAAAAAACCTTAAAAATACACACAAAAGGAAAGAAGGAAATTAAAATTTCTCACTACAATAAACTAACAAACCATTAAAGCTGGTAGTTAAAGGAAAAAACACTGAAAAGGCTTAAAACACACACATATAAACAACACGAAAAAGCAGCAAGCGGTGGAGCCAACAAGACACCTTACACAGATGCACCACACTAAGGATCACAATAAGAGGTCCCTCTGCCATTAACCTTAGTCCCATTCTGCCAAGTGCATTTTACTTCCTTTTCCCCCTTGTTCTTACTTCCCTTTCTTTCTCCCTCCAATCCAAAACACCACCCTCCATCCTTAAGGCCAGCTCTCATCACATCATTATTTTTCTCTTTCTCATTCTTCTCTCCTTTTACCTAACCACACACAACACCTCCCCGACCCACCAGGCCCCAAGGTGGCCCTATTACTTCTTCTTGCCAGCCCACACTATGCTGCCATTTTTTTTTCTTTGTCTTATTTTTCCTTTCACCTAGCCCCAGACACCAATTCTCTCTACTCTGTCAGCCCACACCACACCAATGAAGCCAGAGAGCCACAAGGCTCACACCACTCTAGTTATACCCAGTCAACACCAACCAATCCCCTAAAGAACCATCATTTTTCTTCTATTTCTCCCTCCCTCCCATGTCAACTACCCTCCCTTCCTAACAGCCTCTGGATTCACTTTGTCCCCATTCACTAATCCCCACAGTATCTTTTTTTTTTTTGCTTTTGTCCTTTGTCCCTCCCACCTAGCCCTACATGCCACCTCCTCCGTCTTCCCATCAGCCCCAACTGCAATCCCACATATACAGGCACAGTCCCATCAACACACCATATCTACCCTTTTCTCACCAGCCATCTCCTGCCACACCATAATTTTTCTTTTTTTTTTTTCCTTTTCTTTCTCTCCCCACATACCCCAAACATCAGCTCCCCCTATTCCTAGATGATATCCACTGCACTACCACAGCTAGAGAAGTCCGGGTCCACTACTGCTCCAGGTCCCCATGCCCATTTTATTGTACTATTTTCCTTTTTTTTCCTTCCTCTGATAAGCTACCTCCCCGTCCTCCCTACTGCACCTAAGGTTCATTCCAGCCATACCACATGTCACCACAGCATATCTCACCATGGCATTCTTTTTTTCTTTTTTTTTTTTGGTCTTTTTTTCATTCTCTTTTCTATCTTCCTCCTACCTAGCCCTGTGAACCACCTTCCCACACTTCCTACTGGCCCCTACACCACACCACTGCAGCGAGATATTTCACTGGCACTCAGGCCTCCCTTCACGTGGCCATACTGCCTCAACCATCCCATCATTCAATCAACTGCTGAAGAATAGAAAGCAAGATCATACCATTCTCCACCTAGCATCCTCAAACATCTGACACAGTGTTGTGGCTGCCCCCATACTGCTGGAACAACATCTGCAGGCAGAAAACACCAGCCCAGACTGCCCTCAGCCACCTCACTAAACCAGTGTAGAAAAAAGTGGTCTCTTTCTGCATACTGCTGCCCTCCCCACCCAAGTAAGTTGGTGAGACCTATCATATCCAGGGAGAAGCATGTAGCTAACACACCTGCCCCACCTACCCTGATACATCAGAACAAAAAAGGATGAAAAATGTGCACGCAATCAATACATACAGTAATTGCTTAATTCTCAAAATACAGCATGCATTATCAAAAAACATAAAGAAGCAGAACAAGATGGTGCCAGAAAGTGACTAAAATAATCAGAAAACCTTCCAGTAGAAGAAAAGGCAGTGGAACTACCTGATATAAAATGAAAAGACTAATATAAGTGTCATTAAGGAATAAGGAAAGAGATCAAGGAAAATAATAATAATAATAACCAAGGAAAAAATCGACAAAATCATGGAAAATACAGACAAACTCAAAGAAAACAAAAATAAAATCAAGAGTAACAGAACAACAAAATAATTAAGGGAAAGATATAAAACCAAAAAAATCAGAAATCATACAAAACAGCAACTAGAAATTCAAAAGATAAACAACAAAAAATCAGAACTAGGCAACCCTACAGAAGATTTTTAGCAGCAAATTTTAAACAACAGAAGACATAATCAGTCAGACTGAAGACAAATCCATGGACGCTACTTGGTTTGAAAATGTGAGAGAAAAGAATGAAAAAAGCTAAAATTATGTACAACACAATCAAAAGATGAAATTTGCAAGTAATCTAAGTAAGACAGCAGGAGGACAACATAAAAACATAAAAAACATTTTTGAAGATTTCTTGGCAGAAAACTTCCTCAGTATCATGAAGGACGAAAAGCAGACCATCCAAGCAACTCAACAACCACCCACATAGGAAACCCATTGCCATCAAGTAAATTCTAACTCATAGCAAACCAATGAAGAAAGAACAGAACTGCCCCACAGAGTTTCCAAGAGCATATGGCAGACCCTAACTGCTGGCCTTTTGTTTAGCAGCCGTAACTCTTAACCACTCTGCCACCAGGGTTTTCATAAAGGAAAGATACCTCCAAAATGTCACCAAGCATATCATAGTCACACTTGCTAAAACCAAAGACAAACAATCCTGAGAACAGATCAAGAAAAAAGGAAAGTCATAAGCAGGAAACAAGACTAAGTTCTGAATATTCAACAGAAATTATGCAGGCAAGAACACAATCAGATAATATGTATACAACTTTGAAAAAGAAAAAAGTGCCAACCGAGAATAATATATCTTACAAAATTCTCTATCAAACATGACTATGAAATTAGGATGCCAAGCCAAGTGCCGTCAAGTCGGATCCAACTCATGAAATTAGGATATTTCCAAATTTAAAAAAAATTGAAGAAATACACAAAAAAACAAACAAAACTTACAAAAAATATATATGGGTGTCCCTCAGTTAGAGAACTAATAACATCAGGCAACAAAAAGAGTGTATCACACACAGAACAGCATAACCCAGATACCAACCTCAATAATGAAACAAACCTAAGACTTAAAACAGGGAAACAGGGACATTATCCCATAAATGATGGTAACAGCAAAACGATAACAGGGGTATTAATTAGTACATAAAGAACTTTCAAACAGAAAGCCAATCAAGTCAACATCAAGTAATAAAAGTTAGGAAAACAAAAATCCCACTGCTGCCAAGTTGATTCTGACTAACAGTGACTCCACAGGACAGAAGTCCCCATAGTTTCAAAGGAGCACCAGGAGGGTTCAAACTGCTAATCTTTTGGTTAGCAGCCTCAGCATTCAACCACTACACCCCAAGGTTTCCCAAACTTAGAAAGATAATAGTAAATTTCAAGCCACCACAAAAAAAGTCAACAAATTTATTTACCACATTAAAAAAAAAAAAAAAAAGCCTCAGGAGACACAAAACAAAAAATAACAAATGAACATAAAACCCACCCAAAAAGGAACTCATCACAGAAAAGAGGAAAAACAGAAAACATCACCATTAAAAAAAGCACAGTAAGTCAGCAATAAACACATATCTAACCACAATTACACTTAATGTAAATGATTTAAATGCACCCATAGTCAGAATAGATTAAAAAAATATAACTCATCAAGTTGTCCTTAAAAGACACCTTACATGCAATGATATAAATACATTAAAAATTAAAAAAAAATTTTTCTTATGTCCATCATCAACTGTCCAACTCAAAATGACCACTACTAGTCCATTTCAGCTCACTAATGCCTAGGATATCAATGTTTATGCATTCCATTTCATTTTTGATGATTTCCAATTTTCCCAGATTCATATTTTGTACAATTCATGTTCTGGGTATTAATGAATGTTTGCAGCTGTTTCTTCTCATTTTGAGACATGCCACATCAGCAAATGAAGGTTCCGAAAGCTTGACTCCATCCATGACATTAAGGTCAACTCTACACTGAGGGGACAGTCTTCCCCAGTCAATTTTCAGTGCCTTCCAAACTGATCATAAAAAGGACTCAAAATTGTGACAACGTAAATTCTACCCAAAGGGGTTTACAGATATAATGCAATCTCAATCCAGACACCAACAGTATTGTTAAATAAGATGGAAAAATTAATCACGAACTTTGTATGGAAAGGAAAGGGCCCCCAGATAAGCAAAACATTACTGAATAAAAAGAACAAAGTAGGTGGCCTCCTACTACATGATCTCAGAAACCACAGTATAGCCAGGGTAATCAAAACAGTGTGGTACTAGAACCAAGACATACAGACCCCTGAAAGAGAACCAAAAACTTAGAAGTAAATCCATCTACCTAAGGTCAGCTGATCTACAACAAAAGACCAAAGATTATTAAATAGAGAAAAGACAGTCTTTTTAACAAATGATGCTGACAAAACTAGATGTCCACTTGTAAAAAAAAATAGGTGAAACAGGATTCATATCTTACACCACACATAAAAATTAACTGAAAATGTGTCAAAGACCTAAATATAAAACCTAAAAGGATAAAAACCATGGAAGCAAAACTACAGACAACACTAGGGGCCCTCATACCAATAAATAAATAAATAAAATGACCATCTGGCCAATCCAACTCACAGTTACCCTACAAGATAGAGTAAAACTGCTCCAACAGCATTTCCAAGGAGTACCTGGTAGATTCAAATTGCCAACTTTTGGTTAGCATGCGTGGCACTTAACAACTACACACTCAGGGTTTCCAGGGACTCTAACACATGGCATCAATACAATACAACCCATAACTAACAATACCCAAACACTGTAAAATAAACAAGGTAACTAAGAGCTCCTAAAATTAAACACTTATGCTTATCAAAAGACTTCACCCAAAGAGTGAAAACAGAACCTACAGAAAAAAAAATTTGGCTCCAACATATCCAAGAAGGGTTTACTATGTAATACTATTTCAATACTTCAACAATGAAAAGACAAACAATCCAATTAAAAAATGGGCAGGATATGAACACACACTTCACCAAAGAAGACATTTAGGCAGATGAAAGACACATGAGGAAATGCTCTCGATCATTAACCATTAGAGAAATCAAAATACAATGAGATACTATCCCATCCTGGTATTACTGGCACTAATCAAATTTAAAAAGAAAATAACAAATGTTAGCTTGTAGACAGACTGGAACTCATGCACTGCTAATGGGAATATAAAATGGTAAAACCACTATGGCAAAATCATACAATGTCTTCTTAAAAGCTAGAAATAGAAATACCACACCTAGCAATCCTACACCTAGGAATAAACATTAGAGTAAGAAAGAGCTGCCACACAAATACACACATGCATATCCATGGTTTACTGCAGCATTATTCACAACAGCAAAAAGACAGAAACAACCTAACTGCCCATCAACAGATGAACGCATAAACAAATTATGGTACATACAATGGCACGGTATGCAATCATAAAGAACAATGATGAATCTGTGAAACATTCACAGCATGGATGAATCCACAGGGCATCGTGCTGAGTGAAATAAGTTAATCACAAAAGAACAAATACTGTATGAGATCAGTTTTATAAAAATTCCAGCCAGACAGTAGACAAGTGGTAACAAGCAGTGAAGGGAATGATAACATACAATATAGAGACAGACAGCACAGCCCGACCAAGGCAAAGTCACACAAGTTTCCTGGACGCATCCACAAACCTACAGCAACCAAGTTACTGGGGCTGAGAGCGGGAGACCATAGTCTCGGGTCATCTAAGTCAAACAGCATAATATAGCTCATAAAAAAGGTTCTACATTCTACTTGGGTGAGCAGCATCTGGGATCTTAAAAGCTCATGAGTGGCCACCTCATCCCCTGGCCCCTCCACAGCAAAACGGAAGGCAGAAAACGAAAAACACAAGGAAAACATTAGTCCAATGGAGTAATATTCAGCTACAAAAAGGAATGAAGTACTGTCATGTGCTCCAACATGGATGAGTCTGAGAAAGAAGCCTGACACAAAACGGCCACATAATCTATGATTCCAGTTATATAAAATGTCCAGATTAGGCAAATCCATAATGACAGATATCTGATTACTGGCTGCTAACTGCTGGGAGGGTTGGAGAATGGGGAATGACTGCTTACTGAGGGCAGTTTCTTATGGGGACAATGAAAATGTTCAAGAATTAGACAATGGCCATGGTTATACAACACTGAATATACTAAAATGCACTGAATACTAAACATACTAACGGTCTAAATAGTGATACTTATGTGAATTCTATCTCAACAGAAAATAAAATACTGAAAAAAGACTCTGAAAACATTCTGAGCCTATATTATTTGTTACAGCATTTTTAACCCACAACTGACATCACACTGCGCCTTTAAAAATGCCTTCCCTATTCTACACACCTCTGTGATAATTTTTCCAGTAATGGGAGTGTTTTAGTTAGCTAATGCTGCTCTAACAG
This sequence comes from Heterohyrax brucei, assembly GCA_028571685.1. Classification (NCBI taxonomy): domain Eukaryota; kingdom Metazoa; phylum Chordata; class Mammalia; order Hyracoidea; family Procaviidae; genus Heterohyrax; species Heterohyrax brucei. Next base: position 71,284 of record CM053156.1, read on the forward strand.
AAATACCATAGAGTAGATGGCTTTAACAAAGGAAGATTTATTCTTACATAGTCTGGTAGGCTGCAAGTCCGTATTCAGGATGTCCGCTCCACAGGAAAGCTTTCCCCCTTGTTGGTATTGCAGCAGTCTTCGCCCAGGGAGCGTCTTGGAGCAGGAACCTCAGGTTTGAAGGACGCACTCTTCTCCTGGTGCAGATTTCTTGATGGTGCAAGGTTTCCAATTCTCTGCCTGCTTCTGTCCTTTTATCTCTCGTAGGATGAAAGGATTAAGGGTGGGGCAAACCATACTCCAGGGAGACTCCCTTTACAGTGCAGCAGGGAGGTAATCCTATAAAGGGATTTACAGTCCCACCCTAATCCTTTAACATACAGCACAGGAAAACCACAAAATGGAGGACAGTCACAAGATACTAGGAACCATGGCCCAGGCACATGGCTGCACATATTTTTGGGGAGACACAATTCGATCCATGACATCCCACCCTTTGGCAACCCAAAAATCACATCACAGAAACATTTAACACATTCATCTCATCACAGCAAAATCATGGTGCGAGGTTCCCAGTTCTCTCTAAGTTCTGGCACAAGCCTCACACAATCACAGAAGCTGAATTGAATTGAAGACAAAAGGACAGAGAAGCAGGCAGAGAATTGGGAACCTCGCACCATCAGCAAATCTGCACCAGGAAAAGAGCGCATCCTTCAGACCTGAAGTTCCTGCGCCAAGACGCTCCCTGGACAAAGACTGATGCAATACCGGACTTTCCTCCAGAGCCAACAAAGGGAAAGCCTTCCTCTGTAGCAGACATCCTGAATATGGATTTGCAGCCTACCAGACTATGTAAGAATAAACCTTTCTTTGTAAAAGCCATCCACTCTGTGGTATTTCTGTTAGAGCAGCCCTAGCTGACTAAAACAGGGAGCTTTGGAAATGGATGAAAAATTTAGCTGAAAATCCTAACAAGAAGTTAGTTCAACCAATTTCTCTCAAGTGCACAGAACAGGAGAACAGTGACGTGGGTCCTATTTCAAATAACAGTATAGTGTGACTGTCACTGTTCCCTACCATTTCAGTAATTTCCACCTCAGCAAAATGAAACCAGTCTTGCCCCCCTATAGTGGTAGCATCATTTTCCTGAAGACATTAGTCAAAAACAACTAAGCCAGTGCCATTTATCAAAGCAACATTGCCAGTTCCACCAACAGGCAATGCAGGGTCTTTGGGCACACTGTTGGGCTGGTTCTATCCACTTTTCAGGACTTCCTCCCATTAAATTTAAATACTGGTTTCCTTGAAAGCCACATGTCACAATGCTTGACTATACATAGCTGCTGTGTTAGTTGACGATTTAGTGATCTGTAGTTTAAATCTATAATGAAGGCACTGGCAAAAAACAAGTCTCCAAGAATAGACAGAATACCAATTGAGATGCTTCAACAAATAGAAGCAATACTGGAAATTCTCATTCATCTGTGTCAGACAAGCACCCAGCCAAACAACAGGAAGACATCCATATGTGTGCCCATTCCAAAGAAAGGAGAACCAGTCAAATGCAGAAATTTTCGAACAATATCATTAATATCATATACAAGTAAAATTTTGCTTAAGATCATTCAAAAGCAGTTGCAACAGAACACTGACAGGGAACTGTCAGAAATTCAAGCCACATTCAGAAGAGGATGTGGTAGGAAGGTGTCTTAGGCTGGGTTTTCTAGGGAAGCAAAACCAGTAACACACGTAGGTACAAGGAAAGATTTATAATATATATATACAGACAGATACATAGATACAAATATAGGAAACAGCTCATGTAATCACAGAAGCTGAATGTCCCAAGCTCAGGCACAAGCCTCACGTGTCCACGGAAGCTGAGGAACCCAAGGTCAGCAAGTCAGAGACCAGAGTTGCAGATCACCGGTTGTGTAGGTCAGTGGATCCCAAGCTGGTGGCAAGACTAAGTGACAGAGGCTGGCGAACCCAGGGTCGGCAGGTCAGGGAGCAGGACTGGGCAGAGGCTGGCAAGTGCAGGATTGGCAGGTCGGGGAGCAGGACTCTCAAGTGCCGACTGTAAGGACTGATGAGCCCAACAGCTGCTAGCTCAAGTCCTGGAACCAGATGCTGGAACAAGAGAGCAGGAGCTCCTGGCCACGTGAGCGATCAGCAGCTGTAGTCCAGTGTCACGAGATGAGAGCCGAGGGGCAGGGAGCCACCACAAACCCCACCCTGCCACTTAATACAGCAGCCAAATAGGTAGTAGCCAAGTTGACATAATCCTGACCACCACAATCCACCCCTTGTCAACTTGGCATCTGCACACATCTCACCTTACCATGAAGTCTCTGAAGGGGTACAGTTACAAAGGCATACTTATGTCAACATGATATAACTAACACATGTACAACTGAAAATGCATTAACCCATTTACATCTTACGTTTCATAAGTAAACAAAATATCCAATACACATATACAAAGCAGGAATACTCATAGCAATTACAGTCCTCGTTTCTGCAACTGGTCGCGTGGCCATAACTGATATTTAGAACTACCTTCTTCTACAACCCATTTTGTATTCCCTTTGCCCTCAGCAAGTACCTCAGCTGGTCGTGGTTCCTTGCCTGATGAGGTGACCCAAACCTTCATTCCTGAAGGGTCTGGGCTATTATCACTCATTTTGGAGTTGGGTTGCTGTAGTTCTGCATTGACCTTAATCACAGGACATGGTAGTACTAGGAGGCGTCCTAAGGGATCTCCTGCATTCCAAACATACTCTTCTTTACTTCCATTATGTAATGTCAATCCAATTTCATCTTCACAGTCAGGATCAATCACACCGGCCAGTATTGTAACTCCTTTCTTTGTCTGTTGATCCAGAGGTACAAGGAGCCCAAAATGGCCTGGTGGCAATTTTAGCTTCCAGTTCAGTGGAATCGTTGATGTGTCTCCAGGTGGCAGCATTCCTCCCTTCGGAACTAAGACATTTAGTCCTGCAGAACATAAAGTCATGGGGACAGGAAGCAAAAATCTTGCAAGTGGGTCACTAGGGCTAACAGTGAGTGGTGCAACTCCCATTTCCACCCCTTGATTCCTGGACCCATGAATCCTGGCGATAGGAGGAACAGCACCGTATATTGGACGCTGGTTTAGAGCATACACAGCCTCCTGGAGAACATTTCCCCAACCCTGCAAGATACTGCCACCTAGCTGGCAGCGTAATTGTGTCTTCAGGAGACCATTCCATCGTTCTATCAAGCCAGCTGCTTCAGGATGATGGGGAACATGGTAAGACCAGTGAATTCCGTGAGCATGGGCCCACTGCCACACTTCATTTGCTGTGAAGTGAGTCCCTTGATCAGAGGCAATGCTGTGTGGGATTCCATGACGGTGGATGAGGCATTCTGTAAGTCCACGGATGGTAGTTTTGGCAGAAGCATGTCGTGCCGGGTAGGCAAATCCATATCCAGAGTAAGTATCTATCCCAGTAAGGACAAAACGCTTTCCGTTCCATGATAGAAGCGGTCCAATGTAATCAACTTGCCACCAGGTTGCCGGCTGATCACCTCGAGGAACAGTGCCATATCGAGGACTCAGTGTTGGTCTCTGCTGCTGGCAGATTGGGCACTCAGCAGTGGCTGTAGCCAAGTCAGCCTTGGTGAGCGGGAGCCCATGTTGCTGGGCCCATGCATAACCACTGTCCCTGCCACCATGAACAGAAGGTATCAATGTTTATATCAGATGGGTCATGGTTGAAAACAGAAAATATCACAAAGATGTTTACCTGTGTTTTACTGACTACACTGAAGTATTTGTTTTAGTCAGCTAGGGCTGCTCTAACAGAAATACCACAGAGTGGATGGCTTTAACAAAGAAAGATTTATTCTTACACAGTCCGGTAGGTTGCGAGTCCATATTCAGGGTGTCCGCTCCAGGGAAAGACTTTCCCCTTGACGGCTCTGGAGGAAAGTCCAGTATTGCATCAGTCATTGTCCAGGGAGCGTCCTAACGCAAGAACCTCTGGTCTGAACGAAGCGTTCTGCTCCCGGTGCTGCTTGCTTGATGGTAGCGAGGTTCTCAAATTGTCCTTGGTTGTTTTTCCTTTTATTCCTTGCAAGCTAAAAGCATTAAGGGTGGGGCAAGCCATACTCCAGGGAAACTTCCCCATAGCAGGAATTCACAGCCCCACCCTAATCCTTTAACCTACAGGTTAGCAAAACCACACAATGGAGGACATTTCCAAGATACTGGGAACCATATCCCAGCCACATGGCTGCACACATTTTTGGGGGGACACAATTCAAACCATGACAGTATTCAATTGTGTAGGTCTTAATAAACTACAGGTAACAATGCAAACAATGGGAATTCTATAACACTGAATTGTGCTCACAAGAAACCTGCACTTAGATCAAGAGGCAGTAATTACAACAGAACAAGGGGATACAGAGGGGTTTAACATCAAGAAAGGTGTGCACAAGGGTTGTGTCCTTTCAATATACTTATTCAAGCCACATACTGAGCAAATAATCTGAGAAGCTGGACTATATAAAGAAGAATGCAGCATTGGAATTAGAGGAAGACTTCTTAACAACTTGCAATATGCTGATGACATGACCTTGCTTGCTGAAAGTGAAAAGGGCTTAAAGCACTTACTGATGAAGATCAAAGACTACAGCCTTCAATATGGATTACATCTCAAGACTCAAAAGTACAGCTTTAAAAAGCAACATCATGATAAATGGAGAAAATATTCAAGTTGTAAATCAAATGTATTGCTGTCAAGTAGACTTCAACTCACAGTGACCCTACAGGACAGAGTAGAACTGCCCTATATAATTTCCAAGGAGCACTGGTGGATTCAAACTGCCAACCTTTTGGTTAGCAGCCATAGCTCTTAACCACTAGGCCACTACAGTTTTCAAGTTGTAAAGGATTCCATTTTACCTGGCTCCAAAATCAATGCCCATTGAAACAGCAGTCAAGAAATCAAACAACCATTTGCACTGGGCAAATCTGCTGCAACAGACCTCTTTAAAATTTTAAAATGCATAGATGCTACCTTAAGGACTACGGTGTGCCTAACCCAAAGTACAGTATTTCAACCAGCTCACATGCATGTGAAAGGGGAACAATGAATAAGGAAGACTGAGGAAGAAATGATGCCTTTGAATCACGGTGCTGGTGAAGATTATATTGTGCCGAAGCCCATCACCCACAAAGACCTCTGTGAGCAGAGCTACAAGCCTTTGTGATGGTGGGCAGATGCATCTCAGCCCTGACATATTTCTGGCTGTATATTTTTCATCATAATTAAACTCTCCTCAAAAATACCCCCTCACCTCCCTGCACAAGGACAAACGCTGAGCCCAGGAACGCCCATCCCAGGAATGTCAGGGCCGACCCAGCCCTGCTGACTTCCCCCAACTGCATTTCCCCCCCATGTGAAAAGAATTATCCTTTTTAGAACAGTTTAAGAAAGGCATAGGGTGGGGGATGGTAGGTGTTTACTGTCCCCGCAGGAGGAGATGGAATAAAGAGCAAAGTAGGAACAAATAGAGATTATAACCTTTAGGCCCTTCCTCCTGTACCTTTTAACCTTGAGGTATAAGTAGGGCTGACTGAGCTCAAGGCATAACTTTGTTTTCACCGTCAATTACACACCTGCCTCGAGCCATTATCTAGAAAGGCTTGACAATTAACAAGATCGCGAGGTTTCAGTTTCAAGTTAGCTAATAGCTCGTGTGTCAGGGGGCAGGGTAAAAATCACATCACCTCAAAATCACGAGGTTTCAGTTTCAAATTAGCCAATCACGAGGTTTTGGTTTCAAATTAGCCAATAGATTGTGTGGTCAGTGGGCAGGGTAAAACTCACGTCACTTTGACTATAAAAACAATAAAGTAAGACAGCTGCTCTCTGGGTTGGGCTGCCTTTAAACCAAAAAACTCTTTCCTGTCTCTCTCAATTCATTTCCCGTCGATGCCTTCCCTCCCTCCCTGCCTGACCCTGAAAAGATGCCAGGGCTGGCTCCCAGCATCTGGCGCCCGAACGTGGGGCATGGAGGGTAATCTCGCTGATGCCACACCCCTCTAAACGGGGTAGTGGATAGGATTCTGTCTTGTAACTGAAGGGACAGATAATTATTGGGAAGGCACAGACCCTACTCCAAGGTGATGGGGTAGAAAGCACAGAACCGTCGAAGCTACTCATCTCAGCAGGAATGAGGGTAAGCAAAAGTTAGGAATCGGGGTAGCTAGACTCTTGTCCTGGGGAATCTGCAGGTATCCTCATTTTAGTGGGTAAGTGATGGGGCAAGTAATCAGAACTTGAGAAGTTTATGAGCCATAAAGAACTCCAAAAAGGGAGGATTCTTTATAGTTTTGAGGAACGAAGTTTATGTACCATAAAGAGTTCAAAAGATTCTTTATAGTTATTGAAGAGTGAAGAATTGTGCTGTAGGGAGTCTAAAGAAAGAGAAGACTCCTTACAGAAACCTCCCTGTAAATATCTTTTCTTACTGGAATCTAATCTGTTATTCTCTGACTAATATGGGAGATTCTCTTTCCAAGTCCTTTTTTCTCTTCCTCCTAAATAGCTGCGGCTCCTTTAAAAACCAGGGACGACCTAGAATCAACACCTGAAAAACCTGTTAAGCCAGCTGTCAGCAGTAGCCGCGTTGCCGCAGCCACGGAGAATTTAAAAGAACAAGCTGCTCGGTTTTTTTTTTCTCTGCTCACAGGCACCTCTAAAGGCTTTTGCGTCAGCAGCAGCCGCTGCCGCAGCCACTACCGCCAGAGAATTTAAAGGAACAGGCTACCTATTCTCTTTCTGCTCTCAGTCTCATGGGTTCTCGTGGTGCCCCCCGCCAGGCGTTTCTCTAGGAAGGCACCTCTTCTCTGTGCTGGTCAGTAGTAGGGGATGATTCTAAACCAGAGTTAATACCTGAAACCGTTAGGGAACCCCTTCTTTTCAAATCTCTTAACAAGTAAAGCTTCACAGGCTATCTACACTCTTTCTGCTCTCAGTCTTGTGGGTTCTCGTGGTGCTCCCCACCAGGCGTTTCTCCAGGAGGGCACCTCTTCTCTGTGTTGGTCAGTAGTAGGGGACAATTCTAAACCAGACTTAATACCTGAAGCTGTTTGGGAACCCCTTCTTTTCAAAATCTCTTAACAAATAAAGCTTATGTACCCTAAAGAGTTCTAAAGAAGGAAATTCTTTATAGATATTTGATGAGGATGATAGGGTGTAAAGAGTTAAAGCAGAGAAAACTCTTTGTGAAAGTAATTAAGAACCTTTTAAGTCAACAAAGGGTTAAAGTCTCCACCAAGGATTTAACAGCTTTTATGGATTTTATTCAAAAGTCCTGCCCCTGGTTCCCTATTGAAGGCACACTGGAAAAACAAATTTTGGAACGTGTTAGTCATAGCATACAAAAACTTTACCATGATCAGGGGCCTAATAACATCCCTATAAGTGGCTTTTCTTATTGGAACTTAATATATTACTCCTTAACTGGTGCAGAAGATTCCTCTTCTGAGCCTCCTCTCCTAATATCTAAGACCCCTTTAAAAGAGGCGGCTCCTTCTAAGGTCCCTCAACAAGCTTATGCAATGCAGCAAACTTCTGACTCAGAGTCAGAGCTTAAAAAAACCTGTCAAGCCGTTGCTGCTGGCAAGCGCGGAAAATCAAAAGGAGCAGGCTATTCACTTGCCAGCAAGCACAGAAAATTTGAAGGGACAGGCAACTCATTTTCTCTCTGCATTCAGCCTCACCCCTAAGGCTCCTGTGCCAGGTGCGTTTGTTACCTAAGGGCAATCAATACAACAATAGAATCGAGGGAGCCTTACAACTTGAGCTCCCTCCTGTAAAGTATTATCCCAATGAACCATGCTGTTACTAAATTGATTTATTTCATTCTTTATATAAATGACATTTTGTTAGCTCGCCCTGATCGTTCTTTTTTACTTTCAAAAACTACTTGGTGAGATCAGCTGGCTGCAGCCTTTAGAACTGAAATCAGCCACCGCAAGGCTAGTCCGAGTGCAGCCTGGGGCTTACAACTAATTGATCACAACCAGTTACACAGTTACAGATTCCTTTGTTCCTTCTCCTTTAATCTCCAAAAAAAAAAAAAAAAAAAAAAAAAGCCTTCAGACTAGAGAACAGAAACTACATTTTGCATATTCACAATGTGCTTTCTTGCTTCTTGTTTCTGTGAGAGTGTAGGCTTAACAGACTAATTTCATTAACCAAAAAATTTTCTTAGGTTTTAAACTTTGCCTAATGTAAACAACCTGACTAGAGTTTCCTGTGACTATTTTATGATGAGTCTTTGTTCTCCTGATCTCCATGATTGGCCACCCCCTGAACAGCCAGGACTTTAAACAGTCCGGCCCCCACTCACAGTTTAAGATTTGACTTTGGGACCAGAACTCAAGAGGGGAATGTTAAAACGAGACATAAATTACAAATGTAACCATGATTTTAAACTGTGCTTTCTAAAAAATGGTATACACATTGACACTTATTCTCACTTAATTAGGGCCTCAGCCCACAAGGGAGAAGCTTGTAAAGATGTAAGTCAACACCTCTTTTATTGTTTTGCATATTGCCGGATTCCCTCACATCTTAAAACGGATAATGCTCTGGCTTATGCTTCTAAAAGCTTTCAGAATTTTACAACACCTTTGAAATTATAAACACAGTTTACCATATCATTTAATAAAATATACCCCTTTTGTTATCAATTACTTGCTATTATTAACCAGCTGCAGAGGTAGAAATTGTGTTTTCACAGGATGCTGACTCCCCTATCTGGATTCCTGATGGGTTAATTAGACTCACAGACACAACCCAACACCACTCCCTCTGAGAAATCTCCCAGCAACAATGAAGCCACCACAGAAACTTCGTGTGATTGGTGCCCACCAGCTCCTCCATCTCTTTTTCCCCTTATCAATCCTTTTCAGATACTAACTCTTCTCTTCTGAGAGTTTTCTAGGTTGTTTGCAGCTACTGGTCCCATTGTCCTACGTCCTCACAAGACGACTTCTGAGATGTTCAGCGTCTGTGCCTGTGTTCCCTCTCCTTACGCTATAATATCCACAGGCCCTAATGGCTTTCTCTCTATTATGCCTAAAAAAGGCACTGTATTTGTAACTTGTAAGAACTGTATACATGCCCAAACACAAGCCATCAGTTACTCTACTTTAGAAATAACATCAGCTGAGGAAATTGCATCTAATTTTAAGAAGGCCTTATCCACAGAATCTTGGAGCTTTCTTTTGGTAAATCTAGGCATCTGTGCTGGATTAATCCTAATACTGCTTTGCCTTCCAGTCATCCTCCAACAACTCAGGCAGACCGTGGGGACTGTACAAGTGGAATTACAAACGCTGAAGCTGAAAAAAATAAAAAAGGGGAAAATGCCGAAGCCCATCACCCACAAAGACCTCTGTGAGCAGAGCTACAAGCCTTTGTGATGGTGGGCAGACGCACCTCACTCCTGACGTATTTCTGGCTGTATACTTTTCATCATAATTAAACTCTCCTCAAAAATACCCCCTCACCTCCCTGCACAAGGACAAACGCTGAGCCCAGGAACGCCCATCCCAGGAATGTTAGGGCCGGTCCAGCCCTGCTGACTTCCCCCAACTGCACTCCCCCCCCATGTGAAAAGGATTATCCTTTTTAGAGCAGTTTAAGAAAGGCATAGGGTGGGGGACGGTAGGTGTTTACTGTCCCCGCAGGAGGAGATGGAATAAAGAGCAAAGTAGGAACAAATAGAGATTATAACCTTTAGACCCTTCCTCCTGTACCTTTTAACCTTGAGGTATAAGTAGGGTTGATTGAGCTCAAGGCATAACTTTGTTTTCACCGTCAATTACACACCTGCCTCGAGCCATTATCTAGAAGGCCTTGACAATTAACAAGATCACGAGGTTTCAGTTTCAAGTTAGCTAATAGCTCGTGTGGTCGGGGGCAGGGTAAAAATCACATCACCTCAAGATCACGAGGTTTCGGTTTCAAATTAGCCAATAGATTGTGTGGTCAGTGGGCAGGGTAAAACTCACGTCACTTTGACTATAAAAACAATAAAGTAAGACAGCCGCTCTCTGGGTTGGGCTGCCTTTAAACCAAAAAACTCTTGTCTCTCTCAATTCATTTCCCGCCGATGCCTTCCCTCCCTCCATGCGTGACCCTGAATAGTTGTCGGGGCTGGCTCCCGGCAATTATGTACCACAGAATACCAGAAGAACAAATAAATCTGTCTTGGAAGAAGTATAGCCAGAATGTTCATCAGAAGCAAGGATGGTAAGACTTAATCTTTACAGACTTTAGACATGGTATCAGGAAGGACCAGTCCCTTGAGACGGACACCATGCTTGGTAGGTAAGAGTGTCAGGAAAAAACAGGAAGACCCTCAACAAGATATTCTAACACAGCTGCAACACAGGGCTCAAGCATGGCAATTGCTGCAAGGACCCAGGACATATGGTCACTATGAGTTGGAACTGACTCCATGACATCTAACAGCAGTTTGTTGTTGCTTTTTAAAAACATATTTATAAAAAGAAGTCTCCATTAAAATCAGTTATTGCCCCAGTCTTCCAACAAAATTAAACTGCAAAGCATGGACTATTAAGATCATTAAAGAAGCCTTACTCATTCAAATAAAGCAACTACTGCTCACTCCAGCAAGTAACATAGCAAACTGTGTTGAAAAGAATTACTTCTGTGGGAATTTTTGGAAGACAGCATAATTTAGTTTAAATTAGCGCTTTCCAGATTCTTTTTTTTTTTTTAATTCTTTTTTTAACAATCTCTCTACATTTCAGGTACTACAATTATTCATATATTTACAGTAACTACTTGGCATCCAGACTCTCTGGAAAGGAACATACCTGGCAATCTGTGACAATAGCAGCTGTGACTAAAACTATCAGAGTTGATTGTTTTATTTGTTCTTGTAAGTAACTCACCTATCTATACTATCACTCAAAATATAGCAACTTAATTTTCTCATTTTCAAACTAATTAGAAAATCAAATCATGTCTGGCTGGTGGTGGTTATGGGAATATTTTTTTTAAAGCATAAAAATAAATACTGGAAATACAAGCATAGTTCACAGTTCAACTAATATTCTTTTAATAATTAGCAAACATGTTTCAATAATTGAACTAACCAATATGCATTTAACCCTTACTGTGTTAAATACAAAAGGCAGTAATAAAGAGTTGTCCCTGAATGGTACGAATGCTTACAGGATCAGCTGCTAATAGAAGAGTTGGAGAAAGTCACGACTGCTACAATAAGACTGTATCTATTCAGAGGAGAGCCAGAAGCATTTAACCACTTCTGAATAGAACTACTGTGCCCAAGAGTACATGTTAAGTTCCTTGGTCCAAGTTCCACCTGGATTTGCTCTGGGTTCAATGGGGTCATATTAACCAGTAGCCTCATCTCTACCCCCAGGGCATTCATGAACCAGACCCTTTGATGACTGACTCAGGGATCACAGCACAAAAAACTGGTAAGGATCTTAGAAGGTTCACAAACACTACTCAACGAGCAGACAGAATCAACAGTGGGTAAAGAGATTCTGCCTTTCCATGTAGTCCATCCAAAGACCCCAGTACAAGTACAGAGTTGAGGCAGTACAAAAGACTGTTAAGGATACAGGTTTTAAGAGTTAAGACTGCTGGACTTGAAATACTCACTCCACACTTAACAGCAATGTCAACCTCTCCATGACTGAATTTCCTCGTCTGTAACTGGAAGATACTGTAATAGTGTCACCTACTTCACATAAATGGGAAAATAAAAGGAAATCACAGTTAAGAGTTTGGCTTAGTGGCTAGCACACAATAAACAGCCAGTAAGTGTGTGTCCTTATGTCTACAATTTTCAGAGGTAACCTGAACTACCGCCCATTTCCTAAACTAGAATGGCTACATTTTGAACACTATTTGGCCATGTCCTAATTATGGACCTACAGACATCCCAGAAACAGGTGGAATTATCTTCATTTTAAGAGTCAAAGAAAGGAAGTTTAGAGGGATTTAGAACTCATGGAATGTTAGATAATAAGTGGTGAAGCAGGAAGTTTGGATTGTATCACAGCAAAGTTTCCACTACATTGTCAATCTCCAAAAGCTGGGACGTTATTTTTAAACAATGCTTCAGTATCCTGAAATCAGTACTTGCTGCATGAAATCATATTCTTGTAACATCCCCCAGTCACCCTCCCAAAATAAGCCTAAATCATCTGTGCAACAGAAATAGGGGACAAACCGATAAGCTATTAGAAACATAAAATTCTTTTACCTTTACAGACAGCATAACAAACATGACTGAGTAAAATATCACAGCCATTTTACTTAAATGACTTTAAAACTTCAAAAGTACTGCAAACCTACAACACGTTATTACTATTACATTGGTTATTATTTCAGCATTTATAATTTGTTCCTGTAGGAAAATCCACCTGCTCTAATCAGTCTGTGTAACATTTCTTTTTCCATGTTTGGCAACAGTATATAACAAAACTGACAAGGGTTAGTAATAGTTATTCCAAATATCATCTTCCATCTGCTATACTATTAAGCAAGATTTACGTTCACTTTAACTGTACTAAAAGAAAAGACAGTCAAAATTAAAGTATGTCATGTTGGCTCTAATCTTAAAAAATATCTTTTGAAAGCTCTAATATTCAAACCCAGAACCATGTCAAACCAGTCAAATTTATGTCCACTAACACCTAAAGACCCATGAGCTTCAAGGAAAATTACAAGAATACCATGCCCAGGTAAACTAACGCATATATACTCAATGGAGCACTGTGCAATGATAAAGAATAACGATGATTCCAGGAAACATCTCATAACCTGGTTTCAACTGGAAGACATTATGTTGAGTGAAAGTAGTCAGTGACAAAAGAACAAATATTGTATGAGACCTCTATGTTAAGATCTCAAAAACAGACTTGTGTATAGAAGAAAAGACTCTTTGACAGCTACAAGAGAGGGGAGGTAGGGAGTGGGAGGGGAGGGAGGGTTTAGATTAGACAATTGCTAGAAATCTGGTTGGCTGAAATCAATGATAGCACATATTAGAAACAAGAACAACATTAAGTGGACTTCAGCATAACTTGAATACTCCTTCCATCTTAAGCCAATATTGCAAGGACAGAGTAGCTGGGGCAGGGGGCAGGGGACCATGCTCTTAGGTGAAATCGAGGCCAATTGGCACAACTAACGTTTTGCTAAGAGGGCTCTCTGCAACCTACATTGGTGAGTGGCGTCTGAGGCCTTAAAAGCTGCCACAGCAAATGGTCCCAACTCAGCAGGAACAGATGCTCACCCTGGACCAAAATGACATGGGGTAAAGACAACCCAGAAGATAGAGAGACCCACATGAGTGGGTGCATACATCGACATGGGACCAGAAGAACAGGATGGTGCCCGACCACCACCAGTGATAGCCGCGATGGAGCTCACTAAGTTGAGTCTCACTGGCAACACAAGAAGAAAAATGAGCACACCCTGAGATCTCCACTAAAAGACCTCAACTGATGGTCCAGCAGTTTCGGGTTTCCCCTGGAAGTATGGCCCCTGGCCCTGATGCTGCCCTTGCCCATAAATCATAACGAAGCTCTACTCGTCGGACACGAATGGATTGGACTTGGTGATGCAGAGTGACCATATATTTGATGTACTTTATGGTTCTATACATCTATAAGATATCATCTTGCTGACCTCTGGCTGGAGGAAGGAGAGTGGGTGGAGAGGAGGGGAAAGGAGACTGTTGGGAGGATGAGACATGTATGGAGCAGAGAGGAATAGTGTGCTGTCACTGGACAGGGAGAGCAGTGGAAGGTGCATGTAGGTGGGCATGTAAATTTATACGGGAATGTACATTTTCACTCAGTCATATTAAATAAAAAAAAAAAAATAGCATGCGATCTTAGTCAAAATTGGCCCATCAAATGAATTGGTCTCCGAAAACAGACTCATAATAATTGCAAATCCATTAACAGTTTAAAATAAAAGAAGTATTTAACTTGTTTAAGGAACAGTGATGTGGATAGACCAAGTCTTATTATTTTACTTCACTTTCTATTTGCTGCATTACACACTCTTGTAATCCCTTTTGGTAAATACAAAGTGAGAAGATAAAATGAAGCATGCAAACTGAAGGGTCTGACTCATGGTGACCCCAGAGGCCAGAGTGGCTTGGCTTGGCAAACTGAAGGATACAAGAACCTAAAATGCCCAAATATTTCATGAATTTATTACAATTTCAGTAACTGAAACTCTATCAGACAGTAGTAAGAATTACCACACAACTGTAAAAGTCAAGTATTTATACAGGTGCCTTAAAAGACACTGTTGGGTGCACACCACCAGCACTGACATTTACCATCTGTTAAACAGTTTCAAAGTTCAATGGCATAAGTCAAATAACTGGCTTGGAGTGTGGGATTTATGGCAAGAGTTAACACCTAGGAAGAGACTGTGAAGGTGTGATGCTTGTCCTAACTTTCTACAGGCAGCCACGTTGCAGCAAGATGAAAGATCGACACAGGTGCCTTTTCTCATTCCACGAGGGAAACCTTAACCAATATTCATGGATTATCTAAAAAGGAATGTTGTATAAATTTATAATGTCATTTATGTCCCCCTTATAACTGTTTTTTAATATCTTTTGAAATTTACATTCTTAGAGCCAAAACCACTGAGAATATAAAACATAGCATGTCAGCTTCAAACTGAGAAAAGGAGAGATGTTATTACGATAGAAGTATCTAAAAAGGTTACATACTCCTAAGGCCACATTCTGTACAGTGCTGGAAAAGGTTTTCAGAAATGATAAAAGTCACAATGCCGGGGTTATTCCTAATGATTTATTATTTAAACTTACAATTAGAAATATTTCCTTAGGGGAGTAATTATAAGAAATTCTCCTTTGGAGGTCAGAAGGAAAACTGGGATGGAGGAACATTTCTGAACTTCTTGTATGATGATTTTGTTTTGCCTCTCTTCCCAAGGGTACAAAGTGCGTGTTGTGAACTGAAAGAAATCGTGCTAAGACTCAAATTAGAGGCTTCTTATCACCTAAAGTTCAGTTCCAAGCCTTATTTCACTACTTCTTACCTTAAAAGAGAACCTGGGGGTCAGTTCAAGTTTTTTGGTGAAGACTAAAAACACCACAAAGCAAACGTTTCTAAAATGTGAAGGACAGAGCCAGTTACACACGTTACTTAGGACCCAAACAGGAACCACGCTACTGACCTCTCTCCACGTACATAGGCACCAGCAGCCCCTACCGCCTGATCAGAGGTGCACCAGGACAAGAAGGTGCAGTTCAAGGCTTGGGAATCAAGGCCCGCCAGAATGACGCCAAAGGTGGCCTAGACCGCTGGTTCCCCATCTTGCACTTAAGTCTGCCTTTGGAAAGACCTGATTCCATGTTTGCTCCCTAGAAGCCGAAGGTGCTCTGCAGCCTCAAAGTGCCCAACTTAAGGGGGAGGTGAGCTCGGAGTCAGGTTCTGGAGGCCCTTTTGGGTCCATTAACTGGCCATGAAGTGTCAACCTAGAAGCACCAATTCCATCTTTCCCGCGGGGCCGGGGGTGTCCAAAGGTGGGGTGTGGGGAGGCTTGAGACGGGCGTGGATCAAGGAGCCCTGGAAGGTGCGATTCTAAAGCAGTCCCTCCAGTGGGCCCGGGTT
The DNA here is from genome assembly GCA_028571685.1 of Heterohyrax brucei. Lineage (NCBI taxonomy): Eukaryota > Metazoa > Chordata > Mammalia > Hyracoidea > Procaviidae > Heterohyrax > Heterohyrax brucei. The sequence goes on from CM053156.1 coordinate 87,008, forward strand.
CGGAGAGATGGTCCCACGACTCCACCCTGGAACCTCTCAGGCACCCAGAGGTCGGAGCTGCCCCATGTCTCCCCCCATATAACAGCCGCTGCCGAGGTCCTGAGGCAGGTCCCGCGCCCACCGGCCACCCATCCGGCCCAGCCTCCCACCTTTCCCGGGGGTCGATCCAGCTGGTCCTCCTGGTGTTGTGGTCAATGTAGAAGACCTTGGCATCGTAGTCCCTGGCCTCCTCCCAGCCCCGGGGTAGCGGCAGCTGCCGGCTCCCGGCCCTCCTGGGCATGGTCAGCGCCTCCACAGAAACCCGGAGCGGGACGCGGCGGGAACTAGATGCCCAGCCCAGGCGGCGAGGGGCAGCCGGCCACACCCGAGGGCGGCCCGAGAAGCCCGCCCTCCTGGGTCTCGGCATCAGCCCACCGCGCGCGCGCCGGAGTCGACGAGCCTCCTCCCCGCCGCCGCCGCTCCCTCTTCCTCCCCGGCTGGAGAGCGGCCGCCCCCCAAGCTGGGACCCGGGAAGCTTGCAGACTATTAGCATTCTGTTAGTGTGCTCGCGCCCGCCCCTCCTGCTCCGCCCCTGGCCAGCCAGCCGCAGGCACCTGCCACGCGCAGTCCCACACTTACCCCAGCTGCTCCCGTGCTGGCCGGTGGCCAGGCGTGGGGGAGGGGGAACTCTAGGAAAAGGTGGGAGGGAAGAATTGTAGAATGCACTGTTTGATTCCTCCCGTGGGTCCTAAGCAGCTCTCTGAAGCCAAATGTCTCCTGTTTCTTAAGTTTCCGGGCGAGAAAGACTGCAAAAGAGAAGTCTTTGCAACCTCCTCGACTTCTTTTTGTCTTCCAGGTAAACCACAAGACTTTTGAGAGGAAAAGGGTGGGAGAAGCTCTCCTAGGAAAAAAAAAGTCCCAACAAACACTGAGGACACAAAAGCTCCCCCAAGCCACGCCCTGCGCCCCTTGGGGACCCAGCTGGTGGTCCAGGGCGATGGGAAAGTGTGAAAAGCACCGAAAGTGCTAGAAGCATGTCCGTAGGGTGTCTGGGGGGCGTCGCCCCTGCGACTTTTAAGGGGGTTTGGCCTTCGTTGACCTCAGCGAAGAGGCAATGAGGCTCACTGTGGGGGGCGAGGGAGGGTCCGGTGGTCCCAAAGCACGAGGAGTCGCCCAGCACAGTGGCCCCGTTGGGGGACTCAGATGACCCTAAGAAGCGACCAGACACCTGGTCTGGCGCAATCACAGGAGCCTCCCTACTAGGTCCATGCACCCCACCTCCAGATTCCAGCCAGCTACTAGTCCCCTCTGCCTTTGGCCTCCACTGCAAGGGGTTAAAATAGCTGGACATGGACATGCCCTGTATCCAGTCTTTTCTGTCCAGCGGCGTGCCGTGGGAAGTCCCTTGAGTCCCGGCTGTGACCTAAAAGTGTCCTAAGACCACAAGAAAGATTCAAGGTTGGTTTTCCCAGGCTTGGATTCATTCAGGTGGGAAAATGGATCGTCGTACAGTCAACAGGCGTTTTATTCAGCAGCTGCTACGTGCTGGTGGGCACTGAGGGGGGCTAGACATAGGCTCCAGGTAGGGCTGTGCCTGAGCAGCAAGACTGGCAGGGCCTGAACACGGAGCACTCAGTGTCCCCAGCCCCCAAATTCCTCCCACCCAGTCTACCCACTGGCTCTCATTCATATCTTTCTGGGTGACTTAACCAAAACCAAACTCACTGCCATCGACTCGATTCTGACTCACAGTAATCCTGTAGCATAGAGTAGAACTGCCCCATAGAGTTTCCAAGGAGCGCCTGGCCGATTAAAACTGCTGCGCTTCCGGTTAACAGCTGTAGCCCTTAACCACTATGTCACTCACCTTTCACTGTGAATTCGCTTGATCCTGCCTGCTGTTGCTTAATAACACGCGGAACACAGCGCTGGGCAGGCAGGGTCTTGCAGAGCATTTGGAGCCAGCTCCGCCTCCACCGCAGGATTCACCGGTCTCCAGGGGTAGTCAAGTGAATGTACACACTACAGCTATTGAAGCCACCATCCCGGGGAACTGAGACAGCCTAGGGGTTCCTGAACCACGCGGACACCTGCGGTCAATCTCAAAAACGGAAGAGGGCGGTCCTGGAGAGAAAAAGTGGGGGAGGTGGGAGGGAGTGTCCTGCACAGAAAAGGTGAAGCCGGTAGGTAACATGCAAGTTATGGACGGTCCTCAGGGGAAGATCTTAGGGGAGAAAGGAGCAGTTTTTGCACTTGGAGCAGTTAAGGGATTGGGTGGAGGGGAACAAAAACTAAGCTACCAGAAACTTGGAGCTCAAAGCACCTGAGAAAGAGGAGTCAGTGAACAAGATCTGAGAAAGGTTTCACCCAAGAAGAATGTGCTCATTTTGACTCTTTGTAAGGCTTCCTTTATTACTCTCAGACTGAACCTTAGGACACTAATTTGGCAGTCCAGGCAATCCAGCAGATTGCACTATCTTTCTTTGCTGAGCATGGACTGGAGCTCAAATTAAATCTGTATCTATAGCATATGGATAACCTTCACATTTAGGTCTTATCAGCAACAGTCATGGAGGGGTGCAGGACTGGACAATGTTTTGTTCAGGTGTATAGGAGTCAAGTTGGAATCAAGGAAAACTAACAACCACAATGAACCCTGTGGTAGCCACTGATGATTCTGTTTTTTGGCCCTCAATTTCATTTTGCCTGGCTTTGTATTTTCTCCAGTGCCAATAATCTGTGAGGATGAGCTGTCGTAAACAAAGCCCCCCATGATCAATGTCCAAATCCTGGGTAGTAGAAAAATTGCTAGTGTCAGAAATGAGAGTTACTGTTAGCTGCTGTCCAGTCAGCCCCTACGCATAGAACCCCCATGTATTACAAATTATAACTGCTCCAAGGGGTTTTCTTGGCTGGAATCTTTGTGGAAACAGATCACCAGGCCTTTCTTCCAGCAGAGCTGCTAAGCAGGTTCAAACCACAGGCCTCACTACTAGCAGCCACTCCCAAACTGCTTACATTCCCCAGGCTTTTAGAAATGGAAAACCTGTTGCCTGTCCATTCAATTCCAATTCATGGCAACCCTATAGGACTGAACAGAACTGCCTTATAGGATTTCTGAGGCTATACATTTTATGGAAACAGACTATGACATAATTTCCTTCTGAGTGGCAGCTAACCAGCAACTTTTTGGTTACCATCCAAGCATTTTAACCACTGTTTTGAAATGGAAGTTGATAACAAAAGTGATTTTGGAGGATAATTTAGTCATTTCTAATGGTTAAGCACTTGGTTACTAAATAAAAGGCTAGCAGTTTGAATCCATCCAAAGAAGCCTTGGAGGAAAGACCTGGCAATCTACTTCCGAGATATTACAGCCGTTGAAAATCTTATGGAGCAAGAGGCTACTCTGAAATAAATACAGCAGGTAACCATAAGGCAAAATCAACCCCATGGCAACTGCTTTGTTTTTTTAACAAAATTTAAAATTACATACCTTTATAATTCCCAGACTATGATTTTTTCCATGGATATTAAAGTTCCTCAACGTATATTTGGATGTTCATTGCAACATGCTTTATAATAACAAAACTGGAAAAAGCACCCATGTCTATCAATAAGGGACAGATAAAGAAATTAGAAATGTCATACTCTGCATCCATTAGAAAAGCATTAGATAAATACATATGTGCTAGTAAGGAAAACTGCCATTTATATATATATATATATATATCTGGTGGAAAAGGTCATACTGAAACCCCATTATGGCCTAGAAGACACTTTTGCTCCCAACTTCACTGAAGTTAAGGATCTAGCTCTGTAGCTTGTCGTTGCTGCTATTAGGTACTGGGGAGTCTGTTATGACTCACAGCCACCCTGTCCTCACAGTTGTTGCTCTATGAGACCACTGTTGTAGGTTCACTGTCAATCCATCTCGTTGAAGGTCTTCCTCTTTTTCAATGAGCCTTTGCTTTACAACACAATTGGATCCCCCATATACTTTATTAGGGAGTTTCTAAAGAGGATGTGAACAGTAAGGGAGGTCTCATGAAAGAAATATATGTATGACAAAACCTGGGGAAGCTGGAACCTATGTATGGCAGAGGACTGTCAGAGTAGGAAAACTCAAATATTTTCCACTAATAGAGAGCAGTAGAAAAATGGTAGAACGGCAGTCTGTCAAAGGCATAAGACTTCAAAGACCTGGAAAAACAAGGCAGTCCCATGGATTTCCAGATCTCACAGGTTTCACTATACGAGAGGTAAATGAACATTAAAGAAAAGGAATGGGGTAGAGATGACCAGATATGATGCTGAAATGCACAGGCACAACAGAGCACTTGTGAAAATCTCAAGGATTAGGGTTGTGAAAGTCCCAACAGCCAGAGCCAGCTAGTCAAGAACTGTGGTGATAATATAGGTGTCAGATGGATTAAGATCTGGATTAGAAAAAAGGGAATAAAGAATGAAAAGAGTTGATCTGGCAGGAATTTGTGACTAGTTATATTAAGAAGGCAGAGGAGAAAACACTAGTAGGAGAATCTGGGATGAGTCCAAAACTGTAGGCTGTCAAAGAAACTCAAAATAGTTGAAACAATGAGGAAGCTCAAGGGGGTTCTGATATGGGTTTGATTTTAGAAATTAGAGCTACCCAGCTGACTACAGCTCAAGTAAAAAGGTCAGGACTGTAAATATACAGTTGGATGTCATCCACATGAGTTTGTAGAGGACTGGGGACTCAAGGACTGAGCATTAGGAAGAAACTTGCAGTGCACCCATCTACAGTCTGATTTTGGACCTATAACTCTTCAGTAAATTTAACATGGTTTAGTCTATTTTTTTTATATAAATTATGGTCTCGATTTTCAGTAAAGTGTGTACGAATTAGTTAACAGATTGTAAATTATCTCTAAATGTATTCTTGTCTTAATCTTTATTGTTCTACTAGAAATCAACTCATGTTTTCAATATTATAATAATCTCTCTTGTTTCCTCAAGAAGGTCAGGGATTATATAGCTAGGAAACTCTAAACAGAAGTTTTTGCTCTTTAGCAATTGAACTGACTAAAATAAATAAATTTTAATTATTATGAATGCCAGCCAGCCAAGTGCCGTCGAGTTGGATCTGACTCATGGTGACCAGGTGACCCTAATCCAACATTTCTAAATTTTCTCCTGTAGACAGTCTTTAAGAAGACAGGCATTTGACCCTAAAAGATGCCTGGTGCAGGGCCAAACCAGAAACCTCAATTACCATAACCACTACCCCTGTAGTTAATTATTATACTGACATCTAAGGCAAAAATAATTATTCTAAGTATGTAATAAGTAACATCAAACAGATTAAATTTTACCTTATTCACTGCAGACAGGAAACCTACATTGGGCAAATTCTGTAGTTGCTGCTTAACCCTTAAAATTTGTGTTCATTATCAGTGAAAAGGAACAGAAGGACAAATGCCATGTTTATATGCATGAGATTCTCAGAGGGGACCACTGATCACTGTGAGGCAGAGACACTTAACATAAGTACTCTTTATATTCTCTCATGTAATGAAATAATATGAGGTTCTATTTTCCTTTTACCATCTTTAGCATTTTTTCATTCCAGTTTTACAGTCTATAAATTAAAAACAGCAATCTTTGAATCTTTATTCAGTCATCCCTGTCTTTTAAAACAGTATTACTTTCCCTTTCCTGTTTCTCTGAGTTTCCCATTAACACGTTTATTTTTCTTAGTTTACTTATTTGTTGATATGATGCTCTGGCCCCAGTTCATCCTCTCTGTTTCCTGAGTTCTTCTATCCCTGATACTGACTCTACTTCTGTCAATTTGGTTATAAGAAAATTATCTGCAGTATAGTCTCCTAATTTGTCTTATTTATAGACAGTCAAATGGAATAGGAAAAAAATGTATGAATAAAATGTGTTTATATTGCTAATAAACATGTAGAAAAATGTTCAAATCATTAGAACCAGTGAAATGAAAATTAAAACCACAGTGTGATGCCAATATATGATCACTGGGTGAGCAAAAATAAAAAGTCCAATAATATCAAACATTGACAGAAGTTGGGGCCGAGATGGCAGACTACACACATCTCCTCTATTCCTTCTGAGAACTAAGGCCTACAAAAATAAATGAACAGAGCATTGTGGATGTTCAGGAAAACCCAAGATACGGCGTAGGGTTGTGAGATTGGACTGGGCAACAGGAAGGGGGAAAACTACCTCTGTCATAGTCAAGGCAAGGGCACAGTGAGTCCTGCTTTGCTGGCACATTGTTTGAGAGGATTGCAGGAATGGATGACTTCTTTACTAACTGGGAAGCTGGGACTGGGACTGCTGAGCCTGTGAGCCTAGCAGACACCAGCTAATATGCAAAACTGCAGTGCTTAATTAAACAATGTATCCTGCAGCAGAAAAACTCGTAGGGACAGCCACATCTCCAGAGCCCAGCAGTGGCTGGTAACTGAGGGTGTCAATGCCCTTTGACATTTTCTTCTCTAAGCTGTACCAGGGATGCTGCTGACTAACTGTAGCAGAGGTGGCTCAGGCAGGATGCCATCTTTGTCAGTTGAGAGGCAGAGTTAGTCATGCCTGAGGTCTGACCTGGGGCTAATTCCTGTGCTGAGCAACAGTGCCTGTCTGGACAGTGCTTCTCCCAGCAAAAAAAAAAAGCTGTTTTTAAGACAATCGAACACATAGAACGTAGTGGGGGCTGATGGACAAGTGTGGGAGTGTACTAACTCTTCCCCTACTTGAGCCACATCATACTATCTGGGGGTGGCCTATGAGGAGCCATCTCTCTCAGCCACAAGGTGGGGTCTATCATCCCTGAGGGTCCGGCTGCTTTGGGCTGTGGCTGGTCAACACCTCTCTCAGCGGAAAGGCAGCTTTAATGATAGGAGTGGCTAGAGATAGCACTGGTGACTAGCACCTGAATGTGGTAATGCCACTTCTACTACCCTTTACTGAGCCACATCATAGCATCAACTGACGGCACCCAGAGACTACTTAAGTAGGGTACCATCTTTGCCAGCTAGGAGGCGAGGCTTGCCATGCTTGAGGACCTGGCTGCTTTTGGCTGCAGCTGGCAAATGCCTCTCTTGGCAAAAGGCAGCTTTTATGATAGGAGCAGCTACAGATAGTTGTGGAGATGGGTGCCTAAGCATGATGGTGCCATTTCTACCTCCTTTCACTGAGCTATAGTATTGGCTAACAGCCTCCTAGAAACTCCGCAAGCAGGATATTATCTTTTCCAGGCAGGAGGTGGGACCTGCCACCCCTGAGGGACCACCTGTGTTCAGCGGCTGCTGGACAGCACCTCTTTCAGTAGAAAAGCAATTTTTAAGACAAATGCATCTAGAGAACACAGCAGTCCCTGGCAGCCTCGCATCCCTGAGCTACACCATAGTATTGACTGGTGTCACTACAGAGAGTTGGCACAGGTAGCTTGCCACTTTTAGCAACCAGGAGGCGGGGCCTCCCACCTTGAGGGCCCACAAAGCCAGGAAGCATCACCAGTCTTGAAAGAGTCTGCATTGCCAGAGAAGTTATACATATGTCATCTGCACCTAGAGAACTCAGCAGTGGCTGGCAACTAAATCTAGCAGTGCCCTTACTGATTCCCTTCTTAGAACTGTGCCACAATTTGCACTGGTGTAGCACCAGAGAAACTGAACATCTTCTTGATGGCACAAAAACAACAATCAATATCTAACCATTTAAAGAGGCAGACCACCGTGGCTCTGGAAAACTCCCAAAATAAAGAATCAAAAACTTCCCAGATGAAGAAGCCTTTCTAAAATTATCAGAGTAGAATACAAAAGAATTATATATAGAGCTCTGTTATAGATTAAACAAAATGCAGCAGAACAAAATGAAAACTTAAGCAAGCTATATGAACTGTTAGTACACCAATGATCTAAAATCAATGAGATCAATAGTAAGATTACAGAATTACACAATTCAGTTAAAAGTCAGAAGAGCGGAACAGAGGAATTGGAATGCAGAATTAGTGAGTTTGAAAATAAAGTAACTAACACAAACATTTATGAGAAGAAATCAGATAAAAGAAACAAGAAAAATGAACAAACAGTAAGAAGCATGGGGGACTCTATTAAAAAGAAATAATCTGCAAATAATTGGAGTTCCTGAACATGGAAGGATAGCAGAAAATACGAAGAGAATTATTGAGTTTCTGACAGAAAACTTCCCTGAAATCGTGAAAGAAAACATAGACATTCAAGATGCTTATCAAACAACACAAAAACTATACACCAAAAGAAACACACCAACACATATTATAATCAGGCTTAATAAAGTGAAACACAAAGAGAGGCCCTTAAGGCAGTGAGGATCAAAGCAAATCTAACATACAAGGGGAAGCCAGTTGGCTTTCATATCACTTCTCGGCAGAAACAATGTTGGCAAGAAGACAGTGAGATGATACATACAAATATGTGAAGGAGAAAAACTTCAAACCAAGAATTACATATCCTGCAAAACTGTCTTTAAAATATGATGATGAAAGTAAGACATTTTCAAATAAATAGAAGCTTAGAGACTTTGCAAATACCAAACCAAAACTACAGTACATACTGAAAGAAGCACTTTGTTTACAAAAACAATAGCATCAAATATATACTTAAGTATGTAATGCAGAACACAACATCCAGAGTCCTACTAAGTTAGAGAAGTCACTAAGCTTAATCAAAGCTAAAATATTAAAAATAGGGAACCACTGAGCTTAACACAAAAACTATGACATCATCACACTATAAAGAGGGATACATTACAGTAGCTATAAACTTTTAAAATGAGGGAAAATTGGGAAGATATACAGAAGTTAAAGATTGGTTTAAACTTGGTACAGTAAGGGGGATCAAGAGGATAGCTGCAAGTAAACTAACAATGTGACATAACAAAACAAGAAACATAATCCAGGAATATCAACAAACACAAAACCATACTGGAAAAGATGAAAAGTAAACCCATAAACAAAAGTGGCCCAAAGCAGATTATTAAGAGGAGTAAACAAAATGCTAACAACACAAATAAAGGCACAAAATGACAGCATGGAAACACATGCCTAACAATAATCACATTGAATGTAAATGGATTGAATGTTCCATTAAACAGGCAGAGAGTAACAGCTAGGATCAAAAATACTATCTGTCTATATATTGCTTACAAGAAATACTTCTTAGACTCAAAGATGTGAACAAATTGAAAATTAAATGATGGGAGAATATATACTAAGCTAACAACATACAAAGAAGACTGGGAGTGGCAATACTAATCTCAGATAAAATGGATTTTATCATAAAACCCACCACGTGAACAATGATGGTCACCTACTGAAAGGTTCAATATATAGGCAGAATATAACAATATCAAATATTTATGCACCCAATACTATAGCATTTAAATACATCCATTAAATACATCAGGGAAAAATGAGATAGATCATCCCACAAGAATCATAGGAGACTTCAACACTCTGCTTTTGGTAATGGACAGACCATCCAGAAAAAAAGCTCAGTAAAGACACAGAAGGTCTTACTGCCACAATCAACCAACTAACCTCATAGACATACACAAAACTTTTTACCCAACAGCAGATAAGTACACTTTCATTCCCAATGCACATGCAACATTCTCCAAAAAAGACAACACATTAGGTCTTAAAGGAAGTCTCAACAAAATCCAAACCATTGAATTATTGCAAAGCATCTTCTCAAACCACAAAGCTTTAAAAATTGAAATTGCTAGAAATTTGAATACATGGAAACTAAACAACACCTTATTCAGAAATCCAAGGGTCAAAGACTTAATAAAAAAAATTTATGGAATCAAAACAGAATAAAAACACATCCTACCAAAACCTATAGGATACAGCAAAAGCATACCCATAGCTCAGTTTATCTCTATAAATGCACAATTTTGAAATGAAGAAAGGGCCCAAACCAAAGAATTAACCATGCAACTTGAACAGGCAGAAAGAAAGCAACAAAAGAACCGCTCAGTCCCCAGAAGAAAACAGATGATAAAGATTAGAGCAGAACTAAATGAATTAGAGAAGAGGAAAACAGGGGGTGGAGTCAAGAGGGCAGACTAAGCACACGTCTCCCTATATCCCCGTAGAAACCAAGACCTACAATCAAACAGAGCCTTCTGATCACCTAATCAGCCCCAGGACATGACACAGGGCTGTTAATTGGGACTTCATACCACTGAGCGAAAAATCTCTCTTTCACCAACTCCCACTCCTGGCTACCCCTGGCTCTCATGGACTGAGCCTCTACTTACTCACATGGGGACCAAAAAGCAACAGACACTTGTGGCATACAAGAAATCACCCATGGCTTCAGAAGGCTCTCAAACAAAGCAACCAAGGAGTTTTCCAGATGAAGAAACTTTTATGAAAGCATCAGAAAGTGAATACAAAATGATTATATATAGAGCCTTTCTAGACCTTATACAAATGCAGCAGAACAAAAGGAGAAATTAAACTGTTTGATCTGATGGAACACCAGTACTCTGAAATCCAACAGATCAACAACAAAGTCAAAGACATAGAAACTTCCATGCAAAGCCAAAAAAACAGAATGGAACAAATGGAAAAAAAAATTCTAACTTGGAAGACAGAGCTACTGACGCCAGCATCTATGAGCAGAAATCAGAAAAAAGAAACAAGAAAAATGAAGAAGCATTAAGAAGCACGTGGGACTCTATTAAGAGGAACAACCTTTGATTAATTGGAGTCTCTGAACAGGGTGAGACATCTGAGGTCACAGAGAGTACCATTGCTGAGCTGTTGACAGCAAACTTCCCGGAAATCATGAAGGAAGAGAATATAGATATCCCAGATGCATATTGTATACCACCCAATATAGATCTCAAAAGAAAGACTCCAAGACATATTACAATGAAGCTTAACAAAATGAAACATAAGCAGCAACTCTTAAAGACAGCAAGACTCAAAGCAAAGCTAACATTCAGAGGGAAACCCTGTAGGCTCTCGTCAGATTTCTCAGCAGAAACCATGCTGTGAAGGAGACAGTGGCATGACACATTCACAGCCTTGAGGGAAAAGAACTTCAAACGAATAATTATATATCCGGCAAAATTTTCCTTCAAATATGAAAATAAAATTAAGACATTCCCAGATAAACAGAAACTTAGAGACTTTGTAAAAGCCAAACCAAAAACTACAAGAAATACTGAAAGAAGTTCTTGGCTCTGGCTTAGAAGAACAAAACCACTAACTTTATATTTTAGGACGACACACTACTCAAAACTCTACTCAGTTAGGGAAGGCTCCAAAGTCACTCACAGCTTTAATATGGAAAGAAGTAATCCAGTGATCATCATGAAAACTATGGTGCCATCATATTAAAAAGAGGGATGTACTACAGTTGTTGTAGTCCTTCCAGAGGGAGAGGAAGATGACAAGACTGGTAGTAACCAAAATTGGGTTTATATACAGTTTATTAAGGGGGATCATAAGGGCAGCTGTAAAGCACAACAAAGATGTAGCACACGATTTCAAGAAATGTAACACAGGAGTCTCAACAACTACAAAACCAGCTCTGAAAAAGGTGAAAAATCAACTCACAAAAAAGAATGTCCCAGAACAGACTAATAAGAACAACAGAGAAAACATCAACACAAAAATAAACATCACAATGGCAGCAGTGAACACATGCCTATCAATAATTACATTGAATGTGAATGGACTGAATGCTCCAGTAAAGAGACATCGAGTGACATCTTGGATCAAAAGACATGATCCATCCATATGCTGTCTGCGAGAAACTCACTTGAGACCTAAAGATAGGAACAAACTGAAAATTAAAGGGTGGAAGAATATATATCAAGCTAACAATGAACAGAGAAGAGCAGGGGTGGCAATTCTAATCTCAGACAAAATCAATTTTAATGTAAAAACCACCATCATGGACAAAGATGGACACTATTTATTGCTGAAAGGTTCAGTACACAGGCAAGACTTAATTATATTAAATATTTATGCACCTAATATCAAAGCACCTAAGTACATCAAATAAACACTGACTATACTCAAAGAAGAGTTAGATGACTCCACAATAATAGTGGGAGACTTCAACACTCCACTCTCAATACTGGACAGATCATCTAGAAAAAAGCTCAATAAAGATACAGAAGACCTCATTGCCACAATTAACCAACTAAACCTCATTGATATATACAGAACTTTCTACCCATCAGCAGACAACGACACCTTCTCCAGTGCACATGGAACATTCTCCAGAATTGACCATGTGTTAGGACATAATGCAATTCTCAACAAAGTCCATACCAAAGCATCTTCTCAGATCATAAAGCCATAAAAGTTGGAATCAGTAGCCAAAAAAAACATAGATAGAAAGTGGAACTCTTGGAAACTGAACAACATCTTGCTCAAAAAAACATGGGTTATAGAAGAAATCAAGAATGAAATAAAGAAATTCATGGATTCCAATGAGAACGAAAACACTTCCTTCCAGAACCTATGGGATACAGCCAAAGCAGTGCTCAGAGGTCTGTTTATCTCCATCAATGCACATACCTGGAAGGAAGAAAGAAACCAAATCAAGGAATTAACCCTACAGCTTGAACAAGTAGAGAAAAACCAACAGAGGAACCACTCAGGCACCAGAAGAACAAGATCATAAAGGTTAGAGCAGAGCTAAATGAATTAGAGAACAAAAAAACAATTGAAAAAATTGAACAGACCAAAAGCTGGTTTTTTGAAAAGATCAACAAAATTGACAAACCACTGGCGAAACTTACTAAAGAAAAGCAGGAAAGGAAACAAATAACCCAAATGAGAAATGAGAGGGGAGTTTTCACCACAGATGCAACAGAAATCAAAAATATAATAACAGAATACTATGAAAGACTGTACTCTAACAAATTTGAAAACCTAGAGGAAATGGACAAATTACTTGACTCATACCACCTACCCAAATTATCACAACGTGAAGCAGAACAACTTAATAAACACATCACAAAGGAAGAGATTGAAAAGGTCGTCAAAACACTGCCAACCAAAAAAAGCCTGGGCCGAGATGGCTTCACTGCAGAATTCTACCAAGCATTTAGAGAAGAGTTTTCTCCAATACTACTGAGACTATTTCACAGTATAGAAAGGGATGGAGTACTCCCAAACTCATTCTATGAAGCCAGCATAACCCTGATACCAAAGCCAGGGAAAGACTCAAGGAGTCTTTCTGTAGTTCTCAAGGAGAACTACAGACCGATATCGCTCATGAATCTAGATGCAAAAATCTCCAACAAAATGCTTGCCAATAGAATACAACAACATATCAAGAAAATAATCCATTATGACCAAGTGGGATTCATACCAGGGATGCAAGGCAATTAATGTGATGAACCACATAAATAACACAAAAGACGAGAATCACCTGATTTTGTCCATTGATGCAGAAAAGGCATTTGATAAAGTCCAACACCCATTCTTGCTAAAAACTCTTAGCAAAATAAGCATAGATGGCAACTTCCTCAATGCAATAAGGGCCATTTATACAAAGCCAATTGCCCACGTCATCCTGAATGAAGAGAGACTGAAACAGTTTCCCTTGAGAACAGGAACTAGACAAGGATGCCCACTCTCACCTCTCCTATTCAACATTGTACTAGAAGTTCTAGCCAGAGCAATTAGACAAGACCAACAAATAAAGGGCATCTGCATTGGCAAAGAAGAAGTCAAAATCTCCCTGTTTACAGATGATACGATTGTATATGCAGAGGATCCCAAAGAATCTATAAGTAAACTACTCAAACTGATAGAAGAGTTCAGCAAAGTCTCAGGATACAAGATAAACATAAGTAAATCAGTAGGATTCCTTTATACCAACAACGAGATTGTTAATGAAGAAATCATCAAATCAATACCATTTACTATAGCCCCTAAGAAGATAAAGTACCTAGGAATTAATCTAACCAGAGAAATAACAGACGTTTACAAAGAGAACTACAAGCCCTTACTACAAGAAACTAAGAGAGACTTAGATAAATGGAAAAACTTACCCTGCTCATGGATAGGAAGACTTAACATTGTGAAAATGTCTACTTTACCCAAAGCTATCTACTTATATAATGCAATCCCAATACAGGTTCCAGTGTCGTTTTGTAATGAGATGGAGAAACAAATCACCAATTTTGTTTGGAAAGGGAAAAAGCCCTGGATAAGTAATGTACTACTAAAGAAGAAGAACACTCGGGGAGGCCTCTCATTACCTGACCTTAGAACATATTACACTGTCACAGTAGTCAAAACAGCCTGGTACTGGTACAAGAACAGACAGATCGATCAGTGGAACAGAATTGAGACAGAGATGAGGCAGAGATGACACCATCTGCCTATGAACAGTTTATATTTGACAAAGGCCCTAAGACATTAAACTGGGGTAAAAACAGTCTCTTCAACAAATGGTGCTGGCAAAATTGGATATCCATCTGCAAGAAACTGAAACAAAATCCATATCTTACACCTTATACAAGAACCAACTCCAACTGGATAAAAGACTTAAATATCAAACCTAAAACGATAAAGCTTATCCAAGAAAAAGTAGGAACAACAATGGAAGTTTTAATACACAATGAGGACAGACTCCAAAATCTGTCAAACAAACCACAATCATCAGAAGAGAAAATAGATAAATGGGAGTTATTAAGAATCAAACACTTTTGCTCATCCAAAGACTTTATTAATAGAATTAAAAGAACACTTAAAAAATGGGAAAAAATATTTGGCAACTGTATGTCAGACCAACGCCTGTTCTCCATAATCTATAAGCTACTACAAAACATCAATAAGAAGAAGATAAATCATCCAATTAAGCGATGGGCAAAGGAGATGGACAGACATTTCTCTAAAGAGGAGATCCAGGCAGCCAAAAAACACATGCGGACATGTCCACTATCTTTAGTTATTAATGAAATTCAAATCAAGACGACAATGAGATACCATCTCATCCCAACAAGGTTGGCCATGGTCCAAAAAACACAAAAGAACAAATGCTGGAGAGGCTGTGGAGAAAGTGGAAGCCTCCTACACTGTTGGTGGGGTTGCAAAATGGTCCAGCCTCTTTGGAAAGCAATCTGGCACTTCCTTAAGAAAATGAATATTGGTATACCATTTGACCCAGTAATTTCACTACTTGGAATATATCCTACAGAATCAAGGCCTTTCACACCAACGGATACATGCACCAGAATGTTTATCGCCACACAGTCCACGATAGCAAAAAGATGGAATCCACCCAGATGCCCAACAACAGAAGAGTGGATAGGTAAACTATGGCACATATACTCAATGGAGCACTACACAATGATAAAGAATAATGATGATTCCAAGAAACATCTCATGACCTGGTTTCAACTGGAGGACATTATGTTGAGTGAAAGTAGTCAGCAACAAAAGGACAAATATTGTATGAGACCTCTACGTTAAGATCTCAAAAACAGACTTGTGTAAAGAAGAAAAGACTCTTTGACAGCTGCAAGGGAGGGGAAGGAAGGAGGGCGAGGGGGAAGGGTTTAGATTAGATAGTTGCTAGAAATCAGGTTGGGTGAAATCAGTGATTGCATACATTAGAAACAAGAACAACATTAAGTGGACTTCAGCATAACTTGAATATTCCTTCCATCTTAACCCAATATTGCAAGGATAGAGTAGCTGAGGAAGGTGGCAGGGGACCATGCTCTTAGGCAAAATCAAGGCCAATTGGCACAACTAGCATTTTGCTAAGAGGGCTCTCTGCACCCCACATTGATGAGTGGCATCTGGGGTCTTAAAAGCTGCAAAGCTGCCATCCAAGGGCACAGCAAATGGTCCCAACTCAGCAGGAATGGATGCTCACTGAGGACCAAAATGATATGGGGTAAAGACAACCCAGAAGATAGAGAGACCCACATGTGTGGGTGCCTACATCGACTTGGGACCGGAAGAATTGGATGGTGCCCGGACACCATCAGTGATAGCTGTGATGGAGCTCATTAAGTTGAGTCTCACTGGCAACACAAGAAGAAAAATGAGTACACACTGAGATCTCCACTAAAAGACTGCAATTGATGGTCCTGTGGTTTCGGGGTTCCCCTGTTAGCATGGCCCCTGGCCCTGATGCTGTCCTTGCCCATAAATCATATCGAAGTTTCACTCTTTGGACACGAATGGATTGAACTCGGTGATGCAGAGTGACCATATATTGGATGCACTTTATGGTTCTATACGTCTACAGGATGTCATCCTGCTGACCTCAGGCTGGAGGAAGGAGAGTGGGTGGAGAGGAGGGGAAAGGAGACTGTTGGGAGGATGAGACATGTATGGAGCAGAGAGGAATAGTGTGCCATCATCGGGCAGGGAGAGCAGTGGAAGCTGCATATAGGGGGGCATGTAAATTTATATAGGAATGTACATTTTCACTCAGTCATATTAAATAAATTAAAAAAGAAGTACAGAAAAACAACTGAAAGAACTAACAAAACCAGAAGCTGGATTTTTGAAAGGATCAACGAAATTGATAAATCATTGACTAAACTTACAAAAGAAAAATAGGAAAGAAAGAAATAACCCAAGTAAGAAATGAGACAGGAGATGTCATAACAGACTCAACTGAAATCAAAAGTATAATAAGAAAATACTATAAAAGACTGTACTCTAATCAATTTGAAAGCCTAGAAGAAATGGACAAACTTCTAGATTCACATCACCTGACAAAATTATCACAAGGAGAAGTAGAATAACTTAATAAACCCATCACAAAAAAAGAAATTGAAAAGATAATCAAAAAACTACAAGCCAAAAAAGTCCTGGCCCAGACAGCTTCAGTGGAGAATGCTACCAAACTTTAAGAGAGGAGTTAACTTCAGTACTACTGAGCATATTTCACAGCACAGAAAAAGATGGAATACTTTGAAATTCATTTTATGAAGCCAGTGTGACCCTGATAGCAAAGCCAGTCAATGATCCCACTAAAAAAAAAAAAAAAAAAAAAAAAATTACAGACCAACATGACTGATGAATCTAGACACAAAAATCTTCAACAAAATCCTAGCCAATAGAATTCAACAACATATCAAAAAAAGAGTTCATCATGACCAAGTTGGATTCACAGTAGGGATGCAAGGCTGGTTCAACATAAGAAAAAAAATTAATATCGTCAAACACATAAATGACACAAAGGATCAGAATCACCTGATTTTGTCAATTGATGCAGAAAAGGCATTTAACACAGTCCAACACAAATTCATGTTAAAAATTCTCAGAAAAATAGGAATAGAAGGGAAATTCCTCAATGCAATAAGGGGCATCTACACAAGCCAGCTGCCTACATCATCCTGAATGGAGAAAGAATGAAATAATTTTCCCTGAGAACAGGAGCTAGATGTACATGTCCACTGTCACCACTTCTATTCGACATTGTACTAGAGGCTCTAACCAGAGCAATCAGACAAGACAAAAAAAATGAAAGTCATCTGTACCACAAACAAGAATTAAAATATCCCTGTTTCCAGATAATACGATCATATACACAGAAAACCCTAAAGAATCCCTATATAAACTACTGAAATTAATAGAACAGTTCAGCAAAGTATCATGATATAAAACAAACGTACATTAAATCAGTAGGCTTTCTTTACACAAAGAGATCATCAAAAAGGAAATGGTCAAATCAATACCATTTACTATAGCCCCTAAGAAGATAAAATACCTAGAAATGAGTCTAACCAGAGAAATAAGAGACCTATATAGAGAAAATTATAAGACCTTTCTGCAAGAAACCAAAAGAGATTTACAAGTGAAGAAACCTACCTTGTTCAGTGATAGAAAGACTTAACATTGTGAAAATGTCTATTTTTCCCCAAACAATCTACATATACAATGTAATCCCAATGCAAATTCCAGTGTTATTTTTTAATGAGATGGAGAAACAAATCACCTACTTTGTCTGGAAAGGGAAGAAACCCCAGGTCTGTAAAGCCCTACTGAAGAAGAGAAGCACAGTGAGAGGCCTCACACTACCTGACCTTAGACCCTATTACACCACCAGGGTATTCCAAACAGCCTGTTCCTAGTACAAAAAGAGACATATAGACCAACAGAACAGAATTTAGACTCCAGAAATATCACTATCCTCTTATGAACAGTTGATATTCAACAAAGGCCCAAAGGTAGTAAACTGGAGTCAAAATAGCCTCCTTAACAAATGGTGTTGGCGAAATTGGATATCCATCTGCAAAAAACTGAAACGAGACTTATCTCACACCTTACATGAAAACTAACTCAAAATGGATCAAAGGCCTAAGTATCAAACCTAAAACAATAAAGATCATGCAAGAAAAATTAGGGTCAACAATCGAAGTTCTAATACACAGCTTAGACTACAAAATCTGAACAAGAATGCACAAACAACAGAAGAGAATATAGATAAATGGGAACTACTGAGAATCAAACGCACTCATTCAGAGACTTTAACAAAAGAGTCAAAAGACTTACCTACAGCATGGGAAGAAATATTTGACAACCACATGTCAGATTGACATCTGATCTCCATAATCTACAAGGTACTCAAAAATGTCAACAATAGGTAAATAACCCAATTAAGCATTGAGCAAAGGAAATGAAGAGACAGTTCACTGAAGAAGACACCCAGACAGCCAAGACACGTGAAGAAATGCTCACAGTCATTAGCTATTAGAGAAATCCAAATCAAAACTACAATGAGATACAGTCTCACCCCAACAACGTTGGCACTATCCAGAAAACACAAAACAGCAAATGCTGGAGAGGCTAAGGAGAGACTGGAACTCTCCTACACTGGCAGTGGAAATGCAAAATGGTATAACCTCTTTGGAAAGCAGTTTGGCCCTTACTGAAAAAAAAAAAAAAGAACTAGAAATACCATATGATACAGCAATTCCACTGCTCAGAATGTATGCTGTAGAAATTAAGGCCATCACACAAACAGGTACATGCACAGGAATGTTTATTGCAGCACAGTCGACAATACCAAAATGATGCAATCAACCTACGTGATGAAAAAATTATGGTACATATACTGAGTGAAACAGTATGTAATGATAAAGAACAGCGATTTTAGGAAGCATCTCCTAACCTGATTTCATCTGAGTGAAATCAGTCAGAAGCAAAAGAACAAATATTGTATGAGACCTCTGCTATAAGGACTGAAAAACAGACTTATATACAGAAGAAAAGACTTTTTGATGGTCACTAGAGTGGCGAGGGAGGGAGAGGGTTGGTGATAGATTAGATAATAGAGATTTGGTTAGGTAAAAGCAGTGACAGCACACAGTAGAAAGTATATCAACTTTAACAGGACTTCACCATAAACTGAAAGCTCTTCTAATCTCAACCCAAAATTGCGAGAATAGAGTAACAGGGGCAGGAGTTTGAGGACTGTGTATTCAGGAGACATCAAGGCCTGTTGGCATATCTAGCCTATTGCTAAAGAGAGTCATCTGCACCCCACATTGGTGAATGGCATCTGGGGTTTTAAAAGTTAGCAAGCTGCCATCTGAGGTACACCAAATAGTCCTAACTCATCTGGAACAGACGATGAGTGAAAACAACAAAGACATGGAAAAAAGAATGCAGGAGACAGAAGGACCCATATGAATGGGAGACTGTATCAACATGAGACCAGAGGAACCATATGGTGCCCGGCCACCACCAAAGGCAGCTGTGATGGGGAACACAGAGTCCCTGAGGAAACAAGAGAAGAAGAGGGGTGCAGCTCAAGAACTTTGCTGAAAGACCACAATTGGTGGTCTGACAGCTTGGAGGGTCCCCTGGGAACACGGACCCTAGACCTGCTGCTGGCCCTAACTGGAAACCAGTATTGAGGCTAACTCTTCAGACAAGAATGGACTGAACTCAGGAACACAGTGTGACCATATGGTGTGTGTAGTTTACCATTATATACATTTATGAGAAGCTGTCCTACTGGTTTCTTTCTAGATTGGAGAGGAGAGAGTGAAGAGGAGGGGACAAGTGCTCATTAAGAGAATGCTAGAAATATGGAGAGAAAAGGAGGAAGGTGCTGTCACTGTGAGGAGAGCAGATGGATCTGCAGATAGGTGGGCATGCAAAATTGATTTGGACTGTATACTTTCACTTAATCAACATAACAAAAAATGTTGGCAAAAAACGTGGAGCAACAGAGGTGAGGCCAAGATGGATGAGCACTCAGTGTTTACTGTGGTCCTTCTTAAAACAGAGAACAAGAATAATGAATGAATCAATTACATGATGATCTAAGAGCTCTGAACATCAAAGACTCAGTTGAAGAGTCAAACTGAGTAACAGGAAGAGGCAGAGATAGTTCAGAAGCCGGAAGGATTTGCCAGACCTGACTTGTCAGGCACCCGACAGGCTGGTTGGGCCAGCATGCAGATGCTCAGGTAAGCGGTAGCCAGCCAGCCAAGTGCCGTCGAGTCGGATCCGACTCGTGGCGACCCTGACATATTTTCCTAACTGGGAGAAACAGTGGAAAAGAGTCTACTCAAGTCTCTGGAACCAGGAAGAGAAGTGGTGCTGAATCTTTAAAAGCCAAGTGCTAGTGCTTAACCTAGCCCAGGATCAAAAACACACTTTTCCTCCTCTGGTAAGTACGTCTCTCCCATTTAGCCACCCCTGCCTTCACCACTCAGCTCTGGTCTCAGTTCAGCTTCAGCAATTGCTGTGCCCCTGGACTGGAAATGAGAACCATCATGCTGCCCAAGTCATTCTGCTGGCTTTGGAGAGCAGCATCCACTCAACCAATACTTTCCCTCTCCTCTCAAAAAGGAAACTAGTATGACAGCCTCATATATATTAAACCATGAAGTACACACACCACCTGCATCACTCTGTGTTCCCAAGTCTAGTCCATTCTTTGTCTGAAGTATGGGCTTTAGTGCTGGTTTCAGCTCTGGGCTAGGAGCAAGTCCAGAGACCATGTTCCCAGGGGGCCCTCTGAGTTGTCATACCATCAAATCTGATTGTTTCAGAGGTTTTTGATCTGCACAGCCCTTTTCTCCTGCTGTGTCAGGGACTCTACATCGTTTCCACAGTTGTCTTTGGTGACAGTCAGTCACTATCTAGTTCTTTTGTACTGCTGCTGTCGTCTCCCAATCATACGAGTTCTTCTGTCTCTGGGCTCAGTTTTTCCTCATATGTTTGATGTTCTCGATTGTCATCTGTTCCAGATGGATTGGAACCAATTGATGTTTCTTAGATGGCAGCTTGCTGGCATTTAAGACCCCAGGTGCCACTCACCAACATGAGCAGCAGAACACTCCTCAGTTAGCAAAAGACTAGTTACGACAGTTGACTTAAAGGTCCTCTAAAAACACTGTCCCCAGATCCCTGTCTCTGCTACTCAGTCCCTTGAAATATTAGTTCGAATTTAAAAAAATCCTTTAGCTTATGATGCAGTCCATTTATGCTGACCTGCCTTCTACTGCATCCTGTCATTCCCTTTACCTCACTCAATTCCTATCAACTGTCTAATCAATGAGTAATTGTCTCCCTCCCTCCCTCCCCTTGTAGCATCAAAGAGTATTTTCCTAAGTCCCAAAAATAGTGGTCTCAAAGAATATTTGTACTTTTGCAGCTGACTGATTCTACTCAGAATAACGTCCTTTTGTAGATACCAGGTTATGAGATGTTTCATAAAATCATCATTGTTTTTTATCATTGCATAGTGTTCCATTGTGCATATATATCGCAGTTTGTATATCCATTGATTCTATCTTTTTCTATTGTGGACAGTGCTGCAATAAACATTCCTGTGCATGTATCTCTTCATGTGACAACCTTTATTTCTGTAGGCTATATTCTAAACAGTGGGATTGCAGGATCATATGGTATTTCTATTTCTAGCTTTTTAAGGAAGCACCAGATGGCTTTCCAAAGAGGTTATACCATTTTGCAATCCCACCAGCAGTGTAAGAGAGTTCTGATCTCTCCACAGCTTCTCCAGCACTGGCTGTTTTGTGTTTTTTGGATCATGGCCAACCTTGTTGGGGTGAGATAGTATCTTATTGTGGTTTTGATTTTGATTTCTCTGATACCTAATGGTTGTGAGCATTTCCTCATGTTTTTTGGCTGCCTGGATGCCTTGTTTGGTGAAGTGTGTGTCGATCTCCTTTGCCCACTGTTTGATTATGTTGTGTGTCTTTTCCTGTTGATGTGTTGCAGTGCCTTGCAGACTGCTGAAATCAGGCATTGGGAGGGTGAGTGGTTGCCAAATGCTCTTCCTGGTCAGTCAGCAGGCTCTTACTCTCTTAATAAATGCTTTCACTTTTTTCAGGTATATTACTAGGACTGGGATTGTTGGGTCCTATGGCAATTCTATGTCCAATTTTTTGAGGAACTGCCAAAATGTTTTCTACAGTGGTATACCCTTTTACACTTCCACTCTTAATGGATCATAATTCCATGTTATCCACATCCTCACCAACACCTGCTGTTGTTGGTTTCCCATAGCGTTACCATTTTAATATAGGTGACATGATATCTCATTGTGGTTTTATTTGCATTTTACTAATGGTTATTGACTAGCTGAGCATCTTCTGACATGCTTCTTGGCCATTCACCTATCTTCGTCTTAGGTTCTCTGCCCGTTTTTTCATCTAGTTGTTTATCTCTTGTTATTTAGTTGTAAAACTGGATTGGAACATTTTAAAACCATAATAAATTATTTATGATGATAATCGTACACAACAAACACTCTTGTTAACAAGCATTCTTAATTTAGAACAACACTATTCCACTTGTTTCCACTGGTGGAGGGGGATGGTTATTGGGATGGGGGGTCAGACTCCCTGAACTGCAGTGTATATGGCAGTTTTCGTAACCTAACTCACCTGTTCCTTTATAAAATATTAAGATTAACTCTTCTGCTAGGAATTACTGAACTCTCCAAACAAAACAATTTTCTCACTCATTGTTATAGATTGAATTGTGGTCCCCCAAATTGTGTGTCAACTTGGCCAGGCCATGTCCCCAATTTTGTCATCTGATGTGATTTTTCAATGTGTTTAAATCCTACCTTTATGATGTTAATGGGAAATACTGGTGTCATAGTGGTTAAGTTTCATATCTGCTAACCAAAAGGCTAGTAGTTCAAATCTGCCTGGTACTCCTTGGAAACTTGATGGGAAACTTCTACTCTGACCTACAGTCGTTTTGAGGGGGAATCAACTTGATAGCAGTGGCTGGCTTTTAAGATATTAATGAGACAGAATTAGGGACAGTTAGGTTAATGAGGCAGGACCCAATCTGTAGAATTATACAGTGTGTTGCATCAATCTCTTTTGAGATAGGAAAGAGAGAAACAAGCACAAGAGAGAGACTTCATTACTACCAAGAAGAGCCAGGAGCCTCTGGACCCAAGGTCTCTGCACTAGGAAACTGCTAGACATGGGAGGAAGACAGATACCAAGACTGACGGAGATTTTCATGTAGTGTTGGGACACAAATGTTGAAAGGAGATGAGGCTCTCTCAGAGACAAAAGAGAGAGAAAGCATTTCCCTAGGGCTGGCACTCTGAATTTGGACTTACTGGCTTCCTAAATTGCGAAAGAATAAATTTCTGTTTATTAAAGCCATCCACTTGTGTTATTTCTGTTACAGAAGCACTAGATAACTATGACATTCATCCACTGAGTGTTTGTTGACCACTTAATAACAGAATTCTATAGAATAAAATGTAAATAAGAGAAATCTAACTTGCTCAGCTGCAATACTAATTCTCAGTATTTGTGTTTTTTTTTTTCATATACTGTGGAGAAAAGCTTGGTGATCTACTTCCAAAGATTTGGCCATTGAAAAGTACAAAGCACAATTCTATTTGGAAACACAAAGGGTCATTATGAGTCTGGACTGACTCAATGGCAACTGGTTTTTTGGTATATTTTCATGTATTTAAATACCTGTAATTTTGCTGATGTGACATAATTTTAACATTCAGGAATCCCAGCCACTTCCCAACTCACTTGATCAAAGGATAATGAATAACATTGAAGACATAAGGAAAATATGATCCCAAGAGTCAGAAAAGTGCACGTAAACCAGAGATTACATCAGCTTGAGACTGGTGCCCAGCTACCACCAATGACTACCATGATAGGGAACTCAACAAAGAGTCCCTCATGGAGTGACAGAGATATAGGGCACAGAACTTGAACTTTAGTAAAAAAGACTAGACTTGATGGTCTGACAGACTAGAGTCCACTGGCCTTTCTGTTAGTCCAGAATTGAAACCATTGCAGAAGCCAACTCTTCAGAGATTGAACTGGTCTATAAAACATAACATGATACTGGTAAAGAGTGTGCTTCTTTGCTTAAGTAGATACAAGAAACTAACGGGGCAGCTCCTATCCAGAGGTAAGATGAAAAGGCAGAGAGGGACAGGAGCTAGCTGAACAGACACAGGAAATATAGGGTAGAGAGAAGGAGTGTGCTGTCATAGCATAGGGAGAGCAACTAGGGTCACATGATAAAGCATATGTAAGTTTTTGTATGAGAAACTGACTTGAACTATAAACTTTCACTTAAAATGTAATTAAAAAGAAAAATCCCTACCACTTCCTTCTTGAGACATACTCAAGGCAATTAGACTCGAACCATTTATTTAGAAAATGTGAAACTTAACAAAGAATCGAAAGAATAAAAGGAAAACCTACCTATTTGTCATCCAGAATCAAGAGATACTAACATTTCACCACAGTGTTTTTGTTTCTCTTCCTATAGATACAGATATACTTCCCTTAAAAATAACTGTAGGGTCCTTAAATGTGGCCCACCTCTTTGGAAGAACAGAGTAACAAGGTCCGGGATCAGGGGGACCATACTCTCAGGGGGATATCCAGACTAATTGGCATACCCAAGATTTTTTCCTCTTTCTCTGAAGAAAATGCTCTGCATACCACCTGGGTGAGTGGCATCTAGGGTCTTAAAAGCTAGCAAGCTAACATCTAAATAGCATCATATGGTCCCAATCCACCTGAACCAGAGGTGAACAGTGGACATTTAGGACAGGAGGAAAATATGAGCCCACCAGATGGAAGGGGCCATATGAGCCTGAGTCTGCTTCAGCATGGACCAGAAGAACTAGATGGTGCCTGGACACCACCAATGACTGCCCGAATGGGGTACACAGTACAGAGCCCCGGACATAGCAGGAGAAGGAGTAGAAGGCAGAGCTAGGACTCTACTGAACGATCACACTTGATGGTCTTTCTGACTGGAGTGCCCTCTGGGAGCATGGCCTCTGGACTTTCTAATCCCAGATCACACTCAGCACCAGGGCCAGATCTCCATACACAGACTGAAGTGGACCATGCAAAACATAGTGAGGCTGGTGACAAATTAATCTTCATACTTAAACATGTACACTGGGCTCTCCTAGAGGATCTCTGTCAAAAGGTCATGGGAAGTTTCAGATGAAAGTGGAAGCGTAATGTTGTGGGGGGGGCAGGAGGCAGTTAGGATAGAATAGTGGTACAAGTTTGGGTGTTACATGGCAAAACAATATAGATTGTAAAATTGTTCCGAAATCACAATAAAATTTATTTTAAAAAATTATAGTATTATTATCAAACTCAAGAAATTAAAATTTATATAACAAAGACATAATAAAACAAAACCTGTTGCCGTTAAGTTGATTCCGACATAGAGAGACCCTATAAAACAGAGAACTGCCCCACTGTTTTTCCAAGGAGTGCTTGGTGGATTTGAATTGCTGACCTTTTTGTTAGCAGCTGTAACACTTAACTACTACACCACTGGAATAGACAAGGTACATTCAAATTTCCTGAATTGCCTCAAGTCACTCTTGGTAACTTTGTTTTTGTTTCTTTGTTTGCTGGTTTGAAGCAAAATCAGTCAAGAACCTCACATTGCATTTGATTGTCATGTCTCTTTAGCCTTCTTTAACCTACAACAGTCCCCTTGCTTTTTAAAAATCTTTAATAATAGTGAGATAATTTTGAAGAGTTTAGGCCAGTAGTCTTGCAAAATGACCACAATCTGGATTTTTCACTGTATTTGCCTTATGATAAGATTCAGTTAAATTTTAGGTAGAACACATGACAGATTAGGTTGGGTTCTTACTGCTGCATCATCTCAGGAGGCACATGCTGTTGCATGGCCCATCACTAGCAACTTGGCTAAGGTGGTGTCTGAAAGGCTCACCTTATACCATTTTAAAAGCCATCTTTTCTCCTTTGTATGTATCAGGTGCTACGTTGAGACCATATGCATATCTTTTTTTGTAATCAGTGTTTCATCCATGAGATTTGGCATCCATTGAAGATCCAAGCTTGGACTGATTATCACACTGTTGGTTCCAAAGTGGTGATACTCTTCTGCATTTATTAGCCAGCACTTTTATGTACAAAAGAACTTTGCCTATCTCTTTGTGTCATTATTTTTGTCATTAGGTATTCACGAATTATTCTTTTTATTCGGTATATCATAATTCCTTAACATATTTTTTTAATGCTCAAATTATCTCAAATTTAGACAGTGGGAACACCTTCAAACCATCTTCTGTGTCCTTTGACATGTCGTCCTCATTCTTTGAGCAATCCTTTCTGGCACAGAAACATGTTCCAGTATCTTCTTGGGCTGTCCAGGAGCTGGAATCCACCATTTTCCCAAGGCATCCTAGTTCTTTTCAGTGGTAGTTAGGGACCAAGAACTGGGCATTTCAGTGAATTCATGGCTATTGGGGTATCAGGCTCCCAGGCATTCTTCACTGGCAGCGTTTGGACACATATTTACCTATGTATGTATCCATCCATCCACCCATCCAGCTATTTATCTGTTCATCTATCTAGGTAATTATTATCTGTTACTAATCATGAGTTCACAGTGATTCCTTCAATTTAAATCCAACATCATGGCATTTGTTTGTGTTGTTTCTTTTCCATATCTGTAACTTCCTTCAGTGAGAAACCATTTATTATCCAAAATATTATCTGTAGTATCTTTACATATTAATCATTATCCCTGAATGTAAGCAATTCTCCCAAACCTACCACCACTCACTCCCCAGTGAGATATTCTCCTCAACCCCTCAGGCCTCCATACATCTTACCTGGTTGACCCATTCATGAGAGCTCGTCTTTACTTCTGTGTGCCTCAACACCAGCTGGTGCTGGGTCACACGCTGCACAGGCACTCTTCTCAGCCTACTGAGGGTCCAGCATCTCAAACCCTGGCATCCTGCCCTCCTCACATGGTTGATCCTCTCATCCAGCTTGGAATCTGACACCCCACATTGTGCTGGCCTTCCTTGTAGACTCAGTCTTCACCATCCTTGTTCTAGTCCCCACCTGTGTGGACACTTTTCTTCTCCCTGTTGGGCTCCCATACGCCATACCAAGCTGCCCGTCTGTACAGATATTCTTCTCTCTTGGCTAGAGCTCTGATTCTTCATACTGGTTAGGGCAGGACTTCGTGAATTTTAGTAAATATAAGGATCTTGTGGCAAGCTTCCAAAAGAACTCACCCAACTCGGATACCCAGGTCTCGTTCCTAGGAATTCTGATGCAGGTGGGACGAATCAAGACATTGAAATGTACGTATTCAACGGCAATTCTGATGCAACTGATCTGAGTGACAGTTTAAGAAATACTGTTTCCATCTGGAATTACTGGATCGAAGGATAAGCATGGTTAATATTTTGATACTTGTTGCCAAACTGCTTGAAAAGTAGTACCAGTCTACAGTTCCAACAACAGTATATAGTAATGCACTCACCCATACCTTTACATATACTCCCATTGTACTTACACAGAGAATATAAAAGTCGGAAAGTAGGTGCTTAATAATATTGGGTAGGTGTTGGAGGCAGCTCTTCCCCCCCTTTACACTCTGGGTCGTAGTTTCCTTATATATGAGGTCTGACAATTAAGTCCATGAAATCAATTGTTCTAACTACTACATACCCTTTGCTGAATGTCAGTATGGTTACCTTCAGAGTTCTCCCTTTGGGAATCTATGCACCAATGCCAGTTCACCCTTCAGAGGGTGAACTCACCCAATTGACCCTTCAAAACAATTTTGGAACTCTTTCTGGAATGGCCATTGCACGTGGTGGTGTGGCAGCAAGTTTGCTTACTTAATTATATAGTTGTCTGTGAGGGATTTTGGGGCTAGTAAACAAATAACTGTATTGCAGCACCTTCCCTACTCACTTGATCTGGTACCCAATGACTTTTTTCTTTACCGAAAGATACAGGAAATATTGAAATGAAGACATTTTGATGACATTCGGGACATCAAGAGTAATGTGATGATAGTTCTGATGGCAATTCCAGAACAAGTGTTCCAAAATTGCTTTGAAAGCTGAACTAGGTGCTGGTGTCAGTGCATAGCTTCCCAAGGGGACTACTTTGAGGGTGACCATAGCGATATTCAACAATGAGGTATGTAGCACCTTTTCTAGAATTAGTTCACAAATTAAATTGGCAGTCCTCATATGTACATATATGTATGTATGTATATGTACTTGTTGTTGTTAGGTGCTGTCAAGTCAGTTATGACCCACAGAAATACTGTGAACACAGAACAAAACACTGCCCAGTCCTGTGCCATGGCCACAATTATTTTTATGCTTAAGCCCATTGTTGGAGTTACTACAGTCACTGTGTCAATCCATTTCCTTGAGGGTATTCTTTTTTTTCACTGACATTTTATTTTACTGTGCATGGTGACCTTCTCCAAGGACTGATCCCTTCTAACAACTTGTCCAAATTATCTAAGAGGCAGTCTTGTCATCTTTGCTTCCAAGGAGCACTCTGGAGCTTTTCCAAGAACAGTTGTATTTGTCCTTTGGTAGTCCATGGTTAAGTCCAAGGGTCTTCCAATAACAGTGTCATATCTTTGAACTTGAATAAAACAAGTTTTGTAAATGATACAGTTTTAATTGTTTTATTATTTTGAAGTATATTTGATGGCATTAGGACGTGGAAAATAACTTCAGGTAAACAGCCTCCTTGGCACCTTCTAAATGGGGCCAGAAAGAATCAGTTATTATAGCCCACTATCTTTATTGACAGTTACAGCCTCTAGTTGTTCATTGGAAAAAATACAGGCTAGCGATTCCACTGGACCAAAATCCACACAAAATGTTAGCTTTGTTGGAATGAGGTAGATGTTCTTGAGTCTCCACTGGATTCTCCTTGCTCCAAATGTGACACTTTTGTTTGTTAACATAACCATTCATCAAGAAACAGGCCTCATTGCTGAAGACGATTTTTCAGCTGAAAACAGGGTCAACTTCCGATTGCTTTGAGCCCAGTCTGCAAATGTACAGTGCAGTCTATGGTCACTGGACTTCAGTTCTTGAGTTAAAGTAACTTTGTAAGGGTAAATCTTCAAGTACAGATCCAAATCCACCAAGTTGTGGTTCAAAGGCCCAGTTCTTGTGCTCCATGAGAAATTGATTGGGATGAATTTTCACATACACTCTGATGAATGGTGGCAATGTTTTCACTGGAACGTGAGGTTCGTTGACACACAGGTGTTGTCTGAATGGCAATAGACTCAACTGTCTCAAATTTTTTGATTAAACGTGGAATTGTCCCCTAGGTGGGAAGATTATGTGCGGTGTAACACATATAACACATGGAATTTTTGGCAAACGGAACACCCACATTGATAATAAACTTCATTAACTTCTACACATTGTGGAATCACGTAACTTTTCATGGCAATTTGTCAAGACTCATCAAAAAAACATGATAAATATGGCTGCTATAGCTTCACAAATACAGCCACCATGAAACCCAGTGCCCTCGAGTTGATTCTGACTCATAGTGACCCTATAGGGCAGAGTAGAACTGCTCCATAGAGTTTCTGAGGAGCTCTTGGCATATTTGAACTACTGACCCTTGGGTTACCAGATCTAGCACTTAGCCAGAACTCCACCAAGGTTTCCACAGCCCCATAAGCTATTAAAAATAGGGCAACCTTATTGGAGGACACTTTTATATTTAATGTGCATCCCCAACACCACAATTCTTCTTCTGTTTTCCTTATTCATTGTCCAGCTTTCAAATTCATATGACGAGATAAAAAATACCATGCCTTGGGTCAGGCACACCTTAGTTTTTAAGGTAACATCTTTACTCTTCAACACTTTAAAGTGGTTTTTCACAGCACATTTTCCGAGTATAATGTGTCTTTTGGTTTCCTGACTGCTGCTTCCATAGGCATTGATGGAGGAACTGAATAAAAGAAAATCCTTGATGACCTCAGTCCTCTCTCTATTTATCATGACGATGCTTACTCATCCAGCTGTGAGTATTTTTGTTTTCTTGATGTTGAGGTGCAATCCATACTGAAGGCTGAGGCCTTCGATCGTCATCAGTAAGTGTTTCAAATCCCCTTCACTTTCAGCAGGCAAGGCTGTGGCATCCGAATAACACAGTCTTCCTCCAATACTGATCCCTTATTCTTCTTCATAAAGTCCAGCTTCCCAGATTATTTTCTCAATATACAGATTCAAAAGGTATGGTGAAAGGAAACAAGCCTGACACATACCTTTCCTGACTTTAAATCATGCAGTGCCCCCTTATTCTGTTCAAACAACCGCCTCTTGATCCATATACAGATTCCTCATGAATACAATTAAGTGTTCTGTAATTCCCATTCTCCCCAAGTTATCCATAATTTGTTGTGATCCACACAGACACATGCCTTTCCATAATCAGTGAAACACAGGTAAAGATCTTTCTGGTATTTTATGATTTCAACAAAGTTCCATCTAACATCAGCAATAGCACCCCTGGTTCTACAAGCTCTTCTGAATCCAGCTTGAATTTCTCCAAGTTCCCTGTCAATATATTGCTGCAGTCCTTTTTGAGTGATCTTGAGCAGAATTTTACTTGTGTGTGATATTAATGATATTGTTTGATAATTTCCACATTTGGTTGGATCACCTTTCTTAGAACAGGCACAAATATGAACTTCTTCTAGTCTGCAGGCCAGGTAGCTGTCTTCCAAATTTCTTAGTGTAGATGAGTGAGCACTTACAGTAAGGCATCAATCTGTTCAAATGTCTCAACTGAAATTCCATCAGTTCTGGGAGATTTGTTTTTCGCTGTGCCTTCAATGCAGCTTTGACTTCTTCCGTCAGTACCACTGGTTCCTGATCACATGTTATGTCTTGAAATGGTTGAACATCGACCAGTTCTTTCCAGTATAACTACTCTGTGTATTCCTTCAGTCTTCTTTTGATGTTTCCTGAGTCATTTAATATTTTCCCTGTAGAATCCTTCTCTATTGCAACTCAAGGCTTGAGTTTTTCTTTAGTACTTTCAGCTTGAGAAACACAGTGTTCTTCCTTTTTGGTTTTCTACTTCTAGTTCTTTGTACATGTCATTATAATACTTCGTCTTTTTGAGCTGCCCTTTGAACTCTTGTGTTCAGTTCTTTTACTTCATCATTTATTCCTTTTGCTTTAGCTACTTGACATTCAAGAGCAACATTCAGAGTCTCTTCTACATCCAGTTTGGTTCTTTCTTTGTCTCCTGTCTTTTTTAATGATGTCTTTGATGTCATTCTACAACTCATCTGGTCTGCGGCCATTAGTGTTCAACATATCAAGTCTGTTTTTGGATGGTCTCTAAACTCAGGTCTAAACTCAGGGTCATACTTTGGCTTTCATGGACTTATTCTCATTTTCTTCAGTTTCAATTTGAAGGTATATATGAGCAGTTGATGGTCTGTGCCGAAGTCTGTACCTGGTCTTGTTCTGACTGCTGATGACTGCTTTTCCATTGTTCCTTTCTATAGCTGTAGTTGATTTGATTCCTGTTACTCCATCTGGTATGATCCATATGCGTGTAGGGGGGAGGGTATAACCAAACTCAGTGCCCCTGAGTTGATTCTGACTCATAGTGGCCCTGTAGACAGACTAGAACTGCCCCATAGAGTTTCCAAGGAGTGCCTGGCAGATTTGAACTGCCGACCTTCTGGTTAGCAGCCATAGCACTTAACCACTAAGCCTCCAAGGTTTTCAATACATGCATATAGTCATCATTTGTTTTGGTGGAAAAGGTATTTGCAGTGAGTAAGTCATTGGTCTTGCAAAACTCTATCAAGTGATTCCTGGCATCATTTCTAACACCAAAACTGTATTTTCCAACTAGCAATCCTACTTATTTATTTCTAAACTTTGCATTCCAAATCACCAGAAATTATTAATGCATTCTGGTTGCATGTTTGACCAATTTCAGACTGCAGAAGCTGGTAAAAATCTTCACTTTCTTCATCTTTGGTCTTAGTGGTTGGTATGTAAATTCGAATAACAGTTGTATTAACTGGCCTTCCTTGTAGGCATTAGGATATGATCCTGTCATTGACAGCATGGTACTTCAGGACAGATCTTGAAATCTTCTTTTAGATGACAAATGCAATACCATTCTTCAAGTTTTCACTCCCAGGGTAGTAGAACATGTGATTGTTTGATTCAAAATGGCCAACACCAATATTTCAGCTCAATGATGCCTAGGATTTCAGAGTTTATGCATTCCATTTTATTTTTGGCAGTTTGCAATCTTCCTAGATTTATACTTTGTACATTCCATGTTCTGACTATTAATGAGTGTTTGCATTTGTTTCTTCTTACTTTGGGTTGTGCTGTATCAGCAAATGAAGGTCCCCAAAGATTGACTTCATTCATGTTAGTAAAGTCAAGTCTACTTTGAGGAAGTAGCTCTTCTTCACTGGTCTTTTGAGTGCCTTTCAACCCCGGGGGCTCATTTTCTAGCACTATATCTGACAATATTCTGCTGCTGTCAATAAGATTCTTACTGGCTAGTTCTTTACAGAAGTAGACTGCTGGATCCTTCTTCCTAGGCTGTCATAGTCTGGAAGCCCTGCTGAAACTTAGCCACCTGCTGGTATTTGAATACCAGTGGCATAGCTTCCAGCATCGCAGCAACATGCAAGCCATCACAGTACAACAAACTGACAGACAAGTGGAGGATATGTGTGTGTGTGTGTGTGTGATTATATGTACTTATATACATATAACGAGGATCTTAGACTAAATCAGTGTTTCCCAGACTTGCCTAATAGTGAGCGTTGCCTGGAAATATTGTTACAGTCTCATAGGCTTAGGTCTATTTCATCAGATTATCCAGGAAGAAGGAGTGGGAATCTGTGTGGTTAACAAAAATCCTGAGCATTTGTTGGAAATCCTGGTGTCATAGTGGTTAGGTGTCACATCTGCCAATTGAAAGGTCAGCAGTTCAAATCCACCAGGTGCTCCTTGAAAACTTTATGAGACAGTTCTACTCTGACCTGACTTGATGGGAGAAGCTTTCTTTGCTTCTCTTGAATGAGTTCCACATTGTTCCTTTGCTAAAGTGAGTTTTGTAAATATTGCCCTGATTGAATGTTCTCTCTAGCTCTATAATATTTTTATTTTGCCTAACTATGTAAGATCTTATTTAATTTTGAACCAATAGGCATGATCTTTAAAGGAAAAAATTCCAGACTGCATACAGAGCAGCTATAAAGCTGAAGTGTGGTATATATAAGCACGGATTCAAAAAGTATCTTTTATATCAAAATATTTCAGATATTTTGGCACTTTTAAAGAAATTAACACTGCAGAGATTTACAGTATTTCTAAAATGCTAAAGCTCTGTACTAATACTTCTGTGATGCTTTCTCAGTGGAAATATTAAAGTGACAGAAGGCTTCAGACCTGAAGGAAGATCAGACTTTAAGGGGAAAAAAAAGGCAAAAAGCTAAATTCTCAGTAAGGTAGAAGTAAGTCCAATTTAAAAACAGTAACAATGATAAAGGAAACTAAAAATAAATCTTAAGACCACACACTAAAGGAACAATATGTAATTTGGAGAAGTTATGGTTAAAGATTTAAAGAGTTTGCCATAGAGAAATGCACTGATTTGCTATATTAAAGGGACATAGGAGTCAAATTTAAAAAAACCTACAATGGTCAAATCCACAATAATTTAAGCAACAAAATGAACAGCATAGTTTACACATAGTTTTGGATTATACCTCACAATGAATATACATAATTCTCACCTTTAATAAATGGCCAAATAAATACATCTCTTAGAGAAGAATTCCCAGGGATTTAAGTATATACTTCTCCCTCCAGGGAGTCCACTGAGTTCCTCCCCCCAATGTATGTGGGTTAAGGTTAGTGACTCAGCTTTAAAGAATAGAGTCTGGAAAGGGAAAATTAGTAACCTTATAGTGGAGAAACCTGGTAAACACTTCCTTAACTAAGTGCTCAAGGTTAGCACCACTAATGATAACTCACGTTGATAGCAGATACCCCTAATATGATGTAATGAGCAGAGCCCTTCACCTCTGTGGTATTCTTTCCCAAAGCTCACAATCCTAGTCTAACCATGAGGAAAACATCAGACCAACCCAAACTGGGAGACATTATACACAGCAAGTAATGAAAGACAAGGAAAGAGAAATTGTCACAGACTAGAATAGACTAAGAGCATATGCTGACTAAGTGTTATCTGGATTGGCTCCTGAAACAGAAAAAGGACATGGTAAAATCTGAATAAAGTCTAGAGTTTAGCTACTGGACTACTAACATTGGAGATTCAAACCCATCCAGAGATACCATGGAAGAAAGACCTGGCAACCTGCTTCTGAAAGGTCACAGTCTTGAAAACCCTGTGGTAATATTCTACTTGCATATTTGGGGACACCATGAGTCAGAAATGGCTTGATGGAAATTAACAACATACTAGTGTGAATTTCTAAGTTTTAACAAATACATCATGATTTTGTAATGTGTTAACGATTAAGGAATTGGGTATGTGGAAACTGTTTATACTATCTTTATAACTTTTTTGAAAATCTAAAATTATTCCAAAGTAAAATATTTATTTAAAAAATAACTTAGGTAGACCTGAGGCAGTTTCTTTTCTGTAAGATCAGATACTGCACCGGAAAAAGACATCAAGCGATGGGTGCAACATGGTCTCTATGAAAATTTCTCTAAAGAAACAAGCACAGTCATTGCCTCTCACAGTGGTAGGCTTGTCTACCCCCAGTGGAGGAAGTTATACCATGTGTCATCTTGAGATTCTTCCATGTCCATGATTCTAACTTGATAGCAATTCAGTTTAATTCAACTCATGCAATGTCGGCTAAAAGAAAAACTGAAAAACCAAACCTATTTTTTGTGAGTCTATTCCGACTCATAATGACCCTATAAGACAGAGTAAGACTGTCCCATAGAGTGGACTTGAACTGTTGATCTTTTGATTAGCAGCCATTCCTCTTAACAACTACACCATTAGGATTTATAATCTATAAATACCAGGTAACACATGTCACTTGAACTATTTTAAAAATCATTTAATATGTAACAACCTTTCCTGTATTTTACAATCAAACTCTATGAAATAACCTTTTTGGCACAAATAATAATAATAACAACTTTTAAACAACAGAGACAAAATCTTTAAATGGTACTAATTTTAAATAATTTTGTTTGCTTTTCCAGTTGATGTAAATTTATAATGCCTTTAAGAAATCCAATACTCAGGCAGTGGAGTCAAGATGGCAGACTAAACACATGTCTCCCTAAATCCCTCTGAAAACCAAGACTTGACTTGATAATTAAAGGGAGCCCTCTGGACACCTAATGAGTCCTAGAACACAATATAGGGCTAACTATTTGGGCTACATACCACTGAGCGGGAGACTTCTTCTCTTTCACTGACCCCCGCCCTTGCTGAGTGCAGGCTCTTGTGGACTGAAGGTAATTCTCCATTTTAACCTTTTTTTCTCGGTCTTGGCTGGCAGGCAGGGCTTGGACACAATGCTGGTGGGATCAGCAAGTGGAGTTGCCACATTTTGAAAGCCCGCCCTTAGCATCCGTGCATCTCAGCCCTTTTGAATTCTCTCCCTGAATCTCTGCCATTGAATAACCTATTCTGAGGCAGGTGGGGAAGCTTGTGAGGAATGCCATCTTGATTGACTAGAAGGTGGAGTTATTCATATAGAGGCCTCAGCTGGATCTAATTCCCAGGCCGGAAGGCAGTGCCTGTGCAGAGAGTACTTTTCCAGCAGAAAAGCAGTCTTTTGCACAATGTGGCCAGCAACAGATGACAGCAGGTCAGTAGTCTTTCCATATTTTGAACTAGTTTGCTGGGGTTGGATATAGAGGTACTTACTTTGCCAGCTGGGAAGAGGGACTTGCACACTTAAAAGCCTGACTGATTTTGGAAGCTGTCAAATATCTTTTACCTTTCAATATAAGAATGCCTAGAGAAATAACTGCAGTGCATCCTGATGGCATCTCTTCCAGCCTTTACTGCCACACGATATAGGGTCAGCTGATGGCTCCCCAGTGACTCTATAAGTAGGGCCATGTCTTTGAAAATCAGAAGGTGGAGTCTGCTACCCCAGAGATACCACTAAGCCCAGTCACTGGAATATATAGAGGTGTCTGCTGATCAACTTCCTTTTCAGACTGAGCTTTAGAGCCTGTCAAGGTAACACTGGAGAAACAAAACAACCTCCAGATGCCCCAAAAGCAACAAACTTTGGATAAAAATGTAAAGAAGAACGCATCTATGGCTTCAGAAGCCCCCAAAAGAAAGAACCTAAGAACTTCCCAGATGAAGCAGCCTTTTTGAAACTATCAGAGTAAGTACAAAAGGATTATATAGAGAGCCCTCTTAGACTTTATACAAAATGCAGTAGAGCAAAATGAAAAATTAAGCAAGCTCTTCAATCTGATGGAACACCAGTACTCTGAAATCCAACAGATCAAGAACAAAATCAAAGATATAGAAATTTCAATTCAAAGCCAAGAAAACTGAATGGAACAAATGGAAAATAGATTTTCTGACTTGGAAGAAACAGCTACTGACTCCAGCATCTATGAGGAAAAATAAGAAAACAGAAACAAGAAAAATGAAGCAGCATTAAGAAGCATGTTCCTCTTACAAGAGGAACAACCTATGATTAAGTGGAATGCCTGAACAGCACAGGACACCTGAGAACACAGAGACTATTGTTGCTGAGCTGCTGACAGAAAACTTCCCAGAAATTATGAAAGAAGGGAATATAGATATCCAAGATGTATATTGAATGCCATTCAATATAGATCTCGAAAGAAAGACTCCAAGATGTATTATAATCAAGCTTAACAAAAAGAAACATAAGCAGAAAGTACTAAAGGTAGCAAGACCCAAAGCAAATCTAACACTCAGAGGGAAACCCTGTAGGCTTTTGTCTGGCTTCTCAGCAGAAACCACGCTGGCACAGAGACAATG
The DNA here is from genome assembly GCA_028571685.1 of Heterohyrax brucei. Lineage (NCBI taxonomy): Eukaryota > Metazoa > Chordata > Mammalia > Hyracoidea > Procaviidae > Heterohyrax > Heterohyrax brucei. Next base: position 124,355 of record CM053156.1, read on the forward strand.
AGATGACACATTCAAAGTCTTGAAGGAGAAGAACTTCCAGCCAAGAATTATATATCCTGCAAAACTATCTTTGAGATATGAAAATGAAATGCAGACATTTGCAGGTAAACAGAAACTCAGAGGCTGTGTAAAAACCAAACCAAAGCTACAAGAAATACTGAAAGAAGCTCTTGGCTTAGAAGAACAAAATCATTAACTTTATATTTTAGGAGGAAATACAGGACACATCATCCAGAAAACTACTCAGTTAGGGAAGGCTCCAAACTCAATCAAACCTATAATATTAAAAGAAGTGATCCAGTGATCTTATCATGAAAACTATGATATCATTATATTACAAAGAGGACGTACTACAGTTGTTATAGTCCTTTTAGGTGGAGAGGAAGTTAATAAGACTTGTAGTAGTTAAAATTGGGTTTAAACACAGATTGTTAGGGGGGATTATAGGGGCAGCTGCAAAGCAAAATAAAGATGCAACACATCAAATCAACAGAGGTAATACAGGAGTCCCAACAATGATAAAACCAACACTGAAAAAGGTAAAAAATCAACGCACAAAGAATGCTTCAGAACAGATTAATAAGAACAACAGAGAAAACATCAGCACAAAAATAAACATATCACGATGACAGCACTAAACACATACCTATCAATATTGCAATGAATGTGAATGGAATGAATGCACCAGTAAAGAGACAATGAGTGACATCTTGGATCAAAAGACGAGACTCTTCCATATGTTGCTTACAAGAAACTCACCTTAGACCTAAAGATATGGACAAACTGAAAATTAAATGATGCAAGAATATATATCAAGCTAACAGTACACAAACAAGAGCAGATGTGGTAATACTAATCTCAGATAAAACATATTTTAATGTAAAATCCACCATTATGGACAAGGATGGACACTATTTATTGCTGAAAGGTTCAATACACAAGCAGGACTTAACAATACTAAGTACTTATGCACCCAATACTTCAGCACCTAAATACATTGAAGAAACACTGACTACACTAAAAAAATGAGATAGGCTTTTGTTTGACTTCTCAGCAGAAATGATACCGGCACAGAGATGATGGGATGACACATTCAAAGCCTTGAAGGAGAAGAACTTCCAACCAAGAATTATATATCCTGCAAAACTATCTTTCAAATATGAAAATGAAATACAGACATTATCCACAATAATAGCGGGAGACTTCAACACTCCACTCTCAATATTGCAGATTGTCTAGAAAAAAGCTCAACAAAGACACAGAAGATCTTATTGCCACAACTAACCAACTAGACCTCATCAACACATACAGAAATCTATCCATCAGCAGACAACTACACGTTCTTCTCCAGTGCACTTGAAACAGACCGTGAGTTAGGATATAAAGCAAATCTCAACAAAATCCATAACACTGAATTATTGCAAAGCATCTTCTCATACCATAAAGCCATAAAAGTCAAACCCAATAGCAGAACAAACATAGAGAGAAAGTGGAACTCATGGAAACTGAACAACATCTTGCTAAAAAAAAAACCATGGGTTACAGAAGAAATCAAGGATGGAATAAAGAAATTCATGGATTCCAATGACAATGAAATCACTTCCTACCAGAACCTATAGGATACAGCCAAAACAGTCCTCAGTGGTCAGTTTATCTCTATAAATGCACACATCTGGAAGGAAGAAAGAACCCAAACCAAAGAAGTAACTCTACAGCTTGAACAAGCACAGAGCCAGCAACAGAGGAACCCCTCAGGCACCAGAAGAAAACAGATCATAAAGACTAGAGCAAAATTAAACAAACTAGAAAATAGAAGAACATTGAAAAAATTCAAAAGACCCAAATCCGGTTTTATGAAAAGATCAGCAAAATTGACAAATCATTGGCTAAACAATAAAGAAAAACAGGAAAGGAAACAAATAACCCAAATAAGAAATGAGAGGGGAGTTGTCACAACAAATCCAACAGAAATCAAAAAATATCATAACAGAATACTATGAAAGACTGTACTCTAACAAATTAAAAAATCTAGAGGAAATGAACAAATTTCTAGATTCCTATCACCTACTAAAATTATCAAAGGAAAAGCAGAACAACTTAATAAACCCATCACAAAGGAAGAGATTGAAAAAGTCATCCAAAAACTACCAATCAAAAAAAGCCCTGGCCCAGATGGCTTCACCACAGAATTCTACCAAGCTTTTAGAGAAGAGTTATCTCCAACACTACTGAGACAGCATAGAAAAGGATAGAATATTCCCGAATTCATTCTATGAAGCTAGCATAACCAAAGCCAGAGAAAGACCCAACAAAAAAAGGAGAACTACAGACCAATATCACTCATAAACCTGGGTGCAAAAATCTTCAACAAAATACTTGCCAATAGAATACAACAACATATCAAAAAAATAACTCATCACGACCAAGTTGGATTCATACCAGGGATACAAAGCTGGTTCAACATCAGAAAGACAAGTAATGTGATCAATCACATAAATAACACAAAAGACAAGAATCACCCGATTTTGTCTACTGATGCAGAAAAGGCATTTGATGAAGTCCAACACCCATTCATGCTAAATACTCTCAGCAAGGCAGGAATAGATGGCAAATTCCTCAGTGTAGTAAAGATCATTTGTACAAAGCCAGCCACCAACATCATCCTGAATGGAGGCAGACTGAAACAATTTCTCCTGAGAATGGGAAGTAGACAAGGATTTCCTCTCAATTCTCTTATTCAACAGTGTACTAGAAGTTCTGGCCAGAACAATTAGACAAGACCAAGAAATAAAGGGCACTTGCATCAGCTCAGAGGAAGTAAAAATGCCCCTATTTGCAGATGATATGACTGTATACTCAGAGAATCCTGAAGAATCCATAAGTAAGCTACACAGACTTACAGAAGAGTTCAGCAAAGTTCAGGATACAAGATAAACCTAAGTAAATGAGTGAGATTCGTTTATACCAACAATGAGATTATTAAAGAAGAAATCACCATCTCACTGGCAACACAAGAATAAAAAGGGGTACAGCCTGAGATCTCCACTAAAAGACCTCAATTGATGGTCCAGCAGTTTCAGGATTCCCCTGGGATCATGGCCCCTGGCCCTGATGCTGCCCTTGCCCATAAATCGTAACAAAGGTCCACTCTTTGGACAGGAATGGTTTGGACTTGGCAACGCAGAGTGGCCATATATTGGTTGCACTTTATGGTTCTATACATCTATAGGATATCATCCTGCTGACCCCTGGCTAGAGGAAGGACAGTGGGTGGAGAGGAGGTGAAAGGAGACTGCTGGGAGGATGAGACGAGGAATAGTGTACTGTTACTGGACAGGGAGAGCAGCGGAAGGTGCATGTAGGTGGGCATGTAAATTTATATGGGAATGTACATTTTCACTCAGTCATATTAAATTGAAAAAACAAACAAATAAATAAAAAAAAAGAGTGAGACAAGACCTGAAAAAAAAAAAAAAAAAAGAAAAGAAATCACCAAATCAGTACGATTTATTGTAGTTCTCAAGAAGATAAAGTACCTAGGAGTAAATCTAGCCAGAGAAATAACACACCTTTACAAAGAGAGCTACAAACCCTTACTATAAGAAATTAAGAGAGACTTACATAAATGGAGAAACCTACCCTGCTCATGGACAGGAAGACTTAACATTGTTAAAAAGTCTATTTTACCCAAAGCAATCTACTTGTATAATGCAATCTCAATACAAATTCCTGTGACATTGTTTAATGAGATGGAGAAACAAATAACCACCTTTGGAAAGGGAAGAAACCCCAGATAAGTAAAGCATTACTGATAAGAAGAATACAATGGGAGGACTACCCGACTTTAGAACCTATTACACTGCCACACTAGTCAAAACAGCCTGGTACTGGTACAAGAACAGACAGATTGATCAATGGAACAGAATTAAGACCCCAGAGATGACCACATATGAACAGATGATATTCAACAAAGGCCCTAAGACATTAAACTCGGGTAAAAACAATCTCTTCAACAAATGGTGCTGGCAAAATTGGATATCTGTCTGCAATGAATTGAAACAAGACCCATGTCTCACACCTCATACAAAAACCAACTCAAACTGGATAACAGACCTAAATATCAAATCTAAAATGATAAGGCTCATCCAAGAAAAAATAGGATCAACAGTGGAAGTTTTAATACACTACATAGACAGACTTCAAAACCTGACAAACCAACCACAGTCAATAGAAGAGAAAATAGATAAATGGGAACTAAGAATCAAGCACTTTCGCTCATCCAAAGAATTTATTAATAGAATTAAAAGACCACCTGTAGAATGGGAAAAAATATTTGGCAACTATACGTCAGACCAACGTCTGATCTCCATAATCTATAAGGTACTACAACATATCAATAAGAAAAAGATAAATAATCCAATTAAGCTATGGGCAAAGGAGATGAACAGACACTTCACTAAAGAAGAGATCCAGACAGCCAAAAAACACATACAGACATGCTCACAGTCGCTAGCTATTAAAGAAATTCGAATCAAAACTGCAATGGGATACCATCTCATCCCAACGAAGTTGGCCATGATCCAAAAAATGCAAAACAACAAATGTTGGAGAGGCTGTGGAGAAATTGGAACTCTCCTACACTGTTGGTAGGGTTGCAAAATGGTGCAACCTTTTTGGAAAGCAATCTGGTGCTTCGTTAAAAAGCTGGAAATATATATACCATTTGACCCAGTAATTCCACTGCTTGGAATATACACTACAGAATCAGGGGCATTCACACCAGCTGATACATGCACATAAATGTTTATTGCCGCACAGTCCACAATGGCAAAAAGATGGAACCAACCCAGATGGCCAACAACAAAGGAATGGATAGGTAAACTGTGGTATGTATGCTCAATGGAACACTATGCAATGATAAAGAACAATGATGATTTTAGGAAGCATCTCATAACCTGGTTTCAATTGAAGGACATTGTGTTGAGTGAAAGTAGTCAGCGGCAAAACACAAATATTGTATGTGACCTCTACTATAAGAACTTAAAAACCGACTCATGCATAGAAGAAAAGACTCTCTGACAGCTGCAAGGATGGGGAGGGAGGGATGGAGAGGGTGAATAATTGATAGAAATTTGGTTGGGTGAAATCCTGACAGCACACATTAGAAAGAAGATGGATATTAACTGGACTTCAACATAACATGATTACTCCTACCATCATAACCCAATATTGCAAGGACAAAGTAGCTGGGGTGGGGGTCTGGGTACTACAGTCTCAGGGGACATTGAGACATATTGCATAACTAATGTTTTGTTAAGAGAGTCTTCTGCACCCCAAATTGGTGAGTGGCACCATGGGTCTTAAAAGCTGCCAAGATGCCATCTGAGGTACACCAAATGGTCCCAACTCAGCAGGAAAGGATGATCATCAAGGACCAAAACGACTTGGGGCAAAGAGAACCCAAAAGACAGAAAGACCCACGTGAGTGGGTGACTACATCAACATGTGACCAGAAGAACCAGATGGTGCCTGGCCACCACCAGTGATAGCCATGATGGGGCTCACAAAGCTGAGTCCCGCTGGCAACATGAGAAAGAAAAGAGGTACACTGTGTGATCTCCACTAAAAGAGCACAGTTGATGCTCCATGGGCCTCAGGGTTCTCCTGGGAGCATGGCCCATGGCCTTCATGCTGCCCCTGTCCATAAATCACAGTGGAGGTCAACTCCTCAGACAGGAATGGATGGGACTTCGTGAAAGAGGGTGACCATATTGTGTGAGTACTTTATGGTTCTATGCATCTATAGGATGTTGTCCTGCTGACCTCTTACTGGAGGTGGGAGAGAGGGTAGAGGGGAGGGGATAGGAGATTATTAGGAGTATATGACATGTACAGAATGGAGAGGAGGAGTGTGCTGTCGCAGAGCAGGGAGAGCAGTGCAAGCTGCATATAGGTAGGCACGTGAATTTGTATGGGCTTGTACATTTTCACTCAATCATAAAAAATATAAATAAAAGAAATCCAATATTTCAATATTTGTTTTGTAAGATGTGGTATAGTACTTTCAGTGAACTGGTGATAGTCACAAGCTTAATGTTCAAAAAATACAATTCTAGAGATCAAATACACTGTATTATTTATAAGATAAAAATGAAGCACATGTAAATATATATTTATGTGTAATATAACGTATCTGTGCCTATCCCTAAATAATAGATTTTTTGTTTGTTTTTTCTTCAAAGTTCACTATCATGAAGAGGATGTGAAGTACAATGGTTCGGACAGCTAAATAACAAATGAAACACTTGGACTCTGGTATACCAGAAATGCCAGAAAACTCTCCTGAGTATTTTAGCTTTTCTATTGTAACTGGCATCATGGCAGGGTATGGGGGCAGGGGCAGGATTCTTCTTCCATTATGACTGTAAGTTGCATAGCCTTATGCATCAAAATCTATATCATGGACAACATAAAAATAATTTATAAAGCATCCATTTAAAAATAAATGTGAGAGATCACCATAAAACTAATTATGGTTCAATTCCCAGAAAAATCACATACTGAAATGTTATTGACTTATATGTATTCACTAGAGCTATGCATTAGCTAAACCTCTTGGTCAGATTTCAGTTTAACTCACTGAAGGCAGAGAAATGTACCACAACACCACTACTGATTTACACTGAACCGTAAAAGGTGGTGCATACTAAACTAATTTTGTATGAGACTACTGTACATACAAGGCAATACACATGCATGTTTGCAAACACATATTTAGAAGTCACAGTCATTGGATCACTGTTTGCTGCTAAACATTTAGCCTGTTTGGTTTTTGAGTCAAACAGCTACTAAATTCATGCCTGTGTTTTGCTCTGATTACTTAATAAAAAAGAAAGCATGGTGGTACAAACATAAAAGGCATGCTTGCTTTTAACAGAGAGTGCTCTTTGTCTCTTTTGAGAAGTCCAAGGTTAAAGCTGGGAAACTCTACCCACAAAGTGCTGGAGGCATTGGTGTTTGCCTGAATATCTGTTTTTAATTCTTTGGGAGTAGGTGCCTTGGAGTGGAGTTGTAGAATAATATGATAATTCTGGAACCCTGGTGGCACAGTGCTTAAGAGTTTGGCTGCTAATCTAAAGGTGAGCAGTTTGAGTCAACCAGCTGCTCCCTGGAAACCCTGTGGAACAATTGTACTCTTTTTCCATAAACTCACTGTGAGTTGGAATCTACTGGCTTGGCTGCGACAGTGGTAAGAGTATTCTGTTTAAGTTTTTGAGGAAACACTAAAGTGTTTTTCACAGTGGTCGAACCATATTGCATTCCCATCAGCAAGGTACAAACCACACCAAATATCCAACCCACTGCCACTGAGTTGATTATGACTCATAACAGAGTAGAACTGCCCCATAGAGTTTCCAAGGAGCACCTGGCAGACATGAACTGCCAACCTAGTTAGCAGCCATAGCACTTAAACATATACCACTAGGGTTTCCAGTAATGCACAAAGATTCCAATTTTTCCGCATTCTCAGTCTCACATATTGGCCAAGTCAAGCTTTTAACTCCAACCAAGGGTTCTTGAGGTGTGAACATCTTTGATACCCTGGCTTCACGGAGGACAGACAAGTCATAAGAAGGCTTAAAAAAAAATGAAACTAGGGAGTTTGACTGTTACTTCAGACTCTGCTCAGTTCCCTTCTCTTTCAAAGAATATGGCAATAATATATACGTGCATACTTGTGGAGATATGTAAGAATGTGTTTGTTTTCCTTTCTCTCATTCCTTTTCTGTTTCTCTCTGTGTCCATGTACCCATCTCCATCTCATGGAACCAATAGATAAAACTACAGTAGCTTATCAGAAAAGCCTCAACTTTGGAGTCAGACAGATTTCACCTGAGTCCCTGCTTCTACTATACAATAGCTTGGTAACCCTAAAAGTCACTTTACTTTAAGCCCGAATTTCTTACTTGATATACAGGAAAAAAAGTATCTTGCTCACAGAACTGTAGTAAACATTACTTGAGAAAATTTGTCTGAATGTCTGTGACATAGGGTAGTGCTCAGGCAAAAGTAGCTGACATTTTTTCCCCTCTTTCTCTATCTTCAGGCCACTGACAGTCTAGTCTCTATTATCCTTCTCTGCTTCTATCCTTACCCCAACAGTTAAAATGCATTATTCCAGAAAAAAACATGTTTTAAGATATTATGTTTTCTCAGATAACATGGCCTTATGTATACAAAATCTGAAAGAATCCACAAAAACCAATTTGAGCTAGTAAACAAATTCAGCAAAGTTGCAGAATACAAGATCAACACACAACAATCGGTTGTAATGCTATTCACTAACAATTAGCAATCCAAAAATCAAATTAAGAAAACATCTACAGGAGTAAAGTGCTTATGAATAGATTTAACCAAGAAAGTGTAAGTCATGTACACTAAAACCTATAAAATACTATGAAAAGAAATTAATAAATACCTTTATAAAATGGAAATTCATCTCATGTTCATGATTGGAGAACTCAGTACTGTTAAGATGATAATATTACCCCAAACAATCCAAAGATTCAATGTAATCCCTATCAAAATTTCAAAAGGCTTTTTCTAGGAATGGAGACGCTGATCCTCAAATACATAAGGAATTGCAAGAGACCCCTAATAGTTAAAATAATGTTGAGAAAGAAGAAAAAAATTAAAAACGGAAGACTCATACTTCCCAATTTCAAAACATACTGCAAAGTACAGTAATCAAAATAGTATGGCACTCGCACATGGACAGATACATAGACTAATGGAATAGAGTGATTTTCAGCAAGAGAGCTAAGTCCATCAGGAATGAACAGTCTCTTCAACAGATGGTGCTGGGATGACTGGATGTCCACATTCAAATGATCGAAGTTGGATTCTGCTTATCATCAGATAAAAGACTATCTCAAAAAGATCTTCATAGCCTTGGTTTTGGTGATGGTTTCTTAGATACACCAACACACACTAAACAGAATGAAAAATCAATAAATTGGACTTCATCAAAATGAAAAATGTTTGTGCTTCAAAGTTATTAACAAGAAAATAAAAATACAATCCACAAGATGGGAGGAAATATCTGTTAATTAACAACAAACAAAAACAGCCCAATTAAAAAATAGACCAAAGACTTGAGTAAACATTTCTCTAAAGAAGATATACAAATGGCTAATAAGCAAACAAATAAGGTGTTGAATATCATTAATCATTAAGGAAATAAAACCACAGTGAGGTAGGTCTTCATACCCACAGGATGGCTATAATTAAATATATACCCCCCAAAAGGAAAATTCATGTTGATGAGGATGTAGAGAAATTTGAATGCTCCTACATTGCTGGTGGGAATACAAATAGATCAGCCACTGTGAGAAACAGTTCAGTGCATCTTCAAAAAAGTTAAACAGAATTACCATATGATACAGCTATTCTACTCCTAAGTCAATTTTCAAGAGAATTGAAAGCAGGTATTAAAATAAATATTTGCACACTCATGTTCGTAGTAGCACTATTCATAATAAACAAAAGGTGGAAACAGCCCAATATGAAACAGCTGAATGTATAAACAAAACTTCAAATATATATACAATGAAATATTATTCAGCCATAAAAGTGAGTGAAGAAGTAATATACACATGGCCGAGCCTCCAAAACAACATGCTAAGTGCTAGGAGTCAGACACAAAAGGCCATGTAGGGACTTGATTTCTTTTATGTGAAATATTCAGAGTGGATAACTCCATAGAAACAGGACTCAGATTGGTGAGTATGAGGGCTAGAGGGAACAATGGGGATAAACTGAATAATGATTACAAAGTTCTATTTGAGACAATGAAAATGTTCTGCAATTAGATAGAGGTGGTGGTTACAAAACATTGAGAATGTGCTGAATGCTACCGAATCTGTCAACTTAAAATGATTAATTTTGGTGGGCAGAGCCAAGATGGTGGAATAGTAGACACTTCCTATGACACCTCCTACAACAAAGACCTGAAAGAACAAATGAATCAATTATTTATGACGTTCTAGGAGGCTAAACATCAAAAGGAAATTTGAGAAATCAGTCTGAGCAATAAGGAAGGGAGAATAGGTTGAGAAATACCTAGAACTGGCCAAACCTGAACCCCTAGGAACTGGGTACAGCTAGCATAGTGAGCAGAGTATTGGCATTCAGAGGTCTTCCATCTCAGCAGCAGAGTCTACTTGCATCTCTAGAATCAGTGAAAAAGGGTACTTGATTGTCAGAAGCTAAATGACTTGCATCTAACCTACCCCTTGTGTAGATCTAAAACTTTCCTTTGGGATAAACTGCTCTCCTTTTTCCCAGTACTTCCTCCCTTCTCTTCAACTGCACCCAGATCAGGAGTCTGATGACATTACTTGAACTAGAAGTAGGACTCCTTAAGCATGCCCTGAGCCATTCTCCTAGATTCAGATTGGGAACAATTTAACAAACAGGGGTTAGAGTGAGATCTGCTGACACCCCTGAGCCATAAATTCAGGGCAAAAATAATTCCTTCACCTAGAATCAGGCATAAAAGGACATGCCATTCTCATAGATACTCAGGGACAGCTGTTATTTCCTGCCTTTCTCAGTACATGCAGCCAGACACTGTGCCTACACAAATCACCCCTGCCCATTTAGGATGGTAGAGGAGAGGCTGCACCACACATTTAGTGACTGAATACCTGGTCAACTAAGCTGAATCCATGCAAGAAAAGTAAACAGACTTTTAGATTCTTATACCTAGTAACACCTCTTACTATCTGGTTACAGTATGTTCAATCTTCAAAAGTACCAGTAACCAAATTGCACACACAACCAACCTATTTGGACATTTCAAAATAAAACCAAACAAGAAGCTAGGACACATTAAGCCAGCACAAAAAAAAAAAAACAAAAAAAACAACAAAAAAAAACAACTTACTGATGGCTCCAAGACAACAGAAAAATATCAAATCACTTAAAGAGACAGGCCACGATGACTTCAGAAAGCTCTCCAAAATAAAAAAATCAATCAACTTTCCCAGGCAAAGAGAACTTCCTGGAGTTATCTGGGGTAGAATACAGAAGATTAATATTTAGAACTCTTCAGCAGATCAGGAAAGAGATGAGGCTAAAATGCAGCAGTGCATAACAACAAATTAAACAAGCCATAACAAAGCATACACAGACAGGAAGTAGAAACTCAGAAGATTAATAAGAAAAGTACAGAATTTGATAACTCAGTAGGAAGTCAAAGGAGTAGAATTGAGGGAATGGGAGGCTGAATTAGTGAGACTGAAGATAAAACATATAACACTTGACACCAACATATTTGAGGAAAAATCAGTTAAAAGAATTTCAAAAAATCCAGAAACACAAAAAGTTATGCGGACTCTATCAAGAGTGATTGGAGTACAAGAACTGGGGAAGTTGTCAGCGATTTGTTGACAGAAAATTTCCCTGATATCATGAAGGATGAGAAGATGTCTATCCAAGATGCTCATATTATAATCAAACTTGCCAAAACTGAAGATAAGGATACAACTTTAAAAGTGGCTATGGATAGATGAAAAATAATCTACAAAGGAAAGTCAGTAAGGCTAAGCTCAGACTACGCAGCAGAAACCATGGAGGCAAGAAGGCAATGGGATGACATATACAAAATTTTGAAGAAAAAAATTGCCAGCTAAGAATTGTATATCCTACAAAACTGTCACTGAAATATGATGGTGAAATTAGGACATTTCCAGATAAACAGAAATCCAGGAAATTAAAACAAACAAACCCACCAAAATTACAAGAAATGCTAAAAGGAGTCTTTCAGTTAGAAAATCAGTAACATCAGGTAACAACCCAAGATTAGTATGCAGAATAGAGCAACTGGATATCAACCCAGACTAAAAAAAAAAAAAAAAAAAAAAATCACAGAAATAAACCAAAGGTGAAACACTGAAAACAGGGTGTTTTAGTCAGCTAGGGCGGCTCTAACAGAAATACCACAGAGTGGATGGCTTTAACAAAGGAAGGTTTATTCTTACACAGTCCGGTAGGTTGCAAGTCCATATTCAAGGTGTCCACTCCAGGGAAAGGCTTTCCCCTTGTTGGCTCTGGAGCAAAGTTCAGTATTGCATCAGTCTTTGTCCAGGGAGCGTCTTGGCTCAGGAACCTCAGGTCTGAAGGATGCGCTCTTCTCCCGGTGCAGATTTCTTGATGGCGCAAGGTTCCAATTCTCTTTGTTTCTCTTTCCTTTTATCTCTTGCAGGCTGAAAAGGATTAAGGGTGAGGCAAGCCACACTCCAGGGAAACTCCCCCTACAGCAGAGTAAGGAAGTAATTCTATGCAGGAATTTACAGCCCCACCCTAATCCTTTAACATACAGTGAGCGAAACCACACGGTTTTGGGGGGACACAATTCAACCCATGACACAGGGTAACAGAGACAGCATTATGTAAAATATGACAACATTATAACAAAAAAGAGGGACTCAAAAAAGAGGGACTCAAAAAAAAAGTAATCATAGGTCTTTCAGATGGGGAGAAAGTCCAGGCATTACAAAAACATTAAAGTCTGGTTACACTCACTGAAATTTAGAAAAATATGGTTAAATATTGAGGTAATCTCAAAGGAAAGTAACAATCCACATCAAAGTAAAGGATCAAGAAAAAATATGAAGTCCCACTAAATACAAAACCACCAACAATGAAAAAGATGAAAAGACGACACATAAAAAAAATAACAGCTCAGCACAGAAAATTAAGTAGAACAAAAAAATTATCAAAAGTACACCAAAAAAGGCATCAAAATGACAGCACTACACTCAAATTTAGAAACCTTGGTGGTATAGTAATTAAGTCCTACGGCTGCTAACCAAAATGTCCACAGTTCCAGTCTGTCAAGTGAGGGCCATGATTCTCTGCATTGCATGATTGCCCTCCATTTCATGATTTTCCTGTGCTATAAATGCTAATCTCTGCCAGCGGTTAATAGATTCCATTATGTTAAAGAGGATGGGGTGGGATTATAACACCCTAACTAAAGGAGTTCCCTTGGAGTGTGGCTTGCACCACCTCTTATTCTACAAGTGATGAAATGAAAGGGAAACAAGCCGGGAGCTGGGGACCTCATGCCATCAAGGAAGCAGTTTGGGGAACAGATCACCTCCTTCGGACCTGAGTTTCCTGTGCTGATATGCTTCCAGAAAAAAGGAAGATTGATGCAACATAAAGACCTTCCTCCAGAGCTTACAGAGAGGGAATATTCCCTTGACGGCAGCACCCTGAATTTGGACTTCCAGCATACTGAACTGTGTAAGAATAAACGTTTGTTTGTTAAAGCCATCTGCTGGTTGTATTTCTGTTAGAACCACACATAGATGACTAAGACAGGGTCTAAATTAAAGCGTTAACCCCACATCTTGAACAAGTGAAAAGAAAGTAGTAAAAGAAACCCTTATGCAAAAGGAGAAGCAAATAAAAAAAATTAGAGCACAACTAAATGAATTAGAGAATAGAAAAACAATGGAAAGAATTAACAAGAACAAAAGCTGGTTCTTACAAAAGATCAATAAAATTGATAATCTATTGGCTGTACTGACAAAGGAAAAACGAGGAAGCAAATAACCTGACTAAGAAAGGAGGCAGGTGATATCACAACAGATCCAATTACGATTAAAAATATTGTAATGGAATAGTAAGGAAAACAAATTTGAAAACAGAGGAAATGGACAAATTTCTAAAAACATACTACCTACCTATACTAATACAGAAGTAGAGCACCTAGATAAAGCCATCACAAGAGATGCAATTGAAAAGGTAATTAAAAACTTTGAGGGGTAAAAACCAAACCAAATCCTAACCTTAACAGATTCACTAGAGAATTTGACCTAAACTTACAGAGAAGAGTTAATACCACCATTACTAAAGGTATTTCAGAGACTCGAAAAGGATGAAATACTGCCAAATTCTTCCTAGGAAGCCAGCATAGCCCTTATATCAAAACCAGGTCACATACAGAAAAAAGAACGCAAACTCTCTGCCACTGAGGCAATTCCGACTCACAGTGACCCTATAGGTCAAAATAGAACTGCCCCACAGAGTTTCCAAGGAGTGCCTGGCAGATTTGAACTGCTTACCTTTGGTTAGCAGACATAGCACTTAACCACTGTGCCACCTGGATTTCCCAACCAGATAAAGGCAACACAAAAAAAGGAAAATTACAACCAATATGTTTCATGAACTTAGATGCAAAAATCCTCAACAAAATTCTAGCCAGTAAAATTCAACAACATACAAAAAATAAAAATTCACTATGACCAAGTGGGGTTCATACCAGGGATACAGGGATGGTTCAACATTAGAAAGTCAATCAGTGTAATCAACCACATAAGTAAAAGAAAAGAAACGAACACTTGATTTTAGTAACTGATGCAGAAAGGGCATTTGACAAAATACAACACCCATTCATGTTAAGAATTCTCAGCAAAATAGGAATAGAAAGAAAATTTCTCAACATAATAAAGAACATTTATACAAAGTCAACAGCTAACATCATCCTAAATGAAGAGAATAGGAAATCATTCCCCTTGAAAATGAGAACCTGACAAAGATGCCGTTTGTCACCACTTTTATTCACCAATGTGCCAGAGGTTCTAACCAGAGCAATCGGACAAGTAAAAGAAATAAAGATCATCCAAACTGGTAAGACAGAAGTAAAAGTATCTCTACTTACAGACGATATGGTCTTATACACAGCAAACCCTAAAGAAACCACAAATAAAAGTGGTGGAACTAATAGAAGAATTCAGCAATGCATCAGGATACAGGATAAACATGCAAAACTCAGCTGGATTCCTCTACGTCACCAAAGAGAATATCACAGGGGAAATCATCAAATCAGTACCATTTGCAACAGCCTACAAAAACATAAAACACTTAGGAATAAAGCTAACCAGAGATGTAAAAGACCTATACAAAGAACATTACAAGACATTATTACAAAAAACCAAAAGAGACCTACGGCAGTGGAGAAACCTACCTTATTCATGGGCAGGAAGATTTAGCATCCTAAAAATGTCTATTCTATCCTAAACTATCTATAGATACAATGCAATCTTGATCCAAATTCCAATGATAGTTTTTAATGAAATGGAGAAACAAATCATCAACTTCATATGGAAAGAGAATAAGCCCCAGAGAAGTAAAGTATTACTGAAGAAGAAGAACAAAATGGGAGGCCTCACACTGCTTTAGAACCTATTTGTCATGGATTGAATTATATCCCTGAAAAAATATGTGTAGCTATCTGACTAGTTATAATTCCTGGATTGTGTGGTGTTCCTATAGGCTGTAAACCCTACCTCTATAATGCTAATGAGGGAGGATGGGCAGCAGTTATGTTGGTGGGACAAGAATGAATACATAGATTGTGTTGTGCCTTGAGGCAATCTCTTGAGGTATGAAATAAAAAAGCTAGTGGAGAAATTTGGGAATCTGATACCATCAAGAAAGAAGAAGTGCCTGGAGCAGAGTATACCCTTTGGAAGAGACCCAGGGTCCTGAACCTCAGAAGCTCCCAGTCCCCAAGACTTTCCTCCAGAGCCAACAGAGAAGGACTTCTCCTAGAGCTGTGGCTCTGAATTTGGGACTGTAGCCTACTAGACTTACAGAAAAAGAATGTCTTTTTTAAAGCTATCCACTTGTGGTATTTCTGTTAGAGCAGTACTAGATGACTAAGACACTATTACACTGCCAGAGTAGTCAAAACAGCCGGGAACTGGTACAACACATACATAGACCAATGGAATGGAATTGAGAATCCAGGCATAAAATCATCTACCTATGAGAAGCTGATATTTGGTGAGGCGTAAAGTCCATAAATTTGGACAAATACATTCCCTTTAACAAATGGTGCTGGCATGACTAGATATCTATCTGCAAAAAAATGAAACAAGATCCATATCTCACACAATGTACAAAAAGTAATGCAAAATGATTCGAAGGCCTAAATTTAAAATCTAAAACAATAAAGATAATGGAATAAAACATGGACACAATACTGGGAGCTCTAATACATGGCAGAAACAGAACACAGAACATGCACAAACACCAGAAGAGAAACTAAGTGTCTGGAAACTACTAAAAACCTAACAAACACTTAAGTTCATTCAATGACTTCACCAAAAGAATGGAAAGCCAACCTACAGACTGGGGAAAAGATTTCGGATACAAAAAAACCTAATCACTATCTAATCTCTAAAATTTTCAAAATTCTGGAAAACTTTCAACAATAAAGAGACAACCAAACTAAAAAATGGGCAAAGGATATGAATAGGCACTTCACTGGAGAAGACATGTAGTCAGCTAACACATACATGAGGAAATGTTCACGGTCATTAATTGTTAGAGAATTCCAAATCAAATTACAATGAGATACCATCACACCTCAAAAGACCTGGCATTAATCCAAAAACCACAAAATAATAAACGTTAGAGAGGTTGTGGAGAGACTGGAACACTTACACACTGTCGGTACAAAGGAACAAAAGTACAAACACTTTGGAAATTGATTTATTGCTTTCTGGAAAAGCTAGAGATAGAAATACTGTAGTATACAGCCCCCAATTCTCTGTCAATTTGTCTTCCTGTTGGGGCTTGCATGTTGCTGTGATGCTTCAAGCTATGCCAACGGTATTCAAATACTGATAGGGTCACCTAGGGTGGACAGGTTTCAGCTGAGCTTCTATACTAAGACAAACTAGGAAAAAGGACCTGGCAGTTTACTACCAAAAAGAATTAGCCAATGAAAACCTTATAAATATACAGTGCCAGAAAATAAGCCCCTCCAGTTGGAAGGCACTCAAAAGACGACTAGGAAAGAGCTTCCTTCTCAAGGTAGAGTTGACTTTAAAGCATGGATGGAGTAAAGCCTTCAGGATCTTCATTCATTGACATACCATAAGTCAAAGTAAGAAGAACCAGCTGCAAGTATCCATTAATAATTGGAACATGGAATATAAGAAGTACAAACCTAGGAAAATTGGACATTGTCAAAAATGAAACAGAATGAATAACACGGATATCTTAGGAATTAGTAAGCTGAAATGGACTGGTATTGGCCATTTTGAATCAAACAATCACATGGTTCACTATGCCAGGAATGAAAACTGAAAGAGGAATAGTGCTTCATTCATCATCTAAAAGAATATTTCAAGATCTGTCCTGAAGCACAATGCTGTCTGTGATATGATAATATCCATACACCTATAAGGAAGGCCAGTTAATACAAATACTGTTCAAATTTACACACCAACTAAGGTCAAAGATGAAGAAACAAAAGATTCTTACCAGTTTCTGCAGAACTGATCAAACATGCAATCAGGATACACTGATAATTATTGGTGATTAGAATGCCAAAGTTAGAAACAAAGAAGAAGGATTGGTAGTTGGAAAATACAGCCTTAGTGATAGAAATGATGCTGCAGATTGCACCATAGAATTTTGCAAGACCAATGAATTCTTCACTGTAAACACCTTTTTTCACCAAAACAGATGTTAACTGTATGTGGACCTTGCCAGATGGAATACAAGAGAATCAAACAGACTGCATCTGTGGAAGAAGACAGTGGAAAAGCTCAATATTGGCAGTCATAACAAGACCAGGGGCTGATGGCAGCACAGACAATCAAATGCTCCTATACAAGTTCAAATTAACACTGAAAAAGTTAGAACAAGTCCAAGAGAGCCAAAGTATGACTTTGAGTATATCCCACCTGAGTTTAGAGACAATCTCAAGTAGAGATTTGATGTCTTGAACATTAATGACCAAAGACCAGACAAATTGTGGAATGACATCACAGACTTCATCAATGAAAAACGCAAGAGGTCATTAAAAAGATAGGAAAGAAAGAAAAGACCAATCTGGATGAGAGAAGAGACTCTGAAACTTGCTCTTAATCATTGAACAGCTAAAGCAAAAGGAAAGAATGACAAAGTAAAACAACCAGACAGAAGATTTCAAAGGGTGGCTCAAGACAACAAAAGTAAGTATTACAATGACATGTGCAAACAGCTGGAAATAGAAAATAAAAAGAGAAGAACATGCTCTGCATTTTTTAAACTGAAGGAACTGAAGATCAACATTTAAGCCTCAAGTTGCAATACTGAATGATTCTACAGGAAAGATATTAAATGTCTGAAGAAGCATCAAAAGAATCATTATACAGGAAAGCACTGGTCGATGTTTAACCATTTCAAGAGGGACCATACAATAAGGAACTGATTGCACTGAAGGGAGAAGTTGAAGCTGCATTGAAGGTATTGACAAAAAACAAGACTTCAGGATGGAATATTAATTGGGATATTTAACAAACAGACGCAGCACTAGAAGTGCTCACTCATCTATGCCAAGAAATTTGGAGGACACCTACCTGACTGACTGGAAAAGATCCATATTTATGTCCATCTCAAAGAAAGGTGATCCAACCAAATGCAGAAATTACCAAACAGTATCATTAATATCACATGCAAGTAAAATGTTGCTCAACATCATTCAAAAGTGATGGTAATGGTATATTGACAGGGAATTTCCAGAAATTCTAGCTGGATGCAGAAGAGGATGTGCAATGTGGGATATCACTGCTGATGTCAGATAGATCTTGGCTGAAAACAGAGAATACCAGAAAGATGTTTACCTGTGGTTTCAGTCACTGCGCAAAGGCCTTCAACTGTGTGGACCATAACAAATTTTGGGTAGCTCTGAGGAGAATGGGAATTCCAGAACGCTTAATTGTGCTCATGAGGAATCTGTACATGGATCAAGAGGAAGTTGTGCAAAGAACAAGGGGACACTGCAGGGTTTAAAGTCAAGACAGGTGTGTGTCAGCACAGTATCCTTTCACCGTTCCTTTTCAATCTGTATGCCAAGCAAACAGTCAGAGAAGCTGGACTATACAAAGAAGAATGGGCCATCAATATTGGAGGAAGATTCATTAACAACCTGGTTACTGGAAGTAAAGAGGATTTGAAACACTTAGGAAGATCAGAGAACGCAGCCTTCAGTATGGATTACACCTCAACATCAGTAAAAGAAAAATCCTCACGACTTGATAAATGGAGAAAGAATTGAGGTTTTCAAGGATTTCATTTTACTTAGGTCCACAGTCAATGCCCATGGAAGCAGCAGTAAAGAAATCAAAAGACAGGTTGGATTTGGAAAATATGCTGCAAAGAACTTCTTCAAAGTGTTAAAAAGTAAAGACATCACCTTGAAGACTAAGTTGTGTCTAACCAAAGCTATGATATTTTCAGTTGCATCACATGCTTGTGAAAGCTGGACAGTGAATGAAGATGACAGAAGAAGAACTGATACCTTTAAATAGTAGTGTTAGAGAAAGACATTGGATACACCATGGACTGCCAAAAGAACAAACAGGTCTGTTCTGGAAAAAGTACAACCAGAATGCACCTTGGAAGCAAATGTGGCAAGACTCCGTCTTGTATACTTTGGACATGTTGTTAGGTGGGATCAATTCCTGGAGAAGGACATTGTTTTAGCCACATAGGGCTGCTCTAACTGAAATACCACAGAGTGGATAGCTTTAACAAAGGAAGGTTTATTCTTATACAGTCCAGTAGACTACAAGTCCATATTCAGGGTGTCCGCTCCAGCGGAAGGCTTTCCCTTTGTTGGCTCTGGGGGAAAATCCAGTATTGCATCAGTCTTTGTCCAGGGAGCATCTTGGCACAGGACCCTCAGGTCTGAGGAATGCGCTCTTCTCCTGGTGCTGCTTTCTTGATGGTACGAGGTTCCCAATTCTCTGCTTACTTCTCTTTGCTTTTATCTCTTGCAGGCTGAAAGGATTAAGGGTGGGGCAAGCCATACTCCAGGGAAACTCCCTTTGCAGCGGAGCCAGGAGATGATCCTATGGAGGGATTTACAGCCCAACCCTAATCCTTTAACATACAGCATAGGAGAACCACAGAATGGAGGACAGTCACAAGATACTGGAAATTACAGCCCAGCCTTGAGGCTACACCTATTTTTGGGGGGACACAATTCAATCTGTGACAGACATCATGCTTGGTAGGGTGGAGGGTCAGTGAAAAAGAGGAAGACTCTCAGTGAAATTAATTGACACAGTGGCTGCAACAATGTGCTTAAGCATAAAAACAATTGTGGGCATGACACAAGACAGGGCAGGGTTTCACTCTGTTGCACATACAGTCACTGTGAGTTATAATCAACTCTATGGCAACTAACAAGAATAACAACACAGGATACAGCCATCCCACTTCTTGGAATATATCCTAGAGAAATAAGGGCTGATACATGAACAGATACATGCGCACCAAGTTTATTGCAACACTGACCACAACAGCAAAAAGATGGATTCAACCTGGGTGCCCATCAGAGGATGAATGGGTAAATAAACTATGGTATAATCACACACTACAATACACACTATGATACTATGCTATGATAAAGAACAATGATACACTTGGGAAACATTGCATGGCGGAATTTTAAGGGCCATAAGCTAAGTGAAATTAGTCCATTCCCAAAGGACAAATATTGTATGTCGCCACTACTGAGAGGACTCAAGAAATGGTTTAAACACAGAAGAATAGTCTTAGATGCTTATCAGAGTAGGGAAGCAGGGGCAAGGGTATTTATTAAGTAGACAGCAGACAAGAATTAAGTTAGGTGAAGCGGGGGTAACACACAGTGGAGGAGAAGTCAGCACATATGGGTTAAATCAAAAGCTAAGCTGTTTCCTAAATATAACCAAATACTTCAAAAGCAGAGTAACAAGGTCAGAGGTCTGGTGACCATGGTTTCAAGGGATATCTAGATCAATGGGCATAAGTTACGTCTAGAGAACCCAGCAGTGGCTGGTGGCTGAGGATACAAGTGCCCCTCCCCAACTCTTCTCCACCATAGATTCTGCTGGCTCAGCACAGGAAAGGTGGCTCAGGGACGACAACATCTTAGTCAGTTGAGAGGTGGAGTCAGCCACGCCTGAGGGCCTGGCTGGGGCTGGCTGCCATGATGAGCAACAGTGCCTGATTTGAAAATGCCTCTCAGCAGTAAAGCCATTTTTAAAACAATCATACCTAGAGAATGTAGTGGCAATTGGTGATCGAATGTGGCTGCACCCTTACCCCTCCCTTCTTTGATCCATGTCATAGTATCTGCAGACACAGCTGCTGAGAGACTCCACAAGTAGGTTGTCATCATTGTCAGCTAGGAGATAGGGCCTCCACTCGTGGGGGTCTGTCTAGTACCAGCTGCTGCTGAACAGTACTTCTCTCAGTAGAAAAGCAGTTCTCAAGAAAACTGCATCTAGAGAATGCAGCAGTGGGTGACAGCCTAGTGTGGAGGAGCCATTTCTCCCTGCCTTCACTAAGCCAAACCATAGCAATTACTGACACGTCCCTGTGAGACTCCATAAGTAGGGTATCATCTTTGTCAGCCAGGGCATAGGGCCTACCACCCATGAGGGCCTGGCTGTTACTGGCTGCCACTGGACAGTGCTACTCTCAGCAGAAAAGCCACTTTTTAGGTAATCATACTTAGAAAATGCAGTGGTGGCTGGCAGCTCAGTGTGGTACCTTCCTAATACCTTCCCTTCTCCAAGCTATGCCATAGTGTGTAGTGGCATGACTCTGGAGAGCTAGCACAAGTAAGTCCCCATCTTTTTTCAGCCAAGAGGCAGAGCCTGCCACCCCTGAGGGCCCAGCTGGGCCAGCTGCCAAACTGAGCAGCACCTCTGGGCTGGATAATGTCTCTCACTACAGAAGCTGTACTTAAGATAGCTGCATCTAGAGAACACAGAAGCAACTGGTGGCCAAGTATAGCAGTGCGTTTATTTACTCCCTTCTTAGAGCCATGCGATAGCTTCTGTTGGTGACACACCAGAGAAGGTGAACAGCTTTCTGACGGCACAAAGATAACAATCAATATCTAACTGTTTACAGAAGTGGACCACCATGGCTCTGGACCACACCCCAAACAAAGACTCAAAACTTTTCAGATGAAGAAGACTTCCTGAAATTATCGGAGGTAGAATACAAAATAATTACATATATAGCCCTTCTAGAGACTAAATGAAGTACAATAGAATAAAATAAAAATTAAGCAAGCTGTATGAACTGCTAGAACAGGAGTGATGTGAAATTCAGCAGATCAATAATAAAATCACAGAGTCAGGCAATTCAATGCAAAGCCAAAAGAGCAGGACAGAGGAAATGGAATGCAGAGTTAGCAAGACTGAAGATAAAGCAACTGATGCCAGCATTTATGAGGAGACATCAGGTAAAAGAAACAAGAACAATGAAGAAGCGTGTGGGACTCTATCAAGAACAAGCTAAAAGTAAATGGAGTCCCTGAACAGTGAAGGACAGCAGAAAATACAGAGAGAATTGTTGCACAGTTGCTGACAGAAAACTTCCCTGACATCATGAAAGAGAACATAGCTATTCAAGATGCTTATTGAATTGCACAAAAGGTAGGCCCCAAAATAAAGATGCCAAGACCTATTATAATCAAGCT
Organism: Heterohyrax brucei; assembly: GCA_028571685.1. NCBI lineage: Eukaryota > Metazoa > Chordata > Mammalia > Hyracoidea > Procaviidae > Heterohyrax > Heterohyrax brucei. The sequence continues at coordinate 146,910 of CM053156.1, forward strand.
TAATAAAATGAAACATAAGAGGTTCTTAAAGACATCTAGGTTCATCTCAAAACTAACTTACAAATGGAAGCCTTGTAGGCTGTCCTCTGACTTCTTGATAGAAACCACATTGGCAAGAAGGTGGTGGGAAGACACTTATAAAGTCTTGAAGGAGAAAAATTTCCAACCATGAATTACATATTCTGCAAAATTGTCTCAAATATGACAGTGAAATTAAGACAACTCAGATAAACAGAAGCTTACAGAATCTGCAAAAACCAAACTAAAATTACAACAGATACATTCATTAGAAAATTCGTAACACCAGATGTATACTCAAGGATGCAATGCAGGACACAGCATCCAGAGTCCTACACAGTTAGGGAAATCACAAAGCTCAATCAAAGCTAAAATATTAAAATTAGGGAAACAGATTTAACATGTAACCTATGACACCATCTGACTGTAAAGAGGGATATAGTACAGTATTTATAGTCCTTTCAGATACAGAGGAAGTTAAGGAAATATACAGAAGTTAAAGACTGGTTTAAACTTAGAACATTAAGGGGAAACAAAAGGGTACCTCTAAAGCAAACTAACGATACTACACATAGAGCAAGAAACATAGGAGTCTCATCCAACACAAAACTAACATTGAAATGAATGAAAAGAAAACCCATAAAGAAAAATGACCCAGAATAGAGTATTAAGTGGAACAAAGAAAATGTCAACAACATAAAAACATAAAAATGTCAACAACATAAAAATAAAGGCTCTGAAGTGATAGCACTCAATACTTATCTATTAATAATTACACTGAATGTAAATGGATTAAATGCTCCAATAAAGAGACAGGGAGTAACAGGTTGGATCAAAAAACACAGTCCATCTATATGCTGCTTAGAAGAAACACACTTTAGATGTGAAGATATGAACAAACTGAAAATCAGAGGGTGGAAATACATATACCAAACTAGCAACATGCAAAGGAGGGTAGGCATGGCAATACTAATCTCAGATTAAATAGATTTTAGAGTAAAATCTGCCATTGTGGACAAGGATGGTAACTATTTATTGCTTAAAGTTTCAACACTTCAGGAGAATATTAAATTAAATATTAAATATCTATGCACCCAATATCAGAGCATCTAAATATATCAAACAAGCACTGAAAGCATTGATAAAATAGATAGATTACTCCACAATAACAGCAGGAAACTTCAACACTCCAATTTCAGTTAGGGACAGATCACCCAGAAAAAAAGCTCAATGAAAATACAGAAGATCTTACTGCAACAATTAACAAACTAAACCTCATTGACATATACAGACCTTTTTACCCAGCAACAGATAGGTACACATTCTTTTCCAAAGCACATGGAACATACTCCAGAATAGACTATGTATTAGGCCATAAAGTCAGTGTCAAAAAAATTCAAATCACTGAATTATTGCAAAATGTCTTCTCAGTCCACAAAGCCATAACAGTCGAAATCCATAGCAGAAAAAACACAGGTAGAAATTCTAACTTGTGGAAACTGATCAACACCTTACTCAAAAATTCATGGTTTATAGTAGAAATCAAAGATAAAATAAAGAAATTCATGGAGTCAGGTGAGAATGAAAACACATCCTGCCAGAACCTATGTGATACAGCAAAAGTAGTGCTCAGAGGTCCATTTATTTCTCTAAGTTCACTCATCCAGAATGAAGAATGGGTCCAAACCAAAGAATTAACTCTAGAACTTGAACACGTAGAAAGAGAACAACAAAAAAATCCTCTTGGTCACCAGAAGAAAACAGATAATAAAAATCAGAGCAGAACTAAACAAATTACAGAACAGAAAAACAACTGAAAGGATTAACAAAACCAAAAGCTATTTTTTTAAAGATCAACAAAATTGATGAATCATTGGCTAAACTCACAAAAGAAAAACAAGAGAGGAAACAATCTTAATAAGAAATGAAATGAGAGATGTTAAAACAGACCCTACTGGAATTAGAAGTATCGTAACAGAATACTATGAAAAATTGTACTCTAACAGATTTAACAACATAGAGGAAATGGACAAATTTCCAGATTCACATCACCTACAAAAAGTGTCACAAGGAGAAGTAGAACAACTTAACAAATCTATCACAAAAGAAGAAACTGAAAAAGTCATCAAAAAACTGCCAACCAAAAAAAGTCCTGGCCCGGAAGGATTCACCAGAGAATTCTATCAAACTTTGAGAAAGGAGTTAATTTCAATAGTACTGAAGACATTTCACAACATAGAAAAGAACGAAATATTGCCAAATTCTCTTTATGAAACTACCATAACCCTCACACCTAAACATGGAAAGATTTCACAAAAGAAGAAAATTACAGACCAATATCACTCATGAACCTAGATGCAAAAGTCTTCAACGAAATCCTAGCCAAAAGAATTCCACAATGTATCAAAAAAAAAAATTCATCATGACCAAGCTGGATTCATGTCAGCGATGCAGGTCTGGTTCAGCATCAGAAAAACAATTAATGTGATCAACCACATAAATAACACACAGGATAAGAATCTCCTGATTCTGTCAATTGATGCAGAACAGGCATTTTACAAAGCCCAACACCCATCCGTGTTAATACCTCTCAGCAAAATAGGAACAGAAGGGAAATTACTCAATGCAATAAAGGGCATCTATGCAAAGACATTCGACTATGTGGATCACAATAAATTACGGCTAGAATTGTGGAGACTGGGAATTCCAGAACACCTAATTGTGCTCTTAAAGAATCTCTTAAGGATCAAGAGGAAGTTACGTGAACAGAACAAGGGGATACTGCATGGTTTAAAGTCAGGAAAAGTGTTCATCAGGGTTGTATCCTTTCATCATAGTTTTTCAATCTGTATGCTGAGCAAATAATCCAAGAAGCTGGATTATATGAAGAACAAGACATCAGGATTGGAGGACGACTCATTAACAACCCGCGTCATGCAGACACCACCACCTTATTTGCTGGAAGTGAAGATTCGAAACACTTGCTGATGAAGATCAAGGACCACAGCCTTCAGTACAAATTGCCCCTCAACATCAAAAAACCAAAAATCCTCACAACCAGAGCAGTAAGCAACATCATCATAAATGGAGAAAAGATTGAGATTGTCAAGGATTTCATTTTACCTGGGACCACAATGAATGCCCATGGAAGCAGCAGTCAAGAAATTGAAAGGAGTATTGCATTGGGAAAATCTGCTGCCAAGGACCTCTTTCAAGTATTAAAAAGTAAAGATGTCACCTTGAAGACCAAGGTGCTCCTGACCCCCCCGTGGCATACTCTATTGCATCATATGCATGCAAAAGCTAGACATTGAACAAAGAAGACAGAAGAAGAACTGATGCCTTTGAAGTGTGGTGTTGGAGAAAAATGTTAAATGTACCATGGGTCACCAAAAGAACAAACAAATCTATTCTGGAAGAAGTACAATCAGAGGGCTTCTTGGAAGCAAAGATGGCAAGACTGCATCTTACACACTTTGGACATGTTGTCAGGAAAGATCAGTCTCCAGAGATGGACATCATGCTTGGTAGAGTGGAGGGTAAGCAAAAAGAGGAAGACCCTTAAGGAGATGGAAAGACACAGTGGCCGCAAAAATGGGCTTAAGCATAAAAACAATTGTGGGCATGGCACAGCACCTGGCAATGTTTCATTCTGTTGTTCAGTGTCTCTGTGAGTCAGAATGGACTCCACACCTAACAACAACATGCAAAGCCAACAACCTACATCATCCTGAATGGAGAGACTGAAAGAATTTCCTCTGAAAATGGGAACTAGACAAGGATGCCCACTGTCACCAGTTCTATTCAACATTGTGCTAGAGGTTCTAGCCACAGCATTCAGACAAAATAAAGAAATAAATGGCCTCTCATCAGTAAAGAATAAGTAAAAATATTTCAATTTGCAGATGATGTGATTGTATACAGAGAACCGTAAAGAATCCATAATAAACTACTAGAACTAGTAGAAGAGTTGAGCAAAGTATAAAGATATAAACAGATAAATCAATAGGATTCCCTTACACCAACAAAGAGATCATCGAAGAGCAAATCACCAAATCATTACTGTTTACTATGTAGCCCCCAAGAAGACAAAATATCTAGGAATAAATCTTTCCAGAGAAGCAAGAGACCTGTGCTGAGAAAACTACAAGACCCTGCTGCAAGCAACCAAAAGAGACATACATGAGTAGAGAAACCTACCTTGCTCTTGGATAGGAAGACTTAACATTGTAAAAACGTCTATTTTACCCAAAGTGATCTACATATATAGGGCAATCCCAGTACAAATTCCAGTGTCATTTTTTAACGAGATGGAGAAAAAAAATCTTCAGCTTTCTTTGGAAAGGGTAGCAACCCTGAATAATTAAGACACTACTAAAGAACAGGAACACGGTGGGAGGCCTCACATTACCTGACCTTAGAACCTGTTACACTACCACAATAGTCAAAACAGCCTGCTACTGGCACAAAAACATACATATAGACCATTGGAATAGAATAAAGAACCCAGAAATATCACCATCCTCTTATAACAGTTGATATTTGGCAAAAGCCGTAAGATTGTAAACGGGTAAAAACAGTCTCTTTAACAAATGGTGCTGGCAAAACTGGATAGCTGTCTGCCAAAAACCGAAACAAGACCCGTATCTCACACCTTACACAAAAACTAACTCAAAATGGATCAAAGACCTAAATATCAAACTTAAAATGGTAAAGATTATGCAAGAAAAAATAGGGTCAACAATGGGAATTCTAATGCACAGTTTAGATTACAAAATCTGACCAACAACGCACAAACAACAGAAGAGAAAATGGATATCAGATATATTGGATAAAATAGATATAGGAATATATCCTACTACAAATCGAACATGCTCATCCAAAGACTTTATCAAGAGAGTTTAAAGGCTACCTACAGAATGGGAAAAGATACTTGGCAACTGCATATTGGATCGATGTCTCATTTCCACAATCTACAAGGTACTGCAAAATAACAAGAAAAAAAGATAAATAATCCAATTAAACAATGGGCAAAGGAGATGGACAGGCAATTCACCAAAGAAGACATCCAGGCAGCGAAAAGACGCTTGAAGAAATGCTCACAATTATTAGCTATTAGAGAAATCCAAATCAAAACTACAATGAGATACCATCCCACCCCAATGAGGTTAGCAATAATCCAAACAATGTAAAAAAAAAAAATAATGCTGGAGAGGCTCTGGAGAGACTGGAGCTCTCCTACACTACTAGTGGGGATGGAAAATGGTACACCTTTTTGGAAAGCAATTTGGCTTTCTTTAAAAGATAGAAATAGAAATACCATATGGTGCAGCAATTCCACTTACTGGAATATATCCTACCGAAATAAAGGTGGTCACATGAATGGATACACACACATGAATGTTTATTGCAGCACTGTCCATGATAGCAAAAAGATGGAATCAACGTAGGTGCCCATCAACAGATGAATGGATAAACGGTATATATACACAATGGAACACTGTGCAATATTAAGAACAATGCAGATTTTATGAAGTATCTCATAATCTGGTTTCAACTAGAAGAAATTATGCTGAGTATAATCAGTCACCTGCAAAAGGACAAGAGTTGTATAAGACCTCTGCTAGAAGGATTTAAAAACAGACTCACATACAGAAGAAAAGGGACATTGGTCTGGGGACCATTATTTTCAGGGGACATCAAGGTCAATTGGCATAACTAGTCTTTTGCTAAGGGAGTCCTCTGTGCCCAATATTGGTGAGCTGTGTCTGGGATCTTAAAAGCTAGTAAGCTGCCATCTGAAAAGCACCAGTTAGTCCTAACTCAACTGGAACAGATGATGACTGAGAACATCAAAGACAGGAGGAAAAATGAGCCCAGGAAACAGAAGGAACCATATGGGTGGGAGACTGCATCAGCCCAAGACCACAAAAAACAGACAGTGTACTACTACCATCAAAGACAGCTGCGATGGGGGACACAATGTAGAGTCCCTAATGTAGCATGAGAACAAGAGGTGTGCAGTTCAAGAACTCTACTAAAGGACCACAACTGATGCTCTGACAGCCTGGGGGTCCCATGAGAACATGGCCTCTAAACTTGCTGCTGGCCCATACCTGAAATCAGTACTGAGGTCAACTCATCTTCAGACAGGATTGGACTGGACTCGGGGACACAGTGTGAGCATGTGGTGCGTGTACTTTACGGTTTTATACATTTATAGGAGTCTGTCCTACTGTTTTTTTTCTATATGAGAGAGGAGTTGGTTGGTGGAGTGGAGGTGACAGGTGTTTGTTAAGACGATACTAGAAGTAAAGACTGAAGAGGAGTGTGCCATCACCGGGTGAAGTGAACAGATGGAGCTGTGGATGCGCAGGCATGCAAAATTGGATTGTATACTTTCACTTCATCATCATCATCGTCATCATAAAAAAGATTTACTGCCAAGAAAAACAAGTGTTACTTAAAAAACTAAAGAAATATTACAATTGTTTTCAACAGCCACAGTTCAACTTTTCAGCAAGGATGAATCATCAATTGAAAAAGTGATTTTCATGACAGATTTATAAACATCATAACACTGAAGTGCTGTAGTTATCAGAGGAGATGATGTAGTTGCTGAAGTGGAAAGTATGTCAGTGCTTGAGATAGCTGAAATGAGGTTATGAAAGAAGTTATACCAGCAAACGAACAAACAAACCCGTTGCCTTGAAGTTGATTCTGACATATGACAGCCCATGCTTATAGAGTGGAATTATGCGGAGGTCCGCCATCAGCCTTGTAGATAAAGTCACGAACCCCTGTAAATGACGGGCTGAAGCATCTCACCTGTGACATGTTTTCTAGCCTACTGCCCTTGATATTATTTGGCTTCCTAATCAAATTTTCTTCAAAAAGACACCCCCTCCTCTCCTGGCACAAGGATCAGGGGAGATGCCTTCTGAGAGGGGTTTATGAAATAATATTAGGAAAACCTGTGCAAGAATTTCTGGGGAAAAGAGCTCAGAGGAATGATTTCTAACACAGCCAGCTTGAAAGCAGCGAGGCCGGCCCAACCCCTGCTGACTTCTCCCGGCTGCTCACCCCTCCCTTCACAGGAGACAAGCAAGCTTGCAAGCAGGCCTTGAAGGGCTTTCCAGAGACAGCTCCCCTCCCTCTCTCTCAGCTCTTAGATAGCAAACATCTTACTTCAGGAAAATAACTAGATTCCCAAGTTTATTACATTTGGTATCGGCAAACAGACAAATACTAAAGAAATGCCTTTCTTAGAGTAGTTTAAGAGAAGGTGGACAGCCATTGTCCTTACAGGAAGAGATAAGGAAGAGCAGAGAAAGAACAAATAGAGACTGTATAACCTCTGAGATGGGTTTGTTTTCTCTTCCTGCTTAGGTAAAGTTAATAGAAGTCTAAGATTAGTTTTGCTCCAGCTGTTAGTTATAAATCACCAATATGCCTGTCTCAGACCGTTCTTTAGAGGGCCCTAATGGTTAACATGAAAAGGAATAACAAAGTGTTTGCCTTTTGCTAACTAACAGAGAAGACTCTAATAGTCAACAAGAGAAGAAGACCACTGTCTCTAACCATTGTTTGCCAAACCAAGTGCCCGTCGAGTTTAGAAGATCTTAATAGCTAACATGACAAGAGACACCAGTCTCGAGCCATTATTCAAAAAACTCTAGTGATTGACATAAAGAGACCACGAGGGGTCACCTTCTTGTTAGCCAATAATAATGGGTCAGTTTCTTGTTAACTACCTATAAAAAATAAAGACGGACAGCTCGACACACACAGCTCTCTTGCTCTCTGGGTCGGGCTGCCTTAAACCAGAAAAGTCTTTCCCATCTCTTTTTATTCATTTCCCGTCGACGCCTCTCCCTCCCTCTGTGCGGGACCCCGAAAAATGTTGGGACTGGCTCCTGGCAGAATTACACTCCACAGGATTTTTAAAGCTGTGACTTTTCAGAAGCAAATTGTCAGGGCTTTCTTCTGAGGCATCAAAACTGAAATATCTAATTGTACCACCCAGGGACTACACGAAAGAAATCATAGGAGCTTCTAACCGGCAGTTACTATATCCAGAGTTACTGGAAAATGTCTGCGTGAAGAGAACTTTCGTTTTTCAAAAACTTTCACATATTCTCTCATTTAATCCTCACAGCCATCTAGAGGTAGGTAGGGCAAATGTATTATAATACCATTTTAGAGTTAGGAAATCGAGGCACACAGCAGTTAACTGGCTTAATCGTCTCCGTTTTTTAAGTTGGGTGGCAGAACAAGAACTAGAATCCATGTCTCTGGCCCAGTACTCTTGGCCCTAGAGCAATTTAGCAGCAACTGTGATTAGGTGATCTGTGTAGGGCCTGGTTTAAGAGTATAGCACAGTTTTCTCATGCACCATGACCCCGACTCATGTATCCCTTACAAAGCTGTAAAAAATGGAGTTGGGCAAATGTAGCTAATGTGTTTATCCACAATAAAAAGTCTTCCAAAAAAGAGAAAAGAAAAGCTGAGCAGACAAAAGAATGGTAGTTGTTTTCTACAAGAAAATAATAAGTTTTTTAAAAAAATCCAGCAGATCCAAAATCAATAGAAAATCCATTACCTTTGCATATTGTATGTTTGTTAAATGACTTTTTTTTTAACTTCAAAAAATATAATACAATGTTGAATATTTTCTCGTGTCATTTTATGGTACTTTCTGAGACCACAGCCTCAAAGGTATGAAGCACAGCTCAAATAAATGTACACAATTGAAGTCATATTGGGGTTACTTTCTTTTCATTTTCTGACTGTTTTAACCATCTGTTAAAAAATGCTTTGCCATTTAGGTGATTCTGAATCACAGCAACCCTCAAGGGCAGAGCTGAACTGCCCCATAGAGTTTCCAAGGAGTGCCTGTTGGAATCCAGTCATGGACCTTTTGATTACCAGCTTTAGTTCTTAACCCCTCTGCCACCGGTGTTTCCAACCATCTATTAGTTATTTATTTTCCTTTCTTTTCTACTCAGGTTGACAAACCTGGCAAATGAAACACACTTCACACCCCAGATGAAACCTACAATCAGCGGTAGCCCATTGGACCATACTTCTTAAGTTCCATTTAGCTAGCAGCTATACTCTTTCAGCTGTCTGCTGTTGGTCACTGACTGGCAGTGCTATGGATAAGCTGAGCTGACGGATTTTGCCACTTACTACCCGTATACTCTTGAGCCATTTCTCTCTTAAGTGCTTCTGTTTCCTCCTCTTGAAAAAGATATAATGATGACAAGAGTACCTGCTTCATAGGGTTGTTGGGTATTATGTAACTCCATAGATGTGACGTATTCAGGACTTTGCCTAGCATGGAGTATGTGCTCAGTGATGATTAGCTATTTCTACAGTAATGCATATGCCTCAGCTGACCAATGAGGATTTTGCAGATCTTACAGCTTTATCTCAAGCTGTAACCTGGAAACTGACACCTACATGGATTCCCTGTCCTCAAATCCCTCTGATTCACTGCCACTTTCCCTGCCCCAGAGAAATGCTCCACGTTTTCAACACTCTTTTGTTTCACTTCAAAGTGACGATCCCCACCTTTCACCTTTATGCTGAAGAATTTCAAATCTATAGCTCTGATTTCACTACTCTGAGATCTATGGACTTACCAAAGGCCTGTTAGATGTCTTCACAAAGACACCTTGCTAATATTTCCCAGCTAAACTCGCTGTTTTTATATTCATACTTACCCCTATTTCCCCTCCCTCTTTATTATTATTTATTATCTTTTTAGCAACACAAGCTATGAAATTATTCAACCATTATTTATTTCTTTCTCTAATCATCCCTTGTCATTAAGCTCTGTAACTCCTTTTACACAAAGCTTCCCTTATTTTTCATCTTCTCCCCATTCCTAGTCACTACACAAGTCTAGGACTCATAATCCTTTGCCTAATATTTTGCAATTAATTTCTAAATGTTTTCCCTACCGACAGTTCGAAAGCTCCTTCTCTTTTTCAAGAAGTTATTATTTTAATGCAAAAATAGTTATTAGTCATACCCTGGTGACTTTGAATCAGTTCTGACTCATAGTGACCCTGTGTATAACAGAACAAAACACTGCCTGTCCCTGTACCATTATAATCCTTGCTATTCTGAACCCACTGTGGTAGCCACTGTGTCAAACACCTCATTGAAGTTCTTCCTGTCTTTCATTGGCCCTCCTGTTTTATTTTTTTTTTATTTTTTTTTGTGCTTTAAGCAAAAGTTTACAAACCAAATCAATTTCCCATATAAAACCCCTGAACATATACCACTACACTACTTTAACTGTCCTTCCCCTCTCCCACTCCATGACAGCACATTCCTCCTTTCCATTCAAACAACTCCTATCTCCCTCTATCCTCGCATCTCTCCTCTAGAGAGGACTTGCTCAGGCAGCCTCATGTATATCTTCAAGCCAAGAAACACAGTCTTTGCCAGCATCACTTTGTGTCTTATAGTTCAGTCATTGAAGAGTTGCTTTTGGTACTGGTTTCAGCCCTGGGATAACAGAGAGTGCAGAGGCCATGTCTGCAGGGGAACCTCCAGTCTGATGAACCATCAAGTGTGGTCTTTTAATAGAGCTCTAGTTCTGCATTTTTCACCCACTACATCAGAGACATTACACTGTGTTCAATGTCAGGGCAGTCAGTGGCGGTGACTGGGCACCATCTAGTTCTTCTGGTCTCATGTTGAAGTAGTCTCTGGATCACATGGCACTTTCTGTCTGCTGGGTTCGTATTTTCCTCTTGTCATTGATGTACTTTGTTGTCCTCTGCTTCAAGTGGATTAGGACCAGTTGATGCTACTTAGATGGTAGCTTCCTAGCTTTTAAGATCCCAGATGCCACTCACCAAGATGGTATGCAGAACATTTTCTTAAAAAAAAAAGGAACTTAGTTATAACAATTAGCCTGAAACTGTGGTCCTGAGACCCCTGTCCTTGCTACTCTGTCCTTGAAAACTTTGGGTTGTATTTAGGAAACTTTTTAGTTTTGGGTGTAGTCCAGGTGTGCTAACCTCCCTTTTACTACAGGCTGTCGTACCTTTCACCTAACCCTATTCCTATCTACTATCTAATCTTGAATACCCCTCTCTGTTCCTCTTCACCCTTGTAAACATCAAAGATTATTTTCTGCTGTACTTAAACCTCTTCTTAAGTCCTTGTAATAATGATGCCATGTATTTGTTTTTTTGTATCTAATTTCACACAGTGTAATGTTTTCTAGATGATTCCAAGCTATGAGACATTTCCTAAAACCATTGTTGTTCTTTATCATTGTGTAATATTCCATTGTGTGAATATACCATAGTTTGTTTATTCATTCATCTGTTGATGGGCACCTAGGTTGATTCTGTCTTTTTGCTATTGTGGACAGTGCTGTAACAAACCTTAGTGTGCATGTGTCTGTGTGACAGCCTTTATTTCTCCAGGATATATTCTAAGAATTGGGGTTGCTGGATCATGTATTTGTATTTCTAGCTGTTTAAGAAAGGACAAAATTGATTTCAAAAGTGGTTTGCCATTTTACATTCCTACCAGTGGTGTAAAAGAGTTCCAGTCTCTCCACAATCTCTCCAAAATTTATTATTTTGTTTTTTGGATTAATGCCAGCCCTGTTGGGGTGAGATGGTATCTCATTGCAGCTTTGATTTGTATTTCCCTCATGGTTAACGATAGGGAGCATTTTCTCATGTATCTGTTAGTGTCCTGAATGTCTTCAGTGAAATGCTTGTTCATATCCTGTTCCTACTTTTTAATTGGATTATTTGTCCTCTTCTTGTTGAGGTTATGCAGTACCATGTAGATTAGGGTGATTAGACACTGATCAGATTCTTGGCAGCCAAAAATTCTTTTCCACTCTGTAGGTGGTCTTTCTACTCTTTTGGTGAAGTCTTTGGATGAGCGTAAGTGTTTGATTTTTAGGAGTTTCCAGTTATTGACTTTCTCTTGTGATGTTTGAGCATGGTTAGTAATTTTTTGTAGTCTGTTTATATCATGTGTTAGAGCTTCTAGTGTTGTTTCTATTTTCCCTTCCATGATCTTTCTTCTTTTAGATTTTATGTGTAGGTTGTGATCCATTTTGAGCCAGCTTTTCTGCATGGTGTGAGGTATGGGTCTTGCTTCATATTTTTTGTACATGGATATCCAGTTATGCCAATACTATTTGTTAAAGAGACTGTCTTTCCCCAAGTTCACAGCCTTTGTCAAATATGAGCTGCTCATAACTACTACACTGGATGTTCTGAATGTCATTAAAATGTCTTCCTTTCAATATTTTCTTTATCTCCGGGTAAAGAAGGGTCATTGGGGGTCAAATTAGGTGAATAGTGGGGAGTGTTACAATACAGTTATTTGCTTACTGGCTGAAAACTTCCTCACAAACAGCTACACAATTAAGTTTGTGAAATTGTCACTATGCCACCATGTGTTAGAGCCACTACGTAGAATGGCCATTCCAGAAACAGCTCCAATATTGCTTTGAAGAGTGGACTAGGCGCTGGAATTGGTGCGTAGCATCCCAAGTGGAGTACTTTGAAGGTGATCACAGTGACGTTCAGCAAAGAGGTATGTAGCACTTGGACCAATTAAGCTTGTGGACTTAATTGTTGGATTTTGTACACTTGGCTGCTGTTGGGTGGGTTCTTCCGTATATGTCTATGAGGTCAAGTTGGTTGATTGTGGCATTTAGATCTTCTGTGTCTTTACTGAACTTTATTTCTGGATGGTCTGTTCTCCATCGAGAAGGGTGTGTTAAAATTCCTTACTAGTATTGTGACGTTGTCTATTTCTGTTTTCAGTGCAAATAGAGTATGTTTTACATATTTTGGAGCCCTGTCCTTGGATACATAGGTATTTAACATGGTTATGTCCTCTTGGAATATTGAGGCTTTAACCATTATATAATGTGCTTCCTTATTTAATGTGGTGGATTTTACATTAAAGTCTGTTAAATTTTATCACTCCTGCTCTTTCATGAATATTGTTGGCTTGATATATTTTTTTCCAACCTTTGAGTTGTAGTTTGTTCATGTCTTTGAGTGTGTGGTTTGTATCCTGTAGGCAGCATATAGATGGTCTTTTTTTTTTTTAAATCCATTTGCCACTCTCCATTTTTTTATTGGTGCATTTAGTCCATTTACATTCAGTATGATTACCGACAGGTCTGAGCTTTGTGCTGTCATTTTGATGTCTTTTTTTGTGTGTAGTAGACAATTCCTTTGTTCCATTTAATTTCCTGTGCTGTGTCTTTTTTCTTTATGTGTTTTATTTTCATCTGTTTCAATGTTGGTGGTGGTGTATTTGCTGAAAACTTCATATTTTTCTTGTGTTTTATTTTGATGCACAGGACTGATAGTTGCTTTTGTGGTTACCTTAATATTTACTCTTATTTTTCTATATTTAATCCAGTCTTTAATTTCTTTATATCACCTTGTCTTTATATGAAAGATAAATAACTACATTTTCTTTGGGTCCTTCTGTTTAATGTAATGTTTACATAACGACATCTCACTTTCCCCATTTTCAGTGTTTTATATTTTAGATTACCATATTTGGGTTGTTAGCCACTTGCTCTGTTCTGTATTCTTGTATTGGGTTGTTACCTGGTGTTATGGATTGAATTGTGTCCCCCCCCAAAATATGTATAGTAATTTGCCTAGGCCAGGATTCCCTGTCTTCTATGATTGTCCTCCATTTTGTGATTTTCCTATGCTATATGTTAAGAGGATTAAGGTGGGACTGTAAATCCCTTATAAGAGCACTGCCCTGCTGTACTGTGAAGGGAGTTTCCCTGGCGTATGGCTTGCACCACCCTTTATCCTTTCATCCTACAAGAGATAAAAGGAAAAGGAAGCAAGCAGGGAATTGGGAACCTCACACCATCAAGAAAGCATCACCAGAAGAACAGCGTGTCCTTCAGACCTGAGGTTCCTGTGTCAAGATGTTCCCTGGACAAAGATTGATGCAATACTAGACTTTCCTCTAGAGATGACAAGGAGGAAAGCCTTCCTCTGGAGCAGACATCCTGAATTTGGACTTGTAGCCTACTGGACTGTGTAAGAACAAAGATTTCTCTTTTAAAGCCATCCATTCTGTAGTATTTCTGTTAGAGCAGCACTAGCTGACTCAGACACCTGGTGTTATTGGTTTTCTACCCAAATGACTCCTTTTAGTGTTTTTTTGGAGTTTCAGTTTGGTTTTTGCAACTTCCCTAAATTTCTGTGTAACAGGAAATATTCTAATTTTACTACCATATTTGAGAGACAATTTTGCTGGATATATAATTCTTGGCTGGCAATTGTTTTCCTTCAACGGTTTGTATATGTCATGCCATTGCCTTTTTGCCTGCATAGTTTCTTCTAAGTAGTCCAAGTTTAGTCTAATTGGCTATCCTTTGTAGGTTATTTGGAAACCCTAGTGGTGTAGTGGGTTAAGTGCTATGTCTGCTAACCAAAAGGTTGGCAATTCAAATCTGCTAGGCATTCTTTGGAAACTCTATGGGCCAGTTCTACTCTGACTTCTAGGGTTGCTATGAGTCAGACCCCACTCGAAGGCAGTGGGTTTTGTAGATTATTTTACATTTGTCTCTAGCCATTTTTAAAAAGTGTCCTTATCTTTATTTTGGCAAGTTTGACTACAATATGCCTCAATGTCTTTCTTTTGGGATATATCTTGTGTGGAGTTACATAAGCATCTTGGATTGGTATCAGTTCATATTTCTTGATACCAGGAAGTTTTCTGTCAGCAAATCTTTGACAATTCTCTCTGCATTTTCTGTTGTGCCCCTGCCACTTTGGTACTTCATTTACTTTCTCTTCATAGAGTCCCACATAATTCTTAGTGTTTCTTCATGTTTTTAAAATTCTTTTATCTGATTTTTCCTCAAATATGATGACACCATGTGCTTTATCTTCAGTCTCACCGTTTCAGGCTTCCACGGCTTCAATCATGCTCCTTTGACTGACTTTCTATAAAGTTGTCAAATTCTGTAATTTCATCATTAATTTCCTGAATTTGTAATTCTTGTCACTCAATGTTTTCTTGCTGCTTGTTCAATTTGTTATTAAGCCCTCCTTCCTTATCCGTTGCAGAATTCTAAATATTAATCTTTTGTATTTTGCCTCTGGTAATTAATTCCAGGAAGTTCTTTTTGTCTGGAAAATTTGATTCTTTGTTTTTGGAACCACTTTTTCAGAGCCATTGGTAAATTGTAGTTATTAATATTATGTTTTCCTACTGTGTTCTAGCTTCTTGCTTCAAAATGTACAGTTTACTTTTATTACACGAATTCAGCTCAGATGACCTGGTGGTCAGTTTCCCTGTGTGTAGTACAGCTCTTGCCTACAGTCCTAGATGGGCAAGGGTGATTTACATAGGTACAGAGGTCTGGCTTCGGCTACTGAGAAAGGCTGGGGGTTACCAGCCATCCCTGCATATCTGTAAGTTTGTTTATCACCCTATGTCGGAATCTAGGTGAAAGAACTATTTCTGCCCTAATTTTCCAGGTTAGAGAAGTTGGCAGGAAAAAGTCCTTTAGTTTTTTCTTTTCTTTTCCTCTACTTTCTCAAGTTTGCTAATCTGTTTCCCCCTCTGGGTGCCAGAGAATAGCTGAGTAGACTTAAGTAGTGCTACTTCTGGCTCTGTCAATGGCTTCAGATTCTAGAGCCAGGTGTAGTGCAAGAAAGTGATGGGAGAGTGCCAACAGAGAGGAGATAGGGCTACACTGAAGGAAAGATTGAGATCCGCAGCAGTAGCTTGCGTGTAATGACTTAGCTTTCAGTGATCTGGTGCTGCCTCTCACTGTCAGGAGGAAGGAGTGGGTTCACCAGACAGTCACCTCCATGCTGTGCCCACCATGTGGCTTCTTCCCCACAGGTCAGGTCCATGGAATACCAGGCACTTCTGGTGCTATTCTCCCCTTTCCATTGCTCTTTCCAATTTCTCACTTTCCCTTCGATATTCCCAAAACCCAAACCCACTGCCATGGATTTGATTCTGACTCATAGCAACACTGTAGGTCAGCATAGACCTGCTCCATAGCATTTCCAAAGACTGCCTGGGGGATTTGAACTGCTGACTCCTTGGTTAGCAGACATAGGACTTAACCCACTACAGTGCCAGGGTTTCCTTTCATGTTCAGGGCTCCTCAAAAACCAAACCCATTGCCATTTAGTTGATTCTGACTCATTGCAACCCTATAGAATAGAGTAGAACTGCTCCATAAAGCTTCCAAGGAATGCCTGGCAGATTCAAACTGTTGGCCTTGTTCTTTTGGGTCTTTGTTGTTAGATAGGCCACGGGAAGTATCTGTCTACTACACCATGTTGGCCTCTCCTCTTGCAAGCATTATCTCTTTCCTCAGGGATTGGTCCATTCCAGTAACATGTCCAAAGTATGTGCAATGAAGTCTTGCCATCTTTGCTTCTAAGGAGCATTCTGGCTGTACTTCTCCCAAGACCAATTTGTTCATTCTTCTGGCAGTCCATGGTTGTCACAGATTGAATTATACTTTCTCCCCATAAATGTGTGTAGCAATTTGCCGGGCCACAATATCCAGTAATGTGTAGTTGCTCTCTATTTTGGGATTGTAATTTTTGTACATGTTGTATATCCTAATCTCTGCTGCAGTTAATTGGGCAAGATACGGTTACACTAAAGAGGCTTAATGTGGGACATTAATACCCTCAGGTTCATGATCCAATGTAAAGGGAGTTTCCCTGGGGGGCCTGATGTTCCTGTGCTGAGATGCTCCCAGACCAATAGAAAACTGACACATCACAAGGAACTTCCTCTGTGCCAACAGAAAGATAAAGCCTTCCTCTGGGGCTGACACCCTGAATTTGGACTTCTAGCCTACTGGACTGTAAAAGAAAAAATATTCCCTTCGTTAAAGCCATCCACATATGCTATTTCTGTTGTAATAGCCCTAGTAACTAAAGCAGCTGTATATTCAATAGCCTTTACCAACACCATAATTCAAAGGCATCAGTTCTTCTCCAGTCTTCCTTGTTCATTGTCTAGCTTTCCCATGTATATGACTAAAGTGATTGAAAATACTGTGGCTTGAGTCAGGTGTACCTTAGTCCTTAATGTGATATGATTGCTTTTGAAGACTTTCAAGAAGGGTTTTGAAGTAGATTTGCCCAGTGTGATGTGTCGTTTGATTTCTTGTCTGCTGTTTCCATAGACGTTGATTGTAGATGCACACGCAATGAATCCTGGACAGTTCTAGTAGTTTTCCTGCTACTCTTTGGTCCTGTTTTGAGGATTTTTGTTTTCTTTTGTTGAGGTATAATCCATATTAAAGGCTATAGTTTTTTATATTTGCCAGTAACTGCTTCAAATTCTCTTAGCTTTCAGCCAGGCAAAGTTGTGTCATCTGTTTATCACGGGTTGTTACTGAGACTTCTTCCAGTCCTGATGCCTCATGCTTCTTCATACAGTCCATCTTCTCAGATTATTTCCTCAGCACAAACTTGAGTAAGTAAGGTGAAAGGCTACGCCCCTGATGTATACCTTTTCCATGAATCAAATTATACTATTTTCCCTACAAAAATATTAATTGGTCTTTTTTAAACTTAATTTAACAAATAATGACCAAATCACTTCAACTGGAATTCATGATTTGCCATGATATGTTAAACATCCTTGTCAGCATTAGAAAATTTTAACTTGCACATCACCTAGTACCTGATATACTGCTGCCATATCACTGTTTCAGAACCAGTGTAGGTTGCTGATCCTGCAAATTGCAGTAATTTATATTCTGAAAATATATTGCCCTTGTCCTCTGTAGATTGCAAGATTTCTCTTTGAAGTATGTCTCCTATGGTAACAAAACAAGAGGAATTAGAATTTATTTATTTTTTTTGGTAAATGCTATTTTTAAATTCATAGATCTTCACAACACATCCTGATTAATCTATAGAGTTGAACACAATAATCTGGGTATGTGCATCCCTCTTTCATCTTAGTTCTACTACAAAACTTTGAGATTTCCATACCCTACACTCAGTGTTTCTAACGCTAAATATCGAGTGCAATTCCTTGGAGTATGTTAAGACTACAAGACTCAAGTATATTACAATGCAATGCAATTTCCTTAAAGAAATTGTTAGAATTCTTGTGTGAAATGCTATACATCAACGAAAATAAAATGGAACCTCACTTTAAACTTGTTTGTAGGGGATACAAAAGCTAAAGATTCTCCATGCCAGACACTGTGTGGACAGAGAGCTGAGTTTTGGTAGAGAAGTGAAGGTCTGTTTGAGGAATACAGCTGTGGAGTTTCCCATACTCCGCAGATTAGCAGAACTATGTAGATGGGGTACAGAAGGAAAGGATAGGTCTGAACTTTCAGTGAGCTCACAGAGAAAAGAGAAGTCATGAAAAGTGAGCCTGAAAGATTTCCAAGTGATGCTGGCCATGTAGAGTGCATGTTCCTACAATTAGCACTTAGATAAATGAGAGAAAAAAAAAGGAAAGAAAACAGCATATTTCTCAGTTATGTTTCCTATTCTCCTAAGGGTCTACACAAATCTTCATCAGCATGTCCTAGAGCTGTTGTTAGGTGCTGTCAAGTGGGTTCTCATTCATGGTGACCCTACACGCAACAGAAGGAAACACTGTCCAGTCCTGCACCACGCCCACAACCCTCTTTATGCTTAAGCCTCCTGTTGTAGCCGCTGTATCGATCCATCTTGTGGAGGGTCCTAAGAATATTTTATTTTACTTTCTAGTCACTTGTTTTAAACTCTCAGACTATTTTGGTATTTTGTCTCTAGCATGGACAGAAAGAAGGTTATTTTAAAAAGGGTTTCTTTGAGGACTGTTACATAGTTTTAAATCTGTTTTATTTGATTATGTTTAGTAATATCTAGAGGTATATGTGTGAATAAGCCTGAAGTAACAAAGCTTGGGACAGTGGTATTTTAGGGAAATAGATGAGTTCACAGTATCATTAAAAAGGCAAAGTCTCCTAGCAGTAGTTCTTTTTAAACGCAGGTCATCAAAACTATTGCTTGTCATTCATTTTGTGTGTTTTTAAACTAGATGCTGATAGAAATTTAAAAATGTAGTTTCTAGGCAATTTTTGAAGGACAAATACTTCAAGTTAAAATACATGGAAAATTTGGGACCAATTGTTCACCAATATTGCTCCAACTGTACTTCAAATGACTGTGAGAATATCCATGGACATTCATCCCAAATTATGAACCCTTAACTAATGAACATACATGAAAACTACAGACAAACTGCAAACTCCATGGCATTAGGTTTGGTTTTGGTGTTGGTTGTAGACGGGCTCCTCCTCTTCTTTCCCACCTGGGTTTTACCTGAGACAATAGAAGGGTCACAAAATAATGCTGTCACCTGGCAGTCAACATAGGGAACTAATATTGATATCAAATTATTTTTACATTTACCAGTTACTTTGGTCAGTTCTGCTCAAGGAGTCTGATTGTGCAGTGGTTAAAGCACTTGCCTACTAATGTGCAGATCGGTGGATTGAACCCACCAGCTTCTCCGCAGGAAAAAGGTAGAGTACTCTGCTTCTTTAAAGATTTTCAGCCTTGAAAACTTTATGAGGCAGTTCTACTTGGTTTGGGTCACTATGAGTTGAAATTGACTCAGTGGTAATGGGTGTGTGTGTGTGCAGTGCTGCACTGTTCAATAAACACTAAGCCCGCATGAGATCCAGGCATGGTAACTATCACTCAGGGAACACACCTGTATCTCCCTCCTTTTCCTTTTACAATTTAGTTTATTGAATATCACAGAATTTCCTGGGAATCAGCTCACTATCCTCCTTTATCCTATCACCCTTTATGTTCAACTATCCTCTATTAACTCTTGTTTGAGTACCTTAAAAAAAAAAGCCAAACATGCTGTCATCAAGTTGATTTGGACTCACAGTGACCCTATAGGGTTTCCAGGGAACTCCTGGTAGATTTGAACTGCTGACCTTTTGGTTAACAGCTGCAGCACTTAACCACTAAACCATCAAGGTTTCCTTAAGAATGGTTCATTTTCTTCTTCTTTCTTAGGTTGCATTGCTCAACAATGTGGACACTAATCATGACATTAAAACAAGAGTGTTATGGTGTTAGATGTTTGCTCCAGGAAAAAAGGAAATCATCAATTTTATGATCTTTACACAAACTTCTAAAAAACTTAAGTGTCCAGAGTTTCACAACAGTCTCTGTCTTCTAATCTAGTCTTGTATACATGCTGCTTTTACCCAGTCTTCCCAAGGTACTGACACTGAATAAAAAGATTTATTATTCTTTTCATCTACTTTCTTTCATGTTTTCTAGTAATATTAAATGTTGCTTTTTACTATTTTCATCATAAATACAAATCATTATGGGTTAAATCAACCTTCTTGAGGTTATTTGTAAATGTAATCATCATTAATAAAACTCTTTTTAAGGGAAAATTCATTCTGAGTTCAAACATGTAATTGAAAGCTTTTGAAATGCTGTCCACAACAACACAAAAATTTCCTGAAATTGAAAAACAGATAAATTAGGAGCTATTTTATGTATAACATAAAAGGTTTGTTATCTTACAAAAACGCACTGCCATTGAGTTGCTATCTTATTGGATAATTAAATTTAAAATTTTGATTTACTTTTAAAGTATTTAAAGAGATCAAACCAAACCAAACCAAATTCGCTGCTGGCAAGTTTTGACTTATAGCAACCTTATAGGACAGAGTAGAACTGTCCACAGGGTTTCCAAGCTGTGACCAGTGGATTCAAACTGCCATCCTTTCGGTTAGCAGCTGAACTCTTTAACCGTCAAGACTCCTTTAAAAAGTAAAGTAGTTATGATTCCAGTGGGGGATAAACATAGATAAACCAAGAAGATTCAAACAAAGAATTTGGGAAGAATTATGCAACTTGGGAATTCTGTTAGTTCTGGAGATAAGCTACATAATCAGGATCTTTCAAAAATTAAACACTTATGCTCATTAAAATACTTCATCAAAAATGTATAAAGAGAATCCTACAGCCTGGGGGAAAATGTTGCCTATTACAAATCAGACAAATGCCTAATCTTTTAAATCTGTAAGAAAATCCAACACTTCTGCAACAAAAAGCAAACAATCCAAAGTTGAAAAAAAAAGCAAAGGATATCAACAAGCGCTTCAACAAAGGAGAATTTTAAGCAGCCAACAAACACATGAAATGCTGGAGATCCTTAGCCATTAGAGAAATGCAAATCAAGACCAAAGTATATACTGTCTCACCCTGGCGTTACTGATATGAATCAGTAAAACATGAAACAACAGATACTGAAGAGGCTACAGGGACTACTGGAAAGAAAGCAAAATGACACAACCATTTTGGAAAACAGAGAGCTTCCTTAAAAAACTAGAAACAGTAATACCTTGTGATCCAGCAATCCCACTCCTAGGAATGTACCCTAGGCAAATATGCACTCCCGTGTTCGTTGCAGCATTATTCACAACAATAAAAATCTGGAAACAACCTAGATGCCAATCAACAGATGAATGGATAAACAAATTGTGGTACATACACATGTGATGGAGTATTACACAACGATAAAGAACAATGATGAATCTGTGAAGCATCTCATAACATGAAAGAAACTACGGGGTGTTATGCTAAGTGTAATAAGTCAGTCACAGAAGGAAAAATATTATATGAGACCACTACTACGAAAACTCATGAAAAGATTTACAAAATAAGAAACAATCCTTGTTGATTGTGAGGAGGGAAGTAGAGACGGAAAAACACTAAGCAGGTAATAGCTAAGTGGTAAGAGGGGTAAGAAGGGTGAGACAGTACACAATACCGGGGAAGACAGAATAACTTGTAGAAGCAAGTCCCTCAGGCCCCGAGGAACTGAACTGATTGGCTGAGGGACGTGGGGGCCATGATCCGGGGGACATCTAGCTCAACTGGCATAACAGTGTATGAAGAAAACATTCTACTTTTTATTTTGGTGAGTAGCATCTGGAGTTGTCGTCAAAGCCTATAGGTCATCTAGAGTACTCCACTGGTCTTATCCCCTCAGGAACAAGGAAGAATGAAGAAAACTAGAGAAACCAGGGGAAGACTAGTCCAAAGGACTAACAGAACGCATGGACAACAGCCTCTGCTGGAGTGAACCCAGTGCAACTGGATGGTGCCCAGCTACAACTACCAACTACCCTGACAGAGATCCCAACAGACGGTTCTGGACAGAGGTGGAGAAAAACATAGACTAAAACTCTAACGCAATAATGAAAAACCAGAATTGCTGACTGATACAGACTGGAGAAACCATGAGCGTATGGTCCCTGGGTATCCTTTCAGCTCAGTAATGAAGTCACACCTGAGATTTACCCTTGAGCCAAAGATTAGACAGGCCTATAGAACAAAACATAAGTTTAAGGTTCATGGAATCCCAGGGGCAAGGCCTAGAAGGCAAGAGAGAGCAGGAAAGCTAGTAACAGGAAATTCAAGGCTGATAAAGGAGAGTGTTGGTCTACTATGGAGTTGTTAACCAGTAAAACAATGCATTGCTTTTTAATTAGAAACTTATTTATTCCATAAGCCTTTATCTAAAAAAAATCTGTTATTACCACTAAATGCACCTATATTTGAAATGTTCTCACTGGTAATCACAAAAATTATGAAGACTTAGTACATTAAGAAATATGAAACCTTCAGATAAATTCTTAGAATTTCAGGTGGAACTGGTAAATCAAAGGTTATGTACATTTGTAATTTTAATAGATATTGTCAAATCTCGCTTAATAGAAATTATACCAATTACATTTCTGTCAGTTTTTTTTTAATTGGAAAAGATACGATTATTACTGGTTTATACCTATACATTTACAGTTTGCTTTTTGTTTCTTCCTCATTTCTGGCATTCTATATCTGATCATTTTCCTTTTTTAAAGTATGTTCTTTAGAATTTCCCTGTTAAGACTGCTGGTCATAAACTTGCTGTTTTGTATTTCTGAAAATGTCTATATTTGGCCTCATTCCTAAAATAATTTTAGATTGACAATTACTTTCCCCTAGCACACTGAAAAATATCCCAGTGAAGGGTGGTAGCAGTGATTCAGGCACTCATAAGAATCGAAGGAACCATGCCTACAAAGATAGCCAAGCTGGGTAATTGCTAAATTGCACTGAAGCTCTGCAGAGGAATAATGTGAGACTGGGAACTTTTAACAAGCAGCTGAAGACTGAGAGTGAGAGCCTCAGTAACAGCTGACAAAGAGGCCCTTCCCTTCTGCAGCAGAAAAGCAGACGCAGTTGAGTAAGCTTAAAGATGGAGTTGTTAGAGACATTCACATGCTCAGCCAAGGCAGGCCTGTTACTCAAAAATTAGCAACCTATTTAAAAAACCTGGGACTCTGAAACATGGGATGGGGACATCCGGATGAATGCTCTGAGGACTTTGTTCTGTAGCTGCTTGTTCTTGGTTTACAGAGGTTGGCCACCCTTCCCTGGTAAGAACTAGCCCTCCCATCAGGCTGGAAAATACTGCAATAGTCTTTACTCCGTAAGACAACAGGTGCCTTTGCTAAAAGTGCCCTACCTCTTCACTTGGCTTCCAGACTGATGTAAAACCAAGCCCAAACCCGTTGTGGAGTCAATTCTAACACACGGCAATCTCGTAGGATAGAATACAACCACTCCACAGGGTTTTCAAAGAGCAGCTGGTGGATTCAAGTTGCCAGTCTTTTGAGTAGCAGTTGTAGCTCTGAACCACTGTGTAACCAGGGCACCATGAGGGTGATAACTAGGGTTAAATTCCAGTATAAACCAGCATAAGACATACTGGATATGATAAGAAAGAAGTGATTGCAATAATCAGCTAGTAGGTCACTGACTGTCAGGAGCCAAGGGAGCTCCCCTGGAATGGATTTTTTTTTTTTAATATAACTGAGTGAAAATGTACATTCCCATATAAATTTACATACCCACCTATATGCAGCTTCCACTGCTCTCCCTGCCCGGTGACAGCACACTATTCCTCTCTGCTTCATACATGTCTCATCCTCCCAACAGTCTCTTTTTTCCCTCCTCTCCACTCACTCTCCTTCCTCCAGCCTGAGGTCAGCAGGATGACATCCTGTAGATGTATAGAACCATAAAGTGCAACCAATATATGGTCACTGCATCGCCAAGTCCAATCCATTCCTGTCCGAAATGTGGACCTTCATTATGATTTATGGTCAAGGGCAGCATCAGGGCAAGGGGCCATGCTCCCAGGGGAACCTTGAAACCACTGGACCATCAATTGAAGTCTTTTAGTGGGGATCTCAGGGTGCACCCCTTTTTATTCTTGTGTTGCCAGTGAGACTCAACTTAGTGAGCTCCATCGCGGTTATCACTGGTGGTGGCCAGGCACCATCCAGTTCTTCTGGTCCCAAGTCGATGTAGGCACCCACTAATGTGGGTCTCTTTGTCTTCTGGGTTGTCTTTCTCCCATGTCATTTTGGTTCTCAGTGAGCATCTGTTTCTGCTGAGTTTGGACCATTTGCTGTGTCCTTGGATGGCAGCTCGGCAGCTTTTAAGACCCCAGATGCCACTCACCAATGTGGGGTGCAGAGAGCCCTCTTAGCAAAATGCTAGTTGTGCTAATTGGCCTCGCTTTCACCTAAAAGCATGGTCCCCCACCCCCTGCCCCAGCTACTCTATCCTTGCAATATTGAGTTAAGATGAAAGGAGTACTCATGTTATGTTTAAGTCCGCTTAATATTGTTCTTGTTTCTAATGTGTGCTATCACCGATTTCACCCAACCAGATACCTAGCAACTATCTAATCTAAATCCTCCCTCCTCCCTCCCTCCCTTCCCTCCCTTGCAGCTGTCAAAGAGTCTTTTCTTCTATAGACAAGTCTGTTTTTGAGATCTTATTGTAGAGGTCCCATACAATATTTGTCCTTTTGTCACTGACTACTTTCACTCAGCATAATGTCTTTCAGTTGAAACCAGGTCATGAGATGTTTCCTGAAGTCATCGTTGTTCTTTATCATTGCATAGTGCTCCATTGAGTATATATACCATAGTTTACCTATCCATTCTTCTGTTGTTGGGCATCTGGGTTGATTCCATCTTTTTGCTATCGTGGAATGGATTTTAAGAGTGCTCAGTCAAGGCTACTGGACTACAAGATTGGGTAAGCAATTTCTTGGGAGACAGAATTTAGTATTTTGGCAAAGACCCCAGGAGGTAGAGAAAACTCCCTGCTAGGGAGGCTAGTACAAGCCTAGAGAAAGTGATGGCCAGTTAAATGGGAATGCCTGAGCTGCCGTGGGAAACTGGTAGAGTTTAAGGGAAATGAGCCTACTGGAATACCTACTTACATTATGTGAAGCCAGTAGACTCATCAGTGTTTTATGTTTTAAAAGAGGGCCCCAGAAGACACACCATTCACTAAAGCCATTGGGGATGTGTTGACGATGAGAGGGGCTGGTAAGAAGCTCAGATGTTACTCTCCACTGCAGAGCAGGGCTGATCAGAGGAGCTGGACTCATTAACAGCCATGAGGATGGTGAGGACCCGAAGTAGTAGACGCTGAATAACTCTAAAACACCAAAATGCAGGAGCCTGCAATTCTTGTATCTGCTACAAGACTGGAGGGTCAGTCAAGAGGCAATCAACATGCAAGGAACTGTTGTCCCTGATAGTAAAATAGGTGAGCAGAGAATAAAGTATTGCTTAATAAGCCAGTAAAGAGGCAAGAATGTAGTAGAAGGAGGCCAGGAGCAGTTACCTTAATAAAAAGTCACAATCCCTTGCCCAGTTCCCAGAATGGAATCAAACTGCAGATCCTGAACCCAATGACTGAAGAGGTGACCATGTCTATAGAAGGAGGAACCTTCAATCTCCTGACAAATTATGTGTATGCCATGACCATTTCCGTAGTTCCTCCACCAAAAAGGCTTTGAGAGATGGATGCATAAACAATGGTCAGACCATATATGAAATAGAGCTGTGACCCACACCTCTGCAGCAACTGACCAAATAGTCAGAACTTGGTTAATGAATGACTGCCAGCTTCCTTATTTTTGCTATCACTTTCAAATCAGGTCTAATTGGAGAAGGCCAAGTATGCTTCCAACATGGATCATTCAGGATTCCCCAGTTTTAGTAAGCTTGCCTTCAACTTCCCCATCCAACAATCTTCAATCAGGACACACCTGAAGTTTTTCCTTTTGTTCCAGCTGTGAAGCATTCCCATTCCTCTGCCTGCCTTTGAGTTTCTGCCCAATGCTGGTGATGGTGGCTGACTCCATTGCTATAGCGATCTCTGAATAAATCATCTTTGTTTTTGTTTGGATGGTCTCTGTTTATCTCCGTAATTTGGATGATTGTACACTGAAGAAAGGGGACCAGACATTTTGAGGACTGTTAGACATGGGCTGAGTTGACATTGATACTCATAGACACAGAGTCTTCATATCCTCTACTTTATTAGAGTGAGAGTTCATAGGTACTGGACAATAAATGGAGTCCAGACCCACAATGGGCCTTTGGGATCCATGAACCCACCCAGGAGTCATGTTATTTCCTCTGTCTCTGAGTGCACAACTGGAATGGATAATTGGAGTAACTCCCACATTGAGTCTATAGGCTGTACAAGAGCTATCATAGTGGAAAAGCCTAAGTGGAATTCTCTGAAATTCCATCCTCTTCCTGGTTGAGGTAGAATAAATATGTACACATATATATGTATATACGTCTGTCTTTGTGTGTGTGTAGTACTGGGGGTGGAGGAGGAGGCTAACCAGATCAATGCCACTGTTGAAGACACAAATGATACAGGAGTGATTTTCTTTACCACATCTCTGTTTAATTTACTACCTCAACTCCTACAGAAATGTGATGGGCCTTGGATAATGAAGGTAGACAGCCACAAACTCTATGAAGTAGTAGCTCTGATTGCAGTTACTGTGCTGCTTAATGTATTATCACAAGAGAAAATTAGTAAATTCTCAGATGTATGGTATGTAGCCATTGATTTGGAGAATGTGTTCTTTTCCATTCTAATTGTAAAGGAGGATCAGAAACAGTTTGCATTCACAAAACAGACAGCAGTACTCACTCATATTTTTGCCTCAAGGCTGAATTAACTCCCCTGTCCTATTATGGTATAGTTTGAAAAGACTGGACAGTGGCATCCCACAGAATGTTGCTGTGCTGTGCTACATTGCTACACTGAAAACATTTCAAGTGGATAGGATGACCAAGAGGTCTAGGTAAGATTTAAGTACTTTCCTACACTAAAGGGTAGGAAATAAGCCCCGTAAAGATTCAGAGACCTGTCATTTGAGTAAAATTTTTTATGCTTCACACATCAGAGGCATGCTGAGATTGTCTTCTCTAAAGTAAAAGACGTGTTGTTACATCTGGCATCTCCTGCTGCAGAGAAGGAAGCACAATCTCTCATAGGCCTCTTCGGGCTCTGGAAGCAACACATTCCAAGACTAAGAGTACTGTTGCAGCCAGAGGACCTGACCACCTGTGTTTCCAGATGATGCAGAGGGCTGCCAACTTTAAGTGGGGCCAAGGGCAAGAAAGGGCTTTTTAGCAGGTTCAGACTACAGTACAAACAGCTTTACCAGTTGGGCACATGACTCCGTGAACTCTATGATTTTGGAGGTGTCAGTGATGTAAAAAAGGAAAGTGTGTAGCTTTTGGCAAGCCTCAGTGGAAAAATCACAATGCAGGTCTATGGGATTCTAGAGAAGGGTTATGCCACCTGCAACAAAGAATTACATATTTCATGAGAAACAGGTCCTGGTGGATTACTGGCCCGTGAGAGAAGTAAAATGCTTGACTGTGCTGGATTCTGTAGGATCCACCAAGTCTTCAATTTGGACATACTTGTCAGAAGTCTCTCATAGGACAGAAATGTACATCCATAAACAAGCAGAACAGGTTTAAGGGCGTGAGTAAGTTGCATGAACACCATAGCTCACAAGCAAAGTCACCAACACAGCTGCACCAGCGTCCTTCTCTTGGTTTCCACCTATGGTTATTTGGAGAATACCACAGTCCAGATGGAAGAGGAACTAAGCCTAGTTTATGGACTGGTATAGGGTTGGTATGTGGATGCAGGTTGAAAATGGATGGTCACTGCATCATAATCACATTCAAGGATGGTCCTGAAAGACAGTAGAAAGGGGCTGTAAGCCTCATGGACAGGTACACTCTGGACATCTACTATGTGTAAAGAAAAAGTAGCTGAGGTGAGAATATAGAGTCCTAAGCAATGAGTAGTCACCTGGCTGGCTGGTCAGTGGACTGAAAAGGATTGAAAAATGAGAGACAAGGAGATTCAAGGCAGGGGCATGTGGTTGGCCATATGGCAGTGGGCACAAAATGTCCAGAGTGTTGTATCACATATTGATATTCAGCTACTAAGCTTCTCAGGACACTTAGTTATGCTGATGCAGAACTTGTGCATAGCTCAAGAGGCAGTTGTTTGGAAAGAACAAGGGGATACTGCAACGTTTAAAATCAAGAATAGCATGTGTCCAGGGTTGTATCCTTTTACTCTATTTATTCAAGTTGTATGTTGAGCAAATAATCCATGAAGAAGGGGTAGATGAAGAAGAGTGTGGCATCAGGATTGGAGGAAAACTGATTATGCAGATGACACAACCTTGTTTGTTGAATGTGAAGAGGGCTTGAAGCATTTACCGAGGAAGATCAAAGACCACAGCCTTCAGCATGGATTACACTTCAACGTAACGAAAACAAAAATGCTCCCAAGTGCAACAATAAGCAACAACATGAAAAATGGAGAAAAGATTGAAGTAGTTAAAGATTTCATCTTACTTGGATCTACAATCGACACTCATGGAAGCATCAGTCAAGAAATCAAAATAAATATTTCATTAGGCAAATGAGTCGGATCCGACTCGACGGCAGTTGGCACTTGGCTTTAGGCAAATTGGCTGCAAAAGACCTCAGTAAAGTCTTAAAAAGCAAAGCTGTCACTAAGAGAACTAAGGTGCACCTGAACCAAGCCATAATATTTTCAGTTGCTTCGTATGTATGCTAAAACTGTACAATGCATAAGGAAGACTGAAGAAGAACTGATGCCTTTGAATTATGGCATTGATAAAGAATACTGAATATACCATGGACTGACTACCAGAAGAACAAATAAATTTGTCTTAGAAAAAGTACAGCAGGAGTTCTTGTAAGTGACGATAGCAAGACTTTGTCTCATATGCTTTTGATTATGTTAACAGGAGAGAACATTCCCTGAATAAAGACATCATGTTTGGTAAGGTAGAGAGTTAGCAAAGTACAGTAAGACCCTCTATGAGGTAAACTGACACAATGGGCTCAAACACAGCAATGATTGTGAGGAAGGCTCAGGACCAGGAAGTGTTTTGTTGTGTAGTACACGGGGTCGCTGTGAGTGAGAACCCACCTAATAAAGTGAGCATCTAACATGGGGCAGGCGTTGAATAATAAAATAGAAAAAAATAATTCAAACCAGGTTTTATCATTAGCCACTCACTCCTGAATCTTCATATGGTTTATTTCCTACCAGTTGGAGTACAAGAATCTTACCAAGATCTCTTGTTTACCCCATCCAGTTGAAATGATGTTATGGGCACGTGAAGAGAGATGCCCTGGTGGCAGAGATGGAGACTATGTATGGCCCCAACAGAATGAACCTGCCAAACTGATCCAGCTACTGCTGTTTTTGGATGTTCAAGCTGTTAGCAACAGAAATCAATGCTGAGTCCACAATATGGCAATATGCCTCAAGGAGATTATTATGGATTATATTGTGTCCTCCCAAAATATTCATGTAAGTTCTAACTCCAGTACCTGTAAATGAGGCCCTGTTTGAAAACGTGGAGTTTTCTTTTATTATGTAAACAATGCCATACCAGAGTAGTGTGAGTCTTAATCACTTCTGAGTGGTATCTCATAAAAAGAACAGAATAGAACCAGAGAGACACACAAGGGGAAGACAGACAATGAATGCAGATGCACAAGGTGAGGAATGCCAAAGATTGCCACAGTTACTGAGCTTTGAACCAAAGAAATCCCCAAAATTGCACGTGAAGTTTAGGTAGTCTTAAGACTACAGGGATTTGTTTATTTCTAGTTGCTCTTTTTTTTTTTTTTTTCCAAAAGTAATGACTTGACTTGATTTTTGACCATCTAATAAAAGCTGCAGATCCCCAGGTGGCACAGATAGTTAAGCACTCAGCTACTAACCAAAAGTTTGGCAGTTTGAATCTGCCCCTTGGCAGTGACTTAGAAGAAAGGTCTGCAAATCTACTTTTGAAAGGTCAGAGCCATTGAACACCCTGCAGAGAACAATTCTATTCTGATACACATGGGGCTGTTATGAGTTAGAGTCAACTCCACAGCAACTGGTTTTTGTGTTTATAACAGCTACAAAGAGAGGCTGTCCTGATTTAAATCCTGGTTCCTTTCCTTATCAACTGGGTGAACTGAACAAGTAGCTTAATACCTTCCTCCCTCAGTTCCTTCACCTGTAACATGGGTAGAACAATATCTACCTCATTAGGCTATTGTAAGGAGTATATTAGATGAAATATGTAAAACAGACAAGTGCCTGGCACACAGCTCATCTTAGATAGTTGTAAAATATTCCTTTGTACGACTGTGTCATCATTTATCAAACTGTTGTTAGACACTTAGATTGCTTCTAGTTTTTTTTTTTTGTACTATAAACAAAAATTTAGTGAATGCATGAAGATGAGGAGTAATGGGGTCTTTTAGATACTCTAAATCAGAGCATAAATTGGTAGAAATCCTTTGGAAAATAGTTTGGTACAACCTTACAAAGTCGAACATACTCTTGTTGCTGTTGTTGGTTGTCAAGTTAATTCTGATAGAGTAGAACTTCCACATAGGGTTTCTTAGGCTGTAATCTTTATGGAGGAGCCCTGATGGCACTGTAGTTAAAGTCCTCAGCTGCTAATCAAAAGGTGGGGTGTTGGAACTGTTAGAGATTTTTGGATGTGAAAGATTTTGTTTAGTTTAAATTATGCCATGAAAGGAGACCCGGGAAAGAGAGAAAGAGAGAGAAAAAGTTTATTTGTGTCCCGGGAGGCTTTACAGAGTTCCTGGGAGGGAGCCTGCAAAACCACGCACTGGCTCGGGGGTTTGGGGTTTACAGAGGGGGTGAGCCGACCTTATTGAGGACAGCGCTGAAGACAGCACCCGTGAGGATGAGAATGTTGTCCGTGGCAAGTAGCCTATGGGGTTGTGGACAATTAAAGGTACTTAATTAACATAAAGGGGTTTCATTTCAGTGGAGTTGAGCCTATGGGAAAGAAGTGGTAGCTTATGGGCCCTGGGCAGCTCGTCTTATTTGAATGGAATTTCAGGAATAGCTGGCAGATAAAACGTTTTGACTCCGTGGCTCTGGGAATGGTTGGGGAGGGGGCTTGGGTTCAAGCTAACAGGAACCTCTCATATGCATAGGACAGCTGGACAATGAAAAAGGAAGACTGAAGAAGAATTGACACATGCAAATCATGGTGCTGATGAAGAATGTTTAATACCAGTGACTGCTAAAAAAATAATCAAATTTGTACAGCCAGAATGCTTCTTAGATGCAAGGATGGTGTCTTAGGCTGTGTTTTCTAGGGAAGCAAGACCAGTAACATGTGTAGGTACAAGGAAAGATTTATAATATAGATAGATAGATAGATAAAGGAAACAGCTCACGCAATCACAGAAGCTGAATGTCCCAAGTTCTCGCACAAGCCTCACGTGGCCACGGAAGTTGAGGAACCCAAAGTCAGCAGGTCAGAGACCAGAGTTCTAGATCACCAGTTGTGTACATCAGTGGATCCCAAGCTGGTGGCGACACGGAGTGGCAGAAGCTGGTGAACCCAGGATCTGCAGGTCAGGGAGCAGGACTCTCAAGTGCTGACTGTAAGGACTGATGAATCCAACAGCTCCTAGTTCAAGTCCAGGAACCAGATGCCGGAAGAAGAGAGCTGGAGCTCCTGGCTACATGAGCAGATCAGCAGTAGCAGTGGAAGGTCGAGAGATGAGCTGAGGGGCGGGAAGCCACCGCAAACCTCGCCCTGCCACTTAATACAGCAGCCAAACATGGAGTGGCCAAGTTGACATAATCCTGACCACCACAGATGGTAAGACTTCATTTCACTTCCTTTGGATACATCTTCAGTAAAGACTCATTGCTGGAGGCGGATGTCGTACTAGGGAAAGGTTGTTGGAAATGAAGGAGACCCTTAATGAGATAGTCTGACACAGTGGTTGCAACAATGAACATGTATGTATCTATTCATGTCACTGCTCTTATTTCTCTGGGATGTGTACCTAGGAGTAGGATTGCTGGGTTATATGGTATTTCTATTTCTAGCTTTTTGAGAAAGCACCATAACATCTTCCACACTGGTTGTACCATTTTACAACCCTACCACCAGTGTATAAGAGTTCCAATCCCCCTAGAACCTAGAAGCCTAGAAGTCTCAGGGTGCCAGATCAACAGGAGATGTTTCTCTCTGTGTCAGCTTTCCAGTAAGGTCCTTGCCATCAGTCTTTCTCAGTGGAGAAGTTTCTCAGGGCAGGCACCCTGAGTCCAAATGACATTTTCTGTTCCTGGCTCTTGTTTCTTGGTGGTATGAAGTCCCTATGTCTCTCTGCTGGATTCTCTCTTTTGTATCTCAAAAGAGACTGGTTTAAGGCACAACTTAATCTTGCAGACTGAGTCTTCCTCATTACTATAACTGCCACGCATCGCACCCCATCAATGTCATAAAGGTAGGATTTATAACACAAGGGATCACAAAATAGTGGACAGTCACACACAGTACTGGGAAGCACATCCTAGCCAAGTTGACACACATTTTTGGGCGACACATGACAGACGGAAAGAGTCATCAGGAAAGGTACACAGCTGGCAGCTGCTTTTGTTAACAAACATTGTATGCTGTTTCCTCAGTTGGATCATGGTTAGATGTGTGCATGTTTTATAAGTATTTGTTAAGCAATACATTTGTATCTGTAACATTTCTCAAAGCAACGATAAAAATCACAAAGGAAAAGCTCTGCATATGGCCACTTATTGTGAAACCATTAATATGATCATAACAGAGGGCACATATACTTGGGTTGGGGAGGGATTCTTTTTTTGTTTTTTCAAACTTTCTATTGATACTGTTCCCTTTTTGGCTATAAGGTGAGAACTAAGCCCTATATTATTCCTTTATAGACATGTGCAAGTATAAAAGTGTGTTGGACACAAGAAATAGTAAAGTAAGTAAAATTAGGCCCTTTGGAGACTGCCATTAAGCATAGCTTACTGTTAAAAAAACAAATCTTCAAAAAGCAATTTATGCCTTCAGTGTGTTCAGGAATTTGTAATACATATCCCACAGAAGGGATACTGGCTTGTAAAGTTCTTGGGCAAAGGATTTACCAGAACCTGTAATTGTAAATTATTGGCAGGCTGTCTTCTAGTACAGAAACATTTTATTTCTGTGAACTATGTAATACTTTAAATGTTCATAGTGGATCCATATTTCCCAATAGCAGCAACAAACTTGTCTCTGAAATATTGTCTATGTTATATAACTAAAGCTGTAATAAACCTTATCAACAAAAAAATTATCTCTTGACCATTTTCGAGGGAATTAAAGTCATGTGCTGCCCATTGTAAAAGTTGTTGTAGTTACTTTAAAAGATTTTATTTTAATATAATTTAGTATTTGCAGAATCCTTTTGGGAGGAAGAAGAGGCATATATGATAGTTCTGCAGAGAGAGACAATGTGATCCCTGTGAAAGAGGAAACATTTTACAAAGCAAGCCATCGATCTAAGAACTGTGTCTTGTCACTATTGCGGCCCTAACACATTGAGAACCCTTCCTCAAAGAACTCATCATATGTTGATAAAAATAGAACAATAACTCTCAAGTGTAGAGCTGAGTGCTCAAAAAAGTAGCATCCAGGGAATACCCTGGACTAAACACCAGAGCTCTGAGCACATGGTCTGATGTGCAGCAGAGGAGTGTCCACTGAGGTACAAGAACTTGGATTTAGCTTTCACCCAAGCACAAGAGACAGGACCATGGGCCTACTTTGAGCAAAGGTAGGAATGAGGTCCTATCCTAAATCTGTGAACTTTCAAAGGCAGTGACCTCAGTGAAAGAGCAGATTAGAACTAAAGATATCACTTTATGGTCCTTTCACAGACTGGGGACACCTAGAGCTGAAGAATATGTTTACCTTAATAAACTCTTTCTGAAATAACCATTCAGTTTTTCTCTTTAGAAAGAATAAATTGCACTCAGAAGGAACTATCAAGGCGCAAGGAGAAATAGAGAATAAAGAAATGTACAAATTTTTGGATAAATCTACAACTAAAATTAGTTGTCATTGACTTGACCCTTACTCATGTTGACCAAAGGTATGTCAGAGTAGAACTGTGCTCTCCAGGGTCGGTTTAAAAAAAAAAACCAAATTGTGCTTTAAGTAAATGTTTACACTCTGGATCAATTTCCCATATAAAACCCTGGACACACACTACTGTGTTACTCTGACTGCTCTTTCCCCACCTGGTGACAGCGCAGTTTTCCTTTTCAACTTGTACTTTCTGTGTACATTTAACCAACTCCTGTCCCCCTTTACCTTCTCATCTCACTTCTAGAGAGGAGCTGCTCAGGCAGCCTAGTGTATGTATTTAAGCCAAGAATCATGTTCTTCTCCAGCTTTACTCTGTCTTACAGTCTAGTTCGGTCTTTGCCTTCAGTACTGCTTTCAGCTCTAGGATAACAGAGAGTTCAGGGACCGTGGTCTCAGGGAATCCTCCAGTCTGGTGGACCTCAATGTTTAGTC
Source organism: Heterohyrax brucei (assembly GCA_028571685.1). NCBI lineage: Eukaryota > Metazoa > Chordata > Mammalia > Hyracoidea > Procaviidae > Heterohyrax > Heterohyrax brucei. Next base: position 181,803 of record CM053156.1, read on the forward strand.
TTTCAATAGAGTTCTAGCTCTGCACACCCATTTTTCACTTGCTATATCAAGAACTTTACATTGTATTTCCTCATATTTTCCTACTGTTTTTGATGTTCTTCATTTTCCTCTGCTGCAGGTGGTTTGGGACCCACTGATGCCACTTGCTAACTTTTCAGACCCCAGAATGCCACTCACCAAAGCAGTATGCAGGATATTTTCTTAAGAAAAACTTAATTACGCCAGTTAGCTTAGATGCCCGTGCTATTCTGTTCTTCAAAATGTTGGGTTGTATTCAGGGAAAATTTTAGCTTTTGGAGAAACCCTGATGGTGCAGTGGTTAAGCAGTTAAGTGCTAGGTCTGCTAACCAAAATGTCGGCAGTAGAATCAGCTCTATGGAGCAGTTCTACTTTGTCCTATAGAGTTGTTACGAGTCGGAATTGACTACAATGGAAATAGTTGTTTTTTTTTTTTAGCTTTGATGTAGTCTAGCTGTGCTAAATTCCCTTCTACTGCATGCTATCACACCCGTTATTATGGGCAGATAGAGACAGGTGGACAGTAAACTACACAACTACAAGACTTGCTACGTGGGTTTAGACCCATCACGAGCCCCAGAAGAAACCAAAAAAGTCACAAGAGTTTCTCCCTGACCAAGGACATAGGCAGACATGGCCCCAGGTGTCCCTCAATTAATCTTACTATATTAATTAGACAGTATAATAAATCTGCATTGCAGTCAGGCCATGAATGTCTGGAATCTCCCACACCCTGACCAAGGATGCCACCTACACTGCCCAAGGGCAGGTCTGGAATGTTAAAAACTTAATAAAACCTTCTAGCCAAAATTCTGTCAGGGTCTCCTCCAGTCACGGAGGATGACCTGTTTCTCTGAATTGTACTATTGCTTCTTACTGTACCGTTTTGCTCAGTAAAATCTTGCTGGCAAGGACAACCTGACTACGCAAGTGATTCAAGGGTGGTATTTGAGCAGATGCTTCACTCCCATTGGGGAACTGAGACCAGGAGTACCGACACCTTCATCTAACCCAATTCCTATCTACTATCTCATCTAAGAATACCCCTCTCACTCCCTCCCCACACTTGTAACCATCAAAGATTATTTTCTTCTGTGGTTAAATCTTTTCTCAAGTCCTTATAGTAATGGTCTCACACAATATTTGTCCTTTTGCATTTGACGAATTTGTCTCAGAATGTTGTCTTTCAGACTATTCCAGCTTATGACGTATTTTCTAAAATCATCATTGTTCTCTATCACTATGTAGTATTCCATTGTGTGCATAACCATAGTTTGTTTATCCATTCATCTTGTTGATGGGCACCTAAGTTGTTTCTGTCTTTTTGCTATTGTGGACAGTGCTATCATAAATATTGGTGTGTTCGTGTGACAAATTTTATTTCTCTAGGATATATTCCAAGAAGTGGGACTGCTAGATCATATTTTATTTTTATTTCTAGCTTTTTAAGAAAGCACAAAATTGATCTCCAAAGTGTTTGCACAATTTCACATTCCCACCAGCATTGTAGAAGAGTTTCATCTCACCACCACAGCCTCTCCAACATTTATTATTTTGTGTTTTTTAGATTAAGATCAGTCTTGATGGAGTGAGATAGTATCTGATTGTAGTTTTGATTTAGATTTCTGATGGCTAATGACTGTGAGCATTTCCTCATATGTCTGTTAGCATCCTAGATGTCTTCTCTGGTAAAGTGCTTGTTCATTTCCTTTCCCTTTTTAATTGGGTTATTTGCCTTTTTCTTTCTTTCTTTTATTATGATTGAATGAAAATGTACATTCCCATGCAAATTGCGTGCCGACCTATATGCAGCTCCCACTGCTCTCCCTCCCTGGTGACACTCCATACATGTCCATACATGTCCTCTCAGCAATCTCTTATCTCCTCCTCTCCATCCACTCCCCTTCCTCCAGTAAGAGGTCAGCAGGACAACATCCTATAGATGCATAGAACCATAAAGTGCACACATGATATGGTCACTCAGTGTTTTCCAAGTCCAATCCGTTCCTGTCTGAGAGTTGACCTCCATTATGATTAAATATTGGCTTGTCTTTTTCTTGTTGAGATTTTGCAGTATCTTGGAGGGAGCCCTGGTGATGTAGTGGCTAAGTGCTACAGCTGCTAACCATAAGGTCAGCAGTTCAAATCTTCCAGATGCTCCTTGGACACTCTATGGAGAATTTCGACTCTATCTATCGAGTCTCTATGAGTCAGAATCGATTTGAAGACAGTGGGTTTGTTTTTTGTTTGTTTGTTTTGTAGACTAAGGAGATTGCACGCCAACTGGATTCACGGTAACCAAAAATTCTTCCCACTCTATAGGCAGTCTCTCTACTTTTGTGGTTAAGACTTCAGATGAGCATAATTGTTTGATTTTTAGAAGTTCCCAATTATCTATTTTCTCTTCTGGTGTTTGTACATTGCTAGTAATTTTTTATAGTTTGTTTATGCTGTATATTAGGGATTCCAGCATTGTTCCTGTGTTTTCTTCCATGATCTTTATTCTTTTAGGTTTTACAGTTAGTTCTTTGATCTATTTGCATTAGTTTTTGTGGATGGTGTGAGACATTGATCTTGTTTCATTCTTTTGTACATGGATATCCAGTTATGCCAACACCATTTGTTAAAATGAATTTCCCCAGTGCACGGCCTTTGGACCTTTTGTCAAGTATCAACCATTCATAGGTGGTTGATGTTATATCTGGATTCTCAATTCTGTCCCATTGATTTATGTATCTGTTTTTATACCAGCACAAGGCTGTTTTGACTTACTGTGGGAATGTAATAGGTTTTAAAAGTCAGATGTAGTGAAGCCACCCACTTCGTTCTTCTTCAGTAAATAATGCTTTAGTTACTTGAGGCTTCTTCGCTTTCCACATGAAGCTGGTGATTTGTTTCTCCATCTCATTAAAAAATGCCATTGGAATTTGTATTGGGATTGCATTGCATCTACAGATCACTTCAGGTAGAACAGACATATTTACAATGTTAAGTCTTCCTATCCACGAGCAAGGTAAGTTTCTCCACTTTTGTGGTTCTCTTTTGGTTTCTTGCAGTGAAGTCTTGCAATTTTCTTAGTATAAGTGATTTACATCACTGGTTAGATTTCTTTCTAGGTATTTTATATTCTTGGAGGCTATTGTAAATGGTAATGATTTCGTCTTTATGGGTGTAAAGGAATCCAGTTGATTTCTATATGTTTATCTTAATCATAGTACATTGCTGAACTCTTCTGTTAGTTCTAGCAGTTTTTTTTTGTGGATTCTTTACGGTTTTTTGTGTATAAGATCATATTATGTGCAAATAGGTAATTTTACTACTTTCTTAACCAATTTGAGTACTCTTGTTTTTCTTCATTTTGGCTAATTGCTCTGAATAGAACCTCTGAATAGAATAAGAGTGATGACATTGGGTATCCTTGTCTGGTACCTGTTCTCAAGGGGGATGCTTTCAGACTCTCCATTTAGGATGATGTTGGCTATCGGCTTTGCATACACACCTCTTATTAGGTTGATGAATTTCCCTTGTATTCCTACCTTGCTGAGAGTTTTTAACATGAATGAGTGTTGAACTTTATAAAATGTCTTTTCTACATCAATTGATTAAATTAAGTGGTTCACGTCTTTTGTTTAATTTATGTGGTTGATTAGATTAATTATTTTTCTGATGTTGAACCACTCCTGCATCCCTGGTGTGACTTCTACTTGGTCATGGTGAGTTATTTTTTTGATATGTTGTTGAATTCCATTGGCTAGAATTTTGTCGAGGACTTCTGCATCTAAGTTCATGAGAGATATTGGTCTGTAATTTTCCTTTTCTGTACTGTCTTTACCTGGTTTTGGTATCAGCATTGTATTTGCTTTGTAGAATGCATTTAGGAAGGATTCCACCCTTTTTAATACTCTATAATACCTTTAGTATTTGTAGCGTTAACTCTCCTCTGAACTATTCACAGAATTCTCCAGTGAAGTCATCAGGGCCAGGGCTTTCTTTTGTTGAGAGTTTTTAAATGACGTTTTTAATCTCTTTTTTTTGTGATGGGTTTATTTAGTTGTTCTACTTCTGTTTGTGTTACACAGGTGATGTGTTTCTAGAAATGTGTCTATTTCTTCTAAGTTTTCAAATTTATTAAAGGACAATCTTTCATAGTGTTCTGTTATGATTCCTTTAATTTCAGTTGGATCTGTTGTGATATTGCCCTTCTCACTTCTTTTTTGAGTTATTAGCTTTCTATCCTGTTTTTCTTTTGTCTGTTTGGCCAGTGGTTTATCAGTTCTGTTGATCTTTTCAAAAAACCTGTTTTTGGTCTTGTTAACTCTTTCAGTTGTTTTTCTACTCTCAATTTCAGTTAGTTCTGGTCTAATTTTTATTATTGTTTTCTTCTAGTGTCCAATGGGTTCTTTTGCTACTCTCTTTCCATTTGTTTGAGTTGTAGAATTAATTCTTTGATTTGGGACCTTTCTTCTTTTTGGATATGTGTATTTATTGACATGAATTGGCCTCTGAATGCTAGTTTTGCTGTGTCCCATGAATTCTGGTAGAATGTGTTTTCATTCTTTTTTTAAATTTTTTTAAAAAAGAAATTTGATTGTGGTTTAAATATAAGTTTACAATCTATATCATTTTGCCACATAACACCTGAAACTTTCACCACTGTTCTGCTCTAACTGTTCTCCCTCCCCTGCCACACAGGACAGCACACATCCCCTTTGATCCAGAACTTCCCATGTCCATTTGACAAAGATCTGTCCCCCCTCACCCTATTATCTCATTTCCAATGACGAGCTTCTCTGAAAGCCTCGTGTACACATTTAAGTTCAAAAGTTTGTTGCCAGCCTCCCTCCATGTTTTCTATAGTCCATTTCAAGTTTTGGAGAGCTTCTTGGGTGCTGGGTGTGGTTTGGGATCAGAGACTCCAGGAACCACATTCCCAGGGGACCCTGCAGACTGATGGACCATCAGTATGGCCATGTGGTAGAGTTCTAGTTCTTTTTTTCCCCTCCCCTCCAGTGAGACTCAAATTTGTGAGCTCCATCATGGCTATCACTGGTGGTGGCCAGGCACCATCTGGTTCTTCCAGTCACAAGTCAATGTGGTTACCCACTCATGTGGGTCTCTCGTTTGGGTTCTCTTTCCCCAATGTCATTTTGGTTCTTGGTGATCATCCCTTCCTGCTGAGTTGGGACCATTTGCTGTGCCCTCAGATGGCCACTTGGCAGCTTTTAAGACCCCAGACCCACTCACCAATGCGGGATGCAGAAGTTGTGCCAATTGGTCTTGATTTTCCCCAAGAGCATGGTCCCCGGCCCCCCACCTCAGCTACTTAGTCCTTGCAATATTGGATTAAGATGGAAGGAGTAATCATGTTATGTTGAAGTCCAGTTAACACTGATTTTCTTTCTAGTGTGTCACAGATTTCACCCAACCAAATTTCTATCAACTATCTAATCTAAACTATCTAAATCCCCTCTTGCCCTCTCTCCCTTCCCACCATTGTAGCCATCAAAGAATCTTTTCTTCTATGCATGAGTCTGTTTTTAAGTTCTTATTGTAGGGGTCTCATACAATATTTGTCCTTTTGTTGGTGACTACTTTCACTCAACATAATGTCTTCCAATTGAAACCAGGTTATGAGATGTTTCCTAAAATCATCATTGTTCTTTATCATTGCATAGTGTTCCATTGAATGTATATGTAATAGTTTACCTATCCATTCCTCTGTGGTTGGGCATCTGGGTTGATTTCATCTTTTTGCTGTTTTCCACATGGACTGTGCTGGGATAAACATTCATGTGTATGTATCAATTGGGGTGAATGGCCTTGATTCTGTAGAATATATTCTGAGCAGTGGAATTACTAAGTCAAATGGTATATCTATACCCAACTTTTTAAGGAAGTGCCAGATTGCTTTCCAAAGAGGTTGCACCATTTTGGATTCCCATCAACAGTGTATGAGAGTTCCAATTTCTCCACAGCCTCTCCAGCATTTGTTGTTTTGTGTTTTTTGGATCATGGCCAACCTTGTTGGGGTAAAATGGTTTCTCATTGTAGTTTTGATTTGAATTTCTTTAACAGCTAATGATCATGAGCATGTCCGCATGTTTTGGCTGCCTGGATGTCCTCTTTAGAGAAGTGTCTGTCCATCTCCTTTGCCCATTGCTTAATTGGATGATTTATCTTTTTTGTATTGCTATTTTGTAGTACCTTATAGATTATGGAGATCAAGCGTCAGTCTGACATATAGTTGCCAAGTATTTTTTCCCGTTCTGTAGATGGCCTTTTAATTAATAAATAGATCTTTTAATTAATAAACTCTTTGGATGAGTAAAAGTGTTTGATTCTAAATAGTTCCCATTTACCTATTTTCTCTTCTGTTGTTTGTGGTTTGACAGATTTTGAAGTCTATACACATTATGTATTACAACTTGCATTATTGTTCCTACTTTTTCTTGGATGAGGTTTATTGTTTTAGATTTGATATTTAGGTCTTTTATCCAGTTTGAATTGGTTTTGGTATGAGGTGTAAGACATGGGTCTTGTTTCAGTTTTTCACACATGGATATCCAATTTTGCCAGCACTATTTGTTGAAGAGATTTGTTTTTCCCCCAGTTTAATGTCTTAGGGCCCTTGTCAAATATCAACTGTTCATAGGAAGATGGTGTCATCTCTGGGGTCTCAATTCTGTTCCATTGATCTATCTGTCTCTTTTTGTACCAGTACCAGGCTGTTTGGACTACTGTGGTGGTGTAACAGGTTCTAAAGTCACGTAGTGAGAGGCCTCCCAGTGTGTTCTTCTTTTTCAGTAGTGCTTTACTTATCCAGGGCTTCTTACTTTTCCAAACAAAGTTGGTGATTTGTTTCTCCATCTCATAAAAAAATGTCACTGGAATTTGTACTGGGATTGCATTATACAAAGTAGAATGCTCTGAGTAAAATAGATATTTTCACAATGTTAAGTCTTCCTATCCATGAGCAGGGTAGGTTTCTGCCTTTATCTAAGTCTCTCTTAGTTTCTTGTCGTAAGGGCTTGTAGTTCTCTTTGTAAAGGTCTGTTATTTCTCTGGTTAGATTTATTCTTAGGTATTTTATCTTCTTGGGGGCTATAGTAAATGGTATTGATTTGGTGATTTCTTCCTCAATAATCGTGTTGGTATAAAGGAATCCTACTGATTTACTTATGTTTATCTTGTATTCTGAGACTTTGATGAACTCTTCTATCAGTTTGAGTAGTTTTCTTATGGATTCTTTAGGATCTTCTGCATATACAAACACATCATCTGCAAATACGGAGATTTTGACTTCTTTGCCGATGCAGATGCCCTTTATTCCTTTGTCTTGCTCTGGCCAGAACTTCTAGTATAATGTTGAATAAAATTGGTGAGAGTGGCCATCCTTGTCTAGTTCTTGTTCTCGAGGGAATTCTTTCAGTCTCTTTCCATTCAGGAAGATGGAGGTGGTTGGTTTTGTGTAGATGCCCCTTACTGTGTTGAAGAATTTGCCTTGTACTTCTATTTTGCTGAGAGTTTTTAACATGAATGGGTTTTGGGTTTCATCAAATGCCTTTTGCATCAGTTGACAAAATCAAGTGATTATCTTTTGGGTTCTTCATGTGGCTGATCACATTAATTGTTTTTCTGGTGTTGAATGACACTTGCATGACAGGTATGAATCCAACTTAGTCATGATGAATTAGTTTTTTGATGTGTTGTTGAATTCTATTGGCAAGTATTTTGTTGATGATTTTTGCATCTACGTTCATGAGTTATATTGGTCTGTAATTTTCCTTTTTTTGTGGATCACTCCCTGGCTTTGGTATTAGGATTATGCTGGCTTCATAGAATGAATTTGGGAGTATTGCATCCCTTTCTATGCTGTGAAATAGTCTCAGTAGTACATGAGTTAACTCTTCCCTAAGAATTCTGCGGTGAAGCCATCTGGGCCAGGGGTTTTTTTGTTTAGTAGTCTTTTGATGACTTTTTCAATCTTTTCCTTTGTGATGTGTTTATTAAGTTATTCTACTTCTCCTTGTGATACTTTTGGTAGGTGACATGAATCTAGGAATTTGTCCATTTCCCCCAGGTTTTCAAATCTGTTAGAGTACAGTCTTTCATAGTAGTCTGTTATGACACTTTTGATTTCTGTGGGTTCCACTGGGACATCTCCCATCTCATTTCTTATTCAGATTGTTTGTTTTCTCTTCTGTTTTTCTTTAGTAAGTTTAGTCTATGATTTGTCAGTTTTGTTCGTCTTTTCAAAAAAACCAATGGTTTAGTCAGCCAGTGCTGCTCTAACAGGAATACCACAGAGTGGATGGCTTAACAAAGGAAATTTTACTCTTACACAGTCCAGTAGGCTACAAGTCCAAATTCAGAATGTCTACTCCAGGGGAAGACTTTCTCCCTGTTGGCTCTGGAGGAAAGTCTGGTATTGCATCAGTCTTTGTCCAGGGAACATCTTGGTACAGGAACCTCAGGTCTGAAGGACACACTCTGCAGTGCTGCTTTCTTAATGGTACCAGGTTCCCAATTCTCTGCTTACTTCTCTTTTCTTTTATCTCTTGCAGGACGAAAGCATTAATGGTGGGGCAAGCCATACTCCAGGGAAACTCCCTTTACAGTAGAGCAGGGACGTGACCTTATGAAGAGATTTACATTCTCACCCTAGTCCTTTAACATACAGTATAGGAAATTCACAAACTGGAGGACAATCATAGAATACAGGGACTCATGGCCCAGCCACATGGCTACAGATATTTTGGGGGGGACGCAATTCAATCTGTAACAACCAGCTTTTGGCTTTATCCATTTTTTCAGTTGTTCTTCTATTCTCTAATTCATTTAGTTTGGCTCTAATCTTTATAATCTGTTTCTTTCTGGTGACTGAGGGCTTCCTCTGTTGCTCTCTTTCTACTTGTTCAAGCTGTAGGGTTAATTCTTTGATTTGAGTCCTTTCTTTTCCCAGATATGTGCATTTATTGATATAATTTGACCTCTGAGCACTAGTTTGACTGTATCTCATAAGTTCTGCTATGATGTGTTTTCATTCTCATTTTAATTCATAAATTTCTTTATTTCTTCCTTGATTTCTGCTATAAGCCATGGCTTTTTGAGCAAACTGTTGTTCAGTTTCCATGAGTTCCAATTTCTGTCAATGTTTTTTAATGCTATTGCTTTCTACTTTTATGGCTTTGTGATCTGAGAAGCTGCTTTGGAACAATTCAGTGGTTCAGATTTTGTTGAGATTTGCCTTATGTGCTAACACATGGTCTATTCTGCAAAATGTGCCATGTGTATTGGAGAAGGAAGTGCAGTTACCTGCTGATGGATAAAAGTTCTGTATATGTCAATGAGGTCTAATTAGTTAATTGTTGCAATAAGATCTCCTGTGTCTTCAGTGAGCTTTTTTCTAGATAATTTGTCTGTTACTGAAAGCAGAGTGTTGAAGTCTCCAAGTATTACTGTGAAGTGATCTATCTCATTTTTCAGTGTAGTCATTTAGTCATTGTTCTATGTGTTAGATGCTCTGGTATTGGGAGCATAAATATTTAATATTGTTAAGTCCTGCTTCTGTATTGAACCTTTCAGCAATAAAGATTGACCATCTTTGTCCACAAAGGTGGGTTTTATTAAAATCTATTTTATCTGTGATTCATATTGCCACACCTGTTCTTTGTTCTTGGGCTTTGTGGCTACCCCTATGATCTCCTTGAATATTCTGAGTTTAAACCCAATTCTATCTTCTCTGTATCTTATTAACTTTGTCTCCATCTGAAAGTACTATGACTACTGTGGTATATTCCTCTTATTAATGTGATAGTGTCTTTGTTTTCATGATATGATCACTGGTTCCCTTCTTTTAGGGTTGTAGCTATGATTGAATTTTGTGCCTTCCCTAACTGAGTAGCTTTCTGTATGTTGTGTCCTGCATTGCTTCCTTAAATATACAATGAATGGGTTTGTGTTTCTAAGCAAAAAGCTTCTTTCAGTGTTTTTTGTCATTTTGGTTTGGTTTTTAGAAAGTCTCTAGGCTTCTGTTTATCTGGAAATGTCTTAAATTCATCTTCACATTTGTAAGATAGTTTTTCAGGATATGTAATTCTTGGTTGAAAGTTTTTCTCCTTCAAGGCTTTGAATATATCATCCCGGTGACATAGATATCCAAGATGTGTATAAAACACCACAAAAAATGGATCCCAAAAGAAAGACACCAAGACATATTATAAAGAAGCTTAATGAAATGAAACATAAGCAGAAACTCTTAACAATAGCAAGACTCCAACCAGAGCTAACATTCACAGGGAAGTCCTATATGTTTTCATCTGACTTTTTTGGTAGAAAAAATGCTGGCATGGAGGCATATCAAAATAAGAATTGTAATACAGGAAATTCAACAATCAGAAAACCAACAACAAAAAAGATAAAAAGTCAACCCATAAAGAAGAATGACCCACAATAGAATATGTGATTACTTTTTTTTGTTGGAGTTTTCTCTGTTGCTCTTAATTTCTGTTCTGAGTCATTCTTCTTTATGCATTGAATTTTCATGTTTTTCAGTGTTGGTTTTGTGTTTGTTGAGACCTCTGCGTTGCAATTCTTGTTTTGATATGCTGCATTGTTCTCTTCTTTCATAATTTCAGGAAAGTTTTCTGTCAGCAACTTAGCAAGAACACTGTCTATTTTTTCAGCTATCTCTCTCTGTTCAGGAACTCCAATTAATCATAGACTATTCCTCTTGACAGAGTCCCTCGTGTTTCTTAATGCTTCTTCATTTTTCTTATTTCCTTTCTCTGATTTCTCCTCATAAATGCTGGTTTAAGTCGCTCTGTCCTCACGATCACTGAGTCTGACCTCCAATTCATCAATTCTGCTCTTTTGGCTTTGAATTGTATTGTTGAATTCTTCAGTTTTGTTATTGATGTGTCACATTTCAGAATATGGATGTTCCATCAGTTTGAATAGCTTGCATAAGTTTTCATTTTGTTCTGCTACAGTATGATTAATCTCTAGTAGGGCTGTCTATATAATTCTTTTGTACTCTACCTCTGATAGTTTCAGAAAGGCTTCTTCATCTGGGAAGATTTTGATTAATACAGGAGTTTTCTGGAGCCATGGATGGATGTTTCTTTAAATGCCTGGTGATGGTTTTTTCTTATGGGAAATCTAAAAGCTGTTCAGTTTCTCTGGTATTGCCTTAACAGGGGTTGAGGTGTAGTTCTGAGAAAGGAGTTGGTCACTAGCTGCCTCTGTGTGCTCTGGTGATGAGCCTCAGTGGACTTTCTAGGATGGCAGGCTCTGCCTCCTGGCTGGCAAAGACTACCCTAGTTATGGAGACACTGGGGGGCCATCAACTGACCCTGTGATGTGGGTCACTTAAGGCTGGAAGAGATATGATCGGTCTGCACAGTAGTTATTTCTCCATGCAGCCCTATTTTAAAAAGCTAAAAGTGAGGCAGAGTTAACATGGCAGGCTAGACACATGACTCCTTGATTCCCTCTGAAAAACTAAGACTTGGGTTGATAACTGAGCGGAGCTTTCTGGACATCCCTTGATCCCCTAGGACACGGTACGGGACTGTCATTCTGGAACATATACCAGTAAGCTAGAAAGTTCCTCTGTACCTCGAAATTCCACTCCAGTTGAGAGGACCCCACCCGTGTCCAAAGGTACCTAGAGATTTTAATTCTTTCTTCCTTGTGTTGGCTGGCAGGTGTGGAAGGGACGTGTGCCGGGGCTACTATGAAACACTGTCCTAAAATGAACTGTGTGTCCCACAGCAGAGACACAGTGTATGGGATACCCACATTTTGCAACCTCTGAGGTGGGAACATCACAGCTCCTCCACCCTCCCATTTTGGAGCCCTGCCATAGATTTGCCTCTTTCTCAGCAGGAGGGGCAACTTGCCTAGGAGCTAGTTTGTTCATCTTGGAGGCTGTTACCCAATTGGAGGCCTCACCAAGGTCTATTCCCAGTCTGGGAGACTGTGCCAGCCCGGGGAGCACATTCCCAGAAGAGGGGCTATGTTTAGCACAGTGTTGCCATGTGGGTGGCACACAGCAGGCAGCATTGGCAGCAGTGGACCATCCCTGTTGTGATCCAAAACACAGCAGCTCTGGATGGCCAAGGAGGAGCTGCCTAGTCAGCCGGAAGGAGGGGCCTACTACACCTGGCAGCCTCACTGACTGTGGTTAACAGGTAGGTAGCTTTTAGGTTTTAAAATAAAACTGCCTGGGAAAATATATGCTCTGCAGCCAGACTGCATCTCTTCCAGCCTTCACTGATCCACATCATAGGGTTGGCAGACGACCCCTCAGTGTCTCCATAAGAAGGGCAGTGTCTTTGCCAGCCAGGAGGCAGGGCCTGCCACCCAAGAGAGTCCACTGGACTGAGACACAACAGAACAAAGAGGTGGCTAGTGACCAACTTCACTCTCAGAACTATGACTCAGCTCCTGCTGGGGAAACACCAGAGAAACTAAACAGCCTCTAGATGTCCTATAAGCCACAGAACATTGCCCAGCATTTAAAGAAATATTCTAACATGGACCCAGAAAATTCCAAACATACAGCCTCCAAACACTTCCCAGATGAAGAAGCCTTTCTGAAACTATCAGAGGTCCAGTGCAAAAGATTTACATATAGAACCCTCCTAGAGATTAAATAAAATCCAGCAGAATAAAATGAAAAATTAAGCAAGCTTTTTGAACTGATGGAACATCAACATTCTGAAATGTGACAGATCAATAACAAATTTCAGAATTAGATAATTCAGTTCAAAGCCAAAAGAACAGACTTGATGGATTTGAAATTAGAATTAGTAATATTGAAGACAAAGCTACCAACACCAGCATTCATGAAGAGAAGTCAGAGAAAAGAAATAAAAACAGTGAAGAAGCACTAAGAAACACATGGGACTCTATTGAGAGGAATAATCTATGATTAATTGGAGTTCCTGAATAGAGATAGGTGAAAAGACAGAGAGTATTGTTGACTTGCTGACAAAAACTGCCCTGAAATTCTGAAACAAGAGAACGTAATTATCCAAGATATGTACTGAGTGCCACATAAATTTGGTCCTAAAAGAAAGACACCATGACATACTGTAATCACACTTAATAAAATGAAACATAAGCAGAAACTGTTAAAGGCAGCAAGACTCACACCAAAGCTAACATTCAGAGGGAAGCCCTGTAAATTTTCATCTGACTTCTCAGCAAAAACGATGTTGGCACAGAGGCAGTAGGATGACACATTTAAAACCTTGAAGGAGAAAAACTTCCCACCAAGAATTATACATTCTATAAAACTGTCTTTCAAATATGAAGATGAAATTAACGACATTTGCACATAAACAGATGCTCAGAGACTTTGCCAAAACCAAACCAAACCAAAACTACAAGAAATACTGAAAGAAGGTCTCTGCTTAGAAAAACAAAACCCTTAAGTGTATATTTAAAGAGGATAACAGGACACTAAATACAGAAACCTACTCAGTTAGAAAAGGCAAAAAATTCAATAAAAGCCACAACATTACAAGAAGGGAGCCCATGAACTTATCATGAAAACTAAGATGCCATCACAATAAAATGAGAGATGTACTACAGTAGTTATAGTCCTTTCAGATGCAGGTGAATTTAATAAGATTTGTAGAAACTAAAATTGGGTTTAAACTCAGATTACTAGTGGGGATTACAGGGGTAGCCACAAAGCACAAGAACAATGCAACACATCAAAACAAGAACTGCAATACAGAGGTCTCAACAAACCCAAAACTAACACTGAAAAACATGAAAATTCAATGCGTAAGGAAGAATGACACAGAACAGAACATTAAGAGCAGCAGAGAAAACTCCAAGGCAAAAATAATCACATCAATATGACAGCATTAACACATATGTGTCGATAATTACACTGAATGTAAACAGTCTGAACACTGCAGTAAAGAGACAACAGGTGACATCTTGGATCATAAGATATGACCCATCTATATGGTGCTTACAAGAAACACACTGTGTCCCCCAAAAAATATGTGCAGCCTTGCGGCTGGGCCATGACTCCCAGTATTTTAATTGTTGTCTTCCAGTTTGTGATTTTCCTATGCTGTATGTTAAAGGATTAGGGTGGGACTGTAAATCCCTTTATACGATCACCTACCTGCTGTACTGAGAAGGGAGTTTCCCGGGAGTATGGCTTGTACCACCCTTAATCCTTTCACTTTATGAGAGATAAAAGGAAAAGGAGGCAAGCAGAGAATTGGGAACCTCACAGCATCAAGAGAGCATCACTGAGAGAAGAAAGCATCTTTCAGACCTGAGGTTCCTGTGCCAAGATGCTCCCTGGGCAAAAACTGATGCAATACCAGACTTTCCTCCAGAGCCAACAAGGTGGAAAGTCTTCCCCTGGAGTAGACATCCTGAAATTGGACTTGTAGCCGACCTGACTGTGTAAGAATAAACTTTCCTTTGTTAAAGCCATCTACTTTGTAGTATTTCTGTTAGAGCAGCACTAGCTGACTAAAACAGAATTTGCTATCATGAGGGTGAGGTGCTGCTCTAACAAATAGCTAAAATGTAGAAGCTGTTTTGGAACTTTGAATGGATAGAAGACACAGAGGGAATGGAGGAGAACCATTAAAACCAGAAAAGGTGCAGATGGTGAGAATCAAGCACAGAGGACCGGTGGCAGCAGCAGAACCAGAGGCAGAGCTGGAACTGATCCATTGAGCAAGAGAGCAGAATGCCTGTGCACAGACGCTTCCTGGTGGAATGGGTGCCTCTGAGCACTTGAATCTATGGAGCTAGCCTTGCTTACCCACAGAGCAAGAGAGCTGAGTGCCTTTGTGCAAGAGGCTACCTAGTAAGAGTGGGGAAGGTAGGAAGGGGAGGGCTTATTATTGATTAGATAGTTGATAGAAATTTTATTAGGTGAAAGAAGTGACAGCACACAGCAGAAGGGAAATCAGCTTAACTGGACTTCAACAGAAACTAAAAACTCTTCTATTCCTAGCCTAACATAGCAAAGATAGAGTAGCAGGGGTGAGGGTCCGGGGACCATGCTCTTAGGAGACATACAGGTCAACTGGCATAACTAGCCTATTGTTAAGAGAGTCTTCTGCACCCTATACTGGTGAGTGGCATCTGGGATCTTAAAATCTAGCAAGTTGCCATCTGAGGTAAACAACAAGTGATCTCATCTCAGCTGAATCAGATGATCACCAAGGACACCAAAGATATAAGAGAAAAAAAGCCCAGAGGACAGAAGGACCCACATGCATGGACAATTGTATCAACATATGATCAGAAGAACCAGATGTTGCCCAGCCGCCATCAATGACAGCCGTGAAGGAGCATACAATGTTGGGTTCAAGTGATGACACACAAGAAAAGAGGGGTGCACCTGAAGAATTCCACTAAATAACTGCAACTGGTGGTCCAATGGCCTGGTACTTCCTGTGGGAGCATGGCCCCTAGATCTGCTGTTGCCCCTGATCATTATTCAGTACTGAGGTCAGCTCTTTGGACAGGATGGATCGCACTTGGGGACACAAGATGACCATATCATGTGTCCACTTTACGGTTCTGTGTATCTACAGGAAGCCGTCCTACTGGCCTCTTACTAGGAGGGATTGGATAGGATGGAGAGGAAGGGACAGGAGATTGTTAGCAGAAGATGACATGTATAGAGCAGAAAGGAAGAATGTTCTGGCACTGGGCAAGGAGACCAGAGGGAACTGCATACAGGCAGGTACACAAATTTAACTTGGATTGTATGCAACTTTCTCTCAATCACAATTTTTTTTTAAAAAAAGTTAAAAGCTACCTGACTCCTTACAGAATCAGTCAGGCTGTTAGGTGTGGCAGATCCCTTCTTCTGACTGACAGCAGAGAAACCTCTTCAGTTGTCCCCAGAAGCTATGGCATATTTCAAAGTAGGGAAAGGCTGCTCTGCTGGTGTTGTCACCTGCTGGGTATGTCACCTGTGAGGCAACACTGCGCTAAACGTGGCCTTTCTGCTGGAAAAGCACTCCCCAGACTGGCACTGCCTCTGAGTCTGGGAATTAGCCCCTGTTGAGGCCTCCGCAGGGTAACTTAACCTTCTAGCTGAACAAGATGGTGCCCTGGTCAAGCTACTCCTCGTACCGTGAAAGAGCCGAACCTATGGCAGAGCTCCGAATAGAGAAGGTGGAGGGACTGTGGTGCCTCAGTCTGCTGCTGGGCTCTCAAAACACGGTTATTTCACACACACTGTCTCTCTGCTGTAGCCCACACTGTTCACTTCAGAACTCTGGCTCAGCATAGCTGCCTGCTCATGCCCATCCCCTGCCCACCAGCTAACAAAAAGAAAAAAAAATGTTGAAAATGCCCATACCTTTCGATGGCATAAGCTAGCCATTCAGCGTAAGTGGAGCTCAGCAGGAGAGAGGGAGTTTCCCACTTAGTGGTATGTCGTGTCCAAAGGCACACTGGGTGTCCAGAAAGTTCTGTTCATTAATTAATCCAGGGCTTAGTTTTCAGAGGGAATTAAGGAGATGTGTGTCTAGTCTGCCATATTGACTCCCCTCCCATGATTCTTAATGGTTCTTCATTTTTCTTATTTCTTTTATCTGAATTTTTTTTCTCATAAATGCTGATGTCAGTTGCTTTATCTTCAGTCTGTCTAAATCTGCATTCCAATTCTTCAGTTCTGCTCTTTTGGCTTTCCATTGAGTTGTCTAACTCTTTAATTTTATTATTGATCAGCTGAATTACAGATCACTGATGTTCTAGCAGTTCATATGGCCTGTTTAACTTTTCATTTTGTTCTGTTCCACTTTGCTTAATCTCCATCCTAAGATCTAGAAAGGCTCTATAGATAATTTGTTTGTATTCTACCTCTGATAATTTCAGCAAGACTTCTTCATCTGGGAAGTTTTTTATTGTTTTGGGAGTTTTCTAGAGTCATGGTGGTCGGCTTCTTTAAAAGGTTAGATATTGATTGTTGTTTTCACATCACCAGAAAGCTGTTCAGCTTCTCCAGTGTCACACCAGAGGAAGCTATGGCATAGTTCTAATACAGGACTGAGTAAGGGCATTGCTAGACTTCATTGCCAGCTGCCGCTGTGTACTCTAAGTGCAGCTGTCTTCAGTTCAGCTCTCTGGCGAGGGTGACACTGTTCAGCCCAGTGCTGCTTCTCACTGTGCTGGCTGGCCCCAGCTGGGTCCTCAGGGGTGGCAGGCCCCACCTTCTGGCTGACAAAGAAGGAGACCTACTTGTGCTTACTCTCCAGAGTCATGCCTGCAGACATTATGATGTATCTCAGAGCAGGGAGGAGGGAAGGATGCAGCCACACTCAGCCACCAGCCACCACTGCATTCTGTAGATACAGTTGTCTTAAAAACTGCTTTGTTTATTATTTATTTACTTATTGTGACTGACTGAAAGTGTATAATCCAGTTTTAATTCACATGCCCACCTATGTACAGCTTCTACTGCTCTCCTTGGCTGGTAACAGCATGCTCCTCCTTTCTGTTCTATACATGTCAAATTCTCTTAATGATCTCCTGCCTCTCTTCTCCACCCTCTCCACTCTCTTCCAGTAAGAGGCCAGTAGGATGACGTCCTATAGATGCATAGAACCATAAAGGGGCACACGTGATATAGTCACTCTGTGTTGCCAAGTCCAATCCATTGCTGTCTGAGGAGTTAAATTTGATAATGATCTATGAGCAGGGGTAGCATCAGGTCTGGGGGCCATGCTCCCAGGGGAACCCTAAGGCTGTTCAGACCATCAGTTGCAGTTTCTTAGTGGAGTTCTCAGGATACACCCCTTTTTATTCTTGTATTGCCACCAGTATTCAACTTTGTGAGCCCCATCATGGCTGCCACTGGTGGTGTCAGGCAGCATCTGGTTCTTCTGGTCACATGTTGATGTAGTCACTCACTCATGTGGATCTCTCTGTCTTCTGGGTTCTCTTTCCCCCATGTCGTTTTTGTCCTCAGTCATCATCTGTTCCTGCTGAGTTGGGACCATTTGATGTACCTCAGGTGGCAGCTTGCTAGCTTTTAAGATCCCAGACCACTCACCAATATGGCGTGGGGAAGACCCCCTTAGCAATAGGCTAGTTATGCTAGTTGGTCTTGATGTCCTCCGAGAGCATGGTCCCTGGACTCCTGCCCACACTACTCTGTCCTTGCAATATTGGGTTAAGATGAAAAGAGTTTAAAAACTGCTTTTTTGAAATATCTGCAGATAGGTGGACATGCAAATATAATTTGGATTGTTTACTTTCACTTAATCACAATAAAAAAAAAACCCAAACATGCTTTTTTGCTGACAGAAGCATTGTCCAGCAGCAGCTGGTACCATCCAGGCCCTCAGGAGTGGCAGGCTCTGCCCACTAGCTGACAAAGATGGTGGCCTACTTGTGGAGTCTCTCAGTGGACACGTTATCAGGGCTGTGGTATGGCTTACAGAAGGGTGGAAGAAGGGGACTACCACACTCTGCCGCCAGCCACCACTATGTTCCCTGGATGTAATTGTCTTAAAAACAGCTTTCCTGCTGAGAGAGGCACTGTCCAGTCAGGCACTGGTACCCTGAGCCACCATCCACTGCTGGCTTCTCTGGAAGTGACTGTCATATCACAACCTATCTGCTGCAAGAGATGCTGGGTACTTTGGTACCATAGCTCAGGATGGCAGCCAGCCCCAGCCAGGCTCTCAGGCTTAGCAGTCCCAGTCCCAGCCTCCTGGTTGGCAAAGACGGCATCTGTACCTGTAGGCCTCTTCACTCCTGTGCCAGCAGAAGCAGGACCTTTGCACTTTTGTCTTGCCTCAAGCAAAGGCAGTTTTCTCCTTCTTGTCACCCAGTCCAATCTCATAGTGCTTTGCTGATCTTGGGGCTTCCAGAATGTCCACTCTGCTCTGTTCAACTGTTTTTCTAGGCCTTGATTCTCAGAAGGAATTGAGGAGGTGTGTGACTAGTCTACCATCTTGGTGCCACCCCACTACTCCTGTTCATTTCTTGTGCCTATTTTATAACTGTATTATTTGTCTTTTTGTCATAGAGGTGTTGGATTTTCCTCTTTATTTTTCAGAACATACTTTTGTCCAATTTGTAATAGCCAAATTTTTTCCTGGTCTGTAGTTTCTCTTTTCAGTCTTTTGGTGAAGTCTTTTGATGAGTTTAAGTGTTTAATTTTTGGAAGATCACAGTTATCTAGTGTCTTAGTCATCCCGTGCTACACAAAGTGAAGTTTACTTTCTCACAGTGCGGTAGGCTACAAGTCTGAATTCAGAGCACTGGCTCCAGGGGAAGGCTTTCTATCTCTGTTGGCTCTGGAAGAAGGTTATTGTGTCACATCAAACTTCCTTTGATTTGGGAGCATCTCAGGGCAGGAACCTCAGGTCTGAAGGAGATGCTCTGCTCCTGGCACTGCTTTCTTGATGGTGTGAAGTCCCCAACTCTCTACCTCTTTCCCTTGCCTTTCACTTGCTGTAGGTACAATATCAGGGAGGCACCTTACTAAGGATATTACAGTCCTCTTTAGCGTAATCCAATCTTGCCCGATTAACCACTAGCAGAGTTTAATATTTACAACATAGGAAAATCACAAAATGGAGGACGACTGTACAGCAGTGGAAATCATGGCCCAGCGAAATTGATACAAACATTTTTGTAGGATGTCATTCAATCCAGGACATCTAGATTATATTCAGGAGTTTGTGTTATAGTCTGTATCCTGTTAATGTTATGTGTCGGGGGGTGTAGCACTGAGCTTATTTTTTATTCTATGAAATTGATAGCTCTTGGCTTTATATGTAGTTCTTTCCACCATTGTGAAATAATTTTTGTATATGGTGTGAGGTATGGGTCTGTTTTCATGTTTTTTGCATATGGATGTACAGTTTTGCTAGCACCATTTGTTAAAAAGTTTGTCTTTTTCCCACATATGCTCTTTGTGCTCTTGTTGAAGATCAGGGGACCATTGGTCAATGTATCTGTTATTGTACCATTACCAAGCTGTTTTGATGACTGTGGCTGTGTAGTGGATTCTTGGTTGAGGTGGTGCAAGTTCTTAATTATTTTCTTTCTTCTGGTGACTATGGGCTTCTTTTAATCTTACGTATTTGAGTTGTATGGTTAATATTTTGATTTTGTCTCTTTTTTCTTTTTTGATGTGCATCTATTGCTATAAATGGACCTCTGAAGACTGCCTTTGCTATGTCTCCAGGGTTTTTGTATGATGCATTTTCATTCTCGTTTGATTCTAGGCATTGTTTTTATTCCATCTCCAATTTCTTCTACTACCGAGTGGTTTTCCAGCAGCTTGTTATTCAGTTTCCCTGTAACTGACCTTTTATTCCCTTGTTCTTCCTGTTGTTAATTTCTGCTTTCATGGCTTTGTGAGCAGAGAAGATACTTTGTATTATTTCGATCTTCTGGATTTTGTTGAAGGATGCTCTATGGCCTAAGATGTTGTCTATTCTAGAGAACATTCCACATGCATTGGAAAATAATGTGTACTTTGTGGCTGTTGGTTTGGAGTGTTTTCTGTCTCTGAGGTCAAACTGGCCGATTGTGTACTTTGTCTCTTTGGTGTCTTTGTTGAATTTCTTCCTAGATGTTTTGTCTTTTACCAGGAGTGGTATGTCGGATTCTCCTACTATTATTGTGGAACTTTCCATTTTGTTTTTCAGTCCTGTTAGAATTTATTTCATGTATTTTAGAGCTCTGTCATTAAGTGTGTAGATGTTTATTATGATTATGTCATCAGAATGGATTATTCGTTCAGTTGTTATAGGATGTCTTTGCTTGTCTTTTATGGTGGGTTTTGTTTTAAAGTTTGTTTTATTAAAGATTAGTATTGCCACTCCTGCTGGTTTTGGTAGCCATTTGCTTTATATGTCTTTTATTATCCTTTGATTTTTTTCTTAATTTTATTTTTACTGTGATTAAACTAAAGTATACAACCTAATTTATCTTGATAAACCCTGAGTACATGCCTCTATGCAACTGTATCTGCTCCCCTCACTCTTCCTTTCTATCCGTGTACTTCAGGTATCCCATCAACCAAGATTTGTCCCTTCCCCTTCACCCTCTCCCCTCTCCCCTTTAGACAGGAACTAGTCAGACAGGCTACATCACTCCCATAGTCCAGCCCAATCTTCGAAGAGTTGGCTTCGGTACTGATATCAGTTCAGGGCTAGTAGAAAGTCCAGGAGCTGTATTCTCAGGGGACTCTCTAGAACGTCAGACCATCAAGTCTGGCCTTCTAGTAGAGTTCTAGATCTGCACTACCCTTTTCCTTGGCTACGTCAGAGATTCTACATTGTGTTTCCTGTTAAGGCTGAGCACCATCTAGATCTTCCAGTCTCATGCTGATGTAGTCTCCCAATCATATATGGACCTTCTGTCTCCTGGGCTCATATTTTCCTCATATCTTTGATGTTCTTGATTTTCATCTGTTCCAAGTGGGATGGGACTAGTTAATGTTCCTTGGATGGCAGCTTTCTGGCTTTTAAGACCCCAGGTGCTACTCATCAATATGGGATGCATGACAACTTCTTAGAAAAAAACTAGTTATGCCAGGTGACCTTGATGTCCTCTGAAACTATGGATTCCAGCCCCTTGTCCAGGCTACTCTGCCCCTTAAAATGCTGGGTTTTATCTAGAAAATCTTTTAGCTTATGGTGTAGTCCAGTTGTGCTGACTTCCCTTCTACGGTGTGTTGTCACTCTCTTCACCTAACCGAATTCCTATCCACTATCTAATTTATGAATAACCATCTCTCTCCCACCTCACCCTTGTAGCCATCAAAGATTATCTTCTTCTCCACATAGCCCTTTTCTTAAGTGTGTATAGCAGTGGTCTCATGCAATATTTGCCCTTTTGCAGCTGACTGATTTCACTCAGAATCATGTCTTCTTCTTTTGATTTTTTAATAAATTTATGTCTTGCTTCTACGGTATGTCTCTTGCCAAACCAAGCCAAGTGCCGTCTAGTCGGATCCAACTCATGGCAACCCTATAGACAGCATATTGAAAATTCCTGATTTTTTATTTTTAACATATTCTGTCACTCTCTGGCTCTATGGGTGCATTTAAGTCATTTACAGTCCGTATAATTATTGATAGGTAGTGTGAGTTTGTTGCTGTCATTTATAGTGCTTTTTTGTGGTATTGACATTTTCTGTGTTCTCCTTACTCTCCTGTGCTGAATTCTTTTGGTTTCTGGACTGTTTTTTTCCTTGTAGATTTTATTTTTTTAAAGACTTTACCTCTCTTCTTCATTTTGGTGAGTTGTTAACTTTTTTTGTGGTTACCTTGAAACATACACTTATATCCCTAGGTTTGACTCCTATTACTTGCCTTCCTCTCCATTAGAAAGTTCTATAGCTACACCACTGACTCCCTCTTTTATTACTCTGGCATTGTTGTCATTTACAGACTAATCTCTCTGGTTCCATGTTGTAATTTTTAGTTTCAGATAGTCCTTGAGAGTTCACTTCCAACGTTGGTATGTGGCTGATACAACTTTGTGTGCTAGGTTTAGTCTGTGGTCTGATGTTGTTTTTCCTTATACAGAGGGCTCTCCCTTTAATAACTTTGTAAATTTGCTTTGTTTTTATATCTTACCTTAATTTCTGTTTATCTGAAATGACCCAATTTCACCATCATATTTGAATGTGAGTTTTGCAGGATATATTATTCTTGATTGACAGTGTTCTTTTTTTCTTTTCAAGATTTTATATGTATCATTGCACTGCCTTCTTGCCGGCATAATTTCTGCCAAATAATCAGAGCTTAATGTTATTGCTTCTTTTCTGTATATGACTTTTTGTTTTCCTCAAGCTGCTCTCAGGATTTTTTCTTTGTCTTTGCTTTTAGTGAGTGTGATTCTGAGATGCTTTGGTGACTTTCTTTTGGGCCTATCCTATACGGAGTTTGTTGAACTTCCTGGACGTTCAGCTAATCATGTTTCATGATATTAGGGAAGGTTTCTGTCAGCAGTTGTTCAATGATCATTTTTGTTTTTCCATTTTCTCATTTGCTTTTGATAGTACCCCATGTAATTCTCAGGGTTTCTTCATTGTTCTTTGTTCCTTTTACAGATTTTTCTTCTAATAGAGTTGTAGACAAGTGTTCATCTTCAGTTTCACTGATCCCATCTTTCATCATTTCAAACCTGCTTCTCAGCCTTTCTACAACACCATCCATCTCTGAAATCTTGTTGCTTACCTTTTGGATTTCTAATTGTTGTTTTTGTATGATGTCTAGTTGTGAATTTATTTTGGCATTTCATTTCTGTACTACCTACCTGAGGAAACCCTGGAAACGTAGTGATTTAAGTATTCTGGTTGCTAACCAACAAGTTGGCAGTTTGAATCCACCAGGTGTTCCTTGGAAACTCTGTGGGCAGTTCTGCTCTGTCCTATATTGTCACTACAAGTTGGAATTGACTCAACAGCAGTGGATTTGGTTTTTTAATATATATAACTGAATTCTTCCATATTTTTGTCTGTATTTTTCATGAATCTGTTTACCTTTTCCATGAATTTGTTTATTTTGTCCTCATTTTTGTCTTTATTTTGCTTCAACTCTAAGATAGCTCTGGATAGTGGAAACTTGAACTTCCTGTTAGGTAATGTCAGTGCCTTTTCTCGTATTGGAAAGTCATCTACTGTTTTGTTTTGGATGACTTCCAAGCCATCCTTTCCTGTTTTCCTGCTTTTTAAAATGTGCTTTGATATTGTTGCCTGTCTTGAGGACCTTAAGTAGTTATTTTCTTCATTTATTTGTAGACTGTAGATCTGTTTGTTTTGTCCTGCTTTTTAATTTTATTTGTTATATCACAGAAGGTGGGCTTGTATTCTTTTTTTGTTTCCTCTTCTGTGAGCAGGATACTGTTCACATCCTTGTCCAGTGGACCAAGCCAGTTGATCATCTCTGATACAGCAAGGCAGGTCCTGCTGAAGGAAAGGGGCCAAGATGGGTTCTTTGTGACAGATACTAGGGCTGGAAGGCTGTGCCAGGAATCAGTGCTGGACAAATTCCAGTAAGTCATGCCTGTGCTGTTTTGGGGTGTGTTGTTCAGCATACAGTGCAGGTAGGCTGGAAGAAGGGGGAGATTGTGATATGTGGAGCTAATGTGGGCGTGAAAAAGAGGAGAAAGCAAAGAGAGAAACAGGCACCAAGAACAAACAAACAAAAGTGTGCAAAGGGAGCTTGCCATTGCTGTGCAGAGTTGATAAATTGAGAAATGTACAAAAACAAAATGGGAAAAAAGGTAAAGGAAATAAATAAATAAATATTAGACAGAAAAGAAAAGTGCAGCTCCTATGGATCCTACCAGTGTGGCTGTGAAGACTGGTGGAATGACTCCCAGGCCACGCAGTAAAGCCTGACTAGAAGGGTTATAGACATCACACTATACCCAGTATTCAGGAGACAGGAAAAAGAAGATAAGTATAGGGAGAAGAAACAAGAATGAAGAAAAGAGAAAAAGAAATACCTTCAGGGATCCTGCCAATGTGGTTGCACAGACTGGAGATGTCACTACTCAGCTACACAATAAAGCCTGGCTAGAAGAGGCTGGCTTCCAAGCCACAAGAAGAAAAAGAAAACAAACAAATCAAAATGAAACCCCCAGGGAACCCACCAGTTTGGTGGTGCTGGCTGGGGAAACAGTTCTCCAGATGAGTAACACTTTACAGCCTTTCAAGAAGAAGCAAATAAGGCACACAAAGCCAGGTATTTGAGAAAAAATAAGGGGAAGTAGGAGAGGCACAAAAGAAGTGGGAAAAAGCAACAGTAGCAAGAAACAAATGGCACCGAGAGCTGGCCAGTTTGTGTAGATCACAACTAGGTGGTGTGGGGCTGAAGCCACTGACTCTCAGCCAAGAGAATGCAGCTGGCAGAAAGCAGAGGAAACCAGCCAGGGGATGAGTAAGGTAGAGAATGAAAAAAGAATGCCACCAGTTACTTAATGCTGTGTCCCTTGCTGGGAGCTCCATGAAGTTGCTTTCCCTTATTTCCTATCCACTTATCTCCAGTGTAGGTGTGACAAATCCAAGCAGCACAAATCATGTTCTTCCTGGCTGGCCAAGTGATCACAGCCAGCTAGGTAGCAGCTGAGGTAGAGTAGCAGGGAGAGAGCTAGGGGTGGGCAAATGTATATCACTGGTCACCAGGTACTATCACCTGCTGGAAGCTCCATGAAGTCACTCTCCCATATTCCCTATTCACTGATCTCCAGCAGGAGTCCAAGATGGTGAATCCATGCTGTATTAGCTGATAGGGGACTTCTGTATGTTAGTCTGTCCTTTCTCTCTTTTATCTGACAGTTTCTTATTCCATTTGGTGCTTAGCTGAGTTCTTCATCTCTTCATTTGATGCTTATGGTTCCAGGATTTACATTTGTCTCTGTTGTACCTAGTTTTGGAGTCTTTGCTGGAGAGGGACAGCATGATGTTTCTTTCTATAGCACTGTTTTGGCTCTGCCTTTTCTATGGAATCTTTGATCAAAATGTTCAGTCATGGTAGTTGGGTACCACATTGTTCTTCTGGCCTCCAGGCAAGGGAGGGGAGGCAGTTCATGAAGGCAATTAGTGACACATTCTCATTTTTTCCTCCTATTCCTGATTTTCCTTCCTTCTCTGTTGCTCCACAGTTGGCGAATAGAGACCAATTGTGCCATGGATGACAGCTTGCAATCTTTTAAGACTTCAGGCACTGTACAGTGAACTAGGAGGTAGACTAGAAGCATTAAACCTGTTATTAGGACTCGATGGCACTTGGCTTGGCTAACTGAGATATTCCATTGAAACCATGACCTTAAATCTCCAAACCAAGTAACCAGACCTCACGAGGTGTTTGTTTTGTACATTAGCAGTGTCAATACCCACTTTTTTCGCCTTTGTTTTAAATCTGGCTGTGGTGCAATGGATCACTTTTGTGTGACCTTTCTTGCTATGGCCTTGTAACTCCCACACAAATGATTTGGTGGGACTGCATAAATAGAATAATGTGACCCACAATGGGGATTGGTCAATTTTGCCATTCTCTAGGCTTGAAATGAGCCATCCCAGAGGTGAGAAGAAGAACCCACCACCACCAAGAAAGGAGAACCAAAAGTGGAACATGTCCTTTGAACCCTGGATCCTTGCACACAGAAGCTTCCAGAATCAAGAAACTGAGACAGCATCATAACACAAGGTGGAGAGAAGTAGTGGCACATAAACAGTGGCAGGAGAGACTGGCAGGTGATGGAGCATTGGGATTCTCGATCCATGGACTGAGAAAGCTAAGTGTCTTTGGGTCAAGGCTTACAGGTAGAGTGGGGTGCTTCAGGACACTTACCAGCAGAGCTAGAAGAGCTTTGTGATACTTGACCAGGTAAGGCAGAGGCCAAGTTCCAGAAAGAGATATGTCTGTAAGCATAGCTGAGAAGATGCTGTCATGATGAAAGACTGTATCTTGAACATTCGTAAACCTGAAATATAACCTGCTACTTCACTGATAAGCCCAAAATCATGAATATTGTCTGTGAGTTATGTGTGGACATTTGAATGAATTGTGGAACCCAGCACAGAAGTGGAGAATGCCAAGGGAAGGATATTTGGTGTCAGAACTGAAAATATGACAGAGAGAGGAGGCATACATACTCTCTACCTCATGGAAATCAGACATGGGCTATTCATCTTCATTCTCCTTCCCCCTTGTGAAGCATCTGAAAATACCATGCTTGAATCAGGCACAATTTGGTGTTCAAGGCAACACTTTTGCTTTTCAACATTTTAATGAAGTCTTTTGCAACAGGTTGTCCAGTGCAATACATCCTTTGACTTCTTGACTGCTGTTTCCATGAGCATTGATTGTGGATCCAAGTAAAATGAAATCTGTGAAAATGTCAACCTTTTCTCCTTTTTATCATGATGTTGCTTATTGGTCCAGTTGTGAGGTTTTTTTTTTTTTTTTTAACATTGAAATGTAATCCATACCAAAGGTTCTGCTTTTTCACTTTCATTAGCAAGTACCCCAGGTCCTCTCCACTTTCAGCAAGCAAGGTTATGTCACCTGGGTATTGGAGGTTAATGAATTTTCTACCAATTTTGATACCTTTGTTTTCTCCATACAGTCTAGTTTCTTGGATTATTTCCTCAACATACAGACTGAATAAGTATGGAGGAAGAAATCAACCAACTTTATCTTACAGAACACTCCACCCAGCAGCAGCAAAATATACTGTTTTCTGATGCGCACAGACCATTCTCTAGAATAGACCACATGTTAGGCAATAAAGCAGTCCTTAACAAAATTCAAAGTACTGAAATACTGCAAAGCATCTTTTCAGATCATAAAACCATAAAAATTGAAATCAATAGCAGAAAAAGCAAGGGGAAAAGATCAAGCACATGGAAACTGAGCGACACATTGCTTGAAAATGATGGAGTGATAAAAGAAATCAAAGATGTAGTAAAGACGTTCACAGACAAATGAGAATGTAAGCATATCCTACCAGAAACTGAGACAGCTAAATCAGTGGTCAGAGGTCAATTTATTTTGATAAATGCACACATCCAAAAAGACAAAAGGGCTTGAATCAAAGTATTAACCCTTCAACTGGAACAAGTAGAAAGACAGTAGCAAAAGAAGCCCTCAGTCACCAGAAGAAAGCAAATAATAAAAATTAGAGCAGAACTAATTGAATTAGAAAATAGATAAAGATTGAAATATCAGTTAACAAGGCAAAAAGCTAGCTCTTTAAAAAGATCAACAAAATCAATAAAATGTTGGCCAAACTGACAAAAGAAAAACAGGAGAGAAAGCAAATAACCTGAATAAGCAAAGAGGTGAGTGGCATCACAATAGATCCAGTTAAAAAATCATAAAGAATACTAGGAAAAATTGTACTGTAACAAATTTGAAAATCTTGAGAAAATGGACAAATTTCTAGAAACACACTGACTACCTAAATTAACACAAACAGAGATAGAACAACTAAATAAACACATAACAAAAGAAGAGACTGAAAAGATAATTTAAAAACAGCCAAGTTAAAAAACCCTGGCTCTGGTGGCTTCACTGGAGAATTCTACCAAACTTTCAGAGAAGAGTTAATGTAACTACTACTAAAGGTATTTCAGAGCATCAAAAAGAATGAAGTAATCACAAATTCATTCTATGAAGCCAATATAACCCTTATACCAAAACCAGGGAAAGACAGCACAAAGGAGAATTAAGGACCCATATCTATCATGAACCTAGATGCAAAATTTTTCAACAAATTCTAGCCAATAGAATTCGACCACTTATCAAAAAAATAATTCACCATGGCCCAGTAGTATTCATACCAAGAATTCAGGGATGGTTCAATATTAGAAAAACAATCAATGTAGTCAACCACATAAATAAACCAAAAGACATGAAGCACTTGATTTTCTCAATTGATGCAAAAAAGACATCGACAAAGTCCAACACCCATTTCATGTTAAAAACTCTCAGAAGGGAAATTCCCTAATGTAATAAAGGAAATATATGTAAAGCCAACAACCAACGTCATGCTAAATGGACAGAGAGTCTCCAAGCATTTGCGTGGAAAACAGGAATCAGATAAGAGTACCCTTTGTAATCACTTTTATTCAACATTGTGCTGAAAGTTCTAGCCAGAGCAATCAGGGAAAAAAAGAAATAAAGGGCATGCAAATTGATAAGGAAGAAGTAAAAGTATCTCTATTTGCAGATGATATGATCTTATACACTGAAAGTCCTAAAGAATCTATCAGAAAACAAACAAAAAACTATTAGACCTAACTGAAGAGTTCAGCAAATTATTAGGACACAAGATAAACATACAAAAATTAGTTGGATTCCTCTACACCAACAAAGAGAATGTCAAAGAGGAAATCAACATGTCAATGCCATTTACAATAGCCCCCAAGAAGATAAAATACTTAGCAATAAACCTAACAAGGGAATAAAAGACCTATATGGAGAAAACTACAAGATGCTACTGCAAGAAACCAAAAAAGCACTGTATAAGTGGAGAAAACTCCCTTGCCCATGGATAGGAAGACTCAACTTCAGGAAAATGTCTATTGTACCCCAAGCAACCTATAGATACAATGCAATCTGGACGCAAATTCAAATAGCGTTTTTTAATGAGATGAAACAAATCACCAGCTTCATGTAGAAAGGGTAGAAGCCCTGGATACGTGAAGCATTACTGAAGAGGAACAAACAGGGAGTCCTCACACTGCCTGACTTTAGAACCTGTAACACTGCTACAGTAATCAAAACAATTTGATACTGGTACAACAGACACACAAACCAATGGAACAGAATGGAGAAACCAAACATATTTGATAAAAATCCAAAATTCATAAGATGTGGAAAAGACAGTCTCTTTAACAAATAGTATTGGCATAACTGGATATCTATCTGCAAAAAAATCAGACAAGAGCCACTCCTAACACCATGCACAAAATTTAAGTCAACATGAATGAGACCTATTCTAAAATGATAAAAGTCATGAGAAAAAATAAGGACAATGCTGGGAGCCCCAACACAAGGCACAAACAGATTACAAAACATTAATAACACTGCACAAACACCAGAAGGGAAAATAGGTAACTGAGATCTCTTAAAATCAAACATTTATGGTTATCCAAAGACTTCACCAAGAAAATACAAGATAACCACAGACTGGGAAAAATATTTTGCGTACAAAAATCCAACCAACATCTAATCTCTAAAATCTGTGGCCAAGTGCCGTCGAGTCAGAGCCGACTCATGTAAGATACTGCAAAATCTCAATAACAAAAAGACAAACAATCCAATTTAAAAATGGGCAAAGGATGTGAACAAACATGTCACCAAAGAAGACATTTGGGTGGTATTTTAGTCAGCTAGTGCTGCTTTAACAGAAATACCACAGAGTGGATGGCTTTAACAAAGGAAAGTTTATTCTTACATAATCCAGGAGCCTACAAGTCCACAGTCAGGATGTTCACTCCATGGGAAGGCTTTCCGCCTTGTCGGCTCTGGATGAAAGTCCGGTATTGCATCAGTCTTTGTCCAGGGCACATCTTGGCGTGGGAACCTCAGGTCTGAAGGACGTGCTCTTCTCCCAGTGCTGCTTTCTTGATGCTGTGAGGTTTCCAATTCTCGGCTTGCCTCTCCTTCCTTTTATCTCTTGTAGAAAACTAGGATTAAGGGTGGTGCAAGTCATACTCCAAGGAAACTCCCTTCAAGTGGAGCAGGGAGGTAATCCTATAAAGGGATTTACAGTCACATCCTAATCGTTTAACATACAGCATAGGAAAATCACAAAATGGAGGACAATCATAAAATGTTGGGAATCATGGCCCAGTCACATGGCTGCACATATTTTTGGGAGGACATGACAGATGGTTAACAGATACATGAGAAAATGGTCTGAATCGTTAGGCATTAAAGAAATGTAAATTAAAGCTACAATGAAATAAGGCTGATATTAATCCAAAAACACAAAATAATAAATGTTGTAGAGCTTGTGGAGAGACTGCAACAGTTATGCACTGCTGGTGGGTTTGTAAAATGGTACAATCACCTTGGAAATCTATTTGGTGTTTTCTTAAAAAGCTATAAATAGAATTACCATACAATTCAGCAATCTTACTTCTTGGAATATATCCTAGAGAAACATGAGTTGCCACACAAATAGATATATGCCCACCAATAACCATCTTAGCACTGTTCACAATAGTAAAATGACAGACTCAACCTAGGTGCCTATCAATAGAAGGCTGGATAAACTATGGTAAATTTACTCAATGTAATGTTATGCAATGATAATGAACAATGATGAATTCGGGAATTATCTCATAAAATGTAAGAATCTAGGAGTTATTATGCTGAGCAAAATTAGTCAATTGCAAAAGGATACACAGTATGAGATCACTCTTATAATAATTCAACAATTGATTTAAACATAGGAAATATCCTTTGATAGTTATGAGGGGTGATGGGAAGGAGAGGGGTAGTCACCAATTAGATAACAAGAATTGTTTTAGGTGAAGGGAAAGACAACACACATCAGAGGAGAGCCAGCCGAAGTCAGCATAAATGCTCTAAACCCAAAGACTGGAAATATTCTAATGAAACACTTCTCAGGATAAAGTACCAGGGTCAGGAGTCTGGGGACCATTCTTTCAGGTGACATCTAAGTCAACCGGCATAACAAAGATTTTTAAGCATATGTTCTGTGTCCCACTCGGGTTGGTTGTGTTTGGGGTCTTAAAAGCTAGCAAGTAGCCGCTTAAGAAGCATTAATTGGTCTCAGTCCACCTGGAGCAAAGGCCAAAGAAGGGCATCAAGGATATAAGGAAAGTGTGAGCCCAAGAGACAGACAAGGCCAGACAACCAGAGGCTACATCAGTATTAGGCCAGAGAAAGTAGATGGTGCCTTCCTGGGGAGCTGCCCTTATAGGGAACTCAACAAAGAGTCCCTGATGAAACAGCAGAAATGTGCAGAGCTCAAACTCTAGTAAAAAGACTAGACTTGATGATCCCACACATTGAAGAATTGCTGGGAGACATGGTCTCTGACCTGTCTATTAGCCCTGAACTGAAACCATTCTGGAAGCCAACTTCTCAGACAAAGATTGAATTGGTATATGAGATGTAAAGTGACACTGGTGAAGAGTGTGCTTGTTTAACTGGGTGGATACAAGATACTAACTGGGCAGGTCCTGTAAGGAGGTGAGAGACGATGACAGTGGGGGACAGGAGCTGGATAAATGGACATGGGAAATATGGAGTGGAAAGGAGGATGGTGCTGTTACAGTGTGGTGAGAGCACCTAAGGTCACAGGGCAAAATGTGTGTAAGTTTTTGCATGAGAAACTGACTGGAATTATAAACTTCCATCTAAACCACAGTTAAACAATTAAAAAGTTATATAAAAAATGCAAAAATAAAAAATATGGTGGAAGCATATTACCCTGACACACATCTTTCTTGATTTTAACCCATGCATATTTCCCTTGCTGTGCTTGACTAACTTTCTCTTGGTCTATGTATAGGTTCTATATGAGCACAATTAAGTGTTTTAGAATTCTCATTCTTCACAGTGTTATCTATAATTTATAATGATCCACATAGTTGAATCCCTTTGAACAGTCAATAAAACACAAGTAGACATCTTTCTGGTATTCTCTGCTTTCAGTCAAGATCATTAGAAATTATATCCCTTGTTCCTTGTCCTCTTCTGAGTCTGGCTTGAATTTCTGGTTTCATAAAGCCGAAAACTAAACCCACTGCTGTCAAGTCAATTCCATCTCACAGCATCTGAATAAAATAGAGTAGAATTGCCTAACAGAGTTTCCAAACTGCCAGCCACCATTCCTCCAGAATCCCTTTATTATGTTGAATTTTCCTTCTTTGGTCATTAAAATTGTGTGTCACCTCGAATGAGCCATGATTTTCAGAATTTGGCAGTTATAATGTTGTTTAGCAGTCGTACAATGCTGTGATGACCTCTGTGATTAGATCTAATATAATGGGATTAAATTCATGGTGGAATCAGCTGTGAGTAGCCAATCAGTTGAAGAGGCGTTTCCTTGGGAGTGTGAACTGTATGCCATATCAGTGGACTTTCTGGCAAGTTTCATGATATTTACTCACTCTGAATCTTACAGCTGGCTCCTGTTTCTCTGACTTTGATTTCTTGGACTTGAGCTAGCAGTTTACATTCCATCTGTCTTCATCACTGGGTTCTTTGAGAGACAGTTTTACAAGATACATTCTTCTTGGTTGGCAGCTTTTGTCTTTCAAGTTTTTATATATGTCGTCCCATTGCCTTCTTGCTTGCACGGTTTCTTCTGAGTAATAAGAGCTTAGTCTTATTGTTTCTCTTCCTTTTTTTCGTGAGCTGCTCTTGGGATTCTTTCATTGTCTTTGATTTTAGAGAGTGTGATTATGATATGTCTTGATGACTTTCTTTAGGAATCTATCCTATGTGGTTTCTCTGAGCTTCTTGGATGATTGATGTCTGTTTTAATTATCTAGTGTGCTTTCACAGGAACATCATAAGTAGATGGCTTTAAAAAGAGAAATTTTGTCACAGTGCAGTAGGCTAAAAGTCCAAGTCTGAGATATCAGCTCCTGGGGAAAGCTTTCTTTGCTGGCACTGGAGGAAGGTCCTTGTCATCAGTCTTTCCATGGACTAGAAGCTTTTGAGGCTCAGAGACTCCAGACCTTTCCAAAGGATGCACTCAGCTCCTGGCACTGCTTTTGGTGGTATGAGGTACCCAAATGTTTCTGCTAGCTTCTCTCTTTTATATCTCAAGAGACTACCCCAAGGCACAAAACAAACTTACACATTGAATCTTGCTCTACCGACATAACTGCTGCCCATCCCCCCTCATTAACATCAAAGAGGCAGGAATTCCAACATAGAAGAGCATCACTCAATATTAGGAATTATGGACAGCTAAATTGCTGCAGATGTTTTAAGGAACACAGTTCAATCCATGATAGTGTCATAGGTTCAGTTATGTTCCCCCTAAAATGTATGTAACAGTGTGGCTGGGCTGTGATCCCCAGTATTTTCTGACTGTCCTCCATTTTGCGATTTTCCCATGCTATAAATTCTAGTGTGCCTGTAGTTAATAAATAGGATTATGTTAAAGAGGATTAGAGTGGAACTGCAGCACCCTTCCTGAGGTCGCCTTCCTGCTCCAGTGTAAAGGGAGCTTCTCTGGAGAGTGGCATGCACTACCTTTTATCTTTTTCTCCTGTAAGAGATAAAAGGAAAGGGAAGCACGTGGAGTGGAGTGCCTTACATCACCACGAAAGTAGCACTGAAAGCACAGTGTATTCTTTGGAAGTGAGGTTCCTGTGCCAAGACCCTCTTAGACCACAGAAAGACTAACGAAGCACAAAGACCCTCCTCCAGAGCTGATGAAGAGGGAAAGTCTTCCCCTGGAGTAGACACCCTGAATTTGGTCTTGTAGCCTACTGAACTGTGTAAGAATAAACTTTTCTTTGTTAAATCTGTACATTCGTGGTATTTCTGTTAGAGCACTACTGCTAGATGACTAAAATAGGCACTGAGGAAGCCAGCTAATGGAGACAGTGCAGACTGGGGTGGCTGTGAGCTGGTGTCTCTCTGGCCTAGCAACCACGACCTGTTGGACAGTGG
The DNA here is from genome assembly GCA_028571685.1 of Heterohyrax brucei. NCBI lineage: Eukaryota > Metazoa > Chordata > Mammalia > Hyracoidea > Procaviidae > Heterohyrax > Heterohyrax brucei. The sequence goes on from CM053156.1 coordinate 215,981, forward strand.
CAGAGGCAACCTGCAGGGCAAAAGGATGAGGGGTGGGAAGTGTGTATCTCTGGTTGCCCCGTGTTCTGTCTGCTGTTGGGAGCTTCATGATGTCGTGTTCCCACACTCTCTGTCCAGTCTCATTGCTGGCCATGTGCTGTAAGACAGCGAAGCTGTGCTGCAGTAGCTGGCAGGGGACCTCCTTTCTGTAGCTCTCCTCATTTTTTTGTTTTCTGCCAGTTTCTTTTTCCTTTCAGTGCTGGGTCTAGTTCTTTATCCCTTCGTCTGATGTATAGAGTTTCAGGATTGATGCCTCTATCTGTTTCAGTTTTTTTCAGATCTTCGCTACAGAGGGACAGCATGGTGTTTCTGACCATGATTGTCATCCTTGGCCTATTTTTAATTAGATTAGTTCTTACAAATTGTAGAAATTTTATGTGTATCTTGGATATTAGACCATTACTGAATATATGGTTCCCAAAGGTTGTGTAGGCTGTGCTTTACTCTTTTGATAAAGTCCTTTGATGAACATAAGTATTTAACTTTTATGAGGTCCTAAATATTAATTTGGAAATCTTGGTGACATAGTGGTTGGGAGCTACATCTGCTTACCACAATGTCAGCAGTTCAAGTCCACTAGCCATTCCTTGGAAATTCTATGGGGTCATTTTATTCTGTCTCACAGGTTTACTGTGAGTCAGAATCAACTTGATAGCAACAGGTTTGGGTATTCTTGGTTTGAAATATTTATTTTGTCTTCTCTTGCTCAAGTATTTGTTTTTATATTTGATAATCTACCATTAAATGAAAATTTGTGTCCTAGAGCTTTGCCCTTATATTATCTTCCAAGAACTTTATGATTTTAGGCTTAACATTTATGGCCTTGATCTATCTTAAAATACTTTTGTGCATGATGTGAGGCATAAATCATGCTTCACTTTTCTGCATATGGAAATACAGTTTCTCCAGCACTACCTGTGGAAGAGACTGTTCTTTCTCAGTTGAATAGAGTTAGCACCCTTGTTGAAAATCAGTTAACCTTATATTTTTGGATTTATTTTTGAGCATTTAGTTGTATTCCATTGGTATATGTATCTCCACGTAGTAAACCAGTACCAGGCTATTTTGGTTATTACAGCTGTGTGACATGTTTTGAAATTAGAAAATATGAGGCTTCCTACTTTGTTCTTCTTTAAAATTGCTTTGGTTATTTGGGGTCTCTTGCCTTTCCATGAAAAGAGAAGGATTAGTTTTCCCATTTCTTTAAAAAAATTGTTAAAATTTTGATTGGAAATCTGGTGAATCTTTGATCACTTTGGATATTATTGAAATTTTCACATTGTTTAGTCTTCTAATCCATGAGCATAGACTATCTTTCCATTGATTTAGGTCTGTTACAGTTTCTTGCAGCATTGTTTTATAGCTTTTATTGTAGAAGTACTTTACAGACTTGGTTAGCTTTATTCACAGGCATTCTCTCCATGTGCCTGTCATGGACTGAATTGTGTCCCTCTAAAAATGAATATAGTATTTTGTTTAGGCCATCATTCCTGGTATTGTATGATGTTCTTATGTGCTGTAAATCCTGCCTCTATGATGTTAACATGGGAGGATAGGTGGCAGTTGTGTTAGTGAGGCAGGACTCAATCTATGAGATTGTATTGTGTCTTGGGGCAATCTCTTGGAATATAAAGAAAAGGGAAGCAAGCAGAGAGTTGAGGACCTCCTATCAACAGCAAAGAAGCAGTACCAGGAGCAGAGCAAGTCCCTGGACCCAGGGTCCCTGTGCCTCAGAATCTCCTAGTCCAGGGGAATATTGATGCCAAGGACCTTCCTCTAGAGCCAAAAGAGACTTTCCTTGGAGCTGATGCCCTGAATTTGGACTTTTAGCCTGTTTTCTGTGAGAAGATGAATTTCTCTTTGTTAAAGCCATGCACTTGTAGTATTTCTGTTACAGCAGCACTATATGACTGAGACAAAATTTAGTATTGAGAGTAAGATACTGTTCTACAGATGAAGGGTCTTCCAACAAGAGTGTCCTATCTTTTAACTTGAATAAAACAAGTTGTGTATATGATACTGTTTTCATTGTTTTATTACTTTTAAGTACATTTGGTGGCATTACGTATGGGAAAGAACTTTGAGTAAATGTCCATCACGGCATCTTCCAAATGGGGCCAAAAGTAGTCAGTTATCATAGCCTGATATCTTTTGACATCGACAGTCATGCCTTTCCTTATTTGGTTTGGAAAGAAGGGCCAGTGATTCTGCCAGATCAAAATCTGTACCAAATGGTAATTCTTTTGGGGTGGAATGGATGTTCTTGAATCTCCATTGGATTCTCATTTGTCCAGATGTGACAGCTCTGTTTGTTAACAAAATCATTCATTCAAAAATGGGCCTCATTGCTGAAGATGATTTTTCAGTCAAAAGCGGGATCACCTTCCAGTTGCTCTAGAGCCCAGTCAGCAAATGTATTGTGCAATCTGTGGTCACTGAACTTCAGTACTTGAGTTAAAACAATCTTGTGAGGGTAAAGTTTCAAATTCAGATGCAAAATACACCAAATTATGGTTGATGGAAGGCCCAGTTCTCGTGCTCAGCAAGAAATTGATTGGGATAGATTCTTGTATATACTCCAATGAACCATGATGGTGTTTTCATTGGAATGTGTGGTTCCTTGACACACAAGTGTTGTTTGATTGGCAGTAGACCCAGTTGTCCCAAATGTTTTGATTAGATGTCAAATTTTTCTCTCAGTGGGATGATTATGTACATTGTAAATTTCATGTGACACATAGAAAGTTTGGTGTATGGAACACCCACTTTGGTAACAAACTTTAATAATTGCAATGTATGGTGGAATTGGATAACTTTGTATGGATATTTGTCAAGACTAATAAAAAAGTGATTAATATGGCTGCTATAGCTTCACAAATATGGCTGTGGGGAGCTGTCAAAATTGATGTTGTTGTTAGCTGCCATCCAGTCGGTTCCAACTCATAGTGACCCTATGAACAACAAAATGAAACACTGCCCAGTCTTGTGCCATGTCCACAATCGTTTTTATGCTTAAGCCCAGTGTTGCGGCCACTGTGTCAATCTACCTTGTTGAGAGTCTTCCTCTTTTTTTTGCTGATTCTCCACTTTACCAACCATGATGCCCTTTTCCAGGGACTGATTCTTCCTGACAACATGTTCAAAGCATGTGAGATGCAGTCTTGCCATTTTGGCTTCCAAAGAGCACTCTGGTTGTGTCTACTTCTTCCAGAACAGATCTGTTTGTTCTTTTGGCAGTCCATGGTGCATTCAACATTCTTCTCCAACACCGTAATTCAAAGGCATCAATTCTTATTCTGTCTTCTTTGTTCATTGTCCAGCTTTCACATGAACATGATGTGATTGAAAATACTGTGGCTTGGGTCAGGCACATTTTAGTCTTCGAGGTGACGTCTTTATTTTTGAATACTTTAAAGAGGTCCTTTAGAGCAGATTTTCCCAATGCAACGTGTCTTTTGATTTCCTGACTGCTGCTTCCATGGAAGTTGATTGTGGACCTAAGTAAAATGAAATCCTTGACGACCTCAATCCTTTCCCCATTTATGACAGTGTTGCTTACTGGTCCACTTGTGAGGATTTTTATTTTCCTGATGTTGAAGTGCAATCCATATGGAACACTGTGGTCCTTGATCTTCATCAGTAAGTGTCTCATATCTTCTTCATTTCCAGCAAGTAAGATGATGTCGTCTGCCTAACGCAGTTCATAAATGAGTAGTCCTCCAATCCTGATGCCTCATTCTTTGTATAATCCAGCTTCTTAGATTATTTGTTCAGCACACAGATTAAAAAGGTGTGGTGAAAGGATACAGCCCTGATGCATACCTTTCCTGACTTTAAACCATGCAGTGTCCCCTTGTTCTGTTTGCACCAGTGCCTCTTGATCCATATACAGATTCCTCAAAAGCACAATTAGATGTTCTGGAATTCCCATTCTCTGCAAAGTTAGCCACAATTTAGTGTGATCCATACTGCCAAATGCTTTTGCACAGTCAATGAAACACAAGTAAACATTTTTCTGGTATTTTTTGCTTTTGGCCAAGATCCATCTGACATCAAAGGTGATATCTCTGGTTCTACACCCTCTTCTGAATCCAGCTTGATTATCAGGCAGTTCCTTGTCAATGTACTTTTGCAGTCACTTTTAAATGATCTTGAGCAAAATTTTACTTTTGTGTGATTTCAATGATATTGTTCAGTTATTTCCACATTCGGTTGGATGACCTTTCTTTGGAATGGGCATAGATATGGATCTCTTCCAGTCAGTTGGCTGGATAGCTGTCCTCCAAATTTCTTGGCATAGATGAGTGAGCACTTCCAGAGCTGCATCTATTTGTTGAAATATCTCAGTTGATATTCCATCAGTTCCTGGATCCTTGTTTTTTGCCAGTGCCTTCAATGCAGCTTTGACGTCTTCCTGCAGTACCATTGGTTCCTGATCACATGCTACCTCTTCAAATGGCTGAACATAGATTAGCTCTTACTGGTGTAATGACTCTGTGTATTCCTTCCATCTTCTTTTGATACTCCCTGAATTTTTTAATAGGTTAATAATGGAAATGGAAAACCAGAAGGGAAGAACACGTTCTGTCAAAAACAGTACCTCCACATTGGAAGACCTTTTATCTAAAATGTGGAAGTGCTTTTGAAACTGTGAATGGTTAGAAGACTCAGAAGGAACTGAGGAGAATGGTTAACACTTACGAAGACACAGATAGTGTTTTAGTCAGCTAGGGCTGCTCTAACAGAAATATCACAGAGTGGATGGCTTTAACAAAGAAAGATTTATTCTTACACAGTCTGGTAGGTTGCAAGTCCATATTCAGGGTGTCCGCTCCAGGGAAAGACTTTCCCCTTGACGGCTCTGGAGGAAAGTCCGGTATTGCATCAGTCATTGTCCAGGGAGTGTCCTAACGCAAGAACCTCTGGTCTGAACAACGCGCTCTGCTCCCGGTGCTGCTTGCTTGATGGTAGCGAGGTTCTCAAATTGTCCTTGGTTCTTTTTCCTTTTATTCCTTGCAAGCTAAAAGCATTAAGGGTGGGGCAAGCCATATTCCAGGGAAACTTCCCCCATAGCAGGAATTCACAGCCCCACCCTAATCCTTTAACATACAGGTTAGCAAAACCACACAATGGAGGACATTTCCAAGATACTGGGAACCATATCCCAGCCACTTGGCTGCACACATTTTTGGGGGGACACAATTCAAACCATGACAGATGGTAAGAAACAGAAGCAGCAAACTGACAACCCAGAACCAGGGGGCCATGAAGTAGCTCTGGAGCTGACCCATGTAGTGAGAGAGCTGTGCACATGAGGCTTCCTGGTGGAGTGGGGTCTTTCTGGGCACTTATTGATGAAACTAGGCTTGCTGACCCACAGAGTTTAGTGCCTGTGTGCCTGAGGCTTCCTCATAGAGTATTGTTTCTCTGGGTATTTATTGGTGAAGCTGCAGAACCTTGGAACACTTGCCCCAGCAGGACAGGTGTATTAGATGCCTATGACACATCCAAGATGGAAAAGAAATAAAATTATTTTTGTATATAGGATCAGGTAACATGATCCTATATACAGAAAATTCCGAAGAATTCACAAAAAAAACCTACAACTAGTAGAATAATTCAGTAAAGTTGCAGGGCACAGGGATCAATACATAAAAATCAGTCAGATTTCTATATGCAAGAAATCTGCATAGGACACAACTCACAATGGCACTGTCTTATGTGTCTAGTGTTGTTGTAGCAGAAATACTACAAGTGGATGGCTTTAACAAAGAGAAATTCATTTTCTCACAGAAAAGTAGGCTAAAAGTCCAAATTCAGGGTGTCAACTCCTGAGAAAATCTTTCTCTTTTGGCTCTAGAGGAAGTTCCTTGGCATCAATCTTCCCCTGAGCTAGGAACTTCTGAGGCATAGGGACTCTGGTCCAAAGGAATTGCTCTGCTCCTGGCACTGCTTTTTTCCACTTGGTATGAGGTCTCCAACTCTCTGCTTGCTTCCCTTTTCTTTATATTCCAAGAGATTGCCCCAAGGCACAATACAGTCTTATAGATTGAGTCCTGCCTCATTAACACAGCTGCCACCCATCCTCCCTCATTAAATCATAGAAGTGGGATTTACAATACATATGAACATCACATAATACCAGGAATTGTGGCCTAGCCAAAATGCTAAACACATTTTGGGGAAAAACAGTTCAACCCATGACAAGATACATTTTATTTCTTTTTCTTGCCTTACTGCTCTGGCTAGGACTTTCAGTATTACATTGAATAGAAGTGGTGGTACTTAGCATCCTTGTCGCATTCCTGTTTTCAAGGGAAAGGCTCTCAAACTCCATTTAGTATAATGCTGGCTGTTGGTTTTTAGTAGATACCCTTAATCATTGTGAGGAACTTCCCTTCTAGTCCCATCATATTGAAAGTTCATAGGATTTTCTGTGGCTGATTTTTCACAAGGAGATCACCAGATCTTTCCTTCAAGGTACTCCTGGATGGACTTGATTCTCCAAACTTTTGGTTATCAGCCAAGTTCTTTAATCTTTTGCCCTACCTGGACACTCCTAACTTATTATGTTACCTTGTCTATTGAACAGTTTTTATTTCCTCTACTTATTTCAAATGACATTTGTATCATGTAATACTTTCTTATATAACTTAGGCATAATTTCAGGGACTCCATTCAGAGCAGTCTTACTTGTGGATCTTTCCTTATTTCTATCGTACTCATTCATTGATCAGTTGTTCTAGCCTACATCTGTACCATACTATTTTACTTAAGCTCAATATGTTTTAATATCTGCTAGGGCAAGATCTACCTAATTTATATTTTCAAAGACTTCTTGACTATTCTTTCCCAAGGGATGTGTATACTGTTTTATGGCTATTTGTTTTTAGTTTGGTTTTTATAGATAAGGCTTTAGTGTAAGTGGGGAATATTCTACAAATATAAGTTATTTTTCTTTTTGCAGGCTTATTACAATGAACAGCCAATTTCACCAAAATAAGAAAGCTTCATCTCATTTTTAATATCTCAGGTTCTGATAGTTACATAAACCTGACTGCTTAGCAATATGAGACGTTTCCAAGAACCCCTTTATAGTGTGACTGTAGTTTCTTCTAGTCTGGGATGCTGATGTGGATGTCATCAACTAATGAAACATTCCAGTGTTTTTCTCCAGTGGTCTGTAGAGATATTGCCACAATAAATAAAGGAAAACAATTATGATTCAGGCTACACTGCTGGGATGCTAAAATTTCCAGTTGAAATGTGGGGGAAAAAATTAGTTCACCAATCAGTTTCTTTGCTTTTATGATAGTAAACAATCAATTTTCACATTTTCTCCACTACTGTGAATTAAGTAACTCAGCAAGTTCAGTCTTAGCACCAAGGAGACAAAACTTTAATGTGGTGCCTTACAGAGAGAGAAGCACACCCATGGGGCCTAAGAGTTTGTACACTCTACATATAGTGACAGAGCAAACATCCTAGAGCTCCAGATGGTTTCTGAAGCATCTTGTGATTAAACGATCTGAAGCAAAGGACTCATCTGTGGCCTTCTATTGTTAGTTGTTAAATACGATTTGGTTTTTGCAATTAAAACTCACTAAATGAAAACTGAGCAGGTACTATGATTTGTACTTTTTTGTGCCAAGTTAGGTTTCTCTGTAGACTTCAAGAGAGTTTTTTAATGTTGTTTTACTATATTTGTAATTAGCCCTTGTGAAGAAAGGCTCTTTTAGTTTCTGCAGTGATACATTGCAGCTTTCATTACAACAAATACCCATGACCCCTGATGCCTAATTGTAAACAATGACAGTTACAAGCCTCATTAGGAGACTAGCAGATGGCTTATAAAATCCTCATTGGAGTTTATATCCATTTACAGCTTGGAGAGCACAAATGTTTATCTTTAAACAGTATAAAATATGTCACAATGGGCCCACAATGGTTTTCATTAGTGTTAATGCATTTTGATCTCAACAAGAAAAGTTTCTTTGATTACGTATTTTTTTGGTTGTTTGTTTACTCTACATGAACTGATTTTCAGAATTTCTTTTCTTGGTTGCTTACCTATAAGTCTTGTCAACCTCTTGCTTTTATCTTTTACTCATTCTATGAATTCATATTAAACTACTATGAGCCAAATGAAAATATTAGAGATACAGTAATTAACACTGTGTAATGAATGTTCAACAAATACTTGTTGAAGGAATCAACCTAAAATTGAAGCCTTGTTTTCTTTTATATAGAACTTGAATATTTTTGTAGACATACAATCATATTACTTTTGTCTGTAAATGTTTTCTTTAAACTACAAAGTGTTGGACATTGGAAAAAATGTTCTGCATTAATTTAAGACTTTTCTTAGTCTGACATATCTGAGAAAATTTTCAGTGCTAAGAGTTACTCAGATAAAAGAATAATAGAATGTTAATGGAGTACTTGTTATGTCAAGGACTTTATGACCTCACTTAATTCTCTAAAGTCTAAATAATCCTAAAAGAAAATACTATTTTTTCATTTTACAGATGACACCAAATGCTTAACAATATTAATCAACTTCCCCAAGTTCTCTCAGGTGAAATGTGGAACAGCCCGATTTGAAATAGGGTAGTTGGACTCCAGATTTCATAATTCTGTTAGCCAAGCCAGCCAAGCACCGTTGAGTCGGATCTGACTCATGGCGACCCTAGGGGCCAGGGTAGAACTGTTAGCGGTAATGTATTAATTACAATAATTTTTGTACCTAGACATCTTTGAACCTATATAAGTCCATTTCTATCCAGCATCATTTAGGAGACTACATTTAGTATTATAAAGGAGGGATTATTCTTTCTTTAGTCAGTCTTTGTAACAGATATTTCTCGTCACCAAAGAACCTAAACAATGGATAAAGGACCACACCCCAAAATGTTCATGGGTACTGCAGATGTGGACCAGGTGACACTCTGTCAGCCAGAGATTAAATGTTATTTTTAAGGTCCACACAGTGCTTAACTGCATAGACTTTGCAGCCAGCTTACCTGAGTTCAAGTCTTGGCTCTAATGTTAAAGAAGTGTGCCTTTGGGCAAGTGGCTTGACCTCCTTCTGTCTTATTTTTCTATGTAGATATTGAAGATAGTTATACTACCTGCCTTACAGGATTGTTGTGATGATTGAATTACTTAGAACATGAAAAGTACTTAGCAGAATGTGTGGTGAATAGTAATGCAATTATTATTACACAGTCAGCTATTATTACTGCTATTATTGCCATTGTAGTTAAAAAGGCAGCTGTTTCTTTGTTTTAACTGAAAGTCACCATGCAGAAGTTCATGCCAGTTATTGCTACATCTTCTGTTTTATAAAGAGAAGATAGAAATAGAGGTCTCCTAATTTTTATTTTAATGCATTTATTTTTGTGCTTTTGATGTTTTCTATGTTGCTTTTAATATTCTGTTCTGGGTCATTCGTCTTTACGAATTGACTTTTCATCTTTTTCAGTGTTGGTTTTGTTTTTGTTGCGACTCCTGTATTATGTTTCTTGTTTTGATATGTCACATTGTTATTTTGCTTTGCAGCTACCTCTATGATCCCCTTACTACTCTAAGTTTAAACCAGACTTTAACTTCTGCATATCTTTTATTTTCCCCTCTATTTGAAAGAGTTATAACTGCTGTAATATATCCCTCTTTTTAGTGTGATGATGTTATAGTTTTTGTGATATGATCACTGGTTCCTTTCTTTTAATATTGTAGCTTTGATTGAGTTTTATGACTTCTGTGAGTAGGATTCTGGGTGCTGTGTCCTACATCGCCTCCTTGAGTATACACTTAATGTCTTTGTCTAAGCAAAGAGCTTCTTTCAGTAGTTTTTGTAGTTTTAGATTGGTTTTTACAAAGTCTTTAAGCTTCTGTTTACCTGTGAGTGTTTTAATTTCATCTTCATATTTGAGAGACAATTTTGGGGGATATATAATTCTTGGTTGGAAGTTTTTCTCCTTCAAGGCTTTGAATGTGTCATTCCACTGCCTCCTTGACAACATTGTTTCTGCGAAGAAGTCAGAGAAAAGCCTACATGGCTTCACTCTGAATGTTAGCTTTGCTTTGAGCCTTGCTTCCTTTGAGAGCCTCTCCTTATGTTTCATTTTATTAAGCTTGATTATAATATGTCTTGATGTCTTTTTTGGGGGGCCCTTTTTTGGTGGCATTTGATACAGGTCTTGGAAATCTATGTTCTCTTCTTTCATAATTTCAGGGAAGTTTTCTGTCAGCAATTCAACAATACTCTGTATTTTCAGCTGTCCCTCCCTGCTCAGGAACTCCAATTATTTGTAGAATTTTCCTCTTAATAGCCAAGCCAATATAGAGTCCCACATATTTCTTAATACTTCTTCATTTCTGTTATTTCTTTTCATAAATACTGATGTCAGTTGCTCTATCCTCAAGCTCACTAATCCTGGCTTCCAACTCCTCAGTTCTGCTCTTTTGGCTTTGGATTGAATTGTCTAATTCTGTAATTTTATTATTATTGATCTGCTGGATTTCAGGTTGTTGATGTTCCATCAGTTTAAATAGCTTGCTTAATTTTTCATTTTGTTCTGCTGCATTTTGTTTAAATCTCTAGGAGGGTTCTCTATGTAATTCTTTTGTACTCAACCTCTGATAGTTTCCAAATGGATTCTTCATCTGGGAAGGCTTTTGATTCTTTATTTTGAGAGTTTTCTGGAGCCATAGTGGACTATTTCTTTAAATGATCAGCTATGGATTGTTGCCTTCACACCATCAAACTGCTGTTTGGTTTTTCTTGTGTTTCCTCAGAAGGAGCTGAAGTGTAGTTCTAAGAGGTGAGTAGATCACTAGCTGCTTCTGTGTACTTTGGTGACTGGCCCCAGTTGGACTCTCTGGGATGGCAGACTCTGCCTCTTGACTGGCAAAGATAGTGTCCTACTTTTGAAGTCACTGGGGGGCTGTCAGCTGGCACCATGATGTGGATCACTGAATGGTGGAGGAGATGATTCTGGGCCCCTCAGGAGTCAGTTCTCCAGGTGGTCTTATTTTCAAAGGCACTTTGCTTCTAAGGGAGGAGCTGACCAACAGCTGCTGATGTCAGTCAGGCCCTCAGGTGTGGCAGGCTCCACCTTCCATCTGACAATGAAAGCACCTCATAGACCATCCACAGATGCTATGATATGGTTCAAAGTAGGGAGGGGTTACAGCCTTGCTGCCATCCTCTGTCAGGCCTTACCTGTACCTCTAGACACCACCATCATAACACAGCTGTTCTGCTGGAAAAGCATGTGTGACCACACCTCTCAGCTAACCAAGATGGTGCCCTGACTGAGCTGCCCTGAATCTATGGCACAGCTCAGAAGAGAGTGTGGACGGATAGTGGTGCCATCAGTCAGCAGCTAGGCTCCCAATACGTGGCTATCCCAAGTAAAGTCTCTCTGCTGCACTACATGCTGTTTACTTAAGCACTGCAATTCAGTGTATTAGATGGCTCATGCCCAGCCCCACCTAGAGGATAACAAAGAAGGTATCAGTACCCCACAGTTCTCCCAAACAGTGAGTCGGCAGCAGCCAGACTGAACATGTCACTGCCTGATCTTTGAAAGACGTGGTTACCCACTTACTGGCGGCTGGTCCAATCTGACAACTCTATCCTAGGGCTCCTTGGATGTCCATGCTGCTGCATTTAGTTGTCTTTCTAGGTCTTAGTTCTCCAGTCTGCCATCTTGGCCCTTCCTGGTCTCCTAATTTTTACATAACAGCACCTAAAGAAATTTTACAAAAGGCTGAGTGAGCCAAAGCAAACGTATCTATGAATAACTATGGGCCATATTCAGTCCACCTCAGCCAGTTAGTGAGCTCTGGTGGTGATACAGAGCTGGAGAATAACAAACAAAATGTACAGAGATGCGGGTGGGCATTGGGCTATGCCATATGCAACAATCGCCCTGTGTCTAAACAGGTCCTTAGGAAACCCAGTCACTCAGCATGTAATTTTATAGGCTTAACCTGGTATGACTGGCTTGGCTGACTCCATTAGATTGCTAACCCAAACCAAATTCACTGCTGTCAACTCAACTGTGACTCATAGTGACTGTATAGAGCAGAGTAGAACTGCTCCATAGTTTCCAAAGAGCATTCGATGGATTCAAACTGTCCACTTTTTGGTTAGCAGACATAGCACTTAACCACTATACCACCAGTGTTTTCTCTGTGTTGCTAGCCAACAAGAATTCTATTATGCTCTGTAACTTTCCTTAGTCATTCAATTCTTCTTCATTCTGTTTTCAGTCATTGAGTCAAACAGATTAGCTTTAACAGAAGACTATGTGAGAGATATAGTGCATAATAGAATTGTGTTGGTAGCCACCAAGACTTCTATTATCACCACATCCCTCATATGTTCTTCACTTAAAGATAATCAGTTTGATTCAATGATCAAAAACAGAATGAGGAAAGATTGAAAGACAAAGGAAAGTTTTGTGTTGCCAGCTAACAAGATTTCTATTACGTGCTATATCCTTCATGTATCCTTCTCTTAAAGATAATCAGCTTGAGTTAATGACTAAAACAGAATGAAGAAGAATTGAATGACTAAGTTACAAGATTTCCATTTCCAGAAACTAAAGTCCTCAAATTGTCCATGGAGAAGACTTAGCCTAGAATGCATGAATTGATTTGCTTCTTTGGAAATTAAAACAGATTTATTTCTAAATTATAATTATATTCCTTTCTATTTCTATAATGTGATTGTACCAGAGGACCTAGGCTAGGTCACAATACACTGGGGTCTATGAGACAATACTTACACATTTTTAAAAGATTGTCTAAAATTGAAAGTAGTTTATCTCCATCCAAGTCCTTCACAACCCTCTGTCAGCAGCCACAGCAAAAGCAGCTCTGGTCTGGACTGCATTGCACTCCTGGTGCCCCTCCCAGCTACTCTAATACCTGCTGAGGAATTCTACAACTGATAAAAACGTCTGAGCACAATGCACGATCTGAAAAACTCCGTTTTAGGAACGAATGTCTATGTTAACTTAAGAAGAAATGGATTCATAGAATTAAGGAAAAGGTGTTATGCAGAGAAATAGAATGATTTGTATCCCGGGTGGTGCAGTTTGTTTTTGGCTACTAACCTAAAAGTTGGCCGCTTGAACCCATCCAGGGACATGATGGAAGAAGGTCTGGTGATCTACTTCTGTAAAGATTACAGCCAAGAAAATCCTACAGAGCATTTCTTCTCTGTAAATCAGAATTGGCTCCAGGGCAGCAGGTTTGGTTTTGGTTTTCCTTTTGACTTATGTTCTGATCACACTTTCTTCCACGGTGTTTAAACCAAACCAAAAACCAAACCCACTGCTGCCGAGTCAATTCCAACTCAGCAACCCTATAGGAAAGAGTAGAACTGTCCTGAAGAGTTTCCAAGTAGTGCCTGGTGGATTTGAATCATTGACCTTTTGGTTAGCAGCTGTAGCACTTAACCCACTGCACCATCAGGGTTTCCCCACGGTGTCTAGGAGGGCCAAATTAACAAACCATTGAACGGGGATAAAATGGCTGCTAACTGAAAAGAGGAAGATTTGAGTCTAGACAGAGGCACCTCAGAAGAAAGGCCTAGTGACCTGTACCCAAAAATCAGCCACTGAAAATCCGGTGGAGAACAGAGTTCTACTCTGACATGAGTCAGAATGAACTTGACAATGGCAGCTGGTGCTGGTAGCTGGTTAAAACCACAGACCACGGGTTCAGCTCTCTGTCTTCTATGATGAACAAGGCCACATACAGCATTTGGTTTTCATAAGTAATAACTTAATCTATTCATTCATTTATTTATTAATTTGCTTATCAAACACTTATTGATCTTTCTACGGCCCGTGCACTTTAAGAGGCCTTGGGAATACAACTGTGAATAAGATACAGTACCTATCCTCAAGCAGATGATGCCAGCAGAAATACAAAGACAATGTGCTGTGACGAGAGGGAAGTCTGAGACTGGGGATGGCGGGAGCATGTCACAGAGAAAGAGGCATCACAACTACTTGGCCATGAAGTCTTCATTTTCAAATGCTGCTAGGTTACCAGTGTCTGGTTAGAAGGGAGAACGAGAATGACTGCTTGTCCACTGGAGAGTGGAAATTCACAGACATTGTGTCTGGATTTTCCCTGTTACGAGGAAGGATTTCCCGGGGGGATTACAGCAGTGTAGCATCTTCTGCAAGCCCTGCACTAGTTAGACAGGCCCTAACTTTTTCATGAATTTCTACAGTGGTGATCTCATACAATATTTGTCCTTTTGTGACTCATTTCACTCAGCGTGTCCTTCAGTTTCTTCCGTGTGATGAGATGGTTGACAGAGTTATCGTTGTTCACTATTGTTACAAAGTACTTCATTGTATGTATGTACCACAATTTGTTTATCTGTTCACCTGTTCATGGGTATCTATGTTGTTTCCAACTTCTAGCTATTGTGAGCAATGCTGCAATCAACATGAGAGTGCATATGTCTGTTTGTGCAAGCACTTTTACTTCTTTTCTTTTTTATTATGATTGAGTGAAAATGTACAATCTCTTATAAATTTGCAAGCCGGCCTATGTGCAGCTCCCACTGCTCTCCCTGCCCAGTGACAGCACACTCCTCCTCTCCATTCTATACATGTCATATCCTCCTAATAATCTCCTATCCCCTCCTTTCTGCCCTGTCTCCCACCTCCAGTAAAAGATCAACAGACTGACATCCTGTAGATGCATGAAACCAGAAAGTGCACACATGATACAGTTGCTCTGTGTCACCAAGTCCAATCCATTCCTGTCCAAAGAGTTGACCTCCACTATGATTTATGGATGGAGGCAGCATCAGGGCCACTGGCCATGCTCCCAGGGGAAAGCTAAGGCCCCTGGATTGTGGTCTTTTAGTGGAGATCTCAGGGTGCACCCTTTTTTATTCTTGTGTTGCCAGTGAGACTCAGCTTTGTGAGCCTCATCACAGCTATCACTGATGGTGGCAGGGCACCATCTGGTTCAACTAGTCACATGCTGATGTAGTCACCCACTGACATGGGTCTCTCTGTCTTGTGGGTTCTCTTTCCCCGACGTCATTTTGGTCCACGGTGATCATCTGTTCCTGCTGAGTTGGGACCATTTGGAGTACCTCAGATGGCAGCTTTGCAGCTTTTAAGACCCCAGACGCCACTCACCAATGTGGGATGCAGAAGACTCTCTTAGCAAAATGCTAGTTATGCCAATGGGCCGTGATGTCCACTGAGAGCATGGTCTCCAGACCCCCACCCCAGCTTCTCTGTCCTTGCAATATTGGATTAAGGTGGGAAGAGTAATCATAGTATATTGAAATCCAGTTAAAATTGATCTTCTTTCTAATGTGTGCTGTCCTAGATTTCACCTAACCAAATTTCTATCAACTATCTAATCGATACCCCACCTTCACCCACCCACCCTCCCTCCCTACCCTTGCAGCCATCAAAGAGTCTTTCCTATGCATGAGTCTGTTTTTAAGTTCTTATTGCAGGGCATCTCATACAATATTTGTCTTTTGCCACTGACTGCTTTCACTCAACATAATGTCCTCCAACTGAAACCAGGTTATGAGATGTTTCCTAAAATCGTCATTGTTCTTTATCCTTGTATAGTGTTCCACTGTGCATGTATACCACAGTTTACCTGTCCATTCCTCTGTTGCTGGGCATCTGGGTTGGTTCCATTTTTTGCTATTGTGTACTGTGCTTCAATAAACACTTGTGTGCACGTATCTGTTGGTGTTCATGCCCTTGATTCTGAAGGATATATTCCAAGAAGAGGAGTTACTGGGTCAAATGGTATATCTATTTCCAGCTTTTTAAGGAAGCTCCAGAGTGCTTTCCAGAGAGGTTGCACCATTTTGCAATCTCATCAACAATGTAGGAGAGTTCAGATTTCTCCACAGCCTCTCCAGCATTTGTCATTTTGCATTATCTGGATCATGGCCTACCTTGTTGGGGTAAGATGGTGTCTCATCATAGTTTTGACTTGAATTTCTTTAATAGTTAGTGATTGTGAGCATTTCCATATGTGTTTTTGGCTGCCTGGATATCCTCTTTAGAGAAGTGTCTGTTCATTTCCTTGGTCCATTGCTTAATTGGATGATTTATATTTTTCTTATTGATATTTTGTAGTACCTTATAGATTATGGAGATCAGATGTCAGCCTGACATATTGTTGTCAAGTATTTTCTTCCATTTTGTAGGTGGTCTTTTAATTCTTTTGATGAAGGCTTTGGATGAGCAAAAGTGTTTGATTCTTAGTAGTTCCCATTTGTGTGTTTTCTCTTCTGTTGACTGTGCTTTGTCAGATTTTGAAGTCTGTCCACATTGTGTATTAAAACTTCCATTGTTGATCCTATCTTTTCTTGGATGATCTTTATTGTTTTAGATTTGACATTTAGGTCTTTTATCCAGTTTGAGTTGTTTTTTGTATAAGATGTGAGATATGAGTCTTGTTACAATTTTTTGCAGATAAGTATGCAATTTTGCCAGCACCATTGTTGAAGAGATTGCTTTTACTCCAGTTTACTGCCTTAGGACCTTTGTCGCATATCAACATTTCATAGCAGGATGGTGTAATCTCTCAGGTCTCAACTCTGATCCGTTGATCTCTCTCTTTTTGTACCAGTATCAGGCTGTTTTGGCAACTGTGTCAGTATAATAGACTCTGAAGTCAGGTAGTGAGAGGCATCCTAGTGTGTTTTTCTTCTTCCGTAGTGCCTTACTTATCCAGTGTTTCTTCCCTTTCCAAACAAAGTTGGTGATTTGTTTCTCCATCTCATTAAAAAATGTCACAGAAATTTGTATTGGGATTGTATTATATAAGTAGATTGCTTTGGGTAAAATAGACATTTTCACAATGTTAAGTCTTGCTATCCATGAGCAGGGTAGGTTTCTCCATTTATCTAAGTCTCCCTTAGTTTCTTGTAGTAAGGGCTTGTAGTTCTCTTTATAGAGGTCTGTTATTCCTCTGGTTAGATTAATTACTAGGTATTTTATCTTCTTAGGTACTATAGTAAATGGTATTGTTTTGATGATTTCTTCATTAGCAGTCTCACTGTTGGTATAAAGGAATCCTACTGATTTATGTTTATCTTGTATCCTGAGACTTTGCTGAACTCTTCTATCAGTTTGAGTAGTTTACTTATAGATTCTTTGGGATTCTCTGCATGTACGATCATATCATCAGCAAAAAGGGAGATTTTGACTTCTTCTTTGCTGATGCAGATGCCCTTTATTTCTTGGTCTTGTCTAATTGCTCTGGCTAGAACTTATATTATGATGTTGAATAGTAGAGGTGAGAGTGGGCATCCTTGTCTAGTTCCCGATCTCAAGGGGAATTGTTATAGTCTCTCTCCATTCAGGATGATATAGGCAGTTGGCTTTGTGTAAATGGCCCTTATTACATTATTCTTATTTCTTTAGGACATAGTCTTAGAAGTACAACTGCAGGGTGGTGGAGTCAAGATGGCCAACTAAGCACACATCTCCCTATATCCCTCTGGAAACCAAGACCTGAATTGAGAATCACACGGAGTCTTCTGGTCACCTAGTGAGCACAGTGCTGTTAATTTGGACTTCATATAACTGAATGAAAAACCTACTCTCTTTTGCTGACTCCCACTCCTGCCTAGCCCTGGCTCTGATGGACTGAAGGTAACACACCATTGTGACTTTTTTTCCTCTGTCTTTTCCAGTGGGTGGAGCTGGGTCATGCCTAACGGCTAGTCTCAGATGCACTGCTGGTGGGATAGGAAGGCAAAATTGTGATATTTTGAGAGCCAGGCTTAGGACTCTGTTAATCTAGCCACTTTGGGTTTGTCTTTTTATCTCTGCCACAGCATGGTTTGTATGGAACCAGCAGTGCCTATGTGCGGGACGCCATGTTGGATACACAGATTTTAGCAGGACCTAACTCTTCGCCTTGTAGCCAGTGCCTGCAAACAGCACAGTGCTTCTCTGACAGGAAAGCAGTAGTCTGCACAGTGTTACCTACGGTAGAGGCCCGGAAATAGAGGCTGAGGACTCACTATATCTTGGCACCTTTAGCCCCTCTATCTGCTGACTGTGTGGAGGTTGTCATCTTAGTTACGGTGGCCACAGCTGGACCTAATTAGCTTGGGAGTCAGAGCCTGCCAACCGGAGAGTGCTTTTATATCAGAAAAGCAATTTACACACTGTCGCCTAAGGCTGGGCCCTCTCAGCAGAGGCCAACAGGGCAGTAGAATTGCTGTATTTTAAACTAGTTTGTATCATCTGGGGTTGTATACAGAGGTGCTTACTTTGCCAGTTGGGAAGAAGGACCTCTACACCTGAAAACCTGACAGACTTGGGAAGTGGTCAGATATCTTTTGTATTACATTTTAAAACAGCCTAGAGAAACATCTGCAGTCCATTCTCATGGTACCTCTCCCAGTCTACTCACATGAAACCCAAAAAGCAACAGACACTTGTGGCATACAAGAAATCACTCAGGGCTTCAGAAGGCTCCCAAACAAAACAACCAAGGAGTTTTCCAGATGAAGAAACTTTTCTAAAATCATCGGAAGGTGAATACAAAAGGTTTATATACAGAGCCCTTCTACACCTTATACAAAATGCAGCACAACAAAATGAAAAATTAAGCAAGCTGTTCGATCTGATGGAACATCAGTACTCTGAAATCCAACAGATCAAGAAGACATAAAAACTTCCATTCAAAGCCAAGAAAGCAGAATGCAACAAATGGAAAAAAGAATTTCTGACTTGGAAGACAGAGCTACTGACGCCAGCATCTATGAGGAGAAATCAGACAAAAGTAAACAAGAAAAATCAAGAAACATTAAGAAGCACGTGGGACTCTATTAAGAGGAACAACCTTAGATTAATTGGAGTCCCTGAACAGGGTGAGACACTTGAAAACACAGAGAGTATTGTTGCTGAGCTGATGACAGAAAACTTCCCAGAAATCATGAAGGAAGAGAATATAGATATTGCAGATGCATATCATACACCACCAAATATAGATTTCAAAAGAAAGACTCCAAGACATATTATAATCAAGCTTAACAAAATGAAACACAGGCAGAAACTCTTAAAGGCGGGAGACTCAAAGCAAAGCTAACATTCAGAGGGAAACCCTGTAGGCTTTCGTGAGATTTCTCAGCAGAAACCATACTGTCATGGAGACAGTGGCATGACACATTAAAAGCCTTGAAAGAGAAGAACTTCCAACCAAAAATTATATATCCTGCAAAACTATCTTTCAAATATGAAAATGAAATTAAGACATTCCCAGATAAATAGAAACTCAGAGACTTTGTAAAAACCAAACCAAAACTACGAGCAATACTGAAAGAAGTTCTTGGTTTGGGCTTAGAAGAACAAAACCACTAACTTTATACTTTGGAATGACACATCATCCAGAATTCTACTCAGTTAGGAAAGGTTCCAAATTCAATCACAGCTTTAATACTGAAAGAAACAATCCAGTGAGTATCAAGAAAACTATGGTGCCGTCATATTAAAAAGAGGGATGTACTACAGTCGTTATAGTCCTTTCAGATGGAGAAGAAGTTGACAAGACGTTTAGTAATTAAAATTGGGTTTATATATAGTTTATTAAGGGGAGTCGTAGGGGCAGCCATAAAGCACAACAAAGATGAAGCATACCACATCAAGTAGTCTAACACAGGAGTCTCAACAGCTACAAAAACAGCTCTGAAAAAGGTGAAAAAATCAATTCACAAATAAGAATGTCCCAGAACAGACTAATAAGAACAACAGAGAAAATATCAACACAAAAATAAATACATTACAAAAGCAGCAGTGAACACATACCTATCAATAATTACATTGAATGTGAATGGACTGAATGCTCCAGTAAAGAGGCACTGAGTAACATCTTGGATCAAAAGACACGACCCATCCATATGTTGTCTACAAGAAACTCACTTGAGACTTAAAGACAGGAAGAAACTGACAAACAAAGGATGGAATAATATATATTTAGCTAACAATGAAAAAGAAGAGCAGGTATGGCAATTCTAATCTCAGACAAAAACAATTTTAATGTTAAATCCACCATCGTGGACAAAGGTGAACACTATTTATTGTTGAAAGGTTCAGTACACAAGCAATACTTAACTATATTAAATATTTATGCACTGACCCGATGGCACTTGGCTTGGCTAATATCAGAGCACCTAAATACATCGAAGAAACACTGACTACACTCACAAGAGAGTTAGATGACTCCACAATAATAGTGGGAGACTTCAACACTCCACTCTCAATACTGGATAGATCATCTAGAAAAAAGCTCAGTAAAGATACAGAAGACCTCATTGCCACAATTAACCAATTAAACCTCATCAATGTGTACAGAACTTTCCACCCATCAGCAGACAACTACACCTTCTTCTCCAGGGCACATGAAACATTCTTGAGAATTGACCATGTGTTAGGACATAATTCAATGCTCAACAAAATCCATACCATTAAATTACTGCAAAGCATCTTCTCAGATCATAAAGCCATAAAAGTTGAAATCAATAGCAGAAAAAACATAGATAGAAAGTGTAACTCTTGGAAAGTGAACAACATCTTGCTCAAAAAAACATGGGTTATAGAAGAAATCAAGGAGGAAATAAAGAAATTCATGGATTCCAATGAGAAGGAAGACACTTCCTACCAGAACCTATGGGATACTGCCAAAGCAGTGCTCAGAGGTCTGTTTATCTCCATAAATGCACACATCTGGAAGGAAGAAAGAAACCAAATCAAGGAACTAACCCTACAGCTTGAAAAAGTAGAAAGAGAACAACAGAGGAATCCCTAAGGCACCAGTAGAAACGAGATCATAAAGATTAGAGCAGAGCTAAATGAATTAGAGAACAGAAAAACAATTGAAAAAATTGAAAAGACCAAAAGCTGGTTTTTTGAAAAGATCAATAAAATTGACAAACCACTGGCTAAACTTACTAAAGAAAAGCAGGAAAGGAAATAAATAACCCAAATTAGAAATGAGAGGGGAGTTGTCACCACAGATGCAACGGAAATCAAAAACATCATAACAGAATACTACGAAAGACTGTACTGTAACAAATTTGAAAACCTAGGGGAAATGGACAAATTCCTTGATGCATACCACCTACCCAAATTTTCACAAAGTGAAGCAGAACAACTTAATAAATCCATCACAAAAGAAAAGATTTAAAATGTCATAAAAACACTGCCAACCAAAAAAAGCCCAGTCCCAGATGCCTTCACTGCAGAATTCTACCAAGCATTTACAGAAGAGTTGGCACTTGGCATTTGGTTATCTCCAATACTACTGAGACTATTTCACAGTATAGAAAGGGATGGAGTACTCCCAAACTGATTCTATGAAGCCAGCATAACCCTGATACCAAAGCAAGGGAAAGACCCAACCAAGAAGGAGAACTGCAGACTGATATCACTCATGAATCTAGATGCAAAAATCTTCAACGAAATTCTTGCCAATAGAATACAACAACATATTAGGAAAATAATACATCATGACAAAGTGGGATTCATACTGGGGATGCAAGGCTGGTTCAACATCAGAAAAACAATTAATGTGATGAAACACATAAATAAAACAAAAGACAAGAATCACCTGATTTTGTCCATTGATGCAGAAAAGGCATTTGATAAAGTCCAACACCCATTCTTGCTAAAAACTCTTAGCAAAATAGGCATAGATGGCAAATTCCGCAACACAGTAAGGGCCATTTATACAAAGCCAATTACCCACATCATCTTGAATGGAGAGAGACTGAAAGGCTTTCCCTTGAGATCAGGAACTAGACAAGGATGCCCACTCTCACCTCTTCTATTCACCATTGTACTAGAAGTTCTAGCCAGAGCAATTATACGAGACAAAGAAATAAAGGGCATCTGCATCAGCAAAGAAGTTAAAATCTCCCTGTTTGCAGATGATATGATTGTATATGCAGAGAATCCCAAGGAATCTATAAGTAAGCTACTCAAACTGATAGAAGAGTTGAGCAAAGTCTCAGGATACAAGATAAACATAAGTGAATCAGTAGGATTCCTTTATACCAACAACGAGACTGCTAAGGAAGAGATTATCAAAACAATACCATTTACTATAGCCCCTAAGAAGATAAACTACCTAGGAATTAATCTAATCAGAGAAATAACAGACCTTTACAAAGAGAACTACAAGCCCTTATGACAAGAAACTAAGAGAGACTTAGATAAATGGAAAAACCTACCCTACTCATGGATAGGAAGACTTAACATTGTGAAAATGTCTATTTTACCCAAAGCAATCTACTTATATAATGCAATCCCAATACAAGTTCCAGCATCATTTTTTAATGAGATGGAGAAACAAATCACCAATTTTGTTTGGAAAGGGAAGAAGCCCCAGATAAGTAAGGTACTACTAAAGAAGAAGAACACACTGGGAGGCCTCTCATTACCTGACCTTAGAACATACTACACTGCCACAGTGGTCAAAACATCCTGGTACTGGTACAAGAACAGACAGACCGATCAATGGAACAGAATTGAGACCGCAGAGATGACACCATCTGCCTATGACCAGTTGATATTTGACAAAGGCCCTAAGACATTGTATGAGACCTCTACAATAAGATCTCAAAAACGGAATTGAGACCCCAGAGATAACAACATCTGCCTATGAACAGTTTATATTCGACAAAGGCTTAAGACATTAAATTGGGGTAAAAACATGTCTTCAACAAATGGTGCGGGTAAAATTGGATATCCATCTACAATAAATTGAAACAAGATCCATATTTTACACCTTATACAAAAACCAACTCCAACTAGATAAAAGACCTAAATATCAAATCTAAAACAATAAAGCTCATCCAAGAAAAAGTAGGAACAACAATGGAAGTTTTAATATATAATGTGGACGCACTTCAAAATCTGTCAAACAAAGCACAATCAACAGAAGAGAAAATAGATAAATGGGAACTAGTAAGAATCAAATACTTTTGCTCATCCAAAGACTTCATCAAAAGAATTAAAAGACCACCTACAGAATGGGAAAAAATATTTGGCAACTATATGTCAGACCAATGCCTGATCTCTATAATCTATAAAGTACTACAAAATATCAATAAGAAGAAGATAAATCATCCAATTAAGCTATGGGCAAAGGAGATGGACAGACGTTTCTCTAAAGAGGAGATCCAGGCAGAAAAACACATGCGGACATGTTCACAATCTTTAGTTATTAAAAAATTCAAATCGGGGGGCGGAGTCACAATGACGGACTAAGCCCACGTCTCCTTATATCCCTCTGGAAACCAAGACCTGAGTTGACAATCAAACAGAGCCTCCTGATCACCTAATCAGCCTCAGGACACGGCACAGAGTTGTTAATTGGGACTTCATACCACTCAGCGAAAAACCTCCTCTCTCTCGCTGACTCCCGCTCCTGGCTAGCCCTGGCTCTCACGGACGGAAGGTAAACGCACCATTTTGCCTTTTTTTTTTCCTCTGTCTTGGCTGGCAGGCAGAGCTGGGCCTTGCCTGGCGACTGGACTCAGATGCATTGCTGAAGGGATAGGCAGGAGAAATTCCCATATTTGAGAGCCAGGCTCGGGACTCTGTTAGTCTAGTCACGTTGAGCCTTTCATTTTGTAGCTGCCCCATCGGGGTTTGTGCGGAGCTCCGCGGTCAGGGTGCGGGACGCCATGTTGGTACCGAGATTTTAGCGAGACCTCATTCTTAGCCTGGGAGCCAGTGCCTGCAAACGGGACAGCGCTTCTCCGACAGAAGAGTAGTGATTTTGCACAGTGCTGCCTACATTGGGGGCCCTGCAACAGAAGCGGAGGAATCACTACCTCTTAGCACCGTTAGCCCCTCTGTCTGCTGCCTGTGTGGAGGACGCCATCTTGGATACGGTGGCCATAGCTGGACCTAATTCTTAGCTCCAGAGCCTGCCCACAGGAGAGCACTTTCCTACCACAAAACCAGTACTCGACACAGTGTTGGATAAGGCTAGGCCCTGTCAGTAGAGGCCGACAGGGCAGTAGCATTGCTGTATTCTGAACTAGTTTGTTATCATCTGGGGTTGGATATAGTGGTGCTTACTTTGTCAGATGAGAAGAGGGACCTCTACACCTGAAAACCTAACTGACTTGTGAACCGGTCAGATACCTTTTGCTTTACATTTGAAGACAGCCTAGAGAAACATTTGCAATCCATCCTCACAGTACCTCTTCCAGCCTCTATATACTCACATGGGACCCAAAAAGCAACAGACAATTGTGGCATACAAGTAATCACTCATGGCTTCAGAAGGCTCCCAAACAAAGCAACCAAGGAGTTTTCCAGATGAAGAAACTTTTATGAAAGCATCAGGAAGTGAATACAAATTGATTATGTATAGAGCCCTTCTAGACCTTATACAAAATGCAGCAGAACAAAGTGAAAAATTAAGCAAGTTGTTCGATCTGATGGAACACCAGTACTCTGAAATCCAACAGATCAAGAAGAAAATCAAAGACATAGAAACTTCCATGCAAAGCCAAGAAAACAGAATGGAACAAATGGAAAAAACAATTTCTTACTTGGAAGACAGAACTACTGATGCCAGTGTCTATGAGCAGAAATCAGAAAAAAGAAACAAGAAAAATGAAGAAACATTAAGAAGCATGTGGGACTCTATTAAGAGGAACAACCTTCGATTAATTGGAGTCCCTGAACAGGGTGAGACATCTGAGAACACAGAGAGTATTGTTGCTGAGCTGCTGAAAGAAAACTTCCCAGAAATCATGAAGGAAGAGAATATAGACATCTCAGATGCATATTGTATGCCACCCAATACAGATCTCAAAAGAAAGACTCCAAGACATATTATAATCAAGCTTAACAAAATGAAACATAAGCAGCAACTCTTAAAGGCAGCAAGACTCAAGCCAAAGCTAACATTCAGAGGGAAATCCTGTAGGCTGTCGTCAGATTTCTCAGCAGAAACCAGGCTGGCACGGAGATAGTGACATGACACATTCAAAGTCTTGAAGGAGAAGAACTTCCAAACAAGAATTATATATCCTGCGAAACTGTCTTTCAAATACGAAAACGAAATTAAGACATTCCCAGATAAACAGAAACTCAGAGACTTTGAAAAAAACAAAGCCAAACTACAAGAAATACTGAAAGAAGTTCTTGGCTTTGGCTTAGAAGAACAAAACCATTAACTTTATATTTTAGAACTACACACTACTCAATACTCTACTCATTTAGGGAAGGCTCCAAAGTAAATCACAGCTTTGATATTGAAAGAAGCAATCCAGTGATCATCATGAAAACTATGGTGTCATCATAATAAAAAGAGGGATGTACTACAGTTGTTATAGTCCTTCCAGATGGAGAGGAAGATGACAAGACTGGTAGTAATTAGAATTGGGTTTATAAATAGTTTATTAAGGGGGTTCATTGGGGCAGCTGTAAAGTACAACAAAGATGTATCATACCATTTCAAGAAATCTAACACACGAATCTCAACAGCTATAAAACCAGCTCTGAAAAAGGTGAAAAATCAACTCACAAAAAAGAGTGTCCCAGAACAGACTAATAAGAACAACAGAGAAAACATCAACATAAAAATAAACATATCACAATGGCAGCGGTGAACTCATACCTATCATAATTACATTGAATCTGAATGGACTGAATGCTCCAGTAAAGAGACAACAAGTGGCACCTTGGATCAAAAGACACGACCCATCCATATGTTGTCTACAAGAAACTCACTTGAGACCTAAAGACAGGAACAAACTGAAAATTAAAGGATGGAAGAATATATATCAAGCTAACAATGAAAAAGAAGAGCAGGTATGGCAATTCTAATCTCAGACAAAATCAATTTTAATGTCAAATCCACCATTGTGGACTAAGATGGTCACTATTTATTGCTGAAAGGTTCAGTACACAAGCAAGACTTAACTATATTCAATATTTATGCACCTAATGCCAGAGCATCTGAATATGTTGAAGAAACACTGACTATGCTCAAAAGAGAGTTAGATGACTCCACAATAATAGTGGGAGACTTCAACACTCCACTCTCATTACTAGACAGATCATCTAGAAAAAAGCTCAGTAAAGATACAGAAGACCTCATTGCCACAATTAGCCAACTAAACCTCATTGATATATACAGAACTTTCCACCCATCAGCAGACAACTACACCTTCTTCTCCAGTGCACATGGAACATTCTCCAGAATTGACCACGTGATATCCCATAATGCAATGCTCAACAAAATCCATACCATTGAATTACTGCAAAGCATCTTCTCAGATCATAAAGCCATAAAATTTGAAATCAATAGCAGAAAAAACAGAATAGAAAGTGGAACTCTTGGAAACTGAAGAACATCTTGCTCAAAAACCATGAGTTATAGAGCAAATCAAGGATGAATTAAAGAAATTCATGGATTCCAATGAAATCGAAAACAATTCCTACCAGAACCTATGGGATACAGCCAAAGCAGTGCTCAGAGGTCTGTTTATCACCACAAATGCACACATCTGGAAGGAAGAAAGAAACCAAATCAAGGAACTAACTCTACAGCTTGAACAAGTAGAAAGAGAACAACAGAGGAACCCCTCAGGTACCAGAAGAAAGGAGATCGTAAACATTAGAGCAGAGCTAAATGAATTAGAGAATAGAAAAACAACTGAAAAAATTGAAAAGACCAAAAGCTGGTTTTTGAAAAGATCAACAAAATTGATAAACCACTGGCTAAACTTACTAAAGAAAAGCAGGAAAGGAAACAAATAACCCAAATTAGAAATGAGAGGGGAGTTGTCACCACAGATGCAACGGAAATCAAAAACATCATAACAGAATACTACGAAAGATTGTACTCTAACAAATTTGAAAACCTAGGGGAAATGGACCAATTCCTTGACTCACACCACCTACCCAAATTATCACAATATGAGGCAGAACAACTTAATAAACCTATCACAAAGGAAGAGATTGAAAAGATCATCAAACACTGCCAACCAAAAAAAGTCCGGGCCCAGATGGCTTCATGGCAGAATTCTACCAAGCATTTAGAGAAGAGTTATCCCCAATGCTACTGAGACTATTTCACAGTATAGAAGGGGGTGAAGTACTCCCAGAGTCATTCCATGAAGCCAGCATAACCCTGATACCTAAGCCAGGGAAAGATCCAACAAAGACAGAGAACTATAGACCAATATCACTCATGAACCTAGATGCAAAAATCTTCAACAAAATTCTTGCCAACAGAATACAACAACATATCAAGAAAATAATCCATCATGACCAAGTGGGATTCATACCAGGGATGCAAGGCTGGTTCAACATCAGGAAAACAATTAATGTGATTAACCACATAAATAACACAAAAGACAAGGATCACCTGATTTTGTCCATTGATGCCGAAAAGGCATTTGATAAAGTCCAACACCCATTCTTGCTAAAAACTCGTAACAAAATGGGCATAGATGGCAAATTCCTCAACACAATAAGGGCCATTTATACAAAGCCAGTTGCCCACATCATCCTGAATGGAGAGAGACTGAAAGACTTTCCCTTGAGATCAGGAACTAGACCAGGATGCCCACTCTCACCTCTCCTATTCGACATTGTGCTAGAATTTCTAGCCAGAGCTATTAGACAAGACGAACAAATAAAGGGCATCTGCATCAGCAAAGAGAAAGTTAAAATATCCCTGTTCACAGATGACATGATTGTATATGCAGAGAACCCCAAGGAATCTATAACTAAGCTACTCAAACTGATAGAAGAGTTGAGCAAAGTCTCAGGATACAAGATAAACATAAGTAAATCAGTAGGATTCCTTTATAACAACAATGAGACTGTTAAGGAGGCAATTATCAAATCAATACCATTTACAATAGCCCCTAAGAAGATAAACTACCTAGGAATTAATCTAACCAGAGAAACAACAGACCTCTACAAAGAGAATTACAAGCCCTTACTACAAGAAACTAAATGAAACTTAGATAAATGGAAAAACCTACCCTGCTCATGGATAGGAAGACTTAACATTGTGAAAATGTCTATTTTACCCAAAGCAATTTATTTATATAATGCAATCCCAATACAAGTTCCAGCATCATTTTTTAATGAGATGGAGAAACAAATCACCAATTTTGTTTGGAAAGGGAAGAAGCCCCAGATAAGTAAGGTACTACTAAAGAAGAAGAACACACTGGGAGGCCTCTCATTACCCGACTTTAGAACATACTACACTGCCACAGTGGTCAAAACATCCTGGTACTGGTAGAAGAACAGACAGATCGATCAATGGAACAGAATTGAGACCCCAGAGATGACACCATCTGCCTATGAGCAGTTGATATTCGATAAAGGCCCTAAGACATTAAACTGGGGTAAAAACAGTATCTTCAACAAATGGTGCTGGCAAAATTGGTTATCCATCTGCAATAAACTGAATCAAGGTCTGTATCTTACACCTTATACAAAAACCAACTCCAACTGGATAAAAGACCTAAATATCAAACCTAAGACGATAAAGCTCATCCAAGAAAAACTAGGAGCAACAATGGAAGTTTTAATACACAATGAAGACAGACTCCAAAATCTGTCAAAGAAACCTCAATCAACAGAAGAGAAAGTAGATAAATGGGAACTATTAAGAATCAAACACTTTTGCTCATCCAAAGACTTTATTAATAGAATTAAAAGAACACCCACAGAGTGGGAAAAAATATTTGGCAACTCTATGTCAGATCGACGCCTGATCTCCATAATCTATAAGATACTACAAAATATCAATAAGAAGAAGATAATCCATCCAATTAAGTGATGGCAAAGATGGACAGACACTTCACTAAAGAGGAGATCCAGGCAGCCAAAAAACACATGCGGACATGTTCACGATCTTTAGTTATTAAAGAAATTCAAATCAAGACAACAATGAGATACCATCTCACCCCAACAAGATTGGCCATGATCCAGAAAACACAAAACAACAAATGCTGGAGAGGCTGTGGAGAAAGTGGAACCCTCCTACACTGTTGGTGGGGTTGCAAAATGGTCCAGCCTCTTTGGAAGGCAATCTGGCGCTTCCTTAAAAAAATGGGTATCGATATACCATTTGTCCCAGTAATTCCACTACTTGGAATATATCCTACAGATTCAAGGCCTTTCACACCAACGGACACATGTACCAGAATGTTTATCGCAGCACAGTCCATGACAGCAAAAAGATGGAATCAACCCAGATGCCCAACAATAGAAGAATGGATAGGTAAACTGTAGTACATATACTCAATGGAGCACTACGCAATGATAAAGAATAACGATGATTCCAGGAAACATCTCCTAACCTGGTTTCAACTGGAAGACATTATGTTGAGTGAAAGTCGTCAGCGACAAAGGGACAAATACTGTATGAGACCTCTACGATAAGACCTCAAAAACAGACCTGTGTATAGAAGAAGACTCTTTGACAGCTGCAAGGGAGGGGAGGGAGGCAGGGGGAGGGGGGAGGGTTTAGTTTAGATAGTCACTAGAAATCTAGTTGGGAGAAAGCAGTGATAGCACACATTAGAAACAAGAACAACATTAAGTGGACTTCAGCATAACTTGAGTAGTCCTTCCATCTTAACTCAATACTGCAAGGATAGAGTAGCTGGGGCAGGGGGCAGGGGCCCATGCTCTTAGGCGAATTCCAGGCCAATTGGCACAACTAGCGTTTTGCTAAGAGGGCTCTCTGCACCCCACATTCGTGAGTGGCGTCTGGGGTCTTAAGAGCTGCCAAGCTGCCATCCGAGGACACAGCAAATGGTCCCAACTCAGCAGGAACGGATGCTCACCGAGGACCAAAATGCCATACAGTAAAGACGACTGAGAAGACAGAGAGACCCACAAGAGTGGGTGCCTACATCGACTTGGGACCGGAAGAACCGGATGGTGCCCGGCCACCACCAGTGATAGCCATGATGGAGCTCACAGAGAAGAGTCTCACTGGCAACACAAGAATAAAAAGGGGTGCATCATGAGATCTCCACTAAAAGACCTCAACTGATGGTCCAGCGGTTTTGGGGTTCCTCTGAGAGCATGGCCCCCGGCCCTGATGCTGCCCTTTCCCATAAATTATAACAAAGGTCCACTCTTTGGACAGGAATGGGTTGGACTTGGCAATGCAGAGTGACCACATATTGGAAGTACTTTGTGGTTATAAACACCTACAGGATATCATCTTGCTGACCTCTGGCTGGAGGAAGGGGAGTAGACGGAGAGGAGGGGAAAAGAGGCTGTTGGGAGGATGAGACAGGTATGGAGCAGAGAGGAATAGTGTGCAGTCACCGGACAGGGAGAGCAGTGGAAGCTGCATATAGGTGGGCATGTAAATTTATACGTGAATATACATTTTCACTCAGTTATGTTAGATAAAAAAAAAAAAGGAAAAAGTATGTGTAGCCATGTGGCTGGGCCATGAGTCCCTACATTCTATGATTATCCTCCAGTTTGTGATTTTCCTATACTGTATGTTAAAGGATTAGGGTGAGAATGTAAATCCCTTCATAAGATCACCTGCCTGCTCCGCTGCAAAGGGAGTTTCCTTGAATTACGGCTTGCACCACCCTTAATCCTTTTTTTCTACAAGAGATAAAAGGAAGGGGAAGCAAGCAGAGAACTGGGAACCTCACACCATTAAGAAAGCAGCACTGGGAGAAAAGCATGCCCTTCAGACCCGAGGTTCCTGTGCCAAGATGCTCCGTGAAGAAAAACTGATACAGTACCCGGACTTTCCTCCAGATCTGACAAGGAGGAAAGTTTTCCCCTGGAGCAAGACATCCTGAATGTGGACTTGTAGCCTACTGGACTGTGTAAGAATAGACTTTCCTTTGTTAAAGCCATCCACTCTGTAGTATTTCTGTTAGAGCAGCAGTAGCTGACTGAAACAGAATTTGGAGTGCTGCTCTAGCAAATATCTAAAACATGGAAGCCATTTTGAAACTGTGAATGGATAGAAGATTCAGAGGAACCAAAGAAGGCACAGATGGTGAGAAAGAAGCAGCGGAGGACTGGCAGTAACAGCAGTGGCATCAACAGAACCAGTGGCAGTGCTAGTGCCAACCCACGGAGCAAGAGAGCTAAGTGCCTGTGCACAGTTTTCCTCATGGAACGGGGTGCCTCCAGGCACTTGAATCGGTGGAGCTAGACTTGCTGACCCACAGAAGGAGAGAGCTGAGTGTCTCTGCTGGATGCTTTCCAGCCAGAGTGGGTGTCTCTGGGCACTTGAATCAGTGGAGCTACAGAGCTTTGGAACACTTACCCTGCAGGGAAGACGTGGGTCTGAGGCCCAAGCCATGAGGCTGTAGGAAGCAGAAGCTTAAGAGACAAGAGTAGGAGAAGCTGAGCTGCCTCAGTCTCAAAAGGTATGGCCATGGTCTTGCAGGTCTGACAGAGTGGATACAAGGCTTCTTGCATTTGTGAGGGTGGAATTGCCACTCAGTTGGGCTTAGAGTGCACCTGAAGCTGATGGGGCAGAGTTTCTGTCCAAGTGGGCCTTGAAGGCAGAGTTGTAACACAGGGCTGGGGGTCTCCACTAAGAATCCAGAGAGGTTGGCCAATACTTAGAGTCTGGAGGCCAACGCTATTGTGTAAAATGTCTCAGAAAATGAAAGATTATTTCCAAAACTTTGAGGGCTAATGTAATGTGTTCTGCTGATTCATTTGTTGCCTGTCAATGTCTTCTTCCCCTGCAGTTTCTCACACTTGTAGTGATTGTCTGACTTGTGCCTGTTCTGCCATTGTAACTTTAGAAGCCGATAGCTTATGTTCTACATTTCACAGATGTAGAAGAGGTTTTCTATTTTGAACTTGAAACTGACTTAAGACTTCTATCATATGGGGTGGACATGATTTTGCTGTGATGGAATCAATGTGTTACATAATTCAAAGATGTGATTTTTGTGGTGCCAAAGGGTGGGATGTCATGGATTGAACTGTATCCCTTCAAAAACATGTGCAGCCATATGGCTGGGCCATGAGTCCCTGTATTCTATGGTTGTTCTCCAGTTTGTGATTTTGCTATGCTGTATGTTAAAGGATTAGTGTGGGACTGTAAATCCCTTTATAACATCATCTCTCTGCTCCACTGTAAAAGAAGTTTCCCTGGAGTATGGCTTGCACCACCCTTTATCCTTTCATCCTATAAGAGATACAAGGAAGGAGAGGCAAGCACAGAATTGGGAACCTCACACCATTAGGAAAGCAGCACCAGGAGAAGAACACGTCCTTCAGACCCAAGGTTCCTGTGCCAAGATGCTCCCTGGACAAAGACTGATGCAATAGCGGACTTTCCTCCAGAGCTGACAAGGGGCACAGTCTTCCCCTGGGGCGGACATCCTAAATGTGGACTTGTAGCCTATTGGACTGTTTAACAATATACTTTCCTTTGTTAAAGCCATCCACTCTGTGGTATTTCTGTTAGAGCAGCACTGGCTGACTAAAACAACCAGCTACAGATTAATCGCACTCAAGGAACCAGACACTGGGAGAAGGGTGTATGTGTGCAAATACAAGAGACTGGGACCAAAGGAGATTCCTCCTTGCCTAGAGATTGTGGCCAGCAGTTAACAGAGGGAGGGTAGTAGTGTAAAGTTAAGAAAGATATCAAGTGATGTGTGTCCTGATAGGGGCTCCTGAAGGTGCTTTCATGTAGTCCCTGATCACTGATCTCTAGTGTGGGTGGCTGAAATCCAAGCAGCAAGGATGCTGTACTTCCCAGCCAGCTGAGCCATCACAGCAGCCAGGAGGTGTCAGAGGTGGAGCAGTGGGGAGCCGATGGGGGATGGGGTGGGTAGGATAGAATGTATTGCTGGTTACCAATTACCTTGCATCCTGCTAGGATTTCCACAAAGCTGCTTTCCTTTGCTGTTTGCTGATCTCTAACAGGAGTCCAGCATGGCAAGTTCACACTTGATTAGCTGATAGGAGGCTTCCTCTTATTGTCTTCTTGCCTTTGGTTCTCTGTCAGTTTCTTATATCATTCAGCATTTGCCTGAGATCCTGATCTCTTTGTTTGACAGTTCTGGTTCCAGGATTAACACTTCTGTCTGTTTAGATTTTCAGTTCTTTGCTGTGGAGGGATGGTACAGCGCTTCTGTCTGTGGTATCATGTGGGCATGGAAGTCCCACGTGAACTTTTAAATTATGCCAAAAATGTTAAAAGTTTATAAAAGAAAATAACTTGGCCCAACTGTGACTGATCTCATACCTGAAAATCAGTCTACCGTGCAACACGCTTACCAGTTACCTGCATTTACTGGCAACAGTGTCAGTCGTCACTATCTGTGGTCTCAGACGTCTGCGCCTTCCAGACAGACTCTTGGGGTTAGCCACTGGCTCTTACCAGAAGCCACAATGTTAAGGAGACAAAATCCTGTTTGATTCTAAAAATACCTTGAGGAAGAAGACAGTAGTAAATGAGATGCTGAATTTGTCAGCTGATGAGAATTTATTAACTATATAAAGCAATATTGATTGCTGTCTTAAAAAAATTATTCCTTAGATTGAGGTTAAGAGTTAACAATGCCTCAGCTAGTATAGGAGTTCCTACTGCTCCAGTGAGCTCTGCTGAGTATTTGCTGCCCAAAGACATGCAGGTGCCCAACCAAACTACGGTTACCCGTTTGGAAGAAGACAGGGTTACAGACCTGTGGAGTAATGGATTTGATGAACACTTCCAGTCTGTGGCAGTCAGTTGTCGCTTGTAACAGCATCAAGTATGCCCTGACCTTCTCCTCCAGACTCATGGCGACTTCATGCCCAGTGGAACTGAAAACTTCCTGGTCTTGCACTACCCCCATGGTCAATGGGGATAAGACTGTTGTGATCCATAGAGCATTGGTTAGCTGATTTTTGGAAGCAGATAACCAAGCCTTTCTTCTAAGTTCAGTGTCAAGTAGTGCTCACCAAATGTTCCCTGTGCTGTCCTACATGTCTGCCCCTTGAATTTGGCAGTCACTAGTTCTAGGCAGAAGTGAGCTGGATAAACGTCACTCTGGATGGTTTTACTGCAGAATTCTATCAAACATTCAAATAAGAGTTAATGCCACTACTTCTAAAGGTACTCCAGGACATAGAAAAGTGTGGAATACTCTGAAATTCATTCTATGAAGCTAGTATAACTCTGGTCCCAAAACCAGTTAAAAACAGCAGAAGAAGGAAAATTACAGACAAATATCTCTCACAAACTTGGAAGCAAAAATCTTTAACAAAATTATAGCTAACAGAATTCAACAACACATCAAAAAAATAGCTCATGATGATCAAGTAGAATTCATACCAGGGGTGCAGGGGTGGTTCAACATAAGGAAAACAATTAATGTAATCAACCACATAAACAAAATAAAAGACAAGAATCACCTGATTCTATCACTCAACACAGAAAAGGCATTTAATAAAGTCTAATACACATTTGTATTAAAAACTATCAGCAACATAGGAATAGCAGGGAAATCCTTTAACATAATAAAGGCCATCAACACTAAAGCAACAGCTGAAGTTGAAAACGTTCCCCTTAAAGACAGGTACTAAACAAGGATGCCCATTGTCACCACTTCTATTCAACATTGTTCTGGAGGTCATAGTTAGAGAAATTAGACATAATAAAGATATAAGGAGCATCTAAATTGGCAAAGAAGAAGTCAAAGTATTGTTGTTTGTGGATGATATAATCTTATACACAGAAAACTCTAAAGAATACACCAAAAAACTGCTTGATCGAATAGGAGACTTCTGCAAAGCATCAGGATACAAGATAAATGTGCATAAACTGGTGGGATTCCTTTACACCAACAAAGAGACAACCAAAGAGCAAATCACAAGATCATTACCATTTGCTGTAGCCCCCAAGATGATAAAATACCTGGGGATCTAACATCTAACTAGAGATGTAAAAGATCTATACAAAGAAAACTACAAGATTCTACAGTGAGAAACAAAAAGTAACTTACACGGGTAGAGAAACCTTCTTTGCTCCTGGATAGGAAGAATTAACATCGTGAAAATGTCTATACCTTCCAAAGCAATCTATACATGCTATGCAATACCATTTCAACTTCCAACAACATTTTTTAACAAGACAGAGAAACTAATCACCACTTCATATAGACAGAAAGGACGCCATGGATAAGTAAATTATTACTAAAGAAGAGGAACCAAGTAGGAGGCCTCACCCTTCCTGACCTTAAAACCTTACTACACTGCCACAGTAGTCAAGACAACCTGGTACTGGCACAAAAACAGACACACTGACCAATGGAACAGATCGAAAATCGAAATATAACTTCACCTATAAACAGCTGATATTTGATAAAGGCCCAAAGACAGTGAACTGCAGTAAAGACAGTCTCTTCAACAAATGCTATTGGCATAACTGGATATCCATCTGCAAAAAACAAATGAAACAAGACCATTCACAAGAACTAATTCAAAATGGATCAAAGGCCTAAATGTAAAAGCTAAAACAATAAGATTCTTGGAAGGAAAAATTGGGAAAACACTGGAAGTCCTAACCCATGGCATCAACAGTCTATCAAAAATCACCAGCAACCTTCAATCATCGGAAATGAAAATATAGACTTGGTAGCTCTTAAAAATTAAACATTTATGCTCAACCAAAGCCTTCATCCAAAAAGTGAAAAGAACACCTACAGACTGGGAATGAATATTTGCCCACCATGCTTCCGACCACTGCCAATCTCTAATCTGCAAGATACTGCAAAACCTCACAAGAAAAAGGCAAACAATCTAATTAAAACATGGGCAAACAACATGAACAAGCACTTTACTGAAGAAGACACACAAGATGCCAACAGATACATGAGAAAATGTTCACAGTTGCTAGTCATCAGAAAAATCCATATCAAAACCACAATGAGATAATATATTCCACCAACAAAGCCAGCAATAATCCAGAAAACAGAACAATAAATGCTGGGAAGGATGTAGAGAGATTGGAACTCTTCTACACTGTTGGTGGGACTGTAAAATGGCTCAACCACTATGGAAATTGATTTGATGCTTACTTAAAAAACTAGAAATAGAATACCCTATGATCCAGCAATCCCACTCCTGAGAATGAATCCCAAAGAAATGTTCAGTTTCCATGCATTCCAATTTCTATCTATTTTTTTCCTGCTATTGATTTCAACTTTTATGACTTTATGGTCTGAAAAGACGCTTTTTCAATAATTCCATAACTTGGATTTTGTTGAGACTTGCTTTATGGTTTAATATGTGGTCTGTCCTGGAGAATGTTCCATGTGCACTGGAAAAGAAGGTGTACCTACCTGTTGCTGGATGAAAAATTCTATACGTGTCAATGAGTTCTAGTTGGTTGATTGTTGCAATAAGATCTTCTGTATCTTTATTGGGCTTTCTTCCGGATGATCTGTCCATTACTGAAAGTGGAGTGTTGAAGCCTCCTACTATTATTGTGGAGTGATCTGTCTTATTTTTCAGTGTTGTCAGCATTTATTCAATGTATTTAGGTGCTCTGATATTGGGTGCATAAATATATGAGTTGGATCCGACTCGACGGCACTTGGCACTTGGCTATATCCTCCTTAAGTATCGAACTTTTCAGCAAGAAATTGTGACCATCCTTGTTCACGATGGCAGACTTTACATTGAAGTCTGTTTTATCTGAGGTTAGTATTGCCACTCCTGCACTTCTTTGCTTGTTGTTAGCTTGGTGTACATTTTTCCATCCTTTGATTTTCAGCTTCTTCATGTCTTTGAGTCTAAGGTGTATTTCTTGCAAGCAAGATATGGATGGATCGTGTTTTTTAATTCTAGCTATTACCCTCTGTTTCATTATTGGAGCATTCAATTCATTTACGTGCAGTGTAATTATTGATAGATGTGTATTTACTGCTATCATTTTGGTGCCTTTATTTTTGGGTTGCTGACGTTTTCTTTGTTCCAGTTAATATTCTGTTCTGAGTCACTTTTCTTTATGAGTTTTCTTTTAATCCTTTTCAGTGTTGCTTTTGTGTCTTTTGAGACTCTTGTATTAAGTTTCTTATTTTGATATGTAGTATTGTTAGTTTGCTTTGTGGCTCCCCCTTTTATTCCCCGTAATGTTCTGTGTTTAAACCAATCTCTACCTTCTGTATATCTACTCAACTTCTTCCTCCCATGTGAAAGGGCTGTAACTACTGTAACATATCCCTGTTTACAGTATGATGATGTCATAGTTTACATGTTAAGATCTCTGTTTTCCTACTTTTAATGTTTTAGCTTTGCTTGAGCTTTGTGACTTCCTTAACTGAGTAGGATTCTAGATTCTGTGTCCTGCAGTGCATCCTTGCATATACATCTGATGTTACTGATTTTCTAAACGAAGAGCTTCTTTCAGTATTTCTTATAATTTTGGTTTGGGTTGGTTTTTGCCAAGTCTCTAAACCTCTGTTTATCTGGGAATGTCTTAATTTCACTGTCATATTTGAAAGACAGTTTTGCAGGATATATCATCCTTGGTTGGAAGTTTCTTTCCTTTACTGCCTTCTTGCCAACATGGCTTATGCCGAGAATTCAGAATAAAGCCTACAGGGCTTCCCTTTGTATGTTAGTTTTACTTTAAGCCTAGTGGCCTTTAATAACCTCTCTTTATGTTTCATTTTATTAAGCTTTATTATGCTATTTCTTGGTGTCTTTCTTTGGGAGGTCTACCTTTTGCTGAGTATGATAAGCATCTTGAATATCTATGTTCTCTTTCATGATTTCAAGACAGTTGTCTGTCAGCAACTCTTCAACAATTCTCTCTGTATTTTTTGCTGTCTTAGATTGAATTGTGTCCCCCCCAAAATATGTGTAGCCATGTGGCTGGGCCGTGATTCCCTGTATTCTATGACTGTCCTCCATTTTGTGATTGTCCTGTGCTGCATGTTAAAGGATTAGGGTGGGAGTATAAATCCCTTTATCAGATCACCTCCCTGCTCTACTGCAAAGGGAGCTTCCCTAGAGTATGGCTTGCCCCACCTTTAATCCTTTCATCCTACAAGAGGTAAAAGGAAAGGGAAACAAGCAGAGAACTGGGAACCTCACACCATCAAGAAAGCAGTGCTGGGAGAAAAGCGCATCCTTCAGACCTGAAGTTCCTGTGCCAAGACACTCGATGGACAAAGACTCATGCAATAGCGGACTTTCCTCCAGAGCTGACAATGGGGAAAGCCTTCTCCTAGAGCAGACACTCTGAGTTTGGACTTGTAGCCTATGGGACTATGTAAGAATAAACTTTCCTTTGTTAAAGCCATCCACTCTGTTGTATTTCTGTTACAGCAGCACTAGCTGACTAAAACAGAATTTGGTACCGAGAGTGGGTGCTCCTCTAGCAAATACCTAAAATGTGGAAGCCATTTTGAAACTGTGAATGGATAGAAGATTCAGAAGGAACGAAGAAGGTGCAGATGGTGAAAAACATCAAAGGACTGGTAGCAACAGCAGTGGTGGCAACAGAACCAGAGGCAGTGCTAGAGCCAATCCACGGAGGAAGAGAGCCCATGCACAGAGTTTTCCTCACAGAATGGGGTGCCTCTGGGCACTTGAATCAGTGGAGCTAGCCTTGCTGACCCACAGAGGGAGAGAACTGAGTGCTTTTGTGCAGGAAGCTTTCTAGCCAGAGTGGGTACCTCCAGGCACTGAATCAGTGGAGCTACAGAGCTTTGGAACACTTACCCTGCAGGAAAGATGTGGGCCTGAGGTCTGGGCCGTGAGGCCCTAGGGAGCAAAAGCTGAAGAGACAAACAGCATGAGAAGCTGAGCTGCCTCAGTCTCAAAAGATATGGCCATGACCTGAGGGATATGAAAGGGTGGAACCATGGTGCCCTGTGTTTGTAAGGGTGGAACTGCCACTCAGTTGGGCTTGGGTGCACCTGAACCTGATGGGGCAGAGTTTCTGTCCAAGCGGGCCTTGAAGGCAGAGTGGTAGTATAGGGCTGGGAGTTTCCACTCAGAATCCAGATAGTGTGGTCAATACCTAGAGTCTGGAGGGCAGGGCCACTGTGTAAAATGTTTCCGAAAATGCAAGATTATTTTCAAAGCTTTGAGGACTAATGTAATGTGTTCTGCTGACTCATTTGTTGCCTTTTAATGTCTTATTTCCCCTGCAATTTATCCCATTTGTAATGGAATGTCGAACTTGTGACTGTTCTATCATTGTACCTTTAGAAGCAGAGAGCATGTATTCTAGGTTTGATAGATGTAGAAGAATTTTTGAATTGTGGACTTGGAACTGATTTAAGACTTCTAACATATAGAATGGACATGATTTTGCTGTGATGGGATAAATGTGTTACATGATTCAATGATGTGGTTTTTGGGATGCCAAAGGGTGTCACAGATTGAATTGTGTCTCCTCCAAAATATGTGTAGCCATGTGGCTGGGCCTGATTCCTCGTATTCTATGACCATCCTCCATTTTGTGATTGTGCTGTACTGTATGTCAAGGGATTAGGGTGGGACTGTAAATCCCTTTATAAGGTCACCTACCCACTCCACAGCAAAGGGAGCTTCCCTGGAGTATGGATGGCTTGCCCCACCCTTAATCCTTTCATCCTACAAGAGATAAAAAGAAAGGGAAGCAAGCAGAGAACCGGGAACCTCACACCATCAAGAAAGCAGCACTGGGAGAATAGCATATCTGTCAGATCTGAGGTTCCTGTGCCAAGACGCTCCATGGACAAAGATTGACACAGTACTGGACTTTCCTCCGGAGCTGACAATGGGGAAAGCCTTCCCCTGGAGTGGACATTCTGAGTTTGGTGTTGTAGCCTACGGGACTATGTAAGAATAAACTTTCCTTTGTTAAAGCCATCTACTCTGTGGTATTTCTGTTAGAGCAGCACTAGCTGACTAAAACATCTGCTATCACTCCATGTTCAGGGATTCTCATTATTTGTAGATTATTTCTCTTGATAGAGTCCCACATGCTTCTTAATGCTTCATTTTTCTCAGTGTCTTTTATCTGATTTCGCCTCTTAAATGCTGGTGTCTGTTGCTTTGTCTTCAGTCTCACTAATTCTGCATTCCATTTCCTCAATCCTGCTCTTTTGGCTTTTTGTTGAATTGCCTAACTCCATAATTTTGTTATTGATATGCTGGATTTCAGGTCATTGATGTTCTAGCAGTACATACTGCTTGCTTCATTTTTTGTTTTATTCTGCTGCACTTTGTTTAATCTCTAGAAGGCCTCTTTGCAAAATTCTTTTATATTCTACCTCTGATAATTTCAGAAAGACTTCATCTGACAAGTTTTTTCACCCTTTATTTTGGGAGTTGTTTGGAGCCATGACAGTATGCGTCTTCAGATGATTAGATATTGATTGTTGCCTTTGCACCATCAAAAAGCTTTTCAGCTTCTCCAGTGTTACAGCAAAAAGAGCTGTGGCATAGCTCTAAGAAGGGATTAAGGGTACTGCTAGACTTGGCTGACAGCCACTGCTGCATTCTCTAGGTGCGTCTGAGTTATGCACAGCTTCGTTGGTGAGAGAGATACTGTCCAGACCTGGGATGCTGCTGGGCTTGATGGCTGGCCCCAACTGGGTTCTCGGGAGTAGCAGGCTCCACCTCCTGGCTATCAGATGGCAACCTACTTATGCCAACTCTCTGGTGTCACACCAATTGACACTATGGCATATCTCATGGAAGGGAAGAGAGAAGGATGCCACCACAGCCTGCTGCAGGGGACCTCTGCATTCTCTAGATATGCTTATCTTGAAAACCCCTTTTCTGCTTAGGGGGCACTGTCCAGCAGCAGCTGAAAACAGCCAGGCCCTCAGTGGTGGCAGGCCCCATCTCCTATCTGGGAAAGGTGGTACCCCACTTATGGTGTCTCTCAGGAGCTGTCAGCAGACACTTTGATGTGGCTCAGTGAAGGGAGGGGGAAGTGGCACCACCATACTCAGCTGCCAGTCACTACTATGGTCTCTAGCTGCGCTTATCTTAAAAACTTCTTTTCTGTTGAGAGATGCATTATCTTTGTCCAGCAGCAGCTGATAGCAGCCAGGCCCTCCTGGCTGACAAAGATGGCTCCCTAATTATGGAGTCTCTTTGGGGTCATCAGCAGACGCTATGACATGGCTCAAAGAAAGGAGGGAATTAGGGCATGACAACACTTTGTCACCAGTCACTGCTGTGTTCTCTGGGTACATTATCTTAAAGATAGCTTTTCTTCCGGGAGAACCACGGGCCAGACAGGCACTATTGCTCAGTGTGGGATCTAGCCCCAGCCAAGCACTCAGGCATAGCTTACTCCCCCTCTGTGCTGACCAAGATGGTGTCCCACCCGAGTGGCCTCTCCTGCACTGTGTCAGGAGTACCTATGGTGCAGCTCAAAGAAGACAAGAGGGAGGCACATGGGCACCCTCAGTTGCTAGCCACTGCTATGTTCTATAGACATCACTGTCCCAAGCACAGCCTCTCTGCTGTGGGAGATGCTGTTTACTTCGTCACTGCAGCTCAACACAGTAGTTGGTCACTGCCAGGCTCTTAAGCTCAGCAATCCCAGTCCCAGTATCCTGGTTAAAACAAAGATGGCATCTGTACCCGTAAGCTTCTAGCCACCTCTGACAAAGGTAGGTTTCCCCTTTCTGTCACCTAGTCCAATCTCACAACCCCACACCTGATCTTTGGGCTCCCAGAATGTCCACACTCCTCTGTTCAAATATTTTCTAGGCCTTAGTTCTCAGAGGGAATCAAGGGGACATGTGACTAGTCTTCCATCTTGGCTCTGCTCCCTGCAATCATTTTCAATTATTCGGAGCAAAATTTTGCTTGTGTGTGATATAATGACATTGTTTTGTAATTTTCTCATTTGGTTGGATAACCTTTTTGGGGAACAAGCATAAATATAGATTTCTTCCAGTTGGTTAGCTTTCTTCCAAATTTCTTAATATAGAAGAGTGAGTCCTTTCAATGATGCATCCATTTGTTGGAACTTCTCAAATGGAATTTCATTAATTCCTGGAGCCTTGTTTTCCCCAATGCCTTCAGTGGAGCTTGAATTTCTTCCTTTGGTACCATCACTTCCTGATCATATACTACCTCCTGAAATAGTTAAATGTCAACCAATTCTTTTTGATGTAGTGACTGTGTATTCTTTCCACCTTATTTGATGCTTCCTTTGTCATTTAATATTTTCCCTGTAGAATCCTTCACTATTGCAACTCAAGGCTTGAATTTTCTTTAGCTCTTTTGGCTTGACAAATGCAGAACATGTTCATCCTTTTTGGTTTTCTATCTCCAGCTCTTTGAACTTGTCACTTTGTCTTCTTGAGCCACCCTTTGAAATCTTCTGTTCCATTTTTTTACTTTCTCATTTCTTACTTTTGCTTTAGCTACTTGACATTTAAGAGTAAGCTTCAGAGGCTCTTCTGACATTCATTTGGTCTTTTCTTTCTTTTCTGTCTTTTCAATGGTTTCTTTCTTTCTTCATACATGAAGTCCTTGATATCATTCACAACTCAATCATTAGTGTTCTAATGACTGGCCTTCAGTCACTAGTGTGCAGTATATCAAATCTATTCCTGAGATGGTCTCTAAATTCAGATGAGATATACACAAGGTCATACTTTGGCTCTCATCAACTTGTTCTAATTTTCTTCAGTTTCAACATAAACTTGCATATGAGCAATTGATGGTCTGTTCCATAGTCATCCCCCAGCCTTTTTCTGACTGATGATATTGTGCTTTAATGTGACCTATTTCCACGGATGTAGTTGATTTGATTCCTGTGTATTCTGTCTGGGGAGTTCCTTGTGTATAGTCACCATTTATGTTGGTGAAAAAAGGTATTTGCAATAAAGAAGTCTGGGGTCAGTCGCCATGAGTCGGATCTGACTCGAAGGCATTTGGCTTTGGCTGGTCGTGCACAATTCTATCATATATTCTCCAGCACTGTTTCTATCACTGAGGCCACACCTTCTACTACCAATCCTTCTTTGTTTCCAACTTTTGCATTCCAATCACCAGTAAGTATTAATGCAACCTGGTTGCATGTTCAATCAGTTTCAGACTGCAAACGTTGGTGCAAATGTTTAATTTCTTCATTAATTGGCCTTAGTGGTTTGAGGGTTAATTTGAGTGATAGTCATATTAACTGGTCTTTCTTATAGGTGCATGAATATTATCCTATCATTGACAGCATTATATTTGAAATGTTCTTTATTGACAATGAATGCAACACTATTCCTCTTCAAGTTGTCATTACCATCATAGTAAACTATATGATTATCTGATTCAAAATGGCCAATACCAGTCCATTTTAGCTCACCTATCCTTAGGGTAATAGTGTTTATGCATTCTATTTCATTTTTGTTTTTTTAATTTTATTTTGTATTAATTAAAGTAAAATAATAAAATTTCTAACATCTATCAATTATCTGATCTATGATAAACCCTCAGCGACCCCCCCACCCGTGTAGCCAACACAGTCATTTTCTTCTGTGGATAATTCTCTTGTTAAGTCTTTATAACAGGGATCTCACACAAAATTTGTCCTTTTGACACTGATTGATTTCACTCAGCATGATTTCCTCCAAATGAGACCATGCTATGAGATGTTTTCTAAAATTGTCACTGTTTTTTTATCATAGCATAGTGTTCCGTTGAGTATATGTACCATAGTTTGCCATTCATCTGTTGATGGGCATCAGAATTGATTCCAACTTTTTGCTACTGTGGACTGTCCTGCAACAAACCTTCATTTACTTCTAATTTTCCTAGATTCATACTTCATACAGTCTGCATTCTAATTATTAATGGATGGTTACAGCTATTTATTCTCATTTTGAGTCATGCCACATCCGTAAATTAAGGTCTTGCAAGTTTGACTCCGTCCATGTCATTAAGGTCAACTTTACATTGAGGAGGCAATTCTTCCCCAGTCATCTTTTGAGTGTC
Organism: Heterohyrax brucei; assembly: GCA_028571685.1. Classification (NCBI taxonomy): domain Eukaryota; kingdom Metazoa; phylum Chordata; class Mammalia; order Hyracoidea; family Procaviidae; genus Heterohyrax; species Heterohyrax brucei. The sequence goes on from CM053156.1 coordinate 260,005, forward strand.
TTTCAAACTGAAGAGTTTGCCTTCTGGTACTATATCTGACAATATTCTGCTGCTATTCATAGTGTTTTCGCTGGCTAATTTTTTTCAGAAGCAGACTGCTGGTTCCTTCTTCCTAGTCTGTGTTAGACTGGAAGCTCTGCTGAAAACTCTCCACTACTGGTGGCATAATTTCCAGCACCACAGTAACATGCAATCTCTTAGAGTACAACAAATCGATGGACAGGTGGGTGTGCGTGGTGACACCCAAGTTAAAGGATGATTGAGTGATAGACAATTCTTATAAATCAGAGATAGACACCTCTGGAGACATTTAAAGGCTTTTTTTTTTTTTCTTCCAGCAGTCATTGGTTTATATTCCAAAAGGTAATGAGACTATGGACCTTCCCCTGTCCCCCATAGAGAAGTTTTATTTATAGTAAAAATATAAGGCCTTTCCCTCCTTCTCCAGAGAAGAGGGGCAGCTGGCCTAAAAAACCAAAGCCCAAACCCATGTCTGTCTCATTCTGACTCAGCAACCCTATAAGTTCCAAGGTTTATAGTTTGGAACTTCCTCCCCTGTGATACAAATCTGTTTTACAGGCATAGGTGACATCCACCCTTCTCGAATAACCCTGTGGAAGATTTAAACAAAAAACAAACAAACTCACTGCTGACGTGGAAGATTTAGGCATCAGAAAATGATGCTAAGATGTTCTGAAAGTAAGCATATAGTCTTTTTCCCTGATTCAGAGATCTAATGGTATTGCCAGTGTATGTGGGTTTGAATGTCTAAAACTGTGCAATTAGGCTGTGGGATTTGCAATTAACTTTACCCAGAGAATTTCATTTTTTTCTTTTTTTTTTGGATTCTTAAGAAGTCACTTCTAAAACCTTGAAATTTACCGAGATCACACTTGAGTATTTAATGAGGTAACACTTGAGTTGGGGCTGGACAACCCAGAAAGGTCCACTATGCATCATTAGCCCAACCTCAGGTTAAGCGTGCTGGATGTTCAACAACACAGGCAATGGTTAAGTTAATTATGCCTGTATAACGAGATCCCAATATAAAAACTCTGAACACAGAAGCTCCATGAGCTACTTGGTCAGTGGTGGACATCAATGCATGGAATAGGGTAATGTGTCCTTTGGGGCATGCACCTCCATATTTATATCCTTTTGATATAATAAAGCTATAATTGTAAGTATAAACTCGCCTGAATTCTGTGAGTCATTCAAGCAAATTACTGAATCTGAGGTCATAAGTGAGGATGTCATGGGGACCCCAAACTTGTGGCTAGCATCTGAAGTCTTGGGGAGACATGGTAGTCTAGAAGTCTGTGTCCTCTCACTTGTGAGAGTTGACCTAGATCTGGTGCATAGGTTCAGAGGAAGAACTAATAACTTTGCACTTGGTGTCAGAAGAGAATTGAATGGATTGTCTCATAGAAAAACATCTCAGACTATTACAGTTACAGAATCAAAATCCTATAAAAGAACATTCATACACAGATGTATGATGTAGTGGATAGACTTTATAAGAAGGCTGTTGTCATGGTTGGAATTGTGTCCCCCCAAAAATGTGTGCAGCCACGTGGCTGGGATATGGTTCCCAGTATCTTGGGACTGTCCTCCATTGTGTGGTTTTGCTAACCTGTATGTTAAAGGATTAGGGTGGGGCTGTGAATTCCTGCTGTGGGGGGAGTTTCCCTGGAGTATGGCTTGCCCCACCCTTAATGCTTTTAGCTTGCAAGGAATATAAAAGGAAAAAGAAACAAAGGACAGTTTGAGAACCTCGCTACCATCAAGCAAGCAGCACCGGGAGCAGAGCATGTCCTTCAGACCAGAGGTTCTTGCATGAGGACGCTCCCTGGACAAAGACTGATGCAATACCAGACTTTCCTCCAGAGCTGACAAGGGGAAAGTCTTTCCCTGGAGCGGACACCCTGAATATGGACTCGCAACCTACCGGACTGTGTAAGAATAAATCTTTCTTTGTTAAAGCCATCCACTCTGTGGTATTTCTGTTAGAGCAGCCTAGCGGACTAAAACAGAATTGGTACCGTGGGAGTGGGGTGCTGCTCTAGCAAATACCTAAAATGTGGAAGCCACTTTTAAACTGCGAATGGATAGAAGATTCAGAAGTAACGAAGAAGGCGCAGATGGGGAGAAACAACAGAGGACCGGCAGCAGCGGCAGCGGCAGCAGCAGAACCAGAGGCAGCGCTGGAGCCGTGGACTGAGAGAGGTCAGTGCCTGCGCAGAGTTTTCCTCACGGAACGAGGTGCCTCTGGGCACTTGAATCGGTGGAACTGGCCTTGCTGACCCACAGAGTGAGAGAGTTGAGTGCCTTTGGGCAGGACGCTTTCCAGCAAGAGTGGGGTGCACTTAAACCAGTGGAGCTACAGAGCTTTGGAACACTTGCCCGGCAGGGCAGATGTGGGCCTGAGGCCCGGGCCATGCGGCCATAGGAAGCTGAAGCTGAAGAGACAAATAGCGTGAGACGCTGAGCTGCCTCAGTCTCAAGAGGTATGGCCATGACCTCAGGGGTTTGAAAGGGTGGAACCACGGTGTGCTGTGTTCGTAAGGGTGGAATTGCCGCTCAGTTGGGCTTAGGGTGCTCCTAAAGCCGATGGGACAGAGTTTCTGTCCAAGTGGGCCTTGAAGGCAGAGTTGTAGCATGGGGCTGGAGGTCTCCACTCAGAAACCAGAGAGTGTGGCCGATACCTAGAGTCTGGAGAGCATTGCTGTTGTGTAGAATGTCTCAGAAAATGTAAGAGTATTTCCAAAGCTTTGAGAGCTAATGTAATGTGTTCTGTTGACTTGCCTGTTGCCTGTTAATGCCTTCTAAGTTTCACAGATGTAGAAGAGTTTTTGTATTTTGGACTTGGAACTGATTTAAGACTTCTGTTATATGGATGGACATAATTTTGCTATGGTGAGATGAATGTGTTAAATGTTTTGTGATGTGATTTTTGGGTTGTCAAAGGGTGGGATGTCATGGTTGGAATTGTGTCCCCCCAAAAATGTGTGCAGCCATGTGGCTGGGATATGGTTCCCAGTATCTTGGGACTGTCCTCCATTGTGTGGTTTTGCTAACCTGTATGTTAAAGGATTAGGGTGGGGCTGTGAATTCCTGCTGTGGGGGGAGTTTCCCTGGAGTATGGCTTGCCCCACCCTTAATGCTTTTAGCTTGCAAGGAATAAAAGGAAAAAGAAACAAAGGACAATTTGAGAACCTCGCTACCATCAAGCAAGCAGCACCGGGAGCAGAGCACATCCTTCAGACCAGAGGTTCTTGCATGAGGACACTCCCTGGACAAAGACTGATGCAATACCAGACTTTCCTCCAGAGCTGACAAGGGGAAAGTCTTTCCCTGGAGCGGACACCCTGAATATGGACTTGCAACCTACCGGACTGTGTAAGAATAAATCTTTCTTTGTTAAAGCCATCCACTCTGTGGTATTTCTGTTAGAGCAGCCTAGCTGACTAAAACAGCTGTCCTAGATAGGAATTGTGTTTCACAGTCATTCTCAATTTGGTGTTCCCTAGTGACTCAACCCTTGCTAAAGAAATGAAATCAGAAGTAATGAGAGTACAACTTTCTCCTTGCTTGCTTAAGATAAAACTCTTAACCCCGAGCATATAATTCCATTATGCTTGGCAGATAAGATGGGAGTCATCTGGTACCACCATAACAGAAATACCACAAGTAGATGGCTTTAAAAAGAAAAAGTTTATTTGTCACAGTCCAGTAACTAGAAGTCCAAATTCAGATACAAGCAAAGGCTTTTTCTCCTGGCTCTGGAGGATGGTCCTTGTCATCAGTCTTCCCCTGGACTGGACGTTTCTGAGGCACAGAGATTCTAATCCTTTCCAAAGGATGCACTCATTTTCCAGCACTGCTTCTTGGTAGTATGAGGACCCCAAATCTCTCTTCTAGCTTTTTTCTTTTATATTCCAAGAGATTGCTTCAGAGCACAATATGATCTTACACATTTAGTCCTGTCCCATGAACACAACTGCCGCCCATCCTCCCTCATTAACATTATAGAGACAGGATTTACAACATGGAGATATATCACACAATACGAGGAATTACAGCCTGTTCAAACTACCACACACCTTTTTAGGGGAACACATCCTGTCACAGATTGAATTGTGTCCCCCCAAAAATGTATGTGTTGATTTGACGTGGCTATGAGTCCCAGTATGGTGCCCTTCCTCCCATGTATTGTGAATCCTGCCCCTGTGAGACTGATGATAGAGAATGGGCAACAGTTGTGTTAGTGAGGCAGGTCTCAAGCTACAATCTTGTGGGTTATAAGGGAGAGAAGTGAGGCAAGGAAGTTGGGAACTTCATACCACCAAAACAGAAGCACTGAGAGCAGAGCATGTCCTTTGGACCCGAGGTTCCTGTGCTGAGATGCTCTCACTGGATTTAGACCTATCCTACCAGACTGTGATAAATTTTCTTACTGAATGGACTTACAATTTATAAATGGATTTGCAGTTTACTGGACTGTCTCAATAAAGCTTCTCTTCATGAAACCTTTTTCTCATAGTATTTTCTTTTAGAGCAGTACCAAGTGACTAAGACACATTCTATGACAGTAACTTGAGAAGTCATGAATTAAAAACCGTGGAGAGATGCAGTCAAGACAGTGGAGTAGACAGATGCTTCCCGCAGCCCCTCTAACAATAAAGACTGAAAAGAACAAATGAAACCAATACATATGACATCCTAGAAGTACTGATCATCAAGGGGAAAGTTGAGAAATTGAACTGAGCAAAGAGAAAGGGAGAACATCGTTGCAAGTGCATGAGATTCCACAGACTTGACCTGCCAGAAAGAAGCTCCATTGTGGGCACAGCATAGAGTTGATTATCTGGAAAATCCTGCAGAGCTACTGAGGGACAGCACCAGATCATTTAAACCTGAGTTGTTGCGTGTAACCTGCTGCATGTGGATATCAATCATTCCTTCCACATGGGCCTAACTCCTTTTTCACCTGGCACTCTCCCCGCTACCTTCTCAGAACTGTGCCTGGGACATTAATAGAGTCAGAAATAGGACTCTTCAAGTCCACCCTGAGCCTTTCTCCCCCTCACTTCTCTGTGCCTTGCTCTGGAGTTAGTGCCACTTTGACAAAGCTGGAAACAGCACTCCTTAAGCTTGACTTGAGCATTCTCTGTGAGTCACAGGTAAAAATAGTTTAATAAACTCAGAGTAGGGAGGGGAAAGAAAAAAAGATAGATTTTTTTTCTGCTGACTCTCCTGAGCTGGCAAATCAGGACAGAAACTGTTCCTTTACCCAGATTCAGAGGTAAAGGGATATGCCAACCTCAGAGATGACTGTAACTCCCAATCTTTCTCAGTGGCAACAGCCATACCCCTGAGCCTATACTGATCACCCCTGCCCGTCAAGGACAGCAGGAAAGAGGTTGCACCACACACAGGGAAACTGACTACCAGGACACCTGAGCTGAACCCATATAAGAACAGTAAACCGTACATTTTGAAACAAGAAGCTAGAATTCAGTAGGCAAACATAATATTAATAACTACAATTTAGTAATGGCTTGGAAACAGCAGTCCATGTCAAAGCACTTAAGGGGCAGATCATGTTCTCTTCAGAAAGCACCCAAAGCAAAGAATCAAATATTCCAGAGGAAGAGAACTTCCTAGAATTATCAGAGATGGAACACAAAATATTAATATTTAGAATTCTTTAAGAAATTAGGCAAAATGTAGCAAAACTTAATGACAAAGCAAACAAGCTGCAAGAAAGTACTGAGCAACAAGAATTAGAAATTCAGAATATTAATTATAAAATTACAGAATTAGGCAACTTAGTAGAAAGTCAAAGGAGCAGAATTCAGGTAACAGTAGGCCAAGTTAGGGAAATTAAAGATAAAGCACATGAAATCATCTTATTTGAGAAAAAAAAATCAGATAAAAGAATTTAAAAAGAAACACTAAGAATTATATGGGACTTAATGAGCAAGAAGAAACTACAAATGATTGGAGTAACAGAACAGGGGGAACACTGAAAATACAGAGAGAATTGTCAATGATTTGCTGTGAGAAAACTTTCTTGATATCGCGAAGGACAAGAAGATATCTCTCCAAAGCACTCATCAAACGCCACTCAAGACAGATCCCAAAAGAAAGAAACCAAGGCATATTATTATCATAGTTGCCAAAATTAAACAGGAGACACTTTTTAAAAGTGGCTAGAGATAAATGAAAAACAACCTACAAGGGAGAGTCAATTACACTAAGCTGAGACTACTCAGCAGAAACCATGCAGACAAGAAGACAATGGGAAAGCATATATAAAGTCTTGAAGGAAAAAATTCCCAGCCAAGAATTATATATCGAACAGAACTATCATTCAAATGTGATGTCAAAATTAAGATATTTTCAAATACACAGAATTTACAAAAACCAAAGTAAAACTACAATAAATACTAAAGGGAGTCCTTTGTAAAGAAAACCAATAACACCAGGTAACAATCTAAGACAAGAACACTGAACAAGCAATGGATATTAACCCAAAGAAGAAATCACATATGTAAAGGATCTTCCCATAAGAATATCTTATTTTTGACAGCTTGTGGTGGTGATATTTGTGAAGCTACAGCAGATGCATTTATCATGCTTTTTTGATTAGTCTTGAGAAACAGCCATGAAAAGTTATAAGACTGCATAATGTGTAGGAATCATTAAAGTTTATTACCTAAATGAGTGTTCTCTTCGCTAAACATTCCATGCATTACATGAAATTTATGATGTTCATAATTGTCCCACTGAGAGAAAAATTTGACATTTAATCAAAAAATTTGAGACAACTGGGCCTATTGTCAATCAGACAGTGTCTGTGCATCAATGAAGCACATGTTCCAATGAAAACATTGCCATCCTTTGTCACAAAATATGTGGGAATCCACCCCAATCAATTTCTCGCTGAGCACAAGAACTGGGCCTTTCATCGACCACAGTTTGGTGGATTTTGCATTTGGACCTGAAGCTTTACCCTTGTAAAATTGTTGTGACTCAAGAACTGATGTCCAACAACCATGGATTGCACCATATGTTTGCTGACTGGACTCTGGAGTAATTGGAAGTTGAAGCAGCTTTTGGCAAAAAAAAAAAAAAAAAAAAAAAAAAAAACTTCAGCAACGAGGCCCATTTTGGAAAGAATGGTTTTATTAACAAACAAAACTTGCTTTTGGAACAATAAGAATCCAATGAAAATTCACAAATGTCCACTTCATCCCCAAAATGTTACTGTTTGGTGTTGATTTTGGTCTGGTAGAATCACCGACCCTTATTTTTTCCAAGATGAACAAGGAGAGTCTGTGACTGTAAAAAGTGAAAGATATCAGGCTATGATAACTGATTGTTTTGGGCTCAATTTGAAAGGCAGTCATTCACCTAAAGTTCTTTTCCACATATAATGCCACCAAATGTACTTCAAAATAAGAAAGCAATTAAAATTGTATCATTCTCACAACTTGTTTTATTCAAGTTCAAAGATAGGCCACCCTTATTGAAAGACCCTTTAGATCATACTCAAAACACTGAAAATAGGGAAACAAAGATGTCGTTATATAAACACTGTAGTGAAAAAGTGGGACCAAAAAGAAAATGTAGTTATAGAAAAGAAAGGCAATATAAATAAATTAAAGACTGGCTCAGATTTAGAAAAATTAGGGTAAATATTACGATAACCACAAAGGAAACTATCAATTCTATGTATCAAAATAAAAAACGAGAAAAACATGAAGTCTCAGCAAATACAACACCAACAACACTGAAAAAGACGAAAACATGTCAATTAAAAAGACAGCACAGAAAATTAAATGAAACAAAAGAATTGTCTACAACACACAAAAAAGATATGAAAATGACAGCATAAGCTCATACATATCAGTAATTACGTTGAATGCAAATAGACTAAATGCACCAATAAAGAGATTGAGAGTGGCATATTGTATAAAAACAACATGACCCATACACATACTGCCTACAGGAAACACATCTTAGACTCAGAGACGTTAACAAACTATATCTCAAAGGACTGGAAAAAAATAAATCGGGCTAACAACATTCAAAAAAGAGCAGGAGTGGCAGTACTATTTTCCAATAAAATAGACTTTGAAGTAAAATCCCCCATATTGGACAAGGAAGGACATTATATAATGGTTAAATGCTCAGTATTCCAGGTGGACATAACCATGATTTAAATATCTATGCACCCAAGGACAGGACTCCAAAACACATAAAACAAACAGTACCTGCACCGAAAACAGACATAGACAGCTGCACAGTAATAGTAGGAGACTTCAACACACCACTCTCAGAAGAGGACAGAACATCTAGAAAAAAGCTCAAAGACAACAGAAGATCTAAATGCCACAGTCAACCAACTTGACCTTGTAGACATGTACAGAAGACTCCACCCCACAGCAGGCAAGCATACAGGATCCAACAATCAAGTCCATGCTACATATCTCATTGCTAAATATCAATATGGTCACCTTCAAAATACTCCCCTTGGGAAACTATGCACCCATGCCAGCTCCTAATCCACCCTTAAAAGCAATTTTGGAATGGCCATTGCACATGGTGGCATGTTGGCAAGTTTGCAAACTTAATTGTATAGTCATTTCTGAGATAGTTTTTAACTAGTAAACAAATAATTGTATCAGAACAGCCTCCTTACTCACATGATCTGGCCCCCAATGACTTTTTACTTTTTCTGAAGATAAAGGAAATATTGAAAGAAAGACATTTTGATGGCATTCAGGACATCAAGGGTAGTACAATGATGGCTCTGATGGCCATTCCAGGAAGAGTTCAAAAACTGCAGTGTGGACCAGGTGCTGGTGTTGGTGCATAGCTTCTCAAGGGAAGAACTTTGAAGATCACTGTAGTGATATTCAGCAATGAGGTATGTAGTACTTTTTCTAGGATGAGTTCACAAACTTAATTCTCAGACCTTGTACTTTCTTGTCCAACACAAGTGGAACATTGTCAAAAATTGACCACATATTAGGCTACGGAGCAATCCTTATCCAAATTCAGAGTACTGAAATAATATAAAGCATCTCTTCAGACCACAAAGCCATAAAAGTAAAAATCAACACCAGAAAAAGAGGGAAACATAAAATAAAAAAACATGGGATCTGAAAAGCATTTTTCTCAAAAATTACTAGTAATAGAAGAAATTAATGATGGAATAAAGAAATTCACAGAATCAAATGAGAATAAGAACACATCCTACCAAAATCTATGGGACACAGCAGAGGCAGTGCTCAGAGGTCAATTTATCTCAATAAGGGCACACATCCAGAAAGAAGGAGGAACCCAAATCGAACAGTAAACTCTACAGCTTGAAAAAGTAAAAAAGAGCAGCTAAAGAACCCTTTGGGTGCCAGAAGAAAGCAAATAATTAAAATTGAGAATACAAAAATGATTGAAAGAGTTAAGACCAAAGCCTGTTTTTTCGAAAAGATCAACAAAATTGATAAACTGCTGCCCATACTGACAATAAACAAAAACAAAAACACAATCAGAAGAGGGATCTAATAACTTGAATAAGAAATAAGATGGACAATATCACAATGGACTCAAGTAAAATTAAAAGAATAATGACAGAATATAGGAAAAATATACTCAAATAAATTTAAAAACTTGGAGGAAATGGACAAATTTCTAGAAACACGCTTTCATCACCTGGTACTGCTCTAATAGAAATACCACAGAGTGGATTGTTTTAACAAAGGAAGGTTTATACTTACACAGTCTGGTAGGCTACAAGTCCACATTCAGGATGTTCACTCCAGGGAAAGGCTCTGGAGGAAAGTTCTTGTGTTGCTTCTGTCTTTGCTCAGGAGCATCTTGGTGCAGGAACGTCAGGTCTGAAGGATAATCTCTTCTCCTGATGCTACTTTCTTTATTAAAATTTTATTTTTTTATTATGATTGTTTTAGTCAACTAGTGCTGCTCTAAAAGAAATACCACAGAGTGGATGCCTTTAACAAAGGAAGGTTTATTCTTACGTAGTCTGCTAGGCTACAAGTCCAAATTCAAGATGCCCTCTACAGGGGAAGGCTTTACCCCTTGTTGGCTCTGGAGGAAAGTCTGGTATTGTATCAGTCTTTGTTCAGGGAGTATCTTGGTGGAGGAGCCTCAGGTCTGAAGGATGTGCTCTTCTCCTGGTGCTGCTTTCTTGATGGTGAGAGGTTCCCAATTCTCTGCTTGCTTCCCTTTCCTTTTATTTCTTGTAGGATGAAAGGATTAAGGGTTGTGCCAGCCATACTCCAGGGAAACTCCCATTACAGTGGAGCAGGGAATGATCTTATGAAGGGATTTATGGTTCTACCCTAATCCTCTAACATACAGCATAGGAAAATCACAAAATGGAGGACAATCATAAAATACTGGGAATCACGGTTCAGCCACATGGCTACACACGTTTTGGGGGGACACAATTCAAACCATGACACACATTACCAAAACTAATACTAACAGAAGTTGAACAACCATGAACATATGATATGTGTGCTTTATGGTTTTATACATTTATAGAAGGCTGTCCTATTGGTTTCTTTCCAGAAAGGGGAGGAGAGGGTAGAGAGGAAGGGACAGGTATTCTTTGGGAGGATACTAGTAGTAAAGAGTGAAAAGGAGAAGTGTGCTGTCACAGAGTGGGGAAAGAAGATAGAATTGCAAAATTGACTTGCATTGCATACTTCCCCTAATCGTAATTAAAAGAAAAAGACAAAACAACTAAATAATTCCATCACAAGAGGTTGAAAAAGTAGTTTTAAAAAAACTTGCAATTGAAAAAAAGCCTTGGCCCTGATGACTTTGCTGGAGAATTCTATGAAACATTCAGGGAATAGTTAACACCACTATTAGTAAAGGTATTCCAGAGCATACAGAAGGATAGAATACTCCCAAATTCATTCTATTAAGCCAGTATAACCCTGATACCCAAACCAGGTAAAGACAGCACAAAGATGGAGAATTACAGACCAATGTTTCTCATGAACTTAGATACAAAAATCTGCAACAGGAGGCAGAGGAAAGATGGTAGGCTAGACACAGATCTCCTTAATTCCCTTTGAAAACTAAGGCCTGGACTGATAATTGAATAGAGCATTCTGGACACCCAGTGAGCACTGAGACATAGTATAGTGCTGTCAGATTGGAGTACACGCCATTAAATGGAAAACTTCTTCCGTCTCACTGAGCATCACTTCTGCTGACTTGCTACTTGTGTGGACTGCAGGTACTGGCACTTTTAATTCTTTTTTCTTTTTGTTAGCCAGTAGGTAGGGGATGGGCATGAACTCTAAGATATGCTGAGCTGCAGTGCTGAAGTGAACAGCATGTGGTACAGCAAAAAGACAGCGTGTACGATTGCCATGTTTTGTGAGAGACCAGCGGCAGACTAAGGGCACCACAGCCCCTTCATCCTCTCTTTCCTGAGCTCTGTCATAGACTCTGCTGTTTCGTGGCCAGAGGGGCAGCTTGACCAGGATGCCACCTTGGTCAGCTGGGAGGTGGAGTCACTCAACCAGAGGCCTCAGCAGGGGCTAATTCTCAGGTTGGCAGGCAGTGCTAGTCCAAGGAGCACTTTTCCAGCAGAAAGGTGTGTTTAGGACAGTGTTGCCTTATAAGTAGGGTCCCCTCAGAGGATGGAAGCAGGGCCATAACCCCTTCCTACTTTGAACTACATCATAGCATCTGGGGACTGCTGAAGTGGTTCTTCCATTGTTAGCTAGAAGGTGGGGCCTACTGCACCTGAGGGCCTGACAACTTATGGAAGCTGTCAGATAGCTTTCAGCTTTTTAAAATAAGACTGCCTGGAGAAATAACTTCTGTACAGACCAGCAGCATCTTTTCTAGCTTTTACTGATCAACATCACAAGGTCAGTTGACAGTCCCCCAGTGACTCCATAGGAGGGTGGTATCTTTGTCAGCCAGGAGGCAGAGCCTGCCGCTCCAGAGAGTCTACTGGGGGCAATCACTAGAGCACTGCTGACCAAATCTTCTCTTAGAACTACACCTCAGCTCCTGTTGAGGCAACACCAGAGAAACTAAACAGTCTCTAGATAACCCAAAGGCAACAGTCCATCACCAAGTATTTAAAGAAGCAGCCCACCATGGCTCCAGAAAACTCCCAAACTAAAGACTCAAAAAACTTCTCAGATGAAAAAGCCTTTCTGACACCATTGGAGGTCGAATACGAAAGAATTATTTATAGAGAGTCGTGGAGATTAAACAAAACACCACAGAGCAAAATGAAAATTTAAGCAAGCTATTCGAACTGATATGAGTGTTCTGAAATCCAACAGATCAATAACAAAATTACAGAATTAAACAATTCAATTCAAAGCCAAAAGAGCAGAACTGAGTAATTGGTAGACAGTGGCCTTGAGCATAGGTCAACTGATATCAGCATTTATGAGGAGAAATCAGAGAAAAGAAGTAAGGAAAATGAAGAAGTATTAAGAAACATATGGAATATATTCCCAGCAGTGGGATTACTGGATCAAATGTTATATCATTTCCAGCTTTCTAAGGAAGCACTGGAATGCTTTCCAAGGGCAGTCACATGAACAGATACATGCACATGAATGTTTATTGAAGCAGAGTCCACAATAGCAAAAAGACGGAATCAATCTAGATGCCCTTCAACAGATGAATGGATAAATAAACTATAGTATGTATTTGTGCACTGAGAAAGAACAATGACGATTTGAGGAAGCATCTCATACCATGGTTTCAGTTGGAAGACATTATGATGAGTGAAATTAGTCAGCAGCACAAGGAAAAGTATTGTACAAGACCCCTACATTAAGGACTTAAAAATAAACTCATGTACAGAGGAAAAGACTCTTTGATGGCTGCAAGGGAGGTGAGAGAGGGAGGGGGAGAGTTGTTTATAGATTAGATAGTTGATAGAAATTTGCTTTGGTGCAACCAGTGGCAGCACACCTTAAAAAGAAGATCAGTTTAACTGGACTTCAACATAACTTGAAAACTCTTCCAATCTTAATATTGTAAGGATAGAGTAGCAGGGGCAGGGGTCTGGACACCATACTCTCAAGGGACATAAAGGCCAATTGGCATAACTATCCTATTGCTAAGAGGGTCTTCTGCTCTCCATATTGATAGGTGGTGTCTGGGGCCTTAAAAGCCAGCAAGCTGCCATCTGAGGTACACCAAACGGTCTCAGCTCAGCAGGAGCAGATGATCACCAAGGACCAAAATGATGTGGGGGAAAGAGACCCCAGAAGACAGACAGACCCACATGAACAGGTGACTACGTTAACATGTGACCAGAAGAACCTGATGGTGCCCGGCCACTACAATGACAGCTGTAATGGGGCTCACAAAGTGGAGGCCTAGTGGCAGTATGAGAATAAATGCAGGTGCACTCTGAGAACTCCACTAAAAGGCCTCAACTGATGGTCCAGGGGCACGGGGGTTCCCCTGAGAGCATGGCCCCAAGACCTGATGCTGCTCTTGATCATAAATCATTACTGAGGTCAACTCCACAGAAAGGAATGGATTGGACTCAGTAACACAGAGTGGCCATATCGTGTGTGCCCTTTATGGTTCTATGCATCTATAGGATCTCATTCTACTGGCCTCTTACTAGAGGGGAGTGGAGAGGAGTGTACAAGAGATTGTTAAGAGGATATGATATGTATAGAACAAAAAGGAGGAGTGTGAAGTCATCGGGCAAGGAGAGCAGAAGCAGCTGCACATAGACAGGCATGGAAATTATAACTGAATTGTACACTTGTACTTAATCACAAGAAAGAAAGAGAGAGAGAGAGAAAATGTATATATACACGGGATTCTATCAAGAGGAATAATATACGATTAACTGGAGTTTCTGAACAGAAAAGGATAGCTGAAAATACGGAGAGTATTGTTGCTGAGTTGCTGACAGAAAACTTCCCTGAAATTACAAAGAAACAGAACATAGATATCCCAGATGTGCACTGAATGCCACAAAAATTAGACCACAAAAGAAAGACATATTATAATCAAGCTTAATAAAATGAAACATAAGCAGAAATTCTTAAACGTAGTGAGACTCAAACCAATGCTACCACTCATAGGGAAGCCTTGTAGGCTTTTATCTGACTTCTTGGCAGAAACAATTTTGGAAAGGAGGCAGTAGGATGACACATTCAAAGTCTTGAAGTGGGAAAACTTCCAGCCAAGAAATATGTATCCTGCAAAACTGTCTTTCAAATATCAAGATGAAATTAAAGACATTTTCAGATAAACAGAAGCTTAGAGACTCTATAAAAACCAAACCAAAACTACAGGAAATACTAAAAGAAGCTTTTTGCTCAGAAAAACAAAACCATTAAGTGTATATTTAAGGAGTCAATGCAGAACACAACATCCAGAAACCTATTCAGTTAGGGAAGGTGTAAAATCAATCAAAGCTATAGTATTAAAAGAAGGGAACTGGTGATCATATCATGAAAACTATGACACCATCACAGTAAAAAGAGGTATACACCACAGTACTTTTAGTCCTTTCAGAAGTAGAGGAAGTTAAAAGGATATATAGAAGTTAAAATTGGGTTTAAACTTAGAATATTAAGGGGATCATAGGAGTAGCCACAAAGCACGATAACAATGCAACATACCAAAACAAGAAAAGTACAGGGGTCTCAACAAACACAAAGCCAACACTAAAAAAGATGAAAAGTCAACCCATGAAGAAGAATGATCCAGAACAGAATAGTAAAAGCAACAAAGAAAAGACCAACACAAAAATAAATACATCAAAATGACAGCACTAAACACACCCTACCAATAATTACACTGAATGTAAATGGACTGTACTGTCCAATAAAGAGACAACTATCGATATGTTGGATCAAAAGACATGACTCGCCTATATGTTGCTTACAAGAAACACACCTTAGATTCAAAGATGTGAACAAACCAAAAATTAAAGAATGGAATAATATACACCAAGCTAATAATATACAAAAGAAGAGCAGGTGTGGCAATACCAATCTTAGATAAAATAGATTTTAATGTAAAATCCACCACCATGGCCAAGGATGGCCACTATTTATTGCTGAAACTTCAATACACAAGCAAGACTTAACAATATTAAATATTTATGCACCCAATACCAGAGCATCTGAATACATCAAACACTGACTATATTGAAAAATGAGATAGATCACTCCATGATAATAGTTGGAGACTTCAACCCTCCAATTTCAGTAATGGACAGATCATCTAGAAAAAAGCTTGAAGACACAGAAGATCTTATTGAAACAATTAACCAATTAGACCTCATCAACACATACAGAACTTTTTATCCATCAGAAGATAAGTACACTGTCTTCTCCAACGCACCTGGAACATTTTTCCAGAACAGACCATGTGTTACAACATAAAGTAAATCTCAACAAAATCCAAACCAAATCTCAAACCATAAAGCCATAAAAGTTGAAATCAATAGCAGAAAAAACATAGAAATTGAAACTCATGGAAACTGAACAACACCTTGCTCAAAAAACAATGGGTTATAGAATAAATCAAGGATGAAATAAAGAAATTTATAGATTCAAATGAGAATGAAAACACATCTTACCAGAACCTATGGGATAGAGCCAAAGCGGGGCTCAGAGGGCAATTTATCTGCATAAGTGCACACTTACAGAAGGAGGAAGGATCCAAACTGAAGAATTAACCCTATGGCATGAACAAATAGAAAAAGAGCAACAGAGGAACCCCTCAAGCACCAGAAGAAAACAGATCATAAAAATGAGAGCAGAACTACATGAATTAGAGAATAGCAGAACAATTTAAAAAACTGACAAAACCAAAAACTGTTTCTTTGAAAAGCTCAACAAAATTGACAATCCATTGGCTAAACTTATAAAAGAAAAACATGAGAGGAAACAAAGAACACAAATAAAAAATGATATGAGGGATGTCACAACAGGTTCAACTGAAAACAAAAGTATCATAACAGAATACTATGAAAGACTGTACTCTAACAGATTTGAAAAGCTAGAGGAAATAGACAAATTCCTAGATTCAGATCACCTACTAAAATTATACCAAGGAGAAGCAGAACAACTTAATAAACTCATCACAAAGAAGAAATTGAAAAAGTTATCAAAAAACTGCCAAAAAAGAAAAAAAAACACTGGCCCAGATGGTCTCATTGCACAATTCTACCAAGCTTTTACAGAAGAGCTAATTCTGGTACTACTGAAACTATTTCACAGCAAAAAAAGTGATGGAATATTCCCAAACTCATTCTATGATCCCAGCATAACCCTGATAGCAAAGCCAGCAAAAGATCCCACAAAAAAGGAAAATTACAGACCAATATCATTCATGCACCTAGATGCCAAAACCTTTAACAAAATCCTTGCCAATAGAATTCAACAACACATCAAAAAAATAGTTCATCACGTCCAAGTTAGATTCATATCAAGGATGCAAGTCTGGATCAGCATCACAAAAAACAATTAATGTGATCAGCTACATAAATAACACAAAAGATAAGAACCACCTGATTTTGTCAACTGATGCAGAAATTATTCGACAAAGTCTAACACCCATTCATGCTAATAACTCTCAGCAAAATTGGAATAGACAGAAAATTCCTCAATGCAATAAGGGGCACCTTCTCAAAGCCAACCACCTACATCATCTTGAATGGAGACAGACTGAAAGAATTCTCCTAGAGAACGGGAACTAGACAAAGATGTCCATGCTCACCACTTCTATTCAACATTGTACTAGAACTTCTGGCCAGAGCAATTAGACAAGACCAAGAAATAAAAGACAGATGATATGATTGTATGTGCAGAGACTCCTAAAGAATCCATAAGGAAACTGCTTGAGCTAGTAGGGTTCAGCAAAGTGTCAGTATATAAGATAAACATAAGTAAATCAATAGGATTCCTTTATACCAACAGAGATCACTAAAGAAGAAATCACCAAATCAATACCATTTACTATAGCTGCCAAGAAGATAAAACACCTAGGAATAACTAACTAGAGAAATAAGAGACCTATACAAACAGCACTACGAGATCTTACTGCAAGAAACCAAAAGAAACTTATGTAAATGGAGAAACCTTCTCTGATCGTGGATGGGAAGTCTTTGTGAAAGTGTCTGTTTAACCCAAAGTGATCTACATACACAATGAAATCCCAATACAAATTCCAGTGACATTTTTTAATGAGATGGAGAAACAAATTACCAACTTTGTTTGGAAAGGGAAGAAATCCTAGATAGCAAAGCACTACTGAAGGAGGCCTCACACTGCCTGACCTTAGAACCTATTATACTGCCACAGTAGTCAAAGCAGCCTGGTACTGGTACAAAAAGAGGCACATAGATCGATGAAACAGAGATGAGACCCTAGAGATGCCACCATCCTCTTATGAACAGTCAATATTTGACGAATGCCCTAAGATCATGAACTAGGGTAAAAACAGTCTCTTTAATAAATGGTGCTGGCAAAATTGGATATCCATCTGCAAAAAAACTGAAACAAGACCCATATCTCACACCTTACACAAAAACTAACTCATGTTGCATGCCAAACCAAGCCAAGTGAAGTCATAGACTTAAATATCAAATCTAAAATGATACAGTTCATGCATGACAAAATTGAGTCAACAATGGAAGTTTCAATACACAGCCTAGACAGACTTCAAAATCTGACAAACTAAGCAAGAGCAACAGAAGAGAATATGGATAAACGGGAACTACAAAGAATCAAACACTTTTGCTCATTAAAAGACTTTATCAAGAGAGTTAAAAGACCACCTACGGAATGGGAAAAATATTTGGCCACTACATGTCAGTCTGATGTCTGATCTCCATAATCTACAAGGTACTGAAAATATCAACAAGAGAAAGGTAAATAACCTAATTAAGTGATGGGCAGAGGAGATGGACAGACGCTTCACCAAAGAGGACATCCAGGCAGCCAAAAGATACATGAGGAAATGTTCACAATCATTAGCTATTAAAGAAATCCAAATCAAAACTATAGTGAGATACCATGTCACTCCCACAAGGTTGGCCACGATCCAAAAAATCACAAAACAACAAATACTGGAGAGGCTGTGGAAAGATTGGGAGTCTCCTACACTGCTGGTGGGATTGCAAAATGGTACAACCTCTTTAGAAAGCAATATGGTGCTTCCTTAAAAAGCTGGAAATAGATACACCAATTGATCCAGTAATCCCACTGCTTGGAATATATCCTACAGAATCAAGGGCAGTCACACAAACAGATACATGCACACGAATTGCAGCAGTCCACAATAGCAAAAAGATGGAACCAACCCAGATGCTCGACAACAGGTGAATGAATAAATGAACTGTGATACGTATATTCAATGGAACTGTATGCAATGATAAAGAACAATTATGATTTCAGGAAGTATCTCACAACCTGGTTTCAATTGGAAGACATAATGGTGAGTGAAATCAGTCAGTGGCCAAGGACAAATATTGTATGAGACTGCTACTATAAGTACTTAAAAACAGACTCATGTACAGAAGAAAAGAGTCTTTGAAGGCTGCAAGGGAGGGGAGGTAGGGAGGGAGAGGGCTCATTATAGATTAGATAGTTGATAGAAATTTGATTAGGGGAAAGCATTGACAGCACACGGTAGAAAGATCAACTGAACTAGACTTCAACATAAACTGAAAACTCTTCTAATCTTAACTCAGTTTTGCAAAGATAGAGCAGTAGGGGCGGGGGTGTGGGGACCATGCTCTCAAGGGACATTGAGGGCAATTGGCATAACTAGCCTGTTGCTAAGAGAGTCTTGTGCACCCCATATTGGTGAGTAGTGTCAGGGGTCTTAAAAGCCAGCAAGCTGCCATCCGAGGTACACCAAATGGTCCCAACTTGGCTAGAACTGATGATCATCAAGGGCAACAAAGACATGAGGGGAAATAAGCCCAGAAAACAGAAGGAGTCATGCGAATGTGTGACTGTATCAACATGTAAGTAGAAGAACCAACTTTTGCCCAACCACCACGAAAAACAGCAGTGATGAGGCACACAATATTGAGTCCTAGTGGCAACATGAGAAAAAGAAGCATGCACCTCAAGAACTCCACTAAAAGACCACAACTGATGGTCCGAAGGCCTAGGGGTTCCCCTGTGAGCATGGACCCTAGACCTGCTGCTGTCTCTGACCAGAAAACATTATTGACGTCACCTCTTCGGACAGGAATGGATTGGACTTGGTGACAGAATGTGACCATACGGTGTGTGTGCTTTATGGTTCTGTGCATCTATAGGATGCTGCCTTACTGGCCTCTTACTAGAAGGGAGAGGATAGGGTGAAGAGGAGGAGACAGAAGGTTGTTAAGAGGATATGACACATATAAAACAGAAGAGAGGAATACGCTGTCACAGAGCAGGGAGAGCAGGAGCTGCAGATAGGCAGACATGGAAATTTAATTTGGATTGTATGCATTCACTCAATCACAGTTAAAAAAAAATCTTCAACAAATTCCAGCCAATAGTATTTCACAACTTAAAACAATTCAACACGACCAAGTAGGATTTATACCAGCAATTCAGGGATGGTTCAAAGTTAGAGAAACAATCAATATAATTAACCACATAAATAAAACAAAAAAACAAGAACTACTTGATTTTATCAACTGGTGCACCAAATGCATTTGATAACATCCAACATCCATTCATGTTAAAAACTCTCAGCAAAACAGGAATACAAGAGAAATTCTTCAACATAATAAGGAACATCCTAGGGTCGCCATAAGTCGGATCTGACTCGATGGCACTTGGCTGGCTTGGCATGCAAATCCAACAGACAGCATCATCCTAAATGGAGAGAGTCTGAAAGCAGTCCTCTTAAGTAGGGATACCAGACAAGGATGCCCGTTGTCACTACCCTTACTGAACATTGTCCTGGAGGTTCTATTCATAGCTTTGAGGCAAGATACAGAAATAAAGTACATCCAAATTGGTAAGGGAGAAGTAAAACTGTCTCTATTTGCAGATGATATGATTTTATACACTAAAAACCCTAACGAATCCACAAAAACAAACAAACGAAACTACTGGAGCTAATAGAAGAATTCAGTAAAGTATCAGAGTACAAGATGAACATAAGTCAGTTGAATTCCCTTGCATCCACAAAGAGTCCATCAAAGAGGATTTCACAAATTATTACCATTTACGATAGTCCCAAAGAATATAAAGTACCTAGGAGGAAATCTCACTAGAGATGTAAAAGATCTATACAGAAAGAATTACAAGTCTACTGCAAGAAACCAAAAGAGATCTATATAAGTGGAGAAACCCATGCTGTTCATGGATAGGAAGACTTAACATCATTAAATTTCTGCTCTACACAAGGCACTCTGTAGATACAATACAATCCCAAAAGAAATGCCAAGCATGTTTTTTAAAGAAATGGAGAAAAATATCACCAACTTCATGTAGAAAGGAAAGAAGCCTTGGAAAAGCAAAGCATTACTGAAGAAGAACAAAGTGGGGGGCTCATACTACCTGACTTTAAAATCTATTACACTGTCATGGTGGTCAAAACAACTCAGTACTGGCACACAAACAGACACATAAATCTTTGGAACAGAACTTAGAATCCATGTGTATCATCCACCTATGAGCAGCTGATATTTGAAAACATTTCAAAGGTCATGAACTGGGGAAAAGATAGTTTCTTTAACAAATAACATTGCCATAACTGGATATCTGTGTGCAAAAAAATGAAACAAGTCCCATACACAAATACTAATTTCAAATGGATCAAAGACCTACACATAAAATCTAAAACAATAAATATCATGGAAGAAAAAATCGAAACAACACTGGAAGCCCCAATAAATGCATAAACAGACTACAAAAAAATGCGAACAATGCACAAACATCAGAAGAGAAAATAAATAACTGGAACTTCTAAAAATGAGACACTTTTGGTTATCCAAAGACTTCACTAAAAGTGAAAAAAGACTATCTACAGAGTGGGAAAGAGCTTTTGGCTACCACGAATTTGAGTGGCATCTAACATCCCTAATCTATAAGGTACTGCCAAACTTCAACAAGAAAAAGACAAGTAACCCAATTAAAAAATGGGCAAAGGATATTAATAGGCATTTTTTCCAAAGAAAATATCCAGGATGCTAACAGATAAATGAGGAAATGCTCAAAATTTTAGCTATTGGGAAATTCAGATTAAAACTACAATGTGATACCATCTTACCCCAGCAAGGCTGATATTAATCCAAAACCACAAATGTTGGAGATGTTGTGGAGGGACATGAACTCTTTTACACTGTTGGTGAGAATGTAAAATGGTACAAGCACTCTGGAAAATGGTTTGGTGATTTCATAAAAAGTTAGAGATAGAAATACAATATTATCCAACAATCTTACTGCTTGGGATATATCCTAGAGAAATAAAGGCTGTTACACAATCAGATACATGCACATCAATGTTCATTGCAGCACTGTCCACAACCACAAAAAAAATGGAATCAACCTAGATGTCCATCAACAGATGAATGGATAAAAAAACCTATGGTACATTCACAGAATGGAATACTATGCAATGATAACCTGGAATCCTCTGGAAGACATTCTGAATGTAATCAGAAAGATGCAAAACACAAATATTGTATGAGACCATTATTATAGTAACTTAAGAAAAGGTTTAAGCACAGGAGAAAATAATCTTTGATGGTTACAAGGGTTGGGGGAGGGAGAGGGGTATTCATAAATGAGACAGAAGATAGGAATTGGGTTAGGTGAAAGAGTGACAGCTCACAGTAGAAGGTAGGTTAGCACAACTGTAATACATCAAAAGCTAAGGCGGTTTCCTAAATACAGCCTATCATTTTGAAGGAGAGAAGCAGGGACAGGAGTCTCAGGACCACGGTTTCAGGGGACATCTATGCTAATTGGAATAACTTCTTTTTTAAAGAAAATATTCTGTGTACTACTTTGATGAGTGGCACCTGGAGTCTCAAAACTAGCAAGCTGCCATCTAAATAGCATCAAGGTCCCAATCTGCCTGAAGCACAGGAGAACAAATGACATCAAAGACAAGAGGAAAATATGAGCACAGCAGAGAGAAGATGTCAAATGTTTCAGAGACTACTTTCAGCGTGAGACCAGAAGAACTAGATGGTGCCCAGTCACCACCAACGATTGCCCTGACAGGAAACACAGAAGAAAATCCTTGATGTAAGAGAAAAATGCGTGTGCAGAATTAGAACTCTATTAAAAGACCACACTTGATGGTCTGTCAGACTGTAGGGTCCTCTGAAGACATCACCCCTGGACTCTCTGTTATCCTAGAGAGCTGAAACAAGTACCAAAAGCAACTCTTTAGACAAAGACTGGACTGGACTGTAAGACAGAGTGATGCTGGCAAAGTATATGTCACTTTGCTTAAATATATGTGTGAGGCTGTCCAAGCAGTTCCTATAGAAGCAAAATGAGAGGGTAGAGTGAGACAGGGGTTGGTTCAGTGGATATGGCAAGTACAGGGCTGAAAAGAGGACTGTGCTGTCATGCAGGAGAAGGGAGGAGAGCAGTTAAGTGTAGCTCAGCGGTGTATATTCAAAGTTTTATCTGGCAAACTCGTTTGGAGTTTTCTTTAATCACAGTAAAATGTAAAAAAAAAATGGTGGAGCTATTGTCAGCCCAAGTCCCTGATGATATGTGGATGAGCAACACTTGCCGACTCAGAATAAGTGCCCTAAACTGTGACTTGAATGGAAAGTAAATTGCTGTCTGGTTGGAGTCATTATCCTTTTTGTGTCCTTTAGTACAGCAGTTGACATCTGTTACTGTTGAGTAGAATCCAACTCATAGCAACCCTATAGGACAGAGTAGAACTGCCTCATAGGGTTTCCAAGGAATGGCTGGTAGAGTTGAACTGCCAACCAGAGTTTTAACAGGTAATATTACCCTATATTATCTTAACTAATTCAGTAGTCTCCAGAACTACAAAGAAAACTGCTCTTCTGCCTGCCTTATGTTCCTTCCTTCAATATTTAATTCAAAGAGATAAATCCCTTCCCTGAAGCTGTTATTTTTGCTGCTGCTAAGTTGGGACCTAACTCATGGCAACTCCATGTGTTACAGGTAGAAGTGCTCTATAGGATTCTCTTGTCTGTAATTTTCACAAAAATAGTTCACCAGGTCTTCTGCAAAGACACTAGGTAGGTTTGAACCTCCATTCTTTGGGTTAGCAGACAACTGCAATTAGCTTGTACAACCCCAACTCCTCACCTAATGGTACGCCTCCCAGTAATCATCAGTCATCAGGAAAATTCATTGCAGAATACAGGAAGATTTGAATCAGCTATGGTACAGAGAAAATGACTTGGCACAACTTCAGTGTTCTACTCTAGCTTCACATATATTCACCTGGAAATAATGTTCTGTCGTCCTATTTGCAAGCATCTTATCTGTTCTACAGAATCAAGAGGTCACTGTGATAGCAAGACTACAGTTAATTCTTTCCAAGCAAATGTATTTAAGTAAATATTGATCCCAGTTTTCAGTGTCTTCTTTTACTAATTTAATTCTGTATAACCAAGGGCAGAGTTGGTCTGTGTGCACAAAGCTGATTGAGCTAATTCTCATGGCCCATGGACACTTGGCAAGCTTGATTAGCAGGAGGCCCTAATGCTCCTTTTCCATCATAAAAAACTGGAAGAACCTCAGGTTTTCCCACTGGTACTTAGAACATGCCTAGAGGCATTTTGAAATGGTCGGAGATTCTCATGTAGGACTATTTTGAGAATATGTGAGTCTATGCAAGAAAAGTGGATGCTTTTGAGTATGTATTCTTATAAGTAGAAAGTTTCCAGGATTGCTGAATTTACTTTGCAGTCCTAAAATCCTTTTTATTCATTTATAGATAAAAAGGCTTAGTTATTCATAATTCAATATAAAGCCACAAGCAGTGATATGTGAAGGAAGTGACATGAGAGAGGGATTAATTCCTGCTAGATGCACAGTTTTACACAGGTGAATGCCTGGTCCTGTAGTTTCACAGCTGAACTTTATGGTTCCAAAACTAAAATGAAGCAAAGATTCATCTTGTCTTTTCTTCCTGTGTGCCTTGAAAACAACAGTAAACTTGAACCATTATTTCCTTAGTACGGAGAGTAGAATTCTATTAAATACCTGTAGTACCACTATGTCAAAATTAGCCAAGTCAAAATTATGAAAGTAAAATAAAATTCTCCATTCACCAATTTCAGGCAATAATCTAAAAATACAGTTCTTCAGTCTCCGAAGACTTATAAATAAATATTTGACACCTGAGAGCCTTTTCTAATGCTCAGGTGAGTAGGCCTGTTTTGCTTTTTTTTTAAAACAAAATTTTAGACTGAAATTTATGAATATTGATGACTCAGTGAATAACAAACAGTCATCTTTCTTTTAGTATAAACAAAATACTTCAGGAATGAGCCTCAGAAGAAAAATTCTTGAGGGCTTATGGAGAGCCCAAATGATATATTATCTGTATATCTCTATATAGATGAGGTCTGACAATTAAGTCTGCCACTTAATTGTTCTAAGTGTATTACAAACTTCTTTGCTAAATATTACTACAGTCACCTTCAAAGTACTGCCCTTGGGAAGCTATGCATCCATGCCAGCACCTAGTCCACCCTTCAAAGCAATTTTGGAGCTCTATCTGGAATGGCCACTGTGCACGGTGCCAAGATGGCAAGTCCATAAACTTAACGGTGTAATTGTGAGTGATGTTTTAACAAGTAAACAAATAACTGTATTGGAACATCTCCCTACTCACCTGAGCCGGCTTCCAATGACTTTTTTCTTTACCCAAAGATAAAGGAAATATTGAAAGGAAGACATTTTGATGACATTTAGGACATCAAGAGCAGTACGACAACAGCTCTAGGGGCCATTCCAGGAAAAGAGTTTCAAAATTGCTTTGAAGGGTGGGCTACGTGCTGGTGTTAGTGCATAGCTTCCCAAAAAGAGTACTTCAAAGGTGACCATAGTGATATTCAGCAATGAGGTATGTAACACTTTTTCAAGGACGAGTTTTCAAACTTAGGTGGCAATCCTCGTATGCCTCTCTACAGTTATTGCATAAACTGTACATTATTCACACTAGAGGCTTTTTAAGAGGTGATTTTCACATGCGTGTAAGATTAGAAGCCATATTCCATATTTAGTAAGTTACTAGACTCTGAAACCCATAAGAGAAATTCTGAATTGATACTTTTTTTTCCAGAAAAGTTAGGAAAAAACCCTGGGAAACAATGATTTAATGATTTTGTCTTCAGCCCAACATTCAATAAATTCAGTTATTTTCTCTAAATAAGATCTATAAGTATAATAAAGATAAATAATACAGCATCCTCTTGGCATATTTATGGATAGTCATCTAAAAACCAAGCTCAATCTAATTTCTATAACATGTGAAGAATATTTGGCAAAGTCATTCATCTTAGAGGCTTATTGGGTTTTCTTTTATGGATTCAGTGAAGATTTGTAAAACAAACAACCACTATACAACTAGTCTCTACTCATCTGGAACAATAGAAGAAAAAGAAGAGTCTAGAAGAGTAGGAAGAAATGGAATGTGTAGGTAACTCTCTTGAAGAACAACTATTTCCTCTGTCGTGAGACTAGAACTGGTTGGTGTCCATCTACCATTACTGAACATTTTGATCAGATTCCACTCCTAAATCAAAAAGAGAAAAAAGTGGAACAGAATTTTAAATTCTCATGGAATATAGACCTCATGGAGTCATGAAGGTTGGATGAACACCTGAAACAATTGCCCTTAGATAATTCGTAGAGCTTAAACTGAAATTATCTCCTGAAGCCTTCTTATAACCTAACAGTAATTTAGCTTGATTAGTAAAATGTGTCCACCTTGTACATTATGTTCTTTTAAGAAATATCTATATGGGAACAAATGGATATTAAGGCACAGTTAGTTAACGTTAATGAGGAGCAACAACTTAGAAAAAGAGGATGACAATGGATACAGTACTTGAAGAATATAACTGTTATGAATTGAATTGTGTATCCCCTAAAATGGGTGTAGCAATTTGGCTGGGCCATGATTCCCAGTATTTTGTGATTGTCTTTTATTTTGTTATTTTCCTGTGCTATCAGTCCTAATCTCTGGATTATGTAAAAGAAAATTAGGATGAGACTGTAACATCCTTCCTAAGGTCATATCCCTGCTCCAATATAAAGGGAGCTTCTCTGGAGTGTGGCTTGCACCACCTTTTATCCCACAGGAGATAAAAGGAAAAGGAAAGAAGCAGAAAGTTGTAGACTTTGTATCATCAAGAAAGCAGCACTAGGAGTGAGTATGTCCTTTGGACCAGAGGCTACTATGCAGAGATGCTCTCAGACCAAAGAAAAACTAATCCAACAAAAAGTGAAAGCCTTCCCCTAGAGTTGACACCCTGAGTTCAGGCTTGTAGCCTACTGGACTGTGTAAGAATAAACTTTTCTTTGTTAAAGCCATTCACTTGTGGTATTTCTGTTAGAGCAGTACCTGATGACTAAGACAGAATTTGGTACTGAGTGGCACTGGCTGGCTGGGGTGCTGCTCTAACAGATACCTCAAATGTAGAAGAAGTTTTTAAACTGTCAATGGACTGAAGACTCAGAAGGAACTGAAGAGAACTGTTAACTCTGAAGAAGATGCAGATGGTGAGAAACAAACAGCAGAGAATCAGCAGCAGAAACTGACCAGCATGAGATAGTGCAGGAGTTGACCCATGGAGCCAGACAGCTGATTGCCTGTGTGCAGGAGGCTTCTTGGTGGAGTAGGATGCCTCTGAACACTTCAATTGGTGAAGCTACAGAACTTGGGAACATTTATCCCAGCAGGGCAGATGTAGGCATGAGGTCCGGGCCATGGGGCCATAGACCCCAGAAGATAAAGAGACTAGGAGCACAGGAAGTTGAGCTGCCTTAGTCTCAAAAGATATGGTCATGACCTCAGGGGTTTCTAAAGATGGAGCCATGGCTTCTGGTGTTTCCAAGGGTTGAACTACCAACTAGATGGGCCTAGAAAATTGTGTACCAAGGGAGCCAAGTGTGGACCTGGAGAATGGAGTGGAAGCCCAGGGCTGAAGTGCCTTCACTCAGAATCTAAAGAGTTTGGCCAATATCTAGAGCAGGAGGGCAGAGCCATTTTGTAAAATGGCTCAGAGAATGGAAAATTATTTTCAAAGCTTTGTGGGCTTTGTAAATGCCCTGTAGGTTATGGAGATTAGACACTGTTTTAGTCAGCTAGTGCTGCTCTAACAGCAATGCCACGAAGTGAATGGCTTTGACAAAGAAAAGTTTATTCTTACACAGTCCAGTAGGCTACAAGTTCAAATTCAGGGTATCCCCTCCAGGGGAAAGCTTTCTCCCTTGTTGGCTCTGGAGGAATGTCCTCGTGTTGCATCAGTCTTGTTCAGGGAGCATCTTGGTATAGGAACCTCAGGTCTGAAGGACAAGCTCTTCTCCTGGTGCTGCCTTCTTGATGGTGTGAGGTTCCCAATTCTCTGCTTGCTTCTCTCTCTTTTTATCTCCCAAAGGATGAAAGGATAAAAGGTGTTGCAAGCCACAGCCCAGGGAAACTCCCTCAGCCAGGGTATTGCAGGCCCACCCTAATCCTCTTTTAACATAAGCATCTTATCTGTTAGCCACAGGCAGAGATTAGGATTCACAGCATGAGAAGATCACAAAATGGAGGGCAGTCACAGAATACAGGGAACCCTGGTCCAGCCAAATTGCAACACATATTTTTGGGGAGACAATTCAGTCCATGACAGATGCTAATCAGATTCTTGCTGGCCAAAATTCTTTTTTGTAGTCTATAGGTGGGATAGAGTCTCTGAAGTCTTTGGATGAGCATAAGTATTTGAGTTTCAGGAGTTCCCATTTCTCTATGTTCTCTTCTGGTGTTCTGCTAACTTTCCTGGTGTCTATTATGCCTTCTTCCCTGTAATTTCTCCCACTGGCAACAGAAATATCTAGCTTGTGCCTGCCTCTTTGGCCATTGTAGTTTGGAAGCAGATAACTTGTAGTCTCAATTTCACAGATGGAACTGAGAATTGATTTAAGAATTTTCTAATGATACGATGGAGCAAATATGTTTGCACATTGCAGGGATGTAATGTTTCAGGGCCAAAGTATGAAATGTCATGTACTGAATTGCATGCCCTGAGCCCTGTGTGTAGCAATTTGGCTGGACCATTATTTCCAGTATTTCGTGATTATCCTCTATTTTGTGATTTTTCTAGGCTATAAATCCTAATCTCTGCCTGTGGTTAATGTTAATAGGGTAGGATTATGTTAAAGAAAATCAGGGTGAGATTGTAATACCCTTCCTAAGGTCATCTCCCTGCTCCAATGTAATGGGAGTTTCCCTGGAGTGTGGCTTGCACCACCTTTTATCTTTTTATCCGACAAGAGATGAAAGGAAAGGGAAGCAAGCAGACAGTTGGGGACTTCATGCTATCAAGAAATCAAGAAGATATATAGGTCAATGGGACAGGGTAGAGAACCCAAATATAACTCCATCCACCTATGAGCAGCTATATTCAACAAAGCCCAAAGTTCTATGAACTGGGATGAAAAATAGTTTTCTAAGCAAATGGTGTCAGTAAAACTGGATATCCATCTGCAAAAAAAATTAAACAGGATCCATATCTCACACAATGCACAAAACTAAGCCAAAATGGATCAAAGACCTAAATATACAATCTGAAGCAATATGGCTCTTGAGAGAAAAAATAGGTACAACACTGGGAGCTCTAGTACACAGTATAAACAAATTAGAAAATATTACAAACAATGCACCAACACCAGAAGAGAAAATAGAAAATCAAACACTTATATTCATCTGAATAATTCATAAAGAGAATAAGAAGACCACCTATAGACTGTGTCATGGATTGAATTGTGTCCCCCCCACAAACAAGTGTAGCCACGTGTCTGGGCCATGATTCCCAGTATCTTGTGACTGTCCTCCATTTTCTGGTTTTCCTATGCTGCATGTTAAAGATTAGGGAGGAACTGTAAATCCCTTTATAAGATCACCTGCCCGCTCCACTGTAAAGGGAGTTTCCCTGAAGAATGGCTTGCCCCACCCTTAATCCTTTCATTCTGCAAGAGATAAAAGGAAAGAGAAGCAGGTAGGTTATTGGGAACCTCACTCCATCAAGCAAGCACCACTGGGAGAGGAGTGCGTCCTTCAGACCCAAGGTTCCTGCGCTAAGGCACTCCCTGGACAAAGACTGATATGATACCAGACTTGCCTCCAGAGCGAACAAGGGGAATGCCTTCCCACAGAGCTGACACCCTGAATGTGGACTGGTACCCTACCGGACTATGTAAGGATAAACATTCCTTTGTTAAAGCCATCCACTCTGTGATACTTCTGTTAGAACAGCCCTAGCTGACTAAAACAGACTGTGAAAAAAAAGAATCAGATTGGTGTCTAATCTCCATAATCTACAGAGTGCTTCAAAACCTCAACAAGAAAAAGAGAAATAATCCAGTCAAAAACTGGACAATGACAATTTTTGGAAACACCTAATAATATGGAGTCATCTGGAAGATGTTATGTTCGGTGAAACTAGCTGGTCACCAAAGAACAAATAACTGTATGAGAACATTATTACGAGGCTTCAAGAAATGGACTAAGCACAGAAGAAAATAATCTTTGTTGGTTGGGATGGGAGGCAGATGGGTATTCAGAGATCAGATATTAGATAGGAACTGAGTTAAGTGAATAAAGTGACAACACGCAGTAGAAGGGAGATCAACAGTGCAGGACTATACCAAGAGCTAAAAGATTTCCTAAATAGAACCCATTACTTCTGAAGATCAGAGTAGCAGGGGCAGTGGTCTGAGGACTGTGCTTTCAAGGGACATCTAGGTCAATTGGCATGCCAAGCCAAGTGCCATCGAGATAACTAGGCTTTTTTGGTTTTTTTTTTAGAAAATTGTCTGCATCCCAATTCAGTGAGTGGCATCTAGGGTCTTAAATGCTAGCAAGCTGCAATCTAAGGACCATCAGTTGGTCCTAATCTAACTGGAACAGAAGAGTATGAAAGATATCAAACAGAGGAGGAAAATGTGAGCCCAGGAGATAGAAGGCGCCAAACGTTCCAGTTACTACTCCAACATGAGACCAGAAGAATTAGATGGTGCCTGACCACCTTCAAGGTCTGCCTTGATTAGCAACACAACACAGACTCCTTGATGTAGTAGAAAAAAACTAGAGGTATAAATTTAGAATTCTGTTAAAAAAACAGAGTTGATGGTCTGACATCCTACAGCGTCATTCAAGACCATGGCTCTTAGTCTTGCTCCTAGCCCTTTATTATAAACATGCAGTCTCAAAACCCTAATAGAAAAATTTCTAGAAAGAAACTGCATACCCAAATGAACTTGAAATGATTTTGAAAATCTGAACAGACTCATAACAAGGATTGAAAAGGTAATTAAAAGAAAATCTGCCAACAACAAAAATGCTCTGGCCCAACTGGCTTCACTAGAGAATTCTTGCAAACATTCAGAAAAGTGAGTAAACCAGTACAACTTAACTGATTGCAGACATAGAAAAAGAAGCAACACCCAAATTCATTCTCCGAAGCTAGCATAACCCTGACACCAAAACCAAGCAAAGATACCACACACGGACCAATATCTCTCATGAATACAGATGTAAAAAGTCTCAACAAAATTGTAGCCAATTGATCACTGTATCAAAAAATAATACATCATGGCCAAGTCAGTTTCATACCAGTTATGCACAGATGGTTCAGCATTAGAAAATCAACCCACGTAATCCACTATATAAATAACAAGAAAGAAAAGAATCCCATGACCACCTCAATTAACTCAGAAAAGGCATTCAACAAAGATCAACACCCATTTCTGCTAAAAACTCTCCATAAAATAGGTATATTCATACCCATTGCTGTTGAGTTGATTCTGACTTACAGTGACTCTATAGGTGAGAGTAGAACTGCCCTATAGTGTTTCCAAGGAGCACCTGGTAAATTTGAACTGCTGACCTTTTGGTTAGCAGACATAGCACTTAACTACTGCACCATCAGGGTTTCCAAGTAGGTATAGAAGGGAAATTCTCAAAATAATAAAGGACATCTACATAAAATTAATGGCCAACATCATTCTTAACAGAAACAGACTGAAGCATTCCCCTTTAGACAGGAACAAGACAAAGATGCTCTTTATCTGCACTCCTATTTAATGCTGTGTGGAAAGTCCTAGCTAGAACAATAAAGGAAGAAAAATAAATGAAAGGCATCCAAATGTAGAAATCAAATTGTTCTATTTGCAGATGAGATGATACCATACATAGAAAACCCAAAGGACCTCATGAGAAAACTACTAGAAAAAATAAAAAAATTCAACAGAGTGGCAGGATATGTGATAAAAATTCAGTGATCAAGTGGACTCCTATACATCAATAAAGAGAATGGTGAAAAAAAGAAATCAGGAAAACAATACTATTTACAAGAGCCGCTAAAATAAATATAAAATACTTAGAAATAAATCTAACCAGGGATAAAAAAAACCTGTACCAAGAAAGGAAACCCTGGTGGCATAATGGTTAAGTACTATGGCTGCTAACCAGAAGGTCAGCAATTCAAATCTGCTAGGTGTTCCTTGTAAAGTCTACTGGGCAGTTCTACTCTGTCCTATAGGGTCACTATGAGTTGGAATTGAGTTGATGGCACTGAGTTTGGTTTTTGGTTTATACCAAGAAAAGTACAAAATACTACTCCAGGAAAACACAAGAGGTCTATGTAAGTGCAAAATACACCATACTCATGGAAAGGTAGACTCAACATTGTGAAAATGACAATTCTACCAAAAGTGATTTGCAAATAAAATGCAATTTCAATTCAAATATCAATAATATTCTTTAAAGAGATGGAAAAACTTATCATTAACTTTATTTGGAAAGGAAGAAGTGTAGATAAATAAAGCAATAGTGAAGAAGAAGAAGAAGAAAGTGGGAGGACTTGCACTACCTGACCTCAGAACCTGCTAAATAGCTGCAGTAGTCAATACAGTATAGTACTGTTACAACTGCAGATACATTGACCAACAAAATAAAATTAAGAACCCAAATGTAAATCCACCCAGTCAAGGACACCTAACTTGCAACAAGGGCCCAAAGTCCATTGTATGGGGAAAAGCCAGTCTTTTTAACAGTGCTGGCATAACTGGATGTTTATCTGCAAAAAAGAAAAGAAACAAGACCTATACCTCACATCATATACAAAAACTAATTCAAAATGTATCAAAGATCTAAATATAAAGCCCCAAACTATAAAATTCACAGAAGAAAAAATAAGATCAACACTAGGAGCCCTAATATATGGCATTAACAGGATATAAACCATAACCAGCAACATACAAACTTCAGAAAATAAGCTAGAAAATTGGGATCTTCTAAAAATAAAAGACTTAAGCTCATCCAAAGACTTCACCAAAAGAGTAAGAAAAGACTTTACAGGCTGAGGGGAAAAAAAATTGGCTATCACCATTCAGAGAAAAATTCACCTCTAACATCTACGAGAAAATCCAACACCTCTACAATAAAAAGACAATCCAATTTAAAAACGGGAAACGGAAATGAACAGACACTTCATGAGAGTTATGCACAAGTAGCCAACAGACACATGAAGAAATGTGCATGATCACTAGACATTAGAGAAATGCAAATCAAAACCACAAAGAGATACCCTCTCACCCCAGCATTCCTGGCAAAAATAAAAAAAGCAAAAACAAACGAAAACAGGAAATAAGGGTTGGAGAGGATGCAGGCAGATAGGAACTCTTATGCACTGCTGGTGAGAATACAAAATGAAACAACCATTTTGGAAAACAATATGGCAATTGCTTAGAAAACTAGAAACATAAATACCACATGATCCAGAAATTCGACTGCTAAGAATATACTTTAGAGAAATACAAGTTGTCACATGAATAGACATAAGTACACCAATGTTTATTGCAGCATTGTTTACAATAGTAAAAACACAGAAACAACCTAGATGCCCATCAACTGGTGAATGGATTAACAAACCATGGTACATACACACAATGGAGTATTATTTAACAATAAAGAACAATGTCGAATCAGTGAAGCATCTCATAAACGTGGAGAAAACTAGGGGGTATTATTTAGAGTGAAATAAGTCAATTGCAAAAGGAAAAAATTCTGTATGAGACCACTACTGTAAAAGCTTATGAAAAGGTTTACACACAAAAGGAAACAATATTCGATGGTTACAAGAGAGGGGAGGGGTGGAAAGAGAAAAAAACACTCAATAGACAATAGATAAGTGATAGCTTTGGTAAACGATAAGACAGTACACAATACTGGTAAAGTGATCACAGCTTGTACAAGGCAAGGTCATGGAAGCTCCGTAGATACACACAAACTTCCTGAGGGAACAAATTGCTGGGCTAAGGGCTGTGGGGATCATGGTCTCAGGTAATATCTAGCTCAACAGGCATCACATAAAGAAAACATGCTACATACTACTTTGGTGTGTAGTATCTGTGGTCTTACAAGCCTATGAGCGGACATCTAGAATATGTCACTGATCACACCCCTTCAGGAGCAAGGAAGAATAAAGAAAGCTAAAGATACAAGAGAAATATCAGTCCAAAGGAATAATGGACCACACCTACAATGGCCTCCAACTAAGTAAGTCCAGTACAACTATATGGTGGCCAGCAACCACCACTGACGGCTCCGACAGGCATCACAACAGAGGGTCCCTGAGAGAGCTGGAGAAAAATGTAGAACAAAATTCTAACTCAAAATGAAAGACCAGACTTGCTGGCCTAACAGAGACTGAAGAGACCATAAGAGTATGGCCCCTGGATACCCTTTTAGCTCAGTAATGAAGTCACTCTTTGAGGTTCATCCTTCAACCAAAGATTGGACTGGCCCTTAAAACAAAATGAGACTAAAGGGACACATCAGCCCAGGAACAAGGACTAGAAGGCAGGAGGAGACAGGAAAGCTGGTAATAGGGAATCCAAGTTGCAGAAGAGGGAGAGTTGACATGTTATGGGGTTGTTAACCAATGTTGTAAAACAATGTGTACAATATTTGCACCTCCACTTGGCTTGCTGAATTTATTCCTAATTATTTTTTGACACTATTGTAAATTAAATTGTTTTCTTAATTTCATCTTTAGATTGCTCACTGATAGTATTCAGAAATACAGTTGATTTTTGTATACTAGTTTTGTATCCTGCAACCTTGCTGAGCTCATCTGTTTGTTGCAATAATTTTTTATAGGGTCCTTTAGGGTTTTATATACAAGTTTATGTCATTTGCAAATATAGTTGTATTTTTTCCTTACCCATCTGGATGTCTTTTGTTTCATTTTATTACTAAATTACCCTGGCTAAAATTTCTAGCACAACCTTGAACAGAAGCAGTGAGAAGAGACATCTTTGTCTTGTTCCTGACTGAATGGTGGCTGGGGAAAAGGAGGAACATTAAGCCTTTCACCATTAAATTTGATGTTGACTATAAGTTTTTGTAGACGCCCTTTATCAAACTGACGAAATTCTTTTTTGTTCAAGTGTCTTTTTTTAAAAATCAGGAAAACATGTTGTATTTCGTCAAATGCATTTTTGCATCTATTTAAATGATCATGCAATTTTTATCCTTTATTACATTTATAGGGTGTATTAATTGGTACTTGGATATTAAACCAATCTTGCCTTCCCAGGATCAAACCTACTTGGTCATGGAATATAATCCTTCCAGTACACTGCTAGATTCAGTTTGCCAGTATTTTGTTGAGGATTTTTGCATTTATATTCTTAAGGGGCATCTGTATGTAGTTTTTCTTTTTCCTTGTGATGTTTGTTTTGGTAGCAGAGTATAACACTGCCTCATAGAATCAGCTGGGAAGTATTTCTTCCTCACTTATGCTTTGTAATAATTTGTGCAGAATTAATATTTATTTTCCTTTAAATGTTTGGTAGCATTCAACAATAAAGTCATCTACATTTCGGTTTTTCTTTGTGGAAAGTTTCTTAAAGTTATTATTATTAATTACTAAATTATTATTATTACTTAAACAATTCTACATGATATAGGCATATTCAGATCTTATGTTTCCTTTTTATCCCATCTCAGTAATTTATATCTTTCCAGAAATTGCACAGTTTTACCTGGCTTGTCTAAATTTGTTGATAGATCCATTGCTGTCAAGTAGGTTCTGACTCACAGCAACCTTATAGTACAGGCTAGAACTGCCCCCATAGGTTTTCCAAGGAGTAGCTAAAGAATTTGAACTGCTCATCTTTTGAATAGCAGCCTGAGCCTTTAACCACTATGCAACCGGGGTTCCATTTATTGACATATAGGTGTTTACTATATATTTTTTATGACTTTATTTGTGTAAAGTTGGTAGTGTAATGTCTTTTTTCTCACTTTTAACTTAAATAGGTTGAGTTTTCTCTATTTTTTTCTTGGTCAGTCTAGCTAGAGGTTTGTGAATTTTGTTGATTTTGTTTTAAAGAACCAGCTTTTGGGGTTTTTGAATTTTTGCACTGCTTTTCATTTATTTCTCATCTATTATTTGCTAGTTCTTTCCTTGTACTTGTTTTAGATATATTTTGCTCTTCTTTTTCCAGTATCTTAAGATGAAAGTTATCAATCTGAGACTAGTCAGTTAAAAAACTTTCAAAGTTGATTTTAAAAAAAGCATACAGGGGATGGAGTCAAGATGGCAGACTGAACATGTCTCCCTAAATCCCTCTGGAAACCAAGACCTGAACTGATAATTACATGGAGGCTTCTGGACACCTAGGGAGCCTTAGGACACAGTATAGTGCTGTCACTTTGGAATACATACCACTGAATGGGAAACTTCTTCTCTTTCACCAATCCCCACTCTTGTTAAGTGTTGGCTGTCATGGGCCAAAGGTAACTTGCCATTTTAACCTTTTTTCTCTGTCCTAGCTGGATGACAGAGCTGGGGCTTGACTGGCGCTTAAGTTCAGATGTGCTGCTGGTGGGATTGGTGGGCAGAATTGCCACATTTAGAGAGCCTGGCTTTGGACTCTGTATACATCAGCACATGTGGCCTCTCTCTGTGAGCCCCTGCCATTGAGTAGCCTGTTCTAAGGCAGGTGGGGGAACTTGTGCAGGATGCCACCTTGTTTGACTGGGAGGCAGATATACCCCTACAAAGGCCTCAGCTGGACCTAATTCCCAGGCTGGGAGGCAGTGCCTGCCCAGATACAAGCACTTTTGTGGTAGAAAAGTAGTATTTTGCACAGTGTGGCCTATGGGTAGGGTGTGGCAGCACACGACAGAAGGGCAGTAGCCTTATTGTATTTTGAACTAGTTTACAGCATCT
Organism: Heterohyrax brucei; assembly: GCA_028571685.1. Classification (NCBI taxonomy): domain Eukaryota; kingdom Metazoa; phylum Chordata; class Mammalia; order Hyracoidea; family Procaviidae; genus Heterohyrax; species Heterohyrax brucei. The sequence goes on from CM053156.1 coordinate 296,483, forward strand.
GGAGTTGGATATAGAGGTGTTTATTTGTCAGCTGGGAAGAGGGACTTGCGTATCTAAAAACCTGACTGATGATGGAAGCTGTCAGAAAACTTTCACCTTTCAATATAAGACCACATAGAGAAATAACTGCAGTGCTTCCTGACAGCATCTCTTCCAGCCTTTATTGACTCAAATTATAGGGTCAGCTGACAGCTCCCAAGTGACTCTATAGGTAGGTCCATGTCTTTGCCAATCGGGAGGTAGAGCCTGCTGCCACAGAGAATCCACTGAGTGCAGTCACTGGAGTCTATTCAGGCGTCTGGTGATCAACTTCCTTTTCAGACTGAGCTTTAGATCACATTAAGGTAACACCAGAGAAAGAAAACAACCTCCAGATGCCCCAAAAGCAGCAAACTGGATAAAAACATAAAGAAGAACTCACTTATGGCTTCAGAAGCCCCCCAAAAGAAAGAACCAAAGAACTTCCCAGACAAGAAGCCTTTCTGAAACTATCAGAGGATGAGTACAAAAGGATTCTATATAGAGCCCTCTTAGACTTTATACAAAATGCAGCAGAGCAAAATGAAAAATTAAGCAAGCTGTTCAACCTGATGGAACATCAGTGCTCTGAAATCCAATAGATCTAGAACAAAGTCAAAGAGATAGAAATTTCAGTTCAAAGCCAAGAAAAGAGAATGGAACAAATGGAAAATAGACTTTCTGACTTGGAAGACAGAGCTACTGACTCCAATATTTATGAGGAGAAATCAGAAAAAAGAAACAAGAAAAATGAAGAACAATTAAGAAGCATGTGGGACCCTATCAAGAGGAACAATCTACTATTAATTGGAGTTTCTGAACAGGAACAGACACTTGAAAACACAGAGAGTATTGCTGCTGAGCTGCTGACAGAAAACTTCCCAGAGATTATGAAAGAAGAAAATATAGATATCCAAGATGCATATTGAATGCCACTCAGTATAGATCTCAAAATAAAGACTACAAGGCATATTATAATCAAGCTTAACAACATGAAACATAAGTAGAAACTCTTAAAGGCAGCGAGACTCAAAGCAAAGCTAACATTCAGAGGTAAACCCTGTAGGCTTTTGTCTGACTTCTCAGCAGAAACGATGCTGGCACGGAGACAATGGGATAACACATTCGAAGTCTTGAAGGAGAAAAACTTCCAACTAAAAATTACATATCTGGCAAAACTATCTTTCAAATAGGAAAATGAAATTAAAATGTTTGCAGATAAACAGAAACTCAGGGACTTTGTGAAAACCAAACCAAAGCTACAAGAAATACTGAAAGAAGTTCTTGGCTTAGAAGAACAAAACCATTAACTCTATATTTTAGGAGGAAATACAGGACACACCATCCAGAAACCTACTCAGTTAGGGAAGGCTCCAAACTCAATCAAAGCCATAATATTAAAAGAAGTGATCCAGTGATCATCTCATGAAAACTATGATGTCATCATATTAAAAAGAGGGATGTACTACAGACGTTATAGTCCTTCCAGATGGAGATGAAGTTAACAAGACTTGCAGTAGTTTAAATTGGGCTTAAACATAGATTATTAATGGGGATCACAGGGATAGCTACAAAGCACAATAAAGATACAACACATCAGATCAAGAAAGTTAATATGGAGTCTCAACAACCACAAAATCAACACTGAAAAATCAACTCATAAAGAAGAATGTCCCAAAAGAGAATAGCAAGAACAACAGAGAAATCATCAACACAAAAATAAACACATCACATTGACAGCACTAAACACATACCTATCAATAATTACATTGAACGTGAATGGACTGAATGCTCCAGTAAAGAGACAACGAGTGACATCTTGGATCAAAAGACATGACCTGTCTATATGTTGCTTACAAGAAACTCACCTTAGACTTAAAGATATGAACAAACTGAAAATTAAAGGATGGAAGAATGTATATCACGCTAACAATACACAAAGAAGAACAGGTGTGGCAATACTAATCTCAGATAAAATAGATTTCAATGTAAAATCCACCATCGTGGACAAAGAGGACACTACTTATTGTTGAAAGGTTCAATACACAAGCAGGACTTAACAATATTAAATATTTATGCACCCAATAATCGAGCATCTAAATACATCAAAGAAACACTGACTACATTAAAAAACGAGATAGATCACTCCACAATAATAGTGGGAGACTTCAACACTCTGCTCTCAATATTGGCCACATCATCTACAAAAATGCTCAGTAAAGACAAAGAAGATCTTATTGCTGCAATTAACCAACTAGACCTCATCAGCGTATACAAAACTTTCTATCCATCAGCAGACAACTACATTTTTTGCTCCAATGTACGTGGAACATTTTCCACAATAGACCATGTGTTAGTGCATAAAACAAATCTCAGCAAAATCCATACCACTGAATTATTGCAAAGCATCTTCACAGACCATAAAACAATAAAAATTGAAATCACTAGTAGAAAAAACATAGAAAGTGGAACTCATGGAAACTGAACAACATCTCGCTTAAAAAGCCATGGGTTATGGAAGAAATCAAGGACAAAATAAAGACATTTATGGATTCCAATGAGAATCAAAACACTTCCTACCAGATCCTATGGGATACAGCCAAAGCAGTGCTCAGGGGTCAGTTTATCTCTATAAATACATGCATCTGCAAGGAGGAAAGAACCCAAACCAAAGAACTAACCCTACAGCTTGAACAAGTGGAAAGAGAGCAACAGAGGAACCTCTCAGGCACCAGAAGAAAACAGATCATAAAGATTAGAGCAGAAATAAATGAATTAGAGAATAGAAGAACAATTGAAAAGAACAAAAGCTAGTTTTTTGAAACGATCAACAAAATTTACAAACCACTGGCTAAACTTACTAAAGAAAAACAAGAAAGGAAACAAATAACCCAAATAAGAAATGAGAGGGGAGTTGTCACAACAGATCCAACAGAAATAAAAAATATCATAACAGAATACTATAAAAGACTGTACTCTAACAAATTTGAAAACCTAGAGGAAATGGACAAATCATATCACCTACCAAAATTATCACAAGGTGAAGCAGAACAACTTAATAAACCCCTCACAAAGGAAGGAATTGAAAAAGTCGTCAAAAAACTACCAACTAAAAACAGCCTTGGTCCAGATGGCTTCACCCCAGAATTCTACCAAGCTTTTAGAGAGGAGTTATCTCCAATGCTACTGAGACTATTTCACAGCATATAAAGTGATGGAATACCCCCAAATTCATTCTATAAAGCCAGCATAACCCTAATACCAAAACCAGGGAAAGATCCAACAAAGAAGGAGAACTACAGACCGATATCACTCGTGAATCTAGATGCAAAAATCTTCAACAAAATACTTGCCAATAGAATATAACAACATATGAAAAAACAATTCATCATGACCAAGTTGGATTCATACCAGGGATGCAAGCCTGGTTCAACATCAGGAAAACAATCAATGTGATCAACCACATAAGTAAAACAAAAGACAAGAATCACATGATCTTGTCCACTGACGTAGAAAAGGCATTTGATAAAGTCCAACACCCATTCATGCTAAAAACTTTCAGCAAAATAGAAACAAGACGACAAATTCCTCAATGTAGTAAGGGCCATTTATACAAAGCCAACTGCCTACATCATCCTGAGTGGAGAGAGACTAAAATAAATAACCTTGATGGGAACTAAACAAGGATGCCTACTCTTACCTCTCCTAGTCAACATTACACTAGAAGTTCTAGCCAGAGCAATTAGATAAGACCAAGAAATAAAGGGCGTCTGCATCAGCAAAGAGGAAGTAAAAATCTCACTGTTTGCAGATAATGATTGTATATGCAGAGAATCCTAAAGAATTCATAAGTAAACTATTCAAACTGATAGAAGACTTCAGCAAAGTCTCAGGATACAAGTTGAACATAAATAAAACAGTGGGATTCCTTTATACCAACAATGAGATTATTAGGGAAAAAAATCACCAGATCAATACCATTTTCTATAGCCCCCAAGAAGATAAAATACCTAGGAATAAATCTAACAAGAGAAATAACAGATCTTTATAAAGAGAACTACAGAATCTTACTACAAGACACTAAGACAGACTTACATAAATGGAGAAACCTACCCTGCTCATGGATAGGAAGACTTAACATTGTGAAAATGTCTATTTTACCCAAAGCAATCTAGTTACATAACGCAATCCCAATACAAATTCCTGTCACATTTTTAATGAGATGGAGAAACAAATCATCAACTTTGTTTGGAAAGGGAAGGAACCCTGGATAAGTAAAGCACTACTGAAGAATAATACACTGAGAGGCTGTTCTCTACCTGACTGTAGAACATATTACACTGCCACAATAGTCAAAACAGACTTGTACTGGTACAAAAAGAGACAGATAGATCAACGGGTTAGAGTTGAGACTCCATAGATAACACCATCTGCCTATGAACAGTTGATATTCGACAAATGCCTTAAGACAGTAAACTAGGATAAAAGAAATCTCTTCAACAAACGGTGCTGGCAAAATTGGATATTCATCTGTAATCAATTGAAACAAGACCCATATGTCACACCTTATACAAAAACCAACTCAGACTGGATAAAAGACCTGAATATTAAATCTAAAATGTTAAAGCATATTCAAGAAAATACAAGATCAGGAATGGAAGTTTTAATACACAATGTAGACAGACTTCAAAATCTGACAAAGCACAATCAACAAAAGAGAAAATAGATAAATGGGAACTAGTAAGAATCAAACACTTTTGCGCATCCAAAGACTTCATCAAAAGAATTAAAAGACCACCTACAGAATGAGAAAAAATATTTGGCAACTATGTGTCAGACTGACGTCTGATCTGCATAATCTATAAGGTACTACAAAATATCAGTAAGAAAAAGATAAATAATCCAATTAAACAATGCAGAAAGGAGATGGACAGACACTTCACTAAAGAGGAGATCCAGGCAGCCACAAAACACATGCAGACAGGCTCACGATTGTTAGCTATTAAGGAAATTCAAGTCAAAACTACATTGAGATATCATCTCACCCCAACAAGGTTGGCTATGATCCAAATATCTCAAAAACAACAAATGCTGGAGAGGCTGTGAAGAAATTGGAACTCTCCTACACTGTTGGTGGGACTGCAAAATGGTGCAGCCTCTCTGGAAAGCAATCCAGCACTTCCTTAAAAAGCTGGAAATAGATATACCGTTTGACCCAATAATTCCACTGTTTGGAATATATCCTACAGAATCGAAGCCATTCTCACCATCTAGTACATGCACATAAATGTTTATTGCAGCACAGTCCACAATAGCAAAAAGAGGGTCTCAATCCAGACGCCCAACAACAGAGGAATGGATAAGTAAACTATAGTATATATACTCAATGGAACACTAAGCAATGATAAAGAACAACAATGATTTTAGGAAGCATCTCATAACCTGGTTTCAACTGGAGGATATTATGTTGAGTGAGTAGTGGGAGATGAAAGGACAAATATTGTATGAGACCCCTACAATAAGAACTTAAAAACAGACTCATGCATAGAAGAAAAGACTCTTTGACAGCTGCAAGGGTGGGGAGTGAGGGAGGATGAGGGTGGGGTTTAGATTAGACAATTCATAGAAATTTGCTGGGGTGAAATCAGTGACAGCCCGTATTAGAAAGAAGATCAATTCTAACATGATTTCAACATAATATGATTACCCCTCCCATCTTAACCCAATATTGCAAGGGCAGAGTAGCTGGGGCGAGGGGCTGGGGACCATGCTCTCAGGGGAAATCGAGGCCAATTGGCACAATTAGATCCGTTTGCACCCCACATGGGTGAGTGGCATCTGGGGTCTTAAAAGCTGCCAAGCTGCCATCTTAGGTACATTAAACTGTCCCAACTCAGCAGGAACGGATGATCAGAAATGACCAAAATGACGTGGGGGAAAGAGATCCCAGAAGACAGAGAGACCCAGTGAGTGGGTGACTACATCAACATGTGACCAGAAGAACCAGATGGTGTGCAGCCACCACCAGAGATAGCTGTGATGGGGCTAATAAAGTTGAGGGTCGCTGGTAACACAAGAATAAAAAGAGGTGCACCCTGAGATCTCCACTGAAAAACCACAATTGATGGTCCAGGGGTCTCGGGGTTCCCCTGAGAGTAGGGTCTCTGACCCTGATGCTTCTCCTGTCCATAAATCATAATGGAGGCCAACTCTTTGGACAGGAATGGATTGGACTTGGTGACACAGAGTGACCATATTGTGTGTGCACTTTTATGGTTCTATGCATCTATAGGATGTCGTCCTGCCGGCCTCTTACTGGAGGAAGGGGAGTGGGTGGAGAGGAGGGGATAGGAGATTGTTAGGAGGATATGACATGTACAGAACGGAGAGGAAGTGTGCTGTCACCCTACAGGGAGAGCAGTGGGAGGTACACATAGGTGGGCATGCAAATTTATATGGGAATGTATTTTTTCACTTAATCATAATAATAGTAACAACAAAGATACAACTATGAGATGGTAGTCTTACAAAATAAGCTATGCATGCATGGGAAGGCAAGTGCCATGGAGGCCATCAGAAAGGGAGATGGAAAGTATACAGGGGACTTACATATCTAGGCAATGTCACTATGCAGGTATTGTCTGCATCAGAGAAATCTAAAGGGTCTTAGGACCTTGTGGTCTTTAGAATTACTGGACTTTTCTTATCTGAGAGCTTCAAGAAGAAAGAACAAATCAGTCTTAGAAGGAGACGAACTAAAGTGCTCCTTAGAAGCTTGTTCACTTTAGATATGTCATTTGAAAAGAACAATCCCTAGAAAATGATACGACATTTTGTAAAGGGTCAATGAAAATGAGTGAAACTCAACGCAAGGATTGATGCAATAGTCTCAACAATCAACTCAAACATGCCAACAGTCATGAGCTGGCGCAGAACTGGATGATTTCTTTCTTCTGCTCTACATAAGGATGCCATTAGTTGGCACCAACTCAATGGCAACCAGAGCTTTGAAACAGTTCAAACCAGTTTGATAACGGCTGACAAACTGGTTTGAACCAAATGTTGACAATTTGGGTGCTCCAGAATGATCACTGGAAAGGAAAAAATTATAGGTCTAAGTCTTGAAAAGGGACTAGAAGAGACATACTGAGCAATTCCAGGTGTCTGATTTGTGAAGATGGATTATTCACAGGACTTTAGAGAGTGTTGCACATTCACAGCAGTATGGTCAGTGGCCGTATTTGAGCAAGCCACCACTGTTTTTGACTCTGTGTAAAATCACATGCACAAGTGATTCGGCTGCTGTGCAACAGTTATATGCCCCTGTTTTCTAAGAGGGAGATTTAGTTCCCAGCATGTAATTACATGTTTCAACATGTAATTTTTCCCATTCCAAGCACTATCTGGAGCACCCAAATTGTTAACATTCAGGTCTGGTCCAGTTTCACTTCCTAACTGAACTACGAAGAACCAGTTCAAAACTCTGATGACAGTTAATAAAAACAACAGCGGCTAATAGATGTTGGATGCAGTTTCAAAGCTTATATGAAACAGATAGGCTGTAAATGGTTAAAAATCTGCTTATTTGGACTATTTTTAAAGCAATACTACATGTAAAAATTTGAATTTGGCACTGGCAACTTTTTTGGGGTAACCCAAAAGAAATAAACAACTTAGGGTCAATGCACAAGGGACCATCTTTCTTCATTTTAATACAAATGCTTACACCAATAAGTTTTTCTTTAAACGCTTTCTTCATTTTTTCCTGTAAGTTTTGATATGCTGTCTTCAATTTAATTCATCTCAAAGTAGTCTCTGATTTTCCTTGTGATTTTTTTCTTGGGAACAATAGTTATTTAGGAGTGTATTGTTTTATTCCATATATTTGTAAATTTCACAATTTCTTTCTGTTATTGATTTTTTATTTCATTTTGCTGGGATAGAACCCATTTTATATGATTTCAATGTTAAATTTATTAAAGCTTGTTTTATTGCCTGGAATATTGTTCATCCTGGAGAATGTTTCATGTTCCCTTGAGAAGACTGTACATTTTACTGTGGTTAGGTGGAGTGTCCTGTAAATGTTTGTTTTGCCTAGTGGGTTTGTAGTGTTGTTCAACTCTTCTATTTCTTTGTTGGCTTTCTGCCTAGCTGTTCTATACATTACAGAAGGTAGGGTATTGAAGTCTCCCACTAATAATGTTCAACTATTTTTCTCTTCAGGTCTGTGAATTTTTCCTTCATGTGTTTTGAGACTCTGAAGTTAAGTGAACATATGTTTATAACTGTATGTCTTCCTAATGAATTGCTCTTTTATCATTATAAAATGTTCCTCTTTATCTCTAGCAGCATATTTTTGTATTAAATTCTGTATTGACTGATATTAGTATAGCCACTCCAGGTTTCTCATGAGTGCTCTTTGCATGACATATTTTTTAAATCTGTTTGTATCTTTGAATATAGACAGTATATAGTTGGACCTTATATTTATTCAGTCTGATAATCTCTGCTTTTTGTTTGGGTTGTTGAAGTTATTTTGATACAGTTGGATTTATGTCTGTGTTTTGTTTTTTTATTTTCTGTATGTCTCATGCCTCTTTTGTTCTTCTGTTCCTCCTTTTATTCTTTCTTTTGCATTGGTGTAGCATTTTAAGTCATTTAATGATTTCTTTTCATTATATATTGTTGTTTTCATTGTAGTTGCTCTAGGGTTTACCATACGTCTCTTGCTACATGCAGACTATGCTTCGGATTTATACTAACTTAATTTCGGTGAGGTACATAAACATTACTTCTATATAGCTATATTCTGTTTTCCCCTCTTTGTGGTATTATGTTTATACTTATTACACTTATAAAGGTCACATACCCAACAACACAGTGTTATAATTCTTATTTTACATGATCTTATGTTTTTTAAAGAAGCTGAGGGGAAAAAGATATATATGTGTGTGTGTAGTGTTTATGTTAACCTTCTGATTTACCATTTCTGCATCTCTTCATTCGTTCCTTGTGAATTCAAATTCATTTGGTGCCATTTCCTTATTTCAATACAGCGTCATTCTCACCTACTTTGTGCTGTCATTAGCTAATATGTTACATCACCTTATGTTATCCGGCCAACGATACAATCATATGCATATTGTCTTATAGGATTGGTCCTTAAATCATTAAGAGAAGAAAGGAGAAAATAGGCTTTGATACTGTTTTATGTAATTACATAATTGCCTTTACTGGAGCTCTCTGTTTTCACATGTGGATACTAAGTACTGTCTTGATCACTTGCTTTCAGCCTGAAGGACTTTCTTTAGTATTTCTTGCAAGATGGTCTACTATCAATGAATATTCTTCCAGTTTTTGTTTCACTGGGCCTGTCTTTATTTTGTCTTTTATTTCTGAAAGAGTTTGGTGGAATGTAGGATTTTTAACAATTATTTTTAGCACTTTGAATGTATCACTCCATGTTTATCTTAGCCCTCACTGTTTCTGATAAGAAGTCAACTGCTTATATTTTTCAGATTGTCTTGTAAATACAAAAAGTTCTTTACTGATTTCAATATTTTCTTTGTCTCTTTCAGCTTATTTTTATAATGTGTTTGTGTATGGATCTCTTTGCATTTGTAACCTACTTACAGTACATTTGGGAATTTTTCAGCTATTATTTCTTCTAGTATCTTTTCTACTCTCTTCTCTTTCTTCTCCTCTGGTGTTCCCATTACACATATGTTGGTGCACTTACTAGTATCCTACATTTCTCTGAGGCTTTTTTCACTTTTATTCATTGATTCTTGTCTCTGTTCTTTGGATTACATAATTTCTATCAATGTATGATCAAGTTTAGTCCCAGGGGGTGAATGATTAATATTCTCAGCTGCTAACCAAAAGTTTGGAGGTTCAAGTTCACAAAGAGACAACTTGGAAAAAGGCCTGATGTACTACTTCTGAAAAATCAACCACTGAAAACTCTATGAATTGATTTGACAGAAACTAGTTCTGCCTTTTATCATCAAATTCACTAATTTTTTCTTTTGTAAGTTGAAATATACTATTGAATAACTTAGAGAAGTAAGAACTGTCACACGAATAGATACATGAACACCAATGTTCATTGTAGCACTGTCCACAATAGCAAAATGATGGAATCAATCTAGGTACCCATCAATGGATGAATGGAGAAACAAATTACAGTATGTGCACCCAATGGAATACTACACAATGATAAAGAACAATGATGAGTTTGTGAAACATCTCATAACATAAAAGAATTTGGAAGGCATTGTGATGTGTGGAATTGAAAAAAAAACCACTGCCATCTAGCCAATTCTGATTCATAGCAACCCTACAGGACAGAGTAGAACTGCTCCATAGAGTTTCCAAGGAGTGCCTGGTGGATTCAAACTGCTAATCTTTTGGTTAGCAGGTGTAGCACTGAACCACTACACCACCAGAGCTTCCTTGTGGAGTTAGTTGCAAAAGAACAAATATTGTACAAGACTGCTATTGTAAGAACTGAAGAAATGAATTAAACACAGAATAAAACAGTTTTTTGATGGTTACAAGTGTGGAGGGAGGGATAGGATTATTCACTAAGTAGAAAGCAGGCAAAAATCATTTTAGGTGAAGGATGGCCAACACACAATACAAGGGAAGTCTGTACAACTGGACTAAACCCAAAGCTAAGCAATTTCCTGAATACAACCAAACTCATCAAGAGTGGTGGGATTGGAGCCTAGGGACCATGGTTTCATGGGACATCTAGGTCAATTAGTGTAACAAAGTTTATTAAGAAAATGTCTGCAGCTCACTTTGGTGAGTGGAATCTGGGATCTTAAAAGCTAGCAAACAGCCATCTAAGAAGCATCAGTTGGTCCTAACACACCCGGAGCAAAGAAGAACAACTCCAAAAGGAAAATATGAGCCCAAGAGACAGGGGCCATGTAAACCAGAGACTCTATCAGAATGAGACTGGAAGAACTAGATGGTGCCTGACAACAACACAGTGTGAAAAAGTAGGGTGCAAAATTCGAACTCTACTAAAAGGACCACACTTGATGGTCTGACATACTGGAAGGTCCCCAGAAAACATAGTCCCTGGAATCTCTGTTAGCCCAGATCTGAAAACATTCCTGAAGCCAATTCTTCAGACAAAGACTGAGCTGCTCTATACAATATACTGAAGTCTGACAATTAAGTCCATGAATTTAATTGTTCTGTGCTACATATCTCATTGCTAAATATCAGTGTGGTCACCTTCAAAGTACTCCTCTTGGGAAACTATGCACGGATGCCAGCACCTAATCCATTCTTCAAAGCAATTTTAGAACTCTTTCTGGAATTACCATTGCACATGGTGGCAAGGTGACAAGTTTGCAAACTTAACTGTATAATTGTCTGTGAGGGAATTTTTAGCCAGTAAACAAATAACTATATTGGAACACCCTCCCTACTCACCTGATCTGGCCCCTAATGACTTTTTGCTTTGCCTGAAGATAAAAGAAATATTGAAAGGAAGACACTGTGATTCCACTCAGGACGCCAAGGGTAATAGGATGATGACAATTCTGATGGCCATTCCAGTAAAAGAGTTCCAAAATTGCTTTAAAGGGTGGACTAGGCACTGATGTCGGTGCATAGCTCTCCAAGGGGGTGCTTCAAACATAACTGCGGTGATCTTCAGTGGTAAGGTGTGTGGCACTTTTTCTAGAATGGTTTGTGAACTTGTCAGACGTTGTAAAATGATACTGGTGAGGAGTGTGTATATTCACTTCAGTGGATACAGGAGGCTAAGTGGGCAGCTCCTGCCAAAAGGTGAGATCAAAGGGTAAAGGGGGACTGGAGCTGGTTGAATGAACACAAGAAGTACAGCATGGAGAGGACGAGTGAGCTGTCACAGTGCAGGGAGAGCAAGTAGGATCACATACCTGTGTGTGTAAGTCTTTGTATGACAAACTGACTTGAATTGTAAACTTTCACTTAAGGTACAATTTTAAAAAAGCAAGTAGTATATAGTATATTGAACCCCTCTAATGAAATTTTCTTTTCAGTTATTCTATTTTTCAACTCCATAATTTCTATTAGATTCCTTTCTTAATATAATTTATATCTCTTTATAGACATTACCTATTTAATGATACATTTTCTTCTTATTTTACTTCTTTAAGTATGATTTGCTTTGTTCTTTATGCATATTTATAATGCATATTTTAAAGTGTCTGTTACATCTGACATCTGGTCTCTCACAGGTAGCTTCTATCATGTTTTTTTCCTCCTGTATGCTAGTCACACTTTCATGTTTCTTTTAGATAATATATAGTAGTACCCAAAGGAGCATTTGTGGTGCAGTACTTCAGTGCTTGGTTGCTAAGCGAAAGATCAGTGGTTGAAACCCACCAGCATCCGGTGGGAGAAAGATGTGGCAGACTTCTTCCATTCAGATTTATAGCCTTATAGCCCTATGGGGCAGTTTTACTCTGTCCTAAAGGGCTACTATGAATTGGAATTGGCGGCAGTGGGTCTGGGGTGTGTGTGTGTGTGTGTGTGTGTGTGTGTGAGAGAGAGATAGGACCTTTGGATGTTGCTCTCCCAGCCCCCTATCTTGTTATTGTTGCTTGAAAACAGGTAACACTTGAACAAGCAAAACAAACACTAGAAAAACAATAAAAGCACCACTACTACTCCCACCCTGGTGGTGTAGTGGTTAAGTGCCATGGCTGCTAACCAAGAGGTGGGCAGTTCAAATCTGTGAGGCACTCCTTGGATACTCTAGGGGGCAGTTCTACTCTGGCCTACCCTGTTGCTGTGAGTCAGAATAGACTCGATGGCACTGGGTTTGGGTTGGTTTACTTACTACCATCACCTCAACAAAGAAACAGTAGAACAACCAAAATGCCCATGAACAGTAGAATGGGTAAGTAAACTATTATGTGTTCCAACGATGTAATGATATCCGTGATAAACAAGAATGAACTGCTGTTTTACTGTTCTGCATAACAGCATGGAGTAATCTCACCTACACAATGCTGAGTGAAAGAAGTCAAACACAAAAGAATAGGTGTTAAAAGTCTATCTATTTATAAGCCTATTACATGACAATATGTATATATGGGTAATGCAAATGGTTAAGTGCTGAACTGTTAAGCTAAAAGGTTGGCAGTTCAAACCCACCCGTATTTTCCTTGGGGAAGAATGTCTGGTGATCTCTTGCTAGAAGGTCACAGTCTTGAAAGCATTATGGAGCACTTCTATTCTGCCCACATGGGATCACCATAAGCCAGAGCCGACCTGATGACAACAACAACAACGCTATCCCTGGATGCTACTGCCAACCCAGTGCCGTCACGTCGGATCCACGGGTGGTGCAAATAGTTAAGCACTCAGTTTTTAACTGAAAGGTAAACTCTTCTTTGGAAGAAAGGCCTAGCAACCAACTTCTGAAAGATCACAGCTGTTGACAACTCTATGAAACACAGTTCTACTCTGCAATACATGAGTTCGCCATGTTGGAATTGATTCAGTGACAGCTGGTGTTATGTGTATGTCCATTTATATGAAGTTCAAACACATGCAAAATAACCCATGGTGTTAGAAGTCTGTATGGTTTTTACCTTTGGGACACAGGGAAGGAGGAGGTGTCAGCAATAACGTTCTAGGGAAATGATAATCTTTTACTGACCTGAGTAGAAGTTACACATGGATATGCAGTTGGTGATAATTCAAGCCCAACATTTAAGAATTAAACACTTTTCTACATAGTCCCCACCACTATACTTTGTATATGATGCTATACATCAATTAAAAATTTACAGGTTTTAAAAATTTGTTTTAAAACCTGAGACTGGGGAACTGAGCAAGAATTTCAGCTGAATCTGTAAATCACTATCTCTTTGAATCAAGCAGTCAAAGCCTCCGTTCATTTTACCTTATAGCAGCTTAAGAAATGAACAAACTCTTTTAAGTTTGAATTTGCATACTTGAAGCCACAAAAAGATGACAAATATCACAGGTCTTCATTTAATGCTTTAACATTCAAACAATGATAACTGAGAAATATCTTGGGTGAAATTTCTTACAGTCCTTAGTAGGTTTTTGAACTCTGGCTTACTTTTCAAATTTGCAAATTACTGCTAAGCACATACAGGCATTAAGTACATTAACATCCCTCAGAAAAAATGTCAGAATAAACACAAACCTGTCTTCTTGTCTAGAACATATGGTTTTAACAACAGTGATGATTTTTGATGTACAAGAAATGAATAGTTTGACTATACCTGTTTTATGAATTCAATCTGTCCCTGAATCCCATGCTTTTAGTATGCCTCTTTACTCACTATGAGCTGGAACTGACTCGACAGCAATGCGTTTGTTTTTTTTTTTTTTTTTTTCAGTTCTTTACTTCTGAATGGGTCTGAAAAATGAAATGACAAATTGTAGATGTTTTCCTTTATCACAAGGAGTATTAATCTTCAGGAAGACAAAGGAACAGATCAAAATTATTTGGTTGGGAACAGCAATGACAGATGGTTAGAAAACTATTTCAGTGAGCTTCATTGGCATTTTCTTTTTTTAAAAAAATGTCATTTATTTATTTATTACAGTAAATGAATAAAATTTCTAGCATCTATCAAGTATCTCATTTATGATAAACCCTCAGCCCCCATGCCCTTGTAGCCATCAAAGAGTTTTTTTCTTCTGTAGATAATTCTATTTTTAAGTCCTTATAACAGGTGTCTCATACAATATTTGTCCTTTTGCCACTGACTGATTTCACTCAGCATAATATCTTCCATTTGAAACCATGTTATGAGTTGTTTCCTAAATTCATCATTGTTTTTTATCATAGCAAAGTGTTCCACCGAGTATATGTACCACAGTTTGTTTATCCACTCATCTGTTGATGGGCATCTGTTAACCAATTAGTCTTTACCTAAGTGGAGAAGCTTTCTGCCATGTCCTAAAAGGGACAAGGCAATGTGGGTTTTTGTTCACTCCAGAAAAGCAAGTATTTTATATTTCTATCCTCTTTAAATTTCAGATAGGTGGGTTCCTTTGTGAAAAAGCATGCTTTTTCTGCATCTAAGGCTAAGGCTGTGTGTGTGTGTACACAGCGTTTATCACTTATCCTGTGATTAGAGTATAAATGTCAATATAAATAAAAGATGTATTAAGTCTGCTTATTTATTTTATTGGAAACTCTGGTGGTGTCGTGGGTTAAGTGCTATGCCTGCTAACCAAAAGTTTGGCAATTCAAATCCACCAGGTGTTGCTTGGAAACTTGGAAACTCTGCTCTGACCTACAGGGTTGCTATGAGTCGGACCTAACTCTACGGCACTGGGTTTGGTTTTTTTTTGGTTTGGTATTTATTTTATTAATTTGCTTTACAAAGTATTTAAAAATCCAGCTAATTGAACCTAATTTTAATTACTTTTTTATTTTATCTAGTTTTTTAATATAGCAGAAGCCGTATGCATTAGATGTTCTGACAAAGTGGTATAAATGATACAATAATTCCTTTAAAGCAAGATTTTGTGGATCTAATCTCTCATGCACACACATAATACTAGGTGTCTCTGATTTGGGTAGATGTCATCACTGATGAACAGTAAGCACATATGCCAGCAACAATTCTAGTGGAAATTTTTGTTTCATAGAGCTAACCAAAGTATTAATGGCACATGTGCTCTTCATGGGTGTTCTCAGATCTCCTATAGTAACACATATCGAAATACCACCATTTATTCTGTGTACTTTTATCACTAGTTTAACTTAGGCTTTGAAAGGCTAAACACTGCTACTCAGACATGCAAAGAATGCCCAGTTAATTTTTTGTAACTGATATAATCTTGTTCTCAAACCTCCAATCTATGTGCACAGCGCGCTGAGGAAGTGAGAGGAGGAGCTTAAATATACTCATCCAGGCAAATGCTGAGGTGTCTAGAGCTCTTTCCCTTTCTCGTCTGCTCCCCAAGACGGTGTGTGAGTACAGAGGCAAGCTTATGTGACCTCATCATGTACTGCTGGCATTCACTACGGATGCCTGTGGCAGATGGGTTAGTCTTCTGGGTTCGTTAGGACCCTCTTGACCTCGCTTAATCTTCAGTCCTTCTCAGCTCTTCCCAGTTGACGGCTTATGACTCAGTTGATTCCTCCGTTTGCCACTGCTTACTCCCTTCTTTCTGTTCTCCCTCCTCTCTCCCTTTTCCATTTTTCCGTCCTTCCCCTCCGTCTTTCTGTGGGAAACATGGCCAAGCTTTGGACAAGCCTCGTGGCCTGGGTGCAGGGCTTGCTTGAGCCCGTGAAGGAGTGCTGGCATGCGTGACATCAGATCCTCGCCAACGGAGGGTCTGGCCCGCTGAATGCGATCTCTGTACCTACGCTCAGGCCTACATGCTTTCCTCCTCGAAAAGTGGATTCACCTGAGGAAGTGGCTTTTGTTATACTGATTAGATAAAAAGCCAAGTTTGTCTTGGGAGAAAATTCCCTAAAACCCTATTCAACGCAATACCTGCTCCCCTGCACGTATTCCTATTCTGTTTGCTAAATAAATATGAGCTTTGTAATGCCCAAATCGGAGTCTGGGGCATTAGAGATTCCGGCTCTCCTCCTCAACACCAGTGTCTTCTGTGTAGCATTCTTCCTCGGCACCGATGAGTCACGGGCGGTATAGACCCGCTGAGCTCAACTGATCAGTACGGGCGGTACAGACCTGCGCGGCCCAGCTGATCGGCCGTGGGCAGTGCAGACCCGCGAGACTCAACACCTGCCTTTCACAAACACCTTCTGAGTACCTGCTATGTGTAAGATACTGTATTAAGCACATTGAAACTGTAAATAACAAACACTCCTGCCTCATTGGAGTTCATATCCTGATGAGGGGAGTCAGTCAATAAACAATAAACCAAAGCAAACCCACTGTTGTCAGCTCGATTCCAATTCATAGCAACCCTATGGTTCAGAGTAGAACTGCCCCACAGAGTTTGCACGGAGTCCCTGGCAGATGTGAACTGTTGACATTTTGGTTAGCAGACATAGCACTTAACCACTACACCAACAGAGTTTTGCAACAAGCAGTTAGGTAGAAATAAACTACAGAACATGTTAGAAGGTAATAAGTACTGAAAAAAGAAAAAGTAAAGCATGTTAAGGCAGACCCGGAGTGCCAACACTGGTGGACAGACAAGTTGTAGTATTAAACAGAATGGTTGGGACAGGTAGCAGCAACCAGGCAAGGCCCAAAGCTTACACAATTTGAAAGCTTCTTCTCTTTAAGGGAAAAAAGGTACGAAACTGAGTAAGAAGTTAGTTTTCAAACTGAGTATTTACTTAGAACAAGTATTTGTTTTAGTATTTACTTAGAACAAGAAAAGATTACAACAAATCACTGTAACACTGGAGTAGTTTTAAGTCCCTGCCTATTTTTTTGAAATCTCTTTAGGTAATTTACCAGAAACGCTTCCTGACTGTGAACTGGCTTCCCCTCTCCACACTCTACAGCTACCAGGAGCTCTCTGCACACAGGAATTCTGAGTGATGTGTCCAGAAATTAAAGTGCTATTACTAGCTTCGCTGGGAAATCTGCCTCTGAAGATACGTCCTACTGAGAAGGGAAGACTGACCAGGAGTTGCAAGAGCTGAGAGTTAACCAACGACATAGACATCTGGAAGAAGAGTATTCTAGGAAGAAGGCATAATCAGAGCAGAGTCCATGCATAACCTGTCTCTGCTACCACAGCTACTCCATTAATGGACACTTAATTTTTGCCATCCCTGGGGTCACAAGGATAGGGGCTGGCTAACACCCTGTGGGTAAGCCACACTCTCTGCCCAGCTGTTTAATTCCTCCTCTGTAGCAGAAACTCTCGCTCAGGCATTAACATGCAATGCAAAGATCTTCACACTTTGTGCCCACTTTTACGAGTTCATCCACATGCTTCTTGCCTAGACATCTTTGTTCCCAATTTCCAAACATTTCTTTCTTTAACAAACCAGCCCAAATAATTCACCACTACTCCCAAGCTCAGTTAGTTAACTTAGATCTCCTTTTTTCTCACTGCAAAGTGGGTGGTTAGGACAGGGTCCACTGCTCTGCCCAGTGGGAGCATTTTTCTTTCATCATGGTCTTTCGGGACCACTTCTCAGTGAGTCTGTAGTGCAGTGGGGGTTCAGTTTTTCCTCACATCAGCATTCAAATTTGGCTTTTCTGTGAATCAGGCCAGTGTTTCTCTCTGTCATTTGGCCATAGGTGTGAAATGAGGGAGAGGAGATGTGGTGCAAGAGGGGTATAAAATGGAAGCAGAAATAGTAGTATCCAAATCTAAGTTGAAGAGGGATAATCTGAATCAAGATCAGCTGAAGGCTGGTCCCTGTAACGTAGAAGTCAGACATACCTCCCCTCTCTAACCTTTTCTGGCACATTCTATTTCTTTCTGGGTTCAATAATCCATTGCAGCACCACAAACAACTCACAGATCATACTTACAATTAAGTGGTTTATAAAAGACAGGATACAACTTGAGATAGGGATCAACGGGGTACAACTCAGGCTCAGGAAGCATGCAGTTTCCCTTTTTTAAGTGCATGACAGCTGGCTCAGTCATACAGGTCTCTTTCTGTATGTCTCTTATTGCAGGCTTCTTCTCAGGCACCTGAAAACAGGCTTTCTCTAGACCGTCTCAGGACAGGCTCCTCTTGGCCTTGCTGTCCGGCATTGCTCGTTCTGCCACTGGAACCCATCCATGCGTCTGAACTTTCTTCACTGTCAGCCCTTGACCAGTGTTACAGCTCTTTTAGGAGGTTCTTCGTTTCCTCTCCTCTTTCTGCTTCATCCTGCTGCTTTGCTTCTTGCTTCTGTCTGCCCAACCTCTTTGGGGCTGACTGTATATATACATATATATATATGAGGCTGCCAATTAAGTTAGTGAACTCATCCTGGAATAAGTACTGCATGCCTCATTGCTTCAAAGTACTCCTCTGGGGAAGCTATGCACTGACACCAGGCCTGGTCCAACTTTCAAAGCAATTTTGGAACGCATTTTCTGGAACGGTCATCAGAGCTGTTGTTGTATTACCCTTGATGTCCTGAATGGGATGAAAATGTCTTCCTTTCAATATTTCCTTTATCTTTGGGTAAAGAAAAAAGTCACTGGGGGCCAGATCAGGTGAGTAGGGAAGATATTCCAATACAGTTGTTTGTTTGCTAGCTAAAACCCCCCTCATAGACAACTATGCAATTAAGTTTGTGAACTTGCCACCGTGCCAGCATGCACAACGGCCATTCCAGAAAGCATTCCAAAATTGTTTTGAAGGGTGGAAAAGTCACATAAAAGAATTCATTTCACCACAAAGGGTCAGGTAACATTGCGACCTGAGTTACCTACTTTTATAGCTAACTTGTGACTCAAGCACTATCCCAGATGCACTGCTCCCCTCTTGTACTGCATTGCTGTTAGGACTGCCCAGTTTTATGACTTGTAGGTTTTTGTCAGCTTCTGAAAGGCAGTTGAGGTCTCAGGGTCAGCTGAGGTCCATGATGACCCTCAGTTTTGTCAGAGCACTCTAGCATGGCAGAAGCTGGTTTTAAAGTGGCGTGTACTTCAGAAGGAGACCCTGATGATATGGTGGTTAAGTGCTATGTCTGCTAGCCAAAAGATCGGCAGTTCAAGTCCACCAGGTGCTCCTTGGAAACTCTGCAGAGCAGTTCTTCCCTGTCTTATAGGGTCACTAGGGATTGGAATTGATTCCATAGCAGTGGGTTTCGTTTTGGTTTGGTATACTTCAGATGACATAGCCTTTCCCTGGAACTCCAGGGTTCTGGGCTATGACACTCATATTGGAGGTTTCTAGAGATTTCATATAGCTTCTTTATTTACAGTGATAACTCTAGAAACAAAAGCTTCTCCAGAACACATGGCCCAACCAGCAAGCTTTCTTGTACTACAAAATGAATCTGTTACAAACTCTCTCTTGTTCTGGATCCCAGCCTAAACTGGCAACATTCTCAGCTACCAGATAAATTGGTCACAGTGAGAATTCCCAGCATGGCATATGCTGCCACCCAAACTAAGGAGACTTACTAAGTATGGTTCTTTCTTCTTAGTGGAGAAATAGATAGCTTGTCCTTTACCTTGGAAGGGATATTTCAACATGCCCAAGACCACTGGACCCCTAGAAATTTCACTACTGTTTAGATACTTGAGTCTTTACACTTTCTCTTTTGCTGTCTTTAACATATATGTCTTCCCAGGATATGTCTTGAAACTGGAGGAGAAAGAACCTGAAAATTTCCAACTGAATTTTTGCTGACAAATGGAAAATAATTTATAGTATTTGTTGTTACTAGCACTATCAGAATTGATTACTTTGCCTTATCTAATGTCTATTGTGTTGTGTGGATATGTATGAAACTACAGAGCATGGCTTTGTCATTTTTTTAATTTTCTTTTTTATTATGATTGCATGAAAATGTACATTCCCGTAAAAATTTGCATGCCTGCCTATATGCAGCTCCCACTGCTCTCCCTGCCCATGACAGCATACTCTTCCTCTCTGCTTCATACATGTCTTATCCTCCCAACAATCTCCTATTGCCTCCTCTCCACCCACTCCCCTTCCTCCTGTAAGAAGTCAGCAGGATGACATCCTATAGATGCATAGAACCATAAACTGCACACATGATATGGTCACTCTGTGTCGCCAAGTCCACTCCATTCCTGTCCGAGAGTTGACCTCCATTATGATTTATGGACAGGAGTAGCATCAGGGCCAGGGGCGATGCTTCCAGGGGAATTCCAAGGCCTGTGGGCCATCAATTGTTGTCTTTTAATGGAGATCTCAAGGTGCACCCCTTTTCATTCTTGTGTTGCTAGTGAGACTCAACTTTATGAGGTCCATCACAGCTATCACCGGCAGCTGGGCACTGTCCTGTCTTCTGGTCACAAGTCAATGTAGTCACCCACTCACGTAGGTCTCTCTTCTTTTGGGTTCTCTTCCCCCAGTGTTGTTCTGGTCCTCGGTGAGCATCCATTCCTGCTGAGTTGGGACCATTTGCTGTGCCCTCAGATGGCAGCTTGGCAGCTTTTAAGACCCCAGACGCCACTCACCAATGTGGAGTGCAGACAGATCTCTTAGCAAAACACTAGTTGTGCCAATTCACCTTGATTTCCCCTGAAAGCATGGTCCCTAGCCCCCCACCACAGCTACTCTGTCCTTGTAGTATTGGATTAAGATGGGAGGAGTAATTATGTTACGTTGAAGTCCATGTAATATTGATCTTCTTTCTAATGTGTGCTGTCCTAGATTTCACCCAACCAAGTTTCTATCAACTATTTAATCTAAACCCTCTCTCCCTCCACCTCTCCCAACTCTTGCTGCCATCAAAGAGTCTTTACTTCTATACATGAGTCTGTTTTTAAGTTCTTATCATAGGGGTCTCATATAATATTTGACCTTTTGTCACTGACTACTTTCACTCAACATAATGTCCTCCAACTGAAACCAAGTTATGAAATGTTTCCTAAAATCATCTTTCCTAAAATCATCATGTTCTTTATCATTGTATAGTGTTCCATTGAGTATGTATACCATAGTTTACCTATCCATTCCTCTGTTGTTGGGCATCTGGGTTGATTCTATCTTTTTGCTATTGTGGACTGTACTGCGATGAACATTCATGTGCATGTATCAGTTGGTGTGAATGGCCTTGCTTCTGTAGAACACATTCAGAGCAATGGAATTACTGGGTCAAATGGTATATCTAGATCCAGCTTTTTAAGGAAGTACCAGATTGCTTTCCAAAGAGGTTGCACCATTCTGCAATGCCACCAACAGTGTGGGAGAGTTCCACTTTCTCCACAGCCTCTCCAGCATTTGTTGTTTTGTGTTTTTTGGATCATAGCCAACCTCTTTGGGGTGAGATGGTATCTCACTGTAGGTTTGATTTGAATTTCTTTAAGCTAATGATCGTGAGCATGTCTGCGTGTGTTTTTTCACTGCTTGGATCTCCTCTTTAGAGAAGTGTCTGTCCATCTCCTTTGCCCATCACTTAATTCAATGATTTATCTTTTTCTTACTGATATTTTGTAGTACCTTGTAGATTATGAAGATTAGGCTATGGTCTGACATATAGTTGCCAAATAGTTTTTCCCATTCTGTAGGTAGCCTTTTAATTCTATTAATAAAGTCTTTGGATGAGCAAAAGTGTTTAATTCTTAATAGTTTCCATTTATCTCTTTTCTGTTGTTCGTGGTTTGTTTGACAAATTTTGAAGTCTGTCTACATCATGTATTAAAACTTCCATTGCTATTCCTACTTTTTCTTGGATGAGCTTTATCATTTTAGATTTAATATTTAGGTCTTTTATCCAGTTTGAGTTGGTTTCTGTATAATGTGTAAGACATGGGTCTTGTTTCAATTTTTTGCAGACGGATATCCAATTTTGCCAGCACCATTTGTTGAAGCAATTGTTTTTACCCCAGTTTAATGTCTTAGGGCCTTTGTCAAATATCAACTGTTCATAGTAAGATGATGTCATCTCTGGGGTCTCAATTCTATTCCATTGATCTATCTGTCTGTTGTTGTACCAGTAGCAGGCTGTTTTGACTACTGTGGCCGAGTAATAGGTTCTAAAGTTGGGTAGTGAGAGGCTTCCAAGTATATTCTTCTTCTTCAATAGTGCTGTTTTAGTCAGCTAGGGCTGCTCTAACAGAAATACCACAGAGCAGATAGCTTTAACAAAGGAAGGTTTATTCTTACATAGTCCAGTAGGCTACAAGTCCATATTCAGAGTGTCCACTCCAGAGGAAGGCTTTCCCCTTGTCAGCTCAGGAGGAAAGTCCGGTATTGCATCAGTCTTTGTCCAGGGAGCATCTTGGCGCAGAAACCTCAGATCTGAAGGACGCGCTTTTCTCCCAGTACTGTTTTCTTGGTGGTGTGAGGTCCCCAATTCTCTGCCTGTTTCTCTGTCCTTTTATCTCTTGTAGGATGAAAGGATTAAGGGTGGGGCAAACCATACTCGAGGGAAACTCCCTTTACAGTGGAGCAGGAAAGTAATTCTATGAAGGGATTTACAGCCCCACCCTAATGTTTAACATACAGTTTAGGAAAATGACAAAATGGATGACAGTCACAAGATACTGGGAACCATGGCCCAGCGACATGGCTACATGTATTTTTGGGGGGACACAATTTGATCCATGACATGTGCTTTACTTATCCTGGGCTTATTCCCTTTCCAAACAAAGTTGATAATTTGTTTCTCCATCTTATTAAAAATGGTCACTGGAATTTGCATTGGGATTGCATTATGTAAGTAGATTGTTTTAGGTAAAATAGACATTTTCACTATATTCAGTCTCCCTATCCAGGAACAGGCTAGGTTTCTCCATTTATGTAAGTCTCTCTTAGTTTCTTGTAGTAAGGGCTTGTAGTTCTCTTTGTAAAGTTCTGTTATTTCTCTGGCTAGATTTATTCCTAGGTATTTTATCTTCTTAGAGGCTATGGTAAATGGTATTGATTTGGTGATTTCTTCCTTAATAATCTCATTGTTGGTATAAAGAAATCCTACTGATTTATTTACATTTATCTTATATCCTGAGACTTTGTTGAAGTCTTCTATCAGTTTTAATAGTTTACTTATAGATTCTTCAGGATTCTCTGTGTATACAATCATATCATCTGCAAGCAGAGAGATTTTGACTTCTTCCTTACTAATGCAGATGCCCTTTATTCCTTGGTCTTGTCTAATCGCTCTGGCTAGAACTTCTAGTGAGATGTTGAATAGGAGAGGTGACAGTGGCCATCCTTGTCTAATTCCTGTTCTCAAGGAAAACTATTTTCAGTCTCTCTCCATTCAGGGTGCTGTAGGCAGTTGGCTTTGTATAAATGGCCCTTATTGTACTGAGGAATTTGCCACCTATTCCCATTCTGCTGAGAGTTTTTAGCATGAATGAGTGTTGGAATTTCTCAAATGCCTTTTTTGCATCAGTGGACAAGACCATGTGATTCTTGTCTTTTGTGTTATTTATGTGGTTGATCACATTAATTGTTTTTCTGATGTTGAATCAGGCTTGCATCCCTGGTATGAATCCAACTTGGTCATGATGAATTGTTTTTTGCATATGTTGTCATATTCTATTGGCAAGAATTTTGTTGAAGACTTTTGCATTTAGATTGATGAGTGATATCGGTCTGTAGTTCTCCTTCTTTATTGGATCTTGCCCTGGCTTTGGTGTCAGAGTTATGCTGGCTTCATAGAATGAATTTGGGAGTATTCCCATCCCTTTGTATACTGTGAAATAGTAGTATTGGAGATAGCTGTTCTCTAAAAGCTTGGTAGAATTCTACAGTGAAGCCATCTGGACCTGGGCTTTTTTTGGTTGGCAGTTTTGGGATGACTTTTTCAATCTCTTCCTTTGTGATGGGTTTATTAACTTGTTCTGCTTCACCTTGTGATAATTTGGATAGGTGATAGGAATCAAGGAATTTGTCCATTTCCTCCAGGTTTTCAAATTTGTTAGAGTATAGACTTTCCTAGTATTCTATTATCATATTTTTGATTTCTGTTGGATGTGTTATAACCACTCCTCTCTCATTTGTTATTTGGGTTATTTGCTTCCTTTCCTGTTTTTCTTCAGTTAGTTTAGTCAGTGGTTTGTCAATTTTCTTGGTCTTTTCAAATCACCAGCTTTTGGTCTTTTCAATTTTTCCAATTTTCTTCTGTTCTCTAGTTCATTTACTTCTGCTCTAATCTTTGTGATCTGTTTTCTTCTGGGATCTGAGGGGTTCCTCTGTTGTTCTCGCTCTACTTGTTCAAGCTGTAGGGTCAGTCCTTTGATTCAGTTTCTTTCTTCCTTCCAGATGTGTGCATTTATGGAGATAAACTGACCTCTGAGCACTGCTTTGGCTGTTTCCCACAGGTTCTGGTAGGAAGTGTTTTTGTTCTCACTGTAGTCCATAAATTTCTTTATTTCATTGTTGCTTTTTTCTATAACCCATGGTTTTTTGAGCAACATATTGTTCAGTCTCTATGAGTTCCACTTTCTATGTATGTTTTTTCTGCTGTTGATTTTGACTTTTATGGCTTTATGATCTGAGAAGATGCTTTGCACTCAGTGGTATGGATTTTGTTGAGAATTGCTTTATGTCCTAATACATGATCTTTTCTGGAGAATGTTCCATTTACATTGGAGAAGAAAGAGTAGTTGTCCACTGATGGATAGAAAGTTCTGTATATCTTGATGGGGTCTAGTTGGTTAATTGTGGCAATAAGATCTTCTGTGTCTTTACTGAACTTTTCTCCAGACTATCTCTCCAATGTTGAGTGAAGTGTTAAGGTTCTCACTATTATTGTGGAGTGATCTGTCTCATTTTTTAGTGTAGTCAATGTTTCTTTGATGTATTTAGATGCTCTAGTATTAAGTGCATATATATTTAATATTGCTAAGTCCTGCTTGGGTATTGCAACTTTCAGCAATAGTGTTCATCTTAGTCCACAATGTTGGATTTTACACTAAAATCTATTTTGTCTGAGATTAGAATTGCCACACCCGCTCTTCTTTGTTCATTGTTAGCTTGATATATATTCTTTGATCCTTTAATTTTCAGTTTGTTTGTGTCTTTAAGTCGAAGGTGAGTTTCTTGTAGGCAACATATAGATGGGTTGTGTCTTTTGATCCAAGATGTCACTTAATGTCTCTTTACTGGAGCATTTAGTCCATTCACATTCAATGTGATTATTGATAGGTATGTGTTCAGTGCTGCCTTTGTGATATGTTTACTTTTGCGTTGATGTTTTCTCTGTTGTTCTTATTGTTCTGGGACATTCTTCTTTGTGAGTGGATTTTTCACCTTTTTCAGAGCTGCTTTTGTAGTTTTGGGGACTCCTGTGATACATTTCTTGGTATGGTATGATACATCTTTGTTGTGCTTTACAGCTGCCCCTATGATCCCCCTTAATAAACTATTATAAACCCAATTTCAATTACTACCATTCTTATCAACTTCCTCCCATCTGTCAGGACTATAACGACTGTAGTATATCCCTCTTTTTAATATGATGACATCATAATTTTCATGACATAATCACTGCATTATTTGTTTCACTATTATAGTTTTGATTGAGTTTGGGACTTTCCCTAACTGAGTAGGATTCTCAATGATGTGTCCTATAATTGCTTCTAAAATACAAAGTTAGAGGTTTTTTTCTTCTAAGCCAAGAGATTCAGTATTTCTTGCAGCTTTGGTTTTGCTTTTACAAAGTCTCTGAGTTTCTGTTTATCTAGGAATGTCTTAATATAATTTTCATATTTGAAAGACAGTTTTGCAGGATACATAATTCTTGGTTGGAAGTTCTTCTCCTTCAAGGCTTTGAATGTGTCATGCCACTGTCTCTGTGCCAGCATTGTTTTGTCTGAGAGAACCGACAAAAGCCTACATGGTTTCCATCTGAGTGTTAGCTTTGCTTTGAGTCTTGCTGCTTTTAAGAGTTTCTGCTTATGTTTCATTTTGTTCAGCTTCATTAGAATACAGCTTGGAGTCTTTCCTTTGAGATCTATATTGAGTGGTATTAGATATGTATCTTGGATA
This sequence comes from Heterohyrax brucei, assembly GCA_028571685.1. Lineage (NCBI taxonomy): Eukaryota > Metazoa > Chordata > Mammalia > Hyracoidea > Procaviidae > Heterohyrax > Heterohyrax brucei. The sequence goes on from CM053156.1 coordinate 323,079, forward strand.
TCTATATTCTATTCTTTTATAGTTTCTGGGAAGTTTTCTGTCAGCAGCTCAGCAACAGTATTCTCTGTGTTCTCAGGTGTCTCGCCTTGTTCAGGAACTCCAGATTGTTCCTCTTAATGGAGCTCCACATGCTTCTTAGTGCTTCTTCATTTTCCTTGTTTCTTTTTTCTGATTTCTCCTCACAGATGCTGGAGTGAGTAGCTCTGTCTACCAAATCAGAAAATCTGATTTGTTCCATTCTGTTTTCTTGGCTTTGAATTGAAGTTTCTATGTCTTTGATTTTGTTCTTGGTCTGTTGGATTTCAGAGTACTGGTGTTCCATCAGATTGAACAGCTTATTTAATTTTCATTTTGCTCTCCTGAATTTTGTATAAGGTTTAGAAGGGCTCTGTATATAATCCTTTTGTATTCATCTTCTGATAGTTTCAGAAAAGCTTCTTCATCTGGGAAGTTCTGAGGTGGTGTCTTTGGAGGCCTTCTGAAGCCATGGGTGATTTCTAGATTATGGTCTTCTCCAGAGTTTTTTGCTTTTTTGGCTTCATGTGAGTCATTAGAGGCTGGGAGAGATTCTGTGAGGATGGACCACAGTTGCTTCTCTAGGCCGTCTTAAAATGAAAAGTAAAAAGTATCTAACAACTTCCAAAGCCAGCCAGGTTTTCAGGTGTAGAGGACCCTCTTCCCAACTGGCAAAGTAAGCACCTCTATATCCAACCCTAAATCTTATAAACTAGCTCAAAATACAGAAAGGCTACTGCCCTGCTTACCTCTGTTGTTGGGGCCCAGCTGTAGGTGACACTGTGTAGAATATTGCTTTTCTGCCAGAAAAGTGGTCTGCTCCAGTCCGGCACTGCCTCCCGGCCCAGGAATTAGGTCAGCTGAGGCCTCCATATGGGTATCCTGCCTCCCAGTGGAACAAGATGGTGTCCCGCACAAGTTCACCACCTGCCAGGTACAGGCAACTCTATGGTGGAAGTGGAAAGAGAGGCCAAAGGGGCCAAGATGCAGAGTCCAAAGCCTCTGTTTCTGGGCCCCAGCTTATGTGACACTGTAAAATACTGCTTTTCTGCCAGAAAAGTGCTCTCCTCCAGGCAGGTGCTGCACCCAGCGTAGGAACTAAGTCCACCTGGAGCCTCTGTATGGGTGTTTCCACCTCCCAATGGATCAAGATGGCATCATGCACAAGCTCGCCACCTGCCTCAGTACCGGCTAGTCTATGGCGGAGCTGGAAGAAGAGGCCAAAGGTGCCAAGATGGACAGAGTCCAAAGCTGGTCTCTCAAAACATGACTGTTTTTCTGGCCAATCCCACCAGCAGTGCATCTGAGATTAGCAACTAGTCAAGTCCCAGCTCCACTTGCTTGCTAAGACAGAGAAAATAACGTTAAAATGATGAGTTACCTTCGGTCTGTGCAAGCCAGTGCTTGTCAACAATGGGGTCAGGAAAGGGAGGAGGTTTTCTGCTCAGTGATAAATTCCAAATTAACAGCCCTATGCCGCATCCTAGGGCTCACTAGGTGTCTGGAAGGCTCCATTTAGTTATCGGTCCAGGTCGGGGTTTCCGGAGGGATTTAGGGAGACGTGTGTTTAGTCCACCGTCTTGACTCCACCCCTAGAATGTTCCTTGTATTCTTATTTTTCTGAGATTTTTAGCATGAATGGTTGTTGAACTTTGGCAAATGCTTTTTCTGCATCAATTGACAAAATCAGGTGATTCCTACCTTTTGCTATTTATGTAGTTGATTAAATTAATTGGTTTTCTTATGTTGAACCAGCCTTGCATCCCTAGTATGAAACCAACTTGATCATGAGGAATTATTTCTTTTTTGTACTGTTGAATTCTATTGGCTAGAATTTTGCTGAATATTTTTGCATCTAGGTTCAGGAGTGATATTGATCTGTAATTTTCTTTTGGGGGAAATCTTTCATTGGATTTGGTATTACGTTTATGCTGGCGTCATAGAACGAATTTGTAAGTATTCCATCCCTTTCTATGGTGTGAAATAGCCTCAATAGTATCGGAGTTAACTCTTCTCCAAAAGTTTGATCAAATTCTCTGGTGAAGCCATCTGGGGCAGGACTTTGGTTGGTAGATTTTTCTGTGACTTTTTCAATCTCTTCCTCTGTGATAGATTTATTAAGTTGATCTACTTCTTCTTGTGATAATGTTGGTGGGTGGTATGAATCTAGAAATTTTTCCATTTCCTCTAGGTTTTCAAACCTGTAAGAGTACAGCCTTTCATAGTATTCTGTTATGATATTTTTTATTTTAGCTGGGTCTGTTGTAACATCTCCCATCTCATTTCTTAATCAGGTTATTTGTATTTTCTGCTGTTTTTCTTTTGTAAGTTTAGCCAGTGGTTTATGAATTTTGTTGATCTTTTCAAAGAACCAGCTTTTGGTTTTGTTAATTTTTCTGTTCTCTGATTCATTTAGTTCTGCTCTTATCTTTATAATCTGTTTTCTTCTGGTATTTGGGGGGTTCTTCTGTTGCTTGTTTTCTACTTGTTCAGCTATAAGGTTAATTTTAATTTTTTAATTTTAGCCTTTTCTTGTTTCCAGATGTGTGCAGTTATAAACCGACCTCTGAGCACTACTTTTGCTGTATCCTATAGGTTCTGGTAGGATGTGTTTTCATCCCCATTTGATTCCATAAATTTCTTCATTTTGTCCTTGATTTCTTTTATAACTCAAGGCTTTTTGAGCATAGTGTTGTTCAGCTTCCATAAGTTTGAATTTCTACCTGTGAATTTTCTGTTATTGATTTTAACTTTTATGGCTCTATGGTCCAAGAAGATACTTTGCAGTGAATTGATGGTTTGGATTTTCTAGAGAACTGCTTTATGATCTAACACATGGTCTATTCTGGAGAATGTTCCATGTGCATTGAAGAAGAAGGTATACTTATCCATTGATGGATGAAAAGATCTGATATGTCAATAAAGTCAAGTTGGTTCATTGTTGCAATAAAATCTTCTGTATCTTTACTGAGCTTTTTTCTGGATGGTCTATCCATAACTAAAAGGGGAGTGTTGAAGTCTCCAACTATTATTGTGGAATGATCTATCTCATTTTTCAGTGTTGTCAGTGTCTGTTCAATGTATTTAGATGCTCTGGCATTGGGTGCATAAATATTTAATATTTTAAAGTCCTGCTTGAGTATTGAATCTTTCAGCAATAAATAATGACCATCCTTGTCCACAACAGCAGATTTTACATTAAAATCTATTTTATCTGAGATTAGTATTGCCACATCTGCTCTCTTTGTATGTTGTTAGCTAGGTGTATATTATTCCATCTTTTGATTTTCAGATTGTTCATATCTTTAAGTTTAAGTTGTGTTTCTTGTGAGCAACATATAGATGGGTCATGTCTTTTGATCCAGGATATCACTCACTATCTCTTTAATGGACCGTTCAGTCCACTTACACCAGGTATAATTATTGACAGGTATGTGCTTAGTGCCATCATTTTGATGTAATTATTTTTATGTTGAAGTTTTCTATATTGCTGTTTATGTTCTGTTCTGGGTCATTCTTCTTTGTGGGTTGACTTTTCAGTGTTGGTTTTGTGTTTGCTGAGACTCCTGTATTGTGTTTCTTGTTTTGATATGTTGCATTGTTATTGCGCTTTATGGCTACATCTATTATCCCCCTCAACATACTAAGATTAAGCCCAGTTTTAACTACTGCATAACTCTAACTTCCTCTCCATCTAAAATGACTATAACTACTGTAGTGTATCCCTCTTTTAATGTGATGGTGTCATAGGTGTCATGATATGATCACAGATTCCCTTGCTTTAATATAGTGGCTTTATGTTTTGTGACTTCCCCAACTGATTAAAATTCTGAATGATGTGTCCTGCATTGTCATCTTAAATATACATTTAATGGTTTTGTTTTTCTAAGCAAAGAGCAACTTTCAGTATTTCTTGTACTGTTGACTTAGTTTTTACAAAGTCTCTAAGCTTCTCTTTATATGCAAATGTCTTAACTTCGCCATCATATTTGACAGACAATTTTGCAGGATGTATAATTTTTGGTTGGAAGTTTTTCTCCTTCAGGGCTTTGAATGTGTCGTCTCATTGTTTTCTAGCCAGCATCGATTCTGCAGAGAAGTCAGATGAAAGCTTACAGGGTTCCCCTTGGACTGTTAGCGTTCCTTTGAGCCTTGCTGCCTTCAGAAGCATCTGTTTATGTTTCATTTTATTAAGCTTGATTATAATAAGCCTTGGTGCCTTTTGGGGGGCATCTAGCTTTTGTGGTGTTTGATAAACGTCTTGTATACCTATGTTCTGTTTGCTGTTACTCTTAGAAACATTTTCTGTCAGCATCTCTACAGTAATACTTTCTATATTATCATCTATCTCCCTGCCATGGATTGAATTGTGTCCTCCAAAAAATAGATGTAGCCATGTGATCATGATTCCCTGTATGCTATGATTGTCCTCCATTTTGTGATTTTACTGTGCTGTATGTTAAAGAATTAGGGTGGATCTCTAAATCCCTTCAGAAGATCACCTCCCTGCACCACTGTAAAGGGAGTTTCCTTGGAGTGTGGCTTGCCCCACTCTTAATCCTTGCATCTTACAAGAGATAAAAGGAAAGGGAAGCAGGAAGAGAACTGGGAATCTTACATCATCAAGCAAGCAGGACCGAGAGATGAGCACATCCTTGAGACCTGAGGTTCCTGCACCAAGGTGCTCCCTGAACAAAGATTGATGCAATACTGGGCTTTCCTCCAGAGCCAACAAAGGAAAAAGCCTTCCTTTGGAGCAGACATTCTGAATTTGGACTTGTAGCTTTCTGGACTGTGTAAGAATAAACTTTCCTTTGTTAAAGCCATCCACTCTGTGGTATTTTCTGTTAGAGCAGCACTAGCTGACTAACGTACCCCTCTTGCTCAGGAACTCCAATTAAGCATCAATTATTCTTCTCAATAGAGACCCACATTTATATTCTACACTTTAAATTTTTTTAATTAATTAAAGTAAAAGAATAAAATTTCTAACATCAATCAATTATCTTATCTATGATAAATCCTCAGCTCCCCATCCACCCTTGTAGCCAGCACAGTCATTTTCTTCTCTGTGGATAATTCTCTTTCTAAATCCTTATGATGGGGATGTCATACAAAATTTGCCCTTTTTACAATGATTCCACACTTCTGGGGTTATTGTAATGTGCTGTGATCTCATTTACTGAGGATACTTTTTAGAAAGTATTTTAATCATTTAATTATTTATGTGCAACATTTATGTGACAGTGCTGAGAACTCTGACTATGTTTCCATCATATTCCAGGTATTATTACTTTCTGGACACATCAGGGTAATTTCTAACATGACAAATACAAAAACCTGAATGGTTGCACTTGTCAGTACTAAGTTTTAGTACAGTATTATAACACATCTCTCAAAAAGATTCATTCAGTCATATATTAGAGTTTACAGTGAAATGGGCAAACCTAAAACATTTAACCTTGGCATAGTAGTATCATCTATCCATATCCAAATTTATCCAGTTGTTCTTTTAATACCTAGCTTCTAATCAACCATGAAACATTTCTTTTGGTTTTTATATCCTGTTAGTCTCTTTCAGTCTAGAAGAATCACCCACCCTTCTTTTTTTTTTTTTGTTTCCTTGTTTCTTTTTTCTTTATTATGACTTAAGAACAATTTTATAGTCTATATCATGTTGCTCTATAACACAACTTACACCTCTAGCTGCCACCACCCCCACCCCACCCTACCCCTTGTGACAGCACACTTCCCCTTAAGTTCAGAACTTCCCGTGACCTTTTGACCAAGGTCTGGCCCTCATCACCCAGTCAACTTGGCTCAAGCAAGGTGTCCCTCAGGCAACCCATGTACATGTTTAAAAGTTCACTCATCTCTACTATCACTCTGTGTTTTGGGGGAGTCTTTGTCTGGGGAGCTGGCCCCAGAGTTGGATGCAGTTTTGAGTCAGAGTCCTGGGGCCATGCTCTTAGGGGCTGTCTGTTCAGAAGGACCATCAAGTGTGGTCTTTTTGTAAAGTTCTAGCTCTGCCCTCTGCTCCATCACCTGCAGTGTCCAGAACTCCGTTTTGCATACTTCATCAGGGCTGTCATTGGTGGTAGCTGGGCACCTTCTAGTTCTTCTGGTCCATGCTGAAGCAGGCTATGGATTGTATGGAGTCTTCCATCTGGTGGGCTCATATTCTTCTCCTGTCTTCAATGTCCACCATTTACTCTGGTCCAGGTGCATTGGACTGTTTGGTGCTATTTAGATAGCAGCTTGCTAGCTTTTAAGTCCCCAGTTGCCACTCACCCAGGTGGTATGTGGAGCAGTATCTTGAGAAAGGGAGAGAGAAAAACCTTGAGTATGCCAATTAGTTTGGATGTCCCCTGAAAGCGTGGTCCCTGATTCCAGACTCTGTTTCTCTGTTCTTCCAAAAAGGTGCTGCACATTAAGGGGACAATTTGGTTGTGAAGTTGAGTTAGTTTTGGGTACCCCACTTCTGGGATATTGCCACATCCTATACCCAACTCTAATCCTAATCACTATTTAATTTGCAAAAAATCCCTCTCCTTCCCCCCACAACCCTGTAACTGTCAGACATTGATTTCTTCTGAGCTTAACTGATTAGCTGCATTCGTATAATAATGGGCTCATACAAATTTTGTCCTTTTTCTGTCTGGCTAATTTCACTCAACATAATTTCCTCTAGATGGTCCCATGTTGACAGGCCATTGTTTTGTATCATTGTGTAGTATTCCATTGCGTGAATATAGCAGTTTGTTTAACCGTTCATCTGTTGATGGGCATCTAGGTTGTTTCCAACTTTTCGCTATTGTGGAGAGAGCTGTAATAAACATTGGCATGCAAGTATCTGTTTGAATAGTGTTTGTTATTTCTTTGGGATACATTCCAAGGAGTGGGATTGCTGGATACAGGGTATTTCTATTTCTAGTTTTTAAAGGAAGCATCAGATCGATTTCCATAGTGGTTGAACCATTTTACAGTCCCACTAACAGAGTAGATGAGTTCCAATCTTTCCAAATCCTCTCTAGCATTTGTTTCTTGGGTTATTGTCAGCTTTGTTGGTGGGAGATGTTATCTGGTTGTGGTTTTGATTTGGATATCTCTGATGGCTAGTGATAGTGAACATTTCCTCATGTATCTGTTGGCAACCGGTATGTGTTCTTTGCTGAAGTGCCCATTCATTCATGTCATGTGCCCCCCCTTTTTTTTAATGAAAACCTTTCTTTTATTGTGATTGAGTGAAAGTATACAATCTAAGTTAAATTTGTATGCTCACCTATCTGCAGGTACTTCTGCTCTCCTTGTCTGGTGACAGCACACTCTTCCTTTCTGTTCTATACATGCCATATCCTCTTAACAATCTCCAGCCCCCTCCTCTCTACCTCTCCTCTCCCTTCTAGTAAGAGGCCTGTAGGATGGCATTCTGCAGATACGTAGAACCATAAAGTGGACACAGCATATGGTCACTTTGTGTCCCCAAGTCCAGTCCATTCCTGTCCAAAGAGTTGACCTCAGTAATGATTTGTGATCAGGGACAGCAGGGGGTCTAGAAACCATGCTCCCAGGAGAACTCCTGGCCATTTGCCCATTTTTTAATTGGGTTGTTTGGCTTTCTCTTGTAAAGGTTTTGCTGTATCTTGTAGATTAGAGAGATTGGATGGCATCTGGAAGTGTGGTGGGTAACTATTCATTCCTACTCTGTAGGTAGTCTTTTTATTTTTTGGATGAAGGCTTTGGATGAGCATAAGTGCTTAATTTTTAAGAGTTACCAATTATCTATTTTAGGTTGCTGGTGGTTTTTGGTAGACTGTTAATGCCGTGGGTTAGGACTTCCAGTGTCTTCCCAATTTTTCCTTATTTTTTATCTTTTGTATTTAGGTCTTCAATCCATTTTGAATTAGTTTTGTGCATGGTGTGAGATAGGGTCTTGTTTCATTTTTTTGCAGATGGATATCCAATGATGCCGGCACCATTTGTTGAAGAGATTGTCTTCACTGCAGTTCACTGTTGTTGGGCCTTTATCAAATATCAGCTGTTCATAGGTAGATGTAGTTATATTTGGATTTTTTATCTATTCCATTGGTCTATGTGTCTGTTTTTGTTCCAATACCAGGCTGTTTTGACTACTGTGGCAGAGTAGTAGGTTTTAAAGTCAAGAAGAGTGAGGCCTCCTACTTTGGTTCCTCTTCTTTAGTAATAATTTACTTATCCATGGCTTATTTTCTTTCCATATGAAGTTGGTGATTTGTTTCTCCATCTCATTAAAAAATGTCATTTGAAATTGGATTGGGATTGCATTGTATGTATAGATAGCTTTGGTAAATATAGACATTTAGACATTTTCACAATGTTAAGTCTTCCTATCTAGGAGCGTGGTAGGTTTCTCCACTTGTGTAAGTCGTTTTTTGTTTCTTGTGGTTTACTTTGTATAGTTTATGTTACATCTCTGGTTAGATTTATCCCTAGTATTTATCATCTTGAGGGCTGTGGTAAATGGTAATGATCTTGTGAGTTCTTCTTTGGTTGTCTCTTTGTTGGCATAAAAGAATCCCTCTGATTTATGTATGTTTATGTTGTATCCTGATACTTTGCTGAAGCCTTCTATTAGATATATTTTTTGTGTATTTTTTAGGGTTTTCTGTGTACAAGATCATGTTATCCACAAATAGTGATGCTTTGATGTCTTCTTTGCCAGCCCCCCCTTTTTTTTACATGTCTAATTGCTCTGGCTAGGACCTCCAAAACAATGCTGAATAGAAGTGGTGACAATGGGCATCCGTGCTAGTATCTCTTCTTAAGGGGAATGTTTTTAACTTCTCTCCATTAAGTATGATGTTAGCTGCTGGTTTAAACAAACAAATAAAAAAAGCCAAACTCACTGATGTTGAGTTGGGTCTGTCTCATAGTGATGCTAGAGGTCAGAGTAGAACTGCACCTTAGAGTTTCCAAGGAGCACCTGGCAGATTTGAACTGCAGAACTTTGGTTAGCAGACATAGCAGTTAACCCACTACACCACCAGGATTTCATTGGTTTAACATAGATGGCCTTTATTATGCTGAGGAATTTCATTTCTATTTCTGTTTTGCTGAGAGTTTTTAACATGAAAGATATTGGAGTCTATCAAATGCCTTTCCAGCACTGATTGATAGAATCAAGTGTTTCTTGTCTTTTATTTTATGAGGTTGATTACATTAACTGTTTTCCTTATGCTGAACCATCCCTGCATCCCTGGTATGAATCCTACTTGGTAGTGATGAACTGTATTTTGGTGTGTTGTTGAATTCTGTTAGCTAGGATTTGTTAAGAATTTTTGTGTCTAAGTTCATGAGTGATATTGGTCTGTAATTTTCCCCTTTTGTGCTTCATAGAATGATTTTGGGAGTATTCCATGCTTTTCTTTGTTTTGGCATACCTCTAGAAGTAGTGGTATCAGCTCTCCTCTGAATGTTTGGTGGAATTCTTCAGTGAAGCCATCTGTGCCAGGGCTTTTATTGGATGGAAGTTTTTAACTACCATTTCAGTCTCTTCTTTTGTAATGAGTTTGTTGAGATAATCTATCACAGACTTTACTAGTTTAGGTAGATGGTGTTTTTAAAGAAAACTGTCCAGCGGGGCAGAGTCAAGATGGTGGACTAAGCACACATCTCCCTATATCCCTCTGGAAACCAAGACCTGAACTGATTATCAAACGGAGCCTTCTGGTCACCTAGTGAGCCTCCAGGACACAGCATAGGGTTGTTAATTTGGACTTCATACCACTGAAGAAAAACCTCCTCTCTTTCACAGACTCCTGCTCTTGGCTAGCCCTGGCTCTCACGGACTGAAGGTAAACACACCATTTTGACTATTTTTCCCTCCGTCTTGGCCAGTGGGTGGAACTGAGTCTTGCCTAGTGGCTAGATTCAGACTCACTGCTGGGGGTATAGGCAGGTGAAATTCCCATATTTTGAGAGATGGGCTTAGGACTCTGTTAATCTAGCCACTTTACACCTGTTTTCTTATCACTGCCACAATATGGTTTGTACAGAACCACACTGCCAGAGTGTGGGACACCACGTTGGGTATGGAGATTTTAGCAGGACCTAATTCTTAGCCTGGGAACCAGCGAATGCAAACAGGACAGTGCTTCTCCAACAGAAAAGCAGTAATTTACACAGTGTCACCTACACTGGGGGCCTGGCAACAGAGGCAGAGGAATCACTACCTCTGGACACCTTTAGCCCCTCTATCTGCTGCCTGTGTGGAGGGCGCCATCTTGGATATGGTGGCTGCAACTGGACGTATTTCTTAGCTTGGGATCCAGAACCTGCCCACAGGAGAGTGCTTTTCTACCAGAAAAACAGTAGTTTACACAGTGTCGCCTGAGGCTGGGCTCTCTCAGCAAAGGCCAACAGAGTAGTAGCATTGCTGTATTCTGAACTAGTTTGTATCATCTGGGGTTGGATATAGTGGTGCTTACTTTGTCAGATGAGAAGAGGGACCTCTACACCTGAAAACCTGACGGACTTGGGACATGGTCAGATACCTTTTGCTTTACATTTTAAGACAGCCTAGAGAAACATCTGCAGTCCATCCTCACAGTATCTCTTCCAGCCTCTATTTATTCATAAGGGACCCGAAAAGCAACAGACACCTGTGGCATACAAGAAATCACCCATGGCTTCAGAAGGCTCCCAAACAAAGCAACCAAGGTGTTTTCCAGATGAAGACACTTTGATGAAATCAGCAGAAAGTGAATACAAAATGATTATATACAGAGCCCTTCTAGACCTTATACAAAATGCAACAGAACAAAAGGCAAAATTAAATAAGCTGTTCAATCTGATGGAACACCAGTACTCTGAAATCCAACAGATCAAGAACAAAATCAAAGACATAGAAACTTCTATTCAAAGCCAAGAGAACAGAACAGAACAAATGGAAAAAAGAACTTCCGACTTGGAAGACAAAGCTATTGACACCAGTGTCTATGAGCAGAAATCAGAAAAAAGAAACAAGAAAAATGAAGAAACATTAAGAAGCATGGGAATCTATTAAGAGGAACAACCCTCAATTAATTGGAGTCCCTGAACAAGATGAGACACCTGAGAACACAGAGAGTATCGTTGCTGAGCCGCTGACAGAAAACTTCCTAGAAATCATGTAGGAAGAGAATATAGACATCTCAGATGCATATCGTATGCCACCCAATATAGATCTCAAAAGAAAGACTCCAAGACACATTATAAACAAGCTTAACAAAATGAAACATAAGCAGCAACTCCTAAGGGCAGCAAGACTCAAAACAAAGCTAACATTCAGAGGGAAACCCTGTAGGCTTTTGTCAGATTTTTCAGCAGAAACCATACTGGCATGGACACAGTGGCATGACACATTCAAAGCATTGAATGAGAAGAACTTAAAACCAAGAATTATATATCCTGGAAAACTATCTTTCAAATATGAAAATGAAATTAAGACATTCCCAGATAAACAGAAACTCAGGGACTTTGTAAAAACCAAACCCAAACTACAAGAAATACTGAAAGAAGTTCTTGGCTGTGGCTTAGAAGAACAAAACCACTAACTTTACATTTTAGAATGACACATTACTCAGTTAGGGAAGGCTCCAAAGTCAAATCACAGATTTAATACTGAAAGAAGCAATCTAGTGATTATCATGAAAACTATAGTGCCATCACATTAAAAAGAGGATGTACTACAGTTGTTATAGTCCTTCCAAATGGACAGGAAGATGACAAGACTGGTATTAATTAAAATTGGGTTTATATATAGCTTATTAAGGGCGATCATAGGGGCAGCTGTAAAGTACAACAAAGATTATCATATCGTATCAAGAAATGTATCACAGGAGTCTCAACAATTGCAAAAACAGCTCTGAAAAAGGTGAAAAATCAACTCACAAAAAAAAATCCCAGACTAATAAGAACAACAGAGAAAACATCAACACAAAAATAAACATAGCACAAGGGCAACAGTGAACACACACCTATCAATAATTACATTGAATGTGAATAGACTGAATGCTCCGGTATTCAGAGACAACGAGTGGCACCTTGGATCAAAAGACATGACCCATCCATATGTTGTCTACAAGAAACTCACTTGAGACCTAAAGATAGGAACAAACTGAAAATTAAAGAATATATATCAAGAATATATATCAAGCTAACAATGAACAAAGAATAGCTGGTGTGGCAATTCTAATCTCAGACAAAATCAATTTTAATGTAAAATCCACCATTGTGGACAAAGATGGACACTATTTATTGTCGAAAGTTTCAATACATAAGCATGAATTAACTATATTAAATATTAATGCACCTAATATCAGAGCACCTAAATACGTCGAAGAAACAGTGACTACACTCAAAAAAGAGTTAGATCACTCCACAATAATAGGGGGAGACTTCAATACTCCACATTCCATACTGGACAGATAATCTAGAAAAAAGCTCAGTAAAGATACAGAAGACCTCATTGCCACAATTAACCAACTAAACCTCATCAGTATATACAGAACTTTCCACCCATCAGCAGACAACTACACCTTGTTCTCCAGTGCTCATGGAATATTCTCCAGAATTGACCATGTGTTAGGACATAATGCAGTTCTCAAAAAAATCCGTACCAGTGATTTACTGCATAACATCTTATCAGGTCATAAAGCCACAGAAGTCGAAATCAATAGCAGAAAAAACATAGATGGAAAGTGGAACTCTTGGAAACTGAACAATATCTTGCTCAAAAAACCATGTGTTATAGAAGAAATCAAGGACGAAATAAAGAAATTCATGGATTCCAATGAGAATGAAAACACTTCCTACCAGAACCTATGGGATACAGCCAAAGAAGTGCTCAGAGGACTCTTTATCTCCATAAATGCACACATCTGGAAGGAAGAAAGAAACCAAATCAAAGAACTAACCTTACAGCTTGAGAAAGCAGAAAGAGACCAACAGAGGAACCCCTCAGGCAACAGAAGAAACCAGATCACAAAGATTAGAGCAGAGCTAAATGAATTAGAAAATAGAAAAACAACTGAAAAGACCAAAAGCTGGTTTTTTGGAAAGATCAATAAAATTGACAAACCACTAGCTAAACTTACTAAAGAAAAGCAGAAAAGGAAACAAATAACCCAAATTAGAAATGAGAGGGGAGTTGTCACAACAGATCCAAAGGAAGTCAAAAATATCATAACAGAATACTATGAAAGACTGTACTCTAACAAATTTGAAAACCTGAGGAAATGGACAAATTCCTTGATTCGTACCACCTACCCAAATTATCACAATGTGAATCAGAACAACTTAATAAACCCATCACAAAGGAAGAGATTGAAAACCTCATAAAAAGCCGCCAACCAGAAAAGCCCGGGCCCAGATTGGTTCACTGTAGAATTCTACCAAGCTTTTAGAGAAGAGTTACCTCCAATACTACTGAGACTGTTTCACAGTATAGAAAGGGATGGAGTACTCCCAAACTCATCCTATGAAGCCAGCATAACCTTGATACCAAAGCCAGGGAAAGACTCAACAAGAAAGGAGAACTACAGACTGATATCACTCATGAATCTAGATGCAAAAATCTTCAACAAAATTCTTGTCAATAGAATACAACAACATATCAAAAAAAATAATTCATCATGACCAAATTGGATACGTACCAGGGATGCAAAGCTGGTTCAACATCAGAAAAACAATTAATGTGATGAACCACACAAATAACACAAAAGACAAGAATCACTTGATTTTGTCCACTGATGCAGAAAAAGCATTTGATAAAGTTCAACACCCATTCATGCTAAAAACTCTTAGCAAAATAGGCATAGACGGAAAATTCCTCAACGCAATAAGGGCCATTTATACAAAGCCAATAGCCTACGTCACCCTGAATGGAGAGAGACTGAAAGACATTCCCTTGAAAACAGGAACTGCACAAGGATGCCCACTCTCACCCCTCCTATTCAACATCGTATTAGAAGTTCTAGCCAGAGCAATTAGACAAGACCAACAAATAAAGGGCATCTGCATCAGCAAAGACGAAGTCAAAATCTCCCTGTTTGCTGATGATATGATTGTATATGCAGAGGATCCCAAAGAATCTGTAAGTAAACTACTCAAACTGATAGAAGAGTTCAGCAAAGTCACAGGATACAAGATCGCCAAGCCAAGCCAAGTGCCGTCAGGTGACAAGATAAACGTAAGTAAATCAGTAGGATTCCTTTATACCAACAACAAGAATGTTAATGAAGAAATCATCAAATCAATCCCATTTACTATAGCCCCTAAGAAGATAAAGTACCTAGGAATTAATCTAACCAGGGAAATAACAGACCTTTATGAAGAGAACTGCAAGCCCCTACTACAAGAAACTAAGAGAGACTTAGATAAATAGAAAAACCTACCCTGCTCATGAATAGGAAGACTTAACATTGTGAAAATGTCTATTTTACCAAAGCAATCTACTTATATAATGCAATCCCAATACATGTTCCAGCATCTTGTTTTAATGAGATAGAGAAACAAATCACCAAATTTGTTTGGAAAGGGAAGATTCCCCGGATAAGTAAGATACTACTAAAGAAGAAGAACACACTGTGAGGCCTCTCATTACCTGATCTTAGAACATACTACACTGCCACAGTGGTCAGAATAGCCTGGTACTGGTACAAGAACAGACAGATCGATCAATGGGACAGCAATGAGACCCTAGAGATGACACCATCTGCCTATGAACAGTTGATATTTGACAAAGCCCCTAAGACATTAAACTGAGGTAAAAACAGTATCTTCCACAAATGGTGCTGGCAAAATTGGATACCCATCTGCAAAAAATTGAAACAAGACCCATATCTTACACCTTGTACAAAAACCAACTCCAACTGGATAAAAGACCTAAATATCAAACCTAAAACGATAAAGCTCATGCAACAAAGGATAGGAACAACAATGGAAGTTTTAATACAGACAGTCTGTAGACAGACTTCAAAATCTGTCAAACAAATCACAGTCAACACAAGAGAAAAATAGATAAATGGGAACTATTAAGAATCAAAACTTTTGCTCATCCAAAGACTTTATTAATAGAATTAAAAGGCCACCTACAGAATGGGAAAAAATACTTGGCAACTCTATGTCAGACCAACGCATGATCTCCATAATCTATGATACTACAAAATATCAATAAAAAGATAAATCATCCAATTAAGCAATGGGCAAAGGAGATGTACAGACATTTCTCTAAACAGGAGATCCAGGCAGCCAAAAAACACATGCAGTCATGTTCACAATCTTTAGTTATTAAAGAAATTCAAATCAAGGCTACAATGAGATACCATCTCACCCCAACAAGGTTGGCCATGATCCAAAAAGCACAAAACAACAAATGCTGGAGAAGCTGTGGAGAAAGTGGAACTCTTCTACACTGTTAGTGGGGTTGCAAAATGGAAAGCAATCTGGAGCTTCCTTAAAAAAATGGATATAGATATACCATTTGGCCCAATAATTCCACTACTTGAAATATATCCTACAGAATCAAGGCCTTTCACAGCAATGGACACATGCACAAGAATGTTTATCGCAGCACAGTCCACGATAGCAGAAAGATGGAATCAATGCAGATGCCCAACAACAGAGGAATGGATAGGTAAACTATGATATATATACTCAAAGGAGCACTAAGCAGTGATAAAGAATAATGATGATTCCAGGATACATCTCATAACCTGGTTTCAACTTGAAGACATTATGCTAAATGAAAGTAGTCAGCGACAAAAGGACAAATATTGTATGAGATCCCTACAATAAGATCTCAAAAACACACTTATGTATAGAAGAAAAGACTCTTTGACAGCTGCAAGGGAGAGGAGGAAGGGAGGGCGAGGTGGAGGAGGGTTTAGATTAGATAGTTGCTAGAAATCTGGTTGGGTGAAATCGGTGACAGCACACATTAGAAATAAGAACAATATTAAGTGGACTTCAGCATAACTTGAGTACTCCTTCCATCTTAACCCAATATTTCAAGGATAGAGTAGCTGGGGCAGGGGGCAGGGGACCATGCTCTTTGGCAAAATCGAGGCCAATTGGCACCCCACATTGGTGAGTGGCATCTGGGGTCTTAAAAGCTGCCAAGCTGCTATCCGAGGGCACAGCAAATGGTCCCAACTCAGCAGAAACTGATGCTCACCCAGGACCAAAATGACATGGGGTAAAGACAACCCAGAAGATAGAGAGATCCATATGAGTAGGTGCCTACATTGACTTGGGACCTGGAAAACCAGATGGTGCCCATCCACTACCAGTGATAGCCGCTATGGAGCTCACTAAGTTGAGTCTCACTGGCAACACAAGAATAAAAAGGGGTGCACCCTGAGATCTCCACTAAAAGACCTCAACTGACGGTCCAGCGGTTTCAGGGTTCCCCTGGGAGCATGGCCCCTGGCCCTTATGCTACCCTTGCCCATAAATCATAACGAAGTTCCACTCTTTGGACACTAATGGCGATGCAGAATGACCCTATATTGGATGCACTTTATGGTTCTATGCCTCTATGGAATATCATCCTGCTGACCTCTGGTTGAGAAAGGAGAGTGGGTGGAGAGGAGGGGAAAGGACACTGCTGGGAGGATGAGACATGTATGGAGCAGAGAGGAATAGTGTGCTGTCACTGGGCAGGGAGAACAGTGCAAGTTGCATATAGGTGGGCTTGCAAATTTATACAGGAATGTACATTTTCACTCAGTCATAACAAAAAAAATTAAAAAAAGGAAAACTGTCCATTTCCTCTAGGTTTTTATATTTATCAGAGTATAATTTTTCATAGTATTCTTCTATGATTCTTTTAATTTCAGCAGCTCCATTGTGATATCACTCATCCCACCCATTTCTTATTTGGATTATTTGTTTTTTTCTCCTGCTTTTCTTTTGTCAGTTTGGCCAATGGCCTATCAATTTTGTTGATCTTTTTGAAAAACCAGCTTTCAGATTTGTCTACTCTTTTAATTATTTTTCTGTTTTCAATTTCATTTATTTCTGTTCTAATTGTAATACTTTGCTTTCTTCTGGAGCCTGGAGTGTTCTTTTGCTGAGATCTCTCTAGTTGTTCAAGTTTATGAGTTAATTCCTTGATTTGTGCCCTTCTTTTTGATGAGCACATTTATTGGAATGAATTGACCTCTGAGCACTGCTTTTGCTGTGTCCCATATATTTTGGTAGAATTTGTCTTCATTCTCATTTGATTCCTTTAAATTCTTTATTGCATCCTCGATTTCTTTTAGTACCTAGTAATTCCCAAACAAAACGTTATTCAGTCTCCAGTTTTTTAATTTATTTTATTTGTATCTTTTTTCTGTTATGGATTTTGAGTTTTATGGCATTGTGGTCTGAGAAGAAGCCTTGAATTATTTCAATATTTTGAATTGTGTTATATATTGCTCTGTGGCCTAATATATGGTCAATTCTGGAGAATATTCCATGGGTATTGGAAAAGAAGGTGTACTTGGCTGCAGCTGGATGACATGTTCTGAATATGTATGTAAGGTCAAGCTGGCATTTAGATCCTCCATGTGTTTACTAAGCTTTTTGGGGAATGTTCTGTCCTTTGCCCAGTGTGATGTATCGAGATCTCTTAGTATTATAGTGGAGCTGTCTATTTCTGCCTTCAGGGAAAATAGTGTTTATTTTATGTATTTTGGAGCCTTGTCATTGGGTGTGTAAATATTTAGGATGGTTATATCCTCTTGTTGATATGAGCCTTTAACCATTAGACAGTGACTCTCTTTATCTTGTATGGTGGATTTAACTTTAAAGTCTATTTTGTCAGAAATTTATGTTGCCACTCCTGTTCTTTTTTTAATGTGACTAACCTGAGATATATATATATATATATATATATATGTATTTTCCCCAACCTTTGAGTTGTAGTTAGTGTCTTTGAGTCTCCTGTAAGCAGCACATAGACGGGTCATGGCTTTTTTTTTTTTTTTTATCCATTCTGCTACTCTCCTTCTCTTAATTGGTGCATTTAGTTCATTTACATTCAGTATGATTATTGATAAATATGATGGTGGTGTTGTCATTTTGATGCCTTTTTGGTTGTTGTGGACAGTTCTGCTATTAGATTTTATTATCTGTGCTGAGTCTTTTTTCTTTATGTCATTTCTTTTCATGGCTTTCAGTGTTTGTTTTCTTGAAACTGTTGTGATTTTATATTTTGCTTTTTGATGTGTAGAATTAAAGGTTTCTGTTGCAGTTACTCTCTTAGCTCCCTTTATTAATCTGAAAGTAGTCCAAACTTCAGTGTCTGTGTATCTCCTTGGAAGATCTATGTGTACCTTTTCTTGGTGCTCTTTTTAATATAATATAATTGACAGTCATATCCTGAGATCTCTGAATTTCTATTTTTTGTGATTTGGTTTTGGTTATCATTTTTGGATTTCCTTTGCCTGATGGTATCTAGATGCTCTGTTGAGTGCTGGGTGTTTAAGTATATCTTTAATGTTATTGATTTTCTAATGTTTCTTGTAATTTTGGTTTAGTTCTTACAAATTCTCTAAATTTCTGTTTATCTGTGAAAGTCTTCATTTCTCCATACTGGAGAGACAATTCTGTAAGACATAATATTCTTGGTCGACAGTTTTTTTTTTTCCTTCAGGGCTTTGTTATACGTTATCTTACTATCTTCAGGCCAGCAGTATTTCAGCTGAGTAGTCTGAGGATAATCTTGAGCAACAATACTCTGAAATTTTACAGCTTAACAATAAGATCTTTGAGCTTCATAACTCAATAGAAAGTCAGAGGAGCAGGATCAAGGACATAGAAGGCAGAATCAGTGAGCCTGAGGACAAAATAAATGACACCAGAATATATGAAGGAAAAATTTGATAAAAGACTCAATAACAGTGAAGAATCTTTTAAGAGCGATGTGGGACTCAGTTAAGGAAAATAATGTTTGTGCTATTGGAGTACCAGAACAAGGTGGGGTAGCTGAAAATATAGAACAAATAGTTGTTGAATACCTGCTGATGGAAAACTTTCCTGAAATCACGAACAATGAGATCTCCATTCAAGATGCTCATCAAATTCCACTCAAGATAGATCCCAAAAGAAATACACTGAGTCATATCACAATCAAGCTGAATAAAACTGAAGACAAGGAGAGAATACTGAGGGCAACCAGAAATAAGCAAAAAATAACATACAAAGGAAAATTGTTTGTTTGTTTTATTCCATTGATTTAAATAACAGAGATAATTTATTATTTGTTATGTTTTCTGTGGGCAGGAAAGCAGGTTCTGGCTCAGGTCCCTCAGGAGTTTATAGTCAGAGGCCAGTTGGGGATTATTGTTGTTAGATGCCATGGAGTTGGTAGTGACTTATAGTAACCCTATGTCCAATAGAATGAAATGCGACCTGGTCTTCAGCCATCCTCACACTCATTGTGAGGATCGAATATCAGGGCACAGATTATCTGTAGACAGATTTTCTGGGGATAGACTATCTCAAAGTACATAGTATACAGCTTCATCAAAAACATATTTGTCCTAGGAACACTCAAACAGCTGAGATCTAAAACAATTGGTACTCTTCAGACATCGCTAAGTGGTCTCTCCAGCATGGCATGATCAGAGGAGCTGAAATTTTCATGGAAATTCTGGCTCCAAATGTACACAACTTCATCACAAGTGGTGCTGTCTTTCTTCAAAGCAATGAGACTAAAACTCTCTGACAAAGTTCTTCACAACCTCATCTTGCCAATCTTTTCTGATAGACAGGGCATAATGAGGTAGCTCATGTCATCGACAGTGGCTAGTAACTTCCCCAAATTGGCCAGAGCAGTGAGATAACAGTGGTGCTTTGTTTGCCTTCTGCAGAGAGGAAGTCTCAGGCTGAGGGTGAGGGAGACTCTACAAGGACTTGGGCCACATACATTATTGATATTTTTGAAGAATCAAGCCAGTTGCCTTGTAATATGTCCCACATTGTGGGTTTGTATGATTGTTTTTCTATGGATAAATTAAACTTGAAATGTTTTGCTAAGAACACGTCATAGGTGAGGTTGTGTCCTTCCAATTACATCACTTCGGGATGCAGATGCCCCATCACTGTTGGTGTTTTTAGGTGGTTCTGATTTCATCCACTCTATGTACAACAGAAAAAACACTGCCCTGTGCTGCCCATCCTTGAAACTGTTGATATGCTTGAGCACATTGCTGTGGTTACTGTGCCAGTCTATTGCATTCAGGTCTTCCTCTTTTTTGCTGGCCCTCCACTTTCCTGAGCATGATGTCCTTCTCCAGGCACTGGCTCCTCCTGATAACATGTCCAAAATATGTGAGAAGTTTTGACATCCTCACTTCTAAAGATCATTTTGGATATACTTCTCACAAGACAAATTTGTATGTTCTTCTGAAGGTCCATGGCATATTCAAAATCCTTCACCAACACCATAATTCAAAGGCACCAATTTTTCTTGGGTCTTCCTTATTTATTGTCCAGCATTTGCACACATATGAGGTGATTGAAAGTACCATGGCTTGGGTCAGGTGCACATTAATCTTCAAAGTGATATCTTTGCTTTTCAACACTTTAAAGAGATATTTGCAGCAGATTTGCCACCAAATTGGGCGAGGATTCATTAACAATCTAGATTACGCAGATAACGCAGCTTTGCTTGCTGAAAGTGAAGAGGACTTGAAGCACTTACTGATGAAAATCAAAGACTGCAGTCTTCATTCTTGGTTAAACTTTAACACAAAGAAACCAAAATCCTCACAAGTGGACTAATAAGCAACATCATGATGAACAAATTTTCAGATTGTGAGGAATTTCATTGGATCCACAATGAACACCCATGGAAGCAGCAGTCAAGAAATTAACATTGCATTGGACACATCACCAGGTGCTGGAGTTTAAACTTACTGAAGACTTCTGAGAGTTAGTGTTTTAGTGAGCTAGTGCTGCTGTAACAGAAATAACACTGAGTGCATAGCTTTAACAAAGGAAAGTTGATTCTTACATAGTCTGGTAGGCTACAGGCCCAAATTCAGGATCTCTGCTCCAGGGGAAGTTTTCCCCCTTGTCAGCTCCAGAGGAAAGCCCTTGTGTGGCATCAGGCTTTGTTCAGGAAGCATCTTGGCACAGGAACCTAGGTCTGAAGGATGCGCTCTTCTCCTGGTGCTAGTTTCTTGACGCTGTGTGGTTCCCAATTCTCTGCTTGTTTCCCTTTCCTTTTATCTCTTATAGGATGAAAGGATAAAGGGTGGTGCAAGCCATACTCTACGGAAACTCCCTTAGCAAGGGTGTTGCAGTCCCACCCTAATCCTCTTTTAACATACTCATTTTATCTATTAGCCACAGACAGATTAGGATTTACAACATCAGAAAATCACAAAATGGAATGGCAATTACAGAACACAGGGAATCCTGGCCCAGTCAGGTTATTACACATATTTTCAGGAGGACGCAATTCAATGCATGATAGTCAGTGCAGAAGAGAATACCAGACTCCACAGTCACTGGTTGAGTAGGGAACCAAAAATAAATAAATAAATAAACAAAACAAAACAAAAAAACACACACCCATTGTTACCAAGTCAATAGACTCATAGTAACCTATAGGACAGTGTAGAAGTGCCCGATAGGGTTTCCAAAAGGCAGCTGGTGGATTTAAATTTCTGATGTTTTGGCTAACAGCCAGGCACCTAACCACTATGCCATCAGGGCTGTAATGGAAGTCAGAGGTTACTTCTCTGAAACTTGTACCCCTTCTTGCTGCAGACAGGCTGGATCTGCAACCAGAGAAAGCCCCCAGGCCTCTGAGTAGGCAAGTGTTACAAAGTCAAGGTTACCAGGGTATGGACAAAAATTGCTGCCCCGTGCTACAAAGACCTTTTGTTGTTGCTGTTAGGTTTCCTGGACTTAAAGATCTTTTAAACTTGCATTCTTTTCAAATTGTAGCCCTCAAGTATTAGGTTTTTAGCCGTACTTTTAGAGTTTTCTAAATACAATATCCTGCCTTGTCAATTTCAGTTAATTTTGGCTTCACATTTTTATGATTTTAGAACCCAGGGTTATTAAAGTGTTTACTTCTCACATTCTTCAGATCCTGAGTTATCAATAACATGTTAAGGGAGCAAGCAAGTTAAAGGAATGTCAGAAGTGATGGTAAGGAAACTTACTGACAGTCAGGGATAAATGGAAGAAAAGGCCAGCCACTTCAAGATGCTAAGTAATAATTTGAGTATAAAGTAATGAGACAGCCTCAAAGACAATCAATCCCATTATTTTACAGTCACATGGAAAATGTTTACTCTACGCTGAAAATAGGAAACTTTGGTGAGCCTAATGCTTATGTCACTGGATGTCAGTTTATAATAAATAAAAGCATACAAATATCTACTAATATTCTCTTTGGCTTCTAGTCTTGACAATATCTGTTATTGTCAGGAAAAAAATCCTAATGTATTCTCAGTTACTATCTCAGTTGACAACACAGGTCTAGCTTCATCTTTTGCTCCATCCATAAAGCAATTAGTGCTGGTCATATCACTAGAATACCTTGCCACACTAAAGGAAAAACTATTCTAACTCCTTGAAACATGCACAATGTCATGGATTGAACTGTCTCCCCCAAAAAATAGATGTAGCCATGTGACCATGATTCCCTGTATTCTATGACTGTCCTCCATTTTGTGATTTTCCTGTGCTACATGTTAAAGGATTAGGGTGGAATTGTAAATCCCTTCAGAAGATCACCTCCCTGCTCCACTGTAAAGGGAGTTTCCCTGGAGTGTGGCTTGTCCCACCCTTAATCCTTGCATCCTACAAGAGATAAAAGGAAAGAGAAGCAAGGTGAGAATTGGGAACCAAACACCATCCAGCAAACAGCACTGGGAGAAGAGCATGTCCTTTAGACTGAAAGTTCCTCTGCCAAGATGCTCCTTGGACAAAGACTAATACCATGCTGCACTTTTCTCCAGAGTCGACAAGGGGAAAGCCTTCCCCTGGAGCAGACACCCTGAATATAGATTGCAGCCTATCAGACTATGTAAGAATAAACCTTCCTTTGTTAAAGCCATCCACTCCGTAGTATTTCTGTTAGAACAGCTGTAGCTGACTAAAACAAGTATTATGATAACGTGTACAAAGACCTAGAGATGGAAAACCAAAAGGTAAGAACGCACTCTGCATTTCTCAAGCTGAAAGAACTGAAGAAAAAAATTCAAGCTTTGAGTTGTAATACTTAAGTATTCTACAGGGAAAATATTAATGATGCAAGAAGCATCAAAAGAACATGGAAAGAATACACAGTCACCATACCAAAAAAGAATTGTTCAACATTCAGTCACTGGGAGGTAACATATAATCAGGAACATTCGGTACTGAAGGAAGAAGTCCAAGCTGCACTGAAGGCATTGGTGAAAAACACAGATCCAGGAATAACAATTGGGTTGTTTCAACAAACAGATGCAGTGCTGGAAATGCTTACTCATCTATGCCAAGAAATTTGGCAGACAGCTACCTGGCCAACCAACTAGAAGAGATGCATATTTATGCCTGTTCACAGGAAAGGCAACCCAAACTAATGCAGAAATTATTGAACAATATCATTAATATCACACACAAGTAAAATTTTGCCCAAGATCATTCAAAAGTAGCTCCAGCAGTGTATCAACAGGGAACTTCAGAAATTCAAGCCAGATTTAGAAGAGGACATGAAACTAGGAATATCATTGCTGATGTCAGACAGATCTTGGCTGAAAGCAGAAAATATCAGAAATGTGTTTACCTTTGTTTTGTTGACTAAGGCATTTAACTGTGTGGATCACAAACTGTGGATAACATTTCAGAGAAGGGAAATTCTGGAACACTCATTGTGCTCATCGGGAATCTGTATGGTGGATCCAGAGGCAGTAGTCCAAACATAACAAGGGGATATTGCTTGATTTAAAGTCAGAAAAGATGTATGTCATGGTTATATCCTTTCACAATGCTTACTCAATCTGTATTCTGAACAAATAACCCAAGAAGTTGGACGTATGTCAAACAGAGTATCAGGACTAGAGGAAGATTCGTTAACAGTCTGTGTTAAAAAGATGATCACATCTTGCTTGCTGAAAGTACAAAGAACTTGAGGCACTTACTGATGAAGATCAAAGACCACAGCCTTCAGCATGGATTATATATCAACATAAAGAAACCAAAAATCCTCACAAGTGGACCAAGAAGCAACATTGTTGTCATGGATTGAATTGTGTCCCTCAAAAAATGTGCATAGCAGTTTCGCTAGGTCATGATTACCCATATTGCGTGATGTTCCTATATGTTGTCAATCCCACCTCTGTAATGTTACTGAGGAAGGATATGCAGTGGTTGTGTTGCGAGGCAGGATTCAATCTATAAGATTGTATGATGCCTTCAGGCAATCTCTTGGGATATAGAGGAAGAAGAAGCAAACAGAGAGTTGGGGACCTGAGACTACCAAGAAAGCAGTGCTCCAAACAGAGCATTTCCTCTGGGCCCAGGTTCCCTGTGTCTCGGAAATTCCCAATCCAGGGAAGATTGACAATAAAGGTCTGCCTCCAGAATCAGCAAAGACTTCCCCTGGAACTGACACCCAGGATTTGGACTTTTAGCCTACTTTTCTGTGAGAAAATAAATTTCTTTTTGTTAAAACCTTCCACCTGTGGTGTTTCTGTTATAGAAACACTAGGTAAAGGGAGAAGAGATTACGGTTGTCAAGGATATCATTTCACTTGGATCCACAATCATCACCCACCAGGGCAGTAGCCAAGAAATCAAAAGACATATTATGTTGGGCAAATCTTCTGCAAAAGACTTTTTAAAAGTGTTGAAAAGCAAAGACATCACCTTGAGGACTAAGGTGCACTGGACCCAAGTCATGATATTTTTAATTTTCTTTTATGCGTGCAAAAGCTGAACAATGAATTGGAAGAGCCACGAAGAACTGATGTCTTTGAATTATACTACTGGCAAAGAATATAGAAAATACAAGTTGAACAAATCTGTCTTGGAAGAAGTATAACCAGAATGCTGCTTAGATGCAATAATGGTGAGAATTTGTTGCGTGTCCTTTGGCATGTTTCATGAGGAATCAGTCCCTGGAGAAGGACATCGTGCTTGGTAGAGTAGAGGGTCAGCAAAAAAGAGGGAGACTCTGGATAAGATGGATTGACCCAGTGGCGTCAACAGTGGGCTCATTAGCAACAACTGTGAGGATGCCCCAGGGCACAGCAGTGTTTTGTCCTGTTGTGCATAGGGTTGGTACAGTCTAACAACAACAACAGCCAAGAACAATAAAACAAAGTTATTTAGGGTTGTTACTTGCCAGCCAACCTTTGGTGCAAATTAGAGGAGGTGCGTTGGGGTGGGCGGCTGGGGTGGGCAGGTAGTACATTAGGCTCCTTTTTCACTCTTTTGCTAGGTCTTTTGACAGGACTTAGGGAAAACCCTTTTACCTCTTCCAGTCACTGGTAGGGCTTGGCCTTCTTTGGTTTGTAGTAGCATAAAGCCAATTTCTGCCTCCATCTGCATGTGACTGTCTTCTCTTTGTACATGACTGCCTCTGTGTCTCTTCTCTTACTATAGACATGAGTCAAATTGGAGGCCAGTCTACCCTACCCTGTCTTACCATATATCAACTGATTTTATCTGCAAGAACGCTTTTTCCAAATAAGGTCACATTCACAGGTAGCAAGGGTTAGAATGTAAACATATCTTTTTGTAGGACACAATTCAACCCATAACAAACAGAGAATGATGAGAGTTAGTTACTGTGGATGATTTATGAATCACAATCTAAACGAAGGTCAATTTAGCCAAACCAGTGATTTTCAAAAAAACTTCAGGATGTATAAAAAGCTCCTTAGAGAGCTTGTTCAACTTCAAATTCCGGGGCCTCATTCCAGACCTACTGATTCAGAACCTCTGAGGGCAGGGTCTTGTAATTTTCCTTTTAAATGCTGACCCCAGGTAATCCTGAGGCATGTCAGTAGCCTACACCAAGTCAGACCATTGCTGTTGAGTCAGTTCAGACTCATAGTGACCCCATAGGACAGAATAGAATTGCCCCATGGAGTTTCCAAGGAGTAGCCAGTGGATTTAAACAGCCAGTGTTTCATTTAGCAGCATAGCTCTTAACCACTGTATCACCAGGTCTCCATTAAAAGCCTACATGAGGAGCAGAAGTGCTGTAAAGGGTGATTTCCATTTTAAGAATGTCTCATTACACATACAAAAGTATAATAAAAAAAAGTTGTCTTTGAGTAAAAACTGCATACAGAAAAGTACATAGCATAAATGAATAGTTAAACATTATCATATAAATTATAAACATACTGTGTAATCACTATCCAGGGTCAGCAAACACAATGCTGCCATCATCCAAGACCACACTTCTCTTTTTGATTCTGCCCACTTGTGTTTTCCTTCCTTCTCTCTAAAAAAAGCTGTAGTTTTGCTTGTTTCTAAACTTTATAGAAATAGAGTCAGGCACTATTATTTCTTGTTGGTGACATCATGTTATAGAAACCACACCAGTTATTTTAACAGAGAGCATTTAACTTAATACAATGGATTGTTAACTGGGCATTGGAGAGCTGGATATTGGGTACTGGAGAGGGAGGCAGAAAAAGAGGTATTGTGGAGATAGCAACTTAAGGATACAGTTACCACCTCTAGAACTGGAAGAACAAAGGGAAGTAGCTGGAATGATTAAAATTTACAAGTCCAAGAGGAGGGACACTAGGAGCTGAAGCTGGTACCTCTGAGGAAGGCTGGCTAGTGCTAATGTGTCTAAGAGGTTACAATGATGCTTTCTCTGACAGTTGCTTCCCTAAAAACTGGAAGCAACTTATGCTACCAGGAGTTGTTCTTCCTCCAGCTTTCCAGTCTCCCTCTAATATCCTCTTATAGATAGAGCCTAATGAAGTGGTGCAAGTGATCTTTGCTCAATTACTAACCTAAAGTGGCTTTGAACCCACTCAGTGGTACCAAGGAGGAAAAGCCTGGCTATCTCCTTTTGTACAGATTACAGTCAAGAAAACCCTATTATATAGTTCTATTGCATAATACATGGAATCACTAACTAGATGACCATAGGTTAACTAAGGAGCCAGCTAGCAAGAAATACATATGCTTCACAGAGTCCCAGCCTACCACATTGCAAAGCAGGCAATGGACAGTGGGCTTGAAGCTGAAAGAGAATAGCTAGATATTTGGAAGTTTCTCCACCTGAGTATGATAGTTGTGAGATTCATACATGCTACATGTATTACTAGTTCATGTTTTATTGTTGTGTATATTCAGTGGTATGAACATACAACAATTTATTTACCATTTTGCTATTGATTTGTATTTGGTTTGTTTCCATTTTATTTATTTATTTATTTATTTATTGTGATGATTGAGTGAAAATGTACATTCCCATATAAATTTGCATGGCTGCCTATATGCAGCTACCACTCATCTCCCTGCCCGGTGACAGCACACTCTTCCTCTCCATTCTATACATGTCACATCCACCTAACAATCTCCTATCCTCTCCTCTCTACCCTCTCTCCTGCCTCCAGTAAGAGGTCAGCAAGACGACATCCCATAGCTGCACAGAACCATAAAGTGCACACATGGTATGGTCACTCTGTGACGCCAGGTCCAATCCATTGCTGTCCAAAGAGTTGACCTCCATTATGATTTATGGACAAGGGCAGCATCACGGCCCGGCGCCATGCTCCCAGGGGAACCCCAAGGCCCCTCGACCATCAATTGAAGTCTTTTAGTGGAAATCTCAGGGCGCACCCCTTTTTATTCTTGTGTTGCCAGTGACACTCAACTTTGTGAGCCCCATCATGGCTATCACTGGTGGTGGCCAGGCACCATCTGGTTCTTCCAGTCACGTGTTGATGTCGTCCCCCAGTCACGCAGGTCTCTCTGTCTTCTGGGTTCTTTTTCCCCCATGTCTATTTGTTCCTCGGTGATCACCCGTTCCTGTTGAGTTGGGACCATTTGTTGTATCTCAGATGGCAGCTCGGCAGCTTGGCACCTTTTAAGACCCCAGATGCCACTCACCAAAGTGGGATGCAGAAGACCATCTCAGCAAAATGCTAGTTGTGCCAATTGGCCTCAATTACGCCTCAGAGCATGGTCCCCAGCCCCCTGTCCCAGCTACTCTGTCCTTGAAATACTGAGTTAAGATGGGAGGAGTAATCGTGTTATGTTGGAGTCTAGTTAAAATTGATCTTCTTTCTAATGTGTGCTGTCACTGATTTCACCCAACCAAATTTCTATCAACTATCTAATGTATACTCCACCCTTTTTCTCCCTCCCTCTGAACCCTTGCAGCTGTCAAAGAGTCCTTTCTTCTATGCATGAATCTGTTTTTAAGTTCTTATCATAGCAGTCTCATACAATATTTGTCCATTTGTTGCTGACTACTTTCATTCAACATAATATCCTCCAATGGAGTGTTGAAGTCTCCCAGTATTATTGTGAAGTGATCTATTTCTTTTTTGAGTGTAGCCAGTGTTTCTTCAATGTATTCAGATGCTTGTGTATTGAACTTTTCAGTGATAAATAGTGTCCATCTTTGACCACGATGCTGGATTTTACATTAAAATCTATTTTATCCGAGATTAATGTTGCCACACCTGCTCTTTTTGGGTATTGTTAGCTTGATACATATACTCGCATCACTGAATTTTCAGTTTTTTCATATCTTTAAGTCTAAGGTGAGTTTCTTGTAAACAACATATGGATGGGTCTTTTGATCCAGGATGTCACTCATTGGCTCCTTACTGGAGCATTAAGTTCACTCACATTTAATGTAATTATTGATAAGTATGTGTTTAGTGCTGTCATTCTAGTGTTTATTTTCATGCTTATGTTTTCTCTGTTGTTCTTATTTATCTGGGACATTCTTCTTTACGAGTTGAGTTTTCACCTTTTTCAGTGTTGGTTTTGTGGTTGTTGAGACTCCTGCGTTACATTTCTTGATTTGATATGTTGCATCTTTATTGTGCATTGTGGCTGCCCCTATGATCCTCCTTAATAATCTATGTTTAACCCCAATTTTAAGTACTGCAAGTCTTATTAACTTCTTCTCCATCTAGAAGGACTATAATGACTCTAGTACATCCCTCTTTTTAATACAATGACATCATAGTTTTCATGATATGATCCTTGGATCACTTCTTTTAATATTATAGCTTCAAGTTTGGACCCTTCCCCAACAGAGTAGGTTTCTGGATGATGCATCCCGTATTTCCTTCTAAAATATAAAGTCAATAGTTTTGTTCTTCTAAGCCAAGAGCTTCTTTCAGTATTTCTTGAAGCTTTGATTTGGACTTTACAGTCTCTGAGTTTCTGTTTATCTTCAAATGTTTTAATTTCATTTTTGTATTTGAAAGATAGTTTTGCTGGATAAATAATTCTTCATTGGAAGCTCTTCTCCTTCAAGACTCTGAATGTGTCACCCCATTGTCTTCATGCCAGCATGGTTTCTGCTGCGAAATCCAATGAAAGCCTACAGGGCTTCCCTCTGAATGTTATCTCTGCTTTGAGTCTTGCTGCCTTTAAGAGTGTCTGCTTATGTTTCATTTTGTTAAGGTTGATTATAATATGTTTTGGAGTCTTCTGTCGAGATCTATATTGAGTGGCATTTGATGTGCATCTTGGATATCTATATTCTCTTCCTTCATAATTTCTGGGGAGTTTTCTATCAGCAGCTCAGCTACAGTACTCTCTAGGATCTCAGGTGTCCCGCCTTGTTCAGGAACTCCAATTAATCGTAGACTGTTCCTCTTAAAAAGTCCCACATGCTTCTTTATGCTTCTTCATTTATTTTTAATTTCTTTTTTCTAATTTCTCTTCGTAGATGCTGGAGTCAGTAACTCTGTCTTCCAAGTCAGAAAGCATGTTTTACATTTGTTCAATTCTGTTTTCTTGGCTTTGAATTAAAATTTCTATCTCTTTGATTTTGTTATCGATCTGTTGGATTTTAGAGTACTGGTGTTCCATCAGATCAAACAGCTTGCTTAATTTTTCATTTTGCTCTGCTGCATTTTGTGTGAGGTCTAGGAGGGCTCTCTGTACAATCCTTTTGTTTTCACCCTCCAATAGTTTCAGAAAGGCTTCTTAATCCGGGAAGTTCTTTAGTTCTTTCTATTTTGGGCATTCTGAATCCACTGGTGAATTCTTAATGTTTTTGCCCAGAGTATGTTGCTCTTTAGGCATCTAGAGGTTGTTTTGTTTCTCCAGTGTTACCCTAATGGGATCTAAATGTCAGTCTGAAAAGGAAGTTGATCACCAGACACCTCTATGTACTCCAGTGACTGTGGTCAGTGGAATCTCTGAGGTAGCAGGCTCCTCCTGATTTTTCAAAGACACAGCTCTGCTTATAGAGTCACAAGGGAGCTGTCAGCTGACCATATAATGTGAGAGCTGGAAAAGTAGGCTGGTCTATATCCAACCCCATATGCTGTGAACTAGTTCAAAGTACGGAAAGGCTACTGCCCTGCTGTCATCTGGTGGCCCTACTGTGCAAAAGACTGCTTTTCTGTTAGAAATGTGCTCTCTGGGCAGGCACTGTCTCCCAGCCTGGGAATTAGGTCCAGCTGAGACTTCCATGTGAGTAACTCCACCTCCCAGGCAATCAAGATGGCGTCCCACATAAGCTTTACCACCACTCTCGGAATAGGATATTCAATGGCGGAGATTCAGGGAGAGAAGCCAAAAGCACCAAGCTGCACAGATTCCAAGGCTGGGCTCTCAAAATGTGGTGACTCCACTTGCCAATCACATCAGTTGTGCATCTGAGTCCTGTTGTCAGTCAAGACCCAGCCCCACCCACCAGCCAAGGCAGATTAAAAAAACATTAAAATGTCGAGTTCCCTTTAGTCCACGAGAGCCAGGTACTTACTGGGGGTCAGTGAAAGAGAAGAAGTTTCCTGCTTGGTGGTATATAGTCTGAATAGACAGCCCTGTGCAGTGTCCTAGGGTTCACTAGGTGTCCAGAAGTCTCTATCTAATCATCAGTTCAGGCCTTGGTTTCCAGAGGGATTTAGGAAGATGTGTGTTTAGTCTGCCATCTTGACTCCACCCCCCCATGTTTTACTACTATGAATTATAATGTGAATGAATATTCTTAGATAAGTTTCTTGGTGCACACATGTTTTGGGGGTATATTCCTAGTAATGGAATTACTGAGTCATGTTGTTAGGTGTCATTGAGTTGGTTCCAACTCATAGTGACCTATGTACAACAGAACAAAATGGTGCCTGTGCCATTCTGTGCCATCCCCACAGTTGTTGCTGTTTGAGTCCATCATTTCAGCCACTGTGTCAGTCCATGCATTGAGGGTCTTCCTCTCTCTAGCTGACCTTCTACTAAGTCCCAGGGGATACACATATTCAACTTCAGTGGATAAGGCCAAAGGACTAATATGTTTGTACAGCTGTACATTCCCTAGCAGTGTATAGTAAGCCCTGGTGGCACAATCATTAAGAGCTAGGGCTGCTTCCCAAAAGGCTGGCAGCTCAAATTCACAAATCTGCTCCTTCAAAACTCTATGCGGCAGCTCTGCTCTGTCCTGTAGGGTTACTCTGAGTCAGAAATGACTCAACGTCACCTAACAACAACAACATGTATTCAACCCAACTCTTGATAATGTCAATTTTTTAAGTTACAGTCAATCTGGTGTGAGGATAGTAGTGTGTCACTGTAGATTTAGTTTTAATTTCCAGATGAACAATGACATTCATCACACTTTATATACATTTGTCTGCCATTTGGATATCATTTCTTGCATGTTTTCTGTGGAACTATATCTTTCTTATTGATTTATAGAAATCTTTGCATATGCAGAGTATAAATCCTTTTATTAAATGCACATATCTTTTTCTGCACTATAACTTACCTATCCAATTCTCTTAATGAAGAGCAAGAGCTCTTAATTTTAACTAAGCACAGTGTGGAGTCTTGTTTAACAAACATTTTTCTAATGCAAAGTTGTGAGTATATTTTCTTAAATTATCTTCTAGAACTGCACTGTCCAGTATAGTAGCTACTGGCCATATATAGCTACTTAAATTAAAATTAAATTAAAAATACAGTTCCTTTTATGCACTAGCAATATTTCAAGTGGTTAGCACACATGTGTGGCTAATGGTCTACACAGTGCAGAAATTATAGAGAATTTCTCCATTACAGAAAGTACTATTAAATGGCATTAACTTAGATGTTTTATTGGATCTACAATCCACTTGGGATTAATTTTTGTACGTGAATTTGGCAATGGTCAATTTTATTTTATTTCATGTTTTTCATATGGACATTCAAGTGATACAACACTATTTGTTCTTTTTTCCAGAATGAGAGAAAATATTTGAAAATTGTGTCTCTGATAAGGAGATTTAGCTGAAACGTATAAAGAACTCTTACAACTCAATAATAAAAAGACAAATCCCTAATTATAAAATGGGTCAGGGATTTGAACAGATATTTCTGCAAGGAAGATACATATGTAAAGATATTCACCATTATTGGTCACCAGAGAAATGCAAATCAAAACCATTAGATACTACTTCATACCCACCAGGATGGCTAGAATCAAAAAGTCAGATAACAAAAAGTGTTAATGAGAATGTGGAGAAATTAGAATCCTCAAATGCTGCTGATAGGAATATGAAATTATGCAGCCACTTGGAAAAACAATCTGGCAGTTCTCAAAATGATTAAATAGTTAACCTACCAAAAACCTAAACCCATTGCTATCAAGGCAATTCTGACTCTTAGCAACTCTATAATAGGACAGAGTAGAACTTCCCAGTAGTGTTTCCAAGAACTACCTGGTAGATTTGAACTGCTGACCTTATGGTTAGCAGCCATAGCACTTAACCACTATGCCACCAGAGTTTCAAGAGTTACCATATGATCCAGAAATTCCACTCCTAGATGTATACCCAGGAGAAAAAAAGATATACACAAAAACATGTGCATGAATGTCTATAGTAATAGGCAAAGTTGGAAACAATGCAAATGAGTGGATAAACAGAAGTTGGCATATGTCTTAGGCATCTAGAAATACCACAAGTGGATGGCTTTAAAAAGAGAAATTTTGTTCTGTCACAACACAACCAAAGAACCAAACCCACTGTCGTGGATTTCAACTCATGTCGCAATCCAGTAGGCTACAAATCCAAATTCAAGGCATCAGCTTCAGAGAAAGTCTTTCTCTCTT
This sequence comes from Heterohyrax brucei, assembly GCA_028571685.1. Taxonomy (NCBI): domain Eukaryota; kingdom Metazoa; phylum Chordata; class Mammalia; order Hyracoidea; family Procaviidae; genus Heterohyrax; species Heterohyrax brucei. The sequence goes on from CM053156.1 coordinate 356,356, forward strand.
GGCTCTGAAGGAAGGTACTTGTCATCAGTCTTCCCCTGGACTGGGAGCTTCTGAGGCACAGGGACCTTGGGTCCAAAGGACTTGTGCTCTGCACCTGGCACTGCTTTCTTGGTGGTGTGAGATCTCCAACTCTCTGCTTACTTTCCTTTTTTTTTATAGCCCAACAGATTGCCTCAAGGCACAATACAGTCTTACTCATTAAGTCCTGCCTCACCAACACAACTGCAACCCATTCACCCTCATTAACACGAGAGGTAGGGTTTATTACATACATGAACATCACACAATGTGGGGAATCATGACCTAGCCAAATTGCTACACACATTTTTGGGGGGGTCACAATTCACTCCATGACAGCATATACTCACACACACAGTAGAATATTATCTGGCCATAGAAAGGAATGAAGTACAGATGTATGCTACAACACAGATGAATCCTGAAAACATACATTAAATGAAAGAAGCCGGTCACAAAGATCAACTATTATATGATTTCACCTGTATTCAAGTCCAGAACAGAGAAATATACAGTGACACGAAGTAGATTAGTGGTTGCCTGGGGACTGGGATGGGGAAGATGTCAAGACAGGAAGGTGATAACGAAGGGCTACAGGGTTTCTTTCTGAAATACTGAACACATTCTAAAATTGACTGTAGTGATGGTCACATATATCTGTGACTATACTAAAAAACATCAAATTGAACATTTTGAGTGAATTGTATGGTAAATGGATTACATTTCAATAAAGCTGATTAAAAAAAATAGAATCTCTATCCCATCTTATAGGGTCAACGCATAGTAATCCTATAGAAGTGCCTCATAGGATTTCTAAGGACCATCTAGTAGATTCAAACTGCTTAACTTTTGGTTAACAGCCAAATTCTTAAATATTACACCTCCAGGGTTTATAGACTTGCTATGAGTCAGAATTAACTCAACTGTAGCAGGAAAAAGATAAGTTCAGCCCACAGAGCAGTAAACACCTTGGACACCACTTTGTCTTTAAGAGGAAGAGGGTTTTATTGCCAGCAGTGCTGTGGTCAGACTCAAGTTAGGAAAATAGTGGTGCACCCCATTCTATTATCAGACATACCTAATTTATATGTTTTCTTGAAGACGCAAACAAAGGAATTTTCATGTATCCTAATTGACAGCTACAGGTATACAGATTTTCATATTACAGTTTCATTGATATAGCATACTTAAAGAGGCACTAGTTAAGCAACTGGCCTTAGGTTACATGGAAAGAAGCTACTTTCTCCTTAGAAGCTAGGCTTATCTTAGGAAACTCTGTGAGGGGAGTGGTGAGTGTCCTTGGGCTGACACAGAGAGAGGCAGCTGGACTTTTGAACTTTTTAAGTGGAATCTTCTTAGAAGCCTTTTTTCCCCCTCTCTCATTCCTCCCCTTTGAGACCCCATATGCTTTTAATTTGGGGTCTCATCATTTGCCCATTCTTGTAGTGATCTGTAGTGAATCCCTTATAACAGTTGTGAGGCTGTTTTTTGATCAACAGTGGTCTCAGTCATAGAGCATATAGCTCCAGTTGCTAATGGGAGAAGGCAGGGAATAATTATACATAGTCCCATCATGGCTGCCACTTCTCCTACTAGGGTCTTGATTTCTCCAATAGCCAAGAATCATCCTCCCCACAGACTTTGGGGATCCCATCTGCTCCACGTCTATACTGGGACATGGGCTAAGGTTTGAATCTCTTTTACTATATCTGCGATAACTTTCCCCTAGTCATTAATTTTCAGACAACAGTTTGTTAGATTGAACTTGCCACACACTCCTCCTTCTTGGCCCAGCAAGTAGTCCAGGGATAGCCTGTTTTGGTAAATAGCATTCCGTTTTAGGGACTGCTCCTGTGCTATGAGCATCAGAGCTCCGTTCATTTCATTGGTTATGATTTCTAGCACTGCTTGTAGTCTGATTATGCAGTTTAGCATGTAAATGGGGGTTTGGTAACCCCAGGACCCATCTTGTGACCATGTGGCTGGTCCATAGTATTGAATTATTCTCTCAGGGGGCCACTCATTATCTCTCTAATCTCCTATTTTAATTTCATTTCTCCTTCGAGACAGGTTGGCAGAGACTGGATAGCCATGAAGTTTCCACTTCTTTAGGGGCAGCAAAAAGAAGGAAGGCTTTATAATACCTGTTACACAGCTCCCACTCCAGTCGTCTGGGAGCCAGATACATGCTCTACTTCCACATATCCAATATAGTCCAGTCAGGGCTGCCCAATCTCTTGGACTCCCTAAGTTTTCTCAGCCTTCTCTTAGGTGTTCAAATCTATCAAGAAGGTTTCTTTCTGTCCCATTTTTTCCCCACCACTCACCCTTGTTAGTGGATGTGTTTAGGATCTTTTGTCCCAAACATTTTGCCTCTCCAACAAATGTAGTAAAGTTCTTTGCCACTCTAGCCAAGCAATATTGGTCTACTATGGAGGACTTTAGAGCCCAGAAAGCCTCATTATGAGGTGGTCTCTTCTGGTGTATCATATTAGTAATTTCATGAGGCAGTAATTCCTTTGCCACCCATGGCCACTGATCCTCCATCAGAGCTCCTCCACACACACACAGCATGAATTAACTTTCAGGGACTGAGCTATACCTTCTGCTAATCCCAAGAATAGATTTTTACCATTTGAAGGAAGTTGGGGTGCAGGTTTGAAGACCTCCTTATAGAAAGATGGAACTACCCAAGAAATATTTTCCAGATAGCTTTGAATTTGACTTTTGATGAAGATGGAAACTCTAAGATTTTGTCCAGTGCCACCTATCCCCAAAGTCACTTTCATCCCTAGTTTCCATCAGGGGTCCATTGGGTCAGTGATCACCAATTCTAGTGGGTTACACTGATTGACTGTGCAGTTTTGGGGGGCTACTCCCTTCCTTAAGTATGTTTTCTCTGAACTATTGCCCTTCCAAGTAGCCCACCACACACATGACCACCACCAGCTGTCTACATCATAAATCAGAGAGTATTGGCATATGTGCTTATGCTCCTTCATGTAACTCCTCTGCCAGCTGAGCAAACCACAACTGCCAAGCATGTGGAGTAACTTAGGATGGCACAGGTACCAAACTTTAAGATCACCTGGCTGAGATTCCCTTTCACTTCATTTTGGGCTACTGCAGGTCCCTATCTGTTCAGGACCCAACCTTTTCTTGGTTTTATTTCCAATGTCACAGTCGTGGGGGCTTGGAAGGTTTATGACATACTTATGGACCTTTATCTTCTCCAGGGTCACGTAGAGTACTGTGTCTGGTTATGAGTGCAAGTACCCATGTCAGTTCCCTTGCATTTGTAAAAGCTATAGAATAACAGCGTAGTTGCTAACTTTTGTCCCACCTTAATAGTGTGAATACATAAACTACATGCTTCTTCCCGTATCCCCAAAGCCCACAGTCCAATTAAGAGGAGTCCCACTATGGATATCCTCAAACTTCCACTGTGCATAGACCAGGCAGCTCCTGGTGTGTGGCTGGGGCCAGGCATGTCACTGACCTTCTCAATGTCACCTTGCAGGAGTCAGCCGAGTTGATTTCTGCCTCCCAGTAAGGTGGTGACGCCTTCCTCAATCTGCTGTGATGGATCCAGACAGAGATTCCTTCTATATTTGCTGCTGTGGGAGTGGTCAGGATGACAGTGCAAGGGGCCCTTCCACTTGGGCTTGAGTGGCAGCAAACTCAACTCTTTAACCCAGACTTGGTTTCCTGGGAAGAAAGGGTGGACAGGTACAAAAAGGCTGACTGGGACCTGATCTGTTACCCAGGCAGAAAGTTCTTTAGCTATTCTCCCTACAGCCTCTAGATGTCTATGGAGCTCAGTTTCTCCTATTTCTTTGGGGGTCCCTGGCAGATTTCAGAGCATAGGCAGAGGCCTGCTATACATTATTTCATAAGGGGACCACCCTGTCGTTTTAGAGGGAATGCACCTGATCTTAAACAGAACTAGTGGCAAGGCTTATATCCAAGTAAGTTTTGCTTCCTGACAGAGTTTGCTAATCTCTGTTTTCAGAGTCCTGTTCATGCACTCTACCCTGCCTGAACTCTGAGATCTGTAAGCTGCATGTAATTTCCAAGTGACGTTTAAGGCCTTTGCTGTTTTCTGTACTATTTCTGCCACAAAAGCTGTTCCATTGTCTGATACGATTCTAAGTGGAAGCCCATATCGGGGCATAATTTCTCTAAGCAGCACCCTCACTACTTCATGAGCCTTCTCTGTCCTGGTAGGGAAGGCTTCTACCCACTCCAAGTATGTGCAGACCAAGACCAATAGGTACTGGTTCGCTCCACACCGAGGCAGTTCAGTATAGTTCACGTGCACATCCTCAAAGGGGGCCGCCCCATAGGATCGAATTCCTGGTGGCAGTGATAGTCCCTGCTTGACATTGTGTTGGCTGCAGGTTACACATCGCTGGCTAACTTTCTTTGCTAGGGTAGCCAGGAGGGGAATATAAAAGTATCTCCCCAGCAATTTTTCAGCCTTTTCCTGCCCCAAGTGGGTGGCTTTGTGCATGGCAAGAACAACTGACGGTCCTAGGAAATGGGGAAATACAATCTTGCCATCTGGCAGTTTTTTCCATCCTTTCCCAGCCTCTTCTGCCCCCTCCCTTTCCTTCCATTCCTTTTCTCCCTGTGAATATGTAGGGGTCAGGCCTGGTGTCCATGGAATTAAAGGGACAATAGTGGCCCTGTCATATGGTAGGGTTGCTGCCCTTTTTGCTTCAGTATCTGCCTTTGCATTTCCTCTCACTTCTGGAGTTCCTGTCCTTTGATGTTCTCGACAGTGGACAACAGCTACTTGCTTGGGTTTCCATACAGCCTCTAGTAGCTGCAGGATCTCACCTGGATATTTCAAGTCTTTTCCTCCTCTGTAAATGGCTCCATGGATGTGAAGGGTGAGAAAGGCATACTTTGATTATGTAAAAACATTCACATTTTCCCCTTTGCTGAGCTCTAAGGCTTGGGTCAGTGCTATCAGCTTGGCCCTCTGAGCACATGTTTCTTGGGGCAGAGTGCTTGCCTCAATCACCTTGGTAAGAGTGACCACCGCAAAGCCAGTTTGTCTCTCCCCCACGGAGTCAGTGAAAATGCTGCCATCCACAAAGAGCTCAAGGTCTGGATCCTTCAGTGATTGATCAAGCAGGTCCAGCTGGCTCAAGTACACAGCCTCAATAACTTCCACACAGTCATGGGCAGGGCTCCCTTCTCCAGCTGGGAGTAGGGGAGCCGGAATTAGGGAAGACACAGCCTCCACAATTATACTCGGGTTTTCACATCACAAACCCTGGTATTTTGTCAGGCGTGCATTGGTTAGCCAGTGATGCCCTCTAGTACTCGTAACAGTGACCACAGCATGGGGCCTTCAGACTTTTAAGTGTTGTCCCAGAGTCAGCTTATCAGCCTCCTGTACTAACATAGCAGTGGCAGCAAGCGCCCTGAGGCAAGGGGGCCATCCTTTGGAGACTGCGTCAAGCTGCTTGGAGAAGTATGCAACTGGCCTTGCCTGTGATCCTATATTTTGAGTAAGCACCCCTGCTGCTGCTTTATTTTTTTCTGACACATACAGTATGAGGAGCTTAGCTAAGTCTGGGAGGCCCAGAGCTTGAGCTGCCTGAAGATCTTCTTTGAGCTTCTTAAAGGCCCCTCTGCTGGTCTGCTTCCCATTCTATCAGCTCTTTCTCTCCCCCCTCTGTAGCTTCATACAGAGGCTTCACTAATGTTGCAAAATTGGGGATCCATATGCGACAGACCTCCACTGTTCCCAGGAATTCTCTAATCTGCCACTGTGTTTTGGGGGTTGGTGTGTTCTGAATAACCTGTTTTTGTTCTACCCCCAGTCTCCTCTCTCCCTGTCAGAGGATAAATCCCAAGTGCTTCACTTGTCTCTGACAGATCTGGGCCTTCTTCCAAGAAACCTTATATCCACAAGTCTCTAGGTGTCCTAGAGGCAAGTCTGTGCCCCAGCACACCTCTTGAGTGTCTCATGGCCCAGCAGAATGTCATTTACATATTGTAGGAGGACACACCCGGTATCCTGTGAGAGCCTCTCCAAAAATAGTGGTTGAGTTTTCAAATTCTTAGGGGAGCTGAGTCCAAGTGTGTTGTGTTTTTACTCCCGTGAGGGGGTCCTCCCACTGAAAGGCAAATAGCCTATAACTCTCAGGTGCCAACCTTATACTAAAGAATGCATCTTTTAGATCCAAACAAGTAAACCAGGAGGCTTGCTCTGGCAATAGGCTCAGTGAGGTGTATGAATTTGGCACCGTTGGATGCAAAGACACATCTGCTGGGATTTATTGTCCTCAAATCCTGAACTGGCCAATAGTCCTTCATTCCAGGCTTCCTCACAGGGAAGAGGGAGTTGCCATGGAGACTGGCATGGAATAATAGTGCCATGCTCCTTGAGTCTTTGTAAATGTACTTGAATCCCCTGTAAGCCTTCTCACGGGATCAGGTACTATCTCTGAGTGGTAGGGTGCACTCCCAATCTGCACTGGAGTCTGACCAACTGCCAGCCCGGGAGGGTTGTCTTCTGCCCAGACTCCCAGCCATCTCTGAATAAGTTTAGGATTTAAAGTTCCTCCAGGCTTTGTTATGAAGAGTCTCCACTCTTCCTCTCTTGGGACAGTGAGAGTCAGGATTAATCCTGGCTTAGGCAGCTGTAAGTCTAATAGGCCTTCATCGGAGAAGGAGATGGTGGCCTGTAATTTCCCCAATAAATCACGACCCAGGAGGGGGATGGGGCAATCTGGCATATACAGAAATTCATGCATCACTTCACGTCCAGTTATGGAGCACTGCCACACTAGGCAGAAAAACTGCTGGGTCAAGTTTCCTGTTGCCCAGCTATATTCGTTTGGTGGGAAGAGAGGGGTGCTACAGGGTTGGTGGCTATGGAGTGGTCAGCTCCAGTGTCAGCTAGAAAGTCCAGTTCTTGCTCTCCCACTTTCATTCGGACCATGGGTTCAAGGGGAGGTGATTTTCTCAACCCAGGTCCCCTTCAGTCATCAAAGATAGAGTTCTCAGCTACATCGAACAATGCAGCATTCCCACCCCCCACCCCCTTAGAGGCCGGCATTTTTGGAGTCAGCTCACTCATTCCTTTCTGGGGGCACTCATTTTTCCAATGTCCGGTCTCCGGGCAGATGGCTCACTGGTCACGCCATAAGGGAGGCCTCCTGGTGTCGTTTTGCTCTCCCTCCCCACCCAACTGACAGAGGAGCCTGTCTCTGAGTCACAGGGACAGCTATGAGATCAGCTTTCTTTGTCATCCTCTGGTCTGCCTCGCTTCTCTCCTCTACTTCCCGGTTTATATGAGCTTTATTGGCCACCTCTAGAAGCTGAGATGCATTCATGCCTGCAAATCCTTTTAGCTCTTGGAGCCTTCGTTTAATATCTCCTGCACTCTGGCTTACAAAAGCTGTGTTTACCATCATCTGTGCCCCTTGACTCTCAGGATCAAAGGGCATGTAAATGTGATATGCCTCACACAGCCTCTCATATAAATCCCCAGGGCCCTCATCTGGTTTCTGCTGAATCCTGGCCACTTTGCTCAGATTCATGACTCTCTGGGTTGCCTTTTTCATCCCTGCATTAAGGCTTCCCTGTATGTCTTCAATTTCTCCATGTCCCTTCCATTATTTGGGTCCCACTGTGGGTCCTCCTGAGGCATGGAGCTTTCGTCATACAACTGGCAATTTTCAGACTCCTCCAGAGTGTTTCCTCTAGCCATTTAGTGGCAGCCTTGATCACTCAGCTCCTTTCCTCAGTATTAAACAAAGTAAAGAGAAGTTGTCTGCCATCAGCCCAGTTTGGATTGTGGATTTGATTTATGGACTGAATCAGATCAATAAGGGCCTGGGGCTTCTCTGCATAGGATGGAGTATGATGTTTCCAGTTAAGAATGTCTGTTGTGGTAAAAGGCAGATACGTCAGAACTCAGCATTCAGTGACCTGTCCCTCAGCATCCACTACTTCATTCTCCACATCACTCAGTGGCATCTGCGCTGCCTGGGGTGCTTGTGAGTGAAGCCTCTCAGGGAGAGGAGGAGAGGCCAGACTAGCTCCTTGTGGTGTAGGGGTTAGCTGTGTTGGCTTCTTCCGGCTGGGTTGGGTCTGGTGATGGGGGCCGTACTGGGAGGGCTGCTTCCATAGCCTGAGCATATGATGGGGGTTCGAGCTCCTCTGGCTCAGCTGTTAGGGTCTCAGGGATTGCAGACTGCTGGAGCCTTCTGGGCTCCCCTGATGTAGCCACTAGCACCCTAGAAACCTGGCCTCTCAGCCATGGAGACAGCTGCAGCACTAATTGGAGCAAACTATCAATACAGGGGAACTGGTCAGGGTGTCCTGGGTCTCCTGCAAAAACCGTCCACACCATTTTCACTGTGTCTGCGTCTAAACTTCCTCCTGCTGGCCACCCAGCCCTGAAAGCCGGCCAGTCTACTTCACAAAGAGCTCTCAACCTTCTAGGGGTCATAGTCACCCCATAGTTCCCTCTAAACTGCTTCTCAAAGTCCTGTAGCACTGTCTCCAGTAGGGCAGACTTTCCCTGTGTGCTTCCCATAGTCCTTCCTAAAATGATAAGCACGCCACAAGATGGGTGAAGGGAGGGAAAGGGTTAAAAGGAGGGGTTGCACAATCGTTTCATCCATCACCCACCACTCCCCTCATGGGAATGTTGGGCCCTCTTGGCACAAAGCAAGCTGGTACAAGCCGCCAGCGCGTCTTTACTTCTTGGCTGTGTGAGGTGCCCCATGGAAACGCGGCTTGGGAGACAACATTCACTTCGAACAGGTGAGGAGGAGGCAGAACCCCTACCTTGTGGCTCGTCTCAGTCAATCTGCAATCACACACTCACATACAGCTCCACCCTTTGCCACTTTGGGCAGAACTTTACCCAGGTTACACCTTATACCAAAGCAGCCTCAGTTTACCATTTAAGTACTTCCTTAGTACAACTCCAAATAGTACTCGGGAGGTGCTGGGAGATGATCAAGCTCCCCTTCACCCCAGTGAGGTGCTCTTAACCTTTTCACCCCAAAACTGGTCCTACCATGATTCAGACATCTGTTTCCCAAGGCCAGTTCCTCCTGGCGTTCAACTCCTTGAGAGCCCTCCGAAGGAGGCCCTCCCTCTGTCCCATGAAGGTGACCACACAGGGGGGGCAAAATTAGTCCCTCCTCTCATTCTCAGTGGCTCACTTAGCCCAGGGCCTAAAAGGCCTCCTCTGGGTGCTGTCAGAGAGTGGGTGAAAAATCACCAGGCAACTCTGTTCTTCACAGGTGTCTCGCTTCCCAGTCAGGGAACCAAAAATGTAGCAGGAAAAAGATAAGTTTGGCCCACAGAGCAGAAAACACCTCAAACACCACTTTGTCTTTCAGAGGAAGAAGGTTTTATTGCCAGCTGTGTTGAGGTCAGACTCAAGTCAGAAAAATAGTGGTGCACACTGTTCCGTTATCAGACATACCTATTTATGTGTTTTCTCAAAGAAGGAAACAAAGGAATTTTCATATATCCTCCTAATTGGCAACTACAGGTATACAGATTTTCATATTGCAATTTCACTGGCACAGCATACTAAAGAGGCACTAGATAAGCAACTGGCATTAGGTTACATGAGAAGAAGCCACTCTTTCCTTGGAAGCTAGGCTTACCTCAAGAAATTCTGTGAGGGGAGAAGGGAGTGTCCTTGGGCTGACCCAGAGAGAAGCAGCTGGACTTTTGAACTTTTTAAGTGGCATCTTCTTAGAAGCCTTTTCTCCCTCTCTCACAATAGCAGCAGACTTGTTCTTTGGTGACAGGGATGCTGTCTCTGCTCTGGGTAAGATCCTCATCTGTTTCAGCTTCTCTGCCTCAATTTTTTGGTGATTCTCATGTGGCATCATCAACCTTTCCCCATCGGGCTTCCTTTCTTCTGTCCTTCATATCTCAAAGCTGGTTAGTTTAAGACACATCCTATACTGACATGGTCTTAGTAATGTAACAAAGAAAAACTCTATTTCCAAATAGGATTGTATCAACAGGTTACTGGGTTAGTATACCAACATGCATTTTGAGGGTACTGGTCAGAGAAAGGAAACCTTGGAGGTAAGTGGTTAAGATCTATGGCTGCAACCAAAAGGTTGGCAATTCAGTTCCACCAAGCACTTGTTGGAAACCATTTAGGGCAGTCCTAATCTGTCCTATAGTGTTGCTATAACTTGGAATCAATTTGACAGCAACAAGTTGGTTTTTTTTGTTTGGGGGCAGAGAAAACCTGGTTGCCAGCAGAGAAGCAGAGGTCAGATACAAAGGATCTAGTTTAGATGGAAGAAGGCAAAATTTATGGAGCCTAAGAGAACAGTTTAGGAGTCCAGGTTGCACAGTGGTTAAAGTGCTTAGCTGGTAACTGAAAGGTCAGCAGTTTGCACACACCAGTGTGTTCAGGTAAAAGAAGCGGCAATTTGCTGTCATAAAAATTACACCCTTGGAAACTCTAGGGGGGCAGTTCTACTCTTGTCCTTTAGGGTTGCTTTTGTTACCCGAGGAACACCAGGATTTCTGCCACCTGCCGCAAAGCCCATCAATGAGACAGGAGGTTAGGGTGAATTAAATTAAAGGTTTATTTGTGTAGCTATACAAAGGTGGCAGAGGGCAAGCTGCCGTCTGAGGGTACGGCAAATGATCCCAACTTAGCAGGAACGGAAGATCACCAAGGACCAAAACGACATGCGGGAAAGAGAACCCAGAAGACAGAGAGATCCACGTGAGTAGGTAACTACATCAACTTGTGACCGGAAGAACTAGATGGTGCCTGGCCATGTTGAGTCTCACTGACAACACAAGAATAAAATGGGATACACCCCGAGATCTCCATTAAAAGACCACAGTTGATGATCCATGGGCCTCAGAGTTCCCCTGGGAGCATGGTCCCTGGCCCTGATGCTGTGCCCGTTCATAATTCACAATGGAGGTCAACCATAGGACAGGAATGGATTGGACTTGGTGACACAGTGACCATGTGTGCACTTTATGGTTCTGTGCATCTACAAGGTGTCATCCTGCCGACCTCTTACTGCAGGAAGGAGAACGGGTGGAGAGGAGGGGACAGGAGATTGTTGGGAGGATAAGACATGCATGGAGCAGAGAGGAAGAGTGTGCTGCCACCGGGCAGGGAGAGCAGTGGGAGCTGCATATAGGTGGGCATGCAAATTTATATGGGAATGTACATTTTCATTCAATCATAATTTTTTTTAAAAAGTGGCAGAACGGATAGCTTCTCCAAAATTCTGCCCCTCTTCTGGTCAGACCTAAGGGGTTTATATAGGGAACGTTACATGCAAGCAACAAGACAGTCTCTGTCTCAAGCAAATAAAACAGTCTGTGCCTCAAGGTCTTCTTCTGGAGTCCTTACTAGGGGCAGAAGGCTGATGTCCGGTGTCCTCTGCTCCAGCTTAGTGATCTAACAAAGCACCTCAGAAGAATCAGTTACCAGACCTGCCTTGACTGTCCCATTGTTCCTTTCCCAGGGCAGTTTTAAATCATATAATTAAAGTTTAACAGTTTTTATCACCATTTTGGCCATGTGAAACGTGAGGTTAGGTTTCCTAAGGTGGGGCTGGGGTGATTTCTTTGCAGCAAAGGCTCTCAGGCCTCTGGCCTGGAGTGACCATTTTGCAACAGAACCTCTCAGGCCTGTGGCCTGAGTTTCCCCTGTTGTTAAAAGAACTGTGCTTTTCAGGCCTTTGGTAACAGAGTTAGAATCCACTCCACGGCAACAGATTTCTTTTTTGTTGTTGTTGTTCTTGTTGTTTAAGGGGTGGGGAGGGTGGGTAATTCCTTCTCTGCAGAGACCCGCAGGGCTTTTTTACAAGTGGTAAAAACACACGACTGCGTGCCTGGGCGAATGAAAGCCTAATGAGGCTCAAACAACTTCCTCTGTGGATAAACATTACCTAAAACCTGCGTGAAGTTTCCAAAATTGAGGCCCCTGACTCCTATCAGAATGCTAGGTGAGCCCACACATCCTCTTAGCTTTTAGTTATGTGTAAGTACAGAACAAAGGTTTTCCTCCACAACCATCAAACACTTAACCTAAAACCAAACTCCTTGCCATCAGATCGATTCCAACTTGCTGGTGGCACAATGGTTAAGAGCCATGACAAGATACAGCTGCTAATCAAAAGGTAATTGGTTCAGATTCATCAGTGGCTCCTTGGAAACCCTGTGGGGTGGTTCTGCTGCCTCCTATAGGATCACTATGTGTTAAACCCTTAGACAGATTTAAGTAAACAAGTTAAACTAAAGATATGGAAAGAATCTTCCTACGGGAGGGTTGTGACCTAAGATCTTTATCAGGAATCCAGTCAACAGCCCTCAGAAAACGTTTTCAGATAATTACCTTCCAATCACTCTGTAAAACTCCTGACAGGAGTCATGTATTTATACTAACCAATCCAAACAGCCCACATTCTGATTCCAACCAATCACTGTAAAGCCCCTCCTTCAGGTTGTCCCGCCTCCTACTTACCTAATCTTGCAATTCCAGAACGTTGTCTTGTACCTCATAAATACGCCTCTGCAACTTTGCCATATGGGGCCTTTGGCTTCACTTTGTAAGACCAGACATCACAAGGTTTGCTAGGGAAACTGGTTGTCACCACTTGAGGTTTGGGAAGGCTAGTCACAAATAGGATGATTCCTTCCTGACAGTTGGAAATAACGAGATTAGCCTGGGAAAGGGTAAGATGGTTCTTTCCTGATAGTTTCAATAAGGACACAACCATTCTCCCGGCTGCCTAGTACATGACCACATGCACCGAAGGGACGACCTGGGGATGACCTAGCTCTTATTTCCATCCATCTCCATATGATTGTCAGACTTTCCAGGAGGGAACCCGTCATGCAGTTGCTGACATATGGCCCAAGACTTGGATCCTGGAGCAATGTCACCTGAACCAGGAACAATATCACTCTCCTCCCCACCCTTGCCAATATGTAAAAGGGACCCCCGAAATCTGTACAGGGTTTTTCTCCATTCACAGAGACGGACCTGTTCCTCTCTGGAACGTACTCTTTTAATGAAAGTTTCCTTAGTAAACCTTTTCACCACTTGCTGCCAGAAAGGTTAGGTCTTCATGCCTTGCGGAGGAGGCAGCGCGGTTTGCCACTGGGAGGCCAAAGTTTCTGGCTTAATCTCCGTAACTCAAACCAGGTCGCTTGGGGTCTAATCGGTTACAGGATCTCAACGAGACATGTCCCTCGTTTGAATGGTTTTTGATCCTCCAGAAAACTGTTTTTATTGTTAACAGAGTAGGCGTTCTTACTGGTTGACAGCCCCTAAAAGATGCAGAAAGAATCGGAAGACAAGTTACAAACTGATTGATTTTAAACACGAAATGACCAAGTTTACATTTCTTTCACTAGTCAGAATAAGAACTTGAAGTAGAGGTTAACCTAAACGATAGAACAATAAGAAAATTTACTCAAGTTTTATTCACCTATGTTTTGTGGTTTGAAATTATTGTTCAGACTACAAATGAATTGATGCCTGACACTTTTGAAAGCAGGAATCCTAGAGTCCCTTGATGGCCCCTCCCCTAGAAGTAATATTTTTACGTATACTTTCCTACTGCTGTTGGTAACTGAATAAGCATCTGCAAGTTTTTAAATTTGTGTTTCCAGGAATTTCTAACATGTTGCTGTCTTACGCATCCAGTGCTGCTGTAACAAAAATACTACAAGTGGATGGCTTTAAAAAGAGAAATTTTATCTGTCACAGTCCAGTAGGTTACAAGTCCATATTCAGGACATCAGCTCCAGAGGTAATCGTTTTCTGTTGGCTCTGGAGGAAGGTCCTTGTCATCAATCTTCTTCTGGACTGAGAGCTTCTAAGGCTCAGGGACCCTGGATCCTTTCCAAGGGATGTACTCTGCTCCCAGCACTGCTTCTTAGTGGTATGAGGTCCCCAAGTGTTTACTTACCTTTCCTTTATATCCCAAAAGATTGCCTCCAAGCACACATCAAGTCCTGCTCCACCAACACAACTGCCACCTATCGTCTCTCATCAACATCACAAAGGCAGGGTTTACAGCATATGGGAACATCACACAATACCAGGAATCATGCCGTAGCCAAATCACTACACATATTTTTTGAGGGACACAATTCAGTCCAATGACGTTCCACCCTTTTCCCTATTTGATATCAAAACTCTTAAATTGAGGAACTATGTCTTCCATCTGATTTGGAAATCTCCGCAAAGTATCATCTAGCAGTCTTCCATAAAGGGATCTTAGTGCCTGACTAGCTTCCCATAATGCTTTTCCTTCCCTTCTCTGCCTTGGTCTTGGCTTTTTCTGGACAAGTTCTCCTCTGAAATTTTTTTTTCCTTAAGGAAAGTTATCAGTCTGTGTGGACTGCAGGAGGAGGTCTGGAAATGGAGGTATGGTCATTGTTACCTGTCTTAGGCTGGGTTTTCTAGGGAAGTAAAATCAGTAACACATACATGTAAAAGGAAAGATTTATATATAAAGGAAACAGCTCATGCAGTTGTAGAAGCTGAACAACCCAAGTCCTGGCACAAGCCTCACGTGGCCACAGGAGCTGGTGGTCCCTAGGTCAGCAGGTCAGAGACCAGCGTTCTAGACCACCAGCTGTGTAGGTCAGCAGATCCCAAGCCGGAGGTGAGACTACCAGGTCTCCACTGACTCATGGAGCTGCAGAGGCTGGTGAACCCAGGATTGGCAGGCGAGGGAACAAGACTCTCAAGTGCCAACTGTAAGGGTTAGGGAATCCAACAGCTGCTAGTTCAGGTCCAGGAACCAGACACAAAAGTGAGCAGGAGCTGCTGGCAATGTGAGCAGACAGAAAGTAGGTGGTGGAAGGCAGAGAGATGAGAGCTGAGGGAAGGGAAGCCACTACAAGCCCTGCCCTTGCTATTTGATACAGTAGCAAAACATGAAGTTGCCGAGTTGACACAATCTTGACCACCACAGTCCACCCCTTGTCAACTTGGCATCTGAACATATCTCCCCTTAGCATCCATAGTCTCTGAAGGAATACAATTACAAAGTCATATCTAACATGACATAACACACATACAACTGAAAATGCATTAGCCCACTCACATCTTGTTTTATATATACTATACATAATACAGCATGTAATATATACCATATATAACACATGAAATATGTATTTATATATAAACTAAAATAGCTGATACACACATACAAAGCAGAAATACTCGTAACAATTATAGTCCTCATTTCTGCAGCTGGTCACATGGCCGTAACTGGTATTTAGAACTACCTTCTTCTAGAACCCATTCTGTATTCCCTTCGCCCTCAGCAAGCACCTCAGCTGGTCATGGTTCCTTGCCTGGTGAGGTGACCCAAACCTTCACTCCTGAAGGGTCTGGGCTATTAACAGTCATTTTGGAATTGGGTTGCTATAGTTTTCCATTGACTTTAATCACAAGACATGATAGTACTAAGAGGCATGCTAATGGATCTCCTGCATTACAAACATGCTCTTCTTTACCTCTGTTATGTAATGTTAATCCAATTTCATCTTCATAGTCAGGATCAATCACACCAGCAAGTATTGTAACTCCCTTCTTTGTCTGTTGATCCAGAGGCACAAAGAGCCCAAAATGGCCTGGTGGCAATTTTAGCTTCCAGTTCAATGGAATCGTTGATGTGTCTCCAGGTGGCAGCATTCCTCCCTTTGGAACTAAGACATTTAACCCTGCAGAGCATAACGTCATGGGGACAGGAAGCAAAAATCTTTCAAGTGGGTCACTAGGGGTAACAGTGGGTGGTGCTACTTGCATTTCTACCCCTTGATTCTTGGACCCATAAGTCCTGGCTGTGGGAAAAACAGCATCACATATCGGATGATGGTTTAGAGCATATACAGCCTCCTGGAGAACATTTCCCCAACCCTGCAAGGTATTGCCACTTACCTAGCAGCACAATTGTGTCTTTAGGAGGCCATTCCATTGTTCTATCAAGCCAGCTGCTTCAGGATGGCAGGGAACATGGTAAAAACCACTGAATTCCATGGGCATGGGCTCATTGCCACACTTCATTTGCTGTGAAGTGAGTCCTTTGATCAGAGACAATGCTGTGTGGGATACCATGGTGGTAGATAAGGTATTCTATAAGTCCAAAGATGGTAGTTTTGGCAGAAGCATGGTGTGCTAGGAAAGTAAGTCCATATCCAGAATAAGTATCTATTCCAGTGAGGACAAAATGGTTTCCTTTTCATGATGGAAGCGGTCCACTGTAATCGACTTGCCACTGTGTTGCCAGCTGATTACCTCAAGCTACAGGGCCGTATCAGGGACTCCGTGCTGGTCTCTGCTGCTGGCAGACTGGGCACTCAGCAGTGGCCATAGCCAAGTCAGCCTTGGTGAGAGGAGGTCCAGGTGGTTGGGCCCATGCATAATCCCCATTCCTGCCACCATGGCCATTTAGTTCATGAGCCCACTGAGCAATGACAGGGGTAGCCGGGGAAAGAGGATGACTGGTTCCCACAGAATACATCATCTTATCCACTTGACTGTTAAACTCATCCTCTGCTGAGGTTTCTCTTTGATGAACGTTCACATGAGACACAAATATCTTCTCTTCTTTGGCCCATTCAGAGAGCTCTATCCACATACCTCTTCCCCATAAATCCTTGCCTCCAATTTTCCAATCATGTTCCTTCCAAGTCACTGACCAATTGACCAAGCCACTGGTTACAGCCAATGAATCAGTATACAGCTGCACAGCTGGCCATTTCTCCTTCCAAGCAAAATGAACAACCAGATGCACTGCTCAAAGTTCTTCCCATTGAGAGGATTTGCTTTCTCCACTGTCCTTCAGGGAGGTCCCAGACAGGGGCTATAGTGCTGCTGCTGTCCACTTCCAAGCAGTGTCACCTTATTGTGCAGAACCATCTGTAAACCAGGCATGAGTTTTCTCTTCCACAGGCAGCTGGTCATAATGAACTCCCCAAGGAGGCCATAGGTATAAACTTGGAGATAGAAGGTAATGTTACAGGAGTGGAGACCATGGGCATTTGGGCCACTTCCTCATGTAACTTACTTGTGCCTTCAGGTCCTGCACGGCCCAATCTCATGTATACCCCTTCCATTTAATAATGGATTGCTGCTGTGCTCGTCCAACTTTATGACTTTGTGGGCCACACAACACCCAGTTCATGATAGGCACCTCAGGATGCATGGTAACTTGGTGTCCCATGGTTAAGGTTCAGTCTCTACTAAGACCCAGTAACAAGAGAAAAGCTAATTTTCCAAAGGAGTGTAGTTACCTGCAGAGGATGGCAGTGCTTTGCTCCAAAATCCTAAAGGTCTGTTCTGTGATTCACCAATAGGGGACTGTCCAAAGACTCAAACAGCATCTCCCTCAGCCACTGACACTTCAAGCACCATTGGATTAGCTGGGTCATATGGCTCAAGTGGCAGAACAGCCTGCACAGCGGCCTAAACCTATTGCAGAGCTTTCTCTTGTTCTGGGCCCCACTCAAAAGTAGCAGCCTTCTGAGTCATGTAATAAGTAGGCTGAAGGAGCACACCCCAATTCCAATGAGGAATATGTTGCCTCCAAACCCAGAGACCTACTAGGCGCTGTTCCTTTTTTTTAGTTGTCAGAGCAGCCAGGTGCAGTAACTTATCCTTCACTTTAGAGGGAATATCGTGATATGCCCCACACCACTGGACCCCTAGGAATTTCACTGAGTTGGAAGGTGCCGGGGATTAATTTCCCACCCTCTAGTATGCAAATATTTAAGGAAGTCCAGAGTCACTGACACTTCTTCCTTATGAGGTCCAATCAGCATAATGTCATCAACATAATGGGCCAATGTCACATCTTGTGGAAGAGAGAAACAATGAAGTCCCTGTGGACTAAATTATGATCTGGGGCTGGAGAGTTAATGTAGCTCTGAGGCAGGCAAGTGAAAGTATTTTGCTGGCCTTGCCAGCTGAATGCAAACTGCTTCTGGGGTCCTTTGAACCAGGTATGGAGAAGGCATTAGCCAGGTCAGTAGCTGTATACCAGTCTTCTTGAATTAGTGTCCGTGCAGAGCCTCTGCCGGATCCACTACTGTAAGCATGCTCACCTTGTCTTTGTTGATTGAGTGCAGCCACTTGACCCCTACCACCATGGGGTCCAGTGGTCCAATCCACCCCATGGTAGTTAGGGGTCTCAATTCAGTTAGGGCCGCTCCCACTGTCGTATCTGAGTTACATAAAATGGCAATCACTGCAGTCTTCAAGGATCCTGGAACTTCCTTCACAAACTTGTTTCTCACAGTTGTGGTAAAAGGTGTGTCCTCTGGGCATTCTATGTGTGAATTTAAAGGTCTAACCTGATAAATCCACTCTAGCATGCCAATTTCCTTAACCCTTTAGATATTTTCTTCTACTGTATACCAAGACTGGTCTGGCAGTTCGATGTGATTTGGTTTAGGCCACACATTACCCATGCTTCAGCAATCCAGCCAAACTATTAGATCCTTTCCTAATTTTTCAAGCTGAAACACTGAATGAAGAATCTGTGCTCAGTGAACCCATGTCAATAAATGCAGACTGATCCATCTTTATGTTCCTTGCACCATCATCTCACACCCTCAGCAGTCATTCCTTGCATATTCTCAGGTTTCTGTTTGTATGTATTAGAAAAGTCAAGGGGTTCCTTTGGAGTATAGTATGTCTCTTCCTGGGCCACTCTTTGTACTTCATGTTTTGGGGCTAGCTGGGACTTAGGTCTAGTTACAGGCATAGAAGCCAAAATCAGTAGTGTGAAATTGTTTTTAGAACCCTCGGCATGGTCTTGTAAAGCATCTGCCTTAGGCCAGGGGCTCTTCAGAGGCAGCTGGGCTACAACTAATCTCATTAGATTGGAGGGGAGGGGAAAATGGCTTTTCTGGGCAGGGTGGGTTAGCAGACAAACACAAAGTAATCCCTTCACCTGAGCGTGGTTCTGCTGGCGGGAGTGATTCACTGGATGTTAGAGGCTTAGTGTCTCCAGCTTCCTTATTATCTGCCCATACGTCCCCATTCCAAGTTTCAGAGTACCATTTTTTCCCAATCAATGACCTCGCTTTAACTCCAAATACCTCTCAAGATTGCCAATTGAGCTGGCGTTGAAATTCCACCACGCTAAGTATTTTGGTTTGGTTTTCAGAGTATTGGCTCTGCCATTACAGGTAATGAGGTTTCTTTTAAAGCACAAGTGGAAGCTTTGAGGTCTGTTACACACAGCATGAGAGCTTTGATTCCAAAGCCTTAACCTCATGTCTCTCTTTTTCCAGTCTGTCTAATGCAAGTAGGACCAGTCAATCAACTTCCTTATACTTCTCATCCTCACATAATTTCCAAAAGTTATCACACATGTTTTCACCCTGAGCATCACCTTTCACCAATATCTGATCTATTGGTGGTGGTATTTTGTGGATGACCGCCAACTCAGCCCATGGACTAGTGTGGTACTCTTAACTGCTCAAAGCAGAGTCATCAACAGTGTTAATACCAGCCAGACTTGAGAACCACTTGAAAAGTTTCATTTTACAGTTGTGTTTCCCTAGAACCACTCCTGGTACTGAAAGTTACATTTTAATCTGGAATGCCAGAGGTCCTTCATAAAAACTCAGTGATATGTGCCACAGAATCCTGTACAGTGTCCCAACCTTTAGAAATCTGTAAAAACTTCACTTCCTAGAAACTTGCTTCCAGTTGGGTAAACCCACTAATGCCAATTAAGAGGACAGTATGATAATTCCTTTGTCTGCCTTTTCAGGGTCCTATAAAATGACAGAAACAGAGCTGATAGGGGAGCTTGGCCATTTTGGATGTTGGTCCAATGCAGCTCTGCTGGCGGGAATAAAGCCCCTTCCTCTTATAAACACAGGTGTTTGGGTGATTCTTACTCTCCGACAGTCCTCATTTTTATTTCTTCCTACAACAGTACCAAATTGTCTTAGGTTGCGTTTTCTAGGGAAGCAAAACCAGTAACACGTGTATATACAAGGAAAGATTTATATACAAAGTTCAATGAAGGATTTACATATACAAAGGAAACGCTCACACAACTGTAGAAGCTGAATATCCCAAGTCCTGGCCCAAGCCTCACATGGCCATAGGGGCTGGTGAATCCAAGGTCAGCAAGTCAGAGACCAGAGTTCTAGATCATTAATTGTGTAATTTGCTGGATCCCAAGCTGGCAGTGAGCCTGCAAGGTCTCTACTGACTCATGGAGCTGCAGAGGCTGGAACCCAGGATCAGCAGGTAAGGGAACAGGACTCTTGAAGCGCCAGCTGAAGAGCTAATGAATCCAACCACTGCTAGCTCAGGTCCAGGACATGCCAAAGAGAGCGGGAGCTGCTGGCAACATGAGCACACAGGAAGTAAGTGGTGCAGCGTGGAGAGACGTGAGCTGAGGGGAAGGAAGCCCCCACAGGCCCTGCCCCTGTCCCTGCCACTTGATACAGCAGCCAAACATGAAGTTGCCAAGTTGACACAGTCTTGGCCACCACAGTACCCAAATTCAGCATGGACTAGAGCCAGGACGCTTTGAGTTCCTGGCCACCTCCTGTCACCCTGTGGATGGAGATTCAGGTCCTTTTGCAGCACTCAGCAAACTATATAGCCTGTGGACCAGATGTAGCCTGGTACCTATTTTGATTATGGTCTGTGGACTCCGAATGGATTTTACATTTTTAGACAGTTGAGAAGAAACCAAAAGTAGAATAATACTTTGAGGCACATGAAAACTATATGAAGTTCAAATTTTAGTGTTCAAAACCCAAACCCATTGTTGTCCAGTCAATTCCACCTCACAATAACCATACAGGAGAGAGTAGAACTGCCCCATAGAGTTTCCACGGAGCACTTGGTAAATGCACACTGCTGAGCTTTTGGTTAGCAGCTATAGCTCTTAACCACTGCACCACCAGGGTTTCCTCAGTGTTCATAAGTAAAGCCGTGTTGGAACACAGGCACCCTTATTTGTCTACATAGTGGCTATGGCTGTACCAGCTGAACTGAGTAGATGTGACAGAGGCTATGTGGCCCAGGAAGCCTAAAAAAATATTTACTATCTGGACCCATGGAAACACTGGTGGCATAGCGGGTTAAGTGCTATGTCTGCTAACCAAAAGGTTGGCAGTTCAAATCTAGCAGTCACTCCTTGGAGTGACTATGGGCCAGTTCTACGGTGACCTCTAGTCTCACTATGAGTTGGACCCAACGGGATGGCAGTGGGTTGTGTTTATCTGGCCCTGTCCAGAGACAGTTCTCTGACACCTGGCTTATCTTTAAAAAAAAGAGATAATGACTCTTCCATTACGGTTCTTGTGAGGATTTAAAGAATACAAGAGAAAATACGATGCTATGTAGAATACGCAGGTGTTTGAAAAATGATTCCTTTCAATCAAGCCTGGTATTTTAACCTTATCACACCCCTTAAAACAGTTGTTTTTGCTTCCAAATGACTTTGATGCACAATACAGAATATTTGCATAGTCAAGCAGATGGACATTCCAGATGTACATTCTTAGAAGTACTTTTCATTATTGAACCTATCAGAAATGTATAAAGATTAGTTTAAATTTAAACATAGCTCATTAATTTGATAAGCCTTTCACACACAGTATAGAAATTACGTAGATGACTTAAATAATTTATAAGTGTTTTAAGAGTAACAGCATAATGGTTGGAAAACATAATGCTCAAAAATGTTCTCAGCAATCCAGAGGATGACACTGCAGTAACAAGCTTCTCTGGAGAGTTGTTCTTAGGATAATTTTTTATGCTCATCTGGCCACTAGAGAGCACTCTGAGACTAACAAACCTTGGTCTACACACCCAGGTTTCAGTTTGAACTCTGGCCTTTGTTGACTGTGGGTCTTTGTTTTTGGTCACTGCGCCATCTACCTACCAGCGGCCACTTACAAAGCTATCAGGACTGATGGATGGGTCTTGTGAAGCTTAGTGATCTGTTGCAGCGATAATGAAGTATTCTGAAGCCCAGATAACATTTTATTCTGTCACTATGGTTTTCTGCCTCTGGTGACATCACAGAATTTGTACTGCTTTCCACAGTATTTCTAAGTCAAGCATCTGAACTAAGGTCCTGGTTTCGTTATTGCTTGTACCCTTCTTTGCCAGACTGAATTTTTCTCAAAGAGAAAATATTGCTGGATATTCATCCCAGTGCACAAGATAATTTCAGGTTCTCACGCTGTAGTTCATCCAAAGCCAGTTTAAAATGGTGAAGAGATTTTCCAGGCTAAGAACTGCAGTTCAAAAGAACAGTTCTTCAGTGTGTTTGAAAGACCCTTGGCTACATTTTTTGATGTTTCATCAGCAGTTTGCACTGATACACTTTCCATTGTTATTACAACTTAGCCATACCACAGTGCGTTGTACCAGCAAGACTATCATGTTTCCTAAAGGCTGTACAGCTCTGTGACATAAGAATAGCAAGTGAGCAAATAAGCTATTAACACAGACTTTCAAGAAATACAGTCCTCTGGGTTTCACAGGGAGCCACAAATATGAAAACATATTTTGATGTTTTCTGGACTGTTCTTCTTGTGCTCTTAAAAATGTTTCACTGCTGCTGAGCCAAGTGTGTACCTCTAAAAGCATGCACAGTGAAAAACTCAAGCATCTCAGGTACTGCTGATTTGTGTGTACAGCAGGAGGCTGAGATTCTGTTTGGATGGAGAAGGGGAAGTTCTTCGTGGTGTGCACTGTGAGTAGTAGTGGCCTTCAGCTGGGCTTTGGCCCACCAGCATTGAGGTCCAGCTGTGAGTCGAGAAGAATCCACTTTTCTGACTACTGCTAGGGAGCATTTGCCAGAGCCATTCCATTCTGATATTACTGTTTACATCAAAGAAAAATCAAACACATCAGTTCTAGCCTTGATTTCTAAACCTAACTGAGGTGTTCATAAAGACAGGTTCACAGGGGGAGTTCTATGATGTTTGAAAGAATCCTAAATAATTTCTCCCCTTCTTGAATGACACTTGACTTTCAAGTAGAGTTCTGCATGTGAAATGTCACTTCCATCTAATAATAGCCTGCTTAATGTGCCACTAAAATCACTAATAGAATTTTCCATATTTTTGTAAAACTAAGATTGTTCTTCTATACGACTGCCTGGCTTACAAAGCTTGGTTAGACTGTTATAATCAAAATGGACTGCTTCATATGAAATCACATTATAAAATGTAAACTCGCTGTCTCACCTTTTGCCACCATGGACCATTTGTGACATTACATAAGAATAGCAAGTGAGCAAATAAGCTATTAACAAGGACTTTCAAGAAATATAGTCCTTTGGGTTTCACAGGGAGCCATGAATATGAAAACATAAAAGAGTGGTAGGCCAGACAAGAAGTTTATGCAGGGTTATGTGCATTATTATGTAGATACTGTGGGTTTACAGCAGCCACGCTTACTTTTTTTACTATCAGTCTCTAAACCACAGCCAACCACTTTCCTCTCCAGTCATAGAGGGGTATGGCCTGCATGATTTCAATTATTGTCTTCATGTGATATTTCTCCACCATTACCCATTGCCATTGAGTCAATTCAGACTTATAGTGACCCTATAGGACAGAGTACAACTGCTCCACAGAGTTTCCAAGGAGCACCCAGTGGATTCGGTCTCCTGACCTTTCGGTTAGCAGACGTAGCACTTTACCACCTATGCCACCAGGGCTTCCATGATACTTCTAGCGTAGGTGAAAAGATAGAATTTCAGCTAAAAGGTAATGTTATTTATGGGATTTCCACAATGACTGAATTAAACAGTACAAATAAGAAAGATGATATACATGTGTATGTGTGTGTTACCAAGTTTCACATGCAGACACTCCATGATTCTTGGGAGCTTGATTATGATATGTATACGTTAACATTTGATAATTAAGGAGCGGAAGAGACAGCACTCACTTTTCCTTGTCCAGGCTTGGTCACAGTCTAGAACAAATTTGATTTCCTTAGATAGACCCCAGGGCTGTTGGCTGTGCAGGATTACAGTGGGTGATATCATGGATTGAATTGTGCCCCCAGAAACAAACATTTTCAGTCGTAACCCTCATACCTGTGGACACTATTCCAATTGGGAATAAGGTCTTGTTTGTTATGTTAGTGAGACCACCTCAGTGTAGGGTAAGTTTTAAGTCAGTCATTTTTGAAGTATGAAAAAGCAGATTCCCCAAAACCAAACCCACTGCCATCAAGTTGATTCCAATTCACAGTAACCCTATTGGACACAGTGGAGCTGCCCCACAGAATTTCAAACGAATAGCTAGTAGATTTGAACTGCCAACTTTCTGGTTAGCAGCTGTAGTACTTAACCATTCCATCACACAGAAAAAAGCAAACATGAGTAGAGGAAAGGCAGGTGTCACATAAAAATCAACAAGGCATGCAGAGAAAAATCCTAGAGAAGCTGAAACAAGGATTCTTGCCACCTCTGCCCCAGGGGACAGAGAGTCTTCCCCCTGTCACCCTGAATATGGACTTCTAACCTCTGAAGTAAACTTGTTTGTTAAAGCCCCTCACCTATGGTATTTCTGTTACAGTAGCACTAGTTAAATAAGATAGGCAACTTTTTTTTTTAATTTAATATGACTGAGTGAAAATGTTCATTCCCATATAAATTTACATGCCCACCTACATGCAGCTTCCACTGCTCTCCCTGTCCGG
Organism: Heterohyrax brucei; assembly: GCA_028571685.1. Lineage (NCBI taxonomy): Eukaryota > Metazoa > Chordata > Mammalia > Hyracoidea > Procaviidae > Heterohyrax > Heterohyrax brucei. Next base: position 381,086 of record CM053156.1, read on the forward strand.
TGACAGCACACTATTCCTCTCTGCTCCATACATATCTCATCCTCCCAACAGTCTCTTTTCCCCTCCTCTCCACCCACTCTCCTTCCTCCAGCCTGAGATCAGCAGGATGATATCATAAAATAGGAAACTTTTTATACTCAAGGCTGAGATGTGAATGATTCTGCAGTCTTTTATATTTTGTACTTGTTTCAAAAAAACAAGTCACGGGATAAACTGAATGTTGTCCTTAAGGGAAGTACGAATGAAGACAGTAAGGGTTCCCAGTGACTATAAATTACTTCCTAAGTGGGTCTAACAACTTTTTTAAAGTAGAAGACACAATAAGTCATGTTCTATTTTGATACAGCTATTTTATTATCTTAAATTGCTATTTAACTCGGGAATATTGGTCAATGTTACGTTATTTTACGTTCTCTTGGGCAGAAAGGTTAGGTAAGGAAGGACTGACTCAGCTCAGGTTTAGTATAGTACTTTCTGCTGAGGCTTTCAATGAAGAACTATGGTTTGAGTCCCTGACTCTGAGACAGGGTCTGAGCAGTATGTATAACCTGGAAAAAAATCTTTCCAGATCAGCTGTGTGAAGTGGAGTGAGCTGAGTAATTTTTCTAGGCCACTATTTCATCATCTGTAAAAATAAGGGGCTAGACTCAGTGATTGCTAAGGTCAGTTCCAGCTCTGCAAATTCTAGACTGTGAGAAAATGTTTGACTTCTGAAAGAACATGTTCTTGGGTTTCTATACAAAAGAGCCCTGGGTCTATTTGTGTGTGACCTTCTGTTATTCTGGCTTTCTTAATGAAGCCGAGCTTATTCTTCAGGAAAACAGCTCAGCTCCTGAAGTCCTTGGTGTGATTCTAATGCTGTGTAAGTATCAATTTTTCTTGCTGGATAGTGGTTATTTTAACCAATGTAACCACCAAACTATTCACTTTCTTTATCTTTCAGGAAAGCAAGTCAGGCTGAGAGTTTGGCAAGTAGCCAGACTATCCATCAAGTTTGTCACAGGAGGATGTGCATAGCTGTTAGATCAGAACAGATTTTAAATCCTAATTCCTTCCAAGTGATCACGAGAAGGTACTTACATTCTCGAATTCTTTGTTTCCTCATCTGTAAAACCAACAATATTCACTCACTCATTTGCTTTATCCCCCGACTTTCACTTTCAGGGTTCATTTGAAGATAGTATTACTAGCATCAAAGTATCTCCAAATGCTTCACAGCTGACAGCTCTCTACCTTTTATCATCTTTTGAATTGTCTATCAAACCTTGCAGCAGACACAGGTTATTAAAAATGGGATCTTTGGAAGACCTTAAGCTTGCAATTACCCTGTTCTCCACCTCGTACTGTTTCGGAGCTGAGAATTTCTAAACAGTATTAAAAGTTACTCATACAGAGTAGACTTTCTTCCTTATTTTCTGTAGCAGATTACTTGCCTGTAGCAGATTACTTTTTAACCTCATAGCATTAATAACAGATCTCTGTTGTCATGGCAGGGCCATGGATGCCACCCTCAATAGACGCATACATGGGGAACTGCAATACTAAAATACATTGTTTGATTTGAAAAAAATAAAATGTTTGATTTTTATTTTCTTATTAGAGAAGATTATCCCTAGTAAGCACTCTAGGTATCTGACGGAAGACACAGCATGTAAAGGAGGTTATAACAGCCATTCACCTCCAAATGCATTGTAACAAGGGCTTTCATTTACACTGATTCTTAGGCAGTCACCTGGTTCAGCAGTTAAAGTACAAAATGAGCAGTGACTTTATATCCTGAACTACAATACGTTGCTGATTACCCTTTTAGTAGAGTCCATATGACCCCAGAGTAGAGGGTCTAATTTAATGAGATCTTTAATATTTCTATAAAACCACAATCTGATAAATTCGCTTTTGGTAGGCACTTTTACAAAACTAGAATAAGTGACTGTTCCACATGAAGCACTATCTTTTCTTGTACAATACTGAAAGCCTACATGCTGTCTGACAAATTTGAATTTTAAAACGTAAGAATGATTGGCACCTGGTAACTTACACAGAAACTTGTATTTTGTACTTGTGTTTTTCTTTCAAGAAATGGTAAGACACCTAATTTCCATCAACTTCAACCAGGTATGTATGAAAGAGGCCTCAAGTTCAGCTCTGTAGAGGAAAAGCAAGTCATGTGAAGTGCTGACACCATGAAGAAGCAGACAGACTTCCCAACTGAGTATTTCTGGCCTCAATTCTGGTAGCAAAGATGGTCAGTTTGAGGCCAAGTTCAACATTTTGCACACATCTTGTAACTCTTTTTACCCTTTTTTCCTTGGCTCACCAACCCCTGTCACTTATCAAATGTCTCTCCAGGCCTATTTCCCGTGATGAGAAAAGAAACATATTTTTTTTGCAAATAATGTGCCCACATACATGATGCACTTATATACATAATTCACAGACTAGGAAATTACTAGGAATTACTAGGAAAATAATGTGTATTGGGTTGCTCATCTGGCCAAAAAAAAATACATATATATATATATATATATATAATGTGTACATCATTTACATAAAAATGTGCTAGAAAGGGATAACTAGAATTTTCGGATGAAGACTTTTCTTTTATGTGTTAGATGCTCTGAAAAATCAGACAAATTGGGATTATCTTCTGTCACAGTGAAACCTATGAGACCCATAATTCTACAGGACTGCCCTGTTTTTCTGGGTCACTCAAGTTTTCTGCCTTTGATAGGGTCCAGTCTTACCACTTTTCTACTGTTTTCTATTAGTGGAAAATATTTGCATTTTTCTGCTCTCAGAAGTTTCTGCCTTATACAGCTTTTGCAGGTGTCACTGTAATTTATTTATTTGGTCAACAAACATTTGTTCAAAAGTATAATGAAAATCCTGACTTGATAGAATAGTCTTTTCTCAGTCTTTTCCTTGAGCATGAACTGACCTCATGCTCTTACATAAACATTTATAGATTATAGTATTTAAATTATCTTTTATTGTATAATTCTAATTTTCTGGTGGTTTAGCAGGTTCCACTCATTTATGGTTTAAACAATTCTCCTTAACTAGGATTGCTGACTGGAAATACAAACAATTTTTCTTTTGAAAAACAATGTAAGTGGTACTTAGCCTAAGTGCAGTTGCTAAAAGAACTTTCGGATCCTGATGGCCACAGAATTAAGAACAAAGGTGTTCTAACAAGCAACTTATCCCACAATTTATCCACTTACGACGTAACTGAGACAGCAATATGTTCATTTATTGAGCCTTTATTTGTGGCAAGGGAGAGAGGAGAGTTCTAGGTAAGAAATAGTTTGTTCAGGCAAGAAATAGTTTGTCTTGTTCATTGTAGTAACCCCAGTACCTGTAACACAGTACAGAATTAATGAAAATCAAGTGAATGAATATTGGTTATTTTACAGATGAGAAAACAAAGACTCCAAGAATGTGTGTACCTTCTGATAGTCACTTGGAGGGAATTAGGATTTAAAGTCTTGTTGGATGCAATACCTATGCCTTTCCTCCCACAATAAACACAATGTATAGACTGGCTACTTCTCAGACTGACCTGGTTTCCCAGCTTAGCACATCCTTCGCCGTGAGTCAGACCCAACTCCATAGCAATGGGTTTAGTTTTTTTTTTCCCCCTTGGTATGGAGAGGAGCTGGGAGAAGTGCTCAGCAGAATCTTGGTAGAGCAGATACCCACGACTGCCATCAAAATCCCTTCCTCGGCAGCCCTCGTACGCATCTTACTTTGACTGCTGTCTTTTTAATTTGGATCCCCACCTCTGAATTCCTGAACTATTCCAGGCCAAGCTAGAGATCAGGTATAGGTAACCTACCTGCCTATAAATAGAGGAACCAAGCGAGGCAAAGCCTGTGATAGTAATCTTTATGGGTGCTGATGTGTTTCCCCTTATGTGAAGCCTTCTATCCTTGCTGGAGGAAATGCAATCTAAATAGAGTTGAAAACATAAGAAACTTCTGTATGTAGGTGGATAAAATACTCAAAAACCAAAATACAAGGTAGTAACAAGAAAGATTTAACATCTACAGTGACACTTGGTATTATAAGTTGTTAATAAGCTAGATATACCATAAGATATATTTCTCCCTTGGTTGCCTCGCTTTGCTATTGGTGTAGAACATTAGAAACCTCAAGTTCTGATACTATGAATCAGAGTTTCCTATATTATGAACGATGTCATCTTTGAGATGAGAGACTTTTAGTGAAATGCAGGAACATTCAGGGTATGTCTTTGCAGCAAGCACGATCTTGAATTTATTGCAGAGGGGAGTATGTGTGTTGACCAAAATGGAGAATGATGACAAGTACTAAATTAGGTATGACAGTCTTTACGGAACACAGAAAGGGAGAAAGCGTAATAATGTTGTGGTTGAAGGGTCAGCAACAGTTAGTGATGTATTAGCTATAGGTTGGTAAGAAGATACGGAACTATGAAGATTCAAAGACTATACACGGCAGGACAAAGTGGTTTGGGGAGGGGGATATAGTAAGTTTTAGTGGAACAAGACAGCCAAATAAAATTAACTTGACATTAAAAATCATCTTCATCTCTATAGCTCTCTCAAGTCTGAGTTTTAACAAAGAATAAAAATATGTACAGTAACGATAAAGTATTTTCCCTCTATGCTTTCCCAGCATTCACTAAGGACAGTACATAATTATTGAATCTACAGGTTGGACCACGGAGATGAAAAACGATGTGTCTGTTGTTGTGAGAGATTAGATAGAACCAACTATTTATTGTCATCATTCTTCCTCAGTTCGGCTACATTAACAGTTACCACGGTTTTGTTTGGATTGGCAGCTCCGATCTGGAATGTTCCGAACTCACAATTATTACAGTAGCTATTATTTATGTAGTGCTGACAGTATCCTCAAGTCCCTTGTGTAAAACAGGAGTTCTTTTGTCATTCTCAGTGCAGGAAACAGTGTTCCACCAGATTCAGGCAACAGAAGGCTGAACAGAGCAACCAAATTCTAGAAAACCAAATTTGCTTTCTTGGGGTAAATGACCTCAGATGTGGCACTTTTCTGCTGCCCTATGCCGTTTTTTTGATCTCTTTAACATGTGCAACTGAACGTGCACCATTTTTATCGTCGACAACTTTTATCAGCGGTAGTTCCAGGCGGGGTTTGTGTGAGGCAAGGTGGCAGGTGACTGCCTTTGCGGTAGCATACTCAAGCGAATACCTCAGATCTTTCTGCGTCTTCCGAATAGAAACCACAATGACCTACCAACCACGCTGTGCTCTATGAAAGTGTGGAACGCCATCAGTCATGATTGCCCGGAGGACACAGCGACACAGCAGGCTCGTTCGAGACTAAAGCCAGGCCCCTCATTCCAGTCCCTTACAGTTTCGTGCGGGTCATCTCAGACTCGCATGTAATTTATAGCAACGGCTTTAAGTAGTTGAACGGACTCAGACGGAAAAAAAAAATCTCATCACTAACAAAAACAATCCATCTCTTATTTAGACATCTAAAAAATACAGACGAAAAAAGTCAAACCCTTGGGAGCGGGCAGTCCACCCCGCGCCCCGAGGGGGCACGAAGCACCGCCCACGGGGGAGGGCGGGCCGGCGAGCCCCGAGACGCAGCGCCGCAGCCCCGGGGTGGGTTCGCTGGCAGTCGGCGTCGGCGCCACTCCACTGCGGCGGAGAACGGTCGCGGGCGCCAAGCCGACGCGTCCACAACGGCAAACACCAGCCGGCGGAGCACCCGGCCCCACGCGAGAGCAGCCGCCCGGCCCCGGACGGCAGCCGCTCCCGGAAGTGACGCTGCCGGCGCCGGCCTTCTCCCTCCAACCAGCGGCCGGCTTGGGCAGAACCCCGCCCGGCGCGCCGACTTCCGGCGCCGGGCGCCCCGCCCACCCCCCGACTTCCGCTCCCTGCGGGCGCGCGGGCTGGCCGCCGCAGGGGACGGGCGGGCGCCGGGGCGCGGGTCGGGTCGGGAGGCCGCGCTGTCCGCGCCCACCGGGCTTCGCTGCGCCACGGGCGCCGCCGGGAGCGCTGGTCGCGCGGGAGCTCACGGTTGTCGCCTTCGCCCAGGTTAACTTCACAGCTTTTTCTAACTTTTCCTGCGCTAGAAGGAGAGGTGGGTCTTTCTGTGGAGAGTCTGAAAATTGAAGTCTCTGCTTGCGTTCCCGTGTGGGATGAAAATGCATCCGAATTCGAGGTGTTGACAGCAGGGTGGGCTCTGCTTATGTAACTTTTAATATCTCGCTGTATGTTTTTTCCTTTTCAAAACGGATGATTACTCCAAGTAATCTGTGTTTTTTATTGCACCAGCTCTACTGGCTTCTTTCCAAAGGGGTGCGAGGTTCTCCCGGCTCCTGCAGACTTGCTGACTCTCTTCTGTTTGTACTTTTGATTCGTGGCCTCCGTCCAGCTTGTTAAAACAACAGCAGCTAAGGAGGCCGCCCGACACTTTTGGTCTTCAGTTTTTCCCCTGGTCTTTGTCTTGGTCAGGGTTACTTAAAAAGCCATTATTTCTCTTAATTAAAACATTATTATGTGAGTTCGTTTTTTCAAATTTATTACAAACGTACAGATTAGATTCCAGGTGCCTGACGTGTGTGCCTTTAATAAAGAGTTTCTTTTGATTATTTTGTGATGTATACAATTATCTGTGGAAGTCCTGCTGGTGTAGTGGTTAAGTGCATCCTGTGCTAGCCAAAAGGTCTGCAGTTGAAATCCACCGAGAACTCCTGGGAAAACTCTGTGGAGCAGTTCTACTCTGTCATGTAGGATTGCTATGAATCATTTATCTGTGGGCTGCATGCTTAAAAAATGTTAGGTAAACCTTGCCAGAGTTATAAAAATTCTGATGTAAAACTTGAGTCTCTGTAGAGAACAGCCTGCGTTGTTGTGTTCGTTGGCAGTATTCCTCCTAGTAAACCTCTCACTATGAATCGGAAACCACTGGACAGCGCAGGTTTGGTTTGGGGGTTAGTAAACCTCTCTTTCTGTGGTTTGAAGTCTGTTTCATTGGCTCGCCTGCCCCAGGGCGCAGACCTGCAACGGTTTGAGCTCCCAGGGGCTACATCTAGTACTTGAGCCAGAGTTTCCGGCTTCTCTTTCTAAGGCTGGATTTCAGTCGTTACAGGACTTAAGCATCAGAGAGAGGTAAAGTGCCCAGTGACTGTCCTTGTATTCCTGTATTTCCTGTATGTTCCTTTCCTTCTTTTCCCCCACCCCTGGTCCCCCTCACCCTGTTTTCCTCCAGTACTTCTGTTCTCTTGCTGTTGAGTGAATCCCAACTCATAGCAACCCTATAGGACATAGTAGACCTGACCCATAGGGTTTCCAAGAGTGTCTGGTGAGTTTGAACTGCCAGCTTTTTGGTTAGCAGCCTGAGCTCTTAACCGCTGGGCCATCAGGGCTCTACAGTTCTATTCAGTACATACTTGTTTGTCACCTACAGAAATTAGTGGATGCTGATATTTAAGGTGGAGACCCTGGTGGCATAGTGGTTAAGTGTTACATCTGCTAACCAAAAGGTTGGCAGATGAAATCCACCAGGTGCTCCTTGGAAACTATGGGGCAGTTCTACTCTGTCTATAGGGTTGCTGTGAGTCAGCATCAACTCGACAGCAGTGGGTTAACACTTAGGGTAGATGGGAGACCAGTCCAGTCTTGCATGCAGCACGGAAAGAAGACTGGCACGCACATCAGAACTTGGACAGCATTATCACTGGGTAAAGGAGACCTGGTGGCATGGTGTGTGGGTGGTTGGAGCTCACCAGCCATTCCTCAGGAGAAAGATGTGGCAGTCTACTTCCTGAAGATTACAGCCTTTGAAATCCTATGGGATGGGTCTGCTCTGTTCTTGTAGAGTTCCTATGAGCTCAGATCTCCTGAAGGAGCAATGTGCTTGTATTGTTTGTTTTTAAATCATGGATAACCATCGATCCCTATATTCACGAGTTCACTGCTCCCTTGTCTTAGGCAAGCAGGGCTGCACTTCCCAGTAGCATAAGCTTGAAGTCTAAAGCTTGAAGCAGAAGTTTTGGAAAAACCTCACCCTGCTTTAGACCTGTTCAGGATTTCCCCTCAGTGGTGTGTATGTGGTTCCTGTATGTCCTCCCCCTTTGTCCTTGTTTCCTCTCTTTTGAAAGGGTCCCCTTCATGGGCTCTCCCTGTTGGAGAGACCGCTTGTGCCCACAGTGACACAAGGCCTTGTTATTGAAACCTTGCCTTAGTAATAGCAATTGATGCTTTGTAGTGTTTTTGCATTTCATTTGTGACTCAAGGTTGCTTACTGCTGTTCCAATATGGGCAAGTTAAAGGGAAAGGAAAGGAACAGATTATCTGGTTAATATGAAAATTTGGACAACTGGACATTTTTTCTTTAGCATCCAACCAACATGCGTAATAATTGGGTGTGATTCAGGGTAAGTTACGTGTATTCTCTGAATGTCTGTTCTTCACCTTAGCTAGTAATAAGGCTTGAATGAAATGACACATGTAAATTTTAAGAGTGTCTGGCATATTTTAAAACTAGAACACCAAACCTGTTACCACTGAGTTGATTCCAACTCATACCTGCCCCACAAAGTTTCTAAGGAGTATCTGATAGGTTGAAACTGCTGACCTTTTGATTAGCAGCTGTAACACTTAACCACCATGCCACTAAGGTTTCCATATTTTAGATGATCAATTAATGGTTCTCCTCTTTACCCCCCCCCACTATGCTTATAGCATTACATAAAGAAGTAAGGTACAAGTCACGTATTTGTACTAATTTGCAAAGCATTCTACTAGAAAACAGTAAATAGGTACAGGAATGTGAATCACTGTGCCAAACCCAGATGTCTGAAGTAGCAACTTAAAGTTTTTTTTTAAAAAAAAAAAAAAACAGGCTGAGGTAGTTCTGGGGTTCATGTTCTTGTGATTTATAATTTCTAAATATAGCTTAAGTCTCTGAATTTAAAGACCCAAAATTTAGATGTGGTTAAATTGAATTGGAATATAGATTTACCAAAATGTGTTTCTCAGCTGCAGTTTTGCTATGTTTTTTCACCTAGAACCAGCATGAGTGACATTTCCTGCAAGAAACGGGATGACTATTTGGAATGGCCTGAGTATTTCATGGCTGTGGCCTTCTTATCAGCACAGAGAAGCAAAGATCCAAATTCCCAAGTAAGTGAGTTTTATACAATATGTGGACATTCACAGATGCAGAAATGCCAGTAATAAGCCACTTACAAAAAGGGTAGACTCAGTAGCCAACTTTGATTTAGAAATGCTGACAGTTCTGTCTTTTTTGGTACATTTGTACATGCTTATGTTTTCCTGTGAGGGAGTAAAGTGTCCCATGCTGTTGTTAAATGTACCCCCTCCAAAGCAGGATACCATGGAAAGCACACAAGGAAACAGCACTGAGAGACCTGCAGAGGACACGGGTTCATTTTGGAGCTTTGTAGCCTGCCTGGTTTCATTCCCAGCCTTACCAGTGGGAGTCAGCAAGCTTTTGGGGCATGTGTTTTTGTAGGTCGGGGCATGCATCGTGAACACAGAAAACAAGATCGTCGGCATTGGTTACAATGGGATGCCTAATGGATGCAGTGATGACCTGTTGCCTTGGAGGAGGACAGCAGAGAACAAGCTGGACACCAAGTACCCGTATGGTAGGGGCGTAGTTTTTGTTCCATTCTGTTAGTGGCATAGTCTGGATGCTTGCTGAAATAAGAAACCAAAACTAGTTGGCACTGAGTTGATTGTGACTTACAACAACCTATGTGTGTCAGAGTAGAATCATGCTCCAGCTGGGTTTTCCTTGGTTGATTTTTCAGAAGTGGATCTCTGGGCCTTCCTTCAGAGCCACCTCTGGATAGACTTGACCCTTGAACCTTTTGGTTAGTGGTTGAACACGTTAACCATTTGTATCATCCAATCCAGTAAAAAAAATAGATAGTTGCTATCAAGTCGATTTCTTATTAATGGTGAACCCACATGAGTGCTTCACAGGGTGTTCAGTGACTGATTTTTTGGAAGTAGATTGCCAAGGAGTCTCTGGGTAGACTCAAAGTATGTTAACCATTTTTACCACTTAGGAACTCCTTAAATAATAAAGCTGGCCTAAATCTTCATTTCCCTTTCAGTCGTTAGCAGCTGGAAAACTCCAGTGTTTTGTTCCCATGCTTCAAGCTCTGAAGAGAGCCTACAGAGAAAGAAACATCGTAATGTTCACACAGCTGAGCCCTGAGGTACAGGCTTATTGCCAGTTGGGGTCTGGAGTGTCCCACTGGTGGCCTGACAGGTTTGCAATACCAGAGGACTGATGGAGAGCTTCTCAAGAGAGGGTGTTATGAATTGAGTTTTTCCCCCAAAAATATTTGCTGTGAATCCTAACCCTCATGCTTGTAGGAAGGCACCCTGGTGGTGCGGTGGTTAAGGTGCTTGATTGCTAACTGGAAGATCTGTAGTTCAAACCGTCCAATTACTCTGAGGGAGAAAGATGTGGTAATCTGCTTCTGTAACAGTGGTAAAGTTGGAAAACTTGTGGGACAGTTCTACTCTGTCTTTGTAGGGCTGCTGCAAGTCAGAGCTCGATGGCCACAGGTTGTTTTTTTTTGTCTTTTATTCTTGTGGATATAATCCGCTTTGGGAATAAGGGTTTTTGTTATGTTAATGAGGTCATATCAGTGTAGGTGCATTTTAAGCCAATCACTTTTGAAATATAAAAAGAGCAGATTTTTGCCCAGAAACATGCAAGCGTAGATGGAACAAGGTTGATACCATGAGGAGGTCACTCAGGACCAAAGGAAGACAAGCTGAAAGAGACAAGGATTTTCCCCAGAGCAAAGAGAAAATGCCTTCACATACGGCCCCACCCACTGCCTTCAAGTCAGTTGTGACTCATAGCAACCCTATAGGGCAGAGTGGAACTGCTCCCTGGAGTTTTCAAGGTGCACCTGGTAGATTGGAACTGCCGACGTCTTGGTTACCAGACGTAACACTTAACCACTACGCTACCAGGGCTTCCCTGTTATGGCTAGTGCCCTGAATTCAGACTTATAATCTAAACTGTGAGACAATGAATTTCTGTTTACTAAAGTTGTATTTCTGTTAAAGCAGCCTAGGTAACTAAGACAGAGGGCCACAGCCTCTGACGGAGAGAGCTAAGAAACTGAATAGTAGCCCTGCAGGTTATTTCTATACTGTGTAGAAGCAGTCAGCTAACCAAGCTCTTACAAGTGGTTAGAGTTTTTCTAGCCCAACAGTGAGCTGGACATCAGAAGTTGATGAGGCAGTTGCTTTCTGTTTCAAGGGGGCTCTGTAGTTCCAGGATGGGCAGTGGCTAGACCAAAGATTGTGTGTGAAGAGAGAACCCTTGACTTAGCTGCCTCTGGATTTTCGCATTTAAATGAAGTCAGCATGCTGCTTATAATGTTTTTGCCTGTGTGAGTCGCAAGGAGCATCACTTAGAAGCTGTCTGAGAGCAAAAAGCCACAGGTTCACCTTTCCTTTTATTCTCTGGAGAATATGGAACTAATGCCATAAGCCAGCGGTTGCTGAGTTAATTTTAATTCATAATGACCCCTTATATGTATAGTAGAACTGCTCCATAGGGTTTTCAAGGCTGTGACATTTTGGAAACAGATTGCTAGGATTTTCTTCTACAGCATCTTTGTGTGGGTTCAGACTCCTAACCTTTAGGTTAGTAGCCCTCCACTTTTGTGCTAACCAGGTGTAAAAACAGCATGGGAGCAGAGTCTGAACTCTTCTAATGTCACCTCTAAAGGTGACTCAAGATCAGCAGTCCAAGGCTGATTCTTATGAGGCAGAAAGAAGTCAGACATGCCTTTTCTCTCCACCATCTTTACAAATTCTGACACCAGCTGTCTGTTCTGTGGTACTCTGTTTTTCTCCATTGGGTTTGATAATTCATTGCAGTGGCCACACAGAACTCACACTACTCAAGATTATGGGGTATATTAGGAATGGAACACAGGTCAAGCTCAGGAGCACTCAGGATACAGTTCTTGCTTCAGGACAGCCTCTTCCTAGCTGTGCTCACAGGTAGGCCTCTCCTGGTCCCTAGGGCCCTCCCCAGTGGCACTCAGCTCTCTTCTGTCTACGGGCTGAGAAGTCCAAACCACATTGTCTGCTGCTGCTAATCTCTTCTGCCACTGCTTGTCACTGTCTTCAGGGTTACAGCTTGCTCTCTTTCTTAGTCTCTGGTTTCCAGGAGCTTCTCAACACAGGCATCCCAGGTGCAAGGGACATGCCATCTGCTCCTGGCTGTTCTTACTTGGTGATGGCAAGATCTTCCCCTCTGCTCTGGAATTGGTTGTCTTTTAAGGCAAAACTGACCAACCCTCTTAGTAGACCACAGCCACCCCATGCCACAGTTCCATCCGTTCACCTAGATGGAAGTTACAAGAACATGGCTAGAAAGGTGACGCAAAAGTAGTTGCACCATATCAGGAACTCCCACCAATACTATAAGAGGCAAATGAGGCTGCGTGTCCTGATTGCTGGTTTTCCGTAATGTTAGTTCATGTATTTATGTCTGAGAATAAACAGCTTGACTCTATGGGAAGTAAAACAGATTAAGACCACTGAAATAGAAAAGAATATGCCTTCTGGAAACCAAGTTCAAGGCATTGTGTAAGACTTCTTTGTTGACTCTTGCTTGGTAGATTTCCTTTGGGTTTTTCTTAAGAAGAATTCCAAGTCTTTACTTAGTCTAACATACATATTTTAACTAATGTTCTTGGATCCTAATCGTGTTAAATGAGCTCCGTAAACTACTCTTTAAGCTGCTAAAGGGCAACTCTTCTGCTTTTGAAAGAAAAAGAATAAAGTTGCCTGGAGGTAGAGAAGGAGTTGAAGGATGAGGGGAGGGAGAACAGTAAAGCATTCAGCATTTTCAAAATAATAAGAAACAGTTTAGTCGCATGTCCAAAAATTCCTCATCACAGTCACCTTCCTTTGCTGCACAAGCAGTTTTTGAATCACTGAAAAGGCTTTGAGCCTTTTTTCGCACTAAACCAAAAACTAAACCACTTACTCTTGAATCCGTTCCAACTCATGGAGACCCTCTAGGACAGACTAGCATAGCCCTGTAAGTTTTCTAAGGGTAGCTGGTAGATTTGAACTGCCAGACCCAGGGACTTCCCGTAGTATGTGTTAGGTACATGCACAGATCTTTTTTCAGAGCTAAGTGTGATGTCCTGTATAAAAATCTGAAAGATCTACATTGAAATGTATGATAACCACAGTCTTTGTTACTGAGTCAAGACAGTGAAATGTTGGACCTCGTGTAGAGCTCCTGTAGGAGGAGTTTATAGGAGTGAGGTGGAGTTAGGTTGTCCTCTGCGACTGGTTACAAAGGATACCAGTGGTTGGACCTGTAATGGGTGCTCATGGGCAAATGAGTGGCTGCTCGAGCAGGGCCTGTGCCTTCTGTCACTGGAAGCTCTGGGCAGGTCAGTAGCTGTGGCCTAGAGGCAAATCTGCCCACCCCCCAGTGCTCTGGATGGAACCTGTGACATAACTGATTTTGTTATTCTGAGACAATACGTTTTGTCCTTGTTGGTGGAGTTGCCTTTCAGAGCTCCTTTCCAGAAGGAGTGAAAAACAAACAAAATAGACCTTTGTCCTGTTTTACTAGTTGCTTTTTATTACATTGTTGCTGGGTTTCTTCACACTGGTTTTCTGCAATTTTTTTTTAATATTTTACTGTTTTAAATGACGTTTTAAGTCAGTTTGCCGTATTAAACACCGTATATCCATACCACTGTGCAACTCTAGCTGCACTCCCCGTCCAGTGACAGCACTCTCCCACTTTCCACCCTGTTCTTCTTGTAACCGTTGAACCAGCATCTCTCACCCCAACCCTCTCATCTTGCCTCAGCACAAGAGCTGCTTAGACAGCCCTGTGTGTATATATTTAAGCCAAGAAGCACATTCTTCACCAGCGTCACTCTGCATCATATCCTGCAGTCCAGTCTTTGTCTGAGGAGTTGAATTAAGCTCTAGGCTGACAGAGTCAGGGAGCTATGTCCTCAGGGGAACCTCTGGTCTGGCAAGCCATCAAGTGTGGTCTTTTAATAGAGTTCCAGTTCTGCACACCAGTTTTTCTCCTGCTGTGTCAGAGGCTTTATGTTGTCTTCCTGTGAAGGCAGTCATTGTCGGTGGCCAGGCATCATCTAGTTCTTCTGGTCCCTGCTGAGTAGTCTCAGATCATGTGGTACCTGCTGTCTCTGGAGCTAATACTTCCCTCATGTCTTTGGTGTCCTTTATTCTCCTCTGTTCCAGGTAGATTGGGACCAATTGCTCCATAGATGGCAGCTTGCTAGCTTTTGAGATCCCAGGTGCCACTCACCAAATTGGTATGCAGAATATTTTCTTTCAGGTAAAGTTATGCCATTTAGTATAGATGTCCCCTGAACTTGTGGTCCCAAGACTCCTGTCCCTGCTACCATGTCCTTCAAAATGCTGGGTCATATTTAGAAAACCTTTTAGCTTTTTTGGTATAGTCCAGCTGTGCCAGCCTCCCTATCCTGCCGGCTGTCACTGCCTTTACCTAACCCAGTTCCTGTTGACTACCTAATTTATGACTATACCTCTCTCCTTCCATCAAAGATTATTTTCTTCTGTTCTTAGACCTTTTCTTAAGTCCTTATAATAGTGGTCTCGTACAATATTTGTACTTTTACAACTGACTGATTTTACTCAGGGTGATGTCTTCCAGATGACTGCATTTTACGAGATGTTTCCTAAGATCTTTTTCCTTGTTATTGCGTAGTATTCCATTGTGTGGATATACCATAGTTTGTTAATACATTCATCTGTTGATAGGCACCTAGGTTGATTCCATCTTGTTGCTGTTATGGAGAGTACTGCACTAAACATCGGTGTGTGTACATCTGTTTGTGTGACAGCCCTTATTTCTCTAGGATATATTCCAATCAGTGAGATTGTTGGAACATGTGGTATTTCTGTTTCTAGCTTTTTAAAAAGTGCCGAATCAAATTCAGTTTCCAAGGTGTCTGTTCTAGTTTTTGTATAACTTCTCCAATATTTATTATTTTGTATTTTTTGGATTAATGCCAGCCTCGTTGGGGTGAGATAGTATCTCATTGTAGTTTTGATTCGGATTTCTCTAATGGCTAATGAGCATGAGTATTTCCTCCTTTGTCTGTTAGCTGCCTGGATGTCTTCTTTGGTAAAGTGCGTATTTATATTCTTTGCCTATTGTATAATTGGGTTATTTGTCTTTTTCGTGTTGAGGTCTTGTAGTACCTTGCAGACTGTGGAGATTAGACACTGATCAGATTCGTGGGAACCAAGTTCTTAGGGGATATGTAGACTAATGGGTATTACTAAGATTGGGGTTGTCAAGGATTTCATTTTACTTGGGTCCGTAGTCAACACCCATGGAAGCAGCAGTCAAGTAATCAAAAGACGTGTTGCTGCAAATGACCTCTTTAAGGTATTCAAAGTAAGGATGTCACCTTGAAGACTAAAATGCCCCTGGCCCAAGCCATGGTATTTTCGGTCCATCATGTGCATGCAAAAGCTGGACAGTGTACAAAGAAGACAGAAGAATTGATGCCTTTGAATTGTGGTGTTGGAGAAGAATGTTGAATGTACCATGGACTGCCAAAAGAAGAAACAGATCTGTTCTAGAAGCAATACAACCAGAATGCTTCTTGGAAGCAAAGATGGCAGGACTGCATCTTACATACTTTGGACATGTTGTCAGGAAGGATCAGTCCCTGGAGAAGGACATCATGCTTGGTAGAGTGGAGGGTCAGCGAAAAAGAGGAAGACCCTCCACAAGATGGATTGACACTGTGGCCGCAACACAGCTTAAACGTAAAAACGATTGTGGACATGGTGCAAGGCTGGGCAGTGTTTTATCTGTTGTTCGTAGGGTCGCTATGAGTTGGAACCAACTCAGTGGCACCTGGCAACAACAACAGAAGTTCTTCCCCGTCTGTAGGTAGTTGTTTCACTCTTTTGATGAAGTCTTTGGATGAGCATTAAGTGTTTGACGTTTAGGAGTTCCCAGTTACCTATTTTCTGCTGTTTGTGCATTGTTAGTAATATTTTATAGTATGTTTATGCCATGTATTACAGTTTTAAGAATTGTTACTAATTTTTTCTTCCATGTATTGTTTCAGATTTTCAGTTTAGGTATTTGATCCATTTTGAGTTTTTGTACATGGTGTGAAATACAGGTCTTGTTTCATTTTTTTGCAGATGGATATCCAGTTATGCCATAACCCTTTGTTAAAGAGGCTGTTTTCAAAAGACACATAAGGAAATGCTCACGATCATTAGCCATTAGTGAAATCTAAATCACAACTACAGTGAGATACCATCTCACCCCAACGAGGCTGGCATTAGTTCAAAAAACACGCAATAACAAATGTTGGAGAGGCTGTGAAGAGATTGGAACTCTTCTATACTGCTGGTGGGAATATAAAGTGATACAAGTACTTTGGAAGTTGATTTGGTGCTTTCTTAAAAAGCTAGAAATAGAAATACCATATGATTCAGCAGTGTCATTTCTTGGCACACATGCTAGACAAGTAAAGACTGTCATGCGAACAGATGCGTGCACACCAGTGTTGGTTGCAGTACTGTCCACTGCAGCAAAAAATGGAATCAGCTTTGGTGCCTATCAGCAGATGAATGGATAAACAAACTATGGTGTATTTACACAGTGGAATATTATGCAGTGATAAAGAACAACAAAGATCTTAGGAAACATCTCATAGAGTGCGATTACCTAGAGACATTATGCTAAGTGAAATCAGTTAGCTGCAAAAAATCAAATATTGTATGAGACAGCTATTATAAGGGCTTAAAAAGGTTTATGCACAGAAGGAAACAGTCTTTGATGGCTACAAGGGTGGGGAGGGAAGGAAGGAGAGAACTTTATAGATTAGGTAGTCGATAGGAATTGGATTAGATGAGGGAAGTAACAACAAGCAGTAGAAGGGAGGTCAGTACAACTGAACTACACCATAAGCTGAGAGGTTTTCTAAATAACAACCCAACATTTTAAAGGTCAGAGTAGCAGAGACAGGGGTCTGGGGACCATGTTTTCAGGGGACCTTGAGGTCAATTGGCGTAACTAGTATCTTTCTAAGAAATTGTTTGCATCCTATATTGGTGGATGGCGTCTGGGGTCTTGGAAGCCAGCAAGCTGCCGTCTAAGGAATGTCAGTTGGTCCCAGCCACCTGGAGCAGATGAAAACCAAGGACATCAAAGACATAAGGAAGATATGAGCCCAGGAGACAGAACAATTCTTGTGATTGGGAGACTATATCAGCTTGGGACCAAAAGAACTAGGTGGTGCCTGGCCACCATAAAAGAGTGCCCTGACCGGGAACATAGTGTGGGGTCCCTGATGAAGCACAAAAAAAAGGGAGTAAAGATCTAGGACTCTATTAAAAGAACAGACTTGATGGTCTGACTTCTTAGAGGGTCCCCTGAGAACAGGGCCCTTGGACTTGCTGCTAGTCCAGAGCTGAAACCAGTGTTGAAGCCAACTCTTCAGACCAAGATTGGACTGGCCAGTGGGACGCAGAGTGATGCAGGTGGTATGTGTACTTCTTGGCTTAATATATATTTGAGGCTGCCTGACATGTTCCTCCTTAGCGGGGAGAGGGGAGAGTGGGATGTGGGGACAAGTGTTGGTTGAGTGGATACTGGAAGTACAGTGTGGAAAGGAGGAGTGTGCTGTCACAAGGGTGAGGAGAGAACGTAAAGTGCATTGAGGCATGTGTTCGAGGTTTTATGTGGCAAATTCAGTCGGGTTGTAAACTTTCACTTAATCACAACAAATATAAAATTTTAAAAAAGATAAATGCAGAAAGATAGCACTCTAGATTCTAATGCTGCTGATGAAATTAATTATATAAGTTAATCTCAAACTGTGAGTCTTCAAATAAAGAAAACTTAAATAAAAGAAAAATAGTTACCAAATACTTACTATGTGCCACGTAACCGTGAATAAGACAGGCTCATGACCTCAGCGTTCATGGTTAAGTGGAGAAGACAGACAATAAACAAGAGGATAAGTGAAAGTATGATAAGTATTATGAAGGTAACAAGGTGGTTGCTGATGTACAGAAAACAGGGATGGAGCTTGTTAAAGAGAGGAAAGGTCTATTTCAATAGGGTGGTTGGAGAAGCCATCTGAAGATGAGACACTTAATTGAGAAGAAGTCAGCCATGCAGTGAGCACTTGATGGAAGCACGTGGTAAGAGCCTGAGGTGGGAAAGAGCTGAAAAAAACTGAAAGAAGCTAATTTGTATGGAGATCAGAGAATCTGGAGGACAGTGGCCTCCAGTGAGGTGGATTGTGGATCTCGTAGTTCGTTAGAAGGCCATGAGAAAATCTGGTATTTTACCCAGTATAACCAGATGCCAATAAAGAGTTTTAGTTAGGGTTTGCCGCAATCAAATTAGTATTTTTAAAAGATCAAGGGGATAATGAAAAGATAAACTTTTGTGTTCGCTGGGAGCTCAATAATAATATTAAATAATAAGTATGGAAAAAAAGACGGACTGTTGTACAACTAAGGGCTTACTTCAAATTTTATACAAATAAAAAGAAGCCTGGAAAATTTTGGAGGGTTAATATTGTGGCTGGAGCAGTCTAAAGCCTATCTAGGCTGATCTGTGGTCTAATGTGTGGTGCATGGAAACAAAGTGTGAAGCAGACTATTTTAGTCGCAACTTCAACTCTTGGTCCAAGTTTATTGTAAAAGTCTAGATTGGAGAACAGAATGTAAATTTAATAATGCGTTATATAATAAGCTTAGGCTGAATATCAGGAAATGAAAATATGTGATGCCAAGCCAAGTGCCGGATATAGTCCTAAATAAATACCATGTGTAAAATAGCAAACATATGCAAAAATAAATTTTCATCCAAAATTTTTTTAATTTAAACAGTAACATCAGAGAAGCATGAGGTAAAAATCCCGTTTGTTTCCAGTTGTTTGTGTATTCCTGATGCCCTTCCAGGAACCGAGAAGATGCTATCTGCCCGCAGCGCCTACCACCCTAGCCCACTGAATCTTAACTTCAGATGAGAATACTGAGGTTGAGGGACATCAGGAAATATGTGAACTTGAAAGCTAGCAAGTGGTAGAGACAGGATTCAAACCCAAGTCTGAATTGAAAGCTTGTGTTCCTGTCTGCTGTACTAGGGGAAAATGGAAAATAACTCTAGAAGTAGTCATGGTGAAGAAACCACCCACATGCCAGTGAGTGGTAAACATGTTAGCACTGGCCAGGTTCACTAAGTGCATCTCACCAGGTGCCATTTCCAGTCTCAAAATGCCAGAAGGGCCAGCGTCAATCACTGTTATAAAGACTTTCTTATGTAAATAGCAGTAGAATTACATCCTGATAATCACAAAAATTGTGAGATGACAGTCAGATAGTTGTCATTAAGGGAAATAAGTCTCAAACCATGTACTGCTGGCTTACTTAATATTTATTTCCAAATTAGTAACAGTGTTAATTTTAACAAATACAAGGCCCTGTTAGATTTAGTAAAATAAAATTTGGCCTGTATATATATCTTCAAGTGGACACTTTTAAAAAAAGTCATGTTGTTAAGTGCCATTGAATTAGTTCCATCTCTTAGTGACCGTGTGCGCAACAGAACAAAACACTGTCTGGTCTTGCGCCATGCCCATAATTGTTTTTATGCTTAAGCCCGTTGTTGCAGTCACTGTGTCAGCCCATCTTGTCGAGGGTCTCCCTCTTTTTCCTTAGCCCTCCATTCTGCCAAGGATAATGGACTTTTCCAGGGACTGATCCCTCCTGACAACATGCCCAGAGTATGTAAGACACAGTCTCGCCAGGTTTGCTTCCGAGGAGCCCTCTGATTGTACTTCTTCCAGAACAGATCTGTGTATTCTTTTGGCAGTCGAGGGTACATTCAGTATTTTTCTCTAACGCCATAATTCAAAGGCATTAATTCTTCTTCTGCCTTCCTTATTTGTTGTCCAGCTTTTACATGCATGTGATACAGTTGAAAATACTGTGGCTTGAGTCAGACACACCTTTGGCTTCAAGGTGACGTCTTTACTTTTTAGCTCTTTAAGGAGGCCCTTTGCAGTGGAGTTTCCCAGTGCAGCATGTCTTCATTTCTTGACTGCTGTTTCCGTGGGTGTTGGTGGTGGACCCAAGTAAAACGAAATCTTTGACAACCTCATTGCTTTTCTCCGCTTATCTTGATGTTGCTTACTTCTCCACCTGTGAGGGTTTTTGTTCTCTCGATGTTGAGGTGTAGTCCCCACCAAAGGCTGTGGTGTTTCAAATCCTCTTCACTTCCAGCAAGCAGGGTGGTGTCATCTGTATAATTCAGGTTGTTAATGAGTCTTCTTCCAAACCTGATGCCTCATTCTTCATATAGTCTAGCTTCTTGGATTATTTCCTTGGCATACAGATTGAAAATGTATGGTGAAAGTACAACCCTGGCACACACCTTTCCTGACTTTAAACCACCCAGTGTCCCCTGGTTCTGTTCGCACAGCTGTCTCTTGATCCCTATACAGATACCTCATGAGCACAATTAAAGTGTTCTGAAATTCCTTTTCTCTGCATTGTTAGCCATAATTTGTGATCCCTTGAAATATTGAAAGGATCAGACTGAAAGAGTTCTGATCAGTTTATAAGATCTGGGAGAGCTACAGTTAGTGTCTGTTACAGATTGAGTTGTATTCCCAAAATGAGTATCAGCTTGGCTCATGATTACCAGTCTTGTGTGGTGGTTCATCCTTTTGTGATGTAAATGTTGATTCGTCTACATGTTGTAAATTCTAGTCTCTGCCCGTGGTTAATGAGGCAAGATTTAGGTTATGTTAACGAGAATTACGGTTCAATGTTAAGGCCCTTGCTGAGGTCATAATGTAAGGGAGTTTCTGTGGGATGTGGTCTTCAGACAGGATTCCTGTGTTGAGAAGCTCTTAGACCAGGGAAAGGTTGATGATAATCACTTTTCCCCAGTGCCAACAAGGAGAAAAGGCTTTCTTTTGGAGTTGGCACCCTGAAGTTGGACTTCTAGTATACTAAATCGTGAGAGAGTAAACTTTTGTTTGTTAAAGCCAAAAAACAAAAGAGGCTGCTCTTTTCCCCAGGTTACAGAATTTGGACATTTGTCACATATCAGCTGCTCATAGGTGATGTTGTATCTAGATTCTCAAGAAATTAAGACACTGTGTTGGGAAATTCTGCTGTTCCATTGGTCTGTGTATCTATTATTGTCCCAGGCTGTGTTTTGACTACTGTGGCAGTCTAGTGAATTTTATATTCAGGTAGGGTGAGGCCTCCCACTTTATTCTTCTTCAGTAATAATGTTACTTCTCTGTAGCTTCTTCCCTTTCCCTATGAAGATAACGATTTGTTTCTCTTTCTCATTAAAAAAATGCCTTTGGAATTTGTATTGAGATTGCATTGTAACTATAGATTGCTATGGGTATAGCAGACATTTTCACGATATTAAGTTTTCCTACCCTGGTGACATAGTGTTTAAGTGCTACAACTGCTAACCAAGAGGTTGGAAGTTGGAATTCATCAGGTGCATCTTGGAAACTGTGGGGCAGTTCTACTCTGACCTGTAGGGTCACTGTGAGTCGGAATTGACTTGATGGCAGTGGGTTTGGTTTTTGGTATCCATGAATGAGGTAGGATTCTCCACTTACGTAGGTTTCTTTTGATTTCTTGTGGTAGAGTCTTGTGACTTTGTTTGTGTTTGTCTTTTACATCTCTGGTTAGATTTATTCCTAGGTACTTTATCTTCTTGGGGGCAATTGTAAATGGTATTGTTTTGATGACTTCCTCTTTGATGGTCTTTTCATTGGTGTGAAACAATCCAACTAACTTATGAATGTTTATTTTATATCCTGATACCCTGCTGAACTCTTCTCTTAGTTCTAGTAGTTTTTTTCTTAAACAATGTATTTTATTGTGGTTTATGTGCAAGTTTACAATCCAAGTCAATTTGTCGTATAAAATCCCCCCCACATACTTCTGTGCAACTCTAGCTTCTCTCTCAACCCTGTGACAGCACACTCCTCCTTTCCACTCTCTGCTTCTCTTATTCCTTCAACCAACTCCTTTCCCATCCTACCCTCCACACTCACTTCTAGAGAAGAACTGTTCTGATAGCTACACACTTCACCAGCATCACTCTGTGTCTTATGGTTCAGTCCAATTTTTGTCTGGAGAGTTGGCTTCAGTACTGGTTTCAGCTCTGGGCTGGCAGTGAATCCAGGGATCTTCCAGGCTGTCAGACCATTAAGTCTGTTCTTTTAATAGAATTCTAAATCTGCACCCTCGTTTTTCTCCTGCTACATCAGGGACTTTACGTTGTATTCCTGTCAAGGCAGTCATGGATGGTAGTTGGGCACCATCTAGTTCTTCTGGTCTCATGCTAATGTAGTCTTCTGATGATCTGACCCCTTCTGTTTCCTGTACTCTTACACTCCTCGTGTCTTTGATGTCCTTTGTTACCCTTTGCTCTAGTTAGATTGGGACCAGTTGATGCTCCTTAGATGGCAACTTGCTAGCTTTTAAGAACCCACATGTCACTCACCTAAAAGGGATGCAGAACATTTTTTTAAAAAAATAACTCAGTTATGCCAGTTGACCAAGATGTCTCTGAAAACGTGGTCCCCAGATCCTTGCCTCTGTTATTCTCACCTTTGAAATGTTGAGTTGTATTTAGGAAACCTCTTGGCTTTTGGTGTAGTCCAGTTGTGCTGATCTCCTTTTTACTATGTGGTGTCACTTCATTTAACCCAATTCCTCTCTACTATCTAACCTGTGAATACCCTTCGTCCGCACACCCTCCCCTTGTAACCATCAGAAACTGTTTTCTGTAGTGCTGAAGCCTTTTCTTGAGTCTCTTACAATAGTCTCATACAGTATTTGTCCTTTTGTGACAAATTTCACTTAGCATGTCTTCCACATGACTCCATGTAATCAGATGTTTCTCAGTATCATCATTCTTTATGATTGCATAGTGTTCCATTATTGACCGGTGGTTTGTTTATCCATTCATCTGTTGATAGGTGTCTATCTTGATTCCATCTTTTTTGCTGTTGTGGACAGTGCTGCAGTGAACAGTGAAGTACCTGTATTCCAGTAGCTTTTTTGTGAAACCTTGAGGATTTTCTGTGTAGGAGATCATGTCATCTACAAATAGAGATGCTTTTGCTTCTTCCTTTACCAATTTGGATGCCCTTTATTTCTTTATCTTACCTCATTGCTTTTGCTAGAACATCTATGACAGTATTGAGTCAAAGTTCTGACAGTAGGCATCCTTGGAATGGGAATGTTTTCAGACTCTCTCCATTTAGGATAAAGTTGATGTTGGCTTTACATAGATGCCCCTTATTATGTTGAGGAATTTCCCTTCTATATGAATGGGTGTAGAACTTTGACAAATGCCTTTTTTTGCATTGTTTGATAAAATCAAGTGGTTCTTATCTTTTGTTTCATTTATGTGGCTACTTAAATTGTTTTTCTAATGTTGAACCCTCCCTGCATCCCTCTTGGTCATGGTGAATTATTTTTTTTAATATGCTGTTGAAGTCTTTTGGCTGGCAGTTTGCTGAGGATTTTTGCATCTAAATTCGTCAGAGATATTGGTCTGTATTTTACCTTTTTTGTGCTGTGTTTACCTGATATGCATGTCAGGGTTATGCAGACCTCGTTGAATGAGATTAGGTGTAGGCCATCCTAATAGTGATAGTGGTGTTCACTCTTCTCTGAATGTTTTGTAGAATTCCTTAGTGAAGCTATCAGGGCCAGGACATTTTTTAGGTGGGAGTTTTTTAATTACCTTTTCAATTTCTTCTTCTGTTATGGATTTATTTCGTTCTACTTGTGCTAGTTTTGGTAGGTAATGTGTTTTTAGAAATTTGTCCTTCTAGGTTTTTTAATTTATTAGAGTACACTTTTTCATAGTATTCTGTTATGAGTCTTTTTATTTCAGTTGGTTTTGTTGTAATATGGCCCATCTCTTTTTTGATTTGCATTATTTGCTTTCTTCTCCTGTTTTTCTTTTGCCACTTTGGCCAGTGGTATTACCAGTTTTGTTGACCTTTTCAGAAACCAGCTTTTGGTCTTGTTAACGCTTTCAGTTGTTTTTCTGTTCTTTCACTTTCTTCTAGGGTCTGAGGGGTACGTTTGCTGCTCTCTGTCTACTTAAGCTGTAGGGTTAATTCTTTGATTTTGGCCATGCCTTCTTTTATTGAGGTAAATTGACTTTTGAGTACTGCTGTAGCTGTGTAGGATCTGGTAGGATATGTTTTTATTCTCATTTGATTCTATGAATTTCTTTATTCTGTCCTTAGTTTCTTCTGTAGCCCGGTCATTTTTGAGCAAGTTGGTGTTCAGTTTCTAAGTGTTTGATTTTATTTTTTTTATTTTTTATTTCCATCACTTTTCTGTTATTGGTTTCTACTTGTATGGCTTTATAGTTTGAAAAGATGCTTTGTAATATTTCAGTACTTTGAATTTTGCTAAAGATTGTCTTGTAGCCTAATATGTGGTCATTTCTGGAAAAGGTTCCATGTGCTTTGGAAAAGAAAGTGTACCTGGCTGCTGTTAGGTAGAGTGTTCTATATATGCATATGAGATCAAGTTGGTTGATTGTGGCATTTAGATCTTTTGTGTCCTTACTGAGCTTTTTTCTAGATGTTCTGTCTTTCACTGGAAGCAGTGTGTTGAAGTCTCCTACTATTTTTGTGGAGCTATTTCTCTTTTCAGTGCTGTTAGTGTTTCTTTGATATATTTTGGAGCCCTGATGTTAATAAGACAGTTATGTCCTCCTTTAATCATTGTATCCAGTGTGGTCATCAGAGATTGATATTGTTCCTCCTGGCCTCTTTTGAATGTTGTTAGCTTGATAAGCCTTTTTCCATCCTTTGAGTTGTAATTTATGTGTGCTTTTAGTATAAAGTGTGTCTCCTGTGGGCAGCATATAAATGATTTTTTTTTTCTTCTTTAAATCCAGTCTGTCACTCTCCATCTCTTTATAGGTGTATTTAGTCTGTTAACATTCAGGGTGATTGCTGATAAGTATGTGCTTAGTGCTGTCATTTTGATGTCTTTTTTTATGTGTTGTAGATACTTCCCTTTGTTCAATTTTATTTCCTTGTTTTGAGTCTTTTTTCTTTATGTGTTTTGTGTATCTTTTTCCACGTTGGCTTTGTATTTGCTGAGACTTCATGTTTTTCATTTTGATGCATAAGAATAATTGTTTCATTTGTAGTTACCTTCATATTTGCCCCACTTTTCTAAATTTAAACTAGACTTTAATTTCTTTATATCGCCTTGACTTCTCCATGTGAAAGATGTATAATTACATTTTATTTTGAGTCCCTCTGTTTTGTTATGTTTACATAATGACATCTCTGTTTTCTTGTGTCAGTGTTTTGCCTGTGATTATTTTTGTGCTTCTCCTATTTGAGTTGATAGCCAGTTGCTCTGTTCTGTGTTCTTGTCTTGGGTTATTACCTGGTGTTACTGATTTTCTAACCAAAGGACTCCCTTTGTTATTTCTTGTAATTTTGGTTTGGTTTTTGCAAATTTATGTTTATATGGAAATATGCTAATATCATCATCATATTGAAGAGATGGCTTTGCTATATTTATAATTCCAGCTGGCAGTTATTTTCTTTCAAGGTTTTGTGTATGTTATCCCATTGCCTTCTTGCCGGCATTATCTCTGCTGAGTAGTGCAAGCTTTGTCTTACTAATTCTCTTTTGTAGGTTATTTTTAGTTTATCCCTAACTGCTTTTAAAAGTGTCTCCTCCATATCATTTGTGCGTCTTATGGTTCTATGCATCTATAAGATGTCATCCTACTGGCCTCTTACTAGAAGGGAGTGGAGACGGTGGAGAGGAGGGGACAGGAGATTGTTAAGAGGATATGACATGTGTAGAATGGAAAGGAGGAGTGTGCTGTCACTAGGCAAGGAGAGCAGAAGGAGCTGCAGATAGGTGGGCATACAAATTTAAACTGAATTGTACACTTTAACTCAATCACAATAAAATAAAAAAAGTATATCATTACCTTTAGTTTGGGCATGTTTGATTATGATATGCCTTGTTGTCTTTTCTTTTGGGGTCTACGTTGTATGGAGTTCAGTGAGCATCCTGGATAGATATCTTCTTATCTTTGATGCTATCAGGGAAGTTTTCTGTCAGCAAATCTTCTAACAGTTCTCCTTATCTCCCCTGTTCTGATACTGTAATCACCCATAGATTATTTCTATTCATAAGAAAAACTAAAACAGACCCATTGTTGTCAAGTTGATTCCAATTCATAATGACCCTAGAGGACAGAATAGAACTGCCCCATAGAGTTTCCAAGAACTTACCCGGTGAATTTGAACCACCAACCTCTTGATTCGCAGCTATAGCACTTAACCACTACTCCACCAGGGTTTCCATTTCTCTTCATCGAGTCCCACGTAATTCTTAGTGTCTCTCAATTTGTTTAAATTTGTATATATTAATCTACCTCAAATATGTTGATGCTGTGTGCTTTATTTTCAGTCTCACTAATCCAGCCTTCCTTTTCCTTGATTCTGCTCACTTTCTACTGAGTTGTCCTGTTTTTGTAAATTTATTATTAATTTTCAGAATTTCTAATTCTTGCCACTGTATGCTTTCTTACAGCTTGTTGGATTTGTCATTATGTTCTGCTGTGTTTTGCATCATTTCCTTCCTCATCTCTTGTCGAGTGCTAAATATTAATCTTTTTTCTTCTACTGCTGATAATTCTAGGAAGTTCTCTTCCTCTATAAAATCTGCTTCTTTGTTTTTGGAGCTTTCTGAAGAAATTATGGTCTGCTTTTTTAAGTGATTGGAAATTGAGTGTTGTCTCTGAGCCATCAGTAAATTGTATTTATTTATTTTGTTTGCCTACTGTGTTCCAGCTTCTTGTTTTGCCGTGTCCAGATAGGCTGGTTGTATGTGATAATTTGGTTATCATTGTTCTTGAAGTTCTAAATGTCCTTTCACCAGGTGGTTAGAGCTGTTATTAGACACGGGAAACCAAGAGTCTATTTATTTTTCTTACATGGATTCAGCTAGTTTCTCCAGATAGTAGGTCAACAAGTGTGTGGTACACATTTCTTGCCTACTGTCCTAGATGGAGCAAGGTGATTAGTATGGGCACAGGTGGCTGCAAGTGCTTGAGAGAGGCAGGGTTCTAGCAGCCATCCTTGAGTGTCTGTGATGATAGTATTTCCCCTTATGTCTGAATCTAGGGGAAGGAACAATTTCTGCTCTGAATTTCTGGGTTAAAGGAGCTGCCAGAATTTTTCCCTCTCCCCCTAGTTTGTTCAATTTTTCCCCTTCTGAGTCTCAGAGAATGGCTCAGTGTGGGCTTAAGGAATCCCACTTGAGGTTCAGTTAATGGCTTCAGACTACAGTGCCAGG
The DNA here is from genome assembly GCA_028571685.1 of Heterohyrax brucei. NCBI lineage: Eukaryota > Metazoa > Chordata > Mammalia > Hyracoidea > Procaviidae > Heterohyrax > Heterohyrax brucei. The sequence goes on from CM053156.1 coordinate 408,553, forward strand.
CAAAATGAAGAAAAGGGATGGAGAGAGTGGCTCTGGGCAGGCTTAAGGAATCCTACTTCCAGCAAAGCATTCCTGGTTTCATGATCAAGCTTAGACAGGAGGGTGCCAAGCAGAAGACACATACTCACACACCAAGCCGTTACTAGCATGGCCCCTTACTGAGGGTATCCAGGTCGCCGTGAGTCGGATCCGTCTCAACGGCACTTGGCTTTTGCTTGAAAGTTTAACAGTGGTCCCTGAAGACAGAAAAAGTGGACTCTACTCCATCTCTGGTGTGTAACATCATCAGAATTAGTTTAAAAACAAAAAATAAGGAAAAAGTGACTTCTGAATTACTGAGAGAAATGTACCAATTTATAGAATTGGTATTTTGATTAAATGTGCTTCGCTCTAATAAATGCTTTGCCCACAGTATCATACTTTTTCACCTTGGAAGGGATAAGGTCTTGATGTCCCCACCAGTAGTTTTCCAAGGAGCACCTGGTGGATTTGAACTGCCAGCCTTCTGGTTAACTTGCTGTAGCACTTAATCACTCTGCCACCTGGGTTTCCTGAATTAAGATACCCACTGCCGTTGAGTCGGGTCCGACTCACAGATAGTGGTTCCGAAATTGATAATGAGAAGTGGGCTTAAGTTCATCTTTGCTATCATAGAAGAGAAGTTTGCTGAAAAATTCATAGCCTCAACAAAATTTCAGGGGCAACGTGTTGTGTTGTGTATTTGAGTACATTAATTTTCTGAATGCAGATGGGTACCCTAATGATAAATATAGGCTCTTTAATTCTTTAAGTTGAGAAGTCTTTGTTTTGTGTTACTAGGAGTTGTTACTATCCCATCTGAAAATGATGAACTTCAAAGTCTTTATTCAGTATCATGTGTGCTGATTTTGACTGATCATCCTTGGAACTAGTCTGAATTACTGAGGTTTCTTTTATTTTGAGTCCCCCACTTCAAGATTCTGCCTTTTGTAAACTATGTTAATACTGGTGTTTAAGTAGAGTGGTAGAATATGAGTCCAAATTGACTTGATGGCAGTGGGTGTTTTTTTTTTTTTTTTTTTTGGTTTATGTACAGATTGTTTGCTTTCAGAATATAGTTTGTAGATACTTTTAAAATTTTAAGGGGCCTTCTCTTTCAGGTCATTTTGTAATTCTGACAGTGTGTTCCATGTACGCACACTGTAGCCAAAACTTTTCTTGGTTGATCATGGGGGGTTTGTTGGGCAGACTATATTATGCACTGTTGCCTTGTGACTAACAAATGCCTTCAGTTTGCTTTCTGAAAACTAGGACAGTAGGAGAGTGTCAAAAACAGGATGAGGATTTTGTAATCAAGTTTCAGGAAATTAGAGGTACTGGAAGTTTGAGTTTTATAAATTATACCTGGAATACTTAATTTTGTTTTTCATTTTTACAATGTTTCTATCACTTTTTACTTTCATAGTAAAAAGAAATTAATTTTTACTGTTTTAAAAAATATTTACATTGTAATATATATGCCTGTAGTATGCATATTAACTGAGAGAACTCCCAAATGCTTAAACCAGTAATTACCAAGTTCAAGAGAAAGTATTCTAGACTGGCTGTCAAGAGCCCTGGCTTCATTTGACTATTATTTTTCGGTCTTATATGTAACAAATTATCACTGAGGGCTCCTTCAGTTCCATACATTCTGAGGAAAAATTAAACAGTATAGTCTTGGTTCTGTAAGATGAGGCTGCTGATTCTCTGCGTGCTGTGGTTTTAGGGAAGTGCTCTGACAGCACCACGGTCAAAGCTGCAGAGCCGTAAAAGGCTGCAGGTGGCAGTGACGCAGAGATAACACGCATATGTGCGTGACTCAGTTAACAGGTGGAAACAGGCTTCAGCCCTCCCTCTCCCCTGCCTCCCATCCTCAATTAAAGTCGGCACCACTTCTGAGATGACTGTAGACCCCATATCCACAGGACACCTAAATAGGACTGGCATTTGAAGAGTGTAGGTTCCCACACAGATGTGGAGAGTAGAACACGCTGGATAAAAAAAAGGTTGCATCACAACAGTAAAGAAAAAGACCTGTGCTCAAGTAAAAGAATATACGAGCTGCACCTAGAATTCTTTGGAGACAAGCCAAGCCAAGTGCCATCGATCAGATAGAAAGGACTTTAGAAGTCCTTTTGAGAATCACTCATCGTCACAGTATTTATTGAGGCACAGATATTTGGCTTATTGACTGTGCCGAGGTATTCAGCTGTGTAAATTATAGCAAGTTGTGGATAACATTGCAGAGAATGGGGATTCTGTAGCAATTGTTCCTATGAGGGATGTGTACATGGATTAAAAGGCAGTTGTTTGAACAGAACAAGGGGATACTGCATGTTTAAAGTCAGGAAAGTTGTGCATCAGGGTTGTATCTTTTACCATACCTGTTGCTGAACAAATAATCTGAGAAGCTGGACCACATGAAGCAGAATGACACATCAGGCTTGGAAGAAGACTCATATTACACAAATGACATAACCTTGCGTGCTGACGGTGAAGAGAACTTGAAGCACTTATTGAGGATGAGGAAGATCAAAGACCATAGCCTTCAGTGTAGATTTACTTTAACATAAAGAAAACAAAGGTTTTCACAATTATACCAGTAAGCAATATTTTGATAAATGGAGAAAAGATTGAAGTTGTCAAGGATTTCGCTTTGCTTGCATCTGGTCAGCACTCTTAGAAGCAACAGTCAGGAAATCAAAAGACCCATTGCATTGCGCAAATCTGTTGCAAAAGACTTCTTTGAAGTATTGTAAAGCAAAGATGTCACTTTGAGGACTGTGGTGCACCTGATCCAATCCATGGTGTTTTCTTTTGCTTCATATGCATGTGAAGGCTGGACCGTGAATGCAGAAAACTGAAGAAGAATTGACACCTGTAAATTGTAGTGTTGTTGGAAAATATTGAATGCACTGTGGGCCACCAAAAGAATTAATAAATCTGTCTTAGTATAACCAGAAAGGATGGCAAGACTATGTCTCATGTACTTTGGACACGTTATGGGGAGAGATCAATCTCTGGAGAAGGACATTATACTTGGTAAAATAGAGGGTCAGCAGAAAAGAGGAAGACCCTCAGTGAGACGTATTGACACAGTGGCTGCAACAGTGGGCTCAAGCATAGTAATGATTGTGAAGATGGCACAGGACTGCAGTGTTTCATTCTGTTGTGCTTAGGGCTGCTGTGAGTTGGAACCAATTCGGTGGCACCTAACAACAACAGATTGCTTGGTTTTGGGGATTTCCTGTGGTGAGTGCAGAGGGTAGTGAGAGCAAGGTGCTGGAATGTGAGGAATTGCATGTTCCTTTCTCCACATGTGCTGGTGGAAGGTAGGTGCCAGCCCATTATTAGAGGTGTAAATTTTATCTCAGTGCTCCTTTCAAATGATAGATACCATAATACATTTAAAATATTGAGTATGATAACTGAGCATGAATTTTTCAGTTCTGCAATTAAAAGACTTTGTTCAAAATGCCATTAATTTTAAGTTTAGGTGAATATAGGGAAGCAGAATTCCTCTGTGTTATTCTTCTGGAGATGAGTCATACTTTGTGGGAATTCTTGTACCAGCTCGAGTTGTCTGTTGGAGATGTTCTTTTGAGTTATCTTGCTTCCTCTTTAGAAACTGTAACTGTTTCATAATGTGTCACACTTTTTGGAGTACTGACAAGGTGCAGTCATTCATTGATTCAGCATAAACTTATAGGACAGCACCTGTATGTTATTCAGATCGACCCGGAGGTTCCTCGGAAGAAAGGCTTGGCAATCTGCTTCCCAAGAATTGTAGCTGTTGGAAACCCTGTGAACACAGTTCTGCTCTGAAATGTGGGGTCTCCACGAGTTGGAATTGACTTTTCACACGTGGTTCGGTTTGGGTTTATCATGTGTGTTATATGCCAGGCTCTCTGCGCTGATAAAGAAAATATACTTGGTCTGTGAAGTTAGCATTTTAATTTTGGAAGTAGACTCTAATGGATAAAACATAGATATTACTGACTATTCCTTTCTGAGGAATTGACTTTTAAACTGAGATCTCAAGGACTAGAGGGGTCCCGTCAGGTGGAGATGGGAATGTTGGTGACTGGGGATGGGAAGGGTGTTCTGAACAGAGGGTGCTGGGTGAAGGCCCTCAGGTAGGAGAGCAGGTGGAGCAGAATGTGTGACAGAATGCTTCTGGCTTCAGCTTGGAGGATGAGTATTGGAGTAATAGATGAGGTTGGGGACTTTGTGGGGTAAGGAGTTGAGTTTTAAAGATTGCTTTGGTTGTCTGGAAAATGGATTGTTCAGGGGCAAGTGTGGAAACAGGGATCCCTAAGCCATGAGGTACTTGTGTTGGGGGAGGGAGGTTGGGAGTGCTGAAGATGGCGAGGCATGGCTGGTAGTTTAGAGGCAGCAGGCAGAGGACTGGGTGATATGGGTTGGGGGTTCAAGATTGACACTCCTTAGTCAGTTCTGGCCTTCCTATCTCTGTAGAATACCACAGTGGAGAAGGCTTTGGGAGTAGCGAGGTTTGGGGGAAGATTGGAAGTTTGGGCTCTCAGTACAGACACATAGCGAGTGAGTGACAAGAGAAGTCTAGGCAGAAGGGATCTTTGGCATTTAGATGACATCGGTGCCCTGGAAATCAGTGGTGATCCAGGGAGAGTGTGCATAGGCAGGGGGAAAAGGTCTTGGTGGGATCACAGAGGTGCAAGTTTAGAGGAAGAGTAAAGGAGGAGAGATTGCAAAAAAAGAGTATGGTGTTTTCACACATGGAGGGGTGTGTTAAGGAGGGCATGTAGCCAGCTCTGTCAGATGCTACTGAGAGGTATAAGAGGTCTAAGAAGACTTAAGAAATGTCAACAGTTGAGCCACATACAGGTCATTTTTCAAGTTGTAGAGCACAATTTCCTTAGAGTGGTAAGGTTGAATAACAAATTGGAGCTGTGTGAAGAATGAACAGAAGGTGAGGAAGTGAACACAACATGAAAAGAATGTGGAGTTGAGGTGTTTGGCCTTGAAGAGAGCATAGTGGTAATAGGATGGGGTCAGCATGGCAGATGGGATCAAGACAGAGTTCTGTTTGCAGTGCTTGTAAGATGGGAGAATTGGGTGTCCATTTGTTGCTGATGGGAATAACTAGGTGAGAGAAAGATCTATGAATCAAATAAGGGAAAAAGGGGGAAGTCTTTGAGGATGTGGGCAGTGACACCCCGGTCACGCTGGTTAGGAATGAGGAGGGACACTGAAGGGAAGGCTTATGGAGTGAAGGATGAAGCTGGGTTGTCAGCTGTGTCAGCTGCCATAGGAGGGAGGAGGCATGTAAGCGGGCTTGAACCTTGTGGAGAAAGGAAGATGTGATTGCTGGGTGGAGAGGGGAAAAAAAACACAAGTCCATCGCTGTCCAGTCAGTTCTGACTCACTAACCAAACCAGACCCACTGCCGTTGAGTTGATTCCAACTCATTGTGAGCCTATAGGGCAGAGTAGAACTGCCAGCCTTTTGGTTAGCAGCTGTAGCAGTTAACCCCTACACCACCAGGGTTTCCAGTAAAGCTCTGGGAATACAGTGTTGTGAGCAGCTGGTGTCTTATCTGAAAACACTGATAGCGTCTGTTTTCTGCATGTGTGTGCAGGGTCAGGGAGCTGCCTGAGGCCTGCCTTGTGGAGCAGGAATTATGGAGACCACATACCTGACTTGCTGCACAGCCCAAATTGTTCTTTAAAAGTTATTAACTGGGGAGGGACGATTTTAAGCTTTATAGGGGTGTATTTGCATTACAAGATTGTCAAAAGATGATTAGCGTTCTGCTCCTTTTTTTTTTAAGCCATCAACCATGTTTCCCTTAAACAGAAAGAAGGGAGTTGGTGTGGCTTGCCTACCCATGACATGTAGTGTTTCCACACCTTCCTCCTCCTGACCTGATTGTGTGCCTTTAGTACATCGGGAAGCAATGTGATTAGAGTTCTGGGGGCTTTATAATCAATAATGGAAGAACCACAGTCAGAAATCTCTTTAGTCCTAAGCGCTACCACTGGGGTGAAGTGGCTCCCCTGGGTGCCATGTGTTGCTGCCAGCAGCCTTAGCAAGAGGCAGTGAGGATGGAGGCAGTGGTGGGGAACCGAGGAGGAGAGAAAAAGGAATGTGTAGTCTGAGTCAGGCTGAAACATGCAGTCCGGGGCTGTCTGGTCCCAGGCTGCAGCCCAGGCAGGGAAGTGAACAGAACAGGAACGTTTGTCAGGTGCATCACCTGTGTTTGCTCTTAAACACGTTTCAGGCTTTGTAACATTCTAGATGGCTGAGGCTTAACAAGAGGCTTCAGGCCGTAGGAGGGGGTGGAGGCAGAATCTGTGCCAGGCATCTCCCATGGCTGCTAAGTAGACATGATGAGGGGGAAGTGAGGGAAAGGCAGAGGCACAGGATGGCTCAGGAATCAGGGGTCTTTCTGACAGGTCCAGAGGCAGAGCCCTAAGAGTCGAGACATTTAACACTGAGGCGTTTGGTGGGCCTGGGCCGTTGCACATGAATGCCCGGGGAGTCACTGCTTCCCCTTGCGTGGATGTTTGGGCTGCTTTGGAAGTAAGTGGCTCCGCCTAGCCTGGGCTGCGTTCCCTTTAGTCCCTCACTGTCTCTCTCTGGGTGCAGGCTGTTATAAGATGAGGACACATTTTCCTGTCAGTCGGGGTGTACCCTCCCCATGTAGGGGATGGGAGCCGTATATCATAACTTTTATTTTTTATTTTCACACCAAAATTTACCGTACAATAAAAACATCTCCCCACTGGAATTATGTGCCCATCAGTGGAGTAGCTGATAGGTTTAGGAGTCAGTCCTTGGTAGCGCAAATGGACGATACTTGACTAACCTAAGGGCTGTTGGTTTAAACCCATCTAGCAGTGCCACGTAAGAAAGGCCAGCTGTCCAAAAGCAAGATGAGAAGGCGGGAAAGGACAGGAACTGTACTAATAGACACTGGTAACCTGGGTGGAAAGGTGGAGTGTGTTGTCACATTATGGGGATTGCAACCAATGTCACGAAACAATATGTGTATGAATTTTTGAAGGAGAAATTAACTTGGTCTGTAAACTGTCACTTAAAGCACAATAAAATTAGAAAAGAAAAAGACCAGGTTTTCTGTTTTTGAAAAGATTTCCACCAAGAAAATCCAGTGAGCACAGTTCTACTCTGTAACACGTGGGTCACCATAAGTCGGAATCTACTCATCAGCATTGGGTCTGGTCTGGTTTGGTGCAAACTGTTAAACATTCTCAGCTGCTAACTCAAAGATTGGAGGTTTGAGTCCACCCAGATTCACCACAGAAGAAACGCCTGGTGATCTCCTTCAGGAAAAGCAGCCCTCAAAACCCTATGGAGCACAGTTTTACTCTGACATGTAGGGTGTCCATGAATTGGAGTTGACTGTTACAGCCACTGGTTTAGTGGAATTTAAGGCCACTGAGTGGTGAAGGGTTAGAGCGGATGCCTTAGTTCTAGCACAGTGGTGGACGTTCAGAGTGTGATCCAGTGAGGCAGCGGTGCTGTCCCCTGTGCTCTAGAAGACCCTTTCTTGACAGCTGACTCACGAAATCTTTACCAATGGAGAACCCATTAGAATAGAGGTTGCCTTTTCAACAACTGGAAAACAAGCCCAGTTCTGACTGTGGGTAACCATGTCTTCGTGTATGTAACAGTGCTTACAAAGCTTCTTCCTACTCCTTCCCATGTAGTTTTCACTGTCACCCAGGGAGACTGGAAGAAAGTTATCAGTATTCCTGTTTACAGACAAGTAAATGAGTCATGTTTAGAGGCTGGGACTTGAACAGGGCATTACCTTGGTATAGGCAAGTCCCCCCTTTTTGTTCTGAAAAGCCATTTGTAATCCTAGTATATTTTTCTGCATAAACAATATTACCTGCAGATTCTGCTCTCCTGCCTACAAAGTATTTAACCCCTCATTTTCTGAATTTTCCTAACACTGATGCTTCTTTTATAGTACTTGTAGCTTTTGCAAGGTGCTCTGGTTGATTCTGTGCTTAGGTGTCTCCTGCCTTTTGGGGTGGGAGCATGCAGGGTCCCAGCCACCTCATTCCTCTTTGCAGCCTAGGAGCCCAGACATGTGAGCAACCAGAGCTTACCACAAAGTATGAAACATCTTTAGTTTTAGACTGCTGCAGCCCGGCAAGCAGGGAACACACCTCTGAGAAGCTGCAGGAGAGAAGGGGTAGGAGTACTCCAGGGAGCTGGCAGGGAAGAGGCGGGTCAGCAGATCTGGTAGAGGGTGAGGAGGAGAAGGGGACGTGGTTGATGGGGGCTGTTTGGTTGGGCTTGCCTTAGTGGTATGACTGTTGATTTTCAAATTGGCTCTCCTTTTCTGCTGCACCCTACTTTTATTTCAGGTCATTTGGAAACCATGATAATCCATTTACTGTGTTGCAGGTATATAACCTTTGTATAGGGTTGATAAGATAGAGGAGTGACATTGTGTGCGGCGAAGCTTCTAGAAATATTTGCTTTAGTGACTTGGGGTAGCCGTGATGGCAACTACTTTATGACCTTGAGGGGTCTACTTAGGGTGGTGATGGGTTGGGTGAGGCTTAAATTATGGGCTGCTCTCTTGCTCAATTAATGACTTGAAGGATAGGTACTTTGGAGGCTGGTGGTGACATATGAGACCCTGACAGGCTGTCTTTCAATAATTAAGAAACAAGTAGTTAAAATTCCATCTTAAGCCAGATGCAGAGAGGCATTTCCTTAAACGAATCTGTTAGAGGTGCAGTGTGTACCCCTCCCTCATTCAAAGTATTTTATCAAGTCGACTGTCAGGGCAAGGAGGGACTGCCAGTGCTTGGTGGAGAGATGTGCACAGTTTTAGTGCCTCGATACTTATTGGACCCCAGAAGTGAAAACACTTAGGTCATGATTTTAAGAAGTAGTGGCAGAAAACTTTGTCATCAGAATAGGAGTGGAGTATCTTGTAAAAATTAATATTGAGTTGTTTTTAAAAATAAACAGGTCAGTCTTGAACTTTGGACACCATACTTCATGCTCATTACTAATTGGAGGGTAAAAATCCAGTCAAGATGATAGAAGGTAAAGATTTCCAGCTGTTCCAGAAGGCTGTGAACAGATGCTTCCTGGCTTTTGATCTCTGACCTCTTTGTCTTATCATGAGCTCAACTGTCCTTGCTTTGAATGTGGGTGGCTGTGTGGCCCAGGAACCTTCACAGGCATCAGTCAGAGTGGGCCAGAGGAGCACTTCCCCAGAGATGTTCTGAGGCATGTAAACCCAGCCCAGAAAGTTGGCAAAGGGCAGCATGGGTCTGTGCAAACTGGCAACAGGGTCCTCGTGTGTGGCATTCTCACCTTGACACCACCAGAGCTGCCACACCAGATTGCTGTGACCTGTCAGGTCAGCCCTGGCAAAATACTCTTCAGGCCTGAGGAAGTTATTTGTAAAAATCCTACACTATTGAAAATGAGGAATTTTCAATGGAAAGTTTCTTTAATTGGATTGGAAAGTTAGTTTCCCTGACTCCAGATTTTATCAGACTCTAGTATTTCCTGTCATGTCTTCGCGACGTAGGAGGCTCGCTTGAGGGTAGACTAGCACTGTGACTGCTAAATTATTTGTGAAGCAATTAGAATTTGTTTAGCATTGTTTAGTGTGTGTGTGTTTTAAACCTATTTGTGTAACCTTAATAATACAACTGTCTAAAACAGATACTCTATTAGCCGTATATCAAATGAGATGAAAGTCGGATCTGTAGTGTTAAATCTCTTAAATCTAATTGAGGATGGAACATATCCTGTTAATTTGTCAAACTTCTGGAAAACTACCTACATGAGACAGTGGAGATTAATCAAACCTGAGTAAGAAAGAAATTGAAAAATACAGTTTTCTAATCATAGAGTCTTCTCACAATGGTCCAAGTTTAATGCAGTGCTGAATTCTGATAGTTAGTAATAGAGAAGAACAAGACCAAATCATGCAAATTGTCTAATAAGACCTGAAACAGAGGTTTTCCTTCTGGCAATGAAGAACTTTACAAGTGTGAATCTGATATTTACAGGCTTTGATTCTTTTCCTTTTAAGCAATGCTGGTGATAGTTGAAGGGATTTGTGTCACTCTTGGCTTTTGCATAATGGTAAGAGCTTGGCTGCTATCCAGAAAGTTGGCAGTTCAGATCCAGCAGCCATTCATTGGAAACCCTAATGGGACAGTTCTCCTCTGTCCTGTAGGGTTGCTGTGCATTGGAATAAACTAAAGAACAGTGGATTTGGGTTGTTGTTGTTTTGTTTGTGGTTACCAAATATATGTATATGTGTTGTTTGAGGGTTTATTTTGCTTATTGCCTAGCTATTGAAGAATTAAGAAACAAATCAAGCCCACTGCCACTGAGTATATTCCAGCTCATAAAGACCCTTGAGGATGGAGGAGAACTGGCACATTCAGTTTCCACAGAGTGCCTGGTGGATCTGAACTGCCAGACTTTGGTTAACAAACATAGCACATAACCACTAGGCCACAAGGGTTCCTTCTGAAGAGCAGTTCTAGGTAAATCATTGGAAAAGTTAGGCTTTTTTTATTGTGATTGAATGAAAGTTTACAATATAGTTCAAATTTGCATGCTTACCTATCTGCAGCTCTCTGCTCTCCTTGCCTGGTGACAACACAGTTCTCCTTTCCATCCTATACAGGTCATATCCTCATAACAATCTCCTGCCCTTGCTCTTTACCCTCTCCACTCCCCTCCAGTAGGAGGCCAATAGAAAGACATCCTATAGATGCATAGAATTATAAAGTGTACACACGATATGGTCACTCTGTATCCCTGAGTCCAATCCATTCCTGTCTGAAGAGTTGACCTCACTAATGATCTGTGATCGGGGGCAGCATCAGGTCTAGGGGCCGTGCTCCCAGGGAACTTCCAGGCCTTTGGACCATCACTTGTGGTCTTTTAGTGGTGTTCTTAGGATGGACTCCTTTTTTCTCATGTTGCCACTGGGACTCGACACTGTGAGCCCCATTGCGGCTGTCGTTGGTGGTGGCCGGGCACCATCTGGTTCTTCTGGTCACATGCTGATGTAGTCACCATTCACAAGGGTCTTTCTATCTTCTGGGCTCTTTTTTCCACATGTCATTGTTGTCCATGGTGATCATCTGTTCCAGCTGAGTTGGGACCATTTGGTGTACTTCAGATGGCAGCTTGCTTGTTTGTAAGACCCTGGATGCCACTCACCAATATGGGGCACAGAAGACTCTCTTAGCAATAGGCTAGTTATGCCAGTTGGCCTGGTTGTCCCCTGAGAGCATGGTCCCCGGACCCCTACCCCCGCTACTCTATCCTTGCAATATTGGGTTTAGATTGGAAGAATTCAGACCTGCCAGGCGCTCCTTGGAAAGTATTGGGCAGTTCTTCTCTGACCTACAGGGTCACCATGAGTCAGAATTGACTTGACCTTGGTGGCTTTTTGGCTCTGGCAAAGAGTGTTCTTCTTGGCTTAAATATATACACGAGGCTGCTCAGGGAGCTGCCGTCCAGAGACAAGATGTGAGTGCGGAAGGGGACAAGGATTAGCTGAAAGAGTATAGTTAGTATAGGGTGGCAAGTTGGAGTGTGCTGTTACAGGGTGGGGAGAGCAGGTAGAGTTGCATAGGGATTTAGGTGCCGAGTTTTGTATGGCAAAGTGACTTAGATTGTAGACTTCCTTAAAGCACAGTAAAATACTTTTTTTTAAAAAAGAGTGTGCTTAGGTCACATAGATATATATGAGATGAAATAGGCCGCTCTGTCTAGAGGCAAGATAAGAAGGAAGAAAGGAGTAGAAGTTGATTAAATGGACACAAGAAATACAAGGTAGGAAGGAGGAGTGTGGTGTCACATTCTAGGGAGAACAACTAGGATCGTATAACAATGTGTGTATAAATTTTTGTTTTACCTAATGCACAATTTTAAAAACGAGTATTAGGTAATCAGAATAACAAGGTTTCTGTGAAGCTATATAAAAATAGCCTTTAGAATAGTGCTTAGAACAAAAGTCATGTAGTAAAAAGCTGCAGTTATGGTACTAATAGTATGTTTCTTAAAGAAAAAGATATCTCCTCAGACATCTGAGCCAAGGTGGGCCTGTGGTGCTGGGGAGGGCAGGGCCTGACAGTGCAGAGAGCTTCCTGAGCAAGGCCAACCCCCCAGGTTGGCCCTGTCAGTCTCTAGTAGGGAGGTAGGCAGTTGTTCACTTGCCAGTCTAGGACCCTCAGCTACACAGAATATGTGGCCTTTGTTAGGAACCACTGCCCCAAAACTTGAAAAGCAAAGCTTAAGCTCTGAAGTCTTGGGTCTGCCTTTTAGAACGACTTGGGGCAGTGACGTTAGAGGACAGACCTAAGCTGTGTGTCGTGACTGGTAAAACCTAGTGATTGCACAGTGTGACTTTTCTTTTTCTTTTTCCCTCCTCTGCCTGATGGTATCTTTCATAGAACCAGCACTGAGGCTCAGTTGTCCCCTTCCTGAGACCGTGTCTTTCTGTGCTAGAAGGAAGTTTAAGAAGCACTTTTGTGTTGAGTGTAGGTGATGTGGACTGTCCAGCTCAGTAATGCCACCTGTTGGCCCATTGGGCCTAGCAAGCTGGCCACTTCTAGTTTCACAGGCAGTAGTTTTCTTTCTGGAGGTGCTTGTCCAGGTTTTCTTGTCCCTTGATGTCCAAGTCTCATTATTTACTGTTTGTCTTTTTTTTGCATTGAGGTTTTGCAGTAGCTTGTGGATTTTAGAGATTAGATGGTACTTGGATTTGTTGTATCTAATTTTTTTTGTTTTCCTCCGGGTTGCCTGTTTATTCTTTTGGTGAAGTCTTAGATGAGCACAAATGTTTCATATGTAGGAGTTTCCAGTTGTCTGTTTTCTTTCTGGTGTTTGCACATTGTTAATAATGTTTCGTGTTCTGTTTATGCTGTGCATCAGGGTTCCTAGCTTTGCCTTTATTTTTTCTTCCATGACTTACTGTTTTAAATTTTATGCTGAGGTGTTGGATCCATTTTGAGTTATTTTTTGTTAATGGTGTGATACGGGTTTTGTTTAATTTTTTTGCAAATGCCAACACCATTTGTTAAAGAGACTGTCTTTTTTCCAGTTTACAGACTTTGGGCTTTTATCAAATATCAGCTGCTGATAGGTGGATGATTTTATGTCTGGATTCTCAATTCTGTTTTATTGGTCTGTGTCTCTGTTGTTATGTTTTGACTATCCTGGCAGTATTCTAAAGTCATGGAGTGTGAGGCTTCCCACTTTGTTGTTTTTCAGTAATGCTTGGCTTAGCCAAGGCTTTTTCTCTTTCCCTATGAAGTTAGTGATTTCTTTTTCTACCTCATTAAGGAATGCTGTTGGAATTTATAGCAGAATTATGAAGTCTGACAAGTTTACAGACTCATCCTAGAAAAAGCGATACATGCCTCCTTGCTCTATCACTAAGATCACCTTAAAGTACTCCCCTTAGGAAGCTATGCACCTAAGCCAGTACCTAGTCCATCCTTCAAAGCAATTTCAGAGCTCTTTTTGTGGAATGGCCATCAGAGCTGTCGGCACATGACCTTTAATATCCTGAATGTCATCCACATGTCTTCCTTTCAGTAGTTCCTTCATCTTCAGGTAAAGAAAAAAGTCACTGGGGGTCAGAACAGGAGAGTAGATAGGATATTCCTATACAGTTACTGGTTTACAGGCTAAAAACTCCCTCACAGACAACTACACAATTAAGTTTGTGAACTTGTCCCTGTACTGTGGTGTGCAGTGGCCATTCCAGAAAGAGTTCCAAAATTGCTTTAAAGAGTGGGCTAGGCACTGGCATCGCTTCCCAAGGGGAATACTTTAAAGGTGACCATGGTAATACTTGGCAATGAGGTATGTAGCACTTAGAACAATTAAGTTCCTGGACTTAACTATCAGACCTTGTGTGTTGTATCCATAGGCTGCTTTGGGTAGAGCAGTCATTTTCACAATGTTGAGCCTTCCTATTCATGAGCATGGTAGGTTTCTCTGCTTACATAGGTCTCTTTTGGTTTCTTCCAGTGATGACCTGTTTTCTTTGTATAGGTTTTTTACATTTCTGGTTGGATTTATTCCTTACTATTTTACCTTCCTGGGGGCTATTGTAAATAGTATTGATTCGTTGGTTTCCTCTTTGACGTTCTCTTTTTTGGTGAAAAACGAGTCTCTGTTTTTAGCCTACATTGTAAATACTTTCTAGGCCCTTTGGTGTCTTTGGAATTCTTGTTCACCATTCCTACTCTGAATGTAAAAACTGTGTTCAACTCAAGATGACAGACAAGATCACTGACATGCATCCTTGGCTGGGTTTTGCACTGAGGTGTATGTAGAGCTCTTGCTGCACTTGCAGTTGCCAACTGAAAGATTGGCTGTTTAGATCTTTCTAGCTGCTGTACAGTATAAAGATCTTGTGATCTGCTCCAGTAAAGATTACAGCCAAGAAAACTCTGTGGGGCAGTTGTGCTGTGTCCCCTGGGGTTGCTGTGGGTCAGAGTTCACTTGGTGACAGCAAACAACAAGCCGGTAAGAATGAATGCCGTTCGGCTTACTGCTGTCCAGCGTCAACAGGAGGTTGGCTGCCGTGACGTCGGCTAGAAAGATGTGTGGGCAGTGACGGAGAAGGCCTGCGGGGGATCTGGGAAACTGGGTTAGATAGGTAGGTTCAGAGTTCTACAGAGAGATCTGATACCTGAGAATACATGAATCGATGAATCCTTAAAGCCTGTGACACCAGGAGAAGAAATGGAAGACCAGATCAAGCTGTAGAAAATGGCCCCGAAAGCAGGAGAAGGAAAGAACTCAGCAGAAGTAGGAAGGATGTCATCGATTAAATTGTATCGTCCCCCCACAAAATTTGTGTAGCAGGTTGGCTAGGCTGTGACTTTTGGTATTGTGTGATGTTCCTGTATGTTGTAAATTCTGCCTGTATGATGTTAATGGGGAGGATGGGGCTGGTTGTATTAGGGAGACAAGACTCAGTCTTTAAGAGTGTATTGCACCTTGAAGCAATCTCACGGGATATAAAAGAAAGGGAAGCAAGCAGATAGTGGACGACTTCACACCATCAAGAAAGCAGCGCTGAGGGGAGTAGAGCATGTCCATTGGAACCCGGGGCCCCTGTGCCTTAGAAGTCTGTACTCCAGGGGAAAATTGATGATAAGGACCTTTCCCTAGAGCCAGCAGAGAAAGATTTCCCATAGAGCTAACACCCTAAATTTGGACTTCAGCTTACTTTCCTGTGAAAAAATTAAACTTCTCTTTGTTAAGCAGTTTGCTTGTGGTATTTGTTATAGCAGCACTAGATGACTCAAACAGTGAAGAATCCCAAGAGTCTGGTGATCCAGAGAGGATTTGGATTGAAGTTGTTATTGTTAGCCACTGCTGAGTGAGCCCCAGATTCATGATGGTACAATTCTTTTGGACCATTTTGAAAATTATTGCCTGATTTTCAGAAGTAGATTGCCAGGCTTTTCTTTTAGTTCATCTTAGCCTGGAAAGTATGCTGAAACCAGACCAGCATCAGAGCAACACACAACCTCCAATGATGGGTAGGTGGTGGTTATAGTGGTTGGGAATCAAATCCAGGTTCCCATATGGCAGGAATACCACCATGAAACCACTGCTGCCCATAGGAAGAGTGGTTCAGTAATCAAGGACCAGGAGCACAGGTACATCCAAAGATTGCAGCCAGAAAAAAAGACTCAGTTTTGGTAGAGATGAGGCCTTCCACTCACAGGCATCTCTTTCCAACCATGGCTTAATGTCATTCTGGGAGCTTCAAAATGGCCATGGTAGAAGTGTGTATACCACAGAAATCAGAAGTCTTCACAAAATCAGAGCCTTTTTCTTTTTTTCCCAATAGTTGGTTGTAAATATTTACTGGCATATTACAGAAGCCAACTCTAGGGTCACTGTGAGTTGGAATCGACTCAACAGCAGTGGGTTATAGGGACTAGTAGGTTTCCATAGTGCCTCTGACTTTTTACATGGTGACATAGCAGACAGTTTACAGCTGAAACACAGTTTTTAGAGACAGTAATTAACCTTGTCATATGGAATGCCATCTGATCTGTCCCCTTCTCATCTGTATCATTAAATGGGAAATAAGTGTTGGTTATAGCTCACTAAACTGATGTTGATGACCTGTCTTCAATTTGAAAACCATTGGCTTCAAGAAAAGTAGAGTTTTTATGAGGGTGGTGGTGATTCAGTGTCACAATTCTGGTCCTACATGTGGAGACCCTGTTTTGATTCCTCACCAGTGCACCTCGTGTACACCTATCCATTTGTCACTGGAGCCTTGCATGCTTCTGGGATGTTTAACAGATTTAAGCAGAACTTCCATACTGAGATAGAATGGGAAGAAAGGCCTGGTGATCTAGTTCTAAAAATCTGTCAGTGAAAACCCTGTGGATCACAACAGTTCATTCCACAGCTGATAACAGGGATGGCATGAGACCAGACAGTGTTTCTTCCCCTTGTTCATGTGGTAACCATGAGTTGGGCACCTACTTGAAGGCAGCCGGTAACAAACAGATGTTACGTAAACATTATGAAAAGTCAGAAGATAATTATTAAATAAATTAGAAGAGTAGTTCTAGGATAACTTCATCTGGGGAGGAAGAAGAAGAGAGATGGGACCAACAATGGTAAAGTGGTGCTATCTTCAGAATGGAGACTGAGTATACGTACTTACAAGGAGAAGGCCCAGCACAGAGAGGTCAGCTCTGTCAGAGACAGTGCAGGCGAGAGTTAGGGCTGAGGGCCAAGCCTTGTGGTTGGCAGTAGGAGAGGAAACATCTATTTTATTGGTGAAAGTTTGTTCTTGAAAAACGATTGACGGAGGAAACCAGAAATACTAGCAAGAAACTGAAAATCCCAGTGCAGTTGGTAGTTTTTAGATTGTTTTTACTTAGCTGAAAATGCGGTTTCTGAGAGCCAGTGTTACTCCTACAAACTGAAAGAGCACTTGTCAAAGTGGTGTAATTGGGACTTGAATCCTTGCTGACTTCACTCGGCTTGGTGAGGGCTGGGTTGTGAGCGGATGAATGGTTTGGTGGTGGTCAGGCTAAGCTGGGGTGGGAGCAAGCTTGTCACAGCCAGGCACACTCTGTCCTGACCACTCTGTGGCTTGGAGGAGATTTGGTAGTTACCCAGTTAAAAGGATCAGAGTAGATTGCCAGGCCAGGTAGTCCCCAGACTCCAGTCTGATCTGTGTTAAAAGAATAAAATGGACAGTTGAGATTAGTCTGTCTGATTTTCACAAGAGCAGTCTGGGGCTCTGAGGCTTGCGGAAGTAGAGTCTCTTCAGATGGATCAAGCATAAAGGGAAATGCAAAGCTGTGTCAGAGCCTCAGAGCCCTTGGACATCTTGCAACTTAGGGGCAAAGGCCTGACCAGAACGGCAAAGCCAGATTTCAAGATCTGGATAGACAGCACCCTGGTAGTTACAAGGTGAAAAGGAAGGGAAGGGGATACAGAGAAAAGTTGCCATTGAGTGGATTCTGACTTCTGGTGACTGTATGTGTGTCAGAGTAGAACATGCTCCATAGAGTTTTCAGTGGTTGATTTTTTGGAAGTAGGCTGCCAGACCTTTCTTCTGAGATGTCTCTTTGTAGACTTGAACTTTCAGCCTTCCAGTTAGCAGCAATGCACATAAATAGTTGTGCTACCCAGGGTCTGTGGCACTGGGAAAGCTGTGTTAATCAGGCAAGGCCTACTGGGCTGAGGAGCTTTGGGCAACGCCGGAAAGAGTGTGTTTGTGCTGTATCCACACTCAAAAGATATTGTCATGGGTTGAATTGTGTCCCCACAAAAATATGTGTACTAATTTGGCTGGGCCGGGATTCCCTGTGTTCAGTGATTGCCTTCATTTTGTGATTTTCTTATGCTGTCTGCCTGTGGTTAACAGAATGGATTATGTTAGAGAGGATTAGGGAGGGACTGTAAAACCCTTCCTAAGATCACTGACCTGCTCCAATGTAAAGGGAGTCTCCCTGGAGTGTGGCTTGTACCACCTTTCATATTTTTATCCTACAAGAGAGAAAAGGCAAGTTGGCAACCTCACACCAACAAGAAAACCACACCAGGAGTAGAGCATGTTCTTCAAACGTGAGGTTCCTGTACCAAGGTGCTCCCTGACCAGGGACTGATGCCATTTAGGGGCGTTCCTCCAGAGCTGACAGTGAACGCCCTTCCCCTGGAGTTCATACCCTGAATTCGGACTTGTACCCTACTGGACTGTGTAAGAAGAAACTTGTCTTTGTTAAAGCCATCCACTCTGTGGTGTTTCTATTAGAGCAGCACTGGCTGACTAAAATGGGTACAGAAATAAGGATTGGGTGATTATTTTGTTGTCTGTCTAACACTGAGCTTACTTTTTGTTGGTGTCTACTGTTGAGAACATGTAATTCTGAACCTGTTCCCTTTTAAAGAGTGTCCTGTGTTCCTGTGTCTCATGTTTACCTTCAGGGTGTTCACAGGGCCTAACAGACCTCATCTTTTTCTAAAAAAAGAAGCTTTACAATTTTCATCATGTGATTTCGTAGTTAAAGGAAGTCAGTTGATAAGCTTGTGGGTTATTTCTGTAAACCACCTTTTATACACAGAGTTGCCAGATGCTGCCCTAGAGAATCCATTTCATAAGGTAATTTTCATTAGTGAGTCAAGACATAAAACATTCAATCTTGCCACATATAGTCATGGTCGAATTAGGGGAAGATTGTTGTAGTAAACGTGATGAATTTCAGAGATACAAAAGAGGCAGCACTGTAGTGTTTTGTAACAGATTCAGGAACTAAATAGTTCCTAACATAAATGTCATCAAAAATTTGGGAAGGTAATAGTGTTGACATTTGAATTTAAGAGGATATTCTCTGTTTCCTCACATTGCCATCAATAATTTGAATCTGCATTTCCTCTCCATAGAAATTTGTTGTACATTTTTCTCAAGAGGACCTCCTATTAGGATCCCTGTTAGAGCAGTCTCCGGTGGTCGCCAGGAACCATCTAGTTGTTCTGGATTCAGTCATCTGGAGGCTGACTGCACGTTAAATCTTGCCCCAGATTGTTCTTGGCATAGCGTTGGGCTCTGAGGGACTTATCCCGAAGGCTAGTCTGTGCCCTCAAGGGAAAGTAAAAGAAACAACTGCTTCTGATTAATTGTTTTTGACCCTAAGGAGTGTTAATCAGGCTTCAGTGCATCTTAGTCACCAGGGAAAGTGATGAGGTGAAGGGAGCTTTGTTCAGGCCAGTGCACTCATAGCCTTACTCTCCTTTCTGAACTCCAGAGCCTTTCTTTTTCCTTCCTGGTCCTCATCCCCTCAAGGTTTATGGGTGAGGCCAGCATGGCTTAAGTCACCTTGTAGCCTTTGAGGATAATTCTCTAATGGCTATGATCTCATAAAACACAGCTTTTTTTTCTTTAGATTTTCTTGCATGGCCAGAGAGTGTTTTAAAAACATGACTGGGAATCTGTGGCTGGTGCAAATGGTGAAGCACGTGACCACTACCTGAAAGACTGGTGATTTGAACTCGTTCAGAGATGCCTTGGAAAACAGGCCTGGCACTCTGATTTTGAAAGGTCACAGCCTTGAAAACCCTGTGGAACAGTTCTGCTCTGCACACATGGGGTAGACGTGGGGTAGACATGTGTTGGAATCGACTTGACATTACCTGATTAACTGGTTAAGCCCTCCTGTCACTTGGTATTCATAGACTATCATTACCTTGCTAGCATTTCTTGGGAAACCCTTGTGATGTAGTGGTTAAGTACTACAGCTGTTGACAAAAGGTTGGCGGTTAACATCCACCAGGCGCTCCTTGGAAACTCTGTGGGGCAGGTCTCCTTTGTCTTGCAGGGTCACTTTGAGTCTGAATTGATTTAATAGTAATGGGTTTGGTTTGGGTTTTGTGGCATTTCCTCAGAAGGTCTCCTGGTCCACTTCCTGTCAGCAGACTGCTGAGCTGCGCAGGACTCAGCAGTTCTACCAGAAAATGGCAAGTAGTCTTAAAAGCCTTTGAGAGGCCATCTAGGATACTCTACTAGGCTTAGACCTTTGGGATCAAAGACAAATGAAGAAAACAAAGAAACAAGGAAAAGATTAGTCCAGAGGACAAGTGGATCACATCTGCAGCAGCCTCCAGCTGACTGAATCCAGTACAGCTAGGTGGTTCCTGGCTACTGCTGGTGACTGCTCTAACAGGGGTCCTAGTAGGGGCTCCTGGGAAGAGCTGGAGAAAAATGTAGAACAAATTTCTAACTCAAAAAGTAAGACCAGACTCATGGGGCTAACAGAGGCTAGAGAAACCCTAAGAGTACAGGACCCGGAGACCTTTTCAGCTCAGTGATGGTTATTTCTGAGGTTCACCCTTCCACCAAAGATTGGACAGACCCATTACATAAAATGAGACTAAAGGAGCATGCCAAGGACTAGAAGGCAAGAGACAGGAAAGCTGGTACTAGGGAACCCAAGGCTGAGAAGAGAGAGTGTTGACATGTTGTAGAGCTGTTAACTGGTATCGTAAAAATTATTAAATAAGAAACTAGTTCTGTAAACCTTATCTAAAGTACAATAACAATTAAAAAAAAAAGAAAATAGTGGAGGGGAGCTGGGTGACGCTGGTGGGCTAGGCCTTCTGGCACAGAGTAGGTGCTCAGTAATGTACACTGACTAAGTGACTAAGGTCAGCCAGAATGTATCAAAGCCAAGAGTTTAGGCTTCTAGCAGTGTGAGGTTTCAGAACTCTTAGAAGAAGGTGTTATGTGTAGGAGGTTGGAGAACGTACTGAAGGACCTACATTTGTAATTCTAGATGATTTGGACAATGGCTAGTCAGTCATTATTTTTATTAGTTTTTTAGTAATTATTAGTATTCACAAATACTAATTTTAGCACCTGTGTGCATGTTTGTTGTTGTTAGTTGCCATTGAATTGGCCCCCAATTCATAGTGATCCCGTTTACAAGGAAACAAAGTGAACTGGACCTTTGTGGTCCATAGGTATTTTATTGGCTAATTTTCAGAAGTAGATTGCTGGACATTTCCTCCTAGTACATCTTGGTCTGTAGCTCTGATGATACTTGTTCATCACTCAGGCCTCTGCTGATACCTGTTCACCACTCAGCCTTTACTGACAGTCAAGTGGTAGCTGTGCATTAGGTGCATTGGCCAGGAATCAAACCCAGATGCATAAGATGCATGAAGCACTCTTGAGGACACCACAGGCTCCCATAAGGCTGTGGCTCTTAAACTTGCCAGCACATTGTGGTCACATGATGAAGCTCTTAAGCCTGCCAAATCCCAGATCACACTCAGACCATCACAATCTGAGTAGGGACAGAAGCATCAGTGCTTTGGAAGCTTCCTGGAGGATCTCAAGGTGTAGAAAAGCTTTACAGTTACTGTGGTAATGAGTTTATTATGATGGTATGTTATTTAACATGCTTAAAAAATTAGATGGCAATACAAAAACATCAGAAACAGAACAGATGGCAATTCAGAAATCTCACAAAGCAGATGTGTGATTCAGAACTCACTCCTTGCACGGAGGAGAGTCTGCAATGGATTATAGCCAAGCTGGTCTTAGGAAGATGAGTTGGCTTTGACAGTGAATTCAGGCTGGATGGCCCTGGGTCTGCATTTTGGCATTGTTGGCAAAATGGGCCACTATATCAAGATCTTGTATGTCCCTTGTTGTTAAAGTGGGGGAGTGATTTTTCCTGTAAAAGTTGAACTACTGATACACTCAAGTTTCTTCGTGTGTGTGTGTGTGTGTGTGTGTGGTCCGAGAACTATGAGGTAAAGTAGATCACTTAGAATAGAAATGCTCGGCTTCACTTCTTGATTCCCTTCCTCTTAAAATTACACCGTGCACTCTTAACAGCCACAGCAAATATCCGTGTGTGTGTATATCAACACGCAAATGAGACATTTTATAAGAGCATGCACTGCCCCAGGGCCTTGTGGAGCAGTGAGCTATGACTGTGCTCGGGGTGGATGAAGACGGTCAACGTTGGCCCCTCCTGGCTGCTCTAGGTGCTTTCAGACGAGAGCGACTTGGCCTCCAGTTATACTGCTAAGAGCCGTCTGGTCAGACCTCTTGGCCCTCATTTAGTATTCTTAGTACTTACATTTTTGTGTTTTTTTTTTATTGAGTCTATTATGTTACTTCAAACAAGGGAACAGAGAGCTGTGACACTCTTTTTTTTTTTTTATGATTGAGTGAAAATGTACATTCTCATATAAATTTGCATGCCCACCTATATGCAGCTCCCATTGCTCTCCCTGCCCAGTGACAGCACACTCTTCCTCTCTGCTCCATACATGTCTTATCCTCCCAGCAATGTCGTATCCCCTCCTTTCTACATACTCCCCAGCCTCCAGTAAGAGGTCAGCAGGATGACATCCTGTGGATGCATAGAACCATAAAGTGCACACATGATATGGTCACTCTGTCACCAAGTCCAATCCATTCCTGTCCGAAGAGGTGACCACCATTATGATTTATGGACGGGGCAGCATCAGGGCTGGGGCCATGCTCCCAGGGGAATTCTGAGGCCCCTAGACCATCGATTGTGGTCTTTTAGTGGAGCTCTCAGAGTGTACCCCTGTTTATTCTTGTATTGCCAGCGAGACCAAACTTTGTGAGGTCCATCATGGCTATCACTGGTGGCGGCTGGGCATCTGGTTCTTCCCGTCATAAGTCAATGTAATCATCCACTCATGTGGATCTCTCTGTCTTGTGGGTTCTCTTTCCCCCATGTCGTTTTGTTCCTTGGTGATCATCTGTTCCTGATGAGTTGGGACCGTTTGCTGTACCCTCAGATGGCAGCGTGGCAGCTTTTAAGACCCCAGACACCACTTACCAATGTGGGGTGCAGAAGGTTGTCTTAGCGAAGTGCTAGTTTTGCCAGTTTGGCCTCGATTTCCCCTGAGGGCATCGTGTGACACTCTTTGTAAATCCTTCATGAGCTGCAATTCAACTTTTTCTTTCTTTCTCTTTTAAACTCACAGTGTGCCATGCCGAACTGAATGCCATCATGAACAAAAACTCGGCTGATGTGAAAGGCTGCACCATGTATGTTGCCTTGTTCCCGTGTAATGAATGTGCGAAGCTCATCATCCAGGCAGGTGGGAACTGGGCTGCTTTCATTTGTCACATTTGCTTTGCACCTGCTCATCAGTAGCTCCTTACAGATGTGTTTGATCTTAAATTGTGATAGTTTAAAAGTAAATTAATTGCCCTATCAACTTTGCAAGTACTTTCCTGTGTTTTGTTTTTGATTGGTGCCAGGTATACTAAGACTAATTGCATTCTCTGTGATTCTTACTGTATTGTTAATTTTGTTTGCAACTTCTTAAACTGCAAGCCGTGAAACAACACAGGCATTGCATGTAATTACTGTCAGTTTACTGTGCCCTGACACAGTGTGCATAGACTAGGGGGAAGGGGGAAAAATGAACCTCTGTCAGAAACAAGGTCAGCTAGGAGTCTGTATACGAAATTTTAATTTGTATCTAATACATGGTAAATATTTGGAGATCTGAACATCTTTGCATGCCAAGCCAAGTGCCGTCGAGTCGGATCCGATAAAAGCGTTAAGACTTCAGTGGTCCTGCTTTTGGTTTTTCTTATGTTACGGTTGCCATAAATCTACACTATTATATTCTGAATATTTCGTCTTTTTTACACTGTCATATTTAAGTTTCAGCTACACTTTTTATCTCCATAAAACTTGGCTGGAGACTTAAACACATACCATGTGTAGCTATGTGTAATTTAAAGCAGCTGTTTGTCAAGAGCTGCGTGGATCTCTGAACTGAAGTCATTTGGTGGTATCAGAATCAAAGCTTCCATCTGACTGCACTGTGGGCTCCCTGGCTGCTGCTGCTGCTGCTGCTGCTGCTGCTGCTGCTGCTGCTGTGTGATAATCCTTGGAGGATCTTCCTCTGATATCTCTGGTGCAGAGGCGGTGGCAGGCACTCTGGGCATCAGTTTCTGTGAGTGACCACTGCATTGTGCTTCCTTCAGAAGCTTGCCTGTAGTGCAGAGTGGTGGCTTCTGTGCCCTCTGGTGTTCTGGCTCTCGAGCTAGCACTACCTGGTAGTATGAGATATAGGAAACAGATCTGTTCTCTGTGGAGCTGGTTTGAGCTGGTTGAGAGAGCCGTTCTTGGAAGCGTAGTGGTACTTCTCTCTGAACTTGCCAGCACTCTCCACTCACTCCGCTTACCTCTTGAGTTCAGAGCAGTTACCTGTGAATACAGAATATTTGATTGCCTGCAGTAAGGAAAGTGTGTTAATCAGATCACAGCTCAACTACTAGACATGTTTTCACTTTGCATTTGTTAAAAAAATCCATAAAGACTTGAGGGCAGATTAAACATAATCCATCCTCTGCTGTATTGGAAAGCAGCAGATATGTATTTCAGTAAGTGGACATTGTCTGCAAGCACACTGTGAAGAGGTGATTGATTGGAGACACTTACAAGGGCTCCATCTTCTTCTGCATGTCTTTGTATTACCTGTATCTTCATATACTAATAGGTTCCATTATTACCTTTTAAGGTATCAAAGAGGTTATTTTCATGTCTGATAAATACCACGATAGTGAAGAGACAACTGCTGCCAGGCTCATGTTTGATATGGCTGGGGTTACATTCAGGTAAGCAGGTAGAACTTAGAGCAATACTGTAAGAAAGAACCATATTTGACCTTGTATGGTGTTTGAGTTCGACTGTGATATCTGGCTTCTGCATTCAGAAGTATCTTTTTAAATTTAATGAAATGTGAAGTGAAATTTTAGGGGTAGACTTTTTAGGGCCAGTGACAGAAGTATCTGAAGCAGTCTGTTTAATGGTTGCACTCCAGGGCTTAGGCTGATTGTTCTGGTACTGGGGAATTTAAAAATTCACAAGTTGGAAAATACTAACATTAGACCTTTGTGAGTCTTGCATATGTAGTAACAACTCCGGCATAGGAAATTTAGAATGAAAGTAAGCTGCTGTGTTGAAACACCAGGCATCCTTTTTATAGCCTTATTTTAAACTGAGGTTTGAAGTCATTAGATTTTTATGATTCTCTTAGTGAGGCAAAGATTGCAAGGTATGTTTTACTTGCTGCACTTAAGTTTAACCACCTTTGATTCATGGTGGAAAGTTCTTTTCAGGCTGTAAAGCTTAACAAAGCAGTTCTTGAGGATTTGTAGCCAGCAGGGGATAATCATAATACAGAATGTGCTTCCCCCATTGTATTCATCATTAGGGATAGAATTTATATGTAATGAGTCCCTTGAACTAAACTGTTGTGCTTTTAAACTGTTGAGACTATAAATCTGAATTATTTACATAATCTTCTGTTCAGTGTTTTTTTAAAAAATGTTTAGTCACCAAATATTTTCAGCCATTGTAGAAGGCTCATTAATGAATAAAAAAGTACTAAGCGTTTTATTTTACCCTCACAGTTTTAGGATATGATTTAAAAAAATCGTACTTCGCTAACACTAGTTGATTTTTTTGCTATATTTAGAGGCAAAAGAATACTTAACTGTTTTTCAACTTAGAGCCAGGTATTCCAGGTTGGCTACAGAAATTTCCTAGAAAACAAAATAAATCTGGTAGGAAAACTAGTAATCAGATACCATGTTGTGCAGCTAACTTGTTAGATATGCTTTGACTCCTTGTAAATTCATGGGGTTAGAGACCTGGGAAACACATAACGCAGGCAGTGCTCTGGCACCCTTTTTTGTCGGACTGTTTTCTGGCCTGCATTTCTCTCGGTATGGTGCGCTCTAGAGTGCACCTCCTCTAGAGACGGGATGGCAGGTGAATCCCAGGAAGTGTTTTCTCACTGCAGAAGATGTGGGGTAAGCCAAAGTAAGCAAACTGTTGGAACTGCTCACCAGATAACATCTTTCTGTGTTTTGTTTTTCTCGTGTTCAGGAAGTTCTCACCGAAGTGCAGCAAAATTGTCATTGATTTTGATTCAATTAACAGCAGACCAAGCCAGAAGCTTTAGTGAGCCACATCATTAAATCTCCAGGAGATTGGGATTATCGTTTCCTAAGAAGCTGCTAATGCTTTTCACCTTGAAGTTACGTGTAACTTTTTAATAGCCAATTCAGCAAAAGTAGACATCTAAGTAATAGAAAGCATCAAATCCTCTTCCCTGTCTCTCCTGTCACATGGAATCTGTATCTCTTTATGGTACCTGTTGCTGTCCTGTCTCACATGGCTGAGTGAAGGTGCCTCTGCCTGCTGGGATGCCAACTGCTCTGCTGAGGGGCACCAGCGTTCTCCTGTTGGATTTGTGCAGCAGCCACGTGTCAAAACTATTGTTGTGTTCTGGAAGTACAACTAAATGATTGCTGTTGTGTTCCTACTGGGGATGAGCAGACACTGATTTGAACATCTGGCCCAAATGATGCATCCCCACCCTTGTGGAAGTATGGGGGACTAGGGCTGAAATAACAGTAATGTTAAAACTGTTTGTTGCAGGGGTTTGATGGGAACCGCCCCCCCCAACCAAAAAGCCTGTCCTGAGAGACGAGAAGTGGAACCAAGCCAAGAGGGATCACTGTGCGCTCTTGCTGTCCTGCCACATGCAATGCAGTGCCAGGTTGTCTCTTTGGGTATTTGGAATCTCCTGACTTGGCCTCTTATTTTTGATTTGTTTGTCACACGGAGCTCTTACATTTAGTTGTGAATAATGGGTCCCTGGAGGAGAGCCCTGGTATCCCCAGAACATCCTGTCGTTGTGGCCTTTGGAGTTGAGGAGATGGGAAGAGGTGGGCATCCACGCACTTCTGTGAGTGGAAATGTTGTGTTGTTCTTTCATTGGTCGATACAGTTCATTTCCAGAGTTGCTCTGAAACCACAGAATAAATTTCTGTCCTGTAAATGAAATTTGAGGAGTTTAGCCCGCATGGAGATAGTTTGTTCCAGATCTGTTGGCTGTTGGAGCTTATTTCTGCTCCTGGTGCCGTGCATTCATCTGTACAAAGAGCAACTTCCAAACCACTGAGAGCTGGGGCTCTGCTGTGCACCTCATCTTTAATTTCATTTGACTTTTATTAAACATGCTCAGCACCTCCGTTGAGAAAGTGTTTTTTTATATCCTAAAGATTATTACCTTTTTAAAGTCTTGTTATATTTTTGTGAGTTTTTATTTTGTCTTTGAGGGTTTGTACCCCATATCGTAGGGCATTTTGTAATTTGGCTCTTTACCAATATAATTAAAACCTTATTAAAATCCACCATACTGAAGTGTGCTCATTTTTATATTATATGTTTAACTCTCCGTTTGTGTTGTCTGTAAGGCATGCTGCATGTATGAGTACTCAGGGAACAATGTGAGGTACTAATGCTGTGGGCTTTCCTCAGGGGTGACGGTAATGCTTCTGTATGGACTAGATTTAAAGTGCTATGAAAAACACTTTATTTCTGTCCCCATTTATGTCTCCTTTTGCCACGCTGTAATTTTATTCTTTATAAATCTGTTTCATCAATTCGTTTCTCTCTTATGTCCTCCAAACTCCTTGCTCTAAAATGCCTAAAACAAAATGTGGTAAAACCTGTGAAAGCCAGAACCTTTGTAAGGTGGAGTCCTGTTAGAGAAGGAAAACTCAGTTTTTCCCACTAAAACCAGAAATAGAAAAGTGGTAAGATTGCATCCTGTCAAACTTTTGAGACCTGGAAAAATAAGGCAGGCTAATTGAGTTCTAGCTGTCACAGGTTTCATTGTACAGGGTCTGATAATCAAGTTTGTGAACTTACCACCATGCATTTATGCTGGGAGCATGGTACAAACAACTCAGTATGGTTTCATCACCCTGGTATATCAGTGTCTCACAGCTGTGTTCATGTCAACATATGGCTGTGTCTTGCTAAGTGGCATTCATTATTGTGTGTTTTTGTGTGCCATCACAAGAGTGTTGGAGCTTGAATTGGAGAATGAACAAACATTAAATTTTTTGTTAAACTTAGCAAGAGTACAAGTGAAGTCCAGGGACATGTTGGTCCAAGTTTATGAGAATAATGTCATGAAGAAAACAGGCAGTGTATAAATGGACTAAACTTTTGTCTGAGGGGAAAGAAAGCATCACTGATGAAGAGAAGTCAGAGAGGCCAGTAACAAACGAACTGACAAGGCTTTATCTGCAAGCTGGCATGCAAAGAGACAGTGGCCCTTCTTGTTCCAAAGCCTGTCTTTGTCAGGCAGGGTCAGGGTTTTTAAAGGGAGAGGCTACATACTGGTATAGGGGTCCAAAGGGGGCTTGAGAAAAGGGGTTGGGTTCCTTCAATCCTTTGATTTCTCTAGGTCATCTGGTGATGAGGGCCATACTTGCTTCATAATCTCAAAGATATTGCAAAAATTCATTGAATTGTATGTCAGAATTGTCAGCTGACTATGAGTAGTGCAGCAGACCAAGTGAACATGGACAGAGAAACAGGAAAATCTTAACTGAAACTCTCGACATGAGAAAATGTGTGTGCAAAAATGGTCTTGGAGGAGCACAGCAATCAATAACAGCAAAGGAGAGTTGAAGTTTGCCCAGACTTTGGAGAGGCAAGATGATGTTTTGGGCTTTGTTATCACTGGTGGTACCAATAAGTACACTGGATGTACCAATTGGTACACTGGATGTACCAATAAGACCCTGAAACAAAGCATCAAAGTGCACAGTGGAATTTAGCCAATTCTCTAGCACCAAAAAACTTCCATCAATTCAAATCAGGAGTCAAAATGATGTTGCTAACCTTTTTTGATATCAGAGCAAGTGTTTATTATGAATTTGTACCAACTGGATAAACAGTTAGCCAAGTTTACTATTGGGAAGTATGGAAGAGGCTGTGTGAAAAAGATGAAAACAACCTGAATGTGTTGCCAACAGCTCATGGCTCTTGCATCACAACAATGCACCAGCTCATGCAGCACTGTCTATGAGGGAGTTTTTCACCAATAAACAAATAACTGTATTGGAACACTCCCCCTACTCACCTCATCTGCCCCCCCAGTGACTATGTCTTTACCCAAAGATAAAAGAGATATTGAAAGGAAGACATTTTGATGACATTCAGAACATCAAGGGTAATATGACAACAGCTCTGATGGCTATTCTAGAAAAAGAGTGCCAAAATTGCTTCGAAGGGCGGACTAGGCACCAGTTGATCTGCATAGTTTCCCAAGGGGAGTGCTTCCAAGGTGACTAGTGACATTCAGCAGTGAGGCATGTAGCACTTCTCCTAAGGTTTGCAAACTTAATTAGCAGACCTCCATGTATATAGAAGAAGGCAGTGTTGTTAGTTGCCACTGAGTTAGCTCTGACTCGCTGGCAACCCTATGTATGCAGAGTAGAACTCTGTGAGGTCTTCAAGGCTGTGAACTCTAGGAAGTAGATCGCCAGGCACCTCTGAAACCAGAGGCTGGAAAGCACTGGTGTCGGGCAGTGGCGGGGATCCCTTAGGATCCAAGGGCTGGAGAGGCATTGTTTCATATCCACCACCCCCAGCCTGCATGGAATGCATGACTCACATTGCACAAGCCCCAGATAGCGATGCTAAAGTGGTGCTCTCAGAGACACCACGATAGATTTTGTCAGCTATAGGCTATGAACAGCTGTTCTTGTCTTGATAATTGGGCTCTAACCAGAGGTAAAAGAATTAAGCAGGAGGTGGGGAGAGGGTTGGGGTGGAAGTGTGGAGTGGGGGCTGGGGGGGGGCGACAGGAAAATAACTTCTTTTTGAGCACTCTTCCTTCAGATTGCTGGCCAGATGTCATCTAGCACCACTTTGTTTTCCTTGATGGCTGGTGATGAGCTTCGAGATTGTGAAGCAGGTATGACCCTTATCACCAGATGACCTAGAGAGATCAAAGGATTGAAGGAGCTCAACCCCTTTCTCAAGCCCCCTTTGAACCCCTACACCAGTGTGTAGCTTCTCCCTTTAAAAACCCTGACCTTGCCTGACCAAGACAGGCTTTGGAACAAGAAGACCACTGTCTTTTTGCATGCCGGCTTGCAGATAAAGCCTTAGGTTACTTTACTCCATCCCAATCTCAGAGATTGGTTTTGTGGCAGGTGGCACGAACGGAGTTTTGTCTGATACCACCTCTGGGTGAGTTCAAACCACCTTTAAGCTAGTGGTGAAACACTTAACCATTTGTGCTACCAAGAAAGAAATCAATAAAGATACTTAAAGACAGAAAACAGATTTTTATGTTGTTGTAAATTTTAGGTTCTTAGCAAGGAGTGTGTGATTGTATTATAAGCCCAAAGTGCATCAAATTTATTAAGTTTTGATACTGACTTACATTTTGCCTTAGTTTATCATAGTGTGTTTTAGGGATTGGTAGATAAATAGGGAAAGGTACTTGTGAGAATGTGGAAACATCCGTCAGTCAGTGGTAGACTGTTTATGTGGTGGCAATGCTCTCTCCCACTGTGGGTACCTGAGGCTTCCATCCAGACTGTGCTGCAGAACTAGACTTCCTCGTGACTGGAGTGCTAAGTAATTATGTCTGAGTTTCCGGTCTCACTATAGGAATGGTGGAATACTGTCCAGAAGATTCTGCAGATGTCAGTGTTACAGAGGTTTCTTTGAACTGTTGACTTTGGGAAAAGCATTCCAGAAGGAAGGACTTCAGAGCAGTCTTTTGCCTTGCAGGCGTTATGAGATAGTTTTGGCAAAGTGAGAATGTGTGTGAAAGGAGTGTTGCTGTTTATCATGGCTAATAAATGACAATAGGGAAGCCGCCTCTCATCCAGCCATTCGTAAAGGAACTACATTTAAAAGGCAAAATTTGTGAGTAAAATACAGGAATTCCGTTTACCTGACATATTTTATGCATTTTTTTAAAGGAATTTGTCCTTGAAGACTTCTGAAATCCCCTGAGACAAGCATTGAAAGTGAGTTACTGTATTAGTCATGTTTAAGTTAAAAATAAAGCAAAATAAGGCAACAAATAGAAAAGGTGGGAAGAACTCATGAGTAAAACTTAGGGTTTGCATAACCATTAAGCTAGGGTTCTTATGTACTGATCATTTTTATTTTTTTGTTTTTACCTAGTCTAGATCTACTTGAGGATTTAAGCTATTTAGATTGAAGAGTAGATTGTTTCAAATGGGCTAGGAATGCAAAAGAAGTGGTTTACTTGATAGTGACACCATTAAGAAGTTTTAATACTTCATTTTTTGGGGTTTTTTTTTTTTTTGGCTTTTTACAGCAAGACAACTCCAAAAATACTAATTTCAGCAAGTCATCAGCCAGGAAGCCTTCCTAAGGTTCAGTGGGAAGACCAGGATTCTCAAGGAGACTGGCTTTGCAAATTTGTATGTATGTATGTATTTATTTTTTGAGAAGCACAATGATCACTAGATGATGGCTGTCTGAGGACGTGCAGGTGAAATAATGCTGGAATCCTGATTTTTGAAGCCAGAAACATTTAGCATAGTCCATGGGCTTCATAGATTTGGAGCCTGAAAAAAAAGATTGCTGTCATTTTTTTGTGGCTAATAACTATATTTCCTCTCTAGAGGCACACATTTTTTTTGAGTCCCAGCCCACACCCTTGCTGGAGCTACTGATTCTCTTTTGCATGTCCAGTGTCTCCGCACAACCTGGCATCTTAGTCCCTGGCAGTTTGTATCACTCCACCATTCACACAAGCGTCCTGAGGGCTCCCTAGCTTTTTTTAAAAACTCTTAATGTCTTTCGTTTAACTATTATGTTAGCTTCCTAGGGCTATCCTGACAAAATACTGCAAATGAGGTGGCTTATAAGAACAGGAATTTGTTGTCTCATACTTGTAGAGAGAGGCTAGTTGCCCAGATTCAGGGATCAGCAGGGCCACGCTCCCTCCAAAGGCTCTGAAGGAAGATCCTTTCTTACCTCTCCCAGTTTCTGGTAGTCACAGACCATCTTTGGTTTAGTGCTGCTGCTGTCCCTCTTCACATGGCCATCTTCCCCTATATGTCTATTACAAGGTTCCTAGTTGGTGCAAATGGTTTGCTTTTAACTACTAACCTGAAGATTGACAGTTTGAACCCAGGAGGTAGTGGTGAGGAAGAAAGGCCTGGCGGTATGTTACTCAGATAACATCTGTGCTACCTACCTAACACAAAATGATGCTGAAAATCTGCGCAGACCCATAACAAAAGAAGAGATTGAACAGGTCATTTTTACAAGCTGCCCTCCCCGCCCCCCGGAAAAACTCTGGCCCAGATGGCTTCACAGGACAGTTCTACCAAACATTCAGAGAAGAGCTTATACCAAGCTATTTCAGGACATATGAAAGGAAGAGACACTGTGGAATTCATTCCATGAAACCGGTGGAATCCTGATACCAAAACCAGGGAAAAACACAACAAAAAAAATTACAGACTAATATCCCTGTGAATACAGGTGTAAAAGTTTTCAACAGAATTCTAACCAATTGAATTGAGCATCATATTTTTTTTTTTAAAAAAAAAAGCGTGACCAAGTAGGGTTTATACCAGGTGTTCAAAGGTGGTTTCTGGTAAGAAAATTAATCAATGTGATCTACCACATAAATAAAAGCATTGCATGATCATCTCAATTGATGCAGAAAAGGCAGTTGATCAAGTCAAACATGCATTCCTGATAAACACTCTCACATAGATATAGAAGAGAAATTCCTAATCATAATAAGGGGTATCTGTACAGAACTAGGAAACTCTACTGGTGTAGTGGTTAAGTGCCATGGTTGCTAACCAACAGGTCAGCAGTTCAGATCCATCAGGTGTTCCGTGGCAACTCTGTGGGGCAGTTCTGCTCTGTCCTGTAGAGTCACTACTGTCCTGTAGAGTTTGAATTCACTCGATGGCATGGAGTTTGGGGTTTTGGTACAGAGCCAACAGCTAAAATCCGTATTAATGGAGAGAGGCTGAAAGCATTCCCTTTGAGAATAGGAACAAGACAAAGGTGCCTTCAAGCACCATTCCTATTGAATATTGTTTTGGAAGTCCTAGCTAGGGTAAAAAGGCAAGGAAAAGAGAAAGGTATTCAAATTTGTAATGAGGAAGTACGACTGCCACTATTTGAAGATGATACAAGGTCTGACAATTAACCTGTCTTTGTGAGCTTATGTTGGCAGTAATGTACAGCTCAACAAGGTTTCATAATCTTGGTAGCCACACAGCTGTGTTTATGTCGACATTTGGCTGTATCTTGCTGAGTGGTGTTCATTGCTGTGTGTTTTTGTGTGCTATCACAAGAATGTTGGAGCTTGAATTAGAGAATGAACAAATATTAAATTTCTTGTTAAACTTGTCAAGAGTGAAAGTGAAATCAGGGACATGTTAGTCCAAGTTCATGGGAATAATATCATGGAGAAAATGGCAGTGTTACACATGGATTAAACATTTTTCTGAGGGGACAGAAAGCATCACTGATGAAAGGTCAAGGTGGCAGTAACAAGCAGAGCTGATGAAGACGTTGCAGAGGTGCATTGTGCGTTAAAATCATCAGCTGACTGTGAGAAGCACCACAGACCAAGTAAACATTGATAAACAGGGAAATTCCAACTAAAGTCTTGGCATGAGAAAGGTGTGTGCAAAAATGGTCCTGAAGGACCTCACTGATGAACAAAAGCAAAGGAGAGTTAAAGTTTGCCAAGACCTTTTGGAGAGGCAAGACAGTGTTTTGGGCTGTGTTATCACTGATAATGAAACATGGGTGTACCAATAATAACCTTGAAACAAAGCATCAACATGCACAATGGAAGTGAGCCAGCTCTCCATGACCAAAAAATTGCCATCAGTCCAAACCACGAGTCAGAATAATGTTGCTAACCTTTTTTGATATCAGAAGGATTGTTCACTGTGAGTGTGTACCAGCTGGACAAACAGTTAACCCAGTTTACTATTTGGAAGTGCTGAAGAGGCTGTGTAAAAAGGTTAGATGAAAATGACCTGAACTTTCCACCAACAACTCATGGCACTGTCTGTGAGGGAGTTTTTGGCCGGTAAACAAATACGTGTATTGGAACACCCTCCCTACTCACCTGATCTGGCCCCCAGTGACTTTGTCTTTACCCAAAGATAAAGAAGATGTTGGAAGGAAGACGTTTTGATGACATTCAGGGCATCAAGGGTAATATGACAGCACTGATGATTATTCCAGGAAAAGAGTTCCAAAGTTGCTTTGAAGGGTGGACTAGGTGCTGGCATCAGTGCATAGCTTCCCACGTGGAGTAGTACTTCAAGGGTGACCATAGTGATATATGTAGCACTTGTTCTAGGATGAGTTCACAAACTTCATTGGCAGAACTTTTATGATACTACACATAGCAAACCCAAAAAGATTCCGTAAGAAAACTACTGAAACTAATAGATTCAGTAGAATTGCATGGTATCAACTTATAAAGATCGATTGGATTCCTAAACATCAATAAAGAGAACAGTGAAATGGAGATGAAGAAAATAACACCAGTTATCATAGCCCCTAAAAAAAATAAATAAACTATTAGAAATAAATTTAACCAGGGGTGTAAGAAATTTGTTCAAAGTAAACCACAAAACACTACTCCAAGAAACTGAAAATGGGAAAATACACTATGCTTACGGGTCAGTAGACTCAGCATTGTGAAGATGGCAGTTTACCCCCAAAATTTAGAAATACAATGGAATTTCCAATCCAAAAACCAACAACATTCTTTGAAGCGATGAAAAAACGAATCATTAACTTGATATGGAAGGGGATGAGACCCTTGGTAAGTAAAAGACTATTGAAAAAGAAGAATAAAGTAGGGGAACTTGCACTACCTGACCTTAGAACCTTCTATATGGCTGTGGTAGTCAAAACAACTTGGTACTGGTAAGATGACAGATACCCTTGACCAGAGAAACAGAATTGAGAACGCAGATGTGAATCCATACACCTAACGTTACCTGATCTTCCACAAGGGCTCAGAGTTCTTTAGAAGGGGAAAGGACAGTCTTTTTAAGAAATGCTGTTGGTAAAACTGGATGTCCATCTGCAGAAAAAATGGGACCCACACCTAAAACCATGTGCAAAAGCTAATTGAAATGGATCAAAGACCTAAATATAAAGGCAAAACTACAAAGTTCAAAGAGTAAAAAATTGGATCAATGCTAGAGGCCCTAATACATGGAATTAACAGAATAAAAACTGGAACCCTGCAGCACACAAGCTACAGAAGATAAGCTAGATAGTTGGAATCTTCTGAAAATCAAACACTTAGGCTCATCAAAAGACTTCACCAACAGAGTAAAAAAAAAAAAAAAAAAGTACAGACTAGGGGGAAAAATTGGCTGTTACAAATCAGACAAAAGTCTAATCTGTAAAATCTACAGGAAAATCCAATACTTAAAAAGACAGATAATCCAATTAAAAAATGGGCAAAGGAGATGAATAGACACTTCATCAAAGAAGACATTCAGGTGGCTCACAGACCTATGTGGAAATCCTCATGATCACTAGTCACTGGAAAAATCAAAGCCACAGTGAGATACCACTATTACTGGCACAAATTAAAAAACAAGCAAAATAACATGTTGGAGAGGCTGTGGGGAGATTGGAACTCATACACTGCTGGTGGGAAATACAGAATGGTACAGCCATTTCAGGAAGTGACACGCTGTTTCCGTAGAATGGTAGAAATAGAAATACCATATGATCCAGCAATCAGACTTGTGAAAGTATATCCTAGAAAAATAAGCCCCCATCACAGGACTGTGCACACCCGTGTTTATTACTGTGTTATTCACAGTAGCAAAATGATAGAAACAACCTAGATGAAAACCAACAGATGAATGGATAAACTATTATATGCACACAACCACAGAACTTGATGATAAAGACCAAGGATGAATCTGCAAAGCATCTCACAACATGGGTGCATCTGGAGGGCATTATGCTGAGTGAATAAGTCAATCATGAAAGGACAAACACTGTGTAAGACCGCTACTATAAAAACTCATAAAGGTTTACACAGAATAAGAAACCATCTTGATGGTTACCAGGGAGGGGAGGGGCAAGGATGGAAAAATACTAAGTAGACACTAGATAAGTGTGAACTTTGGTGAAGGGTATGTGATACTGGGGAAGTCAGCATAGTTTGTCCAAGGCAACGTCATGTAAGCTTCATAGACAGATCCAAACTCAGGGTCTAAATTGCTCGGCTGAGGGTTGTGGAGATTATACTGTCAGGGAACATCTAGCTCAATTGACATAGTTTATAAAGAAAACATTCTACGTTCTGCTTTGGTGAGTAACATCTAGGTTCTTGGAAACCTGCAACTGGCCATCTAAGGTGCTCCACTGCTCTCTCCCTTTCGGGTGCAAGAGAGAATTAAGAAATCCAAAGACACAAGGGAAATACTAGTTCAAAGGGCTAATGGACCACAACAACCAAGCCTCCAGCAGACAGCCGAATACTGCTAGATGGTACCTGGCTACCACCACTGACGCTGCAACAGGCATCACAACAGACACTGTGGACGGAGCTGAGGGAAAATGCAGAACAAAATTGTAACTCACTGAAGAAGACGTGACTTGCTGGCCTGACGGAGAAGGCGAAACCTTCGAAGTATGACCCCTGGACACACTTGTAGCTCAGTAATGAAGTCACTCCTCAGGTTCACTCTTCACCCAAAAATTAGACAGGCTTATGAAACAAAATGAGATGATAGGGGCACATCAGCCCAAGGCATGAGAAGACAGGAAACCTGGTAATAGGGAACCCAAGGTCAAGAAAGGGAGAATGTTGACATATCACAAGGTTGTTAACCAGTGTCAGAACAATGTGTACTGACTATTCAATGAAAAGCTAGTTCTGTAAACTTTCATCCCAAAACAAAAAAAAGATTACAGCCAGGAAAAGTATATGGAACAGTTCTACTGGAATATACTGGGCTGTTGTGAGTCACAATCAACAGCGATGAGTTTGGGCTTTGGGTTTACTCCTATATGACGTCATATTAACTGACAGCATCTCCAAAAGACCCTGCTTTCAAAACAAGGCTGCATTCACAGGCAGTAGGACTTAGGATTTCAGCATGTCTTTTCACTGGACACAGTTCATAACAATCAACCAGAGGTTTCTGTACATCTTCAAGATTGAGCACAGATCCTGTCTTCTCTTGAGTCTCCCCAGGACTCCTTCAGTTTGATGTGTTCTTGTTTTGCAGTGTCCCAGCAATTCTTGTCAGCAATAATCTCTTTGGCAATGAATCAAGCACTCTTTCGTGACATCTCATCTGCTGTCTAGAATTGTTATTGAAACATTTCATTTAACTTGGCACTTGAATCTCTCGCTACTCTTAACTAGACTGTAAACTTCTTGAGAGCATGTGCTGTGTCCTTTGTACATGCTGCTTACCATCCTATCCCTCATACTTTGCCCAGTACAGAGAAGCTTAATAAACATTTTATCAATATTTCAATTTAAAAGTTATGAACCTTATTGCATTTTAATTCAGTGAAGTAGCTGACCAGGAGCCAACTTCCTAAATTATTTTTTCAGTGTTGACTTCATGAACGGTTTAGAAAAATTGTCAAGTGGAACGTAAGGGAATGAAATCTTCCTGTTAACATCCAGGGTTCAGTGGGTACATTTTTCTTTGAGAGAGAAGGGGACTTACTATTTAAGTGCCTTTATTTTTAACCTCTGTATTTCAGTTAAAGTAGGCTAGTATCTGGTTATGAATTAGGAATTTAGTGATAATGTACATTGTTAGCAGAATGCCCAGCAATGATGCTTCCATTTAGACCCATCTGATTACAGGACTTCTTGACCTTATCAGGTTTTAGAATCACTGTACACTGCTTACTGTTGTTGGAATTCTGTATTTTAATCTTCACTGGTAAAAATGGCTAGATTTTTAATCTGTTACAAATGCCATTAAATGAGCATTTTGTTCAGGGAATTGATTCCTTTACACAATAGTGCTTGGCATGTAGCCTTTTAAAAAGTTTTGTTGTGATTAAGTGAAAGTATGTGACCCATACTGGTTTTTGCATGCCCGCCTTCTGCAGCCCCCTCTATTCTCCCTACCTGGGGACAGCAGACCCCTCCTGTCACCCTGTGTGTCTAGTAGCTTCTGAACAAGCATGTGCATGCTATCTCCGCCATCTTCTCTCCCATCTAGAAAGAGACCAGTAGGACAGCCTCCTGTAACTGCGTAGAACCATAAAGGGTGCAAACCATAGGGTGACACTGTGTCCCCAAGTCCCGTCAACTGTTGTCTGAAGAGTTAACTCATGACTGGTTCCTGTTCAGGGCCAGCAGCAGGTCTAGGGGCCATGTTTCCAGGGAATTCTCCAGGTTGTTGGACCATCAATTCAAGACTTTAGAGTTCTTGGGCTGCCGACTGCGTTTTCTCATGTTGCCTCAGAGACTCTACGTTGTGTCCCCGTCATGGCTGGCTTTGCTGGTGGCCAGGCACCGTCTGCTGCTTCTGGTCTCGTGTTGATAGTCTCCCATTCATATGGGCCCTTCTGTCTCCTGGGCTCTTTTTTCCTCATATCTTTGTTGTTCCTGGTAATCATCTGTTCCAGATGACTTGGGACCATTTGGTGTACAATTTGCTAGCTTTTAAGACCCCAGAGGCCGCTCACCAATATGGGGTGCAGAAGACTCTCAGCAGTAGACAGTTATGCCAGTTGGCCTCGATGTCCCCTGAATACGTGATCCTCAGGCCCCTGTCCCTGATACTCTATCCTTTAAAATACTAGGTTGAGTTTAGAAAACCTTTGAGTTTATGGTGAAGTCCAGTTAAGTTGACCTACTCTCTGCTGTGTGCTGTCACTGCTTTCAGCTAATCAAATTTCCGTCGACTGTCTAGTGTATGCCCACCCCTCTCTTATTCCCCATCCTTGTAGCTGTCAAAGAATCTTTCTTCTATGCATAAGTCTATTTTTAAATCTCTGTAGCAGAGGCCTCATACAATATTTGTCCGTTTGCCACTGACTGATTTCACTCAGTGTAATGTCTTCCAATTGAAACCAGGTTATGAGATGCTTCCTGAAATCATCATTGTTCTTTATCATTGCATAGTGTTCCAGTGAGTATACGTACCATAGTTTATTTATTCATTCATCTGTTGATGGGCATCTAGTTTGATTCCATCTTTTGGCTGTTGTGAATACTGTTGCAGTAAACATTTGTGTGCGTGGATCTTTTTGTGTGACCACCTTTATATGTGTAGGATATATTCCAAGCAGTGGGATTACTGAATCAAGTGATATTTTTATTGCTAGCTTTTTAAGGAAGCGGAAGCACATCGATTTCTAAAATACTTGTACCATTGTATTTTACCACCAGCAGTACAGAATTGCAGTCTCTTCATAGCCTCTCCAATGTTTGTTATTTTGTGTTTGGGGGATTAATGCCAGCCTCGCTGAGATGAAATGGTATCTGATTGTAATTCTGATTTGGATTTCTCTAATAGCTAATGATTATGAGTATTTCTTCATGTGTCTTTTGGCTGCCTACATGTCTTCCTTGGTGAAATATTTGCTCATCTCCTTTCCCGTTACTTAATTGGGGTATTTATCCTTGATAAAGTCTTTGGATGAGCAGAACAGTTTGATTCTTAGTAGTTCCCGTTTATCTATTTTCTCTTCTGTTGTTCATGCTTTGTTTATCAAATTTTGTAGTCTGTCTAAGCCGTGTAGTAAAACTTCCATTGTTGACCCTGTTTTTTCCTGCATGATGTTTACCGTTTTAGGTTTGATATTTAGGTATTTAATCCATTTTGAGGTAGTTTTTATAAGGTGTGAGATATGGGTCCTATTTCAGTTTTTCTTGCAGATGGATATCCAGTTTTGCCAACACCATTTGTTACAGAGACTGTTTTTACCTCAGTTTACAAACATTGGGCTTTTATCAAATACCAGCTGTTCTTAAGAGGAT
Source organism: Heterohyrax brucei (assembly GCA_028571685.1). Taxonomy (NCBI): domain Eukaryota; kingdom Metazoa; phylum Chordata; class Mammalia; order Hyracoidea; family Procaviidae; genus Heterohyrax; species Heterohyrax brucei. The sequence goes on from CM053156.1 coordinate 448,492, forward strand.
GGTGATATTTGTGGGGTCTCAATTCTGTTCCATTGATCTGTGTGTCTCTTTTTGTACCAGTACGAGGCTGTTTTGACAGGGTAGTATGTTCTAAGGTCAGGTAGTGTGAGGCCTCCCACTGTGTTCCGCTTCTTCAGTAGCGCTTTACTTATCTGGGGTTTCTTCCTTTTCCAAACAAAGTTGGTAATTTGTTTCTGTCTCATTAAAAAAATGTCACTGGAATTTGTACTGGGATTGCATTCTCTATGTAGATCGCTTTGGGTAAAATAGACATTTTCACAGAATTAAGTCTTCCTATCCATGAACAGGGTAAGTTTCTTCACTTATTTATGTCTCTTTGGCTTTTTGCAATATGGTCTTGTAATTCTGTATAGATCTCTTTTTTCTTTGGTTAGGTTTATTCTTCGGTACTTTATTTTCCTGAGAGCTATAGTAAATGGTATTGATTTGATGATTTCCTCTTGATGGTCTCTTTGTTGGTGTAAAGGAATCCTGCTCATTTACTCATATTTATCTTATATCCCAATACTTTGCTGAACTCTTGTATTAGTTCCAATAGTTTACTTATGGAGTCTTTAGGATTTTCTGTGTATACAATCATACCATCTGGAGACAGAGAGATTTTTACTTCATCTTTGCTGATTTGGATGCCTTCTATTTCTTTGTTTGGTTAAATGGCTCTGGCTAGAACCTCTAAAACAATGGTGAATAGAAGTGGTGACAGCAGGCATCTTTGTTTAGTTCCTGTTCTCAGGAGGAACTCTTTCAGTCTCTCTGTTCAGGAAGATGTAGGCATTTGGCTTTGCATAGATACCCCTAATTGCATTCAGGAATTTCCGCTCTATTCCTATTTTGCCTAGAGTTTTTATCATGAACAGGTGTTGACTTTGTCAAATGCTTTTTCTGCATCAATTGACAAAATCAGGTGATCCTTATCCTTTGAGCTATTTATGTGGTTGATCACATTAATCATTTTTCTAATGTCGAATAAGCCTTGCATCCCTGGTATGAATCCAACTTGGTCATGATGAATTATTTTTTGATATCTTGTTGAATTCTATTAGCTAGAATTTTGTTATGATTTTTGCATCTAGGTTCATGAGTGTTAATGGTCTGCAATTTTATTTCTTTGTGGGACCTTGCCCTGGCTTTGGTATCAGGATTATGCTGGCTTCATAGAATGAATTTGGGAGTATTCTGTCCTTTTCTATGGTGTGAAATAGCCTCAGTAGTGTTGGAATTAATTCGTCTCTAAAAGTTTAGTAGAATTCTCTGGTGAAACCATCTGGGCCAGGACTTTTTGTTGGCAGTTTTTGATTACTTTTTCGGTTTTTTCTCTTGTGATGGATTATTAAGTTCTACTTCTCCTTGTCATAGTTTTGGTAGGTAATGTGAATTTAGAAATTTGTCCATTTCCTCTCAGTTTTCAAATTTGGTAGAGTACAGTCTTTCATAGTATTCTGTTATGATACTTTTAATTTTGGTTGGGTCTGTTATGATATCTGCCATCTTATTTCTTATTTGGATTATTTGTTTCCTCTCCTGTTCTTGGTTTGTAAGTTTAGCCAGTGGTTTATCAATTTTGTTGATCTTTTCAAAGAACCAGCTTTTGGTAATTTTTTAAATTGTTCTTCTGTAATTCACTTCTTTTATTATCTGTTTTCTTCTAGTTCCTGAGGGGTTCCTTTGTTGTTCTCTTTCTACTTGTTCAAGTTGTAGTATTAATTTTTTGGTTTACTCTGTTTCTTTGTCCAGATGTGAACATTTGTAGAGATAAGCTGACCTCTGAGCACTGCTTTTGCTGTATCCCGTAGATTCTGGTAGGTTGTGTTTTCATTCTCACTTGATTCCATAAATTTCTTTACTTTGTCCTTGAGTTCTTCTATAACCCAAGAATTTTGGCCAGGTGGTGTTCCATTTCCTTGAGTTCAGATTTCTGCCTGTGTTTTTTCTGCTATTGGTTTCAACTTTTATGGCTTTATGGTCTGAGAGGATGCTTTGCAGTAATTCAGTAGATTCAATTTTGTTGAGACTTGTATGTCCTAATACATGGTCTGTTCTAGAGACTGTTCCCTGTGCATTGGAAAAGAAGGTTGCCATGGATTGAATTGTGTCCCCCCAAAAATAGGTGTAGCCATGTGACTGTGATTCCCTGTATTCTACGATTGTCCTCCATTTTGTCATTTTACTGTGCTGTATGTTAAAACGATCAGGATGGTACTGTAACTCTCTTCAGAAGATCACCTCCCTGCTCCAGTGTAAAGGGAGTTTCCCTGGAGTGTGGCTTGCCCTACCCTTAATCCGTGCATCCTACAAGAGATAAAAGGAAAGAGAAGTAAGCCAAGAACTGGGAACCTCACACCACCAAGAAAGCAGCACTGGGAGAGGAGCACGTCCTTCAGACCTCAGGTTCCTGTGCTGAGATGCTCCCTGGACAAAGACTAATGCAATACCGGACTTTCCTCCAGAGCCAACAAAGGGGAAAGCCTTCCCCTGGAGTGGACATCTTGAATTTGGACTGTGTAAGAATAAATTAGCCTACTGGACTGTGTAAGAATAAACTTTCCTTTGTTAAAGCCATACATTTTGTGGTATTTCTGTTAGAGCAGCTCTAGCTGACTAAAGCAAAGGAGTACTTAATCTGTTGTTGGGTAAAAAGTTCTATATATGTCAGTGAAGCTTAGGTGGTTCATTGTTGCAACAAGATCTGTATCTTTACTGAAGTTTTTCCTAATGATTTGTCCATTAGTGAAAGTGGAGTGATTATTGTTGAGTGATCAATCTCATTTTTCAGTGTCGTCAGTATTTATTGGATATATTTAGATGCCCTGGTATTGAGTGCATAAATATTTCATACTGTTATATCCTGCTTATATGTTGAACCTTTCAGTAATACGTAGTGACCATCGTTGTCCACGATGGTGGTCCTTACTTTAAAATATATTTTATCTGACATTAAAATTGCCACTGCCACTCTTCTTTGTGTGTCGTTAGCTTGGTATGTATTCTGCCATCCTTTGATTTTCAGTTTGCTATATCTTTGTGTCTAAGGTGTATTTCTTATAAGCAACATATAGATGGATTGTGTTTTTAGATGGAGGCTGTCACTTTTTATTGCCTCTTTATTGGAGCATTTAGACCATTTATGTTCAGTGTAATTATTGATAGGTGTGTGTTCAGTGCAGTCATTTTAATGCCTTCATTATTGTGTTACCGATGCTTTCTTTACTTTTCATAAATTCTGTCCTGGATTGTTTTTCTTTATGGGTTTACTTTTCATCTTGGCTTGGCTGGCTTTCATCTTTTTCAGTGTTGGTTTTCTGTTTGCTGAGACTCCTGTAATTATGTTTCTTGTTTTGATACGTTGCATTGTTAGTTTGCTTTGTGGCTACTGCCTTGATCCCCCTTAATGTTCTAAGTGTAAACCAATCTTTAACTTCTACATACCTTCTTAATGTTCTCCCCATCTAGAAGGGTTATAACTACTGTAATATATTTCTGTTTATATTGTGATGATATCATCGTTTTTGTGTTATGATCACTGGTTCCCTTCTTTTAATATTTTAGCTTTGATTGAGCTTTGTGATGTCCCTAGCTAAATAGGATTCTGGATGTTGTGTCCTGTATTACATCCTTAAGTATACATTTGTTATTTTTGTTTTTTTAAACAAAAAGCTTCTTTCAGTATTTCTTGTTGTTTGGGTTTTTACAAAGTCTCTAAGCTTCTGTTTATCTGTAAATGTCTTAATTTCACCTTCATATTTGAAAGGCAATTTTTCAGGATATATAATTCTTGGTTGGAAGTTTTTCTCATTCACTGCTTTGAATGTGTCATCCTACTGCTGCCTTGCCAACATGGTTTCTGCTGAGAAGTTGGACGAAAGCCTACAGGGCTTCCCTTCGTACATTAGTTTTGTTGTAAATCTGGCTGCCTTTAAGAGCCTCTGTATTTTATTTTATTAAACTTGCTTATAATATGTCTCAGTGTCTTCCCTGTTAAAAGAGGCCCACATGTTTCTTAATGCTTCATCGTTTTTCTTATTTCTTTTTTATGAATTCTCCTCATAAATGCTGGTATCAGTTGTTTTATCTTCAAGCTCACTAACTCTGCCTTCCAACTCCTGAATCCTGTTCTTTTGGCTTTGCATTGAATTGTCTAAATGTATAAGTTTATTATTGATCTGCTGGATTTCAGGTCAGTGATGTTTGTCATGGATTGATTTGTGTCACCCCAAAACTATGTGGGGTAATTTGACTGGACTGGGATTCACTGTGTTCTGTGACTGCACTACATTTTTTGGTTTTCTGATCCTGTAAATTCTAATCTCTACCTATGGTTAACAGAGTTCATTATGTTAGAGAGGATTAGGGTGGGACTGTAAATCCATTCATAAGATCACCTCCCTGCTCCTTTGTGAAGGGAGTTTCCCTGGAGTGTGGCTTGCATCACCTTTTATTCTTTTATACTACAAGGGATAAAAGGAAAGGGAAACTAGCAGAGAGTTGGGAGCATCATAATATCAAGAAGGCGGCACCAGGAGAAGATTGTGTCCCTCAGACGTGAGCTTCGCATTCCAGGATGCTCCCTGACCAAAGACTGATGCTACACAACAACTTTCCTCCAGAGCTGACAGAGGGAAAGTCCTTCCCCTGAGGTGGACACCCTCAATGCACACATGTAACCTACTGGACTGTGTGAGAATAAACTTTCCTTTGTTAAAGCCATTCACTTTGTGGTATTTCTATCAGAGTAGGGCTAGATGACTACAATAGTGTTCCAGCAGTTCATGTAGCTTACTTTTCTTTTTGTTCTGTTACATTTTGTGTAATCTCTGGGAGGGCTCTATACATAATTCTTTTGTAGTCTACCTTTGTTAATTTCAGAAAGACTTTTTTATCTGGGAAATTTCTTGATTCTTTATTTTGAGAGTTTTCCAGAGCCATGGTGGTCTGCTTATTTAAGTGGTTAGATACTGTCTTTGTGCCATCAAGAAGCTGTTCATTTTCTCTAGTGTTACACCAACAGGAGCTGTGGTGTAGTTCTAAGAGGGGAATACCGGCACCACTAGGTTTGGTCACCAGCCACCTCTGCATTCTCTGGTGACTGTCCCCATCTTGGTTCAGAAGTGGCAAGCCCCACCTTGTGGCTGCAAATGGTGGGGAGTTACGTGTGGTGACTGTTCATCGTTATGTCAGCTGAGCCTGTGGTGTAGTTCGGGGAGGGGACGAGGGAAAGCTGCCACCACACTCATCTGGCCAGGGCTCCTGTGCTCCCTAGATGAGTCTAACTTAAAAAGTTCTTTTTTGCTGAGAAGGGCACAGTCCAGCAGGTGCCAAGAGCAGTTGGATCCTCAGGATTGGCTGACCCTGCCTCCAGGCTGGCAGAGATGGCATCCTACTTATAGGGTCTCTGGGGGGCCATCAGCCAATGCTGTGATGTGGCTCAGTGAACAGTGGTAGAAATGCCACCAATCTACTTAGCTGGCTTTCACCATTTCATTCTCAAGCTGGTCTTATTTTAACAGCTGCGTTACTGCTGAGAGAGGCTCTGTCCAACATCTGCCGAGAGCAGCTGGGCCCTCAAGGGTGGTAGGCCCTGCCTCCTGGCTGAAAACAGCCATGTCTCATAGCCCATCTCCAGATGCTATGATGTGGTTCAAAGAAGGGAGAGATTAGGGCACTACTGTCCTCAGCTGCCAGGCCTCACCACAATCCCTAGATAGGATCATCCCCTAAACACCTATTCTGCTGGAGAAGCACTTTCCAGGCAGGCACTGTTGCTCAGCATGAGAAGTAGCCCCTGCTGAGACCTCAGGCATGGCTGACTCCACCTCTCAGCTGACCAAGATGGCAACCCACCTGAGCTACCTTTCCTGCTGTGAGTCTGCAGAATCTATGATGCAGCACAGAGAAGAGAGGGGGGAGGGGCACTGGCACCCTCGGTCAGTAGCTGGGCTCTCAAGATGTGAATGTTCAAAGCACAGTCTGTGCTACGGTATATGCTGTTCCCTTAAGCACTGCAGTTCAGTGCATTAGCGTGCCAGGCCCACAGGCTCAGCAGATCCAGTCCCCTCCCCTTGGATAACAAAGAAGGCATCCATACCTGCAGTGCCCTCAAAGAATGTGTCAGAGAAGCAGGACTCAGTGTGCTGCTGCTTCACCTCCAGCAGAGGTGGTTTCCCCTGTCTTGTCACTCAGTGCAATCTCACAACTCTGCGCCAGATCCTCGGGCTCCCAGAATGTCCACGCTGCTCCATTCACTTATTATTCTAGGCCTTAGTTATCAGAGGCAATCAAGGAGACGTGTGTCTCGTCTGCAACCTTGGCTCCACCCCCTGTGTGTAGCCTTTTGTATATTCTTCTATCTTTTCTCCATTTCTCCTTGATTAAGCAGGTATCAGTCACATATGCAGCTGTAATAGACCCCTGACTCTCAGTAGATTAAACAAATAGCCATGCATTTTTCTCCCATAATAGGGAACACAGAGGTAAGCACTTACTGAAGCTGGTACAGCTGCTTCATGATATCAGCAAAAACTAGGCTAATTTTCACTTGGCTTTCTAGCATCATGTCTTCAAGCTTGTTTTCTCATGATGACTGCCATAATTCCAGGTGTCACATTCACTTTAGATGGAAGAAGGAGATTGGAGGGGGTGTGTGCAGAAACGTGAGTGTTTCAGTCATCTAGTGCTGCTTGAACAGAACCAGCACAAGTAGATGGCTTTACAAAGAGAAATTTTATTTTGTCACAGTCCAGTAGGATGAAAGTCCCAATTCAGGTTGTCTGTTCCAGGAAAGGGCTTTCTGTGCTGGCACTAGGGAATGGCTTTGTCATCAATCTTCACCTGACTGGGAGCTCTTGAGGCACAAGGATCCCATTCCTTTCCAAAGGATGTACTTGGCTCCTAGGACTACTTCTTGGTGTTATGAGGTCTCCTCTCTGCTTTCTTCCCTCTCCTTTTATCACTTGCAGCATAAAAAGATAAAAGGTGGTATAAGCCACACTTCAGCGAAACTCAGCAGGGAGGTGATCTTAGAAAGGGCTTTACATTCCCATCCTAATCCTCTCTAACATAATCCCTTCTATTAACCACAGGCAGAGATCAGGATTTATAGCATAGGAAAATCACAAAATGGAGGGCAGTCACACAATACCAGGAATCCCCAGCCCAGCCAAATTACTGAGCACAGTTTTTGAAGGACAAAATTCAATCAGCAATATTCCACCCTTTGCCTCCCTAAAATCACGTCTTTGATACATGCAACACATTCATCCAATCATAGCAAAAGTCTTAGGAAAAATGTTTATCCCATGTGATAGCAGAGGTCTTAAGTTAGTTTCAAGTCCAAAATACACAAATTTCTCTACATCTGTGAAACTGAGAATACAAGTTATCTGCTTCCAAAGTACAGTAGTAGAACTGGCAGGCACAAGTTACACATTGCCACTACAAATGAGAAAAACTGCAGGGAAAGAAGGCATTAACAGATACCAAGCAAGTTAGCAGAACATATTACATTAGCTCTCAAAGATTTGAAAATAATCTTCCATTCTCTGAGACACTTTGTCCAAGGGTCCTGCCTTGCAGACTCTAGGTATTCCACACTCTGCAGATTCTGAGTGGAAGCCCTCTGCCATATACTACAGCCCTGCCTTCTAGGCCCCTTGGGACAGCAGCTGTACCCCTTAGCTTTAGGTGCACCCTAAGACTGACTGAATGGCAATTCCACCCTTGGAAACACAGGAAGCCATGGTTCTATCCTTTCAAGCCCATTAAGTCATGGCCATGCCTTTTGAGACTGAGACAGTTTGTCTTCTCATGCTCTTTGTCTCTTCAGCTTCTGCTTCCTGTGGCCTCATAGCCCAGACCTCAGGCCCACATCTGTGTTTTGGGGACAAGTGTTCTGAAGCTCTGTAGCTCCTCTGATTTAAGTGCCCAGAGGCACCCCACTCTGCCAGAAAACCTCTGTGCACAGGCATTCAGCTCTTGCTCCATGGGTCAACTCCAGTGCTGTCTTCTGCTGGTCTGGTTTTCCTGCTTTGTGTCCATGCTGCTGATGGTCCTCTGCTGCTCATTTCTCACCATCTATGCCTTCATCGGTGTTAACAGTTTTTCTCGGTTCCTTCTGAGTCTTCCATCAGTTCTGCTACTTGGAATATATACTACAAAATAAGGGCTGGCACATGGATGTTCATTGCAGCACTGTTCACAATAGCAGAAAGATGGAATCAACCTAGGTGCTCCTCAACAGATGAATGGATAAAGAAACTACAGTATAGTATAGATAGATAGATCTCTACACACCCACACACAATGAGATGCTGTGCAGTGATAAAGAACAATGAGGATTTTATGAAACAACCTTGAATCAACTGGAAGGCATGCAGAGTGAAATCATTCATCAGCAAAAGGACAAATGTTGTCTGAGACTGTTATTATAAGGATTTAAGAACAGACTTGTACACAGAAGAAAATACTCTGATGGCTACAAGGGTGGGGAGGGAGGGAAAGGGTTATTTATATATTAGATAGTTGAGAGGAATTTGGTTAGGGGAGTAGAAGGACAGCATGCAGTAGAAGGCAGGTCAGCATAACTGACTACACCATAAGCTAAGGTTTTCTAAATTCAACCCAGTGATTCATAGGACAGGGTAGCAGGGACAGGAGTCAGGGGACTATGTTTTCAGGGGGTATCAAGGTCAGTTGGCATAATTAGTCTTTTTCTAAGAGAGTCTTCTGTACCCCATATTGGTGAGTAGCACCTGGGATCTTAAAAGCTAGCAAGCTGCCATCTAAGGAACATCAGTCAGTCCCGGTCCACCAGGAGAACATCAAAGCTAAAAGGAGAAATGAGCCCAGGAGACAGAAGGAATCATGTGACTGGGAGACTACATCAGCTGAAGAACAGAAGAAGTAGATAGTATCCAGCCACCACCACCGCCGACAGACTTGACAGCGAACAATGTAGAATCCCTGACACAGCACGAGAGAAAGGGCTGTGCGAATCCAGAACTCTGTTAGAAGACCAGACTTGATGGTCTGACATCCTTGAGGGTCCCCTGAAAATGTGGCCCTTAGTATTGCTGTTAGACTAGAGCTGAAACCAGTGATGAAGCCAACACTTCAGACAAGGAATGCACTGGACCTAGGAACACAGTGATGCAGCTGGTGTGTGTGCTTTATGCTTTAAATACATATATGAGGCTGTGCTACTGGTTTCTTTTTAGAGGGAAAAGGAAGGGGTGCCGGGGAGGAAACCAGTGTTGGTTGAGTAGATACTGAAAGTAGAGAGTGGAAAAGAAGAGTATGCTGTCACAAGGTGAGGACAGCAGACAGTTGCAGAGAGGCGGGTGATTAGGGTTTTATATGGCAAGTTGCCTTGGATTGTAAACTTTCACTTAATGACAATTAAAAAAAAGCTTTTTGAAAATTCACAAAAAAGAGTAGACTTACTGTTCTGATAGGGACTACAGGAGCCCCTGAGATGAGGGTCCTAAGATACCCTTCTGACCTGCAACTGCAGCCGTTCCTGAAGACCACCTTTCAGGCAAATCGTACACTAATAACACATGAAAGAAACATGTTCCTGTAAACAGTCAAATATGCAAATTCAAAATGACAACCTTTACCCAAAAGCGAAGATGAGAAGGCAGAAAGGGGTAGAAAATCAGGACAAAGGGGCCCAGGGAAACCAGGTCAGAAATTGTGGTGAATGCAACCAATGTTACGGAGCACTTTTATACACAAAACTGTGGAATGGGAAACTTACTCTGTAAACTTTCAGAATAGTCAGAAACTTTTGTTCCTCTTCCCAAGGCATCTTTCACCTTTTTCTGCATAGAGATTCTTCTCCTACATAGAAAGAAGATGTGGACAAGCCCCAGCACACCAGAGAAGTCCTGCAAGCCGTGCATCTGCCCTTCGTGCGTTCCTCAACATGCTTTGCATGTGAAGCCCATTCGTGTGATTTTGTGTGCTCTCCTGCTGCCTCAGCTTGTTCATTGTCAGACAGGCCTCTTACGAGTTCCGTTGTCAGGCAGCATACCCCTGCGTAGATGCCCTCCGTCCTGCGTTGCTAAATATGGTGGGATTGAGGCTAACCTGATGGCAGCTGACAACAACAAACCTCAGCTTACCAGAGGGTCCCCTGTGAGCCGAACTAACTCTGCGAGCACCTCCTCTTCCCTGCCTCATCTGAATCATGCAGTGCAGGATCCCCAGGAGTCTATTTGGCAGGCCACGAAATTTAAGGGGGTGCCAAAATACTCGGGAATAAAAATAAAAACACTAACGCAGTAATTTTTTTAAAAATCTAAACATAAAAATAAATTCCTTATGAACACCGTATCAGCAGTTTAGATCAAGAGAGGGTCCGTGTTACTAATTTCCTCTTGCCTCAGGCTCTACTGTGGCCAGCACTGTTTTTGTACCCTCTTGCTCTCAAAGCTCATTCACGAGATCTTTCCTGCTTTTGCAATCTTCTTCAAACAAACAATGTCCTTTGCTGTGCTCCACATTTCCTTCCTGACTACAGAACTCGCAGATGCTTGTTGTCCGTCCTGTTCACCCCCTCTTTACTGGTCGGAAGTGGGCCCTGAGCAGCAGTCCCTTTGTCAGTACTGGTGTCTTTTTAAGAAGCAGCAACATGGACGAGAGCCTCTGGGGAATAAAGCGTACAGCTGACGGCTCTGAGATGTGCTGGGGAAGTCCCTCATCTCCAGGGGCCTGGCCTTGGTGCTGAGTCTGAGCTGGGTATTAGCACTGCTCCATCCGTATGCAGCAGCAAGGGGAGAACTCCATTCTGAAGCAAAGAGACCATAAGGCCACACTGTTTCCTCAGATGGTACTGATAAGGCTTTTTTAAAAAGAGAAAAGTGTTCGGTATAGTTGACTTGTTCCTCTAAATAAAATAAGAGCAAGACTTTTCTTTTTCGTCTCTGAGTTGGCCACTTTGGAAATCCACCATAAAGTAATCAGGGAGACACGTATAATTGTGAACCAACACAGCAAAGTAGGCGCTTCAGCTTAGGTGTGACGAGCGCTTCCCCTTACTTTGCTACGTGTCGACTCAGCTTACTCTTCTTCTGCCTTAGTGATTCGTAGCTTACAGTTGTCTACATGACTTGCATAGGTATTTGGAGACCTCTTAGCTTCAGCTCCTGAGCAAACAGCCACAGGACCAAACCCTTTACCCTTTTTCTCAGCACTCCCGTCTTCCCTTGAGTTAGTGAACAAAGGCTGTCAGCCTCCCAACACAGGACGCTGTCCAGGACACAGTGGGAGAAATTGCCTCCTAGGGCTAGAAAACCCGTTGTCTTCAAGTCAATCTGACATATGATGCTGAAGGGCAGAGTAGAACTACTCCATAGGGTTTCCAAGAAGCAGCTGGTGGAGTCCAACTGCCAACTTGTAGGTTAGCAGCGGAGCTGTTAACTGCTGTGCCACCAGGGCTCCTCTAGGGATAGAAGTGGGAGGCAGTTCAGCAGGTGAGCTGATGCTCGAGCAGCACAAGGATGTGCCCTGCAGCCCGTCCGGGCACCTGCACTCTTGGCAGCGGCTTCACCTCTCCCAGCTTCCAGTCTCCAGTGCAACCCCAGACTGTATAGGGGGACAAGATTAATAACAATGATTATGAACCTAGGTGATTGCTTATTATTAATAATAATTTAGCACAAACTTTACTGTTTCTGTGTAACAGTGAGTACCTAGATTCTAATCATCTGTCTTATTTTAATATTTATGGAATTAAACTTTTTAATGAAAAACCTCAAAAACAAATTCCCAAGAGCATGCTTCAATGAAGACAGATGCCATATGCTGTGGGAAAAGACAGCTTATCTTTATTAACATTACTCAGAACGTGCTCAGTGATAAAGGCCTGCCTCTCCAGCCTGGAGCCCCAGGCAGGCCCACGACACCCCAGAAAGCCACCGTCTTTGGATATCTAAAAAGAGGGTCTCGAAGCCTAGCGGCCACCTGTGCCCATCGGGTAGGGCTCCCTTGCGGGCTGAGGGTAAACCACTCACCCAGGTGGCCAGCTGACGCTGGCACATGCCCCTGAATGGCCTGCCTGGAGCGGGCACATCTGAGTTCTCTCTGAAGATCAGAGCGAGACGTACCCACTACAGCCAGCTTAGGGTTCATCATGCCTACTTGCCAGTCACGAGCCTTCTCAGCAAAAAGCACTGGGGGCCTTCATCCATGCAGCAAGGTCAGAGTGCTCCTGGGGGCTTCTATCCATGGGGCAAGGTCAGAGGTGTCCTGGAGTCCTTCGTCCGTGAGGCAGTGTGAAAGGTGCCATCCTCAGGATTGTTTCAAGTGGAAGATCGGCACTGGGCAGTGTTAATCAGCTGATGGTCAACTACAACTGGTAAGATTCTTAAGGTACCAGGGCCGTGAACAAGATTGCCACTAAGCATGTGCCTCTAGTTAAAACATTGCTATGAGTTATACCGACCACCTTTCTGTCCATTTGTTGTATTGTGGTGGTTTGCATGTTTCTGTGATGCTGGAAGCCATGCCATTGGTATTTCACACACCAGCATGGTCACCCTTGGTGAACAGTTTCAGCAGAGCTCTCAGACTAAGAGAGACTAGGAAGAAAGGCCTGGTGATCTGTTTGCAAAACTTAGTGAGTGGAAACCCTATGGATCACAACAAAATGTCTGCTACAGTGCTGGAAGATGATTCCCTGTGTTGGAAGACCCTGCACAGTAGCTGTGAAGATGGCACAGGACTAGGCAACATTTTGTTCTATTGTACATTGGCGCAACATGTATAACAGGTTTCCTGCTGTTGCACATGAGGGCAGTGTGAGTCAGAGGTGACTTGAAAGCAACTAACAAAAACCCTATCTGATCATTCTTATGGAAGCTCAGAGTTCCCCTTCTCAGAGGGGCCGCTGTGAACCCTCAGCCTCTCCCACAGTGGCAGTAAACAACCCCCTCACCTGGGCTTGTAATTCCAGTTGCTTGTCCTCAGAGCTGTCTGATTATGTGTAACTGCAGTGTTTACTCCTATATTTGCTTGTCCACAGCCCAGCCCCAGATGGAATATCAGTGTCTTGATACCTAAAACAGTGCCTAGCACTCAGTAGGTCCTCAAAACTTTTGCTTAAATGGATATATAAATAAAAGGTGTAATCTTGCCTTCTAAGACAAGGGTAAAGCTCTGTTCAGACTGTATGGGATATAAAGAGAAATACATTTAATCAAGAACTTGTGAGGAGCTCATTCTAAATGCTTTAGATCGATGTTATCATTTTAATCGCTTAATAAGCCTATGAAGTGGATAAGGTGATTATCCCCATTTGATTGATAAAGTAACTAAGATTAATGAAGTTGATTGTTACAGGGCCAACATTAAGGAAGTAGTAAGGGGAGGAATGGAATCCTGGGCCCTCTGACCTGAGAAACCCCATGTCTTCCACAAGAGAGCAGGGCCCTGCCCCTTAGCCCCTCTGAACACTGCCCAAGAATGTCCCCTAAAGGCAGGACTGAGCAAGCTGACACCTCATGCCAAAAGTTCTCATCCTTGGCCTTCACAATTTCTCCTGAGTCCGCTTCTCTTCAGAGTTTTTCTCTATCTCCCTTACAATCACTGGTCAATTTAGAGCTCGAAAACTAATTTATCAAGGGCCCTAGAGCCTTCTTGTTACCACAAAACCTGGTTGAAGCTTCGAGCTGCCCGTCACCACAAAGCCAGATGTAGAGACAGAGAGGGATTGTACTTTACTCAGATGGCCGGTGATCTGAGAAGATGGTGGGTTAGCACCCTAAAAACCATTTTCACACCTTATCTCAAGCCACAGGGTTTTATAGGAAGATGGAGAAAGGACAAGGCTGGGTCACATGGTGAGCCAGAGTCATGGGGGTTTGTTAGAGGAACTGTGATGTTGTCTGCATGGTGGTCTGTAGCTTTGTCAGGTCCCTGGGCAAGGTGGCTGATTTTATCTGTATCAGGCCCCTGAGCAAGATCTGAAATAAACCCCATAGTCTCCAAATTAGTTATTGTTATTTTCCTAGTCAGCATAAGAGATCAGGCAAGGATTTTTAATGATATTTTACAATCATTAGCCCTTTCATTCTGAAAGATTACCTAAAGAAGACAAGTTCAAATTAGAAATGTTTATCTTGTTTCACTTTGCTTCACATTTCAGCTTTTCCTGGAAAGTACTTTTTTTGTTGTTGTTGTTAAGGGATAGAGAAGTCTGGCGGAACTAACCAGCATTGATATCCTGAACAAGGGCGGAGGCTTAAGGTCCACAGGCAGGAAATGTGGAGGAAAGTAGAGAGCAGTAGCCCCTGGTCAGGCAGATAAATCCAGTCCTGTGTAATGCGCGCGTCGGTTGTCTGATCCTTTCACAACCACCTTAGAACTGATCTTAGAATTGTAGACCTTGGTCTCACTATGTCCTAGAAGCTCCAGTCAGCTCTGCCTGAAAAAGTTACTGACAAGGACACGTTTCTGTTCTTTTGTTATGATGACTGAGCATGCTGCTAAATTGAGTGTTCTGTGCCTTTGCCATGCTTCTAAGTTATTCTGACATCTTTCTCCTCTTCTCCTCTGCTGGAATCTAGTTTTAATTAATTTTTAGCAACAAGACAATTGTCCCCTGTTTGTTTTCTCCTTCAAAACATGTTCATCACGAGAGCCACATTAGACATAAGTGACAGTTGTCTACACATCATGGACACTAGCAAGTTCAAAGGCCAATTACGTCACGTAGCTCATACTGGCTGCCACAGGCCCACAGCCACACAAAACCTAGTTGCTTTTGTTACTGGAAAAGCCCTGGAGTTTGGCTACCTGCCGCTAAAGCCTATTTCAGAGACAGGAGATTTAGATGAATGATCGAAAGCTTATTTCTGTGCTGCCGGCAGACAGGGGATGGACAGCATTTTCAGTCTCAGAGTCTGACTAATTTTGTCAGGCAAGGTCATAGTATTTGATGGGAGAGACCACATGCAAATGCAGGGGACAATGTGGGCAGCGGGGAGCATGTAGGGGGTCTACTGGATGGAAGTCAACTGGGTGAAAGTCATCAGCTTCACAATCTTGTAGGCCATCACTGGCCTTCAAGGAAAACAAACTGGTGCTAGATGTCATCTGGCGAGCAATCTGGAAGAAGAATGCTCACAGTTTAAGTCCCCATCCTCCCCAGTCTTCTGCTTAATTCTCTTATCATCGGTTTCAGCTGAATTATCAAGACAAGGGAAGTCAGTCATTGCCTATAGTTTACTGACACGATAGTGGTGACTCTGGTGGGACCCACACTAACATCACGTCCTGGGGCTTGTGGAATGTGGAGGTCGTGTCTTTCCCTTCGAGTTGGAGGTCATCTGAAACAATGCCTGTTAGGCCCTCTGTCTTTAGTACCCCCTCCTTCTGGAGTTTTTCAGCCTCCAGTTTCACTTTCAGGTCTTGCCTCCCACCTGTCTTCTCTTGCTAGGCTGTGGCTAGCCAGGGGTCAGTGATCTTTAAACAAGGACTAAAACGTGAGTAAATGAACCATGAAAACAGAAAAAAAGCAAGCAGGTAAAGTAAAAGAGATAATCAAAAAAGTGAGAGAATGCAGAGGGGAAGATGAAGGGAAGAGAATATAGACAGGGAGGCAGAAAGGGAGAGGATACAGAGGAGGCGGGAGGAGGAGAATGAGAGAGAATGCAAAGGGGAATGCAGAGGGAAAATACAAGATACTGTTTCTGGAGTTAGCAGCCTTGAGAACTTTGTTCTTAGTGAAGTCAAAGAATGTACATTACCATGATGTGGAAATAAGGATCCAAAAGGGAAAGTGGGAAAAGGAAGTATGTGAAGGCCTCAACTGCCATTTTAATGCACAGACCTCTTCTCTTTTTCCAACCAACGTCTCTCTCTTGAGTTCCAGGTCAAGCATTCAGTTGATCCCAGCACCGTATCAATTTTACTTTCCAAATATCCGGTCACGCTTTTCCCTCTACCCTCAGCCACCACTGAGTTCAAACCATCATTATCTCCTACTTGGAACACAGAAGCCCCAACTGTTAGTGTATGAAGATCACCTAGATTGCTGAATTGGATCAGCAGATTTGCATTCCTTTCCCTGTCTGCAGGGTAGCTAACTGATTATTTAAAAAACTTCAGGGAGGTAATGATTTTGGGTAATTTACATTCTTCAGTAAGATGTAATGGAATCTTGTGACTCCCTGTTCTTTCCCATGCAAACCCCTTTTGTAATCTGGATGTAAAAGCTGCTGGAATTATAACCCAAGTGGGACAGTCTTGGAGAAGCTATTCTCACTGTTCTCCAGGCTTGCAAACTTGTCTGTTAACCTTTCACCATCTGAGACTGGCTGCAGTGACAGATAGAATGAACTTGCTTTTGGTTCAACAACATTTCTGGCAGCCATGAAGGGATTTGGGGACCTCTCTGGTAAGTTTTTCCCAGGGTGGAGTCAACTTCTCTCTCCTCCACTTTCTTAAAAGCCATTAGTGAACAGGTGGATGACTGGCAGAGCCATTTAGGAACTCTGTCCAGAGCACTCTCTGGTAAGATCCAAAAGCCTGGCTGCTCATGATGCCCCGGTAACTCTGGCCTGGGTGCTTGAGGATATCTGTCTTCCACTCAAAGGATGAGGATAAGATCCGTAAGAATATTTGCAGGCATGGTTCAGGCATTTAAAAGCCAGTAGAGTGTCTGCCACTAGAAGACTCCCATGACAGGATAAGAGGGCACATAGAACCGATGAAGAGTGCCCACCCTCTGCAAGACATATTCTGTGCAATGTGAGGAACTTATTGGTCCATGCAAAACAGTCCCCATCCCCTTGGACCTCTACTTCCATGGTAAGATAAAAGGTGGACTTCTCAGCCGCCTCTCTTCTTTGGCTCAGGCCAGTGCAGAGGAAACTTGCTTGGAGAAGTCCCCATTGTCCGTCTGGACAGATGAGACTGGAGGTGTGGCTTCTAAATGCTCTAAGCAGCACTGTCAAGAACTATTTTTCTTGGGAGCCTTTGAAGGCCGCTCATCTGCGCCTGCCATTGTATCATGAATCTAGGAAGGTTCAGGTGCTTTATTCTGGTTGCATGCAGAGAACTCAGATTCTCATCAGGGTTCAAACTTCTATCTTGGTTTCTGTCTGTCTGGTAAGAAAGGAATGTCTGTCCCAACTAAGAAAGCTTTCTCTGTGTCTGTATATTCTGTAATATGGGAAAATAAGGCCTCTGTTCCTAAGTAAAGCCCAACATGGCAGATTCTGTCTGGATTCAGTATGGGTACTCACATGTGACTAAAGATCAAATGAAGTTTTACTGTAATACAGCCTGGACAATGTATCAGCTAGACTGGAAAAAACAGTTGAATGGATCTATAAAATTATTTTACCATCCTACAGTTAGAGTTCTTTTGTTGAAAATAAGGAAAGTGCTCACTAAGCTCACTTTAATTAAGATATGCCTGGTAAAGTGAAGCAGTGGAAGTGAGGCCTCCTGTGTGTTTGGTAAGAAAAGTGCATTTATAGTTTCATTTTGTATTTGCCTCTGTGAGGTTTTGGAAATGTTTTTGTCACTGTTGTACTTACACAAGCTGTTTGTGTGGACCCCAAATTTGTAATTTTCTGTGAAAAGTGTCTCATCCCTGTAGACTGAGTGTTTAATGTCTGTACAAGACTTTACAAGTTTGGCTTTGGGCCACACATTTTGGCCAATTCAACCTCAAAAAAAATTATTCCCCAGTGTTGCCTTATTCAGGGTCTCTGTTTTTGTAGAACAGTCTTTGCCCGTTAAGTGTCTTGTCTTGTCATTACCAATGTATCTAATTTTAAGATATTTCTTGTTTTATTTCTTTGATACAGACTTTTTTGGCAGGTCAGAAAAGGTCTTGTGCTCAGATCCTCCTTATCGGGGCTGGGGAAGAGTCTTGCTTAAGCTAAGATAGATAAAGTCAAATTTCAAGTAGATCCACACATACTCTCACTGGGCTGAAAAAACTAACTTTGCAGCCCTTAGTTAAAGGCCTCTTGGTTAAAGGGATAGTTTTGTCTTAAAGAGAAAGCAACAATTCCAGAACAGTAAAAGGGAAGTGAATGGGTTTTTGCCCTCCAAGAAGAGAGGGCAGGGCAGGGCAGGATCAGCCTCCAGTTATAGCTTCAGGGGTGCTGAAGGGTGCTTCACCCTTTTGGTGAAGACCTTTTTAAGACAGAAGGCAGATAAGAATTGCTACTTTAATTATCAGAAATTGGGTAGATCCAAGAATACAAACAAGTTCTCTCTACTGCAAGGCAACTCTGAGACATCTAGCCTGGAAGGGTATTTTAACCCTATTGAGATTTAAAGTTCTCTGTATATCAGAAATTGGTTAAAAGAGACTTCATGATTTCTAAAAGCCAGCTGATGAAGCTTTATTTTGATGCTGGATTTCAGGGTAATTGAGTTAACAGGTATCTGGCATAATGTAAATTTATATACTGTTTGCTTTTTCAAGCAACAAGAATCTATACTATACAAGCCTAATGAGATAGCTTATTTTTGTGTTTAAGGAACATGCTGTAAAAGTTTTTTGAAAATGTTTATTTGGTCTGGTTAAAAGTTTTTGGTTTGATTCATGAGATTTCTAAGAACATTAACTTTAGAAAAACTGGATTTTTCACTGCTAAATAACAAAATTTTCTCACTTCTAAGTGAAACAGTTAACTTATCACTTGAAGATAAAAATCTGATCTCTCATTAGAATAAGATTCTGGAGTCAAAACTAAGCACAGGTGTGGAGGCTTTGGGCACAGATTGGAATCAAAGAGTGCCTGGTTCTTATTGGGTTAAAATATATGTATACTAGGGTTGCTATGAGTCAGACGTGACTGATGGCAGAGAGTTTTTTGGTTTTTCTTAATACTATCTAACAACTGCATAATATTAAGTCATGATTTTATTATTGCTAACTGGAGAAGAGAACCCTGGTTACATAGTGATGAGTACTATGTTTTACTGATCGGAAAGTCTGCAATTCAAATCCACCAGCCACTAGGCATGGCAGTTCTGCCCCATAGGGCCTCTGTGAATTAAAATTGGCTCCACAATGGTGGGTTTCATTCAGTTTTAAATTGTTATTTGGCCTGATTGGAAAGAGAAGCTGAGCTTGGAAGCTGAATCAGCTCAGCTTCAGAGGTGTACCTTGAGGGTTCAATAAATGGAGCCATGCCCCCTGGTGTTTCTAATTGTGGAGTTTCCACTCCTGTGGGCTTGAAAAATTGTGTGCCTGGAGCACAGGGAACATGAGGTACTGTCCCCATGGACATGGAAGGCAAAGCTGAGTGGGGAGTGGGGGCTTCCACTCAGAATCTGGAGAAGGGTGCTGATACCTAGAATCTAGAGGACAGGGCCATTGTGTAGAATGTGATGTGTTCTGTAAAACTGCTTGGTTCCCTGTGAAGCACCTCCTTTCCCCTGTGGCTTCTCAGTTCTAGTGAAAATGTTTTTTTTGAAAATTTGAGATGTTAGATAATTAGATTATTATGAACACTGTTAAAATTTCAACACCAACCACCTACTTCTCCTCCGAGGAACAGCTCCCCCTTTATCCTACTGAAAGCAGCTTAGATGCAGTTTTGCCATCACCCACCCAGCAAGGAACTCAATTCAGCCAGGGGATCTGGGATAACAAGGCAGGACAATACCCTCTTTGACAACTCCTGATTGGAATGACTCAATAGAGAGATGACCAGCTAGATATTACTGGGCACACACACCATTTACCACCTCCAATTTATTAATTAGAAGAGTTTGAATCCCTCATACAGAGCAGACCCCAACAAGGGAAAAGGATTGATAACCACCATCTTTGCCACTCATAACCCCAATTGGGCAACATTCAGGCTTTGTTAAATGTACTTCTCACTAGTGATGACAGTTTCCTGGTCCTGGATAAAGCAAAGGACGAAGCCCAAAGGCTTTACTCTGAAAGCCCAAATGACACTCCTGACCCAGCAATGGCTATCCAAGCAGCCAAGCCTAATTGGAACCCAAAAATGAGGGCTTGCCTCTCCTAAACCACTATAGAAGGTATATTTTAACAGGTCTCCAAAACACGTTCCCTAAGCAGAAAAGTTTCAACATGGTGTAAGAAGTATGGCAAGAAACCACTGAGGATCCATCCAAGTTCCTGGAAGGAATCTGTGATGCCCACAATAGGTACACTGACAGGGACCTCTAAGCACCTGAAAATTGGAAAATGATAAACATGACTTTTATCTCCCAAAGCGTAGAAGACATCCGGAAAAAGCTACAAAAGTTAGATGGAGCTTTGGGAATGAATCCTGCCCAGGTGGTGGAAAATACATTCAAGGTATTTTAGTAACAGGGAATTCAGGAAGACCCAAGTTGCCACCACGTTCTTGAAGACAATGTATGGTAAGAGACACAAAGTGCCCAGTGGAGATCTTGGGGATGACAAGCCCCAACCAGGGTGACTGAAGAGGCCTGAGGCTACTGCTAGAATTAACCACTGGCATTGTAATTATGCCACCTCCCCCCAAAAGCCTTGGACAGGATTAAGATTGGGGGACAAATAGTGGATTTCCTAGTGAACAATGGGGCCACGTATTTGGTCCTCAGTAGTCCCCTTTCATGACCAACTACTTAGTCCCAGTGATGGGAATAATGGGCAATTGGAACAAGTTTTTCCTGCAGCCTCTTGACTGTCAGACTGGAGAAAAAATATGGGTTTCTGTATATGCCAGACTGTCCTGTTCTGCTGTTAGGAAGAGACTTATTGTCTAAGCTTAATGCCCAGATCACTTTCTCCTCTGAGGATGAGAGCCTCCAGATGGAAGTACCTCATGAAGATACCTGACAGCTCCTGATTCAGCATCTGGAGATAGAACCTGACTAACCAAGAGAAATCAACAATCAGAAAGTGAACAAATTCCTGGGCATCAGATGGAGACTACACACAGCCTGGAGACCACAGTCATCAGAAAAGGCTGAAAAGATGAACCATACTTTAAAGAGACAGATTTCCAAGCTATGTCAAGAGACTCATTCACACTGGGATCAGGTCTTGCCCATTGCCTTGTTTAGAATCCAGGTAGCCCCTAGAAACAGGCTCAAATTGAGTCCCTATAAAACTGTATATGGGAGACCCTTCCAGGCTGCCTCAGTATAGCTTTCCCCACAGGCAGAAAATGACCTTAAATTTCAGAATTCACCAGTTTTCTCTCCCTAGGTCTTCACTCTTCCCTCAGATAAAAATTTGGAGAGGAGCCTGAAGAACAGCTGGGAGAGGAGTTGACTAGCCTGTGTAAAATCCTGACCACTCCCACTGCCGTGAAATTGGCTGGACTAAAGGCCTGGACACGTCATACCCAGATGAAGCCATACCCCTGGGCAGACACAGACACAACAGATCCTGGCCATGAGTGGTGGACCACCACTCCTGGAAAGGAAAAAGGATAAGGTTCAACAAATGTCTCACAGAATCCTCTCTCTCTTCCTAGGACTCAGCTTAGCTCTAAGATTTTATTGTCCCTTTCTGAATAAATGAAAATGTATGGACTTATCTTACATAAAATGTGTGTTTCTGAGTTCTGTCCAGAGGGAAATGCTTACATTAAACAAATTTTTGATTGGTGTGTGTACCATTCTGGAGCTGACTAGAAATTTTACCTTTTTCAGACATGTTGAAACCTCACTTACGGGGATATCTGTAATTGGGGACAAGTTAAGAAAAAGGATGAAGAGATGTTCTCAATCCAGCTTGAGACTGTTAGGATAGTTCTTGCTGTGTGGTAACTCGACCTCTTCATATATCCCCACCAGCGCTACAGGGGACCTTACTCCTGGGGAAGTCTCACCCCATTCCTGCCCCAGGTTAAAGACATCCAACTGAATCATGCCCAAACTATAAGAGATTAACCTTCCCAAAGATTGCTGTAGTGACCTACGTCTGTTCAGTCTGGCTGAACACATGTCATTGTCCACTTTTGTCATACCTTCTTTGGTAATAGGCTTAATAGGTTGGCCTGTGCCATGGTTAAGGCCTGACTGCTACCTCACAGGCCACAAGCTATTTAGGTGCTGCTTTAGTCAGCTAGTGCTGCTGTAACAGATAGACCACAAAGTGGGTGGCTTTAACAAACAGAAGTTTATTCTTACACAGTCCGGTAAGCTACAAGTCCAAATTCAGGATGTCTGCTCCAAGGGAAGGGCTTTCCTCTGTCAGTTCTGGAGGAAAGCCCTTGTATTGCATCAGTCTTTGGTTGGGGAGCATCTCAGAGGACATGCTCTTCTCCCTGTGCTGCTGTTTTGGTGGTGTAAGGTTCTCAACTCTGTGCTTGGTTCTCCCTCTTTTTATCTTCCACAGGCTGAAAGGATAAATGGTGGTACAAGCCACACTCTAGGGAAACTCCCTTTACAATGGAGAAGGGAGGTGATCTTATGGAGGACTTTACAGTCCCACTCTAATCCTCTCTAACATAATCCACTCTGTTAACCACAGGCAGAGATCAGGATTTATAGCATCAGAAAATCACAAAAGGAGGGCAATCACAGAACACAGGGAAGGACCAGCCAGATTACTACACACATTTTGTGGGGGACACAATTTAATCTATGACAGGCACCAAGTTGGGACAAGTAAGAGAGGCATTTCCAGAAAACTAAGCATCTGTAGACTACTTACTCCTCCGATGTAATCACAGATGTAAAGATCTTAAGGGGATGTGTTGCTTTAACTTGGCTGATAGTTTCCAACTGATAGGGTACTAATTGAAAGTGCTAAAGGATATTGTAAATAACATGAAACAGCAAGAAGCCTTCTTTGGGTTGGAGTTTGAGAAATTATTCTCATGGCTCCGCAACCTAGGTTGGCTGCCCATACTAATGACAGTAATTGGACTCATTTATTTGTTGCTGCATACGGTGTGCATCCTGCCTCGTGACTAACTGTACTACATGCTGTAAAGAGCTAGCCTGCAATCTGAGATTTGGTTCTGAAGTTAATGCTATAAATCAAAACAGCTATTTTCACTTAAAATCTATGTTATAGATATGAAATTGGTGATTAAGAGTGAGGAATGTTAGTGCATAAAGCTCACGTGGAATGCTTAACTGGATCAGGAGACTTGTGTTGCTTTCCTGTCACCAGAGTAGTGAACTGGTTATTTCAAAAACTTAAGGGAGATTATGATTTTGGGTAATTTACATTGTTTGACAGGATGTGATGGAATGTTGTGATTCCCTGTTCTTTCTCATGAAAACTTGTTTCATAATCTGGCTATAAAAGCTGCTGGAATTGTAACCCAAGTGGGACAATCTTGGAGAAGCTATTCTCACTGTTTCCCAGACTTGCTTGTTTGTCTGTTAATAAAGCATTGCTTGAACTTTTTGCTGTCTCTGAGATTGGCTACAGTGACGGGCACAATGAACTTGCTTTTGGTTCAGCACCACAATGTCTGCTTGATGCCAGCCTGGCCACCACAACCCATGCTCCCATATTTCAACATCAGTGTTCCAGCCCCATGAAGCCTTCCTGCTTCCCGCTGTCCATGACGCACTGCCTCCTCTTCCTCGAGACTCCCACAGCTGAATTACTGGCCTCTCTGCTTAGTTCCAGGACTTCCTTCATTTCAGTGTGGGTGTGGGGCAGTCACGCCCTCTGGTTTAGCTGTCTAGTGCTGCTAGGAGGCTAGAAGTCCAAATTCAAAGCAAGGTTTGCTGGGTAAGTCTCTCTCCTCATCAGCTCTGGGGGGATGTCTCTTCAGTTTCTGTTTCCTGGTTCCTTAGGTATCTATGTGTTTTGGCATCTCTCTTCCTCCACTTCTCCTCTTTAATCTCTTCCATATATCAAAAGAGATTGACTCAAAATATACCCTACACTAATCCTACCTCATTAGCATAACAGTAACAGCCGTTCTCAAATGGGATTCTAATCATAAATTTAAAGGTTAGGATTTACAATTCAATCCATAAACCCCTCCCCTCGTTTCCTGTAAAATACCTCTGTCTCTTCCCTGAGAGCAATCTTCCTTCACTGAGAGTGGCCTTCAGCTGGGAAAGTCACCTTGGTCAGGCATTTTGCCAGTGTCATTGTGATAAGGGTGCATTTCAAAAGTAATTAAAATATTATATTGAACATTAGGATTTCTGCTGGGCAACTGAAAAGACGCCTGTAATTGAGTCTTTGGAAAGTTTCAGTTACATCAATGGTAGGCTTCAGTGACAGAGAGTAGGGACCAAGGGCAGAGCTCTCAGCACTGCACATTCTCCTTGAAAGAGAAGAGTTCAGCTTATTGGAGACTGGCACACATTCCAGAAGAGAAGATGCCCCCAGTTTTCCAGAACTTTTTGCTAGGCCTGCTCTCCCCTAATCAGAGTGTAGAATCCCAGTTAGAGGCCATGTTTCCTCCGAGTTCTTCACACACCGACACACCAAAAAATCAAACCCATTGCCAGCAAACCAGTTCCGACTCATGGCAGCCTCAGGTGTTAGAGTGGAACTGCCTCAAAGGGTTTTCTTGGCTGCAGTCTTTATGGAAGCAGATTACCAGGCCTTTCATTTTCTGCCCTTGGGTAGGTTCCAACTGCAAGCTTTTTTTTTTTTATTGTGATTGAGTGAAACTTTACAATGCAACTCAAATTTGCATGCCTGCCTATCTGCAGCTCCCTCTGCTTTCCTTGCCTGGTGACAGCACACTTCTTTCCATTCTGTACATGTCATATCCTCTCAACAATCTCCTGTCCCCTTCTCACTACCCTCTTCACTCCCCTCTAGTAAGAGGCCAGTGGGACTATAAAAGGAAATCCCCCTGAAAGAAACTTCCCCTTATCCTGCCCTGTTCTGCCAACAGCCCCGTCCCCTTGTCTTATCCTGACCCTTTCTGCCCACAACACTGTCTTGCACCATTTCTTTCTTATTCTGCCCTGTTCTGCCCACGACCCCCTGCTTTGCACATCATCTCTGTAAAAGCCTGCTCTACTTCCCCACCGGGGCCAGTCGTTGGAGGTCTGTAAGCCCCCGCTGACCTGCTAGTGTTACTCCAATAAACGGCTGCTTCTTTCCTTGGGTGTCGGTTGATTTCCTATAGCAGGCGGCATCCTATAGATGCATGGAACCATAAAGTGAACACATGATATGGTCACTCTATGTCCCCGAGTCCAATCCATTCCTATCCAAAGAGTTGACCTCGGTAATTATCTATGATCAAGGGCAGCAGCAGGTCTAGGGGCCACGTTCCCAGAGGAACTCCCAGGCCTTTGGACCATCAATTGTGGTCTTTTAGTGGAGTTCTTAGGGTGCACCCCTTTTTTCCTCGTGTTGCCACTGGGACTCAACATTGTGAGCCCGATCATGACTGGGCACCGTCTTGTTCTTCTGGTCACATGTTGATACAGTCATCCATTCATGTGGGTCTTTCTGTCTTCTTACGTCAGGTGTCGTTGTTGTCCTTGGTGATCGTCTGTTCCAGCTGAGTTGGGACCACTTGGTGTACCTCAGGTGGCAGCTGGATTTTGAGACCCCAGACATCACTCACCAACATGGCCAACTGCACCTTTTTGATTAGTAGTCTAGTACAAACTGTTTGTGCCACCCAAGGATCTGCACACATACAAAATTAAAGCAACAACAATAACAAAAGAAGATGGAGGGGAAAAAGGCAGTTATGAGAAAGGGGAAGAAAGATGTTATCGGCTTCAGGAGTGAGGGATTTCCACTGCAGCAGTACTTCTGTTGGATCACCTGAGTTTTACTCAGCAAGGTGTTAAACAAAGCAGCAGGGGGGATTCGAGGCCCCCAACCTTCCTTTCCTGTCTAGTCCCTGATAAGGTTATCTGCAGCATACCAACAGTTCTTCCTAGCATTCTGTGATAATAATTCCCCTTGGCAGTTGTGAAGTTGCCACAGTAGCCTCAAACCAAGTTACTACCGGCCCCTCCCATCTATGACATCATTCTCTACGTTGGCCGATAAAAAAATCCAAACCCACTGCCATCAATCAGAACAGACCCTTAAAATCCATAGTGGGTCTTTTTTCCAGTCAGGGAGGCTGACCTGTTCCCTGTTTGGAACGTACTTTTCCTTAATAAATTTTCTGTCATATTGCTACCAAAAATGTTGTCTCCTTATGAGCTTTGGGGGAGGGGGAGTCCAGTTTGCCGCCTGTTAGGAGGCTGTATTTGCTAGCATAACTTCCAGAACTGAAACTAGGTCACTCGGGGTCTAATCAGTTACAGGACCTCGGGAGTCCCGAATTCAAAGCTTTTATCAGGTTATTTGAGTCTTAATAACACATGTGCCAAAACAAAAAATATAAGAAAGTTTAAAATTCTCAGGGAGATGTCCTGTCTGCATGGGAAATGTAACCACTACTATTTTATTTATGTCCCAGCATCAAATTCTTATCCTACAAATTTGTTGGAAGCAGCTTCTCTCTCTAATATGCTAATGTAATTTGTACTCCACCAGACTTTCTGGAATGCATTCTTACTCTTTGACAGGTAGGAAATTTGAATTTCCATTAGTGAGGCTTTTGTCAGCTGTCAGTTACAAAAGCCCCATAAGAATAGGGTTGTTTAAAAAGGGGATATTATTGCATCATTCAAGGCAAGGTATAAAAGGAGATCAAGACTGCAGAATAACACTCCACTGCTGAAAAACTTCACAATACAGAGAAACTTCTGGTGAAAAACCTCACAGTAGAAGAATTCATCACTGGACAACCAGAGGGGAAGAAAGTTTGAATGTGACTTTACTAGTTTGCAGTTTACTGTGTTTAACATTAAAATAATATACTCTTTGAGGGTGATGAGGAGCGTTGGGGGCTGCCAGCCCAGTACAAGTATTTCTCACTCCTGCTCCATTAGCTATAATCTTCTCAACTCAGATCCCTCCTGTTCAGTTGCAGCAGCTCTGGCAGGGCTGAGGTTTGATTTCTGTATGTGATTTGTTTCACTCTTTATGTTTATAGAGTCAAGATGCCCAAGAAAAATAAGCTCAAGAGTCCCCAGCAGTGAAAAGAATGACACAAGCAGTGCTGCCTCATTTGTTCTCTTATTTGCTCTTCAAACTCTGTCTCCAAGCATATGGCTAAATAATTCAGCTGCTGCATTGAATACTGAGAGGAGCAGGCAGATGGGAAGAGGCCACTAGCCTGGGCCAGGTAAGCACACATACCTAAGAAGCAACGCAAACTGGAAGTGTAGCAAATAGACTTCTCAGAAGGGCCGTTCTGGGCCTTTTCAGACAAGACTGCTTTAAAGGAACGGTCATTGAGGTCGGCTAGTTTAGCCTCTGTGTTTTAGAGATGAAAGAATTCAAGAAACATTTGCGTGACAAGTACCGCCCGGTTGCCATTAAGTGGTAAGCCCTGCTCTTAGTAGAGCTGTGCTACATAGGGTTTTCAGTGGCTGGCATCTTTAGGGTCTTTAGGATGTTGGTCACCAAGCCATCCTTCTGCAGCACCTCTAGGTGGATTCGGTTAGCAGTAGAGTGCTTAACTGTTTGTACCCCACAGTAACTCAATGGTAAACAGTGAAAAAACAAAACAAAAAAAACCAAACCCATTGCTACTGAGTGGATTCCAACTCATAGTAACCCTGTAGGACAAAGGACAACTGCCTCATGGATCTTCCAAGGCTGTAATCTTTACAGCAGCATACAACCACATCTTTTTTCTGTAGAGAACCCTGGTAGGTTCTAATTGTCAACCTTTCGATTAGCAGCTGAGTGCTTAACCACCATGCCACTGGGGCTCCTTTTATGACAAGCACATGGGTGTACAATTCATTAGTGGTCAGCAGATTCTACATCCTATGTCTTTTGGTTCATAGCATAAGATATATCACATATTATATCTGTCCTTGATGCTTCTCTCCTTCATCCATTCCACAGGTGTTTCCTGAGTGACCAGTCTGTGCCAGGCGTTGAGGATGCAAAGAGGCCCAAGATATACTAGCTTCCTACTGTCATGGGAATGCTCTTCATTTTAGTGGGCCAGACAGATAACAAATGAGGAAACCAATAAATACACGTTGTAATATGGGATAGCTGATGTGTGCTATCAGAATGAGAGGATGCCTTTGAAGACTGAAGGCAGAGACTAGTTTGAGCAGGAGCATGAGAGCAGAAGTGAGCAGTGGAAGCCAAGACCACACTCCAAACAATAGGAGAGTAGCTTGACCAGTGCCGTGTAGCAGGAGCCCCGAGAGACCTGAGACAAGCAAGGGAGCAGGCAGCTAGACTGTGGAGTCTGAAGGAAAGTTTCATTTTATTCCAGTTGCAGTCAAACAACAGCAACAACAACAACAACAAAGCACACTGCTGTCAAGTCAATTCCGATTGATAGCAAGAAGTGGCGTGATTCAAGTTGTGTTTGATAAAGCTCCCATAGGCAGCTGGAATGGATTCAATTCTAGAGGAATAAAAGCAAAGACATCACTATAATACTCTTGTATTGAGGCCGCTGAGGTGCTGAAGGGACCCTCAGAATAATACTCCTCTTTCCTAAATTCTGAATCATTTGGGGATTAAACAAAGGATTGGAAGGTGGAGGCTGGAATATCATCCTGATTTTGGATAAGGCTAGATCAGGGTAACAGTTTAGCTGAAAGAGCCAGAAGGGCTTCTTAATACTGACACCAGAATCAATCAGTCTTCTTGCCATAGTCCTGGAAGAACTGGTGATCAGGTCTGCTCCCGTCAAGAAGACTCTGCCTTTGAAGGAACAGCAGAGAACACCGGCTCCCTGCAGGCATCACTCTCAAGAGCAACAAGGGCAGAGCTGAGATGAGCATGCCAAGTACCTTCTTCCTACATTTACCAAAGAGCAGACACGTGGCAGAGGGAGCAGAGGGGTGCAGATGGGTGCAGAGCAGCAGGAGTTATACTAATATCCACTCTTCTATATGGAAAGATTGGCGGGGTTCTGCTCAGCACAGGTAACAGGTGACAGTTGGTTAGTGCGACATGCTGGTAATGAAGATGGAGCACACCTCAAGAGAGAACATCTGATGACTTGGGGATCCAACACATGTTTATTGTGCTCACCAGTCCGGGTTGCTTCACCTTCCTGCAAGAGTTGGCTGTTAACAATCTTCAGTGACATGGCGTTCAGTCATCCTTTCAGTTAAGAGTTCTTCCTGGTACGTACCTCCTCTGGCAGGAATTTAAGCTGGTTTCAACCTATTCCTTCTGTGGAGTTGAAGGGGCTCTTATTCCACTTGTCATAGCTTCTCATTCACCTGAGAATAAGATTCTGTATTATTCACCTTTTACATTTCTCTTTTACAAGTTAAACAGCTTCCAACTCCTTTGTAACCTTTGCTCATTTCTGTTTTTGATCTGCCGCAGTTCTACTTTATTGCTCTTAAAATTCAGAGAGAAAAGCACTGCATGAAGTCCTGTCATCAAGCCTGACCTCTACTGTATCTGTACAGCCTGCAGTTTGCTCCCCAGTGATCTCGTATCATGCCCTGTTCATCCGAGCCACACACATGCTCTGTCAGTGCCCTTGCAGTAATAGCCATCACATTCTGCTTCTGAGGCCAATAATCCCTGAGGTTTCGTCTGCTGCTCTGCCTACCACCTGGATCTGTATAATGTAGCTTGTATCCAGTCTTTAAAAGCATACTGTCCATGTTATTAACCTATTATTCATCAGACTCTTGCCTGACTTTAACCAGGTTACATTGTCTTCCTGTTTTCTAAGCTTGGAGACATTTGTAGGCAGGTATGAGGAAGGAGCCCCATAGTCAACTGCAGCCTAACTAGAGCTCTAAATTGCAATCTCTTTGGCTTTTGGGAAGCAACCAGGCAACCAGTACCCATCACCTAGTTCTGCTGTGCTTCAGGCCAGTGTTTTCCAAAGTGAAGGCTCCTGGAGAAGTTCCAAGAACATCACCAATGATGAGAATAGAGTATAAACTTCTCAGAGGCTGACTCTAAGATAAAGACCAACTCCAAGGTATTGTACATATCAACCCAAACTTTTAGCCCATTACTCCCCATTGCAAGTGTTTTAATGCTACGTTGTTTTTTTCTTTTTAATTACTGAACCCAGCAAGCCATTCCTCCCTTTGGGCTGATAGTCTCTTACCCAGCTTAGAATGCCCTTTCTTCTCCTTTCCACTCATTGACACCTTCTACTGCCCTCTCAAATTCCTACTGCCCTAAACATGCCCCTTCTTGACCCATCCCTAAACATTTCCCATGTGTAATCCTTTGGACCAGCACTGTCCAGTAAAATTTTCTGTGATGACAGAAATGTTCTGTACCTACAATAACGAAAAGCCACACATGGCTATCGAACACTTGAAATATGATTAGTGTGCTGAAGAGTTTGAGTTTTAATTGTATTTATTTTTAATTAATTTAAATTTAAATGTTACATGATACTAGTTAATGACTATTGTATTTGGCAGTACAGATCTAGATTCTTCCATCTGTCAGCTGCCAATTCTTAGGGTAACTTGGAGGCTGCTGAGATGGTGGAATCTCAGATAGGCTGGAGCCTTGAGTAACTGCACGGAGCAGAGCTGTTGTTGATCAGGAACATTAGTTTTGAACTATATGTGAGAGAAATGAACATCTACTGTGGTAAGTCATTGAAATTTTGGAGTTTTATCAATTTGAGCAGCTACTGTTACTTTAACAAATCCCCAGACAATACTCCTAAGCTAGTGCTGTGGTGATGTCATAGTTTTCATGATATGATCACTGATTCCCTTCTTTTAGTATTTCAGCTTTGACTGAGCTTTGTGACTTCCCTAAGTGAGTGGGATTCTGGATGCTGTATCCTGAATTCCCTCCTTCATTATGCATTTAATGTTTTGTATTTCTAAGCAAATAGCTTGTGGTGGTCAGGATTATGTCAACTTGGCTACTCTGTTTTTGGCTGCTGTATCAAGTGGCAGGGTGGGGCCAGTGGTGGTTTCCCATCTCTTAGTTCTCATCTCTCTGCCTTCCACCATCTGCTGGTCTGCTCACGTAGCCAGCAGCTACTGCTCTCTTCTGGCATCTGGTTCCATTGTTGATTCTACTTTATCTTGGATGAGCTTTATCGTTTTAGGTTTTATATTTAGGTCTTTTATCCAATTTGAGTTGGCTTCTGTATAAAGTGTGAGATATGGGTCTTGTTTCAGTTTTTTCTAGATGGGTATCAAATTGTACCAGCACCATTTGTTAAAGAGACTGTTCTTACCTCAGTTTAAAATCTTGGGGCCTTTGTCAAATATCAACTCTTCATAAGAGGATGGTACCATCTCTGGGGTCTCTACTTTGTTCCGTTGGTCTATCTGTCTCTTTTTGTACCAGTATCAGGCTGTTTTGACTACTGTGGCAGTGTAATAGGTTCTAAGGTCAGATAGTGAGAGGCCTCCCAGTGTGTTCTTCTTCAGTAGTGCTTTACTTATCCAAGGTTTCTTACCTTTCCAAATAAAGATGATGAGTTGTTTCTCCATCTCATTAAAAAATGTCACTGGAATTTGTATTGGGATTGCATTATATAAGTAGATTGCTTTGGGCAAAATAGACATTTTCACAATATCAACTCTTCCTATCCATGAGCAGGGTATATTACTCCATTTATGTAAGTCTCTCTTAGTTTCTTGTAGTAAGTTCTTGTAGTTTTCTTTGTAAAGATCTGTTATTTCTCTAGTTAGATTTATTCCTAGGTATGTTATCTTCTTGCGGGCTATAGTAAATGGACTTGATTTGGTGATTTCTTCCTTAATAATCTCACTGTTAGTAATCCTGCTGATTTACTTATGTTTATCTTGTATCCTGATACTTTGCTGAACTTCTCTATTAGTTCCAATAGTTTACTTAATGGATTCCTTTGGATTCTCTGTATAAACAATCATATCATCTGCAAAGAAGGAGATTTTTACTTCTTCATTGCCAGTACGGATGCCCTTTATTTCTTTGTCTTGTCTAATTGCTCTGGCTAGAACTTCTAGCACAATGTTGAATAGAAGTGGTGAGAGTGGGCATACCTGTCTAGTTCCCGTTCTCAAAGGGAATTCTTTCAGTCTTTCACCATTCAGGATGATGAAGACAGTTAGCTTTACATAGATGCTACTGATTTCATTGATGAATTTCCCCTCTATTCCTATTTTTCTGAGAGTTTTAAGCATGAATGGGTGTTGAACTTTGTCAATTGTCTTTTCTGCATCAATTGACAAAAATCAGGTGATTGTTATATTTTGTGTTATTAATGTGGTTGATTACATTAATTGTTTCTGCTGCTGAACCAGGCTTGCATCCCTGGAATGAAACCAACTTGATAATGATGAATCATTTTTTTGATAAGCTGTTGAATTCTACTGGCTAGAATTTTGTTGAAGATTTTAACATCTAGGCTCATGAGTGATATTGGTCTATAATTTTCTTTCTTTGTGAAATCTTTCCCTGGCTTTGGTATCAAGGTTTTGCTGGCTTCATAGAACGAACTTGGGAGTATTTCATCCCTTTCTATGGTGTGAAATAGCCTCAATAATATTGGAGTTAACCTTCTCTAAAAGTTTGGTAGAATTCTCTGGTGAAGCCATCTGGGCCAGGACTTTTTTTAGTTGGTAGATTTTTGATGACTTTTTCAATCTCTTCTTTTGTGATAGATTTATTAAGATGATCTACTTCTTGTGATAATCTTGGTGAGTCATATGAATCTAGAAATTTGTCCCTTTCTCCTAGGTTTCCAAATCTATTTAGAGTACAGCCTTTCATAGTATTCCATTATGATATTTTTTATTTCAGCTGGGTCTGTTGTAACATCTCCCATCTCATTTCTTAATTGGGTTATTTTCGACGGCACTTGGCTTGGCTGTATCTTCTGCTGTTTTTCTTCTGTAAGTTTAGCCAATGATGTATCAGTTTTGTTGATCTTTTCAAAGAACCAGCTTGTGGTTTTGTTAATTTTTTCAATTGTTTTTCTATTCTCTAATTCATTTAGTTCTGCTCTAATCCTTATAATCTGTTTTCTTCTGGTGCCTGAGGGGTTCTTCTGTTGCTCTCTTTCTACTTGTTCAAACTGTAAGGTTAATTCTTTAATATGGACCCTTTCCTCTTTCTAGACGTGTGCAGTTATAGAGATAAACTGACCTCTGAGCACTGCTTTTGCTTTATCCCATAGATTCTGGTAGGATGTGTTTTCATTCTTGTTTGAATCCATAAATATCTTTATTTTGTCCTTAATTTCTTCTATAACCTGAGGCTTTTTGAACAAAGTGTTGTTCAGTTTCCATAAGTTTCTACCTATGAATTTTCTGTTATTGATTTCAACTTTTATAGCTCTATGGTCTGAGAAGATACTTTGCAGTAAATCAATGGTTTGGATTTTATAAAGAATTGCTTTATGACCTAACACATGATTTCTTCTGGAGAATGTTCCATGTGCATTAGAGAAGAAGGTGTGCTTATCTGCTGATGGATGAAAAGATCTGTATATGTCACTAAAGTCAAGTTGGTTGATTATTGCAATAAGATATTCTGCATCTTTACTGAGCTTTTTTATGGATGATCTATCCATAACTGAAAGGAGAGTGTTGAAGATTCCAACTATTACTGTGGAATGATCTATCTCATTTTTCAGTGTTGTCAGTATTTTTTCAGTGTATTTAGGTGCTCTGGTATTGGGTGCATAAATATTTAATACTGTTAAGTCCTTCTTGAGTATAGAACCTTGCAGCAATAGTGACCATCCTTGTCCACAGTAGCGGATTTTACATTAAAATCTATTTTATCTGAGATTAGTATTGCCACACCTGCTCTTCTTTGAGTATTGTTAACTTGATATATGTTATTCCAACCTTTAATTTTCAGTTTGTTCATATCTTTAAGTCTAAGGTGTGTTTCTTGTAAGCAACATGTAGACAGGTGTATCTTTTGATCCAGGATGTCACTCACTGTCTCTTTACTGGAGAGTTCAGTCCATTTACATTCAATGTAATTATTGATAGGTATGTGCTTAGTGCCATCATTTTGATGTAGTTACTTTTATGTTGATGTTTTCTATATTGCTCTTAATGTTCTGTTCTGGGGCGTTCTTCTTTATGGGTTGTTGGTTTTGTGTTTGTTGAGACTCCTGTACTGCATTTTATTTAGATGCAATGCATTGTTAACCTGCTTTATGGCCACCTGCATTATCCCCCTTAACATACTAAGATTAAACCCAGTTTTAACTACTTTATAACTCTGAAACTTCCTCTGCATCTAAAACAACTATAACTACTGTAGTGTATCCCTCTTTTAATGTGATGGTGCTATAGTTGTCATGATATGATCACAAATTCCCTTATTATGATACTGTAGCTTTGATGAAGTTTTGTGACTTCCTTAATTGATTAGAATTCTGGATGAGGTGTCCTGAATTGACACCTAAAATATGCATTTAGAGAATAGCTTCTTTCAATATTTCATGTAATTTTGGTTTAGTTTTTATGAAGTCTCTAAATTTCTCTTTATCTTCAAAAATCTTAGTTTCACCATTATATTTGATAGATAATTTTGCAAGATAAATAATTCTAGGATGGAAGTTTTTCTCATTCAGGGCTTTGAATGTGTTTGCCCACTGTTTTCTAGCCAGCATTATTTATACAGAAAAGTCGAACAAAAGGCTACAGAGTTTCCCTCAGAGTGTTAGTTTTGCATTGAGCCTTGCTGCCTTCGGAAGCATCTGTTTATATTTTAGCTTATTAAGCTTGATTATAATATGCCTTGGCATCTTTCTTTTGGGATCTAGCTTTTGCAGTGTTCAATAAACATCTTGGATACCTATGTTTTCTTTGCTCATAATCTCAAGAAAGTTTTCTGTCAGCGTGTCTACAGCAATACTCTCTATATTGTCATTAATCCTCCCTTGTTCAGGAACTCCAATTAAATGTAAATTATTCCTCTTCATGGAGTCCCACATGTTTCTTAATGCTTCTTCATTTTTCTTCTTTTCTCTGATTTCACCCCATAAATGCTGGTGTCAGTTACTCTGTCTTCTAGGTCACTGAGCCTAACTTCCTTCTGTTCAATCCTACTCTTTTGGCTTTGGATAGAATTATCTAATTCTGTAATTTTATTATTGATCTGATGTATTTCAGATTGTTGATGTTCCATCAGTTCAAGTAGCTTAGCAAATTTTTCATTTTGTTCTATTGCATTTTGTTTAATCTCTAGGAGGGTTCTATATATAAATCTTTTGTATTCAACCTCTGATAGATCAGAAAGGCTTTATCATCTGGGAAATCTTTTGGTGAATTTTTTGAATCTTTATTTAGGGAATTTTCTGGAGCATTTGAAGGCTGCTTCTTTAAATGATTAATTATGATCTGCTGCCTGCATGTCATCTAGACACTGTTTGATTTCTCTGGTATTTGATCTATGAGAATTGTTGGTCACTAGCTGTCTCTAATACTCTAGTGATTTGCCCCATGTGGACCCTTGAGGGTGGAAGACTCTGCTTACTCGGTGGCAAAGAGGCTGCCCTGCTTATGGAGAAACTGGGGGCTGTCAGCCAACCCTGCAATGTGGGTCAGAGAAGAGTGGGAGGAAAATATTCCAGGCCTCTCAACAGACAGATCACCAGGCAAATACACAGGCCTCTCAGCCTTAAACATAAACTACACTTCTATGTGGGGGAGCTGTGCAGGTGCTGAACTGAGAGCTGGGAGCTGTCCAACACGCTGACCTGAACAGGCAGTCAGACTCCCCCTTCCAGCTGATAATGAAAGTACATCACCAGCCATTCACAGAAGCTTCAGTTCTCTGATACCATGAAACAGCAGAAGCAGAGGTCCGATGGTGGCTGGATCGTTTTTGAGAGGGGAAGATTAGTCTGATACTGATGCCCAGTCAAATATACTAGGTCCTAGGGCTCCCCAGATGTTCAGTGCTCCATTCAAATATCATCCAGACCTTAGTTCTCAGAGGGAAATGAGGAGACATGTGTCTACTCTGCTATTTTTTAGCTGTTAACTTTATATATAAATCTTTCCTTGTACTTTGTGTATAAATCTTTCTTTGTACTCTGTATATAAATCTTTCTTTGTACATACATGTGTTACTGGTTTTGCTTCCCTAGAAAATCCAGCCTAAGACAGAGCTTCTTTCTGTATTTCTTGTAGTTTTGACTTGGTTTTTACAAAGTGTCTAAGCTTCTGTTATCTGTGAATGTCTTTATTTCATCTTCATATCTGAGAGACAATTTGACAGGATATATAATTCTTGGTTGGAAGTTTTTCTCCTTTAAGGCTTTGAATGTGTCATCCCACTGCCTCCTTGATAACATCATTTCTGCTGAGAAATCTGGTGGAAGTCTACAGGACTTCCCTCTGAATGTTTGCTTTAAGCCTCATTGCCTTTAGGAGCTTCTCTTTATGTTTCATTTTATTAAGCTTGATTATAATATGCCTTGGTGTCTTTCTTGTGGGGTCTAGTTTTCTTGGTGTTTGATATACATCTTGAAAGTTACGTTCTCTTCTTTCATAATTTCAGGGAAGTTTTCTGTCAGCAACTCTATAACAGTAATCTGTATTTTCAGCTATCCTTCCCTGCTCAGGAACTCCAATTATTCTCGGATTATTCCTCTTAATAGAGTCCCACATGTTTCTTAGTACTTCTTCATTTTTCTTATTTATTTTCTTTGATTTCTCCTCATAAATACTAGTGTCAGTTGCTCGATCCTCAGGCTCACTAATTCTCACTTCTAACTCCTCAGTTCTGCTCTTTTGGCTTTGGATTGAATTGTCTAATTTTGTAATTTTACTATTGATCTGCTGGATTTTACATTGTTGATGTTGCATCAGATAGCTTGCTTAATTTTTCATTTTGTCCTGCTGCATTTTGTTTAATCTCTAGGAGGGCTGTCTACATAATTCTTTTGTGCTCAACCTCCATTAGATTCAGAAAGACTTCTTCATCTGGGAAGTTTTTGTTTATTTTGGGAGTTTTCCAGACCCATAGTGGACGGTTTGTTTAAATGGTTAACTATGGATTGTTGCCTTTGAGCCATCTAGAAGCAGTTAAGTTTTTCTGGTGTTTCCTCAGCAGGGTCTGAGCCATAGTTCTAAGAAGGGATTTGGTCACCAGTTGCTTTTGTGTACTCTCTGGAATGGCAGGCTCTGCCTCCTGGCTGGTAAAGAGAGCACCCTACTTATGGAGTCATTGGGGGACCATAAGTTGACATTGTGATGTGGCTCACTGAAGTGTGGAGGAGATGCTTTTGGGCCACTCAGCAGTCAGTGCTTCAGGCTGTCTTATTTTAAAAAGGTACTTGACTATTAAGCAAGAAGCTTCCCAACAGTTTCTGAAATTGATCTGACCCTTAGGTGTGCCAGGTCCCGCTTTCCAGCTGACCACAAAAGCACCTCCTAGGCTGTCTCCAGATTCCATTAAGTAGCTCAAAGTAGAGAGGGCTTATGGCCTTGCTGCCATACTCTTATAGGCCCCACCCATACCTCTAGGCATCGCCATCCTAACACAGCTTTTCTGCTGGAGAAGCATGTCATGGATCGAATTGTGTCTCCCCAAAAATATGTGTAGCCATGTGGCTGGGCCATGATTCCCAGTATCTTGTGACTGTCCCCCATTTTGTGATTCTCCTATGCTGTATGTTAAAGGATTAGGGTGGGACTGTAAATCCCTTTATAAGATCACCTCCCTGCTCCACTATAAAGGGAGTTTCCCTGGAGTATGGCTTGTCCCACCCTTAATCCTTTCAGCCTGCAAGAGACAAAAGGAAAGGGAGACAGGCTGAGAATTGGGAACCTCGCACCATGAAGAAAGCAGCACCGGGAGAAAAGCGTGTTCTTCAGACCTGAGGTTCCTGCGCCGAGATGCTCCCGGGACAAAGACTGATGCAATACCGGACTTTCCTCCAGAGCTGACAAGCGGGAAAGCCTTCCCCTGGAGTGGACACCCTGAATATGGACTTGTAGCCTACCAGACTATGTAAGAATAAACGTTCCTTTGTTAAAGCCATCCGCTCTGTGGTAATTCTGTTAGAGTACCCTTAGCTGACTAAAACAAAGCACTTTCCCAAACAGGGGCTGTTGCTGCATGTGGGATTTAGCCTCAGCTAATGCCTCCAGGTGGGTGACTCTGCCTCCCAGCTAAGCAAGATGATGTCTTACCTGAGCTTCCCTGCCTGCTGTGAAACAGCAGAATTTATGGTACAGCTCAGAAATGAGAGGATAGAGTGGCAGTGGTGCCCTCATTTAGCAGCCAGGCTCTCAAAATGTGGCTGTCCCAAGCACAATCTCTCTGCTCTGCTATATACTGTTTTACTTAAACACTGCAGTTCAGCATATTAGCCACCTCATGCCCAGTCCCCACCTCCCAGATAGCAAAGAAGGTGTCAGTACCTGCAGTCCCCCCACATGTTAACTAAGCAGAAGTGGGGCTCAGTGTGCCACCAGCTCATGTTAGTGGTGACTAATCCAATCTGACAACCCTATGCCAGATCCTAGGTCTCCCCAGATGTCCACACTGCTCCATTCAATCATCATTCTGGGCCTTAATTCTCACAAGGAATTGAGAAGACATGTGTCTAGTCTGCTATCTTGTCCTCACTTCAGGCAAAGATTTTCTTTTTTAGTGATTGAATGAAAATGCACATTCCCATATAAATTTGCATGCCCACCTATATGCAGCTTCCACTGCTCTCCCTGCCTGGGGACAACACACTATTCTTCTCTTCTCCATACATGTCCCATCCTCCCAACAGTCTCATTTCCCCTCCTCTCCACCCACTTCCCTTCCTCCAGTAAGAGGTCAGCAGGATGAAATCCTATAGATGCACAGAACCATAAAGTGCACCCAAGATATGGTCACTCTGTGTCGCCAAGTCCAATCCATTCCTGTCCAAAGAGTGGAACTTCATTGTGATTTATGGACAGGGGCAGCATCAGAGCCAGGAGTCATGCTCCCAGGGGAACCCCAAAGTCCCTGGACCATCAACTGTGGTCTTTTAGTGGAGATCTCAGGGTGCACCCCTTTTTATTCTTGTGTTGCCAGTGAGACTCAACTTTTTGAGCTCCACTGTGGCTAATACTGGTAGTGACAGGGCACCATCCGATTCTTCCAATCACAAGTCAATGTAGACACCCACTCATGTGGGTCTCTCTGTTCTCTGAGTTCTCTTTCCCCCATGTCATTTTGGTCCTCAGTGATCATCCATTTCTGCTGAGTTGGGACCATTTGCTGTGCCCTCAGATGGCAGCTTGGCAGCTTTTAAGACCCCAGACGCCACTCAGCAATGTGGGGTGCAAAGAGCCCTCTTAGCAAAACACTAGTTGTGCCAATCGGCCTCAGTTTTGTCAGGTGAAGATTTTTAATCAATATTTTAAAATTATCATCCCTTTCAAGCTGAACTTCCAGACTAAGACAGACTAGAAAGAAGGAAAAATTAGACAGCAAATACCTTAAGAATAGCAAAAGAACACTGTACTGGGAAATGAGCCCCATAGATCTGATGGCACTCAAAAGGCAACTGAGGAAAAGTTGCATCCTTATAGTAGAGTTGACCTTAATAACGTGAATGGAGTCAAGCTTTTGATTCATTTGTTTGCTGAAGTGGCACTACTCAAAATGAGAAGAAACTGTTGCAAGTATCTGTTAATGATTAGAGCATGGACTGTGTAAAGTGTGAATCTAGGAAAATTGGAAATTTTCAGAAATGAAATGGAATGCATACACATCAGTATCCTGGGCATTTTTTAGCTTAAATGGACTAGTATTCACCATTTTTAATCCAACAATCACATGGTTTACTATGCCAGGAATGGCAGCTTGGAAAAGAATGGCTTTGCATTCATCATCAAAAGAGCATTTTAAGATCTGTCCAGAAGCATAGTGCTGTCAGTAATAGGGTAGGCTCATATTCTACAAGAAAGACTGGTTAATACCACTATTATTCAACTTTATGCACCAATAAATAGAGTAAAATGAAGAAATTAAAGATTTTTACCAATTCTATAGTCAGAAATTCATTGAATCAGGATGCATTGATAATTAATGATAATTAGAATGCCAAAGTTGGAAACAAAGAAGAAGCACGCATAGTTGGCAAAAAAGTACAATGTTGTAGATCACATTGTCATGGATTGAATTGTTTTCCCAAAAAAATGTGTTTAGCAGTTTGGTTAGGCCCTGATTCCTGGTATTGTATATGCTGTAAATCCTGACATCATTTCAATGATGTTAATGAGGGAGGAATGATGACAGTTGTGTTGTTGGGGCAGCACCAAATGTGTAAGATTGTTTTGATCCTTTAGGCACTCTCGAGATATAAAGGAAAGAAGCTAGCAGAGAGATTTTTGGAACATCATACCACCAGAAAGCAGTGTTGCGGCTGAATGTATCCTTTGGAAAGGAATGAGGTCCCTGCAGCTCAGAAGCTTCTGGTCTCAGGGAAGACTGACAATGAGGACTTTCCTCCAGAGACAACAGTCAGAACCTTCTCCTGGACCTGACACCCTGAATTCATACTTGTAGCCTACTGTACTGTGCAAGAACAAATGTTTCTTTGTTAAAGCCATCCACTTGTGATATTTCTGTTAGAGAAGTACCAGATGACTAAAAAACATATGGCAGAATTCTGCAAGACCAAAGACTTTTTCGTTACAAATATCTTTTCTCACTAACATAAATGGTGACTATCCATGTAGACCTCACCAGATGGAATACAGAGGAATCACATCAACTACATCTGTGGAAAGAGATGATGGAAAATCTCAGTATCAGTCAGAACAATGCCAGGGGCCAACTGCAGAATAGACTACCAATTACTCATACACAAGTTCATGTTGAAAGTGAAGAAAATTATTATAAGTCCACAAGAGCCAAAGTACATCCTTGACTATGTCCCACCTGAATTTAGAGACCACCTCAAGAGTAGATCTGACACACTGAACACTAATGATTGAAGACTAGACAAGTTGTGGAATGACATCAGGGACATCATACATGAAGAAAGAGATTAAAAGAGAGAAAAGATCAAAATAGATGCAGAAGAGGCTCTGAAACCAGTTTTTGAACTTCAAGTAGCAAAAGGAAAAGGAAGGAATGATGAAGTAAAAGAACTGAATAGATTTCAAAGAGCAGTTCAAGAACACAAAATAAGGTATTATAATGACATGAGCAAAGACCTGGAGATAGAAAAC
This sequence comes from Heterohyrax brucei, assembly GCA_028571685.1. Taxonomy (NCBI): domain Eukaryota; kingdom Metazoa; phylum Chordata; class Mammalia; order Hyracoidea; family Procaviidae; genus Heterohyrax; species Heterohyrax brucei. The sequence continues at coordinate 489,607 of CM053156.1, forward strand.
CAAAAAACCAAAAGGGAAGAACATCCTCTGTATTTCTTAAGCTGAAAATACTAAAGAAAAAATTCAAACCTTGAGTTACAATATTAATGGATGCTACTCTGTGGCAGGGGGTGGGATTTTTAAAGGGAAAATATTAAATGATGCAGAAAGCACCAAAAGAAGATGGAAGGAACACACAACGTGATTATACTAAAAACAACTGGTCAACGTTGAACCATTTCAGGACAGCACATGATGGGGAACTGACAGTGCTGAAGGAAGAAGTCTAAGCTGCACTGAAGCCACCGACGAAACACAAGTCTCCAGGAACCAATGGATACCAACTGAGATGTTTCAACAAACAGATGCAGTGAAGAAATCTGGAAGACAACTGACTGGAATAGACCCAAATTTGTGCCTATTCCCAAGAAAGGTGATACAACAAAACATAGAAATTATTAAACAATGTTAATGTTACCAGTACAATTTTGCTGAAGATCATTTCAAAGCATCTATAGCAGTAAGTCAACAGAGAACTGTCAGAAATTCAGGCAGGATTCAGTAGAGAGGACAAAGAGTGAAGGGTATCATTGCCGACGTCAGAGGGTTCCTGACTGAAAGCAGAGACTATGAGAAAGATGTTTACCTGTGTTTTATTGACTATGCCAAAGTATTCAACTTTGTGAATCATAACAAATTTTGGAGAACGTTGGGAAGAATAGGAGTTCCAGAACCCTTAATTGTAATCATGAGGGAGTTATTTAAACAGAACAGGGGCATACAATGTGGTTTAAAGTCAGGAAATTTGTGTGTCAAGGTTATATCTTTTCACCATACCCATTTGTCTTAGTCATCTAGAGATGCTACAACAGAAATACCACAAGTGGATGGCTTTAACAAAGATGAATTTGTCCTGTCACTGTTCAGTAGGTTAAGAATCCAAATTCAAGGTGTCAGGTCCAGGCGAAGGCTCTCTCTGCTGGCTGGAGAGGAAGGGTCTTCTTGTCAGTCTTCTCTGAGACCGAGAGCTTTTGAGGTGCAGGGACACGGGGTTCTTTCCAAAGGATGCCCCTGCTCTCAGTACTGCTTCTTGGTATGAGGCCCCCAACTTTCAGGTTGATTCCTTTTCCTTTATATCCTAACAGATTGCCTCAAGGCATAACACAGTCCGACAAATTGAGTCCTGAGCTGCCAACAGAACTGCCATCCTTCCTCCCTCATTAACATCACAGAAGCCAGATTTGCAGCATACGGGAGCATCACACAACACTGGGAATCGTGGCCTAGCCAAATTAATACACACATTTTTGGGGATACACAGTTCAATCCATGACACTATTCAATCTGTATGCTGAGCAAATAATCCTAGAAGATGAATTATACACAGGAAAATGGGGCATCAGATTTGCATTAACACCTGCATTATGCAGGTGGCAGAACTTTACTTGCTCAAACCAAAAAGGGCTTGAAGCAGTTACTGATGAAGATCAAATACCACCACCTTCAGTATGGGTTACACTGCAACATCAAGAAAACAAAAATCCCACCAGAGAAAAGATTGAAATTGTCAAGGATTTCATTTACTTGAGTCCGCAATCAATATCCATGGAAGGCACAGCCAAGAACTCAAAAGATGCCTTGCACTGGGCAAATCTTCTGCAAAGTACTTCTTTAAAGTGTAGAAAAGCAAAGACATACTCTTGAAGAACAAAGTGTGCCTGATCTAAGACATGATGTTTTCAATTACCTCATATGCGTGTGAAAGCTGGATGATGAGTGTCATGGGTTCAATTGTGTCCTCCCCAAAATGTGTGTAGCCTTTTAGCTAGGCCATGACTTCCAGTATTGTGTGATGTTTGTCTAGGCTGTCAACCCTCCCCCTATGATGTTAATGAGGGAGGATGGGCCCTAGTTGCGTTAATGGGGCAGAACTCAATGTGTTTGATTATACTGTGCCTTGAGTCAGTCTCTTGGGATATAAAAGAAAGCAAAGCAAGCAGAGATTTGGGGAGCTTATATGACTCGGATCCGACTCGACGGCACTTGGCTTGGCCATGCCACGAGAAATGAAGCAGTGCTGGGAGCAGAGTGCATCCTTTGGAAAGGACCCAGGGTCCCTGCCCTTCAGAAGCTCCCAGTTCCAGGGGAAGATTGATGACAAGGACCTTCCTTCAGAGTCAACAGAGAAAGCCTACCCCTGAAGCTGATGCCCTGAAACTGGACTTGTATCCTAGTGAACTGTGACAGAATAAAATTTCTCTTTTTAAAGCCATCCACTTGTGGTATTTGTTATAGCAGCACTGCATGACTAAGACAATGAATAACGAAGACCAAAACACATTGAAACCTTTGAATTGTGAGGTTCTCAAAGAATACTGAGTATATCATGAACTGCCCAGAGATTGAACCAATCTGTCTTGGAGGAATTAGAACCAGAATGCTCTTTAGAAGCAACTATGGTGAGACTATGTCTCACATACTTTGGGTAAGTTCTTGGGAGGAATCAGTACCTGGAGAAGGACATCATGTTTGGTAAAGTAGGTCAGTGAAAAAGAAGAAGACCCTTAACGAGATGGATTGATACAGTGGCTGCGATAAAGGGTTCAAGCATCACAAGAATTGTGAGGGTGGTGCAGGATCAGGCAGCATTTCATTCTGCTGTACATAAGGTCCCTCTGAGTCAGAATCTACTTGAAGGCACCTAACAGCAACAACAACCACTTGTCCTTCACAACTGTCTTCTCACTTGACAAAAGAATTGTTCATCAATGTAAATATCTCTGTTCTTACTGCTGGTTGCTACCCAGTTGGTCTTGGGCTCATGGTGACGCTATGCACAATAGAACAAAATGCTTCCCAGTCCTGTACCATCCCCATGATTGGTTACCAATCAGACTGTTGTGATCTATAGCATTTTCAGTGGTTGATTTTTTAGAAGCAGATCACCAGAGCTGTCTTCCTAGTCCATCTTATTCTGGAAGCTCTACAGAAACCTGTTCAACAACATTCAACTAATTGCTTACTAGGTAAATTAGCAACATTAGAACCTAAGTTTCCTGCGTGGAAGAACTGGAATATTATCATTGAACCACCAATGGGTGAAACAAATGGCTAACACACTCGGTTGTTAACCAAAAGGTTGCAGGTTCAAGTCCACCCAGAGGTACCTTGACCAAAAGATCAAGGTAAAATTTCTCTTTTTAAAGCCATCCACTTGTGGTATTTGTTATAGCAGCACTGCATGACTAAGACAATGAATAAGGAAGACCAAAACACATTGATACCTTTGAATTGTGGGGTTCTCAAAGAATACTGAATATATATCATGGACTGCCCAGAGATTGAACCAATCTTACTTTCAAAAAAGTAAGCACTTGAAAACCCGGTGGAGTAAGGTTCCACTAGGACACACACTGGGTCATCCACGAGTTAGAATCTACTCCACAGCAACTGGTTAAACACCTGTGTTGTTAGTTTCTATCAAGTCAGTTACAAATCATCAAGACATCTGTAACACCAAAAAAAGGGACAATTTCAGAATTTGTGTTCCCTGAGGGCAAGGTAGAGCTTTAGAAATAATCACCCAAGGGACCCTTTCTCTCCAACAAGGATCCAAGGCACAGCTTGTATCTCCTCCTTCTGTCCTCCATCTGTACTGTCTGCCAATCTCTATACCCACCCATAGCTTCCCCTCTCTCTCTGTGACTGTTATCTCACAATGCAAATTCAGAAGTGAGTTGGTCATCATAGGGACTCAGATTTGTTATTTATTTATTTATTACAACTAATAAGTCTAATTTAGCTGATTAGTCTGTTGGCAGAGATTGGCTTCATCATTACCATCACATGAAAAATATTTTCCATAAATGAAAGAAGCTAAATCTGAAGTCCCAATATTTTACTAAAATAGTATTTAAAGCAGGTAATATGCAGCATGTGCAAAAATAAATCTTTTAAAAACTATTTAAACATATAATAACAAAGTTGAGTTGTTTATCTAAAAATGTGTCAAGTGATACATACCCAAACCTATTGTTGTTGAGTCAGTTTCAATTCATAGTGACCCTATAGGACAGAGTCAAAAGGCCCCATAGGGTTTCTAAGGGTTTTGAACAGCCAGGCTTTTAGTTAGCAGCTAAGTTCTTAACCACCGCTCTATCAGGACTCTGAAGAGATACAAACTTTTTCAGAATTATTTTTTGTGCCGTTCAGGGCTGCCTGATTGGTGCAAACAGATAAGCTCTTGACTACTGACCGAAAGAAACTGTTTTGTGTGTGTGTGTGTGTGTGTGTGTGTGTGATTAAGTGGAAGTATACGATCCAAATCAATTTTGCATGCCAGCCTATCTGAAGCTCCCTCTCTGCTCTACTTGCCTATTGACAGCACATTTCTCCTTTTTGTTCTATACCTGTAGTATCCTCTCAACAAGCTCCTGTCACCTCTTCTCCAACCTCTTCTCTTCCATCTAGAAAGAGACTAGCAGGACACAATCCTACGGAGGCATAGAACCACAAAGTACACACATCACATGGTCAGACTGTGTCCCCGAGTCCAGTCTATTTTTGTCCAGAGAGTTGACCTCAGTAGTGTCTCCTGGTCAAAGGCAGCAGCAGGTCAAAGGGCCATGCTCGCATGGGACCCTTCAGGACACTGGACTCTCAGTTGTGGTCTTTCAGTGCAGTACTTGAAGTGCACCCCTCTTTTTCTTGTGGTGTCGTGGTGATTCTACACCGTGCGCCCCATCACGGCTGTCCTTGGTGGTGGCCGAGCACCATCTGGTTCTTCTGGTCATGTACTGATACAGTCTCCCACTCATATGGGTCCTTCTGTCTCCTGAGCTCTTTTTCCCACGTGTTTTTGTTACTCTCAGTCATCATCTGTTCTGGATGAGTTGGGACTACTTGGTGTGCCTCGGATGGCAGCTTGCTAGCCTTTCAGACCCCAGATGCCACTCACCAATATGGGGTGCAGCAGACTCTCTTAGCAATAGACTAGTAAGGCCACTTGGCCTCAATGTCCCCTGAAAACATGATCCCCAGACCCCCACCCCTGCTTCTCTATCCTTGCAATACTGGGTTTAGATTAGAAGGATTTTCAATTTATGGTGAAGTCCAGTTAAGTAGATCTACTTTTTACTGTGTGCTGTCACTGCTTTCAGCTAACCAAATTTCTATCAACTATCCAATCTCGCTATAAGTTAGACCCAACTAGACAGCAGTGGGTCTGGTTTTTGTTTATCTAACCTGTGACCAATCCTTTCCCTCTCTCCCTACTCTTGTAGTCACCAAAGAGTCTTTTCTTCTGTACATAAGTCAAAAGGAACTGTTTTGTTGTTTTAGTTTGTTTTTTTATTTATTTTAAGCACAAAGTTTAGGGCCACTGCCTGATTTCACAGGCACCAGGGGCAGGAGGGCTACAATGGCTTCAGAGGTGGGGAGACTCTGAAATCCAGAGTGGGAAGGACCCCAGAATCTGAAGGGGGGAGTATTCCAGAATCAGAGGAAGGAAGACCATGCCTCTAACCTTCCTCAGTAAAGAGGGATAATGCCAAACCGAAGAGCCCCGGAGGATGAGTTTGCCATGAGAACTTGTCATAGCAAGATTGTCTAGCATGTGTATTAGCCCCTCCACCTTTCTTCTTACCGGACATTTTAAGGTGTTTCTTTGGATTTCTTAATGCGTATAGAACTAAAACAAATATGTTAAAGTTTAAAAGAAACAAAAGGAAATTTGTTCAGAAGAAATAGAGAAGAAATTTTAAGATAGCAGAGAGGGCAAGTAAAAAGAATGAAACAACAATAGCAGATTAGTTATTTCTATATAAAAATCTTCAGACTTTTTAAAGCTCTATAAATTTGGGGAGGAAAATAATCACATCTTTATTTTCACTAACTAAATCTTAGCATTCCCTTTAACTATAAATGTGGGTAATGAACCTCAGTAGTACTAGCAGTTTCTGTGGGTTTGTTTCCAATAGAAACACAGATACTTCCATATCCCATTACAGTTGTTGCAAAACATCTTGAAATATTGCTTACTCTTATCACTGCTTCAAAACTGTAATGGTGCAACCTATGCTAGATCTTATTTAATGCATTATATATATATATGTATATATGTAAACTTTTGTTTCACAAATGAGTTTTTTTTAATTTTTATTTAACATGACTGAGTGAAAATGTACATTCACGTATAAATTTACATGCCCCCCTATATGCAGCTTCCACTGCTCTCCCTGTCCAGTGACTGCACACTATTCCTCTCTGCTCCATACCTGTCTCATCCTCCCAACAGCCTCCTTTCCCCTCCTCTCCGTCCAGTCCCCTTCCTCCAGCCAGAGGTCAGCAAGATGATATCCTATAGATGTATAGAACCATAAAGTGCTTCCAATATATGGTCACTCTGCATCACCAAGTCCAATCCATTCCTGTCCAAAGAGTGGACCTTTGTTATAGTTTATGGGAAAGGGCAGCATCAGGGCAGGGGGCCATGCTCTCAGAGGAACCCCAAAACCGCTGGACCATCAATTGAGGTCTTTTAGTGGAGATCTCAGGATGCACCCCTTTTTATTCTTATGTTGCCAGTGAGACTCCTCTCTGTGAGCTCCATCGTGGCTATCACTGGTGGTGGCCGGGCACCATCTGGTTCTTCTGGTAGGCACCCACTCTTGCGGGTCTCTCTGTCTTCTAGGTTGTCTTTACCGCATGTCATTTTGGTCCTCGGTGAGCATCCGTTCCTGCTGAGTTGGGACCATTTGCTGTGTCCTCGGATGGCAGCTTGGCAGCTTTTAAGACCCCAGATGCCACTCACCAATGTGGGGTGCAGAAAGCTCTCTTAGCAAAACGCTAGTTGTGCCAATTGGCCTGGAATTCACCTAAGAGCATGGGCCCCTGCCCCCTGCCCCAGCTACTCTATCCTTGTGGTATTGAGTTAAGATGGAAGGAGTACTCAAGTTATGCTGAAGTCCACTTAATGTTGTTCTTGTTCCTAATGTGTGCTGTCACCGCTTTCTCCCAACTAGATTTCTAGTGACTATCTAAACTAGATCCTCCCCTCCTCACCCTCCCTCCCTCCCTCCCCTCCCTTGCAGCTGTCAAAGAGTCTTTTCTTTTATACACAAGTTTGTTTTTGAGCTCTTATCATAGAGGTCTCGTACAGTATTTGTCCTTTTGTCGCTGACTACTTTCACTCAACATAATGTCTTCCAACAAATGAGTTTTTAAAAATATTTTTATAATAGTATCACAGTATAATTGTGTCCCATTGTAATCCTATGCGTTTTGTTTTAATGCATCTAGAAACATTATCCTGAGGGGACACAAAGATGGCAGAGTAGTTCGATGCCTTCTGTGGTCTGTTTTACAATAAAGACCTAAAAAAACAAGTGAATCAATTATATATGACAATCTAGGAGTCCCAGACATAAAAGATAGAGTTGAAGACTTGGGCTGAGTAGCAGAGGGAAGGAGACATAGTTTAGAAACAGTAAGGATTGCCAGCTGTGATCTGGCTGGCACACTATAGGCTGAATTAGCCAGTGCACAAGGACAAGCAGTAGTACTAAGGATGAGTTCTCCATGCCGTAAGACACCAAGGTGCACAGAGTCTACCCAAGCCTGTAGAATCAGGGGAAAACAATGACAGATCTCTGAAAGTTAAGTGCAAGCATCTAATGTGCGGTATGAGATTAAAAAACAAACAAAAAGCCTCTTTCCCTTCTCTGTCATTCATCTGCCCCGTGCCTGCTCTGCTCTCAAACCAGCTTCAGACCAGAGGTAGGCCCCATTTCATGCCCCAAGGCATTATCTTTGTTTGGAAAGGAAACAAATGACAAAATAACAAGCAGGAAAAAAAAAAAATCTGCTAGCTCTTCTAAACCAGGACTTCAGGGCAGACATAGCTGCTTTGCCTAGACAGAGGCATCAGGGGCCCAGAAACTTTGCCTTTCACCTCTGCCTAAACCTGCCTAAACCTGTAGGCTCTTTCAACAGTGTAGGCTTTTATTAGCGTAGTGTAACAGGGTATATTCTTGAAGCTTATTTTAAAGTGCCACAGCTAAGAGGGTGTGACAGATTCCTGACATTTGACACTGCCTTGCCCATTAAGCAAGGCCCTCACCTACCCACATCAGGGGACCAAGGACTGGTGGCTCCACCCTCTTCACCTTGCCACCCATAACAGTGGCTTAAGAATAAGTGGTGCCTCCTAGTCCTTCCAGCCAACAGTATTGGATGCCTAAATCTGGCTGCAAAACCCACCCACCTACAAGTTCTAGAGAACAGGGACGTGTCTTCCACTGAGGCACTCAGAGCTAACTGTCAGACCCTACCTTGCTTAGCACATAGTTCCCTACTGCAGCCAGATACTTGTACCTGTTCCAGTCATCCCGATACAGACCTGCCCATCCAGGACTGAGGAGCTGCACCACGTACTGAGTGACTGACAACCTGAGTAACTGAGCTGAATCCACACAAGAAAAGTAAACATATCCCAGGCCCACATACCTAGCAGCAGTTCTAACCACCTGACAACAGTACACAAGAGCTTCAAAGACACCAATAATCAAAGTAGTTATGTGACCAGACTATTTGAGCATATCAAAACAAGAAGCTAGGACACAGTAAACAAACATAAAATAAATAAATATAGTAACTTATTGATGGCTTGGAGACAACAGTCAATATCAGCTCACATAAAGAAGCAGACAGTGATGGCTTTACAAAGCAACCAAAACAAAGAACAAAAAACCTCCTGAAGGAAGAGGTCTTCAGGTTGTAGGAGGTAACATTCAAAATAATAATATACAGAGCTCTTCAAGAGAGCAGAAAGACCTGGTAAAACACAGACAAAGCAAAAGAGGAACCGGTAAAGGTTACACAAGAGCATAATGACAAATTTAACAGGGTACAAGGAACCACACAGAGAGAGAACAAATAGAAATTCAAAAGACAGTAAGATTTCAGTGTTAGACAACTCAATAGAAAGTCATAGGTACAAAATTAAGGCAAAAGAAGTCAAAATTAGGAAATCAAAGATCAAGTAGTTCATACCAATTTATCTGAGAAAAAAATCACAAAGAAGAGTTTAAAAAAAATGAAGGAACCCTAAGAATTTTAATGAACTCTATCAAGAGGAATAACCTATGAGTGATTCGAGTAGCAAAATAGAAAATGCCTATAGAATTGTGGAAGATTTTGTTGGCAGAAACCTTTCCTGATATCATGAAAGACAAGACTATATCTATCCAAGAAGCTCATAGAACTCCAAAAGAAAGTCACCAAGACTATAAAGATGATGAGAGACTATTAGGAGTGGCCAGGAATAAATGAAAAGTTGCCCATAAAGGAGAGTAATTAAGACTAAGCTTGGACTACTCAGCAGAAACCATACAGGCAAGAGGGCAATGCAATGACATGCTCAAAGCACTGAAGAAAAAAGTGTCAGCCAAGCATTACATATCCAGCAAAACTGTCTCTCAAATATGGCAAAGTTAGGACATTTCCAGATAAGCAGAAGTTTAGGAAATTTGCAAAAGCAAAAATTAGGGCATAAGACACCAAAGCCAAACCAAACCCATTGCTGTTGGCTCAATTGCAACTCATAGTAACCCCATAGGACAGAGCAGAACTGCCTCATATAGTTTTTAAGGAGCACCTGGTGGATTTGAGCTGGTGTTCAGCGTTTCATGGCATGAGACACAGAAAATACAAATCAACAACAGAGAAAGATGAAAAGAAAAAAAGAAAGAAAACTGACTCAGCACAGAAAATTAAGTGGAACAAAGAAACTATCAACACACACATAAAGACATCAAAATGACAGCACTAAACTCATATCTATCAATAACTACACTGAATGTAAATATACTAAATGCACCAATAAATAGACAGAGAGTGGCAGAATGAATGAAAAAAGTAATTCAGGGCACAGAAAAGAATGGCATACTTCCAAACTCATACTATGAAAACAGTATAACCCTGATACAAAATCCAAGGAAAGACGCAACAAAAAAAGAACATTGCAGAACAATATCAAATTACAGAACTTAGACATAAAATTCTTAATAAAATTCTAGCCAATAAAGTTCAACAACATATCAAAAAAAAAAAAAAATTACCATGACCATGTGGCATTCATACCAGGTATGCAGGGATGATTTGACCGTAGAAAAACAATCAGTATAATCTGTCACATAAATAAAAAGAACCATATGATCTTATCAATTAGTGCAGAAAAAGCATTGACAAAGTCCAATATCCATTCATGATAAAAACCGTCAGCAAAGTAGGCACAGAGGGAAATTCCTCAACATAATATGGGGCATCTACACAAAGCCAACAGCCAACATCATCCTGGATGGAGATAGTCTGAAAGCATTCCCCTAAGAACAAAAACTAGACAAGAATACACTTCATCACCAGTCTTCTTCAACATTGTGCTGGAGGTGTTAAAGGAATTAGGTGTTAGAAAAAAAAATAAAGGGCATCCAAATTGATAAGGAAAAAGCAAAAGTATCCATATCTGCAGATTATATGATCTTATACACAGAAAACCCTAAAGAATACACAAGAAAACTACTAGAACTAATAGAAGATTTCAGCAAGATATCAAAATATCAGATAAACATACAAAAATCAGTTGGATTCCTCTACACCAACAAAGAATACTTCAAAGAGAAAATCACCAAATCAATACCATTTGCAGTAGCCTCCAAGAAGGTAAGACACTTAGGAATAAGTTGGACCAGAGATGTAAAGAACCTATACAAAGAAAATTACAAGACCCTACTGCAAGAGGCAAAAAGAGACCTACATTAAGTGGAAAAATCTATCTTGCTCATGGATAGAAAGACTCCACATTGTGAAAATATCTCTTCCACCCAAAGTGATCTACCGATACAGCATAATCTCAACCCAAATTCCAATGGCATTTTTTAAGGAGATGGAGAAAAAGTCACGAATGTTATATGTAAAGAGAAGAGGCCCCAGAAAAGTAAAGCAGAAAAAGAACAAATTGGCAGGCTTCATACTACTGATTTTAGAACCTTTTATACCACCATGGTGGTCAAAACGGCCTGCTACTGGTACTACAATAGGTATATAGACCAATGGAACAGAATTAAGAATCCTGATATAAATTCATCCACCTCTGAAAAACTGATATTTGACAAAGGGCCAAAGTCCATTAAATCAGGAAAACACAGTTTCTTTAACCCGTGGTACTGGCCCAACTAGATATCTACCTTGAAAAAAATGAAACAAGATCCATACCTCACCACACACAAAAACAAATTCAAAATGGTTTAAAGACCTAAATAGGAAGTTTTAAATGATAAAGATCATGGAATAAAAACAATATGAATGATTCTAGGAGCCCTAATATATGGAGTAAACAATGCATAAAATGTTACTAACAATGCAGAAACACCACAAGAGAAACTCGATAACTGGGGGCTCCTGAAAATCAAACACTTAGGCTCATCCAGAGATGTCATCTAAAATGTAAAAAGACAATCTACAAAATGGGAAAAAGCTTTTGACTGTGACAAATCTGATCAGTGAGCAATCTCTGCAATCTTCAAGAGGCTGCAAAATGTCAACAACAAAAAAACAAATAACCCAATTAAAAAATGGGCAAAGGACATGAACAGGTACTTTACCAAAGAAGACACTCAGGCAGCTAACAGATACATGAAGAAATGCCCATGGTCATTAACCATTAGAGAAATGCTAATTAGAACTATAAAGAGACATCATCTCACCCCTACAAGACTGGCATTAATTAAAAAAAAAAAAAACACAAAATAATAATTGTTGAGGAGGCTGTGGAAGGGCTGTAACACTTATATATTGCTGGTGGCAAAGTAAAATGATACAACCATGGGGGAAGTCTATTTAGCACTTCCGTAAGAAGCTGGAAGTAGAAATAGCATACTTCCTAGCAACCCTACTCCTTGCCATATACACTAGAGAAATAAGAGCCCTCACAAGAGAGGATACAAGCACACACCTGTTAGTTGCAGCACTGTTCACAATGGCAAAAAGATGGAAACAATCTAGGTTTCTGGTCACATAGCAGTATGCGTGTAAGTTTTTGTATGAGAAATTAACTTGAGGTATAAACTTTCACCTAGAGCCAGCCAAGCCAAGCGCCCTCGAGTCGGAAAGCAGAATAAATAAAAATGAAAACATTATTCTGAGAAGGCGTCCCTAGGTGTTCACCAGCATGCCAAAGGGGTCCCCGGCACAGAAAAGGTTAAGAATCCCTGTTTTAATACTACACTTCAAAAAAAACATATATCTATTTGTGGTAAGGGCAGGCTGTAGAGGCTAAGAGGAGAAAAAAATAACCACTCACAATGAAGAGTTGCTGAGATATTAAGCTGTGTACAGCCAATACCCCCATGGAGACACGCTGGTTACACTATCTCAGTTCGGGTGACTCTGGAAACAAGCAAACCAATTGCCATCAAGTCCAGTTGCAACTCATGAGGACCCTGTGTATGTCAGAGTAGAACTGTTACCCGCAGGATTTTTAATGGCTGATTTTTCAGAAATGAATCACTAGGCCTTTTTCCAGAGACGTCTTTGTATGGATTTGATCTGTCAACCTTTTGGTTAGCAGTTGAACAGTTATTTCATCCTATCCAAGGATTTTTAGGGAATAGACCAGCCCCAGTCTCTGACTACAGTACTGGCTGTCACAACCTACATTCTTCTCATGTCCTAGAAAAGCCACAGGATAAAAATAATCCCAGCAATTTAGGTTTCTCACAGATTTTCTATTCCCGTATAGTGTTATATCCCAGGAAGTTCCTTGGGTGGCAAAACAGCTGCAATCGCACTCCACAGTCCCTTTTCAGCATCTGTAGATTCAGCATCAGAGAATTACCATATACAACAGACACCAAATTTACCCTAGGCTTGTACCAGAAACTAAGCTATAAACAAAAGTCTTTGGAAGCCAGAAATCTGGATCTATCAAAATAATTCAGTGTGACCAGGAGCATGAATTACCTACTAAAATATAATTCTATTCGAAATATTTTCTGTGCTAGGGGAACTAAGAAGTCCTTTTCTCAGAAAAGGGAGACTGAGAAAAGTCATTTTTCTTGGGAGGCCTGGAACACAATGCTAACAACAATAGACTTGGAAGTCAGGCAGAGCTGGGTTTGAATTCTGGCCTGGGGAGCCTGCTTGCTTTGGAACAGAGGGAGACTTAGCAAAGGTTTCTGGGTCCCAGTCTCCTCATCTACAAAACAATGCCTGACCTGCCAAATCCCATGAGGATGAAATGGCCAACCAGTACTTGGTTCTTTCCTTCAGTCATAATAAAACAGAAGAATTCTTCTCTAAGAAAGACAGCAAGAACTGACTTCTCAGGAGATAAAACTAAAAAACAATAAAATCATGCGCTTTTTAGGAAGAAGTTTGGTCCTTTTCCTTTTCTTTCATCACACTTGAAACTCCCTGTTGATATTGAAGGAGTTGCTCTTCTGCTACACATCACCTAGGATTCCTTGTCTACAATCAGTCAGACCTTGGTGAACATCTAAAACATGTTAACACCACACAGCAGAACATGTATTGAGCAAGCCTGTCTTAAGCACTGGAGTTCAGAAACCAGTGTCCACAGGCCCTGCACAGGAGAAGGGGTTTAGAGCACCAGGAGCTCATTATGTAGGATAGGATGAGGGGTTAAATGGTCCTAGACTTTGGGACTGAGATAAAAATTCCCCAAATTTAAGGCACCAAAATGTTCTAGCTTTTTATCTCCACTGGCATGCAATAACATATATTTTTTATTGTGATTAAGAGAAAAATTACAGTCCAAGTTAATTTGCCATATAAAACTCAAAACATCTGCCTCTGTGCAGCTCTATTTCCTCTCCTTACCCTGTGACTTCTGGTATCCATTCAACCAACACTTGTCCCCTCCTCTCTACCCTCACCTTTTCCCTCTAAAAGGAAACCAGATGGACAGCCTCATACATATATCAAAGCATACAGTACACACACTACCTGCATCACTCTGTGTCCCATAGTCCAGTTCAGTGTTTGTCTGAAGTGTTGGCTTCAGTACTCGTTTCAGCTCTGGGTTGGCAGCAAGACCTGGGGCCGTGTTCTCAGGGGGCCCTCCAGGTTGTCGGGCCATCAAGTCGGGTCTTTTAACAAAGTTCTGGATCTGCACTCCTCTTTTTCTCATGTTTTGTCAGGGACTCTACACTGTGTCCCTGTCAAGGCAATCTTTGGTGCTGGCCAGGCGCTATCTAGCTCTTCTGGTCTCATGCTGGTGTAGTCAGTCTCTCAGTTATAGGGATCTTTCTGTCTTCTGGGCTCATGTCTTTGATGCTCTTGGTTTTCATCTGCTCCAGGTGAGCGGGAAAAAATTGAGGTCCCTTAGGTGGCAGCTTGCTGGCTTTCAAGACCCCAGGTGCTGCTCACCAATATGGTGTGCAGAACAGTTTCTTAGGAAAAAAGTTAGTTGTACCGACTGACCTCAACGTCCCATGAAACCATGGTCCCCAGACCCCGGTCCCTGCTACTCTGAACTTTAAAATGTTGGGTTGTATCTAGAAAACCTTTTAGCTTATGGTGTCGTCCAGTTGTGCTGTCCTGCCTTCTATGGTGTGCTGTCACTCCCTTCACCTAACCAAACCCCTAATGACTGTCTAATCTGTGAATAATCCTCTCCCTCTCTCCCCACACTTGTAGCCATCAAACAGTATTTTCTTCTGGGTACACAATACTATTTTTAGATCAGTCATTACTGATTTATTTTTCATTTTTTCCTTTCAAAGTATTTTTTGGTTGTCCTTGAGTTGGCTCCGACACAGGGCACCCTAGCTGTACAGAAGCAAGTGTTTCCTGGCTCTGTACCATCTTCACCATCACTGGTGTGGTCTGAGTCCCTCACTGCGGCCACTGGGCATTCTGAGGGCCTTCCAACCTAGGAAACTTGTCATGGTTGGAATTGTGTCCCCCCAAAAATGTGTGCAGCCACGTGGCTGGGATATGGTTCCCAGTATCTTGGGACTGTCCTCCATTGTGTGGTTTTGCTAACCTGTACATTAAAGGATTAGGGTGGGGCTGTGAATTCCCGCTGTGGGGGGAGTTTCCCTGGAGTATGGCTTGCCCCACCCTTAATGCTTTTAGCTTGCAAGGAATAAAAGGAAAAAGAAACAAAGGACAATTTGAGAACCTCGCTACCATCAAGCAAGCAGCACCAGGAGCAGAGCGCGTCCTTCAGACCAGAGGTTCTTGCGTGAGGACGCTCCCTGGACAAAGACTGATGCAATACTAGACTTTTCTCCAGAGCCGACAAGGGGAAAGTCTTTCCCTGGAGCAGACACCCTGAATATGGACTTGCAACCTACCGGACTGTGTAAGAATAAATCTTTCTTTGTTAAAGCCACCCACTCTGTGGTATTTCTGTTAAAGCAGCCTAGCTGACTAAAACACTCGTCTTCCAGCACTACATCAGACAACATTCTTGACCTGTTGGGTTTTTATTGGCTAATTTTCATTAAGTAGATGGCCAGGCCTTTCTTTATAGTCTGTGTTAGTTTGGAAGCTCTGCCACAACTTGTTCACCATAAGTGACCCTGCTTGTATTTGAAATACTGTTGGTATAGCTTCCAGGATCATACCAAGCCAGCACAATATGACACACTGACAGATGAGTGGTGATTTTAAAGTATAAGTTCATGATGAAATATTTGAAAACAAACTTGGAACTCTTTTTGTTAATTTTTCTCTCTTCTGTTTGAATTAAAATCATTTTCACAAATCCTGGTAATATTTCACATCTAGAGAGCATTTTATGCTTTTCAAAATGGTTTCCCATACACAGCCTCTGATGGGTGCCTGAGTTAATTTCAGTTCAGTGTTCCTAACTGGGTTACACACCTCTATGAGCCAACAGACATCTCCTTTCTGTTCTCTCAATATTGATGCACTCAAACCATTTTTCTTTGTATTTCAGCTTTTTGAGAAGTATCTTTGATTTTGTTGTTTTATTTTTAATACTTCTGCCAGCAATGATCCGTGGTCACTTGTGTTGTTGTTGTTAGATGCCATTGAGTCAGTTCTGACTCATAGTGATGCTATGCACAACAGAACAAAACACTGCCTGGTCTTGCACCACATCCACAATCATTTTTATGCTTAAGCCCATTTTTGCAGCCACTGTGTCAGTCCATCTCGTCAAGCATCTTTCTCTTTTTCACTTACCCTCCACTCTACCAAGCATGATGTCCTTCTCCAGGAACTGATCCTTCCTGGCAACATGTCCAAAGTATGTAAGATCCAGTCTCGCCATCGTAGCTTCCAAGGAGCATTCTGGTTGTACTTGTTCCAGAACAGATCTGTTTGTTCTTTTGGTGGTCCGTGGTGCATTCAACATTCTCCTCCAGCACTACAATTCAAAAGCATCAATTCATCTTCCGTCTTTTTTGTTCATTGTCCAGCTTCCACATGCATATGATGTGATCGAAAATATCACGGCTTGGGTCAGGTGCACTTTAGTTTTCAAGGTGACGTCTTTACTTTTCAGTACTTAAAAGAGATCCTTTCTAGCAGATTTTACCAAAGCAATGTGTCTTTTGATTTCTTGACTGCTGCTTCCATGGATGTTGATTGTGGACCCAAGTGAAATGAAACCCTTGACAACGCTTTCTCCATTTACGATGATGTTG
Organism: Heterohyrax brucei; assembly: GCA_028571685.1. Lineage (NCBI taxonomy): Eukaryota > Metazoa > Chordata > Mammalia > Hyracoidea > Procaviidae > Heterohyrax > Heterohyrax brucei. The sequence continues at coordinate 506,283 of CM053156.1, forward strand.
CTTACTGGTCCAGTTGTGAGGACTTTTGTTTTCTTGATGTTGATGTGCAATTCATACTGAAGGCTGTGGTCCTTGATCTTCGTAGTGTTTCAAATCTTCTTCACCTCCAGCAAGTAAGGTGATGTCATCTGTGTAACGCAGGTTGTTAATGAGCTGTCTTCCAACCCCGATGCCTCATTTTTCTGCATATAATACAGCTCCTCAGATTATTTGCTTGGCATACAAATTAAAAATGTATGGTGAAAGGATACAATCCTGACACACACCTTTCCTGACTTTAAACCATGCAGTGTCCCCTTATTCTGTTCACATGAATGTCTCTTGATCTGTATACAGATTCCTTAAGAGAACAATTAAGTGTTCTGGAATTCCCATTTTATATAATGTTAACCATAATTTGTTACAATCCACACAGTCGAATGCCTTTGCATAGTCAGTGAAATACATCTTTCTGGTATTCCTCACTTTCAGCCAAGATCTATCTGACACCAGCAGTGATATCCCTGGTGCCATGTCCTTCTCTCTTGTGGTGCAGCAAAATTACTTAATACAGCCGTTTTAGACATAATCTTTGTAATTCATCAAACGATTCAGTGGAATTATGCAAATAAGTTGCTATGGCCTACAAAGGGCCCTGGAGAGCTTGCTAATGATGTAAACAAGGGTGTTGCACACTTGTGGGGGTAAGACCATGAAAATAAGGTGTATGGAACCCTAGTGAGGGGACTGGTTGTTTTGCCATCCCACAATGCTCAAAAGAAAGCCCACCCCAGAGCAGAGGGTGGCCTAATTACTATCATGAAGAAGAAACAAGAGCAGAGTGTGTCTTCTGGACCCAGGATCCCTGTGATGAGACCCTCCTAGATCCATCAGACAAAGAGAGTGAGAGAGATGTAACACTGGAGATGACAAGACAGTGAGAAGCAAAGGCAGAGAGATGGTAACAGCAGAGCTAGCAGTACCAGGAGACCAATGGAAGATAATGAGGTGGCCTTCCAAGGCCATGGAGCAGGAGAGCTGAGTGCTTTCAGAGAGCAGGCTTGCTGGGAGAGTGGGGTGCCTCCCGGCACTTATTAGCAAAGTGAAAGAGCATTGTTACACTTATTTGAGCAGGGCAGAGGCCTAGTCAAGGAGTCAAGGGCCAGAGAAAGGCACACTTGCAGGTGTGGCTGAGAAGAGGCTGCCCTGATTGAAGAACTGTGTCTTGAGTCATCATTGATTCTGAATTGTAATCTATTTTCCTAATAAACTCATTAACTGTGAGTACTGTCTGTGAGTTCTCTAAGGCCACCGCACTAAATTATTGAAGGCCGTAGAGAAGTATGAGTGCTGTGGTAGGGATGGCTGGTGTAGGAACTGGTAAAAAGTCAGAGAGAGGAACCATGCCTGACCTCTGCCTCATAGGAATTGGCCTCGGGCTGTTGATGTTGATGAAGATTCTCCTTCCCCCTTAGGAAGTCAGACAACGAGGTCTGACACCCTCACCATGCCGTTCTTACATCTCTTTGAACCCTTTTAGGATCAGCCCTTGGTCAGCTCTCCTTTGATCTTCGTATGCATACTTTATTTGGAAAGAAAGTGTTGTTATTCTAGAAACTCAGAGAACCTTCACCTTCTGTGTGAAGCAAGTGTGGGGTTTATTTATTTATTTATCATTATTGTGATTAAGTGAAAGTATACAATCCAAATCAGTTTTGCATGCCCACCTGTCTATAGCTCTTCTGCTGTCCTTGCCTCGTGACAATACACTTCCTTTTTACTTTATACTTGTCGTATCCTCTTAATAAGCTCCTGCCCCCTCCTCTTCACCCTCTTCCATCTAGAAAGAGACCATTAGGACACCCTTCTGTAATGGGGTTTATTTATTCAGGGCTGGGAAACGATTCAGTTTTCATCTGGCAGCTGTCAGCTTGTCATTGTCCTACAAGAGACTGGGCTGCTGAAATGCCCAGATGATCGATCTGTCAGGCTTAGTTGTTCCTTCTCTAATTTTGTTGTTATTCATTACAGCTTTCTTTAAGAAAAGGTTTCCTTGAAATATAATTCACTTGCAAGCCATCTATTTTTTTAATTCAGTGATTTTTAGTATATTCACTGCTGTGCAACTATCATTACCAACAATTTTAGGTATTTATCACTCCAATAAAGAAATTCTGTATCCATTAGAAATCACTCGCAGTTTCTCACCAAGTGTCTCTCTACCCCCCACTCAAGGCAGCCATTCAACTACTTTCTGTCTCTGTGTTGTTAATGTTGTAGTTAGTTGCAGTTGAGTCAATTCCAACTTATGACAACCCCATGTGTTCAGAGTACAACTACTTCATAGAGTCTTCTGGGCTGTAATTTTAACAGGAGCAATTGCTAAGCCTTATGCAATACCACTAGGTGGGTTTGAAACACCAACCTTTAGTTTACCTGATGAGTGCCAAGTATTTTTGCCCTGTAGGGACCTTTCTGTCTGTATTGATATTTTTTTATTGTGTACATTTCATATAAATGGAATCATATAATATGTGGTCCTTTGTTACTGGTTTCTTTCATTCAGCATAATGTTTTCAAGGTTCATCCATGCTGTAGCATGTATTAGTACTTTGTTCCTTTTTATTGACAAATAATACCACGTGAATGTACCATTTTATTTATCCATTCAGGAGGCGATAGACATTTGGATTGTTTCTACTTTTTAGTTATCATGAATAGTATGTAGGCATATGTTTTCATTTCTCTTGGGTATATACCCAGGAGTGGAATTGCTAGATTATTGCCTATGGTTTTAGAAGTCATGTTATTACGGAAACCTATGGACTCCTTTTGACCTGTTGCTTATTAAATTCTTCTCAGCCCGTTATTAAACAAGTACCTCAAGGTGCTTAAACCAAAACAAACAAATCCATTACCATCAAGTCGATTCCAACTCATAGTGACCCTAGAGGTCAGAGTAGAACTGCCCCGTAGAGTTTCCAAGGGGCACCTGTTGGATTTGAACTGCTGACCTTTGGGTTAGCAGCTATAGCACTACTGCACCACCAGAGGTGCTTAGGAAGTCACTGATTGCCTGCTACAACAAATCAATCCCAACATTTCAGTGACATAAGATATGCAAAGCTTATTTCCCAGTCACATAATGGTTGAATGTAAGTGTTCCTGGTCGGTAGACAGCTTTCTCTAGATGGTGATTTGGAGCCCTAAGCTCCTTGGACTCGTGATTTGACCAGCCCACATGTTTGAAGCTAGTAGAGAAGAAGAATATTAAGTGCAGGAAGCACAACTGGCTTCTTCAAACTTCATTAGATGTTACCTCCATGCATGACCCATTAGTAAGAAATAGTCACATGGCCCCATCTAGTGCAAGGGAGGCTGGGGACAGTCTCTGGCAGGACAGCTGCTTCTCAAAAGTAACTTCATGCTATGGAAGAGGGAGCACAAAATTTTGGTGGTCAGCTGACTGACTGCACAAGGATATTGGGGATTTGAGCCAGGATCACAACAGAGTCAAGCAGGGAACTTTCTGTCTCTCTGCTTCCCACTGTTGTTAGCTGGTGGTGGTGGTGATTGCTGTTGAGGAAGCTCTTACTCATGGTGATCTTAGGTATTGCAGAACAAAGCATTGCTTGGACCTAGACTACCTTGATAACCATCGGTGTGTTTGAGTCCATTGTTGCTTCTGTTGTGTCAGTCAGTTTCATTAGACGCTTACTTCACCCTTGCTAACCCTCCACTTCATCAAACATGATGTCCTTCTCCAGTAATGAGATCTTCCTGATGAAACACCCAAATTTAGCAAGTTGAAGTCTCAGGCAATATTTCATGATCCACAGGGTTTCATTGGTTAATTTTCAGAAGTAGGTTGCGAGGCCTTTCTTGTGTTAGTTCTAAAGTTCCACTGATGTCTGTCCACCTTGGGTGACTCTACTGGTATTTGAAATGCTGGTATCATAGATTCCAGCATCATTTCAACATATAAGACAAACTGACAGATAGTGGCCTTTCCTCAGAAAGGAGTTGTCATGGATTGAATTGTGTCCCTTCAAAAATATGTGTAGCCGTGTGGCTGGGCCATGATTCCCAATATTCTATGATTGCCCTCCATTTTGTGATTTTTTGTATGCTGTATGTTGAAGGATTAGGGAGAAACTGTAAATCCTTTCAAAGGATTACCTCCCTGCTCCACTGTAAAGGGAGTTTCCCTGGATTATGGCTTGCATCACCCTTAATCCTTTTATTTTACAAGAGATAAAAGGAAAGAGAAGCAAGCAGAGAATTGGGAACCTCTCACCATCAAGAAGAGTGCTCACCGGGAGAAGAGCACGTCCTTCAGACCTGAGGTTCCCGTGCGAAGATGCCCCCTGGACAATGACAGATGCAATATCAGACTTTTCTCCAGAGCTGACAAGGAGTAAAGCCTTTCCCCTGGAGTGGACATCCTGAATTTGGACTTGTAGCCTACCGGACTATGGGAGAATAAACTTTCCTTTGTTAAAGCCATCTGCTCTGTGGTATTTGTGTTAGAGCAGCACTGGCTGACTAAAACAGGAGTTATTGCTGTGTTCAGTAAAAGATTAAACTAAGAGGAGAAGCTGTTAAATATGGGACATGGTTTTCTCATTAGATCTGGACTATCCTACTTTTTCCAAATACTCCACATCCATACGAGGTCTGACAATTAAGTCTGTGAACTTAGTTGTTCTTAGTGCTACATACCTCATTGCTGGATGTCACTACAGTCACCTTTGAAATGCTTTCCTTGGGAAGCTATACACCAACGCCAGCACCTAGTCCAGCCCTCAAAGTGGTTTTAGAACTCTTTCTGGAATGGCTATTGCTCATGGTGGCATAGTGGCAAGTTCACAAACTTAATTGTATAGCTGTCAGTGAGGGAGTTTTTAGTCAATAAACAAATAACTGTGTTGGAACACCCTCCCTGCTCACCTGATATGGCTCCCAATGACTTTTTTCTTCACACCAAAATACAGGAAATATTGAAGGGAAGATATTTTGATGACACTCAAGACAGCAAGGGTAACACAATGATGGCTTCGATGGCCGTTCCAGAGAAAGAGTTCCCAAATTGCTTTGAAGGGCACACTAGGCACTAGTATTGGTGCATAGCTTCCCAAGGGAAGTACTTTAAAGGTGGCCGTAGTGATATTCAGTAATAAAATATGTAGCACTTCTATGATTTGTTCACCTTAACTGGCAGTCCTCATATGGTGTTTGATTTCTTAACTGCTGCTTTTTTTGCACGTTGACTGTGGATCCAAATAAAATGATATCTTTGACAGCTTTAATATTGTGTCCATTTATTACAATGTGGCTTATGGGTCTAGTTGTGAGAATTTGTGTTTTCTTTGTGTTAAGGTGTAATCCACATGCTGAAAGCTGTAATCTTTGATCTGCATCAGTGATCTGCTTCAAATCCTCTTCACTGTGAACAAGTAAGTCATTAAGTTCCATGTTTTTATAAGAATATTTAATGACATGGAGAAATTCACATTAAGGGGAAAAGACAAGTTTCAAAATCGTATATAAATACAATCTCAACTTACAGGGAGTTAACACACACACACACACAGACCCCAAAATGGCAAGTAACAGTGGCTACCTCTAGGAGACGAGATTACAAGTGATCTTTATTTTTTGTTCATGTTTTGGTATTTTTCCTTTCCCTGTTTATTTATTTTTAACAATGAGTATATATTGCCTTTTAATGTCAGGAAAAAATTGTTTAAAAACAATGAGTAAATATGATCCTGCCTCTCTTTTGCATAAAATGCAACAACAGATGTTCCTCACCTTTAGAATAAAGTAAAATGCTCTAGCATGAGCTCTCTCCAGCATCTGTAAATCCCATTTCTTTCCCATTTCACCTTATGAAGTAGCCTTCTCCAGCTTCTGTTTCAGAGCAGGCTACGATCTGTCATGTGCAGGCCCTAGCTAGCCACTGCTCCTCTCTGTCTCTATTTCTTCAACAAATATTTATTGCATGTCATTTCTTTGCTGTGCTCTGTTCTAGACAGCAACATAACTGTCATGGATTGACTTGTGTCCCCCCCAAAATACGTGTGGCTCTGGGGCTGGGCCATGATTCCCAGTATCTTGTGATTGTCCTCTATTTTGTGGTTTTCCTGTACTGTCTGTTAAAGGATTAGGGTGGGGCTGTAAATTCCTTCATAGGATCACCTCCCTGCTCTACTGTAAAGGGAGTTTCCTTGGAGTATGGCTTGCCCCACCCTTAATCCTTTTCTTCTTGCAAGAGATAAAAGGAAAGGGAAGCTGGCTGAGAATTGTGAACCTCACACCATCAAGCAAGCAGCACCGGGAGAAGAGCGTGTCCTTCAGACCTGAGGTTCCTGCGCCAAGATGCTCCCTGGACAAAGACTGATGCAATACCGGACTTTCCTCCAGAGTTGAAAAGGGGAAAGCCTTCTCCTGGAGTGGGCACCCTGAATATGGACTTGTAGCCAACCGGACTGTGTAACAATAAACCTTCCTTTGTTAAAGATATCCACTCTGTGGTATTTCTGTTAGAGGAGCCCTAGCTGACTGAGACAGTAACAGAGTTCTTGTCCATGTGAATTCATATATTCCAGTGGAGGAAGGCAAGCAATGAACAGATGCACAAGGAGATTTGTGATCTATTAGTTTCCTTTTACTCTTTTAACAGATTAGCTATACATGCTAATCTATTTATAATTCTTAAAGTCAGAAGTCCAAAGTGAGTCTTATGAGGCTAACATCAAGGTGCTGGCAGGGTTGGTTCCTTCTGAAGGCTCAAAGGGAGAATCCAATCAGGTCTTTTGGCTTCTTCAGCTTCTAGTGGCTGCTTGTGGACAGTTCTTCAATATTCAAAACCAACTGCATAGCATCTTCTCACCTTTTCAACCTCTAGCCTTCCTTTTTTAAGAATTCTTGTGGCTCCACTTAGCCCACTAAATAATCCAAGATGATGTCTCCATCTCAAGATCCTTAACATAATCACATTTGCAAGTCCCTTTTGCCATTGAAGGGGATATATTCCCTGGTTCTGGGGACTAGGATGTGGACATCTTTGAGGAGTCACTATTCAGCCAGTCTCATGTGGCATGTCATACATGTTGAGTGTTGTGGAGAAAAATAAAGCAGAAATAATGTTAGGGACTACTGCTATTTTTAGAGGAGAGTCATGGAAGTGCTCACTGATACTTGTGTACAGACTTAGTGCCCTTGATACTACCATGGATTCACCAATAAACCTACCCCTTTTCCTTCTCTAGAAAACCCTGTCTATGTACCACCTCCCTGACTGAGTTAGTGTGGCCCTGAACAGGTTGCCTAGCCCATTGTTTAATGCTTGGCATCCTGTGTGATAATTTTTGTGTACATAAGATTTTCCCTAACAGCTCCAGAGTCTCCAGAGGTCAAAGACAATACACCATGACCCCCGATACTCAACAAGTGCCCAATCCAAGTAGATGTCCAACACAGAACTACTGAACCTGTGAACAAATGTGTGAGAACCAAGCTTGAAATCAAAAGTGAATTCAAATCCTAGCTCTCCGACTTAGTGGTTATATGCCACAGGGAGGTAACTAACGTTTTCCTCAACAGCTCTTTTTTCAAGTGTAGAATGAGATAATAGTAAAAATAACGGTACCTACTTTCTGGGATTAACTGGAATATCATGAGGGTAAATATGTAAAAATTTCTAATGCTTAGCTTATAGTAAAAGTTCTACTAAACTGCCTGCATAAAATTGTTTTATAATATTGGGAGTAAAGAGCAGTCAGTAGAAAAGTGAAGTCCTTGGATAGTGCAAACAATTAATGTGCTCGGCTGTCAACCAAAATATTGGAGGTTTGAGTCCATCCAGATTCCCCTCAGGAAAAAGGCCTAGTAGTGGGTTAAGTGCTACATCTGGCAACCAAAAGGTCAGCAGTTCAAATCCACCTGGCACTCATTGGAAACTCTGCTGGGCAGTTCTACTCCTACCTCTAGGGTCGCTGTGAGTCAGACCCAACTTGATGGCAGTGAGTTTGGTGTGGTTTTTTTTTTTGGAATCTGCTTTCAAAAAATCAGCTGTGGAAAACCTAATGGAGTGCAGTTCTTCTCTGATATATATGAGAGCATCATGAATTGGAATCTGTTTGGCAGCAACTAGTTTAGTAGAAAATCAGGCTTATAATACTTGTTACTAGCAATTTAAAATTAAGCTGAGTGCTCACCAGAACTGACAGCAGCTCAGTGCAGGCACAACCTACCCTGGCAAGCACCCAGCCTCTTACGGGCAAAGTCTGCATCTTCCTCATGTTGTGTATTCCACAAGCCCTAGAATATATCTGTTTGGCTCAACAAATACGTATTGCTCCCCTACTGTGTGCCAGGAGCCATGCTAGATGCTAGAGGCATTCAGTTGATGGGACAGATAAATTTTCTGGCCTCACAGGCATGACATGAGCTAAGCAGAGCAGACCTGACCAGGCTCTGAAGGCCAGTGAACCTCACAAATGGATGAGTTCATCTGTGCTTTGGACAGGATGTTATTTATCTCAGAAAGCACCTGTAATAGAACTCCTCCGTTTCAGGCTTTGGTGTAATTTTGAAAGAAGACAGTATCTTCTTAAGCTGGTCCTTATTTCCTAAGTATCCTTCTGTTGACAGCAGTATCACTTTGCATCTGTAAAATTCGCTAATGTACAATTAATGTACAATTCAGCTCTAACGCATCTTAGGCATTTTAAGACATCAATGCAGCTCTGTTAAGGAGCATGTTTACTCTTGGGAAAGGGAAAAACCCACACAGACAGAGCTCTGGGCAGTCAGGAAATCTCCATTCTCTCCTCACCTAGTGCCATTAAGCATCATACTTGTTACCTAACTGTAAGATCCTATCATGGCTGCCATTTTTTTTATTTTTTTTATTTTTTATTTAACATGCTGAGTGAAAATGTACATTCCCGTATAAATTTACATGCCCACCTATATGCAGCTTCCACTGCTCTCCCTGTCCTGTGACAGCACACTATTCCTCTCTGCTCCATACATGTCTCATCCTCCCAACAGCCTCCTTTCCCCTCCTCTCCACCCACTCTCCCTCCTCCAGCCAGAGGTCAGCAGGATGATATCCTATAGATGTATAGAACCATAAAGTGTAACCAATATATGGTCACTCTGCATTGCCAAGTCCAATCTATTCTTGTCCAAAGAGTGGACCTTTGTTATAATTTATGTGTAAGGGCAGCATCAGGGCCGGGGGCCATGCACTCAGGGGAACCCCGAAACCACTGGACCATCAATTGAGGTCTTTTGGGGAGATCTCAGGATGCACCCTTTTTTATTCTTGTGTTGCCAGTGAGACTCAACCTAGTGAGCTCCATCACGGCTATCACTGGTGGTGGCCGAGCACCATCCGGTTCTTCCGGTCCCAAGTCGATGAAGGTACCCACTCTTGTGGGTCGCTCTGTCTTCTAGGTTGTCTTTACCGCATGTCATTTTGGTCCTCGGTGAGCATCCGTTCCTGCTGAGTTGGGACCATTTGCTGTGTCCTCGGATGGCAGCGTGGCAGCTTTTAAGACCCCAGACGCCACTCACCAATGTGGGATGCGGAGAGCTCTCTTAGCAAAACGCTAGTTGTGCCAATTGGCCTCGATTTCACCTAAGAGCATGGTCCCCTGCCCCCTGCCTCAGCTACTCTATCCTTGCAATATTGGGTTAAGATGGAAGAAGTACTCAAGTTATGCTGAAGTCCGCTTAATGTTGTTCTTGTTTCTAATGTGTGCTATCACCGCTTTCTCCCAATCAGATTTCTAGCAACTATCAAAACTAAAGCCTCCCCCCCACCCTCCCTCTCTCCCCTTCCTTGCAGCTGTCAAAGAGTCTTTTCTTCTATACACTAGTCTGTTTTTGAGATCTTATCGTAGAGGTCTCATACAGTATTTGTCCCTTTGTCACTGACTACTTTCACTCAACATAATGTCTTCCAGTTGAAACCAGGTTAGGAGATGTTTCCTGGAATCATCGTTACTCTTTATCATTGCGTAGTGCTCCATTGAGTATATGTACCATAGTTTACCTATCCATTCTTCTATTGGTGGGCATCTGGGTTGATTCCATCTTTTTGCTATCGTGGACTGTGCTGCGATAAACATTCTGGTGCATGTGTCCTTTGGTGTGAAAGGCCTTGATTCTGTAGGATATATTCCAAGTAGTGGAATTACTGGGTCAAATGGTATATCGATGTCCATTTTTTTAAGGAAGCGCCAGATTGCTTTCCAAAGACTCTGGACCATTTTGCAACCCCATCAACAGTGTAGGAGGGTTCCACTTTCTCCATAGCACAGCTGCCATTTTTGACAGAACATGAGTCTCCTGTTAAACTCTCTCAGCACCACAATAGGTGCTGACAAAAACCCAAATCTCCCTGCCCTTTCACCGGGCAAGGAAGTTGGTATTGCCTCCTGCTTCTGTCCCCTGAGGAATGTGACAGTATGAAGACCTTCTCTGTTAGCTTTTGTGCAGACGCTGTCCTCATGAATGGCTGTACTAGACCATCGTCAGCACTCCCACCTTGCCCCAGGAAAAAGCCTCAATCAGTGCTGTAGCTTGTGCAGCTTGTTCTTCCCTCTGGAGGTGGCAGTGTGGACAGTTGCCTTCCCTACTGATGCTGGTACAATCGAGTGGCCATAGTACTGAAAGTGGACCCAAGAGGCATACTCAACAGATGTGAGCTCTGTACCCTCCTTGGTCTTGCCTGGAAAGCGCAGGTGGTACACTGGTAGAATTCTGGTCTTGCACGTAGGAGAAGCAGATTTCATTCCCAGACAACACACTTCATGTGCAGTTGTCACCCCATCTGCTGTTGAGGTTTTCGTGTCATATGAGGTAGAAGAGGTTTCAGTGGAGCTTCCAAGCTAAAATGGACTATGAGGAAAGGCTTGGTGATCTGCTTGTAAGAACCAGCCAAAGGAAATAAACTATGTATCACAAAGGTCTGATCTGTGACCAACTGGGGCATGGCTCAGGACTCAGCAGCACTTATTCCATTATGTATGAGGTTGCTGTGGGCTGGGAGCTGACTTGACAGTAGCTAACAACAACAATCTTCCTTTCACAGCCGACACACTTCTGAGCTCAGGATTGTGCCTTGCTCAGTAACCCCTGGCCCCTGCTTTATGTGTCTTCTTTTCCTGGTATCAGCATATTTTCTCAGAGCTGCTGCTTGAATTTTTTTTTTCCTGCCTGTTTGTCCTGGACACTGGTAGGAGTTCAAGGATAATGCAAAGGGCAATGCAGTGACAAGCCTGTGAGGAGCAATCTGGCCCATTTCGAAATTTAAATTTGGTTTTAAGTCATCAAAGGACTATAAAAGCTGTACAGTAAATAGGGAAAGCTACCCTGTTTGGGGGACCTAATCCCTGCTCTGTTCTGCTCGGTTTCTTTCCCTCATTATACTTGCATAATACAGTATGATTTCTATTGAGTATTTCTTTCCTGTTTTTATACTTATTGTTGCACTATGACTTTATTATCAGTAGAATTTTGGGCATTTTTTAAATACAGCCATAAATACTTTTCAGTTCAACAAATGCATGCAAATAGTTTCCATTAGAATTTTAATCTACTCTCAACATGAAAGAAAAGCTTAATATAAATCTTTTTAAATTACCAGAACATAAATTCAGACAGGAACAGCTCCACCCAGACTACGCACAAGGGGTCACTGTCCTTCCTCATACATTAACGGAGGTCTCTTGCCACTGTAAACGAACACTGCATCCTAGAATGACCTGCCGATTGTTTCCCTCAGACTTTGTAGAAGTCGCGGTGTACAACACCTTCACTGTGCAGATGAGAACGACTGTCTCCTCAACTGGAAAGAAATACATGTTTTGTTCTGTTGGACCAAGATTTACAGAAGGCAATTTTCTTCCATGCAGGAGATACGACAAACCTCCTGGGGGGAGGGGGGTTGCCATTTCACAACTTCTTTCGTTTCGTCACCTTTTTTACTGCCAGATGTAGATTCTCTTTCCTGCACGAATGAGGCTGCAGTGACCTTTACCGGTGAGGTGGTCACCGGTGAGTGGTGGTCACCAGTGAGTGAAGGCAGGCACCTTTCTGAGGGGCTAAGTTACGTGCAGTTAGTTTTCCTGTCCTGCTTCTCCTGCCTCTGGAGTGCTGTCTGGAAATTTTTCAGCATCTGCTAGAGTGGACGAGTGACTGAGCCTCTCAGTCCCTCAGATCAACTTGAACACGAGAACTCGTGTGAGTCTTGGCAGTCTTTTGCAAACAGCTGAAGTATCCTCAGTTTTCAAAAAAGTCACAGCTCTCTGTCTTTGGCTGATGCCAGCACACTCTCTGAGGACAGCTGAAGGGCAGAGTTTGGGCTTGGATTCTGTTTTCCACTTTCTCGTGTCATAACCTAACGTTGTTCTAGCAGAGCTTCTGCGTATTAAGTTGCCTTTCAGCATCTGGAAAGGGGATGGAGTGATCTGTGGAGAAAAGGCTCCTCATATAAACACATGATTGCTAATACCACCCTGCTGAGGAGAAAGGACAAGATTAACCCAGACACCGTGGGTCAGCATACCCTGGGAAGCATCACTCTTTATAGTAACTTCTCTCTCTCCTGGAGTCAAGAGCCACTGTTCTGGACTCCTCACTCACAGCAGCCCTATGCCAGGCCTGCCACAGCCTATCATCTGGGTCGTGGTTGGTGAGAAGGCCAGCACTGCACTGCCATGGAGGAAACACAAAGAAAGACAAACATGCAGGAGGCTTTAGGTTCTGAGAGCCTGCCTCTCAGAGTGTTTTAGTCAGCTCGTGCTGCTCTAACAGAAATACCACAGAGTGGATGGCTTTAACAAAGGAAAGTTGATTATTACACAGTCCAGTAAGCTCCAAGTCCAAATTCCGGATGTCTGCTCCAGGTTAAGAATTCCCCTTGTCGGCTCTGGAGGAAAGTCCAGTATTATATCAGTCTTGGTCCAGGGTGTGTTTTGGCGCAGGAACCTTAGGTCTGAAGGATGTGCTCTTCTCCTGGTACAGCTTTCTTGGTGGTGTGAGATTCCCAGTTCTCTGCTTGTTTCCCTTTCCTTTTATCTCCTGTAGGTTGAAAGGATTAAGGGTGGTGCAAGCCATAGTCCAGAGAAACTCCCTTTACAGTGGATCAGGGAGGTGATCCTATGAAGGGATTTATAGTCCCACACTGGTCCTTTAACACACAGCATAAGAAATCACAAAGTAGAGGACAGTCATAGAATACAGGGAATCATGGCCCAGGCACATGGCTACACTTATTTCTGAGGGGACACAATTCAATCCCAAGACACTGAGGTTTGGGTACCAGAGGGAAGGCAGGTAGCAGTGAATGCAAAAATAAACCTCTCCCCTGCCAATGGGGCGGAAATGGGCCCCAGGCAGCAATCTATGTTGCTGTTGAGTCTTGCCAGCTGGGTAACTACGTAGCCCAGAGCCGTTAGAAACCCTGATGGAGCATCATTCTTACAGATGGCTAGATTTTTTTTTTATTATGATTGAATGACAATGTACATTCTCATATAAATTTGCATGCTGACCTACATGCAGCTTCCACTGCTCTCCCTGCACAGTGACAGCACACTCTTCCTCTCTGCTCTGTACATGTCTTGTCTTCCCAACAGTCTCCTATCTTTTCCTCTCCACCCATTCCCCTTCCTCCAATATGAGGTCAACAGGACGACCTCCTATAGATGCCTAGAACCATAAAGTTCCCACACAATATGGTCACTCTGCATCACCAAGTCCAATCCATTGCTGTCTGACAAGTTGACCTTCATTATGATTTATGAACAGGGGCAGCAACAGGGCTAGGGGACCCACTTCCAGGAGAACTCTGAGGCCCCGGGACCATCAATTGTGGTCTTTTAGTGTAGGTCTCAGGGTGCACCCCTATTTATACTTGTGTTTCCAGTGCTACCCAACTTTGTGAGCTCTATCATGGCTATCACTGGTGGTAGCTGGGCACCATCTGGTTCTTCTGGTCATAAGTCGATGTAGACCTCCACTCACGTGAGTCTCTCTGTCTTCTTCTGGTTTCTTTTTCCCCCATGTCGTTATAGGCCTTGGTGATCATCTGTTCCTGCTGAGTTGGGAGCAGTTGCTGTACCTGCAGATGGCAGCTTGGCAGCTTTTAAGACCCCAGACGCCACTCACCAATGTGGGGTGCAGAGAGACCTCATTAGCAAAATGCTAGTTGTGCCAGTTGGCCTCAATTTCTTCTGAGAGCGTGGCCCCGAGCCCCCCACCCCAGCTACTCTGTCCTTGCAATATTGGGTTAAGATGGGAGAAGTACAGAAGTTGTGTTAAAGTCCCATTAATATTGATCTTCTTACTAAAGTGGGCTGTCACCTATTTCACCCAGCTGAATTTCTAACAACTATCTAATCTAAACCCTCCCCTCTCACCCTCATGCCCTCCCCACCCTTGTAGCCGTCAAAGAGTCTTTTCTGTTATGCATGAGTCTGCATTTAAGTTTTTATCATATGGGTCTCATACAATATTTGTCCTTCTGTTGCTGACTACTTTCACTCAACATAATGTCTTCCAGTTGAAACCAGGTTAGGAGATGTTTCCTGCTATCATTGCTGTTCTTTATCATTGCACAGTGTTCCATTGAGTGTATATGCCATAGTTTACCTATCCATTTTTCTGTTGTTGGGCATTTGGGTTGATTCCATCTTTTTGCTATTGTGGACTGTGCTGCGATGAACATTCATGTGCATGTATCAGTTGGTGTGAATGGCCTCAATTCTGTAGGTTATATTCCAAATAGTGGAATTATTGGGTCAAACGGTATATCTATATCCATTATGTTAAGGTAGCGCAGATTGCTTTCCAAAGAGGATGCACCATTTTGCAGTCCCACCAACGGTGCAGGATAGTTCCAATCTCTCCACAGCCTCTCCAGCATTTAGTGTTTTGCATTTTTTGGATCATGGCCAACCTTGTTGGGGTGAGATGGTATCTCATTGTAGTTTTGGTTTGAATGTATTTAATAGCTAATGATCATGAGCATGTTTGCATGTGTTTTTTGGCTGCCTGGATCTCCTCTTTAGTGAAGTGTCTGTCCATCTCCTTTGCCCATCGCTTAACTGGATGATTTATCTTTTTCTTGTTGATATTTTGTAGTACCTTATAGAGTACGTGACATAAGGCATCAGTCTGACATAGAGTTGCCAAATATTTTTTCACATTCTGTGCCAAGTGCCATCGAGTCTGGTAGGTGGCATTTTAATTCTATTAATAAAGTCTTTCAGTGAGCGAAAGTGTTTGATTCTTAGTAGTTCCCATTTATCTATTTTCTCGTCTGTTGTTTGTGGTTTGTTTGACAGATTTTGAAGTCTGTCTACGTTGTGTATTAAACCTTCCATTGTTGTTCATACTTTTTCTTGCATTTTAGCTTTGATATTTAGATCTTTTATCCAGTTGGAGTTGGTTTTTGTACAAGGTGTAAGATATGGGTCTTGTTTTAATTTAGTGCAGGTGGACATCCAATTTTGCCAGCACCATTTTCTGAACAGATTATTTTTACCCCAGTTTAATGTCTTAGGGCCTTTGTCAAATATCAACTGTTCTTAGGCAGATGATGTCATCTCTGGGGTCTCGATTCTGTTCCACTGATTTATCTATCTGTTTTTGTACCAGTACCAGTCTATTTTGACCATTGTGGCAGTGTAATAGGTTCTAAGGTCGGATAATGAGAGGCCTGCCAGTGTTCTTCTTCTTTAGTAATGCTTTACTTATCCAGGGCTTCTTCCCTTTCCAGACAAAGTTGGTAATTTGTTGCTCCATCTCATTAAAAAATGTCACTGGAACTTGTGTTAGGATTGCATTATGTAAGTAGATTGCTTTGGGAAAAATGCACATTTTCACAATGTTAAGTATTCCTATCAATGAGCAGAGTGGGTTTCTCCATTTATGTAACTCTCTTAGTTTCTTGTAGTAAGGGTTTGTAGTTCTCTTTGTAAAGGTCTGTTATTTCTCTGGCTAGATTTATTCCTAGGTACTTTATCTTCTTAGATTTATTCCTAGGTACTTTATCTTCTTAGGGGTATAGTAAATGGTATTGACTTGGTGATTTCTTCTTTGATAATCTAGTTGTTGGTATAAAGGAATCCTATTGATTTATGTTTGTCTTGTATCCTGAGACTTTGCTGAACTCCTCTATGAGCTTGAGTAGTTTCCCTATGGATTCTTTGGGATTCTCTCCATATACGATCATATCATCTGCAAATGGGGAGATTTTTAGTTCTTCTTTGATGATGCAGATGCCCTTTATTCCTTGGTCTTGTCTAATTGCTCTGGCTAAAATTTCCAGTACAAGGTTGAATAGGAGAGGTGAGAGTGGGCATCCTTGTCTAGTTCCTGTTCTCAATGGAAACTGTTTCAGTCTCTCTCTATTCAGGATGACGTAGGCAGTTGGCTTTGTATAAATGGCCCTTATTGCACTGAGGAATTGGCCATCTATTCCTATTTTGTTCAGAGTTTTTGGTATGAATGGGTATTGGACTTTATCAAATGCCTTTTCTGCATCAATAGACAAGATCAGGTGATTCTTGTCTTTTGTGTTATTTATGTAGTTGATCACATTCATTGTTTTTCTGACATTGAAGCAGCCTTGCCTCCCTGGTATGAATCCAACTTGGTCATGATGCATTATTTTTTTAATATGTTGTTGTATTCTATTGGCAAGAATTTTGTTGAAGATTTTTGCATCTAGATTCATGAGAGATATCGATCTGTAGTTCTCCTTTTCTCTTGGGTCTTTCCCTGATTTTGGTATCAGGGCTATGCTGGCGTCATAGAACGAATTTGGGAGTATTCCATCCCTTTCTATACTGTGAGATAGTCTCAGTAGTACTGGAGATAACTGTTCTCTAAAAGCTTGGTAAAATTCTGCAGTGAAACCATCTGGGCCCAGGCCTTTTTTGGTTGGCAGTTTTTTGATGACTTTCAGTCTCTTCCTTTGTGATGGGTTTATTAAGTTGTTCTGCTTCATGTTGTGATAATTTGGGTAGGTGATATGAATCAAGGAATTTGTCCATTTCCTCTAGGTTTTCAAATTTGTTAGAATACAATCTTTCATAGTATTCAGCTATGGTATTTTTTATTTCTGCTGGATCTGTTGTGACAACTAGCCTCTCATTTCTTATTTGGGTTATTTGTTTCCTTTCCTGTTTTTCTTTAGTAAGTTTAGCCAGTGGTTTGTCAATTTTGCTGATCTTTTAAAAAAAAACTGGCTTTTGGTCTTCTCAATTTTTCCAATTGTTCATCTGTTCTCTAATTCATTTAGTTCTGCTCTGATCTTTATGATCTGTTTTCTTCTAGTGCTTGAAGGGTTCCTCTGTTGTTCTCTCTCTACTTGTTCAAGCTGTAGGGTCATTTCTTTGTTTTGGTTTCTTTCTTCCTTCCAGATGTGTGCATTTATGGAGATAAACTGACCTCTAAGCACTGCTTTGGCTGTATCCCATAGGTTTTGGTAGGAAGTGTTTTCATTCTCATTGGAATCCATGAATTTCTTTATTTCATCCTTGATATCTTCTATAACCCATGATTTTTTCAGCAAGGTGTTGTTCAGTTTCCATGAGTTCCACTTTCTGTTTGTGTTTTTTCTACTATTGATTTTGACTTTTATTGCTTTATGATCTGAGAAGACGCTTTGCATTAATTCAATGATATTGATTTTGTTGAGAATTGCTTTAAGTCCTAACACATGGTCTATTCTCGAGAATGTTCCATGTGCACTGGAGAAGAAGGTGTAGTTGTCTACTGATGGACAGAAAGTTGTGTATATGTTGATGAGGTCTAGATGGTTAATTGTGGCAATAAGGTCTTATGTGTCTTTACTGAGCTTTTCTCTAGACGATCTGTCCAATATTCAGAGTGAAGTGTTGAAGTCTCCTACTTCACTCCTACTATTGTGGAGTGATCTATCTCCTTTTTGAGTGTAATCAGTATTTAATGGATTTATTTAGGTGCTTTAATATTAGGTGCATAAACATTTAATATAGTTAAGTCCTGCTTGTGTATTGAACCTTTCAATAATAAATAGTGTCCATCCTTGTCCACAATGGTGGATTTTACAATAAAATTGATTTTATCTGAGATTAGAATTGCCACACCTGTTCTTCTTTGTTTGTTGTTAGCTTGATATATATTCTTCCATCCTTTGATTTTTAGTTTGTTCATATCTTTAGGTCTAAGGTGAGTTTCTTGTAGGCAACATATAGATGGTCATGTCTTTTGATCCAAGATGTCATTCGATGTCTCTTTGCTGGAGCATTCAGTCCATTCACATTCAATGTAATTATTGATAGGTACGTGTTCAGTGCTGCCATTGTGATATGTTTATTTTTGAGCTGATGTTTTCTCTGTTGTTCGTATTAATCTATTCTGAGACCTTCTTCTTCGTGAGTTGATTTTTCACCTTTTTCAGGGTTGGTTTTGTGGTTGTTGAGACTCCTATATTACATTTCTTAGTATTGTATGTTGCTTCTTTATTATGCCTTATGGTTGTCCCATGATCCCACTTAATAAACTATATATAACCCCAATTTTGATTGCTACCAGTCTTGTCAACTTCCTCTCCATCTGGAAGGACTATAACGACTGTAGTACACCCCTGTTTTTAATATGATGATATCATAGTTTACATGATATGATCACTAGATTGTTTCTTTCACTATTATAGCTTTGATTGTGTTTGGAGCTTCCCCTAACTGAGGAGGATTCTGGATAATGTGTCTTTCTGAAATAGAAAGTTAGTGGTTTTGTTCTTCCAAGCCAAGAGATTCTTTCAGTATTTCTTTTAGCTTGGTTTGGTTTTTACAAAATCTCCGAGTTTCTGTTTATCTGCTAACGTCTTAATTTCATTTTCATATTTAGAAGATAATTTTTCAGGACATATAATTCTTGGTTGGAAGTTCTTCTCTTTCAAGGCTTTGAATGTGTCATCCCACTGTCTCCATTACAGCATCATTTCTGCGGAGAAATCCGACAAAAGCCTACAGGGTTACCCTCTGGATATTAGCTTTGCTTTGAGTCTTGCTGCCTTTAAGAGTTTCTGTTTCTGTTTCATTTTGTTGAGCTTGATTATAATATGTCTTGGAGTCTTTCTATTGAGTTCTACAGTTAGTGGTGTTCAATATGTATATTGGATATCTATATTCTCTTCCTTCATAATTTTTGGGAAATTTTCTGTTAGCAGCTCAGCCACAATACTCAGGTGTCTTGCCCTGTTCAGGAACTCCAATTAGTCATAGATTGTACTTCTTAATAGAGCCCACATGTTTCTTAACACTTCACTTTTCTTGTTTCTTTTTTCTGATTTCTCCTCATAAATCCTAGAGTCAATGGCTCTGTCTTCCAAATCAGAATTCTCTTTTCTGTTTGTTCCATTCTGTTTTCTTGGCTTTGAATTGAAGTTTCTATGTCTTTGATTTCATTCTTGATCTGTTGAATTTCAGAGTACTGATGTTCCATTAGATCGAACAGCTTGCTTAAGTTTTCATTTTGCTCTGCTGAATTTTGTATAAGGTCTAGTAGGGCTCTCTATATAATCCTTTTGTATTCACTTTCTCATACTTTCAGAAAAGCTTCTTTGGGCAGTTCTGAGGCAGTTTCTTTTGGGAGCCTTCTGATTCCATCAGTGACTTCTGGGTTACCATCCTCTCCAATGTCTGCTGCTTTTGGGGCATCATGTGGGTCAATAGAGGCTGGGAGAGATGCTGTGAAGATATACCACAGTTTGTTTCTCTAGGTCGTCTTAAGATGAGAAGTAAAAAGTATTCGGCACCTTCCAAAGTCAGTCAGGTTTTCAGGTGTATACGTCCCTCTTCCCAGTTGGCAAAGTAAGCACCTCTATATTGAACATCCGATGTTATAAACTAGCTCAAAATACAGAGAGGCTACTGGTCTGCTGGCCTCTGCTGTTGGGCACCAGCTGTAGGTAATGTTGTGTAGAACTCTGTTTTTCTGTCAGAAAAGCAGTGTCTTCTGTGTAGGAACTGTCTCTCAGCCCAGGAATTAGGTCCAGCTGAGGCTTCTGTATGGATGATCCCGCCTCCCAGAAAGATAAGATGGTGTCCCGCATAAGCTCGCCAGCTGGCCGGGACCAGGCTCCCAGCAGAAAGAGAGGCCAAGAGTGCTGAAATGGCCAGAGTCCACAGCCTCCGCCACTGGGCCCCAGCCCCAGGTGACACTGTGCAAAACACTGCCTCCCTGTTAGAAAAGCACTCTACCCCCAGCCGGAGCCACCTCCCAGCCTAAGAACCAAGTCTGGTCGGGGCCTCTGCCTGGGCTTCTCCATTTTCTGATAGGCCAGAGGAGCCAAGGTGTATAGAGTCCAAAGCCAGGCTCTCAGAACCTGGCAATTATGCTTGCCTGTCCCACCAGCAGCTAGTCAAGTCTCAGTTCTGCCTGCCAGCCAAGACAAAGGGAAAAAAAATAGAAATGGTGAGTAACCTTCAGTCTGTGCAAGCCTGTCCTTGCCAAGAGTGGGGTCAGTGAAAAAGAGGAGGTTTTGTGTTCAGTGGTGTGAAGTCCAAATTAACAGCCCTATGCCGCATCCCAGGGCTTGCTAGGTGTCCAGAAGGCTCCATTTAACTATCATATCAGGTTTTGGTTTCCAGAGGGATTTAGGGAGATGTGCGTTTAGTCCACCATCTTGCTGCCACCTGGATTGCTAAGATTTTTGCGAATTTTCCTACAAATGACAATCTTCAGCTATGTAAAGTAGTGTAACAGCCTCTTGGTTTTACTGAATGGTGTTGGCTGCTTGAGTGCTCATTTCTTATTTCTTAGCCCACTTGCTTTCCACTAGCAGTAATACCAAACCTGTAAACTCCAGTTACTAAGTGATAACAGAAATGGCGCTCTGTCTCAGTTTCTGTGCAGCTCTTGGTCCCGGGCAGGCCTAGGTTTCGTGCCCAGCCACCTTTACAAGCATATTTATGCCTCAAGTCACTTCAGGCCAGCCCCTGGTTAAAAGACTCAGGCTGCAGTGTTGTTGGGGGTATCTGCACTGAAGGGTCCCAGGGAATTGGTTGAAGCAGTAACAGCACCCTGAGATAGTCCAGGATGCTCTGGCAGGGAAGTGGACCTGGAGGAGCTAAGGCTATAAAGCAGGAAGCTGAGGAAGTGCTTCTTGGAATTCTTCAGTTGGGTGGAAGGATGACAAGAGACTTAGACTGTAGAATGAGCAAGACAAGGGTTAAAGCCAGGTGATGCTGTTTAGAAATACAGTACAAACAGAGAATTCACTCCTTTGTGACTCTGGAGATAGTTCTATGGGCAGAAGAGTCTGTTTTACAAAGGAGACATGACAGGCATTAAAACAGCCTCAGATGGATCTATCTGACCCAATTGTCCCACCTGGCTCCTCTAGAAGAAAAGATTTACCACAGCTTCTTTCTTTAGGATTCCCTACTCTCAACAGAGCTTGCAGTATTCTAGTCACTGCTGCCCACAGTATCTCTCCCCCTTGGAATAATCTCCATTTTTCACCCATTGTAGGTCTTCAAGAATATCTGTCTCTTTTCCATTTCTCCCGCAGCCTTAAAACCACTGACAACCCTTAGCTTGTTTCTCTCACCATGAAGCCTTTCTGCTGAGTTTCACCAAACACTACCTTTCCTCTAAAATTTTTATTTAAATGCCAAGAACCTCTTTTTAATAGAGTGCACTGGAAAGATTGGTCTATTATTCTGCTAGGACTTCTGTTACAAAATACCACAGGTTGTGTACATAAAGCAACAGAATTTTATTCTATTCCAGCCTAGAAGTGAAAAGTCCGAAGTCAAGGTGTCAGCAGAGTTAGTTCCTTCTGGAGGCACTGAGGGAGAAGCTGTTCCAGGTCTCTCACCTAGCTTCTAGTCTTGCTGGAATCCCTGCTGTTCCTCGTCTGGTAGGTGCATCACCACAGTCATTTCTGTGTATGTGTCTGAATTGCCACATGATCTTGTTAGAAGGACATACCGTTACATTTAGGGCCCACATTAAGCTAGTATGCCCTGTTCTTACCTAATTACATCTGCTCTTCCCCTACTTTTTAATAGGGTCACTGTCATGTATGAATTGCGTCTGCCCTAAGTATCTGTCAACTTGACTAGGTCGTGTTTCTCAGTATCATATGATTGTCCACCATTTAGTCACCTTGATGTAATTTTCCTATGTGTTATAAATTCTGCCTCTATGGTATGAATGGGACAGGATTAGAGACAGTTATGTTAATGTGGAAGGACTCAATCTACAAGACTAGGTTGTGTCTTAAGTCAATCTCTTTTGAGATGTAAAAGAGTGACAGGCTTCCTCATACTACCAAGAAACAAGAGCCAGGAGAGTATGGGAGGTGGGTATTGGAGAGGTACTTTGGACCACGAGGTCCCTACACTGAGAAGCGCCTCAGTGGAGAAAGATTGGTGACAAAAATCTTCTTCCAGAACCAACAGAGAGAGAAAGACTTCCCTTGGAGCTAGTGCCTTGAACTCAGAATGTAGCCTGCTAGGCTGTGAGAGAATACGTTTCTCTTTGTTAAAGCCATCCACTTGTGGTATCTCTGCTATAGCAGCACTAGGTAACTAAGATAGTTACAACATCTGAGTTTCTGGGTGGACATCAAATTAGGGGGACACTATTCAAATCAGTACAGTTGGCTTGCCTAACATTTTTATGTTTCATACCCAGAGATAAATAGATCCGTGGCAGAGAAAAAGATAACAGAATTTGTAGGTGACCCTGATAATCATTTTGGTGATTTTTGTTTCCTTGTTCACACACCTGTACAATTTTTCTCCTCTGAAAAGTCATACCTCATTAATCTTGTCATCATTCAGAAAACATGAAGGTTGTATCATTCAAGCAAAGTCCTTCCTGAAAGTGTATTCTCTCCAGCAATAAAGAGTAGCAAAGAGAAGAGTGTACTTTTCTCTCACCCCTCTGTGCTTTTTTGAGTAGCTTCTTACTCAGATGTTAGTAGTGGCACCAGCTCCATTTTAAATCACTCTTTGGTCCTCTCTTCATGAGCCAGTCTCATGATATTCTCTGATATCTACCACTGCCTGTTTTCTTGTTGCAGGGAAAGATTACCCAAAAAGCAAGGCATGTATAGACTTAAAAGTTGTGAAACTCTGATGAAATTGTTTGCTGCAGATTAGCAGGTAAACACAATTAAGCCCGTGCATATCTTGCTTATTGGAAACCAGTGCATACTGTGCTTACTGTTTAATCTGCCCCTGCCTCACTGAAGCCTAAAGGGAAGCAGGAGGTGTTCTGAGGTAGTCTTGCACTCTGGTACAGCTGCTGAGGTTCTACATGAGGCCATGTCCTGGGTGACCAGAGCAAAGAACAGGCTAGTGGTTCCCTTTTTTAACCCCCTGTGTTAATATAAAAAGTTATTAGTTACAAAAAAAGGCTATATAGTCTGACACACTATTCCAAATGGGTATGATGCGAGTAAGTGTCCATTAAGTGAAAAAAGATCGCATTTAATTTACTAGATGATGAGAATTTTTTCTGCATACAGTTCACAGTCATGACATACTCTCCTGATATAAAGTCCATGGAAAGCATTCTCCTTGGCCACCTGCCTGGAACTACTTGACACCTAGCAGGTTTCTGTTTCATTGTCTCAAGACCTGTTACCCTTCACTGAGGAGCTCTAGGCCTCAACAAAATCTGGTGCCTGGAATGCCACATTTCCTAATTCCAGTTCTGATAACCAGGTTACCTGCCTGATAATCCTGCCCTTGGGGACAGCGAACTTGCTCTGTTCTGGCACTTCCCTTCCTCAGGTTCTTTCCTGGACCAGGCTTTGTCAGCTAGTGACAGGTATTACTTGGAGTTTCTGCTCCTGGGCACATTCACTGGCTCCTCCCAGTTCACTCAGGGCCTGTTCCCTCCTTGGCTCACTGTCTCCTAGACAGCCCACTGCCCCCTGAATCCCTGCTTCTTGCACTATTAACGGTGCACAGATTTTTTTTAAGCACTGCACAGCTGAGTCCAGGCTAGCTGTTTTATTCTGACTATGCAGCAAATCTGTTCCTCTCCTCCCCTAGTGCCTGTCCCATCCAGCAGATGACTGAATCCCAGTGTCCAGAACTTCACAACCAACTCCCCTGCAACTGGTCTAGCCACAGTCACCCTACCCCAAGGTAAAAGGCTCTGAGAGCTGCTTTATAGTGCATGGAGAATACCATATACCAGAGTACCTGGAACTGTACAGTGTTCCACTCTGCCATACAGATGTCAAGCTGCTGCTGAGAATAGAATCATAGATTTCCTCTCTGGAAAGCACATTCTGTATGACAAACTAGACCCATTTACACCACCTCTCAGTCAGTGACATCTCCCCTCAGTCCTCATGTGTGGAAAAGGAAGCCTGAATTACAGTTATGAATTGCACTGTCTCCTCAAAATATGTGTTGTAAATCTTAACCACTATACTTGGTGGTGTAGTGGTTAAGTTCTCAGCCGTTAAGCAAAAGGTCACTGGTTGGAAGCCACGAGTTGTTCAATAGGAGAAAGATGCAGCAATCTGCTTTCACAAAGTTTCACAAGGCAGGCCAAGATGGTGGAGTAGTTAGATGCTTCCTGTGATTTGTCTTACAATAAAGAGCTGAAAAAACAAATGTATCAGTTATATATGACATTCTAGGAGCCCTGAACACCAAAGACAAAGTTGAGAAATTGAACCAAGTGGCAAGGGAGGGAAAGAAGGTTCAGAAGCAGCGAGGAGTGGTCAGACCTGACCTAGCAGGAATTGGCAGCCCTCAGGTGAACACACTGGCTGAGCATAGTAAGGAGAGCAGTGCCATTTGGAATGTATTTTCCACATAGGGACAGACTAAGCAGTAGAGAGTCCACTTACACCTCTAGAAATCAGTGAAAAGCAGTACTTGATCATCAAAAGTTATGTAACTTGGGGCAGAGTCAAGACAGCAGACTAGACACATGTCTCCTTTATTCCCTCTGAAAACTAAAGCCTGGATTGATGATTAAACAGAGTCTACTGGACACCCAGTGAGCCCTAGAACATGGAATAGGGCTGTCAATTTGCACTACATGCCACTGAACAGAAAAATCTTCTTTTTTGCTGACACACTTCCTTGTTGAATAGCTGGCTCTTGTGGACTGATGGTAACTGGCAGTTTTAACTTTTTTTTTTCTTGGTGTTAGCCAGTGGGTGGGGCTTGGGCTTAACTGGCAGCAAAGCTTAGCCGCGCTGTAGAGGTGATAAGTGGGTAGAATAGCCACATTTTGAGAGCCTGGCTCTGGATTCAGAGCACCTCGATCCCTCCACCCTTTCTTCCTGAACCTCTGCCATTGACTCAGCTATTTCACAGAGGGCAGGAGAGTTTGTACAGGATGTCATCTCATTTGACTGAGAGGCAGATTACACAAATGGAGGCCTCAGCAAGGAGGTAGTGTTAGCTCGGGGTGTACTTTCCCAACAGAAAACCTGTGTTTAGCACAGTGTAGCCTTATGGGTGGAGCCCGGGAGTGGTGACAGTAGGGAAGTGGCCTGTCCATACTTTGAACTAGATTGCACCATCTTGGCTCAGATACAGAGGTGCCTACATTGCCAGCTGGAAAGAAGGGCTTGAACATTGAAAGACTGACTGATTTTGGAAGCTGTTAGATAGCGTTTACCTGTCAAGATAAGACTACCTAGAGAAATAACTGTGGTGCATCTTGATGGCATCTCTTCCACCCTTTACTGACCCCCAGTGACTCCATAAGTAAGGCTGTGTCTTTGCCAACAAGGAGGTGGAGCCTGCTACCCCTGAGATTCCACTGGGCCCAGTCACTGGAGTACATAGAGATGACTGGTGATCACCTTCCTTCTGAGACTGTGCTTCAGATCCTACTATGGTAGCACCAGAGAAACTAAACAACCTCCAGATGTCCCAAAAGTAATAAACCTTGGCAAGACACTTAAAAAAAGAAAAATCCATCAATGACCCCAGAAAGCTCTCAAAAGAAAGAACCAAAGGACTTCCCAGATGAAGAAGACTTTCTGAAACTATTGGACATCAATTACAAAAGAATTGTATATAAAGCCCTCCTAGACATTACACAAAATGCAGCAGAGCAAAATGAAAAATTAAGCAAGATGTTCGAACTGATGGAACACCAGCATTCTGAAATCCAATAGATCAATAATGAAATCAGAAAAACAGAAAATTAAATTCAAAGCCAGAAAGCAGAATTGAACAAATGGAAAATAGACTTTCTGATGTGGAATACAGAGCTACTGACTCTAGCATCTATGACAGAAATCAGAGAAAAGAAACTAAAAAATGAAGAAGCATGTCAGACTCTCAAGAGGAACAATCTATGATTAACTGGAGTTTCTGAACAGAGAAGGACAACTGAGAACACAAAGATTATTGTTGTTAAGCTGCTGACAGAAAACTTCCCTGAAATTATTAAAGAACATAGATATCCGAGATGCATATAGAATGCCACATTATATAGACCCCAAAAGGAAGACACCAAGACTTATTATAATCAAGCTTAACAAAATGAAACATAAGCAGAAACTCTTAGAGGAAGTGAGATTCAAAGCAAAGCTAACATTCAGAGGGAAACCCTGTAGGCTTTCATCTGATTTCTTAGCAGAAACCATACTGGCATGGAAGCAGTGGGGTGGCACATTCAAAGCCTTGAAGGAGAAAAACTTCTGACCAAGAATTATATATCCAGCAAAGCTGTCTTCCAAATATTAAAATGAAATTAAGACATTCACAGACAAACAGAAACTCAGAGGCTTTGTAAAAACCAAACCAAAGCTACAAGAAATACTGAAAGAAGCTCCTGGCTTAGAAAAACAAAACCATTACTCTGTACTTCAGGAGGCAATATAGAACACACCATCCAGAAACCTACTCACTTAGGGAAGGCACAAAACTCAATCAAAGCTGTAATGTTAAAAGAAATGATACAGGGATCACATCATGAAAATTATGATATCATCACACTAAAAAGACGGATGTATTACAGTGTAGTCCTTCCAGAGGGAGAGGAAGTTAATAAGATGTGTAGAAGTTAAAATTGAGTTTAAACATAGATTATTAAGGGGGATTATAGGGGTAGCCACAAAGCACAATAAATATGAAACATATCAAATCAAGAAACATAATACAGGAATCTCAACAAACACAAAACCAATACTGAAAAGGGTGAAAAATCAACCCATAAAGAACAATGTCCCAGAACAGAGTATCAAGAGCAACAGAGAAAACATCAACACAAAAACAAATACATCAAAATGACAGCACTAAACACATACCTATCAATAATTACATTGAATGCAAATGAACTGAACGGTCCAGTAAAGAGACAACGAGTGACATCTTGGATCAAAAGACACGACCTGTCCATATGTTGCTTACAAGAAACTCACCTTAGACTTAAAGATATAAACAAACCGAAAATTAAAGGATGGAATAATATATACCAAGCTAACAACATACAAAGAAGAGCAGGTGTGGCAATATGAATCTCAGATAAAATAGATTTTAACAAATCCACCATCACGGACAAGATGGACACTATGTATTGCTAAAAGGTTCAATAAACAAGCAGTAATTAACAATATTAAATATTTATGCACCCAATACTAGAGTATCTAAATATATGGAAGAAAAACTGATTACATTAAAAAATGAAATAGATCACTCCACAATAATAGTGGGAGACTTCAACACTCCACTCTCAATACTGGATAGATCATCTGGAAACAAGCTCAATAAAGACACACAAATCTTATTGCCACAATTAACCAGCTAAATCTCATTGACATATCCAAAACTATCTGTCCATCAGCAGATAACTACTTGTTCTTCTCCAGTGCACATGGGACATTTTCCAGAATAGGCCATGTGTTAGGACATCAAGCAAATCTCAACAAAATCCATACCACTGAATTACTGCAAAGCATGTTCTCAGACTATAAAGCCATAAAAGTCTTAATGAATAGCAGACAAAACATAGGTAGAAATTGGAAATCATGGAAACTGAACAACATCTTGCTCAAAAAGCCATGGGTTATAGAAGAAATCAAGGATGAAATAAAAAAATTCGTGGATTCAAATGAGAATGAAAACATTTCCTACCGGAACCTAAGGGATACAGCCAAAGCAGTGCTCAGGGGTCAGTTTATCTCTATAAATGCACACATCCACAAGGAAGAAAGAATCTAAACCAAAGAATTAACCCTACAGCTTCAATGAGTAGAAAGAGAGCAACAGGGGAACCCCCAGACACCAGAGAAAAACAGATCGTAAAGATTAGAGTGAAACTAAATGAATTAGAGAATAGAAGATCAATTGAGAAAAATTGGTAAGACCAAAAGCTGGTTTTTTGAAAAGAGAAACAAAACTGACATACCATTGGCTAAACTTACTAAAGAAAATACAGAAAAGGAAACAAATAACCTGAATAAGAAACAAGATGTGCGTTGTCACAACAGATGCAACAGAAATAAAAAATATCATAACAGAATACTATGAAAGACTATACTCTAACAAATTTGAAAACTTAGAGGAGATGGACAAATTCCTAGATTCATATCATACCTACCAAAATTATCACAAGGTGAAGCAGAACAACTTAACAAACCCATTACAAAGGAAGAATTTGAAGAAGTCATCAAAAAACTACCAAACAAAAGAAGTCCTGGCCCAGATGGCTTCACTGCAGAATTCTACCAAGCTTTTAGAGAAGAGTTAACTCCAATACTACTGAGACTATTTCACAGCATAGAAAGGGAAGGAATACTCCTAAATTCATTCCATAAAGCCAGCATAACCCTGATGCCAAAGCCAGAGAAAGATCCAACAACAAAGGAGAACTATAGACCAATATCACTCACGAACCTAGATGCAAAAAACCTCAAAAGAATCCTTGCCAATAGAACTGAACAACATATCAAAAAAAAAAAAAAAAAAAATCCATCATCACCAAGTTGGATTCTTACCAGGGATGCAAGGTTGGTTCAACATCAGAAAAACAATTAATGTGATCAACCACATAAATAACACAAAAGACAAGAATCACCTGATTTTGTCAATTGATGCAGCACAGGCATTTGACAATGTCCAGCAGGAGTTCATGCTAAAAACTCTCAGCAAAATAGGAATAGACAGCAAATTTCTCAATGCAATAAGGGCCATTTGTACAAAGCCAACTGCCTACATCATCCTGAATGGAGACTGAAACATTTCCCCTTGAGAACAAGAACTAGAGCAGGATGCCCACCCTCACCTCTCCTATTCAACGTTGTACTAGAAGTTTTAGCCAGAGCAATTAGACAAGACAAAGAAATAAACGGCACCTGCAACAGCAAAGAGGAGCTAAAAATCTCCCTATTTGCAGATGATATGATTGTGTACACACAGAATCCTAAAGAATCTGTTAGTAAACTACTCAAACTGATAGAAGAGTTCAGCAAAGTATCAGGATACAAGATAAACATAAATAATCGGTAGGATTCCTTTAAACCAACAAAAAGATAATTAAAGAAGAAATCACCAAATCAATACCGTTTACTACAGCCCCCAAGAAGATAAAATACCTAGGAATAGATTTAACTAGAGAAATAAGAGACCCATACAAAGAGAACTACATGACCTTACTGCTAGAAACTAAGAGAGACTCACATAAATGGAGAAACCTACACTGCTCATGGATAGCAAGATTTAACATTGTGAAAATGTCTATTGTACCCAGCTAGCCAAAGAAATATATATATATATATATATAATGTAATCCCAATACAAATTCCAGTGACATTCTTTTAATGAGATAAAAAAACAAATGACCAACTTTGTTTGGAAAGAGAAGAAACCCCAAATAAGCAAAGCACTACTGAAGAAGAGGAACACAGTGGGAGGCCTCCTACTGCCCAACTTTAGAAACTATTATACTGTCATGGTAGTCAAAACAGCCTGGTACTGGTACAAAAAAAGACATACAGAAAATTGGAACAGAACTGATATACCAGAGATGCCACTATTCTCTTATGAACAGTTGGTATTTGACAAAGACCCTCAGGTTGTAAACTGAGGTAAAAACAGTCTGTTTAACAAATGCTGCTAGCAAAATTGGATATCCATCTGTAAAAAATTGAAATAAGATCCATATGTCACACTGTAGAGGAAAACTAATTCAAATTGGATGAAAGACTTAAGTATCAATCCTAAAACGATACAGATCATGCAAGACAAAATAAGGTCAACAGTGGAAGTTTTAATACACAACTTAGATTTCAAAATCTGACAAAGCATCATCAACAGAAGAGAAAATAGATAAATAGGAACTACTAAGAATCAAACACTTTTGCTCATCCAAGACTTTATCTAAGAAATTAAAAGACCACCTACAGAATGGGAAATAATATTTGGCAACTACATGTCAGACCAATGCCTGATCTCCATAATCTACAAGGTACTGCAAAATATCAACAAGAAAAAAGTAAATAACTCAGTTAAGTGATGGGCAATGGAGATGGACAGAGACTTCACCAAAGAGGACATTCAGGCAACCAAAAGATGTATGAGGAAATGTTCAGAATCATTAGGTATCAGAGAAATCCAAATCAAAACTACAATGAGATACCATCTCACCCTAACAAGGTTGGCCATGATTCAAAAAACACAAAACAACAAATGCTAGAGAGGCTGGGGAGAAATTGGATCTCTCCTACACTACTGGTAGGATTGCCTAATGGTACAAGCTCATCTGGCCCTTCCTTAAAAAACTGGAAATTGATACACCGTTTGAACCAGTAATCCCACTGCTTCGAATATATCCTACAGAAGTAAGGGCAGTCACATGAACAGTCACATGCACACGAATGTTTATGCAGCACAGTCCCCAATTGCAAAAACATGGAACCATCCCAGGTGCGTGACAACAGATGAATGAATCAACAAACTATGGTTTATATACTCAATGGAACACAATGCAATGATAAAAAGCAATGATGATTTCAGGACACATCTCGTAACCTGGTTTCAACTGGAACACATTATGCTGAGTGAAATCAGTCAGTGGCAAAAGGATAATTATTGTATGAGACCCCCTACTACAAGGACTTCAAAATAGATTCATGTGCAGAAGAAAAGACTCTTTGATGGCTGCAAGGGTGGGAGGGAGGGAGATGGCTGGTCATAGATTAGATAGCTGATAGAAATTTAGCTGGATGAAATCAGTGACAGCGTACAGTAGAAAAAAGATCAACTTAACTGGACTTCGTCCTAAACTAAAAACTCTTCTAATCTTAACCCAATATTACAAGGATAGAGTAGCAGGGGCAGTGGTCTGGGTACCATGCTTTCAGGGGACATCAAGCCCAGTTGGTATAACTAGCCTATTGCTAAGAAAGTCTTCTGCACCCCATATTGGTGAGTGGTGTCTGGGGTCTTAAAAGCTAGCAAGCTGCCATCTGAGGTACACCAAATTGTCCCAACTTATCTGGAACAGATCATCACCAAGTATAACGAAGACACAAGGGAAAAAGAGCCCAGGAGACAGAAGGACCCATGTGAATGGGGGCTGTATCAACATGTGACTAGAAGAACCAGATGGTGTCTGTCCACCACCAAAGACAGCTGTGATGGGCACACATTGTTGAGTCCTAGTGGCAACATGAGGAAAAGGGTTGCACCTCAAGAACTCCACTAAAAGACCACAAGTGATGGTCCAATAGCCTAGGGGTTCCTCTGGGGGCGTGGCCCCAGACCTGCTGCTGCCCTTGATCAGGAAACGTTACTGGGGTCAATTCTTCGGACAGGAATGGACTGGCCATGGGGACACAATGTGACTACATGGTGTGTGTACTTTATGGTCCTATGCACCTACTGGATGCTGTCCTACTGACCTCTTACTAGAAAGGAAAGGAGGGGGTAAAGAGGAGGGGTCAGGAGATTGTTAAGAGGATACGACATACGTAGAATGAAAAGGAGGAGCGTGTTGTAACCATGCAAGGAGAGCCGAAGGAGCTGCAGATAGGTGGGCATGCAAATTTAATTTGGATTGTATACTTTCACTCAATCACAATTAAAAAAATATATAGTCATAGATCTTTCAGATGCAGAGGAAGTGAAGCTGATATTAAGAAATGAAAGACTGATTTAAACTTAGAAAAGTAGATGTAAATAGGTAACTGCAAAAAACCAACAAGTCTACATATCAAAAAAAAACAACAAAGAAAAACTAAGTCTCAACAAATACAAACTAACAACAAAGAAAAAGATGAATAGAAAATGAATTTTAAAAATGACTTAGCAAAACAAAAAACTGTCAACAGTTCACAAAAAACATTAAAATGACAGCACTAAGCCAATACCTATCAAGAATTACACTGACTGTAAATCGATTAAATGTACCAATAAAGAGATAGAGAATGGCATAGAGGATAAAAAAATATAATCCATCTTTATGCTGCCTTGAAGAGACACACCTTAGACTTAAAGATACAAACTAAAACTCAAGGGATTAAGAAAGTAACATTCAAAGAAGAGTACATACGCCAATATTAATTTCTCACAACACAGACCTTAAAGTAAAATCTGCCACAATGTATAGGAACGGACACTGTATAATGACTAAAGGGTCAATATACCAGAAGGACATAACCATAATAAACACACACACCCCCAAGGATAAGGCTCGTAAGTATACCAAATAAGCTCTAACCGCATTGCAAAGACAAATAGACAGCTCCACAATAACTGCAGGAGATTTTAACACACTGCTTTTGGTGAAGGACAGAACTTTCAGAAGCCAGCCAGCCAAGTGCCGTTGAGTTGGATGTGATTCATGGCCACCCCAGGGGCCAATGTAGAACTGACCCCCAGAGTATTCATGGAGCGCCTGATGAACTCCAGAATTTCCACAAAGCCACAGAAGATCTAAGTGCCACAGTCCAACAGCTTGACCCCATAGACATACACAGAGCACCTCACCCAACAGCAACCAAGTATGCTTTCTTTTGCCAGCCACCTGGAACACTCACCAAAATAGAGCACATATTAGCCCATAAAGCAAGCCTTAACAGAATCCAAAGCACCAAAATTTACAAAGCATATTTCTGACTATAAAGCCTGTCGAGTGAATGGCTTTATCAAAGAGAAGTTTATTCTTACACAGCCTGGTAGGCTACAAGTCTGAATTGAGGGTGTCAACTCCAGGGAAAGGCTTTGCCTCTTTGTCTGCTCTGGAGAAAAATCCTCTTGTTACATCAGTCTTTCTTTGGTTTGAGAGTATCTTGGTGCAGGAACCTCAAGTCCAAAGGATGCCCCCTGCTTTCGATGCCGCTTTCTTGATGATATGAGGACTCCAGCTCTATGCTTACTTGCCTCTCCTTTTATCTCTTGAACAATAAAAGGATGAAAGGTGGTACAAGCCACACTCCAGGGAAATTCCCTTTAGAATGGAGCAGGGTGATGACTTTAGGAAGGATGCTATGGTCTCATCCAAATCCTCTTCAGCATAATCCAATCTATTAACCAGAGGCAGAGATTAGGATTTATAGCACAGGAAAATCAGCAAATGGAAGGCAGTCACACAATACTGGCAATCACAGCCCAGCCAAATTGCTATATATATGTTTGGGTGGGACACAATTCAATCCACGACATTCCACCCTTTGCCACCCCATCACATCTTTGCAACACACAAAATTTATTCACTCCATTGGATCATAGCAAAAAGTCTTAATCAACTCCAAGTCCAAAATAAATAAATTTCCTCTATGTCTGTGCAATCAAGTATGCAAGTTATCCAGTTCCAAACTACTATGACGGAACAGGCAGGCACAAGCAGGGTAAGAAGGCAGAACAGGCACCAGGCAAATTAGCAGAACACATTACATTAGTTGAAAATAATCCTACATTTTGTGAGACATTTTACACAATGACCCTGCCCTCCACATGCTAGATGTTGGCCACACGTCTCAGATCCTGAGTGGAAGCCCCTTGGCCCTGGGCTACGATCAGACGTGCAGGCCCACTGAGACAGGAACTCTGCTCTCCAGCTTACACAAACCATTTTCTAAGTCCAACTGAGTGGCTATTCTACTGTTAGAAAAACCAGAGGCCATGGGTTCCACCCTTTGAAGCCCCTGAAGTCATGGCCTTACCTCTTGAGATCTAGGCAGCTCAGCTTCTTGTCTTCCTGCCCTCTTCAGCTTCTGCTTCCCTTAGTGTCACAGCCTATGCCATCAGCCTTCGTCTGTCCCATGCTGTGGCAAATGTCCCAAAGCTCTGTAAGTGCCTGGAGGCACCCCACTTTTCTAGGAAGCCTCCTGTCTACAGATACTCAGCTCTTTTGCTCCCTGGGTCAGCCCATAGTTCTGCTGCTGCCAGTCTACTGCTGCTTTTCAGCATCTGCACTTTCTCTGGTGTTAGAGTTTCCATTATTTCCTTCTGAATCTTCTCTTCATTCAGTTTCAAAACTGCTTCTACTTTTTAGGTATCTGCTAGAGCAGCACCCCACAATTGGTACTGAATTCTGTCTAGTCATCTGGTACTGTTCTAACAGAAATACCAGGAGTGAATGGCTTTAACAAAGAGAAGTTTACTCTTACGCAGTCCAGTAAGCTACAGGTCTGAATTCAGGACGTGGCTCCAGGGGAAGGCTTTGTCTGCTCTGCAGGAAGGTCCTTGTGTTACATTAGTCTTTCTTTGGTCTGAGAGCGTATCTGTGCAGGAACATCAGATCTGAAGGATGTGCTCTGCTCTCAGTGCTGCTTTCTTGATAGGACAAGGTCCTTGTTCTAGTCAGCTAGGGCTGCTCTAACAGAAATCCCACAGAGTGATGGCTTTAACAAAGGAAAGTTCATTCTTAACACAATCCAGTAGGCTACAATTCCAAATTCAGGACGTCTGCTCCAGGGGAAGACTTTCCCCTCAGTTGTCTCTGGAGGAAATTCTGGTATTGCATCAGTCTTTATCTAGGGATACCATCTCACCCCAACAAGGTTGGCCATGATCCAAAAAAACACAAAACAACAAATGCTGGAGAGAGGCTGTGGAGAAAAATGGAACTTTCCTACACTGCTGGTGGGGTTGCCAAACAGTACAACCTCTTTGGAAAGCAATCAGATGCTTTCTAAAAAAGCTGGAAATAGACATACCATTTGACCGCATAATCCCACTGTTTGGAATATATCCTATAGAAGGAAGGGCAGTCACAAAAAAAGATTCATGCACATGAATGTTTATTGCAGCACAGTCCACAATAGCAACCAGATGGAATCAACAACAGATGAATGGATAGACTATGGTATATACACTCAATGGAACACTATGCAATGATAAAGAACAATGACGTAATTTTAGGAAGCATCTCATAACCCGGTTTCAATTTGAAGACATTATGTTGAGTGAAATTAGTCAGCGGCACAAGGACAAATATTCTATGAGATCTCTATGATAAGGACTTAAAAACAGACTCTTGTACAGAAAAAAAGACTCTTTGATGGCTTCAAGGGAGGGGAGGGAGGCAGGAAGAGGGCTGGCTATACATTAGATAGTTGATAGAAATTCGTTTGGGTGAAATCAATGAGCACACATTAGAAAGAAGATTTAAGTGGACTTCAACATAACCTGAAAACTCTTCCAATCTTAACCCAATACTGCAAGGACAGAGCAAAAGGGGCCCGGGCCCGGGGTCCATGCTCTCAGGGGACATCAAGGCCAGTTAGCATAACTAGCCTATTGATAAGAGAGTTTCTCCACCCCAGATTGGTGAGTGGCATCTGGAGTCTTAAAAGCTAGCAAGCTGCCATCTGAAGTGCACCAAATGGCCCCAGCTCGTCTGGAACAGATGATGCCCAAGGACAACAATGACATGGGGGAAAGAGAATCCACAGAACAGGAAGACCTATGTGAATGGGTGACTACATTAACATGTGACCAGAAGAACCAGGTGGTGGCTGGCCAGCACCAGGGACAGTTGTGATGTGGCCAACAAAGTTGAGTTCCAGTGGCAACTTGATAATAAAAAGAGGTGCACCCTGAGAACTCCACTAAAAGACAACAATTGATAGTTCAAAGTCCTGGGCATTCCCCTGGGAGCATCGCACCTAGACCTGATGCTGCCCCTGATCATAAATCATTACTGAGGTCAACTCCTTAGACAAGAATGGATTGGACTCAGCAATACAGAGTGATGGTATCGTGTGTGCACTTTATGGTTCTATGCATCTGTA
Organism: Heterohyrax brucei; assembly: GCA_028571685.1. Classification (NCBI taxonomy): domain Eukaryota; kingdom Metazoa; phylum Chordata; class Mammalia; order Hyracoidea; family Procaviidae; genus Heterohyrax; species Heterohyrax brucei. The sequence goes on from CM053156.1 coordinate 542,515, forward strand.
GGATGTCTGTCATCCTACTAGCCTCTTACTAGAGGGGAGTGGAAAGGATGGACAGGAGGGGACAGCAGATTATTGCGAGGATATGACACGTATAGAACGGAAAGGAGGAGTGTGCTGTCACTGGGCAAGGAGAGCAGAAGGAGCTGCACATAAACGGGCATGCAAATTTAAACTGGATTTTACACTTTCACTCCATCACAATAAATGAAATAAAATAAAAGGACCAAAATCAAGGCAATAACCGTACAACCTGAACAAATAAGAAGTCTGACAATTAAGTCTGTGAACTTAATTGTTCTAAGTGCTACATGCCTCATTGCTGAATATCTCTTCAGTCACCTTTGAAGCACTCCCCTTGGGAAGCTGTGCACTGACGTAGTGCCTGGTCTGCCCTTCAGAGCAATTTTGGAACTCTTTCTGGAATGGCCATTGTGCAAGGTGTCAAGTCTGTGAACTTAACTGTATAGTTCTCCCTGACGGAATATTTAGCCAGTAAACAGATCATTGTGTTGGAACCCCCTTCTTCCTCACCCGATCTGGTCCCCGGTGACTTTTTTCTTACTTGAAGATAAAGGAAATACGGAAACTAAGACACTTTGATGACATTCTGGTCATCAAGGGCAATATGACAACAACTCTGAGGGACATTCCAGTAAAAACATTCCAAAATTGTTTGGAAGGCTGGACTAGGTGCTGGCGTCGGAGCATAGCATCCCAAGGGCAGTACTTTGACGGTGACTGTCATGGACTGACTTGTGTTCCCCCCAAACTATGTGCAGCCATGTGGCTGAGCCATGCTTCCCACTGTTTTGTGATTTTCCTACACTGTGTGTCTAAGTATTAGGGTGGGACTGTAGATCCCTTCAGAAGGCCAGCCCCCTGCTCAACTGTAAGGGGAGTTTCCCTGGACTGTGGCTTGCTCCACCCTTAATCCTTTCAATTTAGAAGAGATAAAAGGAAAGGGAAACAAGCAGAGAAATGGGAACGTCACACCATCAAGCAAGCAGCCCCAGGAGAAGAGTGCATCCTTCAGACCTCAGGTTCCCGTGCCAAGATGCTCCCTGGACAAAGACTGATGCAATACCGTGCTCTCCTCCACAGCTGACAAGGGGTAAAGCCTTTCCCTGAATTTGGACTTATAGCCTACCAGACTGTGTAGGAATAAACTTTCCTTTGTTAAAGCCATCCACTCTGTGGTGTTTTTGTTAGAGCAGCACTAGCTAACTAAAACAGTAACCACAGTGATATTCAGCAGTGAGGTATGTAGCACTTTTTCTAGGATGAGTTCTTCAACTTAACTGGTAGACTTTGTATAAAAACGGCCTTGGGCAACAGGAGAAAGCAGAGAATAAAAAAGTAGAGCAGAATTAAATAAGGCACACAAAAGAATGACAGATGAAGGCGTTAACAAGACCAAAGGCTGGTTCTTTGAAAAAATCAACAATGTCAATAAACTGTTGGCCAAACTCACAAAAGAAAGGAAATTAATAACCCAAGAAAGAAATTAGATAGATGATATCACAACAGATCCAACTGAACTTCATAAAAGTTTAACAAAATTATACGAAAAAATTGCATTCTAACAAACTTGAAGAGCCTGAGAATATGGATTTCTAGAAACACACTACCTTCTGAAACTAACACAAAGCAAGGCAGAACAACTAAAATAAACCTACAACAAAACAGGAAACTGAAAAGGTAATTTAAAAACTCCCAACAAAAAAGCAATGGCTGTGATGGCTTCACTGGAGAATTCTACCCAACTTTCAGAAGACAGTTGACACCATTATTACCAAAGGTGTTTCAGAGCATTAGAAAGAATGGAATACTCTCAAACTCATTCTAAGAAGCCATCATAACCTTGACAGCAAAACCTGACAAAGACACCACAAAAGACAGAAAATTATAGACAGACATCCCTCATGAACTTAGATGTGTAAATCTTAACAAAATTCTGGCCAGTGGAATTCAACAGCATATGAAAAAAATAATTCACCATGACCAAGGTGCATTCATACACAGGGATGGTTTAGCATTAGAAAAACAATATAAACAATTATATAAATTTTAAAAAGACAAGAACTACATGATTTTATCAACTGATATGGTATAGGCATTTGATAAGGTCCAACACCAATTCATATTAAAAAGAAAAAAAAACCCAGAAAAACAAGAACAGAAGGAAAAATTTTCAGTATAATCAAGAGCGTTTACACAATGCTAACAAACATTGTACCAAATGGAGAGAGTCTGAAGCCATTTCCCCTGAGAACAGGAAACAGTAAATGATGCCATTTGTTACTACTTTCATTCAACATTGTGATGGAGGTCCTAGCCAGAGGAATTAGTCTAGGAAAAGAAATAAAGGGCATTCAAATTGATAAGGAAAAAAAAAATCTCTGCAGATGGTATGATCTTATACACAGAAAACCCTAAAGAATTCACACGCATACACACACACACCTACTAGTAGAACTAATAGAAGAGTCAGCAAAGCACCAGGATGTAAGATAAACATATAAAGATCAGTTGGAGCCCTCTACACCAACAAAGAAATCTTCAAAGATGAAATCAACAAATCAGTGCCTTTTAGAATAGCCCCATGAAGATATAGTACTTAGTCATAAATCTAACCAGAGACATAAAAGACTCATACAAAGAAGACTACAAGACACTACTCCAAGAAGCCAAGAAATCTATAGATGTGGAAAAACTTACCTTACTCATGGATAAGAAGACTCAATATTGTGGAAACTGCTATTTTATCCAAAGGGATCTACTGATACAATGCAATCCCAATACAAATTCCACTGGTATTTTTTTAAGGAGACAGAAAAGCAAATCACCAATTTCATAAGGAAAGAAATGAGACCCTGGATAAGTAAAGCATCACTGAGGAAAAAGAACAAAGCGGAAGGCCTCATACCACTGATACTACAACCTATTACACTGCCACTATAGTCAAAGCATCCTGGTGCTGATACAACAACAGATACACAGACCAGTGGAACAGAACTGTGAATCCAGACAAAAATTCATGCAGCTCTGTGCAGCTGATGTTTGACAATGGCCCAAAGTCCACTAATTGGGGAAAGAAAACCTCTTTAACAAACGGTGTTTGTACAACTAGATAACCATCTGCAAAAAATGAAACAGGACTCATAACTCACACCATGCACAAAAAGTAACTCAAACTCAAATCGGATCAAAGACCTAATTATAAAATCTGAAACAATAATGATCATAGAAGTAAAAATAAGTACAATACTAGGAGACCTAACACATGGCATGAATGGAATATAAAACATTACTAACAATATATCAACTCCAGAAGAGAAAATAGGTATCTGGGAACTCCTAAAAATCAAACAGTTATGCTCATCCAAAGACTTCACCAAAAGGATATAAAGAGAAGCTACGGACTGGTAAAAAAAAAACTTTTGACTATGACAAATCTAATCAGTATCTAATCTCTTTAAAAGCTACAAGACACTGCAAAACCTCAACAACAAAAAGGCAAATAACCCAAGGAAAAATTGGACAAAAGATATGAACAGGCACTTCACCAAAGAAGACATTCAGGCAGCTAACAGATATCATCATCATTAGCCACTAGAGAAATGGCAAATCAAAACTACAATGAGATACAATCTCATCTGAACAAGGCTGGCATTAATCCAGAAAAACACAAAATAATAAATGTTGGAGAGGATGTGGAGAGACTGAAACACTTATACACGGCTGGTGGGAACGTAAAATGGTACAACCACTTAGGAACTAGATTTGCAACTCCCTTATAAAGCTACAAATAGAAATACTAAACAGTCCAGCAATCCCACCTCTTGGAATATATCCTAGAGAAATAAGAGATGTCACATGAATAGATATGTGCACACCAATGTCCATTATAGCACTGTCTGCAATAGCAAAAATATGGAATCAATGTATGAATGATTAAAGAAATTATGGCATATTCATATAACAAAATACTATGGAATGATAAAGAACAGCAATGAATTTGTTTTGCCCTTTATCATCTCATACCACAGAGGAATCTGGAAGGCATTATGCTGAGTAAAATTAGTCAGTTGCAAAAGGACAGATATTGTATAAGACCACTATCATAAAGACGAAAGAGAAGTTTTAAACACAGAAGAAAGCAGTTTTTAATAGTCACAAGGGTGGGGGTGGGGGAAGGGAGAGAGGTATTCACTAACTAGATAGTCAGCCAAGTGCCGTCGAGTTGGATCTGACCAGATAGTGACATGAACTATTTTAGGTGAAGGGAAGGACAACACAGAACATTGGAGAAGTCAGCACAACTGGACAGCACAGCCCTAAGTTAAGAAGTTTCCTAAGTATACCAAACACTTTGTGGGACAGAGTAGCAGGGGCAGGCATCTGGGGCCATTAGTTTCAGGGGATCTCTAGGTAAATTAGCATAACAAAGTTTATTAAGAAAATGTTTGGCATCTGTCATGGATTGAATTGTGTCCCCCCCAAAATGTGTGTGTTGATTTGACTTGGTTAGGATTTCCAACATGTTGCCCTTCCTCCCATGTGTTGTGAATCCTGCCTCTGTGATATTGATGATGGAGAATGGTTTGCAGTTGTGTGAGGCAGGACCCAAGCTACAAGCTTGTGCAATATAAGGGAGAGAAGTGAGCCGAGGAAGTCGGGAACCTCATACCACCAAGAGAGAAGCACCGAGAGCAGAGCACGTCCTTCGGACCTGAGGTTCCTGTGCCGAGATGCTCTCACTGAGTTTGGGCTTATCCTACCGGACTGTGATGGTTTCTCATACTGAATGGACTCGTAACTTGTTAATGGATTTGTGGCTTACCGGACTGTGTCAACAAAAGCTTCTCTTCACGAAACTTCTACTTGTTGTATTTTCTGTTGGAGCAGTACCAGGTGGCTAAGACAAAATTTGACTTTGGTGAGTGGTGCTTAGAGTCTTGAGAGATAGCATGCACCTAGCTAAGAAGTATCAATTTGTTGCAACCCCCATATAGCAAAGAAAATCAAAAGAGAAGACTGTGCTTTGCATTTCTTAAGCTGAAAGAACCGGAGAAAAGAATTCAAGCCTCGAGCTGTTTTATCGAAAGTTTTTTCAGAGAAAACATTAAATGACTCAGGAAGCATTAAAGAAGATGGAAGGGATATACAGTCATTACACCAGAAAGAGCTGGATGCTGTTAAACCGTTTCAACAGGTGTCATGTGATCATGAACTGATGGTACTGAAGGAAGTCAGGCCTGCACTGAAGACACTGATGACAAACAAGCCTCCAGAAATTGATGGAAAATCCACTGAGATACTTCAACAAACAAATGCAGCACTGGAAGTGCTCACTCATCTATGCCAAGAGATTTGGAGGACACCTTCCTGGCCAACTGACTGGAAGAGATCCATATTTATGTCCATTCCCAAGAAAGATGATCCAAGCCAATGCGGAGATTACCGAATAGTATCGTTAACATCACATGCAAATAAGATTTTACTAAAAATCACTCAAAAGCAACTACAACAGCATATTGACAGGAAACTGCCAGAAATTCAAGCTGGGTTCAGAAAAGGACGTGGAACCAGGGATATCATAATTGATGTCATATGAATCTTGGCTGAAAGCACAGAATATCTGAAAGATGTTTGCTTGCATTTTATAGACTATGCAAAGCATTTGACTGTGGGCATAATAACAAATTAAGGATAGCATTGCAGACAATGGCAATTCCAGACTACTTACTTATGCTCATGTGGAACCCGTATGTGAATCAAGAGGCAGTTATCTGAACAGATAAAGGGATGCTGCATGGTTTAAAGTCAGGAAAGGTGTGAGTCAATATTGTATCTTTCACAATACCTATTCAGTCTGTGTGCTAAGCAAATAATCCGAAAAGTTAGACAATATTAAAAAGAATAGGGCATCAGATTTGGAGGAAGACTCATTAACACCTGTGTTATGCAGATGACACAACCTTGTCTACTGAGAATGAAAAAGACTTGAAACGCCAACGAAGATCACAGCCTTTAGTGGATCATACCTCAACATAAAGAAAAGAGAAGTCCTCACTACTGGACCAATAACCAACGTCATCATAAACAGAGAAACCAATGAAGTCATCAAGGATTTCATTTTATTTGGATCCACAGTTAACACCCAGGGAAGTAATAGTCAAGAAATCAAAAGACACATTATGCTGGGCACATATGCTGCAAAAGACCTCTTCAAACGTGTTGAAAAGCAAAGATGCCGTCTTGAAGACTAAGATGTGCCTGACCCAAGCCATGGTATATTCAGTTCCATCATATGCATGCAAAGTCTGGACAGTGAATAAAGAAAACAGAAGAATTGATGTCTTTGAATTGTGGTGCTGGAGAAGAGTATCGCATACACCATGGACTGCTAAAAGAATGAAGAGACCTGTCTTGGAAGAAGTGTAACCAGATTGCATCTTAGAGAAAAGGATGGAGAGACGACATCACACATAATTTGGACACCAAGTCAGGAGAGATCAATCCCTGAAGAAGGATGTGACACTTGGTAAAGCAGAAGGTCAGCAAAAAAGAGGAAGACCCTCAGCATGATAGAGTCACAAAAGTGGGCTCCAGCATAATGATGATAGTGGGCTTGGTATAGAACCTGGTATTCTTTCACTCCATTACACAGGTCCTTTTGAGTCAGAACCAACTCAGCAGCATCTAGCAATGGCACTAGTATCAGCGTGAGACTGGAAGAACTAGGTGGTACCCAGCTACCATTGACGATTGCCCTGGCAAGGGACACAACAGAGTCCCCGACGCAACAGGAGAAAAGCAGGGTGCAGAAACCAAACTCTTGTAAAAAGACCAGACTTTCTGATCTGACAGACTGAAGGGTCCCCCCAAAACATGGCCCCTGGACGCCGTGTTAGCCCAGAGCTGAAACCATTTCAAAGGCACTGCTTCAAAGGCTACAAGACGTGAAATGACGCTGGTGAAGAGTGTGCTTCTTGGCTCACGCAGATACGTGGGACTCACTGGGCAGCTCCTGTGCAGAGGCAAGATAGAAGGTAGTAGGGATAGGAGCTGGTTGGATAGACAGGGAAACACGTGGTGGAGGGGGCAGGGTGCTATCGCAGTGTAGGAAGCACAACTAGGGTCATGTAAGAATGTGTGCTTAAGTTTTTGTATGACAAGCTGACGAACTGTAAACTTTCACTTAAAGCACAATAAAAAAATTGTTTTTAATTAACAAAAAAGAATCATAGCTTCAGAATTTACCGTGTCCTTTGAGGTCACTATGTGTCAGAATTTCAGTAATAGGTTATACCTGTAAATACAATCCCATCTGCCAATGGGATTTCCTTTGCTATGTAAAAACAGCCAGATCAGTGTAGGGTATGTTCTAAATGGAACGACTTCTGAGTTATAAGAACAGCAAATGAGACACAGAAGCAATCACAGAAGAATATAGATGCCATGTGAAAATTACCAAGGGTCTGAGTAACCCCGGAGCTAGAGAAGCTAAAGGAGACAAGGGTCCTTCACTTGAGCTGACACAGCAGGAGCCTTCTGCTACAGCTGTTGCCCTGAATTCAGACTTCTAGCCTCCTAAACTGTGAGAAAATAAATTACTGTTCTCTACAGCTCCCCACTTGTGATATTTCTGTTACCTCAGCACTAGCTAAGACAAGTATTTCTGACCAACACTTTCATAGACCAGTTTATCTATTCACGCAATAAGTCAGTTAATGCATACTTATTAAAATCCAACCTTGGGCCAGGCACTGTTGCAGAAACAGAAAAGCAAACAAATAGACAAAATAAGTACAGTTGTGGAAAGAAGCCAGGTGGACGTAACGGTAACTGGGAGTTAGTCATGCTAAGAGAGCAGGTAGTCAGGGTAGCCCAGGGTTGGCCTCTGAGGAGTAAGACTTGGGCTGAGTGCTGGAGATATAAAAGAGGTGACTGTGGGAGAGCTAGGGGAGTTTAAGCTTCCATCCAGGAAGGGGAAATAGCAATGTCACTGGCCTCAATGGGTCCTTCCTATGCCCCCTTAAGAATAAATGGTGCAAGCAAAGTAAGTGTAAAGACATTCATTTCTTGACCAAGATAAAAGACATCTGACAGTCAGCTCTCAAATAAATGTTCTCAAAGGAAGGGTGTAGTAACCAGGGTTTTTGTGTACTTAAAAGGAGAAGTTATACATGTGAACATAGATAATTAGGTCTGGCTGTGGCTGGTATGCATGCACTCTGGTCTTACATTATATATATATAATTTTGGTCTGTACAGTGGCAGTTGTTCCAAGATAGAAGGTGTGCTCACTAATACCATCCCAGGAAGGTCGTGTGTCAAAGGTGTGCCTACTAATGACACCCCAGGAAGGTCAAATGATCCTGAAAAATAACTTGTGGCCAAAATTGTTGCAAACCTATACATAAAAGCAAATCACAGGTTGGAGCTGAGACTCAGAAAGAACTTGTATCAAGTGTTGTTGTTACACCAGCCTCAGACTGCTCCCAGTGGCCAATCCCAGACAGGCAGCAGTTAGCTTCTCTACCACACTCCCACAGTTGGTAACCACCTGAGGGTGAGCGAGGGATCGCAGTGCGGACAGACTCCCTTTTGGTATTGGGGTGGTGGTGGTGGTTTTGCATACTGTACTAACATTATTACTTTTTCTTTCTTTCAGCTTCAATAAAAAAGGTTTGAAATTAGTCAGTGTTTCTTGCTGGAATGTGAAAAACAACTGAAAACATCTTGTTGATTAAATAATCTCTGAGACCCTCATCCCTGCTTCTGTCTTTTCTCCTTACTTGCAGCTACTTATTTTTTTCCCTTGAATAACCTCAAAGGATAAAATTTTCATCCCACTCCCCTCTTACCTTACTTTTGTGATTGGCTGCCCAGAGCTATGCTAACAAGAGACCTGACTGACTGCTGAATGCTCCGTCCTATAGTGAGTCCTGTGTGGGAACCAAAGAGCTCATGCCGATGAACTAAAACACCAGAGATGGATACGTCACCCCAATACACAGCCAGACTCAATTAGGAAGTGAAGACGCTGATCCCCATTTCTGTGCCAACTCTCAGCCTGGCCTCTTTTAAATATATGTTATTGCCCAGGAATTTAATAGATATGTGTAACTACACTTTTCTTACTTGTTGTAAAATTTGTCACAGCCCTTTGTTAGGGGAGACAGATTTTGGAGGAAGCTGACTTCTCTGTCTCCTTGTGTACTAGCTGGTACATAATAAAACCTCTTGCTTCTCATCTCACCCCAGTCTCAAAAATTGGCTGTTTACAGAGTGACCATATCGTGTGTGCACTTGATGTTTCTATGCTTCTGTGGGATGTTGTCCTACTGGCCTCTTACTAGAGGGCAGTAGAGAGGGTAGAGAGGAGGGGACAAGAGATTGTTAAGAGGATATGACATGTATGGAATGGAAAGGAGGAGTGTGCTGTCACCGGGCACAGAGAACAGAGGGAGCTGCAGATAGGTGGGCATACAAGTTTGAATTATATTCTAAACTTTCACTCAATCACAATTAAAAAAAAAATGAAAGAAAAAAGATAGGCTGTTTGTTGCAGGCAGCACAGATTCGTCTTAGGTTTGTGGTTGTGTAGAAGTCTCAGTCAGGGAAGGAACATGGTGTTCAGTAAGCAAAAGGCAGGCCAGCAAGATTGGAGCATCCAGAATGGAAGGGAAGAGTGGAGACTGGAACCGTTGCAGTGGATAGAAGGCTGCAGAGAATGGTGCCCCTATGCTTGTGTGAACTCCAAGACCCAGATTCATGACTGATACTATTTTGTCCAGTATCTTGGCAAAGATACGACCTCTGTGTTGGGAAGCCGTTGTTGGTTCAACCTCTGAAAGCTGCACAAGCCTAACTAAGACCTTCCACTGATGCTTCCTATCTACAAAGCAAGAGTTCAAGACAGGATGGCTGTAAACCCTCACACTGTCTAGTGACAGCTGTGTGGTGCTGCTCACCCAGGACACACACCACAGATTTCCAGGGCTCCAAATGCCGGGCTGCCAGCTTGTGTTAAGAGAGCCTGGAGCTTCACTACCCTTCCTCTGAGAGTGGAGACCTGCCAACCCGTTACTGAGAGACACTAACAACTTACTTGGCCAGTGAACAATGTCACAGCTGTGTCCAAGAGAAGACAGGCAGGAGAGAGTGGTGGCAGGCAGGAAGCCCACTCCCACACAATGAACCTCTTAAGAATTCTGACTGCACAGGGGTCTAAATTGAAACATCATTCTTGTTGAGTGGAGTGACTGCACTAAAGCAAGTTGGCAAAACATCAGACAGCAAGCAATAGGGCTGCCCGCGTAGAGAGGCTCCAGCTGCCTTCCTAAACGGGCCAGAGTGCCTCAAGTGTGCTGAAGCACCAAACTCGCTTCCACTACCACCAGTGGCTGCAATAACAAATCCTTTAAGCAATTAGACTGTGTTTCCAAGGCAGCAGTTTGCCCCTCTTGTTGCAGTTGTGTATCTGTCTCTTGTGATCCGAGCTGGATTTTAGAGCATCATCTCAGGCGGCGGAGGGAGCTGGAAGCCACGCCCTGGGCACTACCAGTGCTGCTTAGACTGAGCTCAGTGTCCATTCTGCTGACTGTTCTTTCTGCTGCCCTTGCTCAGAACACAGCGCTCCTGAAATCAGCAGACGCAGTCTTGCCGTCTGTACTTCCAGTGAGCACTCTGGTTGCACTTCTTTGAGAATAGATTTTTTTGTTCTTCTGGTAGTCCATAGCACATTCAATATTCTTCTCTAACACTACAGTTCAAAGGAATCAATTCTTCTTTTGTCTTCCTTATTCATTGTCCAGCTTTTGGATACATATGATACAACTGAAAATACCATGGCTTGGGTCAGGCACACCTTAGTCTTCAAGGTGACACCTTTACTTTTTAATACTATGAAGAGGTCCTTTGCAGCAGATTTCCCCAGTGCAATGCATCTTTGGATTTCTTGACTGCTGCTTCCATGGACACTGATTGTGAACCCAAGTAAAATGAAATCCTTGAGAACCTCAATCCTATTTCCATTCATGATAATGTTGCTTACTGGTCTAGTTGTGAGGATTTTTGTTTTCTTGATGTTGAAGTGCAGTCCATACTGAAGACTGTGGTCCTTGATCTTCATCAGTAAGTGTTTCAAATCTTTTTCACTTCCAACAAATAAGATGGTGTCCTCTGTGTAACGCAGGTTGTTAATGAATTGGCCTTCAATCCTGATGCCTCATTCTTCTTCATATAATCCAGCTTTTTGGATTGTATGTCTGTCACTGTACAGACAGAAAAGGTATGGTGAAGTGGTACACACCCTGATGCACACCTTTGCTGACTTTGAACCATGCAGTGTCCCTTTGTTCTGTTCTCATGACTGCCTCCTGATCCATATACAGATTCCTCATGAGCACAATTAAAGTGTTCCGGAACTCTCATTGTCCACACTGTTATCCATAATTTGTTACGATCCACAGAGTCTAATGCCTTTGCATAATCAATAAAACATAAGTAAACATCTTTCTGGTATTCTCTGCTTTCAGTCAAGATCTACCTGATATCAGCAATGATATCCCTGGTTCCGTATACTCTTCTGAATCTGGCCTGAATTTCTGGCAGTACCTTGTCAATATAGTGCTGTAGTTGCTTTTGAATGATCTTGAGCAAAATTTTGCTTGCCTATTATATTAGTGATATTGTTTAATATTTTCCTTATTTGGTTCTATCACCTTTCTTGGGAACAGGCATAAGTATGTATCTCTTGCAGTCGGTTGGCCAGGTAGCTGTCCTCCAAATTTCTTGGTATAGATGAATGAGCACTTCCAAAGCTGCATCCTTGCATTGAAACATCTCAGTTGATATTCCATCAGTTTCTGGAGTCACGTTTTTCGCCAATGCCTTCTATGCAGTTTCAACATGTTCTATCAGTACCATTAATTCCAATCACATGCTACCTCTTCACATAGTTGAACATCAACCAGTTCTTTTTGGTATAATGACTACGTATTTCTTCCACCTTCTTTTGAATTTTCCTGTGTCATTTAGTATTTTCCCTGTACAATCCTTCACTACTGCAACCCAAGGCTTGAATTTTTTTTTATGCTTTCAGCTAGAGTAATGAATGCAGTGTGTGTGGAAGACACACTCTGCATAATAATACTCTACTTTTTATTATGACACTCTGTGTGGTAGCAGTACCTTACTTTGTCTTCTGAGGACACTCTTTGAAATCTTCTGTTCAGCTCTTCGATGTCATTGTTTCTATCTTTTGATACAGCTACTTGACATTCAAGAGCTAGTTTTAGAGTCTCTTCGGCATAAATTTGATCTTTTCTTTCTTTCCTGTCTTTTTAATGACGTTTTACTTTCTTTGCGTCTGATGTTGTTCCATAATTTGTCTGGTCTATGGTCATTAGTGTTCAACACATCACTTCTGTTCTTGAGACAATCTCTAAACTCAGGTGGGATACACTCAACGTTGTACCTCGCTCTCGTGGACGCTTTCTTATTTTCCTCAGTTTTAATTTGAACTTGCATAGAGTTTGTGCTGCAGTCTGTACCTCATCTTGTTCTGACTGCTGATATTGAGCTTTCCTGTGATCTCTTTCTGCAGATGTAGTCAATTTTGATTGCTGTGTATTCCATCTGCCAAGGTCCATGTCTTTACAAGTTCTGACAGTTAAGTGAGTGAACTCATTCTAGAAAAAGTGCTGCATGCCTCATTATTGAATATCACCACAGTCACCTTTGAAGTACTCCCCTTGGGAATCCAGCACCTAGTCCACCTTTTGGAGCACTTTTGGAACTCTTTCTGGAAAGGCCATGAGAGCTGTCATTGTATTACCCCTGATACCCTGAATGTCATCAAAATGTCTTCTTTTCAGTATTTCTTTTACCTTCTGGTAAGGAAAAAAAGTCATTGGGAGCCATATCAGGTGAGTAGGGAGAGTGTTCCAGTACAGCTGTTTGTTTACTGACTAAAAACTTCCTCCCAGACAGCTGTACAGTTAAGTTCTTGTACTTGCCACTTTGCCTCTGTGCATAATGGCCATTCCAAAAAGAGCTGTCAAATTGCTTTGAAGGGTGGAGTAGGTGCTGGCATTGGTGCATAGCTTCCCAAGAGGAGTACTTTGAAGGTGACTGTAGTGATATTCAGCAATGAAGTATGTAGCACTTAAAAACAGCTAAGTTTGCAAACTTAATTGTCAGCCCTTGTAGTCACCATGTGTGTTGGTGAAAAAAGGTATTTGCAGTGATGTTTTTGTTGGAAAATTATATCATACAATCTCTAGCATTGTTTCTATGACCAAGGCCCTATTTTCGGACTACCAGTCCTTCTTTATTTCTATCTTTTGTATTCCAATCACTAGAAATTATCAGTGCATCCTAATTGCATGTTTGATCAATTTCGGAGAGCAGAAGCTGGTAAAAATCTTCAGTTTCTTCAACTTTGGCCTTAGCGGTTGGTGCATCAGTGTGAATAGTAGTGGTATTAACTAGACTTCCTTGTATGCATATGGATATTATTCTATCACTGACAGTACTGTACTTAAAGACAGATCTTGAAATGTTCTTTTTAACAATGAATACAACACTATTCCTCTTCAAGTTTTCATTCCTGGCATAATAGATCATATGATTGTCCAATTAAACATGGCCAATACCAGTCCTTTTCAGCTTACTAATGCCTAGGATATCAATGTTTATGAATTCCATTTCATTTTTGACAATTTCCAATTTTCCTAGATTCACGCCCCATACAATCCACATTCCAATTATTAATGGATTTTTGCAATGGTTTCTTCTCATTTTGAATCATGCCACATCAGCAAATGAAGGTCCTGAAAACTTGCCTCCATCCAAGTCATTAAGATTGACTCTACTCTGAGGAGGCAGCACTTTCCCAGTTGTTTTTTCAGGGCCTTCCAACCTAGCAGGCTCATCTCCCAGTACTGTATCAGACGATGTTCCTCTGCCATTTATAAGGTTTTTGCTGGCTAATTCTCTTCAGAAGTAGACTTCCAGGTTCTTCTTCCTCATGTGTTAGTCCAGAAGTTCATCTGAAACCTCTCTGCCACGGATTAGCTTGCTGGTGTCTGAATATCAGCGGCATAACTTCCGGCATCACAACAACACACCAGCCCCACAGTAGGACAAATTGATAGACACATGGGGGAACTTAACGAGCTAGTATTTTCCAAATGACCAATGCATGATGCTATAACAATATGCCTAAGTAAAAGATGAATTAAACGTGCAGTGAGTTGTAATTTAAGATAGTATGACAAGTTCACTGATACAATTTCAGGTTCTACATTGCAACTAACTTTTAAGAAATAACCATTTGAGTCACATCCTAGATGAACTCCAGAACATAAGAAATACATGGTGCCTGGCTACCACTGACCGTTCTGATTGGGATCGTAACAGAGGGTACTAGACAGAATGTGAGAAAAATTGTAGAGCAAAAAATCAAATTCACAAAAAAGACCACACTTAATGGTCAGACAGAGACTGGAGGAACTCCCAAGAGCATGGCCCTGAAACAAGCCTCGGAACTGGAAGTAGAGCCATTCCAGCCCAAACGTAGTCAGGCCCGTAAAATAAACAGTAATGTCAGAGATCAACTGTAAGAAATCAAAAGAGCAGTATTTGCCCCAAAGCAAACATGAGAAGACAGGAAGATGTAGAAAACCAAGGTGAAAGGAAACAGGAAGCTTAAGACAGAAAAGGGGAAAATGTTAACACAATGTGAGGAACGAAACCAATGTCATGGAACACTTTGTGTACAAACTATAAAATGGGAAACTAATTTGCTCTGTTAACTGTCATCTAATACTTAATAAAAATTTAAAAAACAAACAATACTCTGTAGAAGTGAGGATGGTAAAAATTCATCTTGATTGCTTTGGACACATCATCAGGAAAGACCAGCTCCTAGAAAAGGATATGTCATGGCTGGTAAAGAAAAAGGTCAGCATGAAAGAGGGAAACCCTTGGTGAGATGGATTAACAGAGCAGCCACAACAGTGTGCCCGAACATATCAGAGAGCGTGAAGAACTTAGTGTAGGACTGGGCTATATTTTGTCCTCTTATACATAAGGTTGTCACGAGTCTTGGCTAACTAGAGGGCAGCTAATAACAATAACATCCCCACCTATAATGCCTCCTGATCTCAGGAGCCTGAAGAAATGAAAGCTTGTTTCTCTTGCCAGAACTGTTAGAAAGAACAGTTCTCAAGCTTTTATAGAAATCTTTCATTCTCCATCAGTTGACATCTCAGTCACAATGTACACGGGATGAACCCAAAAACAATCTTAAGGAAAGTATGTTTAATAATGTTGTTTGTTATTCCTGTAAATTGTTTAATTATCCTAAGTAGTTAGAGAAAACAATACATGTTTTCATCTTCTGTAAGGGGTATTAATTAAAAAAAAAACTGCATCAAATTGTAATGTGGTATCAAAGAATGTTCATAATTTCCTGAAAAGACTATTAAAATACATCTTATTTTTCTAACTACCTATCTGTGTGAAGCTTGAATTTCTTCATGTATTTCAACCAAAATGACATACTGCAATAGATAGAATGTACGAGCAAAAGTGAGAACCCGGCTGCTATCTACTAAGCCAAACACCAGAGTTGCAAAAATACAGAACAATGCTATTCTTTTCATTAAATGTTTTTTTGTTATTTTAGATAAGTTATTGTTTATTACAATATATTATTTATCTTAATATGTAAACCCTTTATCTTCATTTTTAAAACAAGCTATTTTTAAAATTCTCAATTTTATTTCTATTATGGTAAATATTGATAGATCTAACTCACATAAACAAAGGTTCTTTGGAGCCCTGCTGATGAGTCTCACTTTTATAGCATTGCAATCAGAGAAAACGCATGGCGTTTATTCAGTGTTTTGGATTTTATTAAGGCTTGATTTGTGGCCTCAAATATGGTCTGTTATGGAGAATGATCCATGTGCATTAGAAAAGAATGTGTACTTACATGTATGTCTATGAGATCAAATTGGTTGATTGTGGCATTTAAATTTTATCTTTGTGGAGTTCCTAATTGTTCTGGCTTCCATCAAATGCGATGTGTCAAAATCTCCTACTAGTATTGTGGAACTATCTATTTCTATTTTCAGTGCTGTTAGAGCTTGTTTTATGTCTTTTGCAGCACTGTCATTGGGTGCATATATATTGATTGTGGCCATAACCTTTTGGTAGATTGACCTTTTAATTTTTATATAATGTCTTTCTTTATCTTTTATGGTGGATTTCACCTTAAAGTGTGTTTTATCAGAGATTAATATTTCCCCTCTTGAGGTTTTCTTCTTCTTTTTTGGCTATTATTTTCTTGAAATATTTTTTTCTCATCCTTTGACTTCTAGTTTTTTTATGTCTTTATGTTTAAGATATATCTCTTGTAGACAGTGTAATGCAGCATTTCAGCCATCGATGTTCAGTGTGATTGTCTGTCAGCCAAGCAGCCAAGTGCCGTCAAGTGGGATCCGACTACCTGTAGGTATGAGTTTATTGCTGTCATTTTGATGTGCTCTTTTTGTGTGTGTGGTGTTGATAGTTTCTTTGTTCTGCTTAGCTTTTTGTGCTGAGTTCTTTCTGTTTGTGGATTTTCTTTTCGTTTCTTTTGTTGATTGTTTGCTAAGTCTTTGTGGTGTTTCTTCTTTTTTATTTTGATGAGTAAGTTTGTTATCTTTCTTTGTGGTTACCTTGAAATTTACTAAGTTTAAAGTAGCCTTTTATTTCTTAATAATACCTTGATTTCCTGTCTATATGAAAGTTATATAACTACACCATTTATTTCCTCTAGTTTTGGCATTGTCATTTTCTTAAGCTGACGT
Source organism: Heterohyrax brucei (assembly GCA_028571685.1). Lineage (NCBI taxonomy): Eukaryota > Metazoa > Chordata > Mammalia > Hyracoidea > Procaviidae > Heterohyrax > Heterohyrax brucei. The sequence continues at coordinate 559,389 of CM053156.1, forward strand.
TTCAGTCAGCTATTACTGCTCTAACAGAAGTACTGTTGCGGAATCAAAAGCAAGTTTGTTCTGCCTGTCACTGCAGCCAGGCTCAGAGGAGGGGAAAAAGGTTCCAGTGTGCTTTATTAACAGACAAGCTTGTGAATCTGGGGAACAGTGAGATAGTTTCTCCAAGACTGTTCCACTTGTGTTACAATTCCAGTGGTTTTTATGGCTAGATTACAAAGGGATTTGTATCTGGAAAATGTCAAACCTTGTCACAGGTTAGAACAGACAGTTGCAAGATTCTCTTACATCTTACTGAATAACTAAATTCATTACCTCCCTGAAGGTTTGAAATAATTGGTAGTCGACAGCACTTGGCGTTGGTACCATGGAGACCAAGTAAAGGAATGTAAGTCTGTGGATCTGGTTGTGGCAAGGAATGGAATTTAGTTTAGCAGTCTAGCTGACCTTGATTAAGTCCCAGCTACTAACAATACCACAAGTGGATGGCTTTAAAAAGAGAAATTTTATTTTGTCATGATCTGGTAAGCTAAAAGCCCAAATTCAGAGTATTGTCTTCAGGTAAGTCTTTCTCTGCTGGCACCAGAGGAAAGTCTTTGTTGTCAGTCTTCCCCTGTACTGGAAGCTTCTGAGGCACAAGGACCCTAGTCCTTTCTAAAGGACACACTCAGCTCCTGGAGCTGCTTCTTGATGGTATGAGGTCCCCCAATCTCTCCGCTAGCTTCTTTCCTTTCTATCTCAAGAGACTGCTTCAAGGCACAAAGAAATCTTACACATTGAGTCCTGACCCATCAACAGAACTGCTGGCTATCCACCCTCATTAACATCACAGAAGCAGGATTTATAGCATGGAGGACATCAGAGCCTAGATAAACTGCTACCAATTTTTTTGGGACACAGTTCAGCTGGAATCTCAAGAGAAGGAAAACCAGTAGTGCGTGTGTGTGTACGTGTGTGTGTGTGTGTGTGTGTGTGTGTGTGTGTAATAAAAATAAATATAACCCATTGTCAGTGAGTCAATTTCAACTCATAGTGACCCTATTAGAGTAGAATTGCCCTGTGGGGTTTCCAAGAAGCAGCTGGTAGACTTGAACTGCTGACAGTTTGGTTAGCAGCTATAGCTCTTAACCATGACACCTTTCCAAAAATATATATATGTATGTGTATGTATGTATGTATGTATACATAAAAACAGCTCATGTGGTTATAGGGGCTGGAATGTCATAAGTGCATGCATCAGTAAAAAAGCTTCTGATTTACATACCTGCAGGAGCTGGTAAACCCAAGATCAGAAAGGCAGACCAATGAATCCTAAGATCAGCAGGTAAGCTGCTGGCTCAAATCCCAAGAACCAGAGGCGAGATGAACAGGAGCCAGCTGCATGATCCTAAGCAGGCAAAAGCTGGAACATCTGCTTATATTTGGATGTAAGCCACGTATCCAAGGAAAGTCCCTTTCAACTGCCTACTCACAGCAGATCCCATCATGGGGTGATCAATTATAAACACTGAGAAACATAGCCCAGCCAAGTTGACACATAATCTTAACCATAACAGTTATCATTTGCAGATCAGTGTCTCTGGTTTCCTGTTTTCAGCCTTTCAGATTTGTTTTATTGCTGTGGTTTCTTTATCTGAGTAGGTGTCTGATGTTCTGTATCCTAATTTCTGGTCGTTGTTTCATATAGTCGGTTCTCTTTCTAAAGGACTACCTTTAATACTTCTTGTCTGGTTTTTACAAACTCCTTTAATTTCTGTTTGCCTGGAAATGTAGTAATTTATCCATTGTATTTGAGTGACAGTTTTGTTGAAAAGATAATTCTTGTTTGGCCTTTTTTTTTCCCCCTTCCAAGGCTTTGTATATGTAATCTCATTACCTTCTTGAAGGATGGTTTCTGCTGAGTAATCAAAACTTAGTCTTATTAGTTCCCCTTTGTAGGTGACTTCCTTTCACCTGAGCTGTTCTCTGGATTCTTTGTCTTTGGTTTTGGCAAGTTTGGTTATCATATGTCTTTGTGATTATCTTTTGGGGTTTATCCTGTATAGAGTTTGTTGATCTCCTTAGATTAATATGTTTTCATCTTTTATGACATTAGGGAAATATTCTGCCAGCAAGTCATAGACAATTCTGTGTGTATGTATATGTTTTACCTCCTGTTCTAGAATTCCTGTCACACATAGATTTCTTTTTCTTGATAGTATCCCACATAATTTTGGAGCTTTCTTCATTTTGTTCATTATTTTTACTGCTTTTTTTCTCAAACACATTGGTGTCAAACGGTTTGCCCTCTATTTCACTTATTTAGCCTTCCATTGACTCTATTCTGTTCCTGTGCCATATTGAGATGTCTATTGAAGAAATTATGTTGTTAATCTTTTATATTTCTACTGGCTTTTTTTTCTTATTGTGATTAAGTGAAAGTAGTATACAATCCAAGTTCAATTTGTGTGCCCACCTATATCCAGTTCCCTCTGGCCTCCTTGCCCAGTGACAGCACACTCTTCCTTTCTGTTCTATACATGTCATATCCTGCTACCAATCTCCTGTCCTCTCCTCTTCACTGTCTGTGCTCCATTCTAGTAAGAGGTCAGTAGGACGGTGTCATGGTTGGAATTGTGTCCCCCCAAAAATGTGTGCAGCTACGTGGCTGGGATATGGTTCCCAGTATCCTGGGACTGTCCTCCATTGTGTGGTTTTGCTAACCTGTATGTAAAAGGATTAGGGTGGGGCTGTGAATTCCTGCTGTAGGGGGGAGTTTCCCTGGAGCATGGCCTGCCCCACCCTTAATGCTTTTAGCTTGCAAGGAATAAAAGGAAAAAGAGACAAAGGACAATTTGAGGACCTCGCTACCATCAAGCAAGCAGCACCGGGAGCAGAGCGCGTCCTTCAGACCAGAGGTTCTTGCGTGAGGACGCTCCCCGGACAAAGACTGATGCAATACCAGACTTTCCTCCAGAGCCGACAAGGGGAAAGTCTTTCCCTGGGGCGGACACCCTGAATATGGACTTGCAACCTACCGGACTGTGTAAGAATAAATCTTTCTTTGTTAAAGCCATCCACTCTGTGGTACTTCTGTTAGAGCAGCCTAGCTGACTAAAACAGGCCATGCTCCTGTGGTAAGTCCTGGGCCATCAGACCATCAACTGCAGTCTTTCAGTGGAGTTCTTGAGTCAATGAGTTTCTTCATGTCACCTCTGGGACCTGACATTGTGTGCCCCATCACAGCTGTCATTAGTAATGGCCAGGCACCATCTGGTTCTTCTGATCACATGTTGACACAGTCACCCGTACTCGTGGGTCCTTCTGTCTTCTGGGTTCTTTTTCCCTTACGTCTTTGTTGTCTTTGATGATTATCGGATCCAGCTGAGTTGGGATCATTTGATGTACCTCAGGTGGCAGCTTACTAGCTTTTAAGACTCCAGATACCACCCACCAATACGGAGTGCAGAAGACTCTCTTAGCAACAGGCTAGTTATGCCAGTTGGCCTCGATGTTCCCTGAGAGCGTGGTCCCTGGACTCCTGCCCCTGCTGCCCTATCCTTGTGATATTAGGCTAAGATTAGAAGAGTTTTCAGTTTATGCTGAGGTCCAGTTACGTTGATCTTCTTTCTAGTGTGTGCTGTCACTGATTTCACTCAATGAAATTTCTATCAGATACCTAACCTATACCCAACTTTCGCCCTCCATCCCTCCCTCCCTTCCCTTGCAGCCATCAAAGAGTCTTTTCTTCTGTACACAAGTCTATTTTTAAGTCTTTATAGTAGGGGTCTCATACAATATTTGTCCTTGTGATGCTAGCTTTTAGCACTCAACATAGTGTCTTCCAGTTGAAACCAGGTTATGAGATGCACCCTGAAATCATCATTGTGCTTTATCTTTGCACAGTGTTCCACTGAGTTTATGTACTGTAGTTTGTTTATCTGCTCATCTGTTGTTGGGCACCTGGGTTGGTTCCATCTTCTGCTATTGTGGAATGTGCAACAATAAACATTTGTGTGCATGTATCTGTTCATGTGATGCATGTGTCTGTTCATGTGATGCATGTATCTGTTCATGTGATGCATGTGTCTGTTCCTGTGACTGATCTTGCTTCTGTAGGATATATTCCAAGCAGTGGGATTACCGGATCAATTGTATATCAATTTCCAGCTTTTTAAGGCAGCACCAAATCGCTTTCCAAAGAGGTTGTACTATTTGGCAATCCCACCAACAGTGTAGGAGAATTCCAGTTTCTCCCCAGCCTCTCTAGCATTTGTTGCTTTGTGTTTTTTGAATCATGGCCAACCTTGTTGGAGTGAAGTCATATCTCACTGTAGACTTGGATTTCTTTAATAGCTAATGATCATGTGAATTTCTCATGTGTCTTTTGGCTGCCTGGATGTCTTTAGTGAAGTGTCTGCCTACCTCCTTTGCCCATCTCTTAACTGAATTATTTACTTTTTTCTTATTGATATTTTGCAGTACCTTGTAGATTATGGGGGTCAGTTCTACCCTGGCCCCTAAGGTCGCCATGAGTCGGATCCGACTCAACGGCACTTGGCTTGGCTGTAGATTATGGAGATCAGAAGTTGATCTGACATATAGCTGCCAAATTTTTTTCCCTTTTTGTAGATGGTCTCTTAATTCTTTTGATAAAGTCTTTGGATGAGCAAAAGTGTTTGATTCTCAGTAGTTCCCATTTATCTATTTTCTCTTCCATTGATGATGCTTTGTTTGTCAGATATTGAAGTCTGTCAATGTTGTGTATTAAACATTCCGTTGTTGACCGTATTTTTTCTTGCATGATCTTTACATTTTAGGTTTGATATTTAGATCTTTTACCCAACTTGAGTTGGTTTTTGTATAAGGTGTGAGATATGGATCTTGTTTCAGTTTTTTGCAGATGGATAACCATTTGTTAAAGAAACTGTTTTTACCACAGTTTAGAGTCTTAGGGCCTTTGTCAAGTATCAACTATTTATAGGAGGATGGTGGTATCTCTGGGGCCTCAGCTCTGTTCCATTGGTCTACACGTCTCTTTTCATAACAGTACCAGGCTGTTTTGACTGCTGTAGCAGTGTAATAGGTTCTAAGGTCATGTAGTATGAGGCCTCTCACTGTCTTCCTCTTCTTCAGTAGTGCTTTGCTTATCCAGGATTTCTTCTCTTTCCAAACAAAGCTGGTGCTTTGTTTCTCCATCTCATTAAAAAATGTGACTGGAATTTGTATTGGGATTGCATTACATATGTAGATTGCTTTGGGTAAAATAGACATTTTCACAATGTTAAGTCTTCCTATCCACAAGCAGGGTAGGTTTCTCCATTTCTCTTAGTTTGTAGCAGTAAGGTCTTGTAGTTCTCTTTGTATAGGTGTCTTATTTCTCTAGTTAGATCTGTTCCTAGGTATTTTATCTTCTTGGGGGCTATAGTGAGTGGTATTGATTTGGTGATTTCTTCTTTGATGATCTCTTCGTTGGTATAAAGGAATTCTACTGATTTACTTATATTTATTTTACAACCTGATACTTCACTGAACTCTTCTATTAGTTTGACTAGTTTATTTATGAATTCTTTAGGATTCTCTGTATATATGATCGTATCGCCTGCAAATAGGGATATTTTTACTTCTTTGCTGATGCAGATGCCCTTTATTTCTTTGTCTTGTCTAATTCAGAGGGCAGTACTACTCTGGCCTCTGGGTCACCATGAGTCAGATCTGACTCGAAGGCACTTGGCTTGGCTGGCTTGTCTAAGTGCTGTGGCCAGAACTTCTAGTGCAATATTGAAAAGAAGTGGTAATGAAACTGCCTGGATTCTCTAAGAGATTGGGCAGAGAGTGGGCATTCTTATCTAAGAGTGTAGGCATTCTTTTCCAGTTCGCATTCTCAATGGGAATTCTTTCAGTCTCTCTCCATTCAGGATGATGTAGGTGGCTGGCTTTGTGTAGATGTCTCTCACTGAGCTGAGGAATTTTCCTTCTATTCCTATTTTACTGAGAGTTTTTAGCGTGAGTGGGTGTCGGACTTTATCAAATGCTTTTTCTGCATCAATTGACAAAATCAGGTGATTCTTATCTTTTGTGTTATTTATGTGGTTGATCACATTAATTGTTTTTCTGATGTTGACCAGCCTTACGTCCCAGGTATGAATCCAACGTGGTAATGATGAATTATGTTTTTGATATGTTGTTGAATTCTACTGGCAAGGATTTTGTTGAAGATTTTGCATCTACGTTCATGAGTGATGTTGGTCTGCAGTTCTTTGTGGGATCTTTCCCTGGCTTTGGTATCAGGGTTATGCTGGCTTCGTAGAATGAATCTAGGAGTATTCCATCCCTTTCTGTGCTGCGAAATAGACTCAGTAGTTAACTCCAATGAGTTAACTCTTCTCTAAAAGCTTGGCAGAATTCTGTGGCAAAGCCATCTGGGCCTCTACTGGCTATTTTTCATATAGTTTCTAATTACCTATTTGTTTTGTCAGTTTTTCCTTGTAGTGTTTCTCTGAATTCTTCTATTGCTTTGTGTTTTTCTTGGTTTTGCCTGTGTTTTCCTTGACCTCTTTGTCAATCTCTTAGAGAATCCAGACAGTTTCACTACCACTTCTTCCTCCAGAAGGTTTTCTGATTTTTTATCATGGTGACTTACTGGAGCCATCTTGTCCTTCTTTATGTGATTTGATATTGTCTGTTTTATTCAAGGCATTAGGTATCACTACACTCATTTATCATTTCTTTTTTTTTCTCCTGCCTCATTTTTTTGTATTGTTTTGCCATATCTGAGTAGGTGGGGTATGCATGCTACTGTGATTGCTAGTCTGGGTGCACTGGAGCTCTCACCTCTTTTCGGTGGGCAATGAGAAACAGCTGGGTGTGTGAGTGCTGTTCTGTGTTCACTGGTTTTGTATGGAGGCTGAGGATGTTGCTGGCATAGCTGGTGAGGTCTAGTTACCTCGTGTGGGTGCAAGGAGTGTTCTCACTGTTCTCTGGGTTAGGTGCTATGTCTAAGCAGTGCATGTTGCCAGGTGGTTGGTGCTCAGGTCACCAGTCATTGAATGAGTGGTCACCATTCACTGATGATCCCAGGAGCCAAGGCTGCATGAGAGTTGTTGCAGCAGGAAAAAGACTCGCGTTGTGGGGGAGGAGGGAGAGGTGTAGAGGTGGGGCTTCCCACAACACAGGCAAGAGTGTAAGGCTGGTCTTCCAGCACAGGTGGCTGGAGGGAATAGGAAACATTACTGTCCCATTGGCCTGCAATGTGGGTGGCTGGTTGTAGGAGAAGGTGCTACTGAATTTCAGGCCCCAGCACAGTTGTGTGGGTGGAAGTGAAGGTGCTGTCTGTCACTGGGCTCCCAGCACCAGCAACCAGGAAGAGAAGCAGACATCATTGGTCTGAAGACCCCAGCTTGGGTGACTGGGCTTAGGAGTGGGTACTGTTAGTCCTGTGTGGGTGGGTGGGCAGAAAAGGGGATGTTGCCTATTCACTCACCCCTAGAGCAAGCATCTGGGAAGAAAGGCAGGTGTTGCCAGCCCACAGGTCCCCAGTACAAGTAGCTGAGTGAAGGAGTGAGAGCTGCCAGCCTGTGAGCCCTGGCTCAGGGAATGGGGAATCATGGCAGGTCCTTAGGCCTCCAGTATGGGGGCTGTAGGTAGTGTGGTGAGTGAGATCAGTGCACCTAGCGTCTGCAGGATGGGAGCACTACTGCCTGGCTCTAGACATGGGTACAAAGTTGTTTCTGCTTGACTGCACCAGGTGATGGGGACTTTAGCTGGAAGTGCTGCTCGGTTTGTCTCAGTATGGCCATGCTGTGCAATTTTGACTGGCAGGATGCCAGTAGCCTGTAATACTCCATGTTTACTGTTTTTGTACAGGCTTTCCTTCTACTTGGCACTCAGTTCAATTTTTCATCCTGACCTGTGATGCTGATGGTTCTAAAGTTCTCATCTGTGATGGTTAAGATTGTATGTCACCTTGGTTGGGCCATGATTCACAGTGTTTATATGTGATCACTTCCATGTTGGGATCTGCTGTGAGTAGCCAGTCAGATGAAAGGGAGTTTTCTTGAGTATGTGGTCTACATCCAAACATAAGCCAATATTCTGACTTTTGCCTGCTCTGGATCCTGCAGCTGGTTCCTATTCATCTGACCTCTGTTTTATGGAACTTGGGCTGGTAGCTTACCTGCTGATCTTGGAGTGTGTTGATTTTCACAGACTGTGAGGAAGAGTTCTGCTCTGACCTGCCAATCCTAGATTTGCTACTGTGCAGCTACATGAATCAGAAGAAGCCTCTATCTTGACTTGGGATGTTCTAGCTTCTACAATCCTGTGTGCAGTTTCCTTGATATATATGTCTCTAAATATATTTATGCGTTTTACTGATTTTGTTTCTCTAGAGAATCCAGCCTAAGACATCATTTGTATTCAGTTCTCTTGTTTTGGGAGTCTCTGTTGTAAGGTAGGTATCATCAGATATCCAACTATACCACTGTCTTGGACTACTTCCTCTAAATGTGCTTTTACTGACTGGGTTAAGAGTGGGATGACATCCCAGTGACCCAAGAGGCTCTGGAGAACATTCGGCTGCTGTAAGTCTGTGAAGAACTGCAGGGCATGAAGAAGACTGTGTCAAGTTGTAAAAGCAAGAGAAAAGTGAAATAACCAGTCAGCATCATTTTGATCACAGCAAAATGCTGGGACACATCAATTCATGGTCTCAGGCTAGCAGGAAAGAAAGTAGGGATTAGAAAAGGTCAGCTTGGGGCTACTAGGAACAAATCCAACAAGACGAACCTGCATTTTTAGGCTTTTTGACCAGGCAGATGGGGAGTATATTGTACCCAGGGTATGTCCAAACTTCTCCTAGAGCTTCCTAGCTCGTTTTCTCCTTTCTGCCATTGCCCTTGCTGCAGTTAAGGTCACTGCATTATTTTCGTCAAAGCACCGTCTTTAAATCATCTCATGTGTTTATTTTCTTGTTTATTGACTATCACTCCCCCTTCTGCCCATTTACACTGCAGCTATTTTGTTCATTACTGTATCTCCAGCACTTAGGTACTCAGAAGGTAATAGGAGCACAATGAATATTTGCTGAATGAACCAATGTGCGAACGAATGAGAATCTAGATTTCAGCAAGGCTTCTGACCAATTCTTATGAACAAGATGGGGAAAGAGACATAGAGGATAGCTGTCACGGATTAAATTTGTGTCCCTTCAAAAGTGCGTATAGTAATTTGTCTAGGCCGTGACACCTGGTATTTGGGTATCTTTGTTTGCATACCAAGTATGTTGTTCGGAGTGAGAGTGATGGCTCTGCTTCCTTCTGAGTTGGGCACACCGCACTTAGGTTCCTGGGCCTAGTTTAGCAGAGACTGATGCCCCTTTTCAAAGGATGCATATCCGGAGAAGAGTGACTGGTTGGAGAACAAGACAAGAGCTGACTTGATGGAGGCAGTGGTTGGCACAAGTGGTTTGGGCAGACAGGAAAACTGAGACACTTGTGAAAGAGGGAATAGACTTATTTCCTGTGGTCCCAAGATACCAAATTAGGACCAGAAATGAAGTTACAGGTGTGGTTTTGGCTAATGGCAAGTGACATGTTCCTTATCATTGGCACTGGTCAACCTGGGACTAAGAGACCTCAGACGAGTGCGAGTTTACATTACCTAGGGGTGTCAAAGCATGGAACAATCCTGGCCAGAGATAAATAGAGGGAATCCTTGCACCGAAGAAGGTTCCTCCAGAACCTGTGGAGATTCTCTGCAGTACAAATTAAGCTCAGTCCCACAACAGCTGGCAGTGTTCCCAAGGACATCGCCTTGAACTGGACCATACCACAGCTGGTACTCTAGGCGTCTCAGGAGATGTGGCTCCCACTTTGCTTGACTACTCCGCAGCCTGTTTCTCACTAGAGGCATGGCATGGGCAGGGAAAAATATTTATGACCCTTTCATGTTTTTTATTTTCTACTTGACACTGTAGGTACGTCAGATGGGGAACAGAAAACATTCAGAAATCATACCTCTCTCTCTTACCCTTTCTTCTCTTTTTCCACCCCTGTTTTCACCGTTTCCTCCTTTGTTTTATTGGCTTACTCATTTTAATAAACCACTGTTCTAAAAAGAACAATTCTCAGTCCAAGAAAGTGAGGCCTTTTCAAACATTGATTTAAATAATTCCAGTCAGAATATTTTCTAGATTAATTAATTATTCTGAGGATCCGAATCGACGGCACTTGGCTTGGCTGGCTTTTGGAGAGGAGGAAGAGAAAATGTCTGTGACTGCTTAGAGTGAGGTGATTTGTGAGCAGAAAGTAAAACTATTTTTTTCAGTTTGCAGTTGAGATGTCAAATGCTTAGGAATCCAGCTGTTTTAGTCTCTTAGTGCTGCTATGAGAGAAATATCATCAGTGAGTGGCTTTAATGAACAGAAATTTATTCTCACAATTTAGTAAGTTAGCAGTCAAATGCAAGATGCTGGCTGTAGGGGAGGGCTCGTCCTTTTTGCTCTGGGGGAAGGTCCCAGTCTCTTTTTAGCCTCAGTTCCTTGGTGATTTTCACATGTTGTGTGTTGTCGTCACTGTTAGTTCTTGTGTCTTTGTGCTTAATCTGTTCTGTTTATATATCAAATGTGATCAGTCATACTGACGTAGTTTAGTTAACAAAACAGGGAATGTCTTATTCCAAAATGGGATTATATTGGCAGGTATAGGACTTTAGGATTTATAACATATGTTTTGGGAGGGCACAAATCAATTCAAAACATCAGTTCTAGGCACTTGGGGCTTGACAGCCCAGAGCCCTGTGGACTTCGATAACAAAGCTGAAAGGCTTTGGGGAAGGTGTGATAGCGATGTCCCAGAGTGCTGGGGTGTATTTCTGTGCTATTTACTCATACGCTTCCTAAATCAGAAGATCTGTGTATCCTCAGTCAATTTCATCTCTAGCAGAGAACTATAAGAGCGTCTTCATTAGAGGGCTGCTGTGAAGCTGCACAAGACACAGGGTAGACAGTGCCCAGTCCAAAGTTAAGTGCTGAATGAATGTTGGTTATTCTCATGTAAAAACAAAACAAAACAGCAAATCTGCTGACATTGAGTTGATTCCAACTCATAGCAACCCTGTAGGACAGAGTAGAACTGCCCATGGGTTTCCAAGGAGTGACTGTGGATTTGAACTGAGAAAATTTTGGTTAGGATGAGCTCTTAACCTTTTTGCTACCAGGGCTCCATTTCTTTTGTAACAAAGGTCATTTTAAGAGTTGCATTGACCACCAGTAGTGGGAGTTCTGGCCCAGTTTGTGCCTGAGTATTCTAGGGATAAAGGCCTCGGGTTTCACCAAAATTAGTGATAGTGAAGAGGAGTAGAAGAAAACTTAGGTAGCAGTCGTGCTGGGAATAAATGTAGGCGTGACCCAGGGCATTTGCAGAACCAGCTGGCAGTGACTGAGGGGTTAATAATAAAGACACCTCCAGAGACAACCGGCAGCCTGACAGAAGGGCCCTTGTCTCTGGAGACTGGTCTGTTCAGTTCTATGCATGCTGCAAATGGCTAACATGCTTGGCTGCTAACTAAAGGTTGCAGGCACAAGTGCACGCAGAATACCTTGGAAAAAAAACCTGACAATTTTCTTCTGAAAAATCAGACATTAAAAATCCAGGGAAGCGCAGTTTCACTCTGACGCACATACAGTCACCCAGAGTTAGAATCAATTCAGGGGCAATTGACTTTTACTGCCCCACTCCTCACACCCTGTGAGTAGGTATTCTCAGCGAAGTCCTCTAAAGAACACAAGTTTTTAATGGTTTAAATCTACAGATTTGATTTGAAACACGTGTTCCCTGTTAAATATCTTTATGCATGATTGAGTGCTACAAGCTTACGGCAGAAGGATCACACGACTATCAGGTAGGTGGTCCTAACACTGAACTTGGGAGCCAGTGTGAGCTGAGTGAGGAACCCTGGTAGTACAGTGGTTAAGCACTTTGCCATCAACTGAAATGTCAGCAATTTGAGCCTACCAACTGCTCCACGGGAGAAACATGTGACAATCAGCTTCTGTAAAAATTGCAGCCTTGAAAACCCTAACGGGCCGTCCTACTCTGTCCTGTAGGGTTTATATGAGTCTGCATAGACTGGATGGCATATGACAACAGTAATAAACAGAGGGATGCATACCTTTTATGAATACAGTCTTCAGTATGGAAAACAAAAATCCTCACAACTGGGCCGGTAAGCAACATTGTGATAAACAGAGAAAACACTGAAGTTGTCAAGGACTTCAGCTTGGATCCACAATCAATACCCACGCAAGCAGCAGTCAAGAAATCAAACATTGTATTACACTGGGCAAATCAGCTGCAAAAGACCTCGTTAAAATGTTAAAAAGCGAAGATATCACCTTGAGGACTAAAGTCTCCCTGACCTAAGCCGTGGCATTTTCAATCGCCTCGTATACATGTGAAAATGGACACTGAATAAGGAAGACTGAGGAAGAATTGATGCCTTTACATGACGGTGTTGGCAAAGAGTATCAAATATACCATAGACAGTTAGGAAAATGAGTAAGTCTGTTTTGGAAAAAGTACAGCCAGAATGCTTCTTAAAAGCGAGCGTGGTGAGAATTTGTCTCACTTACTTAGGCCATGTTACCAGGAGGGCCAAGTCCCCGGAGAAGGACATCATGCCTGGTAAAGACGAGGGTCACTGAAAAAGAGGAAGACCCTCAACGAGTTGGACTGACAAAGTAGGTCCAAATGTAACAGTGGGCTCAAACATAGTCATGACTGTGAAAACGGTACCAGACTGGGCAGTGTTCTGTTCTGTTGGCACGCAGGGTGTCTGTGGGTTGGAACCAGCTGGAAGGCACCTAACAACAAAAACAACGTAAGTGAGCACTCCAGTTCGTTTACTTTCTCCCCCTAAAACGCATCCTTCTTTTCTCAGCTCTGGGACGCAGGGGCTGGAACTACAGGGCACACTTGGAGGCAGGAGAGGGAAAGCAACAGCAAGAGAGGGAAGGACTTTTTCTTTCAGCCCTCTATCACCATGCAACCAATTCCCTATGTTAAATTCTCTCTCTTGAAATAATTGTTTTCCTGACTGGACCCCAACCGCAGTATTTAACTCGTAAATAGAAGTGGTTTACACCAAGTTACCTCTTTGAAGGTCAGTGGGAGGTACTGGCTATGTGGAGGATTATGGAAGTGGTGGCAGGAAGTAATTAAGAGGTTCAGATGGGGTGACATGCAAGTAGACAAACTTTCTTAAGGGTTTTCAGTTTTGTCCAGAGGTCGGGTGAGCAAGTGGTTCAAGAGCCCTAGTGAGAGTGCGTCTTAGTCCGGATTCTCTAGAGAAGCAAAACTAGTGAAGATGTCAGCGTGGGGAAATCTACTTCAAGGAGATGGTGAGTGAATGGCTAATGTAACTGGGGGCTGGCAAGTCTCAAATCTATGTGGCAGGCAACAGGGTGGAAACTTCTGCTGGCTTACCTGCTTGCAGAGGCTGATGAAACCAGCATCTGCGGGTCAGCCTGCAGGCTGGAAGCCTCTTCTGTCTCTCGGCCCTGTAGAGGTTATAGAATCTAAAATGTGCCAGTCAGGTAGCAGGCCAGAGACTTCTTCAGGCTTATATGTCAAGAACCAGGGACCTAGTGACAAGAAGAGTGCAGGGTCAAGAGAGAGAGCAAGCTTTGCCAGAACATCACTTACATACTGGAGGCAGGCCGCACCTCCAAGGAAATTCACCTTTCAACTGGCTGGCTGCTCTTACCAATCACAAGACGTCAAGTGATTAAACAGTGTTTGCCAAACCACTGAGAATCATGGCCTAGCCAAGTCCACACATAAAATTGCCCATCATAGGGTGCCAGGAAGAGTTTTAAAGACTGATAAAAACCTCCTTCTCTGAATTCATTCATGTTTTCCACGTGATACTAAAGATGAGACTAAGAACAAGAAGAAATGGAAGAAACTGAGGTGTTCTCTCAAAAGCCTTTCCTTATTTTCTTTTTCATGCCTAACCTAGAAAAGTAAAATACTACAGGACTTTCTAGCTCAAGATCACCTTTAGAAGAAAATAAACCTTGAGAAAAGGAGAGGAAGAACAAGTAACCAGGTTTGACAAGCTCTCTTGGGGAGGTTGAAAGGGAGGGGAGGAGCACGGGAGCAGGGCTGAGCAAGTGCCAGTCTGGAGAGACCGGGCACAGATCCTCAGAAGAGGGTAGGCACAGGAACCGGAGGAGATCTGACCTGAATGCTTGGGAGGAAGGGTCTCAGAACAAAGGTCTTTTGAAGTTTTGCTCTGATGTTAGACTCCTCCAGGAGACAAGGTATAAAATAATGGCTATCACATATTTTCTGTGAGTCTCAATCTGAAATGATTCTCCATTTGCGCTAGTCAGTAAATGGTTCTGGGGAAAGTGGCCTCAGCCCTTCTGGACTCTGTGCTAGGTGCCAGCAAAGCAATTTGATTAACCAGGTTCATTCAAGGCAATTGTCATTTGGGTGGTTCAGAGAGGTCCTTCTCTTATAGTACATTTTCTTGCTTACTCTTGAGGAGCTTTCTGAAACAGAATCATACTAAGGAGAGTTAATAGCACTAAGTTTTAGTGCTGGGGATCCTCTGCCTAGAGAGTGAGAGAGTCTGGGACTTGAGGAGCTAACAGAGGTTAGCCGTGCTGCTTCATGGAACTCCCCTCAGCAGGACCAGAAATGCTCCCATGCCCATGGGAAAGGCCTACTAATTGCAGTCAGTTAGGGGAATCGATTACCATTTAGGCCTAACTGCCAAAAGCACAGTAATGAGTCTGCCTATCATTATGTATTTGTCAGATGAAGTTGGCTGTAAGCTTTACTTAATTGCAACAATAAATTCTGTCCTGTCTCAAGCTTTTCAAACTTAGCCATGGGCTCCTTTGTTTGTCACCCTGTAGTTGTCACCCAACCCCAGGAGGGCCCTGTGTGAGGAACATGCTGTCCATGGAGCCTCTCCTGCACTTTCTTTCTTCTCCCTCTTCTCTTCCTATTACAGATTAAAGTTTGTACCCTCCAAATACGAGGGTACACAATCCTACAAATGCGACTGTGACTCTTTTTGGGAATAAGGTTTTCTTTGTTATTCTAACGAGACCACATGCGTTCAGGATGTTGTATCCTGTCCTAGACCTAATTACCTCTGAGTTTTAAATAAATAACAGGTCAGACACAGAAGCAGAAAGTAGGGGAGAGGAGATACCACATCAAGCTCTTCAAGAAAACAAGGAAAGCTGGTTACTAAAGCTCAAAGAGCCAACCGAGAACCTTGCCTTATAGTCAATATCCTGAATTTGCACTTCTATTTCTTAAACTGTGAGAGAATAAATCTGTATTCTTTAAAGCCATGTGTGGTATTGCAGTTACAGTAGCACTGGGAAACAAAGACATTCCCCTTTTCCATATGTGGATTCTCACAGAGCTTCTCCTTGGGTTTCTAGAGTTTGGGGTCCCTTTGGCATGAGAAAGGTCCGCGGGCAGCATGAACGGATTGCACTGGACTACTGAGTGAAGGGTTGGCAATTTGAACGTGCCCAGTGGTGCCTCCCTCCACTCCCCACGCATCTGTCAGTTTTCAGTGCTGTGTGGGCTTCACGCGGATGTGACTCTGGAAGCTGTACCACTCGTGGTAGATAAGTGTCAGCTGAGGAATCAAGTCAACTTAAATCTGTGGAAAGAGACAATGAAACAGCTCAGTATCATCAGTTAGAACAAGGCTAGGGGCCAAGTGCAGGACAGTCACATTTTTTTTCACATACTAATTCCAGTTGAACCTGAAAAAGATTAGAACAAGTCCATAAGAGCCAAAGTGTGACCTTGAGTATATCACAACTGCATTTAGATACCATCTCATGAATAGGCTTGACACATTGAACACTAATGACCTAAGACCAGACTAGTTGTGAACACTACATGTGAAGAAAGTTAGAGGTCATTAAGAAGACAGGAAAGGAAGAAAAGACCAAATTGGATGTCAGAAGAGACTCTGAAACTTGCTCTTGAAAGTTAAGTAGCTAAAACAACAGAGGAATGATGAAATAAAATAACTGAATAGAAGATTTCAAAGGGTAGCTTGAGAAGACATAATAAAGTATTATAAGGAAATGTGTGAAGAGCTGGAGATAGAAAACCAAAAGGAAAGGACATGCTTGACGTTTTTCAAGTTGAAAGAACTGAATGAAGACTTTAAGCCTCTAGTTGCAAGACTGGAGTACCCTGTGGGCAGAATACTGACTCATGCAGGAAGCATCAAAAGAAGATGGAGGGGACACAAAGTCGCTATTCCAGAAAGAATTGGTGGATGTTCAGACATTTGAGGAGGCAGCACATGATCAAGAACAAAGGATACTGAAAGAATTCCAAGCTCCATGGATGACATGGGTGAAAAACAAGCTTGTCTTAGTTATCTAGTGCTGCTGTAACAGAAGTACCACAAGAGGATGATTTTCAAAAGAGAAATTTTATTTTGTCACAGTCGAGTAGGCTAAAAGTCCAAATGCAGGGTGTCAGTTCCAGGGGAAGGCTTCCTTTGCTGCCCCTGAAGGAAGGTCCTTGTCATCAGTCTTCCCCTGGAATGGAAGCATCTGAGGCACAGGGATCCCAGTCCTTTCCAAAGGATGTGCTCAGCTTCGGCCATAGCTCCTTGGTGGTATGAGGCCCCCAATATCTCTGCTAGCTTCTTTCTTTTATCGCAAGAGACTGCCTCAAGGCACAAAACAGTATTCCACACTAAGCCCTGTCCCACTAGCCCAACCGCCACACATCCTCCCTTATCAGCATCGTGGGCACAGAATTTACAAAATGGAAGAGCACGACACAACACTAGAAATCACGGCAGTAGCTAAACTGCTACACAGATTTTGTTAAGAAACACAATTCAATCCATGACAGAGGCTCCAAGAACTGACAAAACATCAGCTGAGACATTTCAACAGATGGATGCAATACTGGAAGGAATTACTCGCTTATGCCAAGAAATTTAGATGAACAGCTACCTAGCCAACCAGCTGGAAGGGACCCGCATTTGTGCCTATTCCCAAGAAAGGTCATTCAACTGAATGCATAAATTATCAAGTGTCAAACATAAGTAAAACTGGGCTGAAGATCATTCAAAAACATTTGCAGCAGTACACTGACGGGCAGCTGCCAGAAATCCAAGGCAGATTCAGAAGACACGAAACAGAAGATATCACTGTTGATGTCAGATGGAGCTTGGCTGAAAGTGGGAATAGTGGAAAGATTTTTACCTGTGTTTCATAGACTATGCAAAGGCATGCAATGCTGTGAATCATAACAAATTACGGGTAACATCATGGACAACGGGAATCCCTGAACACTTATGCTCATGAGGAATCTGTACATGGATCAAGAGGCACTTGTGGCAAAATAACAAGGGGACACTGCATGGTTTCAAGTCAGGAAAGGTGTGTGTCAGGGTTGTATCCTTTCACAATACCTTTTAAATTAGTATGCTGGCAAAATAATCTGAGAACCTGGACTATATGGAGCATAATGAGGCATCGGTGTTGGAGGAAGACTCATTAACAACAAGTGTTATGCAGATGATGTAATCTTGCTTGCTGGAAGTGAAGAGGAATTGTAGCACTCACTGGTGAAGATCAAGGACCACAGCCTTTAGAAAGGATTACCCTCAACATAAAGAAAACAAGAATCCTCACAATTAAATCAATAAGCAACATCATGATAAACAGAGAAAGACCGATGTTGTCCAGGACTTCATTGTTCTTGGATCCACGATCAATGCCCATGGAAGCAGCTGTTAAGAAATCCAACAGTGCACTGCTTTTAACAAATCAGCTGCAAAATGCCTTTGTGAAGTGTCGAAAAGCAAAGATGTTGCTTTAAGGACTAAGGTGTGCCTCACCCAAGCCGTGGTGTTTTCAGTTGCCTCATACGCGTTTGAAAGCCGGGTAACAGAGAAGGCGGACCAAGGAAGAATTCTCGCCTTTGAAATGCGGTATTGGTATTGGTGAAGAATATTCAATATACCGTAGATTGCTGGAAGAGTGAACATATCTGGCTTGAAAGAATTACAGCCAGAATGCTTCTTAAAAGCAAGGAGGGTGAGACTACATCTCACACACTTTGGGCGTGTCAGAGGAATCAGTGTCTACAGTAGGACACCACGCTTGGCAGAATGGAGCGTCAGTACAAAAGAGGAAGACCTTCAACGACATGCACTGAAACAGTGACTGCAACAGTGGGCTCAGACAGCAATGATTGTGAAGATGGCACAGGACTGGGCAGTGTTTGGTTCTATTGTACACAAAATTGCTATGACTCGAAACAGACTGGATGGTACCTAACGACAATGATGGTACTGCAGAAGAAAGGTGTGGCAATCTGCTTCTGTAAAAATAACAGCTTAAGAAACCTCTATGAAACAGTTCTATTCTGTCACTTATGCCATGACTTGATGACAGTGAGTATGGTGTTTTTTGTCTCTTGGACGTGAGAAAATTTGTCCCACTGTTTTTTCTGGCCTGAGGATGGGAGCAGGGTGTATTGTGGAACTGAAAGAATCCTTTGGACTCTCCTCAGTGGTTCCCAGAGGTTGTTTCTGTCATACTCTGAAGTCTCTTTGTCGCTTGGCACTACCTCTATGGAGGCTGAGTGGTCGCTTCCCTGTCGTAGGAAGACAGTTCACCTCTGGACTGAACCTGTGGCCCCAGCGGGGTGTGTGAGCGGAGGACTCAGGAGCAAGTCACTAGTTTTCCTATGAGAACATTCCATTGATTACGCCAGGACCTGTCACATTAGTGCCATGGAACTTCACAAAGACACGCAAATTTTGGCGCAGTAGGCTGTCAAGGCCAGAAGACACCCATGCCACCGCAGTCCTCGGCGGAACCTGGAGAGGTAGAGAGCCTGAGGAACATCAAAGACCCATGCCCTTTGGCTCCTCCAGGTGAGACAGGCCATTTGAAGCAGCAATAAAGTGGAGGCTTTAAGCCTCTGCATTTCAGAAAGCGAAACAAACGAATGATTTTCTTAGTGTGTAAGTATATTCTAAGTATTGCATGGGATACATTTATATTTCAAAAACTATCACTTGTGTTTATCCGAAATTTGCTTTTAACTGGGTGTACTGCATTTTATCTGGCAGCCCAGCCCCGCGTCCCACCTGCTGGTCCCACAGACTCCTTTGGGCCCACAGCACGTGGCTAGTCCCACAGGTGTGCTGACTTGCGCAGGGACCGGGTGCTGGTGAGTGAGCCTGGCCGTGCTTGCTGCTAAACCCGTTCATGCTCTCGTTCCTGGTTCCCTGGTTACTGCCAGAAGCCTGCAGTCTGAGTATTATCTCTACCAGGTAGGTGCAAGTCCAGTGGGATTTGAACAGATGGGAGGAGGCCAAGAGGAGAGGGTAAAGCCCGCCTGAGGGAGGCCTTCCAGCCTCCTTGTGGTTCCTGCTGGTCAGTGCTTGGCGTCTGCCCCTGTGCTTTGATTTGTTCTATTTGTACTGGTCTTCAGCCTCCCCTGTGGGAAAAGGGAGAAGAGAGGTGGGAGCTGAGGTGCAGGCACGGAGTGAGTCGAAAGGACGCAGCAGCAGTTAGAAAAAGAAATGAGTCGGCAGAGCTGTGCTGAATTCTAAGGATCAAGGACTCTCAAGCAAAGAAGACCAAGGCATTGCAAGGAGGAGAAAGCTGGCTTTCATTCCGCCTGGAAGACGGGGTGTCCGAAAGGACTCGGTGAGAGAGAAGTCGGACTCATAGGCTGAGGAAAGACAGAGAGGCAGGCCAGCAGTTCTGCCCAGCCCGTTTGGAAGGATTCTGTAGGACACAGTAACTGACTTGAATATGAGGGACAAACAACTCTGAGAACATAAGCCTGGGTGACTAGGAGGACTGTGGTGTCATTCTCGAAAATGGATTCCAGGAGAAGGAGGAAGAGTTTGAAGCTGAGATTCCAACCCAACAGCAAATGTCCACAGGTAGAAAAGAGCATTCAGGGGATGGTCTTGTTCTCAGAGATGATGATATCTGTGTGTGGCGTGTTCCAGATGAAGGCAAGTGCTGGGACTGCTCCTGGAGCTGCTCACAGACTCCCCCGCAAGTGTGGCCAGGCCTCAATCTCTGTCTCAGGGCTAAGGGACAGCAGACAACACGCTACTTTCAAACACAGATGAGCGTGGAATGGTGG
Organism: Heterohyrax brucei; assembly: GCA_028571685.1. Taxonomy (NCBI): domain Eukaryota; kingdom Metazoa; phylum Chordata; class Mammalia; order Hyracoidea; family Procaviidae; genus Heterohyrax; species Heterohyrax brucei. Next base: position 579,551 of record CM053156.1, read on the forward strand.
ATCTGCGGGGATCAGACTTGGGGTCCAGGGCATGAGAGAAGAGGACCTTGGCGGTGGGCCAATTTTCCCGCTCTTGAAGGTTAGTGTCCTGGCTCTGTGGTGAGGATGGTGCTGCAGACAGCTAGCACACTGGTCAGCTCGATGTTCACACACTGACTGTCCCTGCACGGATTTACCTGAAGAAACTTGAGCCTTCTTACCTGCCTAACAGCACTGTGTTGGAGGTGGAGATACTCGCTCAAGGGACACACATCTGATCCCAAAGCATTTAGACCTGGGGAAATAGACGTGGAAGCCAATCCTTGTAACCACTGCGATGGAGGTTGGTGGTCCCCAGGTGGAATGAAAGGTTTTGAAGTTACACATAACTCAAGAAGAATCTGCACCAGTTTCAGGTTTCTCACCCATGAAATGTGAAAGTAGTAAAATCTTCCTTGCAGAAGTGTTGGAGTAGAGATGATGTATGTACACATCACTGTGCACACAGTAGGCCCTCAATGACTTGCAGCTATTATAGAAACATGTGCCAATTACAGTGTACACTTAAACAGGAGCAATTGGAGGTAACACTATTGTGCTGATCTTGAATATTAGTTGGATTTATGACAACTTCCTTGTTACAAAACAGGCCAAGCGGAAAAAGTTAAAGTTTAGTGTTAGACCTGCCACCCTGGAAGCACTGTGCTTATTAAACATTTAATTCTGAGCCTCATTTAAGCTTCATATCAAAACTAGGAGGCCGTTTAAATTTTGAAGTCGGAGCTTCTTGGGTTCAAATTCTAGTTTTGATGTTGTGAGCTGTATGACCCTGGGCAAATTACTTCCCTTTTCTGTGCCTCAGACGCTGTAGCTCCAAGAGGAGGATAACAGTACCCTACCACACAGGGTCTCTGGGGAAGACGACGGGAACTAATGTACGCAGAGCATTAAGAATACTGTCCAGCATGCTGTAAGCACTGTTGGTGTTTCTGTGGTAAGCAGCTGTGGTGGTCCAGTAGTTAAAGTGTTCGGCTGCTAACTGACAGATCAAACCCATCGGTGGAAGGAAAACGTGACAGTCTGCTTCTGTAAAATTCTGCAATCCTAAAAGCCCTGTGGAGCAGTTCTAGTCTGTCTTATAGGGTCACTGTGAATAAAATCAACCCAAAGGCCGAGAGTTTGGTTTCAGGTTCAGGAAAAAGACCTAGAAATCTGCTTCTGTAAAGATTTCAGCATTTCTGCTCTTTCATATGTGGTTGCTGAGTGAAAACGTATCCCACAGCATCTAACAATAACAACAGCAGTAGCAGCAGCAGCAGCTGCAGAGATGTCAGAACAGTTGTAGAAGGCTTAGGCTCATGCTCACAGGCCACTAGGTGGGGACAGACACAGGACTCCCACCTGTGTCTCAGAAACCCGTGGTCACTCTTCCTGCTGCCATCAAGGCTACCTTTGACCCTGATCTCAGCTGAGAACTCAACGTTCACCCCTTGGAAGGGCACAGCGCACAGGAATAAGTGAGAAAGAGCCATGTCTCTGTCACATACAACCGTTCTCAAGGGAAGTGTCCACATGGGGAGGCCAGGGGCAGGTTCCAGCAGCGGCAGAGAGAGAAGCGGGCCCTCTAGAGAGGCCGGGGTGGCTGAGTGGATGGTCCAGGTCCCAGAGGTCAGGCCATCTCCAGGAGGAGGAGGAGCCAGCAGTCGTTGGGTTTGAGACCAGGACTCTAAGCAACTGTGGCAGCAGCGGAAGAAAGAGTGAAATGGTTTGGAAACAGTGGTAATCACGTGGACGCCATGAAAGCAAATGCTTTTGAAAGAAAAATGCAGTCCTGAAAAGGGTGAAAGGTAGAGGCAGGAACTTAGAGTTGGAGCCGGGCTGGCCATGAAACCTACGCTGAGAGGGGTCTTGAACTTGGTGACCAATACTTTCATTTTCATTAGTGCTGGGGTGAACAATCTTTTCTTTCAAGTGTTCTATCCCCAGGCAGAGGAATAACTCAAAGTCCACACACACAGGAAGGAGCTTCATTTGTCCTCCTGTGTGTGTGTTCTGCTGTTGGACCCTGAGCACTGGCTGCTTCCCGGTACTGTCGTCGTGTGCCCTGGGTCTGGCCGTTGAAGGCAGGGGTAAATGGTGAGGGGGGACTCTGAGACCTTGAGGCCCAGAGGGGTCCCAGGGCGGTGAAAACTGTTTGTGCTCAAGTGCTGGTGGCACAGCAGTTAAGAACCAAAAGGCCTGCAATTCAAATCTACCAGCCGCTGCTCGAAGGCCTCATAGGGCAGTTCTATCTGTCTTTCAGGACAGTTACGAGGTGACTCAATGTCAGTGGTATTTATTTATTGTTAACCCAAAGGTTGATGGTTTGAACTCACTCCTCAGTGCTATGGAAGAAAAGCCTGATGATCTTCTTCCCTAATGATTACAGCCATGGAAACCATGTGGAGCAAAGGCACCATGGGTTGAAACTGACAAGTCAGAATTGACTCCACTACAACTGATTTGGTTTTGGCGTGGGGTGGTAGCCTGGATGCTGAGGAGGGAGGTCAGTCTTACATTTATTCCACTCTGAGAGGCTCCAGCAGGCAGCTTGGTGCACTTGTTGCTCAGTTTTTGAATTACCAAAAAAAAACCCAGACCCACCACCGTCGAGTTGATTCTGACTTATAGCGACCCCATGGAATTATAACATTAACAAATAAATAAACATAAAAACAATTACTATTGAGTTGATTTCAACTCATAGCTATCCCAAGTTGTTGGGGAGAGGGCCGCCCAACACAGAAGCAGAGACGCGCCAGTTGAAGGGTCCGGGGCAGTTCATCGGAAGAGAAAGAGTGGGGTCTGCGCTGAGTGGCTCAGCCCCTCCCTAGTAGGGCAGGTTTTTTATAGTTTTAAAGTTTCTGTCACGACCGGCTTGACGGCACTTGGGTTGGCGTGAGGTCGTGTGAGGTGAGGAGGGTTTATGGTTCGCTAAGAAAGGCGAGTAGCAAGAAATTTCTGGTGACCGACGGTCTGGATAAGGAAGACGTGTTGATTAGACGGGGAGGGGCTGAGGTTGGTTTATGGTCAAGAGTTCGATAAGGGAAGAGCTTTCAATTAGCAGGGTGGGGAAAACAGGCTTAAAGTTATTTATGGTGATGCTAGCTGGGGCCAACCAGGCAGTTTTCAGCCGATAGCGGGTCAGATCATTGGATAAAACGACCTCCGTGAATTTCAGGGACAGAGGTCCACCACAAGTGTGTCAGATTAAACCTGGGCTCCATGGTGTTTTTAGTGGCTGCTTTTTCTGAAGCACTTTACCAGGTCTTTCTTCTGAGGCACTTGGGGGTGAACCCAAAACTCTAGCTTGTCAGGTTGAGCAACCCAATGCGTTAACATTTTGCACTACCCAGGGACTTCTATTTTTTATTTTTTATTTTTTTACAGACTTTAAACCCACTGCCATTGAGTCCATTCTGACTCATAGAGTCTCTATAGAACAGAGTAGAATTGCCCCATAGAGTTTCCTAGGAGTGCCTGCAGATTTGAACCAACAACCTTTTGGTTAGCACTTAGAGCACTTAACTACTATGCTGCCAGGGTTTCCTTACAGGCTTTCAGAACAAGTAAAAAAAAGATACTAAACCATTCAAATTCTATAGAAATAATAACATTTGCTCTGGCTTCCGATTGTGGCTGGTAAAGGGAAGAGATGAAGAAAGGAGGACCAGTGGGGTAAGAAAGCAGAGAGGAGAGAGACTGCCTCCTTCACAATGAGGGTGGCCCAGGCTCTCTGAGGTGCCAAAATGAGAGAGGAAGAAAAAAAATCTTTTAAGAAGATACCACTTAAATTCCAGAAGGCCTGGGTGCAGGGCTTGTGAGCCTGTAAATGAGTGATTGTAAACAGCTGAAAACAGCTGGAATGCATGACAGTGGGTCAGGCCTGCTGAATGTGACCTCGGCATCCACACCAAGGCCTATGTACTTTCCTCCTTGAAAGGTGAATTCACCTGAGGAAGTAACCTTTGTTATACTGTTTAGATAAGAAGGCACCAGTTTATCTTATGAGGAACTTCCCAAACCCTACCTAAATTGGGGTTGGGGAGTCAAATACCACCTTCCCTACCCACCCATAGAAATCCTGAGACAATAAGCTCAGTTTCTAAGGAGAAGGTTAAAATCCAGGTAGCCCAGGATGCTCCCTCCTCCCCTCATAGAAATCCCTGATAAGCCCAGTTTCTAAGGAGGGGGTAGCTTCTTCCCACGTAACTTAATGCTAACTGCTTATCTAGTGTTTCTTTAAGTATGCTGGACCAATAGAAACGCAATATGAAAATCTGTGTAACTGTAACTGCCAATTAAGAGAATATATGGAAATTCCTTTGTCTGCTTTCTTGGAAAAACATATAAATGGATGAGTCTGACAGTGGAACGGAGTGCGTGGCTATTTTTTGGACTTGAGTCCATCTGCTGACTGCTAGCTGATAAATAGCCTCTTCCTCTACAAACAAGATGGTGTTTGAGGTGTTTTCTGCTCCGTGGGCAGAACTTATGTTTTTCCTGCTACAACGAGACTTCAGGACAAGGATGGAAGTTTGTGCTGAGTTTGCTCTTCACACTCAAGTTCTTGTGACCCACAGGACATTAAGTCACTGATCATCAGCTTTGAACTGTTAATTGACTCGTGGATAGTTTAGACCATTTCTTTCTACAGTATAAATGGCTGTTTTAAAATTTAAAGTTTATGTTTGAAATAAGGGACCAATTTTCCCAAGGCATCTGGATGTCATATAGAATTTAGGATTTCATAATATATCTGGGACATGGAAGAGGAGGTACTTGTCTAAGCCACTGGCACAGTCGTGAGTGCCTGCAGGCTTGAAACACTCGCTACCCAGATGATGAACTGATGTCCACCAGACCCAGGCTTTTGATGGCCGTGTAGCAAGTTTCAGTCTGAGGGAAAGCCTGAGTAAAGTAAGGCCAGGCCCATCAGCCCAGACAGGGATAGGGTATGGTGTTCCAGGCAAGATGGGTGAGGAGTGCTTGGGAGAAGGCCCTGTCAGCTGGATTTCTGGATGGACCCGGCATATAGCCTGTCATAGACTGAATTGTCTTCCCTCAAAAAAATCTGTGTAGCAATTGAGCTACTGCCATTTTGTAAATCCTGCCTCTATGATGTTAATGAGGGTAGACATGTGGTAGTTGTTGGGGCAGGATTCAATATGTTAAGATTGTTTTGTGCCTTGAGGCAGTCTGTTGAGATACAAGGAAAGAAGCTAGCAAAGAGAATTGGGACCTCTTTATCATCAAGGAAGAAAGCAGTGCTGGGTGCTGAGCATGTCCTTTGGAAAGGACTGGGATCCCTGCCAGGAGCCAGCCCCGACAACTTTTCAGGGTCCCACAAGGAGGGAGGGAAGGTGCTGGCAGGAAAATGATTAAGAGAGACAGGAAAGAGTTTTGGTTTAAGGCAGCCCGACCAAGAGAAGAGAGAGCTGTCTGTCTTTATTGTTTTTATAGTCAAAGTGACGTGAGTTTTACCCTGCCCACTGACCATACAATCTATTGGCTAATTTGAAACTGAAACCTCGTGATCTTGAGGTGATGTGATTTTTACCCTGCCCCCAAACCACATGAGCTATTAACTAACTGAAACCTTGTGATACTTTTAATTGTCAAGGCTTTCTAGATAACGGCACCAGGGCAGGTGTGTTGTGATGATAATTGACATGCCCCGAGCTCAATCAGCCCTACTCATACCTCAAGGTTAAAAGGTACAGGAGGAGGGTTCTAAAGTTTATGATCTCTATTTGTTCCTACTTTGCTCTTTATTTTATCTCCTCCTGCGGGGACAGTAAACACCCACAGTCCCCCACCCTATGTCTTTCTTGAGCTGTTTTAAAAAGGATAATTCTTTTCACATGGGTGGGGATGTGCAGTTGGGGGAAGTCAGCAGGGCTGGGCAGGCCTCAGTGATTACAGGCATGCTGTATTGAAATCCTTTCCTCTGATCTCTTTTCCCTGAAAGTTCCTGTTCAGGTTTTCCCAATATTATTTCATAAACCAAGGCGGTTGTAAAGCCCCTCTTAGAAGGCATCCTCCTTGATCCTCATGTCGGGAGAGGGGGTCCGGCTCCCGGCAGATCCCCATGCCTCGGAAGCTTCCAGTCCAGGGGAAGCTGGACAAGGACTTTCCTCCAGAGCCAGCAGAGAAAGCCTCCCCTTGAAACTGACACTTTGAATTTGGACTTGGAGCCTTCTGGACTGTGACAAAATAAAATTTCTCTTTTTAATGCCATCCCCTCGTGGTATTTCTGTTAGAACAGTACTAGAAACCCTGGTGGCATAGTGGTTATGTGCTACATCTGCTAACCAAAAAGTCAGCAGTTTGAATCTGCCAGGCACTCCTTGGAAACTCTATGGAGCAGTTCTACTGAGTCACTATGAGTTGGAATGGATTCGATAGCAATGTTTTATTTTTATTTTTGTATTAACTGACTAAGATACGTCCTAAAGCAGCCAACGAGGAAATCAAGTGAGGCCCTGAAGGAAATGGCGGCTTTGTATACCACGCATGGAGTTTGCATTTGGGGTGCAGCAAGGTAAGTGAAAAGTATGTGGATTTTGGAGTCAAAGCCAGAAAGACACACCCCCCCACACACACACCGTGGTCAAGTTGATTCTGACTCATAGAGACCCAATAGACAGAGTAGAACTGCCCTATAGAGTTTCCAAGGAAAGCCTAATAGATTTGAACTGCTAACTTTCTTAATAGCAGCAGTAGCACTTAACCACTATGCTACCAAGGTTTCCTTCAGAGTCAGAATGTTACCGGAAAATCTCCAGGTTCTCTGTACCTGCTGCTAAAGCCAATCTCAGAGACAGGAGCTTTGGTGAATGATCAAAGATTTTTATTTCTGTGCTGCTGGCAAACACAGGGGACAGACAGCATTCTTCTACTCAAAGCCTATCAGAAGCAGCCAGGCAAGGCTTGGGTATTTAAGGGGAAAAACCACATTCAGATGCAGAGAACAATGTAGGCAACTGGAGAGTGTGTGAGGGTCTATAGGGTGGAGGTTGGCCAGGTGTAGGTCATGCGCTTCTCAATCTTGCAGGCCATCACTGGCCATCAAGGAAAACAAAGTGGTGCTGGACACCATCTGGCCAGCCACCTGGAAGAAGAATGGTCAAACACAAGTTACTTCCTTGTCCTTCCTGCCCTCCTGCTTAATTCTTTTTTTCATTGGTTAGAGCCCAACTATCAAGATAAGAGGAGTCATTCAAAGCCTAGAGTTTACTAAAATTATGGTGGCGCCTATGAGAGCCCCATCCTAGCATCACCACCTGGGTCTTGTGGTATGTGGAGGTCAAGTTTTCCCTCTGGGTTGGGGGTAATCTGAAACAATGCCTCTTAGGCTCTCATACCCTGGGGCTTTTCGGCCTCTGGTTTTAAGAAGGTCCTGGTTTTTCAGCCCTAGCTTCCCCTCATTATTGTAGATTTAATCAGTGGGACGTGGGAAAGTGGTACAAATGATTAACAGTACTGGGTGCTGTTAATCATCAGAAAGTAGGCCACTGAAAACTCTGGAGCATAGTCCCACCTGAATACACACGAGGTCCCTATAAGTGGTTAAATGCTATGGCTGGTGATCAGAAGGTTGGCAGCATCTGTCTTAGTCAGCCAGTGCTGCTTTAACAGAAATACAAGTGGAAAGCCTTATAAAGAAAATATATATATATATATATATTTTGTCACAGTTCAGTAGGCTACAAGTCCAAATTCAGGGTTTCAGCTCCTGGGGAAGATTTTCTCTGCTGGATCTAGAGGAAGGTCCTTGTTGTCAACCTTCCCCTAGTAATCTAGGGAGCTTCTGAGGCACAGGGACCCCAGTCTTTTCCAAAGGACCCACTCAGCCCCCGGCACTGCTTCTTCCTGATGGTATGAGGTTCCCAAATCTCAGCTTGCTTCCTTTCTTTAGTATTCCCAGAAGCGTCCCCAAGCCACAGTACAATCCCCTACCTTGAGTCCTGTTCCACCAACTGAACTGCTGCCCAATCTCCCTCATTAACATCATAGAGGCAGGGTTTACAACACACAGAATATCCGGAATCATGACCCAGCCAAATTTATACACAATTTTTTTTAATTTGGGAACAGAATTCAATCCATGACAACATCCATTTCAGGAAGATTTGTTTTGGGAGGTGTGAAAAGCCACACAGGAAACCCAACGGCTGTGTAATTCCAGATACTGCCCATGGGGACCAACCTCAACAGCCCTTTGGGAATGACCCCTGCAGATGCTCACAAATAGGCTCTCAAGCAGGTGTTCAATGCATGCAGGTTCACTAAGGAAAGATTCGGGGTTCTTGGCTTGGGGTCATGATAGCAGCCAATCGGGGCCCTATGGCAGGGAGAGCAGTACTGCCCTGTTCCACAGACACTTGGCTTCAAGCAGCACGGAGTAAACTTCAGCCATGATTGCAGCCCAAACCTAGGAAGTGCTCAGTTTAGGGAGACACTGCTCCCAGCACTGAACGAGTGCTTGATATCGTAATATGATTAAGTACTGCTGCTGCTGTTGTTAATTGTCTTGACTGCATTCTGATTCATGACCACCCTACATGTGCCAATTCACTTATCCTACAACAGCTCTATGAGGCCATAACCCCTGATTCACAGAAAAGGAAGCTGAGCCTCTGATAGCTGAAGTTGACTTGTCCAAGGTCACCAAGTGCTCTTTCAGTAAGTGGCAGGTTGGGATACAGAGCTGGGCAGTCTGGTCTGGGAGCCAGGTCACGACTTCCGCACTTTACCCAACCTTGCCCTTCTCCCTGTCCTTGGCAAGTGCTGCTCACCTCCTCCTGGTTTCACAACCATCAATGCTCTGTTTGGAGAGCAATTGCATCTGCCTCCCAGATTGGATGTGGTCTTCTCTGGCTTTGTCTCTGCAGCACCTTCTCACCAGCACTTCTCACACGCAGGGTGGCTGTACCCCCACCTTCCCTTCAGTGTGAGCCTTGGAGCATTTGTCTGCTTCTGTTTCTGTAAAACTTAACTGGAAGAAAAGACCACAGGACAAATGCAGTTGCAAACTGTGGACTGAGGAGGTCTGAAAGGCTCCACAGGCCGCCAGCTCTTAGAGTGTCCCCTCTGACTCCCTGGTTCCTGAGGTCCCAGGAGGCAGGGAGACGAGGGGATGGCATAGCGGATCTGGGGAGCCTTATTAGCACTTTGTTTTGGGGAGATGGATGTAACCTCCTGATGGAGGAAACCCCTTCTTGCTCCTCTCTGGCCCCCAGCTTGCCGCTGGTGGGCGCAGTAACTAGACAAGAGTGTACCCAAAGTGGGACACACAGGGCAGCTGATACTCTGAGGGCCTGGTGTCCTCACTGCACTCTTAGTGTCCCTCTGAAACAGTCCCTTATAGTGAGAAAAAGGAAAATTTACCCAGGGGAAAGACTTCTCTAACAGTGGAAAGGAGGGCTGAAATATGTAGAGGGGCGGGCGGGGGGTGCACGCACACGCTCACATGTGAGGATGTGGTACGCGTGCGTGCACTTGTGTGTTTGTGTGTGTGAGGGCTTGTTATGGAGGATGTGTGTGTTTGTGCTACTGTATGTGTACGTGTGGTGATGACAGTGTGTGTATGGGGGCTAGAGAAGGTGTGGGTGGGTGGGTGGTTGTGGATGTGTATAGGGGGCTACAGAGGGTGTTTGTGTATTTGTGTGTATGCAGTGATGGTGAGACTGTGTATGTGAGGTGATGGTGAGAATGTGTGTGCGTGTATGTATATGAGGGCCAGGGAGGGTATGGGTGTTTGTACATTTGTGTGTGTATGGGGTGGTGGTAAGAGTGTGTGTTTGTACATGTGTATGGGGAGTGTGTGTGGTGGGGGGCAGGCTGGTTGGTGAGTGTGTGTATAGGGAGTTTGTGTATGTGTGTGGCAGGCTGGTTACTGAGCATGTTTGTGTGGGGAGTCTGTGAGGTTGTGTGTCGGGGAGTAGAATGAGACTTTATTCGCAGAGCCACTCAACCATTCTAGAGGGTCTCGGGGGGTACCCGTCAGGCTGAGGGCAGCAGTGGGGGTGGTGCTTGCCTGGGCTTGCCATCTTGGGCTGGGCTTTCCCAGGTGAATTTGAAATCCCTCTCTTTAATCTGAATCCACATGCAGGGCTAGCTGTGGTGTTGGTGTTACCGCCAAAGAACTGCCTCCCTCCTCTGTGGGGGACTTGTCACATAGAAGCTGGACGCAGGGCTGCATAGTTCACAGCCCTTAACTTTGTTCAGTGTGGCCACTGGAGCTTTTTTAGGAAGCATTGCAGCAGTACCCTGGGAAGTGTCCTCTTTGGAGACTCTCCTGACCCTGACCTTCAGCCAGCTTGTCCCTAGGTAGACCTGGTGATATGTGTGTGATGCTGTGATAGGTCAATAATTACTGTTTTCTCCCCTGGTAAACAACAGCTGTACAGAAGCTGCCAGGAACATTGTCTTTTTTTTTTTCCCCCCGCTTGGCACTTTCAAAAGATTAGGCAACCACACAAACATGGAATGGTTGTTACTGATGAGATGAAATGCTATAATCCACTCATTCAGCTGTGGATTTGATGGCCTTGATGTGGGGCATTGTTTTGGACACATTAATTGCCAGGGAGCTGGAGCACTTGGGGTGTCTGGAGGAGCACGCAGGGCCCGGGAGAGGAAGGGACAACACTGTGGGCCTCATCAGAGATAGGCCTGGGGCCCTGCATTCTCCTCCTCTGCCCTTCCTCCTTGTCCACTTGGCATTTCTCTGTGGGAATGCTGGCTACAGCAATGTTTTAAAGGTGTTCATCATCCTACATGTGAGTAAAAATATTCATCCCCAATATTCACCAACTATTTTCACTATTTTAACATGCCAGTGAAACCTAGAGTGAGGAAGGGGATGCTCTAAGCTTCTTTCTGCAGAAAATGGTGTCGGGCCTTGGTACAGAGGTGCCAAGGAGTCGCAGTCAGTTCCCCACTCCTCTGCAGGTCCGTTTCTTTCTAGAGGGTCCTCTCCATGTAGCTTAGTAAGTGCAGCAGTGGTAGTGTGACTTGAGCACCCGCTGGTTCAGGTGTTTCCTAGGAGACACTGAGATTAGTCTAGACAATAGTCTTGAATTTTCCATGAGTTCTTTTTTCTAGTGTTTCTCTGTCTCCCTCTTCCTGCCTCTTCGTCTCCACTAGCTTTATGCATGGAAGGATGGTAAGGCAGGGCTCAGGGGCAGTCTGGCAGCAAGTGACCACCTAGCTCCAGTCCTGCAGAGCTGGTACTAACAAGTAGGCCTCTACAGCTCCGGGGCTGTTCCCATCCCGTGCCTCTTCAAGGAGTTGCTAAATTTGATTCATGAGAGCACTAATTGGCAGAGGTTGCAGAAACAGCCCTGAATGGTGGCAAGGCCTTCCTGTTTCCCTTTGATTTACAGAGTGAGGCAAGTTGGCTGCCTGCATCTGAGCATCTTAACAAGTGGAACAGTAATTGGGGAGTAATTGCCTTCAGAAGTCAGAGCCCTGGCTCTCATCTTCCTCCTGTCTCAGCTTGCAGAGAATCTGGCTGCTGGGGTCTGTGAATGAGGACAGAGGACTCAGGCTGGGCTCACAGGTATAAAACAGACCCCACTGGTCTGGAGAGATGCCAGTCTGTCCTTTCAAGGCAAGAATCTGTGTTTTAGGACTCATTTCCCCGGCAGCCCCAGCTGCCAAGTCAGTGTCGGAACTGGAAGGAGGCTCTTGACATAGATGATGAAAGACCACTGCCTGTGGTAGCAGAGGCCCAGGGGTGAGGAATCTGCCCAGGTCACAAGTCCCTGGTGGCAGCATTAGGCACATGGGAGTCCTGAGACCTGCGGCAGTACCCCTCCTCCAAGGTCCCACCGCCTCCCTGGTGGTGCTCGGTGTGGGTGGCTGTCTCCCTGCCCATTTTCACTCTTGTTCTGAAGTGGCAGGAGAGTAGCTGCTGAGCGTAACTGGTGAGTGGGGAGAACAAACTCAGCCCTCACTTCCCGCCAGGGAACTTGTGAGTAGTCTATACTTGGCAGGTCTTTTTGGTTTGTCACATGATGTTATATCCTCCAACTTGGTCATTGGCTGAGGTGATATTTTGGCTTTCATCTTCCATCTTTCGTCTTCTCATTTCAGCAGGAATTTGGTTAGGGCAAAGAGAGCTATTTACTGCCTCCGCCTCTCCTCCCCCAATTGCCCCTGTGTCCATGATGACTCACAGTAACTGACCATATAAGTGTCAGAGTAGAAACGCACTTCATAGAGTTTTCAGCATCCGATTTTTCAGAAGCGAATCACTAAGCCTTTCTTCTGTGGTGCCTCTGGCTAAAACTGAACCTCCATCATTTCGGTTAGCAGCTGAGCAGTTAATGTTTGCACTATCTAGGGACTACTACTGGCCTCTAGAGTCCCCCTAAAATGACAATGGACTCTAGCCATTGACCATTTCTGAAGGCAGGTCACCAGCTTGGGCTCCCATTTAAAATTAGCATCTATTGGCTTCTCTGTGTGACAAGAGAGCAAAGGGTCAAATCCACAACTGTTTCCTCCTGCTGGCAGGACTGGGTGGAGCAGAGAGCTGGGTGTCACCTGGCTCAGGGTTAGCTGCCTTGTGAATATGGGCTAAGTTGGCTCTTCTCGACTATCACTTTAGCACTGTCCTGGAGAGCCTGATTCTCTCAGAAATTCTCTGAATTTAAATGATCTGTCTTTCTGGGAAACTCTCCAGAGTGGCAGGGCTGTTAAACACGAAAAGAAAAAGTAAACAATGCTGGGGGTAGGGCTGTGAAACTCAAATAGCCACTGGAATTCCTGGGAGGAAGGCCTTCCTTTGATCTTCCATGCGAGAGGAACATTGTTTGACACAGTTTCTGCTTGATGTGAAGGGAAACCTTAAAGAAGTAGTCTCTGCAAGGCCCAGGCCTCAGAGGGGTTGGTACATGAGGCAGAAGTAATCGTTTTCTGTGTGAAACTCGGTGGACAGAGCAGAGCTGGGGAAACAGGACAACTAGAATTGGCCTAACAGCAGAGCCAGCTGGAGTGCGGGGCAGGGCGTTTCTGGTGCCCGGTTTGCCTGGTTGGCAGTCTTCCTTCACCAGCGATGCACGCCACTGGGAGGCGCTGGAGCCCTTCCACAGGCTGCCTCGGCAGCATCTACTTGGCAGGATGCCCTCCCTGGCCCAAACCCTGGGCGGTCTTGGGGTGGAAATGTCCTAAAGACCTTGCTCACTGTGCCACTGGTTTTAGGACAACCTTTGGTTTCTTTCAGAACCTTGGAAATGAAGGGGAAAGCAACAGGAGAGCCCCGGAATGCAGGTGAAATTTATGCGAAGAGGCTGTTTCTTTTGGCCTCCCACGTGCCCTTGCCTCCCTTGTCATGAGATCAGCCCTAATCATTTTGCTCTCGTAGCCATTCTGCATCTTCTCTGTCTTCTGTGTTGTCACTTGTCAATGCTTGAGAATAAATTGTGAAGACCAAACCTGAACATTTGTTTTGGCTTGCAGGGTTGAACTTGGAAGTAATGCTATAACGGAAGTGAGGAGACCTTTTAATCAGCTTATTTATAACCTTTTGTCAGTAAGTCAGAGAAGAGTGAGTCTGGTTCTCTATGACATTTTTGGTAATTATTTAAAATCCATCTGATCTATCAAGGGAGAGGAATTGTATTTCTAAGCTTTAGAAGAATGCATGGTTATATCTAACCCCAGCAGACGTCGCTGGCTGAGGGTAAATCCTGAGAGAGAGGAAGAAAGAGAACGTGGGATAGAGAAGGGGTACACAGAAGTGGCATCTCGAGTGTAGAGACAGCATTTTGGGGATGAGCCCTGTTGAATGTTCTGCAGAAACAGGAGTCTAGAGATGAGCTTTGTTGAATGTAGAACAGGTAGACTGAAATCTCCCAAGGGTAAAGATCTGGGGCTAGGGCAGCGACTTCACTCTCCCAGCCATTAATCAATGATCTGATAATAACACTGAGATCAAAGGGAGCCTCTGGTGTGCCTCCCGACAGATGTCCTCAGGGCAGTTCCATTTTCAGCCTTTTAATCACGTCAAAGTTCTTGTCCTTTTTAACTTGTTAGTCGTTATGTTCCCCTCACAGCAAATCCTTGTTACACAGCGGTTTAGTGCTGTGGCTCCTAACCAAAAGGTTGGCAGTTAAAATCCTCCAGGCATTCCCTGGAAATTCGATGGAGCAGCTCCACTCTGTCCTACAAGGTCAGCTGGCCTCGCCTTACAGCACTGGGTTTGTTTCTTTAATTTTTCACAGCTCGTTGATCAAGTTAACTTGTGAACATTTCAAAGCATTCATTCTGGCCCCATGGACTGAGTATCAGCTCTGCATAGTGAGTTCCGCCACATGTAAATAGCCACTGTGGGTGGCGTTCAGGAAATCTCTGCACTCCTGTAAAGAATGCGGTTTCCCTTCCTGGTGGGGGCAGAAGACCCCTGCCTAAGCCCTCTGGGAGCCCTGCTCACCGTTCACCCCATCAGCAGGAAGACTAAGGCCAATCCCCTGGCTTGCCCTAGAAGTCAGAATTTATGCTTCTAATTAAAATTTTCCTCAGCTTAGATCCCAGAAGGATTTATTAAATTTGCTTTGTGGGACCCATTAACTCTAAACTGAATAGTGATGTTACTTTCGGCTTTGAGTCAGTTGATGGTGAATTCTCTATTCACAGGACTCTAGGAATCCCATATTCCTTCATGACAATTGTAAGTCAGCTGATAAATGAAAAACCTTACTCAATTTGCCTAAAAGTTATTAGTAATTAACTGACATCAAGAGACCATTGCTTGCAGAGATGAATAGCAAACGAGAACTCTGACGAGAAATCCCATGTGACAAAGCAGAACTGCCCCACAGGGCCTCCTAGGCTGTAATCTTCACAGGAGGGGAGCACAGGTCTTTTCTCCCATGGAGTGGCTGGTGGGTTGTGCTATCCACTGCACCACCAGGGCTCCTTAATAATTGCTTAGAAGTAATTTTTATTTTTCATAGGTTTATGTAGGCTGAAACCTTGGTGGTGCTGTGGTTAAGTGCTTGGCTGCTAACTGAAAGGCTGGTGGTTCAAACATAACAGCTGTTCTGTGGAAAAAAGATGTAGCTGGCTGCTTCTGTACAGCAGCCCTGGAAACCCTGTGAGGCAGTTTTGCTCTGTCCTGTAGGGCCACTGCGAGTCAGAATCAACTCAGAAGCAATGGACTCAATGTGTTTTTTTAAGTAAAATGACTGAAGTCCGATGAACAACTTACAGACAACCTAGCTAAACAGTTTGACATACACACATATATGGAAATCAACGGTCTTTTTAAGAAACCGTTTTAGGTGTGACAAACAGTCACTAATATTTCAAGGCTGGCTTACCTATCCCTGGCTGAGGAGCTAGAAATATTGGCAGGCAGAAAGAACTCAAGGCATGTGTCCTGTCAGTGGATCAAGGACATCATTATGTAATAAAAAACGCATGCCATGACTCTTAGGTTATGGCATCTTTGGGAAGACGGAATGCCCACTGGGAACCGGGGTGGAGGCACTATCAGGAGCGCATAGCAGGGAGGGCACTGCTCACAGAACATCTCTGCCCACCTTGGCATGAGCCACTTCCGTGAGAGGGGGAATCTCAATCAAACTTTCTGTTCTACTTCCGTATCTCTTCTGGCTCCAACTTCTAGAATTCGATACATTCCTTGGACTAGAGTGCTCGATCATACCTTTGTAATTTGGGTGTCTGCTGAAGTGGTAAGATCTTGCTAGGCTGCTCTTCTTGGCCTCCCGTGGATGAGCTTGCTCCATTCTGCTTGAGTTTAAGTGGTGTCCTTCTCCACCCCAAGTGGGTGCTGGCAGTTGTTGGTCCAAGCGGATCTACTGCAGCAATTGGGTCCTGCCAGGTGGCTTTGCCACAGATAGAACATGATGTGGATCAGTGCCTTCCCAGTTTCCGCTTCTGGATTTCTCCATTCTAAAGAACCTCACATAGCTGATTTGCTGTTCAGCAGATAAGAGAAACAGCTTCATTTGAGAGGAGGCCAGGACAAAAAAAGAAAAAAAAGATGGTGACCAGAGAGATCAATGGCCTGATTAGGGAATTCATCAAAGGAAAGATTCTCTTCAAGTACCTGGGACTGATCTTGAGTTGGAAGTGTTTACATTCAGATGTACCCTTGAAAGCACATGCAACTATTAGGCAAATGGATGAATGTAAATGTCATGGGCTATGATAGCAGCATATCCCGATAGCTAGAAAATGATTTTTTAAGATATAAAGATATACTTTTTACCAATTGTTTTTTCCCTCTGCATTTGTCCGTAGTCGGATCCCACTCGATGGCACTTGGCTTGGCTGGCATTTGTCCGTACCTTACTTTCAAAAAAAGCAGTGCAGAGAATGAAAGTAGTATTTGGCATGTGTTCTCTTGATTAATGTAGATGTGTTTTTTTTTTTTTTTTTTTTTTTTGGATTTACCAGTTTGAACATTTTAAATTCAAGGAGAAAAAAAAAATACACCTGCTTGCCAAGTGGAGTGACCTAATTCTTGTTGCATCAACATGTTATCAAGTTGAAGTTGTCACTGAAAAGCGAGTGTGATGAAATCTGCCTTTTTAGATGAAAATCAGAGCCCTGACCTGCCAGTCCAGTATTGTTGAACCTTTACGCATCCCCAATCAGCTTGTCTGTATGTAGATTTAGACATCTCCGGAAGTCTGAGAGGCTGTCAGGCCCAAACTGATTATTCTAATCAAGCCTTTCAATGAGATGGTCTTACTGTCAGGATCTCAGTCTGCTGGACTGCATTTGGTAGTAAGGGGTAAGGGGTGGTATTTCCTTTTAGTTCTGTATGATGACAGTGCTCACTCTGTAGGGCGTATGTCTGTAGTAGGCCACGGCACAGTCCCCTGTAAAGTATACTCTGCTGAGTTGGTAGTCTGGCCAGTGGACAGAGAAATAATAAAGAAATAAAATATACTACCAGTGAGTTGCAGAGGAACCAATACTCCAGCAACTGCATCTATGTGAACCTTCCACGCGAAACACCAAAGAAATACCACTTAGGGCAAGATTTAAGAATACATAGACACACACATTGGGTTGGCTTTTATTGGAATGCCTAGATGCAATCTATAGTCATCAAGTTATGGAAAATTCAGATCACATATAAAGTTAAGAAAGCAAATGAAAAGAACAATACAAATCAGACAAAATTTACATCTCAAAATATCATGAAAGCATTTTTGACTGGCTTTGCCTAAAATACTTTGAATATCAACTTTTCTGTTTTTTTGGTAAGCTAATTTTTTTTCATTATACAGTCCCCCACCCTTCCCTAAACTCTTAGAAAAAGGTCTTTTGTTTACATATTCCCCAAGGTCAGTCACTATTTCTTGTAAAAGCATGTCCAGATCACAAGTCTTTTTAGACAGAAATAGGCTCATTATACCTACTAACAAGACACTAATTGGGTTGATTTGACTTCATCTAAAATAAGCACCAGTAAATACTACAAATGTTATTTATTTGGTGCCAATGTAAAGGACCAGTCCATGTCAAGAAGAGGATAAGACTATTATTTCACTTCTGTCAAGTGGTACAAGCTTTGCATGGTCAATACATCAGAAACATTTCTGAGAATTTAGACCCAGAGCCTATTTCACCCAAAAGTACTTACAGCATGCTAAATGCAGTCCTATACAGCTTTCATCCAACAGAACTGCAAATACCTAAGTTAACAGTTAAAAAATGAAATGTAAAACAGAGCCATATGTATGTGGTTTGAAATCTCATAGTTTTCTAAATTTGGTATTCATAATACTTGCCAAAGGATTTCCAGAATAAAAAATATTAATGCTAATCTGTGCTTTCATTCTAATAAAATATCAGCATTCATTAGAAGATTAATTACTTCGGTATGTTCTACCAAATACACAAAGACAGTAATAGCACTGATCCTGTAAATTCAGTAGCTATTTTGAAACTTTCCCAGCCCATCTGTTTAATAAACACGCCTACTGTGCAATTTAGAGTATGTGATACATACAAAGCAGTTAGAAAATTATTTTCAATACATCACTTGAACCTTTATATTTACGACATGTTCACTTGCTATATTTTGTCACCATTATACAGAGAGGAAAACTGTTGTGTACCATAGCTCAATGAACTGAGAAATATTTTCTAAAAATATTTTTGTGGGTGAATTTAGGCTCACAGAAGAGATTTTTAAGAGTGGCTGAGCCAGCACAGAAGTGCAGACACAGGGTGGTGGCCTCGCTCCTGCCCACTTGGAGCGGGAAGGGTGCCGCTCTCAGGCCACTTCAGGGGAATCTGCCTTCCTCAGGGCTTCCCCTACTCACAGGAGAGGCAGCCACTCACACCAGCTCGCAGAGGGTTCGGCCATGGGGGCTCACAGGGGCTTTTGTCTCCTGTTTTTGTCCCTCTCGATGACTTGAGGGTCCAAACCCTAGAGTAGCTGAGTGATCCTGACCTTCTCCATCTGGCTCACTCACCGCTCCTTGACGTTTGCCACTGTTCCTAGGTCTAAATAAGATACACGTTATAGTCAAGACTGCATCAGATCCTTCCCTCCTCACAAACACTTCCCCAGTATCTAAGTGGTCTCCTCCATCATGAAACTGAATGCCAAGGAACAGTAACGGTAAAAAGCCTGTGGTCTGATACAGCAACTCTACGCCTGGTGCTAGGGCTGGGGCAGGGCTTGAGGACCCCTCCTCCCTGTTTTCCGTATCTTCCTTTACAGTCCAACCGTAGTTCTCTCCTGTGTCTTTTAGCACCCAATGGTTGAGGACACCTGCTTGATGAAGAAAGGAGCAGTTCTCTGATTAGCCACCCACATAGGATTGCACTGTCCTATCTATCTAATGATAGAAAGTTGCACATTTTCTCAACCTAATACAAAAATATTAACACTTCTGGACATTATAGGCATAAGTTGTTATATCTCTACAATATAATTTATACTGTACAGCTATAACAAATAACAAAAGGTGCAATCCTTTTTAAAAAATCACACAGTTCACATGTTTTTATCATTTTATTTTTATGTATAAACACTTTACATAAATTAACTCCTCTGAGACTAATATTTGATGTACAGTAAATTGTACTCCATATAAAAATCCATAAACAACTTGTCTCACATAATTTACAAAAAAGTCAGAGTTTCCTTTGCTTATCAATGACAAGGCTTCCGGTTGCCAGTTCTCCCCCATGGCAAACCATGTTAACATGGTAAAATCCGCTCTGAACTCCCCCCTGTGTGGCAGAGGTCACTTGTGCCAATGTCCTTTTACCAGGCGGCACACAGAAAGCAGTTGGTCTGTCTATACGCAGTAACTTCACCCACGTTTTAACAGAGACATAGATCACATCCTACACAGAGAGGCTACTTCTTGTAAGCAAAGGTCAACAGCTGGGTGATATTTGGGAACACTGTGTGAATCTTCACGTTAGCTCAGCCCAGGGCTGCAAAGGAACAGACAGCCTGTCACCAGAGGCTCAGGCCTTTTTCCTTTTGTGATTTTTCTCAGAATACGTTCAGTCCAACTGAGTGCAGTGATACGCGTATGTAAACATATTCTTTAAAGCCGATCACCTTTAAGGTCATTCAGAAAAAAAACAAAAAACAAAACAGTTTTTCGTTGTGGACTTTTCTTTTTTTCAATAGCAGTGTCGTTCTCTCGGCAGGCTCTCTGGCTGGGAGAGTCCGGCTCACCCTGGGCCCCATCTGCGCCCCATCTGGGCCCCATCCGCGCCGCGGGGCGGCTCGGCTCGGGCGCGGCGCCGGCGGCCCGGGCGTTACCTGCGGCCGATCTCGCTCTGCCGCAGGAACTGGACGTTGTCGGCGCTGTCGGCCAGCTCGGGGTACTGCTCCACCGAGAGCACGTAGTAGCCGTCGTAGCCCTGCACCCGCCCGGCGCTCAGCAGCTGCCGCTTCTCGCCCTCGGTCCAGGGGCGCGCGCCCTCCTCGCCGTCGCGCACGCGCCGCTGCTCGCGCGCCCAGGCCCGGGCGAGCGCGCGCTGCCGCGCCTGCTCCAGCACGCGCGCGCGCTCCTCGTCGCGCGCGCCGCCGTAGCGCACGTGCAGCGCCAGCGCGCCCAGCTGCAGCTCCACGTCGGCGAACCTGCGCGTCCGCCCGTTGACCACGGCGGTGGACTGCGACACGGTGACGTTGACGCCGTTCTCCAGGGCCCGCCGCCCGCTCGTCAGCCGCAGCGCGCCCAGGTCGCCCTCGGGGGTGGTGGCCTTGATGAAGTAGTGCGTGTCCCTGCCCTCGATGGTGAAGTGCAGGTTCTCCAGGTAGTGGGCGTTGTTGAGCACGGCGGCCACCTTGATGCAGTCCTCGCTGGCGATGTTGAGCACGGTGGTCTGCACGCGGCCCTGGGTGACCGCCAGCGTGACGCCCTTGCCGATGAGCGACTTGACCGGGGCGAACCAGAGCCAGGACTGCGCGCCGCCGGCCGGGGGCCGGCTCAGCTGCACCTCGGCCACCCTCCCCAAGGACAGGAAGGCCTTGGCTTGCCTCGCCACCTGCTGCTGGACTCCGCAGATAGGCTGAAAAGGACAGAGAGGCGGTGTGAGTGCGTCGCGGGCGCTAAGAGTCAGGCTCCCCGACGAGACGCCCGCCGCTGACAGGCGGAGCGACCTTGGCGGAGAGCGCCAAGTCTATTAAAGCTTCACCTAGATCTTTAGAGATGAAAAGCCTTAAAAAGCGCTGGGGGTAGGGACGTGCTGCAAGACCCCTCCCCTCAAGTTGATGCAGATGTTTTTGAAATGTAAAACAGGTGACCGTGTATTTCATAAAAGCTGTTTCGTTTCTAAGAGACACAGAAAATGCTTATGTTTTTACATTTTCTCTTAAAATATCTCCAAAACCAAAGTCCTTGCCATTGAGTAGATTCTGACTCATAGGGACCTGATAGGAACGAGTAGAACTGCCTCGCAGAATCCAGATGGAGTGCCTAGCAGATCCAAACTGCCAACCTTTGGATTAGCCGATGTAGCTCTTAACCACTATACTACCAGGGTTTCCTTACACCATCTAGATGCTTTTTTTCTACACCTGCCCCACTTGTCCCCAGGTGGGGACCCAGCTAGTCAGCTATTCTTTCCCAGAAGCTTTTTCCATGAGAGGCTGAGGAGAAAGCACCACCCAGAGACAGGGATTTGAAAGGCTGGGGATGCTCAGGGCCACATCACTGGGTCCCACTTTATATGCTTTGACATGCTTGTTCTTTAACTGAGGTACACTCTGTTCCCTTGCCCAGTGAATGCAGTTTTCAGCTGAATTTCACCAGTTTAACTGTAGAACTAAATGTATAAGCATGAGTGGAGAGTGGGACAGCTCGAGATGAGTGTTTATTACTTTAGGAAAAAAATTATTTTCACATTCGTGGGGACAGTGGGCCATCTACACGGTCAAATGTTTTAAATTGGGGACATTGTTATAGCCATTTCTTACACTGCCAGATGTTTGTCTGGCCAGTGTTTCCCACATGGAGACATCTGTTTCATCTGCAGCAGTGAAAGAAAGAAAATACTTGTTTTTCTGCACTTGAAGTGGTTGCATTGTCTTTGCCAGTGATTCCCCAAGCTGTCCTTATGGTGTGCTTCTCTCAGTGGAGGGCTTCAAGTATATTTAAAACGCTGCCTAGGAGAAGAATGTTGGCAATTAAACTTAAGTGTTTTCAGGCATGTTGGAGAGTCATATGTGATTAGGACATGTATTTTCAAACACATTAGGAAATGTGAGTATGTCTTCATGGCACTTTATCGATGTAGATGTATTTGCAATTAAACATGTTAGAATGGCTTTTGAGACTCGATGAATTTGGCTTTTAAAATGTAAAGGTGACATCTGAAAAGGAATGGCTTTTAGGTTAAATATCAAACACCAGAAAACAAGAGGAAAAGGCAGTGTATCTGCTGTTTGTGTTTTAACCATGATTGCCTTCTGTCTTTGTATGCACCGAAATTATAAGAAATTGCTCAAAGGGGGAAATGAATCTCTCTTAGAGACCCTGCACTCTCTCTCCTTATTATTACTGGGTAACCCAGTTTCCTGATCTCTAATTATCCTTGCTTTAAGATGGAATTCTGGTGTTTTGTGGTGCAGTCCTTTCTGAGCGCTGAGTGGTGGGAATTAAAATTGCCATTTTCTGAAATGGCAGCTTTGACTTTGCAATTTTCATTCTATTTTATTTCTCAAAACAGCTACAGGCCTCCTGATCGGTTATTTTCAGGAAAATTCCATAAACACATGGCTGCAGGTGGAGTCTTAATCACAGGACATTTTATTTTTAATCTTTTCCTGTAACATATTGCTAATATTGTGAAGAAGTTGAACTTGGTGGCACTGTTTGTGGGCTACTGATTTTAATATGCATCCTCTGCCCGCCTGTGTATTGTGCTGTTGCCTTCAGGTCTCAGGTGCCATAAGAGAATGTTCTTGGGTTCTCTATGGAAACCTTGCACTCGAAAAGGAGCTTCTGCATTTTATTACCCTTTGATAAAGATTTTCTATGCTTTTATTATTAGCCCTAGAACCAGATTTAAACCTGTTTAACAGGACTCTGGTTTGCTGAACAAAAATGCAAAGGATGTGTTTCTCTTTCCTAAAAGAGTCAGAAAATTAAAAACTATCTTTGGCAGTTTTCACAAGTGTAGTATGATTAGATATGGGTAAGTAAGACACTACGAAGCCATTTATCACCTTTTCATAGTTTTGTTTTTCATTTCTTACCGGTACATCATCCCATTGCTGACTCTTCACAAGTTCATAAGAAGGCTGTGTTAAATCAAATTTGGGAACAGGGAATCCAGGAATGGCATTGTGCAGATGGAAGCCAAATGTCACCAGCCAGCTGTTAACATCTGGGAGAAAAATGAAAGGTATCAGAGTCTAATTTGTGCTTTGTATACATTTAAATTTTTACCTTAAAACAAACAAAAAAAAGAAAAAACTGAACTTATGTATAAAAACTTGAAAAAGCACCTATCCCTTCAGCGTACAATTCAAAACCTGTTGTCTATTTTTAGACATAAAAACAATAACCTCGATTCCTTAACTATGGCAAGCACTGCAGAAAATACAGAGTGATAAATACTCACTTAGACTAGACAAACTGCCATGTGTGCTCTGTTGAGAATAGTGATAAAAAGGTCTGTAACAATGCAAAACAGCATGAAAAAGACAGTTGTAGAAAACAAATGAAATTTGTTTTGTAGTTAGTGAAAGCTGGTCTTAAATAGAAATTGTGTGTTATCAGCCTTCAAAGTGATTGTCCAGGGATATTTGGATTTTCACAACCCATTTTCTATTAATAAAGATCCTGAATTGAGAATATTAAAATTAACTGTTGATTCTTAATCAAAGATGAATGCTGAAAGCTGGAAAAACTG
This sequence comes from Heterohyrax brucei, assembly GCA_028571685.1. Classification (NCBI taxonomy): domain Eukaryota; kingdom Metazoa; phylum Chordata; class Mammalia; order Hyracoidea; family Procaviidae; genus Heterohyrax; species Heterohyrax brucei. Next base: position 602,954 of record CM053156.1, read on the forward strand.
GCCAAGGGCACAGAAGTCCTGCCGTCAGTTATGACTTCAAAGGCTTTCTGTGCACAGGTGGAGACAAACTTCTTGGGGAAAGAACTTGCAAACCTTTAAAATGGTATTTTAAAATATTGCCATGTGACTCCAAAAGCCATTAAGCTCAGAATAAACCTTTTATTCTGTTTTGGAGGTTATAATGTTATTATAGAACTACTCAGCAGGCTTGCAGCTTTATGAGTACAGTTGAGTGTAGATTATTTTATATATTAAGCACATTGCCGGAAAATTTGAAATTGCATTTCACCTAATATATTTTATGCTGTTCCATCTCTTTTTTGATGTTTTTCAGAAAATGCTGCTATAGCATTCCCTACAATCCACATTGCTTGGAGATGATGAATTTAGAAGCTGTGGACTTTCTAACCTTACAGTCAGCCCATCAGCACCTTTTACATAACTAGTAGTAAACTGCTTGTCAGAATGATGGAGAGCTACTGGCTTCCTGTTTCTTCCTCTAGGGTACAAACTTGCACCTCCGCGCCATGCCGGGGGTCCTTTGTCCAGGCATCATTTGGCTGGGAAACCAGTGGTATTCTCCCTATTTTACAAGAGGTGGTGGTGAGGGAGAAAAATTCCAGGTTTATCATGTAGGACGGAAAGTGATGCATTTTGGGTGTAAGTGTATTAATATTACAAGGAAAACATGTTTTCGGGAAAATTCTTTCTCCCAAATGTTGGAACATTTGGGACTAAGATTTTCCTATTCTGAACAAAGTTTGGGTAACAGTGAAAATCAGAGAGTATGAAGTATTAAAAAGTATTACGAAAGTAAAAGGACTTGAATACAGATGGTTATTGAAAAACCCTGACTGAAAATAGCATGAAGTTTTTGTTGAGGTAGGATGGTAAAGGAAAGGAATTCCAGCTAGTTCTCACTGAAGAGAAACAGAAAAGCATAGCATTCTGCAAAGGTAGGAGGCAGACGGGAAATGAAGAGAGTGCAGCATTTTGAGAGCTGTACTGAAAACTGAGAGAACAGACACCTCAATAGGCCTCAAATACTGAGCTAGAAAAGAGGCAGCCTGGAGGAGCATCTCATACAAGTCAAAACAAAAATCAAAACGAAAAAAAGAAAACAGGAAAAAATGAAAAAAGCCCTTTCTGGAAACATAAACGTAATGGGGAGATTAATTATGGTCGTGTAATTCAGGACTAAAAGGTGGAAGCAGAAGGAATCTGCTCTTGCAACTAGAGGATGAGTTAAGCCTCTCACTAAAGGAAACGAGAGTACTCCTGGAAAGGGTCTTGCCTCCATTTACATCTTGTCTGTTCTGTGGTGGCGGAAGTGGGATCGCTGGTTTTTTGTTTTATTTTTGTCTTTTTTTTATATCTGTGCAAAACTAAAGCAGTAAAATGTACTAAACTTGGAAATATCTTAAACCTGTACTCCCAAAACTACCCCCAAATGGCAGAAGAATTAGTATGCGTATTAGTAATGTCACTGTTCAAGAGCTGCACTCAACTGCAATAAATACAGGGATGTAAGAGGACAGAAGAAGTGAGAATAGAAACAGGGTCCCATTGGCAAAGTATCTGATGGAAGAATCTGCTTCAGTGTTGTCCTAAAGGTGATGATGATGAAAAGGAATTACACATCTCTCACAGATGAGATGGTGTGCCACAGTTTGTTTTATGTTCTCTCCATTAGAAATTTACACATGCTATAAACCTGTAATACACATTTGTTAAGCAGTTATTATTTATAAAGCACAATTACATATACTACTTTTTTTATACTGGAAACCCTGGTGGTATACTGGATAAGGGCTATGGTTGCTAACCAAAAGGGTAGCAGTTTGAATCTGCAAGGCACTCCATGGAAACTCGATGGAACAGTTCTATTCTGTCCTATAGGATTGCTATGAGTCAGAATTGACTCGATGGCAGTTGGTTTTTTTGGTTTATATTTCATACTGTCAGAAAAAGAAACCCCCCAAAACCTAAACCTGTTGCTGTCAAGTTGATTCTGACGCATAGAGACCACCTAAGACAGAGAGGAACTGCGACACAGAGTTTATACTATAAGTAGGCATGATTAACCCCTTTTTGTAGATAAGAAACTAAGATACAGAAAATTACATGACTTGTCTATAAAGCTGGAAACCTTAGTGGTGTAGTGGATTAAGTGCTATGTCTGCTAACAAAAGGCTGGCAGTTCAAATCTGCCAGGCTTTCCTTGGAAACTCTGTGGAACAGTTCTGCTTTGACATCTAGGTTCGCTATGAGTCAGACCTGAGTCAACGGCAGTGAGCTTGGTTTTTTGGTTTGGTCTATAAAGCCATATACAGTTTGTAGGAAGAAAGTTCAGATTGGAAGTTCAATTTTGGGACTCTGAATTCATCATGCTTTCTGCTCTTGCGTGCCACCTTCCTTCCTTAAATTACTGTGTTCATGTTTGTTGTGGATTTAACTGTGGCTCCCAAAGATATGCATTGTAAATCCTGACTTCTGTAACCTGTGATATGATCCTACCTGGGTATGGGTTTTTCTTATTATGCGAATGAGGCAGTATTAGTGTAGGGTGTGTTGGTTAAGTGCTACGCTGCTAATGGAAAGGTTGGCGATTTGAACCCACTAGCTATCCTGTGGGAGAAAGATGTGGCTGCTTGTGTCAAGATTTACAGCCTTTGAAACCCCATGGGGGCACTTCTGCTCTGTACCATAGGGTTGCTATGTGTTGGAATCAACTCAGCAGCAGTGGGTTTGGGTATTTTAAATCAATCTTTGCTGAGGCATAAAAGAGCAAACTAAGCAAGCAAGTAAACAGACATGGAAGAACACAGATGTCATGGGATTGTTGAGGAAAAGAAGCTGAAAAGAGCCTACTCAGAGAGAAAGCCTTACACTAGAGCTGGGGACCTGAATTAAGATTTAGAGCCTCCTAACTGTGAGAAGGAAACCCTGGTAGCCTACTGGTTAAGTGCTGTGACAGCTAACTGAAAGGCCAGCAGTTCAGATCCACCAGGTGCTCCCTGGAAACTCTGAAGGGCAGTTCTACTCTATCGTATAGGGTTGCTGTGAGTCAGAATTGACTCAAGGGCAATGGATTTGGTTGTTTTTTTTTTTAACTGCAAGAGAAGAGATGCCTGTTTGTTAAAGCTAACCACTTGGTGGTATTTCTGTTATAGCAGAAACTATAGATAACTAGGTTATCTATAACTTACTAACTATAGACAACTAAGACAATGTTATTTCAGAAAACCATGGCCTTCGGCATTGGCAGGCAAAATGGAAGTAACAAAAGTATGTCTCAGTTTCCCTTTCCTGGCATTTCTCTATGGAGAACCACATTTGAAAGATCAGGCATTTGTAATTTCAAAAAGTAAAATGTAGAGTTAAAAAAAGAGATTCCAGTTATTCATGTATCAGTTAAGTAGTAACTACTTTAGCACATGGGAAGGAAACAAGTTATATTTACCTGTGATGTAGTCTTTCACATCATGGATTTTGCTTGCAGGATTGTTATTCCGAAACATATATAGGTTAAAAGGAGCTGGGTCCTTCCCAATTCTTTTCCAGATTTCTATGTCAGGTGTTGTCCATCGTCCTGCCAAAATGTCATAATCTCTTTCTCCAAAGTGGATTAATTTAGTGAGTGGGTCATACAAGCCACCATGAAATCCAATTACTAGCTGGAAGTCAATATTGGAGTCAAAGTATATTTCACCATATGCAGTATACTGGATCTGTTTTAGCATAAGCCCATTGCTACTAAAAACAGCCAGTGGGGTCCCTGTGTTGTCTGATGCAATGTAGAATTCATCCCCACTGCTGATTTCCATGGCAAAAAGATGTCCTTGGAGATCATAGTAGAGGGAGGTAATGTCTGAACTTGAATGGTTGTAGACATGTGTAATTCTAGTGGGGTAAGTGAGGTCAGCATAAAAAAACTGCAGGTGCTGTCCCAGACTAGTTTTGCTAGAAACACGCCTTCCCAGGCCATCATAACGATAGATCACTGTCCAGCCACTGCCTTTACTGTAAACTCGAGTTAGAAGCCCCTTCGAACTATATTCAAAGATCTCTGTGCCCCTCTGACGCAGGAAACCATCTTCATCCAATCGATACTGAACATCACCCAGCCGAGTAATTCTGTCTCGCAGGTCATAGCGAAGAGGCGTCAAGCGTGCACTGTTACTTGGGTTCAGCAGATGGAGGTTTCCATTCAGATCATAGTTGTAACGCCACATGATCTTTTCATTCAAGTAGACTGTTTGGAGCTGTCCGTCAACATCGTATTCATAAGCGTATTTGGTAGTGTTGGCAAAGGGCCCTATTTTAATCTCTCTCTTGGTTACCCGGCCCATGTTATCATACTGGATTGTAATCCAGTACATGAGTGACCTGAATATCTCATACTGAATTTCCTTGATGCGACCGTGAGCATCAAAGTGCTTCGTGTAAGTCATTACAGCTGTAGAAATGATCTGATTAATATCATAATAGATCACTCCAAATTTTCCAAACTGCTCAACTTTACCAGAAATGTCATCGAACTGGTACAGATCAATGGGCAGTGGAGTCTCATTGATGACACCCTGCATGCTGGTCACCCGAAAGCTGTTGTCATAGCTGTAATCAAATCTTGCATTTACCATCCCGTCTTCACTAAAGCGGAAAATCTGTCTGTCAACCAGGGGGCCTATTTGCCTGTATCTAATGGTGCAAATAAAACCATCACTCTGGAGGTTTACAGTTTTTAGGACGCCTGCTGTTTCATCATAGGTAAAACTTACTCTTGTGCTATCATACAAAATTTCTGAGAGCCTGGTCTGCCTTCTATATTTGAATAACACCCTCCGACTTGTACCTAAGAAAGCGGTCTGCAGAAGCAGCCCCTCCTCATTGTAGTCTGTGATGATGGAGGCATTGCTTTCTGGGGGGTTGTATATGTTCCGGTAGTAGCCAATGGATCGGATGGTCTGCATGGTATGGCGAGCCACACTGGGCATGGTGACGGCAGACAGCCTGTCCCACATATCGTATTCAAAGATGTACTGCCGCTGGCTATGAAGCAGAAGAACCATAGACTGTAATGAGAGAACATATTGTTAGCCAGTGTTTGTGAATGGGTAAGCAAAAGCAGATTTAGTAACCCAAGTATACAGAAACATTGTGATTGAGAAAATGACTTTCATTAACTGAGTTATCTCTGAACTTACACATTGTTAATGATTCCCTGCCTAATCTGCTGGGAAGCTTGATTGTGAGGGGTTCTGCAGTGGTGGCTCAAGATTCATAATGTGCTACTTTGTCATGATGGTTCCATTTTTTTTACAGGCCTTCACAGCCAGGCAGCAGATTGTCAGTGAATTTCGACAAATGATACAGGCATGAGCAAAGCTGCTTCAAAGACAACATTCCAAGGAGGAAGCAGTATATGGGAAATGAATTTCTGTTTATAATTAACAATTATTTAATAAGGTGGCTTCCCCCTCATTTGACTGAAGATCCATTCAAATCATATTTTAATTTTCCATGCATAGGAGGGAAGAGCAAGGCATTGAAAATATTGTTTTATGCGGAGAAGACATACAGTTAGCCAAAAAAGATAATGTGTTCATGAACGTGAATCTTAACATTGCTAAATTAATCACAAGGTGAATGAGAACTTTCAATGCCTTTGAGAAAACCATGGATCCAGACACTTTTGTGAGCAATTCTTACGTATCCATAATGATAAGAAAACCCATATTTTGATATTTCCTTTTGTGAGTACCAAATCTGACTTGTACCTGAAGTGCTGTAACAATAGTTTTTGGAATACATACTATTTTGGTGTTAAATTGTGATATGAATAATTATACACATAAAACTAAGCTCTGCCCATTTTGCAAGTCATTGCCGAAAGATGACATTGTTTCATTAGGCCAGTGTGAGGGAGGGTCTGCCCTGAGACTGGCTGAATAAAGCCCGACAGTAACGCAGGATTTAGGGGTTTTCCCGCTGACAGGGCTCCCTTAAAATGTGTTAGACCAAATGGGAAAATGATTAGGTTGGAAGCCCTCTTGGGACGAAGATGGAAATATAGGATCCCTTTGGCTGGCTTGGCTCTCTAAGGTTCATTGTTTTTTTCTTCACTGTCCACCACCTTCCAACAGCATTCTGCTTGACTTGGGCTCCTTTAGGCTATCCTCTGTGGGCACATCTAGGGGCAGTTTTTATATGTAAGTTGTTTGGTAAATGGAGAATTTTTCTTAATAGTTTGCATTCTTCCAAAGAAGGCTTCTATTATTGCTGAATGTACAGGAACTGGTGCTTAGTTTTGTAGTCATTTAAAATCATACTTGATGATAGTAAAATATCAGTTGTTCTGCTGCAAATAAATTTTGGCTTAGTGTGCTTGTCCCAGCAAAAAAACAGAAATAGTTTAGGTGGCTGCAGTGATTTGTGAGAGACGATGAGAAAGTTTTCACTGGCTTTTCTGATCCCCAGGGGTGACTGGCTGATCTTGGTCACCACTGGCAGTGACACATCACTGACAGTGACTCCTTATGATTCTGTTCCCCTTGGTTCCACTTAACATTTTTCAGTCCCATTATTATCACCACTATCAATTTTGAGAGCCTGGGGATTTACATTTGTTAGTACTCCCTGTAATGTACTTAATTTAAATTGAGAAAAAGGTTTCATAATTAAGCAGTGATCCTCTCCCAAGCTTTTGAAGGTTGGAGGTCAAGTGTTTTCCATGTATCAGGATTTGTTCCTTGACAGGTGTGTGTAGGGAGCTGACTGGTCTCTCAATGAATAGTCAGCTGAATGGTGAACTCTAGAGTAGGAGGAAATCTGTCATCTAATACAGTCCCTTGTTTCAGGGGTGAATCTGTTCTAAAGACAGCAGATAAGGTGAGGTTTCAAAAGGAGAGACTGGCAGATAAGATCTTAGCTGGAAGCATTCCACAGTTGATAGGCTGCATCTTACAGCGAACTTAGAACCAACAACTGGTTCTAAGGAGGAGAAATCTGCATGCAGACTGTCTAGAATTAGATAAGATAGTGCCAGTGCAGGAGGTTAGGTGTAGGCCAGAGAGTTCCACAGCACATCTTCAGTGAAGAATAAGGCCGTATGAGGTGCGCACAATGGACGGCAGAAGCTACTCTGTGTGATGGGAGAAAGAGTGAGGGCAGAGATTGTGAAGCATTTGTAGCTTCAACTGGGCGTCACTGGTGGTGCCTGCTTTTAGGAGTATCAGAACTCCAAAAGAACCATTTTTCTCATGCTAAGGTTTGTCTCAAAGGCAAATGAACCATTCCATTTTGGTGGATTACATTTCTTAAGAAAGGAAGTTTGGGGAGATCATTCTTCCCTTTTTCTTTTATTTCCATTCCCTCTTCACCCTGGCTGCCACCCAAGGCTTGCATCGTATAGTTTGGCACTGAGCACACAAGACCCTAAATTCCCTTGGTGATTTTGGGCACAGTTCTTAAGAAAAAGGAAAAGCCAGAGCTGGGATGCCTTCCTTATTATAGAGAGACGGAAAAGGTGCCACAAAGTGTCTGAGTGTTGTCTAAGAAGATAAGCTGTATTGGTTAATAATGCATAAGTTGGATCTGTATTCTTTTTATGGGTATGGAGAAGCTCTGCCAAGAACAACAACTTGACCTGTGCTAATGTTAGGGCTCTTTCTTAAATGAAATCGCTAGTACAGAAATTATTTACAAATGACTTATATGTTCAAGGTCTAATTTGTGGATGCTGTCAAGCTTGGCAGGTGGACAGTGTTACTGCTTGTTTGTTTACAACATAAATCACTGAAAAGGGAATCAGATGATAGAACTTAACTAAGAAGAAACTACTTTGCTAATGCATCAGTTTGTCACTGCTCTACTAACATAACTTATGTATTGATACTTACATAAATAGATGGAACTCAGTCATGTGTCACTGTTTTTGATCCTAGTGTACTCTGCTTGCTGAAAAATGTTAATCACTCTCTTTTTTTTAACACCGTGAGCAGACATACCTTTTCTAAGTATGTGTAACTCCATGTTTTGCCATCAGCAAAGACACGAGATACAATCCTCCCCTGTCCATCATAATCTACTTTTTCACTAGTAGTTCCTCGCTGAATGCTAGCGATTTGGCCTGTGGATGAATAGGTGACGTTGACGGCCATCAGCTTGCTGCTGGGCAGCCAGAGGGTGGGGTGCCCTGATGTGTCATAGGTGATCCTCAGCAGAAATTTACGATGGTCATCGTAGATCTTTTCTGTCTTTGTTGTCCGATCGAAGTCAACTGAAAGGAGATTTCTGCCATTAACCTGTTACAAAATAAACAAGATTAAAAAATAAATCATGTTATCCCAATACTAGCCACTTTTTACTCTTCAGAGTCCCCACCATTGTTTAAGCACCATTTATGATGATTGATTCTCTCTGTCAGTAAATTAATTTAGCAACTTCTTGGGTACAAGTGCACGGCAGTAGATTAACTGCTCTTTTAAAAGGTTTCATTAAGCAGAGATACAGCCTGGCATTTGTTCAAAACCTTTTCAATTAAATTTCATAAACTTTAGACATCTGATTAGAAAAAAAAGGGATTTGCCTTACAGTTTGTTTAGAAGACATGAAGGCAGTACACTTGACATCTACATAAATTACTCAAAGACCCCCCCATAAAACATTGGAAAATAACTGATTAGTAAATTAATCATGGCTACATTAAATAAAACACAGTGGTAAATGTTACTAACCCTTTGAGGAGCAGTTAAGTAGAAGTTGGAACCCACATTACTGTAAATTATTAATAAGCTCAAATAGCAGAAGGCTACAAACATCATCACTGCTTTTGGCCATGTACCGAAATGTAACAAGTTTTTAGAATGGCTTTCTTTGTATCTTTAACATCTGGTTAACTGATAGGAACGTCAGAGTCTTCTAGTACCCTGCCTATCTGGACTAAATATTAATTTACAAATCTAGCACTATGTTGTCCTAGTAGGCTGTATGGGTGGCTGTGTTCTGTATCTAGAAACTTTGACTAAATTTGTCTGTTACTGTGTGTGATCCAAAGCATACATAAACCTGCAGTCTAAACGGGAAATAATTTAATCATCCATGACCATGTCCTGAATAGAACTTTCAAAATAAGTAGCTCTAGCTGATTTTATTTAGCTACTCACACACCACACACACACGCGCGCGCGCGCGCGCGCGCACACACACACACACACACACACACAGTGTCCCGGTGGTACAACAATTACATGCTCACCTGCTAACCAAAAGATTGGTGGTTGAAACCCACCAGTGATTCTCTGTAGATGATCCAGCAAATCTGCTCCCAGGGAGATTACAACCTATGACACACTATGGGGTAATTCTGCTGTCATAGCGAACTGCACTGAGCCAGAACAGACTTGACAGCACACAATACACACATCTGTGTCTATATTTATATGTATGTAAATAATGTGATGTACATATACAAAATACATGTATCTATAGAATCGGATAAAATTAATTTTTTCTTTCTATCATCGACATGGAAACCCTGCTGGCATTGTGGTTAACAGCTACAACTGCTAACGGTAAGGTTGGCAATCTGAATCCACCAGGTGCTCCTTGGAAATGTTATGGGGCAGTTCTCCTCTTTCCTGTTGGGTCACTATGAGTTGGAATCAGACTTAAGGCAGTGGGTTTTTATGGGTTTATCATTGACATCAAGCAAGTTCCATGCATAAATGTTGCTAAGTGCTGCAAAGTCAGTTCCAACTCATGGTGAGTCTACGTAAAACAGGGTGGAGCATTGCTTGGTCCTGTACCATTTTCACTATGTTATGTTTGAGCCCACTGTTACAGCTAGTCACAATGCATCTGGTTGAGGGTTTTCTTCTTCCGTGGCCTTCTATTTGATCAACATAGTGTCCTTCTCCAGGGACTGGCCCTTACCGATCACATGCCCAAAGAGATGAAATTTCTCCATGTTTGCTTCTAAGAAGCACTCTCATTATACTTTTTCTAAGACAGACTTGTACATTTGTCACAGATTCAATGATGTTTCCCTTGCACCTAAATGTGTGTACCAGTTTGGCTGGGCCACGATTCCTAGCACTGTATGATTCTTCACCATTCTGTCATTTGACAAAATTTTCCAGTGCCTTGTAAATTCTATCACTATGATTTAGTAGTATGAATTGGTGGCAGTGACACTGACTGGATGGCGTCTGAAGCCAGTCTCTTTTCAGATGTAAAAGAGAGAAGTTAGCAGAAAGATATGGGAACCTCATACCATCCAGAAAGCAGTGCTGGGTGGGACCTGAGGGTCCTGTGCTGAGACACTCCCAGATAAAGGGAAGACAAGCATCACAAAGACATTCCTCCAGAACTGACAGAGAGAAAGCCTTCCCCTGGAACCAGTGCCCTGAATTTGGACTTTTAGCCTACTGGACTATGAGAGAATAAACTCTCTGTTAAAGCCATCCACTTGGTATTTCTGTCATAGCAGCACTAGATGACTAAGATATTGTTCTTCTGGCAGTCCGTGGTATAGTCAATATTCTTTGCCAACACCACAATTCAAAGGCATCAGTTCTTTCTTATCAAGATCTTCCTTATTCATTGTACAGCTTTCACATGCATATGAGGTGACTGAAAATAACACGGCTTGGGTCATATGCACTTAGTTCTTAAAGTAACCTCTTTGAACACTTCCAAGAGGTCTTGTGCAGCAGATTTGCCCAACGCAATACGTCCTTTGATTTCTTAACTGTTGCTTCCACTGGTGTTACTGTAGAGTCTGGTAAAATGAATCCTTGAATTTCAATATTTTGTCCCTTTATCATGATATACAGTAAAATTGCGAGGTTTTTAGTTTTATGCCATTGTACTGAAGGCTGTAGTCTTTGGTCTTCATTAGTCGGTGCTTCAAATCCTGTTTTCAGCAAGCAACGTTGAGTCATTTGCATATCCCAGTTGGTTAATGAGTCTTCCTCCAATCCTGATGCAGAGCTCTTCTTATACAGTCTACCTTGTTGGATTATTTGTTCAGCATACAGACTGAAATAGTATGGTGAAAGGATACAACCCTGATGCACACCTTTGATGGTATTAAACCACTTCAGTACCCTCCTACTTTGTTTGGATGACTGCCTCTTGTTCTATATACAGGTTCCACATGAGCACAAATTAAATGTTCTTCAATCCCCATTCTTTACAATGTTGCCCATAATTTGTTATGATCCACACAGTCCAATGCCTTTGCCTAGTGAATAAAACACAGGAAGCAAACATCTTTCTGGTATTCTCTGCTTTCAGCCAAGATCCATCTGATATCAGCAATGATATCTTCAGTTCCATCTCCTCTTCTGTATCCAGCTCGAATTTCTGGCAGTTCCCCATTGATGCACTGCTGCAACTGCTTTTGAATGATCTTCAGTAAAATTTTAGTGATGTGTGATATTAATGATATTGTTTGATAATTGCCACAGTGGGTTGGATCACCTTTCTTTGGAATGGGTATAAAGATGCATCTCTTCCAGGCAGTTGGCCAGGTAGCTGTCTTCCAAATTTCTTGGCAGAGGAGAGTAAGCTTCTCCAGCATTGCATTTGTTTGTGAAAATGTCTCCATTGCCACTGTCAAATCCTGGAGACTTGCTTTTCACCAATGCCTTCAGTGAAAGCTTGGACTTCCTCTTTCAATAGCATTGGTTCTTGATCATATGCTACCTCTTGAAATGGCTTAATGTTGACCGTTTCTTTCTGGTACAGTGACTTTGTGTACTCTTTCCATCTTCTTTTGGTGATTTCTGCATTGTTCAATATTTTGCCCACAGAATCCATCAAAATTTCAAATAAGGCTTCTTCAGTTTTTTCAACTTGAGAAAAGCCAAGCATGTTCTTCCTTTTGCTTTCCTGACACTAGGTATCTGTACATGTTATAATACTTTTGTTTTCTTGAGCCTCTGTTTGACATCCTCTGTTTAGCAATTTTACTATCATTTCTTTCTTTCACTTTAGCTACTCGACATCCAAGAGGAAGTTGCAGGGTCTTGTTGGACATCATTTTTAGTCTGTTCTTTCTTTCCTTCCTGTCTTTTGAATGACCTCTTGCCACCTTCACAAGTAATGTCCTTGACATTCTTCTACAACTTGTCTGGTCTTTGGTCCTTAGTGTTCAATGTTTCAAATCTGTTCATGCAACAGTCTCTAAACTCAGGTGGAATATACTCAAGGTTGTACTTTGGCTGTCATGGACTTGTTTTAATTTTCTTCAGCTTCAACTTGAACTTGCATATAACAATTGATGGCCTGTTCTGCAGTTGGCCTCTGGCCTTGTTCCAACTGATGTTATTTTCTTTCTGCAGCTGCAGTCAATTTTATTCCTGTGTATTCCATCCAGCATGGTCCACGCAAATAATCACCCCTTATGTTGTTGAGAAAAAGTAGATCTGGGTCTTGCAAGATTCTCTCATGTGATCTCTGGCATTGTTTCTTCCATCAAGGCCATATTTTCCAACTACCGATCCTTCTTTGTTTCCAACTTGTATGTTCTTATCATTAGTAATTATCAAGGCATCTTTACTGCCTTTTTTTTTAAATCAATTTCAGATTGCAGAAGTTGGTAAAAATTTTCAATTTCTTCATCTTTAGCCTTAATAGTTGGTGTGTAAATTTAAATAATAGTAATGTTAACTGGCCTTCCTTGTAGGCATATGAAGTACAGCACTGTACTTCAGAATAGATGTTGAAATTTTTTTTTATGATGAATGTAATGTTATTCTGCTTCAATTTGTCATTCTTGGCACAGAAGACCATTTGATTGTCTCATTCAAAATGGTCATTACCAGTCCATTTTGGCTTGCTAGTGCCTAGGATACTGATCTCTCACATTCCATTTTATTTATGACAACTTCTAATTTTATAGAATTCATACTTCATATATTCCATGTTATAGTTACTACATGCATTCCATGTTGTAATTACTAATGGGTGTTTGTAGTTGTTTCTTCTCACTTTGAGTTTTGCCACAGTAGCTAGTGAAGGTCCTAAAAGCTTGACTGCAGCCACATCATTAATACTGACCATACTTTAAGGAGGCAGCTATCTACAGTTGTATTTTGAGTACTTTCCAACTTGAGGGGCTTGTCTTCTGGCACTAAATTAAACATGTTCCATGGCTATTCATAAAGTTTTAACTTGACAGTTGTTTTTAGAAGTAGATGGCCAGGGCCTTCCTAGTCTGTCTTAGTCCAGAAGCTCTGTGAAATGTGCCCATCATGGGTGACAAAGCTGGTATGCTGACGGTATAGCTTCCAGCATCACAGCACCATGCAAGCCACCACAGTATGATAAATGGATAGAGTGGTACATATAACTAAGTTTAAACTTTTTCAGTTAGTTCTTCAAAGAGAGTATTGTAAAGAGTAAAGCTATAAACTAGGAAGATTTTGTCTTGATAGGTAAGTAAGTATTATGAAAGAAGAAACACCCAGACAGATGATTCAGTGAAAATGAGAAAGGCCAGAGCCCTGGATGAAAACTAAACCCCAACCAAACCTACTGCTGTTGAGTTGATTCTGACTCATAAGAACTCTGTAGGACAGATAGAATTCCCCATAGAGTTTCCAAAGAGTAACTGGTGAATTTGAACTACCAACCTTTTGGTTAGCCCTCTACCACCAGGGTTTCTGGATCAAAATTAGGAGATTTAATTTTTTCTGTTTCTTCAGATCTAGCTGATATGGACTATACCATTGCCCAAACTGATGAGTATCAGTGGTGGTGGTGTGTGCACTGGAGGAAGGACCGAGGAGTCAAAAAACCTGGCCTCCATTACCTGATAGGTCCTTGAAGACGGGATTTTTAACCCCTCTGAATCAGTTTTGTTCATGTGTAAATAAGGAGACTAAACTGTAGTCTGACTCTCACCGATTTTTATTTGATCTGTCCTGTGAGTTGGAGTTTTTTTTTTTTTTAATTGTGAATGTTTACAATCCAAGACAATTTGCTATATAAAATCCCTAGTACCCGCCTCTCTGCAAGTCTGTCTGCTCTCCTCACCGTGACAGCACTCTTCTTTTTCACACTCAACCAACATTTGTCCTTTCCTTTCCCCTCTAATAAGAAATCAGTAGGACAGCCTCGTGTGTGTGTGTGTTAAACTGTAAAGTGCATACACCACATGCATCATTCTGTGTCCCCAAGTCCAGTCCCTTCTTTGAAGTGTTGACTTCAGTCCTGGTTTCAGCTCTGGGCTAGCAGCAAGTCCAGGGGCCATTATCTCAGGGGACCCTCCAGGTTGTCAGATTATCAGTTCTGGTCTTTTAACAGAGTTTGTGGTCTGCAGACCTCTTTTTCTCATGCTACGCCAGGGCCTCTACACTGTGTCCCCTGTCAAGGCTGTCTTTGGTGGTGGCCGGACACCATCTAGTTGTTCTGGTCTTGCGCTGATGTAGTTTCCCAGTCATATGGGTTCTTCTGTCTCCTGGGCTCATTTTTCCTTGTGTCTTTGGTGTTCTCAGTTGTCATCTGTTCCAGGTGGGTTGGGGCCATTTGATTTCTTCAGATGGCAGCTTGCTGGCTTTTAAAACCTCAGACACCACTCACCAATATGGGGTGCTGAAGACTCTCTTAGCAAAAGAATAGTTATGCCAATTGACCTCAGTGTCCCCTGAAAACATGGTCCCAGACTTCTGTCCCTGCTACTCTGCCCTTTGAAATTTGGGTTGGATATAGAAAGCCTTTTAGCTTATGGTGTATTTCAGTTACACTAACCTGCCTTCTACTGCATGCTGTCACTCTGTTCTCCTAACTGAATTTTTATTAACTATCTAATCTATGAATAACCCTCTCCCTTCATCCCCACCCTTGCAGCTATCAAAGACTGTTTTCTTCTGTGCATCTTTTCTTGTCCTTATAATAATGGTCTTATACAATATTTGTCCTTTTGCAGCTGACTGATTTCACTCAGCATATCTTCCAGTTGATTCCAGGTTATGTTTGATAAAATCTTCATTGTTATTTATCATTTCATAGTGTTCCATTGTGTATATATACTATAGTTTGTTGAAACATTCACCTGTTGATGGGCACCTAGGTTGATTTCATCTTTTTGCTATTGTGGACTGTACTGCAATAAATATCTGTGTGAATGTATCTGTTTGTGTGACCAGCCCTTATTTCTGTAGGATATATTCCAAGCAGTGGATTGCTGGATCATACGGTATTTCTATTTCTAGCTTTAAAAAAAAATAATTATTTCATTATGATTGAATGAAAATGTACATTCCCATATAAATTGAGTGCCCACCTATATGCAGCTCCCACTGCTCTCCCTGCCCGGTGACAGCACACTCTTCCTCTCTGCTCCACGTATGTCTTATCCTCCCAACAATCTACCTTCTCCTCTCCACCCACTCCCCTTCCTCCAGTAAGAGGTTAGCAGGATGAGATCCTATAGATGCACAGAACCATAAAGTGCACACATGATGTGGTCACTCTGTGTCACCAAGTCCAATTCATTTCTGTCTGAGAGTTGATCTCCATTGTGATTTATGGACAGGGGCAGCATCAGGGCCAGGGGCCAGGCTCCCAGGGGAACCCCAAGGCCCAATTAAGGTCCTTTAATGGACCTCTCAGAGTGCACCCCTTTTTATTCATGTATTGCCAGTGAGACTCAACTTCGTGATCTCCATCACAGCTATCACTGGTGGTGGCTGGGCACATCTGATTCTTCCAGTCACAAGTCAATGTAGTCACCCACTCATGTGGGTCTGTCTGCTGGATTCTCTTTCCCCCATGTGGTTTCGGTCCTTGGTGATCATCCATTTGTGCAAATTCGGGACCATTTGCTATACCCTCGGATGGCACCTTGGCAACTTTTAAGACCCCAGATGCCACTCATCCATGTGGGGTGCAGAGGGATCTCTTAGTAAAACACTAGTTGTGCCAACTGGCCTCAATTTCCCCTGAAAGCATAGTCACTGCCCCGCTGCCGCAGCTACTCTGTCCTTGTAATATTGGAGGAGTAATCATGTTATGTTGAAGTCCAGTTATTAACTGATTTTCTTTCTAGTATGTGCTGTCCCATATCTCACCCAAGTAAGTTTCTATCAACTATCTAATCTAAATTCTCCCCCCCCGCCCTCTCTCCCTCCCCACCCTTGCAGTTGTCAAAGAGTCTTTTCCTATGCATGAATCTCTTTTTCTTATTGTTGGGATCTCATACAACATTTGTCCTTTTGTCACTGACTACTTTGACTCAACATAATGTCCTCCAATTGAAACCATGTTATGAGATGTTTCCTAAAATCACTGTTGTTCTTTATCATTGCATAGTGTTCCATTCAGTGTATATACCATAGTCTACTTATCCATTCCTCTGTTGTTGGGTATGTGGGTTGATTCTATCTTTTTGCTATTGTGGACTGTGCTGTGATAAACATTTGTGTGCATGTATCAGTTGGCATGAATGGCCTTGATTCTGCAGGATATGTTCCGAGCAGTGGAATTACTGGGTCAAATGGTATGCCTAGATCCAGATTTTTAAGGAAGCCCCAGATTGCGTTCCAAAGAGGTTGCACCCTTTTGCAATCCCAACAGTATAGGAGAGTTCCAATTTCTCCACAGTCTCTCCAGCATTTGTTGTTTTGCATTTTTTGGATCATGGCCAACCTTGTTGGGGTAAGGTTGCATCTGATTGTAGTTTTCATTTGAATTTCTTTAATAGCTAGTGATCGTGAGCATGTCTGCATGTGTTTTTTGGCTGCCTGGATCTCCTCTTATTGAAGTGTCTGTCCATCTCCTTTGCCCATCGCTGAATTGGATGACTTATCTTTTTCTTGTTGATATTTTGTAGTACCTTATAGATTATGGAGACCAGGTGTCGGTCTGACACATAGTTACCAAATATCTTTTCCCATTCTGTAGGTGCCCTTTTAATTCTGTTAATAGAGTCTTTTGATGAGAAAAAGTGTTTGATTCCTAGCAGTTCCCATCTATCTATTTTCTCTTCTGTTGTTTGTGGTTTGTTTGACAGATTTTGAAGTCTGTGTTGTGTATTAAAATTTCCATGTTGTTTCTACTTTTTCTTGCCAAGTGCCGTTGAGTTGGAGCCGACTCATGGAGACCCTGACCCCTAGGGTCGCCATGAGTCTACTTTTAATTGGATGAGCTTTATTGTTTTAGATTTGATGTTTAGGTCTTTCATTCAGTTTGAGTTGGTTTTAGTATAAGGTGTAAGATATGAGTCTTATTTAAATTTCCTGCAAATGGATATACAATTTTGCCAGCACCATTTGTTGAAGAGATTGTTTTTACCCCAGTTTAATGTCTTAGGGTCTTTGTCAAATATCAGCTGCTCACAGGAAGATGGTGTCATCTTTGGGGTCTCGATTCTATTCCATTGATCTATCTGTCTCTTTTTGTACCAGTACCAGGCTATTTTGACTACAGTTGCAGTGTAATAGGTTCTAAAGTCAGGTAGTGAGAGGCCTTCCAGTGTGTTCTTCTTCTTCAGTAGTGCTTTATTGGGGCTTCTTCTCTTTCCAAACAAAGTTGGCAATTTGTTTCTTCATCTCGTTAAAAAATGTCACTGGAATTTGTATTGGGATTGCTTAAGTAGACTGCTTTAGGCAAAGTAAAAATTTTCACTATGTTAAGTCTTCCTATCGATGAGCATGCTAGGTTTCTCGATTTATATAAGTCTCTCTTAGTTTCTTGTAGTAAGGTCTTGTAGTTCTCTTTGTAAAGGCCTGTTATTTCTCTAGTTAGATTTATTCCTAGGTACTTTATCTTCTTAGGGGCTATAGTAATTGCTATTGACTTGCTGATTTCTTCCTTAATAATCTCATTGTTGGTATAAAGGAATCCTACTGATCTACTTATGCTTATTCTGTATCCTGAGACTTTGCTGAAGTCTTCTATCAGATTTTGTAGTTTACTTATGGATTCTTTAGGATTCTCTGGGTATATAATCATATCATCTGCAAATGGGGAGATTTTTACTTCTTGCTGAGGCCAAGCCAAGTGCTGATGCAGATGCCTTTTATTTCATGGTCTTGTCTAATTGCTCTGGCTAGAACTTCCAGTAAGATGTTGAATAGGAGAGGTGACAGTGGGCATCCTTGTCTACTTCCTGTTCTCAGGGGAAACTGTTTCAGTCTCTCTCCATTCAGGATGACGTAGGCAGTTGGCTTTGTATAAATGGCCCTTATTGCATTGAGGAATTTGTCATCTGTTCCCTGTTCCTATTTTGCTGAGAGCTTTTAGCATGAACGGGTGTTGGACTTTATCAAAAGCCTTTTCTGCATCAATAGACAAAATAATTTGATTCTTGTCTTTTGGTCTTTTCAATTGGTCTTCTATTCTGTAATTCATTTAGTTCTGCTCTAATCTTTATGATCTGTTTTCTCCTGGGGCCGGAGGGGTTTTTCTGTTGTTCTCTCTCTACTTGTTCCAGTTGTAGGGTCAGTTCTTTGATTTGGTTTCTTTCTTCCTTCCAGATGTGTGCATTTATGAAGATAAACTGACCTCGAAGCACTGCTTTGGCCATACCCCACAGGTTCTGGTAGGAAGTGTTTCTGTCCTCATTGGAATCCATAAATTTCTTTATTTTACCCTTGATTTCTTCTATTTAACCCACTGCTTTTTAAGCAAGATTTTGTTCAGTTTCCATGAGTTCCACTTTCTATGTTTTTTCTGCTACTGATTTCACCTTTTATGGCTTTATGATCTCAGAAGATACTTTGCATTAATTCAATAGTATGGATTTTGTTGAGAATTGCTTTAGTCCTAACACATGGTCTATTCTGGAGAATGTTCCATGTGTACTGGAGAAGAAGGTGTAGTTGTCTGCTGATGGATAGAAAGTTCTGTATATGTTGATGAAGTCTAGATGGTTAATTGTGGCAATAAGGTCTTCTGTTTCTTTATCGAGCTTTTTTCTAGATGATCTGTCCAATATTGAGAGTGGAGTGTTGAAGTCTCCTACTATTACTGTGGAGTGATCTATCTCCTTTTTGAGTGCAGTCAGTGTTTCTTTGATGTATTTAGGTGCTCTAATATTAGGTGCATAAATATTTAATATTGTTAAGTCTTGTTTGTGTATTGAACCTTCCAGCAATAAATAGTGTCCATCTTTGTCCATGATGGTAGATTTTACATTAGAATCTATTTTATCTGAGATTAGAATTGCCACCCCTTCTCTTTGTTGATTGTTAGCTTGATATATATTCTTCTGAAACTTTAGTTTTCAGTTTGTTCCTATCTTTAAGTCTAAGGTGTGTTCCTTGTAGGCAACATATGGATGGGTCATGTCTTTTGATCCAAGATGTCACTTGATGTCTCTTCACTGGAGCATTCAGTCCATTCACATTCAATGTAATTATTGATAGGTATGTGTTCACTGCTGCCATTGTGATATGTTTATTTCTGTGTTGATGTTTTCTCTGTTGTTCTTATTAATCTGTTCTGGGACATTCTTCTTTGTGAGTTGATTTTGCACCTTTTTCAAGGTTGGTTTGGTGGTTTTTGAGACTCCTGTATTATGTTTCTTGATATAGCATGTTGCATCTTTATTGTGCTTTATGGCTGCTGCTATGATCCCACGTAATAAACTACATATAAACACAATTTTGATTACTACCTGTCTTGTCAACTTCCTGTCCATCTGGAAGGACTATAACAACTGTAGTACATCCCTCTTTTAAATATGATGACTTCATAGTTTTCATGATATGATCACTGGATCATTTCTCTCACTGTTATAGCTTTGATTGTGTTTGGAGCCTTGCCTGAGTAGGCTTCTGGATGATGTGTCTTTCTAAAATACAAAGTTAGCAGTTTTGTTCTTCTAAGCCAAGAGATTGTGTCAATATTTCTTGTAGCTTTGGGTTGGTTTTTTACAAAATCTCTGAGTTTCTGTTTATCTGTGAATATCTTAATTTCATTTTCATTCTTGAAAGATAGTTTTGCAGGACATATAATTCTTGGTTGGAAGTTCTTCTCCTTCAAGGCTTTGAATGTGTCACACCACTGTCTCCATGCTAGCATGGTTTTGGCTGAGAAATGTGACGAAAGCCTACAGGGTTTTCCTCTGAGTGTTAGCTTTGCTTTTAGTCTTGCTGCCTTTAAGAGCTTCTGCTTCTATTTCATTTTGTTAAGCTTGATTATGTCTTGAAATCTTTCTTTTGAAATCTATATTGAGTGGCATTTGATATGTATCTTGGATATCTATATTCTCTTCTTTCATAATTTCTGGGAAGTTTTCTGTCAGCAGCTCAGCAACAATACTCTCTGTGTTCTCAGGTGTCTCGCCCTGTTCGGCAACTCCTATTAATTGTAGATTGTTCTTAATAGAGTCCCACATCCTTCTTAATGCTTTTTTATTTTTCTTGTTTCTTTTTTTCTGATTTCTCCTCAGAAATGCTTGAGTCAGTAGCTCTGTCTTCCAAATCAGAAAGGCTATTTTCCATTTGTTCCATTCTGTTTTCTTGGCTTTGAATTGAAGTGTCTATGTCTTTGATTTTGTTCTTGATCTGTTGGATTTCAGAGTACTGGTGTTCCATCAGATCAAACAGCTTGCTTAATTTTTATTTTGCTCTGCTGCATTGTGTATACGGTCTAGGAGGGCTCTGTATATAATCCTTTGGTATTCACCTTCCCAGAGTTTCAGAAAAGTTTCTTCGTCTGTGAAGTTCTGAGGTGGTTTCCTGTGGGAGCCTTCTGATGCCATGGGTGATTTCCTGGCTGTGGTTTTCTTGAGTTTGTTGCTTTTGGGGCTTCATTTGGGTCAACACAGGCTGGGAGAGATGCTGTGAGGATGGACTTCAGTTGTTTCTCTAGGCCATCCTAAAATGAGAAGTAAAAAGTATCTGACAACTTCCAAAGTCAGTCAGGTTTTCAGGTGTGTGAGTCCCTCTTCCCAGCTGGCAAGTAAGCACCTCTGTATTGAACCCCAGATGTTATAAACTAGCTCAAAATACAGAAAGGCTACTTCCCTGCTGGCCTCTGCTGTTGGGCCCCAGCTGTAGGCAATACTGTGTAGAATTCTGCTTGTCTCTGGAAAAGTTCTCTCTTTTGGGCAGGCACTGCCTCCTAGCCCAGGAATTAGGTCCAGAAGAGGCTTCCATATGGGTATCCCTGCCTCCCGGGGGAACAAGATGGTGTCCTGCACAAGTTCGCCACCCGGCTGGGACCAGGCTACTGGTAGAAAGAGAGGCCACAAGTGTCCAGATGCCCAGAGTCCACAGCCTCTGTTGCCAGGCCCCAGCCTCAGGCGATATTGTTGAAAACACCACTTCTCTGCCGGAAAAGCACTCTCCCCCTGGCAGGCACCATCTCCCTGCCTAGGAACCAAGTCCAGCCAGGGCCTCTGCCTGGGTGTCTCTGTGTCCCAGTGGATCAAGATGGCATCCCGCACAAGCTCGTCACAGCATCCATATGGCTACAGAGGTAGAAAGATAGGCCAAAGGAGCTGTGATGCACAGAGTCCAAAGCTGAGCTCTCAGAACATGGCAACTGTGCTGCTGATCCCACCAGAATGGCGTCTGAGACCAGCAGCTAGTCAAGTCCCAGCTCCACCCACTGGCCAATACAGAGAAAAAAAATTCAAAATGGTGAGTTACCTTTGGTCTGTGTAAGCCTGTGCTTGCTGAGAGTCGGGTCAGCGAAAGTGAGGAGGTTTTGTGTTCAGTGGTGAGAAGTCCAAATTTACAGCCCTATGCCATGTCCTAGGGCTCACTAGATGTCCAGAAGGCTCTGTTTAATTATCAACTCAGGTCTTGGTTTCCAGAGGGATTTAGACAGACATGTATTTAGTTTGCCATCTTGACTCTGCCCCCGTCTATTTCTAGCTTTTTAAGAAAGTGCCAAATTGCTTCCCAAAGAGGTTATACCATTTTTTTGCTTGATTTTCTTTCTTTTTTTATTGTGATTGAATGAAAGTGTACAATGCAGTTTAAATTTGCTTGCCAGCCTATGTACAGCTCCTTCTGCTCTCCTTGCCTGGAGATAGCACATTCCTCCTTTCTGTTCTATATATGTCATATCATCTTAACAATCTCCTGTCCCCTTTTCTCCATCCTCTCCACTCCCCTCTAGTAAGAGACCAGTAGGACAACATCCTATAGATGCACAGAACCATAAAGTGCACACACAATATTGTCACTCTGTGTCACTGAGTCTAATCTATTCCTGTCCGAGGAGTTCACCTCAGCAATCAGTTATGGATGGGGCAGCATCAGGTCTAGGGGTCATGCTCCCAGGGGACCCTTGTGGCCTTTGGCCCATCAACTGTAGTCTTACAGTGGAGTTCTCAGGGTGCACCCCTTTTTATTCTCAATTTGCCATTAAGACTCAACTTTGTGAGCCCCATCATGGCTGTCACTGGTGGTAGCTGGGCACCATCTGGTTCTTCTGGTAGCATGCTGAGGTAGTCATTCATTTACTGTCATTCATTCCTTCTGTCTTCTGGGTTCTCTTTCCCAGAAGGTCCTTGGTCATCACCTCTTCCTACTGAGGTGGGACAATTTGGTGTACCTCAGATGGCAGCTTGCTAGCTTTTAAGACCCCAGATGCCACTCACCAATATGGGGTGGAGAAGATTCTCTTAGCAAAACACCAGTTAAACCAATTGGCCTCGATGTCACAGGAGAGCACGGTTCCTGGACCCCCACTTCTGCTACTGTGTCCCTGCAATATTGGGTTAAGATTGAATGAATATTCAGGTTATGTTTTAGTCCAGTTAAATTGCTCTTCTTTCTAATGTGTGCTGCCACTGAATTCACTCAACCAAATTTTTATCAACTATCTAATCTGTAACCAGCCCTCTCCCTCCCTTCCTCCCCTTCCTTGCAGCCATCAGAGAGAGTCTTTGCTTCTGCACATGAGTCTGTTTTTAAGTCCTTATAGTACGAGTCTCATACAATATTTGTCTTTGTGCCACTAATTTCACTCAACATAATGTCTTCCAATTGAAACCAAGTTATGAGATGCTTCCTAAAATCACCACTGTCCTTTATCATTGCATACTATTCCACTGAGTATATATACCATAGTTTATTTATCTACTCATCTGTTGGACATCTGGGTTGATTCCATCTTTTAGCTATTGTGGACTGTGCTGCAGTAAACACTCTTGTGCATATATCTGTTCATGTGACTGCCCTTGCTTCTGTAGGATATATTTCAAGCAGTGGGATTACTGGGTCAAATGGTATATCTATTTCCAGCTTTTTAAGGAAGTTCCCGATTGCTTTCCAAAGAGGTCGTACCATGTTGCAATTCCTCTAGCAGTGTAGGAGAGTTCCAATTTCTCTACAGTGTCTCCACAGCATTTGTTGTTCTGTGTTTTTTGGATCATGTCCAACCTTGTTGGGGTAAGATGATATCTCATTGTAATTTTCATTTGAATTTCTTTAATAGCTACTGATTGTGAGCAATTCTGCTTGTGTCTTTTGGCTGCCTGGATATCGTCTTTAGAGAAGTGTCTGTCTATCACCTTCACCCACTGCTTAATTGGATTATTTATCCTTTTCTTGTTGATATTTTGTAGTACCTTACAGATTATGGAGATCAGATGTTGGTGTGGCATACAGTTGCCAAATATTTTTTCCCATTCTGTGGGTGGTCTTCTAATTCTTTTGATAGAGTCTTTGGATGAGCAAAAGTGTTTGATGCTTAGTTGTTCCCATTTATCTATTTTCTCTTCTGTTGATTCGGCTTTGTTTGACAGATTTTGAAGTCTGTCTATGTTGTGTATTAAAACTTCCACTGTTGTTCCTATTTTTTTCTTGGATAAGCTTTATCATTTTAAATTTTATATTTAAGTCTTTTATCCAATTTGTGTTGGTTTTTGCATAAGGTATGAGATATGGGTCTTGTTTCAGTTTTTTGCATCTGTATATCCAGTTTTGGCAGCACCATTTGTTAAGAAGTTGCGCAGTTTTACATTCCAACCAGCAGTGTAGAAGAGTTCCAATCTCTCCACAGCCTCTTCAACATTTGTTGTTTTGTTTTTTGGATTATTGGCAATTGTGTTGGGGTGAGATTCTATCTCAATGTAGTTTTGTTTGGACTTCTCTAATGGTTGATTGTGAGTATTTCCTCACGTCTTCTGACTGCCTGAATGTCTTCTTTGGTGAAGTGTCTGTCCATATCCTTTGCCCACTGTTTCATTGGGTTATTTGTCTTTTTCTTGTTGGTATTTTGCAGTACCTTGTAAATCATGAAAATTAGATGTTGATCCAATAGGCAATTGACACTTATTTTTTCCCAGCCTGTAGGCAATCTTTTTACTCTCTTGATAAAGTCTTTGGATGGGTGTTTAATTTTTAGTAGTTCCCATTTACCTGCTTTCTCTTCTGCTGTTTGTGAATTGTTAGTAAGATTTTGTAGTCTCTTTAAGCCATGTATTAGAACAGCTGGAGGTTTTTTGACCTTCCATTTGCTCGTGTGGAGATGTCTGCATATTAGTTGAGCCATGTTTTGTGTACATTTTGTGAAACTTTTATGAGTTTAAGTTTGCAGAATGCTTTCAGTACTTTGAAAAGAAGCTACTAGCTAATATTAAAACTGTATTTCTAAAAATCTGTAGAAACGTTTAACTTAATGTCAAATTGATAACAAACTGGCAAAATTCAGTTTTTCAGTTTATTTGCACAAGTTTTGATGCCTTAATATTGTATTTTGTATAATTCACTTGGTTTCCTTAGGGCTCTTGCGTTTCTCAGAATGTGGTTTTAAAACAAACTGAATGTTTAGCTTTGTCCTCCCCCCACTCCTTAGGCTGGAAACCCTGGTGGCGTAGTGGTTAAGTGCTATAGTTGTTAATCAAAAGGTCAGCAGTTTGAACCCATCAAGCATTCCTTGGAAACACTATACAACAGTTCTACTTGACCTGTAGGGTCGCTACCAGTTGGAACTGACTCTATAGCAGTGAGTTTGTTTTTTGTTTTGGGTACTCCTTAGGTTATTCCATGCTTTGACACATAACACTATGCTGTTTCCTTGGGCAATGCTAACCACAGTGTTGTTCCATCTATCCACATGTATTTTACATTGTATTCATTTTAATTACTTTTCAATTTTATACTGCCTTTCTGAATCCTTCTTTATTTTGGCAATAATTTCTCTGACTAGAGTATAAGAAATGTGGATTGGGGATTTGGTATGACTGGCTGCAGTAAGGCAAGTGTTCTGGGCAAAAAGACAAGTCTGGAAGCATGTCCGACTGCCTGTAACCAGCTACTGGCTTCTGATCTGCTTCTCTCATTTGTGAGCATGGTGGCAAGACACCAAAACGTCCAGATAAAAGCCAAAGATGTAATTACTGTTGTTGTGTGAGCTGCCATGCCAAACATGCCACCACAGGGAAGTATCCGGAAGCACTGTCAGACTAAACATCTGGAGAGCTAAACATCAAGGTTTTCTTTTTATCCAGACATATTTTTGTATCCTTTCAAACTGAAAAAATGCGGAAATAATTAGAATGGGGCCATGTTTTATTTTACCTTCTGAACACAGACCAAAAGCTCTAACATTGTTACCATTTCCTGATACCAGCCACTGGTATTCAATATGCAAAAATTTAAAGTATAGTAGCAGACTGTGTGCTTATTCTTTCACTTCCAAACATGCCCAAACTTCTTCCTGAGGATAGTGTGAACAGAAAGCACAGAAGCCCAAGGATACTTCCTTTCCCGGCCATGGTCCTGTTTATCATACCTTTATGAAATCATGGCAACTCTTCAGACTTTTTTATTTTTACATTATGCTGAAGTAAATAAAACAAAAAGTTAGCCATTTTAACTAAACAGCACGTTAGCTTAACAAGTAAAGACTTTCACCCTTCAGAACTGTGCTATCTTAAAGATTATCCATATGTCACCAAACAGACGACAGTTACTTTAACGTAAATGCAAGAAGTTTGGAGGGCAGTGAGACTACATGAATGAGAATGAATCTAGAACAGAAACAATGAGAATGCTGACACATTGCTAAGAATGTAAGCAATGTCACTGAACATTAGGTGCAGCAATTGTGCAATGGAAACCTGTTTCACTGTGTAATCTTTTACTGAAAACAAAGTTAACCATTTTAACCATATAAAATGTTTTTATTTGGGGGGATTCATAATGCAGCAGCCTTTTAATAAATATTTTCCATTATTATAAAAATATGAAACATTCATCTCAAGATGAAAACTTTCCATCAGATCATGATAAAAATGTATAAACATGAATCCAAATGATGTTGTATATGGATGACAGATTACCAGAAATTCCTTTGTGACATACAGTATGCATGAAACATCCCCACTTTCATACACACACACATGCGTGCACACACACACACACACACACATATTTATGTGCTTGAAAGTTTACAGTTCAAGTCAGTTGCTCATACAAAAATGTATATACCCATTATTGTGACCCTAGTTGTTTTCCCTATGTGACAGCACACTCTGCCTCTCCACCCTGTATTTCCTGGGTCCATTCAACCAGCTCCTGTCACTTCCCACCCTCTTATCTTGCCTCCAGATAGGAGCTGCCCATTTAGTCTCTTGTATCTGAGCCAAGAAGCATTCTTCACCAAAATCATTTTATGTCTTATAGTCCAGTCTAATCTTTGTATGAAGAGTTGGTTTTGTGAATAGTTTTATTTCTGGGCTAACAGAGAGTCTGGGGGTCAAGTCTTCTGGGGTCAGTCCTACTGCAAGTCTGATCTTTTTGCACTAATTTGAGTTCTGTATCCCACTTTTCTCCCTCTCCTTCAGAGACTCTCTGTTGTGTTCCCTGTCAGCCTATTGTTGGTAGTCGAGAACTGTCTAGTTCCTTCAGTCTCAGGCTGATGGAGTTTCTGATTTATGTGGCCCTTCTGTCTCTTGGAGTAACGTTTTCCTTACATCTTGTCTGTTCTTCATTCTCCTTTGTCCATGTGGGTGGGGTTCAATGAACGAATCCTAGATGGCTCCTTGCTAGCTTTTAAGACCCCAGATGCCATTTGCCAAAGTGGAACCTCCTCATTTTCAAGATTATGTCTAGCATGATTATATAGGAAGTTTTATATATATGTCAAACTTCCTGTATGATATATATATTAAACTTCCTATATAATCATATATATGTCAAACTTCCTATATGATATATATATTAAACTTCCTATATAATCATGCTAGACATAATCTTACATATGTTTATATAAACTTCCTGTATAATCATGCTAGACATACATATATAATCATATATATTACATACATATAAAAAAACCCAAACCCAGTGCCATATAAAACATATATATATGTATAAAACTTCCTATATAATGCACATGTATATGTATGGATGAAGGACAACTGCAGTTTCCTCCCTGTGAAAAACTGAGGCATAAAGGCATCAAACAACTGCCCCAAGGAAGTGCCAGTGTAGTCCGACTATATTCACCTATCTGAAATCCAATGGAGGGAAGTGAGGAGGGGCTGGCTCATTCCCTAGGCATACTTGTTGACAATATCAAGGCTTCCTGTGTCCACGCACAGTATCACCTTGCTGAGGATTGTTTTCTATCTCTCTATACATCAGCAAGCATTGTGAAACCGTACTCTAGGCTGTACCACTTAGACCAAAGTGAGAAATAAGAAGGCACACAGATGTGACTAGCATAAGAAGATCTAAATGCGCTACCATATTTACATATGCCTCTAAAGACTTTATTTGGGCTTTCATATTTCACAGATTCCTTTTTAAAAATGATTTGCCAAGGTTTTCCTTGAAGTATTAGAATTCTAGGCAGATTTAGAAGATTTTTTTTATTACTAGACTGAATATTATTAGAGTGCCAGAACAAATTTTCTCTAACTGATTACAGGGTCATTCTAAATTCTGGCACTGACAAAAACAAGGCATATTTAAAAAGTATCTTATCTGTATTGTGCTGGTGCTTTTCCACATCTGTGTCAAGATTTCATTTTCTTATTCCCTGCTATAACTAGCCCTTTTTTCCTTTAATGTGTTGTTTTACAGAAATTTACATTGTTAAGTTCTTTAATAATTTTTTTTTCTTTTGCTGTCTTTTCTTAACTTCCAACCTATTTTATATAGTGTCAGCAATTTGGAGGTCTGTACTTCATTTCATGGTAATTGCTATTTTCTTCATAATTCTTTACATTTCTTAATTTTGATCTTTTCCTCATCTCAGACACTAAATTATGTGAGTAAAGGCAGGTTACCAGCAAAGTCCTATGTAAATGCTATACTAATACTGACAGTGATTATGTGTTTGATTTTGACTCATTTACTTAAGTGTGACTTTGGTCAAATCATTTAATGCCCCTGGACGTCACCTTTTTATCTACATAATGCTACTAATCATAATACATGGTAATTTTGAGAAATAAATGAAATGATGCACATAAAAGGGCTTTTTCTGGTGGCTGGTTCCTTGTTAGTTCTTTAAAACAGTAACTGTGTATGAACGATGACTGTTTTTCCCCTGCCATGCTAAGCTCTATTCTCCTTCTCTATTTAAGACCTTTTTTCTTTTTTTACAGAAAAGTACATGTTATTCACATGACAGTCTCTCCTCTTCCCGTAAGAATATCTAGATGAAATCGTTATAGTTCAGTTGTAAGGTTGGTTTTCCTCACCCTTTCATTCATAGGTATATCTAAGTTTCTAAGGTACGGCAGGTATGGTATGTGCCCTGGCCACCACCAAGCAGTTTCTATTAACCCAGTACAGCCCCGTGTTCCTCTTTAAGCACGGTAGATACAGAGGCAAAGTAGGGGGAGGGAAGAAGTTACTTCTCTCTGGGTGCAACCCCAAGGGGTGCCAGACGAGGCATAGATTAAGTTTCCAAGGTGCCACAAATAAGAAAGGCACCTGATTGAGGTAGCTGGACAAGAGACACAGTGTTTCTGACGATGCATGGCCACTTTCAAAGTCTGTTCATCTTGAATGGGGAGGAAGGAAAGGAGAAAGGGTGGCATTTAAGGATTGCCCTGGGTGGCTGATTGGGCAGAGTGCAACCTAGAGATCAGCCTTGGTGCTTGTTACTCCCACTATCCCCTGCAAGGGTGCAATTTCAGTGCTTCCCAGACTATTTTCTGTAGATACACCTGAGACACAAGTGTCCATCATGTGTTAGGCACATAGTTAAATTTAGGTCAGGACATAATGAAAGGTTAAAGAGGAGGTGGTATCCTAGAAATGGGTAAATTTGGGGTCTGACTCAGATTGCCACATTTTCCTCAAGTCTTTCTCCTTTTTTTT
Source organism: Heterohyrax brucei (assembly GCA_028571685.1). Lineage (NCBI taxonomy): Eukaryota > Metazoa > Chordata > Mammalia > Hyracoidea > Procaviidae > Heterohyrax > Heterohyrax brucei. The sequence continues at coordinate 632,209 of CM053156.1, forward strand.
TCTTTGTCTTTTCCCTATTTTTGCAGACTTCAGGTCAGTTCCTTAAACCAGATTTTTATATCATCACTTTCCCTGCAGTATTTCTCTCTTAAAATCTACAGAGGAATGAAATTAACAGTCAGAGCTGGCATATCCAATCCTATCTTGAAAGTAGGAAACTGGCCCTTGTGCTCCTGGCATTGTCTCTATGACAGCAATCAAACACATCAGCTGGAAATCTCCTTTCAGTGTGACTGAACAGGCCATTTAAAATACTCTGTTTTTTGAAATATCTCGCTGAGACATTGAGGTTCTGCTGTTTAGAAGGAAGCTAACACCCGTGTCTCTGGGCAGTGGTCTCTTCTGCCTCATGTGAGGTATGTTTTTCATTCAGAATCAGGCAGATTCAGACTTATAATTGAGTTTCCTCTACTTTCTACTGGCTTTCCTCTACTAATTCTAATTTCTTTTTATTTTTAGAAAAGCAGTGTTACCAAAAAAAAAAAAAGGGAGGAAGGAAGGGAGGGGGAAGGAAGGACAGAAAGAAGAAGAGATGGACGTTAGGACGTTAGACACAGCTTGTCTCAAAGAACAGCAGGCATTATTTTATGTGGTCAGTTTCTGGACAAAGGATTTCCCATACTTCTATTTTCCGCTGACATTTTCCTATCCAGCAAGCTAAGCAGGTTCTTTCCTATCCATTTGCAGGCTGGCTGTAAATACCCCATGTGTGTGTGTGTGGCTGACATTCTGTGGGTTAGAGCTAGGGAGTTATCATCATGCCGTATGTTTTCTAAGTACCTTCACATTGTCTTACTCTACTTGTGTAACAACTGTGTGAAATACAGTCAGGGCAAAGTAACTTTTATTTGTTACATAGCTATAGATATACGTATCACAACATTATCTAGATAATCTATGTAATTATATAGAAATCTTGGCACGGATAAGAACTTCGAGGTTCAAAGATGTTGTGATTTTCCCATAAGGAATACTTGAGTAAAAAGTGAAGCCTCTTCTAGAACACATATTTTCTGAGTTCTAGTCAAGTGCTATGACTTCTTTGGTGTGTAAAGTGACAAGCACAGACATGAGGATTATCTCTGTGTCTTTTGATGCAGGTGTCCGTCTGCAAATAGCTGTGACTGCGTGTACCTGCGCTTTGGCTTCAGTGGTAGCAGAGTAACATAAAGCCTGTGGACAAGCTTCTGGTTTGTAACGGTCCATGATAGCAGCAGTCTGTGAAGAAACATTAAGTGGTGGCAATACATGAAAAAGCAGGTAGCTACCGATTTCCAGGGTCAAAGGAAGACAAGACAGGATGTAGAGTTTACTTGGACAACAAACCCTAACCCTTCTGTAGCTTCTTTCCTTGCCTATTGCTTTACCTGCAACTTCAGTTTTGTTCCTCTCTTCAGTATTCTACTGCTTTCCTGTCTCATTCTTCTTACCAACTTAACCTTGCTACTGTCTACCAGAAGCCCTGAGGCCGGGAGGATTGGGTTAGGGTACCCTGGCTGTCTTGGGGTGGTAACGGTGGTTCTAGCAGACCATCTACTGCAAGTCCCAAACACCTGTCTCATATCTGAAGCAGAATCAAAATATATAATCAGTGAGTTGGATACAGTCTGTATTTAATTCATAGATTCCTTTTACTTTATTTCTGTTTCTTGGAAACAGCCAAGAACTCTGGCCTCCTGTAATGATTTAATGACTTTTGGTCATGGTAAAAGGACATCAGTGGTATGTCCCATATTTTGTTCTCTCTCTTTTGTTTTAAATAATTAGGAAAAAAGTGCCAAGTACACCAATGCTACTTAGGAAGGGTTTATCTGTAAACTAAAATCTGTTTACTAGTAAGACAAATGAGTCAACTTCAGTTTCCTGTGGCCTGAAGGTAGTTTCTCCTAATCTAATCTATTCTGTCATTACCAAATAGCTGTCATAAATAACAATTTGTCTTCTACACATATTTGGCCCACGATATGAGAGGGACAAAAAAAAAAAACACCTAAAATGGCACGGCAGGGAATATTTTGCAAAGATCACTTACACCGCTATAATCAACATCCTCACATTTCTCTTGAAAAATTTATCAAGTGGGGCTTTTCATCAAGACTGAAGAGGTTCTGAACTTTGATGACCAAACAGTTTACGAATATTGGGAACATGAAAAAAAGAATTCACGTTTCAATTTCCAGCCTGTCTCTTTAAAAACACATATCTGTAAGCTGGAAAACCTTCAATAGCTAAACCAGCTCTTACTTATCTCTAGCCCCACATCAAGAAGCCCTCAGTCTTCACTGAGTAGGTGTAGATGAATGTGAGATGGTCAAGTCACTAGTAAAACAAGAATCAATTGATATCCAGCCTGTCTGGGACTGCGCTAAGTGCAATTTCCTACTTTCTCAGAAAAGAATGTATTTTTAGTCACATATACAGCAAGAAAAACATTTTCTGCAGTAAGTGTCTTTTATTGTAAGTAGTTTCCCCAGTGGGCTGTCACTCGCGCCCTGAGGCGAAGGTGTTACTCTGAGTGGGGACTAGGCCAGCTGGGTGACCTGGAGATGAGTGGCCATGTGGATGGGCCATCACACATCATTACTGACTGGGCAGCTGCCACCCACTCTCTAATAATACTTACCCTCAGCTTTCGACCAAAGACATTGACTTTTCCTTGGGCTTGTTCTTTTCGAAATCTCCATTCTACCAGATTTTGACCGTTCTCGCCGGGGAGAGTCATGTTTCTTTTGGCCACTGTTGGGTTAGCCGTGCCAGCCAGGACGTGCGGCTCTGTCAGGTAGTGTGAGTCCAGACCACTGGCATAGAGAATTCTGAGGGAGCCGTCGTAACCAATCTGGTAACTGTTTCTTAACTGATCTAGAAACAAGAAGCAGAGAGCACAAACTGGAGCTGTAGATTAAACATTTGGATGGTTTGGTAGTTAGAAGTGACATAACTTTCTAAAACGTTAACTGATATCCATTCCTTACAAGAAAATCAGACGTCCTCAGTGATGTCCTTTAAGGGAGTGACAACAACAGCACAAAAGATGCCTTTGATTTCTAGCATTTCATGCTCTAAGAGGTTCAGCTGAACATCAACGGCCAACTTCAGAGAAACCGGAAGTCCTTTCTTTATCTCAGAGCTCCCTTACTTTTGCCTGAGGAAATGAGGGCTCAGCCCCATGGAATGTGCAGTAACTGTTTTGTAAAGGGCCACACACAGGCTCTTTTTAGGGTGCTGGTGTGTTCCCCTCCAAGGTCTTAGAAGACTTCTTAGAAGTCTTCTTAGAAGACTCACCTCTTTCTATGTTCTCTCAAAGATCTTTTTAATATTTATAACTTGTACACCAAAAATACAAGACGTTATTGTCCCTAAAATTAACTTTACAAGGGGTGGTCATCTTATATTTTAGTCTATAAAAACTCTTAAGTTGCAAGCTACTTCTCAATTTTTTGATTTCAAGCAATATAGGACCATTTGAGAGGCAGAAATGAATCCAAGCAATATTAGAGTTAGATTTGAATAGGTTATTTCTTGAGTGAACTAGTTAAAAAAAAAAAAAAAAGTTAAAGAAATGTAACGGATTTAGTAATTACTGTTGGACTTATGACCTTACAATTCAACATGCCATTGTAAACAGCCCTTATTAAAGATTACTTTAACAAGAAATATGGCTACTTATACAGGTACGAGGCTTTACTTGGGAGTGATGGAAATGTTCTGGAACTAGATGGAGGTGGTGGTTGTGCAACACTGTGAGTGTACTAAATGCTCCTGAACTGTTTAAAGTGGCTAATTTTATGTTGGGTGAATTTTGCCTCAATAAAATATTAAAAGAAAATGAATACAGCAGGAGGTATTGTTATGGCAATATTTGGGTATACTTGCCTATAAATTGAATGAAAAGATAGAAAGTCCAAATTATTGCATAAAGGGGCAGATGGATTTGGGGATGAAATTTCAAATGAGCACATTATACATGGATTAAAAGAGAGCTGTCTTGAACGGCTGGCCTTAGACAGCAGTGGAGGTGGCATGCTCTGGAGAACCACGTTCAGTGACTCAAGATGGGATAATGCTTGTTGAGAGCTGGAATAAAGTTGTTTTATTAAATGAGACTTCAAAAAGACAATACATTAGCATATTACTTTGTATATTATTTAAAATATGTGTATACAGCTAAAAATATTAAATACTATATGTAATACATACTATGTATATATTAAATACTATGTATGTAAGTCTGCAGCAAAGGATCTCTGTAAGGTATTTAAAAGTCAAGATGTCACCTTGAAGACTAAAATGCACCTGACCCAAGCCCTGGTATTTTCATTCACATCATATGCATGTGGGAGCTGGACAATGAACAAAGAAGACAGAAGAATTGATGCCTTTGAACTGTGGTGTTGGAGAAGGATGTTGAAGGTACCAAGAATCACGAAAAGAGCCAACAGATCTGTTCTAGAGGAAGTCCAACCAGAGGGCTCCTTCGAAGCCAAGATGGCAAGACTGTGCCTTACACACTTTGGACATGTTGTCAGGAAGGATCAGTCCCTGGAGAAGGACACCACGCTGGGTAGAGGGGAGGGTCAGCAAAAAAGAGGAAGGCTCTCAACAAAATGGACTGACACAGTGGCCACAATAATGGGTTTAAGCATAAAAAATGATTGTGGACCTGGTGCAAGAGAGGGCAGTGTTTTGTTCTGTTGTTCACAGGGCCGCTATGAGTCGGAACTGACACAACAGATCTCACAACACCATGCATATACACAACTGTTCCATCAGTGTCTCTGGAGGTTCAGATTTTCACTTCTTCTTTTCTGGACCATTTTACTTGAAAACGGGAGGCTGCCATTTTCTACCTGGGTGTTAATGGTACAAAAAAATCATGAGTTTAAAATTATGCTTTCCCATTTATTTACCTTGAACCATAGTATAGAAAGAATCAATTGAGGAGAGATTTGAAGTTATGCTGACGTCTTCTTCCCGGCTGGATGATTCAATGTCCACTGTGACAGCCTTGTCCATGTCCCCATGAAGGCTTCTGACCACTCCAGTTGGAAAGGTAACGTTTGTCAGGCGGCCTTCACTGTCGTAGCTGTCATAAAAGAGGCATTAACTTGGTGTTAAATAGAAAACTGGAGCTTTGTCTTCCTTGCAAATATCCTATGTGGCAATATGAGCTGTCCAAATTTGGACACACGAGCTATGAAATAATCACAAGCCAGTTTCACACAGAAAAACCTCACCAGCGACAGCAAGGGTCAACAGAATAGCTTCCCGTCTCAGCATATTATTCTCTGAAATGTGACCCAAATTCTCCTGCACATCTAATTTGCTGTTTCAAAGGGAAGAGGTTTGACAATACTCACTTCATTAGCATTTCTCTGTATTTCTTACAAAGAAGATTTAATTTCCTGTTATATCAATTTTGAAAGTTTTACTGATGTGTGCTGTTTATATTCAGGAATACATAATTTACATAGAACTTCGTAAAACAATATATAGACATACATGTATATATTTGCACATGTTAAATGCTCTTTTACTGTCTTGATGCAGCTTCAACAAATTCATAAAATCTAAGCCTTTTAAAGACCATATTTCTCAGTGGAATAATGGTAAATTGGTACTTCACTGTTGTTGATGGCTATACATCGTCGTAACTGTATTGACAATGAGGGAATGAATGGTATCGTGAGTGATGATGTATTATGTTTACCAAAATTAGATGTAATATTTCCTGACATTTAGCAATTATTCAAGAAGCCCTGGTGGTCCAACAGTGAAACTCAGCTGTTAACTGAGAGGCTGGCAGCTCGAACCTACCCACTGGCTCTCTGGAAGAAAGATCTGGCAATCTGCTTCCATAAAGATTACAGCCAAGAACACCTTACGAGGCAGTTTTACTTTGTTACACGGGGTCACTAAGAGTTGGAATAGACTTCAGGGCAGGCACCAAATGACAACAAATACCATTATTTGCTTTTTAAGAAAATTATACATTTACTCTTTTTAGCAAATAAATGTAAGAACATACAATTTAAAGAGGATATGTGATCATAAATATGCATTCACTGCTATATTCTATCAAAATATTAGTATTTTGTGACTGCTCTTCGTGGCAGCATCAGAGAAAATCTCAAATTTTCTGAAGAAACAAAATGCAAAAATGTAGACAAAAACTAAGACTTTCACTGGGACAGCAACAGATTGGATTTCAGATTGAAACTATGTCTGTTTCTGATAATAGAAGGTTCTAAGTGAGAAGATTCGAACTATCCCAGTTAGAATAAGCCCAGATGCAGAGCTGGCACAGCAAGAATGTGATTAAGAGACAGCAGTTACTTGAGGGAAAACAACTTGGAGAACAAAGGGGGAAGAATAAAACCCAAACCCACTGGCACTGAGTCAACCGTATCTCAGAGTCACACTGCAGGAGAGACTAGAACTGCCCCATAGAGTTTCCAAAGAGCACCTCATAGATTAGCACTTAATCACTACACTTCCAGGGGGAAGAGGATCAGAATAATGGGTGTGAGGGTGGCTACCAAGGAATAAGAAGGAGTAAAGCACTTGACTGGTGTGTTGTAACCAAAGGATACATAGTTTTAAGAGTATAAAAATTATCTTTGAGATGTGGTTAATAATTAGCAGAAGATTCTAGGTAACACACCTAAGGAAGATTCAACAAGGACAAGGACATGATGTAGACAGAGAAGAAAGGGAGGAGGAAAGCAGGAGAGGGGCCTAGGGATGAGCTGATCTCTTTATCCATGTGACCATCAGACAGTTTGTTGTATGGCCTAGCCAAGGGCAAGAATGGACATGCAAGCAGGTGAAGAGAGGCAGAGAAATGAAGACAAAGCAAATGCACCATTAAGAATACTAGTTGTTTGGGATCATAAAAGGTAGAGCCAAAGAAATAAAGTTCCATCCTTTCCGTCCCAGCCAACCCACATGCCCCTTAGCAGGTTAAGGCATAAATGAAGAAATTCAATAGTTTTATTATTGTCATTGCTTTTCTGAAGAAATTAGTGCTTTTGAAGAAACAAACAGGGAAGCAGAATTACAGAACCACCAATAAAAAAAGTCTGAAGTTCAGTCTTGCCTTTTTGATCTTATTGCCCATTTCTCTTCTCAACTGCCAGCACCAGCCTTACTTCTCTATAATTTTCTCTTCACCTAATATGTGTTTTAAATAATGTGTTTTAATTTGATGGATGGGGTAGTTTGAGGATAAGAATTTACTTGAATCCCTTTCCCATAACTTATTTATTATAGTCATTCCACTATTCTACATGATTATTTTAAATGTAACAAGTCTCTCTACAGAAAGTTATACTTTGCGTTCACTCAGAGAGCCTCATGGCTGAAAAAACTGAGCAACATCTTGCCTGTACTCTGACTTGCAAACTTATGGCTTAGGGCCTGAATTATTACCCCTCGTTCAAGGATTAGGGATTTTGCCTATTTAACACCAGGTCCAAGATTTCATTTCTGTTAGGACCTTCTTATAAGTCATGATTGAGGCAGAACTGTACAGATGGTCAGGGAACCCTACATTGGGCATAATCCTGGCACCCCATTACAGTTCTCATAGCACAATCTCAAGAATCCACTGTGATAGTTTTGAAAAGTTAACATTCTTTTGAGTGCTCCTGTATGAAGGACAGCCCAGTACCGCATTATCCACCCCCACCCATCTTACGGATGGGAACATGAACACACGGCGTGGCTAGGTGACTCGCTCAGGCTCTCTGTGTGTCATGGCTGGTCCCTAACCAGAACTTTCACACACGTGAGCCCAGATGTACTCACCGTTCTGTAAATCCCCGTATCTAATTTCAAGGTGAGAACCGTGGTTTTCTGTAAGATACCACCTGCCAGCCCCCTGCTGATTCATTTTTGGTGCTGTCACTGACCTGACCCTCTTTTGTTGGCTTATGTTTTCTAGCTCCATTCAGTCTGAAGCAGAAATTTCACCTTTCTCCTGCAGAAAGCATTTCTCAAACCTTTGACTTTGCTCTTTCATTGGCTTCCCACGTATTTCCTGATGAGCAGACGCTTTGTATCACAGGATGCTGAGCACACTGAGATACAGCACAGGACACGGGGCACTCGGACTATGTAACTTGTTAGCCTTTGGTTGTGGGGAAATAAAAATACAAATAAGCTTGCTACATAGTACAGTTAGAAAGACACAGGGTTAAGCTGGGATCTTAGTGGCCCAGCTTAACAATTTAACCCTGGGAAGTTCTGAATTGGTGCCTTGAGAGGTGTAACTGAATGTCACCTACAGCCCTGATACAGTGCCAGTGCTTGCACAAGGAAGCCAGAAAGTGCTACGGTGACAGGCCCTCAGCAGAGTGTCAATGTAACCAGCCAGGTAGCAGTTTCAGAACAATCTCCCTGCATGTCATGGCATGAAGGCACTGTGTTTTCAAGGAGTATGAGAGGTCTGGCTGGGGAGAGAAGTCAGATATGTGAAAAATACGTTAAAAATGAGGGCCAAGTGGGTGGTAGATAAGCAGAGCTACTGAAGTGAAGACAGAGATGTCCTCATGTGAAGGCAGCCAGGCAAAAGTCACATCAAGGTGGAGACCTAAGCTGGGCCTTTAAAGAGATGTGGGATCCAGGTGGGTTCACAAGGTGTGGGAGGGCACTCTGGCCAGGGAAACAGCAAGAGTGAGCTGAGCAGGAGTGAAGACGGGAGAGCTGTTCAGGGTTCAGGGAGTGGAAGAAACTGGCTCAAGCAGAAGGTCCACTGGAGGCATCACGCAGCAGAAGGAGGGCCTCAGACAGGTTTCAACACTGGGCAGCTGCAGAGGCTTTAATGACAAGCAAGGTTTTAATAGGGCTAATTTGACGGCAGCGTCAAAGGAGCCCACTGGCACAGTAACAGGTCGAGCTGGGGTAGAGGGTCCCAGACTTGCCTGTTTCACAAGTGAGGAAGGGGGCAATTACAATGAACTTAAGAGTTTCTAAAGTAGAAATGAATATACCGTCTGGTGTATTCATATCACCAGTCAATATACAGCAGTAGAAAGAAAGAAACTATTGGTACACACAACAACCTGGATCAATCTCCAGAGAATTCTGCTGAGTGAAAAAAAGCCAATCCTAATAGGTACACACCGTATTGTTTAATTTATATAATAATTTTGAGATGACAAAATTATAGAAAAGGAGAACTTGAGCTTGTTGCAGATTAAAGAAGGGATGTGGACTGGAAGAAAGGGGCTGTAGCTGTAAACGTGTGGCACACCGAGTCTTTGCAGTGACTGAGAAGCTCCACATCCCGACTGATCACCGTAAACACCCTGGTTTGATATTATATGACAGCTTTGCAAGACTTCATGACTGGAGAAAACTAGGTAAAGGGTACATGGAATCTCTGGCGTTATTTCTCACAACTGCATATGAATTATCTCAAAATGAAAACAAATTAGTGAAAAGAAAAAAAATCGCCATCTCTTATCCACTTCTTTTCATAAGGAAAAGCCATTTAAACACACCAAAGATAGAAGGGGCCTAGTTTCAGAATGAGGTGCAGTTCCTTAAAATGAATAAAGTTTTGTGAAAGGCCCGAACCATCATTATTTGACTTTTGCATTTCAGTAGGGATCTGTGACAATTTTTTCACAAATTTGCAAGCACCTATATTAGTGGAAAACAAAATAAAACAAGACGGATGACAGGCATTAAAATTACTGGATAGGGGAGGGCTTTGGATAAGAGAGCTAGAGAAAGGAAGTAGTCAGAAATGACTTACAGGTACTTCCAAACATGGCAGGCTAACCCTTCTTTACAGAAATGCAAAAACAGTGCAGCAGTGAATGTCCAACTGTCCCTCTGAAATACTTTGACCTAGGCACTAAAAGAGGTATTCTATCAAATACGAGCCTCTGGACATATTATCTGCTTATGTGGAACTTTGTGGCTTAACTTAATATTACTTTGCCTTAGTGGTGAACTAGCCCTGGCCAGCTTTTATATTTGAGATGTAGTTTTCTTCTACTAGCTTTTTGAATTTACAACGCAATAGGCTCTAGGGAATTTGAATAGAACATCAACTTCGTGCTCTCTATTCCACTCATCTGGTCTTAGCCTCATGGCCTCAAATTTATAACACTGCACATTCTTTAATGCTCCTGACTGACCCCTCTACACAAAGGATTCTCACTGGAAAAGACAAACTCCCTTAGGCTCTCAGTGACCTTCCGCTTTTTCACTGATGGGGTACCCTTATTTGATGTTTATCTATTTGTTCGTCTTTGGTTTTGATTGTATCTTTGCCTAGACTTGCTGTTTTAGCCTTTGTGGTATATTTTTAAATCTCGTTTCAAGTTTCCTAAGCAGTGGGATTACCAACAAATGCCCCTGAGAGTCACAGCCTCAGTTCTTCTTCGTTGAAAATACCATATCCATTCTGACATGAAATTCCCCTCCCTCGCCATAGGGAGATGACTTCCCTGACTCTTCATTTTTACTTCCTCATGTCTCTCAGATATTTGTCTGCCCTTCCTGCAGCTGCCCTACATTCTAAAACCTCTTCTTTCTGCCTCTCCCGATACGGAGAACAAATTAGTCTTCCGAAACACCGCTGTGATTCCTGTCTGCTTAAAAATCTTTATTGGATTCTCAACTGAGAGAAAAATTGACTGACCTATACTGTTACCAGCCCCTTGTCAATAGACTAGAGACACTGCAGACTTATTCAAGTGGAAACAATCTGAAGCTCTTGAAAACTTTTTTTATAAAACTGGACAACAGTATTATTTACTGCCATCAATGCCTCCCCATAAAACGGCTTCTTTAATCAAATGGTATGTTTTAAAAAAATAGCTTCTGCTTTTGTGAAAAATATGTGTAAATCAGAGTAGGTCTTAGAGAAGTGATGAAACCAGGGTAGAGAGGTGATTTTAACTCTGAGAGCTGGGAGTTACGAGGTGTGACGTGCCGTTTTCTGCCCTCTCACAGATTGGTGCCCTGTAACTCATTCAGCCTGCCGCTGAATTGCTTGGTCTCAAAGAGGAGGCAGTTTTACACATTTACCCTACAATGTCCGCTGTGCGCCTCCCCCAAACCTCAATTCTCTTCCTCTATACAAGGAGGAAAAAGAGCTAGCTAACTGCACGTTTTATCACTCTGACTAGCTTATACAATCAAAAGTAAACCCTTCCTGAGGAGGCAAGACTGGGGCAGATTTTCGTTTGGGTGCATTCTGGTGGCCCGTGGACAAGGTAAAGGTTCAGGTCCATAATTTTGTTCTTCCCCAGGGCCACCCCAGAAAAAGCCTACTCTGAGAGATGCCTAATGAGGGTAGATCCTTTTGCTGCAGACTTGAATCACTGCTAGAACTCCCATAAGAAGCTTCTTTGTCTTTTTCCCCACTGTCAGTCTTAGACAAAGAGAATAATCTATCAGCATTCCTTCGGGTCAAATCTCTTTCCATAATCTGTTCTTGTTGTCAGTTGCCTTGAGTAGATTCCAACTCATGACGATGGACGTGTGCAGAGGTGAACTGCTCCACGGGGTTTTCAAGACTGACCTTTTGGAAGACCCTCAGGCCTGTCTTCTGGGGTGCCCCAGGTGGGTTTGAACCACCAGCTTTTGGCTACTACTTGGGCACTTAACTGTGCCATCTGGGGACAACAGTGACATAAAAAATTAAGACAAAGTTCAATCAGCAAGTGAATGCTTGGCAATGGGAGTTTGCTGGTGTACAGTCTGAGGACATATACTGTTGGTTAAACAAGTATATATATTAGACTCTATCACACTGAAAGGGAGGACAGATAATAAACACACTAGTTGCATGGCTATTGGAGGCAGAACCAGGTGTAGGTCCCAGGTTGTTGGCTTTGCAGTTCAAGGTTATTTGCACTGGGGTTCCTGGCATACCAAGCAGGGAAGTAACACACTAAAAAGACCCAGCACAGGGGAAGAAGAGACACAAAGAAAGCCTCTTCTGCATCTAGTACCTGGCATCAAGAGTCCTTAGCTGCAGCGGTGGTTAAGCAAAAGGTTGTCACTTTAATCCACCCAAAGGTGCCTTGGGAAAAAATGGCCTGGAGTTTCCAAAGGGTAAGTAGTTCTACTCTGCGCATAGGAGATTTCCATGAGTTGCAACCAACCTGATGCCAACTGATTTGCTGGTTTAATGCTTAGTGTGAGAAGACAAGGATGAAATGGTAGCTTTAACACATCTGACATCGGGAAAATAAATTTCTTTACCAGTTGCCAAGACCCTGACAGCATTTGAATTTTGGTCTTTTTGTATTATTTTTCAGGTAATTCTCTGGTTGTCTGCAGCCAGCCCTATGCTAGGCTGTGGCTGGAAGAGCCAGCTATGCACCTGCAGTTTGTGTTTTCCCACACTGGGTATACACCATAATCAGCGCATTTCTGTCCTGTCCTGGTCTCTTCTCACTTTGGGACTAGGCACTGGCTTTGTGCAGGAGTTTCTTTCCTGCAACAAAAAATTGTGTGTGATAGCCAGGACATTTATTAACAGTCTTGGGACAGCCAATGCCTACCTGTAAGGACTGACAAGTTAGGAACAGTAGTCTATTTTTAAAGCACTTTCATTCAGGTTGTCACAAGTAGAAAAACACATCAAAATATAGCAATAAATATACATCAAAATATACCAACAAATACATATCAAAATACAGCAATAAATACACATCAAAATACAGCACTGAGTTTGTCAGAACCATTAAGCATTTATTTGCATAGTCATTAGAATAATTAACACACAAAAATCCAGAAGACAACTGTCAATATGCAGTTTCATCTTGGAGATTTTGTGTGTGTATCTTTCTACCTGAACTACCTGGACTTTTGACTCTCCACTCCTTTCTGCCTAAGTGAAAACTGGAGGTGTATAAAACTTGAGGCAGAAAAAATTCTAAAATTATCAGCACTTGGCTGGCTGGCATCAGTAAAATAAGGGTAACAGAAACAAAAAACAAAACAAAAATTATGATTACTACCATCAGTATTTTTTACCACTATGAATGTCATTGACAATGATAAATTTAAGACACAGAACAATCACGAGGAGGAACTACTCTCCTTGAATTTAGAAGGAATTTTGAGATCAGTATGGACAATTGTTAGCAAGGGAGGTTTTTGTAGGCATCACTGGAGCTGGGTTGACTTAATTATCATGTCCCCTATTTTATATGTATTGACCTTAGGATACTTCAGTAGTATTTAATTTCAAGACAGAAATTATTTATTTTAATTTCATCTTTTGGTGGGGAGCCATATTTTTAGAAATGGGAAAGTTCACAGACATGAAAAAGCAGTTGGGAGTTGGAGAACCTGGATTTTATTTTAAGAGGAATCTAATTTTTCTTTTCGCCTTCTTAAAATTTGGAAAGCTGGGAGTAACAGGGTTCTCCCATTAATTAGTTTTTAAAACATGCTTTGTTTTCAGAAAAGCCTGTACCTAACCATGGAGGACTAAAGCAAGATCAGCTGGCTAGTGGTAGGACAGACTCGGGGAGGGGAAGAGACATAAACCACAACTCAGTCACAAGAGCCTGAATTAGTGGAACACCAACAGGAATGGGAAAGGCAGGGTAAATCTAAAAGGAATAATCTATAGAGTTCAGAAGACACTAGGTGGTGGTATTATTAGCATAAAAGGGAGTGTGTGAAAGGAATTTGTTACTGTTACTGTGGATTCTAAATGCACGGTGATTCCTCATTTGCAGAAAATTGCTCCATAGGTTTTTTTTTTTATTTTTAGAAAATAACATTTTATTGTGCTCATGCTTACAGTTTACAAAGCAAATTAGGTTCCCACTTGATAACTTCTACAAATTGATTAGTAACATTAGTTACATTTTTTTGTAATGTTCTTTCTGTTCTGGTCACTTTATTTCCAGAACTCTAGTTTCCATGTCCCCATCTTTTCATTTTTGCTTTAGAGAAATTATTGAGTACTCCAAAGGTATTCAAGACAGTGATCTCTTGGGAGCAAATTGCCAGGCCTGTCTTTCAAGACCCTTTGGGTGGGTTCGAACTGCCAGCCTTTCCGTTAGCAGTCAGGCACTTAACCCTTGACCTAATCCCCATGTCTTCCGTTTTCTATGTGTTGAATATAAAGTGATGGTGGAATATCCAGGCACAACATGCTACTATTATCTTTTTTACCCACAGAGGAAGACAGCTAATACTTACAGTATGGGCTGGCACTTACCAGTTTTCCTATAATTATTCTCTACTCATGTTAGGTTTTTGAACTGTTTAAAACAGTGCAGGACTTGGGATTTGACTTTCCCAGGACTTTCTTTAAAATTTCCATCTATTTAAGTGTGACCATTGGCATGATGCTATCATATCCTTATTTCTGCTTTTACCCTCTCTGCCTGCATCCTTCGCCTCCCTCACTACCACCTTTCTCTCCTACTTCTTTTGATTATCTATGAAAATCTACCTTGCTAGCAACTGTATTCTAAATTAACACCAACCCCCCAAATTGCCTTTCAAAGAGAAGGCTGGTTCCACCCTGTGGTTGCTCTATACCTTTCACTGTCTGCTTCCCCTTACCCTGCAATGGAATTAATCATATTGCTGGAAGATACTTAACAAGCATCTGATTTTGTTCTCATAGTACCTAATTTTGTCCTCATTCTAAAGAAAATTCACCCCCAAAGGCTGACTTCCCTGAGTTCATACAGTTATTTTTGTTTTTTAATGAACCATGAGCGTACACTAAGTACTCAATAGCATAGGCCCGGTGGGGTCATCCCTTAGGCAAAGCGCCACTTCCACTTTTCAGCGGTGTCCATGAAAGAGCACCTTGGTACCTATCAGTTCTCATGATTCCAATACGACCCCTATAAAGTCTGGTGACACGGGCCTAGCAGTGCCCCATAGGAATGACCTGGCAATCTGCTCCCATAAAGATGATAGCCTGAACAATTCTAGAGAGCAGTTGTACTCAGTTACACAGGGTTGCTGTGAATGGAAACTGACTTGGTGGCATCCAGCAACAACATGAGCATTGTGCAATTCCTGCTTCCTTTTCTTCCTAATCCACATTCTGAGAGGTTAGTTAGGTTTGAGCCCCTGTGTCACCAGCACACTTCAATTAGTTTTCAATTTTTCTTACGCCACACTCTCTTTGACTGTTATTCAGAACTTTCTAATCCAGGAGTAACTAGCTTAGAAGAGAATAAACTGAGTTGCTGCACTTGAGGAAAACTTCACAGAGGAGGTGAAGTCTGGATATTATGGTTCTTAACTACAATTTTCACCATGCTTACTTAATTTTTTGGTTGTCTTATAACCTGTATTACTTATCTGTTTTCTAGCTCAAAACTGCCCTTTTATCAAAACAGAAACAAAAACAAAAAAAATATGTTATTCTGTTATTATTTGGCTAAATAAAATGTTTCCCTTTTATTCTGTCATTTTTCCTTCTTTTAAAATTTTTCTAGAATTTTCCCAGATTAGTGAAAGAATTTTGTGCAAAATAAAATGCAAAGGGCTAAGATATAGTTATTTTTACATTTTGTCTCTGCTAAAGTAGTGCACTGAGTAAAAGGTCTGTTGCTAAGGGGTGCCTGTAGCAAATCTAATTGATGAAATTGTTTCATTTGGTCCAGTTTCAAGACATCTAGATTCAGCCCATGAATCTGTATTTCATAAAATCAGAATTCTAGAGCATGTATAACTTAGGAATTTCTCCCTACTGTCAAAAATACTTTCACTGTGGTTTGTTTTCACATAGTGAACAAGAGCAAAAACAAAAACAGTCGTGTCATCTGCCAGTGCTTCTCCACAATGCTGATTTGTAACATCGTATCTATCATTGCAGTAAAGTAGAATGCAGTTCCTATCACTATCTAACTAAACACACTGACCATTTTGAAAGCACAAATAATACTTTGGCCTGATGAAGTACATGTACTTTGGCCTGATGAAGTACTCCTGATGAAGTACATGTGCAATAACAGCACAGACCTGATTTAAACTTCCACTGGTGGGCTGATTTGGAATTTTTACAGCAACAATGTGACTTGTAACAGTAACAGCAAAAGAATTTACATTTATGTTTTGGGAAGGAACTTGAGTTATGCAAATTCAATCAACTGGAATAGACAAACACATAGCTTCTTTGAATTCAGTAGCATTGTAGCAATGTCATCATTAGGAAATCCTCAAAAATCAGGTTCTGGATAGAAAAGGCAAAATGCTTCCCTCACAACGGATTTTTAGTAACCAGCCAACTTCCACATCATGGGA
The DNA here is from genome assembly GCA_028571685.1 of Heterohyrax brucei. Taxonomy (NCBI): domain Eukaryota; kingdom Metazoa; phylum Chordata; class Mammalia; order Hyracoidea; family Procaviidae; genus Heterohyrax; species Heterohyrax brucei. The sequence goes on from CM053156.1 coordinate 648,463, forward strand.
TCACCTAGCACTCAGCTGACTGCTGCTGCATTTTACCAAAACCACGGGGAAAACGCAAAATAAAGACAGACAATAGAATTGTTTGACATGATTTCTCTTTCAAGTGCCAAGGGAATTTTGATGAGAATGAAGTGAGAATTTTGATGAGAATGGGGTGGGGGAGTGGTTGACACCAATTTAAGTTTCTTGGGGGCTGCTGCATTTCATCAGGGGTCTTGGTGACAGCACACATTCTGAAATGTCTTTTGCACCTTTAAAGCATTACGGGCAGTCATCCGGAGTCAGGCTTCTCCTCTGTATCAGTGCTGGGGCAGAAGCAAGGGCAGATCTCTCCTGCTTCATCCCTGATCCAGCTCTTCCTTTGAACACTGAGCAGTAATAGATGGTCATACAAATGGCATATTTTTCAAAGATCAAATTCATGGAAAGTGACCTAATGTGTCTTTGCTCATATGATCATTACAACAACAGGAGAACTGCCAGAGCTCATGCCCAGCTCTGAAATTCATGAACTGGAGACAAAGTATCCACTTCAAGACATTCCAGAGTTAGTTCCTTTAGGGTCAGGCATCATTAAGGGAAGGGCCATGCTAAAGTTGTTATTGCCAGTTTTTTAGCTGTTTATTGACTGAGAATGGCTGACCTGAGTAAGGCATACCTTATTCGTTTAGATAGCAGGTTTTATGCAGGTCTTGCTAGACTGCTGATGGTAAGGGAAAATTCTGCTCCAGAGCCTTGCAAACCCAATGCCATCACCCTCCTGGATTTATTTCTTGGGGCCTTGAAGTGTGCAGAGGACAAACTCATCCTTCTCTTTTGCCCTCTTCCTTGTATTCTGGCATTTTGCTGCCTCAGAGCAGCATCTGGTTCACCCTGACACTGACAAATGGGAAATGCTCACATCGTGAGTGAGGACAAGGAGGGGTCTGAGAGACACATGGCATGTTTGAAAGACAAAAAAAGATAAGGAAGTTCATTTGGACAAGAAACTTTTAATATTACAGATTGCTATTAGTACCCCAAGCATAATACATAAAATATTAGGTTTGACTGAAACCAAAACCAACATCCAACCCAAATCCACTGCCACAGAGTTGGGTCCGACTCATAGCAGCCCTTGAGGCCAGAGTAGAACTGCCTCATAGCATTTCCAAGCAGCACCTGGCGGATCTAAACTGTCGATCTTTCTGTTAGCAGATGTAGCATTTAATCCACTATGCCACCAGGGTTTGACTGACATGTAATATTTGTAACTATCACAGACAAGGAATTTGGTAGCTTAAGTGTTTTTCAGAATGAGCTTTGAAAGGGGGTCCTGTGAAAAGTTGGAGAGACAGTGGCAGAACCATGAACTTTTATATGAGGGAGAGATTTTTAATTATTAAGAAGCCTGACATTGCCTAAGTGAAGGCACACAAGTTCAGAGGAGGTACTGTAACTTGCCCGAAGTCACCCAGTTAGGAGAAAGTGCTAAAGCAGGACTGGAACCCAGGTTTTAGGTTTCCAACTCTGATGCCTTTGCAGTCAATGCAGCTCCTCACAAAATAGCAAACAGAGAACAGGAAGGAAGCGACATTGAAGAACTAATGAAATGTCAGTGACGTGGAAGTCTGAGGTAAGACAGAAAAACCTAACTAATCTGTGTTCTTACTTTGGAATACTTTTGAAAATATTCTCAATAGTATATGGTTTCTCTGCTTCCCTTGACAACTGGACAGAACTAATTATTTCTTAAAACTAGTTTGCAGAAGACAAACAGCAGAGTAAATCAAGCATTAAAAAAAATACTGCCTTAATACTGCTCAGGTTAATGTTTGAAATGTACAATATTCCCTTTATTCAATTTTTAGTGATGTTCCTGAGAACAGACTTATAGTTAAAAATCTAAGGCAAAATTATTAAACCATTAAACAAACAGCAAAATGGAAATCAACCTTATCTCCCCAAGATTTTAAGTGATCTGCTGATAAAATCTCTTAGAAATCCTTCTGAAATCCCTGAATGGCATTTTTCATAAAGAAAAAGAAAAGAGAACATTGAAGTGGGGGTAGGTAAGCATAATTTCAGGTATGTATTTACAAAATGGGTTTATTTTTTTAATCCCTTTTTGGCAGAAAACAACAATGAAATGTAGTTTCAGTGTCTGAGTTTTTAGGACTATGTTTCAGATGACTCTCAAAGGAAAAGTAGTCCCCTCAGCTGTGTCCTGTGGAGGATGCCCTACACTCTTTCTGACATCAGAAGTTACCAGACTGGAACACTTATGGAGAACACAATGAGACAGATGTCAAGCTGCTGAAAGCATCGTTCAGTATCACTAAGAATGGACACATTTTTTTCCTACTTTGGAATAATTAGTCCAGATTTCTGACATTATCTGTGCTTTCTGTACACTATTTTGAATTTGAAATTTCCTTACATGTAGCATGGATATTATCTTTTCTCCTCTGAGGCCCTCCTGTGATATTCCCCACACCCCAAGTATGGGGACTGAGGATATCAGAGTGATGGGTTTGCCATGGGTGCAGAGTTAAGTTCATTTCAAACAAATGGCTCTCTAAAATTGCTAAGCTAGAATGAGGGGCAATGAAGCATCCAAATGAGACACTAGAAACCCACATACCTATACAAATGTGTAAAAACTGAAATTCATTTATTTGCTCTGTGAATCTGAATACAGCTCACAAAAGATCACAGTTAGCTCCACGAATACACAACTCCAATACTCAGAATTCCAAGACAGAAAGAACGCTACTAATCTGGTGCATGTACATAGCAGTCAGCATTCATAGCCTCTTTTCATACTGTCTCCTTCAACAAGGCAGAAGGCCTCTGGATATGCCCCAAAGGTTGGTATTTTATGTGCATAGGCAAGCAGAGAATGGTGAAATGCCATTTACTGTTTAAATAATTTATTCTAATGCCCAACTCAATACACTGGACTTGCATTAATTTCAAGAACTGTGGCTTCATTTGGGGGATGGATTTTTTAAATAACTTGTTTTTTGTTCTCCCTGGAGCAACTTTTTGCTAAGGAATTTTAATTCACTGCAGTTGTCTGCAAATGCCAAGAGTGTACAAAGCAGACCGGAATGGTTCATAACGCTAAGTGAAGGGGCTAACACAGTCTATTGCAGTGGCATCACACACAAAGGGATTCGATTAGCTAGCTGGACAGCCCTCCTACTGCCCAGTAATTCAATAAGAGAGGTTAGAGACATGATGATCAATTATTCAATAAACAACAAATACCTCAGGAAATATGTCAGCCTAAATCAGTGATTTCAAAGCTGAGTTATAAACCTACTGCAGTCTTTCCATCAAACACCCAACAGTCTACCTACAAATTCTAGCTACTTCTGTAATGAGTCACACACACACACACCAAACCCAAACTGTGGTTATCAAGTTGATTCTGATTCATGGAAAACCCATATGTTACTGGGTAGAGCTGCTCTTTGGGAATTTCTTGGCTGCGATCCTTATGGAAGTAGACTGCCGGGACTTTCTTCCACAGTGCCACTTGGTGGGTTCCAAAAGCCAACCTTTAGGTTAGAAGATGTGCACAAAATGTTTGTGTCATCCAGGGGCCCCAGTGAGTCACAGTAGAGACACAATAAGTACTGGAGAGAAACAAAGGCTCTAATGTATCAGAAACCACCTAAAGAGTCACCCTGCCTACTCTTGTGGTGACGGATCAGAACGTCAAGCTAGGTATCAGGTTTCTTTCCTCAGAATCCGTAATGAGACCATGTACAACAGTAATATGCTTAAACTTCACTTGCAAGGGCAATGTTCTCTGTCTTAACTACTTATTTCTGAGGGAATGAGAATACAAATAAATGAAAAGCATCAACATTTCAGGAAGAGTTAATATCAATATAAAGTCATATCTTTTTGATTTAAGAATGTGAATAACTTGGAGACATCCTTATTTGAGACAGAAAAAGAAAAAACATGTAATATTGGGTAAATATATGAAAAAATCAGTACGAAAAATGGTAACAGTTAATATTTTCAGCATTAACTACGGGCACAGAGAAGTTCAAACTTTTTTAGGAAGCAAGTCAGCATTCAGCAGGTACTTTTTCTATGGAGTGCTGGCAAGAAAGCCAGCTGTGGAGTTTATCAGACTCTTTCTCTAATAGTCACCTGTCTGCATCTTTGGTTGATTCTCTTATTCGTTCATTCACCAAAGAGCTACTGTGAGAGTTCTATATGCATTGCAACAACATCCCAGGAATTGTAGGTACCATAAAAGCAATGAAATATTTTACATTTTATAAAATAAAATTTTATACTTTATAAAATACACTACTTCAATCACTATACATAATACTGCAGCAGGCTACTGGGGAACTAAAGTTTGTATTAAGAAAAAAGTAACAAAAGTTAAAGCATGGAAGAGGCACATCTCTTTTAACATTTCTCTGGTAGGAACTATGGCAACTGTAGGCAGCAGGCGAATTTATCGATCCCAGATCTTCTATCTATTTTTTGTCTTACGCAACAAAATACATTTTCCTGAATCTTTAGGCCAGCTAGAAATCTGGAGACACACATGCTTAAAGCCAACATGCTTAGTGAAAGTTTAATTTTTCTTTAAAAGCCAACAAAGTATTTTATGTCCAGAAAGATGATCATAGAGCCTGCATCAGCTCAAGAGACTGAGGCCATGAAAGGCATTAACAGGCTGATGTTTTTCAAATGGGAATGGTGATTTGTTTTTCACAACCCCATTCTAGTTTTGGTAAAACTCTGGCCATTGTCAAATTGCTTCTTTAGGAGATTACCATGTATCCTAATAAAGTCTAAATTAGACATGCAGTACTAAAGAAATATGCAGGGGAATATCATAAATACATGCTAATATTTTGGAAGTCTGTCAATTTACCAATTGCTACAAAGATTAGGACCTTCATATCCCACTACACTGCATGAAGTGATACAGAAAGAGGTAATGCTCAGGATACAAGTCAGGATAGAGCACAGGGCAGAGATTGCTCATGGCTTTCTGGAGCAGAAGCAGGGGTCAAATTTGTCCAGCCACAACTTCAATTAAACTTGCACAGGCAAAATGTCAGAGCACAGCGAATGCGTTTTGGAAGATGGGCTAGATTATAACTCACTCCCCATGACATTTTTCTTGTGCATTTACTTTGAAATGTGTTGAAGTTTCTGACCCTTAAGAGGAGGTAAACTCCTACGAGAATGTATGGAAGAAAAGAAGCATCCTTGGTCATTCTGAAATAACGATTCTGAATTCTTTAGAATTCCTATTCTCAAGTTGTAATACTGTTGTTTTGCAAAATGCATGAATGTTTTGGAGCCAATTTTTAGTCATGTCTTTGCTTCAGACACCTAGAGGAAAATGAACAAAAATACAACTTTTTAAAATTAGTGTTTCTTTAGTTAAAAAAATTATCTTTCATACACTGGTTTGTTATACCATTATAGTCTCTATTTTTAAAATACACTAAACATGTGTGTGGGTATACACCTATATACACACATACATTACTGCAGGGTTATACTTGGCAAGTACGTTTGGATAATGTCTTTTGGAACAGTCACCATATTTTAATGCAGACACTGTCCACCTTTTGAGTTTATTAGCTAAGTGCACACTGCTCTTGAAGTGTTTTCAGAAGCATCACTACACCAATGTTTTCTGCACTTTGCTGTACAAAACTACTGTATCATGCTTATGAAAAAACATCAGTTGGGGGATGGTGCAGCTGGCAAACACAGAGGCTGCACATTACTTGTGTTAAAACGGTACTTCTACTGTCACTTTAAGATTTAATGTTGTTGTTGTGTATTGTTGAGAAGGTTCTGATTCCTAGTTGACCCTACATGACAAAGTACAGCTGCTCCATAAGGTTTCCTAGGCTGAGACGTTTTACAGCAGCAGACTGCCCTGTGTTTTTCTCTTGTGGAGCCACTGGTGGGCTCCAACCACTGGTCTTTCGGTTAACAGCTAAGCACTCACTCATTCTGCTGCCATATACATATTTTAATACATGTAATGAGTTTGTGTTAGAAAAATATAATTGTGATGTATTTCAATTCATTAAAATGCTTTGTTTTTTTAAAACAATACCTGTATGTTCACAAGATTTGTTTGCCAACCAACCGTGACTTTAGATACTGTACTGTTTGATTAAGTCCAAGATTTCTGGAGAACTATGTCTTCTTTGTGTATAATCACTTTAAAAAAGTAAAAAATTAAAGTCATCTCACATCTGCTCCGCCAGTACAGTAAATCCCTTTTGCTAGTTTACCAAATAATTAACTAAAATTCACTTGCTGGTCATAAATAAACTATTGTACCCACTGCAAGGTGCTCCTGTGTAAGCAGTAACCCACAAAGAAGAACTGTGCAGTGTCAATTCTAGGACCACATAAAGACACACTCAAAAATGACCCATGGAACAAGGTTTGGGGCCTTGACTACACTAAAAACTTCCTTATTTTTGCCCTGCCTTCAGCTAAGCTGAAACTCGCCCCCCCACCCCCCCATTTCCTGAAGATCTTATAATCACAGAGCTGTCTTGCTCCATCTCATCTGATACAGGAACTTTTTCTGTGTTCTTTTTTTTTTTTTTTTTTTGCCTGTTTGGCAATATAGCCTGCTATCACTTTGAAAATAGTGCAAAGGAGATCTTTTCCTTTAACTTCCAATATACTCCTTTCCTATTGTCACCTTAAATGCGCAAAAGGAATGTTAAGAACACAATTTTAATGTAATTCAATTGAAAAAGTTTGTTCCTCTGACAAAATTGAAGCTGCTGGGTAACATTCATTTTATCAAAAGGGAATCCATCAAAGGAGAAAAGTAGTGCAAGCTACAGGAAAACTGATGAATGGACGACCCATTCCAGAAAAGTTATACATGAAAATCTTTGTATGCTCATTCATATTTCTCCTGAATTTTACTAAATTTCAGAGGCATGCTCCTACAGAAAATACTGTGCTTCAGTGTATCACTGTTAAAAAATCACACTAAGGAATTCAACATTCATTTCAAGGACAGCTCTCCGTTTGTAAACATGCCATCACCACACGTCTAATTTTATCTTGTGGTTTGTACAATGTTAGTCAAGTCAACAAGAAATCAAACATGATTTTACACATGCATTCACTGCAAAGTACACACACTATAAAATATATACATTAGCCAACCCTCCTATCTTTTTTACTGACCTGCACAAATAACATACTATTCTACAAAAAATGTTTTGTAGAGTACCCTAGCTGTATGAGCCCCAAACCTCTTTATACAGTGATCACAATTTCTAATTTGCATTTACTTATGAAGATTCTTTTCAAGATAGCTTAGCTTTACCAATAACTGATTGTAAAGAGACAAGACCTTTTTTGGTTTAAAAGTAACACTTGTAATAGGGGTACAATCGATGAATTTCATTGCAAATGTTTTTAAAGCTTCTCTTCAGTGACAGCTCCCATCATATTGAGTTTTTTCAAATGGGCTTTATGCCTAAAAGCAGAGCTGTACTATGTTTCTGGAAAGGTTTTCTGCTAATATACTAGAACTGTATGTAGTCAAATGTTAAATCCTTAAGCAAAAGAAGGTTTTACCTTGAAACAAATGAAGCTTAAGCTTTATGTCTTCTCACTTGCATGTGTTCCATCCAAGGCCCCAAATCTAATATGAATTTCATAATTTATCTTCTTCTTCATGAACAAGGATTGAAAAACTTACATAAGCCTCAAGATCCACAAAACCTAGATCCCTCTTGTCTTTAAGATTATTAGTATTTTATAATCAGAGTAGAAAGTTGATATACTTACTCAAAAAATGTTGTCCATCCAGTTTCATCGCTTTTAGTGGCTAAGAGGCCACTGTTGCCATGGTAAGTAAATAAAACTAATTCTAGACCTTGAGCTGTCATGCTTTTCAGACATCCATTTGTTCCTATCGTCAGCCATATCACTTGGTTATCTGGAGATACCACTCGAACTGGCATCCGATTTGGGTCCCGTCGAATTCTAAGGGTGTTGCCACTGCTGTCAGTCACAGCAGTAATATCATTGTCGTTGCTGTAACTAAAATTGTACAGGTAATCCCCAGTGACTAAACTGACAGTGTGCTGGTGAGTACCATTGATGTCGAAGATATAGAGCTCTTGATCAGTTGGAGAGGCGACTTCATAAAAGTTCATGGAGTTAAGCAGCGGTTTATTCTTTGATACAGCCCGGATCCGAATGTTCCCTAAATCTGCAATATACAGCGTGCCATCTGGAGAAGCAGCCAGGGAGGACGGAGCATTAAGTTTAGCATCTTTGGCGTAACCGTCTCCACTCTGGTAACAGTCACAGTTGGCATCATTTTTGCAGTCACACTCGGACGGTATTCCAGCAACTAAGGAGATTTCCCCATCGGTTGTGACCTGCCGTATTCGGTTAATTTTCTTCTCGTCAGTTTCTGTGATGTACAGGACCCCACTGTACGACACGGCAATAGCAGCCGCCGATTCCAGTGTCGTCTGAACAGCATGCTTCCCCACCGAATATTCCACTCCGGGAACCTGACAGTGCATAGGCCGTCCAGCAGCAATACGAACTTGACGGTTTTCAGTGATCTGCAACACTACATTATTGTCCAGGACATATATGGAGTTATCCATAGGGTTAATGGCTAGGTCAGTGGGCCATTCCAGGCGAACCTTAATAGAAAAGAAACGGTCTGGTTACTCAGTTACTGCACTGCAGTTAATCGGCCAGAAAGTAAATTAGACCATTCAGTGAATTTAGCCTCGATTTGATAAACTGTCACAAAATGTTTTCTTTTCAACAGACACAGTAAACTTAAAAGTTATGAGTGGAAACACACAGGGACAGTAACATTTAATTTGAAAAGGCAGACACTGAAAGGAACAGTAGCTACATCCAGACAGCAGTGACCAGCAGGTAGCGTGTCACAGCCGTCACTGAGATGTGCACAAAGCTGTTCCGTCTGCATCCCTCCAGCAGCAACAACAACCAGACATCAGGGCTTCTCACTGATGAACACGTTAGTGTCCTCCTGTACTTTCAATGAGACCAAGAGAAGTCGCTAACTCTGAAGATCAGTCCTTTGGGACTAATCACAGTGCGTTCTTGCTTAAGGAGCTCGCGCAATCACAAGAGCAGAGATTTAAGCCGTTTTGCATGCTGCTGCTCTGCTAGTACTTTATACAAGTGCTTGGCATTTCTTGGTGATATTTTTTCTGTATTGCAGTGAATGCATCATATACAGAATTACAGAAAACTTTTTTTTATTAGCTCATGATACACGTTTAAATGGAAAAGCTTTAACACAAACACAGCCACACAGGACATATGCAGTTTGATACGGTGCCATCAGTCTGTGAACAAAATAAGTCGAGTCACTTAGGAGGAAAACAAACATCTGAGTTCAGGATCCCACCTGGCTGATGTGCATGCTGGTGTCACAGGTTAAAGGTCTGGCTGAAGTCAGATCATTGGAGCCCAAGAGCGTTGATATGATTCCATTTTGGTCCACTTTCCTGATCATAGTTCCATCAACAAAGTAGATTAATCCATTCTTATCAACAGCCATTCCTTTACCCAAAAGAAATAAGCATTGCTAATTTTCTAAAAATGATTAATTCTGATTAAATGAAAGGTGCATTTATAAAGTCAACATTAAATCTCAGAGAGCCATACAGCGTTTATATTACAAATAAATATGAAATGTAATAAACACAGATGTGTAAGAATCTCTAGTGAGTATATGACTCACCCTGTATGTTTTAACTATAAAGTTATAATGTCTATATAATGTTGTCTACAAATTACAGAAACAGTTCAAAATAAACTATAGTGAATTATAGCAATCATATTCTGACAAAAACAGATCTAAATTCTGAGAGTGTGGCCCCTGGACCCACTTTTAGCTCAATACTGAGTCACTCCTGAGGTTCCCCCTTTAGCCAGAGACAGGTCGGTGAAACAGATGAGACTAAACGGATGCATCAGCCCAGGAGCAGGAACAAGAAGGCACGAGGAGACAGGAGAGCTGACAATGGGGAACTCAAGGGTGACAGAGGAAGAATGTGGACATGTCATGGAGTTGGCAACTAATGTCATGAAACAATATGTGTATTAACTGTTTAATAGGAAACTGGTTTGCTCTGTAAACCTTCATCTAAATTACAAAAGAAAAAAGAAAAACTAAGCCAAGGCTAGCATTTTATTGATCTTGCTACAATACTTGCTAGTAAGAATAATTCAATACAACAGATACTTTTTCTTAGTCCTTGTTCACATTATAGCCATTGTCTATAATGAAAATAAATATAAATTTGTAAACAAAAAACTAAGCAAAATTGTAATGACTGGCACAATATATGAGCAAGGAGTCAGTCCTGATTGGTTTAAAGGCCAGGAAACTTTCTCATATAGATTTCACCTTTATTACCTCCAGAAATTCCTCAAAGGAAGCATTTTTTTCTTTCCAATGGCACAGAAATAAAGCAGCTCCTAACTGGGTGAGGGCTAATAGGATTGCTTAGAGATGGACCCATTCATGACAAAGAAATTTCAGGGCAATCAAAGAATTTGGACACATCCTTGATGTTTAACAGGATGTGACCTGAATAACATTTAGTAGTTGCTGTATTCTTTGAAAAGCTGAAAAAACAGTATGACTATAAAAACTGCCAAGAACTTAATACTTACTGTAAAATCAGCTTAGGATTCTAGTAGTCTCATGCTAAATATCTTTTTAAAAAACACTAGACGTGAAACAGATGTCCAGAACTCAGTTGAGGGTGAAATGTTGGACTCAGCATTAAGCACAAATGGACACTTACTACATTTTCTACCTTTTTTAAAAAAATAAAATAGAAAGAAATCCTTAAATTGGTAACTGCCAGTACCTTTGGGACTCATGAGCGTGGCTTCCACAGCTTTCCCTCCATCCCCACATCTGGCTTCATCAAATGGGAGGCACTGCTCCCCAGTTCCTGCAACCACTTCAGCGTTTTTAGTCAAGTCTTTTGTGCCGGTAAGAGACTTTGGGCGGTAAATTCTGCGGGTGTTAGTGTCAGACACATACAAATCTCCTGTGACTGGATCAGTTGCAAGGTAGTATCTATGTGCCGGGTTGCTGCTGTAAAAATGGATCAGACATAATTGTTATAGGAGAGCTACTCCTAGCACACAGAGGGTCATTAAAAACAAAATACAACAGATGATGAGAAACTGATTATGAATTTAATCTATTATGGAAATACTGGAAAATGAGCATAGTATTTAATAACGGCTGACAAGAATGTGATCACTGGTAGCAATCTCTGATGTTACTGTTTTTCTTTCTGTGCCTGAGGTTGAGAATTCAAGAATTTATTAACAGCTATTAAGAATTTATTAACAGATATCTTAAAGTTAACTCACAGTTAACTGTTTTAATAAACAGGCAAAGTATCTCAATCTCTGGCTCAGTACAAAGCAATAAATAACGTATCCTTTAGTGGTTGACCTGAGGTCCGTTCAGTGTAGGGTGTCTCTAACAAACTCTCCAGTTAATATGCTACTGACTTAGTATCTCATCCGTGGGAACTGTCGTTTTTTCTTCCGGCTACAAAACCAAATCAAACAGAGTTCCCATCTCTGAAAAAAATGTAGCATTGGGTCCATCTTGGTTGCTTTCTTACAATCCTGGAAAGTAATCTGAAACACAGTGTTTGTCCAGACCTACAGGATAAAGGTCATTCGAGTGTAGGAAGTAGCGTTAGTTGGTGGTCTGATGCAATGAATCAGAATGCTAGACCTATCAGTTTTATTCTTAATGTATGTAAACTGAGCTGCAAAAACAGCCTGTGAATTTGGTGATACAGAGAAACTTTCTCATAAAGCGCAGCGCCTCAAACTTATAAGTGCGCAGTTGTTGCTATGTGTTGGTGAGTTGGCCCAGACTCATGGTGGCCCATCTACAAGATCAGGTCATTCTGATCCATAATGTTTTCACTGGCTGCTTTTTGGTAAATTTATCACCAGGTTTTCTTCCTGGTCTATCTTAATCTGTTAGCTCCACTGAAACCTGTCTGATATCATAGCAACACGCGAGCCTGCTCACACAGACTGTGGCTGCCTGTGTATGAGGTGAACTGACCAGGTATCACACTTGGGTCTTCTACATGGAAGGGAAGAATTCTACCACCACACTGTTTTATAAATGTAAAGTAGTGCAAATGTAAAACATCTTATGTATCATTACCTGTAAAAAATGACAGGACTGATAAGACCAACATTATCTAGGAGTAGACAAATTATGACACATAGTTGGAACTAAAAAGTCAGTCTTGTCACAAATACTCAATACCACATGCTTAAGAATTCAATCTTGTGCCATGTGGAAATACTGTCTTGTGAAAAATAAACAAATCTAAAAAGACTATAAGTAATGTGTCCTGAAAAGATGTTCAGTGACAGGAATCACGCAGGTTCGATGTATCTTTGATGACAAGTTTAGTCTTGCTGAAGTGTTCTTCTTTTCTCTCTACACACACACATGCATTTTTCATTATTTTATATGTGAGCATTGAAAATATGTAGTATAAACCTGTCTCTATATGAAAATATTTACTCCAATACTGGTGTAGGAGTTTTCTCATTACCAGTTAAGTACTAAGGAAACAATTCTCAGTATTTGATGCTCTCTGCCTTTTAAGTGATGAGTGCATCATCTTGCATACCTCCTATAAGAGATTCTGTTCTTAAAAATAACAGGTTACAGTTTCCAAAAGTGTTTCTCATGTTGGTAGAGGGGGAAGCAGATCACATTTGGAATCTGTAGAGACTTTTGGAGCTGTGATGTTGGCATTTACAGAAATACATACAAAAGAACTCAGTTTCTGGGTTCTCCTTTCATCTTTACTCTCTTTTAGTGACCATAAACAGATTACAGAAAGAGGCCTTGAGTGTGCAGATATGTGTGAAAGAGTGAAATACAATATAAAGAAGTCATAAAAAAATACAAGTCATTATGAAACAAAAACACTTCAGAACTATTAGGTTATGCCAAATGATTAACTTGTCACTCTGAATGTTATTATATCATTTCCCCAAGTTGATGCCCGGAATTTAAAATGCAGCAAGACATACTATGTTCCTTAATTTGGTTGTTTACGTCTTTGCACTAAAGTAAAAAGTTACATATCAATATAACATTCAGAAGAATTTCACAATTTTTTGTTTCTACCTATGAACAGTCTGATATTGATAGAGTCAGTCTTTTTAAGCATCTGTAACTGGTGACAGAATGCCTTTCAGTTATATATCTATGAACGGCACTGGACCAGATTGCCCGGGTTTGAACTTCATTTTCATCACTAACTGTGTGCTCTTGGGTAACTTACTTATCTGTGTCCCAGATTCCTTATCTGTAAAGGGACAATAATCATACATATCTCATAAGATTTTGTGAGGATTATATGAAATCATGTATGTAAAGTCCTTGTAACACTGCTGAGTACATAACACCTACCCCCAAAGCATTAGCTGTTGCTAATACGTGCTTTTGTCCTATCTCCTCCTACACTGGACTGTCTTTTGCCTTATAACTCTATACAGCGCACAAGTGCAATAACTCCTGTTAACCCAAGTGTGACTTCTTGAAAATTAATAAAGAGAAAGCATTTATCTAACTTTGGTTAGGTTTACATTTGTTTCTTCAGTGTTGCTGTTGTTATATTGTAACAACAACCCCCTACTAAAAAAAAAAAAAAAACCAACCCCCTCCCCCCGCCCCGGTTGCCTTAGAGTTGATTATGACATATAGCAACCCCACAGGGCAGATGAGAACTGCCCCACAGGGTTTCCAAATAGGGGCTGGTAGATGTGAACTGCTGGCCTTTGGGCTGACAGCCAAACTCTTTAACCCCTGTGATACCAGGGCTCCTCTGTAACTTTGTAAATCACAGAAACAATGCTGACCCACCTTAAAACATCCATTTAGAATTGTTTCAAAAGTAACATAAACATCCAACTAGAATTGTTTCAAAAGTAATGACAATAAAAGTAACTGAATCACTTGAACTTTCTCAAGTCCCTCCTTTTGACAGAAAACAAACCATTCTGAGCTGGCTGTGTGAGCAGTTTGACACTCTAGCTGCTGAACATACCCTTTCTTTATGTAAAACCAAATGACATTCAAGTCATAAGCTTTGCATATATTGGCATCGGCTTTATTCTAGTGGGTTAGTAATGAGAGAATATCCAAAGCAGTGTTTACTTTTGTGTATTTCCTGTCTCCTTTGTGAAACACATAGAAACTTCTAACTTCAGCAACATTATGTCAATGGCTTCAAAAATGTGCCCCAAATAAAAGCTGTACTTTCGCACACACAACTCTATTGTCCCAAAGAACCAACACAGACAAATACACGGCCTTGGAGAAGAGAATTAGCCCCTGAAAATATTCCCTACAGAGTGGTAAGAAATGAGAACTACAAAAATTCCCTTCACTGTGGCCTAGCATGGTAAATTAGAGCTGCTCTTACATCTGAGCCTCTTTTAAATGAAAAGAGGGATCAGTGTTAAAGTATTAAAAGAAAAAAAGAACAGCCATGGCGAGTTTCAGCCGACAGTCTGGTGGCAGAGAAGCGCTGAAGCACGTGAGCAACACAGCTGGGATTCAAGGGCACCTCGTGACAGCGCGGGGAGTTTCCTGACAGCTTGCCCTTCAACTTTCCAAAAAGCCAAAGCACTCAAGAGGCTGCTGTGTTAGTACCAGTGGGTGGTGAGTTCGCGGACGGTGGTGTCACCTAGAGTAAAAACACGAGGCTGCCACGAGGCCGGTGTGCACGGCGAGGAAACCTCTCTTCAGCAGTAGGAACGCAATAGCCTCCCTGTGTGACGGACAGTCTGATATCTTTCTGCTTCAGGTAAGTGAAAAAAGATTTTGACTAATACCAGTAACATCAAACAACCTGAGGTCAAGTTAAGAAACCTGAATACACTGCACCTTGATTCTTCAGTCACCTTGAATTGTCTAGGTCATACAATTATTAGGCCATCTTCTCTACAGTCTTATTCAATCAGACACAGAGCTAAGGGTAAATGCAGAATTGATACGCTCATTTTGTCATAACTCCACTTCTCAGACTTGAGAAATCTTTGTGAAGAACAAGCCTTAGAGCAGATGTTATTTGCACTTTTACTTTTTTAGCAGGAAATTGTTGTGTAAGTCTTGAAACGCTAAGTGTCTGAAGAAGTGTAACAATTGCATTTCTGTATAAAAGCATTAACTGTCTATTTTATGGTAACCACGACTGTTCAGATTATTGTAAGCTAAGGTTGGTCTGTAATATTTCTGTGTCTGCTTAATTTTTAAATACAAAGTCAATAAAGAGTGCTGAATCAAGTTTTAAAAATTTGGTATCTAAATTTAGTTGGATTCAAATTTACAGACCTGTGATTGACATTTCCTTTGATTCTTTAATTGGTAATATAAAATTCACAAAGTTGATTTTTAATCTTACATGTTTAAATGCCCCTTAGCTGGTATTAGTTAATCAATTTACATTCCTTTCTTTCAGAATTTTTAGGAATTGGAACAGAGATCAGCTAAAATTTGTGACCTATAAAAGAGTTCTGTTAGCAGAGGAATAATATAAACATCATAGGAGGATATGTTTATCGTATCTAAGAGAAACACATTTTTAAGCATTTTAGAAGCTTGCATTTATGTAAAATCTTAAGTATGTTGACTGATGTCATGGATTGAACTGTGTCCACCCAAAAATCTGTATGTTGATTCGACTCAGCTGTGAGTCCCAATACGGTGCCATTCCTCCCATGTGTTGTGAATACTGCCTCTGCGATATTGATGATGGAGAATGGTCTGAAATTATGTTAGTGAGGCAAGCTTGTGGGATATAAGGGAGAGAACTGAGCAGAGGAAGTTGGGAACCTCACACCACCAAGAAAGCAGCACCGAGAGCAGAGCACATCCTTTGGACCTAAGGTTCCTGTGCTGAGATGCTCTCCTTGAATTTGACTCAGCCTACCAGACCCTGATCACTTCTCTTGTTGAACAGACTTGTAACTTGTTAATGGATTTGTGGCTTACTGGACTGTGACAATAAAGTTTCTCTTCATGAAGACTTCCACTCATGGTATTTTCTGTTAGAGCAGTACCAGGTGACTAAGACAACCGAGTAGCGTTTCTGTCTCTTCATTAAAGGATTTTTATACAGTATGCTCTCTGTGTTTATTAATTTGTTGATTTTGTGTAAAAGAATACTGTCTGCATTTTTAAATAATGCAATTTTGCTTTTATACTTATTTTGCCATCCAATTGTTTTCACGAATGAAACATGCATATTAACAGAAGCATGCATATTAATCTCTTATTAAAAGTCATTAATGACTGACAATACAGCTTGTTTGTTTATAGATTTAGACACATTTTCCAATTTATTTTCTTCCTACCACGTCCTGTCTACATACACCTTCTCACAACTTTTATGACAGCCAAGAAATGAGGGGAATGACAGTTACGAACAATACCACTAGTGAGTAAACAGGAAGAGAACTTAGGTGGGAAAATAAGATAAAAATCCAACAAGAAAGGTAATTTTTTAAGCTAAATGAAGAAGCCACAATAAGCTGAAATATTTTGTCTTTGTCAAGGCAATTTTCATTAATTAGGTTACCCGGCAAATTGAATCAATCTGGTTGTCAATGATACCATCTGTTTGACTGTCTGGGCTCAGAACCTTGCCTGTTTTCTTTGTCACCCTCTTCCCCATCACCCACGTGCTGTGTGCCTATTCTCTGCCTTCCCTGACTTTATGGACTGACTTCCCTCATTGTGAGCCACCCTACTCTAGGTACAATGGTTGTAGTGTGACAGCTTTCTAACTGATCTTCATTCTGAACACTGATACAAGATTAATATTCCTAAAAGGCTACTTTGAGTATGTCACTATCTTGTTCAATATCATGTAAAATGCTTCCCCACTGTCTCTGTTATCCTATTGACCAGAATAGTAGCCCTTCTGGAGTATTCATAGCCCTGTGCAACCTTACCGAGCACACTTTTTTTCCTGGATCTCTCATTACAGCAACATGCAGCTTCTGCTACACTCAGGTGTCTCTCTATTCTCCGAACATGTCTTGTTCATCTCTTTCCCAGGCCCCGGTGACTTTATGCTCCTTTGACTTGACTGTCTTCCTTTCCTTTTTGCTGTTATATTTAAGCAGATCTCACCTTTTAGGCCATGCTTAAATGTCAATCCTTTCAGGAGCCCTATCCTTACAGTCCCTGCAGCCCTGTAATCTCTGTGTCCACAAAGCTACGCTCAGTCTTAAGCCCAGGACATGATTTGGGGTCAAAGAGTGACAGTGATAATGTTATTTGTCTCATGTACGGCTCTTTTCCCTTCCTAGGTAGTGAGTTTAAAGAGCAGATAGTTTATCTTATACTACTGTTTGTCAAAGTGTCCAGCACATAGTAGACTAATTAATACTGACTGATTTAATAAAGATGAATATCAACATAAAACTGAAATAGTGCATTTTGTGTGCACAGGCATGAAGCAAATGTAGGAATCAGAACTTAGCCATAATAATGTACAGAGGTGAGACATGAAAAAAGGTCATGAGAGATTGCAAGGAGCATCGTTGCCAAACAGCATGAGTCAGGAGCACCTGTCTGAGCACAGACACAAGTTTACATCATAAAGTCCTCTTAATGTTGTGGCTCTAACCTCATCAATTTTGTCCCGAGACAGAGATTAAAGGTCTGAGTAATCTGTCAAATGACAGGAAACGAGTCTAGCTTTTTGCATGTTCAGAGAATTGCTGCATAGAAACCTAGCCTTCCGGGTATATAAAAACTGGCTATGTAGGATAAACACAGCTTTTAGGTGGTTTAAATCTCTGTTCCCCACTTCTTAGCAACATGTCTTTGAAAAGTCACTTTAACCTCTGTGAGCTTCATCTGAAACCCTGAAGGACTGTGTGGGGATCTGTGGTAACAGATAAAACACCCAGCACCACACCTGGCACGTAACAGGGCAGCTTGTTAAACGGTAGTTGCTTTGACAGCAATTGTACTGCCTTCGGCATTTTCACGTTTAGTTGGTGTACACGTATTTGTCTTTCCTCTTTTCTCGACAGTTAGCAAGAAAGCAAGGCCATAAAAAATCTGACATTCAGCTGTGGTTTCTAGGAACAGAGCTTTGCATGCTCAGGAGGCTGGAAAAATTTAGTGTTAATCTTAGCATGTGACTGAATTTTTAGCTGACAGTACAAGATTAATAGGGGATTTCAGAAAACGTCACAGCATCATGCCTGGTCACATTGATATGCAACAAGTTCACGTCTCTCACAAGAAGTTTGGTTTTTATTTTCTGTTGGTCAATTTCTACACAACGGTTTAAACGGATTTAGCTACTATACTGATAAAGAAACTCAAGAAAACTATTATTATTTTTTTTTCAATCTGATGTAATTTCACTAGATATTTTAATGGCCGAATAAGACCCAGGATGTCCAGCTGTCTTGGCCATTTCTAGCTTTACTTTTATGCATATGTGTCTTTCTTCCTCCACCTTCTGTTTGCTCTCCTAAGTTTTCCAGTCATGTGTATTTACACAAGCTTTCACTGCACCTTCTCCAGTAAAGTGCAGATGGAAAGTAGAGCAGGAAAAATGTTTCAACCTGTAGACAGCATTTGCTTCAACTCCATTTATCCTTAGTTCTGAGGAAAGTCTTTCCCTCTTAATACTGCCAACAAAAACATTATTTCTTACAACTCAAATTCAGTATCTCTCCCAACTTAGGACATACAAACTAAAAGCAGACCTGAATTATCAGGAAGCTAATAGAGGTCTGGGCCCCTCACTTGCAAGGGTTCCTTTGAAGCCCAGTAGGGAGTCCTTCCAATATGTTCATATGATTTTTTAATTTTCCAAAGTAAAATATTTTTAGATTCTTTTACTTAAACAGTGTCCTCTGAATTTAATGTTTTGGAGCCCAACAAAATAAGAATCTGCCTGGCTATCAGTGAGATTACACAGGTGTCTGTAAACTGCCACTGTGCTCTATTCTGGTCAGTATGGCTTACATTATGGGAACTGGGGACAGAAGCACAGCTATCTTTTTTTCTTTATACTTTGGTTTTGGTAACACGATGTATTTTATGAATCAACTTTGCAAGACATTATATAATAATTGTTTAATTAAGCAGATTTAATTCCTTAGATGTGTGATACTGAGTTTCCTCTCTCATGATAAAATATTATTAGACAATAATTTCAGAGAGTCATGGTAAGATGTTGAAAAGATGGTAAAAGGACATTTAAAAACATAATAACCTTTAAGGAAGATGCTTACCTATGTCTAAAATCTTTATTTCTTGGTGGAAGCAGATAAAAAAGGTGGAAAAAAGAACATATAGTTAGAAAAGCCTTCTAAAACAGAATGAGTTGAATACTGAGATTTTCTTTTTTTTTTTGGTAAAGCAAATTGCCAATGTAAACTAAAATAACACTGGAAATGAATTTTATAGGCTATGGTTGATCAAATAACTTACAGAACAGAATGATTTTGATACACTGAAACAAAGCAAATACAACAGTTTGTTATCTTTATTATTGGCCTTATGGCTAGTGGATTAAATCCACTTGAAGATCTAATAATTTAATTAGAGCAAATAAGCAGCCTTTGTTCTTTTACTGTGTTCTCATATCACAAGGCAATGTTTTGTGTCTTAACAGACAGCTATGT
The DNA here is from genome assembly GCA_028571685.1 of Heterohyrax brucei. Lineage (NCBI taxonomy): Eukaryota > Metazoa > Chordata > Mammalia > Hyracoidea > Procaviidae > Heterohyrax > Heterohyrax brucei. The sequence goes on from CM053156.1 coordinate 668,230, forward strand.
CACTGAGTTATTTCTACAGAAAACTAACAAAACCCATTGCTGTGGTGGATTCTGAATCACAGTGACTCTATGGTACAGAGCAGAAATGTCCCATAAGATTTCCAACGAGCAGTTGGCGGATTTGAAGTGCTGACCACTTGGTTAGCAGCCAGGGAACTACTGCACTACTAGGGCTCCAAGAAAACTTACGGGTTTAAAAATCAAAGTTTACTGGAGTCAGGAGGTGTTTCACATATTAGTTCACTTTCTGTTCTTTATGCTCTGATGGTACAGCCTGTGTGGGCTTCTCTAACTTCAGTCCAAAGCCTCACTTCTTTCTATGGGGTCACCAAACACTGGCAAAGTATGTTTACTTAAATAAATTAGCATATTAGAATTAACATTCAGACATGTTCAGTCAAAGTTTCAAACATAACAAAACTGTTGTGGAAGGCCAATTTTCTATTTAAACTGAATTCTCTTTTAAGGTAGAAAAGTTCAAATGTACAATCCCCATTGGAGGTTTAAGAATTTCAAATTAAGGGAAGACATACCTTAGTTCTAAAACGCTTGTTACATTTCCAGAAGGGAATATCCGCCGAACATAGTTGAAATCACCTACGTACAGACTGCCATCAGTCCCACAAGCTAATGCAACCGGGGCCAAGAGTTTGTTACCGTCGGCTTGCCCGTTGCAGCTTGGGCAAGAGATACTGCGCCTTCGGCCATTGCCCATGATGCTGCTGACAACTGGAGGCTGTTGGGAGATAAACTGGTTTTCCCCATTTCCCTTGTACAATATACCTAGAAAAAACAAAATCAAATTTTACTATGATTAAAAAAAGTAAAGATAAATATGTTCACTACAGATCCAACTATAATTCAATGCCTTTTAGATTTAGACTGAGAAAAATTGCCTAAAGGTCTGTTGTGAAAAACTCTATTCAGTTATGCAGCATAAAATTATTATAAGATAAAGTAAATAAACAAACAAACAACAACAAAAAAAAACTGTTGCCACTGAGTCAGTTCTGACTCATAGCAACCCTACAGGACACAGCAGAACTGCCCCATGGAATAAAGGAGGAGGAAGAAAAATTAAAAAAAAAATTTCATAACATCATTGACTCTCAAACGTGGCAGCCTACTGGCCCGGCCTGATGAGCTGTAAAAACTACCATTGCCTGGTTTCCACCTTCAGAGAGTCTGATGTAATTAAGCTGGGGTGCAGCCTCGGCACGGAGATTTCTAAAAATTCTCCAGCTGATCCTAATGTGCAGCCAAGTTAGAGAACCAGGCTCTACATAACATTCTTTAGGTAATATCAGCTTTGCCTATTTGTTCAACAGTGTTGAAAATATTTCATATTAATCAAATTAATAAAAATGTGCACTAAACCTTCAAAGCTGCTAATGATTATCAGCGCCAATTTTAACTATTCTGTCAAGAAATATTCTTGTTTATTTTATCATGTACAACACTGGAGACGTGGAAACATTAGAAATGTGAGCCTCTCCACCAAGGAAGATGTTTTTTCAGGCTCCCCTTGGATTATCAGTAGGTGCCTTAAACATCTCGTGATGCTATAACAGATATGCCAGAACTAGATAGCTTTAACAATCAGAAATTTATCCCCTGACAGTCTAGGAGGCTAGAAGTCCAAATTCAGGGTGCTAGCTCTGGGGTAAAGTTTTCTCTCTCTGTGGGCTCTGGAAGAAGGTCCTTGTTGTCAGACTTTCCCAGGTCTGGGATCTTTTCTGTACAGGGCTCCCTAAAGGACATGTTCTGCTCCTGGCACTACTTTCTTGGTAAGAATGCATACATGTGCAGTTTTATTAAAAATTTCAAGCATACATCCTACAAAATCAAGGCCATTCACACCAACTGATACATGCACACGAATGTTCACTGCAGCACAGTCCACAACAGCAAAAAGATGGGATCATCCCAGATGCCCAACAACAGAAGAATGGATGGGTAAACTTTGGTATATGTACTCCATGGAGTACTATACACTGATGAAGAACAACGCTGACAGCAGGAGACACCTCTCAACTTGGTCTCAACTGGAGGACATTATGTTGAGTGAAACTAGTCAGCGACAGAAGGACAATTATTGTATCAGACCCCTACGATCAAAACTTAAAAGCATACTCATACATAATAGAAAAGACTCTGACGGCTACAAGGGTGGGGAGGGTGGGAGGATGGGAGAGCAAGGGGAGAGGGCTGAGATTACACAGTTGTTAGAAATTTGGGTGAGTGAAATTGGTGACAATACACATTAGTAAGAAGATCAATATTAACGGGACTTCAACACAACTTGTGTGCTCCTCCTCTCTTAACTCAGTATTGTAAGCACGGAGTATGTACACTTTCACTTTTTATTTAATAATAATAAATAAATAAATAAATAATGAAAAAGAATTCAAGCATAATCAAAACTGTTGTGGAAGCCAAATTTAGTATTTGGAGTGAATTCTATTTTAAGGTTAAAAAAGAATGCCAATAATTTTAAGACAAAATGGGCTTTTTATTGCTTTCAACAAAAATCAGAGGAAAAAATACTTACGAACATGAAATGTCTCAATGCTTAGAAACTAGATTTGAGTTGAGGCTCAAGTTTTATACGTTTTGCCATTCCTGATCACGTAGATCAATGGCTCTGCTTTGGTTGACATAGACTGGATGGCCAGTTGTTACTGTTCCATGCATTATTTCCTGACAGTTTTCAATGTGTTATTACCCATATAAACTATCTGCTGCTCTGACTTTAAACCACCCAAATCCAGACTCATTGCCACCAGGTTGATTCTGACTAATGGCATCCCTGTAGGACAGAAGAGAAGTGCCCCACAGAGTTTCTAAGGCTCTAATGTTTCCAAAGCAGACTGCCTCACCTCATCTTTCTCCTAAGGAGTGGACGGCAGGTTCAAACCGCTGACCTTTAGTTTAGCAGCTAAACACTTCATCACTGTGCCACTGGGCTTTAACTTTACAGCTGCATACATTGTATTCACTGAATGTCCTGTGTTTCAAAGTAGTCCTCACAGCCAATGATTATATTTCTCAGTAGATAGACCATGAAGAGCACAATTCTCATGAAGTACAAATAGGAAACGTGAGAAAGTTTTCCTTCCCGCTTTGGGATAATTTTAAAGTGAGAAAGAGAAAATAATTTTTAGCTCGGCACATATGAGGTAGAGTCTATGATTACCTTTTAATGTTCTACTATCTGGGAGATGCATAATCATAGCAAATTTACTTAAAGAAATCAGGTTAGATAAAACAGGTTTATTCAAATTTAAGGAAAAAATCTAAAGGGTGTATCAATCTTAACAGTAGATAAAATACATTTTTGAGTTGAATATTAAAAGAATACATGAAGGATACCTAAAATCCTTCCTTCTGTGATTACATCATTTTTACAGTTATGGAACTATAATTTCCCAGAAGAGCTACTTGCATAATTTCCATCAGATGAACCCTACAAGTCAACCTATTGCTCTATTGCACCAGACTTATTCAGTCATTACTTTGAACAATTGGCTCTTCATGTTTCTCCTCTGTTATGACAGAACAGAAAGATGAACATTAGAATATTTATTTCCAAGGTTCAAAGCGCCTGCACAAACACTCGTCACTGTTTCCGTTTCTGCCTTTTCTTCTCTGTTTCTGTAGCTCATTCACCTTTGTCACGGCTACAAATCATTTTGTTTATTCAGGTAAACACATGCCACTTTCAAAAGTCACTGCTTGTCAAAATCTGCTCTTGGATAAACATGAAATTAGAATCAGTTTATTCCATGACATAACATTTTATAGTTTATGACATTTTTTGGAGAGCAGAATGTTGAGAGAGCATTAACTCCTAACTATTAGCCCACCAGGGATAGCTGGAGAACAAAATTTCGAGTAGTACAGTTTTTATGTCTGACCTGATTTTAATAAAATCTAATTATATATAGTGTTGCTAGAAGTCGCAGTTGACTGAATGTCAGTGGGTTTGGTTTTGGTGATTGCATATCTTTCGGAGTACTATCTGTGTATTCAGACATGTGTCTGTCTCCCCATGCATTTCCAAGGAACCCCTGGTGGAGTCCCACTGCCAGCCTTCTGGTTAGCAGCCATCACACTGAACCACTGCACCACCACAGTTCCCGTGGTGAAGAGAAGAGCCCTTCTCACCTTCACTATTTTACAGCGGTGCTCAGCTCTACCACTTTTCCAGTCATGTCCCAAGTGTCAGGTGGGAGTTCATTTCACACACTGGGGATATAAGACTGGGGATATAAAAGAAAAAAGTGAACATAGGGACATGGGGACGTCCTACTGCCAAGAGTATAGTGCCAGGAGCAGAGTATGTCCTTTAGGGAGCCCCGTACAGAAAAGATCCCAGACCTGGGAAAGTCTGACAACAAGGACCTTCCTCCAGAGCCCACAGAGAGAGAAAACTTTACCCCAGAACTAGCACCCTGAATCTGGACTTCTAGCCTCCTAGGCTGTCAGGGGATAAATTTCTGATTGTTAAAGCTATCTAGTTATGGCATATCTGTTATAGCATCATGAGATGTTTAAGGCACCTACTGATAATCCAAGGGGAGCCTGAAAGAACATCTCCCTTGGTGGAGAGGCTCACCTTTCTAACGGTCCCACGTCTCCAGGGTTGTACACGGCACTGGTTACAGGGTTCTGCTCCCAGTCTTCTGGTGTGTAAAATGAACTACAGCTGACACCTGGGACGTGGCTGGAAAAGTGGTAGAGCTGAGCACTGCTGTTAAATAATGAAGGTGAGAAGGGCTCTTCTGGGCTTATTTTTCTTACTGCTGATGTGCTCAATGCTACTTCCTCCTGGGGAAAAACGCGCGAGCATTTTTAAGCACTGGCTTGGAGGCTATGTTTGTTTTCACACATTTGGTCATTTAGAATGCACCCTGTCCAACTCGCACCAAACAACACAAAGAACATCAGAGAAATATTAATATACAAAAGTAAACATTTAACTGCATTACATACTTGCAACATTCAGAACTTTCCAAAGAACTTCTGTAAAATCAAAAACTAGATGATTTCACCAAGATTCTGAAGTTTCATTCACGGCTTACTTATAAATGGAGAGCAGAGTTACTGGGGTGAATTTTAGGAAAGGGGGCTACAACAGGTTACCTTAAGGTCCTTCTTTTCTAGCCAAGGGATCCTTGGTGTGTAGTGGCTCAGTGCTATGGCTGCTGACCAAAAGGCTGGCAGCTGGAAGGCACCAGGGGTTCCTGGGAAATACATGGGGCAGTCCGGCTCTGTCCCACAGGGTCACTAGGGGTCAGAATTGATAGCAACAGGTTTTTTTTTTGTTTCTTTTTTCCTAGCAAAGCACCTTTCCAACCAGGATGTGGACACAATGTTAGAAACAGGGTTAAGAAACAAGCCTGTTTAACAGAAATAATTTCCTTTATAATGATCAGTCACATGGTGCACGTAATTTTCTCTCTCGGTTTTTCAACCGAAGGGAGGGAAACATTTTCAAGAACAATAGATTCTAACTATGAAATACTCTTTGTATTACATTATTGGGTCTGCTACAAGCAATATTTTAGATTCTTGAATTTTTCTCAGATTATGCTTTTTTTCCCCCAAAATATTCACAATTAGCACACATGTAATCTGGTTTGAGTGGGAGAAGATTTTACTTCTCAAATCACTGTCTAATCAGAACTAGGAAAAAAATCTAGATACTCAGAATATACTACTTAAGGATTAAAATCTACTAGGAAAATTTTCATAGAAATTATTTGAATTTTTTTCCTTTACTTTTTAATTCCCCCTTCACTTTTAGTAAAGCTTCCTAAAGTACTTTTTGATCACACTCAGTGAGTCACTGTGGAATGGTTTTGCTCTTTTTAGATGAGTCAGTGGTGAACACAGAGCCTCCCAGAGACTTTTCTATGTGACACTAAAACCAGTCCATTACATTCTAAAGGGAAAACTATTTTGGTGATAAACATTTTGAAGTTCATTATGCTTTTACAGTCCTTAAAAACACGCCTTTGTTTTTCTACTAATTCTAATACTACAACTTGCATAGGATAAAACCAACAATACCAACAACACTGCTGTAATTCAATACATTTGAAAGCAAGCAATACGATCTTACCATTCTGAACATCCAGTACATGATGTTTGTCTAATGTCCAACCACCCATGTTGGAAGCATCTAATTCATGGCCTTGCAGAACGGCAGTCCTCTTCTCCCACAGAGTCAGGTCCAGACAAGACTCATATTCATATCCGACTGATACTGGAATCAAAGCAAGTCATAGTTCATCTTCTCAACTATAGGCGCAAATGCAACTCATCATTTTGATAAAACTGCCTTTTTTCACAATTGTGTTGCACTTATGAGCAAAGCTCATTTTTTATGTGAGATTTGATCATATAAAAAGGCATTTTTTTTAAAAAAATAAAAGATCTCCAAATATTATTTCCCATTGATTTAATAGAAAACAAGTGTTTTCTTGCTCTACTCTTTCATAAAGGAATTCACAACAAACGATGAGTCCTGACTGGGCAAACAATTAAGTAATTAAATCTGACCAGATTAAAATATAACAACTAAAACTAATAATTAAAGCAATTTGATTTGCAAAAGCATTGTTATGCTAAATATTTATAATAAGGAGGGCTAATAGACCAAAAGATAACCAGATTATGGTAATACATTTACATGTTACTAAAAGGACTGAAAAATAAAACTAATAGTACATAAATATGAATTAATCACAAATGAAAAGCCTTTCAGAGCTCAAAATGAAATATGAATTTTAAAATTTAGAACAAGGTAAAGGTACGAGTGGCAATTATCTGATTAATCTGAACTTATTTATAAATAGTGTGTTCATTTTAGAATAAAATGTCATTACATTTTAAAGTACAATTTAAGAGAACAAAACAGCATGTTCTCCTTTAGTTTTTGGTGTTCTGGTGTCTCCTTTAGAGTTCAGTTTTGATGCATCTTTTGTTTTTATGTTCTTCAAGTTTAGGCCTAAAGCTATACTTTCACTCTCTTTTTTGCTTTCTTTGTATGTCAACACTGCAGTGTGTTAAACTTCTGAATTTCACTGTTCAATCATTCAGAGAAACAACTGACATGAGTAATATATAAACAATTTCTTTTCACTGCATTCACTGGCCCTTCCAGTCAAAAAGGTAGAACTAATTTTTACCAAAATATTGTCCGATATCACTATGAATTCAAACCACATTGTCACTAAAACTGATACAGAAAACTTAAACAGGATAAGGAAGGCTGTGGAGACAGAGAAAAGAAAAAATGGAAAGACAGCATTTTTTTAAAAAAGAAAAAGGAATATAAATACTTAGAATCTCATTCAGAAGATTCCTCAAAGACAGAATTTCAGGCAGGAAAATTGATTTTTTTTTGGTTATATGAAATACATTGTTCCTTGCTCTTTTCCCATGACAGACTACATCAGTCAGCTTATAACTTCTCTAGGACAATCTTACTGTCTTCTTATCTACTTACTCATTGCTTTTCCATAGTTTACAATTAATTTCATGGTAGTTATGATTTCAAGACAATTTTCAAGATGCAGAAAAAGCTTATATGAAACTTACCAACAGCTTCAGATAGACCATAGACCTTTTGATTATATGCATCTGTTTTATCCCATATAAAAGTATAGGCCAAATTAGGTGAGGCAGGAAACCATTTTTGAAAGAGTCTTCCTACTACAGCTACCATAAGATGAACTTTCATTAAATTAAACGGTATGACGGACTGAGTCATGGTGATTTTTAGAACTGACTTATATCCTGCAGCTCTGGAACTCAAGTAGGAAAGTTTCAAATCTGTTCCTGGAATTGTGGTTTCTTCATGGAGTACCTAGGTTTGAAAAGGCAGGAACTTCAAAATCTTGTATGACTTGTTGGACAAAATATACTCAAAAGAATCTAGTAGAGCAAACAAAATGAAATAGCCAAACATCATTATTCACAAATATACAATGAACTACTGTCTTATTCAATCATTGAAAATAACTCTGTTGTCAGCCTGATTATTGTTAGAAATGTGGACGTTACATGTGCTTCTGGTGAGGCTTTAAAAGAAATTGATGAACACGTGATTAGGTAGTAGATGAAAGGTGATACTTTTTATGCAGTGGCAAAGAATGTGTGTGCATTACATTCAAATGCTTGGTGGAAGGTAGAACTTGTAATTGATGAAACTGGATGCCTGGTTGATGGTGATTTTTAGAACTGACTTATATCCTGCAGCTCTTGATCTCAAGTAGGAAAGTTTCAAATCCGTTCCTGGAATTGTGATTTCTCTTTGCCATTTACAATAATGTTAGACAGAAAAAAAGATGGACTTAAAAATGAACTGTGCAAAATGAAAACAGAACTTAGAGATCTGGAAAAATCTGTTATACAAACTAAGGACATTTATCCTAAAATTTTCACCAAGGATATGGCTACACAATCTTTCATTAGAGAGATTAAGCCTGTAACTGCTGAATCGTACCAACTACTATAGCACAAAATCCACCAGCTTAGACAGAAACGGACAAAAAAACAAAGATGAGAATGCTGTTTCCCTTTGGAATTTTACAGGTAGGAAACAGGCTGAAGGAGCTATATCTGTTGTCCTCTAAGAAAAGAAAAAGACTATCCCTGGAGCACCTCAAAGATCGGCAGAACTGTTGGAAGGAGCATGAGAAGAAGCAAGGCCTTTTCAGTTCAAAGAGTGGAACCACAGGCTCCTGGAGCTCAAAGGGTGGGATGACAGACTCCCAGTTTTCTGAGTTGGATCTCTGCTAACTCAGTTCCGGAGTGTGGGGCTGCCATCAAGTCATGCCAGAATGACGGTGCTGCTGCCCAAAGCTGAGTTGGTAGGGCTACCATGCTAAAGGTGTAGAATAATGGGGCCTGCTGGAGTTGAGAGGGTAGGGTCACAACCCAGGTTAGGAGAATACAGCTGCCTAAAGCCAAGGGAGCTGAAAAAAAGAGCTGAAGCTCAGGGATGAACAGCTACTACCTGGAATTCAGAGTCTGGAGGGTGGGTTACGGCCCAGCTGGTGAGCCGGATTCTGGACTTGCTTAGCGCCTGTTAACCTTTCTTCTCTTCATTTCTCCTGTTTGTAATGGAAATGCCCACCTTGTGTCTATTCCACCATTGTACCTTGGAAATTTGTAATCTAGATTTCACTGGTTCACAAACAAAGGAATTTTGCCCTAGGGTAGAACAAGCCTGAAGTCTTCCCATATTTCACTTAAAGGATTCAGAAGATGAGATTCTGGACTTGGAGTTGATTTAAGACTTTAGGGATGATATGATAGGAGTGAATGGGTATGGTACACGGGAAGGGCACGAATTTAGGGACAGGAGCTAAAAAGCAGCATGGTATACACTGAATTGCATCTCCCCAAAATATGCATGGTAAATCCTAACCCCCACATCTCTGGTTACATTCCCACTCGTATGGCTATGGTTAATTAATAGCAGCTCTTCATAGGCTTACTGGGCTCATTGTAAAGTGCAGGCCATATGTATGCTCAGGAACCTGCTCTCTAGTAAGAATCCGAAAGTCTCTCAAAAGTTTCCTTATATTACCCTATCAAAATTCTTTATTCAGCATAAAGTACTGCCTTTCCATGTTTCAAATATCTTAGTATAGTAATTCAATGTTCAGTCATCTTGCCCCTCACCCCACTGCCTCTCACAAAGAAAACGTTTTATGCAGTTAATTCCAACTCAGAGCAACCCTACAGGACAGAGTAGAACACTCTCATGATTGAGTTTCCAAGGGTGTAATCCGCATGGAAGAAAACTGCCACATATTTCTCCCAAGGAGTAGCTGGTGAATTTGGACCACTGTCCTCTTGGGTAGCAGTTGGGAACTTTAGTCTTGGCTGCCAGGGCTTTTCAAAGAGTGGTCAGGAATAATGCATTTCTGCCATCTCTAAATGAAAATACCTTACATAGAACTCTTGATAGTGAGGATGTAACCACCAGTCTCAATATAAACAATCACATAGCTGGAAGCAGCACAGATGCATGGACTGAACAAACTTCCATTCTGACCTGCGAGTGTTTGGATAAAGAAGGACGCGATGCAATCGCAGATTCAGAGGGCATTACTGTAATACAGACATGAATTCATCACCATTGAGGCAAATATGTTGAGTCTGTCATCATCAAGAGACAATAAAAATATACAGACATTTTTTAGAGCTCTCCTAAAACCAGGGAGCTATGGTGGTGCAATGGTTAAGAGCTCAGCTCAGAACCAAAAGGTTGGCAGTTTGAATCTACCACTTGCTCCCTGAAAACCCTGAGGGGGCAGTTCCACTCTACCCTATAGGGTCACTATGAGCTGGAAAAAATGTCAATGAGTTTACTAAACCCAGGGAAACTATTAAATTTAAAATTGACAGTGGGATATTTGGAAATAGGTATAATAATCTAAACACAAGTTGTCCCATCATCAGGGTGAAATGTTAACGGGTTAGTTTAAAAGTTAGAGTCTGTGCTTTGTCTAAGTGATAAATTTAAAGTATATGATTTATTTTCTTTTAACTTTATTTTCAAAATAATTCCTTGTAAATTTGTAACTAGTCTATTAGCAAGGCAGTGTTTCACTATGCATTCATAATATACGTATCAATATATACTTCACATGACCTTCCAGGAGTTGCTGTTCTACCTCATAATATCATGTGTTATTCTTAATTTTAATAACTGATTATTGCCTCTGTCATCATTAACCTACTTCCATGGAACAAATCACTGTAATTTAATTCACTAAAGCACATTTTCCTCCTAGGTGAATTTAACCTGACCGTGTTATTCTGCCTTAGCGACACCGGCAAATCTAGCCAGAGTGGAAAAAGGAACAACTTAGCCTACAATGCCAGCTGCCTAATTTGTAAGCCCCATTTGTTTTGTTGTTGTGGAGAATATACACAGCTAAACAATCTGGCCATTTCTATGTGTACAAGTCAATCACACTCACGACATTTTTCGAGTCGCATCCATTCTCACCGCCCTTTTCTAGGAGTTTTTCCTGTTTCATCAACATGAACTCACGGGCCTCTACGGTTCCCATCTAATCTTTGAGTTGCTGTTGTTACTTTGATCCCATCCATATAGTTCTTAAGAGAGAATAATGCTCACGGCAGTCATTTTCTTTATAGTTAAGCTAGACTATTATTTGGTTTTAAGACTTCAGGAGATACTTTTGGTGAATATTGGAAACAGTTTTGGGGGTTCATCTAGCCTCACTGTTCCAGAAAGTCTGGAGCTCACGAGCATTTGAAACCCTGTTCTACATTTTTCCTGTTGATGAGGGTTCTTCTACAGTATCTTCGAACAACATGTTCTGTGACGGTGGCGAGGCACTACTGAGTTCCGGTCTCATGGTAAAGCAGGCAGACGTTTATATGTTCACAGAAGCAACTAACTAGCTACACACTCGGTATCTTCCTCCTATTCCTAATTCTCCTTCTATCTTTTTACGCTTCCTATGTTTAAGTTGTTTACCAATTTTTATAAAAGATGACTTATCTTTAACACCACACCGGCGCTCACACATTTCCTTTAATCTAGAATACTCCTTCCCTTTTTCTCACTCTTTAAGACCACCTTCTCAATGATTCTTTCTTTGGCTTCCCTGGGAATTGACCTGGCCATTTTAAATAGCAAGATCTGTATCTTTTTCTTTTTCTTCTTTTATTTTGAATCATAGCAGAGTTTCTGGTACATACTAGGCTCTTAGTAAATTTTACTAAATTTTTGTTGACTGAATGAATGGAAAAAAGGACTTCATGCATTCATTCATGAAGCTGCTAACTATACAAAGTCCACTTCAGTGTCCTGGCTTGCTAGAAGTTTGCCTCCTATAGTCACCTGCTGTCTTTAGGTGGTCTGTTTTTGAACTGGCTAGAAAGTTCAGAGATGTGAGAAGACAGACCCTAGAGGATAATGTTACAATGAACTTTCTAAAAGTCTTAGCTGGAAGTCAGATTGACTATTACACAGTTAATCAGTGGGACATTTCCTCTGCCTCAGTTTTGCACACAGTCCTCCGTCATATTTTGTTATCTTAGACTGTCTTGGCTGACTCCTAACCTCTAGCTACATTCCCTCCCTAGGTGATCTCACCCATGCTTAAAGCTCATCTACACAGATGACATTCAAATTGGTATCTCTAATCCTAATTTCTTCCCTCAACTCTACTCTTACATAACTACTTTTTACCACTTCTACCCCTAACACGTTTCTCCAAGCCACCCTCATTTCTCCTGTAGACTACTGACACTGCCTTCTAACTTTTCTCTTCTCTTTAATCCTTGCCTAACATCAAGTATTTTCAGCACAACATGACTGTGACCCTATTAAGAAGGACATCAATTCTTGTTACCACTCTGCTTCAATATTTGAATGGCTTCCCTTTCTTTCAAGTGAAAAGTCCCTATCGTGGACTACGGCCCTCAGTGATTTCTGATGCGCACCAGTACCTTCATTCCACTCACACATGCTGGCCTCTTCGCCATTTCTTTAAAAAGGTTACACTGCTCTTCCATCAGAGCTTTTGAATCTGCCCATCCTGCTACCTTTAATGTTCTTCCTCTATTTTCCTTCACTTTCTAGAAGTTTCTGCTATAAGGGATACCTTGTCAAAGAGCGTATATTCACTCTACTTTGCTTTAGTATTTTTCAATCAGTCATATCAAATCTGACACCTTTCTTTCTGGTCTCTCTCTGTCCACTAGTTGGCAAGCTTCTTGAGAACAGGTACTTCACTGGTTTGGTTTGTTCCTCGATTCCCACACAACATGCCTGGGAAACCCTGGTGGTGCAGTGGTTTAGTGTTGTGGCTGCTAGCCAAAAGGTCAGCGATGCAAATCTGCCAGGAGCTCCTCGGAAACTCTCGGGACAATTGTACTCTGTCTATAGAGTCATTCTGAGTCAAAATTGATTCGATGGCAGTGGATTTGGCTGTTTTTATTTTTTGGGTTGGTATATAACAGGTGCTCAACAAATATTTCTGAAATGAATGCAACAAAGCTGCCACATCTTAAAATTCACTATTTTACTTAATTATATATAAACAGAATCCATTGTCACTGTACTCAATGTTCTACCTTTAAGATCTGCAAATTACTACTACTAACTGGAAACATGGAAAGGAAAACAATCTGCAGATATTTTAGTAAATAAAACTGAGTAATGAAAGTATGACTATAAAATACACAAATAACTTTTAACAAAGTTATTTAGCTGCTTTTCCCCCAAAGAGCATTGAACTTCACACAGCATGTAGTTTCTGAACTATAAATCACTAGAGCTTAAGATATGATAGTAAGTTTTTAGGGAGTAAATCTGGAAATTACTGAACATTTTGCATCAAAAATGTTTTCCAAACCAATTTTTATAATAATAAACAGTAAGTTATTGAGGGAGATAACCATATACTAGTTAGCACCTGCTTCAGTGTCCTTCAGACTTCTGAAAGAATGTTTCCTCTTTCTAAGAAAAAATGAATGAGCACACACACTACTAGTTATTGAGCTTACGCGGCTTTTTTCTGTTGGTTTGCTAGAGTTTGAAGAAAAAGTACTCTGAATTGATCTTTAAAAAAAACAATATCACACAACACATTATATACAGATTAACTTAAGGAACAACTAGAATTCTGTCATCCTTAAGATTTTTTGGAAACTACATGCTCTAAAAATGATTTATTTAAAATTAATGGCTGCTATAATACTCTACCTGTGTTTCTGGAATAATGGGACTGTCTTCAGGAGAAGATCTGAAAAAGGTGGATAAAGGTGACGACACGATGACGGGACTTGGCCTCACAAATCCACTCAGATCACAGCTGGGAATGTCATTCTCCTCTTTCTTCATGACTAGAGTGTCCATCACATAAAAGACATTCCATGGAGTCCACACAGTATGGTACTGAGTGAGGAACGGGGATCGTTCAAACACCAACGTTAGAGAAGCCCCACCATTTGCCACCAAGTCAAACCTAAGAAAAACAAGATACTCTCAGTGAATTATCCAGACGCCGTGTAACTTCCAACATCCACTGCCCTAAATTAATACGCTTTATTAAAAAGGTAACATTTTCTTCTAACTTCATAATTTTTAACTCTACAGTAATATTAAGAGAATTATGTGATAAACACTGATACTCTTTACCTAAATTCACCAGATTTGGCATCCATTTGCTCAATCTGCTTTGTCTGTTTTTCGTCTATCTACTGAATTATCTCACATTTTCCCCCAGAAACATTTTAAGTTGTAGACATGAAATGTCACCCTGAAATATTTCAACATGCATCTTCTAAGAGTAAGATCAGTACCCTACAACATCACATAACTTTGAAAATAAAATCTACTTTTACAGAAGTATATATGACTTTAAATTTCTGTGACATGTACTGTTAACAGATTTCTAAGAGTCTAAAACTCATTGTGTCCTGCATTAAAAAGGCAATAAAACATTCTTGGTGATACAAAAGTGTCTAATTTCCTCACTCAACATACTTCAAGCAGACGTACTGTGATAGGACTAACTCACATTCCATCCTGGCGGGTGACAGTGTATCCATATTCTGGGTAATGGAAAAAGGAGACATTCACTCCGATAAGTGGCGTTCCATCAGCAGTTAGCACTTGGCCTCTGATGACAGAAGCAAGGCTGTTGGAAACGTACAAGAATTAGAATGAACATTTGTCTTCTCAGGCCTACATGATTTATAGTAATTCAGTCTAAGGATAAAATAACACCATCACATGCAATCAATTGTTATTCACAAAACCACACCTGAAATCTTCCCAAGACAATGCCCCTTTTAATTCAGTGTAATTATATTCTCCAAATGCCTTGTGTTTATCCTCAGTTTTAATTTGTTGTAATCCGGGTTTTTTTTAGTATTATCAAGACAAAGTGTAAATTACAGCTCTGTGTTTCTTTTTGTAAGTCATATATCTGATGTTTACATGAAGAAAGTATACTTTCCAATTAATTCTGAGGCACTCCATAAATCTATAGGGACCAAGACGTATGAGATTTAAGGCGCAATAAGGAACATTCCTGCAACAACTTTTAATCAACTGCTGGGCCTAACTGCATTAATGCTGCTAAATTACTGCAGAGCCAGGAGTTCTAGTGTAACTCATCATCTTTGCTCAGTGAGACACACGACACCTGCTTTCACTTACTAGTTTATTTTCAGGTCATTACAGCTCTGTAAAGCAGCAGTGAAACAGCTTACGAGATCTTGCTGCCATGCCGTTAGCGTTCCATTACATTAATTCATAATTTATATTATTTAGTGAGCTCAGCTAAAAAAAAGTGCATTTCTGTTTGCCTTTTGTCTTTTCATTGCTTCTTTTGAAACATTTCCAACTGTGCTAACAAAATCAACTAGTGAAGTGAAAATTTATTAACTCCTTAATGGAATGCCCTAGTCATGTGAAACTGACGATGCTGGTGAACTGTGTCAGAAAAGCTTGAAATGTGAAGCTTGCTGAATACTTAACTGAAAGAGGAAAAACTGCATTAAAAAAAACAGCACATTCCTCAAATTGACAATCATCAGCATTTCATACAAGGTGCATGCAACTGTTGGTAATAGTGGTACAATCTGTGTAAGGAAAGATGCATTAACCTCTTATTGAAAGGACTTTCCCCGGGTATAACATGTGTGCTATCGGATCCTATAAGAAAACTGATTCTATCATAGAAGGATTTAGCAGCTTGCTGAGAGGGTGACTGTAAACTCCGGCTAAGGATGTCCTGAGGATCAGGCAAGCCACGGCAGTACGGCTGGTTCTGGCAGGAACTCTGCAGGCAGCAGTCAGGGTCCACGCAGTCAGTGAGCCCGTCTGTAGAGAAAAATATCAATCAGCGAGAAATTTCTCCTTTCTATGCATTGATGGGGGGAGTACGTTTGTCTGTCTACATTCAGTGATCTTCCTCATTCCCTTATGACAGTAATTTTTATGAGGCATACTCTTTGAAAGTAGATGAAACAGAAATATACCGTAGCAGCTTTCACAGAAAGTAAATTTGGAATTTAAATTGGAAACGGTTAAAAGGAACCATATATGTTGATTCCAAATAAAAACCCAACCCAGTGCCACCAAGTTGATTTTGACTCATAGTGACTCTATAGGATGATTCTAAATAAGAAATAAAAAAAATTACCATTTGGAACAGTCTGTTAGTATCACGAAGGAATATGGACTAATTGTAACTAAAAACACAAAAACAACAACAACAAAAAGCTTGTTGCCATCGAGTCAATTCTGACCCATGGCGACCCACGTATTGCAGAGCAGAATTGTTCCGTAGAGTTTTCTTGACTGCAGTCATTATGTGTGGAGGGCGACCAAAAGGTAAACAAACAAAAAAAAAGGTGGAGGATTCTTAACAAGACGGATTGACACAGTGGTTACAACGGGCTCAAACCCAGCAGTAACTCTGAGCATCGTGCAGGGCTGAGCAATGCTTCACTGTACTGTACAGTGGGTTGCTATAAGCTGGCACCAACCTGACAGCACAAAGAACAATCTCTATGGAAACAGATTACCAGGACTTTCTTCCAAGATGCTACTAGGTAATTAGAATTGCCAACGTTTTAGGTTATTAGTGAGCTGCAAACCATTTGTGCTACTGGGCATCTTTTTGTAAATATTCAATCCTACATTTTATAGAGTATGTACTAGGCGTGTCTGGTAAATGGATAGGGCCCTACGTAGAATGAAGCTCTGAAATTTGGGAAAAGTTCAGAAACAAAAGCCTGTGGAATGAAAAACAATCTGTAAAAGTGTAAATCAGCATTAAACGGATGAGATTAGACAGTCACCTTTCCAGAAAATACAGGCATACCTTATTTTATTTTGCATCACTTTGTTACACTTTGTAGGTACTGTGTTTTTTTACAAATTGAAGGTTTGTAGCAACCTTACATTGAGCTAACCCTGGCTGGTTAGTTCAGCTGGTCAGACTGTGGTGCTAATTAATGCCAAGGTCACAGGTTTGACCCCTGTACGGGCCAAGACTGATACTTTTGGGAACCCTGGTGGCATAGTAGTCAAGTGTTACGGCTGCTAACCAAAAGCTCAGCACTTTCAACCCGCTAGGTTCTCCTCAGAAGCTCTATGGGGCAGTTCTATTCTGCCTACAGGGTTGCTATGAGTCAGAATTAACAACAGTAGGCTTGGTTTTTGGTTGGTATTGATGTCATTTTTTCCAACAGCATGTGCTTACTTTGTGTCTTTGTGTCACATGATAATTTTTGCAATATTTCGAATGTATCCATTATTATACATCTTATGGTGATCTGTGACCAGTTGTCTTTGATGTTACTATTGTAATTGCTTTGGAACTCAGTGAATTGAGTCCCAATATAACATATAACCATATAACATGCAGAATGTAACTGATAAATGTGGATGTTCTGATTGTTCTACCAGTTGGCCATTTATCCCTATCTTACCCTCTCCTTAGGTCTTCCTATTCCTTGAGACACAACAATGTTGAAATCACGCCAATTAATAACCTTATAATGGCCTCTAAGTGTTCAAATGAAAGAGTTACATATCTCTTACTTTAAATAAAAAGCTAGGAACCATTAAAGCTTAGTGAGGAAGGCATGTTACAAACTGAGATATGCTGAAAGCTAGGCCTTTTATGCCAAAGAGTCAGCCAAGTTGTGAATGCAAATGAAAAGTTCTTTAGGAAAATTAAAAGTGCTATTCTAGTGAATGCACAAATGATAAAGGAAACAGCCTTATTGCTGATATTGAACAAGTTTTAGTGGCCTGCACAGAAGATCAAACTAGCCACAACATTCTTTTAAGTCAGAGCCTAATCCTCAGCAAGTGCCTATTTGCTTCCATTCTACGAAGGCTGAGTGTGGTGAGAAAGCTGTAGGAGAAAAACGTGAAGCTAATGGTGGTTGGTGCATTAGATTTAAGGAAAGAAACTGTCTCTGTAACTTAAAAGTTCAAGGTGAAGCTGGAAGTTATCCAGAAGATCTGGCTAAGAAAAGTGATGAAGGTGGCTACACTACATAAGATTTTTACCGTAGATAAGACAGCCTTATGTTGGAAGACGATACCACTTAGGAGTTTCATAGCCAAAGAAGTTAACACCTGGGTTCAAAGCTTCAAAGGACAGGCTGATCCTCTTGTTAGGGACTGATGCAGCTGCTAACTTTAAGTTGAAGGCAATGATCATTTACCATTCTGAAAATCCTAGAGTCCCTAATAATTATGCTAAGTCTACTCTGCCTATGCTCTATAAATGGAAGAACAAAGGATGTATGACAGCACGTCTGTTTACTGGATATTTTAAGCCCACTGTTGAGACCTACTGTTTAGAAAAAAAGATTCCTTTCAAATTATTACCACTCATTGGCAAGATGCCTCATCACCCAAGAGCTCTGGTGGAGACTTACAAGGAGATCAATGCTGTCCACATGCCTGCTAACACAACATTCAGTGACCTGGTGATGTAGTGGTTACGAGGTACAGTTGCTATCCAAAAGGCTGACAGTTTAAATCCACCAGGTGCTCCTTGGGAGGAACTATATGGGACAGTTCTACACTGTCCTATAGGATTATTGTAAGTCAGAATCAATTTGAAGGCAATGGTCTTTCTTTTTTTTTTTTTCCTTCTTTTTTCTTTTTTTATTTTTTCACAAACACAATCACCAGTCTAAAGTGCACGGATCAGGGAATGATTTCAACTTTCAAATCTTATTATTTAAGAAATACATTTTGTGTGGCTACAGTTGCCACAGATGGTGATTCCTCTGACAGATCTGGGCAAAGTAAGTTGAATATCTTCTGGAAAGGATCATCATTTCAGATACCATTAAAAACATTTTGCAATTCGTGGGAAGAGGTCCAAGTATCAGTATTAACAGGAGGTTGGAAGAAATAGACTCCAAACCTCACAGATGACTTTGAGGCATTCAAGACAGCAGAGGAGGAAGTAACTGCAGATGTGGTGGAAACAGCCAGAGAACTAGAATTCAAAGTGGAGCCTGAAGATGTGACTGACTTGCTGTAAATGTATAAAACTTTCATGGATAAGGAAATGCTTTTTATGGATGAGCAAAGAAAGGCTTCCTGAGGTAGAATCTATTTCCAGTGAAGATCCTGTGAACATTACTGAAATAACAAAGAATTTAGGATATTACATAAATGTAGCTAATGCGGTAGCAGCGGGATTTGAAAGGATTGACTCCAATTTTGAATGAAGTTTTACTGTGGGTAAAAATACTATCCAGGCATTGCATGTTCCAGGGAAATTGATAGGACAAGCCCTTTGATGCAGCAAACTTCACTGCTAGCTTATTTTAAGAAATTGCCACAGCCACCCCAACCTTCAGCAGCTAACCACCTAAATTAGTCA
Organism: Heterohyrax brucei; assembly: GCA_028571685.1. NCBI lineage: Eukaryota > Metazoa > Chordata > Mammalia > Hyracoidea > Procaviidae > Heterohyrax > Heterohyrax brucei. The sequence goes on from CM053156.1 coordinate 687,666, forward strand.
GCGGCAATTGAGGCAAGACCTTCCTCCAGTACAAAGATTACTCAGATGATGGTTAGAATTTTTTAGCAATAAGGTAATTTTTTATTGATTTTAGATATAATTCTATTGCACACTTAATAGACTATTCATAAAAACACAAATTGCTGTGCAGTCAACTCTAACTCATAGTGACCTAACCAGCAGCAGTTGGTAGATTTGAACGGCTGACCTTTTGGTTACCAGCCACAGCACCTAACTACTGGAGCACCAGAGCTCTGGTACAGTGTAGACAAAACTTTTCTATGCATTGGGAGACCAAAGTATTTACGTGAGTTGCTTTATTGCAATGTTCACTCTACTGTGGTGGTCTGGAGTGGAGCCCGAAATAACTCTGAGGCATGCCTGCAGTCTCCTAAGGAAGGCTCTGTCAAGTGCATTTCAGACAAAATTACAGAATTTCCCAAATTTTAAACTGAAGCCTGAGCCCCTAGCTTATTAATAACTCCCCCCAAATGGAGGTATTAATTAAAAATGTAGCAAATGTAAATAAGACTTAATATTGCAAATTATAAGAAATCCATCAGAGAAAAACAGCCTACAGTGTTGGTGACAGAAAAGGACTCTAACGAGTAGAAAGAATTTGCTAGTGGCCCATACGAGCGTTTCGCTTAAAACACATAATGCAACCTAGTATTGGATCAGTGTAGCATGTTAATCGAAGTTTGATGTCAATATCCTTTAAGGCCATTATTAGCTGACACAATGATTCTGATTTGCTTCGCAATTACATTTTCAGCATAGGTTCATAAAAACATAGTTTCTCAAGATTCTTGCCACTCTTTGGAGAAATGACAGAATAGTTTCAAAATCTTCAAACTAAAGTATCAGATCTTGGTGTGGTTCTACTATGTTAGGTTTAAACATCCATTTACCCTACGTATCTATTGATGTAAGTGCTTTCAAATCACTTTCATTTTTTTAAAAACACACCAGCTATTTTATTTGATTTGGGTCACTCTTAATAACAGATTGTAAGTTGTCTCTTCATTACCTGACAGCAAACTAAGGCCAAGAGGAGAAGCAGGAGTGGGGTGGGGGGTGGGTGGGGAGACTAAATTGAGTTAAATTTCCCAGTTTAGAAAGGTTAGAATAAACAAGTAAGCTAAAAAACGAGAGACGAGTGGGGCTTATCTTAGTACCCTTAAGTCATTTTGTCCATCTTAAGCAGAATGCAGTAACCCTTGTCGTTGTCTCCCTAACATTCATTTCCTTGTTTTTGGGCAATGGCTCTATATTTTCATTGGGGTATCTAGCCTTCTCAATTCACAGTCCATGTGTGTTTCACTTCATACTTGATTCAGAAATGTACATGTAACCAAACATGACTAACTAGGAACTATCTGAAAAAAGGTCTAACCAACTATCCCTCTGTCAAAACTAGGAACTATAAAGCTGTGAGGTTGGGATTGCTACAGCAATTTGTTGTCACTGTCAGGTCACTGTGAGTTTGAGTCACCTTGATGGCAGTGGGTTTGGTTTTCTTGGCATAGAAGAACCTCTCTGGAACGGAGCTATCGCAAGGAAAGCAGAGCCAGTACTTAGAGAGAAAAAAACAACAGGTAACACTCACATCTTCAGGTTTTCTGCAGTAAGTTACACCTGCTTTCTTGGGCTTTTCAGTTACAGAAGCCAAGGAATTCACTTTTTCCTTTAGCCTGTTTAGATTAGATTTTCTGTCCTTTGCAACCAAAAGACACCTAGACAAAGACAGTAACTAAAAATCTCACTATTTCTCTTGTAGTTGAAAGAGAAATAGCTTAACCAGTGAATACCTGAATTAAATTTATGGTATTATACGCTTTATATTAATCTCTTATTTTTTTCTTAACATAATTTCTAGACACATAACAATATATGAGCCAGAATTTCTGATAAACAGATCTTACATAAGATAGCTTGTTTAGGATAGTTTACATTTTCACGTAGGTATCTGTGACATTTCTGGAAAAAAACTTAATTTCTATAAATTTATAGGGAAAAACATGTTAAATCATGTTTTGAAATGAAACTGAACTTCGAAATTTTATACAAATTTCTCAAAATACAACTTTCTTCACCAAAAGGTCATGAGAATGAAACATATTACTTAAAACTTCCAGTGGAGGGAAGAGATGAAATTATGCTGTATGCTTGCTTTTCCTGAGGTATACTATAGCAATAAAGTTGTATTCCTGCATCTCTCTCAAAAAATGGAAGCACAGTTTTGAAGACTTAGCCCTCTAAATTGGGAGACTTATAACTTTCTGCCCCAGTACATTCCTGGTTTCAAAAAACAAACAAAAATTCAGTAGCTAAAGGTCTTTGGTATCTGCTTTAAGATACATTTCATTTAATGGTTTTTACTCTGTGGATTTAAAATAGGTACTACATATGCTTGGAAGAATAATTAAAATCAAACATTTTATGTTCCATAACATAAACAGAAACTATCCAGTAGGGTAAGTACTACCAAGTACTGTATTTCATCTCTGTTAAACGGTTCTCACCCTCTTCACCACTCCCATAATAATCCCACAGTGTCCCCCGCAGGCAGCACACAGTACAGCTGCCAAAGAGGAATGCCCACATTTAGTCATTCATCTTGGTTAGTTTATAACAAGCAAAGGCACATCTGGCATGTAGCCTGAAGGTCATAAAACTGCAAGAGATTTGACACTTTCTGAGCTAATCAGTTGGAAATGCATTTTTACAAGCCTCTCTGCTAACATCAATCAAAGAATCTCATTTTCAACAGCAGAGATACAGGGACACCTTGTTACTTTTCTGCAGAGTTTATCAGTAACTTGCTCAAGGAAGTGACCAATCATCATGAATCTGGTTCCCTATAACTTAAAAAAACATTTTTCACTCTTTGTCTATATGTAGGGCTATCTAGAACAACCAGGCTGACTACCCACTTGCTCAAATGTATAATGTAGTAAAACTGTCTTCTCACATACCTTCTCAGAATGATCGAGATTCCATTTTCATCTCAGTAATGTTAGCTTGGCTTAAGTTTACAGAGGCCATATCTAATAGTATTCATCATAAAAAAGAAAACTAAAGAAAATCAAATGCTCAAAACCTGTCGAGTGACAACTTCAGTTGTCAGTAAACGCCTTTTCTTTCTTCAGTTTGGCTTTCCAATATAAGTGGCCCTTTGATGTAAGTCGATTATTAGTTTATGCCTCCCTCCACTTAGTCCTTAACATGATTGCTTTAGTCATCTTTTCTGTTCATATTTTTGAACCTGTCCTTTCCTGTGGTATTCTAGTCAGTCTACAACTGGCTGCCACACTTTTTCTGTACCAGGCCACAGGGTAACTAGGCTTTGTGAGCCGTAAAGTCTCTGTTGTAACTACTGAACTCTTCAGTTGTAGTTTTAAGGCAGTCACATATAAGTTGTCAGTGAATGGGTGTAACTGTGTTCAAATAAAACTTTATTTACAAAGACAGGCCTTGGACCACAGACCATAGTTGACTGTTTCCTCTTCCACTTCTATTAATTCTATTAATTCCAGGATTTTGCTGCAAAGTTTCTACTCTTCCCATCAGATCATCTTGGTATTTTTCTGGCAAATTTAAACAATGCAATTTTGTCAGATGATTAAAACTTCTGACTCCAAACATTTTCCTTGGTTACCCTTTGTAGGGTAAAGAACGAAGTTTTTATCCTAAGCAAGATGGCCTTTGTCCTCAACTCTGAAGAAAAAACTCTTGAAGTAGTTGGAGTGCCTTGGACTGGGGCTTCCTAGGCATACCTGAAAATTTGTGTTGGGAAGTAGGGGTTGGTCAGACAAGAAAAGACTTAGCTGGGAGTCGTGTTTTCAGAAGACGTAATTTATGAGAACCACCAGTTAAGTTGACAAACTCATCCTAGAAAAAGTGCTACAGACCTCATTGCTGAATATCACTATGGTCACCTTTGAAGTACTCCCCTTGGGAAGCTATGCACCAAGGCCAGTGTCTAATCCACCCTTCAATGCAATTTTGGAATTCTTTCTCTGGCATGGTCATCACAACTGTCATTGTATTACCTCTGATGTCCTGAATGTCATCAAACTGTCTTCCTTTCAATATTTATTTTCAGGTAAAGGAAAAAAGTCATTGGGGGCCAGATCAGGTGAGTACGGAGGGTGTTCCAATACAGTTGCTTTACTGGCTAAGAACTCCCTCACAGAAAATTACACAATTAACTTCATGAACTTGACACTGTGCCACTACATGTAATGACCATTCCTGAAAGAGTTTCAAATTTACTTTGAAGGGTGGACTAGGTGCTGGCATTGGCGCACAGCTTACCGAGGGGAATACTTCCAAGTTGACTACAGTGCTATTCAATAGTGAGATCTACTGCACTTAGAACAATTAAGTTTGCGCACTTGTCAGACCTCATAGCCTATCACGTAGGCCTGGCTAACAAAAGTTCATAACACTAAGGCTTGGAGAGCTTTCTGAGTGGGGAGAACATCTGCTCTTGGGATGGTAGTATGTGCCTTGGGACATAGAACTCTGCAGTGGGAACCTTCCAGACCTCTCCTTGGACACCTATTCAACTGTATGCTTTTTGGGCTACAACAAATGTAGTCGTATGAGGTCTGACAATAAAGTTTGTGAACTTGCCACCATGCACTTACACTGGCAGCACTGTACAAACAACTCTGTAAGGTTTCATAACCTTGGTATTATCAGTGTCTCACAGCTGTGTTCGTAGTGACGTGTGTCGGTGTCTTGCTGAGTGGTGTTCATCATTGTTGTGTGTTTTTGTGTGCCATTGAGAGAATGTCGAAGCTTGAGTTAGAACAATGAACAAACATGAAATTTCCTGTTAAACTTGGCAAGAGCAGAAGTGAAATCAGGGACATGTTAGTCCAAGTTTATGGGGATAATGCCATGAAGAAAACGGCAGTGTACAAATGGATTAAATGTTTTTCTAAGGGGAAAGAAAGTGTCATGGATGAAGAGAGTTCAGGGTGGCTAGAAAGGAGCAGAACTGACAAAAACATTGCAAAAATTTGACTAATTATGTGTCAAAATTGTCAGCTGATTGGGAGAAGCATAGCAGACCATGTAAACATTGATAAACAGCTAGGAAAATCTTAACCCAAAATCTTGTAATGAGCAAGGTGTGTGCAAAAAATGTTCCTCACGGAGCTCACCGATGACCAAAAGCAAAGAAGAGTCCAAGTTTGCCAAGACCTATTGGAGAGGCAAGACGATGTTTTCGGTTGTGTTATCACTGGTGATGAAACATGAGTATACCAATACAACCCTGGAACGAAGTGCCAAAGTGCACAATGGAAGTCAGCCAATTCTGCATGATCAAAAATTTCCATCAGTCCAAATCGAGAGTCATAACGATGTTGCTAACCTTATTTGATATCAGAGGGATTGTTCATTATGAATTTGTACCAACTGGACAAACAGTTAACCACATCTACTATTTGGAAGTGCTGAAAAGGCTGTGTGAAAAAGTTTGACAAAAATGACCTGAACTTCTTGCCAACAACTCACGGCTCTTGCATCACAACGTACCAGCTCACATGGCACTGTTTGTGAGGGAGTTTTTAGCCAGTAAACAAATATCTGTATTAGAACACCCCCACTCCCCCACTCACCTAGTCTGGCCCCCAGTGACTTTTTTCTTTACCCAAAGATAAAGGAAGACATTGTGATGACATTCAGGACATCAAGGGTAATATTATGACAGCTCTAATGGCCATTCCAGAAAAAGAGCTCCAAAACTGCTTTGAAGGGTAGATTAGACACTAGCATCGGTGCATAGCTTCCCAAGGGGAGGACTTCTAAGATGAGCATGGTGATGTTCAGATAGTGATATTCAGCAACGAGGCATCTAGCACTTTTTCTAGGATGAGTTCATGAACTTAACTGTCAAACCTTGCATGTATGATACACTGTCTGTGTATTCCACAAGCTGTTCCAGCTTACTGAACCGAAGGAGGAGTGGAAGCCAGCAAACAGAAAATAAGGGTATTATGTAAACTCATATGAGTTTGTGGCTTGCATCCTGAAGTGGCAGAGGGAAAACAGCCTGAGTTTGTGTCCAGCAAGTCAGAAGGTTGGGATGTGGTGCGGTCAAACAAATTTGCAGCTGGTATCTGCCCATGTAGCAGTCTGAGGGACAGTGTCCTCTTAACTTGTAAGCTCTGACCTACCTATGGACAGCACAAATCAGATAAATAGAAGAAAACAGAGACAAAGAGCTAGAGAGCGCTGTGTGATCAGTGTGATGAAGATAGAGAAGTGAGGATGTGAGGACTGGATCAATTTCCACATTTGGGGGTTGGGTTCATGCTGATGCTTGCATCCTGTGCACTGACTTTGCTCTGCTTGTCAAAACTTCTTTTCCAGCAGCAACAGATATTATATTTGCTATCTGAAACCTGGATTATATGTCATGAAGTTCCTTTTTACTCCAAAATAATTAATTCCCAATCTCTACAATATTTGGGAAGTCCTCCAGTTACATACTACCTCCTGAGTTAGAGGGAATTTCTGTTGTAGTATTTTATCTGGGGTATGGAAGAATTTTAAGAGTTGACAGGTGTGCCTTTTATTATTTTGCCCAGTCACCATTCTGTAGCATGCATGAAATTCATTTTCTCATATCTCCATAAAGATCATATTTGGTTTTCTGTATATTCTTTGTCTGCTTCAAAACATTCTTCAATTTAATGCTAATGACTGTACACTGATCATTCATTCCACTGAACTCAACTTCAAAACTGTCTTCTAAGTATTTTTTACTTGGATAGCCCACAGGCCTGTCAAACCCAGTACGTCTAATACACATCATAAAATTCTCTCTCAAATTTGCTATTTCTCCTCTAGTTCCTATTTCAGTGAATGGTACCACCACTCACCTACCTAGTTTCTCAAAGCAGAAACCAGGATGTCTTCTCGACTACTTCTCCCTTCTTTGCTTTTCTCTGCACTCAGTAATCACAAGTGCCTTCTTTTCATCATCCAAAATATCCCCTGAATTGTCCACTTGTTTCCATTTTACTGTAGTTAACCTTTGAGCCACCACAGTCATCTCCTGACAAGACTTCAACAAGTGCTTGGTTCTCTTGGTTTACTTTAGTCAGAGTAATCATTATAAAAATTGAATTTAATCATTTTACTTCTGCAGTTAAAATACTGCCTTTGCTTCTAAGTAAAGCCAAGACTCCTTAACAGGGAATTATAAGGGCTTTCATTATCATTGTTTTCTCTAACCTTCCCCATCCTCAACCCCCCATTCTTTTTCATTCTTCAGGAATCAACTCATATGTATAATCCCTGGGAATTGAGAGAAGTTAATTACTCCCATTAGCCAATGTGTATTTCCCCATTGAGGCTCTTAATGTGGCAGTTGTCTGTTTAAGGTCCTTGAGGGCACATGTAGTCCACGGTGTATCCTCAGCACTCAGTTCCCTTGGAGCAGAGTGGGCACGCATTTGCTGAATAAAGGAAAGGATGAATGTATTTCTAGAGATTCTGAGATCTAAATGGGTAGCTACAATGTTTTAAAAGCACATTAAAGACACTCTGGTTTTCTTTCAGACTCCACTAGGTACTCAACAAATGCATTTAGTTAATTGGTTATTAAGAGATCCGTAACATTACAAAAAGTATTAGAAGAAATGACATAAAATAGTTTGTTTAATCTTACATAGGAAGAAACTTGATCTAGGAAGCCAAAAAACCCAGAATTCATGAAACAAAAAGATAAACCTCATGAAAACTGCATTTATATCAGTTGAAAACTTGTCATGGCAAAACACTTCATAAAAAAAAGATAAGTGGAAACTCGTGATAAAGTAGCTGTCACACATCTATCAAAGAATTAACAGAAGACAAAAAGTGCTCCTAAAAGTTAAATTTAAAATTAAAAAAATTAAAAAGGAAAAAAAAAAAAACAGAACAACTCAGTAGAAAAACACTGAACGAGAAACATAATTAGCAAAAGAAGAAATATAAGCCATCAAGAAACATACAGATTCTTAATCTAGCTAGTACTTAAGAAATGCACACTGACAAGCGAACAAAACAACTGGGGTCATTTTCACTCATTAGATTCACTGTTTTTAATTTGTGGAACAATGTTCTGTACAATGATTAAGCGTGGATCACGGTCCCGGGTGAGAACAGCTACTTCTATGGTAAAACCTACTTACAAGACGGTTAGCAGGGGCTATCAAAATTAAAAACTGAAATATTCTTTGATCCAGCAATTCCACTTCTAATAATCTGTCCTAAGCAAGTACTGATATAGTTACACAAAGATTTATACATTATTTATACATATGTATATTACATACATATATGTATATATAAATATATAATACAGACGCACTACAGATTTATCTATCTACTAGTAGCTAAAAATCAGAAACTAAATCACTGTCAGTGTAGGGGTGGTAAAATTAACTAACACATCTGCATTCTGTTAAAAAAAACAGTATACAGGTGTAAAAAGATCTCTAAGATATGCTTTTTAGAGCAATAAAATTGAGAACAGTACTTCTAGTATAAGTTTAAGTTTACAAACACACCTAAATGTACTGATGGAGGACTAAAAAGGTTCAGACTAGATTGCTGATAGTGGCTAACTTTTTTAACTAGGAGAATGAAATGTTTCCATACTACCGCTCACTGTCGGTACTAATGCAGGTGCTCTTAACCCAGCGATACCAGTGTCCTAAAGAGACCGTGGAAGTTCAACCAACATTCACTTCTACTTCATGAAGCTTGAGGCAGCAACTGATGGCTAGTTAACTAGTAAAGAACACCCAGAAACCCTGATGACAATAGTTGGGAAGTGCTACATCTGCTAATCAGAAGGTTGGCAGTTTGAATCCACCCGGTGCTCCTGTCAAGGTTAGCTAGGGAACCTGACCTCTGCCGCCGCACAGTAACATATTTTACTCTAGATTCTAACATTTTCTAGGGATAACAAAGGTCATGGTGTGCACTATAGAACACACACAGTATTGATAAAGGTTACCAGAGGAACTGATCTGCCACTTTTTAACAGTTCTCCTCGGCAGTTTGTGATGCAGACGGCGGTTCTTCCTGGCAGTTGTGATGCAAACAGAACAGTTCCTCCTGGCAGTTGAGGTGGCTATGGGGGCCTCAGGCTCAGTCGGAAGCCAAGGTGCTACTCCTCCTCTCACCTATGACATCACTCCCTGCTTTTGCTTATAAAAAGCACCCCCAAAATCTATGTGGGGTCCTTTTCCACTCACGGAGATTGACCCATTCCCTCTTTGGAATGTACTTTCCCTTAATAAACTTTTCGGTTATTTGCTACCAAAAAGGATGCATCTTTGTGTGCTTTGGGGGAGGGGATCCCAGTGTGCCACCCCTCAGGAGACTGAACTTGCTAGTTTGACCTCTGGAACATGATTCAGATCACTCAGGGTCTAATCAGTTATACGACCTCGACACTCCTTGTAAAGCCTATGGAGCAGTTCTACTCTGCCCTGTACGGTCAGTATGAGTTGGAACTGACTTGACAGCATTGAGTTTGGTTTGGTTTGAAGTTTAGTCCTTGCCTGGGAGGCAATGATTTTTCTTCTCCTTCTAAAAACTTAACCAAAAGTAGCAGTAAAACCTCAAGTTCCTTGCATATTTATCAGGGTTTACTAAGGTCCTTTGTTTCTAAAACTGGGTTTCCAATTTGGGATTTAAAAATCTGCTATTCCAAGGCCTGCCTCCATCAAATTAAAGGAGCTGCTCCTGCAGTTACTGTTTTGATGATAGGGGTACACACCTTTGACAGGGCTTTAACAATGGGTAGAATGTTGCTCTTAGGGCTTTAAAGTTAAAATGATTGTACATACAGCTGTCTGTTTGAACTTTAAAGAAACAAGATTCATTGGGACAGGAAGTTTACTTCTCAAGAATGAGCAGGTGGTAAAAGAGTGGCTAAAGATAATCTCCTTTCACCCAATTTCGTTTGTAGTCTGTTCTTCCTAAAGTCTCAGAAGGAACCCCTTCCTAAGGTTGCTTTTCCTTTATGCATTTCAGAGAAAGGAGAAGGTAAAGAGTGATACCAACTTAGTGAGGCCCAGATTTTGAGGATCTTCATGTTTAGACACTTGTGATGGGGTGAACAGGTTTTGGTAAAAGAAACTGTGCTTTGGGGAGTGATATGGATTAAGGGTGCCCAGTGCAAATCTATGTGTTATAAATCTGATGCCTGCAGTCATAATCCCATTTGGGAACGGTTTGTCTTTATTATGTTAATAAGCCAGGATTAGTTTAGGGTGTGTCTTGAATCAATGTTTTACAAAATACAGAACAAGCAGACTAAGCAGGCGGACAGAGAGAGGCCAAGCAAAACTAGATTGCCCAGGAGCAGAAGCTCCGAGACCAAGACCTTTCTTCAGAGCTGACGGAAAGAGAAAGGCTTCCTCTTGAGTAAGCATTTTGAATTTGAACTATAGCCTCCTAAATAGTTACACATTTCTGTTGTTAAAGCCACTCACTGGTGGTATTTCTGCTATAGCAGAGCTAGACAACTAAGAATTTGGTACCAAGAAAAGGGAGTTCTGCTCTAAGAGACCACTAAATTGTGGAAATGGTTTTAGAAGTGGGAAATGGGTGGAAGCTGGAAGAATTTTAAGAGGCCTAGTAGTAAAAGCCTAGATTATCCTGAACAGACTGTTGGGTGGAATTATGGATGTGAAAGGCAACCCGGTGAGGGCTCAGGAGGAACTGAAAGAAAGGAACTAAGAAAAAGGCTCTATTATTTTACATCTTAGAGAATGCATATGCTGGCAGCATAATGTTGCTAGAAATGTGGGTGATAACTGTGCTTCTGGTGAGGCTTTGATACAAAATGATGAATGTGTGATTGGACAGTGGGGAAGGGGTGATGCTTTTTATGCAGTGGCAAAGAACTTTTCTAAAATATGCTCAAATGTTTGGTGGAAGTAGAAATGGTAAATGACAAACTCAGATATCTGGCTGATAAATTGCTTTCTAAGGAGGTGTGTGGTTTCTCCTTGTTTACAGTAAAACGCAAGAGAAAAAAAGTGGACTTAAAAATGAGCTGTGCAAGAATGAAAACAAAACTCAAAGATGTGGAAAATTCTGTTGTACAAAATAAGGACACACATCCTAGAATGTTCACCAAGAATACGGCAGCAGAATCTTCTGTTAGAGAAATTAAGTGTGTGAGCCATCCACCAACCTGAGTAAAAAATCCACTACAGGAGACACCATAAGAACCCGAAGGAGTTGGCACACAAAGTATTCCCCTATAGCTGGCACCCTGAATTTGGACTTTTCCTCAACAGTCAGAAAATAAATCTCTGCTTGTTTAAGCCATCCACTTGTAGTATTTCTGTTATAGCAACATCAGATAACTAAGATAATTGCTTACATGAAATTCATATCTAAAATCAAAAAGAGACCAAATCCATTGCTGCTGAATTGATCTCAACTCACAGTGACATTACAGGACAGAGCAGAACTGCTCTGCAGAGCTTCCAAACAGTGGCTGGTGGATTTGAACTGCTGACCTTTTGGTTAGCAGCAGAGTTCTTAACCGCTGCACCACCAGGGTCGTGATTCACATTTAAGTCTCATAAAATACATCAAATTTAATATAAAGACACAGGAAGACATATGACAAAATATATACCTTGCCAACACATTCTACTTTTAATTCCTCTGGACTGTTCTCCACCTTCCTATCAGGAATACCCAGGAGGGAGTTAACCATAACATTAAGGAGACAGAGAAAAAAATGTAACAGGCAATATTCAAATTTTTATTCATTTTTTAAATGGTGATTACAAGCAACGTGAACCGAGACAAACTCTTTCCCATCTTCACATACCCCATACTGCAGGGTAACTAGCTGGCTGAGCCTATCTTTAGCAAAATATAAAATGAGCAGATTGAATAAGAAGAGATGGGAGAATACTGATGCCAAGCCACATGGAGATCTCCAAGGAAGATCTTTTTAGGACATAATGCTTATTTGAGGAGAACCAAGCCAAAGCCAGAAGAACCTTCCTCCATAAGTGACAGAGATACAGGGCCTTCCCCCAGAGCTTGTGCCCTGTATTTGGACTTCTAGCCCCCTAAACTGTAAGCAAATACATTTATATTTGTTAAACCCACCCACTTGTGGTACTTCTGTTATGGCAGTACCAGATAACTAAGATAGAGGGGAAAGGAGATGCTTGGGCTAAGAAAATATTTTGGCATTTCCTCATATGTGGGTGTCCTTTCTAGAATGTTTGATGTGTTTTCTTCAGTCCTCAAAACGATAAGCAACTTTTTGGTTTTTCTGTTACAAAGCTTGTGTTCTACAAAGCTACAAAGTTGTTATTCTTAATTACCTCACATGCACTTGTTGTCTGGCTAAAATCACCACTGCCACACTGAAGTTCTGACAATGAATTTCTGTCACTCCAAGCCAAGTGCTGTCGAGTCGGATCTGACTCGTGGCGACCCTAGGGGCCAGAGTAGAACTGACCTCCAGAGTATTCAAGGAGCGCCTGGTGGATATGACCTGCCGACCTTGTGGTTAGCAGTGGTAGCATTTAACCCACTACACCACCAGGGTTTCCCAAATCTCTATCACTACAGTTACCTGAATTTCAAGGATATTCGTTAATTAACGTGTGATTTGTAAATTTACTATGTGTAAGGTGTAAATGTGTAAATTTATACATTCTATACTTTTCCCCTCAAGTAAGTATGCTCTTAGTAGCCAGATGATATGCTCTGATCTTTGAGGTTTGGTTTAGAAAATACTGACTCTGTAAACACAGGACATACTTAAATTAGAAGAACCATCTAGCTTAGGCTATAAGGCACCCAGGTTAGAATTTCAGAGCATAACAAGGCTGGAACTGCGATTCTTTCTCAGACGATCAACAAAATTAGGTTAGGGACAAGAATACAAGTGAGATAGGCAGAGAATCCACAGTGGGTCTTCCATCAGCTCAGAGTCCCCCTTGGAGAGGGCAACCTGGAGATGGATGAGTTTCATGTTAACGAGGATAAACAGAAGGAGAATGAAGCCGATGCGCAGCTGATAAGTTCCCAGGAGAAGGAAGTCTCCTTCGCTGATAACGACAGTCAAGAGTTGATTAACACCTGTATTCCTGTCTCTACAGTGTCGCCACAGACCTGGCTCCGCAGTTTGTTCCCTCTGAGAGGGCCTGCAACCCCCTCACGGCAATCTTGTAGAAGACAAAATCTAAAACACACAATCTAGAAAGCAGAGAAGCGCTCCTTCTTCTCTAGGCAACCGAAATCAATGGCCTAGGAGGTCTTAGGGGACAGTAATGGGAAAGTTACCACTTAGGCTGCGGCTCAGAATGGATTAAATGCTATCAATTCTATAAAGCACAGGGTGAAGGAGACGGGACAGCCACGTACTGCTACACGGGACAAGCTTTGCGGGCTGAGGACGCCTAAATCATGAGGAGCAGAAAAGAAAAGAGCTTTTAGCTCTGAATCTGTGACTCAAGTGTCTTGACCAGCTCAGGTTAAAAGAAAATAGGAAAAATAGAGCAAAGTGCACTAGAAATGAAAGGGAAGAATTACAGTTTCTTGTCTGGGCAACGCTGATAGGCAAAGCTGGAGCGTGGAGTAGGTCTTCCCTCTGCTTCCGAGAGAGCGAGAGTAGTTAGGTTCACTCTGGGTGTATACAGGGAAAGGCTGCTCAGGCTTCTCTGACAACCTTCTAGTAATTTCAGCTAGTCAAGATGGGGACTTTTGAAAGAAAAAGAGGGAAAATTGGATAACAGCTACCGCTTAAACCAGTAAAACTAGTTGCTGTTGAGGCCAGTTTGACTTACGGCCACTGCATGCGTCACACAGAACAGTGCTGCACAGGGCTTTCAACGGCACACGTTGTTTAGAAGTAGATTTCCAGGCCCTTCTTGCAAGGGGCCTCTAACCGTTCAGTGAGCTGTCAAGAACCCTAACCATTTGCACTGCCTGTGGACTCCACTGACAGCATATAGGACCAGCAGTGTACTGTGTTCCCGAAGCCCTGGTGGTACAGTGCTAACCAAATGGTTGGCAGTTCAAATTCACCTGCTGTTCCTTGGAAACTCTGTGGGGCAGTTCTACTCTGTCCTGTTGGGTTGCTATGAGTCAAAATCAACTTTATAGCTGTGGGTTTTTGTATACATCTTCTTAATCCTTTCCGAAACTCCTTAATTCCTATTTTATAGGTAAAACTACTGATGTTTAAAGAGATTAAGGAATCTTGTTTAAGGTCACATTTTTACTACATGGGACAGGGTCACTATGTGTTGGAAGTGGCTCTACAGGAATGGGTTTGTTTTTTTGGTTTAGAGTGCAGATCTATTAGGACTCCAAAACCCTTACTCTGAAGTCACACTGAACTGTCCACGTGAGCACTCCCAGAAGAGCAGGTCGAAAGATGCAGGTGTTCGGGAGACAACAGACACCCAGGTAGGAACTAAATCCTTTCTGAAAACTCAGTGCTAAAGGTAAGTTAAAACTGAATGGCTGTCACTAGCCATCAATTCTCATTCTATATCTGTATTCTCTGAAATTAAAATTCACTGAATGAAGAAAACTGTTATCAAGAGCTTACATTAAGTGGAATCATGCAACCTACTTAAGAGGGTAAAAAAGTTAAGACTAAAAAGACACTGGAGTATAGCTTCAGGGGGACAGTTTTCTTCTTTGTCTTCACTTATGCCTTTCAATACAGGAGCTTGGAAGATGTGTTGAATCTTTTGGAATGCTTAGTTATTAAAATATTGCTTTAGAACTCTCAATTCACAGAGCCCTAAATACTGCAGTTGAGGGGAACAGTCAACTGGGGATTTAGAAGGAATGGAGAACAATGAACACTGATACAGTAATTTAGCTACCTTGCTTTGTCCCCGAACAATAATAATCTTGCATCAGTTTCAGTAAAAAAAAAAGAGAGCAAATTCATTCTATCAACATTCATCCTGTTTCAATTAATCTAATCTATCAGGAACAGATGTTTTTGGCAACAGACAGCCATGTACTCACTGGAACGTACAAACCTGGGCTCTGGTGCACATTCACTTTCGTGCTCAGCGTTTCTCACCTCCTTCATTGTCCTTATTATCTGTGCAGAGGGTCTCCATGGCTACATCACATCCCGCTCCTCTCCACCCCGGCTGGCAAACACAATGCCAGCCGTTTTGGTCCAGTGTACATCTCCCATTGCTATTGCACAGACCAGGGCAGCCCTCTGCCGAAAGAGACAAAGAAGGAAAGCACAAGCGATTTGAGTATTAAAAGCTTTTGCACCTAAAATAAACAGATAATGGACACTTACTGAGAACGGGTTTTAAACAGCACAAATACTGTAATTGCACATGGATAGAAACAGCAACACTATCTAAGGAATCTAATTCCAAGTGGCATCTTTGATTGGCCTGACCCTTGAGACACCACTTACCTGTGCAGCCCAGAAATATACACAACAACCCACACTAAGTAGCTGCAGGCCAGACAAAATTAACTTACATTTTTTTCCTTCAGCAAAGCAACAAGGTTGACTGCATGGTATGAAAAAGCATCCCAACAAAATACTTTCAGGATCCCTAACATGGATTTTTAATCTGCTGTGAACATGACTGGTCACTTAGGAGGACATGCCTTCTTAAAGCACCTTGTTGCTTTAGAAAATTCCCTTTAAATTCAAGAGCGTGAAAGTGGATATGAGAATATGAATGATGTCGAGAACATTAATTTTATCTGGCCTCAGAGTTGCCGTATATTCATGTGAAATTACAGTGCATTAAATAACTGCACAAAGTATAGGCCAGTATTGATGACTATACTTTATGCCAAGAATACATTCCTCTTCACAGAATAAGCAAAGCCCAGGAAATAGTGAAGCAGCTTAGCGTCTATTCTAACAAACATTAGGATTCAGGCTGCATACGGATGGGACAGGACCAACAGGATTTCCAACTAAATGTAATAGCTGTGCATATTTGATTACTTGGGACGGACAAAATGAAATACCGTAAGGACCACAATAAAACATTGATAGACTCAACAAAAACACGGCAGTGACGTGCTTCAAGACAGATAGCGAAAAGTGATATTTTGTGACAATCTCCCTAAGGCTTTTATGCTGTTACCTTTATATCCTATCTTGTCTGCTTTTATGGGCAAGGAGGGAAAATTTGGGAGACGATTAAAATAATTTAATATATCCAAAATTTATAATTGTTTCAGTCTAACACGACATTAAAAAAAAAAAAGAAAAAGCAGTTTTGCCACTCCCTACTGATGACATCTGGCATGCAGCCAAAGCGAGCTGTTTATGAGGGTGACAGGTAAGTTCTGGGGTTCTTGTCTATGAGTATGATAAGACACCGACAGAAGCAAGAATATAAATGAACTCAAATTCTAAAACTGGCTACTAATCAGGTATCTTTGGACAGACAGTTATTCATAACTTGTTATAAAATATATATTAATAAAAATACTTGCCATAGCAACTGGGATTTGTTATATAGCTTCTCATAATTAGAATGCTACTTTTGTTTCAATGACAAAATTTAAGGGAACAATCTGTCTAAAGATGTTTAGGTCTGTATTAAATAATTATTCACATATTGGCTTCCCCTCCTCCACTATGGAACCTGAAATGCAAGTATCTCAAAGAGACATTCTGTCTTTTAAGATCAAGTTAAGAGAAATAAGAGTATTCTGACAGTCTCTCATGACAAGGGTATAATGCAATTATATTTATGGATACCATCAAGTCAAGATGAGAGGAATTTCACTCATTCTTTTCTTTCACACAATTATCATCTGTATTTATGGATGTGGATTTGTGTTTTATATCGACTTTAAATGAAAAAAAAAAAAAAGAAGGATTTAATTGCCCCACTGACAGAGGTGAAGCAGCTGTGTTAGATGAAAGCCTGGGTGTTGGCATGAATATTCCCATATTGTAATGAGAAGCACAAACAAGGAAAAGAAAATAGGTACTCTAAAGAGAAAGGGAAAGGGAATTTTCTCATGGAAAAAAAATTCCAGCTATTTCTACAATAACTGAAGACATGAGAATCTGCTGTTTTCTGATGAACACTGTCATCTTTTTTGTTTTTTAGACTGTTCAATATTTTGTAATTAAAAAAATAAATGATTATGATTATCACATGTATTCTGAAAATTTAGAAAAACTTGATTAAGCTTACATCTGAAGATAAATGAGATCTCCCTTAACAGATGTTAACCAGAATAGTCTATAGAACGACAATTTCTTATTCTGTGATAAGAGAGTGAACATTTGTAATTCATTAATTTAGAATTAATTTAGCTCATTAGCTAAATTGCCAACGCGGGAAGATATTAAAGCAAAAACAAAACAAAACCAAACCCACCCAAAACAGCAAATGCACTGTTATCTTCAGTTTTTGGTTCCAATGAAAACTAGTGCTTTAAGATAGGAATGAAATCTATGATAACCCAAAACTATAAAAATGAGACACAGACACTTAAGTCTCAATTATTGAAATTGAAGCATTTGACATAATGTAAGCCTGATTTATAATTTAAAGAAATATGCATGAAAACAGTCTATTTTCATACCTAGTTTATCCTAGTACAGTTATATATACATATGTAGATATGTCAACAAAGAGCAAGTATACAGTACCTTTAACTATCTTATCCAAATAGTGAGCTTGAGAAATTAAAAAGGAAAAAAGAACAGACAGACATTTCAGAAGTGTCACAAGGGACAAGGAAATTTTCAGAATTTACATGCAAATTGAGTAGGTGCAGCTGACATAAGACTCACATTACATGACAAGAGATGCACTTCATATCTTCTAAAAATGTAATATATTCTACTTTTGACAAATGTAGTCATGATTACAGGAAGTGCTTGCATTTGTAAGAAAACTTTGTGAGTAAATTAATGCTACCTTTCACAGATTATCTGGAATGTCCCATACCCCATCCTTTTCAAGATTATACTTGAGCAACTAAGTAGAATAAATGGAATCCATTCTTCATTACTAAAGGGTTTTAGAAATTAACAATTACGAGATCTATGAATTGTCACACGTTAATAGCTAATAAATATTAACAAAAAGAAAGAAAAAAGAAATTGAGATCCTTTGAGCAAATATATTATGAAAAAATCGTCTTAAAGTCCTATAGAAATGACTCGCCAATAACCCTTGAAAACATGTCAGATAGACTGATACTTCATATGTGAAGTCCATTAGGAAATATACAATATGCTTAGGTCCTTTTTTTTTTTCAGAATTCTCCTAGAGTAGACTCTGAATTTCACAAAAAGGCTTGTGGGAAGAGTGGAGATTAAGACTGAGTTTTTTCCTGTACCTGTACCAGCCACTGTCCATTAAATCTTTCATGAGGCTCAAGGAGGCTACACCTTTTCTCCTGAAGAGATGTAATACTTCTTTCCCTTCCGTCAATGCAGAGACCTAATACATTCTTAATAAGCCTCAAAGCTTCTTGTTTTGTCAAAATTCATACATCTTTAATGATCTGAAATTGCTTTTCAAAGATGCTTCTGTTGATTATTTTTCATCACTGATCTATACAAGCGGTAGCAGAACTCTTAACTCTTAAC
Source organism: Heterohyrax brucei (assembly GCA_028571685.1). Classification (NCBI taxonomy): domain Eukaryota; kingdom Metazoa; phylum Chordata; class Mammalia; order Hyracoidea; family Procaviidae; genus Heterohyrax; species Heterohyrax brucei. The sequence continues at coordinate 706,300 of CM053156.1, forward strand.
TATCAGACCCCTCAAGCCTGATAGCAGTCACGTGTGTAAACAAAACCACAGACAGCTCTGACACATAACGTACGTGTGTGTATAAAAGGATCCTTTGCTTTGTCACAGGATTCCATTACAGACTCCTGAGTTGCATTAAAAAATAAGCTTTGTTTGTAGCTACTTAACAGTATACTGACAGGAATTGAGGTGAAGAAGAAACAGTGTGAGGTAGTATCCTGAATTACAATTCAATAAAATAATTCAGCATTCAAAATAAAAATGTATTTGTTGCATAACACTTTTCACAGGATTCCCTAATAAATCCTTATAAATATTATGTAATTTAGTAAAGAAAGATCTATAACAACTCAGCTGATAATGTGAACATAAACAAAGTGCCACTAAAGATCCTGGAGTTTCTGATGAAGTTATGGTAGTATTTCTGAGATAATTCTTAGTTTATATAAACTAATAACAACAGTCATAGTTAGACAGTAAATCTTTCACTTTTATTTCAGGTCCACTTTACCAAATAGGGAAGGTAACTGAATTCTGTTTTACATTCATAGCTTTAAGGGAGGAGTAAGTTATTTCTAACCCAGCCAATTCCATTATTTTAGCAAACAGAATGCTTAAAACATCGATTGATTTATGGGTGAAGGTAGGTTTGCCATTGGGTCACGAGAACAACAAAAGTGGAGCTGAAATGTGAAAATATATAACGCTCTAAATATTAAAAATACTTAACATAAGTCTTGCAAAAAATTTTTAAAAAACCATAAGAAAAATGTCTGCACTGAGAAAAGGATTTTCATCTGCATTTCACAGGGTCATCCATGAGGCTGGCAGCTTTAACACAGACTGAAAGGGGAGAAAACAATTATTTCTACCTTGGCTTTAACAAGTGGAATTTCTAACAATACCTTGAAAGCCTCGTGCGGAACAATGAGGGAGTTAAAAGAAGTTGTCAATATATGGGGTCCAAATAATTATCAAAACTAATAATTGCAATAATAAAGAAATCATTGTGAAAATTACCACTACAGGAAATAACAAGAAAAATGCAGGCAAATTGTAGTAATTGCAATTATTATAAAAATAATACAGTAAATTTAAAATTTATTTACCTAACAACTGCTGAATTGCACATCAAGTGGCAGAAAGATTACTTTGAAAACTAATAAATATGTGATCTGACACTGAAGGAGTTATTCCTAGTAGCTCTACTAAGAAGCTTTTAATTTTGTTATATAGAATAAAATTTGTAAAAATAGGTGCTAGACAATGTAAAATGGAGCCCTTGAATAAAGTGCTGAATTCATCTCTGAGTTCCAATTATTTATCCTTTAAGAAGCCTCTGTGTGGGACACAGAGGGTGAATACGATCATATTTCCTGTAAGACAGTGATTCTTCATCTTTTTCATGTTGAATAGCTGGTAGTTCAGGATGTAACCACTTGAGCCACCCAGGAACTTTGAGAAAAACAGAGATTAAGTGATTTTTAAAAGGTCACCAACCAGCAAGGGTCAGAGCTGGGATTTGAATCTGAGCCGTCTGGCTCCAGAGTTTACTCTTAGCAACTACGTCACAACGGCTTCTTTTGGGAGATTTAGAAACTATCTCCCCTTCTCTCCCCCTGAGAAGAAACTAACTAATGAAAGGAGCTCCGAAGTGCTATGCAATCACTCATGATCTAATGAGAATTTAAGCAGTCACTTCTTTTCCAAAAGCCACAGGCCAGTACCACTTTCTTTCAGACGTCTTCCGATGGCTCCCTTGGGAAAGACAGTCTTCACTGTCTCTCTTTCAAAAATACATTCAGATACATAGCCATTTCTGAAACTTAACAAATGGAGCAACTGCCCTGGTTTCAAGAAGACCCACCGAAGTCCTTGGTCTGCTTGCTGGCACAGGTGGGCACAGATTCAGGGAAATTTTGGACGTGGGAGAAACGTTTGGCTCATCAAAGTATTTTAATTATATTATTAACCCATTAACTTTCCGTATCTCCAAGGCAAATAACTAGTGACATATCTTTTCACATACTCCCCTCTAGGTGCCTTATTATTATTATTTTTTAACAATTCTTTTGTCTGTTTAAAGTCCGTATTTCATATTTCCCTTAGTCTTTTGAGGGGTGTGGGTGGAGGCACAAGAAATAATTTGCTCTTGTTTGCAAGATCTGTTATTTAAACCATAAAAACAAATCCACTGCTGTCGACTTGATTCTGACCCATAGCAACCCTACAGGACAGAGTAGAACTGCCCCACAGAATTTCCAAGGAGCACCTAGTGGATTGGAACTGCCAACCTTTTAGTTAGTACCCATAGCTTTTAACCATTGCCCACCAGGGTTTCCTTAAGGTCATTTAGGAGCAGCTTTATTCATTATAGTCTCATTGTATCATTTTAAATTCCTCACATGTAGAGTGCTGACGTAAACATTTGTTTAGAAATGACGCCCTGCAGGTTGTTGCCTCATCTGATTATCTGTCAACATTATGGACATCCCCCCCTTCCATTTCCTCTACTTAACTTCACCCCCCTGCTCACCAATACTTCTCACAGACTAAGTTCAGGAGTACGTCAAGATACGTGAACAAAGAGAAGGGGAAAATCCAGATCTAGCTATTACCAATACACTTCAAAGACACCGCAAAAATACAAGGCTTTAACGATCTTCATATGTAGATATACCTAACGTACAGACCTTCCCCACTGGAAATGGCCATTTCAATCACTGTATTCCTATGTCTGTCTCAAAAAAGAGTCTTAATGTCTATTAATCTACCAGGATGATTAAATGTACTTATTACGGTGGTCCTAGTACGTCCTACACATATTTTTAGCTTTTGAAGCTATTTTATGAATAATACAGAGGTTATCTTACAAGAAGAAAATGTGAGTATTCTTCATTCTCCACATTTTGCCCCTCTCCTCTATCCACCCATCTGTCCCCTAAACTAAGCATTTATAACAGTACTGACAGTGAAAACTGTTTACTGATTGTTACTATGTGCTGAAATCTATGCGAAGCATTTCACATGAATTAGCTGGGTTAATATCGTCCCCTATGGGCGTAACACATATTATTATTATCTTCCTATTTCACAAAGGAAGGTATGGGAACTGAAATAACTTCCCCATGATCACAATGTTAGCAAGTGGCCAAGTGAAAACTCCAAGCAGGTAGTCTGATAGCAAAGTCCGTTTTCTCATGGTATCTTTTTTGAAAATTGTGCTTTAAGTGAAAATGTACAATTCAAGTGAGTTTGTTACAGAAAAAAACTTTTACACACACAACGACTGACAATTTAATCTGCAAGCTCAATTGGTCTAAGTACTACATATCTCATTGTGGAACATCACTATGGCCACCTCTGACGTCCTCCCCTTGCGAGGCTGTGCACGGATGCCAGCACCTCGTCCACCCTTCAGAGCAATTTTGTAGCTCTTTCTGGAGTGACCGTTGGGCATGGTGGCAAGGCTGCAAACTTAGTTGTGAGGGAGTTCTTAGCTAGTAAACAAATAACTGTATTGGAACACCTTCCCTACTCACCTGATCTGGCCCCCAATGACTTTTTTTCTTTACCAGAAGATAAAGAAAATATTGAAAGGAAGACATTGTGCTGATATTCAGGACATCAAGGGTAATATGACAGTAGTTCTGATGGCCATTCCAGAAAAACAGTTCCAAAATTGCTTTGATGGCTGCACCAGCCTCTGGCATCCATGCACAGTTTTTCCAGGGAAACACCACGCATAGCTTCCATTTGGAATGTGATGATAGTGATATTCCGCAATGGGGTGTATAGCCTTTTTTTCTAGGATGAGTTCATGAACTTAATTGCCAGACCTCGTAGTTACAGGATCATAGTTATACGATCCTAGTTGCTCTTCTCACAGTGTAACAAACAGCACACTCTTCTTTTCCACCATGTATTTCCTGTGTCCATTCAAGCAGCTCCTGTCCCCTGCTGTCTTATCTTGCCTCTGAGAAGGAGCTTCCCATTCATTTTAGTCTCACGTATCTACTTGAGCCAAGAAGCACACTCTTCACCAGTATTTTTTTTTGTCTAATAGTTCAGTCTAATCTTTGTCTTTGAATAGTCAGCTTTGGGAATGGTTTTAATTCTGGGTTAACAGAGTCTGGGTGTCATGTCTCCTGGGGACTCTTCGGTCTGTCATACCATCAAGTCTGGTCTTCGAATTCTGTACCCCACTCCTTCAGGGACTCTGTGTTCTCTGTCAGGATGGTCACTAGTGGTCGCTGGGCACCATCTAGTTCTTTCAGTTTTATGCTGTTTACAAAGCTCTTTCTGTCTCTTGGGCTTATGTTTTCCTCGTGTTTCTGGTGTTCTTCATTCTTGCAAAGTCTATAATCTTAATAAGTAACTTATCCTTAGAGTTATGAATAGCCAGAACTCTGGCATACTGGTGTAGGGTAGACTAGATGCATCATCTATTTGAGGGTTGGTTGGTGAATTTACTGGAATAAAAAACTAGATTGAAAAGTGTGGAAATTCTTAATTCAACATGACAAAGAGCAAAACCAGGAGATAATATTTAAAGTCAAACTAATTTAGAACATGAATCTGGTATCACAGTCTCACGAGTGAGGTTGACCTTATATAACAACTGGTTCTAAAACCCAAAGTCTGGAAAACCACTGGCCAGACAGCAACACTGAAGGATAAATCCAGTTTAAAAATAGTGCCTTAAATCAAAGAACAGAAACACTGGATATACAAATAAATGTTACACAAGAAATACCTGCTGACTAGTAGTTCCAAAGAAGCCTGCTAATTTTAAAATGAGGTCAAAAGAGCATGCGTCCATGCTTTGGGGAGGGAGTGGGGTATCTGTAGGTCAATATGGAATAAGATTAATATCAAATTTACTTTCCTTTCCCCATCAAGTTTATTCTCATAAACACAGTTGGTTATATATCCATTAGGCAGCTCACAAGGGAAAAATACATATGGTTGGGCTGTGTATACATGGCTGCTGATGTGTATGGTTACGAGCTATTCACATTGTGCTGTCAACAATGAGCCTGGTTGGAGTATTTTAAATAGTACAGCATTTTCACTGGTTGCCTGACTTGACTTCTGTAAATATAGGCAAACGACACAGAATCCAGGATGTGGGAAATGTTTCTCAGTTTAATTACCACAGTAAAATCTTAGAGGCTCATCTTCAGAAGAGGATAACTGAATCAGATGAGTATATAGTAAAATGCAAACATATTCTTCACTGGCTGTTATCACAAAGTCCTAGGAATAGAGGACAGATTGTTATGTAGCGCAGTGTGCTTCATAATACTTTATAACATAAACTTAAAAAAATGATTCCTATTAGTATCTCATTAAATTTGTAAGTAGCTGTCACTCTGATTATTCATGTACCACTTCCTGTAAGATGACAGAAAAGCTACAGTTGGCAAATAAGTACTTATTAAATCCATTTATTCCAATCAGTGACTATTTAAGTCAGTGTGCAAGTAGCATACCCATTTATTTGATGTTCCTTAATTGGTACTCACTATACTGTTTTATTACTGATTAACCTGTCATAAAAGATTATAACAATGACATAACTTTAAATACCATAAAAAGACTTCAGGTTCTTAAGAGGTCATAGTTAAGGCCCCTTAAAATATGTTCTCTCTACCACAGAATTCTTATTCTAAAATTAGATAAAACACTGTAAGTGTTCTATTTAGGAAAGTCAATTAATATGAACTTTAACAACTAGTGGGGTGGTTCCAGTAAAGAAGAGTTTGTGTGTCTGTGTGCCGGTACCCATGCAAGTGTGCACACATTTTAAAGAACCTTTGCTCTCTCCAAATTGGCAATACTCTTTCGGAAATCTGCTCCAAATAAGTTGTTTTTGCAAGTTTTCATATTTCATTCTTTTTAATTTGGGAATTTGGTGTAGAAGTTATCTGTACAAATACATTGCTTCTTACATGCATCTAATCTAGCAAACCGTCATGCTTTCATTTGGAACATCAAGGCATTCTAAAACAGTGAAATAATACTTTTCTTATTTAATTCAGCCCAGAAAAAAGTCTTTGGAAAGGTACTTTGAGATAAGCTATCTTTTATAAAGGCAGCACTGATGAAAATTATCATTATAAATGGGAGAACAGTATTTTCATTTTCCTGCAGTTTGACATTTCATGCCTCACTACGGAGTACGCATACATACAGGAAGTGGAGTCCTCACAATGCAGATTTACAGCCCATGATAGTGACGTATGCACAGTCAGGGTAAGAAGATGCCCACTGTTTGGAATGTGGCAGATGAGCACAGAAGAGCCTTCATGGCGCTGCAATGGTTAAGCACTCAGCTGTTAACTAAAAGGTCAGCAGCTGGAACCTAACAGCCTCTCCATGGGAGAAAGGTGTGGCAGTCTGCTTCTATAAAGATTTCAGCCATGGAAACTCCATGGGGCAGTTTTACCCTGTCCCACATGGCCACTATGAGTTGGAATGGACTTGATGGCAGTGCGTTACGTGAGTTTTGTAGTGTTCCTTCCATATGGGATGATTTCATCCATTGGACCATATGCAAAAATAGGTTAATAATTCATGTCTCCTTTAGAGTGTTACTCTTCGATAGAGTTTATTAAACAGAATAAGCAGAACTAGGTGTTGGGTTGCCTGTATTTTAAAAAATCAGATATACTTTAGTACTCTGATTTGGAAACTGAACTAGCTAGAAACATTTCTTAAAATCAGTCACTAAAAGGTATTATACTAATGCTTTTTACACTAAATAGATACTTGAATATTTAAGATTTTGAAATAAAACAAAATAGGTGATAACAATTATTGAAATATAGTATCAAAATATATAGTATACTATTTTTATTGTATCAAAATAGGCTGAAAAATTACTGAAATCTACTTGCAAAGCTGAGGAAATAACAGATGAATCTGAGTAATCCTTTTAACCCTCCTAGGGGTTATATACAATTACCAAGCAAAGTGTGATTCAGCTTCTTGGAATAAAGAACAAACCTAACCTGTATTCTCTCATTAGTAACATCATTTGATCAAGGTAGACTAGTATTTTCTAAAAGAATGTAAATATGTATACACACAGGTATTTACATTCTTTTAGAAAACATTAATTTTAATATACAGTAATACATAAAATTATATAAAATGACTCATAGCAACCCCATATGACACAGTGCTCCATAGTTTTTTAGGCTGTAATGTTCAGTGAGCAAGTCTCCAGGTCTTTCTCCCATGTAAAACTATACACACATACATATATACACAAAACATATATATATATACACACACATGTACGTGTATCTATACACATTTCAAGTGTAACTGCTTCTAAAGACAGAAGGAACAGTCTCCCTTTGGCTACGGGAAGCTTTCTTAGTGGCTGTTACTGTGGACAGCATGCTGGTATAAGCAGTCGTGACTGCACATCTAGGTTTTCACCACGTGGCTTTTACAATCACCAGTCATAGTCCAAAGGATAATATTTTAGGGGCAGGAAAGAGAGGGTATGTGAAATCATTGCACAGTTTTCTTTTGCTTTTTATGGTGACTATAGGGTGATTTCCCTGCTCTATTTCGGTGGATTATTCCCATGTGTAATAATTACTACTGAGTAGTCATCTTAAGATAATGCATATAAAAAAAAGCATTATTTTACACCTCACTGTTCATGTGTTGACTAATTAATGTCTAATGCCATTAATTCATAATTAGATCACTCATGTTTAACCACACGCTTTCTATGCATACATAAGTATTATTTTGATAGAAAGATAATCATTCAGTACTGTAACAATTAAACAGCTGTAACCTGTCTCACGTGTTAAGCGATGGAGCTGCAGGCAAGCTCCACAAGCAGATGGTCTTACCCACCCGGACTTAAGGAAAAAAAAGACATTTTGACAAATCCAAACAAGTAGGCAGTTTTAATGCAAATGGGACAATTTGCAACGTAGAGTACCCCAAAAGCTAATTTAGTGTATAAGAAAAAATAAAGCTCTGTTGTTAAAGGAAGGCATTTTATCACATTTGGATACAGCAGATTCCGTACTAACATTACTTTTTACTAATTTCATTCAACCAACAGAGTTAAGCGGAAAAGCAGCTGGCAAAGTACTCGTATTTATGGACCTCCTTTGACCGCTGTTTAATTCATCTGAGGTGCATGCCTGTTAAATCTTCCAAATAGCACTCTATTTTGGACAGCTGTTTTGAGCTTCTTTAAACAGGCAGTCAAAAAATGAGAGGGTCAATGAAGCTATCATGAAGAGGAACACAGAACAAATTGGCTCTAGTTTACACCATAATCTGTGACCGTAATATGTTAAGTATGAAAAGGGCTATGGCTTCCGTGTGGACTAAAACCATGACCAAACTTTTATTTTCAAAATAGTAGGTGGAAAAGGGAACTGTCTTAAAGTGAGAACAGGCTGTTTTCACCCTGTCATTTTAAAAAAATGATAGAGATGAATTTTGCCATTGAAAGCACATTAAGGTAAACAGTCTTCCAGTAAGGGTGCCCTATCTTTGAACTTGAATAAAATAAGTTGGGTAAATGATACAGTTTTAATTGTTTTACTATTTTCGAGCACAATTGAAAAAGAACTTCAGGTAAATGGCTGCCTTGGCACCTTCCAAAAGGAGCTAAAAATAATCCGTTATCATAGCCCAGTATCTTTTGCCACTGAAAGTCACAGCCTCTCTTTGTTCATCTTGATGAAAAATAAAGGCCAGTGACTCTGCCGGACCAAAATCCACACCAAATGGTAACTTCTGGGGGACAAAGTGGATGTTCTCAAATCTGCACTGGATTCTCATACCTCCAAATGCAACAGTTTTGTTGGTTAACAAAGCCATGCATCCAAAAATGGTTCTTGTTGCTGGAGATGATTTTTTGGCCCAAACTAGGATCAACTTCTAGTTGTCCCAGAGCCCAGTCAGCACATGTACGGTACAACCTATGATTGTTGGATTTGAGTTCTTGAGTTAAAACTACTTTGTAAGGCTAAAGCTTCAAGTCCAGATGCAAAATCCATCACATGGTAGTCAACGAAAGGCCCAGTCCTTATGCTTGTAGAGAAACTGGGATGCATTCTCGTATGCATTCTGTCCAGTGGTGGTGAATTTTCCTTGCAATGTGTGGTGTGTTAATGCACAAGCATTGTCTGACTGGCAGCAGACCCGGCTGTCTCCAATTTTTTTGATCATATATACGCTGAATTGTTCTCTCGGTGGGACAATTATGCGTATCATACATTTCACATAATGCACGGAATGTCCGGCGAATGGAAGTCCTATTTTGATAAAAAACTTCAATAATTTCTACAGGTTGTGGAATTGTGTCACTTTTCGTGGCTATTTGTCAAGACTCATCAAAAAAGTGATAAATGTGGGCGCTACAGCTTTACAAACACCGCCTCCGTGAGCTGTCGGAAAGAGAACACCCTCACTGCAGACCCTTTAGCACTGTCAGAAGGAGTACTTGTCTGAGTGAAACCAAACCTTTTGTCATCAAGTCTATTCCACCTTACAGCAACCCTACAGTAGAGAGTAGCACTGCTCTGCGGGGTTCCCAAAGAGCAGCTGGGAGATTCCAACTGCTGACCTTTCGGTTAGCCCAGAACTCAGCCACTGCAGAACCCTCGCTCCAACCTGAGTAATAAGGCAAAATCAAACCTACCGCAGGGAGTCAGCTCTGGCTCACAGCGACCCCACAGTAAAATAGGATTCCTTAAAATTAGGGGCTTAATCCCACTACTCTTACGTTAGAGTAAACGCAAAGTTAAGTTCTGACTTTTTTTTTTAACCTCCGTTTGGATAAAAAGGTTTTCTGTATATAACGAAAGTTACTTAAAATTCACATTAACATTCCACTAGCTACCTGGACCTGGCTTAAATATTAGGAAGAATGTGGCGTATCTAGAATCTGGCACTAGTTACAATCTTTTTCTTTGCTGTTAATACTGCAGAATAGCTGACAACATATTCTTTTGCATCTGGTTTCACTCCCTAAAGGCCTTGGATCTAAGTATCTCAATACATGAAACTGGCAAGAATAAAAGGGAACATTTTTCATTTTTATTCCTGGTTAAATTGTACATCCAACCAATTGAGTTTTATAACTCCTGATACATTACGTTCCAGTGGAAATTAAAGTCTCAGATGGTGTTTAAAAAATATAAAAATCAAGGAGGTATTCCACGAAAAAAGATACTCTAGTTAATTTGTAAAAAAAAGCCAACGGCTGGCTATTAATAAGATACTATAATACCAATTTAACATATAACTTAACTGGCTTTAATTCAGATATCATGACTTCAGTAAACTTAAAAAATAAAACTTCACATTGACTTAAGGTGAAAAATGAGGTTTAAGAAAAAAGAAAGAAATCCTAGTTACAGATACATTTTAAAAATCTGTTGCGGCATGTAACATTTTAATTTAAATTAGCTGATTCAAAAATGTCCTTGGGATAAAAATTACAATTTGTAAAGTGTTTCCCAAAGACACAGAGCAGGTGCATTTAATTATTATGAGAGCCTTTACAAAACCACTAAGCTCAAGGCAGATGATAAAAACAAGACAGAAATAAAGGGGTCGCGCCTATCACACCTAAGACATTCAGGCATATTTCAGTGACCAAAGTGATCAGAAAACAATGACAGTAACTTGTATTCCCTTATTCACTGCTCTCATAGGAGGATGATGACAGTGGTTTTCATCCTCCATTCCTTCTGCACCCAGCTGCCTCTAATGCCAATGGGCCTATATAGTACACTGGGTAGGATTAAATTTAAGTCAGCAAGGATATGGGGATCCAAGTTACACTACAGGAGATAGACTGGAGGGAAGGCTTGTGTACAAATAACCGCAGACGTATAGTCATTTATCACAGGACTTCAAGTGAAACATCTTCTAAAGAACTCAAAATTGTCTCATCCTCATAGATGGAAAGCTTAAATCCAGATGTATCAAACTGCAAAACATTTACTTACATTCAGAATTAAGTTTCAGAAGTCTTTAAACAACACTTTTTAAAAGTACAGAACCCACTTAACGTTTCCCAAAATGATACAATTGTCATAGAAATTGAATTCTTAGTAACACTGCTGCCAACTGATTTGGAACTCTCCCACAGCTGAGTGTGACTTACTGCGTCCAGGAAAGAGCACAGCAAAACAGCCCCTGATGTTAAATACTTCCTGCCAAGGGCAAGCATTACTGTGTTTACATTTACTCCCATTTCTAGGGATAAAGAAACTGATACCCAGGGAAACCAACATGATTAGAGGACATTTATCAAGATAACCCTCGGTACTACCATTTTACTCACAGTGACGTAGCAAAACAGGTGCAACAGTAAGAGAAGACTCTAAACTCAACTATCTTGAGGAGTTGTCTAACTCAAGGATGCAATTCTAATAAAAATATTTTATGACTAATGTATGCTGGTTACCACCGTAGGGAAGGCTGGGATATTACAATGTTACTTAAAGGCACACTTCGCAGGAAGTTAGTAAAAGGGTTAAAATTAATCAAAACCAGATGTACTAAAAATTTCAACACAGAGTCAAACTTATTAAAGGTTCAAATTAAGACTACTAACTTTGTTATTGTTGGTTGCTTATTCTTACACTCAACAGATTACTGAACAGTGAGTGAAAGACTAACTAGCTTCCACTGCAGAACTGCTATTGTTTGAGACACTGGCTACACCTAAGTTGAACTGTTTTGCCATACTGATTTTATGTCTTTTTAGGCTGGAATTGATATGTACAAAAAAAAAAAACTAATACAAAGAACAATTCACACTGGTGAAAAAACACTGAAATGAAACAGAGAGAATACTGGCCATCTAAACAAAACATAGCTTCCATTATTCAGAATGAATTTTTCGAAAATATAAAGTGATGTATTAAAATAGAAAATTATAGTCATCACTACTGCAGAGGTTCCTAGGTGGTGCAAATGGTTTACATTGAAGGTTCGAGACCTGACCTACTCAGCAGGACCACAGAAGAAAGGCCTGGCAGTCGGCTTCTACAATGATTACAGCAGGTAAAACTCTACGAAGCAGTTCTACTCTGTGTCACAGGGATTTGCCACGAGTCCCAACCGACTGGTAATGCACTTTGCTATGGTGTAAGCAAACTGGTTATTATCCAAGTACTTCTTTAGAAAAAAATAAACGCAGCATTGTTGGATTGCCTAGTAAAATAAACATTATCTCTGTAACATGTGAAAACCCTGATACGGAACAGAGAGAACACCAACAATCTAAGCAAAACAGGGCTTCCGTTATTTAGAATGAATTTTTAGAAAACATCAAGTGACCTCATTAAAAAAAAAAAAAAAAAAAAAAAAACCAATTCTGAGAGGTTTACAAGCATATAAAAGTGTTAACTAAATAAACTGGACTAAAATGAGAAAAAAAAAATACTGGAAGGCTCTAGGACACCAACGTTATCTCAAACTCTAGAAGGACACCAATGTTATCTCAAAGGAAGAAACAGACGACTAAAAATCAGCCTGGTTCCCAGAATATCAGTCAATGAGCTTTTAGGGGCCTCCAACAGTTTCCTTAGGAGCAATGAAAAGGAGTCACTACCTTCTCTGTCACATGATCAGTGTACAGGAGTCACTATCCTTTCTCTGTCACTCTCCTCTCTGTTACCAAAACCAGGAAACCACTGCCACTGAGTCAATTCCAACTCATATTGACCCTATAAAACAGACCAGAAATGTCCCATGAAGTTTCCAAGGAGTGTCTGGTGGATTTAAACTGTTGACTTTTTGGTTAGCAGCCACTGCATCACACCACCAGGGTTTCCTCTTTGTCAGCGGAGCAGGTAGAGGAATCACTATGCTTTCCATCCAACTGATTTAGTATTATTAGGACTGCAGAGTTTTAGAAAAATCCAAAAACCAAACCCAGGGCTGTTGAGTCTATTCTGTCTCATAGAGACCCTGTAGAACACAGTAGAACTGCCTCACGAGTTTCCAAGGAACACCTGGTGGATTTGAACTGCTAACGTTGCAATTAGCAGCTACAACACTTAACAACTAGGCCACCAGGATTTCCACAGAGTGGAAAGGAAATTTAATTGCTTTCTGCAGGTTTTTTCCAAAGATTTTTTAGCCTGCCAACATTTCCGTTATCAACCAAGTCAGTTTAAGAGCAGGATGTCCTTCCACATAACTGCAAACCCAATGCCTCCCTGATGGCCCTGGCTCCTGAGTGTGGCAGATCATGAGCTGTCTACTTCCATAGCAGCAGTACCTGGGGAAGGAGAGAGAAAGAGTTCTCCTCAAATCCAGTGTGCATTCTTGTTTTTCTGTCGGCTGCCTCCTCTGTGTGAAGACAGTACTCAGTAGGAGAAATCAGTCAGTTAATTCTTCATAATTTCAGTGCAAACAACTCTAGCATCAGACTCATCTACATGACTGACAGATGCCAGGTACTTTTGTTCTAAGAGTGCTTCCACTTGCTTTAACTCAATAACGACTTCTTTGTAACTCTCAGGCAGCTACAACTATTGTCCCTATTTTATGAGGAAACTGAGGCACAGAGTGGTGAAGCCACTTTTTCAGGATCACACACTTGTTAACTGGTAGTACAGGGACCACGGGCAGATCTAAGTTTTAAGGGATCTGAATCATAATGTGGAAGTCCTCTTTAAAGAAAAAGAATATTAAGTTATTAATATAAAAGTAGGTACAAAAAATGAGTATTTGTTAGGAGAAAGCATAAAAAAAACTATACTTTTTAGGCTAAAATCACAAATACCAGAAATATCACATAACATTTTTATTAATAACTGATTTGTGTATAATATGCACTTTGGGAGGGCTACATTTACTCTGGGATTGCTTGTTCATAGGGCAATGATGTCATAATGTTTCCTATAAAGAAAATAGCAAGAGAATTCAGTCTTTACTCAGTGTGAATAAAGCCAAACCAAAAAACTCATTCCTGCTGAGCTGATCCTAACTCACAGCAACACTAGGGCAGATCACAACTGCCCCGTAGAGCTCCCAAGGAGTGCCTGGTGGATGCAGACTGCCGAACTTTTGGTTAGCAGACACAGCACTCAACCACTACACCACTAGGATTTTCCTGAATTCACACTTCTAGCCTCTTAACTGTGAGAAAAATACATTTCTGTTTACTGAAGCTACGCACTTGTGGTTCTTTGTGTTATAGCAGCCCTAGATAACTAAGACAACATTTATAGTTGTACAAGTTCCATTATCAAGTACATTCCTGTCAGGAGAAAACTTCTATTTTAACTAAGCAATTTATTTATCTGCCGAATAGAAGTATTTCTGTGGAAGAATTTCTGCAGACCAGCTTCCGGCTCTGAGTATTTCAAACATATTTTTCCTCTGTTATCTCCTAACTTCTGGCACAGGGCTCCACAGGGCAAATTCACACCTTTCTGTAATTTGAGGCCTGCGCTTTTATGTCATTAGATGACTCAGTGGGTGCAACAGCAATAACTTAAAACACACACATAAATAACTGCAATACGAGGACTGCCAATTCAGTTGGTGAACTCATCCTAGAAAAAGTGCCCCATACCTCATTCTATGGTCACCTTTGAAATACTCCCTTTGGGAGCTACGCACTGACACCAGCACCTAGTCTACCCTTCAAAGCAACTTTGGAACTTTTTTTCTGGAATGGCCATCAGCACTGTTGTCATATCACCCTTGATGTCCTGAATGTCATCAAAATCTCTTCTTCTCAGTATTTCCTTTATCTTTGGATAAAGAAAAAAGTTGTTGGGGGCCAAATCCAGTGAGTAGGCAGAGTGTTCCAATACAGTTGTTGGTTTCCTGGCTAAAAACTCCCTCACAGACAACTATACAAATAAGTTAGAGAACTTGCACCATGCCCCGGTGTTTAACAGCCATTCCAGAAACAGTTCCAAAGCTGCTTTGAAGGGTGGGCTAGGTGCTGGCGTCACTGCACAGATTCCCAAGGGGAGTACTTCAAAGGTGACCACAGTGATTTCAGCAAAGAGGCATGCAGCATCGAGAACAATTAAGTTCATGAACTTAATTGTCAGACCCTGTTAATCCCTCAAAATCTAAATTAGCTGTCCTTTCAGCTCAAATTCACCTTCGCTGAACCCCCAAACGTGCACAGTCACTCCAGCGCCATCCTATGTAAGGAAATAGGTGACAGAAAGTAGAAGCAAAAAGGGACAGAGGTCTTAACTAATGTGCAGGTCTCTTATTAGTGAGAGGTCAGGTGAGCTAACAGGCCACTTACGGGACCTCAGGAGGGATCTCTGCAAGCGAGGGGTTCAGAAGCTTAAGCTTCCATAAGCTTCCCAGTTACAGGCAGTCCCTGACTCACGAGCAGGTTCTGTTCCGATGCCTCCGTTCCTAAGTCAGTTCCGACATAGTTGGGTATGTCTTTTTTTCCTTCCAGTTTTCATTATCGTTGCCCCTTTTTATCAATATCTTTATAAATCCAAGCTTTGAACAACTGAGAACATCAGCCAACTGCATGATGAAACATTGTATGTAGTACATAATATTAGTGATAAGATGTCCAAAAAAGTCTTCAGTTCCATTTGCAGTGACTCATGTGTCATAAATTGGGGAGTAACTGTAAATACGTCTCAGGATTGTGATCCAGTTAGTGCAGCTCTAAAACCTCTTTCCTAACCACCGTTATCATATCTACTGATGTGAAGCCAATAGCTTCCTACTACAGTCATTTGCAGATGAGATTTCAATAAATACTTAAGAAGGAATTATAGATAAAATATTAATAAAGATGTAAATTCTTTTTTTAGAATTTCCATAATCTATAGTAAGTGGATTCTCAATTGGAGAGAAACTGTAGAGGTTATAAAGAGCTCTGATTTAGTAATCTAAACAACACATTTGTCAGAATGGTTTTCTTTTTTCCCTCAAAAATACTGACTTCAATTAGTTTAATTTAGCAATTTAAATACTATTCTTTCACCACTGTCTTGAGACAAGGATTAGAACATTAAGACTAACCCTATCCACAGTGGTAATAGTTTTGATCTCTCAATTGCTCCCCCCCCAACATTGTATACCAGATAACTCCCTGGATGTATGTATGTCATTTCCAATTTCTAATTTCTACCATCCCAAAGTCCTGAGCAACCATGGTACTAAGAGAAGTATGCTAACACTGTACATCTAAGTTTTGTCTGAACACACCAGGCATGTCTTTGTGATCATTAATGACCTTGTTTCACAATGTACAAAAAACTGGAGTATAAACAAATAGCTGGTCTTTTGCAGCTTAAAGGAACTAGGATTTCCCCTAGGCCAAATTTCCATTTGAATTGGCTGAAAGTACATGAAAATCAATGTAGCTCAATGAATAACTCTTGTTTGAGACAGCACTGGAAGAAAAATACCACAATAGACTTTACCTTTTTTTCATCACTATGATTTTCAAAAGCAACACCTCTTTAGCCCCAACCCAAACATGTTAACTTCTTGTTAAGCCATATCCATTCTGAGACTAGATTAATTTTTATAACAATGAAATGAAAATTTCATTAACCCTTTAAAGTGAGTTCCTTGTGCAGGGATTCTGTTTTAAAAAACAAAAAACAGAACACTTGAACACCTAACACACTTTCTGGATTGCAGTTTGTCTAAATTATACTTAATTAAAAAAAATCCAATTTACTGAACACAGTTTTGCTAAGCACCTTATGAAGTGCTTTACATTCCAGTGTTTCACTTGAATTTTACAACCATACATGGTATATAACATCCACATTTTGTATATGAGGAAATTGGGACTAAATGGCTTGCCAAGGTTATTCACTTCATAAACAGTGCAGCAAGGATTCAAATTCCAAAAAGTCTTAAACATTATTTTGCCTCAAAATCTCACATTTAGTACAGCCACTCTACATTTGAAAAAAGAAAAACAGAGGTTAAGAACAGTTATAATGCAAGTTGTCACAGCAAGTACTGTGCTGAACACACGTATTTTTAAATTGTCAAATCCATACTTTTTTCATTATGTTACACTGATTTCCATCACGAGCTGTTTATTAATTGCTTCACGAACAAAGAAGTGCATCGACAACTAACAGAATCCTACAAAATGGATTCCAAGTGATCTGAAAAAGTGAGTTATTTTTCTCTATTATTTAATGCCAGAGAAAAATAAAATAGAATTGAGAATAAAAAAGAAAACTGAGTAAATTTAGTAATTTTTAAAATAAAGCCTAAACCATCACTGGTTAATGGAATCCTGGTGGTGCAATAGTTAAGCCTCAGGGAGACTCAACCCAGCAAGCACTGGGGGATAAAGGTGGGGCATTTGGCTTCTGTAAAGATTAAAAAAAGAAAACAAAAACAAACCCATCGTGATGGAGTAGGTACTGACTCTTGTAAACCCTACAGGACAGAGTGGAATTTCCCTAGTTTCCAGTGAGCTTCTGGTAGGCCTGAACTGCTGATCCTTTGGTTAGTGGCTGTATCTCTATAACCACTATACCATCATGGTTTCCTCTGTAAGGACTTTGTTCTTAGGTGCCGCGGAGTCACTTCTGACTAAATGTGACCTGATGCACAACAGAACAAAACACTGTCCAGTCCTAAGCTATACCCACAGTTGTTTCTATGCCTCAGCCGATGCTGCAGTGACTGCGTCAATCCATCTTGTTGAGTGAGGGTCTTCCTCTTTTTTGCTGACTCTCTACTTTACCAAGCATGATATCCTCCTCCAGGAACTGATCCTTCCAGACCACATGCCCAAAGCATGTAAGACTCAGTCTTGCCATCCTGGCTTCCAAGAAGCACTCTGGTTGTATTTCTTTCAGAACAGATCTTTTTCGTGTTTTGGTGGTCCATGGTCCATTCAGTGTTCTTCTCTAACAGCACAGCTCAAAAGTGTCAATCCTTGTCTCCTTTATTCATTGTTCAGCTTTCACATGCATAAGATGTAACTGAAAATACTCATGACTTGGGTCAGAAGCATGCTTGTTTTCCAGGTGACATTTTTACTTTTCAAGACCAGATTTTCCCAATGCGATGCGTCTTTTGATTGCTTGACTGCTGCTTCCATGGGTGATGATCGTGGAACCAAATAAAATGGTATCATTGACAACCTCAGTCCTTTCTTCGTTTATCATGATGTTGCTTACTGATTATGAGGACTCCTTAAAAAAAAATATTTTATTGGGCTGGATTTAGTGAAAGTTTACAATCTAAATCAGTTTGCTATATGACCTTTCCCCACAACCACCATGAGGCCTCATACAACATCTGTCCTTATGCAACTAATTTCACTCAGCATGTCTTCCAGATGACTCTATGTTATATTTCTTAAGACCACCAGTGTCCTTTATCATTGCATAGTGTTCCATTATGTGAATATACCATAGTTTGTTTATCCATTCATTCATTTGTAGGCAGGCACCTGGGTTGATGCCATCTTTCTGTATTGTGGACAGTGCTGCAATAAACCTTGGTCTGCATGCATCTGCTTGTGTGACAACCCTTATTTCTCTAGGATATATTCCAAAAGGTAGGAAATATCATCATATGGTATTTCCATTTCTAGCTTTTTAACACAGTGACAAGTCAATTTCCAAAGTGTTTATATCACTTCACATTTCCACCAGCAGTGTAGAGGATTTCCAGTTTCTCCACAACGTATCCAAAATTTATTATTAGCAGTATAGTTTAATGCAAGCCTTGTTGCAGTGAGATGGTACCCCACTGTAGTTTTGATTTCGGTTTCTCTAATGGCTAATGTACATAAGCATTTCTGCTTGTAACTGTTAGCTGCCTGGATGTCTTCTTTGGTGAAGTGCCTGTTCACATCTTTTGCCCATTTTTAAATTGCGTTATTTGTCTGTTACTTGTCGACCTCTTGTAAAACCTCACAGATTATGGAGATTAGACACTGGTCAAATTCACGGCAGCCAAAAACTCTTTCCCAGTCTGTAGGTAGTCTTTTTACTCTTTTGTGAAGCCTTTGAATGAGCATATGTGTTTGATTTTTAGGAGCTCCCAGTTATCTATTTTCTATTCTGGTATTTGTGCACTGTTAGTAATATTTATGCTGTGTATTAGGGCTCACAGCCTTGTTCCTATTTTTTTCTGCCGTGCTCATATTGTTTTAGATTTTGTATTGAGGCCTCTGATCCATTTTGAGTTAAGTTTTGTTCATGATACGAGATATGGGTCTTGTTTCACTTTTTTTTTTTTTGCAGATGGATATCCAGTTACGCCAACACAATTTATTAAAGACACTGTCTTTTCTCTAGTTTACAGACTTTAGGCCTTTGCCAAATATCGACTCCTCACAGGTGGATGATGTTATGCCTGCATTCTAAATTCTGTTTCACTGATCTATGTTTCTCTTTTTGTACCAGTACTAGGCCATTCTGACCACAGCAGCAGTGTAAGAGGTTCTAACATCAGGTAGTGAGACCTCCCACTTGGTTTTCCTTTTCGGTAATGCTTTACTTGTCTGACTCGACGGCACTTGGCTTGGCTTACTTGTCTGGGGCTTCTTCCCTTTCCACATGAAGTTGTTGATTTGTTTCTCCATCTCATTAAACATTTGCAATTGGAATTTGTATTGGGATTGCACTGTATCTACAGATTACTGTTTTAATTAGCCAGTGCTGTTCTAACAGAAATACCATGAAGTGAAGGCTTTAACAAAGGAAAGTTTATTCTTACACAGTCCAGTAGGCTACAAGTTCACATTCAGGATGTCCACTCCAGGGAAAGGCTTTCCCCTTGTCAGCTCTGGAGGAAAGTCCTGTATTGCATCAGTCTTTGTTCAAGGAGCATCTTGGCTCAGGAATCTCAGGTCTGAAGGATGCACTCTTCTCCCACCACTGTTTTGTTGATGGTGTGAGGTTGCCAATTCTCCACTTGCTTCCCTTTCCTTTGTCTCTTGTAGGGTGAAAAAGGATTAAGGGTGGCACAAGCCACACTCCAGCGAATCTCCCTTTACAGTGGAGCATGGAGGTGATCTTATCAAGCGATTTACAGCTGCACCCTAATCCTTTAACATACAGCATATGAAAATCACAAAATGGAGGACAATCATAAAACATTGGGAATCACGGCCTAGGCACATGGCTACATATATTTTTGGGGGGACACAATTCAATCTATGACAATTGCTTTGTGTAGAACAGACATTTTCACAAGCATAAAAATGTCTGTCCACAAAGAAGACAGGTGTCTTCACTTAAGTACATCCCCTTTGATTTCTGCAGTAGTCTTGCAATTCTCCTTGCATAGGTGTTTTATGTCTCTGGTTAGATTTATTCCTAGGTGTTTTTTCTTCTTGGGGGCTATTGTAAATGGTATTGATTTGGTGATTTCCTCTTTGATGGTCTCTTTGTTGGCCTAAAAGAATCCAACTGATGTACAAATCTTTTATCCTGATACTTTGCTGAACTCTTCTACTAATTCTCATCAAGTTTTTGTGGATTCTTTAGAGTATTTGGCATATAAAATGATATCATCCACAAATAGAGATACTTCTTCTTTCCCAACCTGGATACGCTTACTTACCTACCTTGCCTCATTGCTCTGGCCAGAAACTCTAGGACAATATTGAATAAGATGGTGACAGAAGGCATCCTGTCTGGTGCCTCTTCTCAAGGAGACTGTTTCCAGACTCTTCATTTATGATGATTTTGGGCACTGGCCTTGCATAGATGCTTCTTATTATGCTGAGGAATTTATTATTTTTATTTTGCTGAGAGGTTTCAACACAAATGGGTGTTGGACTTGGTCAAATGCCTTTTTGCATCAATTGATAAAATCAAAAGGTTCTTGTGTTTTATGTATGTGGTTGATTACATTGCTTTTCTAATGTTGAAACCATCCCTGTAAGCCTAGTATGAATCCCACTTGGTCACGGTGAGTTACTTTTTTGATACGTTGTTGAAGTCTATTTGCTTGAGTTTTGTTGAGAATTTTTGATTATAAGTTTACGGGAGATACTGGTCTGTAATTTTCCTTTTTTTGTGCTGTCTTTACCCATTTGGGTGTTAGCATTATGCTGGCTTCATAGAATGAACTTTGGGGTATTTCATCATTTTCCAGGCTCTAGAATATGTTCTGTAATAATGGAACTAACTCTTCTCTCTAAAAGTGTGGTAGAATTTGCCAGTGAATCTGTCAGGGCCAGGACTGTTTTTTAGTTGGGAGTTTTTAAATTACCTTTTCAATCTGATGTTGTCTGATGGGTTTATTTAGTTGTTCTACTTTTGTTTGTACTAGTTTTGGTAAGTGACGTGTTTCCAGAAATTTGTCCATTTGCTCTAGGTTTTCAAATTTATTAGGATAAAACTTTTCATAGCATTCTGTCATGGTTCTCTAAATTTTAGCTGGGTATGTTGTGATATCACCCATCTCACTTCTTACGTGAGTCATGTGCTTCCCCTTGTTTTTGTTTTGTCAGCACGTCCAGCGGTTTATCAATTTCGTTGATCTTTTAAAAAAACAATTTTTGTTCTGGTTAACTCTTTCAATCACTTTTCTATTCTCTAATTCATTAAGTTCTGCTCTAATTTTTATTATCTGCTTTCTTCTGATAACCAAGGGGTTCTTTTGCTGCTCTCTTTTCACTTCTTTTAGTTGTAGACTTAATTCTTTGATTTGGGCCCTTTCTCCTTTTTGATATACACATGTTTTTGAGATAAACTGTCCTCTGAGCATTGCTTTTGCTGTGTCCTGTAGATTCTGGTAGGAACTGTTTTCATTCTGATTTGAGTCTAGGAATTTCTTTATAACCCAGTTGTTTTTTGAACAATATGTTATTCCATTTCCATGTGTGTGATTTCTTTTTCCCTGTTATTGATTTCTACCTTTATGGCTTTATGGTCTGAAAATGTATTTATTGTAATGATTAAATACTTTGAGTTTTGTTAAAGATTGCTTTGTGGCCTGATATGTGGCCAATTACGGAGAATGTTTCACGTGCACTAAAAAAGAAAGTACATTTGGCTATAGTTGGGTGGAGTGTTCTGTACATGTCTATGATATCAAGGTAGTTGACTGTGGCATTTCGATCTTCTGCGTCTTTACTGAACTTTTTTCTGGATGTTCCGCTTTTTACTGGAGAGTTGTATCAAAGTGTCCTACTATTATTGCAGAACTTTCTATTTCTGTTTTTAATGCAGTTAGTGTTTATCTTATTTGGAGCCCTGTCATTGGGTGTGTAGACGGCACTTGGCTTGGCTCGTCCTCCCGTAATACTGACCTTTAATCAGTAGATAATATCCAATGTGGTAGACTTTAAAGTCTATTTTATCAGAGGTTAATATTGCCACTCATGCGCTCTTTTGAATGTTGTTAGCTTGATATACTTTTTTCCATCCTTTAAGTTGTAATTTATTTATGTCTTTTAGTCTAAGGTGTGTCTTCTGTAGGCAGCATATAGTTTTTTTTTAATCTAGTCTGAAACTCTCCATCTCTTTATTGGTGCATGACAGGTATGAACTTAGTGATGTCATTTTCATATCTTTTTTTTTGTATGTGTTGTAGACAATTTCTTTGTTCCATTTAACTTTCTGTGCTGAGCCTTTTTTCTTTATGTGTTTTCTTTTACTCTTTTTCAATGTTGGTGGCTTTGTATTTGTTGAGATTTCAGTGTATTCCACTAGGAAGTATAGGATCGATAGTTTCCTTTTTGGTTACTTTAACATTTACCTCTGTTTTTCTAAATGTAAACCAGTCTTTAACTTCTTTATATTGTCTTACCTTCTCCATATGAAAGAATTATGATTACATTGTCTTCTGGGTCCTTCTTTTTCATTACAATGTTTACATAATAACATCTCTTGTTTCCTTGTTGTCAGTGTTTTGCCTGTGACTTATTTCTGTGATTCCATTATTTGGGCTGATAGCCAGTTGCTCTGTTCTGTGTTCTGGTTTTGGGTTGTTACTTGCTGTTACTGGTTTTCTAACCAAAGGTTTCCCTTTAGTATTTCTTGTAATTTTTTTTTTTTTTTGCAATTTACCTAAATTTCTTCACCTAGAAATGTCCTAATTTTGCCACCATATTTGAGAGACAGTTTTTCTGTATATGTAATCCTTGTCTGGCAATCATTTCCCCTCAAGTCTGCATATGTTGTTCCATTGCCCTCTTGACTGCATGGTTTCTAGTAAGTAGTATGAGCTCAGTCTTATTGATTCTCCTTTTATGGTATTTTTTGTTTAACCTTTGCCACTTTTAAAACTATCTCATCTTTCGTTTTGGCAAGTTTGATTACAATATGCTCTGGTGTCTTTCTTTCAGGATCTATGTTATATGGAGCTTGGTGAGCCTTTTGGATAGGTATCATTTCATCTTTCATGATGTCAGGAAAGTTTTCTGCCAGCAAATCTTTATACTTCTCTCGGTATTTTCCTGTTATCCAGTTCTGTTCGGGAACTTCAATCACTCACAGATTATTTCTCTTTATAGTGTCCCACATAATTCTTAGTCTTTCTTGATTTTTTTAAGAGTTCTTTTATCTGATTTTTCCTCAAATATGTTGACATCATGTGCTTTATCTTTAATCTCAGTAATTAGTGCTTACATTGCCTTGATTCTGCTGCTTTGACTTTCTGTTGAGTTGTCTGATTCTGTGATTTTATCCTTAATTTTCTGAATTTCTAATTCTTGCTGCTCAGTGCTTTCTTGAAGCTTGTTCAATTTGTCATTACGCTCTTCTGTATTTTGCCTCATCTCCTTCTCCATCTCTTGAAGAGTCCTAAATATTTATCTTTTGTATTCTACCTCTGATAATTCTAGGAAGTTCTCTTTCTCTGGAAAATATGATTCTTTGTTTTGGGCACTTTCTGGAGAGATCATGGTCTCCCCCTTGATGTGGACTACTATTTCTGAGCCCCTAGTAAATTGTATTGACTAGCTTTATGTTTGCCTACTGTGTTACAGCTTTTTGTTTTGAAATGTACAGTTTACTTTTCTTATGTGGATTTAGCTCAGGTGTCCAGGTGGTCAGTCACTAAGTGTGTGGTGCCAGCTCTTGTCTGCTGTCCCAGATGGGCAGGGGTGATTGGTATAGGCACAGGTGTCTGGCTGGAGCTGTGGAGGAAGTCATGGGGCTGTTATCCATTAGTGTCTGTGAGAATGGTGTACACCCTTACGTATGAATCTATGTGAAGAACACTTTCTGCCCCAATTTTTCATCTTAAGGGAGTCAGCAGGAAAATTTCTCCCTCTCTTCCCTGAGTTTGTTAAATTGTTCCTCCTCTAAGTCTCAAAGAATGGCTGAGGATGGGCTTAAGGAGTCCTACTTCTGGTTTGGTTAATGGCATTAGACTCTAGAGTCAGGTGCAGTGCAGAGAAGTGATAGAACGGCTCAGTGTGGGCTTAAGGAGTCCTGCTTCTGGCTCTGTTAATGACTCCAGCACTGGGATCAGTGTAGAGAAGGGAGTGCTGGGAGAAGGGAGACAGCACACATCATAAAAAGATTCATATCTGTGCACAGCAAGTTCCATGTAAAGACAGCTTTTGATGATCTGGTGCTGTCTCTCACTGGTTCTGGAAACAATTACTCCTGCTGATGAGTATGCCCACCAACCTCCACCCTTGGTCCATCAAGCAGTGGGCTGCAGCAGTCTCCCAACAGGTCAGGTCTGTGGAATCCTATGTAATTCTGGCACTCCTCTCCTTTCCTCCTTGCCCAGTCCAATTTCTCAACTTTCCTTTTCATGGTCAGGGCTCTTAGGATGTTGTATATACTGCATTCATTTCTTCTTTGGGGTCTTTGTTGTTTGAGGGGGTCATGGGAATTGTCTGTCGACTCTGTCATCTTTGCCCTGCTTCTTGGTTTTTGTTTTCTTGATGTTGAGGTATAACTCACACTGAAGGTCATGGTTTTTGATCTCCATCAGTAAGTATTTTATATCCTCTTCACTTTGAGCAAGCAAGGCTTTGCCATATGCATAATGGAGGTTGTTGATGAGAATTCCTCCAACCTGGATGTCTTGTTCTTGATATAGTCCAGCTTCTTGGACTATTTGCTCAGCATACAGATTGACAAGGTATGGTTAAAGGATACAACACTGACACACACCTTTCCTGACTCGAAACCATACAGTATCCCCTTGTTTGGTTCTAACGACGCCTCTTGATTCATGTCCACAAAGATTACAGCCTTGGGAATCTAACGAAGCAGTTGTATTCTATCCTACATGGCCGAATGAGAATAGACTTGACTGCAACAGGGTTTGGGAATCAATCGTTTAGAAGTTTTAGAATCGTGAGAGATCTCAAGGGGGCTTTCAGACAGGGCCACTAAACTTTTGGGATGAATGGATGTAAAGAAGTTAAAAAACATACTTCTCCTAAAAATGCTTCTCAAACTCTTAAAACAAAAACAAAAACCAATCCCCTAGTGTTTCCCACCTAAGTAACTGTGGTATTGCTAAAGCTTTTTGGGATGGTTATTTCAAAATATTCTCTTGAGAGCCAGTTCTAGGACTTAAATATCTGTTCCAACCTGAAATTCTTCCATATAGCTAACTGAAATTTATAAATTTAAGATAATTTTGCCTATTTCTGTCTCCTGGCAAGATGGAAAAAACCAATTCAATCAGTATCCAGAAGATAAACTGCCTACAAACTGTCTCCCCAACTGCCACCTGTGGAAGATAACAATTAATATGCACTTCAATCTTGTCTCATCCTCCAACCATTTTAGGGAATGATTTCATCTGTAGCTTTAAATGCTCTCAGACACAAAAGCATTGCTTTAAAGGTAACTGCTTTCAACAAATGCTAACAAGAATAAGTTACTGGAGAAGCTACATGTGAGCAAGATTCAAAATCTGACGCTTAGGATTTGCCATTTCTAGGATATTTAGTTAGTACTGCAATTGCATTTGTTCATTCTGGCTACAAACCTCTGTTTAGTAGAGGCTGGCATAGTATTTGTATTGCTTCTGTGGCTACAGGCCAATCAGCAGTTTTTCACCCATTTCACTAGGTAAGAAGTAAAGAAAGGGCCAAACCAACTAAGTTGTTTTTATATCACTATATATTTTGTTCCAGTTAAATACATTAATAGTGAACTTACTGAATTAGGCCACTAATAACTCCCAGTCCACAGATATTAGCTTCTCCTTCCTCACTTCTTATATCACAAAGCTGTTGAAGCTGTTTCTACAGAGATGTAAGTTAACACAAGTTAACATGACTGTACTGTGCCCCAAGTGGAGTCACTTATGCTAAGCTCTGTGTTAACAAGTCGAAACCTAAGTTTCTGTGTCTTTTGAACACGTCGGACTTTCCCAGGCACTGAAACCCAAGTCAAAGAACTGACTCTCCAGGTAACAGAAAACTAAGCTAAGCAGTTAGAACCTGCCCATTCCCTTTAACCTTGTCCAAACTTCCCCCTTATTCTAAATGAGGAAAGAAAATGCCTGCCAGTCAATCTGAAATTTGCCCATTATAGCTGAGCATCCTTGTTCCTCTACGTCTATGACTATAAAACCCTTTTGCTCTGTCCTGCCAACTCTTGTCTAATTATTAGGCCAGATGTTCCTTGATTTCATGAACAGAAAAATAAAGCTTATGAGATCTTACACAAATTCATTACTGTGGACATTTTAATTCTTAAAGTAACACGGTGTTCTAATATGTCAACTACTATGTACATAACATTTAGTTACATTTAACACTTTTAATCTTGCCTTTTGATCCCCTAAATATGAGGTCTGACAAATCTGGGAACTTAACTGTTCTAAGTGCTACATACCTTGTTCCTTAATATCGCTGTGGTCACTTCTGAAGCACTCCCCTTGGGAAGCCATGCACTGATGGCAGTGCCTAGTCCACCCTTCACAGCAATTTTGGAATTCTTTCTGGAATGACCATTGTGCTTCTTGGCAAATTCACGAATTTAACTGTATAGTTGTCTGTAAGGGAGTTTTTAGCCAGTAACCAAACAACTGTATTGGAACATCCACCTATTCATGGGATCTAGCCTTCAATGACTTTTTTTTTTTTTTAACCTGAGATAAAGGAAGTGTTAAAAGCAAGACATTTTGATGACATTCAGGACATCAAGGGTAACATGATGACCGTTCTGATGGCTAATTTCAGAAAAAGAGTTCCAAAATTGCTTTGAAGGGTGGATTAGGCACTGCCATCAGTGCATAGCTTCCCAAGGGGAGTACTTTGAAGGTGACTGCATTGATATTCAACAACGAGGTATGTAACACTTTTTTGTAGGATGAGTTCACAAACTTAATTGTCAGACCTCGTAGTCTTTCCTATTATGTAAAAAAAACAAAAAACAAAGTAAGAATATGACTACTCATTTGATCTATTTATGGAACAGCCACATGAAAAGGAAGTTATTGTGTAGTTGAGAATCTAAACTAGAGCTAATGCCATTAAATCATGTACTAGTAAGTACTGGTGCTTAGTGACACAGTTCAATTATGTGACTGTTCTTTATAAAAGGGTTCAACAATCATAAATGCTTTCTGAGGAGTAAAAGAAAAATACTTTAATCACAATATTACTAAAAGTAGATATTTCCCTCTGTCTCATTTTCCATCTTTATGCATCACCAAAGTCTAACCCAAGAAAAAAGGACATAGAACAATGAGCCTACAGATGAATATGCCTGTCTTGCTGCACACATGACTCATAAGGAAAAGAAAACATGAACACACTAATAAAAATATCAAGATGGGGCTCTTGAAGAGATAGGCTGCTAAGTGAATACTCGGAATTCATGATATGTTTATGATATATCAAAATGCCTATGGTTTATGAAAGCCTAAAGAGAGGTTATGAAGATACTAAGATGACTAATGAAGAATATCCTTTGTTTTCTAGTGGGAACTTCTGTTTGCTTCTAACTATTTAATTTCCCCTCCATCTCTTTTTCAATTAACCTCCCTGTTTGTATTCAATGAGATGGCTTATAATAAGGAGAAAGAAAAAAATCTTGCTGATTTATGTGCATTGTTTCCTGAAGTGCCAACTTCTTTCAGCCAGATGTTGGAACTGAAAGGAAGTACACAGCAACAGCAACTCTCTTGAGTGAGAAAACACACAGTAGTTTCCTGGGTTTTTTAATCAGTGGCTCACAAGGGCCCATTTTACAACGGCCCCTTAGGCTTCATTGTAGGCATAATATACACGCAGTAGGTACACAGGGAATCGCAATTGGATCTCTGTATGCCAAAATTTGGAGTATCCCGTCCTAACAGTGTAAAAGAACAAAATAATGATTTAAAGGTTCTCTACACCTTTTAAAAGGTTTATTCCTAAGATTTATTTTTAAATGAAGCTGGTCCTTTATTTCCACAGTGTTACTCACATGGAATATAAAAGAAACACCCCAAAATAAAATGACAGAAAGTGGGGTTGCCAACAAAAAATCTGTTTGTGCCCTGATGACTGCTCAGCCATGAGAAACCACAAAGGTTAGGAGGACCACAACAGAATGATTTGTTGGTCAGCAACCAACTGGAATTTGTCTACAGACAGCTTATAGTGCATTCCATGCTTTTTCAAAGTATGTACACATTTGCTGTACTTCTTAGTATTTGTATATTGAAATATGTAACACGTTACTGTAAACTAATAGTAACTCATCTCTTCTGAGGAGGGATGGGGTGATAATATGAAAGACTAAGATGAGAGGCATATTCTTCCTGCCCTTCCTTGGTACGTGGCCATTCTGGGATTTAAGGCATGAAGCTGTTGGTTATAGGGTTATTAAATTGTCCTTTGTATGTTCACAGAAAGAAACACAAACTGTGGTTGTCAGCTTTTTAAAACAGTTATGAACAACACTCTGCCATCATCCAGTGATGCCTGTCTTGGAGGCAGAGAAAGCCATTCCAGAATCTCGAGATGAGGTGGAATTACAGCTGTACACGGAGTTACAAAAAGCCTACCCAGACAATTTGACTTCACTTTTCTCACACTTGTTGGTGATTTCAGAATACTGCTTGAGAATGCTGAGCAGTTCTGCAACACCAGGTCTACACACGACTCGCCCCATTTCAGTGGCTCACAGCACCTGCAAGCTGCAGCTCGACTTCAGTGGTAACTACACGTTCCCCAGGAGTGGGCAGAAAGTGCACATTCAACAAACGAGACTCTGAGGTTGTTGTACAGTGAGAGTTGAAACAACAGGTCTGTTTGCAGGGCTGGCCTTTGGCTGGCATCTGGGAACTTGGCTATTCCCTACACTGACAAGGTCACTTTAACTACCAAAAGTACTGTACACCTGGTCTTCTCTGGATCTTGAATTGTCTGTACACTTCCACTCTGTTGTGACTGTAGTATCTCAGGTGGAGACAACCTACTTGTACAACCCCCAATAAAAACATTAGGCTAGGTTTCAACAGGGCTTCCCTGAACAGAAATGTTGTGCGGATGTGGATGCATTTCACTGCTGCAGAAAGCAGCATGCTGCACGTGACCTCTCTCAGCGGGAGAGAAAGAACACAGAAGTTCTGTGAT
Organism: Heterohyrax brucei; assembly: GCA_028571685.1. Lineage (NCBI taxonomy): Eukaryota > Metazoa > Chordata > Mammalia > Hyracoidea > Procaviidae > Heterohyrax > Heterohyrax brucei. Next base: position 735,803 of record CM053156.1, read on the forward strand.
GGATTTTTTCCGGACTCCACATGATGTGTCTGCTTTCCTTTCTGATGGCTGTGATAAACTACAGCCATGAGTGCAATGCCTCAGAATCCTGTCAGGTCTTTCGGTGAATCAAAAAATCTGAGAGTGATCATAGGACTTGAAACAGAAGTCAAGAATGTCAATAAGCTTAGAAAGAACCTTGCTTGAAGTCTGTAAACAGAATCATGACAGTAATAAGATGCATGTGACTTTCAGTTTTCCATGGCAATATTTCTAGCTAACCAATTCCTGTAAGCAATAAAGTGAAGCAGATGATACTCACAGATGTACTACAAGAAGAAATCTAATAAGATACTGACACTTCTTTTACTCTCCCAAATAGCTTTGTCAAATTTTACCCTAAGGATATAAACAATGTGGAAAGACAGTGTACAGTTTCCTCACAGTATCCGCAGGGGACTGGTTCCAAGACTCCCCGAGGATACCAAAACTCAGGATGCTCAATTCCCTTAGGTAAAACGGTGTAGTTATTTGCATAGAATCTACAGATATCTTCCTGTACACTTTAAATCATCTCCAGACTACTTATAATCCCTGGTATAATGTAAGCACTGTGAAAATCGTTGTTACGCAGTACTGTAATATTTAGAGACTAGCGATATGACATGAGGTGAACAATGCTCAGACAACAGCTGGAGACAGACGGATGACGTGTGTGAAGGCCAGAGGCTGCAGCAGGGGCTGCCAACGCAGCACCCCTTCACACGGGCTCGGGGCAGCGCTCAGCTAGCTGAAGCTTTGCTTTTCGAAAGCTTCTCTTTTTTCCTACATGTTTTTGATCTGTGGTTGCTTGAATCCATGGATATGAAACCCGTGTGGATGGAAGACCAACTGTACATTGAACTCTGAAATTTTTGTAGTCTTATGCCTTTTACAATCAATACTGTATATTCTTACTTAAGTGAGGTAGAAATTTATTATTTTGCTTTATTTTTGTAATCTAATTAACACCTCAATTTTAATTCAGTTTTAACTTCAGTGACACACACGGTAAAAAGAAAAGACACCGACTACCTTGAAAATATAGTACAGTATGTGCTCTGGATACTACTTTTTGTATCCTTGTTAAATATAATTTATGCACTAACATTTCATCTTACACATTTACATGACTGTTTTATTTAACCTTACAGAAATCCATACATGTCATATTTCAGGAAGCGCTCCCCCCAAATTTAGGAACAGTCAGACTTGTATATTTTATAATTACAGCGTTTCCCAAGTTACTACAAAATAAAGTCTTAAATGTCAAATCTCTCTTTTAGAGAGTAAAATATATCAGTAAATGCTAAGATGTACGATTTCAGAATCTACAGAGGCCAAGAAGGTCACATATTTGAAACCTTTTTTTTTCCTTTCTAAGGCAAAAAAATTAAGCTGTAACTACTAAGAAATGCAATGGTAACACAGAACACCAAGAGGTAATATAGAAATAAAAGTAATAAAAAAATGAAAGTTTACTTATAAATAAGAAATGGAATTTTCTTTGTTGATGTGAGTCAGTTTTTGCAGCCACCACAAAATGAATAAAAAATTTTTACGCTTCACACTTCTGATGCTTGTTCTAAAAAGAACTCAATAGTCATTATAAAACGGTAACCTTATTTAAAAATCAATTTCTTTAAAAAAACAATTTGAAGAAATAAGACTTTCCCATGCTGAAATAAACGCAACAGCCTGAGCTCTTTAGTTTTGTGTGGAGAATACAGAAGTGCAGACATCCTACCAATGGTACAGTGCTCTCCGTTCCAGCCCTGGCTGCATTCGCACTTGCCGTCTTTGCAGGTGCCGTGTTCAGCACAGCGGGGGTGGCAGGCTCTCTGACTGCATGCTGGGCCCGTCCAGCCTTCTTCACAGCGACAAGTGCCCCCCATGCAAACACCATGGGAACCGCAGTCCACCGAACATATTTCTGTATTGAAATACGGGCAGGGAAGGGCAAGGGAAGGGAAGGGAAGGGCAGGGAAGAGTGACAAAGGGGAGTTAATACGCAACGCAGCATCTTAGACTCAAATTTCTGAAAACAAAATCATTGAAAATAAAGTATCTATGTAGACTGACTCGACGGCACTTGGCTTGGCTATGTAGACTATGTAAATTTCAACATTGACTATGAAGAATTATAATTACATTCATGACTTAATTTCATATGCTTACCTAATCACATAAACCCTGGTAAGGCAGTGGTTAAGTGCTATGGCTGCTAACCTAATTATGCAAGTAATACACAAGATAATTTTGTTATAATTTCATATTTTAATAAATATGCACATATATACACATGAGTATGTCTATCATCTGTCTATTTATCATCTGTCTATCTGTCTGTCTTTCTGTTTCTGAAGAGTATCTTTGGCAACCAAGAACAGGTATCAATGTCTAACCCTTCAGGTATGTAATAGGATTTGGGTTTCAGACACATAGCAATAACTGAAAAGGGGCTATTTCTAATCCTGCTTTTAAAATTTTTTAAATATCCAGAAACTTTCATTAAAAAGAATCTACTATGGTAAGCACATTAGCATGCTTCTGACACACAGAAATGCTCGTTAAATAAAACAAATTTTTTAGTAAATTTGTACTGTTGACAGGTACAAGTTGCTTAACTCACACAGTAGAAAATCAGTTAAAAAAATAAATACACAACTAATGACTATCAAAAATCAAAATTTTTTTTCAACAACTAACATTACTCAAAGAAGCACAAGTAACAAAATTACTTTAAAAATATGGTAATGTCAGATTAGATTAAAAAAATCTCATTTGTCTGACATAATACTTCTCTTAAAGTTTCCTGAAATGTCTTATTTGTCATTGTTGGGTGCTGTCATGTTGGTTCCTACTCACAGGACTCTATGTACAACAGAACTAGATCCAATTTAAGAGTGAGAGAGACAGAAAGACTGCGAGGGGTGGAAAGAGATGGACTGAGGAAGCCGGAAAGGGAGAGGGTGAGGAAGAGGGATGGATGGAAGGGAATCTTGAAGCGTATTTTACTTCTTATTCTTTACATAGTTTCTCTAAGACTGGAAAAATGTTTAATTTTGGTTTTCTTGTAAAAATAAAATAGCTCAATAACAAACACCTTAAATCATTTCTAATAAATAGAAAATGGACTACAGATGTTTTATAATTTAAAAAAATTGCTTTTATTGTGATTAAGTGAAAGTTTACAATCTAAGCCAATTTTCCACATAAAACCCTGAGCACCCACATCTCTGCAACTCTATCTGTTCTCCTCAGCCTATGACAGCACTCTCCTTCTATGAATTTAAGAAAACAAGAACTACTTATAGTTACATACTTGTTTTACCCGTTCATTGCCCAGAAGCAATTCTCAGATACTGCTTCTCACAGCACTGCAGAACTTCAACACTATTGCAAGGCACTGTGAGAGCTCTAACATTCTTTATAAACAGCAGTCAGAACTAAATCTATGAATGGGAAGGCAGAGTATGTATTTTTTTCATGCCACATTTTATATCTCTTTTGAATTAAATTTTAGATTAAGGGATCCAAGATGGTTTGATTAACTTCAGAGCAACATACCATTACTTCAGCTCAAGAAAGGAAAGGTTTCTTGTTAAGGTACCTTTATATTTAATCGAATCAATTTTTCATTACGGTGACGGTGTTTATCAGCATTTAGCACACTAGCTTTAAGCAAGGTACGTCAGTCTTTGTAATGAACTTATTAATTAGAGTTAATTTAACTCAAGTGGTATTAAAAGGACAATGGCTGGACACACTGCTAAAGAAAATAAAGAAAACTGTTCTTTCAAATCTATAAACCTTTTGATGGAAATAATTTCTTTTTGACTAGTAGGTGCACCAAATGTTCTTGAGGTATAAAACCTTACTGAATTTAGATATCTGAATGTCATTTCCACAGTAACAACAGAGGCAGGTGGCAAACTATTTTCCTTTAGGATTCAGTTAGAAATTCAGAATTACAATGCTAGTAAACTTTAAGCCACAAATGTAAATTAAAACAATGTTTTTGTAAGCTAAAAATGAAGAAGTGTGGAACAACAGACATATTTGAGGCACACAAGCCCAGAAAAGTCCACAGGATGAGCCTAAGTGTGTTAGAGAACTTCATTATCAATTCTAAATAAATGATCTTTCTTTTTGCAACTAACAGCAAAATTTATTAAATATTTTTCTGCACTTAACTACCTTCTTCAACAGGATAGTACTGTGTGCATGATTCAACATATACACTCAGTTTAAGATATGTCAAGTTTCTGTTTTCCATTGGTGATATACAGATGCATAGGACAGGGTTTCGACTCACTGTAATTACACAGTCATTTTGCATACGGGTAAAATTAGATTTTTAACTCACATGAAAGAAAATCAGGGTTAATATGTAAAATAAGGATATGTGATTGAGGTGGCAAATTTAATTTTTTAATTAAAATTTATAAACGTACTTGGCTTGGCTGACATTCATAGCAATATTATTTTATGAGGAGGGCTAAATCAGTTTTTGAATATATAGCATCAATTACAAGATTACTGTTGTCAGGTGCTGAAGAGGTGGTTCCAACTCACAGTGACCCTGTCTACACAACGAAACAGTGACGGGTCCTGCTCCATGCCCACGATCATTTTGTTTCAGCCTACTGTTCCAGTCACTGTGTCAATTCACCTCGTTGAGGGTCTTCCTTTTTTTTGCTGACCCTCTACTTGACCACACGATGTCCTTCTCCAAGGATTCATGCTTCCTGACAACCCTGTCCAAGGTATGTAAGATGAAGCCTTGCCATCCTTGCTTCTCAGGAGCACTCTGGTTGCACTTCTTCCAAGACAGATCTGTTTGTTCTTTTGGTAGTCTATGGTATATTCAATATTTTCTCCGACACCACAGTTCAAGGGCGTCAATTCTGTCATCCTTATTCATTGTCCAGCTTTTGAATGCTCTATGATGCAACTGAAAACAGTTGCATCAGCTCAGGCACACCTGACAGTCTTCAAGGTGACATCTTTGCTTTTCAGCACTTTCAGGAGGTCTTTGACAGCAATGCAATGAATTTTTCATTTCTTGACTGCTGCTTCCAGGACAGTTGACTGTTGATCCAACTAAAATGAATTCCTTGATGACCTCAATATTTTCTCCACTTATGGTGATGGTGCTTATTCATGTAGGTGCGAGAATTTTGTTTTTCTTGATGTTGAGAGGTAATCCATACTGAAAGCTGTGGTCTTTGATCTTCATCAGAAAGTGCTTCCTCTTTCCTTTCAGTAAACAAGTTGTGCCATCTCTGTAATGCAGGTTGTTAGTAAGTCTTACTCCAAACCTAATGCCCTATTCTTCTTCATACAGTGTAGCTTCTCCGATTATCTGTTAGGCATACAGATTGAATAGGTACAGCGAAAAGATACAACCCTGATACACACCTTTCCTGACTTTAAACCATGCAGTAGGCCCTCATTCTGTTTGAACAACTGCCTCTTGACCCACAAATAGACTCCTCATAAACACAATTAAGTGTACTGGAATTTCCTTTCTTCGCATTGTTATTCAGATTTTATTATGATCCAAACAGTTGAATGCCTTTGCCCAGTCAATAAGGCACAAGTAATTATCTTTCTGGTATTCTCTGCTTTCAGCCAAGATCCAACTAACATCAATGATATACCTAGTTCTACGTCCTCTTCTGAATTTAGCTTGAATTTCTGGCAGTTTCCTGTCAATACACTGCTGCAGCCACTTTTAAAATTACCTTCAGCAAAATTTTATTTCCATGTGATATTAATGATATTGTTCAGTAATTTCTGCATTCCGTTGGATCACCTTTCTCAGGAATGGGCACAAACACGGATCTCTTCCAGTTGGTTGGCCATGCAGCTGTCTTTCAAATTTCTTGGCATAGATAAGTGAGCACCTCCAGCACTGTGTTTGTTGAACATCTCAGCTGATATTCTGATTGTTCTAGAGCTCTGCTTTTTGCCAATGCTTTCAGTGCAGCTTGGAATTCTTCCTTCAGTGTCACTGGTTCCTGATAATATGCTACCTCTTGAAATGGTGAACTACCTACCCATTCTTTTTGGTATAAGGACTGTGTATTCCTTCCATCATCTTTAGATGCTTCCTGCGTTGTTTACTAATTTCTCTGCAGAATCCTTCACGATTGCAATGAGAAGCTTGAATTTCTTCAGCTCTTTCAGTCTCAGAAATGCTGATGTGTTTCTCTTTATTTTCTGGCACCAGTCCTTTGGACATAATTACATGAGGTCCAGCAATTAAGGCCGTGAACTTCATTGTTTTAAGTGCTACATACCTCACTGGTTAATATCCCTACTGTCACCTTCCAAGTACTCCCCTTAGGAAGCTATGCACCAATGCCAGTAACTAGTTCACCCTTCAAAGCAATTTTGGAACGCTTTCTGGAATGGCCATTGCGTACAGTGGCACACTGGCAAGTTCGTGAACTTAATTGTACAGTTGTCTGTTGAGGGAGTTTTTAGCCAGTAAACAACTACATTGGAACACCCTCCCTACTAACCTGATCTGGCCCCAATGACTTTTTTCTTTATCTGAAGATAAATGAAATATTTAAAGGATGACATTTTGGTAACATTCAGGACATCAACAGTAATACAATGACAGCTCTGATGGCCATTCCAGAAAAAAGCTCCAAAATTGCTTTGAAGGGCAGACTAGGTGCTTGCATCGGTACATAGCTTCTTCACAAGGGGAGTACTTCAAAAGTGACTGTAGTGATATTCAGCAATGAGGTATGTAGCACTTTCTCTTGGATGAGTTTGTGAACTTAATTGTTGGATCTCATACTACTTTCCTGTGTCTTCTTGAGTCACCCTTTGAAATCTTCTGTTTAGTTCTTTTATTTCATCATTTCTTTCTTTTGCTGTACTTACTTAAAATTCAAGAGCAAACTTCAGAGTCTCTTCTGATATTCAATTTGGTCTTTTCTGTTTTTTTAATGTCCTGTTGTTTTCTTCATAGATGATGTCTTTGATGTCATTCCACAATTGATCTGTCTTCAGTTACTAGTGTGAAATGCATCAAATCACACTTGAGATGGTCTCCAAACTCAGGTGGGATATATTCAGGGTCATACTTTGGCTCTGATGGAGTTTTTCTAATTCAGTTTCAATTTGAACTTGCATATGATCAATTGATGGTTTCTGCTGCAGTGAGCACCTGGTCTTGTTCTGACTGCTGAGCTTTGCCATTGTCTTCTTCCACAGATACAGGTGCATGTGTATAGCTGTTATTTACATGGGGTTGAGAAAAGGTATTTGCAAGGAAGAAACACTGGTCTTGCAAAATTTTATCACAGAATCTTCGCATTGCTTCTATCACTAAAGCCCTATTTTCCAATTACTGATGCCTTCTCCTTTGTTTCCGACTTGTGCATTCCAATCATCTCTAATTAACAATGCATCCTGATTGCATGTTCAGTCAATTTCAGACTGCAAAAGCTAGTAAAAACCTTTAATTTCTTCATCTTTGGCCTTACTGTTGGGTGAGTAAATCTGAGTAACAGTCATATTAACTAGGTGTCCATGTAAACGTATGGATATTATCCTATCACTGATACCACTGTACTTCAGGACAGATCTTGGAATGTTCTTTTTGACGATGAATGTGATGCTTTTCTTCTTCAAGTGGTCAATATCCATTCATTTCGGCTCATGAATGTCTAGAATAGAGGTGTTTATGTGTTCCATTTCATTTTTGACAAATTCCAATTTTCCTAGATTTATACTTCGCATGTTGCACAGTCCTACCACTATCACTTTGAGTTGTGCTACATTAGAAAACGAAGGCCCTGAAAGCTGGACTCCATCCGCTTCGTAAGGTTGACTTGGCTTTGAGGAGGCTATGCTGGCCAACTCTGTTTCGGAGTGCCTTCCAACCTTGGGGGTGCTCACCTTCTGGCGCTGTATCAGTCTTCTGCTGTTACTCATAATGTTTTAGCTGGCTAATTCTTTTCAGAAGTACACCGCTCAGTCATTCTTCCAAGTTTGTCTTAGTCCAGAAGTTCAACTGAAACTTCTCTACCACAGGTAACGCTGCTGGTATGCGAATGCTGGTGGAAAAGCTTCCAGCATCACAGCAACATGGAAGCCCCCAAAGGGTAGTGACGGACAGACACGTCAGGGAAATTACAAGCTACCACATAACATAATTCAAGTACACATTGTTGATAACTGTACGTGAAACATAAAAGGGGTATTTTGCTTGTACCTTTCCTACTTGGATTAACTATTGGAAGTGAATCTGAATGAAGTTTATTAAGCAAGTATTACTTAGTCACAGTAATAGTAAGTTCATTTTACTGATGGAGATAGGAGACACTTGGATAAAATGTAGCTTTACTACACAAGTAATTATATCTAAAAATGTAATAAAAAAACCCCAGTGCCGTCAAGGTGGATCCAACTCATGGCGACCCTAGAGGCCAGAGTAGAACTGCCCTCCAGAGTATTCAAGGAGCGCCTGGTGTAATACGCAGTCTTTTTTGCAGGACTTAATTGTTTAGTATCAAAGTCAGAAATGTAAATAAAAACTCAACATAAATGAGTAAATGTCTATTTTAATCCTTAAAATTACGCAGTACATTTTTAAGATAGAAAGGCAAAACAAGTTAATGTGTTGTTTAAAATAATGCAATGTACTCATTAACAAGTGTTGGTTGGTGATGATTTCCTAAAACTCCTTAGAAATTCAAGGTTCTTTATAATTCAGCCTAAATTTATGCTTTTATTCTTAGTTACCCTACACAAGTTACTTTCCTAACTAAAGTTTCTGGTTCCCCAAGCGATCTGAGTCAGCCATTATTTCAGTGCTGTAGACCTTGTCAAACTCCATATGGGTTAAAAGATGAGGAAAATAAGAAAGAGAAAAGGAAAAATGGAAGAAAGACTGAAAGGAAGAATGAAGGCAGGGAAGAAAAAGAGAGACTGTGGGCAGGTGGTGCCTCTTTAGGATATTAACTTTTGGGTTCAACACAAGCTTTTCATTATATTATAAATTAGCCTATTTAGTTTGGACTTTTAAGATTCTATTTGGTAGTAGGTTAGGAGTGGCACATCAATATGTTGTAGATACTGATTGACGGGGTAGCAGAAATGTCACCCAGATTTCTCAAAATGTCAAAGAGTGCTTTGTAAAATATACTACTTTTTTCACTGAAAATCAGCACGTGAACTGGCTATCCAGCAACATTTAATTTTGTTTTATGCCATTAGGACACACCAAAAGGAGAAATAATTTGCATTTCATAAGTGTTATATTTGAAGAATGTTACGGTTAGAAGACCAGACGAATTGTGGAATGACATCAAAGGCATCATCCATGAAGAGAGCAAGAGGTCATTAAAAAGACAGGAATGAGAGAAAAGATAAAATTGGATGTGAGAAGCGACTCTGAAATTTGCTTTTGAACACTGAGCAGCTAAGGCAAAAGGAAGGACTGGTGAAGTAAAAGACCTAAATGGAAGACTTCAAAGAGCAGCTTGAGAAGACAAACGAAACTATTATAATGACATGTGCAAAGAGCTTGAAATGGAAAAACAGAAGGGAAGAACACATTCTGCATTTCTCAAGCTGAAAGAACTGATGAAAAAATTCAACGCTTGAGTTGCAATAGTGAAGAATTTTATAGAGGAAATATTAAACGACTCAGGGAGCATGAAAAGAAGATGGAAGGAATACACAGAGTCATTATACTGGAAGGAACTAGTCGATGTTCAGCCATCTGAAGAGGTAGCATATGATCAAGAACCAATGGTACTGAAGGAAGAAGCTGAGCTGCATTGAAGGCTCTGGCAAAAAACAAAGCTCCGGAAACTGATGGAATATCAATTGAGATATTTCAACAAACAGATGCAGCACTGGAAGTGCTGACTTGTCTATGCCAAGAAATTTGGAGGAGAGCTACCTGGCCAACTCACTGGAAGAGATACATTTGTGTGACCATTCCAAAGAAAAGTGATCCAACCGAATGTGGAAATTACCACACAGTACTGCTGATATCACACAAAAGTAAAATTTTGCTCAACATCATTCAAAAGTAGTTGCAACGGTATATTGACAAGGAACTACCAGAAACTCAAGCTGGATTCAGAAGAGGATGTGGAACCTAGGATATCATTGCTGATGTCTGATGGATCTTGGCTAAAAGCAAAGAATACCAGAAAGATGTTTACTTGTGTTTCATTGACTATGCAAAAGGATTTGATTGTGTGGATCACACTAAATTATGGCTAACATTGCGGAAAACAAGAATTCAAGAACACCTAATTGTGCTCTTTGTAGCTCTTTCTGTCTGTGGATCAAGAGGCAGTCGACAAACAGGATAAGAGAACACTGAATGGTTTAAAGTCAGGAAAAGTGTGCATCAGGGTTGTATCCTTTCACCATACCTTTTTAATTTCTATGCCGAGCAAATAATCTGAGAAGCTGCATTATACGAAGAAGAATGAGGCATCAGGATTGGAGGGTGACTATTAACAATCCGCACTACGCAGATGACATCACCTGACTTGCTGGAAGTGAAGAAGATCTGAGACACTGATGAAGATCAAGGACCACAGCTTTCAGTATGGATTGCACCTTGACATCAGGAAAACAAAAATTCTCACAACTGGACCAGTCAGCAACATTGTCATAAATGGAGAAAGGATGGAGGTTGTCAAGGATTTCATTTCACTTTGGTCCACAATCAACACCCACGGAAGCAGCAGTCAAGAAATCAAAATATGCACTGCACTGGGAAAATCTTCTGTAAAGGACTTCTTTGAAGTATTCCAAAGTAAAGATGTCACCTTGAAGACTGAAATGCACCTGACCCAAGCCGTGGTATTTTCAATTGCATCATATGCATGTGAAAGCCAGACAATGAACAAAGAAGACAGAAGAATTAATGCCTTTGAACTGTGGTGCTGAAATGTTGAACATATCATGTGTGGCCAAGAGAAAAAACAAATATGTTCTGGAAGTAGTATAACAAGAGTGCTCCTTGGAAACAAAGATGGCTAGACTGCATCTTGCACAGTTTGGACATGTTGTCAGGAAGGATCAGCCCCTGGGGAAGGACACCATGCGTGGCAGAGGGGAGGGCCAGCAAAAAGGAGGAAGACCCTCGATGGATGGATTGACACAGTGGCCACAACAGTGGACTTAAGCATAACAACAACTGTGGACAGGGCACAAGACCGGGCAGCGTTTTGCTCTGTTGCTCATAGTGTTGCTATGAGCTGGAACCAACTTGACGGCACCTAACGACAACACAGCTAGAATGTCCCTCCCAAGAAGATACATTGAAATACCTACGAATATGACTCTGCTGGACAGTAATAATTTTCATTTATTACTTTATTGAGGCCAGACAGAGTAAAACAGACAAAACAAAAAATCCCAGACCAGTCGCTGTTTAAGAGATTTCGAATCATACTGACCCTGTATGACAGAGAACTGTATCATAGGTTCTCAAGGCTGTCATTTTTACGACAGGAGCCTTAGTTCCAGTTAACCGAAAAGTTAGCATTTGAACCCACCAGCAGCTCTGTGGAAGAAAGATGTGGCAGTTGACTTCTGTAAAGACTAGAAACCCTGTGGGGTAGTTCTACCCTGTTTTACAGGGTCACTATAAGTGGAATCAACTTGATGGCAGTGGGTTTGGGTTTTTTGGGTCCATCTTTATGGAAGCCAACTGCCAAGTTTTCTCCTGCAGAGTGGCTGTTAACTTTGAACTACCAACCTTTCAGTTAGCAGCAAGCGACTAAGCACCGTTCCTATCCAGAGTGACGCAAGTCAAAAACTAATATTTCCTGAGTAGTCTTTTATAAAAAGGGAATACAAACATACAGGGGGGAGATATCATGTTAGGATCTGTCTACAACAAGGAAGTCAAAGGACTCCAGGAGCAGCCAGAAGCTGAACGGGATGAGGAACGATCTACAGCAGATGCAGCACAGCTTTGCTAACATCCTGAGTTCAAACTCCTAGCCTTCAAAACTGTACGATAACAAACTGTATTTCTTTGAAGTCACTCAGTTGTCATAGTTACAGTAGCATCAAGTAACTAAAACAGAGAGCCATCTGCAATAAATTCTATGCAGAAGTTCCTCTGAACTGAAGAGGAATTAGAAATGGCCGAGCTGTAACTAGAGCCCTGGTGGCACAGTGATTAAGAGTTCAGGCTGCTAACCAAAAGGCCAGCAGTTTGAATTGACTCAACAGCAATAGCTAAACTACACTTAACTTTTAGAACACCTCAACTGCTACCAGCACCAATTCTCTACGAACGTTTATTACTTAAGCAGGCTTTTCGACACACAGGCACTATTCTACGTGTGTTGCACATGTTACGTAATTCTTACACTGACTGCATAATGTGGTACTCTTATTGTTTCTATTTTACAGACCAGGAAGCTGAGGCACAGCAATGTCCAGCAGCTGCATGTCCAGTGAAGGGCTGGTCCAAGACTTGAAACCAGAGCGTTTAGCTACAGAGCTCACGTTTTTACTGACTTACTGTTAATCAGTTGGAGTTCAGAGATGGGGACAATCAGCGTGGGTAAGATTAGGAGCAGACCCCTGAACTGAATCTGAGGTTTACGCAGAATGTGTTTTATTTATAAAACACCACAAATAAAGGTCTGCCTGTCCTTTTACTTTCTTTTTCCTTCTTTGTCCTCCTCTTCTTTGTCTCTTTCTTCTTCTTCTCCTCTTTTTCCCCTTGCCATTACTTATCTTTGTTTAGAAAGTTTTAGTATCGAAAACAAAATGCTGTGTTTGTCACTGTGTTTGTCACTGATCATCCCCCTCCTCCACCAACAGTCCGCCTATCCGGTCAGTTTCCCCCTCTCCAACCTCCCTGCTTCATTCAGAGGCTCTAACATTACCTACAACCTCCCTTACGTCAGACTTTTAGATCGTCTCACCAACTTCTAAGAACTTTTTTCCCTCCAGTAAATCTTGCCTACTTTTTCTTTAAAATATTCCTCAGATTTACCTTTTCATTTCTACCAACTCCAAACTAATTCAAGCTCTCACCACCTTACAACTTCGGTTCTAGAAAGCCCTCTAACTTGTCTTCTGCTCTTCAGTGTCTCTCTGTTTGTGCTCCCTGACATACAGTCTACAGTTTAATTCTTTTAGAACACTACTCTCATGTCATTAACCATATCATTATTATTAGTGAATTCTGCATTGTCTAAAACATCACTTCTAAATTGCACCATCCATTACTGGTGGGCCCAACACAACTTTTTGCCTCCAAATAATCTCAACTTTTTCCACTGTATCATGTAGCCATGGTATTTCCCACATTTGTGTCTTCCCTAATAGTGTTAGTAATAATAATAGCTATATTTAGAATTTATTATGGGTCATTGTACAAATTACATGCAGTGATTTTCATAGCATTTTTGTGAAGAATTTCCAACAATTAAATTCATTTTATAGATGAGTAAACTGTGGCATATAGTAATGTGTGTGTGTGTGTGTGTGTGTGTGTGTGTGTGTTTGGTGCCCTCCAGTGAGGTATTTTTGCAAACAAGCTATCCTCTGCAGCAGCATACACAAAAATTATAACATGCCATTATGGATTGAATTGTGTCCCCCTAAAATGTGTATCAGGCTAGACAACGATTTCTAGTATTGTGGGATTGTTCACCATTTTGCCATCTAACATGATTTTCCTATATACAGTAAATCCTATCTCTATGACACTAATGATCAGGGGCAATTATATTAATGAGGCAAGACTCAATCTAAAAAATGAGTTTGTATCTTGAGTTGATCACTCTTGTGATAAAAGAGAGAGAACAGAACAGAGAGAAGAGGGACCACATACCACCAAGAAAGCAGAGGAGCAGAATGTATATTTTGGATTCAGGGTCCTGTGCTGAGAAGCTCCTAGACGTGGGAAAGAATGATGACAAGGACCTTTCCTCAGAACTGACAGAAACAGAAAGCCTTCCCCCGGAGCTAGCACCATGAATTCAGTGACTTAGTCTCCTAAACTGTGAGAGAATGAAGTTGTTTGTTGAAGCTATCTACTTGTAGTATTTGTTATAGCAGCACTAGATAACTAAGACTGGGAGAGGGGGGTGCCACTGGGAAAAAAAATATTGTATAATATGCATTGTTTATGTAAAAATATGGAAACTGTTAAGTAGCAGGGCAACACTGGTGGTGTAGTGGTTCAGTACTATGGCTGCTAAACAAAAGGTCAACAGTTCCAATCCGCCAGTCGCTCCTTGGAAACTCTATGGGGCAGTTTTACTCTGTCCTATAGGGCTACCATGAGTTGGAATCCACTCGATGGCAATGGGTTGGATTTACTGCACGCTTTTAGGTACTCTTTAACATGGTTTCTCTAGTCAGAAAATGGAAAGCTTGGTGGTGTAGTGGTTAAGTGTTACATCTGCTAGCTGAAAGGTCAGCAGTTCAAATCCACCAGGCACTCCTTGGAAACTCTATGGAGCAGTTCTACTTTGTCCTACATGGTCTCTGTGAGTTGGAATCAACTCGACGGCAGTGGTTTGGTGTTTGGGTTTTAGTCAGAAAATATGTTTCCCCCTAAATGCTACCTTTAACGGAAGGCAAGAAATATCACTAAAGGTGTCCTTGAAAGCTTTTATAACTAATCAAGGCAGGATCATGCCTCTGAAGTCTACTGAAGTTAGTATATCATTCCATGTGATACTCAAATGCAACATAAAACTGTGATCATGTGTTTCTAATTATTTCATGTGTGTTCATCTTACATCCCCAATGAAGCCACGGTCTTGCAGACTAGAACAACATCTTTTCAAGCCATTTGATCCATTAGGGGGTCATGGAATTAATTGGGGGCTGCAACCAGTGTGTCACTGTGGGAAACTTATGTTTCAGTGATGTGAGTAGGTGCATGTATATAAATACCATCATAATGTAAAAAAGATATTTAAGACTGTATGTTATGGCCAAAAAAAATTGAAAGCCACTGTTCTAAAGGGTAGAAATGATTTCTTCTTCTTCTTCTTTTTAATCCCTTTAGGACCTATTACAGCGCTGTGTACATAGAAGTTGCCAATAACAATTTGGCTACTGAATAAAATTACTACTTGTCATTTCTAACAAAATCATATTATTATAATTAAAAACTCAGTGTTGAACCATTATGCATAGCACAGCATGAATATGTGCAGACTCTTTATTGGGATCATGTTTAAGCCTTTAACACATTTTTTTCCTTAATTGAGACTTCTTTCTTGATGAATAATATAATTAAATCCCTAAGCTGTATACAAGTCTGCTCAGGAGACCAGTACGGATTCATAGTTCCCTAGAGTGAGAGCTGAGAAGTCAAGGTCCTACACAATGAGAGATTATTCTTTCCAGTACTGTTAAAGGGGAAATGTGAATGACATCTTGGCTAACTTTCTTCCTCTCCTTTTTAGAAGGCAACTGAATTTTATTACTTTTGATGTGTATTACTATCATCCTTTACTAAGAGTTGTGTTTCAAAAATTAAAATATTTAATCTTCATCAGTATAGAATATTAAGCCCAGGTTCTATTTCACTTATTAACCTCACCATTTGAGCAGTCTGGGCCAGTCCAGCTGGGGTCACAAGTACAGGAGCCACTTTCCTGAAGGTATGTTCCATGACCAGAGCACTGGTCTGGACACATGGTCTTAAGTAGTTCACAGTTGTTCCCACCCCATCCTGGATTGCAGTGACATTCTCCATGGATACACACACCATGTTTAGAACATGCAGGGTCTAGACAGTCAGCTAGTGGGAAGAAAAGAAAACAATCTAGAAGATATCATAGCACATGCAGAATAAACAATAACATTGCAATCTAATTTATATGAATGTTTTAGATAATCAAATATTTACCTACCATTTTTGAGAACTTATTTCTGAAAATGCAAAGATTTTTACAACATAGCATTAGGAAGCAGCTCAATGCCATTTAGGTAATTTTAGACTTGTAAGAATTAGTGATTTTCATGAATTACACACATATGCACTTGAAGTTTCAGACTGTTTCTCTCTGTTCTGCTTAATCAGAGAGTAGTAAGTACTGGCTTTTCTATAACAATCTGTATCAGATAACCTCGTCCAGGATCACTGAACACTGACCAATGTATGGGGCCCTCAAACTGCTTGAGCAATAAATGAGTTGCATACTCTCTATCCTTCTTGATTCAGTTTAATGTGCTTTAGATTATGAGATTTACTTTAGCAATCTGACTCAATAAAACTTTACACTTGTAGGGTCAATGGCCTGAAAATTTAATTCTAGAGATGTAAATGCATTACTTTGTGTGTGCAGATCAATAAAATCAATTTGACTGAAGAAACGAAATAGTGCTTTTTCTGCCTTTTGGAAAAAAACAATTCCACTGCACTTTCAAGTATCTTGAGTATTATCATGACACACAGTTTTGGAACAAACCCGTGATTTTGTATTCTTTTTTTTCACGAGTATATTATATTCCATATTCTCTAGACATATCAAAATACTAGATTTAGAAGGCTAACATAAATGTGAAATACTGTTCAAAAAAATAACAGAAGGCTGTTCATTTCACAGTACAAATAATTGCTTCAGTTTTTTAGAGAAAAAAATGAACTATTCACACTAATGACAAAAGCACAAAAGGCTCTTTGGTATTTGTTCTTTTAATCAGTGAAATGCTAATAGAATAGTGCCTTCATAAATACAGAAATCAAAGTTACATCTATAAAGACACATGAAAAGAGACTGCAAACTACAGAGTACTGATATAATCTGTTTCTTTATGAAGATAACAATAGATTTCCGTAAACACTGACACGTTTACCTTCTTCACAATTTTCTCCTTTGTATCCTGAGTTGCAAGCACAAGAGCCCATGATACAAATCCCATGGCCCCCGCACTGTGGGTCAATACACTGGGTTGTCGGCACGTCACACTCGGTGCCCTTCCAGCCGCCGAAGCACAGGCAGCGGCCCTTGGAGTACTGCCCGTTGCCACTGCACAACACTGGACAGGCTGCTGCCAAGGGAAACACCACACAAGAACTGACGGTTACATTTTCACCCAAGCTTCTGAAAGAAAAGATACATCTTGGGAATAAGCAGGATGTCAGATTTTCCCACTTTCTACCCTGTCTTCGTAGTTTTGTGAATTACTTATGTTTCTACAGCTTATTTATACTAGCTTAAGAACAGAATCTTAGTCAAATACCTCTTGAACAATCCGGACCCAAAAATCCTGGAAAACAATGACAAGTTCCAGAAACACATTCTCCGTTTCCATGGCAATTTCGGGGGCATTCCACCACAGACTCTGAAGCAACAAGAAGGAATGAACACTCGTTGGACAGCTGACGATATAGTGGGTCACTGTGATCATTTTAGCTGTGTTGAAAGAAGCACGGATGCCTGCTTCAGAACCACAAACAGGCTCATCTGCACCCGAGCAGAGCAGTACAGCAGAGCATTACTATTTTCAACACAGATGCTTTTGCACTTCCCTGCCCCAAGGCACATACATCCAAATAATATTTTCGTCCAGTGCTTTACAGTTTACTACATATTCACAAATAAACAATCTGAAAATATTTTTCACATATTCACTTCAGACTTTGATAGCTCAGAATCTCTCTAACATGGTGAATACAGTTTACTTTCTATTTAACAGTGTTTAGGCTGCAGCTCTGAGAAAGACGCTTGAAGAAGGTTCTTACCTATAACAATGGTATTAAAAGACACCTGCTCTGCACTTTTCCCATCATTATAAAACGCCAAATGCCAGATTCCAGAATCCAAGTACTGAATAAAGCCAGCCTCGTGGAGACTGACGGATCTTGCCTGCCGCCCGGCTCTTTCTGACTCAAGCAGGTTCCGTTGCTCTCTCGCAATCAACCTGCTGCCATCCAGGAGTTCCACAAAGTCGTACTGAGGATGAGGAAAGGTAAAATTGTTTAGTAGTCAGAAATGTAGGGAACAGTTGCTTCTCTTCTTTTTTCCCTGATAGACACAACATTAGAAGAGAGTTCTTCATCGACAGGTCCAAACGGCAGAAGTGTTGTACGTATGGCGTTTACAGGGATGATAAAAATTGTCTTATTTGCCTATATTGTTTTATTGAAACTTCACAGATCATTTCTCCCTTCTGTGCAGTAAGGTGAGTTTAGGCAGTTTGGGGATACACACATAAATTTAGATGAGCTTATTTTAGTTAGACCATTAAAGTCTTCTCTTCATATTTAATACTCACATAGTACCACTGAGTCAATTCTGACTCATAACAATTCTACAAGATAGATGGAACTGCCTCACAGTGCCTAGGTGGACTTGAACTGCTAACCTTTTGGTTAACAGACGTAGCATTTAACCACTCGCCACTAGGTTTTCCACTCATGTATAGTAACAACTATTATTAATTACTGACTTGACACCAGGATTGTTTTTAATCCTCACAATAACCTGTCGAGGGTTGTTATAGGCATTTATATTTACACTTTAAAGATGAAGGATGCTGAAACCTGAGGAGCCTGAGCAGGGTCAGACAGCTGGTAAGTGGAGTTGACATGTGAGCCATCTGCTTCTACTACCACTCTACCTCTCTTCTGCAATCTTAATATAACTATCCCAAGCACTGCAGATAAACCCATGGGATTTTATTTATGGCACTTACACTAAAAACATGTAGTAAGATGCTTTTTACCTCTGATCAAAAGTCTAAAAGGGTACCAGGGGTGGGGTGCTGCTCTAGCAAATACCTAAAATGTGGAAGCTATTTTCAAACTGTGAATGGACAGAAGATTCAGAAGGAACTCAGAAGGCGCAGATGGTGAGAAACAGGACTGGTGGCGGCAGTGGCAGCAGCAGCGGAAGAACCACCGGTAGCGCTGGAGCCGGCCCATGGAGCGAGAGAGCTGAGTGCCTGCACAGAGTTTTCCTTGTGGAACAGCATGCCTCTGGGCACTTAAATCGGTGGAGCTGGTCTTGCTGACCCACAGAGCGAGAGAGCTGAGTGCCTTTGGGCAGGATGCTTTCCAGCAAGAGTGGGGTGCCTCCGGGCACTTGAATCAGGAGCTACAGAGCTTTGGAACACTTGCCTGGCAGGGCAGATGGGGGGCCTGAGGCCCGGGCCATGCAGCCATGGGAAGCTGAAGCTGAAGAGACAAATAGCGTGAGAAGCTGAGCTGTCTCAGTCTCAGAAGGGACGGCCATGACCTCGGGGATTTGAAAGGGTGGAACCATGTCGTCCTGTGTTCCTAACAAATGAGTGGAACTGCCACTCATTTGGGCTCGGGGTGCTACTAAAGCTGATGAGGCAGAGTTTGTGTCCAAGTGGGTCTTGAAGGCAGAGTTACAGCACAGTTGTAGATTCTCCACTCAGAATCTAGAGTGTGGCCAATACCTGAGCCTGGAGGGCAGGGACATTGTGTCGAATGTCTCAGAAAATGTCAGAGTATTTCCAAAGGTTTGAGAGCTAACGTAATGAGTTCTGCTGACTTGCCTGCTGCCTGTTAATGCCTTCTTTCCCTGCAATTTCTCCCACTTGTAATGGAACGTCTAACTTGTGCCTGTTCTGCCATTAGATCTTTAAAAGCAGATAGCTTACCTTCTAGGTTTCACAGATGTAGAAGAGTTTTTGTATTTTGGACTTGGACTGATTTCAGACTTCCATCATACAGGATGGACATGATTTTGCTATGGTGAGACGAATGTGTTACACATTTCTGTGATGTGATTTTTGGGTTGCCAAAGGGTGGGATATCATGGATCAAAGTGTGTCCCCCCAAAAACGTGTACAGCCATGTGGCTGGGCCATGATTCCCAGTATCTTGTGACTGTCCTTCATTTCGTGGTTTCCCTAAACTGTATGTTAAAGGATTAGGGTGAGTCTGTAAATCCCTTCATAGGATTACCTCCCTGCTCCACTGTAAAGGGAGTTTCTCTGGACTATGGCTTGCCCCATCCTTAATCCTTTCATCCTATGAGAGACAAAAGGACAGAGAAGCACCCAGAGAATTGGGAACCTCGTACCATCAAGAAAGCAGCACCGAGAGAAGAGTGCGTCCTTCAGACCTGAGGTTCCTGTGCCAAGATGCTCCCTGGACAAAGACTGATGCAATACCGGACTTTCCTCCTGAGCCGACAAGGGGAAAGCCTTCCCCTGGAGTGGACACCCTGAATATGGACTTGCAGCCTACCGGACTGTGTAAGAATAAACCTTCCTTTGTTAAAGCCACCCACTCTGTGGTATTTCTGTTAGAGCAGCCCTAGCTGACTAAAACAGTGGTGGAGTTGACATGTGAACCATCTGCTTCTACCACCACTCTACCTCTCTTCTGTGATCTTAATATAACTATCCCAAGCACTGCAGATAAACCCGCGGGATTTTATTTATGTCAGTTACACTAAAAACATGTAGTAAGATGCTTTTCACCTCTGATCAAAGTCTAAAAGGGTGGCAGTGATAGTAAATGTTCCTAATTATCATTGGAAAGTCAATCATCATTGAACTTAAATTTTCTTTTAGTAAGATTAACCACAGACTTTGGGTGCTTAGAAGAATTTAAGCAGAGAACTTAAAGATAATGTGATTAATAATAAAATCCCAAACCAAGCTCATTGCTACCGAGTCAATTCCAATTCATGTTAACCTGATGTGTTACAGAGAAGCACTGCTCCATAGGGTTTCCTTGGCTGTAATCTTTATGGTAAGCTTTTTTTTTTTTTTTTTTTGTGGAGATGCTGGGTGGGTTCAAACTGCCCCCATTTAGGTTAGTAGTCTAGCGCAGATGATTGTATGACCCAGGGACTGCCTGTAATTGGTAATACCTAAACCCAGTCAAGTAGATTACAACTTTCTAGATAACAGGTTTCTAAAATCAGGTGACTCAGTTTTTATACTTCTACCCAGTTTCATTTTATTCTTAAAACGTACATTTACAAGGACTGACAATGAAGTCCACAAACTTAATTGTTCTAAGTGCTGCATACCTCATCACTGAACATCACTGCGGTCACCTTTGAGGTACTTACTTTCGGAAGCTGTGCGCTGATACACCACCTAGTCCAACCTCCAAAGCAATTTTGGAAGTCTTTCTGGAATGGCCACTGCACACTGCGGCCCACTGCACGTTCGCAAACTTAACTGCACAGTTGTCTGTGAGGGAGTTTTTAACCAGTAAACAAATAACTATATAGAAACACCCTCCTTACTCACCTGATCTGACTCCCAATGACTTTTTTCTACACCTGAAGATAAAGGAAATATTGAAATGAAGATATTTTGATGACATTCAGGACATTCAGGGTGATACAATGACAACTCTGATGGCCATTCCAGACAAAGAGTTCCAAAATTGCTTTGCAGGGTGGATTAGGCACTGAAGTCAGTGCGTAGCTTCCCAAGGGGAGTAATTCGAAGGTGACCATAGTGCTGTTCAGGAGTGAGGTACGCAGCACGTTTTCTAGGATGAGTTCATAAAGTAAAAGTACATCATAGTACTCTATACCTAAATCATCAATACTGCAGTATTCTATATATGAATCTCGATTATTCCTTCTCACAGGCTCCTTCAACTGGAATTTCATCTGTTCAAGGAAAAGATTATTATATGAATTATTTAACTCAATCAAATTGGAAAAAAAATCAGTATTTTATAAATAAAATTGGGATTTTTGAGAAGGACAGTTACAAAGTTGACACTGTGCAGATCACAGATCTGTACTCTTACTATTGGATAGAATTCAAAATATTTATTCTGTTTTAGACTTGAACTTTCTATTTAAATATAAAAGCATATTTGTGATACTGTGTGCAGTGAAATTGGGTTGTAACATCACTTAGCTATGAGAAGTATATAAAGCCATAACTTGATTAGTATTAAAATGTTTTCACTTATATCTTACAAAATTAAAGTAATGACTGACATGGATACTTGTGCTGCAAAATTCTACTGGAATTCTATTCCAGAATTATCAGAGGAAAATTAAATCAGCAGTTTTGAAAGATGCCTATTTGAAATAAGCCATATTTTTTCCTATCAGATTAAAATATTTATATTAAAAATGGCAAGCACACAGTTTCTTGCCATGGCCCCACTACACAGGAATACTGTTATCCCCTAACAATGAGTTAGAATTGACTCAACAGCAGTGGGTTTGGTTTTAACCATAAACATATGAACTGAAATAGTAAAAGGGAGATCTTGAGTTTTAGCTGGTCTGTCAAGCCCACAACTGTAATCACCACCTTTATCACAGAAACTATTGTTTGCACCACAATTTGAAGATAAAATAAGCCAAGGGTCGTCGATATGATGCTGATAGTAGTGAGAAGTTGACAGTGGGTGATAATGCACCCAGTTCTACGCTCTGCTGTAGTTATCCCTGAATGCCTAAAAGTCGTTTGTTCAAACCCACCCTTGGAAGACAAGCCTAGTTGTCTGCTTCCAGAAGGTCAGAAAACCCTGAAAACCCCAGGGAGCAGCTGTACTCTGCATACTCCCGGGGGTATCAGGTGTCAGAAACCACTCAAAGGCACCTAACAGCAAGGGCAAGCTCTGCTGTAGCGCTGTTTGTAAACGACTTCAGTCAGGCTGTTCAGATAGCACAAAAAAGCTCTTTATGTTTAACACTAACCCATCTCAATGAAAAGCAGTCAATTTATATGGAACGAGAATATCTAATGACATTTGTTCTTACGGTGTACTGTAATCAGAGGCAAAATTGAGTTTTGCTTTGTAATACCCATTCATAAACTGGAGATCGGGAATTTCCTTGGAGAAGGGTGCATTTTTGCCTTTAGTTTTAGGATCTTAGGCTATTTTATAATTAAATTCTTCAGTCTTCATTCTTCTAACTCTTCAGTCTCACCATTTTGGGCGTGCATTCACGAGCTAAGCTTATACTTGATCAAGTTTCATATAAAGTGGAAGCTCCTTTAAAGGTTGACTTTCCTGCGACATGATTTGCTTCCAAACCTACACAGCCCTCCTCATTCCCAGTGGCTTTAACCTGCTGTGTACCAACAGAGTCCACGTGGGGCCAGTATGAGAGTCTGCTCACGCGTGCTGTGCTTATGTGGTGTTCTCTGATTAGCAATATAATCTGTTCACGTCATTGGGATATAGGGAAGGAACAGACTTTAAAGATCATCTGGCCCAATTCTTCCTTTTACAGATGGGCATCAAAGCCCAGAGAAGTCAAGCGATTTCTATAAGGTCCTAAGATCAAACAGGGGTAGGGGTGTGCTCAGAAGCCAGCTTTCTCCATTCCCATTCTAAAAAAGTCTTCACGCAAATGCACTAAAACACTACATTACACTATTCACTTTTTAAAGAGTAAAGTCGCTTCCTTAGGCTTTTAACTGTCCAAGAAAATGAATTCCGCATCAGGGAGAAGAAAGTCAGTCGATGCCTTGGCAACGACCAAATGGACAGTTTTATAAAAGGTCACTAAGACTTTCAAAACTCCACTGGCTATTCTGAATGGCTAAGCAAATTCTAATTATTTCAGGTTGATTTATTTAAGTTTCCCTAGAAAACACAGAATGGGCTGCTTTATTGAATATTTCATGTTTAAACACTGAACTCAGAAACAGTTGTTTGCTCTGCTGATCATGAATAGGCTAGAGGAAGGAATTCTGCAGAGCCTAAGAAAATGCGTAATCTACTTAAACATATACACTGTTGTAGAAAAGTGGACATCACATGTATTGTGTTTAAATGTCAAAAGAATGATCGGAAAACCTGAAACTGTAACTTTTGTTTTCCTAAGCCTATACAGCGTATATAACTTGGAAAAGTCAATCTAAAATCTTTCAAGAAACCTTTAAAGTGCGCAACACAATAGACAGTTTTTATCTGAAATTATTTCCTGAAATTTATTGGTTAAATGTTCACTGTTGTGCTTAGTGTAGAGGCAAAGCTCTTGAGTTATATAAAAGTAATTTAGCCACGTGTAAAAGAAATATTTATTTTCAGATTTTACTTGACTATTATTATAACCATAATCTTGGTGGTACAGTGATTAAGTGCTACAGCTGCTAATCAAAATGTCAGCAGTTCAAATTTATTGACACTCTCTGGAAACTCTATGAGGGCAGTTCTACTCTGTCCTGTAGGGTCACTGTGAGTCAGAAACAACTTGACAGCAATGGGTTTACTCTTGGTTTTAACTTTGCTGATGGAACCCTGATAGTCCAGTGATTGAGCATTTGGCTGCTAACCAAAAGGTCAGCAGTTCAAATCCACCAGCCCTCCTTGGGAAACCTATAATGCAGTTTTACTCTATCCCATAGGGTCACTAGAAAACCTTGCTGGTATACTGGTTAAATGCTACATCTCCTAACCCAAAGGTTGTCAGCTCAAATCCACTAGGTACTCTTTGAAAACTCTATGGGGCAGTTTTATTCTATGCTATAGGGTTGCTAGGAGTCAGAAATGGCTCCATGACAGTGAGTTTGGTGTTTTTGATTTTCTAGTACAGGGTAGCTATAAGATAGAACTTCACAGTAATGGGTCTGTTTGTTTTGTTTTTGGCAGCAATTAAGATAGTACACAATACCGGTGAAGCCAGGACACTTGTATGAGGCAAGGTTCTGGAAGCTCGACTGACACATCAAAACTCCTGCCTGGATGAACTTACTGGTCTCTGTCAGAATCTGCTCTGACCTGTTAGTGTCGCAATGAATTGGAACCAACTTGATGGCACTGGGTTCGGGTTGGGTAAGAATCTGAGGCAGCCTGACTAGTCTGTAGGGAAACATGCAAAGAAATCCTGTGGAAAATGCAGTACGTCTTTTGAGTCAACCACTGGGAGTAAGATAGACAGCCTGAGGGCCTCTGTACAATACTGACTTGGACTATCAACCAGCAGTACTAACTACAGCCTGCAACAGTTTTTCAGAAGGAACCAGATGAAACAACTCCTGGGACATGCACAGAAAGGTCCACTTTGACAGCTAAGTGTCCTTCTAGTGGGAGCACCAGAGAGCTACAATCAGGACCGGGGAATCGAACCAAGGGAGCAAGAAAACTGTGCATGTATGACACCCCATAATGAGTCATGCTACCAGTCCCAGAAACCCCTGTGGCAGGAACCGTCTTGACGTCTACACGTACCTGCAACCAAGGAACAAGCAGCCGCCATCCAAAAAAGGAAATACTTCAGATCCCCATCAATGATTTGCTGACCCCACATAAACTCAGGGCCTAGATGGGCTATAAAAACCCAACCTTGAACTTGCTCAGTGGCACACCCTGCTGGAGTGCTATACACTCTGCTGTTGCCGGACTTTAAAGTGTTTTCACTTACCAACAAAGATTTCTCTCATGGGCCAGCCAGGTCTCCCAGAGTAATTATTTCTGTGGGTCTGACCAGGACCCTTGAGAGTCTTCAGAGACTCCATGGTTACAATTGGGTTGGCAATGAAGGTCACACAACAATATGTGCATTAATTAGTTAGTAAGAAACTAGTTTGTTCTGTAAACCTTCATAAAGTACACTAAGTAAATAAAAAAGAAATTACATTATCTCTAATTCCATTAAAAAAATCTAGGCAGTATTACCTATAGCATGAACTGGGTCAAACTTAATTGTAATCTGAAATTTAAAGTTGGACACTGGTATACAATACAAAACATCTGATTTGCAAGGATTGAAGGCATATATTTTAATAATACAGATATAAATGAATATAACACAGCATGATTTTCAAAAACTTGACAGTTGTATAATTTATACATGTACGTGAAACTTTCCCTGAACCACGGCATTAGAGAAAGTAAATCCAAATTTTTTGTGCTATTCATATCTCTTTAAAGACGTGACTTCTTAATTACTATATGACAATTTTTTCTTTATAATTTGTATTTTCAGGTTATGTTGTAAGCATTTCTTACAAAATAATATAATGTACAGCATACAGCATGTAATATAATGTACAGCATCCTCCAGTTTTCATTTTATAAATCAAGCTAAAAAAACTATGAAATTCCATAGGCAAATACACTATCAAATATAATTTTAAATGCATCAAACTTAATTTTAATTACTCAACTACTGTATTTTTGAGATGCCTAAATTTATTAACGTAACAGACCTTGGGAGAGTCTGGGGTCCAATTTTAGAGTAGGTAATTTAAATAATTTCTCTTAAAAATTAAAGATCCTGGAATCTATGGCATAAAAATATTGGAATTGTTTTGAGCACCATACTAATATGATTACAGTTGGTTACTTAGAGAAGTTCTTTTGTATTTTATCTCGGTTTTCATCATTGTTAGAAAAGCAATAGTAGCTAGAATTGTTAAGGTTAATATATATTTTCACTAGAATGGAATGGCTATGCTGTGCATCAATAATGTGAAAGGAATAAGATCGTCTGGAATTATCAAATAATCTTTGTAAAACACTTGGAAAATCCAAAGTGCTTTACTAGGTGTTCAGACAATGGTCAATATTCATGAAGTTACTCATAAATTTTAGTACATTTTAATCAATCAATAATGATCAAAGCAAGTCAGGAAGAATATGCAGTTTCCCAACAGTGATTCAAAAACCTCAAAATAAATGTAATCTACATTCAAAATTCTCTCAACTATAAAATACCAATACAAAAGAGATTAAACAGTTAAGCAGTTGAACGGAAGAAACAGAATAACTAAAAAAAAATGCAAACTTCGCAGTTTTCACTTTGCTGGCAACCAAGCCTGCTCCTACCTGAGTATGGGAAGGTGGCAAGCCTTTTCGACCATACACTCCAATTAATGCATCCTTCTGAAGAGAGATATTGAATTTAAGAAACTGTGGCTGATCGATAAATAGCTGTGATCTCCAGAACATTCCAGGAGGAATCTCTTGAATTGCTCTTCGGCCAATATCAAGTTCTCCGGAATCTATGGTGTTATTTTCTTGTGAAAACCCACCTAGTTTTCCTGTATATAAGAGAGTCATAGATTAATTTAAATAAATAAATAAAACAGCAGCAGCCAAACAAAAAAAGAAAAGGCAACAAAAGTCCCATTTCTTTTCAGAAGTTCTTTTCACTAAATACTCAAAACATTCCATTTTTTTTTCTGATAAATGAAATGCTCTCATAATTTTTCCTTGCAAGTTTCTTTTCCAAAATATTATTTTACAATTTTGGATTTAGCACATCCTTTGACTTCCTCCAAGATACACTTACTACTGAAACTGTTTTCACAACTGTCTTTTATGATCACTAAAAACATAACTATCATACAAATTATAAATCTTGTTACTTCTTAAGTCTGGTACTTCTCAGTCATTCTAAACATAACACCACATAGTATAAGGCAGCATGGATTACACAGATTTACAAATCAATCCTGACACAAACAACAACCTAACCAATCAGTAATTCATGTAGTTCTTTCTAAATTACATTACAAGGAATGAAAGTTCAGATGCTGGAAGGGAGATAAAGAAGGAAAAGTAGGAACATCGTGAGGATAAGGGAAGGAGGGGTAAGTGTAAATGCTTTTAAGCAGTTTTTGATGTAGGCTGCTGCAGTTTTTCTTCTGCCTTTTAGCTCTCATTTCAAACTAAGCACATGTGTATAACGATTCATATTGACCTTCAACTGCAGGAACAAAAACTCCTACAACCTCTGCCATCTATTAGAGACTATCTCCTCTATTTCTAAATAACCTAATTCTAGCGATGATCCGGGCCTTCTCTTTTGGTATGGCTTTCTTCTTCTGTCTTCACTTTCAAGATCCATTCTTTTTCAGTTACTCTGAGTAGTAGAAGAGGTCTGACAATGTTCTAAAATGAAGACAAAACCATACTGTATCTTATGTAGAAAAGATCCATGAGGGACAGAATGATACTGGGCAGATTATCCTCAATCAACCCAACTCTTTTATTTTTCTTATTGTGCCTCAGGTGAAAGTTTACAAAAAATTAATATGCACATTGTTATGTGATATACACATTTTTAGTTGCCATCCCAATAATGTGACCATACACTCTTCCTTTCTATCATAAATTTCCCATGTCCTTTCAGCCAGCTCCCATCCCTTTCTGCCTCATCATCTCCTCTCCAGACAGGAGATGCCCATTTAATCTTGTGTACTTACCTGAAGTGAGAAGCACACTCTTCACAAATATGATTTCATGTCTAATAGAATAATTTTATATCTGTGTATGGATCAAGCTATGAGTTGGAATTGACTCAATGGCAGTGGGTTTGGTTGGGTTATATGGATCAAGAGGTGTCGTGTGAACAGAACAAGGGGACACTGCATGGTTTAAAGTCAAAAAAGGTATAAGTCAGGGTTGTATCCTATCACCATACTTTTTCAATCTGTATGCCAAACAAATAACGCAAGAAGCTAGACTATATAAAGAAGAAAGAGGCATGGGGATTGGCAGAATACTCATTAACAATCTGCATTATGCTGATGACGCAGCCTGTTTGCTGAAAGTGAAGAGGATTTGAAACACAGTTGAAGATCAAAGACCACAGCCTTCATTATGGATTGCACCTCAACATCAAGGAAACAGAAATCCTCACAACTGGACCAGTAAGCAGCATTGTCATAAATGTAAAAGGGACTGAGGTTGTCAAAGATTTCATTTTACTTAGGTCCCCAGTCAACACTCATGGAAGCAGCAGTTAAGAAATCCTGTAAGCTTTTGTCTGACCTCTCTACAGAAATTATGTTGGCTAAAAAACAGTGGGATGACACATTCAAAGCGCTGAAAGAGAAAAACTTCCAACCAAGAATTATATATCCTAGAAAACTGTCTATCAAATATAATAGTGAAATTAAGACATTTGCAGATAAAGAGAAGCTTTGAGACATTGCAAAAACTAAACCAAAACTCCATGAAACACTTAAAGAAGCTCTTTGCTTAGAAAAACAAAATCAGTAAATGTATATTTAAGGTAGCAATGCAGGACACAGCATCCAGAATTCTACTCAGTTAGGGATGTCAAAAAACCCAACCAGAGCTACAATATTAAAAGGAGGGAATCAGTGATCATATCATGAAAACTATGATGCCATCACACTAAAAAGTGGGATATACTACAGCAGTTACAGTCCTTTCAGATGGAAAGGAAGTTAAAAAAGTTATGCAGAAGTTAAAATTGGGTTTAATCTTTGTATGTTAAGTGGCATCATAGGTGTAGCTGCAAAGCACAGTAACCATGCAACATATCAAAACAAGAAACACAATACAGGAGTCCCAACAAACACAAAAGCAACACTGAAAAGTCAACCCATAAAGAATAACCCAGAACAGAATATTAAGAGCAACACAGAAAACACCAACATAAAAATAACTACATCAAGATGATGGCACTGAACACATAAACGTCAATAATTACACTGAATGTAAATGGACTGAATGCTCCAGTAAAGACACAGCAAGCGACATCCTGGATCAAAAGACATGGCCTGTCTATATGTCGCTTACAAGAAATACACCTTAGACTCAAAGGTTCAAACAAACTGAAAACTAAAGGATAGAATAACGTATACCAAGGTAACAACATACAAAGAAAAGCAGATGTGGCAATTCTAGTGTCAGATAAAATAGATTTTAATGTAAAATCTACTATCGTGGACAAGGATGGTCACTATTTATTGCCAAAAGGTTCAATACTCAAGCAGGACTTAACAGTATTAAATATTTACAGACCCAATACCAGAGCATGTAAATACATTGACAAACACTGACAACACTGAAAAACGAGATAGATCATCCCACAATAACAGTTGGAGACTTCAACACTCCCCTTCCAGTTATGGATAGATCATTCAGAAAAAAAGCTCAGTGAAGATACAGAAGATCTTATTGCAACAATCAACCAACTTGACTTTACTGACATATATCAATCTTTTCACCCATCAATGGATAAGTACACCTTCTTCTCCAATGCACATGGAACATTCTCCAGAATAGAGCATGTGTTAGGTCATAAAGCAATTCTCTACAAAATCCAAGCCATTCATTCATTTACTGCAAAGTATCTTCTTGGACCGTAGAGCCATAAAAGTTGAAATCAATAGCAGAAAAATTATAGGGAGAAATTCACACTTACAGATCATGAACAACACTTTGCTCAAGAAGCCTTGGGTTAGAGAAGAAATCAAGGACAAAATGAAGAAATTTATGGAATCAAATGAGAATGAAACACATCATACCAGAATCTATGGAATACAGCAAAAGCAGTGTTCAGAGGTCAATTTAGCTCTATAACTGCACACAGCAGAAAAAAGAAAAGTCCAAAATGAAAGAATTAACCCTACAGCTTGACAAGTAGAAAGAGAGAGCAATAGAGGAACCCCTCAGGCACCAGAAGAAAACAGATCATAAAGATTAGAGCAGAACTAAATGAATTAGAGAATAGAAGCACATTTGAAAAACTTAACAAAACCAAAAGCTGGTTCTTCAAAAAGATCAGCAACATTAATAAACCACTGGCTTAACTTACAAAAGAAAAACAGCAGAAGATACAAACAACCCGACTAAGAAACAAGATGGGAGATGTTACAACAGACCCAGCTGAAATAAAAAATATCATAAGAGAATACTACAAAAGGCTGTACTCTAACAGGTTTGAAAACCTGGAGGAAATGGGCGAATTTCTAGATTCATATCACCCACCAAGATCAGCATAAGGACAACTTAATAACTCTATCACAAAGAGATTGAAAAAAGTCACAAAAAATCTGTTTACCAAAAAAAGTTGTGGCCCAGACGGCTTCACCGGAGAATTCTACCAAGCTTTTAGGGAAGAGTTAACTCTGACACTACTGAGGCTATTTCACACCATAGAAAGAGATGGAATACTCCCAAATTCATTCTATGAAGCTAGCATAACCGTGATACCAAAGCCAGGAAAAGATCCCACACAGAAAAAAATTATAGACCAATATCACTCACGAACCTAGATGCAAAAATCTTCAACAAAATCCTAGGCAACAAAATTCAACAGCATATAAAAACAATAATTCATCATGATCAAGTTAGTTTCATTCTAGGGATGACAGGCTGGTTCAACATCGAGAAATAATTAATGTGATCAACCACATAAATAACACAAAGGAGAACTGCCTGATTTTGTCAATTGATGCAGAAAAGGCATTTGACAAAGCCCAACACCCATTCGTGCTAAAAACTCTCAGAAAAATACGAACAGAGGGGAATTTCCTTGATACAATTAGTGGCATCTATGTAAAGTCAACTGCTTTTATCGTCCTGAATGGTAAAATACTGAAAGAATTCCCCTTGGGAATTGGACAAGGATGCCCACTCTCACCACTTCTGTTCAGCATTGTGCTAGAAGTTCTAGCCAGAACAATTAGAGAAGACAAAGAAATAAAGGGCATCCATACTGGCAGTGAAGAAGTAAAAATCTCCCTCTTTGCAGATGAGGTGATTCCATATACAGAAAATCCAAAGGAATCCATAAGTAAACTACTGGAACTAGTAGAGGAGTTCAGCAAAGTATTGGGATGTAAGGTAAACATGACTAAATCGGTAGCACTGCTTTACACCAACAAAGAATTCATCCAAGAAGAAATCATCAAATCCATACCATTTACTATAGCTCCCCAAGAAGATAAAATATCTAGGAATAAATCGAACTAGAGAAATAAGAGACCTATACAGAGAAAACTACAGGCCTTACTGCAAGAAACCAAAAAAGACTTACAAAATTGGAGAAATCTACCCTGCTCACGGGGAGGAAGACTTAACATTGTCAAGATGTCTATTTTACCTAAGCCAAAGCCAAGTGCCGTCGAGTCGGATCCGACGATCTATTTATATAATGCAATCCCAATACAAATTCCGGTGTCATTTTTTAATGAGGTGGAGAAACATATCACCAACTTTGTTTGGAAAGGGAAGAAACCTTGGCTTAGTAAAGCACCACTGAAGAAGAGGAACACAAGTGGAGGCCCCACACTACCTGACCTCAGAAACTATTACACTGTGACAGTAGTCAAAATAGCCTGGTACTGGTACAGAAAGAGACAGACAGACCGACAGAACAGAGTGGAGACCTCAGAGATGCTGCTATCCTCTTATGAACAGCTGATATTTGACAAAGGCCCTACGATTGTAAACTGGGATAAAAACAGTCTCTTTAGCAAATGGTCCTGGCAAAATTGGATATTCATCTGCAGCAAACAGAAACAAGACTCGTATCTCAGACCTTACACAAAAATTAACTCAAAATGGATCAAAGATCTAAACAACAAACCCAAAACAATAAAAATCAGGCAAGAAAAAATAGGATCAACAATGGATGTTCTAATACACAGCTTAGAGAGATGTCAAAATCTAACAGAGCATGATTAACAGGAGAAAAAATAAGAATCAAACACTTTTGTTCATCCAAACATTTTATCAAAAGAGTTAAAACACCACTGTTTTAGTAAGCTAGTGCTGCTCTCACTAAAATACCACAGAGTGGACGGCTTTAACAAAGTAAGGTTTATTCTTACACAGACCGGCAGGCTACAAGTCCAAATTTAGTATGTCTGCCCCAGGGGAAGGCTTTCCCCCTTGTCAGCTCTGGAGGAAAGTTTGGTACTGCATCAGTCTTTGTTCAGGGACGGGCTTGGTGCAGGAACCTCAGGTCCAAAGGATGCACTTTCTCCCAGTGTTGCTTTCTTGATGGTGTGAGGTTCCCAATTCTCTACTTCCTTTTATCTCTTGCAGGATGAAAGGATTAAAGGTGGTGCAAGCCGCACTCCAGGGAAGTTCCCTTTACAGTGGAGGAGGGAGGTGATCTTCTGCAGCTCCACCCTAATCCTCTAACATACAGCACAGCAAAATCACAGAATGGAGGACAATTGTAGAACACAGGGAATCACGGCCCAGCCACAGGGCTACACCTATTTTAGGCAGGTGCACAATTCGATCCACGACAACCACCTACAGAATGGGAAAAAATATTCGGCACCTGCATGTCAGACTGTCATCTGATTTCCATAATCTACAAGGTTCTCCAAATTTCAACAAGAAAAAGGTCCATAACTCAATTAAGCAATGGGCAAAGGAGATGAGCAGGCACTTCACTAGCGAGGACATCCAGGCAGCCAAAAGACATAGAAGAATGTGTTCACATTCATTAGTTATCAGAGAAATCCAAATCAAAACTACAATGAGATATCATCTCACCTCAACAAGGTTTGCCATGATCCAAAAAAACCAAAACAACAAATGCTGGAGAGGCTGTGGAGAGACTGGATCTCTCCCACACTGCTGATGGAATTGCAATTTGGTACAACCTCTTTGGAAAGCAATCTGGTGCTTCCTTAAAAGCTGGAAATAGATATACCATTTGATCCTGTAATTCCACTGCTTGGAATTTATCCTGCAGAAATAAAGGCTGTCACATGAACAGATACATTTACAAGAATGTTTATTGCAGCACAGTCCACAATGGGTAAAAGACGGAATCAACCCAGGTAGCCACTGACAGACGAACAGATAAACTATGGTACTTATAGTTAGTGGAACACTACGCTATGATAAAAAACAATGTAGACTTTAGAAAACATCTCATAACATCGTTTCAGTTGGAAAATGTTATGCTGAGTGAAATCAGTGTCAAAAAGACAAATATCCCCTGTTATAAGGACTTAAAAACAGAATTATGTACAGAAGAAAATAATTTTGTTGCCTACAAGGGTTGGGGGAGGGTTTATGATAGGTGACATAATTGATAGATGTTAGAAATCTTATTCATTCACTGTAATAAATAAGTAATAAAAAGTAAAAAAAAAAATCAAAAGACACACTGCACCAGAAAAACCTTTAAAGTACTGAAAAGTAAAGATGTCACCTTGAAGACTATAGCGCACCTGGTCCAAGCCATGGTATTTTCAAGTGCGTCATATGTATGCAAAAGCTAGACAATGAATAAGGAAGACCGAAGAAGAACTGATGGCTTTGAATTGCAGTGCTGGAGAAGAATGTTGAATGTACCATGGACTGCCAAAAGAACAAACAGATCTGTTCTGGATGAAGTCCAAACAGAGAAGCAAAGATAAGATTCAAAAGGGAAAGTGGTACCAGCTTGTGCAAGGCCTTGAATGCGAGTTTAAAGAATATCTTTCTACTGCAGATCAGTAGTTTTTTGCATTTTCACTCTACCAAAGAACATTATCCCACCTTTTTTTTCCCTGAAAATGTATATATTTACTGCACACTGTTGCTATGCATATAATTTGTGGCATATTTTAAAAATAGATACTTTAGATTCATTATGAGTAAATTATATTTAAAAAGCACAAAGGCACTTACCTGCTGCTGAGTTGTACATGTGAGGGTGGGTGGGTAGTAGTGAGGAAGGGTGGTAATCAGGAGAAAACAAAATTCAAAATAACTAGGGAACATTATCACTGAGATTACTGATGGATATGGCAGATGTCCAGTTTAGGTCAGGTGGACCAATTCACAAAAAACTCATACTTAGAGATACATGTGAGGACTGACGGAGAGCACATTAGTAGTAAACGTTAAAGCTGACCTCTACCTGGACTAGTACATTCCACAGTTACACATACCATCGGTTGAAAAGCACAGGGAGAGCTAACAGAGACCATTAAAGGTTCTGAGCAGGTGAAAGGTGAAATAAAATCACTGTTTTAAGACCACTTAAAGTGTAGTAGTGTCAGGAGCCTGGAAGTAGACAAGCTGGGATAGGGTTAGAACAACCCAAGTATGAGGCAGCAGGGGCTGTAAAGAAAGCTTAATACAAAAACTGCATTTACAATGTCCCTTCACCATGGCAGTTAACCCTTCAGCTACCAGCTATCTCCTTCTTGCTTCAATTTAGCAATATAAAATGTTCTATTGTTGTGCGTCATCGAAGCGATTCCAACTCGAAGCAATTCCAACTCATAGCGATCCTATAAGGCCAGAGAGAACTACTCTATAAGAAATCTTTGTAAAGTAGATCAGGTCTTTTTTCCCCACAGACGGACTGGTAGGTTCCAACTGCTAATCTCTGGATTAGCTGCCAAGCATTTAACCACTGAACTGCCTGAGTTCTTTATAAACATTCCAGGGGATAAAATGTCAAATTGTATTAATGTAGCCATTGTAATTTCTTCAAGTATCAACTGGCATCCATCATTCCTAGAAAGTTTAAATAATTGTTTTACAAAGTAATACATGTTCATTTTAGAAAGATTAGAAAACACAGTCAAGTAAAAAGAAAAAAAATAATGCAACCACACAGAGATTACTTTGTTTCATAAGTAGACACTTGTCTTTATTCATGGAAAATTTTAAATATCTGACATCAATTTCTACTTTTCATTTAGAACACATTTCCATAGGCCCAATATGTTATCACTTAGCTTTTATTTGTGGCATTTAGTTCTGTTATATACAAGGTCTTTACGAGTCAGAGCCGAATCAATGGCAACAAATTTTTTTGTTTGAGCAACTAAGGAGGCAGAAAATGGAACAGGTAGAGTAAAACAAGTCGCCACATCTTGAACATAACCTGTGCTGCTTTGTTTCTTAATTCTGTATCTGAGTATGAGTTGATAGTTTTTCTTAATTCCTCCAACAAGAAAATGACTAATCTATGCTCTCTTTAGGCTGCATAAAAACAAGTGATAATAATCTGAAGACCATAAAAGGAAAACAAAGGAATCTGCTGGGAGATTATACGGTAACCAGACTATCTTTGGGCCCCAAACACCAATTGAGATATCAACACATCTCATAAATGACCACTGTGACCACCTAAAGAAGATGAACATTTCTAGGACTCAAAACCTCTAGCTTGTCTTCACTGTGGGGAGGCAGATTTTGGAGGAGTCTATTCCCTCTGTCTCCCTGCCTACCAGTGTGCAATGCACATCTCGCTTCTCATCTCACCTGTCTGAAAGACTGGCTGTTTGTGGTAGGTGACACAAACTCTGCTTAGGTTTGCAGAAACAGAGAAACACTAAGGAGGGGAAAAAGAAAAGAGTGTGTATGATCTGTTGGGCAGTTTCACCCAACTTATGTGGTTTAAATTCAAAATAATACAAGTGAGGTTGACTTGATTTTAAGATGAGAACACTAAGGCTTGGCAAAAACTATGTACCCAAAGTGAATGGTGCAGTCAAAATTCAAATCTAGGTTTTCTGTAATTCCAATTCCTTAAAAAAGCATCAGTATAATCTTTGCTTGTTATGAAAACAAAGTATTACTTTAAATTACTAAGATTTTAATTTTTTTATTCCATACAAAATCGTATATATTAATTCACCAAAACCCACAAGAGAATCTGTTTAGCTTATAATTTTAGGACACAAAACTATTATTTTCTCAGGAATGAATGACCAGTTTCAGTAAAACAAAAACTGTCATGGATACTGGAATAGGCATTCTAAAATAAGGGACTGCATCTTGGGCATAATGTGCACCATTTTGCTCCTTAATTCTGCCTCCAAGCACATATTCCCACGTAAATGAGTCCATTGTTTCCCTTAGTTTCTCTCAAGGTAAAGACTAATCTACGCTCTCTTTTAGGACTATGGAAAAACAACTGAAAATAATCTAAAGACCATAAAAGAAAAACAAAGAAATTTGTGTTGTGACCAAGAACTTATATGATAGCCAGACCACCTCTGGGCCCAAATTACCCATTAAGAGATCAATATATCTGGGACACGACTACTGTGACCATCTAAAGAAGAATTAACATTGCACAAATTCCTAGGACTCCTAAAACTTTATCCCCTTGTTAGCAGATGGAGGTTGCCTAGATTGCTAAACTACATTTCATTCCCTACCTTATCACTGTCCTGAACTAGATCAATAGACTTATATTCGTTTACATGACTCCAGGGAAGTGAATCAATTATTTCAAACCTGCAGGGAGGTAATGACATTGTTTGATAAGATGTGAACGAATCTTCTGATCCTGTTCTATCTCGTGATAAGGTTTGACATTTTTCAGATGCAAATCCCTTTGTTATCTGGCTATAAAAGCCGCTGGAATTAAACTCAAGCAGAACAGTCACAAAGAAGTTATTCTCAGTGTTGCCCATATTCCCATGCTTGTCTGTTAATAAAGCATACCTGAACCTTCTTCCCCCATCTCTGAATCTGGCTGCAGTGACAGGTGGAATGAACTCGGTTTTGGTTTGGCAACACCCTTTTTCTGTAAAGCCTCCATCTAGTCTCTCCATTTTAGGAAGACAGACTCTGGAAGAATCCATCCCCTCTGTCCTATTGTGCACTGGCACATAATAAAACCTCTTGCTTTCTGAAAGATCCACTGTTTGCAGCAGGTAGCATGAACTCTGCTTAGAGTTGCAGTAACAATACTGTAACAGAGTATTCTTTGTTCATCACTTATAATCAATTTCCAACAAGTTTTCATCTTTAGGTTCACTCCCACATTAATTTTAAAGTTCTGAAGAGTATTTATTTATTTTTTCCACTTAAGACATATTTAAAGATGGAACACATATTTAAAGTTAGTACACATATTTAAAGATGGAACCAGTCCATACCTGGACTCATATTTATAAGGCTATTATTACACTTGGAAATCTTGGTGGTATAGTGGTTAAGTGCTATGCCTACTAACCAAAAGGTTGGCAGTTCAAATCTACCAGGCACTCCTTAGAAACTCTGTGGGGAAGTTCTACTGACAGGGTAGCTATGAGTTAGTATCGGCTTGATAACAGTGGATTTTGGTATTATTATACTTTATTGTTAACAAGTTCAGCAGATCAATCATGTGAGGGTTATGTCATTTAATTTACTCTCTGGTGCTGGTATAAATGGTTTTCAGCATTCCTGTGCTCTGAGAGCTGGTAAGCACATAAACTGATGTTAATCTCAGCATTTATTACTATTATTTTTCCAAACCATCATCTTAGCCAACAGCATTAACCTTACTAATAGTGATCAAGTTCTGATTTTCCTAGAGTTTCCAGTTTCAGTACAGAAGGTAGAACAATAGCTAAGTGATTTTGCTTTGTTGCTATTTCCAGATACTGATTTTTTGAGGGCCCCAATCTTTCTCACTGCAGTGATAATGTGGACCTACTGTGTTGCCAGTGTCTATTTATCCCATCAGTTCCATACCAAATTTAACTGGTGGCTCTTTTTCAGACAGAAGGCTTTATTATTATTTGTAAGACAAAAAAAGTCATTATTCATTTGATATGCATGAAGGAAGTTGTGGTGGTATTTGTTTTTTCTTCCCCTATAATGCAAGTAACAGCTCAGCCGCTAACCAAAAGGTCTCCAGTTAGAATCCTCCAGCTGCTCTTTGAAAGCCCTATTGGGCAGTTGTATTCTATCCTACAGCATCACTGAGTTGGAAGTGACCTGATGGCAAGAGATTTGGTACAGATTGTTTTGGGTTTTGTAACAGAAAACTCTAACTAACCATAACCTCAAGGAATCTGAGGTGAAGTGCCCATGGAGGTTACCAAAGTTCACACATATAAAAAAATACCTAAACCCAGTGCTGTTAAGTTGATTCCAACTCATAGGGACCCTTTAGGACAGAGTAGAACTGCCCCATAGAGTTTCCAAGGAGTGCTTGGTGAGTTAGAACTGCCATCCTTCTGGTTAGCAGCCATAGCACTTAACTGCTATGCCACCAGAATGTCCAAATTCAGGAGTCCTCAAAGACGAGTACTCATACCCCTGGGTACATAAAGATTTCTCAGGGAGGTAAGGGTTAGGTAGCATTAAGGGAATTGATTTCTAGAAACTCAATTTCCATTACGTAACCTTTTCTTTACTACACAAAGCCTTACCTCTCCCACATTCTAAACCTGACTAAAATACCTGTCCTGGAGCATAAAGTTTCCCATGTGGCAAACAAAGGCAAA
Source organism: Heterohyrax brucei (assembly GCA_028571685.1). NCBI lineage: Eukaryota > Metazoa > Chordata > Mammalia > Hyracoidea > Procaviidae > Heterohyrax > Heterohyrax brucei. The sequence goes on from CM053156.1 coordinate 774,686, forward strand.
TCTAAAAGCGCGCTTGCTGTTGAAATTTCCTTTTATTGAAGACATGGTACACCCAAGGTAGGGCTTTCGTGGCTTTTCTTGTCTTACACACATTTCTGTCAAGGACAAAGAGTGGCCTTTGAAATGGCAGTATTTCAGACTGTGGCATGTTCTAAAATCAGATCTACCAGGAAGTAGTCACAAGGTTATGAAGAGAACCTGATCTACCACAGACCACAGTTCTTCCTGTCAGTCTGTGATGCAAATATAACAGTTTTTCCTGGCAGCTGGGAGTGGCCACATGAAACCTCAAATCAAGAACTAAGTCACTACCTCCCACCTCCCATCTACAACATCACTTCCTGCTTCGCTAATAAAAGGGACCCCCAAAATCCACACAGGGTCTTTCTCCACTCATGGGGACTGACCCATTCCCTCTTTGGAACGCACTTTTGCTTAATAAAACTTTTCTGCCTTTTGTTACCAAAAGGTTACATCCTCATGATGGTAAAGGTAAAGGTCTAACAAAGGTCACTTAGGTTACTAAGCTACATTTTATTTTCTGCCTTAACAACCAGACTGATAGGTCTGCATTTCTTTCCCGACCTCTTCCTCTCTCTATCTCTGAGGATATAAAGTTGATTAAGACCTCAGAGAGAGGTAAAAATCTTTGGATAGTTTGATTATCTTGTGACAAACTTTTGGGTTTGCTTTATTTAATTATCCTGTGACAAACTTCTGGGTCTACTCTGTTTGGCTATCCTGTGACAAACTTTTGGGCCATTCACAATGTCTGTTAGATGTAAAGAAACCTTATGCTGTAATGAAATCTTGTGACTCATGACTATTGTTCTGTGACAAACCTCCTCCCCTTTAAATTCTGGCTATAAAAACCACTAGAAACGTAATCCAAGGGGGACAACTTTTGGCTGGCTGTCTCCCAGACTGCTAGCATATCTGCCAATAAATTATTCCTTGAACTCCATGCTGTCTCTGAATTTTCGACTACAGTGACGTGTGGAACAAACTTGGATGCAATTTGCCAACACTCATGTACTCTGAGGGAGAGGGACCCCAGGTTGCAGCCCCTTGGAAGACTGTACTTGCTAGCCTGATGTCGTGAACCTAAACCAGGTTTCTTGGGGTCTAATCAGTTACAGGATCTCAGAAGTAGGTGTATTTTGTTTAATGAACTCCTCATCCCACTGCTAATCATCGTCAGACAGTACTTTTTCACCTGCAGAGGTTTTATGATTGCAAAGATAGCACCATTAAGCTAAGAAATTTTAAAATCAGTGATGCCTCACTTAATTAAATTGACTAACTCATGGCAGGTATTTGTGCCTTACCTATGTTTTGACCTCTTTAACCCCCTGTATCTAGACTAAGAATTCAAAACCAAGATGGTGGAGATAAAATGTATATTAATCTATTTGAACTGAAAAAATAAGCCACATTTTGTCTAATGACGAGTTTATGTTTAATTTTAATAAGTACTGGCTCTACCAGTTGAATCACACAGTTAACATTTCCCCTAAATTAAATCAGCTAATGAAATATACATATCTAAAGTATATAGTACAATTGAAACCAGAGGCTGAAAAGCCCTGGGAAAAAGGGGGTGTTTAAGATTGAAGGCCTAAGAGGCTTTGTTTCAGATCACTCCCAATTCACAGGGAAAGACACGACCTCCAGGTTCCACAAGCCCCAGGTGATGACACTACGGCGGTACTCTCAGAGACAGCACTACAGATTCAGTGAACTATAGGCAACGAATGACTCCTTTTGTGTTCATAACTGAACTCTTAACTAATGATAAAGGAATTAAGCAGAGAAGACAAGGAAGTAACCTGTGTTAGAGCACTCACCTTTCAGATCGCTGGCCAGATGACATCTAATCTCACTTTGCTTCCTTTATGGCTGGTGTTGACTTGTGAGGTTGTGAAGCAGTTGACTTCCACCCAGAGGGACCCCCATGTGCCGCAAATGCCCACACTGTTCCCTCCATTTACATGTGGTTTCTCCCTTTAAATACTTCTACCTTGCCTGGCAAAATGTCACCAGATTCTTGATGGAGCGAATCCTCCCAGCTCCCTGTGTCTGCTAGCACACAGTAATAAGCTTTTTTTTTTTTTTTGATTACTTACCCTGGTACCTGTCTCAGAAATTGGCTTTTGTGGGCAGGTAATGGGAATCTGGAGTTATTTTCCAGTAAAACTTTCGGTGAGCCAACCAGGAGGCAGTACTATCTCAGCCTGGTGATCCTCCGGGGCAATGGGGGCCTGTGAGGGTTCTCTCCTTTTTTAAGCAGCCACAAAAGCACGGGATTCCTGTCGGCCTTTCTTCTTCCCTCTGAGGCATCAATTTCCAAATAGCACCATGTAGGGTGAGTGACCAATCTACCTTCTTTCTTTCTTCCTTCCTCCCTCCCTCCCTCTCTCCTTTCTTCCTTTCTTTTTTTCCATTTCTTTGGGGATGATTCTTATTTCTTGTATTTTTGGCTAGTGGCCCTGTGAAAGTGGGACCACCTTGGCTTACAGGTTACCTCACGTTACCCCTCCCTGGGACTAGGGAAGGGTAGAAGGGCTAGAACCTGGGTTACCTTAGCTGGAAAGTTCTGGAGCAATTTCCTGCTGTGTGCCTCTGCAGAGACCTGGGTAGGGGGAGAGGGGGAGGTCACTAACACCGGATGAGTTACTGGGTTTACCCGGGTTTGCTTCTATTCACTTGGGATGTGTTGGTGGTGACCCACAGTGGAAAATTGCTTCGAGTAAAAAAGGGGTTGGGTGTGTGAGTGGAAGCTGGGCTTGGAAAGGTGTACATGCTGATTTGTGTGTGGTGGTGTGTACACAGTTCCATACATTACCCCCACCCTCTGACATCAAGGGTATGGAGCTGACGGTAGTATACTGATGCTGGACAAATTTCTGTCACACGGCGACTCATGGGAAAAGTCTTCAGCTGGAAGGTACTGGGAGGAAAAAAAACTCCATGTGTGCCTGACAAGACAGGTCTTTGGTTTCCTAAAAGGTGCTCCATGAGTGGGATGTGTTGGTGTGGCCTCTGCTGGAAAATTCTGTGGCCAGAAATGGCCACGAGTGTTACCACAGAGGGCCTTGGAAAAAAAAGCTGGCTTGGAGAGTATGTGCCTGCAGGTGTGTGCATGTATGCATGGGGGGGCGGGGTTGACGAGATGGATATGTTTACTTCGTGGGGTTTAGAGTCATAAAAATGCTTGTCTGTGTGCCTTTATGTCTTGTACTGTTGTCAGTATATCTCTTTGTTTTAAACACATGGAAGAAAGGACTTAAGGCGCTATGACTTTAGACCTCTAAATCTAAACATAGGTAAATGACTTTCCTGGGTTGCCAATTAGAGGAGCTTCAGGAGACATTCTTTTAAACAGCCAGCTGATAACACTTAAATCAGTAAAGCACAGAGCTACCAAACGCTTGCCCAACAGGGCGGGTGCTGGCTTAAGGCTAGTGCCTTAAGATGAAAAGCTGAGTTAAACTGCTTCTAGGTTTAAAAGGGTGAAGCTGCCACCCTCCAATGTTTCTAATTGTGGAGTTGCCACTTCTGTGGGCTTGGAAAATTGTGTGCCTGAAGCCCAGGGAACAAGAGGTACTACCCCAGTAGGCCTAGAAGGCAGAGCTGTATAGGAGGGGGCCAGAGAGAGTGGCTTTCACCAAAAAAACTAGAGTCCGAGGACAGATCCATTGTGTAAAAGGCCTCAGGGAGTGTAAAATTCTTTTAAAAACTTTTGATGGCTACTGTCTTCTTGTCTGTTGTGACTTTTTCCTTCCATTTGCAAAGGAAATGACTAATTTGTGCCTGCCTGATCTGTATTTTGGAAGCAGATTAACTAGTGCTCTAAATTTCACAGCTAAAGAAGGCTTCTAGATTTTTAAACTGGACTTTAACATGCTTTACATGTTACAGGATTCTAATTTTTTTTAGAAAATAAGGGTAGGATGTAATAAATATATTTTAATTAATCTGACATCAAAGCCAATGCTTTAACTGAGATTCAGATTAACTACTCATTAAGTTTATTTTTTATATACTATATAAATATTTAGAGACATAACAATCCTGGCATGTCCTGACTATGTGATATTCTACCTCAATATTATCATGTGTGGTATTTTTAATGTTTTTTAAAAAATATGGACAATTACTGTATTTAAAAATGTTATCGCCTAAGGTTTTTTCCTGTGGATTGGGTTTCAGTGTTGCTGTATGTGTCGTGCCTCATATTTTAAAAATTTGATGGAGGTCAATTGCTATTTATTGAACACTTTCATTAAAGATTTTATAGAGAGATATGCAATACTCCTAAGGTCTAAGTTTCTGGCCTCTGTGGAGATGGAGGTAAGCCACGTAAGCTATTACTTTTTAAGAAATTTGTTCCTCAAGCCACCTTAAGTAAAAAAAAAAAAATTAATCTAGATAAACTAGTTTGCTGTAGGGCCCTTCCCCTTCAAGGGGGGCCTGAAACTTAAGTGTCTCGTTAACATTAAAGGAGAAGAGTGGTCTTCGGGCTACTTTTTAGCTGGGGACCTGAAAAGAGAGTGCCAGCTATTTTACTCTGGCTGGTCTCGCAAAGCCTTTTGGAAAATATATTGGTGCCAATTTCAAAAGGAAAAAGGAAAAGCCACTACGGCCATAGAGCTTATGTCTTGGTCCACTGTCAGACATGAGACGAGCTACAGAAGCTTGAGGCAGAGCCTCCGTGCACACTCCAGTTCACAAGGAGAATTTTGGAGTGATTTAATAATGAGAGATTTTGACAACAGCAAAACGGGACAACAAGGTCCAGCTGTTGGCCATGACTAGCTGAGCCCAGGTCCCCTCACGGTGGCCCAGTTCGTGCCAGAAATGAGGACTTGAGCAGCTCTCTGGTCAGTAAGTGTGGACCCCCCGTAGCATACGGTCGGAAACGAGGCCACTCCACAGACGAGTGTCCCGGGTGTCTGAAAACAAAACATTCCGTAGACCTCTCCTTGAGGCCCAGATGGAAAGATTCTCTTGGAGTATCTCAGGAGGGGAGTCCACAAACAGACCACCGATGGGGACCCTGAGGTCCCATGCCTCCTTGCCACACGTCAACACCTCCACAAGAGAGCTAAGGGTTACACTCTGATGTGGACCTGGAATAACAAAATCAGACTTGTCTGAAACAAGAAAAGCTACCTTCTCTATTTTTGGATTACCCGGTGGGCCCCACCTCCAAGCAGGACTGTGTAAACTTTCAGTTTGACTCTTCTGATAAAGTTTGACTCTACTCTTGTGTCTGATGAGGACCAGTGAGGCCACAGGTAAAAGGACACTTCTTTCCATGAGTCCCTGGATGTCCTACTGAATGGCTAAGACAAAACAATTGAAACTCAAATTTAGGATTTTAAAATTGACTATATTATTGGTTTAGAGAAATATGCTAGAAAAATAGTCTGGTTACATAAAAGATTCTGAGATATTGCCATGCTAAATGCCTGAGTCCGGTCCCCTTTGACAGTCAGGTTGGTGGCATCAGCTGTCTAAAAGTGGTTTGAGTTTGTAAATTCCCGGGCCATTCCCCTTTTGCTTCCGACTCTACAGCACTTGGCTGGCTCCCCTCTTGCTTACTATTAAGCGGTTATCAACCTCTATTTGCTTCAGATTATTACAGTATTTAGAATGAACTTATTTTGAATTTAAGGTCTTAATGTATGTTCCTTCTAAAGGGCAGACACAGACCTGAACTGTCGTTATAATTACTGGTTTTAGAGACATAAGGCCACCACTAATTTCTATTTATTTATACACATTCAGCCAGCAGTTTAGATTAGTACTGCATTCATGCTTAAGCCTCTAGCATGGCTGGCAGGGGGACTATATCTTCCCTTGAAGCCATCTCGCCTTTTCAAATGCTGCACTTTTCAAGTCCTAGGCCTTCTCTAATTTTACCAAGTCAAGTGTGGCCATTCCAATTAGCACTTTCAAATGTTCTGTATCAATTGTAAACACACCTGGAAGTTGGTAAGCCATTAACACTGTTTGATAAACTTGTAACAAATTGCACAACCTTTTCACCTGGAACTCATGCTTGTCTCAGATAACAGCCTGCCTGGAGCTTTTTTCATCAAGCCCTGAATTCCAGAAAACTTGGGCTTCAGAAGAAACAAAAGGAGGCCCAGACCGAGTTCTTTCTCTCCTCCCTTACTGAGATCACTTCATTTTAAGTTCCCCAGATGGTTTCTAGGAATTATCCTAGAAAACAATAAAGTTGTCTGTCGATTTTACTATGAGAAAAAGTGGCACAGGACAGTGAAGTGTCTGCAAACTCAAAGTATGTGGGTCAGGAATTAAACCAACTCCAGCTGTCATAGCAACAGTAAGATGTACCATGCCTCACATACAGTAGAGAATCATCTTGAAGACGTTTCCTGACACGTCCCCTTGTACCTGAGGGTGGGAGCCATTAGCAGTCTATTTACCTGCTCACCAGTGATTCTCCTTTCATAAGTAATTCTGTGTTAACAACAGTGTTAATGTCTTAAAATACAGTTGTTATGGTGCGAAAAACATGAGGAAGCCATGTACACAAAGCTATTTCTTTCTTGGGTGATACCCAATTTACATGAAAACATATCAGTAAAGTGGCATTTTTCAGGTAATTCCTTAAAAAACAAAACTTGTGCTCTGGAAAACATTTCTGAAGTAATAGTTTACTAACCTTAAATGCTACAAGGTCAAGACAGAGTATTTAAATCAGACTGATTCAACGGCACTTGGCTTGGCTGTACTGAAAAGGCTTGGTAACTTAAAATATTCTGTGACATCAGAAAACCACCTACAGTTACAAATACTAAATATTTTGCATATATATCATGAATTTGCCACTCACTTATGATGTGAGTAAACAAGCCTACAGGAATTAAAATTGAAAAGCAGAAAAGAAATCCAGCTGTAAAATTCTACCTGTAACTGTTGAGGAGGGTAAATGATAATATTTTAGGTCCCACCAACTAAGAAAATCCACTGCTGTTGATTTGGTTCCTGCTCATAGTGACTGTATAGGGCAGTAGAACAGCTCCATAGAGTCTTCAAGGCATGCCTGGCAGATTTGAACTGCTGACTTTTTGGTTGGAAGACTTAACCACTACACTACCAGGGTTTCCTTAAAGTCCCACAGAGGCACTAATAATTTAGATGACAGGGAGCAAGGTTACGTGTTTACAATCAATAGTCCATCCTCCGATTTATGACCTAACCTTGGCTTCATATCCTGACTTTAGTATCTCTAAGAGAATATATCTTTTTATAAACAACCATATACCATAACTTAGTATTATAGATACAGAGTGTTATATCAGAAGTTAAGTGAAATAAAACATAGCTAGCTCACAGACGTAGTTCAGCAGATAAAATCAATATAGCATCTAATTAAGGAACTCTTATACACTGTCATAATACTAATACTGTAAACAGTACTGAATAAAACTCAGTGCTTTTGTGGGCTTGTTAGTTCCATTACGGAATCCTCTACTCCTTAGTGCACATTTCCCAGTTCACAGAATTGCTTGTTTGATTCTCATTTTGCATGTTCTAGAAATATTCCCAGTGACAGTGTAAAGTATTTAGTATGTATTAGTCAGAGCTTTAAGTGTTCACACTGAATAAATATCAAGACCATCCTATGAGATATATACCACCAGTCCCTTTGAAATGAGGAGAAAACTCAGGCACAAAGAAGCTATGTAATGTGTTCCACGCAGCACAGGCATTAATTATTAGAACTAGGGTTTCAAATCAAGTGGTCTGGCTTAAAAGTCTATGTTCACTATCTCTTTGCTATACAATTTATATTACAGCATGGTGATGAATAGCTAGGTTGTAGAGAGTTTTGTAAATCATTTAAAAGCATCCGACCAGCATCTAGAACAGTGAGAGGTCACTAAAGAGGTTGAGGCAGTGTGCCATTACTTTGTATCTCATATTTTTGTGTGAAGAATAGATGAGCAAGACTAGAGAGAGAAAGCTCAGAAACAAGGTGGCCACTATAATCCAGGTGAGAGATGACAGGATTCAAAAGATAATCTGGAGCTAGAACTGACAGGAAAAGATGACCGACTGGACACGAGAAGAAAGGCAGCAGGAGGAATCAGGCCTGGCTCTCCGACTTCTGGCCTAGGTAACTGAGTGAACGGTGAGTTCATTTCCTGATACAGAAAACTCGATAGCAGTAACAAAGATAGTTTCCGTTGTTTCCAGAGGATGAAAAATGCTAGACAAGATGAGACTCGATGTGGACAGATGATGTGGGAGACTGTTTCCCAGAGGCGGTTGCAGCAGGATCTTCCAGCCCACATGTTCTTGTAACAGTGTGTCCTTGCCCTATCTCAGTCACACGGGGAACTGTGAGTTTAGATGGACTTTAAGGTTTCTTGACTGACTTCTATGACATCACAGAATCTCTACCGTTGGGTCATCAGAAGCCTGTGGCTTCTGTCTGGGTCTCTCAGTATGCAGATTCTTGGGATACTCCCCTTTAGAACCAGCTATTGTGCTTTGAGAAGCCAAAATGACATAGATGATGATGACTAGGTTCTCCAGTGGGCAAAACACAGCTGAGCTCCCAGCCAAGAGTCAGCATCAATTGTCAGCCAAGCGACTGCAGATACCTTGATCTTCCAGTGCAGTGGAATCTTTAGATGGCCTCAGCTGATATCTGATGGGAATTTTGTGAAACCCCAACCAAGAAGGCAAAGATTGCCCAGTCAATCCATACAACCATGAGAGGTATTAACAAATTGTTCCTTTATCCCATATAAATTTGCATGCTGACCTATATGCTGCTTCCACTGCTCTCCCTGCACGGTGACAGCACACTCCTCCTCTCTGCTCCATACGTGTCTTATCTTCCCAACAGTCTCCTATCTCCCTCTCTCCACCCATTCCCCTTCCTCCAGTATAAGGTCAACAGGATGACCTCCTATAGATGCCTAGAACCATAAAGTGCCCACACAATATGATCTCTCTGGGTCACCAAGTCCAATCCATTGCTGTCCGAAAAGTTGACCTTCATTATGATTTATAGACAGGGGCAGCATCAGGGCCAGGGGCCATGCTCCCAGAGGAACCCTGAAACTGCTGGACCATCAACTGTGGTCTTTTAGTGGAGATCTCAGGGTGCACCCCTATTTATACTTGTGTTGCCAGTGAGACTCAACTTTGTGAGCTCCATCATGACTATCACTGGTGGTAGCCGGGCACCATCTGGTTCTTCTGGTCACAAGTCAACGTAGACATCCACTCACATGGGTCTCTCTGTCTTCTGAATTCTCTTTCCTCCATGTCGTTATGGACCTTGGTGATCATCCCTTCCTGCTAAGTTGGGACCATTTGCTGTACCCTCAGATGGCAGCTTGGCAGCTTTTAAGACCCCAGATCCACTTACCAATGTGGGGTGCAGAGAGTCGTCATTAGCAAAATGCAAGTTGTGTCAATTGGCCTCCATTTTTCCTGAGAGCACGGGCCCCAGCACCTGCCCCAGCTATTCTGTCCTTGCAGTACTGCATTAAGATGGGAGAAGTACACAAGTTGTGTTGAAGTCCAGTTAATCTTGATCTTCTTACTAATGTGTGCTGTCCCATATTTCACCCAGTGTAGGGTTTGTCTTAAACCAATTACTTCTGAGCTTTACAAGGTCAGATTAGGCCTAGAAGAAGAAAGTCTAGTTGGGGGTAGACAGATACCATTCCACACAAAGATTACCAAGGAACCAAGGAACAGAAGCTGAGAAGAGACAAGGACTTCCACCAGACTGTCCTCCCCTACAGCCCTTGTCCTGGAGCCCCAAATTTGGACTTCTGGCCTCCTAACTGTGAGACAACAAATTTCCATGCCTTAAAGTTACCCATTTGCGGTATTTCTGTTACAGTTGCACTGAAAAACTAAGGAAGTGATCCAAGAGATAGATATTATTCCTTCCTTACATGGGAGGAAACTGAGGCTGAAAGAGGATAAGTAGAATGCTCAAGGCTGTAAAGTGAGTAGTTTAGCTGCTCACCAGAAGGTCAGCAGTTTGTCTCCCCCAGCTACTCCTTGGAAACCCTATAGTGCAGTTCTACTCTGTGTTAGAGGGTTACTATAAATCGGAATCGACTTGATGGCAACACTGTTTTCCTGTTTCTGCCCACATGTGTATTTTAGCAAGGGAATTGAGATTTGAATATAAGCCTGTATGATTCTTTCCAGTACATTATTCGGCTAAATGAATCCCTGGTCCATGGGAATACGTGAGTTTTTGTAAAGGGACTACTGTTTGTGCTAAAAAACTATTTTTAAACTTTTCATTCACTTTGCCTCCTTCCATCCCATTTTCCTGAGATCTCATACTTGTGACCTATATCTTCTCTGAAATTTGTACTCAAAGGAGGTCTTAGGAATAGGCAGTAAAGGATCATGGCATGTACTAGAAGGTCTTTTAGGCAACAAACACCAATCAGAAGCTCTGGCTAAGTATTAACCTTAAGGCAGCTTTAAGGCAAGCAGGTAGAGTTTGCTGAACAACCCTTAGCAGCGTGTTGTTTCTTAGAATTAGATTTATACAATAAAATAAAACAGGAATGCATAAATCTGACTTGAATGCATAAATTGACTTGAAGGCAGTGGGTTTGGTTTGGTTATTCTAGAAATGCTAAAGAAGACAACAACTGACTATTATTTAGGTCCCATTTTAAACAAAGTATGGGCCCAAACATAGTTTTCTTTCCATATAGGGACTTCGGAATTTCAGTTTGGATGCTGACGGATGAGTTTTCTGGTGTACTTAACTCATTCCTGGGCATCTGATCCCTACTCTTCATGCTGGAGGCTTCCATCTAAGGCTGGAGGTTTCCTTGCAAGTCTAGCTTAACTTTAGCACATGCACAGCTGCTCCACAGGCAAATATCAAGTGTAGGAGATGCATTCTACGATGATTTCAGGGACTTTCATTCCTTCTTAGAGAAGACAACTATCAGAGCAACATTTTGAAACTGTGGACCACAAACAAACAAAACACAAACCCACTGCTGTCGAGTCAATTCTGACTCATCATGACCCTATAGATCAGAGCAGAACTGCCCACAGAGCTTTCAAGGAGCACCTGGAAGATTTGCACTGCTGACCTTTCGGTTAGCAGACATAGCCCCTAACCACTAGGCCAATCCTTTTGTAAGTCACGGTATTCTTTCAGTGGGTTTAGCAACTAGTATTTTCTAAAAATACGAAATATAATAAAAGAGAATAAAAAATACCAGGGCACATTTCACAGAATGAAGGTAAGTAATGGAAATATATCTCAGATATGTACATGTGAGTGTATGTTTGTATATGTCTGTTTGCATATACGGATTTTGATGAGACATGTATTTCTTACAGTGGTCCTGTTAACAGAGTACTCCAGCTCTGCAGAAATTTCTGAAACCATATTCATGTGAGGTTCTTCTAAACCTACAGGGGTGGACAGGAGCCTAAACAGCCTATTCCAGGGTTCCTAAAAATCTCCCCAAAATACCTTGTCAGAGAAAACATATAAATAGGTGATGGAGCTGGGATTTGTGTATAGGCTTCTAAGAGCTGAGCAATGCTGATGTGAGCAGTGGTATTCCCTAGCAAAAGACCAAACTCCAAGGCTGCGGCACTATCTCTGAATCCACAGCATTCTCAGTATCCTACTTTTTGAAGTTAGCATAGAAGCTAATTAATCAACTGTTTTCACTTCCATCCTAAAAAAAGGATAAGATGCTATGAAATAACCAAATATCCACAATTGGCATCTTGATCTTTAGAACAATTTCTTTATCTGTAAAAAAGAAAAGTTCCCTCCGTGTGTGGTTAAGAAGTACAATTTGACCAATTTCACAGAAATTACCCACCTAAGACATAGTTTAAAATTTCATCCAATATAAACCAAAGTAAACAGCCTTAGTTTCTATGTAGTTACTAGATCTGCTCATATGTATGTGTTCAGTGTATAGAAAACGATGTAATTGTTTCAGGTAATTACATTTTACTTCACTTAAATTTCCCACCTTCCGATTCAGTCAAGGAGGGTTTTCTTCACCCTTCCTTCAGTCCACCATGTAGTGACTACCAATGTCTACTTCAGGTATGGCTACATTTCAGGCACCAGTTTATAGGTTTTTCTGTGATAGGTATAAAACAGGCATAAAAAGGATCCTTATGGGAGGACATTCATTATTATTTTAAAATTTAATATCCTTCACCTCCTTAAGAAGGAAGAAGAGTGTCATAAAGTAATATTGTTATTTAAAAGAAAAAACTCGTAATGGGAAATCAAGAATTAAAAAAAATAGTAAAAGCATCAGTCATGGTAACTGGGTACATGCAAAATAGCAGCATATATGCTCATCCAATGTATAATAGTGTTTCACTAATCTCTGAAGGAAACGGGCTACATGAGAACAGACCTGAGAGCTACCAAAGCTGAATACAAATACACTCAGCAGAGGAAGTACAGAGAAAGAAGAGCTAGGGACAGGCCAACGATACAAGCAGGAGACAGAATTTGTCTTGATCTGGCTATTTTAAGACTGGCAGTATCATGACAGTTTGCAAAAACTAGAGGGTGTCAAGTGCCAAGATGAAGCCTCCTTGAGTAGAAGACATGGTTGCTATGAGTTGGAATCCACTTGACAGCAGTGGATTCGGTTTTCTTTGGTTGGTGCAAATGTCTGATGCACTCCACTAGTAATCTAATATTTGAAGGTTTGAGTTTAGCCAAAGGTTCCCTGGATGGGCTCCAAAATGTCAGCCACTGAAAATCCTATAGAGCACTGTTACACTGTGACGCAACCACTTCATGGTGTTGGAGTTGACAACTAGTATTGATTGGATATTGGTTAAAAAAAACCTAAAAAAAAAAAAGTATGTAAATATGCACACATAAAAATAGTATACAGATATAGGTAATATAAATACACACACTTTTCAGAGTATTTACATTAGAAAAATAAAAACACCATTCTCTAATCACTTAAATTCCATTTTTCATAATTCGGAGCCATTTGATTCAAAAGTCTGTTAGCTCAAAGTACAAACTCTTAAAGGGTGAGAGAAGGGATTCTAGAGAAAGGTCAGTAAATTGCACTCCTTTAAAGTGTTTTATATTTCAAAGCTTCCGACTCGACGGTACTTGGCTAGGCTTGGCTTTATAACAAAATTAATGTAGTATTACAGTTACACATACTAGCTGAAGGAAGAAAATGTAATACATCCAAAGTAACAGGACAGTTGATATGCTGAATTATTATCTATTTGCAGGCTATAAATGAAACAATATACAATTGCAGGAAGCAAAGGCAGAAAAGCCTAGCCATCAAATCAGAAGGCTTATAATAAATTGTGAAATCTTCAACCTTTTAAGTATATTAATAGAAAGAATTCATGAAGAAGAATATGTAATTCCAAAACTTCTTCCCTCTGTCGTATGAAACTGAATGTGAACAAGGATAAAATAAACTTACGGAGAAAGGATGTTAAAAGAAAGACACAGGACATGTATTTCTTTCTCTTACCATTGTCACCAGAAGGTAGTGATACAGTGTTTGTTGGCATGGTATCAGAATTCACTTTTCCATTCTCAAATGTGTCATTTTCAGTCTGCTGTAACTGCCAGTTGAGGCCAAATAGATGCATTGCTGGGGGGTAAAGAATACAAATTGTTAAAGGTCTGCTGCTTTTAGCGATAACAAATGGTAATTATATTTATAATGAGAGTCACAGGTAAAGTTAAGTTTCCACATTCTGAAAATACCAAGGATAATTGCATCGTAAGAACTATAAGACAAATGGTTTCTCCAACAAATGCAATTTATGTAGCAGTGCAAGACAATACTGCAGCCTTATAATAATGAACTTAATATTACACAGTTAACTGGTACCAGGAAACTTCTAGGAATGAATCACGACTTGCTCTACTTTGTCCAAATTGTCGTCTTCACCATCTTTCAAGGAAGCAGTAGAACTCTATAGCAGAATTTGCCAAACATATTTCACTACTTAAAAACAAAAACAACCCTGTTGCCATTCACCTGATTCTGATTCACATCAACCCTATAGGACAGAGTAGAACTGTCCCATCTGGTTTCCAAGGAGCAACTGGTAGATTCAGACTGCAGCTCTTTTAGTGAGCAGTGAAGCACTTAACCATTGTAACACAGGGGTCCTCAATGGACACTTTTAAATGTATAATACTTTGTTGCAATGACCCATTTACATTTGTATTAAGGTAAAAAAATATATATTTGCTGGTATAAGAAATAATCAGAATTTGATTCAGATGTATAGGTGATAAAATTTAAATATTCTAAATTTCAATAAGCAATCCCTGAATTTATGTCCTACAATTCAGTAATGGCACAACTCAAAAAAAACATGAGTATGTGTCACATAATTTAATGTGAGTTTCTGATGTGGGTATAATAATTTTATAAATCTATAAATAATTTAGTTACAATTCCATAAATGTTTACCAATTTTATTTAAAATGTTTAAGAAATGATATGAGAAAACTATGTAATTACAAACATAATATAATCCTGCAATTTTTTAATCAAAAACCATACCCATTGTCACAGAGTTGGTTTCAACTCAGTGACCCTGTTGCACAGAGTTGAACTGCCCCATAGGGCTTCCAAAGCTCTGCGTCTTTATGGAAGCACATTGCCACCTTTTTCTCCCTGAGAGAGGCTGATGGCTTCAAACTCCAACATTCAGTTAGCAGCCAAGTGCTTAACCACTGTACTACCAGGGTTCTTTGCAATTTTATATAGTGTTCAACATATTTTAAATTTATTTAAAATGTGCACAAGAAATATACGAATATCATATTCCCCATTAACACTTACTAAACATTCATTTCTGTTCTGCAGAATATAGATGAGGTATTAATTCCCCCCAAGTCAAAGCAAACTCATTGCTGCAGAGTTGATTCTAACTCATAGGAAGCCAAAAGTACCCACAGGGAAATGCAGTGATGGTCATAAGACCACATTACAAGACAGGACTTTTCGTACATGTTTAGGATTGTATTTTATTTAGTGTTTGCTGAAATTTACCAGAGAAGTGGGGAAAGACAGTCTTCAGAGGCATGCAGTTTAATTACTACTATAAAAAAGCCCTATGAAATATTCCACATACATACAGTAACAACATTAAATAGTCTGATACAATGTAAAAAGCAGCATTTTGGACACAGTTCAATTTTGGTTCAGTCTATAGTCTAGGATTTAAGCTTGGACACATTATGTAATATTGTTAAAACTTTAGATTTATGGAAAAAATAAGGCTTGTTAAACCAACTTTAATTGATGTGAAGAGTCTAGACAATATTTGAAGGATAGTTGGCATACGGCAGGGCAGTTCTTACTATATAGGTATTTCATTCATTTATTCTATACTCCAGATTACTGAACTATTTTGAATTACCTGACCAGACCACAATGCTTCTTAATAAATAGTGCCTTCTGTCTTCAGTGCTACATACCCACTAGAGAATACCTATTCATCATTCCATTGGTGGGTGTCAGCTTCTTGGGAAAACCTTCCTTGATTGGGTTCAGTTTTTCTCCCAAGGCTGTTTTAGTCTAGTTTTGTACCCTATACAGTACCTGGTACCTAGTAAGTCTCAATCAGTATCTGTCAAATAAATGAATGAAAGTTAAGAACACTTCTGTTTCCTGAGTGTTTAAAATCTAAGAAAATACAGTCATAGATAAAAATTACAGTAATTTAAAGAAAATTTAATATAAAACTGATGCAGAAATAACTAAGAATGGAGACTTAGATTCTTAATAATTAATGACTGCCTTACCATAATGCTACATGAGAGATATCTGACTTAAAGTCAATTAGTACTATATGTAACTGACCGATTTTTTTTTTACCATTCAACAGTTTGAATTGAGCGGGTTTTTAGCTTCAACATTCAACACTTTTGTGACATTCTATTATCACATTCTTTTGTTATTGTACAGTTTTTGTTAATATTACCCATTATAAATGCACGCTATGTTATTATCACATTCTTTAGATATTACTATATAGCTTTTGGTTAGTATTACCTAATATAAATGCATGATACAGTAAGATAAAGAAATACAGCCATATGTACCCTCTCCCTCTGTACATTGTAACAAATGTATGTATTAACATACCCTGCTTGAATTATAGTCTTCTAGCAATGCCTTTTACACTCTGATTAAGACACAAGCCATCATCTTGTAAGGAGGTGTAACTTCTTACATTGTGTTGCATTAAATTATATAGTATATGAACAGCAAACTGTCAGAGACTTCTAAACATTCATCCTTCATATATTTTTCAAGGTTTCAGATACTTCAGCAATGTTTGAACAAAATGATGGGAAGTAGTTTCACATACAGACACACTTTGGCATGGCAACAAAATATATTCCAACAGGGTCAAAGTTTCTATGAAAAAACAATTCATCATCATTGTGAGCTTTCATTTGTCATAAAAGTCTCCTTAATGTGAGATTTGCTCATATTATTGGTTGTAACAGAAAAGTAGAGCTAATCCATGGGGCAGTGCACAGAGGAAACCCCTGTGATTTACTGGTTAAGTCCTATCGCTGCTAACCAAAGGTCAGCAGTTCAAGTTCACCAGGCATAGAAGTCAATGTTAAGAAAATAATGTGATGTTTGTGTCTGGAGAGCTATTTTATTTTTTGCCACAGGGGCAACAGATTTCTATTTTTTGTTACAGAAAATGTCAATAAAATGGGATTTTTATTTGGCTGAAGACATGGTATAATATGAACCATACCGAAAAATGTATTTTGTTTACTACTCAGTTAAAAACAAAGATTAACAAGTTGTTTGGTCTTAGGATATTATCTAGTTTGAAACTGCTGATATTTAGTAGCTAGTGAAGCTCTTAACATTCATTATTTATAGCTTAAGATTTCCATACAAGTGCAAGGGGTTAGTGGGATTCACTCTGAAGTTAGCAGAAGGAAAAGAGACGGAGAAAAGCAGCACATTCACAAAAAGCTGACAGTGTTACAGAAATTACTGAGTACTGGGACACCTAAGGAAGGTAAAGAAGGGGAAAAGTAACAAAATGAAGTACTTCGGTCAATAAAGAAGGATGGACTCAATTTTTCAACGCCTGTGCTGGAAGGCAGACTTGAACACATGGAAAGGCGTTCTCTGCCATGATTCAGAATGGTATATGAATCTTTGGCTTTTGCATGAGCTAGTGGAAGTCGTGCAAAGAATGGCAGGAAGTGTCTGGGAATTCTGTGCTCTTCAGAGTCCCTCACGCCTTCTGGGACCCGTATGAGGTGAGGAGGCACAGGCCACGTAAACCTGAAAGCAGATGCAGGCCGTGTGAAGAGGTGACGAGGGATACACTGTGAGTACAGGCTGGTCCCAGCCACAGACAGTGCTCCTTGTACCGGTGTCACAACACAGCAGTGCAGTATTTTTTTTAATTCATTACACATTTAATACATGCGAGGTACTGTACTAGTGATTCACCTGCATTGTCTCATTTCACCTCATAAGCTGACTGCCACTGAGTCCATTCCGACGCCTAGTGATTCTACAGGACACAGCAGTACGGCCTCATAGGGTTTCCAGAAAAAGCCTGGTGGATTCAAACCGCTGACTATTTGATTAGAAGCTGTAGGACTTAACCACTATGCTACCAGGATTTCTTGAACTTCATAAGGATCCAATTAGTTACTATCATTTTTTTTCATTTTGAATCTGGGAAAACTGAGGCTTTAATGTTGAATGTCCCAAGCCCGTGCGCTGCATGTATCACTTCTATCCTTCCCCAAAGGGCCACGCCATGCTGCCTTGGCCAGACAGCCACCGGCTCACTCCCACCCACCCTGGGTCCACCCTGCCTCTACCTGCCAGCTCCTGTCCTGCCTTTATTTCCCCTCCTCCTTTCTTCCTTTTCTTTTTCCCTCTAACTTAGCCCCAGAGGCCACCTCTACCCTTTCCCTCCAGCCCACACAACACCACCACAGGAAAAGCGCTACCAGCTCAGGTACCCCGGCCAGCACCCACTACACTGCCCCCCCCTTTATTCTCTCCCTCCCACATAGCCCTCCATCCTCTTTCCATTCCTTACGACCAAACCATACCATGATGCCTTGGCTGCGAAGATGCTGGCCAGCTGCCAGCCTGGGCCTGCCCCACCCCACCCGCTGGTTCCTGCTGCATTTTTTTCCCTTTCTCCCTCCGCATACACACCTCCACCTGCTTTCCTGCCTGGTCACAGTATACCACTACAAGCAGGGAGCTACTAGCCTACTGCCAGCCCAGGCTTCAGTCCCCCCGGTTCACTGGTTTCTACATGGCTGTTTTCCACTCCTTAATTTTCTTTCTGTCTCTCACTGCTACTCCTTCTTGCTGGGCATGCGCTGCTGCTGGGGTCCCCAACTCACTGCCCGGAGGCTTTCTACCTCCCACCCAGCCCCATACATCACCGATTCCACCTTCTCCACCCACCCCCTAGGTCAGCCTTGCACCCAATTCCCAGTTACCTTTTTTCTCTTTTTTTCACTTTTCTTTGTCCCCTTCACCTAGGCCTGCACATCACGCGCCATTCCCTCCAAACCCTGCTGTGTGACTGCAGCTAGAGGAGCGTGCCCAGCTCAGGCCCACTGCTGCACTGGGCCCGCACTGCCCCTCCTGCCACATGACCAGCTGCTGAATGGAGGGAAGTGGTATGGTGTCACAGCACTCCCTGTCCGACACTACTGCCTATCTGACAGGTTGTGAATGCTCCCACACCGCTGTAACAGCATCAGGAGGCAGACAGTGCCCACCTAGTCTACCTTGCCAAACCAGTGTACAGAAAAGTGGGCTCTGTCTGTCTGCTGCCGCCTTGCCCACCTAGCCAAGGTGGTAAGAGTGATCACGGTCACAGATGAGCGAGCAGGAAGGTATGCCTGGCCAGCAGACCCTGACATATCAAAAAAGAAAGAAGCAGGACAAGACAATGAAGAAATAACATAGTATTTAACGCCTTAGAGATAGCAGACAATAGCAGAACATATAAATAGCCAGGACAAGTGGCTCCAGCAAGTGACCAAAATAAAGAGTCAGATGACCTTCCCGTTAAAAAAAAAAGGCAGTGGAACTGCCTTATATGGAATGAAAAAACAAACAACAAAAAGAAAGACCACAGTAAACAAAAACAACCAGACCTGCTGCCATCAAGTCAAGTCTGACTCATAGCTGCCCCACAGAAAAGATGAAAACTGCCACATAGGGTTTCTAAGGCATGGTTGGTGGATTTGCACTGCTAACTTTTTGGTTAGCAGCTGAATGCTTAACCACTCGGCTACCAGGGCTTCCCATTTGATCTTAGAACCTGCTACACAACCAAGGCAGTCAAAACAGCCTGTCACTGAAACAATGACAGACACATGGACCAATGGAACCGAATCAAGAACCCCAGTGTAAATCCACCCACCTATGGTCAACCGACATTTGACAAAGGAACAGAGTCCATTAAAAGAGGAAAAGACACTCTTTTTAACAAATGATGCTGGGAAAATTGGATATCCACCTGTAAAAAAATGAAACAAGACCCACATCTCACATTTAAAATAAAAAAAAAAATGGATCAAAATCTGCAATATAAAACCTAAAGTGAAAAAATCATAGGAAAAAACTAGTGACGACACTAAGAGGCCCTAATACATGGCATACATAGGATATGAACCATAAATGAACAATACCAGAAGATAAACTGGATAAGCTAAACACTTATGCTCATCAAAGGACCTTACCAAAAACAGTAAAAAGAGAATCTATAGATGGGGCGAAAAAAACTGGCTATGACACACCCAACAATGGTGTAATCTCTAAAATCTACAAAATACTTCAATATCTCAACAACAAAAAGACAAATAACCCAATTAAAAAATGGGCAAAGGATATGAACAGATACTTCATTAAAGACACTCAAGTAGCTAACAGATACTTGAGGAAATGCTTGCAATCATTAGTCATCAGAGAAATGCAAATCAAAACCAAAGGGAGATACTATTCCACTCTAACATTGACAGTATTAATCCAAAAACCAGAAATTAACAAATGTTGGAGAGTTTTCAGGGAGATTAGAATTCTTATGCACTGCTAGCGGGAATGTAAAATGGTATATCCACCATGCAAAATGATAAGGCACCTCCTTAAAACGCTGAAAATAGAAACAGCATACAATTCAGCAAATGCACTCCTAGGAATATATTCTAGAGAAATAAAAACTGTTAGATTAATAAACATATGTAGAGCCATGTTCACTGTAGCATTATTCAGAACAGCGAAAAGGTGGAAACAACCTAGATGCCCACCAGAGATCAATGGATAAACAAATTACGGTACATACACAATGGAATACTATGCAATGGTAAAGAACAATGATGAGACCAAGAAACAACATGGGTCAATCTGATGGGCATTATGGTGACTGAAATAAGTCAATTGCAAAAGGACAAATACTGTATGAGGCCAAGAAAAGATCTACCCATAGAAAAAGAAATCTTTTGATGGTTATGAGGAAAAGGAGGAATCAGGAGGGAAGATTACTAAGTAGACGGTGGACAAGGATTAACTTTGGTGAAGGGAAAGACAACAAACAATGTAGGGGAAGGCAGCGTAACTTGGCCACGGCAAAGTCAGAAGCTTTCTTGACAAAACCAGACACCTTGAGGGACTGAATTACTAGGGCTGGGGGCTGCGGGCTGCGGACCATTGTCTCAGGGGATATCTCGGTCAAATGGAAGAATGTATTTCACAATGAAAACGTTCTCCATCTTATTTGAGTGAGTAGTGTCTAGGGTCTTAAAAGCTTCTGAACAATTACCTAAAATACATCTATTGGTCCCTTTACATTCAGAAAAAGGAGAAAAAAAGAAAATCAAAGGCATAAGGAAAGATTAGTCCACAGGACTAATGGATGACATGACCCACACCCTCTACTATCTTGAGCCCATAAAAACCAGATGGTACCTGGCTACCACCACCTACTCCTTTAACAGGGATCACCATAGAGGGTTCTGGACAGAGCAGGAGAAAAATGGGGAAGAAAATCTAAATTCACAGAAAAAGACCAGACTTACTAGTCTGACACAAACTGGAGTACCCTGGAGACTATGGTCCTGGACATCTGCTAACTCAGAATTGAAACCACTTCAAAGTCCACCTTAGGTCAAAGATTAGAGAGGCCTATAAAACAAATGATAACACATGTGAGGCACGTGCTTCTTAGTTCAATCAAGGGTACTTTCCGAAAAGTTCGAGAAAGCAGAAAGGGACAGGAAAACCACACGAATGGAGAACCCAGAGTGGAAAGAGAAAGGGGGAAGAGTGCTGATGTTCTGCAGTGAATGCAACTAATGTCACAGAATTACTCATATATAAGATTTTTAAATGAAAAACTAATTTGCAATGTAAACTTTCACCTAAGACACAAAAAAATTTTAAAAAATCAAGTCAGAATGGAATTTGTGTATTGTAACAATATTATATACCTGTTCAGTATATTTTTCACATCTCAGTGTACATAATTTTCTCATACTGTGTGTGACAGGGATCATGCTTCCTGTTTATGAGGATGAACACTGGCACTGGCATAAAGAAGGTCAGTGTCTTGCCTTCCAAAAAAGTTGGTATGTAAAGACGATTCATGACACACGATCTCCTGACCCTTGGTCAGGATTCCTTTCTCTAGACTTTGCTGCTACACTACTTATCTGAATTGTTTTGAATTTAAATCAGGTATTCACATTAAAGAAATTTCTCCAAGTTTGTCTTTCATATTAAAAATATCTTTTTAATACAAGCAGCTTATTATTGCTTGCCACTGAGTTGGCCCATGACTCATGGCAACTCCATGCACAATACAATAAAGTGGACTATGTGATCCATGAGGCTTTCTCTAATTTTCAGAAGGAGACTGCCAGGCCTTTCTTCCTTAGTCTTAGTCTGCGAGTTCCACTGAAATCATTGCCAAACAGGCAAAGAGTGGCTGCACATAAAGGGCAGCGGCTAGGAATAGGACCTGGGTCTCCCAAATGGGAGGTGAGAATTCTACTACCAAATCACAATGCCTTTCAAGTTTACCAATTGTATAAATGGTTGCACTCTTAAAAGCTCATTTGCAACTTGGCTGTTTGAAATTGGAATGTATTTTCTCATATTCAACATCTTTGAAATGGTGGTTGGGTCCCCACTTGGTCTATAAAACTTTACTTCTATATCCAGGGGAAAGATGTGTATTTACCAGCACCAAAAGATATAAACAAGAATATTCACAGAAGTATTATTTGTAATAGCCCCTAACTGGAAACAACCCAGATATCTACCAACAATAGGAGGATAAACAAATTGTGATAGAGTCATACAACAGAACTGTACACAGCAATGCAAATGAATTAACTACTGTCAGGTTCAACAAAATAAATGAACCATACAAACATGATACTGAGCAAAAGTCCCAGACACAAGAATGAATACCATGCAAGTTCATTGCATAAAATTCAAAAATAGGTAAAATCAACTGATAGGGATCAAAGTCACCACTGTGATTACCTTTAGAGAAGAAGGGGCAGGGAGTGGCCGTGAGAGTTAATATAGGGCTTCTTTGGTGCTGGTGATATTCTATTTTTCTCCTCGGGAGGTGGTTTCATTAAGATGCTCACTTATATGTTAAAGAATATATATTTTCAACCTCTTCAGACCTTCCTCGCAGGATTTTTATCTACGTAGCTGCTGCAAGGCCTTCCTTCCTACAAGGCTGTAGATGAGGCAAGTATGATGAGCCTGACAGCCCTAGATCTAGCCAGCCCAGCCAAGTGCCGTCGAGTCGGATCTGACTCCCGTATCTAGAATCAATGCGTATAGAAAGCAAAGGTCCAGGATAAAACGGTGAATTACTCTAGCAGATGGGAGGCAAAGACGGTTGTTGTTAGGTACTATTGAGTAATTTCTTCCTCATACTGACCCCTAAGCACAAGGAAACGCAACACCGCCTGGTCCTGTGCTATCTTTACAGTTGCTGCTACGCTTGAGCAGACTGTTGAAGCCACCGTGTCAGTCCTTCTCACTGGGGGTCTTCCTCTTCTTCACTGATCCTTCAATGAGCATGATGTCCCACTTCAGAGACCGGTCCCTCCTGATAACATGTCTGAGGTAAGTAGACAAGTCTTGCCATTCTAGCTTCTAAGGAGTATTCTGCCTATACTTATTCCAAGACAAATTTGCTGTTCTCTGGCAATCCATATGTCCTAGCCATTTAGGGCTGCTTTGACAGAAATATCACAAGTGGACGGCTTTAACAAAGAGAAATTTATTCTCTCACAGTCCAGTAGGCTGAATTCAGAGAGCTGGCTCTGCAGGAAGGTCTTGGTGATGCATCAGTCTTCCCTTGGTCTGGGAGCACCTCCACAGGAACCTCAGGTCCTAAGAATGTTCTCTGCTCCAGGCTGCTTTCTTGGTAGTATGAAATCTCCGTATTTCTCTGCTTCCTTCTCTCTTTTATATCTTAAAGGGATTGGCTTAAGATACTACCCAATCTTGTAGACCTTATCAATATTAACTGCTGCTAAAAAAGTCTTATTAAATCATAGCAACAGAATTTATAAAACATAAAAAAATCTCACCAAGTGACAAAATGACACACAATCATAAAGTACTGGGAATCATGTCCCAGCCAAATTACTACAAACATTTTTAGGGGGTATAAGTCAATCCATGACACCAGTGTATACAAAGACTGACAGTTAAGTTTGTGAGCTCATCCTAGAAAAAGTGCTATTTACCTCCTTGCTGAACATCACTACAGTCACCTCTGAAGCATTCCCCTTGGGAAGCTATGCACTAACGCCAGCACCTAGTTCATCCTTCAATGCAATTTTGGACCTCTTTTACTAGAATGGCCATCAGAGCTGTTGTGTTACCCTTAATGTCCTGAATGTTATCCAAATATCCTCCTTTCAATATTTCCTTTATCTTTGGGTAAAGAAAAAAGTCATTGGGGTCTACATCCGGTGAATAGGGAGGGTGTTCCATATAGTTATTTGTTTGCTGTCTAAAAATGCCCTCCTAGACCACTATAAAGTTAAGTTCACAAACTTGCTACCTGGCCACTGTGCACAATGGCCCTTCCAGAAAAAGTTTTAAAATTGCTTTGAAGGGTGGACTAGGTGCTGGTGTCAGTGCATGGCTTCCCAAAGGGAATGCTTTGAAGGTGACTGTGGTGATATTCAGCACTGAGGTATGTAGAACTTAGAGCAGTGAAGTTCACGGCCTTAATTGTCTGGCCTCATTCTCACTGTTCTTCTCCATCACTGCAATTCAAAGGCTTCAATTTTTCTTTGGTTTTCCTTACTCAGTGTAGAGTTTTTGATGGATATGTAGTGACTGAAAATATAATGACTTGGTCAGGTCCACCTTAGTCTGCAAAATGATGTCTTTGCTTTTTAACACTTGAAAGAGATCTCTGGCAGCAGATTTGCCTGGTGCAATACTCAGTTGGTTTCTTGACTGCTGCGTCCAGGGGCACTGATTGTGGATTCAAGAGAAATGAAATCCCTGATGATGTGTATCTTTTTTCCATTTATCATGCTGTTGCTTATTAGTCTAGTTGTGAGGATTTTTGTTTTGTTCATGTTGAGGTGCATTCTACATTGCAGGCCAAGGAAAGGTTTCCTTCAGCGCAAATCTCAGGAGTTAGGAAGAAAGTAACATGATTAAAGAAATTTACACACTGTGTTAAAGACTGTCAGCCACGCAACTCCCAGATTGATGTGTAGCTCAAAAATAGAAAATCCTTGATGTTAAGGTGAACAAATGTGGCTCTGTTACAGACCGAACAACCAAAGCTACAGAGTGTACTGAGTGATACAGCATCTGATTGTGATTATACACCAAAGCCTTCTATATTTGGTTCTTGCACTTCAGCATGTTCATCAATCATTTATTTGCATGAAGACATGAAAAACAATGTTATCAAAGTATCCAGATTACACAGAATTTTAAAGTAGAGCATAAAGAACATGCTAGATTACAAAGTCAGGATTAAGATGTGTGTTAACAGGGCTGGGCCATGATTCTCCATGTTTTGGCAGCTGTATAATGCTGTGATCGCTTCCCTGTCGAAGTCTGATACATGATCACCTCATGGTGGAATCTGCTAAGTGGTATCAATGGGTCCAAGGCCTGCAGTGGCCTCTCAAGCTTTGTATCTTTGTCTTTTGCCACCTACTTCCTTCCTGCTCACCGTGCCAAGGTGGTTGGCTTGTTCTGTATTGAGTAGCTGCTTCTTGTCTGACCTCTAGTTCTCAATACTTGAGATAGCAGTTCACTGGTCTATCTTGTTGATCTTCAGAGCCTGCAAGCTTCTTGACCTTCTGATCTTGAATTGGCCAGCCCCTGGAACTATATCAATCAAGAGAAACCTTGGATTTTGCCTGCCCACCTTGGGATTCTTCAACCTTTATAGTTCAGGATGGGGAGCACTGCTCTCTGACCTGGTGATCTTGGGTTCAACCGTTTCTGTAGCTAGCTCTGTGAATTGGGAAGACCTCTATCCTGAGTGGCAGACTTGGGATGTTCCAACCTCTACAACTGCACGAGCTGTATCCTTGATATTAGTTTCTCTACATATATATTTATACTTTTTATTGGTTTTATTTCTCTAGAGAACTCAGACTGAGACAACTACTACTTGATTTCTCTCCCTCTTGTCACTGCCATGTATCTTGAAAAAACAGTGTACAATGTTGTTTCCACTTCTTCAGGCATACTCCTTAATTTCTTCTCACTTTGACTTCTGTTGCAAATCACTGTACGGAAACCTCTCTCAGTGGTTAAAGATGATCTTCTGAATTGACATACCCATCATCAATAAGAAGCCTCTAACCAATATTTATCTGTTTATATTTCAAAAGTATCTGGCATCATTAACCACAGATCTTCACTTTTAATTTCTCAGTTCTCTTCCTAGCAATCTGACTGCTTCTTCTCAGTTGTCCTCACAGAATCCTTGTGTGGAGGTTGCAGAGTCAGTTCAAAAGTATTCCAGCCCTCTGGGACATACACGGCTACTCTTCCTTTACCTGCTGAAATCTTGTGACTTTGTTTTGGGCACTAATGTCTGGGCAATAACGTGCCTCACCTCAGGTAGGAAATGTGAGAACCAATGTGCGGTTTGTTGCATTTCCTTCTGTCTGCTACAGTGACAATGGAAAAGTGTGCTCAGTCTCTGTTCTGTTAGCCCAGGCCCTGGGTAGGCAGAAGCCTCTTACCCTTCTTTGCTAAACATGTAGCTGAAGCAAGAAATAACCATCCTGGTTAAGCCACTACAGTAGGCAGCCTCTAAGACGGCCACCAATAATTCCTGCTTCCGTTTATTCACACCCTTGTAATCACTATTTTGAGTGAAGGCTGCAGTTAGTGACTTGCTTGTAATGAAAAGCATAGGGAATAAATGATGGAACATCCCTTGAGATTAGTTTACAAAGAACTGTGGCTTCTCCCTTACCTCTCTCTTAAATTGCCTGCCATGAGTAGATCAGC
Source organism: Heterohyrax brucei (assembly GCA_028571685.1). Lineage (NCBI taxonomy): Eukaryota > Metazoa > Chordata > Mammalia > Hyracoidea > Procaviidae > Heterohyrax > Heterohyrax brucei. The sequence continues at coordinate 801,283 of CM053156.1, forward strand.
TGCCTGTCACAAGGCAGCTCTGTGGAGAGGCCCATGTAGCAAGAGACCAAGGGGCTACCAAAAACCTTGTGAGTGATCTTGGAAGTGGGTTCTCTTACTTCCTGCTGAGCTTTCAGACAAGAAGGTAGCCTCAGTCAACAGTCTGATTGCAACTGTGAAGACGTTGAGCCAAAGGTGCCGTGTGAAGTCAGGCCCAGATTTCTAACCCACAGAAACTATGAGATAATAAATATTTGTTGTTTTAAGCCACCAAGTTCCAGGATAATTTGTTATGCTACAGTATGTAACAAACACAGCCACTGAGATTTTTAGGGGACACACAGATACATTCATCAAAGTCCTTCCTTGACCGTGTCTTTCATTTCATTCACTTCTATGACTTCATCTTTCAATTCCATGCGGACTTCCAAACATGTATCTCTGACACTTGCAATTTTCCTGACTGACAAGCATTCTGAGCTTCACATTTTCCTACAAGGCACACCCCTAAATCTTGTGGGTACCTGAAACCTCACTCAACAGAATAAACTGTCTTAATTCTCATAACTGCTTTCTGGATTTCCTTTCTGTATTCACATTATCACTTTAGGTGGGACAATGATATCAGATAGCACTGTGTTGAATCACAGTATACTCCAAAATTCCTAGTTTTTCACTTATTAAATGAATGTCTATTTTACAGGTTTCCTGTGAAAAGTAAGGCCAAGATTTGCACTCACACTCAGTAAACGTTACCTACTGTTTCTGGTCAGCCATATCGTCAACCATGAATCTTCAGCTCGTCTTATGCCCCACTCTTCTCATTCAATCATTTGCTAAGACCAGCACTACAGTTCCTAATTGCATTCATTTTGCTTTCAGCATCATTCCCTTATTCTAGGCTTTCTTTAAAGAAAACTTTAAACTTAGTTTGCTTTATTCCCAAATTATAAGTGAACATCATTAGTTTCACAGTTTGCTATGGAAAATATAAGTCCTCAATCAGCTCATCTATTTTTCTACTCCTTTAGCGAGGCCGTTGATTCTTTGGGACAGTTCTTTGGTATCTCCCTCCTCATGTTTGAATAAATGTGAGTTTGGAAGAGGCTTAACTAGTTTCCCCCTGTAGTGGTACTTGTGCCTGCTACAGTCACAGTGGAAAAGAGTGCTGAGTCGCTGTTCTGTTAGTCTACGCTTCTAACCACTCTTTGCGGAACATGTAGCTGAAGCAAGAAATAACCATCAGAGTGAAGCTACTATAGTATGCAGCCTTGAAGATGGCTCATGTCCTTTAAAGCCTCCCTTTTAAAGCCACTCCACTAGCTGTTGCCACATTTATCTTTCTAGATGGTATCTCTGCTGATGGCCTCTTGCTCCCAGGAATCTACTAATATTTCTTCTGCTGCCTCCTCTTACAGGCCCACGAGCAGGCCAGATTTGCCCACCTACCACTTTTTAAACCAGGCTTTCAGTTTTTCAGCTCCCATGCCTTTGTTCCTGTAATTGCTGGTTTCTGGAATGCCTCCCAGCAATCACTGCCTAATGAAATCTTACCAATGCCTTCTCAAAGCTTAGTTCAAATGGCATTTCCTTATGAAGTATTCCTCAACTTTGCAACTAAAATTTAGTAACTATTCTGTACTAGCACATCATTTAGTATTATTTTACCTAAAACTACCCTACCTTGTATTTCAATTTTATTTATATTTTTACTTTCTGGAGTGTAAGAACTGCAGGAATATAAAAGAAACAGAAATGGATTTTTGCAGTTAGGGTAAATGCTGGTATTTAACTGCGAGAGAAGAGAACGGGCTTCACGAAAGGGGACACGGTGTATAATTTTAGCTATGATTAAGGGAGAAGACAGTTAAAGGAAAAGTTTAATCCTGTATATACTTTTTCATTATCTTCCTTAAGATTTGACTATGGAGGCCCGTATCTCCATAGATGAGTTGGTTCTGGAGAATGAGCAGTGACTAACAGGAAATTTTAGCTGACAGTCAGAAGGAGCCCTGGAGTCTGTCTCATGATATTCTGGTACCTTAACCCATCTTCAGATGTCGAAAATTAAAATAATTATCACATAACTCAAAAACACTCATTCTGTGATCTCTGTCATTTTTCCTATTGGCTTTTTCAGTAAATGTTGAGGGAAAAAAAACTCATTAATTAAAATAATTTTGACAGTAAAATTTCACGAGGGAATTTTCTTTTAGGCTCAAAGATCACTTAACATGAGAGAAATTACAATACACATTCTTTTATTTTTCAGTGCTAATGGAGATGAAAGGAATTCATGGTATTAAACTTATTACACCACCTCATTAAAAAAGCAGGTGTGGCATGACATTGTCTTTAACCATTATATGTTGATTCGGTACTTAAAAGCCTGAATGTTGAATGCTTGAAACCAAAATATACAATTAAAGAAAGTGATGTACCACCCAGTAGCAAATTCAGTGCCATTTTTAGTTCCGTGTTGAGAGACATGGTGCCAGATTTTAATCTTGCCGCTGGGGATCATGTCACTGAAGTTGTTGCCACGGCCACCGTGATTTCCGTTGGCTTGCCTGGGTTCTCAGATCCTTCCAAGTAAGAGCACGAAGGAGGGGTGGCAACAGCTCATAACACAGCCCAGCAGCCTGCCAGAACCTGAGAGCATACTACAGAGGGTGTTGTGGAACGAATGCAGCAAGCACCGCTGCCACTAGAAATCCGAATGTATATGACCCCAGAACCCCGAAGAGCACACTCTGAGGTTTTGGCAACACAGAGTAAGTTCTTAGCAGGCTTTCCATTATTGGCTAAATGCTGTTTAATATTACAAGACTCAGCAAACGTTCTGACAAAGATAAGAAGTATGCAACAATATGGGAACTAGAATTTGGTGGAAAAAACAAAGCATGACTTCATAGCTATTATTTTGAAAATGTCAGCAATTCAGTTATCCCCAAAACTTGAAAGCTCATCTACGTAAGGTGAAGTCTCAAGTTTCCCTTTCTTGTAACTCATTTCACACCTGACCATAGTCCATTTGCCCCAAAATAATCTTTCTGGGAAAGATTCATCAAAAGCTTATTATCTGCAATGTTGCAGAGACTTAACCAGAAGTTGCAGGAAAAGAAAATCTGAATCTGACCTTGTACAGTTAAGTGCACTGGTTTCCATATATGGATGTATGTGTAATTGCTTATATTAGAAAACAAAATGTTCCAGTCTTAATTTTGGCACTATCTTGGCAAATCACTGAGGCTTCTCTGAGGCAGAGGTCCCTCATTTAGAAAAATGCACTATGCGATGTCTAAAGCCTCTTCTGGATTCACATCCTGTGATACATCAATATATTTGAAGACAGAAATACCTACCTAAGGCACTGAACACAGAAAAAAACACCTGGCATTAATATATTGCAGTATTGATGATGTTCCCTTGTTTTTACATTAAAACCTACATTGCATGGGTCAAGTTATCATTTTAACATAAGATTCTTTGGGTTTTCTTGGTTTTGAAAGCAGAGTTTCTTCATTTTATGAATACATAAATATACATGAGTCATGTGGAAGGATTAGACATTACAGAAAAAATAAGACAAATACTTTTAAATACAGGATAATGATTTGATTTGACACATGCTTCTAGAATGCAACCAAGTTTTCCGAGTAAAATGAAAGCATCTCATGTAAAGATTACATTTTGTAACTTGGACCCCTACTGGTCTCCACTGTCATTAGGAACACATAGTTTTCCATAAATTAGTTTTTGTTTTGGATTTCCTGCTGTGTTCATATACACGCAAAAGGAATGTGTTAGGCAATATTTGGGCATGCTAATACATTATTTTTTAGTAACATTGAGAGCTAATATTATTTCAACAATCTATACCTTGTTGATTCAAATAGTTTTTTAAGAAATCAATACTGCTTTTGAAATTTTTGACATTAATGTGTTTATAGATGTCATTAAGAAAAAGAAAGTTATTCTCTTTGTCAACAATAGAAGGTTTTGATAGTCAAGAGACATAACACTTGATTTAGCAGATTCCTCTGAGTATTATGAGCTTTATTTTGTTTGAGGGAGTGGTTAAGAGGAGCTGCTGATATGTTATATTGCTGTGCTGCACGTTTTTCCTTTCTTTCATTTTTTGGCATGATGTCATTATGGGGAAGTAAAATTGTAACTACTATGCAAGTATCTTGATAAGACTAAATAGCTGCCAGAATATTTGATTCATATTCTTTTATAATTGATAATACTAAAAAAAAGATTTAATTTAATTGCACTTTTTCCTTCTTAAATATGTAAATGCAGTTCAGCATTCTAGAGATGCTGCTTCAAAACACCTAAAAACAAGACAGACCCATTACTGTCAAGTTGATGCTGACTCACAGAGACCCTATATAACTGAGTAGAACTGTCCCATAGGGTTTCTAAGAAGCAACAGGTAGGTCTGAGCTTCCGACTCTTTGGTTGGCAGCTATGGCTCTCACCCACTGTGCCACCAGACACATAGCTTAAAAAAGCAAAAAACAAAAAACAAACATGTTGCCATCAAGTTAACTTTAATTCATAGCAACACTATACACACTGCTGTCGTGTCAGGCCCAACTCATAGCGACCCCAGAGGCCAGAGTAGTACTACCCCACAGAATTTTGAAGTACCACCTGGTGGATTCAGACTGTTGATCTTTTGGTTAGCAGCCACAGCACTTAATCACTATGCCACCCAGGTTTCTAGAAGTGCTGCTTAGGACCTGTGTTACCCACTGACAGTCAAAGCTACAACTAACAAAAAGGCTTATGAAAATCAGGCTGCTGTTTCTGCCATTAAATGGGTTGAGTTAGGATTTTCACTATTTCCAAAATTTTCACTATTTCCTCATTTCCAGATTCTGTTCTTTGGATGAAATTATTCACTCTGCAATCTAACAGAAAAAAGAAAGTGGTAAGTATCAAGATCAGCTACTCATAGGGGTCAGTCATTGCCAATAAACTGGAGAATCTTTGAGGTAACAATTATTAAGATTCAAGAATATGGTAAGAAGACTTATTTTGTGAATACAGTCAATGAAGAACACAATCATTTACATGACTTATAAGTCATTCCCTGCTTGCCAAAATACCAAGTTTGCTGTTGTCATTAAATGTATGAAACAGAGGATTCATTTGTGATAGTTATTAGCAGTTTTGCCATTGAAATCCTATGGGTTTAATTCATTATTCAAAATGCTATTGTACTGGAAAGGTGGGGCCAAAATGGTGGCATAGTCAGACAGTTCTGTGATCTAGCAGCCAAGACCCCAAAGGTGACATGAATCCATTACATATGACATCCTAGGAGCCCTGATCATCAAAAAGAAAGTTGAAAAATTGGACTGAGCAATGGGGAAGGGAGGGTAGGTCCAGAAGTATATCGGATTTGCCAGGCCTGACCCACCAGGAAACAGCTGAGGCCAGCATAGTAAGCTGAGCAGTGATAGTTGAACGGTATCGTCCTCAGCAAAAGAGAATGACCAGAGAATCCACTTGCACTTCCAGAACCAATGAAAAACAGCACTCGATAGTCAAAAGCTAAGTCTTTTCACGTAACCGGCCATGCATGGATGTAAATCTTTCCAATGGAATAAGCCTCTCTCCCTTCTGCCAGAGCTTCACCCTCGCTTCTCTGCACTGTGCCCAGCTCTGGGTTATGACGCTATTATGTGAGCCAGAAGTAGGGCTCCATGAACCTCCTCTGAGCCATTCTTGAGACTCAGATAAGGAACAGTTTAAACAAGGTGTTGGGGGAGTCTTCCAACCCCCTCTTTTCAGGGCAGAAATACTTCCTTAACCAAAATTGAGACCCAAGGGGATACACCATATTCAGACACTCAGGGATGGCTGTCAGCCCTCTGACTTTCTCCGTGGCTGTAGCCAGATACCTGTGCCTACAGCAATCATCCCCACTCATTTAGGACACTAGGGGACAGCCTGTACTACAAACCAATCCTTAACAAAATTCAAAGTACTGAAATACTACAAAGCATATTTCCAGGTCATAAAGCCATAAAAGTAGAAATCAACAACAACAAAAGAAACAGGGAAAAAAATCAAACACATGGAAACTACTACCAAGTAGTAGTTTGCTAAAAATAACTGGGTTATAGAAGAAATAAAGAGCAGACTGAAGAAATTCACAGAATCAAATGAGAATGTAAACATGTCCTACCAGAACCTTTGGGACATAGCAAAAGTAGTGCTCTGAGGTCAGTTTATCTCAATAAATGCATACATCCAAAAAGACGAAAAGGCCAGAATCAGAGAATTAACCCAACAACTTGAACAAGTAGAAAGAACAGTAAAAGAAGCCTATGGGCACCAGAAGAAAACAGACAATCAAAAATTAGAGCAGAACAAAATGAATTAGAGAATAGAAAAATGATTGAAAGAATTAACAAGACCAAAGCTGTTTTTTTGAAAGGATCAATAAAATCAACAAATTACTGGCAAAACTGACAAATGAAAAACGGGAGAGGAAACAAATAACTCAAATAAGAAATGAGATGGGTGATATTACAACATACCTCACTGAAATTAAAAAATCATAACAGAATACCATGAAAAACTGTATTCTAATAAATTGGAAAACTTAGAAGAAATGGATCAGCTTACTGCCTACCTAAATTAACTCAAATAGAAGTAGAACAACTGAATAAACCCATCACAAAAGAAGAGAGTGAAAAGGTAATTACAAAACCCATAACAACAAAAAAAGCCCTAGCACTGATGGCTTCATTGGAGAATTTTAGCAAACTTTTAGAGAAGCATGAACACCATTACTACTAAGGGTATTTCAGAGCACAGAAAAGGATGAAATACTTCCAAATTCATTCTATGAAGCTAGCATAGCCCTGATGTCAAAACCAGGTAAAGACTGCATGGGGGAAAAAAAAAAAAAAAAAAAAAAAAAAGACCACTGTCTCCCATGACAGTAGATGCAAAAATCCTAGGCAATAAAATTTAACAACATTTAAAGAAAAAATTCATTAAGACCAAAGGAGATTCATACCAGGGATGCAGGAATGGTTCAACATTAGAAAATCAATGTAATCAACTACACAAATAAATAAGACAAGCCAGCCAAGTGCCATCGAGTCGGATCTTGATTTTATCAATTGATGCAGAAAACACATGTGATAAAGTCCAAAACTCACTCATGTTAAAAACTCTCAGCAAAACAGGAATACAAGAGAAATTACTCAACAAAATAAAGGGCATCTATACAAAGCCAACACCTAACATCATCCTAAATGGGAAGAAAGCAGTCCCCTTGAGAAAAAGAACCAGACAATCTTGCCCATTGTTATCACTTTTATTTGACATTGTGCTAGAAGTTCTAGCCAGAGCAATTAGGCAAGATAAAGAAATGAAGTCCATCCACAGTGATAAGAAAGAAGGAAAAGTACCTCTATTTGTAGATGATATGATCTTATACATAGAACACTCTTAAGAATCCACAAAAAAATAAAGGCAAACCAAAAAAACCCCTACTGTAACTAACAGAAGAGTTCAGTAAAATATTAGGATATAAGATACATAAATAAATCAGTTGGATTCCTTTACAGCAATAAAGCACTGAAGAGGAAATCACTGAATCAACACCATTTAAGATAGTCTCCAAAAAGGTAAAATACTTAGTAATAAATCTAACTAGAGACATAAAGAGTCTTATACAAAAAAATTTTACAAGACTACTACAAGAAACCAAGAGACCTACATAAGTGGAGAAACTTACCTTGCTCATAGACAGGAAGCCTCAATATAGTGAAAATGTTTATTGTACTCAAAGCAACCTACAGATACAATGCAATCCAAATACAAATTCCAGTGAAATTTTTCTATGAGTTGAACAAACAAATCACCAACTTCATACAGAAAGGGAAGAACCCCAGATAAGTAAAGCATTAGTGAAGAAGAAGAATCAAGTTGGAGGCCTCACACTACCTGGTTTTAGAACCTATTGCACTGCCAAAGTAGTCAAAATAGCCTGGTAGTGGTACAAGTATAGATCAATAGAACAGACTGAGAATACAAATATAACATCATCCACGTATGAACAGCTGATATCTAACAAAAGCCCAAAGTCCATAAACTGGGGACAAGACAGTCTGTTTAACAAATGGTGTTGGCGTAACTGGATATTAATCTGCGAAAAAAAAAAAAGAAAAGAAACAAGATCCATGTATTAAATCATGCACAAAAATTAACTCAAAATGGGAACGCAAAATGGGTCAATGAACTAAAAATAAAACCTAACACAATGAAGATCACTGAATTAAAAATAGGGACAATGCTGGCAGCCCTAATATTTATCATAAACAGACTACAAAATATTACTAACAACTCACAAATACTACAAAATAGGTAACTGGAAACTCCTAAAAATCAAACACTTAGGCTCATCTAAAGACTTCACTAAAAAAGTAAAAAGACAACCTATTGACTGGGCAAAAAAATTTTGGCTAATACAAATCTGGTCATCATGTAATTTCCATAATCTAGAAAATCCTGCAAAACCTGAAGAAGAAAAAGAGAAATAACTATTTCAAAAAACAGGCAAAGATATGAACAGATAATTCACATACAAACAGATACTTCATGCATGCACAAAATCTAGGCATTTCCCTACATACATGAGGAAATGCTCACTATCATTAGCCATTAGAAAAACGTAAATCGCAACTACTATGAGAGACCATCTCACTTCAACAAAGCTGGTATTAATCCAAAAAACACAAAATAATTAATATTGGAGGAGCTGTAGAGAGATTAGAACATGTCTACACTGCTGGTAGGAATGTAAAATGCTAAACCACTTTGGAAATAGATTTGGATATCATATGATCCTGCAATCCCACGTCTTGGGATATGTCCTAGAGAAGTATGGCCTATCACATGAGCAGATCATGCACACCAATGTTTACTGCAGTACTGTTCACAACAGTAAAAAGATGGAATCAACCTAGGTGCCTGTCGTCAACAGATGAATGATAAACAAACTAGAGTACATTCACACAATGGAATATTTTGCAGTGACAAAGAACAACAAAGATCTTGGGAACATCCTGTAACACATGTTGAGTAAAATCAGTCAGATGAAGAAGGACAAATATTGTATGAGATCACCATTACAAAGACTGAAGAAAAGGTTTAATCAGACTAAAACAGTCTTTGATGGTTACAAAGGTGGGGAGGGAGAGAGGTGTTCCTTGATTAGATAGCAGATAGCAATTGGGTTAGGTGAAGGGACTGAAAGCATGAACTAGAAGGTCAGAACAGCTGGACTATCTCCAAAGCTAAGAGGTTTCTTAAATACATCCCAGCATTTCAAAGGACAGTGTAGCAGGGACACAGGTCTGGAGACCACGGTTCCCGAGACATCTAGGTCAAAAGCATAACAAAGCTTTTCATTTTTTTAAGAAAATGTTCTGCATCCCACTCTAGTGAGTGGTATTTCGCAAATGGCCATCTAAGTAGCATGAATTGGTCCCAGACCCCCTGGGGCAAAGTAGAATGAAGGATATCAAAGACAAGAGGCAGTATGAGCTTAAGACACAGAAGAGGTCAAACGATCCAGAGACATCAGCGTGAAAGCAGAACTAGATAGTGCCTGGCCACCACCACCAACAGCCCTGACAGAGACTACAACGGAGTCCTTGACACAGCAGAAGAAAGATGGGTGTGCAGAACTTAAACTCTTAAAAGATCAGACTTGATAGTCTGACGGACTGGAAGGTTCCCTGAAGACATGGCCTCCAGACACCCTGTTAGCTCAGAGCTGAAACCAGTCCGGCAGCCAAGTCTTCAGACCAAGATTGGACTAGGACCACAAGACCCAAACGATACTGATGAAAAGGGTACTTCTTGGCTTCAGTATGTACACGTGGTTAACTGACCAGCTCCTGTCCAGAGGTGATCTAAGAAGGTGAAGGAGGACAGGAACTAGCTGAATGGACATGGGAAACACAAGACAGAAAGAAGGAGTGTGCTGTCCCAGGGTAGGGAGAGCAGCTAGGTTGTGCAGTGGTGTGTGTATGGGGGAGGGGTGTTTCACATGACAAATTAAGTTAGATTGTAAACTTTGACTTAAAGCACAATATTTCAAAAAAAGTCTCAGTGTGCTGACTCAGTTTTCATCTGAATTTCTTAATTAATTGAAGAACTATGTAGGACATTCAAGTTTTACATAACAAACATATATGCACGTTACGACATTTATTTTTTCTTGGCTGATTCGGGTCTTTGAAAAGTGGTGGGATATACAGCAGTGGAAAATTACAATTCTTTGAAATTTCAGGACCCTTCAATGACCATTATTGAATGGTACAGTTCTTGTTATTAGGTGCCACTGAGTCGTTCTGAATAGGAACCACGTGTGACAGCCGAAGCATCCTAGAGGATTTTTTTGACTGCAGTCTTTACAGAAGCAGATCACCAAGTCTCGCACGGAGTTGCTGTGTGGGTTTAAACCATCAGCCTTTTGGTTTGCATCTGAGCACTTAACTGTTGGGCCACTAGAGCTCATCTGATCTAATTAATAGGGATAAGGAAATTCTTAGAGTTGTTCTCTTTATTAAAATGGTAAGGCAAAATCCAGAAAATCAGCTCCTTCAGAACATCCCTTTCATAAAAGTCCACTCACTGATCCTCCAAGGGGTTACATTTGAGACTAATGTCACTGAAAGTTTGTGTGTGTGGTTGTGCAGTGGAAACCTGAAACACAATTAGTGACCCTTTAGGAATCCAGGCACAGCCAGCTCATCATTTACTCAACAACATTTAATGGGCGGTCTACAATATCTAGTTCTTTACACGTGAGATGCTGCATGAGACAATGAGTGGTGTGGAATCCATGTCAATACCTCTAGATCCCTTCGGTGAGTAATGGGGGAACTTTATTCTGACAGACCATGACAACTTCCCTTTATCAGCTGTCTGACTCCTCAGGCCAGATGAGGTGAGGGTTCTAGTAGCTCCCCATTAACCTGAGATGACTGGAGCAGTTCTTCTTAGTTATTATCTTTATTAACTAAAATAGTTCTTTATTTGTGAAAGCAGTGTTCCAGACAAATGTAGCAGACGTGCTAGCCATCTATTGACAACTTTGTCATTCATCACTACTAATAGGTAAGGGCTGAAACCCTGCTTAAGTGTTAACAGCTGCTAACCCCAATCTGCCAGACGCTCCTTGAAATCTCTATGGAGAAGTTCTACACTGTCCTATAGGGTCATTATGAGTCATAATCGATTTGATAGTACTGGGTTTGCTTAGGTTTTTTTTTGGTTAATGAGTATGTGTGGAATATTTGTGGAAATGGGTCTCAAAGCAAAACACAGTTGAAGTTGCAGTTTCTGAACCCCCTGGAGACCTGTTCATGCTGCCGGCTTGCTTTTGTACTGTGTGGTCTCAGTCTCCTTTCCTAAAAATAAATGGCCCACTTTTCCACTTTAGACATGCATTGCTTCTCTCTGTGTGATTCTTTTCCAAAATCACAAAGAATCTCTTTGAAGAAGAGCATATAGAAATATCTTTAAAAATAGAGCATGATGGTATACTTTGCGATTATTTGAAATGACTGAAATAATATGGTTGTCTTACATAAAAATTTTATATGAGTCATACAGACACACTTACTATATCATTCAGTTATCTTCACAAAACTACAAATGTAGTTAGTGAAAATATTGTGTACCCAGAATGAAATTAGAAAGCTCAATGGAAGAGACCTACAGCATTTTTCTTCCCCTCAGCAGTGAATCCTAGTCTTAAAGAGTGTGCTTAGTGTTGTGATAGAATTATGAAGCATCTATAGTATTTATTTCATAAATGAATATTTTTAAATTTCACTACACTTTTTCTTTGAAATAACTGACTTTGATATAAAGGCAAAAAATCAGTATCTCTCAATAAATACAAAGTAACAAAAATGGAATGAACTATAAACAATATTATTAAAATAGAGTAGAAATTGCTGGAGCAAAATTGTTCTCTCTTTGTAAGTGTCCCAGGCAGGTGTTAGAAGCATGTTGATATAAACTGAGACCTTTCTCATGACACAATCAGAATCAAAAGAATAAGAATTCAAAAGTGAATTCATTTCTCATTTTGTCATCCAATATTGTTTATTGTCTTGTCCACATACCACTTCTCGATTCCCATGTTGTATGAGAAACATTGCTTATAACACAGTCGAAAGAAGTTCTAGATTCAAAATAAGGAGAACAGGATTGTGGTCTATGTCTATGTTTTAATACATACTGGCTCTAAGACTGGACAAATCACTGATTATATGGGCCTAAGATCTGTCTTCCCAAAAAGGAAATGTGGATACTAATACTTGATTTACTATGTGTTATAGGTAATACTAATAATCCCCAAACCAAGCCAAATCTGTTGCTGTCAAGTTGATTCCAACTAATAGTGATCCTAGAAGTCGCAGGAGAACTGCTCCATAGAGTTTCCAAGGAGTGGCTAGTGGAATTGAACTGCTGACTTTTTGTTCAGCTGAGTTCATAACCACTATAGCTGAAATTAATCGAGCACTTACATTTTTGCCAGGCACATTTGTTTTTCTTAATTATTTCCAAGAGCAATTCTGTTCCTAAACCTGTTTATACAAATGAGGAAACTCAGGTTTGTGGAATTAAGCACCGTGCTCAAGATTACACAGCACGGAAGTGACAGAGATGGGATATGACCCAAATCTTGCTGCTTTAAGTGTCTGTACTTATAAATAGTATTCTAAAAATATACTGTAATATACTTTGCAAATTTGACATTGTATTTATCCATGTAAGACTGTGAGATCACTGGGGTAAAGATCACATCAGATAGTCAATAAATACTAAGTTAAGTAAAATAAAACTGACTGTGATACTGGAAATAATTAAAAGGATATGCATGCAAAATACAAAGATCTAAAACTGTACAACTACTTGTATTGTTTTATCTATTCCAGAGTATGTTTATATATTCTAGAAATTACATCACTGTAGGTAGCCTTGAGTATCCTTCTATCCTATTACCCTAGGGTATCTAGAAGATGTGAAAGTCTTCATCTTGGTTAGGGGCATAAGAGGGTTTATTTACAGTAACAAAGGGGAGGAAGTAGTCACTACTGGAGGAGGAAGGAGGAGCATCAGCCAGTAGCTGAAGGTTCAAAGACAGTCCCAAGGTAGAGCAAGTCACTACCATGCAAGGCTCACTAATGCAGAAAGTCAGCAGGAGAGGAGCTATTACTTCTTTCCCTGGAAACCGGGGTAAGTCACAACTGACAGCTAAAGGAAAGAATGAAAGTTCTTGTCATTAAAAATATTTCTCAGTTTTTTTTTTTAATATTATATAGAGATGAATCTAGCTAATAAAACTTTATGTGTTCTTTGACATATAACATGTCTTCAAAATGCATGATGTGCGGCATGCATGCTGGGCTGGGGGGATGGGGATGAGCTCAAAGTAATGTTCTTTTCCATGTTTTAGGCCCTGATTCAATAATGGAAATCAGACTGGCTGACCTCATGGGTTATTAAATGCAGAACAACATGACTTTTATTTCCCACTTAACTTTTGAAACACAAGAAACACATGCTGTGGTTTTCTTTACTTTTTCAAATCCAGTTAATAAGACTACTCATAAATGTTTGAAATAACTCAGTTATCCTTTAACAGATTTGGAAACTCATCTGGTCTTTGATTCATTAGTGTTCAGTATGTCAGGTCCATTTTGTGACGGTCTCTAAATTCAGGTGGGATATACTCAAGGTTGTACTTTGGCTCTTGTAGATTTGTTGTAATTTTCTTCGGTTTCAGTTTGCACTTGCACAGAAACAACTGATGGCCTGTGCTGCACTGAGTCACTACTGCTGTTCTGACTGATGATCCTGAGATTTTCATTGTCTCTTTCTCTAGATGCAGTCAGTTTGATTCCTATGTATTCCATCTGGCGCGGTCCATGTTTATAGCTGCTGTTTATGTTGGTGAAAAAAGGTATTTGCAATGAAGTAGTTGGTCTTGCAAAATTCTATCGTGTAATCTCTACATTGTATTTAGCACCAAGGCCATTATTTTTCTACTAATTCTCCTTTATTTCTAGCTTTTGCATTCCAATCCCTAGTAATTATCAATGCATCATGACTGCATGTTTGGTCAATTTTAGACTGCAGAAGCTGGTAAAAATCTTCAATGTCTTCATCTTTGGCTTTAGTGATTGATGTGTAAATTTGAATGACAGTTGTATTAACTGGTCTTCCTTGTGCTCTTACAGATATTATTCTATCACCGATGATGTTGTACTTCAGGACAGATCTTGAGTTGTTCTTTTTGATGATGAATGCAACAGCATTCCTCTTTAAGTTGTCATTCCAAGCACAGCAGACCGTATGACTCTTAGACTGAAAATGGCCAATACCAGTCCATTTCAGCCCCCTCCTACCTAGAACTGTGATGTTACGTGTTCCATTTCATTTCTAATGATTTCCAATTTTCCGAGGTTTACACTTCGTACAGTTCACACTCCAACTACTAATGGATGTATGCAGCTGTTTCTTCTAATTTTCAGTCATGGCACCTCAGCAAATGAAGGTCCTGAAAGCCTGTCTCTGTCCACATCAGTAATGTTGACTCTACCGCAAGGAGGCAGCTCTTTGCTAGTCATCTTTTGGGTGTCTTCCAATCTGGGGGGCTCATCTTTCAGCACTATATCAGACAATGTTCTTCTAGTATTACTAGGGTTTTTGCTAATTACTTACAGAAGTAGACTGCTGGGCCCTTCTTTCTAGTCTGGAAGGTCAGCTGAAACCTGTCTGCCATGGGTGACCTTGCTGCTGTCTGAATACCAGCGGCATAGCTTCCAGCATCACAGCAACATGTAAGCCCCCACAGTAGGACAGACTGTGAAACATAGGGAATTTTTGATCTAGTTACCCCAAATTTCCAAAGTATCATTTCTGTCCATTTCTAGACACTAAAGGCAATAGAGCTCTAGCTAGGTTAAGTAAACAAAGATGATTTATAAGTATCTTAACATAGCCTTTTGTTTTTTATTGCCACGATAGCCAGGTTTTATCTTCATTGTATCAAAACACTTTGACTTCAGTACTTCTGACAACTGATTTTCTGAGGTTACACTTGGGTTTATGTGGTAACACTTAAAATTTGTCCTAATGTCAGCATTTGTCAAAAGACATACATACTCCTAGTTACTATTTACATCTTAACCGGAAATATTTTCTTTAATAGCTAAACTCACTAAGTTCTACCTATTACGTACTCTTAGTTTCCTCTTAGTTTCCTCCACTTCTCCTTTCAAATAGTCATCATGCTTGAAAATCATTGCCCCATGTTTGCATTCTCTAAACATTATCAACTCATAGAGAATGAAGTGTATATTATCTTCTTCATTGCTGTATCTAGTGTTTGACCAAAAGAAGCCACTCCATTAATGACTGTTTAATGAATTATGGGTGGGTGGATGAACAGTCATTTCCTTTTGGGGCAAATGTGATATAACTACGGTCATTAAGCAGGAAACCTCGGAATCTTGTTTTTAAGGAAGAACAAGATGAGCAGTCTGTAGACAACTGAAGGTTATGTAGGAACAATAAACAAGAGTCTATACAAAACTAAATTTTATTTGATCTATTATACTCTAGGATGAGACCTTTGTTTGAAGATAGATTCAGTGGAACTTAAAGATTTTATTTTGATTTACTCCTAAAATCCCTAGCAGTCTATCACAAAGATTTTTTTTAACCTTTTGCATATCAATTATTTTTCCTTTCACTCATTTGGATGTAGGTATTTCTCTCTGAACACACTGCTTTCAGTACCACTAATGTCAAAGCAAACGGCAAATGCAAAAACAGTTAAATATTTATGCAATGTAGCACTGAAATGGTAAATACTGTATCATGTTTTCCATTTGTCATCAGTCAGGAAATGTTGCTACATTCCCCAAAAATGATAGCCTAAAACAGACAGAACATGTTACAGACAAGATATTTATATCTGGCAAAATCCAGTTTTGGGGTGTCTTAAAAGGTATTTTGTATTGTTGCTGACTTTGTTGTTTAAGCCAAGAAAATCCCTGTATGTGGATGGTGAAAACAATCTCTCTGAATGCACTGCCTCATATGAAGAGTTAAAAAAAAAAAACTGTTTTTTAAGGGGAAAAGAGGAATAATCTATGATGTGTAATTACTTGAATTTGGTAGCAAATTCTTTCTTTATGTACAGCAACAAACAAAAACTAAACTTTTATTCTATGCTAACAAAAAGCAACAAAAAATTATATAACATTTAAAAATTTTACTATAATCATGTAACTTTGTTCCACTTTGGGTTCAATTCAGAATTCACTCATGTGATCATATAGAAATTACTATATATTAAATTGTATCTTAAGTGACAGTTTAATGTTTCTAGGTTTGTATATAACACACTAGACAAGGACAGCTAATATTTTCTACAGATAAGTAGAGTTCATACTAAAAGTCAGGACAGACTAAAAACACGTTAAGATAGCCAAAATTCCCATGGGTTGCGTAAGGTCTAGCAATGTGAAAGCAGAATTTCACTCATACAGTGTTTTTCTTAATAAGGAAAAAATTATAATGGGTTTTTACTAGATTTTCTACTGTTTGAGTTTATAAATTCAGGGTGCTTTGGTGGTTTACTTTAAGGAACTGCAATTTTCTTCCCCTTCTAGAGGTAAACTTTTTCATTTGGGGCCTTTATTTACCACTGAATCAGGTTTAAACATTCCTTAATTTCATGTAACCAAAAACAACAGTGATAGATATACTGATTACTAATGTTTAGCTTTACCATTATCAGTCCTCTAAAGATATGCAATTCCTCTCTCCTACAATGTGATGAAACTACGTTAGTATTAGAATGCTATAATTCCGTATCAGCTAACACGTATTTTCTGAATGTAAAGCAACTAAGAGTTAAAAGAAGAACCCGCAACAAAAATAGCAGCAATTCACTGTTTGGTTGTGTTCTGTAACCTAGTTAAACCGAACTTTTAGAACAAAGACAAAAAGAAGAAAAAATTTACAGTACATTTTATTTTTCCACATACATTTAAATGGCTGAGTTTTCATGAAGTATAAAGGCTGGTATATTTTTTCTTTTGCCTCTGAGTTACACATATGTGAGCGGTACATAATACATTCCAAAGTACACAGAGAACTAAATGTTCATAAAATGCAAACAGACATAGAGGTAGGACAAATAACTCCAAGGAATCTGGATTTGAGAAGTATGTTTTGTTAGATCTAGGGAATGCTTATGCTACTAAATAGCCTTTTTAGCAGACATATGACAAGACCTAGTTTAAAAATCGGTGGGTAGAAGCTGCTCAAAGAAAATAAATAACTATGCATTTTTTTTTAATAAAAAGGAACAATGAAAGTTTGAGTAGTTCTTTGTTTAAAAGCATGTTTCAGACTTGGCGATGCAGAGTGACCATATGTTGGATGCACTTTATGGTTCTATTGATCTACAGGATATCATCCCACTGACCTCTGGCTGGAGGAAGGAGAGTGGACGGAGAGGAGCGGAAAGGAGGCTTTTGGGAGGATGAGACATGTATGGAGCAGAGAGGAACAGTGTGCTGTCACCGGACAGGGAGAGCAGTGGAAGCTGCATAGAGGTGGGCATGTAAATTTATACGGGAATGTACATTTTCACTCAGTCATGTTAAATAAATAAATAAATAGGCATTCAGAAGAAAAACAACACTGAGCTGTTTCCTATTACAAGTTAACAAAAACTCAGAAGGATTTTATGTTAGCTCCGCCCTAAAAAAACCCCAAACTATTGAGGTGTGGGAAGTAATTGTCATAGGGTTCCAGCTTGATGAGATGAAAATGACCTAAAATGAACTGTGATTGTTACACATAACTCTGACTATACTTAGCATCACTGAACTGTATACTTTGAATGGGTAAAATGTATGACAAATGAATTACATTTCAATAAAACTGTTACTAAAAAAAAAAACCTATTGTTAATTATTGGCTGCATAAATTGGACCTAAAGGGTGAAAAATTAAGAAAACATGTTAGCATAATAGTTTCTGACAAGATTTTTGTTTTTTCTGAACTTATAGAAACTTTGATCATATTCTTCATGTGAAATTCTTTGAATTTTCACTCTGTGTAGCAGTATATAGCAATATTCATGAGTTTAAATGTCCATTATGGTGTTATTTCAAGTTTGACTTGAGGGACTTTTGTTCTAGTTTTAATTTGTGTTTACATGGTAATTCCATTATTTATTTTGATTTGCAGTGCTTCAATCATGTTTATACTTAATGATATGATTTCTGGGCATTTTTCTCTGTGTACAACATGGAAACAGCAGGTTATCTTCCATCCAGAAAAAAATTCTTGTGTGAGTAAAGAGCAATCCGTACTTAAGACTCGCATTTATTCCATAACTGTGAATAGAAGTGGACAATAAAAACACTACTAGTGACAAATAGACTTTTTTACTCATTCTTTGGTAAACAGCTACAAGCTGCTGCACATCTTTGTAATTTTTTTTTTTAATTTTAGAGCAGAGCAAAGAAGAATGACCCAGAAAAGCTGGATAAGTATTTTCTGATAGGTTTGTATCATTAACTATTGTCATCAAAGCTCACATCTGATGTTAGGAATCATCAGAGCTTTCCTTGTACAAAGACACAGCAATTTCAAGATTAATGCACTAGAGAAGTATTTTAATTGTAAAGTCAGTTTAAAAAGTCATATTATGAGTCCATTGAAAATAATTTTGGCATGTGCACATGACTAGACATCTGATTTTTAAAACTAGTATCTGCAAAATCATGGCACATCTATTCTCTTAAGTATCAGCTAAACTTTCTCAATTTTTCTTATTTCTCTGCCCCATCAGATCCTCACTATTCCTCATTTAGGCTAGTTTGCTGACTGGTGGTCTACACCTGTGCTGTCCAAATGGCAGTCACTAGCCACATGTGGCAATTTAAGTATAAATTAATTAAAAAAAAAACCACCTAAAATTAAAATTTCAGCTTCCAGTTACACGAGCCACATTTCAAGTGCTCAACAGCCTCATGTGTCTAGTGGAATCAGATAATGCAGAAAACAGAATACTTCTACCACCAGAAAAGTGCCAGCCCAGGCCCTTGCTGTGCGGAGTGCGCTCTATGGTCCACTCACAGCAGCGCTGACTGGCATCACCTGGGAGCCCGTCTGAAATGTTGACCCTCAGTTCCCACTGCAGATCTGCTGAGTCAGAATATACAGTTTTAACAAGAACCCCAGGTGATTTCTACACACATTAAAATTTGAACAGGGTAAGTCTGGACTTTCTTTCATCAAATTACATGTTCTAAAATGCCTGTAAAGAAATTTATTTTCTTTATTATGATTGAGTGAAAATGTACAATCCCATATAAATTTGCATGCCTGCCTATGTGCAGCTCCCACTGCTCTCCCTGCCCGGTGACTGCACACTCCTTCTCTCCATTCTATACACGTCATAACCTCCTAACAATCTCTTATCCCCACCTCTCCACCCTGTCCCCCGCCTCTAGTAAGAGGTCAGCAGGAAAACATTCTACAGATGCACGGAACCAAAAAGTGCACACATGATATGGTCACTCTCTGTCGCCAAATCCATATTATACATGTTACATCCTCTTAATAATCTCCTATCCTCTCTTCCCACCCCCGTCCCGCCTCCAGTAAAAGGGCAGCAAGATGACACCCTACAGACACATGAAACCACGAAGTTCACACATGAGATGGACACTCTATGTCACCAAGTCCAATACATTCCTGTCCGAAGAGTTGACCTTCAATATAATTTACGGACAGGGGCAGCATCAGGGCCAGAGGCCATGCTCCCAGGGGAACTGCGAGTCCCCTGGACCATTGCTGTGGTCTTCTAGTGGCGATCTGAGGGTGCACCCCTTTCACTCCTGTGTTGCAGTGAGACTCAACTTTATGAGCCCCATCGTGGCTATTGCTGGTGGTGGCTAGGCACCATCCAGTTCCTCTGGCCACATGTAGATGTAGTCACCCACTCACGTGGGTCTCTCTGTCTTCTGGGTTCTCTTTGCCCCATGTCATTTTGATCCTTGGTGATGATCCATTGCTGATGAGTTGGAACCATTTGATGGTACCATAAGACAGCAGCTTGGCAGCTTTTAAGACCCCAGACACCACTCACCAATGTGGGTGCAGAAAACTCTTAGCAAAATGCTAGTTATGCCAACTGGCCTTGAATTTCCCGAGAGCACGGTCCCTGGACCCCCGCCCCAGCTATTCTGTCCTTGCAATATTAGGTGAATATGTGAGGAATAATCAAGTTATGTTGAAGTCTAATTAAAACTGATCTTCTTTCTAATGTGTGCTGTCATTGATTTCACCCAACCAAATTTCTATCAACTATCTAAACTATATCCCACTCTTTCTCTCCCTCCCTCCCCACCCTTGCAGCCATCAAAGAGTCTTTCCTTCTATGATTGAGTCTAATTTTAAGTTCTTATCGTAGGGGTCTCATACAATATTTGTCCGTTTGCAGCTGACTACATTCATTCAACATAATGTCTTCCAACTGAAACCAGGTTATGAGATGTTTCCTAAAATCATCATTGTTCTTTATCATTGCATAGTGTTCCATTGAGTACATATACCATAGTTTACCTATCCAATCCTCTGTTGTTGGGCATATGGGTTGATTCCATCTCTTTGCAATTGTGGACTGTGCTGCAATAAACATTCATGTGCATGTATCTGCTGGTGTGAATGCCCGTGATTCTGCAGGATATAGTCCAAGCAGTGGAATTACTGCGTCAGACGGTATATCTATTTCCAGCTTTTTAAGGAAGCTCCAGACTGCTTGCCAAAGAGGTTGCACCATTTTTCAATCCCACCAACAGTTTAGGAGAGTTTCAATTTCTCCACAGCCTCTCCAGTATTTGTTGTCTTGTGTTTTTCTGGATCACAGCCAACCTTGTTGGGGTAAGATGGTACCTCACTGTAGTTTTCAGTTTCTTTAATAGCTAGTGATCATGAGCATTTCTGCATGTGTTTTTGGGCTGCCTGGATCTCCTCTTTAGAGAAGTGTCTGTCCATCTTCTCCTATCACTTAATTGGATTATTTATCTTTTTCTTATTGATATTTTGTAGTACCTTACAGATTATGGAGACCATATGTCAGTCTGGCATATAGTTGCCAAATACTTTTTCTCATTCTGTAGGTGGTCTTTTAACTCTTTTGATGAAGTCTTTGGGTGAGCACAAGTGTTTGACTCTCACTAGTTCCCATGTGTCTGTTTTCTCTTCTGTTGGTTGTGCTTTGTCAGATTTTGAAGTCTGTCTACATTGTGTACATTGTGTATTAAAACTTCCATTGTTGATCCCATTTTTTCTTGGATGAGCTTAAAGTAATACTTTAAATTACAAATGTAACTCTTTCACAACCATGCTTTAATTTTTCAGTTACTTTTCTATGTTCAGTTCTTCAAAAACCTCATAGGAAGTAGTGTAATATAGTGGGGCTGTCTAAGTGACACATACTTTATTTGTTAAAGAACAGCTAATAGGGTTGTTGTGACAATTAAATGAGAAAATCCATACACAGCTGCTAACACAATGCCTGGGAGAATGTAAGCCTAACACATGGGCCACTATAGATATTTCATAGGTTTCTTTCTTTTCCTGCCTTCAACGATCTTGTCTCAAGGTCTCAAGGTGATCTCTTCACTAAATATTTTGGTATCAGGTAGACAAACCTAGTGAATGCCTCTTCATCTTTCTTTCTTCTTTTTTGAAACTTTCAGACCAGCTTATTGTGTGAAAATGTTTGCAAAATATTGAGTCCAAACTGTGAGGCCTTGTATAGTCTAAGAGATACCCAGCACTCTTAAAAATCTCATCAGCAGAGAAGTTGTGGACCAAGATTCAAACAGAATGATAATAATAATGACAATAAAGATACTGATTGCCCTCAACTTGGTCCCCATCTCATGGGGACCTCACAATGCAATGCAATGTTGCCTAATCCTGCACCATTCCCATGATCAGCTACCTGTCAGATCTTTGTGATCCTGTGTTTCCATCAGGTGATTTTTGGAAATAGATTGCCAGGGCTTTCTTCTTACTCTGTCTTCATTTAAAAGCTCCACTGGAACATGTTCAGAACCATAGTATGTACACGACGTGGCTGCACATGAAGTGCAGTAATGAAACCCATCTCCTCTGTGGAAAGCAAGAATTTGACCAGTGAATGACCAGTTGTTGTTGCTGGTAGGCACCATTAAGTAGACTCTGACTCACAGGGACCCTATGCATAACAGAAGGAAACAGTGCCCAGTCCTGCGCCATCCACAGAATTGTTACATTGGAGCCCACCTGCTGCAGCCATTGTGTCAATCCATCTTGCTAAGTGTCTGTCTTTTCCGTTCACCCTCCACTACCTGTTCATCTTTCAAGGTCTAGTGCAAGCATCACCTGCCAAGACCAAGTCTTTCTCTGATACCCTCAGCCAGGGATGGGTAATTTCTTTTTATTCTCCTTTGTGCTCATATGAACCAACTTGTTACAGAAACATGCATATCAAAAATATATTTGTATACATGTCTTTATTGCTTGACTATGAGCTTCTAGAATAAAGGGATACTCTGGCTACCTAACATCTACTAGAGCAAGAAAATGCTGACCTAAAAGGGGTTATTGAGAAACTGTAAAAGTAGCAGGATAAAATTTAAATAAATTTTTAAAATAATACTTAAGAACAAGTGAGAATTTTATATGCATAAGATGGAAGACAAAATTTATGAAGAAAAAAACTGAAACTCTGACTATGTAAAAAATACTAAGTGGTGTCTGAGAAAAGCAATAATAAACAATTTTAATAACAGATTGGAAAGACATATATGACATATATGGCAAAGACTCATAGCCATAATAAACAATTCTGCAAATCAAAAAGAAAATCCCCAAAAGAAAAATGGGCACACATATACAAAAACAAAACTGAATATATGAAAACATATTTATACAACGGTAACAAATTAAAACAACAATAAGATATCTGTAACCTAAAAGACTGGCAAAGTTTAAAACTATTGATAACTGAGGTTTACTTGGTCAGAGTTTTCAGAAATTAAAACATGACCACTCTTTGGTACAGCAAATTTCTTTCCAAGTATTCATTCTGGGAGGTAGGGTTAAGGTGGCAGACTAGTCACACGTCTCCTCTAATCCTTCTAAGACAAAAAAGGCATTGAAAAACAATTGAACAGAAGAAAAAGAGCATTCTGGGAGTCCCAAATGAGGTGGGAAGTTGTGAGACCGGACTGTGTGACCAGAAGGGGAACAATTACCTTTGTCAGAAGCTAACTGGCAACACAAAGGGTCTCGTTTCTGCTGGTGTGGCAAAGGAGAGGCAGCACAGGTGTGAAGGCCATCTTTGTTGATTAGGAGGCTTGGAACGGGACTGCTTCGTCTAAGACTGTGTTTGGGACTGGCAGCTAAGCTGAGCAGCAGTAGCTGAGTGGACAGCATCTCAATCGAGAAGTTGAGCTTAAGACAGCCACATACAGAGAACATGGTAGAGGCTGGCAGCTGAGTGCAGCAGCACCCTTCCCCATCCTTCCTTTGAGCTACAGTGGAGGCTAAATTATGGTGCACTACCTGGGCCAGAAGTGGGATTGTACGTGTGCCCTGAGCTTTTCTCCCAGACTCAAAGAGGAAAACAAAGTTAAAGGCAAAAGAAAATCTCTACTGGCTTCCCTGAGCTGCAGATTGTTGCACCTACAGAGCCCCAGGTGAATTCTACCTCATTGCCTCAAGCTAAGTGTTCATAATCCCTTGGGGCTCAATCCTTTCCTATATGCTGATTTCCTTCCCTACTCCAAGTCATTCCCACCATTCTCTGCTGTGTACCTGAGGTTAAATTCTGGTACACTACCTGGGTGGAAGTGGGACAGACATTTCAAGTGTGTGCCCTAAGCATTTCTCTCAGACATGGAGAGGGAAACAAAGGGAGGGATAGATGACAAGTTCCATGAGCTCCTCTGAGCTGCAGATTGGTGCATCTACAGAATACAAAAGACTTTCACTGGAGTATCACAGCTAAGTGCTCACCAACTTATGTGATTCAAACCTTTCCCATGCACTGAGTTCACTCCCTATACCCAACCTTTCCCCGCCTCCTTCTCTGCTCCACATCTGACTCTAAATTCTAGAGAACTACCGGGCTGGAAGTGCCCTGAGCATTTCTCTCTGATCTAGTCAGAGAAACAAAGGGAGGGCAGGAAGAAAAGTTCCATCAGCTTCCCTGAGCTAGCAATTCCTGCTCTGTCTCTGAGTGCAGTCATCACTCCAACCATTGGGTGACAGGGCATCAGAATTAATAAGGCTCCAATAACCTCTCTAGCTCAAATTACAAGACTACTTGGACAGTTAAAATCAAATTAAATATATGTATACATATACACACACATATATATATAAAAGTTAGACTGCAATACCCTAACAAATAAATCATATAGCTTCTGATGGCTTAGAGACAAAAATCAGTTTCTAATCACTTAAAGAAGCAGATCACCATAGCTCCAGAAAACTCCTAAAATAAAGAATCAAAAATTTCCCAGATGAAGAAGCCTTCTTGCAATTCTCAGAGGTAGAATACAAAAGAGTCATGTACAAAATCCGTCAATAAATGAGGATGGAGATTAGACAAAATGCAACAGAACAAAATAAAAAATTAAAGCACCTATAAGAATTGCCAGAGCAACAATGATCTGAAATTCAGAAGATAAACAATACAATCACATAGTTAGACAATTCAGTAAAAAGTCAAAAGAGCAGGATCTAGGAAATGGAAGACAGTTCAGTGCAAATGCAGATAAAGCAATTAGTGAAGATAAAACAACTAACACCAGCATTTATGAGGAAAAATGAGTTAAAATAAGAAGAATGAAGAATCATTAAATACTGTGTGAGACTCTATCAAGAAGAATAATTTAGGAATGACTGGAGTACCCGAACAGGGAGGATATCAGCACATATACAGAGAAATGCTGAAGATTTCCAGACAGAAAATTTCCCTTATATTATGAAAGATGAAAAGATATCTATCCAAGATGCTTATCAGACTCCACAAAAGGTAGATCCCAAAAGAAAAACAAGACATATTATAACCAAATTTAACAAAATGAAAGATAAGCAGATGCTTTTAAAGGCAGCTAGGCTCTAACCAAAACTAACTTACAAAGGAGAGTCATTTAGACTGATCTACAATTATTCAGCAGAAACTATGTTGGCAAGGAGACAATGGGAAGACACATACAGAGACTTCAAGGAAAAAACTGCCAACGAAGAACTACATATCCTGTAAAACTGTCTTTCAGATATGATGTTGAAATTAAGACATTCCTAGATAAAAAGAAGTTTAGAGAATTTGCCAAAACCAAACCAAAATTACAAGAGATACTTAGGGAAGGTTTTTGATTAGAAAAGCAGTGACATCAGACATATACTCAAGGATACAATTCAGGACACAGCACCCGGAGTCCAACTTAGTTAGGAAACCCAAGAAACTCAATCAAAACTGAAATATTAAAATTAGGGAATCACAAAGCTCAGTATGTAAATCATGACATCATCCTAAAAAGAGGAACAAAGTAATGTATTCACAGACTGTCAGACGGAGACGAAATTAAGGTGATACAAAGCAGTTCAAGACTGGCTTAAACTTACAACACTGGGGTGGGAGGGGGGAATCGTGGAGTAGCCGTAAAGCAAACTAACGATACTACACATCAAAACAAGAAACACAACATAGAAGTCTCAACAGATATAAAACCAACATAGAAAAGGGTTAAAAAAATTCATATAACCACCTAAAACAGAATATTAAGTGCAGCAAAGAAACTGTCAGCAACATACAAAAAAGGCACCAAAATGACAGCAGCAAATTCATATCTATCAATAGTTACACTGAATGCAAATGGATTAAATGTACAAATAAACACCGGTAGCAGGCTGGATAAAAATCATGATCCGTCTACCTGCTGCTTACAAGAATCACACTTTATACTCAAAGATATAAACAAACTAAAAGTCAAAGGATGGAAAAATATATACCAAGCTAACAACATGCAAAGAACAGCAGGAGTGGCAATACTAATCTTGGATTAAATACATGTTAAAGTAAAATACACTATCATGGACAAGGATGGTCACTATTTATTGCTTCAAAGTTCAATAAATGAGGACATAACAATATTAAATATTTATGAACCCAATATCAGAACATTTAAATACATCAAATGAATGCTGACAACACTGAAAAATGAGACAAATCACTCCACAGTAATAGTAAAAGACTTCAATGCACCACTAGCAGTAATGGACAAAACATTCAGAAAGAAGCTAAGTAAAGAAATGGAAGATCTTATTATGAAAATCAATCAACTCTACCTCACAGACATATAAAGAACTCTCCATCAAACAACAGACAAATACACCTTCTTTTCCAACGCACATGGAACATTCTCCAAAACAGACCATGTATAAGACCATAAAGTAAGTCTGAACAAAATTCAGACCACTGAAATATTTCAAAACCTTTTCTCAGACCATTAAGGCCATAAAAGTTGAAATCAACAGCAGAAAAGACATGGGTAGAAACTCAAACTCATGGATACTGAAAAATTCCTGGGTTATAGAAGAAATCCAGGATATAATAAAGAAATTCATGGAATCAAAGGAGAATGAAAACACATTCTACCAGAATCTATGGGATACAGCACAAGCAGGGCTCAGAGGTCAATTTATCTCAATAAACGCACAGATCCAAAACAAAGCAAGGGCTAAAACCAAAGAACTAACCTTACAACTCGAACAAGTAGAAAGAGAACAATAAGAGAACCTTCTGGGCACTAGAAGAAAATAGGTAGTAAAAAATTAGAGCAGAAGTAAACGAATTACAGAACAGAAAAACAAGGGGAAGAACTGACAAAACTAAAAGATGTTTTTGTGACAAGAACAGCAAACTTGATAAACTATTGGACAAATGCAAAAATGATAAACAAGAGAGCAAACAAATAAATCAGAAATGAGATGGGACATTTCATAACAAACCCAACTGAAATTAAAAGAATCATTAACAAAACTATGAAAAATTGTACTCTAACAGATTTGAAAACCTAGAGGGAATGGACATACTTCTAGCATCACATTACCTACCAAAAGGTACCACAAATAGAATAACTTACGAGGTCTGACACATAACTTTGTGAACTCATCTTAGAAAAAGTGCTACATACCTCAGTACTGAATATTACCATGGTCACCTTCAAAGTACTTCCCTTAGGAAGCTATGCACTGATGCCAGCACCTCGTTCACTCCTCAAAGCAATTTTGGAATTCTTTCAGAAATGGCCATCCAAACTGTCATCTTATTAGCCTTGATGTCCTGAATGTCATTAAAATATCTTCCTTTCAATATTTCCTTTATCTTTGGGTAAAGAAAAATGTTACCGGGGGCCAGATAAGATGAGTAAGAAAGGTGTACCAATGCAGTTATTTGTTTACTGGCTAAAAACTCCCTCACAGACAACTCAATTAAGTTTGCAAACTTGCCCCATGCCACTGTGTGCAATGGCCATAACAGAAAGAGTTCCAAAATTGCTTTGAAGGCTGGATTAGGCTCTGACATTGCTGCATAGTTTCTCATGGAGAGTACTTTGAAGGTGAACATAGTGATATTCAGCAGTGAGGTGTATAGCAGTTAGAACAATTAAGTCCATGTACTTAATTATCAGACCTCATAATAAATTCATCACAAAAGAGATTGAAAAAGTAATTGAAATACTACCAACTGGAAGTGGAGTCAAGTTGGCAGACCAGACACAGGCTCCTTAATTCCCTCTGAAAACTAAGGCCTGGATTGATAATTAAACTGAGCTCTCTGGGCACCAAGTGAGCCCTAGGACATAGCATAGGGCTGTCAGTTTGGACTGCATGCAACTGAATAGGACACTACTTGCCTTTGGCTAAACCCTGCTCTGGTTGAATCAGCCAGCTACTGCGGACTGAAGGTAACTGATGTTTTTAACTTTGTTTTCTTTTTGTTGGCTGGCAGGCAGGGTAGCAGCTAAACAAGCAGCTACGCATACCGGCAGTGCTCAAGTGACCAGTGGGTGGAATAGTCACATTCTGAGAGCCTGACTCTGGACTCAGTGCACCACAGCCTCTCCACCCTCTCTTTTCAGACCTCTGCCATAGATTCTGCTGTTTTGTGGGGGCAAGACAGATTGATCGGGATGCCATCTTATTTGACAGGGGGTGGAAATACCCAACCAGAGACCTCAGAAGACACTGATTCCCAGGCTGGGTGGCAGTCCCAGTCCAGAGACCACTCTGCCAGCATAAAAGCTGTGTTTAGCACAGTGTAGCCTTAGGGAGCGAACTGGAAGGGGATGACAGCAAACCAGTAGCCTGTCCAACTTGAAACTATCACAGCATCTAGGAAAACTGATGAGGCCCCTCTGTTGTAAGCCAGAAGGAGGGGCTCACCACACCTGACAGCTTGACTGATATTGGAAGCAGTCAGATAGCTTTTCCCTTTTTAAAATAAGATGGCCTAGAAAAATAATTGTGGTGGAGCCTATCCACATCTCTTCCAGCCTTTACTGACCCACATTGCAGGGTCAGCTGATGGCCCCCAGTAACTCCCTAAGTAGGGCTGTCACTGTGCTGGGAGGTGGAGCCTGCTACCCCAGAGACTCCACTGGGGACACTAAATGGAGTACACACAGGTGGGTGACGGTCAACTTCCTTTTCAGAACTGCACCTCAGCTCCTGTTAAGTAAACACCAGAGAAAATAAACTGCCTCTAGATGTCCAGAAAGCAATACACCTAAATGCAACACTTAAAAAAAAATTCATCCAAGGCTCCAGAAAACTCTAAAAATAAAGAGTAAAAGAAGTTTCGACACGACGAAGCCTTTTTGAAACTATTGGAGGTTTAGTACAAAAGAATATATAGAGCTCTCCTAGACATCTTACAAAATCCAGCAGAGCAAAATGAAAAATTAAGCAGGCTGTCCGATCTGATGGAACATCAGCATTCTGAAATCTCACAGATCAATCACAAAATTACAGAACTGGACAATTCAATTCAAAGCCAAAAGGGCAGAGTGAACAACTGGAAACTAGACTTTTTGATTTGAAGATAGAGCTACTGACATCAGCATATATGAGGAGAAACCAGAGAAAAGAAACAAGAAAAACAAAGAAGCATTGAGAGACATGTGAGACTCTATCAAGAAGAACAATCTACAGTTAATGGGAGTTCCTGAACAGGGAGGGATACCTGAAAACACAGAGAGTATTGTTGTTGAGATGCTGAAGAAAACGTCCCTGAAATTATGAAATAAGAGAACATAAACATCTAAGATGTGTATCGAATGCCAAAAAACTAGACCCCAAAAGAAAGACACAAAGACAAATTGTAGTCAAGTATAACAAAATGAAACATAAGCAGAAACTTTTTATTATGACTGAGTGAAAATATACATTCCCATATAAATTTGCATGCCCACCTTTGTGCTGCTTCCACTGCTCTCCCTGCCCAGTGACAGCACACTATTTTCCTCTCTGCTCCATACATATCTCATCCTCCCAACAGTCCCCTTTCCCCCTCTCCACCCACTCCCCTTCTTCCACTCACAGGTCAGCAGGATGATATTCTATAGATGCAAAGAACCATAAAGTGTACTCAATATATAGTCACTCTGTGTTGCCAAGTCCAATCCCTTGCTGTCCAAAGAGTGGACCTTCATTGTGATACATGGTCAAGGGCAGCATCGGGACCACGGGCCATGCTCCCAGCGGAACCCTGAAGCTGCTGGAGCATCAACTGTCATCTTTTGGTGGAGATCTCAAGGTGTACCCCTTTTTATTCTTGTGTTGCCAGTGAGACTCAACTTTGTGAGATCGACTGTGGCTATTACTGGTGGTGGCTGGGGCACCATCTAGTTCCTCCGATCCCAAGTCGATGTACACACTCACTGATGTGGGCCTCTCTGCCTTCTGGGTTGTTATTTTGGTCCTCGGTGAGCATCTGTTCTTACTGAGTTGGGACCATTTGCTGTGCCTTCAGATGGCAGCTTGGCAGCTTTGGAGATCCCAGATGCCACTCACCAATGCGGGGTGCAGCGACCCCTCTTAGCAAAATGCTAGTTGTGCCAACTGGCCTCGATTTGATCTAAGAGAATGTTCCCCTGCCCCCCCCACCTCAGCTACTGTCCTTGCATTATTGGGTTAAGATGGGAGGAGTACTGAGGTTATGTTGAAGTCCACTTAATATTGTTCTTGTTTCTAATGTGTGCTGTCACCAATTTCACCCAGCCAAATTTCTACCAACTATCTAATCTAAACCCTCCCCCCCGCCCCTCCCTCCCTCCTTTGTAGCCATCAAATAGTCTTTTCTTCTATGAATAAGTCTGTTTTGGAGTTCTTATCGTAGGGGTCTCATACAATATTTGTCCTTTTGTCTTTGACTACTTTCACTGAACATAATGTGTTCCAGTTGAAACCAGGTTAAGAGATGTTTCCTGGAATCATCATTGTTCTTTACCATTGCATAGTCCTCCATTGAGTACATATACCATAGTTTATCCATTCTTCTGTTGCTGGGTTGATTCCATCTTTTTGGTATCATGGACTGTGCTGTGATAAACATTCCTGTGCATATATCCGTTGGTGTGAATGGCCTTGACTCTGTGGGATATATTCCAAGTAGTGAAATTACTGGGCCAAATGGTATATCTATATCCACTGTATAAGGAAGTGACAGATTGTTTTCCAAGGAGGCTGGACCATTTTGCAACCCCACCAACAGTGTAGGAGAGTTTCAGTTACTCCACAGCCTCTCCAGCATTTGTTGTTTTGTGTTTTTTGGATCATGACCAACCTTGTTGGGGTGAGATGGTATCTCATTGTAGTTTTGATTTGAATTTTTTTCGTAACTGAAGATCGTGAACACGTACTGATGAGTTTTTTGGCTGCCTGGATCTCTTTAGAGAAATGTCTGTGCATCTCCTTTGCCCACTGCTTAGCTGGATAATTTATCTTCTTCTTATTGATATTTTGTAGCACTGTATAGATTACGCAGATCAAGCGTCGGTCTGACAGAGAGTTTCCAAATATTTTTTCCCTTCTGTAGATGGCCTTTTAACTCTTGTGATAAAATCTTTAGATGAACAAAAGTGTTTGATTCTTGATAATTCCCATTTACCTATTTTCTCTTCTGTTGCTTGTGGTTTATTTCACAGATTTTGAAGTCTACATTGTGTATTAAAACTTCCATTGTTGTTCCTACTTTTTATTGGATGAGCTTTATTGTTTTAGTTTGATATTTAGGTCTTTTATCCAATTTGAGTTCGTTTTTGTATAAGGTGTAAGATATGCAGATGGATATCCCGTTTTGCCAGCACCATTTGTTGAAGATACTGTTTTTACTCCAGTTTAATGTCTTAGGGTCTTTGTCGAATATCAACTGTTTATAGTCAGATGGTGTCATCTCTGGGGTCTCAATTCTGTTCCATTGATCAATCTGTCTGTTTTTGTACCAGTACTAGGCCTTTTTGACCACTGTGGCAGTGATCAAAGTCAGCTAATGAGAGGCCTCCCAGTGTGTTCTTCTTCTTTGGTAGTACTTTACTCATCCGGGGTTTCTTCCCTTTCCAAACAAAATTGGTGATTTCTTTCTCCATCTCATTAAAAAATTATGCTGGAACTTGTATTGCCAAGCGTATTGGGATTGCATTATATAAGTAGATTGCTTTGGGTAAAATAGATATTTTCACAATGTTAAGTCTTCCTATCCATGAGCAGGGTAGGTTTCTTCATTTATCTAAGTCTCTGTTAGTTTCTTGTAGTAAGGGTTTGTAGTTCTCTTTGTAAATGTCTGTTATTTCTCTGATTAGATAAATTCCTAAGTACTTTATCTTCTTGGGGGCTACAGTAAATGGTATTGATTTGATGACTTCTTCATTAGCAGTCACACTGTTGGTATAATCCTACTGATTATCTTGTATTCTAAGACTTTACTGCTGAACTCTTCTATTAGTTTGAGTAGTTTACTTATAGAGTCTTTGGGATTCTCTACTTATACTATCATATCATCAGCAACAGGGAGATTTTGACTTCTTGTTTGCCAGTGCAGATGCCCTTTATTTCTTGGTCTTGTCTAATTGCTCTGGCTAGGACTTCTAATACTATGTTGAATAGGAGAGGTGAGAGTGGGCATCCTTGTCTAGTTCCTGTTCTCAAGGGAAACTCATTCAGTCTCTCTCCATTCAGGATGACATAGGCAGTTGGTTTTGTATAAATGGCCCTCATTGTGTCGAGGAATTTTCCATCTATACCTTATTTTGCTGAGAGTTTTTAGCATGAATGGGTGTCGGACTTTATCAAATGCCTTGCCTTTTCTGCATCAATGGACAAAATCAGGTGATTCTTGTCTTTTGTGACATTTATGTGGTTAATCACATTGTTTTTCAGATGTGGAACGAGCCTTGCATCATTGGTATGAATCAAAGTTGGTCATGATGGATTATTTTTTTGATATGTTGTTGTATTCAATTGGCAAGAATTTTGTTGTAGACTTTTGCATCTAGATTCGTGAGTGACATCGGTCTGTAGTTCTCCTTTTTTATTGGGTCTTTCCCCGGCTTTGGTATCAGGGTTATGCTAGCTTCATAGAATGAATTGGGGAGTACTCCATCCCTTTCTATATTATGAAATAGTCTCAGTAGTATTGAAGATAACTCTTCTCTAAAAGCTTGGTAGAATTCTGCAGTGAAGCCATGTGGGCCTGTGCCTTTTTTGGTTGGCAGTTTTTAATGACTTTTTGAATCTCTTCCTCTGTGATGGGTTTATTAAGTTGTTCTGCTTCACATTGTGATAGTTTGGGTAGGTGATATGAATCAAGGAATTTGTCCATTTCCTCTAGGTTTTCAAATTTGTTATAGTACAGTCTTTCACAGTATTCTGTTATGATATCTTTAATTTCTGTTGGGTCTGTTGTGACCACTCCATCTCATTGCTAATTTGTGTTGTTTCCTTTCCTGTTTTTCTTTAGTAAGTTTAGCCAGTGGTTTGTCAATTTCATTGGTCTTTTCAATTTTTTCAATTGCTTTCTATTCTCTAATTCATTTAGTTCTTCTCTAATCTTTATAATCTATTTTCTTCTGTTGCTCAAGGGGTTCCTCTGTTGTTCTCTCTCTACTTGTTCATGCTGCAGGGCTAGTTCCTTGATTTGGTTTCTTTCTTCTTTCCAGATGTGTGCATGTACGGAGATGAACGGACCTTTGAGCAGTGTTTTGGCTGGATTCCATAGGTTCTGGTAGGAAGTGTTTTCATTCTCATTGCAATCCATGAATTTCTTTACTTCAGCCTTGATTTCTTGTATAACCCATGGTCTTTTCAGCAAGATGTTGTTCAGTTTCCAAGAGTTCCACTTTCTATTTATGTATTTTCTACTATTGATTTTGACTTTATGGCTTTATAATCTCAGAAAATGCTTTGCATTAATTCAATGGCATGGATTTTGTTGAAAACTGCATTATGGCCTAACACATGGTCAATTCTGGAGAATGTTTCATGTGCACTGGAGAAGGTAAAGTTGTCTGCTGATGGGTAGAAAGTTCTGTATGTATCAATGAGGTTTAGTTGGTTAACTGTGGCAATCAGGTCTTCTGTATCTTTACTGAGCTTTTTTCTAGATTATCTGTCTAGTATTGGGAGTGGAGTGTTGAAGTCTCACTATTGTGGAGAGATCTAACTTTTTTGAGCATAGTCAGTGTTTTGTCAACGCACTTAGGTGCTCTGATATTACATGCATAAATATTTAATACAGTTAAGTCTTGCTTGTGTACTGAACCTTTCAGCAATAGTGTCCATGTTTGTCCACAGTGGCAGATTTTACACTGAAATTGATTTTTTCTGAGATTAGAATTCCCACACGTCCTCTTCTTTGTTCATTGTTAGCTTGATATATATTCTTCCATCCTTTAATTTTCAGTTTGTTGCTGTCTTTAAGTCTCAAGTGGATTTCTTGTAGACAACATATGGATGGTTCATGTCTTTTGATCCAAGATGTCACTCGATGTCTCTTTACTGGAGCATTCAGTCTATTCTCATTCAATTTAATTATAGATAGGTATGTGTTCACTGCTGCCATTGTGATTTGTTTATTTTTGTGTTGATGCTTTCTCTGTTGTTCTTTTTTTTCACTTTACCTTTTTTTAAGTTTAATATACCAGCCAAAGTCAAGTGTCGTTCAGTCATGAAAATGTACATTCCTGTATAAATTTACATGCCCACATATGTCAGCGACAAAAGGACAAATATTGTATGAGACCTCTATGATAAGATCTCAAAAACAGACTTGTGTATAGAAGAAAAGACTCTTTGACAGCTGCAAGGGAAAGGAGGGAGGAAGGGCGAGGGGGGAGGTTTTAGATTAGATAGTTTCTAGAAATCTGGTTGGGTGACATTGGTGACAGCACACATTAGAAACAAGAACAAGTGGACTTCAGCATAACTTGAGTACTCCTTCCATCTTAACCTAATATTGCAAGGATAGAGTAGCTGGGGTAGGGGGTAGGGGTGTTCTTAGGTGAAATTGAGGCCAATTGGCACAACTAGTGTTTTGTTAAGAGGGCTCTCTGCACCCCACATTGGTGAGTGGTGTCTGGGGTCTTAAAAGCTTCCATCTGAGAGCACAGCAAATGGTCCCAACTCAGCAGGAACGGATGCTCACCAAGGACCAAAATGACATGGGGTAAAGACAACCCAGAAGATAGAGAGACCCACACAAGTGGGTCCCCACATCAACTTGGGACTGGAAGAACTTGATGGTGCCTGGCCACCACCAGTGATAGCTGCAATGGAGCTCACTAAGTTGAGTCTCACTGGCAACACAAGAATAAAACGGGGTGCATCTTGAGATCTCTGTTGTTCTTTAATATTAATCTGTTCTGGGACATTCTTTTTTGTGAGTTGATTTTTCACCTTTTTCAGAGCTGGTTTTGTAGTTGTGCAGACTTCTGTGTTACACTTCTTAATATGGTATGTTGCATCTTTGTTGTGTTTTATGGCTGACCCTAAGATCCCCCTTAATAAACTATATATAGACTCAATTTTAATTACAACCAGTCTTATTGACTTCCTCTCCATCTGGAAGGGCTATGATGACTGCAGTACATTTGTTTTTTTAAATGATGGCACCATAGTTTTCATCATAATCATTGGATTGTTTCTTTCAGTATTAAAGCTGTGATTGAGTTTGGAGCGTTCCCTAGCTGAGTAGACTTCTAGATGATGTTTCGTTCTAAAATATAAACTTAGTAGTTTTGTTCTTCTAAGCCAAAGCCAAGAACACCTTTCAGTATTTCTTGTAGTTTGGGTTTGGTTTTTACAAAGTGTCTGAGTTTCTTTTTATCTGGGAATGTCTTAATTTCATTTTCATATTTGAAAAATAGTTTTGCATGATATATAATTCTTGGTTGAAAGTTCTTCTCTTTCAAGGCTTTGAATGTGTCATGCCATTGTCTCCGTGCCAGCATGGTTTCTGCTGAGAAATCTGATGAAAGCCTACAGGGTTTCCCTCTGAATGTTAGTTTTGCTTTGAGTCTTGCTGCCTTTAAGAGTTGCTGCTTACATTTCATTTTGTTAAGCTTGATTATAATATGTCTTGGAGTCTTTCTTTGGAGATCTATATTGGGTGGCACACGATATGCATTTGAGATATCTATATTCTCTTCCTTCATGATTTCTGGCAAGTTTTCTGTCAGTAGCTCAGCAATGATACTCTCTGTGTTCTCAGGTGTTTCATCCTGTTCGGGGACTCCAATTAATCAAAGGTTGTTCCTCTTAATAGAGTCCCACATACTTCTTAATGCTTCTTCATTTTTCTTGTTTCTTTTTTTCTGATTTGTCCTCATAGACATTGGCATCAGTAGCCCAGTCTTCCAAGTCAGAAATTCTTTTTTCCATTTGTTGCATTCTGTTTTCTTGGCTTTGAATGGAAGTTTCTATGCCTTTTACTTTGTTCTTGATCTGTTGGATTTCAGCGTACTGGTGTTACATCAGATAGAACAGCTTGCTTTATTTTTCATTTTGTTGTGCTGTATTTTGTGTAAGGTTTAGAAGGGCTCTGTATGCAACTCTTTTGTATTCATCCTCCAATAATTTCAGAAAAGTTTCTTCATCCGGAAAACTCCTTGGTTGTTTTGTTTGGGAGCCTTCTGTAGCCATGGGTGATTTCTTGTTTGCCACAAGTCTCTGTTGCTTTTTGGGTTTCATGTGAGTAAGTAGAGGCTGGGAGAGATACTGTGCAGATGGACTGCAGATGTTTCTCTAGGCTGTCTTATAATGTAAAACAAAAGGTATCTGACCATTCCCAAGTCCATCAGGTTTTCAGGTGTAGAGGTCCCTCTTCCCAACGGGCAAAGTAAGCACCTCTATGCCCAACCCTGGATGATACGAACTAGTTCAAAATACAGCAATGCTACTGCCCTGCTGGCCCCTGCCGATCGTGTCCAGCCTTATGCAACACTGTGTAAACTACTGCTTTTCTGGTAGAAAAGTGCTCTCTTGTGGGCAGGCTCGGTCTCCAAGCTAAGAATTAGGTCCAGCTGCAGCCACCATATCTAAGATGGCGACCTCCACATGGTTGCTGGATAGAGGGGCTAAAGGTGTCAAGACGTAGTGAGTCTTCAGTCTCTGTTGATGGGCCCCTACCATAGGTGATACTGTGTATACTACTGCTTTTCTGTCAGAGAAGTGCTGTTGTGTTTGCAGGCACTGACTCCCAGGCTAAGAATTAGTTCCCGCTAAAATTTCCGTATCCAACATGGAGTCCCGCTTATAGGCCGCAACGGTTCCGTACAAACCATGTTGTGGCAGAGATAAAAAGGGAGGACCAAATTGGCTAGGTGTACAGAGTCCTAAGCCTGGCTCTCAAAATATGGCAATTTCCCCTGCCTATCCCACCAGCAGTGTGTCTCACACTAGCCACTAGCCAAGATCTAGCTCCGCCTTCCGGCTAAGATAGAGAAAAAGAAGTCACAATGGTAGGTTACCGTCATTCTGTGAGAGTCAGGGCTAGCCAGGAGAGGGAGTCAGTGAACCAGAGGTGGTTTTTTGATCAGTGTATGAAGTCCAAATTAACAGCCCTGCGCCATGTCCTGGGGCCCATTAGGTGACCAGAAGGCTCCATTTGATTATTAATTCAGGTCTTGGTTTCCACAGGGATATAAGAAGACTCCGCCCCCCAGCAGAAACTCTTAAAGGCAGTGAGACTCAAAGCAGAGCTAACGTTCAGAGGAAAGCCCTGTAGGATTCTGTCTGACTTCTCAGCAGAAACAACATGGACATGGAGTCAGTGCGATGATATGTTCAAAGCCCTGATGGAGAAAAACTTACGACCAAGAATTCTATATCCTGAAAAACTGTCTTTCAAATGTGAAGATGAAATTAAGACATTCACAGATAAACAGAAACTTAGAGACTTTGTAAAAACCAAACCAAAGCTACAAGAAATATTGAAAGAAGCTCTTGCCTTAGAGAAACAAAGTGAGTAAGTCTATATTTAGGGAGGCAATGCAGGGCACAACATCCAGAAACATACTCAGAGAAGACACAAGACTCAGTCAAAGCCATAATAGTAAAAGAAGGGATCCAGTGATAATATTATGAAAACTAAGGTACCATCACATTAAAAAGAGGGATATACTACAGTAGTTACACTCTTTTCAGATGGAGAGGAAGTTATGTAGATTTGCAGAAGTTAAAATCGGGTTTAAACATAGATTATTAAGGGAGATGACAGAGATAGCTGGAAAGCACAGTAAAGACGCAGCATATCAAAACAAGAAATGTAACACTGGAGTCTCAACGAACACAAAACCAACACTGAAAAAGATGAAAAATCAATCCATGAAGAACCCAGTAATAAAAATTAAGAGCAACAGAGAATACATCAACACAAAAATAAATGCATCAAAATGACAGCACCAAACACACACTTATTAATAATTACACTGAATGTAAATGGACTGACCACTCCAGTAAAGAGACAGCAAGTGACATCTTGGAGCAAAAGACAAAACCCATCGATATGCTGCTTACAAGAAACTCATCTTAGAGTTAAAGATACGAACAAAGTGAAAATTAAAGGATGGAATAATATATGCCAAGCTAATAATATACAGAGAAGAGCAGGTGTGCAAAATTAATCTCAGATAGAATAGATTTTAATATAAAATATATCATCATTGACAATAATGGTCACTATTTACTGCTGAAAGATTCAATACACAAGCAGGACTTAACAATAGTAAATATTTATGTACCTAACTACTTCAAACAAACACTGAGTACACTGAAAAATGAGATAATTCACTGCACAATAATAGTGGGAGACTTCAACACTCTACTTTCAGTATTGGACAGATCTTCCAGAAAAAAAGCTCAGTGAAGACACAGAAGAGCTTAATGTGACAATTATCCAATTAGACTTCATTGATATATACAGAACTTTTCATCCATCAACAGATAACTACACCTTTTTCTCCAGTGCACATGGAACATTTTCCAGAATAGACCATGTGTTAGGAAATAAAGCAAATCTCAACAAAATCCAAACTACTGAATTACTGTAAAGCATCTTCTTAGACCATAAAGCCATAAACGTTGAAATCAACAGAAGAAAAAAAACCATAGAAGTTGGAACTCATGGAAACTGAACAACACCTTGCTCAAAAAACCATGGGTTATAGAAAAAAATCAAGGATGAAATAAAGAAACTTATGTATTCAAATGAGAACGAAAACACTTCCTACCAGAACTTATGAGATACAGCCAAAGCAATAATCAGAGGTCAGTTTATCTCTATAAAGGCACACATCTGGAAGGAAGACAAGACCCAGACAAAAGAATTAACTCTACAGCTGGAACAAGGACAAAGACAGCAACAGAGGAACCACTCAGGCACAAGAAGAAAACAGCTCATAAAGATTAGAGCAGAACTAACTAAAGAGCAGAAGAACAACTGAAAAAATTGGTAAGACCAAAAGATGGTTTTTTGAAAAGATCAACGAAATTGACAAACCACTGGCTAAATTTGCTAAAGAAAAACAGGAAAGGAAAAAAATAACCCAAATAAGAAATGAGATGGGAGATGTCACAACAGACCAAACTGAAATCAAAAGAATCAGAATACTATGAAAGACTGTACTCTAACAGATTTGAAAACCTACAGGAAATTGACAAAGTCCTAGATTCATATCACCTACTAAAGTTATGAAAAGGAGAAGTAGAACAACTTAACAAAATCATTACAAAGGAAGACATTGAAAAAGTCATTAGAAAAATACCAGCCAAAAAAGGCCAGGCCCAGATGGCTTCACTGCAGAATTCTACCAAGCATTAAGAGAAGAGTTAACCCCAATACTACTGACACTGTCACAGCATACTGAAAGACAGAATACTCCCAATTTCATTCTATGAAGCCAGCATAACCCTGACACCAAAGCCAGGAAAAGATCCCCCCAAAAGGAGAATTACAAATATTACTCGTGAATCTACATGCAAAAATCTTCAACAAAATCCTTGCCAACAGAATTCAGCAATGCATCAAAACAATAATTCATCATGGCCAAGTTGGATTCATACCAAGGATGCAAGCCTGGTTCAACATCAGAAAAACAATGACCAACAACATAAATAACACAGCAGATAAGAATCACCTGATTTTATCAATTGATGCAGAAAGGCACTTGAGAAAGTCCAATACCCATTCATGCTAAAAATTCTCAGCAAAATAGGAAGAGAAGGAAAATTCTTCAATGCAATAAGGGGCATCTATGCAAAGCCAACTACCTGCATCATCCTGAATGGAGACTGAAAAAATTCTCCTTTGGAATGGGAACTAGACAAGAATGCCTACTCTCTCCTCTCTTATCCAATACTGTACTAGAAGTTCTGGCTAGAGCAATTAGCCAAGACCAAGAAATACAGGGCATCTGCAACGGCGAAGAAGAAGTAAAAATCTCCCTATTTGCAGATGATATGATTGTCTACACAGAGAATCATAAAAAATCCAGAAGTAAACTACTGAAACTAATAGAAGAGTTCAGTAAAGAAACAGGATACAAGATAAACGTAACTAAATCAGTAGGATTCCTTTATACCAACAATAAGATCATTCAAGAAGAAATCACCAAATCATTTACTACAGCCCCTAAGAAGATAAAATACTTAGGAATAAATCTAACTAGAGAAACAAGACCTGTAGAAAGAGATCTACAAGATTTTACTGTGAAGAAACTAAGAAGGACTTACATAAATGGAAAACCTGCCCTGCTCATGGATACAAAGACTCAAAACTGCGAAAATGTTTATTCTACCCAAAGCCATCTATATATACAATGCCATCCCAATACAAATTCCAGTAACAATTTCAATAACATGGAGAAACGAAGCACAAACTTTGTTTGGAAGAGGAAGAAACCCTGGATGAGCAAAGTACTACTGAAGAAAAAAATACTAGCAGGCATCTCATTACCACACTTTAGAAACAATTATACTGTCAGTAGTCAAAACTGCCTGGTACTGGTATAAAAAGAGACATATAGACCAATGGAATAGTGTTGAGACCCCAGAGATGCCACCATCTTCTTACGAACAGCTGATATTGGACAAAGGCCTTAAGAGTATAAACTGGTGTAAAAACAGTCTCTTTAAAAAAATGATGCTAGCAAAATTGGATATCCATCTGCAAAAAACTGAAACAAGACTCATATCTCACACCTTACACAAAGCCAACTCAAATTGGATAAAAGTGCTAAATATCATACACAACACAGGCAGATTCCAAAATGTGAAAAAGCATGATCAAAAGAAGAGAAAACAGATTACATGGGAACTACTAAGAATCAAATACTTTTGCTCATCCAAATACTTTATCGAAAGAATTAAAAGACCACTCTGAGAATGGGCAAAAAACATTTGTCAACTACATGTCAGACTGACATCTGATCTCCATAATCTACAAGGTACAGCAAAATATCACCAGGAAAAGGATAAATAACTGAATTAAAAATTAGGCAAAGGAGATGGACATACACTTCTCTAAAGAGGATATCCAGGCAGCCAAAAGACACATGCTGAAATGCTGACCATGATTAGCTATTAAAGAAATCCAAATGAAAATGAAGATCAGGAGGCAAGATGGTGGACTAAATCTCTCTGGAAATCAAGACTTGAATTGATCATTAAACGGAGCCTTCTGGACACCTAGTGAGCCCTAGGACACAGCATAGGGCTGTTAATTTTGACTTCGTATGAGTGAATGCAAAACCTCTCTTTGGCTGACCCCACTTTCAGCAAGTGCGGGTTTGCACGGACCAAAGGTAACACCATTTTCATTTTTTTCCTCTTTATTGGCCAGTGGGCAGAGCAGGGAGCTGACTAGCCACTAGTCTCAGACACACTGCTGGTGGGAATGGAAAGGGCAATTGCCATGTTCTGAGAGCCCAGCTTTGGACTCCGTGTGGGCATCATGGCTCCTTTGGCCTATCTTTCTACCTCTGCCACGTGGTAGCCCTACAGATGCCATGACGAGCTTGTGCGAGATGCTACTTTGATCCATTGGGAGACAGGGATGCCCAGGCAGAGCACCCTGCTGGGCTTGCTTCTTGGACTGGGAGGTAGGACCTGCTGGGGGGAGAGTGCTTTCCCAGCAGAGAGGCACTGTTTTGCACATTGTTGCCTGAGGCTGGGGTCCGGCAATGGAGGGTGTGGACTCTGGGCATCTCAGCACTTTTGGCCTATCTTTCTGCCAGTAGCCTGGTCCCAGACAGGTGGTGAGCTTGTGTGGGGCGCCATCTTGTTCAGCTGGGAGGAGGGGATACCCATACAGAAGTCACAGCTGCACCTAATTCCTGGGCTAGAAGGTAATGCTTTCTCAAACCAGAGTGCTTTTCCAGCAGAAAAGCAGAATTCTACATAATATTACCTACAAATGAGGCCTGACAGCAGAGGCTAGCAGGGCAGTAGCCTTTCTGTATTTTAAGCTGGTTTATAACATGTGGGGTTCCATATAGAGGTGCTTACTTTGGCAGCTGGGAAGAGGGACTTACACACCTGAAAACCTGACTGACATTGGAAGTTGTCAGATACTTTTTACTTCTCATCTTAAGATGGCCTAGAGAAACAACTGTTGTCCATCCTCACAGCACCTGTCCCAGCCTCTATTGACCCACATGAAGCCCCAAAAGCAACAAACTCTGGAGAAAACCATGGCCAGGAAATCACACATGGCATCAGAAAGCTCCCAAAAGAAACCATCTCAGAACTTCCCAGACAAAGAAGCTGTTCTGAAACTATTAGAAGGTGAATACAAAAGGATTATATAGAGCGCCCTCCTAGAGCTGATACAAAACGCAGCAGAGCAAATAAGCAAGCTGTTTGATCTGATGGAATACCAGTATTGTGAAATCCAAGAGATCGAGAACAAAATCAAAGACATAGAAACTTCCATTCAAAGCCAAGAAAACAGAATGGAACAAATGGAAGATAGATTTTCTGATTTGGAAGACAGAGCCACTGACTCCAGCATCTGTGAGGAGAAATCAGAAAAAAAGAAGCAAGAAAATTGAAGAAGCATTAAGAAGCATGTGGGACTCTATTAAGAGGAACAATCTACGACTAATTGGAGTTCCTGAACAGGGCGAGAAACCTGAGAACACTGAGAGTATTGCTACTGAGCTGCTGACAGAAAACTTCCCAGAAATTATGAAAGAAGAGAATATAGATATCCAAAATATATATCCAACACCACTCAATATAGATCTCAAAAGAAAGACTCCAAGACATGTTACAATCAAGCTTAACAAAATGAAATATAAACAGAACCTCTTAAAGGCAGCAAGACTCAAAGCAAAGGTAACATTCAGAGGGAAACTTTGTAAGCTCTCATCGGATTTCTCAGCAGAAACCATGCTGGCACGGAGACAATGGCATGACACATTCTAAGCCTTGAAGGAGAACAATTTCCAACCATTAATTATATATCCTGCAAAACTATCTTTCAAATATAAAAATGAAATTAAGACATTTGCAGATAAACGGAAACTCAAAAGTCTTTGTAAAAACCAAACCAAAGCTATAAAAAATATTGAAATAATCTCTTGGCTTAGAAGAACAAAACCACTACCTTTATATTTCAGAAGGACACATCATCCAGAATTCTACTCAGTTAGGGAAATCTCCAAACTCAATGAAAGCTATAATACTGAAAGAAAGGATCCAGTGACCATATCATGAAAACTATGATGTCATCATACTAAGAAGAGGAATGTATTACAGTAATTATAGTCCTTCCAGGTGAAGAGAAAGTTGACAAGACTGGTAGTAATTAAAATTGGGTTTATACATAGTTTATTAAGCAGGATCATAGGGGCAGCCATAAAGCACAATGAAGATGCAACATGCTGTATCAAGAAACATAACACAGGAGTCTAAACAATCACAAAACCAACCCTGAAAAAGGTGAAAAATCAACTCACAAAGATGGTCACAGAACAGATTAATAAGAACAACAGAGAAAACATCAACACAAAATAAACATATCACAACGGTAGCACTGAACACTTACCTATAAATAATTACATTGAATGTGAATGGACTGAATGCTCCAGTGAAGAGACATTGAGTGACACGTTGGATCAAAAGACATGACCCATCCATATGTTGTCTACAAGAGACTCACCTTAGAGTTAAACACATGAAAAAACTAAAAATTAAAGGATGGAAAAATATACAGCAAGCTAACAATGAAAATCAAGGAACAGGGATAACAATTCTAATCTCAGATAAAATCTATTTTAATGTAAAATCCACCATCATGGACAAGGATGGACACTATTGCTGAAAGGTTCCATCCAAGTGCCGTCGAGTTGGATCCGACTCATGACATACAAGCACAATTTAACAATATTAAATCTGTACGCACTTAACATTAGAGCACCTAAATATGTCAAAGAAACACTGACTACACTCAAAAAGGAGACAGATCACTCTACAATAATAGTAGGAGACTTCAACACTCCACTCCCAGTATTGGACAGATTGTCTAGAAAAAAAGCTCAATAAAGACACAGAAGACCTATTGCCACAATTAACCAACTAGAC
Organism: Heterohyrax brucei; assembly: GCA_028571685.1. NCBI lineage: Eukaryota > Metazoa > Chordata > Mammalia > Hyracoidea > Procaviidae > Heterohyrax > Heterohyrax brucei. Next base: position 845,560 of record CM053156.1, read on the forward strand.
CTCATCAACATACACAGAACTTTCTATCCATCAGCGGATTCTTCAGTGCACATGGAACATTCTCCAGAACAGACCATGTGTTAGGACATTAAGCAATTCTCAACAAAATTGATACCATTCAATTAATGCAAAGCATCAGATCATAAAGCCGTAAAAGTCTAAATCAGTAGCACAAAAAACACAGAAAGTGGAACTGATGGAAACTGAACAACATCTTGCTCAAAATGGAATGGGTTACAGAAGAAATCATGGATGAAATAAAGAAATTTTCGGATTCAAATGAGGATGAAAACACTTCCTACCAGAGCCTATGGAATACAGCCAAAGCAGTGTTCAGAGGTCAGTTTATCTCCATAAATGCACACATCTGGAAGGAAGAAACCAAATCAAAGAACTAACCCTACAGCTTGAACAAGTAGAAAGAGAACAACAGAGGAACCCCTCAGGCACCAGAAGAAAACAGATCATATAGAGCAGAGTTAAATGAATTAGAGAATAGAAGAATAATTGAAAAAATTGAAAAGACCAAAAGCTGGTGTTTTGAAAAGATCAACCAAATTGACAAACCACTGGCTAAACTTACTAAAGAAAAATAGGAAAGAAAGCAAATCACCCAGATAAGAAATGAGAGGGGAGTTGTCACAAGAGATCCAACAGAAATCGGAAATATCACAACAGAATACTAGGAAAGACTCTACTCAACAAACCTGAAAACCTAGAGGAAATGGACAAATTCCTTGATTCCTATCACCTACCAAAATTACCACGAGGTGAAGCTGAACAACTTAATAAACCCATCATAAAGGAAGAGATTGAAAAAGTCATCCAAAAACTACCAACCAAAAACAGCCTGGGCCCAGATGGCTTCACCACAGAAATCTACCAGGTTTTAGAAAAGAGTTATCTCCAATACTACTGAGACTATCTCACAGTATAGAAAGGGATGGAATACTCCCAAATTCATTCTATGAAGCCAGCATAACCCTGGTAACAAAGCCTGGGAAAAACCCAACAAAAAAGGAGAACTGCAAACCAGTATCACTCATGAATCTAGATGCCAAAATCTTCAACAAAATTCTTGCTAATAGAATAGAACAACATATCCAAAAAATACTCAATCCTGACCAAGTTGTATTCATACCAGGGATGCAAGGCTGGTTCAACATCAGAAAAACAATGAATGTGATCAACCACATAAATGCCACAAAAGACAAGAATCATCTGATCTTACCTACAGATGCAGAAAAGGCATTTGATAAAGTCTAACACCCATTCATGCTAAAAACTCTCAACAAAATAGGAATAAATGGCCAATTCCTCAATGCGATAAGGGCCATTTATACAAAGCCAACTGCCTACGTCATCCTGAATGGAGAGAGACTGAAACAGTTTCCCCCGAGAACAGGAACTAGACAAGGATATCCACTCTCACCTCTGCTATTCAACATCGTACCAGAAGCTCCAGCCACAGCAATTAGACAAGACCATGAAATAAAGGGCATCTGCATCAGCAAAGAAGAAATCACAATCTCCGTATTTGCAGATGATATGATTGTATATGCAGAGAATCCTAAAGAATCCATAAGTAAGCTACTCAGTCTGATAGAAGAGTTCAGTCAAGTCTCAGGACACAAGATAAATATAAGTAAATCAGTAGGATTCCTTTATACCAACAACAAGATTATTAAGGAAGAAATCACCAAATCAATACCATTTAGTATAGCTCCTAAGAAGATAAAATACCTAGGAGCAAATCTAATTATAGAAATAATAGCCCTTTACAAAGAGAACTACAAGTGCTTACTACAAGAAACTAAGAGAGATTTACATAAATGGAGAAACCTAACCTGCTCATGGACAGGAAGACCTAACATAGTGAAAATATCTATTTTGCCTAATGCAATCAGCTTATATAATGCAATCCCAATACAAATTCCGGTGATATTTTTTAACAAAATGGAGACACAAATTTCTAACTCTGTTTGGTAAGGGAAAACCCGGGTAAATAAAGCACCACAAAATAAGAAGAAGATACTGAGAGGCCTCTCATTACCTGACCTTAGAACCTATTACATTGCCACAGTAGTCAAAACAGCCTGGTACTGGTACTAAAAGATACAAATAGATCAATGGAACAGAATTCAGACCCCAGAAGTAACACCATCTTCCTGATATTTGATAGCTGATATTTGACAAGAGGCCTAAGACATTAAATTGGGGAAGAAACAATCTCTTCAACAAATGGTGCTGGCAAAATTGGATATCCATCTGCAGTAAATTGAAATCTTATACTATATCTTACGCCTTATACTAAAACCAATTGAAACTGGATAAAAGACCTAAATATCAAGTCTAAAACAAATAAAGCTCATCCAAGAAAAAGTAGCAACAACAATGGAAGTTTTCATATACAACGCAGACAGACTTCAAAATCTGTCAAACCACAAATAATAGAAAATAGATAAATGGGAACTACTAACAATCAGACACTCATCCAAAGACTTTATTAATAGAATTAAAAGGCCACCTACAGAATGGGAAAAAACATTTGGCAAGTATAAGTCAGACTGATGCCTGATCTCCATAATCTATACAGTACTACAAAATAGCAATAAGAAGAAGATAAATCATCCAATCAAGTGATGGGTAAAGGAGATGGACTGACACTTCACTAAAAAGGACATCCAGGCAGCCAAAAAACACATGTGGACATGCTCAGATCATTAGCTATTAAAGAAATTCAAATCAAAACTACAATGAGATACCATTTCACCCCAACAAGGTTGCCCATGATCCAAAAAATGCAGAACACCAAATGCTGGAGAGGATGTGGAGAAACTGGAACTCTCCTACACTGTTGGTGGGATTGCAAGATGGTGTAACCTCTTTGGATGGCAATCTGGTGTTTCCTGAAACAGCTGGTCTAGACATACCATTTGACCCAGTAATTCCACTGCCCTGAATATATTCTACAGAATCAAGTCCATTCACACCAACTGATACATGCACAGGAATGTTTACTGCAGCACAGTCTGCAATAGCAAAAAGATGGAATCAACCCAGATGCCCAACAACAGAGGAATGGATAGGTACACTATGGTATATATACTCCATGGAACATTATGCAATGATGAAGAACAATGATGATTTTAGGAAACATTTCATAACCTGTTTTCAATTGGAGGATATTAAGCTGAGTGAAAGCAGTCAGTGACAAAAGGACTAACATAGTATGAAACCTCTATGATAAGAACTTAAAAACAGACTCATGCATAGAAAAATAGACTCTTTGATGGCTGCAAGGGTGGGCAGGGAGGGAAGGCGAGGGGAGGAGGGCTTAGGTTAGATAGCTGATAGAAACTTGTTTGGGTGAAATATAGGACAGCATACATTAGAAAGAAGATCAATATTAACCGGACTTCAACATAACATGTTTACTCCTCTTTTCTTAATCCTATAGTACAAGGACAGAGTAGCTGGAGCCAGGGGCTATGCTCTCAGGAGAAACTGAGGCCAGTTGCCAACACCAGCATTTTGCTAAGAGCGCCCTCTGCACCCCACATTGGTGAGTGGCGTCTGGGGTCTTAAAAGCTGCCAAATTGCCATCTCAGAGTACAGTAAATGGTCCCAACTTAGCACAAAAGGATGATTACCACAGAACAAAACAACATAGGTGAAAGAGAACCCAGAAGACAGAGAGACCCACATGAGTGGGTGACTATATTGACTTGTCACCAGAAGAAAGTCATGGTGTCCGGCCACCACCAGTGATAGTTGTGATGGAGAACAAAAGTTCAGTCTCACTGGCAACACAAAAATAAAAAGGGGGGCACTCTGAGAGCTCCATTAAAAGATCACAATTGACAGTCCATGGACCACGGGGTTCCCCTGGGAGCCCGGTCTTTAGCCCTGATGCTGCCTCTGTCCATAAATCATAATGGAGGTCAACTCTTGGAGAGGAGTGGATTGGACTTGGCAACACAGAGTGACCATATCATGTGTGCACTTTATGGTTCTATGCATCTGTAGGATGTTGCCCTGCTGATCTTTTACTGGAGGAAGGTCAAGTGGGTGGGGTGGAGGGGATAGCAGATTGCTGGCAGGATAAGATATGTATGGAGTAGAGATGAAGGGTGTGCTGTCACCATGCAGGGAGAGCAGTGAGAGCTGCCTATAAGTCGGCATACCATTTAGATGGGAATGTACATTTTCACTGAAACATTAAAAAACAAAACAAAACAAAACAAATGATGATGAGATACCACCTCAGTCCAACAAGGTTGGACACGATCAAAAAACACAAAACAACAAATGGTGGAGAGGCTGTGAAGAGACTGGAACTCTCCTACACTGCTGATGGGATTGCCAAATAGTACAACCTCTTTGGAAAGCAATCGTGTCCTTCTTTAAAAATATGGAAATAGATATACCATTTGACCCAGTAATTCCACTGCTTGGAATATATCCTACAGAATCAAGGGAAGTCACATGAAAAGACACACGCACACAAATGTTTATTGCAGCACAGTCCACAACAGTTAAAAGATGGAATCAACCCAGATGCCTAACCACGAGTAACGGATAAACTTTGTTATGCATACTCAGTGGAACAGTATGCAATGATAAAGAACAATGATGATTTCAGGAAGCATCTCATAACTTGGTGTCAACTGGAAGACATTAGGTTGAGTGAAATCAGTCAGTGGCACAAGGACAGATATTGTATGAGACACTTACTATAGAAAAAGAGACTCATGTACAAAAGAAAAGACTCTTCGATGGCTGCAAGGGAGGGCAGGCAAGGAGGGAGAAGGCAGGTTATACATTAGATAGTTGATAGAAGTTCGGTTGTGTGAAATCAGTGACAGCACACATTAGAAAGAAGATCAATTTAAGAGTAATTCAATACAACCTGAAAACTCTTCCAATCTTAACTCAATATTTCCAAGATTGAGTAGCAGGGGCTGAGGTTTGGGGACCATGCTCTCAGGGAACACTGAGGCCAATTGGCATAACTAGCCTATTGCTAAGAGAGTCTTCTGCACCCCGTATTGGTGAATGGCATCTAGGGTCTTAAAAGCTAGCAAGCTGCGGTCTGACATACACCAAATGGTCCCAACTCACCTGGAACAGATGATCACCAAGGACAGCAGCAACATGGGGTAAAGAGAACCCAGAAGACAGACAGATCCATATCAATGGGTGACTACATCAATATGTGGCCGGGAAAACCAGATGGTGCCCAGCCACCACCAATGACAGCTATGATGGGGCTCATAATGTTGAGTTCCTGTGGTAACATGAGAAAAAAAGGGGTGCACCCTGAGAAGTCCACTAAACGACTGTAATTGATAGTGTGAATGCCTGGAACTTACCCTGGGAGCATGGCTCCTATAGTAATGTTGTCCCTCATCATAAATCATTACTGCGGTCAATTCTTCAAACAGGAACAGACTGGACTTGGGGACATAGAGTGACCATATCATGTGTGCACTTCATGGTTCTGTGCATCTATAGGATGTTGTCATACTGGCCTCTTACTAGTGGGGAGTAGAGAGGGTAGAGAAAAGAGGATAGGAGTTGTTAAGAGGACATTACATATATACAACGGAAAGGAGGAGTGTGTTGTCACCAGGCAACGGAGAGCAGAAGGAGCTTCAGATAGGCGGGCATGCAAATTTAACCTGGATTGGATACTTTCACTCAGTCGCAATTAAAAAAATAAATAAATAAAAATACAATAACTACCAACCAAAAAAAGTCCTGTCCCACACAGCTTCATTGGAGAATTCCATGGAACTATTAGAGTTAATACCAATACTACTAAAGATATGTCAAAGCATAGAAAAGGACAGAACACTTCCAAATTCATAGTATGAAGGCAGCATCACCCTGATACCCAAACTGGCTAATGATAGCACACAAAAAAAGATGGAATCAACCCAGATGCTCAACAACAGAGGAATGGATAGGTACACTATGGTATATATACTCCATGGAGTACTATACACTGATGAAGAACAATGATAATAGCAGGAAACATCTATCAATTTGGTTTCAACTGGAGGACATTATGTTGAGTGAAACTAGTCAGCAACAGAAGGACAATTATTATATGAGACCCCTACAATAAAAACTTAAAAGCATACTCATACATAATAGAAAAGACTCTTTGATGGCTACAAGGGTGGAGAAGGTGGGAGGGCGGGAAGGCAAGAGGTGAGGGTTTAGATTAGATAGTTGTTAGAAATTTGGTAGGGTGAAATTGGTGACAATACAAATTAGTATGAAGATCAATATTAACGAGACTTCAACACAACTTGTGTACTCCTCCTCTCTTAACCCAGTATTGTAAGCACAGAGTATGTACACTTTCATTGTTTTTATTTAATAAAGAACAGAAGAAAGAAAGAAAGAAAACTACAGTCCAATATCTCTCATGAACTTAGATGCAAGAATCTTAAAAAAATTCTAGTCAATAGAATTCAATGCCAAGCCAAGTGCCATCGAGTCGGAAACATATCAAAAATAAAAATAAAAAAATTCACTATGAGCAAACAGGATTCATCAGAAAAACAATGTCGTCAACTACATAAATAAAACAAGATACAAGAATGATTTTATTTTATCAATTGATGTGGAAAAGGCATTCAACAAAGTCCAACACCCATTCATGTTAAACATTCTCAGGAAAACTGGAATAGGAGGGACATTCCTCAACATAATAAGGGGGATCTGTGCAAACCCAACGGTCAACATCATCTTCAATGGAGACTGAAAGAACTCTCCCTGAGAATGCGATGCATACAAAGATGCCCACTGTCACCACTTTTATTCAATCTCACTGTCATGGAGGTTCAATCCAGATCAGATAAGATAAATAAATAAAAGGCATCCACATAGGTAGAGAAGAAGTAAAAATTTTCAGATGATATGATCATATATACAGAAAACCGTAAGAAATCCTAGAACTAATAGTTCAGCAAAGTATCAGAATACAAAATAAATATAAATCAGTAGGATTCCTTTACACTAATACAGAGATCATTGAAGAGGAAATCACCAAATCAATACCATGTATAAAAGCCCCCAAGAAGATATAATACCTAGGAATAAATCTAACCAGAGATGGAAGAGATACATAGAAAATGCAAGCTCCTACTGAAAGAAGCCAAAAGAGACTTACATAAGTGGAGAAAACTAGTTTGCTCACAGACAGTAAGACTTAACATTGTGACAATATCTATTCTAACAAAAGCAGTCTATATATACACTGCAATCCCAACACAATTCCAATTGCATTTTTTAATGAAATGGAGAAACAAATCAAGTTCATCTGGAAAGGGAAGAAACCCCAGGTAAGTAAAGCACTACTGAAGAAGAGGAACACACACTACCTCACACTACGGAGGCCTCACACTACATTAACTTAGAACCTATTACAGTAGGCCACAGTAGTCAAAACAGCAGTACTGGTACAGAAACAGAAATACAGACCACCCTTACCCATAAAGTATAACGAAGGTCCACTCCTTGGACAGGAATGGATTGGACTTGGCAATGCAGAGTGACCATATATTGGTTGTACTTTATGGTTCTATACATCTATAGGATATCATCCTTCTGACCTCTGGCTGGAGGAAGGAGAGTGGGTGGAGAGGAGCGGAAAGGAGGCTGTTGGGAGGATGAGACATGTATGGAGCAGAGAAGAATAGGGTGCTGTCACCAGACAGGGAGAGCAGTGGAAGCTGCATATAGGTAGGTATGTAAATTTATACGGGAATGTACATTTTCACTCAGTCATGTTAAATAAAAAATAAAAAAAAAGAAATACAGACCAGCAGAACAGAACACAGAATACAGAAAGTACAATCACTTATGAGCAGCTGATGTTCCACAGAGGCCAAAACACCACGAACTAGGGAAATAACAGTTTCTTTAACAAATGCTGTTGGCAAAAATGGATATCCACCTGCAAAAAAATGAAATAAGACCTATATCTCACACCTTACACAAAAACTAACTCAAAATGGATCAAAAACCTAAATATCAAATCTAAAATAATAAAGATTAAGGGAAGAAGAAATAGGCACAACACTGAAAGCTCTGATACATTGCTTAAACAGACTACAAAATATTACTAACAATGCACAAACAGCAGAAAATGGATAAATGGGAACTAATAAAAAGCAAACACTTCGCTCATCTAAAGACTTTGTCAAGAGAGTAATACGGGAGTTAACATGGCAGTGTAGACACATGTCTTCTTAAGTCCCTCTTAAAACTAAGACTTGGATTGATAACTGAATGGAGCTTTCAGGACACGCAGTGACCACCTAGGACACGGCATAGGATTGTCACTTGGGAATACATAACACTAAGTGGGTAACTTCCATTCTACTACTGAACCCTGATCTGACTGTGTGGACATTTCCTGTGACTGACCTTAAAGGTACCTAGTGCTTTTAACTTTTTTTTTAACTTGCTGGCCGGTAGGCACGGGAGAAACGTGTGCCAGGGCTACTCTGAAATGCAAATCTGAAGTGAATTGCCTGTCCCTGCAGCAGAGACACACCGGGCTTGATATCCACATTTTGAGAGCCTGGCGGTTGGGACATCACAGTCCCCACACCCTCCCCTTTTTGGAACCCTGGCATAGATTCGCCTCTTTCTCTGTGGGAGGGGTAGCTTCACCATGACACTAGCTTGTGCTCTTGGGAGGTGGAGTTACCCAGTTGGAGCCCTCACCAGGGCAGGATTCTCAGGCTGGTAGACAGTGCCAGCTGAGGGAGTACCTTCCCAATGGAGGGGCTGTGTTTAGCATGGTGTTGCCTTGTGGCTGGCACTTGGCAGCAGCGTTTGTGGTGCTTTGTGGTGCAGCGGCCTGTCCCTGTAGTGATCTGCACTACAGCATCTCCAGACTGTCGGAGAGCAGGCACCCTTGTCACCAGGAACGAGGAGTCTGACATACCTGGCAGCCGGGGAGCTTGGCAGCTGGAAGGAGGGGCCTGCCACACCTTACGGTGGTTGGGAGGAACTCCCTTGTCAGACAGAAGAAGGGGACTGCCATATCTGGAGCTCTTGCAAACTTTGGTTAACAGGCAGGTAGCTTTTAGCTTTTAAAACAAAACCGCCTCACAAAATGACTGCAGTGCATCCTAACTGCATCTCTTCCAGCCTTCAGTGATTCACATCAAACAGTCGTCTAATGGCTCCCCAGTGTCTCCATAAGAAGGGTGGTGTCTTTGCAAGCCAGGAGGCAGAGCCTGCCACCTCTGAGAGTCCACTGGGACCAGTCACAAGACAACAAAGAGGTGGCCAGTGACTCAGAACTACAACTCAGCTCCTGTTAAGGCAACACCAGAGAAACTAAACACCCTCTAGATGTTGTGTAAGCAACAGACCATAGCTCTCCATTTAAAAAATATTCAAACATGGACCCAGAAAACTCAGACTCAAAATTCTGACTCAAATAACTTCTCAAATGAAGACACCTTTCTAAAACTATCAGAGGTCGAATACTAAGATTTATAGATAGAACTCTCCTAGAGATTAAACAAAATGCAGCAAAACAAGAAGAAAAATTACACAAGCTATTCAAACAGATGGTGTATCAACACTGAAATCTGACAAATTAATAACAAAATCTAAGAATTAAACAATTCAACTCAAAGCCAAAAGAACAGACACCACAATGGAAATCAGAATCAGTGGTACTTAAGACAAAGCTACTGACACCAGCATTTATGAAGAGAACTCAGGGAAAAGAAATAAGAAAAATGAAGAAGCACTAAGAAATCTGTGAGAATGTATCAAAAGGAATAATCTATGATTAATCGGAATCCCTGAACAAGGAGGCATAGCTGAAAACACAGAGAGCATTGTTGTTGAGATGCCCACAGAAAAATTCCCTGAAATTATGAAAAGAACAGAACACAGGTATCCCTGATGTGTTGAATACCACAGAAAATTGATCCTAAAAGAAAAAAAACCACGACATAGTATAATCAAGCTTAATAAAGTGAAACATAAGCAGAAACTCTTAAAAGGCAATAAGACTCTAAACAAAGCTACCATTCAGAGGGAAGCCCTGTAGGCTTTCATCTGACTTCTCGACAGAAATAATGCCGGCAGGAAAGCAGTGGGATGACATATTTAAAGCCTTGAAAGAGAAAAACTTCCAACCAAGAATTATATATCCTACAAAACCGTCTTACAAATACGAAGATAAAATTAAGATGTTTGCAGATAAACAGAAGCTTAGAAACTTTGTAAAAATCAAGCGAAAACTACAAGAAATGCCAAAAGAAGCTCTCTGGTTAGAAAAACAAAACCCTTAACTGTATATTTAAGGAGACAAAGCAGGACACAACTACACAAACCTACTCAATTAGGAAAGGCACAAAAATTCAATCAGAGCTACAACATTAAAGGGAGCAAAACAGTAAACTCATCATGAAAACTAAGATACCATCACATAAAAGAGGGATATTCTATAGTAGTTATAGTTCTTTCTGACGGCAATGAAGTTAGTAAGTTCTGTAGGAGCTAAAATGGATTTTAAACTCAGATTATTAAGGGGGATTATAGGGGTAGCTGCAAAACACAGTAACAAGGCAATGCATAAAGACGAATGTCTGAGGACATTAAGAATATTAAGAGCAACAGAAAAAACTCTAATACAAAAATAATCACATCAAAATGACACCACTAAACACATCTGTCAATAATTACATTGAATGTAAACAAGTCTAAATGATCTATTAAAGAGACAACGAGTGATATCTTGGATCAAAAAGCATGACCCATCTATATGTTGCTAACAAGAAACACACATCAGACTTATATATATGAACAAACTGAAAATTAAAGAATGGAAGAATATATATCAAGCAAACAGTGTACAAAAAAGCACAGGTTTGGCAATACTAATCTCAGACAAAATAGATTTTAGTGTAAAATCTACCATCTTGGACAAGGATGGCCACTATATATTGCTGAAAGCTCCCATACACAAGCAAGATTCAACAATATTAAATATTTACGTACCTAATACACAGCACCTAAATACACTGAACAAATATTGACTACACTGACAAATGAAATAGATCACATCACAGTAACAGTGAGAGACTTCAACACTCCACTTTCAGTAATGGACATATCACCTAGAAAAAAGTTCAGTAAAGACACAGGGGGTCTTATTACACAATCAATCAACTTGACCTTATTGACATATACAGAACTTTTTATCCATCAACAGGTAAGTATATCTTTCCTCTAAAGCACACATGGAAAATTTTCCAGAACAGACCATGTACTAGCACATAAAGCAAATCTCAACAAAATCCAAACCACTGAATTTTTGCAAAGCATCTTCTCAGATCATAAAGCCACAAAAGTCAAAATCAATAGAAGGAAAAAGCATACATAGAAATGGAAATGGAACAACACATTGCTCACCTCTGAGCACTGCTTTGGCTGTATCCTATAGGTTCTGGTAGTATACGTTTTCATTCTTATTTGAGTCCATAAATTTTTTTGTTGTCCTTGATTTCCTTCATAACCCATGGCTTTTTGAGCTCTCTTTCTATGTGTTCAAGTGTAAGGTGAATGGTTTGTGTACTTCCTTCCTTCCCAATATCGAGAGCAACAGAAGAATCCCTCAGGCACCAGAAGAAGACGCATCATAAAGATTAGAGAAGAACTAAATGAATTAGAGAACAGAAGAAACCACTGAAAAAACTGATAAAATCAAAGCTGTTTTTTTGAAAATAGCAACAAAATTGACAAACCACTGGCCAAACTTACCAAAGAAAAACAACAAATAACCCAAGTAAGAAATCAGAAAGAAGTCTCAACAGATCCAACAGAAGTAGAAAGTATCAGAACAGAACACTATGAAGGGCGGCACTTTAACAGATTTGAAAACCTAGAAGAAACGGGTAAATTCCTAGAGTCTTATCACGCACCAAAATTATCACAACGAGAAATAGAACAACTTAATATACCCATCACAAAGGAAGAAATTGAAAAAGTCATCAAAAAACTACCAACCACATAAAGCCCTGGCCCAGATAGCTTCACTAAAGAATTCCACCAAGTTTTCAATGAAGCATTAATGCCGATGCTGCGGAGCTTATTTCACAGCACAGAAAGCGATGGAACACTCCCAAATTCTTTATCTGATGCCAGTATAACCCTGATACTGAAGCCAGGGAAAGAGCCCACAACAAACTACAGACCAATATCACTGAGGAACTTAGATGGAAAAATCTTCAACAAAATACTAGCCAGTAGGAGGGCGGAGTCAACATGGCGGATTAAGCCCGTCTCCTTCTGTCCCTCTGGAAACCAAGACCTGAACTGACAATCAAACAGAGCCTTCCGATCACCTACTCAGCCTCAGGACACGGCACAGAGCTGTTAATTGGGACTTCTTACCACTCAGCGACAAACCTCCCCTCTCTCGCTGACTCCCGCTCCTGGCTAGCCCCGGCTCTCACGGACGGAAGGTAAACGCACCATTTTGACTTTTTTTTTCCTCGGTCTCGGCTGGCGGGCGGAGCTGGGTCTTGCCTGGCGGCTGGACTCAGAAGCGCTGCTGAGGGGATAGACAGGTGAAATTCCCACGTTCTGAGAGCCAGGCTCGGGACTCTGTTAATTTAGACACTTTGAGCCTTTCGTTTTGTAGCTGCCTCAGTGGGGTTTGTGCGGAACTCCGCGGTCAGGGTGCGGGACGCCATGTTGGTACCGAGATTTTAGCGGGACATCGTTCTTGGCCTGGGAGCCAGCGCCTGCAAACGGGACAGCGCTTCTCAGTCAGAAAAGTAGTGATTTTGCACAGTGCTGCCTACGTTGGGGGCCCTGCAACAGAAGCAGAGGAATCGCTGCCTCTGGGCATCTTTAGCCCCTCTGTCTGCTGCCTCTGTGGAGGACGCCATCTTGGGTACGGTGGCCGCAGCTGGACCTAATTCTTAGCTTGGGAGCCAGAGCCTGCCCACAGGAGAGCGCTTTCCTATCACAAAACCAGTACTCTATGCAGTGTTGGCTAAGGCTAGGCCCTGTCAGCAGAGGCCACCAGGGCAGTAGCAGTGCTGTATTCCGAACTAGTTTGTTATCATCTGGGGTTGGATACAGTGGTGCTTACTTTCTCAGATGAGAAGAGGGACCTCTACACCTGAAAACCTAACTGACTTGTGAACTGGTCAGATACCTTTTGCTTTACATTTGAAGACAGCCTAGAGAAACATTTGCAATCCATCCTCACAGTACCTCTTCCAGCCTCTATATACTCACATGGGACCCAAAAAGCAGCAGACAATTGTGGCATATAAGCAATCACTCATGGCTTCAGAAGGCTCCCAAACAAAGCAACCAAGGAGTTTTCCAGATGAAGAAACTTTTATGAAAGCATCAGGAAGTGAATACAAATTGATTATATACAGAGCCCTTCTAGACCTTATACAAAATGCAGCAGAACAAAATGAAAAATTAAGTAAGCTGTTTGATCTGATGGAACACCAGTACTCTGAAATCCAACAGATCAAGAAGAAAATCAAAGACATAGAAACTTCCATGCAAAGCCAAGAAAACAGAATGGAACAAATGGAAAAAAGAATTTCTGACTTGGAAGACAGAGCTACTGATGCTAGCGTCTATGAGCAGAAATCAGAAAAAAGAAACAAGAAAAATGAAGAAACATTAAGAAGCATGTGGGACTCTATTAAGAGGAACAACCTTCGATTAATTGGAGTCCCTAAACAGGGTGAGACATCTGAGAACACAGAGAGTATTGTTGCTGAGTTGCTGAATGAAAACTTCCCAGAAATCATGAAGAGAACATAGACATGTCAGATGCATATCGTACGCCACCCAATATAGATCTCAAGAGAAAGACTCCATGACATACTATAATCAAGTTTAACAAAATGAAACATAAGCAGCAACTCTTAAAGGCAGCAAGACTCAAGGCAAAGCTAACATTCAGAGGGAAACCCTGTAGGCTCTCGTCAGATTTCTCAGCAGAAACCATGCTGGCACGGAGACAGTGGCACGACACATTCAAAGTCTTGAAGGAGAAGAACTTCCAACCAAGAATTATATATCCTGCAAAACTATCTTTCAAATACAAAAATGAAATTAGGACATTCCCAGATAAACAGAAACTCAGAGACTTTGTAAAAACCAAACCCAAACTACAACAAATACTGAAAGAAGTTCTTGGCTTTGGCTTAGAAGAACAAAACCACTAACTTTATATTTTAGAATGACACACTACTCAATACACTACTCGTTTAGGGAAGGCTCCAAAGTAAATCACAGCTTTGATATGGAAAGAAGCAATCCAGCGATCATCACGAAAACTATGGTGTCATCATAATAAAAACAGGGATGTACTACAGTTGTTATAGTCCTTCCAGATGGAGAGGAAGATGACAAGACTGGTAGTAATTAAAATTGGGTTTATAAATAGTTTATTAAGGGGGTTCATAGGGGCAGCTGTAAAGCACAACAAAGATGTATCATACCATTTCAAGAAATCTAATGCATGAGTCTCAACAACTATAAAACCAGCTCTGAAAAAGGTGAAAGATCAACTCACAAAAAAGAGTGTCCCAGAACAGACTAATAAGAACAACAGAGAAAACATCAACCTAAAAATAAACATATCACAATGACAGCAGTGAACACATACCTATCAATAATTACATTGAATGTGAATGGACTGAATGCTCCAGTAAAGAGACACCGAGTGTCATCTTGGATCAAAAGACACGACCCATCCATACGTTGTCTACAAGAAACTCACTTGAGACCTAAAGACAGGAACAAACTGAAAATTAAAGGATGGAAGAATATATATCAAGCTAACAATGAACAAAGAAGAGCAGGGGTGGCAATTCTGATCTCAGACAAAATCAATTTTAATGTGAAATCCACCATCGTGGACAAAATACTAGCCAATAGAATTCAACAGCATATCAAAACAACAATTCATCATTACCAAGTTGGATTCATACCTGGGATGCAAAGCTGGTTCAACACGAGAAAAAAAAATTAATGTGATGAACCATATGAGTAACAAAAAAGGTAAGAATCATTTGATCTTGTCAATTGATGCAGAAAAGGCATTTGATAAAGCCCAACACCCATTCATGCTAAAAAATCTCAGTAAATTAGGAAGAGAAGTCAAATTCCTGAGAGCAATAGGGGCATCTAGAGAAAGCCAACAGCCTACATAATACTGAATGGAAAGAGACTAAAAGAATTCCCTTTGAGAACAGAAACTAGACAAGGATGCCCACTATCACCACTTCTACTCAACAGTGTACTAGAAGTTCTAGCCAGAGTAATTAGAGAAGACAAAGAAATAAAGGGCATCTGCATCGGAAAAGAAGAAAAATCTCTCTATTTTCAGACGATATGATTATATACACAGGGAATCCTAAAGACTTCATAAGTAAATTACTGAAAATAATAGAAGAGTTCAGCACAGTATTGCCATGAGTCGGATCTGACTCAAAGGCACTTGGCTGGCTCAGCAAAGTTATCAGGTTATAAAATAAACATAACAAAATCAGTAGGATTTTTTTATACCAACAAAGAGATCATTCAAGAAGAAATCACCAAATCAATACCTTTTACTGTAGTCCCCAAGAAGATAAAATACCTAGGAATCAATCTAACTATAGAATACCTACAGAAAGAGAACTATAAGACTTTACTGTCAGAAACTAAGAAAAATTTACACAAACGAGAAACTTACCCTGCTCATGGATAGGAAGACTTAACATTGTGAAAGTGTCTGTTTTACCCAAAGCCATCTACATATACAATACCATCTCAATATAAATTCCACTGACATTTTTTAACGAGATGGAGAAACAAATCACCAACTTTGTTTGGAGACCAAAAAAAAAACCTGTATAAGCAAAACACTACTGAAGAGGAAGAATGTAGAAGGCCTCTCACTATCCAATTTTAGAACTTATTACACTGCCACAGTAGTTAAAACAGCCTGGTGCTGGTACAAAAAGAGACATATAGACCAACAGAACAGAGTTGAGACCCCAGAGATACCACCATCCTCCCATGAACAGTTGATATTTGGCAAAGGCTCTAAGATTCTAAACTGGGGGGAAAAAGGTCTCTTTAACAGATGGTGTGGCAGAATAAGTTATGCATCTGCCAAAAGTTGCATCAAGACCAGTATCTCACGCTGTATACAAAAATCAACTCAAACTGGATAAAAGACCTAAATATCAAACATAAAATGATGAAGATTATGCAAGAAAAAATAGGATCAACAATGGAAGGGTTAATACACAATTTAGACAGACTCTGAAATCTAAGAAACAAAGCTTAGTCAACAGAAGAGAAAATATATAAATGGGAACTACTAAGAATCAAACACTTTTGCTCATTCAAAGACTTTATCAAAAGAATTAAAAGACCACCCACAGAATGAGAAAAACTATTTTGCAACTACATATCAGATCGATGTCTGAGTGCCATAATCTACAAGGTACTGCAAAATATAAACAAGAAAAAGGTAAATAACCCAATTAAGCAGTGGGCAAAGAGATGGACAGACACCTCACTAAAGAAGACATGCAGGCAACCAAAAGACACATAAACAAATGTTTACAATCATTAGTTACTAAAGAAATCCAAATAAAACTTCAACGACATATCATCTCCAACAAAACTGGCCATGATCCAAAACACAACACAATAAATGCTGGAGAGGCTGTGAAGAGATTGGAACTCTCCTACACTGCTGGTGGGACTGCAAAATGGTACAACCTCTTTGGAAAGCAATCTGGCGCTTCCTTAAAAAGCTGGAAATATATATGCCATTTGATCCAGTAATCTCACTGCTTGGAATACACCCTACAGAATTAAAGACAGTCACATGAACAGATACATGCACACAAATGTTTATTACAGCATAGTCCATAATTGCAAGAAGTTGGAACTAACCCAGATGCTCAATGACAGATGAATGGATCAGCAAACTATGGTACATATACTCAGTGGAAGACTACGCAATGATAAAGAACAATGATGATTTCAGGAAGCATCTCATAACCTGGTTTCAACTAGAAGACATTATGTTGAGTAAAATCAGTCAGCAACACAAGGTCAGCTACTGTATGAGACCCTTACTATAAAGACTTAGAAATAGACTCACATACAGAAGAAAAGACTCTTTGATGGGTGAAAGCAGTGACAGCACACACCAGAAACATCATCTTAACTGGATTTCAATGTAAACTGAAAACTCTTCTATTCCTAGCTTAATATCACAAGGATGGAGTAGCAGGGGTGGGGGTCTGGGGACCATGCTCTCAGGGGACGTTGAGGCCAGTTGGTATAACTAGCCTATTGCTAAGGGAGTCTTCTGCACCCCATATTGGTGAGTGGCATCTGGGGTCCTAAAAGCTAGCAAGGTGCTGTGTAAGGTACACCACATGACCTGATCTCAACTGAATGAGATGACCACCAAGGTCAACAAAGACATAAGAGAAAAAGAGCCAGAGGACAGAAGGACGTGTGTGTGGATGACTGTACCAACCTGTGACCAGAAGAATCAGATGGTGCCTGGCCACCACCAGTGACAGCTGTGATGGGGCACACAATGTTGGGCCCCAGTGGCAACACAAAAATAAGAGGGATGCACCCCCAAGAACTCCACTAGAAGACTGTAACTGACAGGCTAGTGGCCTGGGGGTTCCACTGGGAGCATGGCCCCTAGACCTGCTGTTGCCCCAGATAACTAGTCATTACTGAGGTCAACTTTTCAGACAGGAATGGATTGGACTTGGGGACATGGGGTGACCATATGGTGTGAGCACTTCATGGTTCTACGTATCTACAGGACACCATCCTACTGGCCTCTTACCAGAATGCAGAGGAGAGGGTGAAGAGGAGGGGATAAGAGATCCTTAGTAGGATACGACATGTATAGAATGGAAAGGAAGTGTGTGCTGTCACCAAGCAAAGAGGCCCAAGGGAACTGCAGATAGGCTGTCATGCAAATTTTACTTGGATTGTACACTGCTTTCACTCAATCACAATAAAAAGAAAAGAGAGAGAGTGTAAAAAGACTGCATACAGACTGGGAATAAATATTTGGCATCCACTTATCTGATCGACGTCTAATTTCCATAGTCTACAAGGTACTGTAAAGTATCAACAAGAAAAAGACAAATAACCCAATGAAACAATGGGCAAAGGAGATGGACAGGCACTCCACCAAAGAAGACATCCAGGCAGCCAAAAGATACATAAGGAAACACTCACGATCATTAGTAATTACAGAAATCCAAATCAACACTACAGTGAGATGACATCTCATCACATCAAGGTTGGCACTAATCCAAAAAACAGAAAATAACAAATGTTGGAGAGGTTGTGGAGAGACTGGAACTGTTTTACGCTGCTGGTAGAAATGTAAAATGGTACAATCTCTTTGGAAAGCAATTTGGCATATCTTAAAAAGCTAGAAATAGAAATGCCATATGATTTAGCAATCACACTGCTTGGAATATATTCTACAGAAATAAGTGCTGTCACACAAACAGCTACATGAACATCAATGTTTCTTGCAGCACTGTCCACAACAGAAAAAAAGATGCAATCAACCTAGGTGTCCATTAACAGATGAATAGATAAATAAACTATGGTATACCTACATAATGGAACACTATGTGAGATAAAGAACAACAATGATTTTATGAAACACCTCATAACCTGCAATCAACTGGAAGACATTATGCTGAGTGCAATAAGTCAGCTGCAAACGGACAAATGTTGTATGAGAGCACTATCATAAAGACTTAAGAAAAGGCTTATGCACAAAAGAAAATACCCTTTGACAGCTACAAGGGTGGGGAGGGAGGGAGAGGGTTACTCATAGATTAGATAGTTGATGGGAAATAACTTAGGTGAAGGAAGTGACAGCACTCAGTAGAAGGCAGGTCGGGACAACTGGACTGTCATAAGCTAAAAGGTTTTCTAAATGCAACCCAACATTTTAAAGGACACAGTAGCATTGACAGAGGTCTGGGAGATCATGGTTTCAGGGGACATTGAGGTCAGTTGGCATAACTAGTCTTCTTCTTAGACATTATTCCACATCCCCTATTGGTGAGTGGCACCCGGGGTCTTAAAAATCTGCCATCTAAGGTATATCAATTCACCCAGAGCAGATGAAAACCAAGAACATCAAAGACATGAGGAAAATATCAGCCTATGAGACAGAAGGGTCCATATGATTAGGAGACTACATCAGCGCAAGACTAGAAGAACTAGATGGTCCCTGGCCACCATCAGAGACAGCACTGACAGGGAACACAATGTGGAGTCCCTGACGGAGGATGAGAAAAAGGGGAGAGCATGTCTAGATTAAATGTATTAAATGATCGGATCTGATGGTCTGACAGCTTGGAGGATCCCCTGAGAACATAGCCCCTGGACTTGTTACCAGCCCAGAGCTGAAACCAGTACTGAAGCCAACACTTCAGACAAAGATTGGACTGGACTGTGGGACACAGAGTGATACAGGAAGTGTATGTACTTTATGGTTTAATACATATATAAAAAAGGAGAACTCATTCTGATCAAAATTTAATTGAACAAGCACACACAGACACACTGAGCCGTTGTATATTTGGAAAATGGTTTAATTAAAAAGTCAATATATATAATTTTGTTGCTGATACATAATGAATGATAAATGAGAAAAGCTTGTCACAAAATGCATTAAAAGTATGGACCCCTCGGTATATATGCATGAAAAGTAACCAGAAGGACATCCACCAAAAAATTAACACTGCTAACCTGTATACTGTGGGATTACAATTGATTCTGTTTCTTTTCAGGTCTTTCTTTAATCTCTGAAATTCTGACAGAAATAGGAAAAACAAACAGCAAAGCCTGTCTGCCTTTCTCCTTTTTTCCCCCCTTTCCTTTCTTTCTCCTGGCCTCTCTCTTCTTTCCTTTTTTCATTCACCTCGACTATCTTAAGATAATTTTACCTTAGAGAAAGACATGTTAATGCTAGAGTTCTCTTGACTTCTTTTTGCTTTACAGAAAGTAAACATTCTAGGGCAGTGATAATTACCGAAGGTTTTATTTTTTACTTATTTTTTAAGGCTTTGAATTTGTAACTGATAGTCAATGGGATCTGTCAGGAAGTGAGGGAGAAACAGCCTAAGGATGGTTGTGCTTTTGTTAAAGGATGTGAAGTTAGTCTGGTACTGATACTGGTACTGATATTGGTACCAGACCAGATTCCGGGATTTATCAGGTTGATATGTGGCTGTATGGACAGGTGCCCCTTTCTGCCTGTCAGTTTTACCTTCCCTCACAGAAATGTCCTACTTTTTTCCCAAAGGGTAAAGGTACCATCTTCATTAGAAAAAAGTTTTCATTACGCTAACTAATGAAAAAATGAAATGTTTTCTTGATTAAAAAGAACTGTGGTAGTGTATTAGTCATTTAAGTGCAGGCATGTCACTGAAATTCTAAGCATACCTGTGCTTAATTAGAACACCCAAAGCACACGAAAATTTTTTTGTAATTAAAGTCACTTTTTGCCAGCTAACACCGGGATTGTACGAGGTTTGACAATTACATTCGCAAAGTCATCCTAAAAAAAGTGCTGCATACCTCATTGGTGAGTATCACTGTGGTCACCTGTAAAGTCCTCCCCTTAAGAAGCTGTACACCAATGCCAGTGCCTAGCCCACCCTTCAAAGCAATTTTGAGACTCTTTCTCTGGAATGTCCATCAGAGCTCCTGTCAGATGAAGGTCTTCCAATGAAGTCTGAGAACTCATCCTAAAAGAAGTGCTTTAAAGGGTAGACTAGGCTCTGGCATCAGTGCATAGCTTCCCAAGGGGAGTACTTCGAAGGTGACTGTAGTGATATTCAGCAGTGAGGTATGTAGCCCTTTACCTAGGATGAGGTCACCAACTTAATTGTCAGATCACGTGTCCTCTCAACTTCTGGCTCAATAACTAGAGCTTAACAGATGTTTAATAAATACCTGTTGAATTTAAAGGATATATGAATATATGGACTTTATAATTGGTATGTTTCTATGTGGTATCAAATAAAAGCAAAGAGAGAATTTTATGATACTGGTACCAGTAGGAATAAAGAAGAATGCTAACTACTAAAATGAAACCTAATGGTTCAGTAATTAAGAGCCCAATTGTTAACTGAAGGGTCCATGGTTTGAACACAGCATAAAATAGGAAAAAACTGAGTTTTTATTAAGTCCAGTAGCCAAAAAAATCAAACCTATTGCTGTCAAACTGATTCTGACCCACAGTGACCTCAGAGGACAGAACAGAACTGCCTCACAGTTTCCAAAGAGTGCCGGGTAGATTCGAACCGCCAACCTTCTGATGAGCAGCCACAGCATTTAATCACTGTCACCAGGGTTTCTTAGAAGTCTGATGCTCTTTTATATTTTTTAATGGATCCTTGAAAAGAGTACAAGTTGCTCTGTAAACATAATTTGCTTTGTAAACTTAAAGATGCATCACTGGGCTGTTGTTTTTGGTGGATAAACTACACAGCCTATGATATATCTCAGTGGATCCATTAGCATTTGAGCCATTTAAATCTCACATTTATATTGTTTTTTTCCTGTTTGTCACACCATGTAAATAAAATGAAATGGCATCAGAGCAGATACACGAAATATATAACAAGTGGTGGGGCTCAGGCACTTTCCAATCAGAAACCGTATTTGTCTGATCAACACTAGTACTGAGTTCCAGTCGTCCAAGGTACCTATCTATATTCTCGCATGCACTGTGGTAAAAAAGAATCCCCTATCAACATATATCCTTAATTTACTATATTCCATTTACAACCAGTGCGTTTTGGAACCATTTAAAATTCTTTAGCAGCACTCTGCTGACAGACACAAACAATTTATACAGAAAAGACCTCTTAACTAAAAGAGATGCCCTCAATGGAAGAGATTATTTTCCACTCAAATACTACAAATCTGCCTTTGAATATTTATTTATTTTTTTTTTCGGTGGTGATATTCCTTGTTTGCCTCCAATGTCAAGACATACCATGATATACCCACGTGACATCTGGGATAAGTGACAAAACTTTTGGTACCTAGTTTGATGATTTTTACAAGGAGAGAGTGAGATTTAAAAATGACAGACAGGCTTCATATTGCTTTCGGCTCTGATTGATGGGCAGTGTCTGTCTACATGTAGCTCTCTGATGAGGATAACAAGGCAGCATCCATATTCAGCGGTGAAGAGTGCTCTGATTCATTACTGATGTCTGCCATGGTCAAAGAATTTAAAGTAAGTGGCACATAACATGCCACACGGCTGACTTCACTGAGTCAATTATCTCTAAATTTTCTTCACGTTTTAAATTCTATTATTCAGCTCAATATCATGACTGAAAATGTTTTCTTCACTTTCCAAAGTCCATATTTTATATACAAGAAGTATTGTATCTAAAAAGCATCATAGTATATTCTCTATACTGCTCTGTAATGCTCTCATTCATTTATGGAATTTCATGGGGCATCACAAATCGCTTTGTAAACGTGAGGATGCATCACTGGTTGTTATTCTTGGGGGATAAACTACATAGCCTGTGATTTATCTCAGTGGATCCATTAGCATTTCAATGTGGTAGGCTTCTCCCTACACTTAGAAGTCGATCAAAAGCTGATGTGGTTGTTTCTGACAACTTAAAAAGCAATATTCAGTCGTTTGTATGCATATGTATGTTACGAGATAATTACAAAAGATATTTACAACTTCTATTAGTAGCTTCTATCATTTGGATTACTTATTAAATGAAAAATATGGTGAATACTATACCTGAAAAGACAAAACAAAATCCACACATACGTATGAGTACATAACCACTTCATTATTTTGTAGAGTTCCTCCACATTTACGGAGGCACAGTTCTCTGGCGAGCGTTCCTGAGTGCAGGAAGATGGCCCTGAGTGACGACTTTTACATTTAGACAGCTGCGCTAGCTGAAACGCTTGCAACATCACAAGCAGCAGTGCCCTACTGACTATGCATTGAAGGAAATTTCTGCATAGTGTTCATTCTTGCAAGCGTATGAATTA
Source organism: Heterohyrax brucei (assembly GCA_028571685.1). Classification (NCBI taxonomy): domain Eukaryota; kingdom Metazoa; phylum Chordata; class Mammalia; order Hyracoidea; family Procaviidae; genus Heterohyrax; species Heterohyrax brucei. The sequence continues at coordinate 868,702 of CM053156.1, forward strand.
TTTTGTGCATTTGGAATGTCATAGAGCTAATGATGTTTCAAGAGAGCTAGGTCAAACACCAATACACGCTATATACTAGATTTCACGTCCAAGAGCACCCTGCATTCTTTACGGAAATAAGGTGCGTAACAAAACAGCTTTTCCATTTATCAAAATCTTCTAAAAATTAATTATAACACTCTATGATTTATATAATTTAAAATAAATAACCAAACCCTCTCTCACAAAATACACTTCTTAACAAATAAGATTAGCTAAACACTCTAGCATCCTGATCTACAGATAAATAATTCTGAAAACTTTCTCTTACCTATGAAATAGGACAGGAGTACTGCCAGGAGCACTGAGACCCCTACAGCACACAGTGCAGTACATTTCCAGCTACAGTACTTTGAAGATTTCTTGAATTTAAAAGCACTTCTTGACAGAGTGTTTCTAGGTAGTGGCCGAGTAGGTGGCGAATAAACAGAGCCAGACGCCATTGTGTATCCCGGGGTTGCAGTACCGAACAGTGGTGTTGTCCCTGTTCCTGTTTTGAATAGGAAATGCCTGTGGAAAAGGAGAATTTCATTATAAGATACAAATCTGTTAAAATGTGGGATACAGAGACAGCTATGTGTTTAGCTCTCTTTTCTCTCTCTGTTTTCTTCCCATTTACCTCATCTGATTTTAAAAACTAAAAAATTGGAATATATTTAAACGAAAAATCAGCTCATAGAAACAAATCAGAGATTTATTTTTAGCATATTTAGCAGGTTTTATGTACACGTAACTACTGATCCTTTAAGCAGACATCTTGAGAGGCTATAAAATGCTTCTAATCACACCACTTGCTGCACAATATCATTCTGTAACTTTCCTTTAGGAATTGCCTTGTGAGGATTTCCACAATCCCCAAGACAGTCAAGTCTTGTAATTTTATGGCGACACGTGTACTTACTATTATGTACAAATACGTGCTCACCTAAACACGAGTAGGCATAACTCTGATGTTATACAGGCTGACTTATTTTCAGGATGTCCCCAGAAATATTCTCTCTGATGAACAAGGACTCTCAGGCTTGCTGATGGTCAGTCCTCAAGAGATCCAAAATAACTTTACTTTTAGTTTAAGCCAGACGTAATTAGGCAGGTGTACCTACTGCTGAGGTAGGGGTAGGAGAGCAGTACCCAAAATACTTTCTAAAACTAAGCCTAAATAAAGGAAGGTGTCAGTGATGCAGACTTTATATCAAATAAAAGACTCCCTAACAACTGAGCAGTAGGTCAATGGAGCAAACCTTTTCTAAAAGCTCTCCTACCTTGAAAACACTTCAGCAGAAACTGAATGCCCACGTGATAAGATTGCTGTACAAGGAATTCTTTACTGGACACAGACTATAAGATGATATTTTTATAGTTTCTATTGAGGTTATGAGCTTGGCTACTAACCAAAACAGTGGTTTGAGTCCATCCAGATGTCTGATGACCTGCTTTCAGAAAAATCAGCCACTGAAAACCCTGTGGGTCACCGTGAGTCCGAATCAACCCAATGGCAACTGGTTTGGGTTTTATTGATAATAAAGTTCTTGAGTTACAAAAGGAATGCTTTAACATATTTTTATGTTTTTTTAAAATACTACACAAACAATTTAAGGTACAGATAATTTAAGATAAATTAAGGAGTTTGTGTTCTAACATTTATATTTGTGTTTTTTTCTAACATACCTGCTTAATTATCTATTGCTACTATAACAGAAATATCACAAGTAGATAGTTTTAACACACAGACATTTATTCTCTCCTAGTTTAGGAGGCGAGAAGTCTGAGTTCAGAGTACCAGCTAAGAAGTAGCCTTTTTCTCTCTTGTCATTTCTGAGGGAAGGTCCTTGTCATCAATCGTTCTTTGTTCTAGGAGCTTCTCAGCACAGGGAACCCAAGTCCAAAGGATGCACTGTTCTTCTGGCTTTTCCATCTCGGTGGTATGAAGTCCCTCCTCTCTTAGCTTCCCTGTCTCTTTTATATCCCGAAAGAGACTAATTTAAGACACACCCCAATCTTGTAGATTGAGTCCTGTGTCAGTAACGTAACTGCCGCTTAATCCCCCTTTATTAATCCCATAAAAGCAACATTTTCAACACACAGGAAATGTGCTGAACAACACATAGGAAATGTGTGAACAATCACACAATACTGAGAATCATGGACTAGCCAAGCTGACACACATTTATAAGGGACACACTTCAGACCATAAATTTTCCATCCACTGGCTCCCTAAAATTCATATGCTTGCCACATGTAAGGCTTGGCTGGCTGCCACATGTAAAGCACATTCACCCCATCACATTATAGCAAGAAATCTAAGAACTCCAAGTCCAAAATCCCAAAATTCCTCTTCATCCGTGAAATCTAGAAAACAAGCTATCTGCTTCTGGAACAGGTACAAGCTAGACATTTCCATTACAAATGGAAGTAACTGGAGGGAAAGAAAGTAACAGTTACTAAGCAAGTCAGCAGAACACTTCACATTAGCCCTAAAGGCTTGAAAATAATCCTCAGCTCTCTGAGTTTGTTTACACAATGGCCTTCCCCCCAGACTCAAGGTATGGGGCACACTCTCTGCATCTGAGTGAAGACCCCTCAGCCCTGGGTTTCAGACCCACCTTCCAAACCCATTAGAATGGCAATTCTGCTACGTTTTCTCTATAGGCACACCATTCTCCCAGGGCATCTGAGTGGTGACTCTAACCTTTGAGTCCCCACAGGTTGTGGCCCTACCCTTCAAAACTGACGTAGCTCTTTGTCCTATATTCCCTATTTCTTCAGTGACTACTTTCTGGTTTCTTGGCCCCTCTACCCCCATCTTGCCCTGCTGGGCCAAGTATTCCAAAGCTCTGTAGCTCCACAGGTAAGTGCCTGGAGGTATCCCACTCTGTTTGTAAACTTCATCTGGAAAGCACTCAGTTCTCTTGCTTTCTGGGTTAGCAACTCTAGCTCTACAGGTTAAAGAGCCCAAAGGCACACTACTCTGCAGGAAGCCTCCTATGAAATGCCATTTAGCTCTCGTGCTCCATGGGTTGGCAAGAGTGCTGTCTCATGCTGGTCACGTGGTTCTGCTGCTGCTGCTGCTTGCTGTCTGCTCTGTACTCTCCTCAATTCCTTCCGAGTCTTTACCAGAATTGTTTCTGATTCCACAATTCGACCCACAATCTCTTCAAGGTAATCTGTTGTTGTTAGCTGCCGTCAAGTCATTCTGATCATAGTGACCCTACGTACAACAGAACAAAACAATGCCTTGTGCTATACCACCCTCAAAATCATTGTCATGCATGAGCCCATTGTTACAGCCACTATGTCAATCCATCTAGTTGAAGGTATTCCTCTTTTTTACTCCCCTTCTATTTTACCAAGCATGATGTCCTTCTCCATGTACTGATCCCTCCTGATAATATGCCTGAATTTATAAGATACAGTCTCACCATCTTTGCTTCTAAGGAGCATTCTAGTTGTACTTCTTCCAAAAAACATGCACTTGTTCTCTTGGCAGTCCAAGGCATATTCAACACTCTTTGCCAACATCACAATTCAAAGGTGTCAAATCTTTAATCTTTCTCATTCATTGCCCAGCTTTCACATGGAGATGCCAAGCCAAGTGCCGTATGAGGCAACCGAAAACACCATGTCACACACCATGGTCTTGAAGGTGACATTTTTGTTTTTCAACACTTTAATGAGGTCTTTTCCAGCACATTTTCCCAATGCAATTCGTCTTTTGTTTTCCTGAATGCTGCTTTAATGTGTGTTGACTGTGGATCCCTGTAAGATGAAATTCTTAACAACTTCCATCTTTTCTTCATTTATCATGGTATTGTTTGCTGGTCCAGTTGTGAGGAGTTTTGTTCTCAAGACAATCTAGGCTTTTACTACGAGGCACATTAAGTCACTTCCAGTCTCTATCCATTCAGTTTCAAAACTGCTTCCACATGTTATGTACTTTTTAGTGCAGCACCCCACTCTCTCAGTACCAAATTCTGTCTTAGTTATCTAGTGCTGCTATAACAGAAATACCACAAGTAGACGGCTTTATCAAACAGAAGTTGATTGTCTCACAGCTTAGGAGGCAAGAAGTCTGAATTCAGGATGCCACAGAGGTAGGATGTATAACACATAGGAAAAATCACATCAGGTGACAAAAAGGTAGACAACCACGCAGCACCGGGAAATCATAGACTGGTCACGTTCAAAACAATTGGTGTCGGGGGGAATACCTTTCAATCCGTAAGAATATCTCAGGAGTCAATAAACCATGGTTTTGCTTTTATATTCAGAGGGCTATAGGTGTTTTCAGGGGCACTGGCTGTGCAATGGTCAGCTGCTAACCGAAAGCTTGGTGGTTGGAACCCAGCAGCTCCACAGAAGAAAAGACTTGGTGATCTGCTGCCATTAAGATTACAGCCTAGAAAACCCTACAGGGCAGGTTTGCTCTACCCTGCATGGTGACTTGGAGTCAGAATTAATGCAGCGGCACACAACCACAAAGGTGCTCTAGGATAGTCTACCACGGTATAGTGTGGTCTTTATGCAAGATAATTTTAGATGACACACAGCTAAATAGTTTTAATTTTGATATTAATGTTTACTGGAAAAAAATTCAATTTATCAAACAAGGTAGGGGTTTAAAAACATAGAACCTGGAAACTAGGCTGCCTTCGTCCAAATCAGGCTTCATGACTCACTAAGTGTGCATCTTCCAGAAAATTACCTAGTCTTTCTGTGGCTTGGTTTCTTAATTTGTTAAATGAATTAAGATCTACTTCAGAGTTATTCTGAGACTTAAATGACTTAATACTGTAAAGTAGTTGGAATACAGTAGGTATTACGTGAGTCTTGGATAAAACAAATTCCTTAAGATTTTATGAATATTGTTGTATAGTAGAGCTAAAACAGGTATTTAAATTATAAAGAGTCAATTAACAGAAAAGCATTAAGTGAATAACAGTGAAGCTGGTATACAGACATGGCAAAAGTCATGAAGGTTTGCCTAACACAGGTGTAACAGGAATTGTTCTGGATTAGAAATTCAAAGATCTGGTCTTAAGGTCCGGTGATTCTAGGAAGCCTCAGTTTTTTTAACATGTAAAATGCAGCTAATGTTTTATATATCTCATGTGGTTGCAAACCAGTTAATGTATCTAAAAATGCTCAGTCAACAACGAAGTTAGAACAAATGCAAACTGTAAATGACTAATTCTACAAATTATACTGGTGACTGTACTGTGAATTTATTTTCCTCCATTGAACTACTTTATAAAACTACATTTAAACATTTATAGCCTGAATTAGATAGGAATTTGGCGGCAGTATTTTTGTCTGCTGTGATATACAGCAGAGTCCCTGGGTGGTACAAATGGTCAAGTCGTGCTTGGTGACTAATCAAGTCTAGAGATCTAAGTTCATCTATGGGTACCTTGGAAGAAAGGCCTGGTGATGTAAGACAAATCAGCCATTGTAAACTTTATGGAAAAAAACGTTTTCTAACTCACGTAGAGTAGCTATGAAGACAAAAACAAAATCAACTGTGACCATCAAGTCAATTCTGACTCATTGTGATCCTTCAGGATGGAACAGAAATGTCCTACAAGGCTTCAAGGAGCAGCTGGTAGATTCAAATCACTGATCTTTTGGTTAGCAGCCATCACTCTTAACCACTGCACCACCAGGGCTCTGGCATTGCTGTGAGTCAGGATCGAATTGATGGCACTTCGTTTTATTTATTTACCATCTTCAGTATGGTTATTAAGGATGTGGTTTCCAGAACCATACTGAGTTTAAATCTAGGTTTCACCTATAATTTACAAAATGACATCCAATAAGTTACTCAAATGAGCTATGTTTTGGCTTTATCATTTATAAAATGACAATCATAATACCCCCAAACCAGACCTAGTGCTGTCGAGTCAATTCCAACTCACTGCAACCCTACAGAATACAGCAGAACTGCCCCATAGAGTTTTGGAGGAGCCTCTGGTAGATTGGAACTGCTGACTTTTTGGTTAGCAGACACAGCACTATGCCACCAGAGTTCCCACTTTATAAATCGTATGCAATAAATGAATACATGCGAAGTGTTTATATCAAAATATCCGACACAGAGTCAGTGATCTTCTCACCCTTCATCCTCCAGATCTCAGTGCAAATGTTACTATGATAAAAAAGTTCCCTATCCAACAAATCCAAAGCTGTTTTCTTAGTTGCTGTGTGCTGTCCAGTCAATTCCAACTCACAGTGACCTGAATGACAGAGTAGAACTGCCTCAAGGGGTTTCTTGGCTGTAATTTTACAGAAGCAGAGCACAAGATGTTTCTTCCATGGAGCTGCCAGTTTGATTTAAACCGCTAACCTTTTGTTTAGCAATACGTACTTGACGGCACTTGGCTTTGGCAACCCTGGCACAATCAAGAGATCCTTCTTGCTTCCTTTATTCTCCATCACATCACCATGCTTATTTTCTTCAAGGCATTTATTACAATCAGTTAGGACCATATCTGTTTACTTATAGGATTGGTTAAATTATTGGAATGCTATTTAAAATAGTTTTTTCCTTTTTCCTCCTGGAATTTTCACTCCTACCTTTCTTCTGTCTCATTCTTCTCAGTTCTAGCAGCCATTTTTTTTATTGCATCTGGGAGAGATGAGACAAGACGAAAAGCAGAAACAGCCTGAGTCTCTTGCCATTTTTTTTTCTTTCTTTTAATGCCCAGGCTACTGGGTGAAATGGAGTGGACTGGACTACATCCAAACCATTTGGGAAAAATAGGGTGTGGAAAAAAAGGGGTTTCCCTCCAGGTTAGAAGAATTTTTTCAGGCTGAGCACAGAATCAGAAACAGAAGAACTGATGAAAACAGGATTCAACAGAGCCCACCTAGAGAAGCTGGCCCTCTGCTTTATAGGCAGCAACCTGGAAGGTGGCAGGTCTCCAAAAATGTATAAGCCTCTCTCGACTGCTTCTCTGACACCCTCAAGGTACAGAAACAGCATAGGGAGCTAAGCAGCGAAATTACGTACTGAGACAAAAGGCAACATTTGAGTAGCGACCACTCACAGCGTAGGCCGTAGCCAAGGAAAGATTTGCTTGCTTCAACTCTTGGGTACCATGCTAAACCTCTGGGGGAAAGCAGAAATACACAGGATTTGGTATATGCACAAAACACTTGATAAAATAGAAATTTAGGAAGTAAAGCGTTTTCATTAGGCTAGAAAAAAAATCCCACTTTATTACTGCCTGGGGAAGGGAGAGAGAGACAAAAAGGAACAGATGAAGACATGGAATAACTGAGGCCTGGAGAAGCAGAGAGGACAGACAGGAAAAGAGACAAGGAAGAAGGTACAGGCAAGGAAATCTGCATGGAGACCATCGGAGACACAAGCAGGTATCAGACAGATACATGCAGTGTCTTAGGATGCAGTTGTCAAGTCTCACTGAGCATCCTGAGCCCCAGCATGATTTGTAGGAAGCTGGATTGTAATTAGGGTTTCAAAGAGTGGCATAAAAACAGGAGAATGAAGCCACTGGACTCAATGGCCCTCTCAGACAGGAATGAGTGCAGTGTCAGCAATAACATGTAGGTTAACAATGAATGAATGATAGCATGAAAACTCAAAAGTCTTGGTGGAGGAGCCTCAGGCACCAGATGTTCCCTGCTGTGCTCAGAGTGTCATGGAAGGGTCACTAGGGCAGAAGAGGGTCTGAAATACTTTGCAGAAACAAGGGCTTACAGTCAGTATGTAAACCGAAATAAAAAGAACACAAAAATGTATTTATAGCATACTAACTTGATGAACTGAGAATGATACTCACTGCACAAATATGTTTGTTTGCCTTCTCTCATTAGAATGTAAACTCCGTGAAATCTTAACTCTCTGTATTTCTAGGACTCAGATCCTGGCATAGAGTAGGTGCTGAATAAATACCTATGAAATGGTGATTATTTAGCAGACGACCAGATGAATCTGTGAGAAATGAAGTATTTCGGTCAAAGACTCACAGCTAATAATGAGAAGAAATGGGACTTGAACCTGAGCCTCCTGGACTCTAAGCTTGTGCACTGAGGCTCAACAGTAAACTGCAGCATGTGCAAGGCAGTGAGCTAGGCAGATGCTGACTTCAAATTAGGCATGTGTGTTTTCATCTCCAAACTGTGAGCTATCAATACTTGATGTCCATCTGCTTTGGAAGCTTTTTTTCAGTGATTCTGGCAAGGAACTCTCTCAGGAACTAGGCTTAAATTGGTATAAAACTATTATTTTTCTTAGAGGAAAATAAAAGTTTGAGATGTTGAAAAATGTGAAATCTTAAAATACACTATTTATGAAAGTTAGTGGAAGTGAAAACTCTTTTATCTTGTTTCTATTTAGTTCATAAATTTAATTTTGTTCCTACAAGAGGGAATGGAATTTAACTATGTTTTTGCAATTGACTCACAGAAGCACAGCATTCTCCCCTCCTACATTTAAGTTACCAGCCACCAGGAAGACATCAGATCAGAACCTTAGAAGTATATGTGCATAATAAACACAAAAGCATCATAAAGCATTGAAAGATGAACCAAATCATCAGTGCATTATATTTCAAAGCTACAGATCTTTAGTATGTTCAAACGGTTTTCAAGTATTTAAATATATGAAGAATTAGTGAAGATTATTCAAACTGATACATTTTTTAAATATTACAAACACATGGAATCATTTATGTGAAGCCTGATGCCTTTGGGCAAAATCTGGCCTCAAAACAGTTACAGTAGAACACTCATGTAAAAGTTTGCTTAGATAGATTAACTAAAACAGTAAGAAAGGTGTATATCAATATATTTCCTATATCAGAGAATATCTGGTTTCAGATTTGGTAAGACAAGCTTCGTTCAGACATGATACCTTCTTCCAAAGGCAGCCATGCCCTTTCTACTACAACATGTGAAATATAAATCACTGGAACGTGTATATTGTGATTAATGTATAACTTTAAGCATGGGTTTTTTTGTTTATTCTTTAAAATCTCCATGTCCAACACAAAGCTTAACATATATTTAGAGCTCCACTAATATTTACTGAACAAACCATTAAATATTAAAAATTCAGTTATATGAAAAATCATGACTTTTCATATAAGACAATAATTTTATCACCTAATTCATTTAGAAGGTACACATTTCAGTGTGTCATTCCAGTCCTTCCCTATCGTGTGACTCCGCCAGGTCATACAGCCTTGGGAATACGCTTATTACATACAAAAAAATTCTACAAAAATTACTATAAAAAACATTCTGATGAGGCATCCACATGAAGGTTGTCAGAATAAACACAATTTTTCTTTACTTCTCAGACCGTATTTGGGAATTAAAAAAGTGAACCCTGTGAGAATACTCTCCATGGTATTCAGCAATAAAGCAGCAGCCATGGAGGCAGCCTCTTTTAAACACAGAGCACAGCAGAGTAGGATTATCTTGTTCTAATGTTTCTAATGATGCCCTGCATGACGCCTACCTCTAGTTCCACAGCTATTTGAGCCTTCATTTTCACTCTGGTGATGAACTAGAGAGGCACACTTGAAGAGAGACCATCAGGCAGAGATGAGGAAAATCAATTTCAAAGCCCAAAAGACAGCTGGTGTGGAAGGTCACTGAACACTAACAGTTGCTTTGTGTCTTTGGAATCTTGAGGGGGATTCTATTCACAACAACAAGGTTGTAAGAACTATGGAAGTGCTCTGAATCATTAACCTGCAAAGTTAGTAGCTACAACATTAATGAGAAGGATTAGTTTATAACAAGCACAATTAATAGTTTCTCATTTTTCTTAGAAATTAAAATATTCCCTTGTTGATCTGCCTTCAGACCAACACCATCATTTCAGTTTCCACCCTTTGTTGTAGCTTGTATTTCTGACCCATTCTACAATAAATTCTTCTGGAGGTCACATCATAAATTTAAAATTAATAGGGACAAAAACTGAATCCCCTCATCTTTACGGCTATGCTCATTTCCCTGTTTTTGGTGGAAGTTAGTAACATCATCCTCTCTAACTGCTGTAATGTCCAATTGCTCCTCTTATCTGCACTCCCTGCGCCCACACCCCGTGTTCATTCTGTCAGCGAGTCTTATAATCTGTTCTTCACAGCTTTTTTCTTTCTTTTTTGGGGGTGTGTGTGGATGGGTAAGTGGAGGGAGGCAGGATGGAGAAGCTTTCACTTCTTATACCTCAACCTCTGGAAGACAGAGAAAAGGCAAAAGTAACATTTTCATTTCACATTCTCTTCTACTGTTAAATGAACTGTCACGTATTAAATATTGACCCTGCACATTATATACAATTATGTTGGTATATCAAAATAATAATTTCTATCTACTCATATTGCCAGCCACATTAGGTGACTTAAAATTGCTCCTTAAAATTTGCTCTGCTATTTTATCCCATATCTTAGCAGCTATGCTTTTTCCACAGTAACTTAGCACTTTTGATTAATTTTATCTTTCAAAGTAATCACCATAAAATTTACTCTCATAAGAATTTCAGTGGCAAGATAATCGGATTTTAACAGTAAATTTAAATGCACGTATCAATGTGCATTTAAAGTGATCATCACCATTAATATCAATATAATAATGTTCATTTAAAACAATCCTAACATCAAGTACAAAATTAAATTACAATCTATAATTCCTCTGCTTTCAAGACTAGGACCTGTACACCAATGTTGACTGAAGCACTTTTCACAAAAGCCAAAAGGCAGAAGCAAACCAAGTGTCCATCAATAGATGAACGGATAAACAAAATTAATATGTATATGTATACATAGATACACACACACATACACACACACACACACACACAAAAGGAAGAACTACTCAACACCAAAGAAAAATGAAGTCCTGGTGTATGTCATTACATGGAGGAACTTTGAAAACATCATGTTTAGCTACATAAGTCAGTTGCAAAAGGGAAAATATTGTATAATCTCACTTAGAAGAAATAAAGCAAATACATAAAAACCAAAGATTACCAGTGGTTACCAGGAATGAGGAGGGAAAGGGTAAAGTTTTTGCTTAGAGGGCTCTGAGTTTATGTCAATAATGGTAAAACAATTTGGAAAAGGATAGTGAGAATGATTGAACAACTTGAGGAGTATCATCAATGTCAGTAAAATATACAAGTAGACACTGTTAAGATTACCTATGTTTTCTTATGCATATTTTGACCACAATAAAATTTTCAAAAATCACTAGTAAAAAATATGAGTTAATACTAGTCTTCTGCTCAGGAGATTACTATGTTATTTCTCGAATGTCAGGAACACGGCTTACTAAGTTGGCAATTACAGGGACCAAAACGAAAAGCACCCCTGGGGAATGTGTCACAGCTTTATTGAAAGTGGTATGAATAGTTTCCTCAATCGGAAATTAGGACAGAAAATAAAACAAACTGGGCAGCTACTGAATGAAATCTCAATTAAATTAACTTCATAATAGGTTATCTTAAATGAAAAGTGTTTCTTTTCACCAATGTCTTTATATAAAACCTTTTTAGAGGTTAACAAACAAAGCAAATGACTAGAATAAAAACAGTACAGTAAGTTAGTGCTCAGCTTCTGTCCCTAAGTCACAGTTGAAACTTTCATCAGTGACATACATATCCCTGGAAAATATTTCTATTCTACACAAAATTTGTTATATTTTATAGAGAGAAAGGTACAAGCATACTGGGAATGTTGAAGCTTTCTTCCTCTTCTTATGCTCCTCGTTAGACTAACAGGGTAATTTACATTAAACTAAATGTAAAATGTTTAAATGAAAGGTCTTAATGTCCTACCACCTACCAATGTTTCCAGACAAATAAAAAAATTTTCCTAGAATATATATTGCTTTAAGACAGGTACTATGATTTCAAAGACAATGTGCCAATGAGAAGCCAAACATGGCTATATTTGGCCAAATCTATAACCGTCTCAGAATCTAAATTTCTGACTTAACAGTTAAGGAAATTTTAAAGTATAGGTTTCTTTCCCTTCTGGAAAAATATGGCTTCTTGGATTTAACAGGCTCATTAAATGTCTCACAAGATTGCTTCAACATCAAATGACTCATCCAAAATGACATTTTCAAATCCAAAGAAAATGAATCCCACACATATGGATTAAAGCCACCTGAAAATACATGAAGTCTAACATTAGCTACTGAGCTCAAAATGGTTTCAGTCACCTGATCATGCCAAAGCAACAAACGGTTTGCCTAGACTTCATTAGAGAATACAATAATTTGGAGTAATTGTCAAATTATATAAAACTGATGGTGTGTTTTCTTCCACATTGCCTATTACAACTCATTTAATTACTTGTAGTCTGTAGTTGAAAGGCGAGTATACTTATGAAGTATCGCAGGAGGAGAAACAGACCAAAATATCTGAAAGAAATGATGTAACTAAAAGACGTTATTAACAATTCTCCCAACATTCTGAATGCCTGTTGATGTTACGTGCTGTCAAGTCGGTTCCGACTCATAGATACCTGGAGAACAACAGAAAGACACACTGCCTGGTCTTGTGCCATGTCCACAATCATTTTTGAACAATTGTTTGAACACTCAGAACCGATGTTTTCATTATCATAGAACTCAGACTTTTCACTGACATATTTGGGATAGTAAGTTCCAAGCCAACAAGATAATCTGTTATATGTATATTTAGCAATGTGTTCATAATGTGATTAAAAGGCAGTCTATTTAGATGGTGTGCTTTATATAATCATTAAAGAAGTGCAAAATTTCTGGAAGGTATTAACAGACAACTAAAGAAGTCAAGCCCATACAGGAAATTATCCGTTTTTATTTAAGGCTGTGCCCTGTTTGTTTTTTTTACCTTTCAGCCACTATCAGTAGATATCTAGAGACGTCTAGAACAACTACTCGCTGCTTAAATGCCTAGCTATTTGTAAAGAAATCTCCCTTAGACAAGGATGCTAGCACTCAGAAGCTCTGTGAGATTCCTGAACTAAGGAATTGCAGAGGCTGCTATGAATTTTCAGGGAGAAGCCCACCTACAATAGCTTCTGCATAAGCCTGCAAAAAGTATTTCAAAGTGACCTATCATTTACAAGCCTACAGTTTAGCCAACCAGAGTATGGAATCACAGATCTTGGTAGGGTCTGGTGAATTTACGTAGCACAGGGTTAGGCTGCTTATATGAGCTGAAAGGTAATGAGAGACAATTTTGCACACTGAAGCAGTGATATTCAAGTTTTAGCTTGCATCCAAGTCACCTGCAGGGCTTGTGACAACAGCAGATCTAGGGTAGAACCCCAGCAACATCAGCTGCTGGTCCAAGGAGCACACTTGGAGAACTGCTAAAGACATACTAGTTTCTCCCTCCCTCCCTCCCTCCCTCCCTCCCTCCCTCCCTCCCTCCCTCCCTCCCTCCCTCCCTCCCTCCCTCCCTCCCTCCCTCCCTTTTTATTGCACGGGTTCACAGAACAAACAAGTTTCTCATTAAACAGTTAGTATACATACTGTTGGCTTGGCTTGGCTTATACATATTGTTTTACGACACTGGTTAACAACCCCACAACAGGTAGGTACTCTCGCTTCTCAGTCCCGGGCTGGTATCATCTGCTCCCTGCCTTTATTGCTTGCTCCTGCGCTGGTTTGCCACTTGAGTCTCACTTTGTTTTAGAGCATGTTCAGTCTTTGGAGGAAGTAGGTATTGTTAGACTTCATGTATTTTCAGGTGGCTTTAATCCATATTTTTTAGATTTTATTTTATTTATTAGGGGCTACTATAAGCGCTATTGTTTTCTTAATCTCCTTTTCCTCATTCTCTTTACTGGTGCAGAAGAATCTAGCTAATTTTTTTATGTTTCTCTTGTATCTTGCTACTCTGCTAAATCTGTGAGTTGCCAGTAGTTTTCTCATAGAGTCTTTTGGGTCTTCTATGTGTAGTTTCATATCACCTGCAAATAAGGACAGTTTAACTGCACCACCAATGTGGATGACCCTTCCTTCTTGTTCTTACCTTCCTGTTCTAGCTAGGACTTCCAGCCCCATGTTAAACAGGAACGGTGATAAAGGGCATGCTTGCCTTGTTTCTGTTCTACAGGGGAGTTTTTTCAGCCTCACTTCATTAAGAGTGGTGTTGACTACCGATTTTGCGTAGATACATGTCTGTCACCTAGTGCTGCTTAATGCGAGTACCACAAGAATGGCTTTAATCAAAAAGAGGTTTATTCTGTCACAGTTCAGTAGGTTACAAATCCAAATTCAAGGCATCAGCTCCATGGGAAAAATTTCTCTCTCTCTGTTGTCCATGGAGGAAAGTCTTGTGATGCATCAGTCTTTCCTTGATCTGGGAGCATATCAGCACAGGAACCTCAGGTCCAAAGGATGCACTCTGCTCCCAGCACTGGTTTCTTTTCTATTTACTTATTGTGATTGAGTCACAGTGTACAATCCAGTTTAAATTTGCATGTCCGCCTGTGTGCAGCTCCCACTACTCTCCTTGCCTGGTGACAGCACACTCCTGCTTTCTGTTCTATACAAGTCATGTACTCTTAACAATCTCCTGGTCCCTCTTCTCTACCCTCTCCACTCCCCTCTAGTAAGAGGCCAGTAGGATGACATCCTATAGATGCACAGAACCATGAAGTACATACATGACATGGTCACTCTGTGTCACTGTGTCCAAGCCGTCCCTGTACGAGTTGACCTCAGTAATGATTTACGGACAGAGACAGCATCAGGTCCAGGGGCCATGCTCCCAGGGGAACTCCCAGGCTTTCAGACCATCAATTGTGGTCTTGTAGCAGAGTTCTCAGAGTGTACAGTTTTATCCTCATACTGCCACTGGGACTCAATGTCGTGAGCCCCATCACCGCTGTCACTAGTGGTGGCCGGGCACCATCTGGCTCCTCTGGTCACATGTTGATGTAGTCAACCATTCACGTGGGTTATTCTGTCTTCTGGGTTCTCTTTCCCCCACGTTGTTTTGGTCCTTGGTGATCATCCGTTCCTGCTAAGTTAGGATCATTTAGTATACCTCAGACGGCAGCTTGCTAGCTTTTAAGACCCCAGATGCCACTCACCAATAGGGGGTGAAGAAGACTCATGTGAATGGGTAACTACATCAACATGTGACCAGAAGAACCAGATGGTGCCCAGCCACCACCAATGACAGCTGTGATGGGGCTCATAATGTTGAGTCCCTATGGCAACATGAGAAGAAAAGGAGTGCACCCTGAGAGCTCCATTAAAAGACTCCAACCGATGGTCTGAAGGCCTGAGAGTTCCCCTGGGAGCATGGTCCCTAGATCTGATACTTCCCCTGTTCATAAATCATTACTGAGGTCAACTCTTTGGACAGAATGGATTGGACTCGGGAACACAGAGTGGCCATATCACGTGTGCAATTTATGGTTCTATGCATCTATAGGATGTCATCTTACTGGCCTCTTGCTAAAGTGAGGTGGAGAGGGTGGAGTGGGTGGAGAGGAGGGGACAAGAGATTGTTAAGAGGATATGACCCATATAGAATGGAAAAGAGGAGTATGCTGTCACTGGGCAAGGAGAGCAGAAGGAGCTGTGGATAGGCGAGCATGCAAACTGAAATTGGATTGTACACTTTCACTCAATCACAATAATAAAAAAAAAGAAAAAAGTTCTAGACAGTAGAATTCAGCACCATTATCAGAAATATGATACACCACAACCAAGTAAGCTTCATACCAGATATACAAGAATGGTTCAAAATTAGAAAATCAATCAAATCTCATCAAATGACAAAAATGGTAGATGATCACACAATCATGGTAATCATGGCCCAACTAAATTGACAGACACATTTTTAGGGGGGACATAATTCAACCCACGACAATGCCTTTCAGTATGTTGAGAAATTTCTCTTCTATACCTATTTTACTGGGAGTTTTTATCAGGAATGGGTTGAATGCATTTTCTGTGTCGATGTAGATAATAATGTGATCAGTTCTTTTCATTTATTCGGTGGGTTACATCGATCAATTTTCTAATTTTGAACCACTCTTGCATATCTGGTATGAATCTCACTTGGTTGTGGTGTATTATATTTTTGATATGGTACTGAATTCTACCAGCTAGAATTTTGTTAAGAATTTTTGCATCTATATTCATGACAGATACTGATCTGTAATTTTCTTTTTTTGGAGTGTCTTTGCCTCGTTTTAAACCCTGGTGGCTTAGTGGTTAACTGCTACCACTGCTAACCAGAAGGATAGCAGCTCAAGTCCACCAGGTGCCCCTTGGAAACTATGGGCAGTTCTACTCTGTCCTACAGGGTCGCAATGAGTTGGAATCAACTCAACAGTAGTTGCTTTTTTTTTTTTTTTGCGTGGTTTTAGTACTGTGATTATGCTGGCTTCATAGAATTAATTTGGAAGTATCTTTTCCTTTTCTATGTTCTAACATAGTATGAATAGAACTAGCATAAGTTCTTCTCTGAATATCTAGTAGAATTCTCCAGTGAAGCCGTATGTGCCAGAGCTTCTTTGGGTTGGGAGTTTTTTTTTTTTGTAATTTCCTTTCCAATCTCTTCTCTTGTTATAAGTCTGTTCAGATTTTCAGCATCATTTTGAGTTAGTTTGGGTATGTAGTATGTTTCCATTTCCTCCAGGTTTTTAAATTTCTTGGAGTAAAATTTTTCACAATACTTTGTTATGATCCTTTTTATTTTAGTTGGAGTCATGTCATTTCTTATTTGGGTTATCTGGCTTCTCTCCTATTTTTCTTTCATCAGTTTGTCAAGTGGTTTGTCAATTTTGTTGATCTTTTCAAAGAACCAACTTTGGGTTTTTCTGATCCTTTCTATTGCCTTTTTTTTTTTTTTTTAATGCTCTCACTTATTTCTGCCCTGATCTTAATTATTCCCTTCCTTCTAGTAGCTGTAGGCTTCTCTTCGTTGTTTTCTTTTTATTTATTCAAGTTGTGTAGTTAACGTTTTGATTTTGTCCCTTTCTTCTTTACTGGTACAAATTGACCTCTCAGGACCGAGTTTACTGGATGTCCAAGGTTTTCTTTAGATGTCTTCATTCTCTTTTGATTCTAGGAATTCTAAATTCCATCTTTGATTTCTTCTATTTCCCAGGGGTTTTTAAGCAGAGTGCTATTCAGTTTCCACATAGCTGATTTTTTTCTTCTTTCTGTTGTTAATTTCTAACTTGATGGTGCTGTGGTCAGAAAAGGTACTTTGTATTATCTCAGAGCTTTAGGTTTTGTTGAAGGTGGCTCTGTGGCCTAAGATGTGTTCTATTCTGGAGACTATTCCATAAGCACTGGAAAAGAATGTGTACTTTGCAGATGTTGGGTGGAGTGTCCTCTATATGTCTATGAGGTCAAGCTGGCTGATTGTGCTCTTTATCTCTTCTGTACATTTGTGAGTTTCTTTCTAGATAGTCTATCCTTTACTGAGCGTGGTGTTTTGAAGTCTTCTATTACCGTTATGGAATCATCAGTTCCTCTTTTCAGTGCTGTTAGAATTCGTTTTATATATTTTTGAGGCCTATTACTGGGTGTATAGATGTTTACAATGGTTATGTCTTCATGACAGATCATTCTTTTAATCATTATCTAGTTTCCTTTTTTGTCTTTTGGGATGAATTTTGCTTTAAAGTCGATTTTATCTGAAACTAGTAATGTCATGCCTGCTCTTTTTTGATAGTTGCTCATATATTTCCTTTTATCCTTTGACTTTTAATAAATTTACACCATCATTTCTAAAGTGTCTCTTGTAAACAGCATTTTTGATGTATACACACCCAAACACACAGGTTTGACAATTAAGTTTGAGAACTTGCCACTGTGCATTTACAACAGCAGCACTGTACAAACAAGTCGGTAAGGTTTCATAGCCTCGATATTATCAGTGGCTTGCAGCTGTGTCTGTGTCATTGTGTAGCAGTGTCTTGCTGAGTGACATTCATCATTGTTGTTGCATGTTTTTGTGTGCCATCATGAGAATGTCGGAGCTTAAATTAGAACAACAAAAAAACCATGAAATTTCTGGTTAAACTTGTCAAGAGCGGAAGTAAAATCAGGGACATGTTAGTCCAAGTTTATGGGGATAATGCTGTGAGGAAAACAGCAGTGTACAAATAGATTAAACATTTTCCTCAGGGAGAGTCTCAATAATGAAGAGCGGTCAAGGTAGCCAGTTACACACAGAATTGATGAAAATGTTACAAAAATTCATTGAATTGTACATCAAAATTGTTGGCTGACGGTGAGAAGCATAGCAGACCAAGGAAATATTGATAGAGAAATAGGAAAATCTTCACCGAAAATCTGGGCATGAGAAAGGAGTATGCAAAAATGGTCCCAAAGATGCTCACTGATGAACAAAAGCAAAGGAGAGTCAAAGTTCACTAAGACCTTTTGGAGATGCAAGATGATGTTCTGGGCCATGGTATCACTGGTGCTGGAACACAGGTGTAGCATTATGACCACATGGAACACAGCACCAAAGTGTACAATGGAAGTCAGCCAGTTCTCCACAACCAGAACAGTTCCATCAGTCCAAATCAAGAGTCAGAATGATGTTCCTAATCTTTACTGATATCGGAGGGATTGTTCATTATCAATCTGTACCAAGTGGACAAGCAGTTAATCAAGTTTACTGTTTGGAAGTGCTAAAAAGGCTGTACGAGAAAGTTAAACAACGACAAACTGAACTTTTTGCCAACAGCTCACGGTTCTTGCATCACGACAATGCACCAGCTCACACAGCATTGTCTGTGACGGAGTTTTTAGCCAGTATTGGAACAGCCTCCCCACCCTCCTGATCTGGCCCCCAGTGACTTTTTCTTTACCCAAAGAAAAAGGAAATACTAAAAAGAAGCCATTTTGATGACATTCAGAACATGAAGGGTAATATAATGATAGCTCTGATGGCTATTCCACAAAAAAAGTTCCAAAACGGCTTTGAAGGGTGGACTAGTTGCTACTGTCAGTATATAGCTTCCCAAGGGGAATACTTTGACGGTGACCATAGTGATACTCAGAAATGAAATACGTAGCACTTTTCCTAGGATGATCTCACTAACACAATCGTCAGACCTCATATTTTTTAATCCATTCTGTCACTCTCCTACTCTTTACAGGTGCATGTAGGCTATTTGCATTCAGTGTAATTATTGGTAGGTGTAAATTTATTGCTATCATTTTGTAGTGCTTTCTTTGCGGTGCTGACATTTTCTTTGTTCCTGTTACTCTCCCATGCTGAATTCTTTTGGTTTGTGGATTTCTTTTTCATTACTTTTGTCCTTACAGAGTTTGTTTTTATTGAAACTTTTTCTTCTTTACTTTGATGAGTAGGTTGTTTAACTTTCTTTGCAGTTACCTTGAAATCTATCTTTATCTTCCTAGGATGGAACCAGTTTATTACTAGTTGGTGCTGCCTTAACTTCCACTCCATTGAGAATTTCCATATCTGCACAGTCTATTCCTTTTTTTATTTTTTTTTTTAATTGTTCTGATATACTTCCCTGTTTCCCTGTTGTAATTCTTTTGGTTTTAGATGGTCCTTGAGGGTTCATTTCCTAGACTGGTATCTGGCTGATAGAATCTTGCATCACAGATTCAGGTTGTGGTGTGATGTTAGTTCTCAGTCTGAAGGACTCTCTTTAATAATTCTTGTAAGTTTGATTTGGTTTTTACACATTCCTTTAATTTTTGCTTATCTGGAAATGTTCTAACTTCACCATCATATGCGAGCAAGAGCTTTGCAGGATGTATTATTTTTGGCTGGCAATTTTTGTGTTTTTCAACGTTTTATGTACGTATCATCCGCTTGCCTTCTGGCCTGCATGGTTCTTGCCAAATACTGAGAGCTTAGTCTTACTGTTTCTCCTGTCTATGTGACTTTTTGTTTTTCCCAAGTTGTTTTCAGAATTTTTTCTCTTTAATTTAATGAGTGTAATTATGGTATGCCTTGGTTAATTCCTTTACCGTCTATCCTATAAGTTGAACAGTCAGCTTTTCATCTTTCATGATATTAGCAAAGTCTTCTTTCAGTGATCCTGTATTCTGTTTTCTCCTGCTGTTCTGGAACTCCAATTACTCAAAAATTCTTGCTTTTAATTACACCCCACATAATTCTCAGGGTTTTTTCATTTTCTCTTCCTTTTTTCTGATTTTTTCCTCACACAGAGTTATGTCCAAGTACCAGTCTTCACTTTCATTGATTTTGTCTTCCAGCATTCCAATTGGCTCCTCAGGCCTTTGATGGCACTGTCCATTTCTGTAATACTGTTGTTTATCTGTTCAGCTCCTAATTGTTATTTTTGTACAATTTCTAGTTGTAAATTTATTTTGGTATTTTATTTCTGTATTATTTTCCTGAATTCTTCCATGAGTTTGTCTATTTTCATTTTATCATTTTTGTCTACTCCTTTTTGCTTCAGTTCTTGGATAGTTCTGAATACTAGAGACTTGAATTCCCTGTTAGGTAATTTTAGCACCTTTTCTTCTACTGGAAGGTCATCTGGTGTTTTCTTTTAGACGCCTATGGAACCATCCTGTTATGTTGTTTTAATGTGCTTTGATATTACTGTTTGTTGTCTTTGGGATATTCAGTAGTTATTGTCTTCATTTACCTAGCTTTCTTCATCTTGCTTTTTTTTTATAGCAGAGCAGATGGGCTATGCACTCTTTGTTGTTTGAACATGTGTGGTCACAATACTTTTCACCTTCTTATCCAATCAACAGGACGAGTTGCACAATTATGGAGCAGAAGGGCAGGTCCATCTGAAGGGGAGGGGCTGGTATGGGTTGTTTGTGGCATGTATTAGGGCCAACAGTGCGAGCCAGGAACCAGTGCTGGGCAGGTACCAGCAGGCCGTGACATGATGCTCAGGGTACAATGTTCAGCACATGGTGCATGTAGACAGGAGGGAGGTAGGAGGCTGTGATGTGTGGTACTAAGACGGGTATGGGAAAGAGGAGAAAAAAGAGAGAAACTGGCATCATAAGTAAACAAACAGAGTGCTAAGTGAGCTTGCTATTCAAGTAGAGAGATGAGAAATAGAGAGAAACAAAAAGAAAAAATATACAGATAAAAAATTCATAGAGGGAAAAAGAAAAATCAGGGATGTCCCCATGTGTCCCACTGGCACTGCTGCAAAGATTGTAGCAGTGTATCCCATCCTGTGCAGTATCGCCTGGCTATAATGGTTACAGACGTCTCACAGTGTTAGGTATTTGGGAGACAATAAAATGAGGTAAATACTGAGAAATGAGAACTGAGAGATAAAAAAAAAAAGATTTTTTAAAAAGACAAATGGAAGGAGGGAGGGAGGGAGAAAAGGCAGAAAGGAAAGACCCTAGCAGTCCCACTGACATGGGTGGGCATAGGGGGGATGGGGGTCCTATGCTGTGCACTATAGAAGAAACTCCCAAGCCTCAAAAAGGAAAAACTAAGCCCCCTCCAAAGGAGCCCTAAGGATCCACCAGTGTGGTATCATAGGCTATATGAGTGGTTTACCCATTGCGTAATGCTTTATAGCTTTTCAAGAAGAGGCAAAGATGACATATTGAGCCAGGTGTTCTAGAGGAAGAAGAGGGAGGTACTAGGAAGCACAGAAGAAGCCAAAGGAAACTGAAAACAGCAACACTAGGTACAACCATATGGCATTCAGGGAGCCACCCAGTTTGGGTTGGGTGGGGATCCAAGCAGTTGAGGCAGAAGGAGTTACCTCCTGGCCAAGAACCTGTGGCTGGTGGAAAGTAGAGGAAGGTTGCTGGTGGTGGGATGGTGAGGTTAGGAAGATGTGTATCACTGGTTTACCAGCTGATCTGTGTCCTGTTAGGAATTCCTGATGCTGCTTTTGTACACTCCCTGTCCACTGCTCTTTGATGTGGGTGGGGTGAATCCAAACAGCACGGGTGCTCCAATTCCCATCTAGCAGAGCCATCACAGCGAGTCAGGAGGTGATGGAGGTATAACTGAGGGGAGGAGATCGGGGAGGGGAAAGGATGTATCACTGGTCTATCAGGTGCTTTATCTTCTGTTGGGATTTCTGTGAAACTGTTTCCTGTGCTTCCTGTCTAGCAATCTCGAACAGATGTCTAAGATGACGAATCGGTGCTGGTTTAGCTGGTAGGGGACTTCCACTCGTGTCTCCTCTTGCTGATTATTCTCCGTCAGTTTCTGATTCTATTAGGTGTTTGGCTGAGGTCTTTATCTCCTCATTGGACACTTTGGATTTCAAGTCTGACATATGCATTTTACTTAGTTTGGGAGGTCTGCGCTGAGGAGGGTGTGGTGATTCTGTTTATGGCTCCACGTTGACTGGAAGTCTGCAGACATCCTAGTTTTTTAATTTTATGTTTAAACCTCAAGAACGCCATTAAGCATATATAAGATACAAGGAAGTCAATTTAGAAGACCAGTTACTACTACCTACCCACTGCCATCCACTCCATTCTGGATCATAGTGACCCTATAGACAAAGTAGAATTGCCCCAAAGAGTTCTGAAGGACTGCCTGGCAGATTTGAACTGCAACATTTTGGTTAGCAACCACTGCAGTTAACTACTATGCCACCAGTGCTTCCTGGTTATTACCAGTAGCTCAAGTTAGAACAAATGGAATGTGTGCAATATAAGTCTCAATCCATTTAACCTCAGGCTCCAATGGCTTAATCATTTTCAGTATCCCCTTCGTTGGTGGTGTCTCTTAATGTCATCTGTTACTAATTTTTCTCTAATATCCTTTCTAACCTCACAGTTACTTTTAAGTGCCAAGCCAAGTGCCATCGAGTCGGACATCTACACATATTTACTGACCTTCACTTCATCCCCAAACGAGACGGCAGCAGCTGTTCCCCCTGATTCTGCTTTCCATCGTGTCAGTGTCTCTACATATTCAGAATATTCATGATCAACACAGTACCTGACTTTTCAAGCACCTTCTTCAGAGGGTTCTCTTTGTTTTTCTCTTTGAACTTAATACTTAGATTCATAACTCATGTGTAAGTCTATATAATTTATAATTCACTTTGGATATTGACAACTGCATGAAAGCTTTACACTTTTTTCTTTATACAGATAATGCTGTTTCTCTACTCTCAACCTTACTGGGTTGAGAGGAAGACATTTTGATGACCTTCAGAACATCAAGGGTAACAGGACGACAGCTCTGATGGACATTCCAGAAAGAGCTTTTATATCACATTATTATACTATTTTTTCTTCATATTGTATATTTTTTTCTTCATTCTATTGGCTTCTGAAAAATTTATATAAGATAGGGGTACCTCTAATCATTCTTCATAAAGGATCTATTAAATACTGATCAATTAGGAATAACTTTTAGAAATCTCAGTTCTAAATACTATAAAGGAACTCTGTGTTTGTATGTACTTTTCCTTATACACACACAATCTTCTTATTCCTTTGCACTTACAAGATTTTGAGGAGAAGAAAAAGAAACAAAAATATTTTTCTGCAGAACATGACTTCAGTATAACCCTTCTTTACAACTACTGATGATGAAGTGGTAATAATCATAGTGATGCTCTGAGTACTGGCCTTAGTGAAGGTATACCCGACAGAGATGGCAGCAGTGGTAGCTTCTGATCTACAAGATAACACAATTAAAGTATCTATCTATATCTATATTAATATTGATATATATTAATGGAGATCAGAGGGAGCAGACTAGCAACACATTTGAAAACAACATCCCACTGAAGTTTTTTATTATTATAATCAACAGCAAGGTGTTTTTTTCTTTCCTCATTTGGAAATTATTTTTAAACATGCTTTCAAGGGTGGGGATAAGAGAACCTAGGAAAGTATTTAATTGGCATGAGTAAAGTATTAAGTATTAGGAGGATGAGTTTTCCTTCAATGACCATTACTTTGTCAAGCAATGACAACACTTGACAAAAGCCGTTAACTAAGAATAAAAATTAGTAAATGGGATCAAAAAAAGAGAAAAGACTAGTCATAGGACTTGATAAAAAAAGGTTAAATAGTAAAGATATGGAAAAAGTTACTTATGCTACCAAGCCAAGCCAAGTGCCGTCGAGTCAGATCCGACTTACGCTGAGTCAGGAATAAAATAAAATAGTTTTCTCTTTGCCTTCTGACAATTTAATCTGGTCATTTCCAAATAGGATGAATCTAGAAAAGTGTGTAGGTATGTATACGACGACTGACAAGTTCATGAACTCACCCTGGAAAAAGTACCACATACCTCTCTTTGCTGAATGTCACTACTGTCACCTTTGAAGTGCTCTCCGTGGGAAGCTATGCACCGAAGCCAGTGCCCAGTCCACTCCTCACAGCAATTTTGGGACTCTTTTTCTGGAATGGCCATCAGAGCTATTATCCTATTACACTCGATGTCCTGAAGGTCATCAAAATGTCTTCCTTTCAATATTTCCTTTATCTTTGGGTAAAGAAAAAAGTCACTGGGGGCCAGATCAGGTGAGTAGGGAGGGTGTTCCAATGCACTTATCTGTTTATTGGCTAAAAGCTCCCTCACAACTATATAACTAAGTTTGAGAACTTGTTGCTGTGCCACTACACACAATGGCCATTCCAGAAAAAATTCCAAAACTGCGTTGAAGGGTGGACTAGGCCCTGGGATCAGTGTATAGGTTCCCAAGGGGAGCACTTCCAAGGTGAGCGTACAGCAGTGAGGTCTGTGGCACTTAGAACAATTAAATTTGCGACTCGACAGCACTTGGCTTGGCTTGGCAATTATCACACCTCATACATGTATAATCTAAGAACTATCCAGGAATTGTTTAAAATGGATCAACTATTTTGCTTCTAATATAAAAAAGCATTATTCCAATAAATTTAATTTAAACATTTCTATAGTAAATAATATACTATACATTCCTGAATTGTAAAAAGAATATATTTTGGAATCCTAACAATTAAAATATCTCATTTTATTGTTACTTGTCAATTATGATATTCATTTGAAACAAAAATATTATAAATAGGAAAGGTAAACTTTCCCTAAGTTATCAACATTACAATGTAAATTATGTATGTTGATCTGAAAGCAAAAGAACAAATATGTAATGATTCTAGCTGTGACACAGTGAGTTAGTGAGGCTTATAAACTACTTCTTCATGCTGATGGCAGCTTTGAATTGATGTGCTATTATCTTAGGACAACTTTCACACTAGGAGGTGATTCTATCAAGGAAAATGTCTTAAATGAAAAGCTTATAAACAAGGTACATGAATTAATATGAGCTACTAGTAATTTTATGAAAAGTCATTTAAGAAAAAAGCATTTTTAATATTTTACATAAAAATTTTCAATATATTAATAAATATATATTTTAGCAATTGCTTCTGTATCAATCTATAATTATACTGGGTATGCAAACATGTTCACCGTAAGTATACTATATTTTAACTGCTCTGTAAAAACTGGTACGAAATTCTAGAGTGTTACATGAGCTTTTACTATAACCATAGCTGTATAAAATGTACAGAAGTATAAAAACAAAAAACAAATCAAAAAACTAAACTCATTGCCATCAAGTAAATTCTGACTTATCAACTCTACAGGGCAGAGTAGAACTGCCACATAGAGTTTCCATGGAGCGCCTGGCAGATTTAAACTGCAGACCTTAACCACTACTGCCATGCACTTAACCACTACTCCCACTAGGGTTTCCTATTTCAGCATATGTATTTCCATAATCAGGCTAACTAAATCACGTTAGAGTTTATTTGAGAGTGTTAAGAACTAAAAAAAGTTAAACATGTAGAAATATATATATATTTACCATTAATAAGACATGTAGTGGTAATGTAAAAAATTCTTGCATATTTAATACTGTTGTTCAGTTATTATCGCTCCTAAAGAAACTGTAATATAATTTGGGTTTTTCATAGGAGTCTCTACCTGGTCAACTGACTGGAAGAGATCCATATCTATGCCTATCCATATCTATGCCTATTCCCCAAAAAGGTAATCCAACCGAATGCAGAAATTATTGAACAATATCATTAACATCACATGCAAATAAAATTTTTCTAAAGATCATTCAAAAGTGAATGCAACAGTATGTTGACGGGGGAACCTGCAGAAATTCAAGCCAATTTAGAAGAGGACATGGAACCAGGGATAGCATTGCTGATGTCAGATGGATCTTGGCTGAAAGCAGGGAATACCATACAGATGTTTACCTGTGTTTCACTGACTATGTAAAGACATTCAACCACGTGGATCATAACAAATTAGGGGTAACACTGGGGAGAACGAGAATTCCAGAACTGTGTTCATGTGGAATCTGGACACCACATGGCTTAAAGTCAGAAAATGTGTTTGGCAGAGTTGTATCTTTTCACCATACCTTTTCAATCTGTATGCTGAGCAAATAATCCAAGAAGGTGGACTATATGAAGAAGAATGAGGCATCAGACTTGTAGAAAGACTCATTAGTAACCTGCATTATGTAGATAACACAACCCTGCTGGAAGTAAGGACAGTTTGAAACACTGATGAAGATCAAAGACCACACACAGCCTTCAGTATGGACTGCACCTCAACATCAAGAAAACAAAAACCCTCACAACTGGACCAGGAAGCAACCTCGTGGCAAATGGAGAAGGGATTGAGGTTGTCAAGGATAAAAACAATTGTGCACATGGCGCCGCAAGACTGGACAGTGTTTCGTTCTGTTGTACACAGAGTCACTACAAGTCAGCACCAACTCAGCGGCAGCCAACAACAAAAACAGCAGGAGCCCCTGGGTGGCTGAAATACAAGTTTAAAAGTTGGTGGTTCAAACTTTCCCAGAGGTGGGCTGGAAGACAGGCCTGGCGATTTGCTTCCAAAAGGTTGCAGCCTTGAAAACTCTATGAAGGAGTTCTGCCCTATAACATCTGGGTTCACCGTGAATTCCAGAGTAGGCTTGCTGGCTACTAATAAAAATCAAGAAAGCTAAAGCAGCTTACCAATACCGTGTTGCAGTTTAGTTATTTTAATGATGTAGCTGTGGCAACCCTGGTGGCACACTGGTTAACCGCTATGGCTGCTAACCAAGAGGTTGGCAATTTGAACCCACTAGGCTCTCCTTGGAAACTCTGTGGTGGTGTTCTACTCTGCCCGACAGGGTTGCTGTGAGTAGGAATTGACTCAACAGCAGTGGATTTGGTTTCTTTGTCTTCTATTTGTTTAGGCCATGATTCCTAGTACCAACGGCTGTCCTCCGTTTTGTGATTTTCCTATGTGTTATAAATCATAACCTCTGCCTACGGTCAAAAGGATTAGGGTGGGACACAACACCCTTGCTCAAGTTACACCTCTGATCCAATATAAAGGGAGTCTTGCTGGGGTATGGCCTACACCACCTTTTACCTTACAGGAGAGAAATGGAAAGGGAAGCAAGTAGAGTGGAAACTTCATACAACCAGGAAAGCAGTACAGGGAGGGAGTGAATCCTTCGGACTTGTGATTCTTGTGCAGAAAAGCTCCTAGTCCACAGGAAGATTGATGAGAGGGACCTTCCTCCAGAGACACTATAGAATAAAAGCATTCCCGTGGAACTAACACCCTGAATTCAGATTTCTAGTCTACCAGACTATGAGAAAATAAATTTCGCTTTGTTAAAGTCATTCACTAGTTGCATTTCTGTCAGAGCAGCATTAGGTGACTGACACATATAAAATACGCTAAAATTAAAATGGAATTAAAAAGAACATCTTAAAATTTCTATGTGCTATTTAGACGAGTCTTCACATAAGGTACACTGGTTAGGAGCTTGGCTGCTAGACAAAAAAATGGCAGTTTGAATCTGTTGGCTGCTTCTTGGAAACCCTTAGAGACAGCTCTTTGTCTTACAGGGCTGGTATGAGTTAGACTTTTTTTTCTTTAATAACCTACATTAATTTAATTATTGACAGCTATAATGCTTAAAATTGTTCAGTAAAATTCTATCTATAAGTTTGAGCCCACTAACAGAAGAATTTCAGGTACAGGTGTGTATGTTCAAAAACAAAAAAAGAATTTACTGTTTTAAAAGATCTTAAAGGTATCCTAGTTAACCACTAATCCTATAGGAATGAGAGGATGACAAATCAAGACTAAATAAACACTAAACAACCAGTTCAGAGTAGAAAGAAGTTTACACAGACTCACAGCGACCCTTTAGGGCAGACTAGAACTACCTCACAGAGATTCCAAGAACAGGCTGGTAGATTCAAACTATCAACCCTTTGGTTAGCAGCTGAGCTCTTAACTCCTGTGTCATCAGGATCAGGGATTATGAGCACTTATTCATCGTATACCAAAGAAATATTATTAACTATTTTAAACCTGACAAAATCCCCAGGTGTGTGTGTTACAAAATCTCCTTTAAAATGAGGAAACTGAAGCTTAATTAACCCATCAAATGTTAGAAAGGGGCATAGTTAGATACCTCTGGCTGAAAACTTATGTTTTTAATCAGTTACACAACATAGTAATAGTCTCTAAATCAGTAATACATTTAAGCTTGCTTGCAAAACAAGCTAGCAAGATAAGAAGACAATATTTAAACTTCTATTTGTTTCTGTTATCTAAAATATAAATAGGATATTAAGCTTTCATAATATTTAATATACTGATAACAATGGAGCTTATACTCAGTCCTTTTGTTGGAAAGTTGTTCACTTTCATGAGGTATGCTAAGAGAGAAGTCCCTGAGTAAAGCACAAAGTTAATATACTCAGCAACTAAATGAAATGTTGATTTGAGTCCACTCGTAGGTGTCTCAGAAGAAAGCCCTGTGGCTCCAATTCCAGTAAGTCAGACACTGAAAATCCTACGGAGTACAGATCTACTGTAACACACATCGGGTTGCCATAAGTCCGAGCTGACTTGATGGTAAGAGGTTTATTCCAAGGGTAACAGCTCTACAATGTAGAGGAATTGATAGGCATTCCCTCATATTTTGTTTTTTTATAGTGTATTCACTTAAGTAAATATGGAGTTTCTCACAATATTGTGGGATGAGTTGTAGGATGACCTTGAAAATAATTTTTTTTTTTTTGAAAATAATTTTTAACCACATAAAAGTGAGCCAGTCATCCCACGGAAGGTACCTAAAAGAGTTACATATCTTCAAAATCATTAAGACTACAAAAAGTTGATAGTTTAAAATTGTTGACATATTTTGTAATTGGTATGCTTCCAAGAATACATTTTTAAAACAATAATATTCAATTATATGTTTCTTAAAGGTAAAAGAACTTCCTGTTCAACACTAAGGAAGTACTGTTTCTCAAATGAAACTCTTGGTTTGAAGACAGTATTTGGAAAACATATTTGGAATTATATCCATTGATACACTATGTTTCTTTTGCCCCAAACTACGTATGTCATCTACTTTGAATTTCAAATTTCTAAACTGCCTAGAATCTTCTGAAAATACTGTTTTAGTGGATTTTTGTCCTTAACTATTTAAAAATGCAAAAATAAAATAACTTCCAATTAGTTTCCTAGAACATCCTGTAGATATGATAAAAGTGTGCAACATTTTAATAAAAATATTTCTATAAATACTTGATAGGACTGAAATACATTTCTATGTTACTAGAGAGGACTGAAAACTATCTGCTGTACTATTATTAGTATTAATAATTTACATTTAAAAATCATGGATGCATATTTAATAATCATTCGATTAATTATTAACAAATAGAAAAGAAAAATTTCATTGAAATACCATTTATTTCATTTTATTCTTTCAATTTTTGGTTTTATATCTGTTGAGTAACAACAGTGTTGTATGTGTATAATACACAATCAAATATACATATTTTCATACTGAATAGTTTTTTCCAGCCAGAAATCATTTTAAAAATATGGAGATCATTTTTACAACAAAAGGGAATAAACTTAGAATTTAGTATCATGTATAATGCTGCAATGAACACAGGAGTGCGTGTATCCGTCAATGCCTCCTCTATTAGATCCTTGGGTTATATATCCAGCAGTGGACTTCCAGACTTTGTAGTATTTTTTTTTTCCAGCTTCTAGAGGAAGTGCTGTACTAATTTCCACAGTGGTTATAATGGTTAAGATTATGTGTCAACTGGGTTAGACAATGATTTTCAGTGGTTTGGCACATACTATATTATTATTCAACATAATCTGACGTGAACAGGAAATCAGTTAAAACAAGAGTTTCCTTACCAGTGTGGCCAATATATATGGGTGTTCTGGTAAAGCTCACCTTCTCTCAGTCCTAAATGTTATCTGTCATCTTTTGACCACTGGTTCTTGAACTGGGCCAAGAGCCTGTAGTTTAACCTGCAAAGTTTGGGATTTGCCACCTTCCAGAGCACAGTGAATCAGCAGTCTATTATGTGCACTGCAGATTTTGCATTTGTCAGCTCCTACCACCACATGAGTCAGGAGAAGCCTCTAATTTGACATCTGACCTACAAGTTTGGGGCTTGCGAGCCTCCACAACTACATGAGCCATGTCGCTGAAAGAATTCCATGTTTATATCCATATATACATACTCTTCAATGGTTCTGTTCCTCTAGAGAACCTAGCTTGAGACATTTGGTAATGAAAGTAGTTTTAGATGAACCAAATCATAAGATGACTTTTCTGAATTGGTTCCCAAGTCTAGATTGTCTAAAAGGCAGTGATGATTCTGCCTCCAGTACTAAAGCGGGCACTGCTAATACACGGCACGACCATTATATCAGAACTACTATGGCCTCAGAAGACTTAAAAAAAAGAATTAAAAACTTTTCCAGATGAAAAAGAAAGACTTCCTGAAATTATGGGAGGTAGAATACAAAAGCATTATGTTTAGAGTTTTACAAGACTTCAGGCAAGAGAATAGAAAAAACTGAAGCAGAGCATAATATTAAACAGGTTGCAAGAAATATTTGGGCACCAATCACATAAAATTCAGCAGTTTTACAATAAAATTACAGAATTAGACAATTCAACAGAAAGTCAAAGGAGCATGACTGAGGCAATGTAATAAAGAATTAAGGAGATTGAAGGTAAGCAAATGACACCAACATACATGAGGAAAAATCAGATAAATGAAAAAAGAAGAAGAAGAATCATTAAGAGGTATGTGGGACTCAATTAAGAGGAATAACCTACTAATGATCGGAATACCAGAATGAGAAGGGGGGAGGGAGGAAGGGATACAGAGAATACAGAAAGAATTGTTAAAGACATTATAAATCCTGCAAAACTATCTCTCAAATATGATGGTGAAACTAAGACATCTGCAAAAAAAACAGGACCTTAGAGACTTCATAAAAAAAATTACAAGAAATACTGAAAGATGCTCTGTGTTTAGGAAAAAAACAACATCACATGTATACTTTAAGGATGCAACATAGAACACAGCATCCAGAGTCCTGCTAAGTTAGGGAAGTCACTTAGCTTAAGTGATAAGTAATCTTAACACAAAAACTAGGGCATCATCATCCAATAAAGAGGGATATATTACAGTAGACATAACCCTTTCAGATGGAAATTAACCAAATATACAGAAGTTAAAGATTGGTTTCAACTTAGAATGTTAAGTGGGATGAAAGAGGTAGCTGCAAAGCAAACTAACAATGTGACACATCTAAATGAGAGCTAGAATACTGAAGTCTCAACAAATATAAAAACAACACTGAAAAAGAGGAAAAGTAAACTTATAACAAAAAGCAACCCAGAACAGAATATTAAGAGGAACAAAGAAAATATCAACAACACAAAAAATAAAGGCACCAAAAAGACAGCACTAAATGCATATCGATCAATAATTACACTGAATGTAAATGGACTGAATACTCCATTAAAGAGGCAAAGAGTAACAGCCTGGATCAAAAAATATGATCCGTCTATATTTTGCTTATAAGAAATATACCTCAGACTCAGAGATACAAACCAATTGAAAATCAAAGGATGGAAACATACATACCAAGCTTACAACATACAAAGAAGAGGAGGAGTGGCAACACTAATCTCAGACAAAATAAATTTTAATGCAAAGTCTACCATCTTTGGCCAAGACGGACATACTTTATTCCCCAATTTCAATACATAAGCAGGATGTAAAAATATTAAACTTCTATGCACTCAATACCAGGGCATCGAAATATACCAAACAAATGATGGCAACACTGAAGAATGAGATCACTCCACAATAACAGTAGGAGACTTCCACACTCCACTTTCAGTAATGGACAGATCATCCAGAAAAGAAGCTCAGTAAAGACACAGAAGGTCTTGTTGCCACAATCAACCAACTAGACCTCACTGACATATACAGAACTTTTTACCCAACAACAGATAAGTACATCTTCTTTTCCAGTGCACATGGAATATTCTCCAGAATAGATCATGTATTAGGTCATAAAGTAAGTCTCAACAAAATCCAATCCAATGAATTATTCAAAAGCATCTTCTCAGACCATACATCCATAAAAGTTGAAATCAATAGCAGAAAAAACATAGGTAGAAATTTGAACTCATGGAAACTGAACAACACCTTGCTCAAAAGTCCATGGGTTATACAAGAAATCAGAGACACAATATAGAAATTTATGGAACGAAATGGGAATGAACACATATCCTACCAGAACCTATGGGATACAGCAAAAGCAGGGCTCACATGGCAGACTAGACAAACATCTCCTTGATTCTGTCTGAGAACTAAGCCTGAGAATAATAAATGAACAGAGCAGTGTAGACATTCTGGGAACCCCAGGATCTGGTGGAGGGTCGTTGAGATTGGACCGAGTGACAGGAAAGGGGAAACTACCTCTGACGGAGGCAAGGCAGTGACACACTGGGACCTGCTTCTGCTGATGCACTGGTGGAAGGGACTGCAGGTACTGACACTTTCTTTGTTACTGGGAGGCAGGGACTCTGTCTGCAGAGTGTCTGTGCCTGGTATGTTAATGTGTTCAACTGTACTGCGTAAGTGAACAGCGTATTCTGCAACAGAAGAGACTGTGCTCGGGGCAGCCATATCTTGAGAGCCCAGCTACTGACTGAAGTCACCAGTGCTCCTTCCCACTCTCTTCTCTGTGCTGCACTATAGATTCTGCTGACTCACGGCAGGAAGGGTGGCTCAGGTGGGCCACTATCTTGGTCAGCTGAGAGGTGGAATCAGCCATACCCGAAGTCTCAGCAGGGGGTAATTCTCACTGTGCAATGCCTGACAAGCAAGGGCTTCTCCAGCAAAATAGGTTTATCTGAGACAATCCTATCTAGGCTTTGTGGTGGGACCTGGTGGCAGTGCCCTTATCCTTTCTTCACTGAGTGTCATGGATTGAATTGTGTCTCCCCCAAAATGTATGTTAATTTGACTTGGCTATGACTCCCAGTATGGTGCCATTCATCCCATGTGTTGTTAATCCTATTTCTGTGATAACTGATGACAGAGAAAGGTCAACAGTTGTCTTGGTGAGGCAGGACTCAACTACAAGCTTGTGGAACACAAGGGAGAGAAGTGAGCAGAGGAAGTTGGGAACCTCACACCGCCAAGAAGGCAGCACCGAGAGCAGAGCACATCCTATGGACTCGAGGTTCCTGTGCCAAGATGCTATCACTGGATTTGGACTCAGTCTACTGGACTGTGATAAAGTTTCTTACTGAATGGACTTACAACGTGTTAACGGATCTGTGGCTTACTGGACTGTGATAAGTTTCTCCTTGTGAAGCCTCCTGATGATGGTATTTTCTGTTGGAGCAGTACTGGGTGACTAAGTCACTGAGTCACATCATAATGTCTGGGGATGGCCTACAGAGCACTGTCACTGTCAGCCAGCAGGCGAGGCCTGCCACCCCTGGGGGCCAGCTTGCTCTTGGCAGCTGCTGGACAGTGCCTATCTCATCAGTAAGGAAGCTTTTATAATAAGACCAGCTGAAGAATGCAGCAGTAACATGCAGCGGAGTGAGTTGGCGGTATTTCTGCCACCTTTCACTGAGCCACATAATAGCATTGGTTGACAGCCCCCCAGAGACTCCATAAGTAGTATGCCATCCCTGATAGCTAGGGGCTGGGGTCTGCCAATCCTGACGGCCCAGCTGCTCTCAGTGCCTGCTGGATTGTCCCCCTCTAATCAAAAAAGCAGCTTTTAAGCTAAAGGCATCTAGAAAGTGCAGGGGTCCCAAGCAACCAAGTGTGGTGGCATCACTCTCTCCTCCCCTTATTGAGCTAAATCATAGGCTTGACTGATGTAACAATGTGGAGTCACCACAAGTAACTCATCATCTTTAGCAGCCAGGAGGTGGTGCCTCCTACCCTTGAGAGCCCAGCTGGGGCAAGTCACTAGAGAAAGCAGAGGTGGCTGGCAACCACACATTCCAGTGCCGATGTTACACTCTTAGAAGTACACCTCAGCTTCTGTTGGCCTAAAACTAGAGAAACTGAACAGCTTTTTAATAGCCCAAAGACAACAATCAGTATCTAACCATTTAAAGAAGCAGAACACTATGATTCTGGAAAATTCCCAAAGAATATAAAAGCTTCCCAGATAATGAAGCTTTTCTGAAATTATTGGAGGTACAATACAAAAGAATTAAATGTATAATCTTCCTAGAGATTAAACAAAATGCAACAGAAAACAACAAAAAATTAAGTAAACTATATGAACTGCTGAAACATCAACGATCTGAAATCCAGCAAGTCAATAATAAACTTACAGAATTAGACAACTTAATGCAAAGCCAAAAGAGGAGGATTGGTGAGTTGGAAGACAGAGTCAGTGAGCTTGCAGACAGGGCAACTGACACCAGCACTTATGAGGAGAATTCAGAGAAAAGAAATAAGAAAAATGAAGCAGCATTAGGAAACATGTGGGACTCTATCAAGAATAATCTATGACTAACTGGAGTTCCTGAACAGGGAGGGATAACTGAAAATACACACAGAGTTGTTGAAGAGTTCCTGACAGAAATTACAAAAGAAGAGAACATAGATATCTAAGGTGTGTATCAAATGTCACACAAACTAGACCCTAAAACAAACACACCAAGACATAATCAGGCTTAATAAAATGAAATATAAAGAGATGCTTTCAAAGGCAGTAAGACTTAAAACTAACATACAAAGGGAAACTCTTTAGGCTTTTGTCTGACTTCTCAGCAGAAACGATGTTGGCAAGAAGGCAGTGGGAAGACACATTCAAAGCCTTGAAGGAAAAAAAACTTCCAGTCAAGAATTATAAATTCTGCAAAACTGTCTCTCAAGTATGATGGTGAAATTAAAACATTCATACATAAATAGAAGCTTAGAGACTTTGTAAAAACCAAATGAAAACTACAAGAAATACTGAAAGAAGCACTTTGTCTAGAAAAGCAAAAATAGCACATGTATATCCACAGATGCAATGCAAGACACAACATCCAGAATCCTATTCAGCTAGGGAAGTGACAAAGCTCAATCAAGGTTAAAATATTAAAAGAAGGGAACCAATGATCTCAACACAAAAACTATGACATCATCACAATATAAACAGGAATATATTACACTAGTTATAACCATTCCAGATGGAAATTAAAAAGATATATTGAAGCTAAAGATAGGTTTAAACGTAGAACATTATGAGGGGTTAAAGGAGTATTCGCAAAGCAAACTAACAATGCAACGTATCAAAACAAGAAACATCATACAGGAGTCTCAACAAACATAAAACCAACACCAAAAAAGATGCACAGTAAACTCATAAAGAAAAAAGACCCAGAACAAAATATTAAGAGAAACAAAGGAAACATCAACAACATAAAAATAAAGGCATCAAAATGACAGCACTGAACACATACCTATCAATAACCACATTGAATGTAAATGGGCTAAATGTTCCAATAAAGAGGCAGAGAGTGACAGGCTGGATCAAAAGACGTGATCCATCTACACGCTGCTTACAAGCAACCCACCTTAGACTGAAAGATATGAACAAGCTGAAAATCAAAGGATGGAAGAATGCATGCCAAGCTAACAACACACAAAGAAGAGCAGGCGTGGCAATACTAATCTCAGATAAAATACACTTTAATGTAAGATCCACCACCATGGACAAAGATGGTCACTATTACTGAAAGGTTCAATACACAAGCAGGATATAACACACATTTATGAATGTAATAACAGAGCATCTAAACGTATTGAACAAATACTGACAGCACTTAAAAATGAGACAGATCACTCCACAATAATAGGAGACTTCAATACTCCACTTTCAGTAATAGACAGATCATCCAGAAAAAAGCTTCGTGAAGATACAGAGAATCCCATGTGCAACAATCAACCAACTAGACTTCATCGACATATACAGAAGATTTCAGCCAACAAGAGATAAATATGTCTCTTTTTCTGATGCATGTGGAACATTCTCCAGAATAGACAACATATTAGGTCATAAATGAAGTCTCAACAAAATACAATCCACTGAATTATTACAAAGAATCTTCTTGGACCATAAAGACAAAATAGTTGAAATGAGTAGCAGAAAAAAATATGGGCATAAATTTGAACTTATGGAAACTGAACAACACCATGCTCAAAAATCCTTGCGTTGTAGAAGAAATCAAGGATGCAATAAAGAAATTTATGGAATCAGACTAGAATGAAAATACAACCTACCAGAACTTATTGGAATACAGCAAAAGCAGCGTTCAGAGGTTAATTTATCTCTATGATGCAAACATCCAAAACAAACACAGGGCCCAAACCAAAGAATTAACCTTACAACTTGAACAAGTAGAAAGAGAGCAAAAAAGGAATCTCTCAGGCACCAGAAGAAAATAGATCATAAAGATTACAGCAAAACTAAATGAACTAGAGAATAGAAGAATGACTTGAAAAATTAACAAAACCCAAAAGCTGGTTATTTGAAAAGATCAAAAAAAAAAACTGATAGACCACTGGCTAAACCTACAAAAGAAAAAAAAGAGGAAACAACTAGCCCAAATAAGAAATGAAATGGGAGATTTCATAACAGACCCAACTGAAATTAAAAGTATCATAACAGAATACTATGAAAGACTACACTCTTAACAGATTTGAAAGCCTAGAGGAAAATGGACAAATTTCTAGATTCACATCACCCACCGAAATTACCACAAAGAGAAGCAGAACAACTTAACAAATGCATCACAAAAGAAGAGATTGAAAAAGTAATTAAAAAAAACTACCAACCAAAAAAAGTCCCGGCCCAGAGGGCTTCACCAGAAAATGTTACCAAACTTTTAGGATGGAGTTAATTCTAATACTACCGAGACTATTTTACAGAATAGAAAAGGATGGAATACTCTCAAATTCACTCAGTGAAGCCAGCATAACCCTAATACAAAATCCAAGGATGGCTGGTCACATTAATTGTTGTTCTGATGTTGAACCAGCCTTGGACCCATGATACGAATCCAACTTGGTCATGATAACTTCCTTTTTGATACGTTGTTTAACTCTGTTAGGATTTTGTTAGACTTTTGCTTCTAAGTTTGTGAATGATATTGGTTTGTAATTGTCTTTTTTTTGTGGGATCTTTCCCTGCCTTTTGTAAAGGAAACTCATAAAGAAGAAGCACATAAAATTAAGTGCAACAAATAAACTATCAACAAAACACCAAAAAAGGCACCCAAATGACAGCACTAAATTCATATCTATCATAAATGGTTAAATGTACAAACAAAAAATGAAGAATAGTGGAATGGACACAAAGCATGACCCATCTATACACTGTTTGTGATGGATACACTTTAAAGATACAAACAAATTAAAACTTAAAGTATGGAAAAACATATACCAAGCTAACAACATTCAAAAAACAGCAACAGTGGCAATATTAATTTCAGATAGAACAGACTTTTGTCCACAACAGTGGACAAAAGAAGAACATTATATATTGTCTAATCAGTCAATACATTACTATATTAAATGTATTGACATAACCACATTAAATATTTATTCACACAATAAGAAAGCTTCTGATTACATCAGGCATACTCTAACAGGGTTGAAAGAGAGACAGACAACTCTATACTGATAGTAGGAGACTTCAACACACCACTTTCATT
The DNA here is from genome assembly GCA_028571685.1 of Heterohyrax brucei. NCBI lineage: Eukaryota > Metazoa > Chordata > Mammalia > Hyracoidea > Procaviidae > Heterohyrax > Heterohyrax brucei. The sequence continues at coordinate 906,759 of CM053156.1, forward strand.
GATGACCAAGACACCCAGAAGAAGCTCTATAAAGATAGAAGATCTAAATGCCAGAATTAACCAACCCAAACTCATACACATATATGGAACACTCCCTCCCAACAACACCCAAGTATACCTTCTTTTCCTATGTACACAGAACAGTCTCCAGAGTATTAAAATATTATAAATCATCTTTTCAGAGTACAAAGCCATAAAAATCAAAATTAACAGCATAACAAGCTAGGGTAAAAGTGAAACATGTGGAAACTGAACACCTTGCTAAAAAACTCCTGGGATATGGAAGAATTCAAGGAAGAAATAAAGACATTCATAGAATCAAATGAGATTGAAAACACATCCTACCAGAATTTAAGGAACACAGCAAAAACTACATATCCAGGTCAGTGTATCTCAATAAATGCATAAAGGCAAAACCAAAAAGGAACCCCTGGAACATCAGAAGAAAACAGATTTAGAAAAATTAGAGCAGAACTAAATAAAATAGAGAATACAAAAACAATTTAAACAGTTAACAGATCAAAAGCTGGTTTTTTTGAAAAGATCAATAAAATTGATAAACCACTGGCCAAACTGACAAAAGAAAAAGATGACAGCAAGCCAATAATTCAAATAAGAAATGAGATCAGCAATATGACAACAGTCCCAACCGAAATTAAAAGAATCTTAACAGAATAAGGTGAAGAATTGTACTCTAATAAATTTGAGAACCTAGAGGAAATAAATTCCTAGAAAGACACAACCTACAAAAACTAACACAAACAGAAGTAGAACAACTTAATAAACCTGTAACAAAAGGAGAGGTTAAAAATGTAATTTAAAACCTCTCAAACTAAAGAGGACCTGGCCCAGATGGCTTCACTGGAGAATTCTACCCAACTTCTAGAGGACTGTTAACATTACTATTGTAAAGACTTCATGGCACAAAAAAGATGGAATATTCCCAAATTCATTTTAAGAAGCCAGCATAACCCTGACACCAAAAACTGGGTAAAAATAGTACTAAAAAAGAAAATTACAGACCAATATGAATTTAAAGGAAAAAAAAAAAACTCAACTAAATTCTAGTTAATAGAAATTCAACAACATATTATAAAAATAATCTACCACAACCAAGTAGGATTCCTATCAGGGATGCAGGGATGTTCCAACATAAGAAAATTAATTAATGCCATCAACCAAACAAATAAAACAAAACATAACAATTACTTGATTATCAGTTGATACAGAAAAGTCATTTGACAAAGTCCAACACCAAATCATGTTAAAAACTCTCAGTAGAATAGGAATACAAAGAAAACTCCTCAACGTAGTAAGCACCATGTATATAAAGCCAACATCATCCTAAATGGAGAGAGTCTGAAAGCATTCCCTTTGAGAAGGGGAACCAGACAAGCATGCCCACTGTCACCACTTTGCTTCAATATTCTGCAGGAGGTTCTAGACAGAGCAATCAGACAAGATAAAGAAATAATGATTATCCAAATAGGTAAGGCAGAAGTAAAAGTATCTCTCTTTGCAGATTATATGATCTTATATACATAAAACCCTAAAGAATCCACAAAAAAATACTGGAACTAATAGAAGACTTTAGCAAAGTATCAGGATATAAGATAAACATAAATAAATCAGTGGGATTCCTTTACACCAACAAAGAGACCATCAAAGAGGAAATCACTAAATCAATGCCATTTACAATGGCCTTTAAGATAAAATACTTAAGAAATAAATGTAACCAGAGATGTATAAAGACCTATACAAAGAAGACGACAAGACTTTACTCAAAGAAACCTAATGAGACGTACCTAATTGGAGAAATCTACCTTGCTCATGGCTAGGAAGATTTAGCATCCTGAAAATGTACATTCTTCCCAAAGAGATCTATAGATAAAATACAATCACAATACAGATTCCAGTGGTGTTATTTGAGGAGATTAGGAAACAAATCATCAACTTCACATGGAAAGGATGAAGCTCTGGACAACTAAAGCATTACTTATGAAGAAGAACAAAATAGGAAGCCTCATATTACCTGACTTTAGAAGTTATTATAGCACCACAGTAGTCAAAACAGCCGTGTAGCGGTCCAAAAACAGATGCATAGACCAATGGAATAGAATAGAGAACCAGACATAACACCATGCACCTATGAACAGCTCATATTTGACAAAAGCCCCAAGTCTGTAAACTGGGGGAAAAAATCTTTTCAATAAATGGTGGTGGCATAACTGGATGTGCATCTGCAAAAAATTAAACAAGATCTATATTTAACACCATGTACAAAAACTCAGCCAAAATTGATCAAAGACCTACATATAAAATCTAAAATGATAAAGATCATGGAAGAAAAAAAATAGGTGCAATGCTGGGAGCCCTAACATATGGCATAAGTAGACTACAAAATATTACTAACAATGTACAAACACCAGAAGAGAGAATATATAAATGGGAACTCCTAAAAATGCAATGTGTATGCTCATCCAAAGACTTCACCAAAAGCGCAAAAAGGCTACCTATAGCCTGACAAAAAAATCTGGCAATCAAAAAGGTGATCAGTGTCCAAGCTGCATAGGCTGCAAGATACAGTAAAACCTTAACAAGAAAAAGACAAATAATCCAATTAAAAAAGGAGCCCAGGATCTGAACAGGTGCTTCACTACAGGAGGCTAACAGATACATGAGGAAATGCTCACAATCATCAGCCATTAGAGACAAACAAAAACAAGTCAAAACTACAATGAGATACTATCTCACCCCAAGAAGGCTGGCATTAATTCTAAAAACACAAAATAATAAATGTTGGAGAGACTGAAACTCTTCTACACTGCTGGTGGGAATGTAAAATGGTACAATCATTTTATAAACGAATTTAGTGCTTTCTTATTAAGGTAGATAGAAATACCATATAATCCAGCAATCCCACTGCTTGCAATATATCCTAGAGAAAAATACGGGCTGTCACACAAATAGATACATGCACACCAATGTTTATTGAAGCACGGCTCACAACAGCAAAAAGATGGAATCAACCTAGGTGCCTATCAGCAGATAAATACATAAACAAACCATGGTGTATTCACACAATAGAATACCATGCACTGAAAAAGAACAACGATGATCTTGGGGAAAATCTGGTAACATGAAGTCATCTGGAAGCCATTATGCTGAGTGAAATCAGTCAGTCACGAAAGGATAAAAACTGGATGAGACCACTATTACAAGGACTTAAGATTTAAGCACTGAAGAAAATATTTTTTGATGGCTACAGGGAAGGGTGGTAGGGAGATGGGTATTCATATATTAGATAGTAGATAGGAAGGAAGTGACAGCAAGGGAGATCAACACTCCTGGTCTACACCTAAAAGCTAAGAGGTTTCCTAAATACAGCCCAGTATTTTGAAAGTCAGAGTAGCAGAAGCAGGGGTCTGGTGACCATGGTTACGGAGACATCTAGGTCAACTGGCAAAATTAAGTTTATTTTTTTAAAAAAATATGCTGCATCCCATTTTGGTCAATGGCATCTGGGGTCTTAAAAGTTAACAAGCTGCCGTCTATGGAGCATCAACTGGTCTCAATGCATTTGAAGCCGACGAGAATGAAGGGCATCAAAGACACGAGGAAAATATAAGCCCAGGAGACAGAAGGGGCCAAGTGATTAGGAGATTACATCAGCATAAACCCAGAAGTACTAGAGGTGTCCGGCTATCACCCATGACTGCCTTGACAGGGAACACAACGTACTGTCCTTGAAATAGCAGGAGGAAAACAGGGTTGTAGATCTAGAACTCTATTAAAAGACTAGACTCTATGGTCTTACAAACTAGAGGGTCCCCTAAGAACATGTCCCTGAACTTGTTGCTCCTGCAGAACTGAACCAGTACCGAAGCAACTCTCCTCCAGACAAACACTGGACTGGGCTATAAGCCAGAGTGATGCTGATGAAGCGTGTGCTTCTTGGCTTAAATATATACATGAATCTCTTGGAGCAGCTTCTCTCTAGAGGCAAAATAGAGGGTGGGGAGGAGGGAAAAGAGCTGGTTAAATGAATATGGGAAGTACAGGATGTAAAGATAGAGTGTGCTGTCACAGGGTTGGGAGAGCAACTAGAGTTGCACAGAGGTATTGTGTGCTAGGTTTTATATGGCATATTGACTTGGATCATCAACTTTCACTTGAAGCACAATAAAGGTTTTTTTGTTTGTTTGTTTAAAGTGAGAGCAAGGATTGAGAAAAAATGGGATCTTGAAACTTGGAATGGGGGACACAAGGGTGGATAATGAGAATGCTGAGGATACTGGGCCCCTGACTGCTATTGAATCATTTCTGTCAACAGAAGCAGCCCTCTTACCCCTATTTTGACTGCAAAACCATCCTCCCTACTAAAACCCTTTTACTCTCATCTGATGAGACTAACCCAGTTGTACCTAAATAGTCTTTGAAATAAAGACTCATGCAGTGGAACACGAGTATTGTCTGGAGCACCATCTGAGACAGACAGGTGCCTTACAAGATGTAGTGGAAGGTCCCCAGGACCCACACTCACAATCCAGTTTTGCTTCTAGACCTACGACTAGACTTAAGTCTCAGGGAGCTTCAAGAAGTTCAGTACAGAATGTGACCCAGGAGAAGGTACACCACATTCCAAAAGAACTGCTTTACTTTTCTAATACACACAAACAGAAACCTGGGGAACATATACGGGAATATCTTACTAAAGATGGGGAACAACTGTACACGGAGCTTAAAGCTGCATCAGTCTGACATTTTCTTTTGTGGGCCCACTACGCACAAAGTCTTCACTAAGTGTTTCAGCTTCAGGAGTTAGGAAAGGATCTAACAGTTTATTTGATTGCTTAACTGAAGCATAGATTAATCAGTGGCCTATGTTAAAATCCCACTGAAATGAAAGACTTACCCGGGTATACTGCAGAAGCAGGCATCCGAAGTTTTAGAGAAACTGGTAGTGCCAGAGTGGACTTACCATTTGAGACCCACAGATGCACATCTGTAGTGCACAGAGGACACGTCTTTTACCAAAACGGTGAGGAACAAGTTTGCAAAGGGAGTCCCAGAATCCTTGAAGAGTGACTGGTAGAGTGACTGCTATCTTAAGTACGACAGGTTTGACAATGGGAAGGGCTCTGAGTGAAGACACATAACTACCAGGAGGATAAGTGGGCCCTGGGGTGGAAGGTGCCACGCAGTGGCACTCAACTGGCAAAGAAAAAGTGCACAGTTACCATAATGAACAGCAGAGTCAGAGTAATAATCAGAATAGTCCGATGTGTATGGACTTACAGTACTCGCTACTTAGTCATGCTGTCTCCAGGAGTGAGACAGATGCAGAATCTACCGATGATGTACCTGATGTGTTCAAATCAACAAATTCTGGGTCATGTGAGTGCCAGTCTAAACTGAATTACCAGAATAGAGTCATGCCTACAATCAATTCCCAGAGTCGAGCTGGTTAACAGACTCCCTTGAAAGACAGGGAGGCTGAGACCCTTTGAGGAAAGACCTCATTACAAAAACTCCAAACTAAACCCACTGCGATCGAGTAAAACTGCCACATAGGGTTTCCATGGAGTGACTGGTAGACTTGAACTGCTGACCTTTTGGGTAGCAGTTGTAAGTTTTAACCACTACGCAACCAGGGTTTCTGACAAAACTATACTGCCAAAAACTTATACTGTTTATTTTTTTTCCCAGCCATCCCCAAAGGGATCTACAATCTTCTTTGGATTTTAGAGCCAACACATCCCTCACTTGAGTGTGTTACTCCAAACTACTTATCAAGTGACTCGAAAAGCTGCTAATTTTGAGTGAGACTCCGAACAAAAAAAGGCTCTACCACAGGTTCAGTCTGTCATGTAAGCTCCTCTGCCACTTGCGCCATATGATCTGGCTTATTCAACAGTTCTTAAAATGTCAACAGCAGACAGAGATGCTTTCTAGTCTTTGGCAGGCCCCTATCAGAGAAATACAATGAAAAACCATAGGATTTTGAAGCAAAGCTTTGCCATCCTCTGCATATAACTATTCTGCTTTTGAATAACATCTTTTGCTTGTTACTTGGCTTCAGTAGAAACTGAACACTTACCCATGGGCTGCCAAGTCACCATGCAGCCTGATGCCCATCATTAACCTAGTGTTGCCTCATATACAGAGTCATAAAGTCAGGTATGCACAGCAGTACTAAATGGGAGCAGTACACGAGATCAGGCTTGAATAGGACTTGAAGGCACAAGTAAGTTGCATGAGGAGGTGGCCCAAATGCCCACGTTCTCTATTTCTGTCATACTAATTTCCTTCTTTCAGTCTGTATGTATGGCTTCATGGGGAGTTCCTTATGATCAGTTAACTACAAAGGAAAACACTTGTGCCTCATTACAAAAAGTTCTGTGTAACACAGGAACCACTCTGAGGCGGACAGCAGCAGCACTGGGGCTCCTTTCTACTGCCCCTGAAGGACATGGGTAAAGGGAAATCTATGAAGCGGGTAGAACTTTTGAGCACTGAACCTAGTTTTCCACTTTGCTTGGAAGGAGAGATGGCCAGATGTGTAACTGTATACTGATTCATGGGCTGTAGCCAATGGTTTGGCTGGATTTTTAGGGATATAGAAGGAACACGATATAAAAATCAGTGACAAGAAGGTATGGAAGAGACGTATGTGAATAGATCTCTTTGAAGGGGCCAAGGAAGTGACTAAATTTGTCTCTTATGTGACTGCTCACCAAAGGGCGGCTTTGGCAGAGGAAGATTTTAATGATCAAGTAGATAGGATGGTGTGTTCTCTGGAAACCAGTCATCCTCTTTCCTTAGCCACTCCTGTCCCTGCTCAGTGGGCTCATGAACAAAGTGGCCATGGTGGCAGAGATGCAGGTTATGCACAGGGCCAACAACAGATTTCTGTTCACCAGGGCTGACTCAGCTACATTCACCACCAAGTGCCCAATATGCCAGCAGCAGAGACCAACACTGATCCCCTATAGGTCACCATTCCTTGAAGTCATCCTTCAAGTGATCAGTTCAGTGTAATCAACCTGCCACCAAGTTGATTACACTGAACTGCTTCAATCACGGAAAAGGCAGTATTTTTTTCTTACTGGGACAGACACTTGGATACAGGCTTGTCTTCCCTGTATGCCACGCTTCTGCCAAACTACCATCCATGGACTTACAGAATGCTTTATCCGCCATTATGGTATCACGTACATTGTTGCCTCAGATCGAGGGAATCAACTTTGCAGCAAATCAAGTGCCGTGATTATACAATGTCACAGAATTCACTGGTCTTACCATGTTGCTCATTATCCTGAAGCAACTGGCTTTAAAAAATGATAGAACAGCCTTTTAATGATACAACAGCTAGGTGTCAGAATCTTGCAGTGTTGGGGCAATGTTCTCCAAGAGGCTGTACTTGCTCTAAACCAGTATCCAATATATGGCACTGTTTCTCTGATACCCAGGATTCTAAGGTACAGGAAACAATGGGTGTAAACAGGAGTGGCATTACTCATTATTGCTTCTAGTGACCACTCACAGAAGTTTTGCTTCCTGTCCCTATGACCCTGTGTTACAAGGGTCTACAGGTCTTAGTTCCAAAATAGGGACTGGTCTTACTAGGAGACACATCACCATCCCACCGACTTGGAAGTTAAGAAGGCCACCCAGTCACTGTGGGCTCCTTGTACTTGTGGATCAACAAGCAAAACAAAGGAGTTACTGTGTTGGCTGGTGTCACTGACGCTGACTACAAAGGAAGAATCAGATTGGTATGACACAATGTAGGTAAAGTAGAATGTCTGGAATACATGAGATCCCTTAGGATGTTTGTTATAGATTGAATTAGGTCACCTCAAAATCTGTTTTGTAAATTCTAACCAGAGCTGGGAATAGAAAACCAAAAGAGAAAAACATGCTCTGCACTTTTCAAGCTGAAAGAACTGAAGAAAAAAATTCAAGCCTCGAGTTGCCATAGTAAAGAATATTAAATTACTCATAAGGCATCTAAAGAAGATGGAAGGAATACAAAGTCATTATACTGGAAAAAAATGGTCGATGTACAGCTATATCAAGGGGTAGCATATGATCAGGAACTGATGGTACGAAGGAAGAAGTCAAAGCTACACTCAAGAAACACTGGTGAAAAACAAGGCCCAAGGAATTGATGGAGTATCAATTGAGATGTTTCAACAAACAGATACAGCACTGGAAGTGGTCACTTATCCATACCATGAAATTTGGAAGACAGCTATCTGGCCAACTGACTGGAAAAGATCCATATTTATACCTTTTCCCAAGAAACGTCATTCAACTAAATGTGGAAAACATTGAACAATATCATTAACATCACAGGCTAGTGAAATCTTGTTAAAGATCATTCAAAAGCAACTGTAATAGTATATTGACAGGGAACTGCCCAGAAATTCAAGGTGGATTCAGAAGAGGACACACAACTAGGGATATTATTGCTGATGTCCGATGGATCTTGGTTGAAAGCAGGGAATAACCGACAAATGTTTACCTGTGTTTCATTAACTATGTAAAGGCCTTTGACTGCATGGATCATAACAAATTATGGATAACACTGTGGAGAATGAGAATTCCAGAAAACTTACTTGTGCTCATGAGAAATCTATACATGGATCAAGAGGCAGTTGTGCAAATATAACAAGGGGATACTGCATGGTTTAAAGTCAAAGTCAGGAAAGGTATGCATCAGGGTTGTATCCTTTTACCGTGCCTTTGAAATCTGTATGCCAAGCAAATAATCCAAAAAACTGGATTACATGAAGAAGAATAAGGCATCAGGACTGGAGGAAGACTCATTAACAACCTGCATTATGCAGACAACACAACCTTGCTTGCTGGAAGTGAAGAGGATTTGAAACACTTAGTGATGAAGATCAAAGACAACAACCTTTAGCTTGTAGAAAACAAAAATCCTCACAAGTGGGCCAGTAAGCAACATCATGACAAATGAAGAAGTAAGGTTGTCAAGGATTTCACTTTACTTGTTCCCACAATCAATGCCCACAGATGCAGCAGCCAAGAAATCAAAAAACGCATTGCATTGGGAAAACTGCTCTAAAGGATCTCTTCAAAGCAAAGCAAAGATGTCACCTTGAATACTAAGTTGCGCCTGACTCAAGGCATGGTATTTTCTTTTTTGTTTTTTACTGTGATTAAGTGAAAGTATACAATCCAAATCAATTTTACATGTCCACCTAACTGCAGATCCATCTGCTGTCCTCAACCAGCGACAGCGTATTCCCCCATTTTACTCTATATTTCTAGTATCTTCTTTACGAGCACCTGTCTCCTCTCCACCCTCTTATCTCCTATCCAGAAAGAAACCAGTAGGACAGCCTTCTACAGCTCTACAAAACCATAAGGGACACATCATATGGTCACACTGTGTCTTGGAGTTCAGTCCATTTTTGTCTGAAGAGTTGAATACTGAATACCGGCTTCTAGTCAGGGCCAGAAGTATGTCTAGAGGCCATGTTGCCAGGGGATCCTCCAGGCTGTCAGACCATCAATTCTGGTCTTTTAGTAGAGTTTTTGTTTGTTTGCTTTAATTTTTTTATTAATTACAGTAAAAGAATAAAATTTCTAACATCTATCAATTATCTCATCTACGATAAACCCTCAACCCCCCCAACCCATGTAGCCAACACAGTCATTTTCTTCTGTGGATAATTCTCTTGTTAAGTCCTTATAACAGAGGTCTGATACAAAATTCTTTTTGACACTGATTGATTTCACTCAGGATGATCTCTTCCAAATGAGACCATATTACCAAATATTTTCTAAAACTGTCATTGTTTTTTTATTACAGCATAGTGTTCCACTGAGTACACGTACCATAGTTTGCTTATCTATTCATCTGTTGATGGGCATCAGGCTTGATTCCAACTTTATGCTATTGTAGACTGTGCTACAACAAACATTCGTGTACATGTGTCTGTTCATGTGACAACCTTTGTTTCTGAAGGATAAATTCCAAGCAGTGGAATTACAGGATCAAATATCTATTTTCAGCTTTTTGAGGAAGCACCAGATTGTTTTCCAAAGAGGTTGTACCATTTTGCAATCCTACTAGCAGTGTACTAGAGTTCCAATTTCTCCTCAGCCTCTCCAGCATTTGTTGTTTTGTGTTTTTTGGATCATGGTCAACCTTATTGGGGTGAGATGGTATCTCACTGTAGTTTTTATTTGAATTTCTTTAATACCTAACGATTGTGAGCAATTCTGCTTGTTTCTTTTGGTTGCCTGGATATCCTCTTTAGAGAATTGTCTGTCTATCTCCTTCATCCATCACTTAATTAGATTATTTATCCTTTTCTTTTTGATATTTTGTAATACATTATAAGTTATGGAGATCAGATGTCAGTCTGTCATATAATTGCCAAATATTTTTTCCCATTCTGTAGGTCATCTTTTAATTCTTTTGATGAAGTCTTTGGATGAGCAAAAGTGTTTGATTCTTAGTAGTTGCCATTTATCTATTTTTTCTTCTGTTGCTCGTGCTTTGTCAGATTTTGATGTTTGTCTACATCATGTATTAAAACTTCCACTGTTGATCCTATTTTATCTTGGATGAGCTTTATTGTTTTAGATTTTATATGCAGGTCTTTTATCCAACTTGAGTTGGTTTTTATATAAGGTGTGAGACATGGGTCTTGTTTCAGTTTTGATACCCAGTGTTGCCAGCACCATCTGTTAAAGAGATCATTCTTACCCCAGTTTAAAATTTTGGAGCCTTTGTCAAATACCAACTGTTCATAGGAGGACGGTGGCATCTCTGGGATCTCAACTCTGTTCCATAGGTCTATATGTCTCTTTCTGTACCAGTACCAAACTATTTTGACTACTGTGGCAGTGTAATAGGTTCTAAGTGAGGTAGTGAGAGGCCTCCCAGTATGTTCTTCTTCTTCAGTGCTGCTTTACTTATCTGAGGTTTTCTTCCCTTTCCAAACAAAGTTGATGATTTTTTTTTCTCCATCTCATTAAAAATGTCACTGGAATTTGTATTGAGATTGCATTACATTGGGTTAAATAGATATTTTCACAATGTTGAGTCTTCCTATCCATGAGTAGGGTAGATTACTCCATTTATGTAAGTCTCTCTCAGTTTCTTGTAATAACGTCTTGTATCTCTCTTTGTAAAGATCTCTTATTTCTGTAGTTAGATTTATTCCTCTGTATTTTATCTTCTTGGGGGATACAGTAAATGGAATTGATTTAGTGATTTCTTCTTTAATAATCTCACTTTTGGTATAAAGGAATCCTACTGATTTACTTATATTTATGTTGTATCTCGTTACTTTGCTAAACTCCTCTATTAGTTCCAATAGTTTACTTACGGATTTCTGTGGATTCTCTGCATGAACAATCATATCATTTGCAAATACGGAGATTTTTACTTCTTCATTTCTGATACAGATGCCATTTATTTCTTTGTCTTGTGTAATTGCTCTAGCTAGAACTTGTAGCACAATGTGGAATACAAGTGGTGAGAGTGGGCATCCTTGTCTAGTTCCCATTCTTACAGGAAATTCAGTCTTTCACCATTCAGGATGATGAAAGCAGTTGGCTTTGCATAGATGCTACTGATTGTGTTGAGGAATTTCCCCTCTATTACTATTTTCTGAGAGTTTTAAGCACAAATGGGTGTTTAACTTTGTCAAATGCCTTTTCTGCATTAACTGACAAAATCAGGTGATTTTTATTTTCTGTGTTATTAATGTGGTTGATTACATTATTTTTTTTTTCTGATGTTGAACCAGCCTTGCATCCCTGGAATGAAACCAACTTGATAATGATGAATTATTTTTTATATGCTGTTGAATTCTATTGACTAGAATTTTGTTGAAGATTTTTGCATATAAGTTCATGAGTGATATTAGTCTGTAATCTTCTTGTTTTGTGGGACCTTTCCCTGGGTTGTGCTGGCTTCATAGAATGAATTTGGGAGTATTCCATCCCTTTCTATGATGTGAAATAGCCTCAACAGTATCAGAGTTAACTCTACTCTGTTTGGTAGAATTTGCCGGTAAAGTCATCTGCACCAGGACTGTTTTTGGTTGGTAGATTTTAGATGCCTTTTTCAATCGCTTTGTGATATGATAGATTTATTAAGCTGATGTACTTTTCCTTGTGATAATCTTGGTGAATGATACGAATCTAGAAATTTGTCCATTTCCTCTAAATTTTCAAACCTGATAAGAGTACAGCCTTTCATAGTATTCTGTTATGATATTTTCTATTTCAGCTGGGTCTGCTGTAACAACTCCCATCTCATTTCTTAATCAGGTTATTCGCATCTTCCGCTGTTTTTCTTCTGTAAGTTTAGCCAATGGTTTATTAATTTTGTTAATCTTTTCAAAGAACCAGTTTTTGGTTTTGCTAATATTTTTATTGTTTTTCTATTCTCTAACTCATTTAGTTCTGCTCTAATCCTTATAATCTGTTTTCTTCTGGTGCCTGAGGGGTTCTTCTGTTGCTCTCTTTCCACTTGTTCAAACTGTAAGGTTAATTCTTTAACTTGGGCCCTTTTTTCTTTCCGGACGTGTGCAGTTATAGAGATAAACTGACCTCTGAGCACTGCTTTTGCTGTATCCCATAGATTCTGGGAAGATGTGTTTTCATTCTCATTTGATTCCATAAATTTCCATCTGACTGCTGCTTCTGCTGTTTCACCGTATCAGAGAACTGCAGCTTCTGCCAATGGCTGGTAACATACTTTCATTAACTGCTGGAAGGCAGAGTTTGCTGGACTTGACTTCCTGTTTCAGCCAGCACGTTGGACAATTCCTAGTCCAACACCTGGACAGCTCTCCACATAGAAGTGAAATTTACTTTTAAGGCTGAGAGGCCTATATATTTCCCTGGAGATCTGTCTGTTGAGAGGCCTTGCAGCTTTCCCTTCCACCCTTTTCTGACCCACACTTTATGGTTGGCTGACAGCCTCCACTTTCTCCATAAGCAGGACGGCCTCTTTGCCACCCAATAAGCAGAGACTTCCACCCCAGAGAGTCCACCTGGGACAAATCACTAGAGTATTAGAGACAGCAGGTGACCAACAACTCTCTTAGATCCCATACCAGAGAAATCAAATAGCATCTAGATGGCATGCAGGCAGCCGACCATAATTACTCCTTTAAAGAAGGAGCCTTCAAATGCTCCAGAAATTTCCCAAAATAAAGATTCAAAAAATTTCCCAGATGAAGAAGCCTTTCTGAATCTACTGACAGTCAAGTACGAAAGAATTATATATAGAACCCTCCTAGAGATTAAACAAAATGCAGTAGAACAAAATGAAAAATTTAGTAAGCTATTTTAACTGATGGAACATCAACAATCTGAAATACATCAGATTAATAACAAAATTACAGAATTAGATAATTCAATCCAAAGCCAAAAGAGTAGGACTGAATAGACAGAAGTTAGACTCAATGACCTTGAAGACAGAGCAGCTGACACCAGCATTTATGAGGAGAAATCACAGGAAAGAAATAAGAAAAATGAAGAAGCATTAAGAAACATGTGGGACTCCATTAAGAGGAATAATTTATTTTTCATTGGCATCCCTGAACAAGCGGGGATTCATGACAACATAGAGAGCATTGCTGTAGATATGCTGACAGAAAACTTTCCTGAATTATTAGCAAAGAGAACATAGGTATCCAAGATGTTTATCGAACACCACAAAAGCTAGACCCAAAAAGAAAGACTCCAAGATTTAATTAAGCTTAATTAGATGAAACAAACAGATGCTTCTGAATGCAGCAAGGCTCAAAGCAAAGTTAACACTCTGAGGGAAACCCTGTAGGCTTTTGTCTGACTTCTCTGCAGAAACAATGCTGGCTAGAAAACAGTGGACAGACATATTTGAAGCCCTGAAGGAGAAAAATTCCCATCCAAGAATTATTTGTCCTGCAAAACTGTCTATCAAATATAATGGTGAAATTTAGACTTTTGAAGATAAGCAGAAGTTTAGAGACTTCATAAAAACTAAACCAAAATTACATATTGGAAGAAGCTCTTCCCTTACAAAAACAGAACCATTAAATATGTATTTAAGGTGATAATTCAAGACTTGAAACCGTGCATTATCCCCTTTTTCTGTTTGCAAAGCTGTCTCTTGATCCATACAGATTCCCCATGAGCACAATTTCCAATTTTCTTTAATTCATACTTTGTACATTCTATGTTCTGATCATCAATGGAAGTTTGCAGTTGTATCTTATTTTGAGTCATTTCATATCAACCAATGAAGGTCCTAACAGCTTTATTCCATCCACATCATTTAAGGTTGACTCTACTTTGTGGAGACAGCTCTTCCGTACTTGTCTTTTGAGCACCTTTCAACCTGGGAGGTTAATTTTCAGGCACTATCTCTGACAATGTTCCACTGCTATTCATAAGGATTTCACTGGCTAATTCTTTTAAGTAGACTTCAGCATCCTTCTTTCTAGTCTATCTTAGTCTGAAAGCTCAGTTGAAACCTGTACACCATGGGTGACCCTGCTGGTATCTGAATACTGGTGGCATAGCATCCAGCATCACAAAAATATGAAAAAGCCCACATTATAACAACTGACAGATGAGTGGGGGACAACAACAGAAGAAAACTTCAACACTCTACTTTTGGTGAAGGACAGAACACCCAGAAAGAAGTGTAATAAAGACACAGAAGATCTAACTGCCACAATCAACCGATTTGACCTCACAGACACACAAAGAACACTCTACCCAACAGAAGCCAAGTATATTTCTTTTCTAACATACATGGAATAGTCCCCAGAATAGAATATATATTAAACCATAAAGTAAGCCTTAAAACTCAAAGCATCAAAATATTACAAAGCAGCTATTCAAATCAAAAAGACATAAAAGTGAAAATCTATAACAGAAAAAGGAAGGAATAAAATTAAACACATGAAAATTGAACACCTTCTTCAAAAACCAATGGGCTATAGAAGAAACCAAGGATTGAATGAAAAAATTCACAGAATCAAATGAAAATGAAAACACATCATACCAGAACTTTTAGACACAACAAAAGCAGTGCTCAAAGGTCAATTTATTTCAATAAATGCACACATCTAAAAAGAAGAAGAGGGCCAAATCAAAGAATTAACACAAAAGAAGCCCTTGGGTACCAGCAGAAAGCAAATAATAAAAAGTACAGCAGAAGAGCTAAATGAATTAGAGAACAGAAAAAAATACAAGGAGTTAACAAGAACAAAAGCTGGCTCTTTGAAAAGATCAACAAACCACTGGCCAAATCGATAAAAGAAAAAACTGGAGAGGAAACAAAAAACATGAATAAGGAATGACATGGGCACCATCACAATAGATTCAACTGAAATTAAAAGAATTGTAACAGAGTATCAGAAAAAACTGCGCTCTAATGAATCTGGGGGTGAAGAACAAATGGAGAAATTTCTAGAAACACACTACCTACCTAAAGTAACACAAAAAGAAGAAGAACAACTAAATAAACCCATCAGAAAGTAACAGACTGAAAGCTAATTAAAACTCCAAACAAAGTTCTGGTCCTGATGGTTTCACTGGAGAATTCTACTGAACATTCAGAAAAGAGTTAACACCACTATTACTAAAGGTATTTCAGAGCACAGCAAAGGATAGAAGACTCTAAAATTCATTCAATGAAGCCAGCATAACTATGATACCAAAACCATGCAAAGACACCACAAAAAGTGAAAATTACAGACCAGTCAATGTCTCTCACAAACTTAGATGCAAAAATTTAAAAAAAATTCTGGCCAAAAGAACTCATGAACACACATTTAAAAAAAAAATTCCCCAAGAAAAAGTGTCATTCATACCAGATATGCATGCAGGGATGGTTCAATACTAGAAAAACAACCAATGTAATCAACTACATAAATAAAACAAAAAACAAGAACCACTTGATTTTACCAATTGATGCTGAAAAGACATTTGACAGAGTTTAATACCCACTCATGTTAAAAATTCAACAAAATAAGAATATAAGGGAAATTCCTCAATATAAGAAATGACACGCATACATAGCCAACAGTCAACATCAATCTAAATGGAGAGAGTATGAAAGCACTGTTCTTCAGAACAGGAACCATGCAAGGATCAACACTATGCTGAAAGTTCTTCCCAGAGTAACCAGGCAAGAAAAAGAAATAAAGGGCAATAAAATTAGTAAGAAAGATGTAAAATTAGTAAGGAAGATATAAAAAAAAAAAAAAAAAAAACTCACTGGACCTAACAAATGAGTTCAGCAAAGTATCAAAATACAAGTTCCAACAATGAAGTCTGTGAACGTAATTACTCTAAGTGCTACATACCTCGCTGCTGAACATAACTCGGGTCACCGTCAAAGTCCACCCCTCAGGAACCTATGCACTGACATTAGTGTCTAGTCTACCCTTCAAAGCAATTTTGGAACTGTCTGGAATGGCTATTGCACACAGTGGCAAGGTGGTGTCATGGACTGAATTGTGTCCCCCGCTAAAATATGTGTAGTAATTTGGTTGGGCCAGGGTTTCCTGTATTCTGTGACTGTCCTGCATTTGGTGATTTTTCTGATGCTATAAATCCTAATCTCTGCTTGTGGTTCACAGAGCTGATTATATTACAGAGCATTAGGGTGGGACTGTAAATACCTTCGGACTGTAAATACCTCCCTGCTCCATTGTAAAGGAAGTTTTCCTGAAGTGTGGCTTGCACCACCTTTCATCTTTTTGTCCTACAAGAAATAAAAGGAAAGGGAAGCAAATAGAGAGTCGGAAACCTCATACCATCAAAAAAGCAGCACCAGGAGTACAGCGAATCCTTAGACCTGAAGTTCCTGTGCCAAGATGCTCCCTGAATAAATACTGTTGCAACACAAGGACTTTCCTCCAGAACCAGCAGAGGGAAAGCCCTACCCCTGGAATAGACACCCTAAATTGGACATGTAGCCTACTGGACTGTGTGAGAATAAACTTTCCTCTGTTAAAGTGATCCACTTTGTGACATTTCTGTCAGAACAGTAGTAGATGACTAAAAGAGGTAGCAAGCTCATGAATTTAATTGTACAGTTGTCTGTGAGAGAGCTTTTAGCCAGTAAACAAGTAACTATATTGGAACACCCTCCCTACTCACCTAATCTGCTCCCCAATGACTTTTTTCTTTACCCAAAGATAACAGAAAGATCAAAAGGAAGACATTTTAATGACATTCATGATATCAAGAGTAATATGATGACGGCTCTGATGGCCATTTCAGAAAACGAGTTCCAGAATTGCCTTGAAGGGTAGACTAGGCACTGGCATTGGTGCATAGCTTCCCAAGGGGAGTCCTTCGAAGGTGACTACGGTGACATTCATCAATGAGGTATGCAACACTTGTTCCAGGATGAGTTTGTGAACTTAATTATCAGAAGTCCTACAAGATAAACATAAAAAATCAATTGGATTCCTTTACACCAATGAAAAGACCAATAAAGAGGCAATGACCACATCATACCATTACTTTAAGAAGATAAAAACTTAGGCAGAGACATAAAACACCTATACAAAGACAATTACAAGACTCTACTCCTAGAAACCAAAAGAGACCTACAGAAGTTGAGAAAGGTAATTGCTCATAGATAGGAAGACTCAACATCAGGAAAATGCAAATTCACCCAAAGCAACCTAGAAATACAATGCAATCCCAAGCCAAATTTCAAGGCCATTTTTTTAAGGAAAAGGAGAAATAAATCACAGACTTTGTTTGGAAAGGGACACGTCCTGGAAAAGTAAGGCATTACTAAAGAAGAACAAAGTGGGAAGCCTCACAATACCTAACTTTACAGACTATTAAACTGCCATGTAGTCATAATAGCCCGGTACTGACAGAACATAGATCAATGGAAGATAATTGATAATCCAGATACAACATCATTCACCCATGAGTAGCTGATATTTGACAAAGGTCCAAAGATCATAAATTGGGGAAAAGACAGTCTCTTTAACAAATGGTATTGGCATAACTGGATATTCATTCACTGAAAATGAAACAAGACCTATATCTCACACCTACACAAAAACTAATTCAAAATGGATTAAAGACCTAAACACAAAATCTAAAATGATAAATATCATGGAAAAAAAAAATAGGAACAATGCTGGGAGCCCTAACACATGGCATAAACAGATTATAAAACATCACTACCGATACACAAACACTAGAACAACAACATCAAAAAGAAACCTAGGTAACTGAGAACTCCTGAAAAGCAAACATTTAATGCTCATCCAAAGACTTAACCAAAAGAATACAACCTACAGACTGAGAAAAATTTTTGACTATCACAAATCCAATAAAGTTCTTGTCTCTAAAATCTCTGAGATACTACAAAACCTCAACAATAAAAAGACAAATAGCTCATTTAATAAATGGGCAAAGGCTATGAACAGGCACTGTCATGGACTGAATGTAAAAAAAATCTGTAACAGTTTGGCTGTCCCATATAATTCTTAGTACTGTGTGATTTCTCTCCAAATTGAAATTCCTGCGTCTATGATGTTAATTAAGGGTAGATGGGCAACAGTTGTGTTGGTAGAGCAAGATTCAATGTGCAAGTCTGTTTTGTGCCTCGAGGTGGTCTCTTGAGCTGGAAAAGGAAAAATCTGGCAGAGACATTTGGGAACCTCACACCCTCAAGAAAGCAGCACTGGGAGATGAGTATGTCCTTCAGACCTGAGGTTCCTGCACCAACATGCTCGCTGAAAAAAGACTGATACAGTACAAGGACTTTCATCTAGAGACAACAGAGGGAAAGCCTTCCCCTGGAGCGGACACTTTGAATTTGGACTTGTAATCTACTGGACTGTGTAAGAATAACGTTTCCTTTGTTAAAGTGATCCAGTCATGGTACCTCTGTTAGAGCAGCACTAGCTGACTAAAATAGGCACTTTGTCAAAGAAGACATTCTGGCAGCCAAAAGACACATGAGGAAATGCTCACAATCATAAGTCATTAGAGAAATTCATATCAAAACTACAAAGGGATACCATCTCACCCAAGACAGGCATTATCCTAAAAATAGAAAACAATAAATAATGGCAGGGAGTTGGAAAGAAGGGGACACTTACAAAGTGCTGTTGGGAATGTAAAATGGTATGCCTACTGTAGAAATCAATTTGGCATGGACAGTGAATAAGGAAAACAGAAGAACTGACTCATTAGGCGAATAATACTAAATATGCCGGAAGAGTTAACAAGTCAGTGCTTGAAGAACTACAGTGCTCCTTGGAAGCACTGGTTAAGACTTCTTCTCAGGTGCTTTGGATATGCTATTAGGAAGGAACAATCTCTAGAGAAGGTCACCATGCTCGGTAAGTCAGAGAGTCAGTGACAAAGAAGACTGTCAATGAGGTGAAGTGACACAGTGGCTGCAACCACGGTCACAAAAACAGTAATGATTATGAGGATCACGCCAGACCGGGCAGTGTTTGACTTTGCTGCACACAGGGTTGCTATGAGTCAGAACCAACTCAAAAACAATGAAGAACAACAAATGATATTAGAAAAAAAAAACAGATAGAAATGTATGAATGACTTGCCAACGTTATACAGCTAATAGAATGGTGAGATTTTAATCCATATTGTCTGTTTCAAAACCAGTGTCTTTTCCATTATACTATCACAAAAAAGTGGTAATGTACTTCAGTGTAGAATATAATTAGAACAAGATGATTTCTGGCAGTAGCATTTTACGTGGTTCAGAATTCAAGGAGGTGAGATTCTAAGAAATCATAGAGTTCACAGCAGAATCAGAGTGGTTATCAAACAGAATTTATTAAGCTTACTTGGTTAACTGAATGTCAAAGAATCTAACCTGTGGGGTAAGAAGAAAACAGATTTTTACTCAATACATTGTCTCAGGCTTGAAATTAAAAGAGAAATACATACAATAGGCAAAAGTACTTTATGAAGAAATGCATGACGGAATAAGCAATTATCTTTAACAGTATGTATTAGTTGGTGCTGAAGCCAGAAAGTGAAATTTCAAACAAGTTTTAAAACTGTAAAATTACAAATCCTAGGAAAAGAGAAAATCAGTATACAGTTATGATATTAAGTAGACAGAACACATATAAATGTATGTGCATATACACATATCAAGTAATGAGCACTGAGACATACTCTCACAGACAAAGTTAGTGAAGAGTAGAAGAAGGAAAAATAATCTGCCATAACAATTCTTGGGGAAGAGGAAGAAGAACGGAGGCACCTCTAAGCGAAGAGATCATATTTGGAAGACTATAATTATTAAATTCGTCATAAGCTGTGACCAGAGTAAAAGCACAGATGAACTTTTAATTTGATTATCTTCACAGAGAAATGGCTAGAAATGTGTTAGAAGTAATTAAGAACTCATTTCCCTAGGTAATATGAAAATTAAACTTTTTATATCTGTGAATGTTTTACAGAGATGGCTGGTTACCTAAATCCAAACATTTTCAGAAGAGATAATATTTGCAATTTGTTGGAATTATACTTCCAAAAATCATTTAAGGGCTATAATTTGTGATTAGTATATGCTTTCTTGGTATCTTAATTGCTATTAAAAGGAAAACAGTTCACTTTAATTAAACAGTTCACTTTAATTAAACAAAGTAACACTCCCACTCTATTATGCAGTGCCCTCATTGTGCTCAGAAAACACCTATGCCTTCACCACGTTAATTACGACTGGGTCTAACTTGTGAATGATGTGGAGACAATGCATCTATCAAGGTTTTATTGATTTATTCCAAACATTTACTACTATAGTTAATTAAATGTCTCAAGAATGTATGAATAGTTTCTTTCATTATTATTTGAAGATTTTTATTTTTTCCTTCTCAAGAATTAAATTAACACTCTTAGGGTTCCCACCTGCAAAAATTCACCTACTGCTTATTGAATGGCAGGAATGGTGAGAAAACAAAGAGAATTTATCCTGAAAAAACTAATCATGGTGTAATTTTACGTTTGGCCTGTCTAGTATATAAAACAGGAAGTAGACATAAACATTCCAGTTAAGACACTTCTTTTTCTTTAGTGAGAAGAGAGCTACTTGGTTAAAATGGTTTTTGCTATAACATTAACCCATTACACTATGCAGTTATTATTACTGGGTTGTGCTTTTTAAAAAACATTTATGAAATCCCTTCATGTGTCAACTGCTTACTTATTTCATATAATACCAATAACACCATTTTGAGTTGATAGTATTAAAGCACCAGAACTTGAACCTCAGGTTTAAATAATTTATAGATGATTACATAGATAGCTGAAATGATGGGTCTGAGATTAACAGCCAGATCTATTTGGCTTCGGTGTGCTGTTCTTAGGATGCTAAACTCTGTTTTGTATCCCTGCTGGCTCTGTTAAGCTTTATTTAAGAATATGCATCAAAGCTGAGTCCTTCATTTTACAGAAAATATAGCCTACTACTTACTTTCTCATTTTAATTATTAGCATAATGCCTGCTAAATAGCCAGACTGAGGCAGTAACATTTTAACCGGTTATGAATAATCTCACATTTAAAAAATCATCCTTTTGCTTTCACTATTAGTAAACATCAGGTCTCTATTTCAGTGTAAGAGAAAGGTTTGGAACTCAAACTGTAATGATGCTGGAGGTAACAAAAACTTTCATTCCTTGAGTAAATTTAGGACTAAATTTATTTATTTATCTGTTTCCTTTTTTTAAAAAATTATGATTGAATGACAATGTACATTCCCATATAAATTTGCATGCTCACCTATATGCAGCTTCCACTGCTCTTCCTGCATGGTGATAGCACACACTTCCTCTCTGCTCCATACATGTCCTATCCTCCCAACAGTTTCCTATCTGCTCCTCTCCACCCATTCCCCTTCCTCCACTATGAGGTCAGCAGGACGACATCCTATAAATGCATAGAATCATAATGTACCCACAAAATATGGTCACTCTGCGTCACCAAATTCAATCCATTGCTGTCCGAAGAGTTGACTTTCATTATGATTCATGGACAGGGCAGCATCAGGGCCAGGGGCCATGCTCCCAAGGGAACCCCGAAGTCCCTGGACCATCAACTGTGGTCTTTTAGTGGAGATCTCAGGGTGTAACTCTATTTATTCTTGTGCTGCCAGTGAGACTCAACTTTGTGAGCTCCATCATGGCTATCACTGATGCTAGCCGGGCACCATCTGGTTCTTCTGGTCACAAATCGATGTAGACACCCACTCACGTGGGTCTCTGTCTTCTGGGTTCTCTTCCCCCCTGTTATTATGGACCTCGGTGATCATCTGTCCCTGCTGAGTTGGGATCATTTGCTGTACTCTCAGATGGCAGCTTGGCAGCTTTTAAGACTCCAGACACCACTCATCAATGTGGAGTGTGGAGAGTCCTCCTTAGCAAAATGCTACTTGTGCCAACTGGCCTCGATTTCCCCTGAGAGCATGGTCCCCAGCCCCTTACCCCAGCTACTCTGTCCTTGCAATATTACGTTAAGATGGGAGTACTCACGTTGTGTTGAAGTCCAGTTAATATTGATCTTACTAATGTGTGCTGTCCCATATTTCACCCAACCAAACTTTTAACAACTATCTAATCTAAACCTTTCCCCCGCCTCCTCCCACCATCTTCACCCTTGCAGCCATCAAAGAGTCTTTTGTTCTATGCATGAGTCTGATTTTAAGTTCTTATCGTAGGGGTCTCATACAATATTGTCCTTCTGTCACTGACTACTTTCACTCAGAATATTGTCCTCCAGTTGAAGCCAGGTTAACAGATGTTTCCTGCTATCATCGTTGTTCTTTATCATTGCATGGTGTTCCACTGAGTATATATACCATAGTTTACCTATCCATTACCCTGTTGTTGGGCATATGGGTTGATTCCATCTTTTTGCTACTGCGAACTGTGCTGCTATAAACATTCATGTGCATGTATCATTTGGTGTGAATGGCCTTGATTCTGAAGGATATATTCCAAGCAGTGGAATTACTGGGTCAAATGGTATATCTATATCCAGTTTTTTAAGGGAGTGCCAGATTGCTTTCTAAAGAGGTTGCACCATTTTGCAATCCCACTAACAGTGTAGGAGAGTTCCAATTTCTTCACAGCCTTTCCAGCACTTGTCATTTTGGGTTTTTCGGATCATGGCCAACCTTGTTGGAGTGCGATGGTATCTCATTGTAGTTTTGATTTGAATTTCTTTAATAGCTAATGATTGTGAGCATGTCCATATGTGTTTTTCTGGCTGACTGGATCTCCTCTTTAGAGAAGTGTCTGTCCGTCTCCTTTGCCCATCACTTAATTGGATGACTTATCTTTCTCCTATTGATATTTTGGAGATCAGGTGTCAGTCTGATGTATAGTTGCCAAACACTTTTTCACATTCTGTAGGTGGCCTTTTAATCCTATTGACAAAGTCTTCAGATGAGCAAAAGTGTTTGACTCTTAACAGTTCCCATTTATCTATTTTCTGTTGATTATGGTTTGTTTGTCAGATTTTGAAGTCTGTCTATGTTGTGTATTAAGACTTCCATTGTTGTTCCTACTTTTTCTTGGTTGAGCTTTATTGTTTTAGATTTGATCTTTTATCCAGTTTGAGTTGGTTTTTGTATAAGGTATAAGATATGGGCCTTGTTTCAATTTATTGGAGATGGATATCCAATTTTGCCAGCACCATTTGTTGAAGAGATTGCTTTTACCTCAGTTTAATGTCTTAGGGCCTTTGTCAAATATCAACTGTTCACAGGCAGATGGTGTCATCTCTGGGGTCTTGATTCTGATCCATTGATCCATTTCTCTCTTTTTGTACGAGTACCAGGCTGTTTTGACTACTGTGGCAGTGTGATAGGTTCTACAGTCGGATAATAAGAGGACGCCCAGTGTATTCTTCTTCTTTAGTAGTGCTTTATTTATCCGTGGCTTCTTTCCTTTCCAGACAAAGTTGGTAATTTGTTTCTCCATCTCATTAAAAAATGTCACTGGAACTTGTATCAGGATTACATTATATAAGTAGATTGCTTTGGGTAAAATAGACATAGTGACAATGTTAAGTGAGCAGGGTAGGTTTCTCCATTTCTGTAAGTAGGACCAAATTTGTATTTTATATTTATATTTTATTATTTAAATCTTGTGTCACTTTAAAAAACTTATTTTGAACATTTCGTATAAAAACTTCATCAATATACTGTCTCCAGTATATACTTCTTCTTGTTCTCTTGATGTTGTGTGAAGAAAATACAGACAAATATTTTTTAAAACCCCAGAATCCCAAACCTATTGCCACTGAGCTGATTCCAACTCATAATAACCTATATCCATAGGTTGGAGGAGAACTACCCCAGGGGGTTTCCAAGAAGCACCTGGTGGATTCAAACTACCAGCCTTTTGATTAGTTAAGTCATAGTTCTTAACCACTACGCCAGGATTTAGGACAGCACAAGCTTTCCTGCGGAGGAACAAAGGATTAAATATGTGTTACCAGCTGGCAATAACAGCTAAAAAATCACAAGTCAGGAGTCCCTCATACTCAACCAAGGGCTACTTTTCCACACCTCTCTCACATGATCTCTATGTTATATCCACTTTCAGGTGTAAGACAACACGGACTTGAAAGCAACTTTGCTCTTGGAAACAAAAAACTTAGTAAGGTAATCTGTATGTCCCTCTTTGCCTGGGACAGCCCCCTTTCCCTCTCAAAAGTGTCCAAATTTTAATGGTAAATCATATGATCATGAATTGATTACACCTTTTATTAGCATGTAATTTTCCTATTTATTTGTATGTTTTGTAGCCCCTGGGTGATGTAAATGATTAACATGTTTTGTTTCTAACCAATGGGATGGTGATTGAAGTCCACCCAGGTGCCCCTGAAAAAGAAAGGCCTAGTGATTTACCTCTGAAAATCCAGTCATTGAAAACTTAATGGAGAACAATTCTACTTGGACACACATTGGGTTCCCATGAGTTGGAATCTATTCCAGAGCAACTGGAAAAAGTATCATTCTCAGTTATATAGTGCCACTATAACAAAAATACCAGAAACAGATCACTCTAAGAACAAGAAATTTATTCTCTCACAGGTCAGCAGGCTAAAAGGTGAAATTCAGGGCATCAGCTCCAATGGAAGACTTTCTCTTTCTCTGTGTTCTGAGGCAAAGTCCTTGTCACCAAACTTCGTCTGTTCTAGGAGCTTCTCAGAGAAGGGGCGCTGGGTCCAAAGATGAGCACTCCCGGCTCTACTTGCTTGGTGATATGAGACCCCCATGTCTTTCTACTCACTTCTCAATACTGTATCTCAAAAGAGATGGACATACGAGGGGCTGAGTCAAGATGACGGACTAAGCACACGTCTCCTTATATCCCTCTGGAAACCAAGACCTGGATTGATCATCAAATGGAGCCTTCTGATCACTTAATCAACCTCAGGACTCGGCACAGGACTGTTAATTGGGACTTCATACAACTGAGCGAAAAACTTCCTCCCTTTCACTGACTCCCGCTCCTGGCTAGTCCGAGCTCTCACAGACGGAAGGTAAATGCACCATTTTGAAGTTTTTTTCTCTGTCTTGGCCGGCGGGCGGAGCGGGGTCTTACCTAGCGGCTAGACTCAGATGCGCTGCTGGGAGTATAGGCAGGTGAACTTCCCGTACACTGAGAGCAAGGCTTAGGACTCTGTTAATCTAGCCACTTTGAGCCTTTCTTTTTATATCTGCGTCAGCGGGATTTGTACGGAATTCTGCAGCGAGTGTGCAGGACGCCATGCTGGTGCCGAGATTTTAGCGGGACCTAATTCTTAGCCTGGGAGCCAGCGCCTGCAAACAGGACAGCGCTTCTCTGACAGAAAAGCAGTAATTTTCCCAGTGCCACCTACGTTGCAGGCCCTGTAACAGAAGCAGAGGAATCACTACCTCTCAGCACTTTTAGCCCCTCTGTCTGCTGCCTGTGTGGAGGACGCCATCTTGGATACGGTGGCCGCAGCTGGGCCTAATTCTTAGCTTGGGAGCCAGAGCCTGCCCACAAGAGAGCGCTTTCCTACCACAAAACCACTACTCGACGCAGTGTTGGATAAGGCTAGGCCCTGTCAGCAGAGGCCACCAGGGCAGTAGCATTGCTGTATTCTGAACTAGTTTGTTATCATCTGGGGTTGGATATAGTGGCGCTTACTTTGTCAGTTGAGAAGAGGGACCTCTACACCTGAAAACCTAACTGACTTGTGAAGTGCTCAGATACCTTTTGCTTTACATTTTAAGACAAGATCCAATGGCACTTGGCTGGCAGAGAAACATTTGCAATCCATCTTGACAGTACCTCTTCCAGCCTTTATATACTCACATGGGACCGAAAAATCAACAGACAATTGTGGAATACAAGAAATCACTCATGGCTTCAGAAGGCTCCCAAACAAAGCAACCAAGGAGTTTTCCAGATGAAGAAACTTTTATGAAAGCATCAGGAAGTAAATACAAAATGATTATATACAGAGCCCTTCTAGACCTTATACAAAATGCAGCAGAACAAAACAAAAAATTAAGCAAGCTGTTTGATCTGATGGAATACCAGTACTCTGAAATCCAACAGAACGAAAACAAAATCAAACACATAGAAACTCCACACAAAGCCAAGAAAACAGAATGGAACAAATGGAAAAAAGAATTTCTGACTTGGAAGACAGAGCTACTGATGCCAGCGTCTATGAGCAGAAATCAGAAAAAAGAAACAAGAAAAATGAAGAAACATTAAGAAGCATGTGGGACTCTATTAAGAGGAACAACCTTCGATTAATTGGAGTCCCTGAACAGGGTGAGACATCTGAGAACACAGAGAGTATCGTTGCTGAGCTGCTGAAAGAAAACTTACCAGAAATCATGAAGGAAGAGAATATAGACATGTCAGATGCATATCATATGCCACCCAATATAGATCTCAAAAGAAACACTCCGAGATATATTATAATCAAGTTTAACAAAATGAAACATAAGCAGCAACTCTTAAAGGCAGCAAGATTCAAGGCAAAGCTAACATTCAGAGGGAAACCCTGTAGACTCTCGTCAGATTTCTAAGCAGAAACCATGCTGGCATGGACACAGTGGCATGACACATTCAAAGCCTTGAAGGAGAAGAACTTCCAACCAAGAATTATATATCCTACAAAACTATCTTTCAAATAGGAAAATGAAATTAAGACATTCCCAGATAAACAGAAACTCAGAGACTTTGTAAAAACCACACCCAAACTACAAGAAATACTGAAAGAAGTTCTTGGCTTTGGCTTAGAACGAAACCACTAACGCTATACTTTAGAATGACACACTACTCAATACTCTTTTAGGGAAGTCTCCAAAGTCAGTCACAGCTTTGATATGGAAAGAAGCAATCCAGTGATCATCATGAAAACTATGGTGTCATCATAATAAAAAGAGGGATGTACTACAGTTGTTACAGTCCTTCCAGATGGAGAGGAAGATGACAAGACTCGTAGTAATTAAAATTGGATTTATATATAGTTTATTAAGGGGGTTCATAGGGGCAGCTACAAAGCACCACAAAGATGTATTATACCATTTCAAGAAATCTAACACACGAGTCTGAACAACTACAAAAATAGCTCTGAAAAAGGTGAAAAATCAACTCACAAAAAAGAATGTCCCAGAACAGACTAATAAGAACAACAGAGAAAACATCAACATAAAAATAAACATATTTACAATGGAAGCAGTGAACACATACCTATCAATAATTACATTGAATGTGAATGGACTTAATGCTCCAGTAAAGAGACACCGAGTGTCATCTTGGATCAAAAGACATGACTGATCTATATGTTGTCTACAAGAAACTCACTTGAGACCTAAAGACAGGAACAAACTGAAAATTAAAGGATGGAAGAATATATATCAAGCTAACAATGAACAAAGAGCAGGGGTGGCAATTCTAATCTCAGACAAAATCAATTTTAATGTCAAATCGCCCATCGTGGATAAAGATGGATACTATTTACTGCTGAAAGGTTCACTACACAAGCAAGACTTAACTATATTAAACATTTATGCACCTAATGTCAGAGCACCTAAATATGTCAAAGAAACACTGACTACGCTCAAAAGAGAGTTCGATGACTCCACAATAATACTGGGAGACTTTAACACTCCACTCTCATCACTAGACAGATCATCTAGAAAAAAGCTCACTAAAGATACAGAAGACCTCACTGACACACTTAACCAACTAAACCTGATTGACACACATAGAACTTTCCGCCCATCAGCAGACAACTACACCTTCTTCTCCAGTGCACATGGAACATTCTCCAGAATTGACGACATGATAGGCCATAATGCAATGCTCAACAAAATCCATACCATTGAGTTACTGCAAAGCATCTTCTCAGATCATAAAGCCATCAAAGTTGAAATCAATAGCAGAAAAAACATAGATAGAAAGTGGAATTCTTGGAAACTGAACAACATCTTGCTCAAAAAACCATGAGTTATAGAGGAAATCAAGGATGAAATAACACAATTCATGGCTTCCAATCAGAACGAAAACACTTCCTACCAGAACCTATGGAATACAGCCAAAGCAGTGCTGAGAGGTCTGTTTATCTCCATAAATGCACACATCTGGAAGGAAGAAAGAAACCAAACCAAGGAACTAACTCTACAGCTTGAACAAGTAGACAGAGAACAACAGAGGAATCCATGGGGCACCAGAAGAAACGAGATCATAAAGATTACAGCAGAGCTAAATGAATTAGAGAATAGAAAAACAACTGAAAAAACTGAAAAGACCAAAAGCTGGTTTTTTGAAAAGATCAACAAAATTGACAAACCACTGGTTAAACGTACTAAAGAAAAGCAGGAAAGGAAACAAATAACCCAATTTAGAAATGAGAGAGGAGTTGTCACCACAGATGCAACAGAAATCAAAAAAAATCACAACAATACTATGAAAAACTGTACTGCAACAAATTTGAAAGCCTAGGTGAAATGGACCAATTCCTTGACTCATACCACCTACCCAAATTATCACAACGTGAAGCAGAACAACTTAATAAACCCATCACAAAAAAAGTCCAGGCCCAGATGGCTTCACTGCAGAATTCTACCAAGCATTTAGAGAAGAGTTATCTCCAATACTACTGAGATTATTTCACAGTATAAAAAGGGATGGAGTACTCCCAAACTCATTCTATGAAGCCAGTATAACCCTGATAGGGAAAGACCCAACAAAGAAAGGGAACTACAGACTGATATCACTCATGAATCTAGATGCAAAATCTTCCACAAAATTCTTGCCAATAGAATACAACTACATATCCAGAAAATAATCCATCATGACCAAGCGGGATTCATACCAGGGATGCAAGGCGGGTTCAACATCAGAAAAACAATTAATGTGATTAACCACATAAATAACACAAAAGACAAGGAACACCTCATTTTGTCCTTTGATGCAGAAAAGGCATTTGATAAAGTCCAAGACCCATTAATTCTAAAAACTCTTAGCAAAATGGGCATAGACGGCAAATTCCTGAACACAATAAGGGCCATTTATACAAAGCCAATTGCCCACATCATCCTGAATGGAGAGAGACTGACTGAAAGACTTTCCCTTGAAATCAGGAACTAGACAAGGATGCGACTCTCACCTTTCCCATTCAACATTGTGCTAGAAGTTCTAGCCAGAGCAATTAGACAAGACCAAGAAATAAAGGGCACCTGAATCGGCAAAGAGGAAGTTAAAATCTCCCTGTTTGGAGATGATATGATTGTACATGCAGAGAATCCCAAGGAATCTATAAGTAAGCTACTCAAAATGATAGAAGAGTTCAGTAAGGTCTCAGGCTACAAGATAAACATAAGGAAATCAGTGGGATTCCTTTATACCAACAACAAGACTGTTAAGGAGGAAATTATCAAATGAATACCATTTATGATAGCCCCTAAGAAGATAAGGTACCTAGGAATTAATCTAACCAGAGAAACATCAGACCTTCATAAAGAGAACTACAAGCCCTTACTACAAGAAGCTAAGAGAAACTTAGACAAATGGAAAAACATACCCTGCTCATGGATAGGAAGACTTAACATTGTGAAAATGTCTATTTTACCCAAAGCAATTTATTTATATAATGCAATCCGAATACAAGTTCCAGCATCATTTTTTAATGAGATGGAGAGACAAATCACCAGTTTTGTTTGGACAGGGAAGAAGCCCTGGAGAAGTAAGGTACTACTAAAGAAGAAGAACACACTGGGAGGCCTCTCATTACCTGACTTCAGAACATACTACACTGCCACAGTGGTCAAAACAGCCTGGTACTTGTACAAGAACAGACAGATAGATCAATGGAACAGAATTGAGACCCCAGAGATGACACCATCTGCCTATAAACAGTTGATATTCGACAAAGGCCCTAAGACATTAAACTGGGGTAAAAACAGTATCTTCAACAAATGGTTCTGGCAAAATTGGTTATCCACTTGCAATACACTGTATCAGGATCCATATCTTACACCTTATACAAAAACCAACTCCAACTGGATAAAAGACCTAAATATCAATCCTAAAATGATAAAGCTCATACAAGGAAAGGTAGGAAGAACAATGGAAGTTTTAATACACAATGAGGGCAGACTCCAAAATCTGTCAAGGAAACCACAATCAACAGAAGAGAAAATAGATAAATGGGAACTATTAAGAATCAAACACTTTTGCTCATCCAAAGACTTCATTAATAGAATTAAAAGAACACCCACAGAATGGGAAAAAATATTTGGCAACTCTATGTTAGACCGATGCCTGATCTCCATAATCTATAAGACACTACAAAATATCAATAAAAAGAAGATAAACCATCCAATTAAGCGATGGGCAAAGGAGATGGACAGACATTTCACTAAAGAGGAGATCCAGGCAGCCAAAAAACACACGCACACAGGTTCATGATCTTTAGTTATTAAAGAAATTCAAATCAAGACAATGAGATACCATCTCACCTCAACAAGATTGGCCATGATCCAGAACACACAAAACAACAAATGCTGGAGAGGCTATGTAGAAAGAGGAACCCTCCTACATTGTTGGTGGGGTTACAAAATGGTCCCACCTCTTTGGAAAGCAATTTGGTGCTTCCTTAAAAAAAACGGATATCGATATACCATTTGACCCAGTAATTCCACTACTTGGAATATATCCTACAGATTCAATGCCTTTCACACCAACGGACACATGCACGAGAATGTTTATCGCAGCACAGTCCACGATAGCAAAAAGATGGAATCAACCCAGATGCCCAACAATAGAAGAATGGATAGGTAAACTATGGTACATATACTCCGTGGAGCACTATGCAATGATAAAGAATAACAATGATTCCAGGATACATCGCCTTATCTGGTTTCAACTGGAAGACATTATGTTGAGTGAAAGTAGTCAGCAACAAAAGGACAAATACTGTATGAGACCTCTATGGTAAGATCTCAAAAACAGACTTGAGTATAGAAGAAAAGACTCTTTGACAGCTGCAAGGGAGGGAAGGGAGGGAAGGGAGGGAGGGAGGGTGAGGCGCAGAGGGTTCAGTTTAGATAGCTGCTAGAAATCTGGTTGGGAGAAAGAGGTGATAGCACACATTAGAAACAAGAACAACATTAATTGGACTTCAGCATAACCTAAGTACTCCTTCCATCTTATCCCACTATTGCAAGGATAGAGTAGCTGGGGTGGGGGGCAGGGGACCATGCTCTTAGGCGAAATCGAGGCCAATTGGCACAACCAGTGTTTTGCTAAGAGAGCTCTCTGCACCCCACATTGGTGAGTGGCATCTGGGGTCTTAAAAGCTGCCAAGCTGCCATCCAAGGACACAGCAAATGGTCCCAACTCAGCAGGAACGGATGCTCACCGAGGACCAAAATGACATGCGGTAAAGACAACCGAGAAGACAGAGAGACCCACAAGAGTCTGTGCCTTCACCGACTTGGGACCGGAAGAACCGGATGGTGCCTGGCCACCACCAGTGATAGCCACAATGGAACTCACAGAGAGGTGTCTCACTGGCAACACAAGAATAAAAAGGGGTGCATCCTGAGATCTCCACTAAAAGACCTCAATTGATGGTCCAGCGGTTTTGGGGTTCCCCTTAGAGCATCGCCCTCAGCCCTGATGCTGCCCTTATCGATAAATTATAACGAAGGTCCACTCTTTGGACAGGAATGGATTGGACTTGGCAATGGAGAATGACCATATATTGGTTGCACTTTATGGTTCTATACATCTATAGGATATCATCCTGTGAACCTCTAGCTGGAGGAAGGAGAGTGGGTGTAGAGGAGGGGAAAGGAGGCTGTTGGGAGGATGAGACATGTATGGAGCAGAGAGGAATAGTGCGCTGTCACTTGACAGGGAAAGCAGTGGAAGCTGCATATAGGTGGGCATGTAAATTTATACGGGA
Source organism: Heterohyrax brucei (assembly GCA_028571685.1). NCBI lineage: Eukaryota > Metazoa > Chordata > Mammalia > Hyracoidea > Procaviidae > Heterohyrax > Heterohyrax brucei. The sequence continues at coordinate 939,245 of CM053156.1, forward strand.
ATGTACATTTTTACTCAGTCATGTTAAATTAAAAAAAAAAAGAGAGAGAGATGGGCTTAAAACACAATGTAATCTTGTAGACTGAGTCCTGCCTCATCAACAAGCCTAGCACTAATCCCACGTCACCTCATTAAGATCACACAGATAGGGTTGACAACACACAGGTAAATCACATTAGATGACAAAACGGGAGACAATCACACAATACTGGGAACCACAGTTGACAGATACTTTGGGGGACACAATTCAGTCCATAACAGCATGTCATTTTAAATGAGCTCACTTTTATTAAAACTTAAGTAGAGATGGTGAGACTCTCAAAGATTAATAAAAAAATTTTAGCATAGGACCCGGACATATTTTGAAGTCTGTATTCAGTAGTCTAAGTTTTCTAATTTTTACATCTCTCTTTTTCTATATTCTGTAATATCTTCTTTATTCACAGATGCTTTATGTCTTTTGTGTCCACTCCCCCACCCCAAAACCTTCTTTAACAAAGGGCTATGCTTCGGTCATCTCTATTTGCAGTCCCTGCGTTGTATAAACAGATAAACCCTTAAAAGAACTAGTCAGCAAATTGGTGGTTCAAACTCATTCAGAGGCATCTTGAATGTTGGGTCTGGAGATCTGCTTCTAAATTGTCACAGCCTTGAAAATCCTAAGGTTATCAGTAAGTAAGCGGATGTACAGTTTTTCAACTGAGAAAGCTTCCCGTTGGTGACATAAGGCCACAGTACGTAGGCTACCACCCAGATTTCTTATACACAAGGCTGAATAGACCAGTTGCTTGCATGATTGCCATGCCTTTTCCTAGCACCATTTAAGAGTGAAGACAAAAGAGGTATAGAAGGAGACTATTTTATTTTAGTTTAGTTAACAATATTTCTGTTTAGGTATTCTATTTTTTAAGATGTAGCAACTGATGTCATCTTAAAGGAGTCTCAGACATTTCAACCTTTAAATTAAAAATGCACTAATAAAAGGGTGATTTAATATGCATTTCATACATTAATAATTAGCGGAGCATTACTGAACTAGGAGGTAAAAAGCTATGTGAACCTATCCAAAGAACTATCAATGCTAAAGTAGCTTCATAATAAAATAAGACTTTAATAAATCTTTTATTAAATGGCTACAAACAAACTATTTCATTAACATCTAATAGGCAACTACCAAGCTACTTAATTCACATATATAAATGAGGAACTTATAGGCATTTAACTTTACAATTGCTAAGGTCAGGGCTTTTCATTGTGAGTTACTGTACCACACCTTTAAGTGTTGCTGCTACGCTGGGTCAATGCAAGCTTTTCCTAGGCTGCTCAGTATTCTTGTGGCTATTATTACTATGAGCCAGGGCAGCTGAAGCATAAAAGACAAGCTACAGGCTATCAAAAATAAAGTAGAAGAAATAATGAATTCAAAGAAAAAGAATTCTAAGCAAAATTCTATGTAAGTGTTTGGTATTTTATTTACATAGTCACTGACTATAAGAGAAGAAGAGATAATAAGGAGTCGCTTACGAACTACAAATGCTTTTCAACCTCGATGTGATTCTAAGAGCTCTGAAACTCAATAGAGATTACAGACCAGAACTACTCTATCTACTGAGTAGAAATATACAGTGCACAATAATATTGACTGTCTCCAGCACCAGCAAATGTTAAATTCATTACAGAAAGGAAAAAAAACACTTTTATAGTAGCAACAAACTGCTTGGTGAAAAAAATTTCTTTCTAATAAATCAAAATGAAAGCTACAATGAAACATACAGGACAGTAGAAAATCTTTATGCCTTCTCCTCCAATTCACATAAGCTGCAAGTCTACAAAACTACTGAGATTTTCAAAGATCATTTACATGCCATTTCATAATCAATTATTATCAATAATAATAATACTTTTCCAAAAGGAAAAATAGAACGTGAGCACAAAAAACAGAGATTCTGATCCACAAACAACTGAATTTTATACTTAGTAGTTGCATCTTTTAAGTGACAGTTTCAGAAAAATGAGTGCATGTATAAATTATAATAACTGCCAAAATGGAACTATATACCAGCATAAGAAAATGGTTAAAAGTAGGTACAAGCTTGGATAAAGTTGTTAATACAGCTGAAACAGAGCCTGAGAATCACACTCAATTAAAAAAAACAAAAAAAATCAGTGATAAATAAGACTGGTTCTTTACCTCAAGAGTTCTAACCAAATGACATTATTAAAGAAAGCACAGTGGTACTGCATTGGAACACCGTACGACTTTTTTAAATTGCTCCTTAGGCTGAGTACCTGCAAGCTGAAATATCATTTCTTTTGATTGGCAATACTCTAAGATGTGAACACTGGATAATGAGAAAATAACAAAACTACATTACAGATTAAATATTTTAGCATGATATCCAATTTTAGATTCATTATTTACTAGTGAGATATCAACTGGTAAATTTTCTTCCTATGTCAACTCATGAAACCATCAAATATGATACCACTGATGGTTCATTAATAATACTGCTCTGAAATGGAAGAAAATCTCAGTAACTGATAACCTTGGGGGTGATTTCCTATGTGTTTGAATACAGAGAAATCTGCTGTAGCCTCACACACAGCTTATATGGATTGTCCTCTGACTAATTAACTTCTTTCCTTAAACTGCTCCCCTCACCCCTTAGTCAAAATTCTTTTATACAACATGAAGAATAACAGAAACACTTCTTATCTTTCTCCCAAATTACGTCTTCACTGTAAGACAGAACTTCGAGGAATGAGACTCTCCTATACTCAGCTTTTAACGCTTCTGTGATACACAACATTCATAAAATTAAACACATTTCTGATGACTTAACTTGACATATTTCACAAATATTTGTCAAAACAATTATTGTCAACTACAATGCAATTATTCATATTCAATTTGATGACTCAACTGGAAAATTACTTTTTTCCTAAGAAAATTCTTCCAAGTGACAATGGTGAATCAGTGTTGATTAGCTGTTCAATGTGTGCTAATTAATTACAGTAGGTAAATTTAGCTCTGTGCTAACAACCTCAGGAAAAATATATCTGCATACATGTCTGCTTGTCTTAAATGAAGAGAAAGTCACCACTGGCTTATTTTGCCAGTACTCTCTTTGTAAATTGTTCTAGAAGACTGTTCAATAATACAAAATAAACAATAAAACTCAGCTACTCTCGCCTGATGCCATATATAAAAAGGCAAGAGATCTTTGGAGCCTTGTTCTTAGGTCAAGAGTAGAAGAAAAGACAAAGATTTTATTGTTGACAACTAACTGCAGATCTCCTGCAGCTCATCCTGGGGCAGAGCTGTCTTCGATCATGTACCTAATGGCAACAAATTGCAGTCTAACTACCGTGAGGCAGTTTCTTCCTCCAGAAGCTCATTTCAATTCTGAAGTTTGGCTAGGGGCTTTATAGCACAGGGCATTTGGGGGTAACGGTCTCTCAAAGGACCCAGTGTAGTCTATTTTCTAGTTTTTATGTATGGTGCTTCCTTTTCTCTGAGCCTAATGGAAGTTTAGGACAGCAAAGAAATGAATCATCACAGTAACACTGGGAGAACCCGGTGGCAAAGCTGCCAATAGGAGACCAACACAGTAGGACACTACACTCTGCTTCTGAAGTGTCTCAAATAAAGGAGATACCAACTGCGGAGTTTCTGGCTCAAGAGAGAAGGTGAAAATGTCTGTCCTTGGAGATACTTAATAATAAAATATCTCAGTTACAAACAGCTTTTATATATCAGCATTTTTTATGAGCAGACTGCCACTTGTAGGCCGCCTGTGTCAGAGCCATAATCTGACCACCTCACTAGCACACCAATACACACACTTCTAGGGAGCAGGTGAAGCCTCTGCAGGAGAAGACCAAGCCAGGTCTACGGACTGTCTCACAGAAATGGGGCAAAACTGTTCTGTGTGGTCCCAGATTACAGACCACCAGCTGGATGATCATAACCAGAAAATGGAAGCTTCAGGGATGGAGATTTCAGTTCATCACACGGAAGAATTTCCTAAGACAGCTGTCTAGCAATGAATGGGAATCTTGGGAAGTAATGGGGGAAGAAACTACACAGGGCAGGTCCCACGTTACTCATATTGTAAGATGCTCTAAAATTTGCTTCACAGACTGTCATCCAACTTGCGCTTAAAGTATTACACTTGGGAGTACATTATGATTTTATGATTTAAAGGACAAACTATGCACTGTGACAGTAGGGACGTCTACAACTGAGCAGGCGCTAAACATATTTACTGACTCAAGTTACATGGATAGAATTTTATTTTTCATTTCCACCCTTTTTTATACATGACTGACAATTTGTAGCTAAGAAAAAAACAGTTGTAAGGCAAAGTTTCACTGCAGTCACTTATTCTCATCTCTTGTAGGTTATGGAATGTGTGAAAAGAATGAGCAAGTCCACTGACCTGGACACTAGAAAACTACACAAAATCCAGAAATGTTCTTGGGGAACACAAAGATTACATACGGATGGTAAATTTCTCTTAGTGAGAAAAGGGTTGGACTAGTTTCTCTCTAAATTTTAGATGCTAAAAAATGCAGTTTGTTCACTACTATGGGACACACAATCTTTGTGCAGGTAAATCACATGGTCTTAACAACTGAGTGACTCAGATGTCTCATATAAGGGAATTACCTGCTTTCCAGTGGTACATTACTGCCAAGGACCCAGCTGTCCTGCAGCTGGACGGACTCGGGTGTGGTTTGCAGCTCGGCGGGCAAAGCAGCCGGCGGGGCCGGACTCTGGTTCCTTCTGTTGGTCAAGGAGTTTCTATTGAGAGAAGTGATGGATGGATGATGCTGCGCAGAGTGCTGTTTATGGGAAGGTGGCAGAGGCTGTAGGGTCGACTGGCCTTGGTTATTTGCAGGTTGCTCTGGAGTGAAAAAAAAAAAAAGAAACCTTATTATACATCTATGAATGTATACATACGTATCAATTTATACTACCACTTTCTTGGGGATCCACTACAGACAAGTCAGAATTAGAAACTGCATATAAATCCACAGCTTAATAAATCTGCATATCATTGTATTAGTTGATGTTCAGTGACATTCCTTTTTACCCTTGATACACAAATTTCTAAATTAGTACACCATAGATGGCAAAAGTGCTTTTGGTTTCAATTTGTTTCAGATTTTTTTTTTTCATCTGGTTTTATTAACACCTACAGAAAACAGCATCTGACATCTCCCCTAATGTGCTTTTATATTTTGGCTTTTTTAAAACAAACCAACTCTGAAATTAAATGGGTAATTTCAGTAGGACACAAAGTTTTCGAAATGCTTATAATCCCTTAAATGGGTAATTTCAGTAGGACACAAAGTTTTCGAAATGCTTATAATCCCTACAATTATTTAAGGGAATTTTTTAAAGTTTTAATTAACTGCAATAAATTATTACAAGCTAGTTGCTAAACAGCAGTAGACTAGTGCATTTCAAAAAAGGCAGATTGCACTATGATTTACTAATAGACGCTAAATATTCTTTAGCAGAAGGTCACTCTGTGAAGCAGATGTTGTTTCATGGATATTTAACAGACTGAATCACATCTGATTACAACATCAGAAGACTCATATACTTAACGACCGTTACAACGATTAGAACACACACAGATTTCCCAACTCTGCAGCAGAAAGTATAACTACAATTTGGACTAAGTCATAGGTGATCAGAGAGGCTTCTCTCACTACATCAGTGGTGCAAATATTTTGCTCTAAATCGAAACTTGAAAGGATCCAGCAACTTTGAAATAAAAACACAATATGTAGCAATAACCACCCAACAATTCCCTAAAGCTAATAAACTGTAAGTTGAAATTCACAGATATGACATTTGAGACCCACTTTTCAATCTCATTATACAGCGTCGGTCATGCTAAAATTCACAAATATTGTATCTTTAAAAACAGTTAGATGCTAAACTTATTATAGTTCCACAGACACAAGATATCAATTTTTTACTAAATGTAGTTCAAAGTACAATATAATGTCGAAGTGATATATTTACTGCTATTAATATAAATGCACATATTAAAAGAGAATAGGAAACACAGGGACTGCCTTTCACCTACCGTATGAATTCCAGCAGTAATTACTAAGTTGAGTAACGCAGCCTACCAGTATAATTTTGGTTGTACAAAATTAATACATGACATGTAATAGTCAGAATATATATTAACAAACCTCCTTACAGGTACAGCAATGAAAAACACTCCTCCCACAGCATACAGCATCAGTAATTGCTGTGTGTTTTTAATAATTTCTAATAATCTACATCATAAATTTGACAGCAAATAATTTCTCACTCTTAAAATGAAGAACAAAGCCAAAGCCAAGTGCCGTTGAGATAATACATAAATATATGAAAACAGAGCTATCTTCTTGCACGTCTTTGAGTCTCAACAGTCTTATTATAAGAAAGTGCAGAAAACCTACTTCATTCTCTGCTTTGGTATTCATGAAAAATCTAAATGTATAATCTCAGTTAGACTGAAATTAGCCTTTGAGGGAATGACAGAGTTAAGACTGTGAATAGAATTCTAATTGTATTAGAGAAAAGAAACTAACATTTTAAAATTCATGAATGATTTATTATTCAAGTGTCACATAATTAATTAGCTTTCTTTTCTCCAGCATGAGTGCACATGATTAGAATCTCTATGACAATGTTTAAGGTACATTTAAGGTACACTGCAACTAGCTGCTGATAGGATACCATAACAAGCTATAATTACGAGGAGCTAGACTAGGTCAGTGTCAAGAGAATGGAAACAAAGAAAAAAAATGTGAGAAAATTTTAAAGAGAAAGGGATAAGAATATGTCTAAAACAAAGTCAAGAGGGATCAGATAATTTCACGTTTTTAAGCATGGCTTCAAGGAGGAATGCTCTGTACTCTACATGTACTATTATTAGACACTCTGCTATACAGAGGAAAGAATACTGTACCAGAAGTCAGAGCACCAAATTTAAGCTCTAGCTCCCAGGCATCGTGACAGTGAGCCTCAGTTATCTCATCAGCAATGTGGGAAAAAATACTGCTCCATGTAAGTCTCAGTGCTGTTTTAAGGATTCAATAAAATCTACATATTCATTTATTTATTCACACACTTAGTCATTCACCAAACGTACATTAAGCCTCTATGTTCAAGGGCCATCACCTGTCTGTTAAATTGTCATACGGTAGTTGCTTGATATTGTCATGTTACTGGAAGCTATGCCACAAGTATTTCAGATACCAGTGGGGTCATACATGGTGAACAGGTTTCAGTGAAGCTTCACAATAAGAGAGATTATGAAGAAAGGCCAGGAAGTCTACTTCTGAAATAAGTCCATGAAAACACCATGGATCACAACAGAATACTGTCTGATATAACGTGGAAAGGGGAGCCCCCAGATGGCAAGGCACTCAAAATACACGGTGGCAGCAACAAGGAAGACGGTGCAGGACTGGCAACATTTTGTTCCATTGTACATGACGCTGTCATAAATCAGAGCCAACTTGATCATAACCAACAACATGTTGCAGGGATGTGCTATGTCAATAACAGCTGGAAGCCCTGTGTAAACAGTAAAGTATTACGGGCATTAAGATTGTTAGTTCAGATGAAATGATTTTAAGACACATTATCATCTGACATTTTACTATTTTGCATTTAGGATTCTTAAATCAAAACATATTAGAAAAAAATTCTATTTTAAATTTCAGTAATGCTGCTGTGGCTTTCCCTAGGTTCTCTCAAATGTTTAGTAAGTATTTATTGAGAATGTGGAGTGTATAAGATCCTACACACAAATACCCGTGCTATTTCCTGTGGTCTCCCCTGGCTAGTTCAGTGCAGTGTGTCCTGTCTGCTGAGACCTATTCTGATAGGGCTGCACAACTGGGAGGAGATTTAGGCAGAGGAGGCCTACAGAGGAAATAAATTCAGATGATACAAGCTAGGTTTAAGCTACAGCTTGATGAAACAGGACAAATGCATTCTGAGTACGGGCGATGGGGTGGTGTGGCCAGAAATTCAAATTCTGTAGACAACCACAAACAGAAGCAAAATCCAAGGGTTCCATTAGGGGTTAATGCCAGTGCTAGATATTTGGGCTTACAAGACAGTAAGAAGAAGGTGGAGAGTGTATTTATCTACAGCAACTTGTTCCAGATAGACTATATAAAACATAACAAGGTAAAATAAAATTAAACCCAGACAGAAAGGAAGACAATAAAAGAAACACGAAAGTAGAAAAGATATGCCCGATTTAAGGCTAGGTTCGATATAACACCTGCTGTAGAGTCCTATACTTTCTTTTATTGTGCTTCAAGTGAAAGTGTACAGTTCAGGTTCGTTTCTCATACAAAAACTTACACACACGATTGTTATGTGACCCTGGTTGCTCTCCCTACACTGCATACTCCTTACCACTTCGTATTTCCCATGTCCATTCAACCAGCTTCTGTCTCTTTCTGCCTTCTCGTCTCACCTCTAGACGGGCTGCTGCCTGCCCATTTAGTCTCATGCGTCTACGTGAGTTACCAAGCACACTCTTCACAAGTATCATTTTATGTTTCATAGTGCAGTCTAATCTTTGATGAGCTGGCTTTGAGAATGCCTTTCCTTTTGGGCTCACAGAGTCCAGGGTCCGTGTCTTCTGGCGTCCCTTCAGTCTCCTTCAGACCACTGTCTAGAGTCCTACAGGTTTTTAATGGTGGAATATAAATCTTGCTACAAATTATCTGCCAACACAAAAAGGAAACGTGATCAATGACAATCATTTGGAGTATTTTTAAGATTAGAAAGTTTTGCTTAAGAAAAGCATAACAATTACTGGTGCTGAGGACAGAAGGAAAACATTCTTGTAAATTCTCCCATGAAGAACAACCAGATGTCCAGGGAAATGGCTATGACCAACATTCATGAGGAATGCAAGAAAAAATAAAATATATCTAGAGTGGGAGACCACAAAAGCACTTAAAAATCTAATACAAATGGGCAGATCTTCACAGGAACAACACCAATAAAAGGCTGGTACATTAATAAAAGGCTTCAAAGAAATCTGAGAAGAAGTTTTAGACGTAAAGGTGCTGGGTTCTAGATGAGTTAATCAGACCTCAAAAACTTAATGCCCCTGAAACTTTAGATCTGAATTCATCCTTTTATTCCTGGAGAACTCCAAAACACAAAAGGAATTCTAAAGGCCAGCACTTATTACTTCAAACATAACATTTCAAAATACCTTTACAGCCTTTTCCACCATGAATCCTCTTCATATATTCTTTGTTCTAGTCAAACATGCTCTACTTGCTCTAAGCTCCATGTGTCTCCATTCAACACATACATTATTCGATATGGAAAAATCTTGTTCTTCAACTTTCTATTCCCAAATTGGACTTACTTCAAACTCTAGGAAAGCTGGCCTTCTTTCTGTTTTCCTCAGGTAGACATAAGGCATCTCTTCTCTGTCTTCTTAGAGAATTTCATCTGTTCCTTCTTTCTAGGGCCTTTCACTTCCCCTTCTGTAATTCTGTAGGTCTTATGTTCTCTATTAAGTTATGGGCAGGATTCACACCTAACCCACTTTTAAACATTTCAAAAACACACGAGATGCTGTTTTGGGGGGTGTGGAGTCGGTCTCAACTGATAGCAACCCTGTGTGACAAGAGCAGGACCATGTCATAGGGTTCCCTGGGCTGTCATCTTTATGGAAGGTGGTTAAGCACTCAGCTTGTAAAGGTTACTTACAGTCTTAGAAATTCTAAGGGTCAGTTCTGCTCTGCCTGGCATGGTCAGTATGAGTCAGAACAGACTTGATGGCAATATGTTTTTGTTTTTTAAATCTTCACAGAAGCAGATTGCCAAATCTTTCTCCACAAAGCCACTGGGTGGGTTTGAATCACCAGCCTTTCAGTTAGCCGATGAGCATTTAACCACCTACCACCAGGACTCCTTGCAAGAGTATATACTCAATAAATACTTGTTGAATGAATGGCCATGAAAAATTCCACGAAGATAGTATCAGCAAAGCAGTAAAAATGAGAGTCTACTTGTAAGCCTTTACTTGTAAGATAGTTTGCAACATACCCTATTTCTCTAACGAAATTCTTAGCTCCCAAACAGTAGTTACTTAAATTTCTTTGGGTTTTTCAGTACTTCACTAAGCCTTGCACCTCAAAGATTCCTAAAAATGTGCTGACTGGTGCATAACATCTGATGCCAAAACAGTACCTTAAGGGGTCATCTGACCCAGTGAGGGTGCCTAGTAACTCACCCTAGAGATTGGGTTTTAGGACTGTTTCCTTGAAACTGGAACAGATGTTCTGATTTTTAAAATCTACCTCTTAAGCTGTGCAAGGAATAGGATTACATAAAACATAAACATACAAGATATGAAACTATATATAAAATATATATTACAGCTTACCAGTTCCAATATGTTCTTTGTATTTTAAAACTTATGATCAAAAAGGCTTCAAAGTACATGCTTTGGAAAATGTGTGGGATATTTTTTCCAAATTCTCTTTCTTAATTTTGTTAATCCAATTCTTAGCTCCCTGTTCACTAACAATCACGTATTTTAACTAACCAGTGTCTTGACTGAATTCACTCTTTCATTTCTGCCTTTCTTTTTCAAATTCCATGAGTCGGATCCGACTCGACGGCACTTGGCTGGCACTGTATATATAACTTGTATGAAACCTTAACAGTTTTTTTTTTAATAAAGTAAATAAAAATCATAGCATAGACTTGGAAATACTCCTACTCTATGAATAACAGGGATTAGACAAGACTGACTTGGGTCATTTGGCTGAGCTCTTAGACACCAAAGAATCCAGTTCTTCAACAGTATCCCTTCAGGCCGTCAGTTTCCACATTGGCTGTTGCTGCACCCACCCAGCTCATGTGGATCCCACGTACCACGAAACAAAATGCTGCTCATTTCTACACCATCCCCACAATCAGTGGCAGGTGGGACTGTTGTGATCCATACAGTGTTTGTGGGCTGACGGCCTCAAAGTGACCACTAGGCTTTCTTCTTGGTCTGCTTTAGTCTAGAAGCTGTTCTGGAAGCTGTTGAGCATCCGAACGGCACATCCACCTCCACCGACAGACAGGCGGCGGCTGACGGACCAGCACGCAAGGGCCCAGGCCGGGAAACAAACCTGGGTCTCTCACACGGAAGGAGAGAATTCTGCCACTGAACCAGCGACGCTGTACAGTAAACCTGTTCTGGTGAAGCAAGCGCTGATGGCATAGTGCTTAAGTTCTACATCTTCTAACCAAAAGGCTGGCAGTTTGAACCCAGCAGGTGTTCCTTGGAAACTCTGTGGAGCAGTTCTACTCTGTCCTATGGCGTCACTATGAGATGGAATCACCCCTGATGGCAGTGGGTTCAGTTTAGATTTTTATCAGCATGAATTAAGAACCTGGGTCACAGCATACAACAACTAAGATGTGTTGACTACTAGCCCATGAATATGCTAGGAGCTAGAGGAGCTACTTGATAATGGGGTAGATTCCAGTTTATGCAACTTACAGATCTCCCACTTCAATCAAATGCAATGCATATGAACTGGGCTCTTTTGGAATGATAATATAAACTGAATTCTCAGCAAGAGAAGAAAAGACACTTTTGGCAAGTTTCCTAAACAGCATCTCTGCTGCCACGGGTCAGTGTGGTGAAGGCTGCCAGAGGACAAATAACAATCAACATGGGACACTTTGCATCCTTTTTTCTTCAGTAAGTTACTTAATTTCTCTATAAGCCAAACCAAACCACTGCTGCTGAGCCGATTCTGACTCACAGTGACCCTACACAGAGATTATTTAAAGGTATAAAAGATAGAAGGCCTGGCATACGTGAGTGCTGGCCTGGGTACGGAAGAAGCAATTCCCTTAGAAGCAAAAACAAAATATCTGAAGAGCCTTGCCAGCGCCAGCACCTAAAACCATCATCGCAGGGAGCAGTAACATCCAATTAACATATCTGGCAAGTTTTTGCTTAAGAAAACTAGAATCGGACATGTCTTAAGAATAAAAAAACACTCATTTTCCTGCTGCCATTGAAAAAGGAATTGGACCTCAGAGCTATAATGTCAGTCTGCATCACTTCTCCCTACCTAGGAGGGCTGCACAGTCCATGGGTGGTGAAAGCAGGTGAAAGGCTGACGGTTTGAATTCACCCAGTGGTGTCTCAGAAGACAGGCCTGGTGACCCTCTTTGTAAAGATCACAGCGCTGAAAGCCCGACTGAGCAGTTCTACTCTGCACACAAGGGCTCAACATACAATGGCAATTAACAACGGCAGTGAAATCACAGAATCATGTCAAGGAAAAACAAGCAACATAACGGTTTTTAACATATCTAAGCTTACTCGACGGCCCTCGGCTTAGGCTTATTTGCTAGTTTGATTTCTGTTTCTTTTTGAAAATTAGAAGCCACTAGTGGCAGCTTCCAGGCTGCCATGTGTGATGTAGCTCCAGCTTCCTCACGGTTTCCAGCCCGGGGCTGCGCTCTTCAGGGGGAAATGGATTCGCAAATAGAAACCTGGTAGAGGAAGTAATGCCTGCTGGGAGGTAAAAATATCTTTGAGTGCACATCCACATTTGTACATGTGTGTCCCTGCGCACGTGGGAAGGTGTGAAAGGTGAGTGTGAGACGAAAGCTGAGGCGAAGAACAGGGCTGAAACCTGCTCCAGCGAGTGCACAGCTGGAAAAGGTGTCACCACAGCTAATACACTGCTGCATCCCATCCACTTCCTTCACTCTTCTGCCTTCTGCCTGTTCTGGATCTCAGATGTGGGCTGGCTAGCCATCTACTACAGCAAGGCAGATAGCATATTTCATTGCTTAAAGATGTCCCCAAAGACGAAATACTTTCATCTACTAGACAGACAGATGTTAAAGGGTGACAGCAGTATAGCTCTGGAGTCAATTCTGCTCCCCAAAGACAAGTAGAAGGTAGGAGAGGAGGGACAGACAGAACAAACAGAAAGATGTTTAAATTTAAAAACTGCTAGAACTCTGGGAAACACTGTTAAACACAAAACATATACTGGAGGCAATCACGGATATGTGGCTTTACTCCTGAATACTAATGGTATCAAGCCCTGGCCTCTGAGAGCTTACAGGATGGTTGCAGCCAGACATGTTTGTGAAAGGAGTCAAAACTGTTTACGGGTTATCAGCAAAATTGCCCCTAAAGTCTTTGCTTCTGTATGCAAAAATTATTTCATTCTCACTTCACTTCTAGGCTGTATCTTCGCCTTCTCCTATCATCTAAAATAAAACTTAGGTTTTCTTCCAAACTGACCGCTTTCTTAAGCTAGGTCACCAAAACAAAATATGTAAAAACCCTTTATGCTGTCACATATTTTATTACTACATTAGTTTTAATTACACTGTCCAGAGATTCAGAGTAGATGTTTCAAGTGTGCAACAAATTAAAGTTAGATTTCAATTTTGAATATCTACAATCTAACTCATGGACTGAGCTTCATCTTTTGTTGTGCTACCAACTCACTCTGTGGCCTTGATATAACTGCTTTTCCTCGATTTTGTTACAGTAAATTTGGGTTAACAACACCTCCTTCATATGGCTACACTGCAGAAGTTATCTGAAAAATTATATTATAAATTCAAAGCTATTTTTATGAGGCCCCAAATAGTAAATTATGTATAACGATGTCTCCTTTGCTCAAAAAGATCTCATATACATTAAGTGGCATGAAAATGTGAGTTGAGGAAATACATGTTTCTAGTCATACCACAAATCCAAGAAAGCTCATGTTAGAGCAAAAGTATTTAGATATTCTGGGTGCTTCTCCATTCCCTTTCCAGCCTGCCTTTCAAAGTCTACATTAATAAGGTGACAACTGAAACTGTATCATGAAAATCAAGAAATCACTTTCACATAAGCCTGGTTAATAATTTAGACATGTTCACACAAGCCAAGTATATGTCCCTTTAAAAACTTATGTAAGCTGCTGGTCAAAACAAGGTGCTGTGTGAAAACGTTCATGTCACTTAAACATTTCAGAGTTGCATGCAAATTAAAACTTTTTTTAAAAATGTCCTTTATAAAACATAAAATGTTACGTAAATGAAAAGGATTGTTGTTATCACCCTCATCACCAGTCAGTTGGTTGTAAGTCTGTTTAAATAAAGACATTTGGAATATGGAAATCTTTACAGACAAATGGGAAAATAGAAACATTTGTACAGACAAGAGAATATTAACATAAGTGAGCAGACATAAGCTGATTTATAGTACTAGAGTTAGAGAGAATTTAGGTTAGTGTCTTTAGGGTCCCATTTTTTATTGTAACTGAGTGGAAGTAGTAGACAATCCAAGCTGAATTTGCATGCCTGGCTATCTGCAGTTCCCTCTGGCCTCCTTGCCCAGTGACAGCACACTCTTCCTTTCTGTTCTGTACATGTCATATCCTGCTAACAATCCCCTATCCCCTCCTCTTTATGCTCTCCTCTGCCTTCTGGTAAGAGACCAGTAGGTCTCTGTAGAGACCTGTAGATACATAGAAACATAAAGTGGATACACCATATGGTCACCCTATGTCCCCAAGTCCAACCCATTCCTGTCCAAAGAGTTGACCTCAGTAATGAATAAATCTGGGGCAGCAGCAAGTCTAGGGGCCATGCTCCCAGGGGAAGTCCTAGGGTATCAGACCATCAATTGATCTTTTGGGGGAGTTGTTGGAGTATGCCCCTCTTTTTTTGCGTGCTGCCACTGGGACCTGACATCGTGTGCCCCATCATGGCTGTCACTGGTGGTGGCTGGGCACCTTCTCGTCTTCTCATCACACATTGGTACAGTCATCCACACACACGTCCTTCTGTCCTCTGGCTCTTTTTCTCTTATGTCTTTGTTGACCTTGGTGATCATCTGATTCAGTTCATTTGGTGGACCTCAGATGGCAGCTTGCCAGCTTTTAAGGCCCCGGATGCTACTCACCTATATGGGGCACAGAAGACTCTCTTAGCAATAGGCTAGTTATGACAATTGGCCTCGATGTCCCCTGAGAGCCTGGTCCCTGGACCCCCACCTCTGCTACTCTATCCTTGTGATATTAGGCTAGGAATGAGTTTTCAGTTTACACTGAAGTCCAGTTAAGATGATCATCTTCCTGGTGTGTGTTGTCACTGCTTTCTCCCAACCCAATTTCTATCAGCTATCCCTCTCCCTCCTCCCTCCCTCCCTTGCAGCTATCATAGTCTTTTTTTCTGTACGTGAGTCTGTTTTTAAATTTTATAGTAAGGGTTTCATACAATACTTGTCCTTGTGTTGTTGACTGATTTCACTCAACATAACATCTTCCAGTTGAAACCAGGTTATGAGATGCTTCCTGAAATCACCATTGTTCTTTATTATTGCAAAGTGTTCCATTGAGTACATGTTATCATAAGTTGCTTATCCATTCATCTGTTGTTGGGCATCTGGGTTGATTCCATCTTTTTGCAATTGTGGACTGTGCTGCAATAAACATTCGTGTGCACGTATCAGCTGGTGTGACTGTCCTTAATTCTGTAAGGTATATTCCAAGCAGTCGGACTACTGGATCAAACAGTATATCTATTTCCAGCTTTTCAAGGAAGCGCCAGACTGCTATCCAAAGAGGTTGTACCATTTTGCAATCCCACCAGCACTGTAGGAGAGTTCCAATCTCTCCCCAGTGTCTCCAGGATTTGTTGTCTTGTGTTTTTCTGGATCATGGCCAACTTTGCTGGAGTGAGATGATACCTCATTGTAGTTTTGATTTGGATTTCTTTAATAGCTAATGATTGTGATCAATTCTTCATGTCTCTTTTGGCTGTCTGGATGTCGTCTTTAGTGAAGTGTCTGCCCATCTCCTTTGCCCATTGCCTAATTGAGTTATTTACCTTTTTCCTGTTGATATTTTGCAGTACTTTGTAGATTATGGATATGAGACACCAATCACATATACAGTTACCAAATACTTTTCCCATTCTGTGGGTAGTCTTTTAATTCTTCTGATAAAGTCTTTGGATGAGCAAAAGTGTTCGATTCTTAGTAGTTCCCACTTACCTGTTTTCTGTTGATCAAGCTTTGTTTGTGAGATTTTGAACTTCCATTGCTGACTGTATTTTTCCTCACATAATCTTTATCGTTTTAGGTTTGATATTTAGGTCTTTTATCCAGTTTGAGTTGTCTTTTGTGAAAGGTGTGGGGTATGAGTCTTCTTTCAACTTTTTTGCAGATGGATGTCCAATTTTGCCAGCATCATTTGTTAAAGAGACTGTTTTTATCCTAGTTTACAATCTTAGGGCCTTTGTTGAATATCAGCTGTTCATAAGAGGATGGTGGCATCTCTGGGTTCTCAACTCTGTTCCATTGATCTATATGTTTCTCTTTGTACCATTACCAGGCTGTTTTGACTACGGTGCCAGTGTAATAGGTAGTGAGAGGCCTCCCACACTGTTCTTCTTCAGTAGTGTTTTGCTTATCCAGGTTTTTTTTTTCCCTTTCCAAAGTTGGTGATTTGTTTCTTTATCTCATTAAAAAATGTCACTAGAATTTGTATTAGGATTGCACTGTATGTGTAGATGGCTTTGGGTAAAATAGGCATTTTCACAATTTATGTCTTCCTATCTGTGAGAAGGGTAGATTTCTCCATTTGTATAAGTCTCTCTTAGTTTCTGGCAGTAAGGTCTTGTACTCCTCTTTGTATAGGTCTACTATGTCTCCAGTTAGATTTACTCCTTGAGGGCTATAGTAAAAGGTATTGATTCCGTGATTTCTTCTTGAATGATCTCTTTGTTGGTATAAAGGAATCCTACTGATTTCGTTATGTTTATTTTAATAACCTGATACTTTGCTCAACTCTTCTATGAGTTTGAGTTGTTAACTTACAGATTCTTTAGGATTCTCTGCATATACAATCATATCATCTGCAAATAGGGAGATTCTGACTTCTTGTTTGCCAATGCAGATGCCCTTTGTTTCTTTGTCTTGTCTAATTGCTCTGGCCACAACTTCTAGTGCAATGTTGAATAGAAGTGGTGAGGGTAGGCATCCTTTCCTAGTTCCTGTTCTCAAGGGGAATTCTTTCAGTCTCTCTCCATTCAGGATGATGTAGGCAGTTGGCTTTGCAGAGATGCCCCTTATCACGTTGAGGAATTTGCCTTCTATTCCTCATTTGCTGAGAGTTTTTACCATGAATGGGTGTTAAACTTCACAAAATGCCTTTTCTGCATCAATTGACAAAATCAGGTGATTCTTGTCTTTTGTGTTATTTATGTGATTGATCACATTAATTATTTTTCTGGTGTTGAACCAGCCTAGCATCCCAGGTATAAATCCAACTTGGTCATGATGAATTATTTTTTTGATATGTTGTTGAATTCTATTGGCTAACATTTGGTTGAAGATTTTTGCATCCAGGTTCATGAGTGACACTGGTCTTTAGTTTTCCTTTTTTAGTGGGATCTTTCCCTGACTTTGTTATCAGGGTTATGTTGGCTTCATAGAATGAATTTGGGAGTATTCCATCCCTTTCTATGCTGTGAAATAGACTTAATAGTGTTGGAGTTAACTCTTCTCTGAAAGCTTGGTAGAATTCTGCAACAAGGCCATCTAGGTCCGGGCTTTTTTTGGTTGGTAGTTTTTTGATGACTATTTCAATCTCTTCCTTTTTGATGGGTCTATTATGTTGCTTTACTTCTCCTTGTGATAATTTTGGTTTTAGGGTCACTTTTTGACATTGTCAGCCAAGGATTATAATAATAAAAGTGTTAGTGTTTAAATCACTGCATTCTCTTTTTCCTTTGAAAATCCACTGTACTTTTTATTTAAAGCAACACAGTAATTCAGATTAACTGTCAACTACTGTGCTGTAAAACACCCAGACTTTCTGGTTAAAACATAAATGATATACTCTGGATTACTTTAGTTAGTGTATCTATATTAACATCCACTATTTGCCAGGTTCGGTTCCAGGCACTGAGGAGACAGCAGTGAACAAAACAACTAAAAATCTCAGCCCAACGAAACAACGTCTATTTTAGGACAACAGAACTGTGTTGGAAAGAAAGGCTCAGCTACAAGCAGAGGGAAGAGATGCAGCATTGAGAGCACATATGAGTTGATACTAGCTTCTCTGGGGAAGTTTGCCAGTCTCTGTGCCTTCTTCATTGAATGTAAAGAGGCAGAGATAACACGTAACTGTTCCGGAGATATCCACTTAAGACCTGGACCCTTGAAGGGCCATATCCACAGGCCAAAAGTAAACTTTAAAAATCTTCTTGCTGTACAGAAAACAACTAGAAATCTTGTTGGCTTTCTGTATGCTCTGAATAAAAACAAACAAAAACAAAAACAAAAAAAAAACAAACACACTGCAGTTGAGTCAATTTTGACTCACAGCAACCCTACAGGACAGAGTAGAACTGCCCCATACAGTTTCCAAGGAGCACCTGGCATATTTGAACTGTTGACCTTTTGGTTAGTGACTATCACACTTAATCACTACACCACCAGGGTTTCCAAGCTCTGAATGGGGAAGAATGTATGTCTTGAAATTGAACCACTGGCCTAGCCTTCCATGGGTTAGAATGTGAGCTTGCAACTCAAGTCACACATGATTTCAAAGATAATATCCCACTTAAAACAAGTTTACAGTTGAAAATCTACAGAATTTAAGAGGAAACAATTCACCTTGTGCAAAAGTCACCAGACAAAGCAAACAGCAGGAATTATCCCCCCAAAAACTTTGGGTCACAGAATTATCAGAAAGATTACCAGGATAAGGATAAGAAAGTATTAAGAGACAGTTTAGGAAAAGATAAAAAATAAAGAAGAAGAAGAAGAGTATCTAATAGACCAACCACTGAAATTAAAAACTTACTGGGTGGCTTAATTAGAAACAATAGTAGAGAGCATCAACGAAATGGGAAAAAAGATGGGGGAAGGAAAATCACCCAGACGGTATCAAAAAGATAAAGACCACATAAGCAAAATAGGAGCACTGGTGGTGCGGTAGTTACTGTGCTTGGCTCCCAACTGAAAGGTTAGCTGCTCCTCTGCAGAGAGACACGGCACTCTGCTTCTTAAATATCACAGCCTTGGAAAGCCTATGGGGCAGTTTCACCCTGTCCTATAGTGTGGCTGTGAGTCAGAATTTACTTGACACCAGCTTTTTTTTAAGTATGAAAGAGCAGTTTAGAGTCAAAAGAAGAATGAGAAAGTTCAAGATACATCTAAAGGAGTTCCAGAAGGGAAGGGTAAAACTTTCTTTAGAACTATTTAAATAGTTTTCTCCAAAATTCCTAATACCATGCTTCAAGCTGTCAAATTATACAGAACAATTTATCTCTTACTCAGCTTTTATGAATTATCACAGCTATTCTTTTTTTTAAAAAAATGGGGTGACAGCTTTTTTTGGTGATATTTTATTGAAAAGGTAACTTCTCTCCTGGAGGTCACCTTTCAGCCAAATAAAAGACTGGCTAATAAAACAAACCACATCACCCACTGTCTTAGGCTGGGTGTATCCTGACCACCACACCCACCAACAGCAGTGTGTCCCTTCAACACTATATGAGACCTGTCTCAGTGAACTACTGCTACTCTAACAGAGATACCGTGAGTGGATGGCTTTGGTTTTATTATCATAGTTTGGTTTAAGTTGCAAGTCCAAATTCATTTTATTATCACAGTCCAGCAAGCTACAAGTCCAATTTTAGCATGAGGGCATCTTGGCACAGCAACGGCAGGTCTCCATGCCACTTTCTCAGTGCTGTCAGGTTCCTGACTCTCTTCTGCTCACTTCTCTTTGATACCTACAAGCTTGTCGCCTTAGTCCCACCTCACCAACACAAATGCTGCCCATTCTGTCTCATCAAGATCCCAGAGGCAGAATTCACAACACATGGGGAAAAATCAGTCAACACTGAGAATCACAGCTCCAACTGAGACATTTTGAGGGGGATACAACGCAAGCCATGACGAGACCAAACTGTCAGCATCACCCAAAAGCAAGAAGAGAAGCCAAGGAGACAAAGGGAAGCTGCGTCAGTGGAAACAGAACAAACACAATAGAATTAAGAATGCTGACACACTGCAAAAATGGTAACCAATGTGACAGAAGAATTTGCATTAAAATTCTTAATTCTATGTAAATTTTCACTAAAAATACAATAAAATATTTAAATAAAATAAATGAATAAATAAATAAAACAAATAAATAAAAGGTAACATCTCTTGAACAGCAAAAATTCTCTTTGAATGTGTGATTTTAGCTTCTGTCACTGCTGTTGAAAAATGTGCAGTTAATCTAAATATCTAGCACCCTAAGCAATTTCAGTGGGTAGAAACAAGTGCTAATGACTGTCTTTTGTTTAAGAAGTTAATCTCCCCTTTAATCTTGTCAAGTAATTAACACTAATAATGTCATAAATATATTATTCTCTACTAAACTATTAGTTTTGCATAATCATTTTTTACAGAAACATACATAAAACTTAAATATGGTAGGTACATAGAAAACTTGATAAAAATACCTTTAAAATGTCTCAGTGTATGTTTTCAGGATACTCTTCTACCTATTTTAAAATATTTTACCTGAGAGAGTAAGCAAAAAGAGAAGCTGTCCCAATCTTAACGAAGAACTGTTGATATACCATTAATTAATAAACACGTTTTCTCTCCTTTCTCCTTATTACTTAGAGTATTTTAGTGCAATTAAATTTTATTGACCTTAAATGGAGTATGGTATGATGCAAACAAAACAGACTTTTGTAATATGATTAAGCACAGGCTGCACAGCAACTAAAAGCCACTAATAACATGACAAGTGGCTTGTAAAGAATAACAAAAACCAACCAAGTATCCCAAACAATGTAGAGTTTGCTTGCTTTTCAAATAACATCTGCTTCATCACAAAGAAAATGTCTGGTATAGAGAAAAGTGTGCTAGAAAAAGAAACATGAGACACAGGATGTGGTTATATTATAAATCAATTAACTTCTGGGCTTCAGTTTTTCTACCTGATAAAAATAAGGGAGGGATAGGATTAGGGCATGAGATAAATTTTAAAGTTCTTTTCAGCTTTAATATTATCTTTATTTTAGGTAACATATAATAGAATCTTGAAACATATTAGCTTACGCTACAAATACTAAAGTTAAGATAATTTTAAAAATGCTATGTTATACACATAAAATGCTGGAAGATACAGTCAAAACTGCTTTACTTTAAATGTAAGTATTACAAAAACCCAGCCCTGTTATGTCGTAACATAAACATTCTATCGTTGGATCCGACTTGATGGCACTTGGCTTTGGCATTGTTATAAATATTAAAATTACACTTTTATCTAAAAATAAACTCAGTCATATTATTTTGTTACAGATATAGTAACATTTTAAGGTACAACATGAAAATCATTTATATCAAAATTAAATGTACTTCATATATCAATATTAAAATTGCTTTAAAAAGAAGCAAAAACAAACTAAGGGCCAGGATGCAACTTTCAAGTGTATAAGAAAATTGATATCTTTTTACAAGTTACAGTGACAATTAAAATACATTAAAAAATTATTATTTCAGGAAAAAGAGATTCAGCCAACTTCATTTCAATCCCTTTCTGGTTTTTATTTCTTAATTACTTCAGCAACTATAAGATTACCACAGGTTGGAATCTACTTGACAGCAATATGTTTACAGGAAAATAAAAGATCAGAGACCACTCAGAAAATTTCCAACAGCCTTGCTGATCTTATTTTGAAAAACGGATTAGTTTTGCCATCTCTTTTTCTCTGATATTGTTTCTGTCATCTGCAGTTCATTGAGTCTGTAAGCTACTAAATGTCATACATTTAAAGAGAATCAGAACTTTTGTGTTTCCTTCCCATCGTACAATGGGCACCAGGAGGAGGCATGTACTAGCGGAACCATTAACCGCTGCATAGAAGAGACAGAATCCCACTGCACCCCACTCTACTCTCCACATTTGGCATGTGCCACGAGGGTGACCTGCCAGATGAAGATGACGCCGTGCTGCTCTGGGAATTCTGGTAAGACTCCTGATTTAAGCTGACACACACATGCTTGATGAATTTCCTTATCATTAATAATTTGGGGATCATTTTTTGATAGCATGGTAACACTAGAAGTCTCACCCCAACATATATTTACTATGTCACTGTAATGATGACGCATCTATGGGAACCAAGAGAGTCCCCGGAAAAGTACACTGAATGTGAGGGGTATTGAGAAGATCGACACAAAAACAAGATCATGTGTATGAAAGTGCTTCCTAAAATGCAACGTACTATAGAAATGGGAGGCACTATTACTGTTTCCTGAGGCTTTGTTGTGCCCTCCATAGCACTGTCAAACCCCTGAGATTTGTGAGGGCTGGAAGCCCACCTCCTTATTTAGGAGGTTCAGTGTCCTTACAAAACTTCCTCTTAAACTAGAAATTCAAAAAAGACGCTGGTGACTAAGATATTCTTTACAGATCTTTTACTTCATGACTCAATGAACTGCTTTGTGCCATTTTACTTAAATCTTTCTATAGATTTCTATAGAAGCTGCAATAAATGAGCATGAGGTTTACGGTGGAGAAGAGTATGGAAGACATGGGCTCCAGTTCCTCTAAAACTTACAGTGTAATTTGGAGCAAATTAATTTCATATAAATTCTCTACTTCCTCATCGGTTAAATGGAGGTAATCACTGAGCCTAGAGAGAAGCATGGAAACCCTGGTGGTGCAGTGGTTTACCGCTACATCTACTAACCAAAAGGTCAGCAGTTCAAATCCGCCAGGTGCTCCTTGGAAACTCTATGGAGAAGTTCCACTCTGTGCTACAGGGTTGCTGAGGGAGAACTAATTCAGCTGGCAGCGGGTTTGGTTTTGTTTGGATACAGTAGTATCATAAGGATTTAGAGATAATGTATATTAAAATATTTTTTATAACCTATGGCACCAAGCATACCAAACCCATTGCTGTTGAATGAACTGCAACTCACAGCAACCCTATAGGCACAGTGCTATTTTAATGTAAGGTCTCAATTTCTAGGTTTCTTCCATTTAATCAAATAAATCAATAAAACTATTTTTAAACTATATTTTCATAGGCAAAAACAGTTTACATGTGAATACACAGAGATAATTTTTTTCTATGAGTCTTTAACAACATTATGTTTTCATTTAAAAATTTGTAAAGACAAATATATACCTCATCATGTTTCAAAAATATCTCTTAGTAGCTTTTATTTAAAGTGTTGACTTAAAAGAATTTATCACTACATAAAATATGGAAAGAATGTACCTTATTACAAAAATAATCATCTGTAAACATATGCTAAAATTTTATTCAATCCTATATACTGAACTTCTGCTTTTAAGTACTGGGTTTGTCTTATTTCTGTTTAAAGCAACACACTAGAAAATGATGCTCCAACAAAACATGATTTTCAAAGTAAATGCCATAAAACATGAAGTTGTTTCATGGCATTTACTTTGAAAATCTGATTAAGATAGATGTCTTAGATGGTAATTCTTCAATGTCACATTGTCACAGTTCCCATCAGCCAGATGTTTTAAAGGCTTTTGATTAATATTGCATGCCAGAACTGAAATTACATCCTTTGTCGTTTAGTTCTTAATGGTGCAACTGATATCTATCAAGTAGTGTTTTATGAAGCGTGTGTGATTTTTACTGCAGGCTGTTTTCACAAATCTTTTACAGGTTTCAGAAAGACCTCTTAGGGTTTACAATAAATATGCCATTCTGTTGAAAATCATAGTAATTCTTAAAATTGAAGTAAAAGTTCTACTATTAGAATTTATCAATAAAATAAACACTTTCTACTTCAATTTGTTGTATTCCAATTTGCACATATTCTTAAATATATTATCTTCAACTCAAATATTTTATTAAGTTGCTTCATTTTCACATATGCAAAATATGTGCCAAATACAAGTCGCTCAAAATCTTTCATCAGTAAGCACGTACGCTACCTGTCTAGAAGGGGAAATATGTTGTATCTGGATCTACTACACAATAGCAATTGAATGCTGAACATTTCTGGTATCTGCAAAAGTACTCATTTTATTTTTAAATACAATTACTAATTTGTATTTTAAGTTATAAGACAAATATAGCCTCCTGATATTAATTTTAAAACTTCTGAAATTCCCACACATAAAATACAATTCGTTTTCATTCATTTATGGCCCAGAATTACAATAGAGTCTTAATGAGGAGGATACAAAGTGAAAAAAAAAAAAAATTCTTGTATCTGGTATTTTTTCTTTGCTATGAACATAAATCAACACATTCAGTTACTGGCTCTGCCACTAATGCAATCTATTTTTCCAGTCTTGGTTCCCTTTATCTATAAAATTAGGAAGAGAGATTAGATGAGATGATTTCTAAGGTATTTCTTCCAGTATTAAAAAAAAAATTAATTATTCTGTAGTGCCTTGACCTACATGTACTTTAAAACTTTGGTTGCTAATTTTAAGTCTCAAACGCTGTCATGTTTTATCAGTTTGGGTTTTACAAAATATAAATCTGCTCAAGATGAAATAACCGATCAAAACATTCTAGAGAACAAAGGCAAAGACTTATTCTGAGATATGCCTCCCTTGGGCTGTATTCCCACAGCTGATGGAAGAGAAGGCTGGCTACATCTGTCTTGAGGTAGCTATAGTCATTAGGGATCTCAGACAGACATGTGGCCTTCGCTAACTATATGTCTATTATAATAGAAATGAAAATATTAACAATAAGATTGGCATTCTTGTCCAGCTTTGCCCTGCATACCATCTTGTTTGGATAATTACATGTTTAAAATTAGAGGCTACTTATCTGTTTCTAGACATTATAGTTTAAAGCATACGGAAAAGGTCTTTCAAATTCTATTCCCTAGGGCAGATTACTGCAATTCTCTTTAATTCTACAAGGAAGAACTTATCTCTCTTTCACTGTTGACTTGAATTTTTTCTGATGTTATACAGTTCACTGAAGGAATGGAAATAGTTCACTTTAAAAACATTCTCTCCATTAGCTAGAATTGATTTTTTAAAGCATTCAAACATTCATATTCAATCTGTAACAATTCCTTTAACCCCTTCTACTACAAAGTACTGAGTGCTTAAGATAATTCCCTTCATTAAAAAAATTACACATCCCTCCCTCCCTATAATAAGTTATCCCATAACTCCAGAAAGGGTTTAAAAAGCTCAGTGCAGGTACACAGATCCTAAGTATATAAAAAGTGAGAGGTGGAAACACAGGGCTCCACAAGAAACATTTCACTCATTAAAGCTCAGTACACCATGTAGGCAGTAGCCCCCGGAACTCAAGAGGTGCCCCTCAGGCACCACAGCATCTCACGGGATAACTCGAGAGGTGCGTCTCAGGCTCCTGAGCAGCGACAATTGTTGTTTTTAATCGGGACAATCTTTACAAATAGAAAGGGATTACCAAGCAAAAAAAAAAAACAAAAACAAAAATCCATGGTAGCGTATCGAAAAGGTAACACTTTACTTCTAGTGTGGAAAGATAAAAGGACCATCACTTATTTGACCACTTGGGATAATGCAGAAATGACTATCATAAAAAGGATTTAACAAGGTGGTGTGGAAGTCAACGTTGAGAAACCTAATATTATAGTAAATTACATAAAATATATGGGTGGCGTTGAACGAGCAGATCAACATGCCTCGACATACTGTTTTCCCCGAAAATCTTTAAGTGCCCTTGTGCATGAGGCTTTCTAGCAAGACTGGAGCTACAGAGCTTTGGAACACTTGCCCCAGAAGGCCAGCTGTAGACCTGAGGCCCAGGCCATGTGGCCACAGGAAGCAGAAGCTGAAGATACCAGCAGCCTGAGAAGCTACCTCAGTCTCAAAGAGTGTGGCCCTGAACTCAGGGGTTTGAAAGGGTGGAGCCAGGGCTTTCTGCATTTGTAAGAGTGGAATTGCCACTCAGTTGGGCTTAGGGTGCACCTTAGTCTACATGTTGGAGTTGGCAGGTAGTTTTACAAACTCACAACAGTTGCTAATGTAAGCTTACTATATTTTCCCTAGACTTCTTAAGAGATTACTAGACTTATCAAATCAAACAGTACTACAAAGGACAATTCCATCGGCTCAGTTTTGATTATCACCATAATTTACTGACAAATATTTGAGACAGCATTATTAAAAGTTAACGGCCTTCCAGTTTATAAAGCATTGTTAACTGCTTAATTTCTCACCATCTACCACGGTGGTGGATCTCTGGTGGCACAGTGATTAAGAGCTCAGCTGTGAACCAAGAGGGTGGCAGTCTGACTTCACCACCCAGTCCTTGTCAACTCGATGAGGCAATTCTAGTCTGTCCTGTAAAGTCACTGTGAGTCAGCCCTCACTTGATGGCAACCGCTTTGGCAAAGGATACCATGCTGATACTTTGGTACGCTCATCAAAATAGAGTGAAACAATTTCATATATTATATTCAGAACAAAAGACGGGCTTCTCTTATAATTTTTTATGTTTATCTGCTATTACAATATTAGAAACCCTGACAGCATAGGGGGCTAAGTGCTACATCTGCTAACCAAAAGGTCAGCAGTTCAAATCCACTAGGCCCTCCCTGGAAACCCTATGGGGCACTTCTACTCTGACCGAAAGGGTCTCTATGAATCAGACCTAACTCAACAGCAGTGGGTTTCATTTGGTTTTATTATGATATTGGTTAATTTGAATTTTTAAATTTAAATGTGTTTGAAAACAGTATAAGGAAAGGTTAACAGTACTATTTATATTAACATATTTAGTAGTCTACTTTTTGTATGTCAATGCAATTAGAGGTAAGACACCTTAAATGCACAATCTGACTTTAAAAATATTCACCAAAAATTAAGTGACAAAAGATAGATGCAATTAAATGATGATTTGAGCAAGACAGAAGGTATTCTAACAAATAACACTAATTGACTTTCAAATAACATCATAAAATCCAAAATATATATAACACAATGACTGCACACATAAAAATGAAAAGTGACCTCAGAAACTCTCTTACTTTAAAACAATTATCACTCCTAATCAGCAATCACAATTGAACCATCATGTTTAGTGGTAAAAATTTGTCCTGACATTGAGTTAAAGAAGACCGATTTGTCAAAGAGGTGGTGACATCTGTCATGCCTTCACTGACTGACTATTGCTCACTAAGCTACCGTAAAGAAAACATATTGTGATTTCAATGCAAGTGAGAAATATGAGAATTTATAACTGAGCGGGTCTAATGGAGCTGTCAAAAGGGAAGTTACTCTCACATCACGAGCTGGTTTCCATCCTAAATGAAAAAAGAAAAAGAAAAGAAAAGCAACAAAAAACTTCTCTGTGGGGAATACGGCAAATGTGGTTGGTAAGAGAGATACATGAACGGGAAAGGAAAAACAGAGCTCTGAAGAGTTATTTCTTCAAAGAAGGACAGCCGGGGTCCGAGACATTGGGGTGCACATGGAGACAGGGAATTTACTGCAGGATCTTCCTGGAAGAGCTTTAATCTCCTTTCATTTAGAATACAGAAGAGTCAGAAGAGGACAAAAGACAAAGAAAAAACTGAACTTCGAAAACAGCATTATACTACATGATTCACAGTGTCATACTAAGAGGAATGACAGCCCTCAAAAGAGTACTTTTGTCTCTACTTATTTTAATTAAACTCTCTAGGCTTTAAAGTGAACTTGAACCTCTTTTTAAAGCAGAATGAAATGCTCAAGGCTGATTAGGACTTGCTTTCTTTCTTCTTATTGTCCCCAAGCAAAGTTATATCCCACTTAAAGCGACGGAAATAGCAGCCGACGGCAACAACAAACCTATCCCTTAATTTTCTAAAAGAACCAAAAACTTTGTCCTCTGCCTTCTCACAGGTAAATTAGTTCCCAGTATGTCTCTTGCGTTGTAGCAAGCACCGATCCATTAAATTCAAAATGAGAATTACAACCAAATTAGACTAATACGAATGTTTCAATTACTTAACTTTCCAAAGCCAGAGTACTGTGGCAACCTTTAAAATAAACTCATGTGATTTTCACTTGGTCTTAAAGTAGAGGGTCAGCAAAACAGAGGAAGATTCTTGATGAGACGGACTGACACAGTGGCTGCAGTGGACTCAAACAGCAAAAATTATGAGGGCGGCACAAGGACAGGCCAGGTTTCATTTCACGGGTGGCTATGAATCAACTGACTTGATGGCAACTAACAACGGTTGGGACACTCATGGTTCAGTGCTAGAATTCTCACCTTGCATGCAGGAAACGGGTTTGATTCCAGGCCAGCCTGTCTCACGTTGCAGCCACTGCCCATCTATCACTAAAGATTCACCTGTTGTTTTTATACCACACAGATATAATTGAGCGCTGTTTCTAGGCTACAACAGGCTAAGAAGAAAGGCCTGGTAACCTACTTCTGAAAATTAGCCAATGAAATGATCTAAAAGCAATCCTGAGGACAGAGCAGGATCAGGCAGCATTTTCCTCCTTTGTGAGTCAAGGGTTGACTCAAGGGCAGCTAACAAGAAACAACAGTATTAAGGATACACTAGTTTAAAAACAATAAACAAAACCATGCCCTTGTACAGCTTACACTGTAATGCTGGGGAGGTGTTGGTGTGAGGGGGTCATACACAATAAACAGTAAAAAAGCTAATGCCACAGAGGGTGACACTGATAAAACAGGGTAGGAAGATTACAAATGTTGAGGAAGAGTTTGAAATTTTAAATCTGTCATCAGAATAGGCCTTACTGAGAAGAAGACGTTTAAACAAAGACTTCCGAATAAGAACAGGGCTCCTGCTAAAGAAGGAAGAAAACTAATGAGGCTTTAGATATTTTGATATATGTTGGTAATGGAGAGAAACCCTGGTGGCGTAATGGGTTAAGTTCTATACGTCTGCTAACCAAAAAGTTGGCAGTTCAAATCCACCAGGCACTCCCTGGAAACTCTGCTGGGCAGTTCTTCTCTGACCTCTGGGGTCGCTACGAGTCAGACTTGACTTTGACGATGGTGGGTGGTAAATACTGAGAAGTATTTACACGGTAGAGTATTTACGTCAGCTATCATAGGCTGTTTTTGTTTCCAAAATGAACCACTACAATTTCCCATGTAGCCTAAAGAAGACTTAGAAATTTTCTTTAGAAATCCATTCCTTTATAACAGCAACAACACTACAGAGGGTTTCTTCCTTTAAACCCTTAATACTTTTAGAAAATCACCTGGGCTGATAGTCAATCCAATTCCAAGAAGCAAGACCTAATCACCTTCTCTATTTTTTCATTCATTGCTCACTCATTCACTCATACAATATACACTGAACACCTACAATATTCCAGGGACTTGTAATTCAGTGATGAAGAACACACAGGTCCTTCTTTCCACAACGTGTGACTCCAAATTTTGTTCCTACTCTACTGTCTTCCCACCTGAGTATGCAAACATGCAGAGGTAAAATATTCGGTGGTCAGTATTTAAGAGATGAAAATGCTGAACTCCAAAAGGTTTGCCAAGGCTTTTCAGAGAAGATAATGAAGAATAATATTTTAAGTAGGAAAGCCTTCAGGGCAACAGGGAAAGGCAAAACACGAAGGTAAGGAAGTATCCAATGAAGCCTAAAGCGTGGGAGTAGAGGTTGAGATGGAACAGGATAAAGGCAGAGGAGGCAGGAAATAACAGTTGGAAAGACAAGCAGGGAGAAGATGTGGATAGCCCTTGTTTATCTGCTTCTTAATCTGCATACTATTCTATGAGCAGAAGAGAAGCCACTGACTAGCTTCAAGCAAGGGAATGCCAAGGTCACACATGCATTTTATCAAGATTCCTTTAGCAGCAATATGGAAGAAGAATGTGTGATGACTTGTGGTTGTGTTGGAATGAAACATAAGTAAACTCCATTCTGAACCTCAGATTCCTTCTTGGGCAAAGGGCAGTGAAAATTCAGGATAGAAGGCTCCAGGAAATAACTTAGCAGAAAAATAACAAGAAAAACCCTAGGGTGGTTTCACCCTTATCTTACAAAGGACAAAAGCCTAGAGGTAGCCTTACAGAGCCCCGGGAGCCAGCCCTAATCACAAGCTACTGAAACGTCCACTTTTACAGCTTACAGAAATTCCTTGTGGTTCAAACATTCACCAATGTAGCTGACATATTCACCAACGGCTACATTTTGCAACCTGCAAAAATTCCACATGGCCTCAACCAATCCATACAAAGATCAGCTCCCCCCTCCCTACCTTGCGATCTCATGACTTAAATACTGGGCGCTGAGAAAACTCGTGGTCGCCTCCTCTCTGCACAGATTGGAGTGTGTCCCTGGTGCACCAGTTTTGGGTTTTTTTTCTATTGGGCATATTTTTTAATAAAATTTAACCTTTAAAGAAATTCTGGGTCGTGTCTTGAAATTCGAACCCCAGCAGTTGATGTGATTTACTATCTGCAGTATTCTAATGGCCACCAAAAGTCAGAAATGGTTCTACAGCTACTGTCTTCTTTTATTTTTAATTGAGTACATTAAACTAAAGCCCAGGCAACAGATAAACATGTGGGGTCAGGTTCAAGAGGTGATTAAGAGTTAGAATAAATGAATCAGCTTTAGCAACAGATTTAAAAAGGGTAGAGCTACCAGCCAGCCAGTTTGTGATTCTAAACCACCAGGCACTCCTTAGAAACTATAGGGCAATTCTACTCTATCCCTTTGGGTTGCTATGAGCCAGAATCAACTCGACAGCAAAAGGATTGGTTTGGTTTGAAGATAATAGAGAAAAACCTAGGATTTAAAAAAAAATATATTTTCAGAAATACCATCATTTAAAATTACAAGAAATCATGAAATCTCATAATATTTAGATACCTTATCACATGACCTCTATTTGGTTTTAACCACACTAATCACTTTGGAAATTTATGTAAAGCTAGTTTATATTTCTCTTACTTATGGTTAGTGGAAAATTTGTCTTTGTTTTTCTCTCACTAGAACACCATAATGTATACTGCCTTTCCTTCTAATTTGTAGAGTCCATCTTTGCAACACTCTACAACACTGAGGGAAGATTTGTCTTTTTAAAACAGATTCTTTTCTTTTCTATCCTGCATTCATTTTTCCATAAAGCTCCTCACATTAAAAACAGATAAATAAGCAAAAGGAAAAAAGAAACATTGAGAGAAAGATATTTCGTATTCCTGGGGAACTGAATCTGATCTAGACTACAAGGCGTTGCATTATATTTTATGGTAATCAAAACCTAAACCCATTGCCGTGAAGTCAAGAGCAACTCATAGTGGCCCTATAGGACAGGAATACCTGGTGGATACAAACCGTCAACCTTTTGGTTTGCAACCACTGATCTTAACCACAGCATCACCAAGATTTCCAGTTTAAGGTCACGTGGTGCTTTAGCTGCGGCTTTGAACTGGTTCAGTCATGGCTAAAAAAGCCAAACTGAAACACACTCAAATTTTTACAACTGGGTGATCTGGAATGGGAAAAATCACGGGTCAGAGCCTAGGAAAGGGACACTCAGAAGAGGAACAGTGAGTCCTTTGAAAACCCTGATATGTGACACTGGATTACTGCCAGGGCTGTGGACAAGAACACACTTTCAAAGTGACTGAGAGAGGGAGAAAAAGCTTTTAAGAAAATACAACTTAAATTCCAGGAGGCCTGGGTGTGGGGCTTGGGAGCCTGGGAATGAGTGCATGACATCAGACCCTCGCAAACAATGGGTCTGCATGGGTGTGGCTCTGAATGTGACTTTCCACACCCAGGCCGATTTGCTTTCCCCCTTGAGAGGTGAATTCACCTGAGGAAGGAGCCTTTGTTATGCTGTTTAGATAAGAAGGCACCAGTTTGCTCTGTAAGGAACTTCCCAAACCATATTCAAATCAATGACTGCTTTACTGCACCTGTATCTGTTCTGTTCATTAAATAAAAGTGAGCTGCCTGATGCCTAAATCAGAGTTGGGGCATCAGAGATATCAGCTCCCCCCCACTACCACCCGCCCTTCAAAATCCTGAGATCAGTTCAGTTTCTAAGGAGACAGGAGAAGCCCAGATGCCTCTCCAGCCAAGGATGCTCCCTCCCCATCCACAGAAATCCTTGATAAGCACAGTTTCTAAGGAGAGGGTAGCTTCATCTCACCTAACCTAATGCTAACTGCTTATCTAGTGCCTATTTAAGTACAGTGGGCCAATAGGAATGCAATATGAAAATCTGTATACCTGTAACTGCCAATTAGGAGAATACATGGAAATTCCTTTGCCTGCTTTCTTGGAAAAATGTATAAATATGTATGCCTGATAACAGAATGGGGTGCATGGCTCTTTTCTGGACTTGAGTCCATCTACCGCACCACTGGCTAATAAACACCTCTTCCTCTACAAACAAAGTGATGTATGAGGTGATTTCTGGTCTACGGGCCGAACTTGCCTTTTTTCCTGTTACATGACCTCATTGCCCACCAAGTTTGAGCAGGGACATGCTATTTCCAACTGTATAAAATCCAACAAAGCAAGAGATCTGGTTGCTGTGCAATGTGTATTCTGTCCTTATTTTCTAAAATGGAGATTAAGTTTTCAGCAGAGTAGATAATCTGAGTAACAGGGCTGTATGAAGAAGAACACAGCATCAAGACTGGAAGAAGACCCACTAACGATATGCAGGTAACATAATCTTGCCTGATGAAAGTGAAGAGGATTTGACAATAATCAAAGACTAAAGCCATCAGTGTGGATCACACTTCATCACAAAGAAAACAAAAATCCTCACAACAGCACCAACATGCAACATGGTAGTGGGGAAAAGACTGAAGTTGCCCTACATTTATTTTTATTTGGATCCACAATTAATGCCCATTGAAGCAGGAGTCAAGCAATCCAATGATGTACACGCATTAGGAAAATCTGCTGCAAAAGACCTCTTTGAACTATTCAAAAGCAAAAAGGCACCTTGAGGACCTTAGGTGCATCTGACACAAAACCAAACCAAACCCACTGCTATCAAGCTTACTGTGACTCATAGGGACTCTACAGGTAGAGCAGAACTACCCCATAGCGTTTCCAAGGAGCACCTGGTGGATTTGAACTGTCAACCTTCTGGCTATCAGCCACAGCAGTTAACCACTACACCACCAGAGTTTCTCTCCTTACCCAAGCAATGGACTTTTCAATTGCCTAGTATGCATGTAAAAACTTGACAATGAATAAAGACCAGAGAACAACTGACAGACTTGAATTATGGTGCTGTCACAGAAGACTGTATACAACCACAGACTGTCAGAAGAATGAACAAAAAGGTCTTGGAAGAAGCACAGCCAGAACACTCCTTAGAAGCAAGGATGGCAAGACTTCCTGTCTCTGACTTTCCACATGTTATCAGAAAGGACCAGGCTCTGGAAAAGGACATCATGCTTGGTAAAACACAGGGTCAGTGAAAAAGAGAAGGACCCTTGGCATGATGGACTGACACAGCAGTATCAACAAACGGGCTCAAACACAGCAATGACCTTCAGAACGGTACAGGACCAGGCTGTGTTTCGTTCTGTTACAGGTAGAGCACAACAGCAGCTGACAGCAACAACAGACCTTTACAAAAGCAAACTGCAACAGCTTTCTCCTGGAGGGAAGCTGCTGGGCTCCAATTGCCAACTTTTTGGTTAGCCAGCCAAGTGCCGTCGAGTCCGATCTGACTCACGGCAGCCAAGTGCTTTTAACCACTAGGTCACCTGGGTTCCACCAATGAAAATTTTAGGATGCAAGTTCCTTTTTTTTTTTTTTAATTTTTAATACAATTCTCTGTATAAAACAAGTAGCTTAATTTTATTTGATTCCCCCAAACAAAGAAGCATGATATCTGTGCAGTACTGCACAGAGTATTTAAAATAATGGAAGTTGTTCCTTATGTCTAAATAGTCACACAAGTTAGGAATATGTTGATATACTGAGGACAGAAAATGAACTGCAAATCAAAGCACTATAAGTATATAATCAGCTCTTCCAAAAACAAAACAAGAAACAGAGCCACTGAGTCGATTCCAACTGATAGCAACTCTATAGGGCAGACTAGAACTGCTACATAGCATTTCCTAGGAGTACCTGGCAGATTCAAACTGCCAAGCTTTTGGTTAGCAGACGCAGCACTTGACTACTACAGTAGCAATGTTTCCAGCTCTTACGAACTTTTTTTTTTCCCATAAGGGAGTACTAGGCGAAATATTTAAAGTTGTGGGTCTTTTTAAACCATGGGTCTGCAAACTACAGTCTGCTGTTACCACCTGTTTTTTATAAATTAAGTTTCACAGAAACACAGCCTCATCTATTTTTTTGTATTGGTGACTTTGGAGCTATAAAAGAGTGAGTAGTTGCTAACTCAGGGCCCACAAAGCCTAAAATATTTACTATCTGACCCTTCAAAAACAATTTTTTTTAAGTTGTCAACAAGCTGTTTTTTTTTTTTAACTTCAAAATTTTACTGAGACACAGTGTAGATTCACATGCACTTAAAAAAAAAAAAATAACAGAGCAATCTGTGAACTCTTATCCAGTTTTCTCCAACTGGAAACTAATCTATTGCTTTATACAATCCACTAATCTTAATCTGATGTCCCCAGTTTTAGTCATATTTCCTGCAAGTTAGTGTTTTTAGTTCAATATAGTTTTATATGTATGCTGACTAGATACATATACAAAAACTTATTACCTGCTTTATCAATGAGAACTTTGTCTTACTGTTTCTTTAGAAGAAAAAAAATTGGTCATGAAACTAAAACTTAGGAAGTTCATTTTAACTTGATATTCAGCTTAATTTGCAAAGATAACCCAGGTAAAGATAGTCAGATTTAAGGCTTATTTGTAAAGTAATTTGTACAAAAGGAATCACATGGCTCTATGTCTGTGAATAGAATAGAATGTTTCACTATCTGTGATTAAATTGTAAAGATCTTCCTTTCTGAGACAGGTTTTGAGAAAGTTAATTTCTTACTATCAAATGTTGGGGTAAAGGGGGACAGTGGCAGGAGACGAGGAAACAGACAAAAATGTAACCAAATTTAGGTAACTTAAAAAGGTTACTTGCCATTTAAAGTAAGACTTCATCTAGACACATTATCTGAAATTATTGTCACAAAGCCAAAAACAATACATGTTGACATGTACTTAATCGGAGTTAAAATTATCACTGGTTCAGTGACGCACTTTAACATTTTAAGTAAGTCTCCAAACTACTGCTCAGAATTCATTTGCTCATAGATGCTTCCTTCACTTCTAAAGTAAAAAACTAACAAAGCTGAAGTTTCATACATACAGTTTAGCAGAGGTGGCAATAAGTGAATGCATGAAGCAATGCATATCAAATGAAACCAATCCATAAGTAAACCTGTCCTATGACTATATTTTCTGGAATAAAGTGTACAATAAATTAATGAACAAAAAGGCCATGGTAAATTGCAATTCTGATAGGAGCAGAAATCTATATGTTTGGGAATCTATTTGACATGGTTACTTGATTTTAAAAGATTAAAAAAGGCACATAACCAAACTAAATTGTCAAGTTAGCCACAATAAACAAACAAAAAAATGCAATAGTAAAAAGATGGACTCAATCTAGGTGCCCATCGATAGATGAACAGATAAACTACGGTATATTTACACAATGGAACACTATGCAATGGTAAACAACAACAAGGATTTGGGGAAACACAATACAGACTCATCTGGAAAACATATGCGGAGTGAAACGGATCAGCTGCCAAAGGACAAATATTGTATGAGACCACTATTATAAGGCCTTAAGAAAAGGTTTAAACACATAAGAAAATAATCTTTGACAGGTACAAGGGTGAGGACAGAGGGAAAGAGGTGCTAACAGATTAAAAAAAAAACGACTGCCATGAAGTCAATTCAAATTCATAGAGACCTTATAGACAGAAGAACTGTCCCATAGAGTTTCCAAGGCAGATCTACCTGACAGATCTGAACTGCCAGTGTTTGGGTTAGCAACTGTAGCACTTAATCACTATGCCAACAGGGTTTCCAGAGATTAGAGAGCAGATAGGAATTGGGTTAGGTGCAGGGACTGACAGGGCAGTAGAAGAAAGGTTAGCAAAACGGTGCTACACCAGAAGTTAAAAGGTTCTCTAAATGCAACCCAACATTTTGGATGGCAGAATAGCAGGGACAGAGGTCTGGGGACTGTGGTTTCCGGGGACATTTAGGCTAACTGGCAGAACTCAGTTTTTTTAAGAAAATGTACTGCAGACCGTTTTGGTGAGGTGCATGTGGAGGCTTAAAAGCTACCAAGCCGCCATCTAAGTAGCATCAACTGGTCCCAATCCCCCTGGAGCAGCAAAGAATGAAGGACACCAAAGACAAGAGGAAAATATGAGCCCAGCAGACAGAAAGTGCCACGTGTCTACTACATCAGCATGAAACCGGAAGAACTAGGTGGTACCCTGCCACTACCAGTGATGGCCCTGACAGGGAACACAGCATAAATTACCTGATACAGTAGAGAAAACTGAGTGTGTAGAACAAGAACTCTATTAAAAAAAAACACCCTGAACAGCCCATCATACTAGAGGGTCTCCTGAGGACATGGCCCCTAGACTCTCCGTTAGCCCAGAACTGAAACCAGACTCTTCAGACAAAGATTGGACTGGACTATACAAACAGAGTGATGCTGGCAAAGAATGTGCTTCTTGGCTTAAATAGACACATAAGGCTGTCTGAGTAGCTCCTGTCCAAAGGTGAGATAAGAGGGTGAAGGGGGACAGGAAGACAGGAGTTGTCCGGATGGATACGAGAAATACAGGGTAGGAAGAAGGAGTGTGCTGTTGTTCCAGGGGCGGTGCAGGTGTGCAGTTTCATATGGCAAATTCATTCAGATTGTTAATTTTTCTCTTAAAGCATAATAAAAAATTTTTTTAATTATGGAAGTTTGTATAAATTATGAGCAAGCATTTTTGAGCCATTAATGAAGAAAGCAGCGAGTTCAAAAGGAAATCTTTTTTGTGAATTAAAATACTTTTCTGTGCTTCAGATGGAACAGAAAATATTTTGAACTAAATGCTGTTAAGAATAATTCACTAGCTGTAGGTATTTTATTGTATATAATCTATTTTTAATTTTAGACAACAAAAGATGTATTTTCTGCTCTAAGAAGTAGTAATAGTCACAAATATAAAAAGAATTTTCACTTAAGTACAATCGCTTCAATGTGTGAAGTATGACTTAATAAATTTCCTTATTAATAAATAAAACATAACACTAGAGAATAACTAGCAATAAACTACAAATATGCTTTTCTTTAAATATTAAATCACACAAAAAATTCATTTTGCATATAAAGCTCCACTACTCAATTTGCTATATCTGTTTCCCTAGTACTCATCCTCAAATCTTTGTAAGAATATTTAGAAATTTTAACTAATTCACTGCTCAGTAGTTATAAAAATTTTTGGCTTTCAGTGTGAGAAATTAGGCGAAAGCAAAAATGTACTGGATGTTCAATACTTCTTTCAGTCTTTGTTTCTTTTTATAAACATTTGTTTCATACCATTGAGACATTCTCCTAAAAATACAATTGAATAATTTGAGTCTCATGTCAAAAAGATTTATTCAGAGCAATATACTTGAAAATGTATCAAAATAATTTACAGAAATTTCTACAGAATAATTTTTATTTGATAAGTGAATGATTTCTAATATTATGTTCTCAATATAAAAATGTGTTCAGTTTATATGAGTATACACACATACATTATTGACTATATTCCAAAAGGTGTTACTACTGAGATGAATCCTCTAGTTGAAATCTGGACAATGCTGAGACACAACTAAGCAATATCCTTGCTATATGAATTTGTATCTCTAAATCTCATTTTTCTAATGTGGAATATGTAAGTTAAATCACCATTATTTCTATAAGTTTAAGAAGGATGAAATTCAATAAAACATCTGGTAAAATTTATAATTAATAGTGGAAAATTTAAAAAAGATATTTTTCCCCTTATTGTGTGAATTAGGCAGAACTATCAAAATCATGACACAAAGATGGACTACATGAAGCACTCACTCTTCTCCTTCCTCTTCCCCTCTAGCCCAGCTCTGTGACCTTACCAGGCATCACTAACTGCTTAAGTTGCCTGTTCTAGTCAGCTGGTGCTGCTCCAACAGAAATACCACCAAGTGGATAGCACTAACAAAGGAAAGGTTATTCTTACACAGCCCAGCAGGCTACAAGTCCAGATTCAGGATGTCTGCTCTAGGGAAAGGCTTTTCCCCTTGTTGGCTCTGGAGAAAAGTCCTCTTGTTACATCAATCTTTGTTCTGGGAGCATCTTGGTACGGGAACTTCAGGTCTTAAAGACGTGCTCTGCTTCTGGTGCTGCTTTCTTGATGGCATGAGGCTCCCAATTCTCAATTTTTTTGCTTCTCTTTTTATCCCCCCTAGGTGGAAAGGATAAAGCGTGGTGCAAGCCACACTCCTGAGAAACTGAGGATGTTGCAGTCCCACCCTAATCCTCTTTTAACATAATCGTTTTACCTATTAGCCACAGGCAGAGATTAGGATTTACAGCATCAGAAAATCACAAAATGGGGGGCAGTCACAGAATAGAGTGGATCCCAGCCCAGCCGAACGGCTGCACACATTTCTGGTGGGGGAACAAATCTATCCGTGACAGTATTGTTAAGTCCCAACACCGAACGAACAAACCCCTCTGCCACTGAGTGGATTCTGACTTGTAGTGACCCCACAGGACAGAGAAGAACTGCTCTACTAAGTTTCCAAAAAACACCTTGTGAATTTGAACTGCCAGCCTTTTGGTAAGCAGTTAAACACTTAACCATTCTATCACAGATTTTCAAAACCCTAAATCTAGCTGCTACCGACTACGAATTGAAGATAATACATAAATTTAAACCTCTTTACCAAACCTAACCCATTGCTGTCAATTCTATTCCTATAGTGATCCTATAGGAAATAAAAGAACTATTGTATAGGGTTTCCAAGGAGTGGTTGGTGGATTCAAACTGTTGACCTTTAAGTCAGCAGCTAAGCCCTTAACCATACTCTTCAAAACTTGTATTTACCTGAAGGCCAGTAATTCTGTTTATTCTGTTTTTGTTGTTTTCTTGGTTAGGTGCTGCCCAGTTTGTTTTGGCTTATAGCAACCCTGTACATAACAGAATAAAATGTTGCCTGGTCTGGCACCATCCTCACAATCATTTTCTGTGTTTGAACCTCTTGTTCTACTGAACTCTACATTAAAGTGTAGTGATACTTCAGAATTTAAGAAGAGTTACTGGTCCCCTCAGAGAGGTATTCCCATCTACAAATAAGGTTTCTCAACCCTGACTGTATCATTAAGACTAATTCTATCGTGGAATTATTTTAGGCCATTGCAATTTCTGAAGACATCACTAATGAAATACACACCTGTGACAGAGACTACAATGATGGTGCTAAAACAAAGTGACTGACCCTGAAGTATTCTACGGCCCTCTTGGAGCCCTGGTGCTGAACTGTGTAAGAGCTCAGCTGCTAACCAAAAGGTTTGCGGTTAGAATTCACTAGCTACTCCTTGGAAATACTACGAGGCAGTTGCACTTTGTCCTGTAAGGTTGCTATGAATGAGAATCAACTCCATGGCAAAAGGCATGACTATCTTTGGAAAAAAGACTGATTGGATAAATAAGCAACTGTCTTCAGAAAAATGTTATAACTAAGAAGAATTTTTGGTTTGTGGTTTTTCATATAATTTGCTGTTATATACAAAACTGCCACTTACTCCACAATCTGAATAAAGTCAATGTTTTACAAAAGGGCATATGATATTCCTACCTGTTGCGTCTCCAAATGTTCTTGAGATTTTACTTTTTAAAACTTTATTGTTATATAACACTTTGAAATTTTAAATTATCTTGCATTGTTTACATACATTAGGGGAAAATACGCATTGCTAAAATGCTGATATCCATGGTTATCTATATAATTATTTCTCAAAGGAAATTTGTATTATCTGAAATTTAGAAGTTTCAAAATGTATTACAAAAAAAAATTAACCCAATTACCTAGAATTCTCAATCAACTGGAATTTTTCATATTCTTCAAATTTTTAAGAGGAGAAAATGCAAAACAAACCCAAAAAACCCAGTATGATTAAAAAATAATAATAATAAGAGAAGTGGGGCCATGAAGGTGGAATAGTCAGATGCTTCCTGTGGTCCTTGTTACAATAAAGACCTACAAAAAACCTAGTGAATAGATTATATCTGACAACCCGTCTAGGAGACATGAACATCAAAGACAAAGTTGAGGAATCAGACAAAGTGCAGAGAGAGGAAGAGACAGCTCAGGAACAACAAGGATTTGCCAGACCTGACTTGGCTGGCACCCTGCACGCAGGATTGGCCAGTATGTACAGGCAAAGGCAAGCAGCAGTGCTCAGGATATGTTTTTCACATCTGGAAAAACTGAGTGGCAGCAAGTCTCTTCAAGCCTCCAGAACGAGGGATAAATGGCTCTGAATCAGAGAAAGATAAATATAAGCACTTAACCTACCACAAAGATTGTTTCTTTTTCCCTCCCCATAAAAAAAAAAAACAAAAAAAAACTTTCCCTCTTTGTGAAGTACCTCTCTCTAGTTTATTTGCAACCTTCCTACTCAGCAACAGGTCCCAAGCCAGCTTCAGCTACTTCTGTACCCCTTAGGCCAAAAGTAGAACACACTGTACTCCCTGGGCCATTCTTCCAGCTGTGGAAAGTGAAAGAATTAACAAACAGGAAGAAAACACTGTCAGCTTGCCTAAGCCAGAACCTCAGAGCCTTGTGTCTAGGTACAGGCATAAGGGGTCCATGGACTTTGAAAGCCTATCATTCATGCATA
Source organism: Heterohyrax brucei (assembly GCA_028571685.1). Taxonomy (NCBI): domain Eukaryota; kingdom Metazoa; phylum Chordata; class Mammalia; order Hyracoidea; family Procaviidae; genus Heterohyrax; species Heterohyrax brucei. The sequence goes on from CM053156.1 coordinate 980,191, forward strand.
GACCTGTATGAGGATATATTTCAACAGCACAGGCCACCATTAGCACAGTACAATAAGGTACATATCTGAAGCCTATTTTCAACTGCAACAGCTATAATCGGGAGTGACAGATTCATGACATTTGATACTGCCCTGAATATTAAGCAAGGTCCTCAGCTAATAACCACACAGGACTGAGGACTGGTGGCTCCAATACTCCACCTGGACACTTGTAATAGAGGTTAAAGAAAAAGGGACATCTCCCTGTCCTTACAACCAACAACACTAGGTGCCGAAGTCTGGCTGGAAAGTCCACCAACTTATGTGCTCCAGGGAATATGGACACGCCTGCCACCCAGATACTCAGGGGCAGCCATTAGCCCCCGTCTCCCTCAGCACACGACCCCTACTGCATCCACAATGCCTGTGCCTACTCCAGTCACCAACAACTATAGGTGAGAGCCTATATCACACACTAGGTATCCCGCAACCTTAACACCTGAACTGAATACACACAAGAAAAGTCAGCAGACTCCTGGGCTCACGTACCCAGTAAAAACTCTCACCACTGAGTGAAAGGAAGGGAGAGCTTCAAAGATGACAATAATCAAAGCAGTTCATACCATTAAACCACTTTAAACATACCAAAACAAAACTAGAAGCTAGGATACCGGAAGCAAACTTAAAATAAATGAATGTGATAACTTATTGATGTCTTGTAGATGACAATCAATATCAAATCATATAAAGAGGCACACCATGATGGCTTCAGCAAGGGAACAAAATGAAGAATCAAGAAACCTCCCAGAGGAAGAAACCTTATCGAAATTACCAGAGGTAAAATTCAAAACACTAACATATATATATAATCTCTTCAAGATGTCAGGAAGGAGACAAGGCAAAACATAAACGAGGCCAAAGAAAACACAGACAAAGCAACAGAGGAACTTTAAAAGATTACACACCAGCATAATGACAAATCTAGGCTGCAAGAGTAACTTATAAGTGACTACAGTACCAGAAGATAAGTACTGAAAATTGGTTGGCAGAACACTTTACTAATATCATGAAAAATGAGAAGATATTTACCAAATATTCAATAAATTCCACAAAGAACGGGTTCCAAAAGAAAGTTACTTAGATATATTACAAACTTACTAAAACCAAAGACTAAAAAAAAGAATTTTAAGAGTAGCTAGGAATAAATAAAATGTCATCTACAAAAGAGAATCAGTAAGACTAAGCTTGACAATTCAGCAGAAACTATGCAGGCAAGACTGCAAAGCAATAATACATAAAAAGTCTTGAAGGAAAAAAACTGCCAGTCTAACAATTATATATCCAGCAAAACTATCTCTCAAATATGACAGTCAAATTAGAGCAATTCCAGATAAACAGAAATTTACAGAGTTTGTAAAAACCAAACCAAAATTACAAGAAATACTAAAGGAAGTCTTTCAGTTATAAATTCAGTAACATCAGGTGACAACCTAAGAGTGGAATACAGGGCAGAACAACCAGATACCAACTCAAATATGGCAGCCACAAAAATGAATCAAATTTAAAATACTGAAAACAGGTAAGCAGACACATTAATTTATAAAAGTTGACAACACTAAAACAAAAAACAGGGATTAAAACATGCAGTCATAGAACTTTCATACAGAAAGGAAATCAAGGTGCTATCAAGAAATAGAAGACTGGTTTAAACTTAGAAAACAGAGACAAATATTAAAGTAACTACAGCTAACAACATTAGGGTAACCAAACTAACAAGTCTACATTCAAAATGAAAAAAGAAAAACACAGATTCAGCAAATACAAAATTAACAGTGAAAAAGGTGAAAGAAAATATGCAAAGGATATTAAGCAGAAAAAAGAAGTTGTTATTAACACACACAAAAAAATACACTGAGCGGGTGAAGCGAAGATGGCAGACTAGACACACAGCGGCTCAATTCCCTCTGAAAACTAAGGCCTGAATTGCTAACTGAATGGAAGACTCTGGACACCCAGGGAGCTCTAGGATACACCACAGAGTTGTCAGACTGGACTATATGCCAGTAATAGGGAAACTACCTCTCTGATGAGGCAGAGTGCACTGAGCCCCGCTCCGGCTGACTCACCATGGTGTGCTGCAGGCATTGACCCTCTCTTCCTCCTTCCCTCCCTCCCTCCGTTTCTTTTCTTATCAGAGAGGTGTGGGTGGCATGAGCCAGCAAACATGCTGAACTGCAGTGCTAAAGTAAACAGCATAGAGAGCAACAGAGACAAAGTGTGTGGGATTTTGAGAGCCCAGCTACTGATAGAGGACACCACTGTCCCCCCACGCTCTATTTTCTGACCTTTGCCATAGATTCTGCTGTTTCACAGCAGGAAGGGCAGCTTGGCTGGGATGCCATCTCAGTCAGCTGGAAGATGAAGTCACCAAACCGGAGGCTTCAGCAGGGGATAATTCCCAAGCTGAGAAGCAGTGCCAGTCTGGAAAGCACTTTTCCAGTTGGAAGGTTGTGTTTAGCACAGTGTTACCTTATGGATAGGGCATGGCCGAGGACTGTAGCAAGGTTGTAAGCCCTCCTTGCTTTGAACTACATCTAGGCATCTGGAGACAACCAAAGAGGTAATTCCATTGTTAGCTGGAAGGCGGGGCCTGCAAAACTTGATGGACTGACTGATTTTTGCAGCTGTCAGACACCTCCTAAATTTTTAAAATAAGACTGCCTGGAGAAATAACTCCTGAGTAGCTTGGCTGCATCTCTTCCAGCCTATACAGACACAAATCATAGAGTCAGTTGATGGCCCCCCAGTGACTCTCTAAATAGGGCACCATCTTTGCAACATAGGAGACGGAGCCTGCCACCCACCAGACACAAGAGTACACAGAGGTGGCTGGTGACCAAATCCCTTCTTAGAACTACACTTCAGCTCCTGTTGAGGTAACACCAGAGAAATGAAACAGCATCTAAATGGCCCAAAGGCAACAATCCATCTCTAACTATTTAAATAAATGGTCCACCATGGGTCCAGAAACCTCCCAAAAGAAAGAATCCCAAAACTTCCCAGATGAAGAAAGCTTTCTGAAACTATCGAAGTCCAAATACAAAAGTATTACATATAGAACCCTTCTAGAGATTAAACAAAATGCAGCAGAGCAAAATGAAAAATTAAGCGAGTTATTTGAACTAATGGAACACTGATGATCTGAAATCCAGCAGATCAATAACAAAATTACTGAATGAGATAATTCAATCTAAGGCCAAAAGACAGAACTGAGGAAATGAAAGTCAGACTTAGTTACCTTAAAGACAGAGCAACTGACTCCAGCATTTCTGAGAAGAAATCACAGAAAAATGAAGAAGCATTAAGAAACATGTGAGACTCTATTAAGACAAACAATCAGTTCCCGAAAAGGGAGGGATAGCTGAAAACACAGAGTACTGTTGTTAAGTTGCTGACAGAAAACTTCTCTGAAATTATGAAAGAAGAGAACATAGCTATTCAAAACGTGTATTGGACACCACAAAACTGGACCCCAAAAGAAAGACATGAAGACATGTTATAATCATGTTTAATAAAATGAAACATAAACAGATTCTCTTAAAGGCAGTAGGGCTCAAAGCAAAGCTAACATTCAGAGGGAAACCCTGTAGGCTTTTATCTGATTTCTCAGCAGATATGATGTTGGCAAGGAGGGAGTGGGATGACACATTCAAAGCCCTGAAGGAGAAAAGCTTCCAACCAAGAATTATATATCCTGCAAAACTGTCTCACAAATATGAAGATGAAATTATGACATTAGCAGATAAACAGAAGCTTAGAGACCTTGTAAAAACTAAACCAAAATACAAGAAATACTGAAAAAAGTTCTTTGTTTAGAAAAACAAAACCATTAAGTGAATATTTAAGAAGTCAATGCAGCACACAGCATCCAGAAACCTACTCAGTTAGGGAAGTCACAACACTCAAAGCTATTATATTAAAAAAATGGGAACCAGTAATCGCATCTCGAAAACTATGACACCATGAAACTAAAAAGAGAGATATACAACAGTAGTTATACTCCTTTCAGATGGAGTGGATATTAAAAAGATATGAGGAAGTTAAAATTGTATTTAAGCTTACAATATTAAGGAGATCACAGAAGCAGTTGCAAAGTACAATAACAATACAACATATCAAAACAAGAAATGTAATGTGGGAGTCTCAACAAACAGAAAACCAACACTGAAAAAGATGAAAAGTCAACCCATAAAGAAGAATGACCCAGAACGAAATAATAAGAGCAACTTAGAAAATACCAACACAAAAATAAATACATCAAAATGACAGCACTAAACACACACCTATCTATAATTTACACTGAATGTAAGTGGACTGAATGCTCCAGTAAAGAGACAATGAGTGACATCCTGTATCAAAAGACAGGACTCATCTATATGTTGCTTACAGGAAATATAACTTAGACTTAAAGATGTGAACAAACTGAAAATTAAAGGATGGAATAATATATACCAAGCTAACAATACATAAAGAAGAGCAGGTGTGGCAATACTAGTTTCAGATAAAATAGATTATAATGTGAAATCCACCATCAGGTACACAGATGGTCACTCTTTATTGCTGAAAGTTTCAGTATACAAGCAGGACTTCACAATATTAAACATTTATGCACCCAATATCATGGCATCTAAATACAAAGAACAAACACTACACTGAAAAATGAGATAGGTCACTCCACAATAACAGTTGGAGTCTTCAACACTCAACTTTCAGTAATGGACAGATCACCCAGAAAAAAGCTCAGTAAAGACACAGAAGATCTTATTGCTGCAATTTACCAATTAGACCTCATCGACAGATACAGAACTTTTTATCTGTCAACAGATAACTACACCTTCTTCTCTAGTTCACATGGAACATTTTCCAGAAGAGATCATGTGTTAGGACATAAAACAAATCTCAGCAAAATCTAAACCATTCATGTATTGCAAAGCATTTTCTTGGACCACAGAGCCATAAAAGTCAAAATCAATAGCAGAAAGAAACATAGATGGAAACTGGAAATCACGGAAACTGAGCAACACCTGGCTCAAAAAGCCACCCATTATAGAAAAAATCAAGGATGGATTAAAGAAACTTATGGAATCCAATGAGAATGAAAATACATCCTACAAGAATCTATGGGATACAGCAAAAGCAGTGCTCCCAGGCCAATTTATCACCATAAATGCACACATCTAGAAGGCAGAAAGAACACAAACCAAAGAATTCACCTTACAGCTTAAACAAGTGTAAAGTGAGCACCAGAGGAATCCCTCAAGCACCAGAAGAAAACAGATAATAAAGATTAGAGAGGAACTAAATGAATTAGAAAACAGAAGAACAACTGAAAAAATTAACAAAACAAAAAGGTGTTTTTTTGAACAGAACAACAAAATCGACAAAAAATTGGCTGAACTTACAAAAGAAAATCAGGAGAGGAAACAAATAAACCAAATAAGAAACAAGATGGGAGATGTCACAGACTCAACTGAAATCAAAAGTATCATAACAGAATACTTAGATTGTACTCTAACAGATTTGAAAACCTAGAGGGAATGGACAAATTTCAACATTCATATCATCTACCAAAATTATCACAAGGAGAAGTAGAACAACTTAACAAACTCATCACAAAGGAAGAGACTGAAAAAAGTCACCAAAAAACTACCAACCAAAAAAAGTTCTGGCCCAGATGGCTTCACTAGACAATTCTACCAAAGTTATCGAGAAAAGTTAACTCTCATATTACCAAGACTATTTCACAGCATAGAAAGGGATGGAATACTCCCAAATTCATTCTATGATGCCAACATAACCCTGATACCAAAGCCAGGGAAAGATCCCACTAAAAAAGAAAATTACAGACCAATATCACTCATGAACCTAGATGCAAAAATCTTCAAAATCCTTGCCAATAGATTTCAACAACATATCAAAAAAATAATTCATCATGACCATGGATTCATATCAGGATGCAAGGCTGGTTCAACATCAGAAAAATAATTAATGTGATCAATCACATAAATAACACAAAAATAAGAATCACCTGAGTTTGTGAATTGATGCAGAAACGTCATTTGGCAAACTCCAGCACCCATTCATGCTAAGGACTCTCAGCGAAATAGGAACAGAAGGCAAATTCCTAAACATGATAAGGACCATCTATGCAAAGCCAATCGCCTTTATCACCCTGAATAGAAAGACACTGAAACAATTCCCCCTGAGAACGAGAACTAGACAAGGATGTCTATTCTCACCACTTCTATTCAACACTGTACTAGAAGTTCTGGCCAGAGCAATTAGACAATTAGACAAAACAAAGAAATAAAGGGCATCTGCATAGCCAAAGAAGAAGTAAAAATCTCCCTATTTCCAGATGATATTATTGCATATATAGAGAATCCTAAGGAACCCATAAAGTAAACTACTCAAACAGAAGAGTTCAGCAAAGTATTAGGGTACAAGACAAACATAAATAAATCAGTAGGATTCCTTTATACCAACAAAGAGATCATCAAAGAAGAAATCACCAAATCAGTAACATTTATGATAGCCCCCAAGAAGATGAAATATCTAGGAATAAATCTAACTAGAGAAATAAGAGAACTACAAGACCTGATGGCAAGAAACGAAGACTTACATAAGTGGAGAAACCTACTCTGCTGATGGATAGAAAGACTTTACATTGTGAGAATGTCTATTTTATCCACAGTGATCTACATATACAATGCAATCCCAATATAAATTCCAGTGTCATTTTTAAGTGGGTTTTTTTTTATTATGACTGAGTGAAAATGTACATTCCCATATAAATTTACATGCCCACTTATAAGCAGCTTCTACTGCTCTCCCTGCCCAGTGACAGTACTCTATTCCTCTCTGCTCCATATACGTCTCATCCTCCAACAGTCTCCTTTCCCCTCCTCTCCACCCACTCCCCTTACTTCAGCCAGAGGTCAGCAGGATGATATCCTATAGATGCGTAGAACCATAAAGTACATCCAGTATATGGTCACTCTCCATCACCAAGTCCAATCTATTCATGTCCGAAGAGTGGACTTTCGTTATGATTTATGAGCAAGGGCAGCCTCAGGGCCAGGGGCCATGCTCCCAGGGGAACCTTGAAGCTACTGGACCATCCATTGCGGTCTTTTAGTGGAAATCTCAGGGTGCACTCCTTTTTATTTTTATGCTGCCAGTAAGACTCAACTTAGTGAGCACCATTGTGGCTATCCCTGGTTGTGGCTGGACACCATCCAGTTCTGGTCCCAAGTCGATGTATGCACCCACTCTTGTGGGTCTCTCTATCTTCTGGGTTGTCTTTACTCCACGTCATTTTAGTCCTTGGTGATCATCCGTTCCTACTGAGTTGGGACCATTTGCTGTGTCCTTGGAAGGCAGTTTAGCAGCTTTTAAGACCCCAGATGCCACTCACCAATGTGGGGTACAGACAGCCCTCTTAGCAAAACACTAATTGTGCCAACTGGCCTCAGTTTTGCCTAAGAGTATGGTCTCCTGCCCCCTGTCCCAGCTGCTCTGTCCTTGCAGTATTTGGTTAAGATGGAAGGAGTATTCAAGTTATGCTGAAATCCACCTAATATTGTTCTTGTTTCGAATGTGTGCTGTCACCGATTTCACCCAACCAAATTTCTACCAACTATGTAATCAAAACCCCCCCTTGCCTTCCCTACCTCCCCTTCCTTGCAGCCGTCAAAGAGTCTTTTCTTCTACACATAAGTCTATTTTTGAGATCTTATCGTAGGGGTCTCATACAATATTTGCCCTTTTGTCGCTGACTACTTTCACTCAACATAACGTCTTCTAGTTGAAACTAGGTTATGAGATGTTTACTGAAATCATCATCATTCTTTATCATTGCATAGTGCTACATTGAGTATATATACCATAGTTTACCTATCCATTCCTCTGTTGTTGGGTCCAGTGTCAATTTTTAATGAGATGGAGAAACCAATCACCAACTTTGTTTGGAAAGGGAAGCAATTCCAGATAAGCAAAGCACTACTGAAGAAGAGGAACACAATAGAAGGCCTCACACTACCTGACCTGAGAGCCTATTACACTGGCACAGTAGTCAAAACAGCCTGGTACTGGTACAAAAAGGACATTTAGACCAGTGGAACAGAACGACTCCATAGATGCCATCATCCTCTTGTGTACAGTTGATATTTGACAAGGGCCCTAAGATTGTAAACTGGGGTAAAAGCAGTCTCTTTAACAAATGATGCTGGCAAAATTGGATATCCATCTGCAAAAAATTGAAATAAGAGCTGTATCTCACACCTTACATAAAAACTGACTCTAACTGGACAGAAGACCTAAATATCAAACCAAAAATTATAATGCTCATGCAAGAAAAAGTAGGGTCAACAATAGAAGCTTTAATGTATGGCTTAGACAGACTTCAAAATCTGACAAAGCACAACCAACAGAAGAGACAATATATAAATGTGATTTACTTTGCTCATCCAAAGAATTTCTCAAAACAATTAAAATACCACCTACAGGATGGGAAAGAATATTTGAGACATACATGTCGGATCAATGTTTGATCTCCATACTCTACAAGGCACTGCAAAATATCAACAAGAAAAAGGTAAATAACCCAGTTAAGTGGTGGGCAAAGGAGATGGACAGACACTTAACCAAAGAGGACGTCCAGGCAGTCAGAAGACACATGAAGAAATGCACATGATCCTTAGCTATTAGAGAAATCTAAATCAAAACTATAACGAGATACCAACTCACCCCGACAAGGTTGCCCATGATTCAAAAACACAAAACAAAAAAAAGCTGGAAAGGCTATGGAGAGATTGGAACTTTCCTACATACCTGGTGGGATTGCAAAATGGTACCTCTTTATAAAGCAATCTGGTGCTTGCTTAAAAACCTGTAAATAGATATACCATTTGGAAAAAAAAATTAGATATACCATTTTACCCAGTATTCTCACAGCTTGGAATATCCTACTACTAGTCCTAACAACTCCAATCATAACATCAATAACCTGCACCTACAAAACAAACCAATATCCAAACTACATAAAAACAGTTACCCACTATGCCTTCATAATCAGCATAATTCCAGCACTTACATTCATCATAGCCAACCAAGAAATCATCACCTCTAACTGACATTGACTAACAAGTCACACTGTTAACCTCACTCTAAACTTCAAACTGGACTACTTCTCACTAATCTTCATTCCTATCACATTATTTGTAACCTGATCAATTATAGAATTCCCACTATGATATATGCACTCCGACCCAATCCTAAGCAAATTCTTCAAGTATCTCCTAATGTTTCTAATTACTATAATAATTCTAGTCACAGCCAACAACCTATTTCAACTGTTTATTGGTTGGGAACAAGTGGCATTATATCTTTCATACTCATTAGCTGATGATACGGACGAACAGACGCCAATATAGCAGCTATACAAGCAATTCTATACAGCCGAGTCAGAGACATTGGCTTTGTTCTAGCCATAACATTATTCCTACTTCACTCCAACTCCTGAGAACTTCAACAAATCCTTATAATTGACCTAAAAAAAGAAACCCTACCCATCCTGGGTCTCCTCTTAGCAGCAACTGGTAAATCAGCACAATTCGGCTTACACCGTGACTGCCTTCAGCAATAGAAGGCCCAACACCAGTATCAGCCCTACTCAACTCCAGCACAATAGTTGTCACAAGAGTATTTCTCTTAATCCGATTTCACCCCTTACTAGAAACCAACAAACCGGCACAAACTCTCACCCTCTGCCTAGGTGCTATAACCACTCTATTTACAGCCATCTGCGCCCTAACACAAAACGACATTAAAAAAATTGTAGCCTTCTCAACCTCTAGCCAACTAGGCTTGACAACTGTAACCAACGGAATTAACCAACCCTACCTAGTGTTCCTCCACATCTGCACCCATGCCTTCTTTAAAGCCATACTATTCATGTGTTCCAGATCAATCATCCACAGCCTAAATAATGAACAAGACATCTGAAAAATAGGAGGACTATATAAAACTATACCACTTACAACTACCTCCCTAATCACTGGCTCACTTGCCCTCACAGGAATGCGCTTTCTAACAGGATTCTACTCAAAAGACCTAATCATCAAAACCATTAACACCTCTTAGGTTAATGCCTGAGCCCTTTTAATCACTCCTGTAGCTATCTCAATAACTGCCATATATAGCACATGAATTATTTTCTTCACATTATTAGGACAACCACGATATCCCTCCTTAATCTCAATCAACGAAAATAACATTCCTCTCACTAGCTCCATCAAACAACTTATAACAGGAAGCATCATAGCAGGATACCTGATGTCAATTAGCCTAAGCCCTATATCAACTACTCAAATAACCAAATCCCCTTATCCAAAACTCACAGCATTAGCCATTACTCTCACTGGCTTCACACCAGCAACAGAACTAAACAACATCACACAACACCTAAAATTTTACCCACCTAAACACTCCTACAAACTCTCAAATATACTAGGACATTTCCCAACAATCATCCACCGACTACTACCCTACTTCAGCCTAAATGTCAGCCTCACAGCAGCATCAAATGTAATAGACCTAATCTGACTAGAAAAACTACTACCCAAAGGACTAGCCTCACTACAAAAAACTGCCTCAACCCTAAATCAAACGAAAAAGGACTAATCAAACTCTATTTCCTAACATTTCTAATATCCATAACAGGTATCCTAATAATTCTTTAATGTCCCCAAGTAACCTCCATAATAATAATAATAATAAACAACACAAACTCAGACGCCGTAATCAATCAACAACCTGGACCATACAATGAAGATCCCCCAGAATAATCTTCACGAACAAGATCAATCCCCTCCTCACCAAGAACTAATCAATCTTCTAAACCCCCCAAATTATAACTCAAACCATAATTAAACAAGTAATTTTTGTCTGCAATCAACACTCACAAAACCACTAAACCCTCCAACAATATTTCTAAAAACAATGACCCCAATACCAGCCAGCTAGAAGCCCACGACTCGGGGTACTCCTCAGTAGCCATAGCTGTAGTATACCCCAAAACAACCATTATTCCCCCCGAGTACACCAAAAATATCACCACATCCAAGAAAGAACCCCCAGAACTTACAATTAAACCACTCCCAACCCCTCCACTAACAATGAACACCAAACCCCCCAAAATAGGAGAAGGTTTTGAAGAAAACCCAACAAAACCCCCTACAAGAACTACACTCAAAATAAAAGCTACATATGCTATCATATGCACATGAATGTTATTGAAGCACAGTCCACAATAGCTAAAAGATGGAATCAACCCAGATGCCCAACAGAAGATGAATGGATAAACAAACTACGGTACATATACTCAATGAAACACTATGCAATGATAAAGAACAATGATGATTTAAGGAAGCATCTCACAACCTGGTTTCAATTAGAAAACATTACACTGAGTGAAATCAGTGAGTCGCACAAGGACAAATACTGTATGAGACCCTAGTATAAGGACTTAAAAATACACTCATGTACAGAAGAAAAGACTCTTTGATGGCTGTCAGGAAGGGGAGGGAGGAAGAGGGTTGCTTACAGTTTAGATAGTTAATAGACATTTGGCTGGGTAAAAGCAGTGACAGCATGCTGCAGAAAGATCAACTTAACTGGACTTGAACATAACCTGAAAACTCTTCTAATCTAAACCAAATATTGCAAGGATAGAATAGCAGGAGTGGGGGTCTAGGGACCATGCTCTCAAGGGACTTCAAGGCCAATTGACATAATTAGCCTATTGCTAAGAGAGTCTTCTGCACCTCATATCAGCAAGCTGCCATCTGAGGTACACCAAATGGTCCAACTCATCTGGAACAGACAATTACCCAGATCAACAAAGACACAAGGGAAAAAGAGCTCAGGAGGCAGAAGCACCCATGTGAACAGATGACTGTACCAACATGTGACCAGAAAAACCATATGGTGCCCAGCCACCACTAAAGACAGCTGTGATGGGGCACAAAATGTCGAGTCCCAGTGGCATCATGTACACCCCAAGAACTCCACTAAAAAACTGAAATTGGTGGTCCAGTGGCCTGGCGGTTACCATGGGAGCATGCCCCTAGACCTGTTGCCACACCTGACCATAAAACATGACTTGGGTCAACTCTTCAGATAGGAATGGAATGGACTCCGGGACACAATGTGACCATATAGTGTGTGTACTTTATGGTTCTATTTCTCTATAGGATGCAGTCCTACTGGCCTCTCACTGGAAGAGAGAGGAGAGGGTGAAGAGGAGAGGACATATAGAGAGCAAAAAGGAGGAGTGTGCTGTCACTGGGCATAGACAGCAGATAGGTGAGCATGAAAATTTAATTTGGATTGCTATGTTTTCACTTAATCACAATGAAAAAAGAAGAGGAAGAATACATCGGAACTCATACCTATCAGTAATTATGTTGAATGCAAACAGACTAAATACAACCATAAGGAGACACAGAGAGGGAGAACAGACATAACAACATGACCTGTCCATATACACATGCAGGAGATACACTGCAGACACAAAGACACTAACTAAAACAAAAGGATGAAAAATACATATGAAACAACAATCAAAAAAGAGGAGCAACAATATTAACCTGTGAAAAAATACACTTGAAAGCAAAATCCACCAAAAAGCATAAGAAAGAGCAGTATATAATGATTAAAGATATTAAATCAGGAGGATATAAGTATAATAAATACTTATTCAACCAGCTAGACGGCTCTAAAATACATAAAACAAACTCTAACAGCTCTAATATGATAGACAGCTCCCAGCTCCACAATAGTAGGAAACATGAAAACATCACTTTCAATGAAGGACAGACTATCCAGGAAGAAGGTCAATAAAGAAATGAAACATCTAAAGACATAGTTAATCAACTTGACCTCAAAGATATACACACAACACTCCACACAAAGGCAGCTAAGTACACTGTTTTCCAACATACACAGAACCTTCTCCAGAACAGACCACATATTAAACCATAAACTAAGCTTTGACCAAATCCACAGCATCAAAATATCACAAAGCATCTTAATTAACCATAAAGCCATAAAAGTAAGATGAATAATAGAAAAGCAAAGAAAAACACAATCAAATACATGGAAACTAAACAATATCTTGCTTAAAAACCTTGCTCAAAAACTTGTGAGTTATAGAAAAAAATTAAGGATGGAATAAAGAAATTCATAAAATCAAATCAGAATGAAAACACATCCTATTAAAACCTTTGGGACACAGCAAATGTAGTCCTCAGAGGTCAGTTCAGAGCAATAAATCCACACATCGAAAAAAGGAAACATGACCAGACTCATAACATTTAGCTTGTGAGGTGAATAGACACATAACAGGAGCAGCTCTCTGGCCCAAACGAAGACCAGAAATGAGAACAAAACAGAGTGAGATGATACAGAGAACAGAAAGCTACTCAAAGTGTTAGCAAGACCAAAAGCTGGTTCCTTGCAAAGATCAACAAAATCAATAAACCACTGACTAACACTGACCACAGAGAAAGAGAAGAAGCAAATAAACCCAAAGAAGAAAGGACATGAGCAGCATCACAACAGACTGAAGTGAAACGAAAAGAATCAAAACAGAATACGAAGGAAGATTGCACTCAAACAGATTCGAAAACAGAGGAAATGTCCAAATTTCTAGAAACACACTGCCTACATAAACTAATGCAAATACAAGTAGAATAAGTAAATAAACCTATAATAAAAGAAGAGCTCAAAGAGATGATTAGCGGGCCCGCCCCCCAAAAAATCCTAGTGCTGATGGCGTCACTGGAGAATTCTACCAAACTTTTAGAGAAGAGTTAATACAACTACTAAAAGTACTTCAGAGCATAGAAAACGATCGACTACCAACAGATCCATTCTGTGAAGCCAGCATTACCCTGATACCAAAACTAGGTAAAGATAGCACACGGAAAAGAAAATTACAGATCAATATCCGTCATAAATAGAGATGCAAAAATTCTTCACAAAGTTCTAGACAATAGAATTACACAATGTATTGAAAAAAATAATTCACCATGACCAAGCAGGATTTACACCAGGGATGCAGAGACAGTTCAATATTAGAAAAGCTATCAGTATGACGTATCACATGAACAAAACAAAAACCAAGAACCACATTATCTTATCAATTGCTGAAGCAAAGTCATTTCACAAACTCCAACACCCATTCATGATTAAAAACTTTCAGCAAAAAAGGAATAGAAAGGAAATTCCCACAAAACAGCAACCACAATAGGATAAATAACCCGGGGGGCAGAGTCAAGATGGCGGACTAAGCACACGTCTCCTTACATCCCTCTGGAAACCAAGACCTCAACTGACAATCAAACAGAGCCTTCTGATCACCTAATCAGCATCAGGACACGGCACAGAGCTGTTGATTGGGACTTCATACCACTCACCAAAAAACCTCCTCTCTGTCGCTGACTCCCGCTCCTGGCTAGCCCCGGCTCTCACGGACGGAAGGTAAACGCAACATTTTGACTTCTTTTTTCCTCTGTCTTGGCTGGTGGGCAGAGCTGGGACTTGCCTGGCGGCTGGACTCAGACGTGCTGCTGGGGGGATAGGCAGGCGAAATTCCCATATTCTGAGAGCCAGGCTCGGGACTCTGTTAATCTAAACATTTTGAGCCTTTCCTTTTGTAGCTGCTTCAGGGAGTTTGTGCGGAGATCCGCGGTCACAGAGCAGGACGCCATGTTGGTACCGAGATTTTAGCGGGAACTCGTTCTTAGATTGGGACCCAGCACTTGCAAATGGGACAGCGCTTCTCCAACAGAAAAGTAGTGATTTTGCACAGTGCTGCCTACATTGGGGGCCCTGCAACAAAAGCAGAGGAATCACTACTTCTCGGCACCTTTGGCCCCTCGGTATGCTGCCTGTGTGGAGGACGCCATCTTGGGTATGGTGGCCGCAGCTGGACCTAATTCTTAGCTTGGGAGCCAGAGCCTGCCCACAGGAGAGCGCTTTTCTACCACAAAACCAGTACTTGACGCAGTGTTGGATAAGGCTATGCCCTGTCAGCAGAGGCCACCAGGGCACTAGCAGTGCTGTATTCTGAACTAGTTTGCTATCATCTGGGGTGGGATATAGTGGCGCTTACTTCATCAGATGAGAAGAGGGACCTCTACACCTGAAAACTAATTGACTTGTGAACTCGCCAGATACCCTTTCCTTCACATTGGAAGATAGCCTAGAGAAACATTTGCAATCCATCCTCACAGTACCTCTTCCAGCCTCTATATACTCACACGGGACCCAAAAAGCAACAGACAATTGTGGAATACAAGCAATCACTAATGGCTTCAGAAGGCTCCCAAACAAAGCAACCAAGGGGTGTTCCAGATGAAGAAACTTTTATGAAAGCATCAGGAAGTGAATACAAATTGATTATATACAGAGTCCTTCTACACCTTACACAAAATGCAGCAGAACAAAATGAAAAATTAAGCAAGTTGTTCAATCTGATGGAACACCAGTACTCTGAAATCCAAGAGATCAAGAAGAAAAATCTAAGACATAGAAACTTCCACGCAAAGCCAAGAAAACAAAATGGAACAAATGGAAAAAAGAATTTCTGACTTGGAAGACAGAGCTATTGATGCTAGCGTCTATGAGCAGAAATCAGAAAAAAGAAACAAGAAAAATGAAGAAACATTAAAAAGCATGTGGGACTCTATTAAGAGGAACAATCTTCAATTAATTGGAGTCCCGGAACAGGGTGAGACATCTGAGAACACAGAGAGTATTGTTGCTGAGCTGCTGAAAGAAAACTTTCCAGAAATCATGAAGGAAGAGAATATAGACATATCAGATGCATATTGTACGCCACCCAATACACATCTCAAAAGAAAGACTCCAAGACATATTATAATCAAGCTTAACAAAATGAAACACAAGCAGCATCTCTTAAAGGCAGCAAGACTCAAGGCAAAGCTAACATTCAGAGGGAAACCCTGTAGGCTCTCGTCAGATTTCTCAGCAGAAACCATGCTGGCATGGAGACAGTGGCATAACAATTTCAAAGTCTTGAAGGAGAAGAACTTTCAACCAAGAATTACATATCCTGCAAAAGTATCTTTCAAATACGAAAATGAAATTAAGACATTCCCAGATAAACAGAAACTCAGAGACTTTGTAAAAACCAAACCCAAACTACAAGAAATACTGAAAGAAGTTCTTGGCTCTGGCTTAGAAGAACAAAACCACTAACTTTATATATTAGAACGACACACTACTCAATACTCTACTCATTTAGGGAAGGCTCCAAAGTAAATCACAGCTTTGATAAGGAAAGAAGCAATCCAGTTATCATCATGAAAACTATGCGGTCATCATAATAAAAAGAGGGATGTACTACAGTTCTTACAGTCTTTCCAGATGGAAAGGAAGATGACAAGACTGGTAGTAATTAAAATTGGGTTTATAAATAGTTTATTAAGGGGATTCATAGGAGCAGCTACAAAGCACCACAAAGACGTATCATACCATTTCAAGAAATCTAACACACGAGTCTCAACAATTACAAAACCAGCTCTGAGAAAGGTGAAAAATCAACTCACAAAAAAGAGTGTCCCACAACAGACTAATAAGAACAACAGAGAAAACATCAACCTAAAAATAAACATATCACAATGGCAGCAGTGAACACATACCTATCAATAATTACATTGAATGTGACTGGACTGAAGGCTCCAGTAAAAAGACACCAAGTGTCATCTTGGATCAAAAGACACGACCCATCCATAGGTTTTCTACAAGAAACTCACTTGAGATCTAAAGACAGGAACAAACAGAAAATTAAAGGATGGAAGAATATATATCAAGCTAACAATGAACAAAGAAGAGCAGGGGTGGCAATTCTAATCTCAGACAAAATCAATTTTAATGTCAAATCCACCATCGTGGAAAAGATGAACACTATTCATTACTGAAAGGTTCAGTACACAAGCAAGACTTAACTATATTAAATATTTATGCATCTAATGCCAGAGCACCTGAATATGTCAAAGAAACACTGACTACGCTCAAAAGAGAGTTCGATGACTCCACAATAATACTGGGAGACTTTAACACTCCACTCTCATCACTAGACAGATCATCTAGAAAAAAGCTCAGTAAAGATACAGAAGACCTCATTGACACAAGTAACCAACTAAACCTCATTGATATATATAGATCATTCCACCCATAAGCAGACAACTACACCTTCTTCTCCAGTGCACATGGAACATTCTCCAGAATTGACCACGTGATAGGCCATAATGCAATGCTCAACAAAATCCATAGCATTGAATTACTGCAAAGCATCCTCTCGGATCGTAAAGCCATCAAAGTTGAAATCAATAGAAAAAACACAAATAGAAAGTGGAACTCTTGGAAACTGAACAATATCTTGCTCAAAAAAACATGGGTTATAGAGGAAATCAAGGATGAAATAAAGAAATTCATGGATTCCAATGAGAACGAAAACACTTCCTACCAGAGTCTATGGGACACAGCCAAAGCAGTGCTCAGAGGTCTGTTTATCTCCATAAATGCACACATCTGGAAGGAAGAAAGAAACCAAATCAAGGAACTAACTCTACAGCTTGAACAAGTAGAAAGAGAACAACTGAGGAACCCCTCGGGCACCACAAGAAACGAGATCATAAAGATTAGAGCAGAGCTAAATGAATTAAGAGAATAGAAAAACAATTGAAAAAATGGAAAAGAACAAAAGCTCCTTTTTGAAAAGATCAACAAAATGGATAAACCACTGGCGAAACTTACTAAAGAAAAGCAGGAAAGGAAACAAATAACCCAAATTAGAAATGAGAGCGGAGTTGTCACCATACATGCAACAGAAATGAAAAATATCATAACAGAATACTATGAAAGACTATACTCTAACAAATTTGAAAATCTAGGGGAAATGGACAAATTCCTTGACTCATACCACCTACCCAAATTATCACAACATGAAGCAGAACAACTTAATAAATCCATTACAAAGAAGAGATTGAAAAGGTCATCAAAACACTGCCAACCAAGAAAAGTCTGGGCCCAGATGGCTTCACGGCAGAATTCTATCACGCATTTAGAGAAGAGTTATCCCCAGTACTACTAAGACTATTTCACAGTATAGAAAGGCATGGAGTACTCCCAAACTCATTCTATGAAGCCAGTATAACCCTGATACCTAAGCCAGGGGAAGATCCAACAAAGACAGAGAACTACAGACCAATATCACTCATGAACCTAGATGCAAAAATCTTCAACAAAATTCTTGCCAACAGAAGACAACAACATATCAAGAAAATAATCCATCATGACCAAGTGGGATTCATACCAGGGATGCAAGGCTGGTTCAACATCAGGAAAACAATTAATGTGATTAACCACATAAACAACATAAAAGACAAGGATCACCTGATTTTGTCCATTGATGCCGAAATGGCATTTGATAAAGTCCAGCACCCATTCATTCTACAAACTCTTAGCAAAATGGGCATAGATGGCAAATTCCTCAATACAGTAAGGGCCATTTATACAAAGCCAATTGCCCACACCATCCTGAATGGAGACAGACTGAAAGACTTTCCCTTGAGATCAGGAACTAGACAAGGATGCCCACTCTCACCTCTCCTGTTGAACATTGTGCTAGAAGTTCTAGCCAGAGCAATTAGACAAGACAAAGAAATAAAGGGCACCTGCATCGGCAAAGAGGAAGTTAAAATCTCCCTGTTCGCAGATGATATGATTGTGTATGCAGAGAACCCCAAGGAATCTATAAGTAAGCTACTCAAACTGATAGAAGAGTTCAGCAAGGTCTCAGGATACAAGATAAACATAAGTAAATCAGTAGGATTCCTTTATACCAACAACGAGACTGTTAAGGAGGAAATTATCAAATCAATACCATTTACGATACCCCTGAGAAGATAAAGTACCTAGGAATTAATCTAACCAGAGAAACAACAGACCTTTACAAGGAGAACTACAAGCCCTTACTACAAGAAACTAAGAGAGACTTCGATAAATGGAAAAACCAACCCTGCTCATGGATAGGAAGACTTAACATTGTGAAAATGTCTATTTTACCCAAAGCAATTTATTTATATAATGCAATCCCAATACAAGTTCCAGCATCATTTTTTAATGAGATGGAGAAACAAATCACCAATTTTGTTTCAAAAGGGAAGAAGCCCTAGATAAATAAGGAACTACTAAAGATGAAGAACATAGTGGGAGGCCTCTCATTACCCGACCTTAGAACATACTGCACTGCTACAATTGTCAAAACAGCCTGATACTGGTACAAGAACAGACAGATCAATCAATGGAACAGAATTGAGACCCCAGAGACGACACCATCTGCCTATGATCAGTTAATATTTGACAAAGGCCCTCTTACCCCTTTTACTGGGGTAAAAACAGTATCTTAAACAAATGGTGCTGGCAAAATTGGTTATCCATCTGCAATAAACTGAATCAAGATGCATATCTTACACCTTATATAAAAAACCAACTCCAACTGGATAAAAGACCTAAATATCAAACCTAAAATGATAAAGCTCATCCAAGAAAAGGTAGGAACAACAATGGAAGTTTTAATACACAATGAGGACAGACTCCAAAATCTGTCAAAGAAACCTCAATCAACAGAAGAGAAAATAGATAAATGGGAACTATTAAGAGTCAAACACTTGCTCATCCTTTGTTAATAGACTTAAAGACTTTATTAACAGAATTAAAAGAACACTCACAGAATGGGAAAAAATATTTGGCAACTCTATGTCACACCAACACCCGGATCGCGGGATCTCCATAATCTATAAGATACTACAAAATATCAATAAGAAGATAAACCATCCAATTGAGCGGTGGGCAAAGGTGATGGACAGACATTTCACTAAAGAGGAGATCCAGGCAGCCAAAAAACACATGTGGACATGTTCACGATCTTTAGTTATTAAAGAAATTCAAACAAGACAACAATGAGATACCATGTCACCCCAACAAGATTGGCCATGACCCAGAAAACACAAAACAACAAATGCTGGAGAGGCTGTGGAGAAAGTGGAACACTCCTACACTGTTGGTGGGGTTGCAAAATGGTCCAGCCTCTTTGGAAGGCAATCTGGTGCTTCCTTAAATAAATGGATATCGATATACCATTTGACCCAGTAATTCCACTACTTGGAATATATCCTACAGAATCAAGGCCTTTCACACCAACGGACACATGCACCAGAATGTTTATCGCAGCACAGTCCACGATAGCAGAAAAGATGGAATCAACCCAGATGCCCAACAATAGAAGAATGGATAGGTAAACTATGGTACATATACTCAATGGAGCACTATGCAATGATAAAGAATAACGATGATTCCAGGAAACATCTCCTAACTTGGTTTCAACTGGAAGACATTATGTTGAGTGAAAGCAGTCAGTGACAAAAGGACAAATACTGCATGAGACCTCTACGATAAGATCTCAAAAACAGACTTGTGTATAGAAGAAAAGACTCTTTGACAGCTGCAAGGGAGGGAAGGGAGGGTTGGGAGGGAGGGAGGGTGAGGCGCGGAGGGTTCAGTTTAGATAGCTGCTAGAAATCTGGTTGGGAGAAAGCGGTGATAGCACACATTAGAAACAAGAACAACATTAAGTGGACTTCAGCATACCCTGAGTACTCCTTCCATCTTATCCCAATATTACAAGGATAGAGTAGCTGGGGCGGGGGGCAGGGGACCATGCCCTTAGGCGAATTTCAGGCCAATTGGCACAACTAGCGTTTTGCTAAGAGAGCTCTCTGCACCCCACATTGGTGAGTGGCTTCTCGGGTCTTAAAAGCTGCCAAGCTGCCATCCGAAGACACAACAAATGGTCCCAACTCAGCAGGAACGGATGCTCACCGAGGACCAAAATGACATGTGGTAAAGCCAACTGAGAAGACAGAGAGACCCAGAAGAGTGGGTGCCTCCATCGACTTGGGACTGGAAGAACTGGATGGTGCCCGGCCACCACCAGTGATAGCCACAATGGAGCTCACTAGGTTGAGTCTCACTGGCAACAAAAGAATAAAAAGGGGTGCATCCTGAGATCTCCACTAAAAGACCTCAATTGATGGTCCAGTGGTTTTGAGGTTCCCCTGAGAGCATGGCCCCCAGCCCTGATGCTGCCCTTTCCCATAAATTATAACAAAGGTCCACTCTTTGGACAGGAATGGATTGGACTTGGCAATGCAGAGTGACCATATATTAGATACACTTTATGGTTCTATACATCTATAGGATATCATCTTACTGACCTCTGACTCGAGGAAGGCAAGTGGATGGAGAGGAGGGGAAAGGAGACTGTTGGGAGGATGAGACATGTATGGAGCAGAGAGGAATAGTGTGCAGTCACCGGACAGGGAGAGCAGTGGAAGCTGCATGTAGGTGGGCATGTAAATTTATATGTGAAAGTACATTTTCCTTCAGTCATGTTAAATAAAAATTAAAAAAAAAAAAAAAGATTCTGATTAGGATGTACAACTCACAGCAAATTCTTCTCTGGCAGCGTTACCAGATCATGTTAGAAACAGAAAAAAATCTGGTCACTTTTCTGAACTTGTTTTCACTGACTTTAAATACATGTGGACATGCAAACATCTCTGACTCAGCAATATTGGGGACAAAGCAAATAATGGGCTAAGTCTGAGGGAAAGAAGTTCTCAGATAGTTTAGTACCCTTTCAAGTAACACACAACTAGCAGCAGAGGTTATTCTGAGAGGCATGATGAAATCAGAGAAAGACACCCTGTCTGATCTTTTATAGAACACTTCAGAAGCAAAACAATCAAATGATAACTGTTTCCAATAACAAAGTTGTACACAGTAGATGAGTTCTCCGTGATCGAAGTGGTGGAACTATGTAACTGAGACCCTCAACAATCACTGAAATATACAATAACTAAAGGGGCCTCTCAAGTTGAATTCAACAGCTCATTTTAAGTTGCAAAGATGCAATTCAATGCTATGTTCTAATGATTATTTTAAAATCCCACTGTTCTCTCTCCTGCTACCTTCTTAAAGAATGCCAAGAATATTCTTTAAAGCAGAATACTCTAAATGTCTAATCCATTTATATACACAGGCAGGAAATGTGTTTTTGAAGTGTTTTACTAAATATAGAACAATCTGGTTGCTTAAAACAGCACTACAAAAATGGACACTGTGATTCAAGACAGAAAGTTTGAAAACCTGAAAAATGATCACTAGTATGAGGAATTTTGATTTCAGAGATACGGAATAATTTAAAGTCATTTCAGATATTTGGCTTTATATTTTTCTTTTCAAAGTTCCACTGTTGAATAATCAACCTAGTTGAAATACTATAGCTTCAGCCTGAGGAAGGACATGAGGTTGATACTACCAAATCCTAACTGTAAGAAATTCAGCTACAAGAAATTCTTAATTATTTGTGGCAACTAGGTATGGACATGATTAAATTCACATATAATAAAATTTAGTTGGCAGTTTCCATCTTCATAGCCAGATTACCTATTATCACAAAAGAAGTGAACAACTTTCTATTTTATCAGCTTTTATAGTTTTATCATCTTGGAGATAAAAAAAAAAGTCTAGATATTAACACAAATGAGCTAAAGTAGATGGTAACATTTCACTGGGGGTATCTCTTACAATTCAGTCCTATTCCTTTAGGATTATACTTTATAAATTGTGCAACACAGCATCTTTACTAATCATGTATATGAACATGTTAATAAAAAAGCCTTACTGCTTTCCTTCTAGTTACGGCCTTACACACAGTGGCTCAAACTCAAGCCCACTTGGAAATGTTCCAAATACAGCAGACAAAATTTCATATACCCATTTAAGATACTCATACTACATTGCTGGAATCTGTTATAAAAAAATACTAAAGAAGGGAGAGTGAACAAACTTGTATATTTCAAAATTACCTTGGCATAGACCTATTTGACAGTTCTGTGAAACTGAGAGAAAGAAATGTAAGATCATTGCAACAGTTAATGCAGTTCACCTACTAGACAGAAAATATGCACTCATGCTTTCTGTCTTGGTCACCCGGTACTGCTCCAACAGAAAATATCATGAGTGGAAGGCGTCAAGAAGAGAAACTTTATTGACACAGTCCGGTAAGCCAGCAACCTATTTATAAAGTCTTAAGTCCATTCAGTAAGAGAATTTATCACAGTCCAGTAGGCTGAGTCCAAATTCAAGGAGAGCATGTCGGCACAGGAACCTCAGATCCAAAGGACGTGCCAGCTCTCGGTCATGCTTTCTTGGTGGTATGAGGTTCTCAACTTCCTCTGCTCACTTCTCTCCCTTATATTTCTCAAGCTTGTAGCTTGATTCCTGCCTCACCTGCTGCTGCATTCTCCATCAGCAATATCACAGAGACAGGACTCACAATACATGGGAGAAATGGCAACATAATGGGACTCACGTGAGTCAAATCAATGCATACATTTTTGGGGGGACACAATTCAATCCATGACATCCCACCCTTTGGCTCCCCCAAAATCATATCATTAGAACATTTAAAATATATTCCTTCATAGCACAGTAAGTTTTCATAGCACAGCAACAATCGTCATTCATAACATAGCAAGAATCTTAAGTCCAAAGTCCATAAATTTCTCCGGAACTGTGAAATATAGAACACATGATATCTTTCCAAAATACACTTATAGAGGAGGCAGACACAAATTATACATTTTCATTACAAATGGCAAGTCCATTCAGCAGGCACAGGCACAGCATACACCAAACAAATTATCAGGACACATTACATCAGCCTTCATGGCTTCAAAAATATTATTCCAAACTCTGAGACATTTTATAACCATTTCCTTCAGATTCTAGGTATTGGCCACACTCTCCTGTTCTTGAGTGGTAGCACCTGGGCTTCAGCTCTGCCCTCCAGGTCCACTTGGACAGCAAATCTGCCCCCTTGGCTTTAGGTGCACCCTAAGCCCAAGCGAGCGCAATTCCACTCCCACACACACAGAAAGCCCTAGCTCCACCTTTTGACGGCAATACCTTCTGAGACTGAGGCTGCTCAGCCTCTCATCAACCTCATCTCATCAGCTTCTGCTTCCTATGGCCTCATGGCCTGGGCTGCAACACCACATCTCCATCAACCTTGTCTCAGCTTCTGCTTCCAATGGCCTCACGGCCTGGGCCTCAAGCCCACATCTGCCCTGCAGGGACAAGTATTCCAAAGCTTCACAACTCCACCAATTCAAGTGCCCAGAGGCACCCCACTCCATCAAGTAGCCTCTTCCACACAGGCATTCAGCTCTCTTGTTCCATGGGTCAGCAAGCCTACCTCCACCTATTCAAGTGCCCAGAGGCACCCACTCTGCCACGAAGCCTCTTGTACACAGGCCTTCAGCATTCTCACTCTGTGGGTCAACTCCTGGTTCTGCTGCTGTCAGTTCGCTGCTGCTGCTGCTTTTCTCATCATCTGCTGCTCTCTGAGGTGACATCAGTTTTCTTGGGTACCTTCTTCCATCCACTCAGTCTCAAAAAAAGCTTCCGCATTTTAGGTGTTTGTCACAGCAGTATCACACTCCAGTTACCAAATTCTGTCTTAGTCACCTGGTACTGCTCCAACAGAAAATGCCACAAGTGGAAGGCTTCACAAAGAGAAACGCTATTGACACAGTCCAGTAAGCCACAAATCCATTTATACATTGCAAGTCCATTCAGTAAGAGAATTTATCAGTCTGGTAGACTGGGTCCAAATTCAAGGAGAGCATGTCGCCACAAGAACCTCAGGTCCAATGCATGGGCCAGCTCTCGGTCATTCTTTACTGGTGGTATGAGGTTCCCAACTTCCTGTGCTCACTTCTCTCCCTCATTGCAGCAGTGACTACAGTTCACCTACCAGATAGAAAATATGTACTGATAACTTCCTTTCACAGATTACAAAACTGGAAGCAATGCTGTGATAATAGGGTACTTTAACCATTCCCTAATTCATGAAATGAATATATATCAAATGTTTACTATGTGTCCAGGACTGCGGTAGTTTCAGGGATACAGGAACAAATAAAACAGGGAAGGAAGTGGGGATGCTCAGTCTGGAGAAGAAAATAACTGAAGTAGGAGGTATGTATGTTTACAGTGGTTGAAAGGTCATCACATCTTACATAAGGATGTGTATTTTTAAAATATAGTTTACTCCCTCTCCTTGCTTTTATACCTGTTGTTTCTGAACACAGATTCCAGAAATAGAGTATAAATATTTTAAATTAATATGTGTAATCTTATTACCTATATTTGAAACATGTCCCAGCTGGCTTTAAAAGAAAGGCTAGACTCCTTCTGGCTGAATTCAGACGTGATTCAATAGAGCAATAAGCATGAACTTTCTAACAATTTAAGCTGACTAAAAATAGAAAAAGTTGCCTTAAAAATAGCTAATCCATACCCAATGGTTTAAGAAGAGATTATAAAGTCTTATGCCAAAGATCCTCTAGAAAAGATTCCTGAGCTATTCAACGAATTGCATTTAAGATACTCTAAAATCTTTCCATTCTAAGGTTCTTATAATTATATGACACAAGACACGTTTTGGTAGAATCAACTGGTTGTGAAGAATGCACAGGTACAGAAAAGAACAGCAGGGAAGACATGGCAGCATTTGAAACACGAAGCCATGAAGACCTGAATACAGAAGATGCCTCTCGGAACGGAAAGGATGGACACAAGCTATTTCAAAGGAAAAATCAATCAAAACTGTAACATTGGAAATGTTTTTTAATCAATAAGGGCTTAGAGAAATGCTAGGCATTATTAAGACTTTTTTTTATAGCTTTTATCTTGGCAAATGCTTTATACACTGAAGATGTTCATGACATGCTTGCTTATCATTAATTCATACTTATTTAAGATCAAGAGACACAATCTGTGTCAATGATCCCATTCTTCATTTCTGAAAAGAGTGGTAACAGTAACCTTAGTCATTTAGTGGTGCTGTAACAGAAATACTACAAGTGGACGGCTTTAACAAAGAGAAATTATGCTTTTACAGCTTAGGAGCCTCGACGTGTGAATTCAGAGGGCAAGCTCCAGGAGAAGGCTGTCTGTCTTGTCAGCTCTGCAGGAAGGTCCTTGTGACTGACCTGCCACTGGGTCTAGGAGTTTCTCAGTTCAGGGACCCTGGATTCAAATGACGTACTCCACTGCTGGCTTTTCTTTCTTAGTGACACAAGGTTCTACTCCTCTCTGTTCACATTTTTCTTTTATATCTCAAAAGAGACTGACATAAGACACAATCTAATTCTGTAGGTTGAGTTCTGCCGCACTGACATAACTGCCAATAATCTTGCCTGTTGGATTCTATCTTGCCTGACAGCATCACAAAACAAAAACCAAACCCACTGCCGTCTAGTGGATTCCAACTCACAGTAATTCTAGAGACACAGTAGAACTATGCCATACGAGGACAGCCAATTAAGCTTGTGAACTCATCCTAGAAAAAGTGCTACACACCTCACTGCTGAATATCACTACAATCACCTTTGAAGTACATCCCTTGGGAAGCTATGCACTGATGCTAACATCTAGCCCACCCTTCAGAGCAATTCCAGAACTCTTTGTCTGGAATGTCCAGCAGACTCTTGACATTCCGAATATCATCAAAATATCTTCTTTCTGATATTTCCTTTACCTTTGGGTAAAGAAAAGTCATTTGGGGGCCAGATCAGGTGAGTAGGGAGGGTATTCCAATACAGTTATTGGTTCACTGGCTAAAAACTCCCTCGCAGACAATTATACAATTATGTTTGCAAACTTACCACCTTCCACCATGCACAATGACCATTCCAGAAAGAGTTCCAAAATTGCTCTGAAAGGTGGACTAGGCCCTGGCATCAATGCATAGGTTCCTAAGGGGAGTACTCCGAAAAATGACCGTAGTGATATCCAGCAGTGAGGTACGCAGCACTTTGAACAATTAAGTTTTCAGACTTAATAAGACCTCATAGTTTCTATGAAGCACCTGGTGGATTTGAACTTCCCACCTTTTGCTTAGCAGCCATAGCACTTAACCACTAGGCCACCAGGGTTTCCCATAAGCATCACAGAGTGTAGGACTCACAACACACAGCATCAGAAAAGACAGTGGAGGACAAGCACACCAGACTGGAACTCGTAGCCTAGCCAAGTCAGCACATTTCTAAGGGACATAACTGAATTCATAACCGTAACTGATCTAGCTAAACTACAATACTGCTACAAGGATAAATTGATATACAGTTAAGGAAGTGTTCATTTTATTTTATATAAAAATGTGACTGTTTTTAAATGTTATAGAATTCGGTAAAATACAGAGTAAGGTGAAAAGTGAAAGTATCCCCTTCCCAGCTCTAGTACTAAATTCTGAAGATAACTAGCTAAAACAGAGTAATACTTTAAAATATTAATCAAAGGTGGTCCAGATAATTACTTAATGATGGCCCTTACAGCCATGCATGGTCTTTTAACTCCGAGACAGGGATTAGGTGGTATCATGGATTGAACTGTGTCTTCCCAACCCCCTCAAAATACACATAAGAATTTGGCTAGGCTATGATTCCCAGTATTGTATGATATTCTTCCATGCTATAAACCCAGCCTCTGTGATGTTAATGAGAGGATTGCCCCCAACTGTGTTGATGAGGTAGGACTCAATGTATAAGACTGTACTGTACCCTCAGGCAATCTCTTAAGCTAGAAAGAAGAGAAGCTGGCAGATAGATCTGAGGATCTCATACCTCCAAGAAGCAGTGCCAGGGGCAGAGGACATTCTTTGGACGGGGCTGGGGTCCCTGTGCCCAAAGCTGCCAGTCCAGGGGAAGGCTGACAACAAGGACCTTCCTCCAGAGCCAGGAGAAAGACGTCACTTGGCGCTCATACCCTGAATCTGGACTTTTAACTTACAGGACTGTGACAAAATGAATCTCTTCCCTCTCTCCCTCCCTTCGTCCCTCCGTTCTTTTCTCCACCGTGACTCAGTGGAAGTGTACAGTCAGCTTAAATTCACATGCCTGCCTATGTGCAGCTCCCACTGCTCTCCTTGTGTGGTGACAGCACTCTCCTCCTTTCTGTTGTAGACATGTTAATATCCTCTTAACCATCTCCTGTCCCCTCATCTCTACCCTCTCCAATCCCCTCTAGTAAGAGGCCAGTAGGACGACATCCTACTGATGCATAGAACCATAAAGTGCACACACAATATGGTCACTCTGTGCTGCTGAGTCCAATCCATTTCTGTCTGGGGAATGGACTTCAGTAATGATTTATGATCAGGGGCAGCATGAGGTTTAGGGACCATGCTCCCAGGGGAACCCCTAGGCCTTTGAACTATGAATTGTGGTCTTTTAGTGGAGTTCTCAGGGTGCACCTCTTTTTATTCGTTTATTGCCACTGGGACTGAACTTCGTGAGTCCCCTCATGGCTGTCACTGGAGATGGCAGGGCACCTTCTGGTTACACGCTGATGTAGTCACCCATTCACGTGGGTCTTTCCGTTTTCTGGGTTCTCCTTCCCCCACGTCATCCTTGATCCTCTGTTCCAACTGAGTCGGGACCATCTGGTGCACCTCAGATGGCAGCTTGCTAGCTTTGAAGACCCCAGACATCACTCACCAACATGGGGTGGAGAAAACTCTCTTAGCAATAGGCTAGTTATGCCAACTGGACTTGGTGTCTCCTGAGAACATGGTTCCCGGACCCCCGCCCCTTCTACTCTGCCCTTGGTGACAAAATTTCTCTTTTTAAAGCCATCCACTTGTGGCATCTCTATACTTGTACTAGATGACTAAAACAGGTGGGACTATACAAATAAGGTGCTTGTGGTCAACAAGGGACAATGTACTCTCCTCCCCCCTTCCAGCCCTCGCCACCATGTCCAGTATATTATAGGATATAGCCATATATTCCCAAAGGGACAGCAGCTAAATGAGAGAGGATCAGAACTCAGTACAGTCTTGTGAAAAGAGTGGACTTGACCAACAGTAATTAACACAAACTCATAAGCAGACCTACTGACTCATCACAATGAATGGCTTATACTGTGATACATACATAATCTCACTCCTAGGTTTGCTTGCTTAGGCAACTGATATGAAATTCTAACTCTACTTTCTGTCCACTTGGCCAGGTGATGATTCCCGGTACCAGCTTGACATCTGATGTGCTTTTGCTATGTGCTGTAAATTCTATCACTACAGTGTAACGAGAATGATTAGTGGCAGTTATATTGATGAGATCTACAAGATTAGTGCCGCAAGTCAAACTCTTTTGAGATATAAAAGAGAAGTGAGCAGAGAGACACAGGGACCTCATGCCATCAAGAAAGCTGTACCAGGAATAGAGTTCATCTTTTGGACATGGGATCCCTGTGGCTGAGAAGCTACCAGACCAGGAGAAGGAAGATGACAAGGATCTTCCTCCAGAGCCAACAGAAAGAGAAAGCCATCCCCTGGAGCCAGTGCCCTGAAATCAGACTTCTACACTACAGGGCTTGAAGAGAAGAAACTTCTCTTTGTTAAAGTCATCCACTTGTGGCATTTCTGTTGTGGCAGCACTAGGTAACACAAACATCTACCTTAAGAGTTTCTACCACATAGGGAAACTGTGGCTCAAATACAAAATTTTAAAGCTTGGTTTACTTACAAGATTGAAAGCCATTTAAAACCTGTTGTCACTGAGTAGACTCGGACTCCTAGCAAACTTACAGGACAGACTAGGACCGCCCCCGTAGTCTCTATGGAGTGCCTGGTGGATTTGAACTGCTGACTTTTTGGTTAACAGCCACAGCACTTAACCGCTATGACACCAGGGTTTCCTAAAAGACTAAAGACAGCTATTATTTCTTATGGAACCTGATTTTGCCTACACAAATACACACAAAGACACATTTTTTAAAACATGGTCTCCTTCTTAGTATTTAGTTCAGTAACATTATTTCCCTACCTACAACACAGCCAAGGTATTTTTTCAAGTTTGCGTGTATATTTCCACATTTTCATACTGAACATGTAATATTTATGAAAAAATTAAATGTTTTATAATAGTCATTATTGATAACAGGAACAGATGAACACTCTCATATCCCACTGGCAGGATATAAAGTGGTCCGACTGTTTGGAGGGCATATTTTGGTAGCATCTCTCAGTACTATATGCAGGTAACCCTAACTTATGGTGGGTTCTGTTTCAAAGACTGTTCTAAGTTAATTCTAATGTAAGTTGGATACCTCATATCTTTTTTTAGTTTTCATTATTATTGTCCTTTATCATCACTATCACTATATTTATTATTATCACTATATTTGTCTTTGAGGGTTGGAAACTACATATAAACTTACAGATACATTAAGCATCTATAATGCATATAGCCAGAGGTAGTTTGCTTTATTTCCTTCCTGTTTTTTTTCTTTTTTTTTTCCTATACTCATAACAGAGATCATACTAAACAGTTCTACTTTGCTGTTTTACATGCATCATCATGCTGTGAGCAGTTTTCTGTCATTAGAACTACCTGAAAGTATTTTTTAAACAGTAGGAAGCTATGAAGAAAAAAACTGAGCTATGTGAGTTAATTGTTAACAACTTTAAGTATAATTTACATACTACAAAATTTACCAATTTAATAACTCATAATGAATTTATAGAACTATACAATTATCATTCAATCCAGGTATGACACATTTCCATAATATTGTTTTGAGGTGTAAGTTTCTGATGTGCCATTATTAGTTATAATTTTTAAGTCTTCTTTGGTTTCTGAATACAAATTCAACAAATACAAATTCTACATCTTTCTCCAGCTTTCAGACAGTAAAAGCCAAAGGCCAGAAATTACAACCAGTTGCAAGTGTCCCTCACATTAAACCATGATTCCCTCATATAGCGTAAGCTGTCTGCATATGACTGTAGAAGGAGATATGTCCTGGAAGAGTCTCCACTCTGTACTGTACTGCACATATATACATATATATACACACTCATATTTCACACCAAAGGGAGAGACTGTTTCTAAAACAATACCTTCTCTAACAAGCTGTATCCCTGCCCATTTGTTTTTCCTTTGTAATGCTATTATATTGTTGTTTAAGAGTTTTTTGTTTTCCTCCTCTTTTACTGAAACAGATTTTGTTCATGTAGGATGACGCCCAGCTGCTTTGTTGCCTGATCTCCCTCGTGGCACCATCAGAACTGCTATTCTCCGCTTGGGGCTTGCCTGTGGGAAGTGGTGAAGCAGCATGGAACAGATGTGATACTTGTCAGTTTTGCTCCTGCTGCCCCTGAGAAGGAAGTCCTTTGTTCAAGAACAGAGTGGGCACGACCACCCACTGATGATGTTAACCAGTAGGACAGAATAAGTGAACCTTTGCCTCCCTTAAAAATCACCTTTCCATAGCAGGAGGACTGCATTAGCTTCTCAGACATGAGTGGGAAATCACAGTTTGAAGAAGAAGCAAAGGTAGAAATGTGTTCTAGGGAACAGCAGAAGTGTTAAATTATTAACAGTCAAAATCACCTTTGGAATGGGATCAATTTTTATTTAATATTAAAGAAGAAATTTGGGAAAATTGTGGAATATGTATTATTTTTCTAATGGTTTCCTACATTTTTCAGTTTTTGTCTTTATTAGATTGAAGTGTATGTATGTGTGTATTAAAGCACTTCCAAAGTTGTAATTCAAGTAACTTTCTCCTGTGCACTGCAATGCTGCAAAGATCAAGCGGTGTGTGTTAAGTGTGTGTGCCTATAATGTACTAGAAAGCAATTCCAAGTTTTGGTATATTATACAGGAATTTGCACTCATTTCTCAAATTAAATTTCAAGAAAAGCATGTGCTTTGTAGTAATTCTGAATGATGTAAAGCTTTAAAGAGATTCAGAAAATGGAGTAAAAGTTTGTAAAAAGAACACAGCAAAGCTTCAGCATTAAAAGATAAATAGAAAATCTTAAAGTTTATTATAGGGTACTTGTATAAGACACACATTTTTCTTCTCAATTCAAGCTATCATCTTGCTACATTCTGGCTTTCAGATTAGAAAAAAATCTTAGAAAGGCAGGTAAATATATTCAGGAGAAGGAAACTTTGAATTCTAAGTGGAACAAAGGTTCTTTTGATTAGTGGCTACTGTTTTATTTAATTACACAAAAGTAGCAATATCTGAGTAAGGACCAAAGGACAAGGAGGTGTCACCTCTACAGCAACCAGGAAAATGCTCTTTGGGTGGGGGAGGTGGCGGGGGGTTAGGGAAATCTTCCCATTATAACACTTTCGACAAACTTAAAACAATCGACTGGTGTGCACTGTAATGTTCCTGGGATTAATTAGCTAGTTTTAAGAGGCAAGTTAATGTGAGCACTACAAAACCTTTCCACAGGATTCACAGGAAGCGAAGGAAGAAGGGAAGAAGGAAAGGAAAAAGAGAAGGAGGGAAAGAGGAAAAAAAGGGGAGGAAGGAGTGAAAGAAAGGAAGGAGACGGAGGGACAGAACAGAAAATACAAGGAGTAATGTTACATAAAGAATAATCTAATTTGGTTGGAGATTCAGTGGTCACAGCTGACACCCCGGAGAATTATAATGCCAACTGCATTCCATATGCCTTGTTGATTATTCCTTAAATAACTATAAGGGTAGATCAGCACAGACATCTGGATTATTCTTTTATATTATAATTCGGAATATGATCTTTTTGGCTAGTGTAACAATTTTATCCCCATAGAATTATAATGTCTCCAACAAGAAAATATGAGGCTTTAGAGCGTCTCTGGAAGAAGAATAAAAACTGATTTATATCTAATGATAAATTGGACAAAGTTTCTAAGAGCTGACACCACAGAAACACAGAATGATTGTTTACATTAGGAGAATTACTTCAACGTGTGCCATTTCACTATAGTATGATAAGATTAAAACTGTTATCTTTTTCGTTTTGTTGCATTAATGAGATTAATGTCAGTTGTCTTTACTAAAGAATGGCTACAGAGGCTTTTTATGCATTTCCATTCTCAAACTATTTCTTTTTTTTCAACTGATATACAGTATCTTTTAAGAAACAACATCTTTCAGCTTTGCCATTTTTATCACCTCCATCCAGAGCGCCTGCTGGCAAACCAGCAGCATGTCAAAAAGGGGCAAGGAACATGAAGATACACAAGTGTAAATTTCATGAAGCTGAATGCTTCTACCATACCATATATTTCTGGCCACTAAAACACGATAAGCACTTAGCTTCAACACCCCGTGTAGCACATCGTATCCCAGTAGCAATTACACTAGAATCCAGCTGTAAAAAACTGACGGAGATGCTGTGCAGATTCAAAGAACCAAAAGCACAATTCATTAGGAGAGTTTCACTTGTTTTCTGAAGCTGTTTTGCTAAGGTATGTACTTGACAGGGCACGGCCATTCCTGTTCTTGCCCTTTCCACACTCCATTGAGGGCAAATAAGTGAAATGTAACCTAGAAACTCCAAATTACCTCAGATGCCATTTAAGCCTTTCCTTAATATATCAAAGGCAACCGGATGGTAGCCACTGAGAAAAGCAGTACAAGGCAAAGCCTATCTACAGATTTTCTGTCTTTCTAATATACTGAAGAAACTGAAATCACTTAGATGGGGCAAGCAGTAAGCAAGGATGCATCTCAGCAACAGACAGGTAACTTCTTAGAAATTTTGACAGACATATTTACTCAGCAAGAAGTGTAAATATGTGCCAGTGTTGTGCATATCATTGATAAAAGTGTTTCTGATGCATACAAAGCCATTTATCCCTCGAATATATGTGAGGGATACCAGCAATACCCCGGGATGGTGACAGTATAGACTTGTGGCTTGAAAAAGGTAAGCAGAGGGGAGAAGAGTAGCCATGTATCTGCCTGTCCTTGAGTGATATCAGAATCTGCAAGATGGAGAAAGGGAAAATGACATAGTTGGAACTCCAGTGCCCCTAATTTTGTGCCCTATAATTACTGTCTGTGCATCACTAGACACAGACTACATGCTGATTAAGCAGGGTCCAAATGCATCAGTGACTATTACAGTCCTTACATGTGGATTAAATAGGGTCTTGCTCAGGGTTCTTTGTGAATGATGGTTCGTTTTTAGCTTAAATAAGACGGTGGCATAGTGGGTTAAGTGCTACCGATGCTAACTAAAAGGTCAGCAGTCCAAATCCGCCAGGCACTCCTTGGAAACTGTAGGCGGCAGTTCTACTCTGACCTCTAGGGTCACCATAAATCAGACTCAACTCAATGGCAATGGGTTAAGACCTTAGTCCTTTACTAAAAGAAGTATTTCAAGATACTGATTCAGAGCTGTGTCCTAGCTTATTTAACAAAATATAAAATACATACACAGTTACAGAAATTCAAGCATATTATATAAACACATCCTATGAGTTGAGTTGTATGACTGCCATCAAGAATTGAAGAAAAAAATTCAAGCCTTAGAGTCATAATGATGAAGGATTCTAGGGGAAAATACAAGATGATGCAGGACACATTGAAAGAAAATAAGAGGAATACACAGTCATTATACCAAAAAGAAATAGTCAATGTTGAATGATTTCAGGAGGTACCATATGCTCAGAAATCAGTGGTACTGACGGAAGAAGTCCAAGATGCTCTGAAGGCACTGGTGGGGGGAAATAAAAGGCTCCAGGAATTGATGAATATCAACTGAGAGGTTTCAATAAACAGATGCAGCCAAGCAATTTGGAGGACAGCTACCAGCTAACTGACTGAAAGAGATCTATCTATATTTATGAGTATTCCTGGGACAGGCAGTCCAACCAGGTGTGGATATTACAGAAATTCAGGCTGAATGCATAAAAAGGCATGGAAACAGGGATATCATGCCTGATATCGATGGATCCTGACTGAAAGCAGAGAATATCAGAAGGATGTTTACCTGTATTTTATTGATTATGCAAAGGTATTCTAGTAGGTGGATCACAATAACCTGGGCTAACACCAGAAAGAAAGGAAATTCCGGAGCATGTAATTGCGCTCATGAGGACACTGTGCACAGATCAACAGGCAGTTGTTCAGACAGAAAAAAGGGATAGTGCACGGTTTAAAGTCAGGAAAGATGGGTGTCAGTGTTTGCATTCTTTCAACAACCTTATTCAGTCTATATGCTAAGCAAATAACTGAGAAAATGGAGTATATGAAGAAAAATATGGCATAAGGATTTGAAGAAGGCTCATTAACAACCTGCATCATACAGATGACACAGCCTTTGACGGCTGAAAGTGAAGAGAACCGGAAGTACTTGCTGACAAAGGTCAAAGACCACAGCCTGTGGCACAGATTACACCTCAACATAAAGAAAACAAAAATCCTTCCAACTGGGTCAATATGCAACATCACAATAAATGGAGAAAACACAGGTTGTCAAGGATTTCATTTTAGTTGGATCCACAGTCAACACCCATGGAAGCAGCAGTCAAGAAATCAAAGGACGCATTGCACTGAGAAAAGCTGCTACTAAAAAGCGCAGCTGTCACCTTGAGGACTAAGGTGCATCTGATTCAAGCCATGGTACCTTCAAATGCATCATACATATGCTGGACAAGGAATGAGGAAGATAGAAGACTGGACACATTTGAATTGTGGTGTTGGTGAAGAAGTATTGAGCATACCATGGAGGGCCCAAAGAATGAACCGATCTCTCAGTTCCTCAGAAGCAAGGATGGTGAGACTATGTCTCACTAACTCTGAACATGTTGTCAGGAGTGATCAGTCCCTGGAGAAGGACATCATGCTTGGCAAAGTACAGGGTCAGCAGAAAAGAGAAAGACCCTCAGTGAGATGTACTGACACAGCAGCTGCAACAATGGGCTGAACCATAACAATTGTGAACATGGAACAAGACCAGGCAGTATATCATTTTGTGGTAGAAAGGGTCACTAGGGTCACCTAACAATATCAACAATTTATAGACAATGATGACGTTAATGAAACTCGGTGCTTAGTTTACAGAAACACAGCAATGGAGGAGACATGTGAATAAGAAATAGGATCCAAGGGTGGCGGAGTCTAGTGGCTGACTAGACACGTGTCACCTTAATTCCCTCTGAAAACTAAGGCATGGATTGACAATTAAATGGAGCTTTCTGGACACCCAGTGAGCCGCAGGATATGGCATAGGGCTGTCAGTTAGGACTACTTGCCACTGAATGGGAAACTTCTTGTCTTTTGCTGAGCCCCGCCTGCTCTTGCTGAACTGGTTGGCTCCTGTGGACTAAAGATAATTGGTGTTTTTAACTTTTTTTTTCCTTTTCTTGGCCAG
Organism: Heterohyrax brucei; assembly: GCA_028571685.1. Classification (NCBI taxonomy): domain Eukaryota; kingdom Metazoa; phylum Chordata; class Mammalia; order Hyracoidea; family Procaviidae; genus Heterohyrax; species Heterohyrax brucei. Next base: position 1,016,624 of record CM053156.1, read on the forward strand.
CAAGCGGGGGATGAGCTTAATTGGCTGCTACATTGATTTGCAGTGCTGAAGTGATCAGCGTGTGGAATAGCCAGATTTTGAGAGCCCAGCTCCAGACTCTGAGCACCCCTGCCCCTCCACCTTCTGTTTATAAGCCTCAGCAGGAGCTAATTCCCAGACTAGAAGGCACTGCCAGTCCAGGGAGAGCTTTTCCAGCAGAAAAGCTGTGGTGGACCCCTGGGGCCTAGCAGGAGATGACAGCAGGTCACTACCCTGTCCTTACTTTGAAATATCTCACATCATCTGGGGACAATGAAAAAGGTGTCCCTGCTATCAGTCAGAAGGAGGGGCTTACCACACCTGATGGGCTGACTAATTTTGGAAGCTATCAAATAGCTTTTACCTTTCTAAAGTAAGACTGTCTAGAGAAATAACTGTGGTGCAGCCCAACAGCATCTTTTCGAGCTTTTACTTACCCATAAAATAGGATCAGCCAACTGCCTCCCAGTGACTCCATAATTCGGGCCGTATCTTTGGCAGCCACGAGGCACAGCCTGCTACCCCAGAGAATCCACCGGGCTCAGTCACTGGACTACACAGAGGTGGTTGGTGACCAACTTCCTTCTCAGAATAGTCCCTCAGCTCCTGTTGAGGCAACATCAGGCAAACTAAACAGCTTCCAGATGTTCCAGAAGCAACAAACTCCAGCCAAACATTTAAAGAAAAATCCAACCATGACTCCATAAAACTCTCAAAATAATCAAAGAACTTTCCAGATGAAGAAGCCTTTCTGAAACTATCAGAGGTCAAGTACAAAAGAATTATATAGACAGTCCTCCCAAACATTATACAAAATGCAGCAGAGCAAAATGAAAAATTATGCAAGCTGTTCAAACTGATGGAACATCAGCATTTGGAAATCTAACAGATCAATAACAAAATTACAGAATTAGACAATTCAACTCAAAGTCAAAAGAGCAGAACTGAATAACTGGAAAACAGACTTACTGACTTGGAAGACAGAGCTACTGACACCAACATTTACGAGGAGAAATCAGAGGGAAAAAAAAAGAAAAAAGAAGAAGCATTAGGAAACATGTGGGACGCCATCAAGAGGAATAATCTATGACTAACTGATGTTCCTGAATGGGGAGGGATACCTGAAAACACAGACAGTATGGCTGTTGAGTTGTTGACAGAAAACTTCCCTGAAATTATGAAAGAGAACATTAATATCCAAGGTGTGTATCGAGTGCCACAAAACAGACCTGAAAAGAAAGACACTAAGACATATAATAATCCAACTTAATAAAATGAAACATAAGCAGGAACTCTTAAAAGCGGTGAGACTCAAAGCAAAGTTAACATTCACAAGGAAGCCCTGTAGGCTTTCATCTGACTTCTTGGCAGAAACAACGTTGGCACAGAGGCAGTGGGATAATGAGTTCAAGGCCTTGAAGGAGAAAAACTTCCAACCACAAATTATACACCCTGCAAAATTGTCTTTCAAATATGAAGATGAAACTAAGACTTTCAAACATAGAAACTTAGACAATTTGTAAAAACCAAACCAAACTACAAGAAACACTGAAAGAACCTCTTGGCTTAGAAAAACAAAACCATTAAACGTGTCTTTAAGGAGGCAACGCAAGACACAACATCCAGAAGCTGACTCAGTTAGACAAGGCATAAAACTCAATAAAAGCCATAATATTAAAAGAAGGGATCCAGTCATCATATCATGAAAATTAAGATACCATCATATTAAAAAGAGGGATATACTACAGGAGTTATACTTTTTCCACATGGCGAGGAAGTTAATAAAATATGTAGAAGTTAAAATTGAATTTAAACATAGATTATTAAGGGAGGATCACAGGGGTAGCTGCAAAGCGCAATAAAAATACAACATATGAGAATAAGAAACGTAACACAGGAGTCTCGAGAAACACAAAATCAACACTGAAAAGGATCAAAATCAACCCATAAAGAAGAATGACCCAGAAAAGAATATTAAGAGCAACAGAGAAAACACAAAGATGAAAATAAATAAAAACAAAATGATAGCACTAAACATACACCTATAAACACACAGAATGTAAACAAACTGAATGCTCTTGTAAAGAGACAAGTGGCATTTTGGATGAAAAGACATGACCTGTCTATATGATGCTTACAAGAAACTCACCTTAGACCTAAAGATATTAACAAACTGAAAATTAAAGGATGGAATAATACATACCATGCTAACAATACATGAAAGAAGAGCAAGTGTAGCAATACTAGTCTCAGATAAAACAGATTTTAATGTAAAATACACTACCGTGGACAAGGATGGAACACTATTATTCAAAGGTTGAATACAAAAAGGACTTAACAATATTAAATATTTATGCACCCAATACTAGAGTATGTAAACACACTGAATAAACACTGACAACACTGAAAAATGAGATAGATCATGCCACAATACTAGTGGTAGACCTCAACACCTCACTTTCAGTAATGGACAGATCTTCTAGAAAAAAGCTCAGTAAAGACACTCGAGATCTTATTGTCACAATTAACCATCTAGACCTCATCAACATATACAGAACTTTTTATCCATCAACAGATAACTACATCTTCTTCTCTAATACACATGGAACATTTTCCAGAATAGACCATGTATTGGGACATAAAGCAAATCTCAACAAAATCCAAATCACTGAATTACTTCAAAGTATCTAAAGTATAGTATCAAAGTCATAAAAGTTGAAAACAAAAGCAGAAAAAACATAGAGATTCGAACTCATAGAAACTGAACAACACCTTGTTCAAATAGCCATAAGTTATAGAAGAAATCAAGGATGAAATAATGAAATTTATGGATTCAAATCAGAATGAAAACATGTCCTAACAAAACATATGGCATAAAGCCAAAGCAGTGCTCAGAGGTCTTATCTTTAAAAATATACACATCCAGAAGGAAGAAAGGACCCAAACCAAAGAAATAACCCTACAGCTTCAACAAGTAGAAAGAGAGCAACAGAGAAACCCCTCAGGTACCAGAAGAAAACAGATCATAAAGATTAAAGCAGAACTAAATGAATTAGAGAATAGAAAAATAATTCAAAAAAAAAAAAAAAAAAACTGATGAGACCAAAAGCTGGTTTTTTGAAAAGATCAACAAAATTGACAAACCACTGGTTAAACTTACTAAAGAAAAACAGGAGAGGAAACAAATAACCCAAATAAGAAATGAGATGGGAGACGCCACAACAGATCCAATAGACATCAAAAGTATAACAACATACTAAAAAAGACTATACTCTTGATTTGAAAACCTAGAGGAAATGGACAGATTCCTAGATTCGTATCACCTACTAAGATTACCACAAGAAGTCGAAAAACTACAGAAACCTACCACAAAGATAGAGATTGAAAAAGTCATCAAAAAAATCCCAACCAAAAAAAGCCCTGGCCCAGATGGCTTCACCACAGAACGCTGCCAAGCTTTTAGAGAGGAGTGAACTCCAACACTACTGAGACTGTCAGCATAACCCTGATACCAAAGCCAGGGCAAGATCCAACAAAAAAGGAGAATTACAGAACAATATCACTCACGAACTTAAATGCAAAAATCTTCAACAAAATACCAGTCAACAGAATTCAACAACATATCAAAAAATAGTTCATCATGACCAAGTTGGATTCATAGCTGGGATACAAGGCTGGTTCAACATCAGGAAAACAACTAATGTGATCAACCACATAAATAATACAAAAGACAAGAATCACCTGATTTTGTCAATTAATGCAGAAAAGGCATTTGAGAAAATCCAATACCCATGCATGCTAAAAACTCTCACCAAATAGGAATAGAAAGCAAATCCTCAACACAATAAGGTCATCTACGCAAAGTCAACCTCCTACATCATCCTGAATGGAGAGAGACTGTAAGAATTGCCCTGGAGAACAGGAACTAGATAAGGACACCCACTCTCACCTCTCCTATTCAACATTGTACTAAAAGTTCCAGACAAATTAGACAAGACAAAGAAATAAAGGGCCTCTGCATCGACAACGAAGAAGGAAAAATCTCCCTATGTGCCAACAATATGATTGTATACGCAGAGAATCCTAAAGAATCCGTAAGTAAACTACTCAAACTAACAGAAGAGTTCAGCAAAGTACCAGGATATAAAATAAGCATAAGTAAATCCGGTGGATTCCTTTACACCAACAAAGAGATCATTAAAGAAGAAATCACCAAATCAATATCATTTACTATGGCCCCAAAGAAGATAAAATACCTAGGACTAAATCTAACCAGAGAAATAAGAGACCTATACAAAAAGAATGACAGACCTTACTGCAAGAAACTAAAAGAGACTTCATATAAATCGATAAATCTACTCTGCTCATGGATAGGAACACATAACATTGTGAAAATCTCTATCTTACCCCAAATGATCGACATATACAGTGAAATCCCAATACAAATTCTAGTGACATTTTTAATGAGGTGGAGAAACAAATCACCAACTTTGTTTAGAAAGGGAAGAGACCCCAGATATGTAAAGCACTACTGAAAAAGAAGAACACACTGGGAGGCCTCTCACTACCCGACTTCAGAACCAATTGCAATTGCCAGAGTAGTGAAAACAGCCTGGTACTGGTACAAAAAGAAACATATAGACCAATGGAACACAGTCGAGACTGCAGAGATTCCGCCACCCTCCTATGAACAGCTGATATTTGACAAAGGCCCTAAGATTGTAAGCCAAGCAAACAATCTCTTAAACAGATGGTGCTGGCAAAATTAGATATCCATCTGTAAAAAATTGAAACAAGACCCGTATCTCACACCTTGCACAAAAAACAACTGAAATTGGATAAAAGACCTAAATATCAAACCTAAAATGATAAAGATTATACAGGAAAAAAATAGGATCAACAATGGAAGTTCTAACATACAACTCAGAGTTCAAAATCTAACAAACAAAGCACCATGAACAGAAAACAGATAAATAGGAACTATTAAGAATCAAATACTTTTGCTCATTCAAAGACTTTATCAAAAGAATTAAAAGACCACCTACAGAACGGGAAAAAATATTTGGCAACTGTATGTCAGATTGATGTCTGATCTCCGTAACCTACCAGGTACTACAAAATAGCAACAAGGGTAAATAACCCAAGTAAGTGTTGGGCAAAGGAGATGAACAGATATTTCACTAAAGAGGACATCCAAGCAGCCAAAAGACACATGTGGAAATGTTCAAGATCATGAGCTATTAAAGTCATCCAAATCAAAATGAGGATGAGATACCGTCTCACTCAACAAAGTTGGCCATGATCCAAAAAGCACAAAACAACAAATGCTGGAGAGGCTGTGGAGAAATTGGAACTCTCCTACGCTGCTGGTAGGATTGCTATAATCTCTTTGGAAAGCAACCTGACACTTCCTCATAAAGCTGGAAATAGATACACCATTTGATCCAGTAACCCCACTGCTTGTAATATGTCCTACAGAATCAAAGGAAGTCACACAAACCGATACATGCACACGAATGTTTATGGCAGCACAGTCCACAATAGCAAAACGATGGAATCAACCCAGATGCCCAACAACAGATGAATGAATAAACAAACTATGATATATATACTTAATGGAACACTGTGATGGTAAAGAACAATGATGATTTTAGGAAGTATCTCATAACTTGGTTTCAATCGGAAGACACTATGTTGAGTGAAATCAGTCAGCAGCACAAGGACAAATATTGTATGGGACCCCTACTATAAGGACTTTAAAACAGACTCATGTACAGAAGAAAAGCTCTTTAACAGCTGCAAGAGGAGGAAGAGTGCTGGTTACAGATTAGACAGTTGATAGAAATTTGGTTGTATGAAATCAGTGACAGCACACATTAGAAAGAAAATCAATTTAAATGGACTTCCACATAACCTGGAAACTCTTCCAATCTTATTGCACAGATAGAGTAGCAGGGTTGCAGGTCAAGAGATCATGCTCTCAGGAGACATGGAGGCCAGTTGGCGTAACTAACCTATTGCTAAGAGAGTCTTCTGCACCCCATATTGGCGAGTGGTGTCCGGAGTCTTAAAAGCTAGCAAGCTGCCACCTGAAGTACACCAAATGGTCCCAACTCAGCTGGAACAGATGATCACCAAGAACAACAATGATATGACGAAAAAAGAGCCCAGAAGACAGAAGGACCCATGTGAATGGGTTACTACATCAACACGCAACCAGAAGAACCAGATGGTGCCCGGCTACCTCCAGTGACACCCATGATGCGATTCACAAAGTTCAGTCTCAGTGGCAACATGAGAAAAAAAAGGGGTGTACCCTGAGAACTCCACTAAAAGACTGCAACTGATGGGCCAAAGGCCTGGGGGCTCTCCTGGGAGCATGGTTCCTAGACCTGATGCTTCCCCATCCACAAATCATTACCGAGGTAAACTTTTTGGATAGGAATGGATTGGATTTGGGAACAGAGAGTGATCATATCGTGTGTGCACTTTATGATTCTATGCATTTATATAGGATGTCAACCTACTGGCCTCTTAGTAGAGGAGAATGGAGAGGGTGGAGAGGGTGGACAGGAGATTGTCAAGAAGATGCGGCATGTACAGAACAGAAAGGAAGAGTGTGGTGTTACCAGGAGAGTAGAAGGAGCTGATGATAGGCGGGCATGAAAATTTAAATTGGATTGTACACTTTCACACAATTAAAATAAATAAGGTCCCAGTTAACATACATGCTAATAAGTCTGTGCAGTTTTAATAATATCCTTTGAAAATTTCAGTTTCTTTCGATCATTCTAAACAAGACTGGTTTATAAACAGATAATCATTAAATATAATACGGTGTGGAAATGAGGACAGTAACTTCATTTTACATTTTACATGAGACTATAATTTTGTTTTAAGCTTCTCTTAAAAAAAAAGATTCAGAAATTAAGACAACCCTATAAAGAGAAAATAATATCTAGTAACCATAATTGGCAATTCATTTTCTAAAAACTCTGGCTGCAGCAATGAATGAATGGTTGATTAACTGAATACTGCTTACAGGATAACAGAGATGCCCTGGTTGGCATGGTGATTAGGTTGCTATACCTTCTAACCAGAAGGCTGGCAGTCTGAATCCACCAGGTGTTCCTTGGAAACTTTATGGAGCAGTTCTGCTCTGTCTGGTTAGAATAAGTTGCTTTGGGTTTTTGATGTAGGCCAAGCTAATGTGCAGCTCCCTGGCCTCTCCTGGCCTGTCTTCCAAGGTCTCTCTGACAAAGTAAAGGTATACAATATGCGTGTGCCCATGTTTTAGCTCAACATGAGCCAGGGTATATAAATGTTATTGAAATCTACTAGTTTTGCTTCTCTTTGCCTATTCTACATATAGTAACATGGGTTTGGTGTGGCCAACACTTCATCCTATAGGAGTGAGTCACGCCATTGCATTGGTGGCTTTACAATGCAGTGTGGGTGCTGTCTTATAATTCCCCAGGTTAATTCAACAATGTGTTGGCTAAAGGCAAGTGGGAAGGGGAAGGAGACATTTGTAAATGTGGGAACCTTAAACTTCAACACTTGAATATGCAAAACATTTCAAGAGGTAAGGTATCCTTTTCTAAGTATAAAGGTTTTAGTGATTCCTCAGAATACAAAAAAAGTATTTCTGAAATACAATTATTCACGCTTATGAATTTCAATGACTGTATGACTTTGCTAATTACTTTGGTGCATTCCATCTAGAATAGCTTGCATAGTTGAGTGTGTAATGTGATAAACCATGCCTGAATGGTCTGTTTATTCCACTGTAAGTTATAAAGAAAACCCTTTCTCCTTGAAGGATGCGTCTCTTTGAAATGCACAAGGCGGCAAAAAGCCAAGGGAAACTGAGTGCTTAAGCAACCGAGACAGAGGAGGGCCTCCCTGCACTTCACTCCCAGCCCACTGAAGTCAACGCTGTGGGGCTTTTGTGCTGTAAGAGTGCCGCTTTCATGCCCACTGCCTCTGACAGTAGGAATTCCTGATCTACTAGGAAGAAGGGAGGCTGCTGTGCCTTCCATCCAGATTTCCACAATCCTCAGAAGGGGGGAGGGGGGCGGAGTGAAACATCTTTTGCTCTAAAAGGACTAGGACAATGAGATTCCGGTCAGGCTTACATCTGAAGAGAAGAAACTTTTTCCTGTTATTCTTTGCATTTCACACTAACTCTAAAGTGCTTATTAAAAAAATTAATTCTTGAAGATTTGATTAATGACTTAAATTTTTAATTTTCAGAAACTACTAGAATATTGCACTTTAAAACTCATGAAGTTACAATCAATAAAGTGTTGCATTTTTGCATTTTGAAGTGCTCCAAAGTAAACTCTGTAGAATGCATCTGACACCTGTATTTGTTTTTCTTGTGATAATGAATTTTCTCTGATCATGCTACTTACTTATGTAAGTGGTCGGTCAGCCAATTGCCACTGAGTTGGACCCGACTCACGGCAACCCTTACGTTAATATTTTCTTTATTAGTATATTCACTCAATGTTCATTTATTGAGTACTTACTATGTAATGGGAAACCCTGGTGGTACAGTGGGTTAAGTGCTAAGTCTGCTAACCAAAAGGTTGGCAGTTCAAATCTGCCAGGTGCTCTTTGCAAACTATGGGGCAGTTCTACTCTGACCTTTACGTATGCTATGAGTCAGAATTGACTTGACAACAGTGTGTTGGTTGTTGGTTGGTACTACATACCAGAAAACTTAATTTCTGCTTAGCCATTTTTTATGTACTTTAAGGTCCACATATATGTTTCAGCTCTACTCCATACAAACACTTTTAAGTATACAAAATAAAAAAAAATTAAAGTATATCCTCTGCTACCTTTTTTCCTGAACTAAATTCCTTCCATATAGCTAAAGCTAGCTAAGTGTCATCAAGTCGGATCTGACTCATGGAGACACATTTTTTAAAAGAATTAAATACCATTATACTTAATGCGGAACAGGAATCAAACAGTACTTCCTCACTTAAAACAACTATTTTATGATAGGCTGTGTTTGAAACACACAGTTAAATTTCTATCTGGTATCAAAACAGAACTGTACTAAACAATGGAGAATGATTTGAACTGCCTGCCTCATTTAGTCACAGGCTAATCCTATTAGAATGGTCTGTTATGTTAATTATGTCCTTACCTTCCGTCTTCCAAACGTTTTCTGCATGCAGTCAAATTACCAATAATGTGAGCTGAGTAACTTCATTCAGCTACTTCGTTTGGAAGACTGGGGATATTATCACACTGTATGCTTCAAGCAAAAAATAAATAGAGATTACCAACAGTTCTACCTTCCCATTCCCTCTTTCCTTAAACTTTCAAGTTGTTTATAGCTTTGGTTTTAGAAATGCTGAAATAAGACATAAGTAACTCCATTTTGAGCCCCAGATTCCATCTTGGGAAAGGGCAGTGAAAATTCAGGGTAGAAGGCTCCAGGAAATAACTTAGCAGAAAATAACAGGAAATATCCTAGAGTTGTTTCACCTTTATCTTGCAAAAGACAAAGCCTGGAGACAGCCTTACAAATAACCCCTGGAGCCAACCCTAACCACAAGCCATTGAAACATCCATTTTTACAACTTATGGAAATGTGTTTGAAACATTCACCAATGTAGCTGACACATTCACCAACAGCTACATTTTGCAACTTGCAGAAATTCCATACGGCCTCAACCAATTAACGCAAAAACCAGCACCCTCTCCCTACTTTGTGGTTTTACGGCTTAAATACTGTGCTCTAAGGAAGCCTGGGGTCGCCTCCTACTCTGCATAGTTTGGAGTGTATCCCTGGTGCACCAGCTTTTTTCTATTGGGCACATTTTTAATAAAACTTAACTTGGCTGCTTGGCAACTTTTAAAGAGAAACTGCATCGCGTCTTGAAATATGGACCCTAACAGAAAGAGTGAAGAACAGGAAAGCAAATCATGCAAAAGGAAAAAAGTCAAAATAGAGAATTAAAGCTGTGAAAAGACAAATGAGACACCGTCTCTTCCAAGGAGTCACAATATGATGAAGTTGGCTTTGTTCTGGAATCCTTTTATCTTTTTCTTATAGTTTTTAGATAGATCTGCTTTGGAGTCACTAAACTGCCACTTGATAATCCTATGACCTTGGACAAGTTATTTAACCTTTCCAATGCCACAGACACTTCATCTGTAAAACAGGGTTAATGATACCAAGTCCCCAGGGCCACGGACAGTAAAGTAGGTTATATTGATGGCCTAGAATACCAGCCTGCTCATAGCAGAATTCAGTACTTGTTCATTTGACTATCCTTTTATCCTGATGCATGTGTATTATCAACATGTAAGGAAAATAACAAAAGCAAAATATAAACATTATAAGCCCAAGCCCACCACCGTCAAGTCGATTCTGACTCATAGCAACCCTATATGTCAGAGTAGAACTGCCCATAGTTTCCAAGTAGTGTCTACAGGATTTGAACTGCTGACCTTTTGGTTAGTGGATGCAGCACTTAACCTCTATGTCATCAGGGTTTCCAAATACTACAAAGGGTCTTCCAATAAGGACATCCTATTCTTGACAGCTCATGGAGGCAATATTTGGGAAGTCATAGCTGCAATATTTATCACATTTTTTTATTTGTCTTGACAAATAGCCATAAAAAGTCATACAATTCCACAAGGCACAGAAATTATTAAAGTTTATTATCTAAATGAGTGTTTCATTCACCATTCTGTGTATTATGTGAAATTTACACTGTGTGTAACTGTCCCACTGCGAGAACAATCAGGCGTTTAGTCAAAACACTTGAGACAAATGGGTCTGTTGCAAATCAGACAACACTCATGCATCAACGGACTGCACATTCTATTGAAAACATAGCCACCGTTCATTGGACTGTACACAAGAATACATTCCAATCTCTTTCTTGCTGAGCACAAGAACTGGGCCTCTCCTCAACCACAATTTGGTGGATTTTGCATCTGGACTTGAAGCTCTACCCTTATAAAATTTTGTAACTCAAGAACTGAAGTCCAATGACTATACATTGCGCCATACATTTGTTGACTAGACTATGGAACAATTGGAAGTTGACCTGCTTTACGTCAAGAAATCAAATTCAGTGACGAGGCCCATTTTTGGACGAATGGTTTCGTTAACAAACAAAACTGTTGCATTTGGAGTGATTAGATCCAATGGAGATTCAAGAACATCCACTTCATCTCCAAAAACCTACCATTTGTTGGGGATGTTGGTTTGGTGGAATCATCGGTTCCTGTTTTTTCCAAGATGAATGACGAAAGGCTGTGACTATCAATAGCAAACGGTACTGGGCTACGACAACTGATTATTTCTAGCCCCATATGGAAGGTGCTGCCACGACCATTTACCCAAAGTTCTTTTCCACACATAATGCTGTCAAATATACCTCAAAATGATTAAAAAAAATTAAAACTGTATCATTTACACAATTTGTTTTATTCAAATTCAAAGATAGTACACCCTTATTGGAAGACTCTTTATCTATATACACACACATACATAGGTAATAGCAAATCTTGAAACCTATAAACCCATTGGTGGAGAAAGCGATTCTGACTCACAGGTATCCTATAGCACAGAGTAGAACTGCCTCACAGAGGTTCCAAGAAGAGCCTGGTGGATTCAAACTGCTGCCATTTTGGTTAAGAATCAGAGTACTAACCACTACACCAGGATTTCCAGAGCAAATCTTAGATTTCTCAAATAAATAATGTTTTAAAGTAACTTTTTGAAAGCATAAAGAAACATTAAATTTGATAACCACTTTTGGTGTTTAAACATTACATCAAGAATTAAGCTGGCCTTCCTTGTTCAGCCCCTATTTCCAAATACATTTTTTACTACATGTACCCGGAAATTTCAAATAAAACACGAGTGAGTAGCACATAGTATGCACAGGTAGCAAGAGCAGTACACATGTACATCTAACTTCAACCATTTACTGTACAGAGTGAGCTACTGGATACCAAGTTTCTGGGTTCCAACCTAGTTGGTATTTGGAGGCAATTTTGTCCCTTAGTTAAAAAGTTGTTTTTTAAAAACAAGAGTAGACACCATTTCAACTACAGAATTATGCCTTTTCTTGATTCTAAAGAAAATTAAAATAAGATCACAAGAGCCAAAGTGTGTCCCTGAGTATCCTACCTGAACTTAGAGACTATCTCAATAGCACACTCGATTAACTGAATGAGCACTAATAACCAAAGGTCAGAGTTGTAGGATGACATCAAGGATATCATGCATGAAAGAAGCAAAAAGTCATTAAAAAGGCAGCAAAGAAAAAGACCAAAATGAATGTAAGAAGTCAGAAGCTTGCTATTAAATGTAATAGACCTACTGCAAAGAAAAAATGATGAAATAAATGAGCTCAATGAAAGACTTCAAATGGTAGCTCAGAAAGACAAAGTACTTTAACGAAATGTGCAAAAATCTGAAATTAGAAAACTAAATAGAAAGAACATGATCGACATTTCTCAAGCTGAAAGAACTGAAGAAAAACTTCTAGTCTCAAGATGCAATGTTGAAGGACTCTATGGACAAAATATTGAATGTCACAGGAGGCATTAAAAGAAGGAAGGAATATACAGAATCACTGCACCAAAAACAATTGGTCAATGTTCAGCCATTCCAGGAGGTAACATATGATCAGGAACTGATGGTACTTAAGGAAAAAGTCCACGGTTTTCTTAAGCTACCAGCAGAAAAACAAAGTTACAGGAATAGACATATTATCAACTGAAATGTTTCAACAAATGAAAGCAGCACTGGGAGTGTTCACTTGTCTATGCCAAGGAATTTGGAAGATAGCTACCTGGTTAACTGGCTGGAAGAGAGCTACCTATATTTATGCCTATTCTCAGGAACAGTAACCTAATTGAATGCAGAATTATTAACATCACAGCGAAGCCAAGTCACCCTAGTAATATCACACACAAGTAAAGTTTTGCCGAAGATCATTCAAAAGTGACTGCAGCAGAGTATCAGCAGGAACTGCCAGCAATCCAGGCTGAGTTCAGAAAAGGGTACGAAACAGAAATACCATTACTCACGTCAGACGGATGCTGGCTGAAAGCAGTGAATAACAGAAGGCTGTTTACCTTTGTCTTATTGACTATGCAAGGGCCTTCTACTGTATGGATCATAACAAATTATGAATAACATTGAAGAGAATGGGAATTCCAAAACAGTCAATTGTATCCACAAAGAACTTGTACATAAACTAAGATGCAATCCTTTGCACAAAAGAAAGGGAAATTGCATAGTTTAAAATCAGGAAAGGTGTGCATCAAGGTTGGAGTCTTTCATTATACTTATTCACTCTATATAATGAAAAAATAATCAGAGAAGCTGAGTATATAAAGAAGAATGAAGCATCGAGATTGGAGAAAGACTTATTAACAACCTGTATTACGCAGGTGACACAACCTTGCTTGTTGAAAGCACTTACTGATTACACCTCAACATAAAGAAAACAAATATCCTCACAACTGGACCAATAAGCAGGATCATGATAAATGGAGAAAATGCCAAAGTTATTAAGGATTACATTTTATTTGGATCCACAATCAATCTCTAAGGAAGCAGCAATCAAGAAATCAAAGAACATATTACACTAAGCAAACCTGCTGCAAAGAAGTGTTGAAAAGAAAAGATGACACTTAGAGGACTAAGATGCCCCTGATCCAAGCCAGGGCATTTCCAATTGCCTCGTATGCATGCAAAAGCTGTCAATGAATATATACCATGGATTGCCAGAAAACTGAACAAATCTGTCTGGAAGCCAGAATGTTCATTAGAAGTACTGATGGCCATTGATGTACTCTGGACATGCCATCAGGAGGGGCCCAGTCACTGGAGAAGGACATCATGCTTGGTAAAGTAGATGCTCAGCAAAAAAGAAGAAAACTGTCAAGGAAATATACTGACAGTTGTTGCAACAACAGGCTCAAACACAGCAAAAACTGTTTAAAAATTGTGCAGGATAAGGCATCATTTTGTTGTTTTACACAGGATCACTATGAGTTAGAAACCAACTCCATGGCACCTACTAACAAAAGATTCTTTGGGCTCTAATATTTCCGTATTATCTATTACTGGACGACATCTTTTGTTGCTATCACGTCCACGGTATACTCCACTTCTTGCAGGTGAGTCCATCTGGGACATGTTCTTGTAGAAAGAATCATCTGTCATTCCAAATCTCCTGATTTTTTCATAGGTTGAAACGTTCTTTGAAAAAGGTAACTAGTAACGATACATGTAGAGGTCACTTTTCAGTGAAAGCTGAGAAGCCCTTATTCATAGAGGATACAATTGGTCTTGTGTTTATCATTAAGAGAAAGGCTAAGAGACTATTATTATTTGAAAAACAGGGGTTGCAAGGACAATGAAGTTCAACTAACTATACAGTCACTTTATAAAACTTGATTTTAGCAAGTCAGTGATCAGATGTAAAGAGGACAGTAATTATCTTTTGACAAAAGTCAGAATGTTTAATTAAATTGAGCAAAAGTGTATTTTTCGTACAGTGGAAGAACAGTACAGACAGGATTTTGCAACTAAGGAAGAAAAACACAAAAGATTAATCAAATCAGAGATCAAAAAAGGGATTAAAAAAATGCAGTGGTAGTCAGAAAACTTTTCTCACACTTGAAATGTTTCTCTACTGTCCCAAGGCATGAGGGGCAAAATCAATTGGTTTTCACCTAAGGGATATTTACCATGCAAGGTTCAATGTATATACATACATTCGTAGCCAAGACTGGTTATCTGTGATATGATTTTTAAGAAGACTAAGCATATTACTAAATATTAGTGGCTGTAAGTTAAGGCAACACTAGATGTAAAATTGTTTGGCAAAGACTAAGGATTGCGTTAAAGAATCTTGTGCTTTGAGGAAATTTGGCACCTGAAGTGAAAGTGTTTAAAAATCACTCGCTCTGAATTAAGTTACATCACAAAGCAGATGGGCTCAACTCTCCATTTTCTTTACAGTTTTAGATGCTAACTCAGCTTTCAAGCAGTGCTACAAAAGCTAACAGTAAGAACACCTTTCAAACTTAAATAACAGGCATTGTCTTAGTTATCCAATTCAAAAAAACTCATTGCTGTTGAGTGGATTCAGACTCAAAATGACACTGTAAGACAGAACAGAACTACACCTATCGAGTTTCCAAGTAGTACCTGGTGGATGCGAAGGTCTAAACCTTTTGGTTAGCAGCCACAGCACTTAACCACTATGCTAACACAGTTTCCAAAAATGACACCCGGATAGCAGAGGATGGTTATCTAGCGCTGGTAAAACATAAATACTACAAGTGGGTGGCTATAACAAACAGAAGCTTATTTTCTCACAGTTCAGAAACTGGAAGTTTAAATTTAGGGGGCCAGCTCCAAGGTAGGTCTTCTCTTTCTTCTGAGCTTCTGCTCCTGTGCGACTTTCCTGTGGCTTGGATTCCCTCTTCAATCTCTGTTCACTTGCATGTCCTAATGTGCTCTTTTTACATTCAGTAAAAGATTGACTCAAACCATACTAATCCTGCCTCATTAATATAACAAACTATTCTCAAACAGGATTATAATTAGAGCACAGAGGTTAGGTTTTACAATTTTGGAGGGACACAATTCAATTTATTATAGGCATTAACTCTTAGTAGACATTTTGTCTAATGATATGCAAATGTGCAAAGAAGAAACTTTTAAAAAATGTTAATTAAAATAACCATAATCTTGCTCTTAAATTTATTACTAGTAAATATCTTTGAATTTTATAAATGGTTTTAAAAGATTATAAAAGTGAATTCAGATATACTTTTTACAAGTGAGCTGCCCTTGCTCTATTTGTGTTTTACTGACTCAGTATCATGTATGTCCTGGACTCAAGTGTTTAGTGCTATCCCATGCCAAGCTCTATAATCTTATGTAGGACTATAGATAACTCTGAGCTCTGGTGGCAGTAGTTAAGAGCTAACCACAAGATCAGCAGTTTGAATTCCCCAGCTAATTCTTAGAAATCCTATATGGAACTTCTACTCAGTTCTGTAGAGTCACTACAAGTTGGGATATACTCAATGGCAATCAACTTGGATTTTTTGGTTTTATAGGCAATTCTGAAAGGTCTTCTGCAGTTGCTCTCTCAATTATGATTTATCTTGGGGACATATAATTTTAAAACATCCTTTAACATACCAGGGATACATTTATTAACAGGATACACACTAAAATAGTTCATTTGGTCTCACACCTTCAAGACTACTCTAAATTTCTCATTCTATAATTTAAATCACTTTTACTTTCCCTCTCTTTGTCAACACTGGGATGACATTGTCACCACCCATTACATCTTCAAAAATGATTAAAACATCTCCTTTTAGCTTCCTCTCTACTAAATAATTCAATTCTTCTAGAATTTTTTTCACATGAGTCTCATTTTCTAGTCTTTAACTGGTGGCTCTCAGAACATTCTTCAAGTTTCAGAGTTGGGCGGCAAAGCTGTATTCTGATAAAGGTCTAACCAATGCAAAATCAAGTAGTTTACATACCACATAGCTAGACTGAGGTCCCTGAAAGTAGAGATCAAGTTCTATACATGTTTGTAGTATCTTCTATGTCTTACAGTATGATGAATTAATGGATCAACAGTCATTGGAACTCAAAACTGGACAACACATCAAGAGTTACTTTTGTTATTGTTGTTTTTAAGTGATGGTAGGGGAAAGGAAAAATGCTAACACTAAAATTCACTGCCAAGGCCCAAGCTGACAGACTTGCCACTCTTAACTGTCACATACATCACGTAACTTAAAACACAGTAATAGTTTTGCATGATTATCAAATTATACCAGCCTGCATAACTTAAATAAGAGGTGATACTAAGTCAGGTCTTATTAAATTATATTTACATTACTTATTTCATTCTTTTATTTTAATAGTGTTACTCCTTTTAACACACAACAGATCCTTTGCATTTTACTAGGGCCATTTCTAGTCACCACAGTTTGATAAGTTATTTCATATTTATAAGTTACACAGTTCTCCTGCCGCTCCTGTTCTCAATTGTTTATAAAAATATTAGCATCAACTAAACATTAAGTCTGAACCTAAAAAGTAAAAAGTAGAACAGCTCAGCCTGAGAACTATGTGTAAAAGAAGGAAGGATTGCATTAGAATCTCAGGCTTAATGAGAGCTCAGAGGAACTAGGAATATGTAGTTTTAAAACAGAAATTACTTAACTCATATTCTCACTCCATAAAGTATAGCTCAGTCTTTGCAGCAGAAGTTGAAATTAAAATATTTTCTCCCAGTCCCAGCACATCAGACATGTTTTCATTCAATAAACATTCAGCAATTGCTCTGTCAGGAACTATGTAAAATGGTAGACAGATTTATAATGATGAAAGATTCTTCACATATCCCTCTGATTCTTGTTGCTGTTACTACTTGCCACTAAATTGGCTTCTAACTCATGATAACCCCATGTACAAGAGATTGACCGCTTGGGATCCACAGGATTTTTTTTTTTACTGATTTTCAGAAGTAGATTACCAGGTCTTTGTTCTGAGTCTGTCTTATTCTGGCGGCTCTACTGAAACCTGTTCAGTGTTATAAGGAACATGTAAACCTCCATCAACAGAGTGGTGGCTGCACATGAAGCATGTTGGCTGAGAATCAACTATTAATAATCTGTCTCTAGTGATGAAGGCCTCGGAAGTCTGAAAGAATTACTTTACAGGCCAATAAAGCCAAAATAGTTTCATAGAATAAAATCAAGACATAGCCACGAGATGATGAAATCATTAACACTTACAGAAGAATAGTCTAAACTCTGTAAGGATTTAAAAAAAAAAAAAAGACTTTGCACTCAGGGCAAACCCAAGTGTTTCAGACAAGAACTGTGTTCCACAGAGTTTTCAGTGGCTGATTTCTGGGAAGGAGATCATCAGGCCTTTCTTCCGGCATGCCTCTGAGTAAATATAAAGCTTCAGAATTCCAGTTAGCAGCCTAACTTGTTAACCAGTTGCACCAGCTACGGGCTGTTCACTTTGCTCACTACTATACAGCCAATGCTGGTGGTTAACTGAGTATCTGTTATATAAGGTAGGTGCACTATAAAACTCAGGCGCTGGCTGGTAGACTAACTGAGATGTTCTAGTAAATAGTACAAAATTTCACTTAAGAATTCAAGTCAAGAAGCAGGTCCAAGATGGTGGACTAGTCACATGTCTCCTCAACTCTCTCTCTAAACTAAGGACTAAAAAACAATTGAATGGAGCAGCGTGGACATTCTGGGGGGCCCAAGATCAGGTGTAGGGTTGTGAGATTGGACTAGGTGACAAAAAGGGGAAAACTCCCTTTGTCAGAGGTGAGGGAGTCACACAGTGAGTCCCACTTCTGCTGGTGCAGTGGCTGAGAGGCTTACAAGTACAGACACCTTCTTTGTTAACCAGGAGCCTGGGGCTGGGATTGGGACTGCCGAGCCAGAGAGCCTGAGACCCTGATGGGGGCTGGCTAGTATGCAGAGCTGCAGTGTCTAAGTAAATAGCATATCCCACAGCAGAGAGGCTATGCTTGGGACAGTCATATCTAGTCAACCCAGCAGCAGCTGGTAACTGAGGGTGTCAGAACCCTTCCGGCCTCTCTTTTTTGAGCTACACCACAGATACTGCTGGCACAGCACAAGAGAGGCAGCTCAGGCCCAATGCTACCCTGGTCAGCTGAGAAATAGAGTCAGCCATGCCTCAGGGTTCAGCTGGGGCACACTGAGAAACAGTGCCTGTCTAGACAGTACTTCTCCCAACAGAAAAGCTGTTTTTGAGGTAATCGTACCTAGACAATGGAGTGATGACTTGCAGGTGAGTGTGACAGTACACTAATCTCTCCCTTCTTTAAGCCATGCCATAGCATCTGCTGATGGCTCCCCAAGAGACGCCACTAGTAGGGTACCATTTTTGTCAGCCAGGAGGTGGGTCCTGTCACCCCTGCAGGCCCAGCTGCTATTGACTGTCACTGGTCAACACCTCTCTCAACAGAAAAGCAGTGTTTAAGATAAGCATATCTAAAGAATACAATGGTGACTGCCAGGCAGCAGCATTTGAACATTCCTTCACTGAACCACACCACAGTGTCTGCTGACAGCCTCTTGAGGGACTCCATAAGTAGTGAGCTACCTTTATCATCTGGGACATAGGACTTGCCACCCCTGAGAGCCAGACTGCTATCAGCTGACACTGGTCAACATCTCTCTCAGTAGGTGAGTAGTTTTTAAGGTAAGCACATCTAGAGAATGTAGCAGTGACTGCTGGGCAAGTGTGGTGGCATCATTTGCAACTCCCTCCACTGACCCATGTCATAGTGTCTGCTGATGGCCTCTGAGAGACTCCGTAAGTAGGGCAACATCTTTGCTGGCCAGTAGGTGGGGCCTTCCGCTCCTGATGGCCTTGCTGATAAGCAGTTTTTAAGATAAGTACATCTAGAGAAGGTAGCAGTCCCTGCTGACAGAATGTCACAGAATCCCTCTCTTTTCCCTTCCCTGAGCTACACCACAGTCCTGACTGGCATGATACAGGGAAGTTGGCACATGTAGGTCATCATCTATAGCAGCCAGGAGGTGGGGCCTAACATCCCTAAGAACCCAGCTGGGACTACCCACCAAGCTGAGCAGCACTGCAGGGCTTGACACTGTCTCTGTTACTAGAGAAGCTAGACAGCTACATCTAGAGAACAGAGCAGTGACTGGCAGCCAAGCCTAGCAGCGCCTTACTCATGCCCTTCTTAGAGCTACAATGCAGCTCCTGCTGGTGTAATACTGGAAAAACTGAACAGATTTTGATGACATGAAGTCAGCAATCAATATTTAACCATTTAAAGAAGCAAACATCATGGCTCTAGAAAACTCCCCAAGTGAAGATCTAAAATACTTCCCAGATGAATAAACTACTGGAGATAGAATACAAAAGAAATACATAAAGAGTCCTTCTACAGATTAAACTGTAGCAGAACAAAATGAAAAATTAAGTAAGCTATATAAACTGCTACAATATCAATGATCTGAAATTCAGCAGATCCATAATAAAATTAGAGTTAAACAATTCAACACAGAGCCAGAAGAGCAGGATTGAGGAAATGGAATGCGGAATTAGCAAGACTGAAGATAAAGCAACTGACAGTACCATTTATGAGGCAAAATCAGATAAAAGAAACAAGATAAATGAAGAAGCATTAAGAAGCATGGAAGACTCTATCAAGCTTAATAATATGAAATGTAAAGGGAGGATCTTAAAGGCCGTGAGGGTTAAAGCAAAAGTAACATACAAAGGCAAAGCCTGTAAGTTTTTGTCTGACTTCTCGGCAGAAACCATGTTGGCCAGAAGACAACAGGATGACACATACAAGGCCTTGAAGGAGAAAAACTTCTCACCAAGAATTGTGTATCCTGCAAAACTGTCTCTCAAATATAATGCTGAAATCAAGACATTTACAGATAAACAGAAGCTTAGAGACTTTGCAGAAACCAAAACAAAATTTGTAAGAAATACTAAAAGCAGCTCTTTGTTTAGAAAATTAATAATATCAGATGTATACTTAAGAATGCAATGCAGGACACAGCATCCAGAGTCCTTTTCAGTTAGGGAAGTCACAAAGCTCAATCAAGCTAAAATGTTAAAAGTAAGGAACCAGAGATAAACATGTTTAACTAGGACATCATCACATAATAAAGAGATATTACAGTAGTGATAAGCTTTTCAAATGGAGAGAAAGTTAAGGAGATATATATATAAGTCAAAGATTGGTTTAAACTCAGGACAGTAAAGGGTAGCTGCAAAGCAAACTAATAATGCTACGTATCAAAACAAGAAACATAAAACAGAAGTCTCAAAAGACAGAAATCCAACACAGAAAAGGATGACAAGAAAACACACCAAGAAAAACGACCCAGAACAGAATATCAAATGGAACAAAGAAAACATCAACGACACAAAAATAAAGGCACCAAAATGACAGCATAAACACATTATCAGTAGTTATACTGAATGTAAATGACTGGAATGCTCCAATTAAGAGGCAGAAAGTAACAGCTGGGATCAAAAACAATTCGTTTGTATGCTGCTTACAAGAAACACACCCTAGACATGAAGACACAAATATGCCGAAAATTAAAGGATGGAAAAATATATACCAATCTAACAACATGCAAAGAAAAGCAGGTGTGGCAATACTACTCTCAGACAAAATAGACTTTAATGTAAAATGTACCATTGTGGACAAGGATGGTCACTATCTTTTGTTAAGAGTTTGACACATAAGCAAGGTATAACAATATTAAATATTTAAGCACCCAATACCAGAGCATCTAAATACATGAAACACTGACAACACTGAAAATGAGATAGATCACTACACAGTGATAGTAGGAGACTTCAATACTCCACTTTCAGTAATGGACAGATCATCCAGAAAAAAAGCTCAATGAAGATACAGAAGACCTTATTGCAACAATCAACCAACTAGACCTCTTTGATATTTACAGAACTTTCCACTAAAGAACAGATAAGTGCACTTTATTTTCCAGTGCACACGCAACATTCTCCAGAATAGATCACATATCGGGTAATAAAACAAGTCTCAACAAAATCCAAACCAATGAATTACTGCAAAGCATCTTCTCAGACCATAAAGCCACAAAAGTTGAAATCCATAGCAGAAAAACCATAGATAGAAACTGAAACTCATGGAAACTGAACAACACCTTGCTCAAAAATTCATAGGTTATATAAGAAAACAAAGATGCAATAAAGAAATTCAAGGAATCAAATGAGAATAAAAAAATACATCCTACCAGAACCCATGTGATACAGCAAAATGAATGCTCAGAGGTCAATTTATCTCCTTAAACACACACATCTGGAGTGAAGAAAGGGCCCAAACCAAAGAATTAACCCCACAACTTGAACAAGTAGAAAGGGAATAACAAAGGAATACCTCGGGCACCAGAAGAAAATAGAAAATAAAAATTAGAGCAAAACTAAATCAATCACAGAATAGAAAAACAATAGAAAGAATTAACAAAACCAAAAGTTGTTTTCTTGAAAAGATTAACAAAATTGATAAATCACTGACTAAACTTACAAATGAAAAACAGGAGAGAAAACAAATAACCCGAATAAGAAATGATATGGGAGATGTCACAACACACCCAGCCAAAATCAAAAGCATCACTACGGGATGCTACAAAAAACTGAACTCTAAAAGATGTGAAAACCTAGAGGACATGGACAAATTTCTAGATTGATGTCCTCTACCAAAATTATCATATGGAGAAGTAGAGCAACTTAATAAGTAGAGCAACAAAAGGAGAGATTGAAAAAATAATCAAAAAACTACCAACCAAAAAACGTTCTGGCCCAGATGGTTTCACTGGAGAATTTTACCAAACTTTCAGAGAGGGGTTAATTCCAATACTACTCAGGCTATTTCACAGCATAGATAAAGATAGAATATTTCCAAATTCATTCTATGAAGCCAGTGTAACCCTGATACCAAACCCAGGTAAAGATTCCACAAAAAAAGAAAATTACAGACCAATATCACTCACGAACCTAGTTGCAAAATCTTCAACAAAATCTTAGCCTAAAGAATTCAACATTTCAAAAAAATTATTCATCATGAGCAAGGTGGATTCATATCAGGGATGTAAGGCTGATTCAACATCAGAAAAACAATTAATGTGACCAATCACATAAATAACAGAAAGGATAAGAATCACGCGATTTCTGTTAATTGATACAAAAAGGCTTTTGATAAAGTTTAACACCCATTCATGTTAAAAACATGAATAGAGGAGAAATTCTTCAACACAATAAGAGGCATTTATGCAAAGCCAACATGCTACATCATTCCGAATGGAGATAGATTGAAACAACTCCCCCTGATAACAAGAAGAAGACAAGGATGCCTACTGTCACTACTTCTATTCAATACTGTGATAAAGGTTCTGGAATGAACAGTCAGACAAAACAAAGAAATAAAGGGCATCCACATGGGTAAAGAAGTAAAGATATCCCTATTTGCAGATAGTATAACTATATACAGAGACCCCTAAAATAATTCATACACAAACTGCCAGAACTAATAGAAGAGTTCAGCAAAGTATCAGGGTTTAAGATAAACATAAGTAATCAGTGGGATTCCTTTACACCAAAAAAAAGCATCATCAAAGAGGAAATCACCAAATCTATACCACTTACTATAGACCCCCAAATATAAAATAGCTACGAATAAATCTAACCAGAAAACTAAGAGATGTATACAGAGAAAATTAAAAGACCTTACTGCAAGAAACCAAAACAGACTTCAATTAAGTGGAGAAAACCACTTTACTCATAGATAGGAAGACTTAACATTGTGAAAAATCTCTTTTACTCAAAGCGATTTACATATACATTGCAATCCCAATACAAATTCTGGTGTCATTTTTTAATGAAATGGAGAAACTAATCACCAACTTTGTTTGGAAAGGGAAGAAATCCCAGATATGTAAAGAACTACTGAAGACATGGAACACAGTGGGAGGCCTCACACTACCCAACCTTTAAACCTAATACACTGCTATGGTAATTGAAACAGCCTGGTACTGGTACAAAAAGAGATATGTAGACCACTGGAACAGAACTGAGACTCCAGAAACATCATCATCCTCTCATGAACAGCTGATATTTGATAAAGGCCCAAAGGCTGTAAACTGGGGTAAAAACAGTCTCTGTAACAAATGGTGTTGGCAAAACTGGATATCCATCAGCTAAAAAACTGAAACAAGACCATACCTCACGTCTTACACAAAAACTAAATCAAAATAGATCAAAGACCTAAATAGCAAACCTAAAACAATAAAGGTCATGCAAGAAAAAACAGGGACAACAATGGAAGTTCTAATACAAGGCTTAGACAAACTACAAAAGCTGACCAACAATGCATGAACTACAGAAGAGAAAACAGATAAATGGGAACTACCAAAAATCATATACTTATGGTCACCAAACAATTTTATCAAGAGAATTAGGAGACTACCTATAGAATGAGAAAAAAAAATTGACAGCTGCACGCGAGGTCAAAATCTAATTTCCATAATCTACAAGACACTGCAAAATAGCAACAAGGTAAAAAAATAACCCAGTTAAGCAACGGCAAAGGAGATGGACAGACATTTCACCAAAGACAACTATGCAGCCAAAAGACGCATGAGAAAAATGTTCATGATCATCAGATAGTAGTGAAGTCCAAATCAAAACTACACTGAGATATCATCTCAGCTCAACAAGTCTGGCATTAATCCAAAAAATACAAAACAAGAAATGCTGGAGAGGCTGTGAAGAGACGAACTCTGCTACACTAGTGGTGGGAATGCAAAATGACACATGCTCTTTGGGAGCAATTTCACACTTCCTTAAAAAGCTAGAAATAGAAATACTATATGATCCAGCAATTCCACTGCTCAGAATATGTCCTCCAGAAATAAAGGCAGTCACACAAACATGCACACGAATATTTATTGCAGCATTGACCACAACAGCAAAAAGATGGAATCACCCTAGGTGCCTACCCACAGAGAAATAAATGAACAAGTTATGGCACATATACACAGTGGAACTCTACACAATGACAAAGAACAATGATGATTTAAGAAAGCATCTCATAACCTGGTTTCAACTATAAGACATTATGTTGAGTAAAATAAGTCAGCAGCAAAAGGACAAGTATAGTACGAGAGCTCTGCTGTAAGGACTTAAAAATGTACCTACCTACAGAAGTAAAGACTGACGCCTGTAAGGGTGGAAGGGAGGCAGAGAGATGTTCACAGATGTTCAACAGGAATTTGGTTAGGTGACGGCAGTGACAGCACACAGTTGAGAGCAGATCAGCATAACTCGGCTCCACCATATACTGAAAGGTTTCCTAAACTCAATCCAATATTTCTAAGGATAGAGTAGCAGGGAAGGGAGTCTGGGGACTGTATTTTCAGGGGACATCGAGGTCAACTGGCATAGCCAGTCTTTAGCTAAGAGAGTCTTCTGCACCCCATTTTGGCGAGTAGCATCTGAGGTTGTAAAAGCTAGCAAGCTGCCATCTGAGGAACACAAAATGGTCCCAACCTATCTGGTACAGATGATGACTGCGAACAGCAAAGACGTGAGGAAAAAGGAGCCTACAAGATGGAAGGACTCATATGACTGGGAGACTGCATCAGCATGAGACCTGGCCACCATCAAAGGCAGCTGCAACGGGGGGCACTTTTGTAGAATTCCTGAGGCAACAGGAGAAAAAGAGATGTGCAGTTTAAACACTCTTAGATAAAAGACCAGAACTGATGGTTCAACAGCCTGGAGGGTTCCCTGGGAACACGGCCCTTAGACTTGCTGGCTTTGACCTGAAACCAGTACTGAGGTCAACTCTTCAGAAAAGAGTGACCTGGACTTGGGGACACAGTGTGAGCATATGGTTTGTGGACTTTATGGTTTTATAAATTTATAGGAGGCTGTCTTACTGGTTTCTTTCTAGACGGGAGAGAAGAGTGTGGAGAGGAGGGGACAGGTGCCTGTTAAAAGGATACTGGAAGTACAAGGTGAAAAGGAGAATGAGGAGACAAGACGGAACTCCACATACATGTGCATGCAAAACTGATTTCGGTTGTATACTTTCATTTAAACATAATAAAAAGGAAAAAAATTCAAATGAAGCTTTTATACTTTTCATATGTCATCTGATGGCTTTTCATTAAATGTCTAGGTCAGTGATTGGTAAATCCTTGGGAATCTTTTCTACAAAGGACTAGAAAACAAATATTTTAGTCTGCATGGTCTCTGTCACCACTGCTCAGCTCTGCTGCTGTGGTGCCAAAGCAGCTATGAACAAGTAATCAACAGGCATGGACGTGTTCCAGTGAACCAACCTAAGGAGGTCAGATTTTGCCAAAGATGTAGCATATATAATTTGATGATTCCTCCCTGAATACTCTGGGGGTCAGATCTACCCTGGCCCCTAGGGTCCCCACGAGTCAGGTCCGACTCAACGGCACTTGGCTTGTCTTGGCTTTAGACTTTGAAGTACGCATATTTCAAAAATAAAAAACAAAAATACTCCCCAAACAATAAAACTCAACAGTTATTTATAGACAGAAATACTAGGAAAACTATTAACAAAGGCACTGGAAAGCATATGAGGCCTCACAATTAAGACCATGAACTTAATTTTTATAAGGGCTAAATATCTCATTTTGAATATCACTATGGTCACCTTCGAATTACTCCCCTTGGAAAGCGGTGCACTGATAACAGTGCCTAGTCCAGCCTTGAAGACAATTTTGGAACTCTTTCTGGAATGGCCATTGCACACAGCGGTACAGTAGCAAGTTTGTGAACTTAATTGTATAGCTGTCTGTGAGGGAGACAGTTACTCATTTCATCTGGCCCCCAACAACTTTTTTATTTACTCGAAGGTAATGAAAATAGTGAAAGGAAAACATTTGGTGACATTCAGGACATCAAGGATAATACGACCACAGCTCTAATAGCCATTCCAGAAAGAGTTCCAAAATTGCTTTGAAAGGTGGGCTAGGCACTGGCATTGCTTCATAGTTTCCCAAGGGGAGCACTTCAAAGGTGACCACAGTGATATTCAGCAACAAGGTATGTAGCACTGTTTCTAGCATGAGTCTCCAAATTTAATTGGCACTCCTTATACATTACAAAACATATTCTGGTACTTCTTCAACATGTTAAACCAAAATGGAAGTTAATAGCTTTGCTGATGTCTGAGAGGACAGTCAGATTCATTAGAATGCTAAAGGCAGTAAGAAAATGGGGGTTATTTCAGTGGTCATAACCATCCTGCTACTCAGTCTTAGAAAATACATACTACAGTTTACCAACACACAAAATTATTCTGGTGATTAACACAACAAATAGTCCTAGATACAGAGCACTTTTTATTTATTTTGCAAATCAAAGTCAATTAAAATTCTTTAATCCTGTATTTAAATTTGTAAACCCATTTGTAAATTAGATTATAAATTTGAACACGGAATTGATGTATAAACATAGATATAAATATATCTACACATAGATATGGAACCCCTGGTGGCACAGTGATTAAAAGCTATGCTTGCAACCAGAAAGGTCGGCACTTCAGATTCACGAGGCATTCCTTGGAAACCCTATAGAGAAGTCCTACTCTGTCTTATAGGGTCACTCTGTCTTATCAACTTGACAGCAGTAGGTGTTTTGTTTTTTGTTCTTGTATGTAGATATCGTTTGATCTATCAAACCACATGAGCTATTCTATGAATTGCTATTTTCTGTCTGACACCCACAATAACATTCACGCTGCTTTTTTAAATTTAAAATTCTAAATAATGTTATGGTCATTTTAACTAACTTTAAAAGTTATGCTTTCTACAATAACAGGTGTTGAACTTGAGAATTTTTTAAGACTTCATTGTTTTAATACACAACATTCCAATACATAATAGCGATCCCCAAGGATTTGCATTTCCTCATTACATATAAAAAAATTGCAGTCCTTAAACAAAACCAAATTTTTTATTTTGTTTCCATAGATAGATTCCTCTCCAGTCAGACTAAATTAAAAGGAAGAAAGAAAAGCAGATTTAAAATTAGCCTGCAAAGCTTTTTCCACAACCCTTTTTCTGCTGGCTCTCAATACGCTAGTGTTTTGTAGCCACACTTTTCAGATTACAAGAATCCTATGTTTCCTGTACTATCTGAAAGACTTTATCATCTAAAGAAGAATGCATGACATTTTAAAATACTTCTGAAAGGGTCTCACAGGTGAAGAAAATTAAGCAAAGAAAATACTTCAAAAGTAGGCTCTTCAGTGAAAAGTGCTGAGCTCCAGAAGCGTGACTTCAAAATGGATGGACTGCTTCTATGGCTCTCGGATGATGACAAGCCCATCTGCCTTAAAATCTCTACAGGAACCCACCTAACACATAGTCTTAACTCTGAAAATACTAGAAGGTAAGCACTTACAGAGATTTGAAATTTCACAGGAGGAACTGGAAAACTCAAACAATTTACTCCTAATCCAGAATTTTTACGCTCTTACAGGCTTCATTGTAGAATCAATTCAACTCCACACACCTTTTATTGAAAAGGAGCAATAAAGAAGATATTTTAGGGTGGAGTCAAGATGGCGGACTAAGCCCGTGTCTCCTTATGTCCCTCTGGAATCCAAGACTTGAACTGAAAATCAAAAAGAGCCTTCTGATCACCTAATCAGCCTCAGGACATGGCACAGAGCTGTTAATTGGGACTTCATACCACTCAGGGAAAAACCCCCTCTCTCTCGCTGACTCACGCTCCTGGCTAGCCCCAGCTCTCACGCACGGAAGGTAAACGCACCATTTTGACTTTTTTTTCCTCTGTCTCGGCCGGCGGGCAGATCTCGGTCTTGCCTGGCGGCTGGACTCAGACGCACTGCTGGGGGATAGGCCGGTGAAATTCCCATATTCTGAGAGCCAGGCTCGGGACTCTGTTAATCTAGCCACTTTGAACCTTTCGTTTTGTAGCTGCCTCAGTGGGGTTTGTGCGGAACTCCGCAGTCAGGGTGCGGGACACCATGTTGGTACCGAGATTTTAGCGGGACCTCATTCTTAGCCTGTGAGCGAGCGCCTGAAAACGGGACAGCGCTTCCCGTCACAAAAGTAGTGATTTTGCACAGTGCTGCCTGCACTGGGGCCCTGCAACAGAAGCAGAGGAATCACTACATCTCGGCACCTTTGGCCCCTCTGTCTGCTGCCTGTGTGGAGGACGCCATCTTGGATACAGTGGCCGCAGCTGGACCTAATTCTTAGCTTGGGAGCCAGAGCCTGCCCACAGGAGAGCGCTTGTCTATCACAAAACCAGTACTCAACGCAGTGTTGGATAAGGCTAGGCCCTGTCAGCAGAGGCCAACAGGGCAGTAGCATTGCGGTATTCTGAACTAGTTTGTTATCATCTGGGGATGGATACAGTGGTGCTTACTTTGTCAGATGAGAAGAGGGACCTCTACACCTGAAAACCTAACTGACTTCTGAACCGGTGAGATACCCCTTGCTTTACATTTGAAGACAGCCTAGAGAAACATTTGCAATCCATCCCCACAGTACCTCTTCCAGCCTTTATATACTCACATGGGACCCAAAAAGCAACAGACAATTGTGGCATACAAGTAATCACTCATGGCTTCAGAAGGCTCCCAAACAAAGCAACCAAGGAGTTTTCCAGATGAAGAAACTTTTATGAAAGCATCAGGAAGTGAATACAAATTGATTATATACAGAGCCCTTCTAGACCTTATACAAAATGCAGCAGAACAAAATGAAAAATTAAGCAAGTTGTTCGATCTGATGGAACACCAGTACTCTGAAATCCAACAGATCAAGAAGAAGATCAAAGACATAGATACTTCCATGCAAAGCCAAGAAAACAGAATGGAACAAATGGAAAAAAGAATTTCTGACTTGGAAGACAGAGCTACTGATGCCAGTGTCTATGAGCAGAAATCAGAAAAAAGAAACAAGAAAAATGAAGAAACATTAAGAAGCATGTAGGACTCTATTAAGAGGAACAACCTTCAATTAATTGGAGTCCCTGAACAGGGTGAGACATCTGAGAACACAGAGTATTGTTGCTGAGCTGCTGAAAGAAAACTTCCCAGAAATCATGAAGGAAGAGAATATAGACATCTCAGATGCATATCGTACACCACCCAATATAGATCTCAAAAGAAAGACTCCAAGACATATTATAATCAAGCTTAACAAAATGAAACATAAGCAGCAACTCTTAAAGGCAGCAAGACTCAAGGCAAAGCTAACATTCAGAGGGAAACCCTGTAGGCTCTCGTCAGATTTCTCAGCAGAAACCATGCTGGCACAGAGACAGTGGCACAACACATTCAGAGTCTTGAAGGAGAAGAACTTCCAACCAAGAATTATATATCCTGCAAAACTATCTTTCAAATACGAAAATGAAATTAAGACATTCCCAGATAAACAAAACTCAGAGACTTTGTAAAAACCAAACCCAAACTACAAGAAATACTGAAAGAAGTCCTTGGCTTTGGCTTAGAAGAACGAAACCACTAACTTTGTATCTTAGAACGACGCACTACTGAATACTCTACTCATTTAAGGAAGGCTCCAAAGTAAATCACAGCTTTGATTTGGAAAGAAGCAATCTAGTGATCATCATGAAAACTATGGTGTCATCATAATAAAAAGAGGGATGTACTACAGTCATTATAGTCCTTCCAGATGGAGAGGAAGATGACAAAACTGGTAGTAATTAAAATTGGGTTTGTAAACAGTTTATTAAGGGGGTTCGTAGGAGCAGCTACAAAGTACCACAAAGATGTATCATACCATTTCAAGAAATCTAACACACGAGTCTCAACAATTACAAAACCAGCTCTGAAAAAGGTGAAAAATCAACTCACAAAAAAGAGTGTCCCACAACAGAATAATAAGAACAACAGAGAAAACATCAACATAAAAATAAACATATTACAATGGCAGCAGTGAACACATACCTATCAATAATTACATTGAATGTGAATGGACTGAAGGCTCCAGTAAAGAGACACCAAGTGTCATCTTGGATCAAAGGACACAATCCATCCACATGTTGTCTACAAGAAACTTACTTGAGACCTAAAGACAGGAACAAACTGAAAATTAAAGGATGGAAGAATAGATATCAAGCTAACAATGAACAAAGAAGAGCATGGGTAGCAATTCTAATCTCAGACAAAATCAATTTTAATGTCAAATCGCCCATCGTGGACAAAGATGAACACTATTCATTGCTGAAAGGTTCAGTACACAAGCAAGTCTTAACTATATTAAATATTTATGCACCTAATGTCAGAGCACCTGAATATGTCAAAGAAACACTGACTATGCTCAAAAGAGAGTTGGATGACTACACAATAATACGGGGAGACTTTAACACTCCACTCTCATCACTAGACAGATCATCTAGAAAAAAGCTCAGTAAAGATACAGAAGACCTCATTGACACAATTAACCAACTAAACCTCATTGATATATACAGAACTTTCCACCCATCAGCAGACAACTACACCTTCTTCTCCAGTGCATATGGAACATTCTCCAGAATTGACCACGTGATAGGCCCTAATGCAATGCTCAACAAAATCTATACCATTGAATTACTGCAAAGCATCTTCTCAGATCATAAAGCCATAAAAGTTGAAATCAATAGAAGGAAAAACATAGAAAGTGGAACTCTTGGAAACTGAACAACATCTTGCTTAAAAAAACATGGGTTATAAAGGAAATCAAGGATGAATTAAAGAAATTCATGGATTCCAATGAGAACGAAAACACTTCCTACTAGAACCTATGGGATACAGCCAAAGCAGTGCTCAGAGGTCTGTTTATCTCCATAAATGCACACATCTGGAAGGAAGAAAGAAACCAAATCAAGGAACTAACTCTACAGCTTGAACAAGTAGAAAGAGAACAACAGAGGAACCCCTCGGGCACTGGAAGAAATGAGATCATAAAGATTAGAGCAGAGCTAAATGAATTAGAGAATAGAAAAACAATTGAAAAAATTGAAAAAACCAAAAGCTGGTTTTCTGAAAAGATCAACAAAATTGATAAACCACTGGCTAAACTTACTAAAGAAAACCAGGAAAGGAAACAAATAAGCCAAATTAGAAATGAGAGGGGAGTTGTCACCACAGATGTAACAGGAATCAAAAATATCATAACAGAATACTATGAAAGACTGTACTCTAACAAATTTGAAAACCTAGGGGAAATGGACAAATTCCTTGACTCATACCACCTACCCAAATTATCACAACGTGAAGCAGAACAACTTAATAAACACATCACAAAGGAAGAGACTGAAAAGGTAATCAAAACACTGCCAACCAAAAAAAGTCCGGGCCCAGATGGCTTCACGGAAGAATTCTACCAAGCATTTAGAGAAGAGTTATCCCCAATACTACTGAGACTATTTCACAGTATAGAAAGGGATGGAGTACTCCCAAACTCATTCTATGAAGCTAGCATAACCCTGATACCTAAGCCAGGGAAAGATCCAACAAAGACAGAGAACTACAGACCGATATCACTCATGAACCTAGATGCAAAAATCTTCAACAAAATTCTTGCCAACAGAAGACAACAACATATCAAGAAAATAATCCATCATGACCAAGTGGGATTCATACCAGGGATGCAAGGCTGGTTCAACATCAGGAAAACAATTAATGTGATTAACCACATAAACAACATAAAAGACAAGGATCACCTGATTTTGTCCATTGATGCCGAAATGGCATTTGATAAAGTCCAACACCCATTCATGCTAAAAAACTCTTAGCAAAACGGGCATAGACAGCAAATTCCTCAACACAATAAGGGCCCTTTATACAAAGCCAATTGCCCACATCATCCTGAATGGAGAGAGACTGAAAGACTTTCCCCTGAGATCAGGAACTAGAAAAGGATGCCCCCTGTCACCTCTCCTATTCAACATTGTGCTAGAAGTTCTAGCCAGAGCAATTCGACAAGACGAAGAAATAAAGGGCATCTGCATCGGCAAAGAGGAAGTTAAAATCTCCCTGTTCGCAGATGATGTGATTGTATATGCAGAGAACCCCAAGGAATCTATAAGTAAGCTACTCAAACTGATAGAAGAGTTCAGCAGAGTCTCAGGATACAAGATAAACATAAGTAAATCAGTAGGTTTCCTTTATACCATCAACGAGACTGTTAAGGAGGAAATTATTAAATCAATATCATTTACAATAGCCCCTGAGAAGATAAAGTCCCTAGGAATTAATCTAACCAGAGAAACAACAGACCTTTACAAAGAGACCTACAAGCCCTTACTACAAGAAACTAAGAGAGACTTAGATAAATGGAAAAACCTACCCTGCTCATGGATAGGAAGACTTAACATTGTGAAAATGTCTATTTTACCCAAAGCAATTTATTTATATAATGCAATCCCAATACAAGTTCCAAAGAAGATATTTTATTTCTAAAACAGAGTTTTCCAATTTGGGGTTCTTCACTGGAACAGGGTTAACTCTTTGAAGTGAACTGTTTCGTCTGTAATTATTATCTCGGCATTTTAGTTGTTATCAGCACCGTCAACCCCCCACATAAGCTCTTCCCAACACACAGACACATACACACCACAAGACCCAAACCTACTGCTATTGAGTTAATTCTGACTCACAGTGACCCATTTCCAAGGACTGCCTCGTGCATTAGAACTGCAGACCTTTTGTTAGCATGCATAACACTGAATCACTATACCACCAAGGTTATCATATACACCAGAATACATAATTCTGGGAGAACTTAAACTTTCTGTAATGCCACTGGATGTATTAGTTATATCTGGATGTACTAAATATATATATATATGTGTATATATATTCTCATGGCGGCCCTAGGGGATGGCGCTTGACTTGGCATATATATTCTACCCAACCTTACCTTACTTTACTGTTTTTTTTAGTTATGCTATTGCTAGGCTGCAAAGCAAAGAAAAAAGTTGCAGGAGCCCTGTTTGCCATTTGGCTAAACCAAATGCCAGGTCCTGTATCATAAAGTAATCATGAAAACAAGACTCTAGCAGCCATGGTGGGAGGCACAGCAGGATGAGACCAGGAGACACCTAGCTTAAGAAGAGAGTAACTCAAAGAGATTTCAGGGAGTATTGACACTTCTTTTCAAAGTTGGCAGTGACAGTGACTGGTGTGCTAAATAAGGTTCCCAGGCTGCCTGCGGGCTTTGCAGGTAACACCGCTATGAGCCATCACTGATACGCATGCAAGCACCAAGGTCCCGGTGGTGCAGTGGGTAAGTGGCTGTTAAACAAAAGGTCAGCAGTTCAAATCCTCTAACCACTCCTTGGAAGCCCTAAAGGGTAGTTTTACTCTATCCTATAGGGTTGTTGTTAGTAAGAATAAACTTAACAGCAATGAGTATAAATGCATTAGAGGTAGGAGTGTTAAAAATATATGCCATAATGTCAGAAATAATGGGCCTACCTGCCCTCAGGGTCACAGTTAACAACTTTTCCTCACTATTTGCAGAAGCACTGCACTCCTTTTTCACTCCAAAGTTTTAGCAGCCTGTGTTGGAGTTGTAAAAGTCCTCTAGATAGTGCTGTTAGTGTATTTAGCATTAGCATCAGAATGGCCTGGGTAAAACCAGAACTTAGCAACCACCTCTGGTTGTCGTGGCGACTGGGAAATGGAGGCAGGGAACCTGTATGTTCAATAACTGAAGAATCAGATAAAGAAGATGACATGAGAGGATTTATGGGGGGCGGGGGTGTAACCAAAAAATTAAAATGTGGGTTACAATATTATACCAGGGAAAGAACACAGGCTCATTATTTTATTTGGCAAGAAAGTTCTTCATTAACATTTAATAGTAATGTACTCACATTCATGATCACACACAATTTATTATAATGCATAATGAGAAAAAGGAACTATAATATAGTTTAGAAATAAACAAATCTATAAACAATATGCTCTGTTTTCCATTAATGGCAAAGCCAAGAAAACCTAAAATTAAAAGCTCGCAGCTGTTATGGACTGAGAAAGGAGGTACACGCAAAGCAAACATACACCTACATCATTGCTCTGTTTTCTGTAATTCTCTGTTCTATTGAACAAACAGGCAGTTGTATGAAGCTACAGGTCATGATCCCTACTTGCTCATGAGAAGGAATCACACAAGATAGACCAAAAAATGGGGGAGGGGGGAGTACATTTAGTTTAACATATGCATATTAAAGATTTAGAAAACACACAAAATTAATCTACCAGTTATCAGATTCTACAAATATGTTGCAAACCTACAGAATTTTAGCCATTTGTATTCATACATGTACAACTTATTCATATGTGTAAAACTTATCACTGTTAAAAGTGATCTCTCCTAACTAGAGGATGGACATATATTGAAACTTTTAAAAAACAGATATTATCCATACGTAACTTATCCATTCCCTGGATGTGTAGACAACTTAAACTACTGGTAGACTTCTGTATTTATACATTTCCAGATTATCTATTTCAGTTACGTAATTCAGAGAAGAAAAACTTACTTTAATTAAAGCAAAACATAAACAAGAATGTATGTATTTATTTCATTCACAAATTCAACAAGTATTCATGAGCCTCCACTGTACAACCGGCATGGCACCAGGCACTAAGTGTTCGGTAGTGAACACAGGCAGAGTGCCCCTGAGGTCAAAGTGCTGTCAATCTTTCTAGAAAGAAAAGTAAATGCTAAAAAGTAAATAAACAAATAATAGGAGAGGGTGGAGAAGAGGGGACAGGAGATTGTTAAGAGGATATGACTTGTACAGAACAGAAAGGAAGAACGTGTTGTCACCAGGCAAGGAGAGCAGTGGGAGCTGCACATAGTCAGGCATGCAAATTTAAACCAGATTGTACATTTTCACTCAATCACAATAAATAAACTAAAAAACAAAAACAACAAGTAACAGATTAATATAATTGCTATACAGGAGAGCAAACAGAACAAAGTTATAGAGTCAAAATGATAGACCTCACTTAGAGTAGTGAGGGAAGATTCTTCTGTATAGCTGATGTATGAGTTGAGATCTAAAGACAGACAGCCATACAAAACAGGCAGGACAGTGTTCCAGAAGAACGGAACTGACACTGCAACACCACTGGTGAGGGAGATGGTGCAAATTTCACAACCAAGAGGAGGTGAACAGTAGGAAGAAAAGGGGAACAAAACAAGACTGGAAACATAGGAAGAGGCCAGGTTGTGCAGGGTCTTGTAGGCAATAAACCTAAGAATTGGCTTTCAATTTAAAGAATACTGCAGGTGTTACAAATCACATCCAGAAACATGTCCACACAAGGGATGGCAGTGATAGTCTTAGATCTGGGTGACTGCAGTTGGGCTGAAAGCAAGTTGATGCACTTGAGATATATTAAGGAGGTGCTAACACTAGTTTGGAGCCCATGTGGTGCAGTGGTTAAGAGTTCAGGCTGCTGAAAAGGTCAGCAGCTGTGACCCAACAGCAGCTCCTTACATTTCTGTAAAGGTGAGGAGGTGAGAAGAGTGGTTAGTTTGACTTTTATTTGTTGGAGCAATGAATGACAGGGAGACAGCAGAAGAAAGTCAAGAAGACTGAGAGGGTGACTACTTAAAAATGCACAATGCTCTGTTGGAGAGACCTGGGAAAATACATTATAGGAATAAGTTAAAAGACTTACAAGAAACTGCATGGATGAAGACAAACAGGAGGTGGGTGCAAAATTCCAAACAGAGATACGGATATTGCTTTTTCATGATCAATTAAGAACTTATCATTATACACAGCTATGCATCATTTAATATCCACAATATGTTCTGTGAAGTAGGATGTTACATGATTTGGACATTATGCAAACATCATATTACCATATTTTAATAAAAATAACATGTACCTTTTATGTTTGTTTTGCAATTGTGCCTTGGCCCTGTGAGGCACACTCACAAGCATGGCGATGACAATCCTCTTTCACATGTTGCTGTAAAAAAGGTAGCGCAGTGTACCTACAGAAGTGCCTCATGGGTGAAGGTGGAAAACAAATGCAGAACGGGTATTATCCGCATAGAAATACGACATGTAAGGGCGGTTCTCAAGTTACAAACTCCCAATTGATAGATAATTCAAACTGAAAGACAGAATGCTAGGAAGTTTGTTATATGAAACATTTCAGTTAGAGACACACAATGGTTTATAATGAATGCATGTACTACCTGTCAACACTCATGAAAACATTATGCAGTTTGAAAGAGTTTCTTAACTGTTACACCTCCTACATTCCATTCTCCAACCAGTATTTCTGAACTCTTTAATAGCCTTCTGTGACAATGGACCATAGACATACATGTGGTTGGATGCTGCCCAAATAGATGCTATGCAGCACATCACTGTATACAGAGAGATATACATGAGTCTGTGTTTGCATATATCTAAAGCTTCTGAATACAGGAGCCATAATTCACTATATAATGCTATCTTACTAAACTATAAACTGAAGTCTTACGTCTCTCCTATACAGAGATAGGACCATTAAATTGGACAGTACCTCTTAAGCAAAACAGTAGCAAGTATTCAGAGTAATACTGCCAGTATATTACCTTTCTCTTAATTTTGGGAAACACCCCTAATGTCTTCAACAAAAGGCACTACACAATTTTTCATATCTTAAATATAAAGCTAAAAGGGAATCCACACGGGTAAAATTATCTAGTTTGGTATGTCAAACAATAAAATAAGCCTTAATAAACAGAAACAACTTTATAAAGATGCCTAGCTTTGTTATATTACAGTAGTATGTGAAGTGATTAAAATAAGCTAGCAAAAAAAGAAATATATTAATTCTAACACTATTCTCCTACAGATGACGTACTGCCAATATCACATACAGCAGAAGTTCTATCTCACTTTTTCATTCTTGAGAAAAAAGTTGAACCATAAATATCTTTTGTTTTTAAACATGATACTGTGACTTTTATTTGATGGTGGAATGAAGGACAATACGCTATGACAGAAGACAGTCAGATTATAAAACTGTAATACTGAAGATTATAAACACACAATCCTTAAGATCACAAAAGTGCTATAAAGTACATTTTTTTGTGAGTTCAGCATCAACCGTCACACTAAGTATCCAGTAAGTGAGAACTTTTTGTTGTTTTTGTTATCTGATACCTTGTCAAAAGCTGATTAAAATCACATTTTTCAATTAAGTTTGTGGGCTTTTAGCAACTGAAATCTGTTTTCGAATTATCTCCATTATATCAAACACTGAACTGCTAATAACGTAACTCCCTGGTATGAAACTACCACTTACTCTTATGGTCATATGAGTCATATGGTCTTATGGTCATTCTGAGTCAGAATTAATTCACTGGCAGTAGCTTTTTAGCAAGATACACACAAGACAATGTACGGTGAGCCGCAAGTAAAATGTACGCTAAGTAGCCAAGCCAAGTGCCGTCGAGTCGTATGGTAACAAGTGTATAACAAACATTCATCTCCATCTACTTTTCTTACTTTCACCAACTGCATAGTTAGCAACATTTGTACTGTCTTACAATTTTAAAGACAGTTGATTCTACGTACTGCATGATTTTGTTTTTTAAAGATGGTTGTCTGTGCAGATTACACATTTAATATTCTGCTGTTTTTCTGTATGTTAAGCAAATGAATAAAGTTGACAAGTTTCTATTTTTCTGCAAATAAACACCATTTAAATTTTTGAGTTACTTCTATTGTTTTTAGGATAAAGCCCCAAACTTCTAAGTTATACCATGATCTTGCCCTCTGAACTCCTCTAGCCGTGGCTTGCCACTTTGCCTCTGGATTTCTTCATTCTAGTTTACTCTAGTCACCTCACGCACTTCTCATTTCCTCAAAAACACCAGGCTTGCTGGGGACCAAAAGAATCTGAGCTGTGACGTTAGATTTCCCAGTTGAGAATCCTGGGTAACATTTACCACCTGTTTGCACTTGAACAAGCTATTTTGACTTTCTTGATTTTAGTTTTCTCACCTGTAAAACTGAACTTGTAATAGGATCTCCTTCACTAATACACTGACAGTGTTTGGAACGATGCCAGGAACATACAAAGTGCCCAGTTAATACTGACCTTACCACCATTTTCCCTGCATAAAATGAACTATGAATCTTTCAAATGTCAGCAGAACACTGATTCTTCAGGGAAATTCTCTCTTGTACTCTAAATTAGTTTAGTTTGTACCATTATGAGCACTGGCACTATATGCAGTTCTTCACAGACTTTTGAAAAATCAGGAAGTTCTACAACCGTTGCACACAAACTCACACACGTGTATGTATCTCCTTTTTGCTCACCATAATATCCCAATTCCTAGCGCAGTTCTTAGCATGAAGTAGATATTCAATAAATATGCTGATGTAATTCTATGACTGTGTTTTCTTATTTCTCGGCAAGAGAAGTGTGGTCACCCATTAAACACATTTTTCTAAAAATTTTCTTTGGTGGCAACAAATACTGTCTTCACATTTCCATGAATTATACTTTATGCTTTATTAAGCTATCAGTTAATTCTGCTGTTCTATACAACATCTGGTGCCATAGTGGTTAAGAGCTGTGGCTGCAAACCAAAAGGTCAGCAGTTTGAATTCAGCAGCTGCCCCCTGGAAATCATATGCAACAATTCTACTCCATTCTATAGGATCACTGTGAATTGGAATCGACTCAGTGGCAATGGGATTTTTATACAACATCTTGAATTTTGTTTTTTGGCTTGCTTTACCCACCGTATCCTCCACCTCTACCTCCACCCTGTGACTTTTGGCCTAAGCTTCATGAAATTCATGGAAATGTCACCTGCCTGAAAGTAACAAAATTAGAAGCTTCAAGCTGGGCTAAGTGTACAAAGGTTTGATTTGTATCAAACTTTCTCATCAACTTTAATCTTTTCTATTATTTCTTAAGTTTCCATTCTTGCCTGATAGTAAACTGAATAACAATTAAAACATATTTCTAAGAATACTAAGAACAGTGCTCAAATAACATTTTATAGTAAATATCCAATAAAGACTTCCACTAGCAAGAGAAATATTTTAAGGTTGAAACAGAGCCTGTGCTATACCAAGATGGAATAAGGAATGAGGATACATATCAGATAATGTGCAATTATTATCCTGAAAGGTTTCTGATTTGAGGTGCTTTAACATTTAAATAAACTAGTTCTCAATTTTTTTTTTATTGTTATTAAGTATAAAATCCATGGACTTGGTGACACAGAGTGACCATGTTGTGTGTGCACTTTATGGTTTTCATGCATCTATAGGATGTCATCCTGCTGACCTCTTACTGGAAGCAGGGGCGAGGGTGGAGGGGAGGACAGGCAATTATTAGGAGGATATGACATGTATAGAATGGAGAGGAGGAGCGTGCTGTCACCGGGTAGGGAGAGCAGTGGGAGCCGCACACAGGCAGGCATGCAAATTTATACGGGATTGTACATTTTCACTCAATCAGAATAAAAAGCAATTAAAAGAAAAATATAAAGTATACAATCCAAATTAAATTTGAATGCCCCCTATCTGCAGTTCCTTCTGCTTTCCATGCCCACTGAGAGCACTCTCCTTCCTTTTACTCTATATGTGACACATCATCTTAACAATCTCCAGTCCCCTCCTTTCTACTCTTTCCTCTCCCTTCTAGTAAAAGGTCAGTAGAACAGCTTCTTCTAGATGTACAGAACCGTGAGGTACACACACCATATGATCATATTGCATCCCCAAGTCCAGTCCATTCCTGACCGAAGAGTTGATCTCAGCAATGTTTTCAGGTCACTGGCAGCAATAGGTCTAGGGGCCATGCTCCCAGAAGAACCCCCAGCTACCAGACCATCCACTGCAGTCAGGCAGTGGAGTTCTTCAGCTGGGCCCCTCTTTTTCTCATGTTGCCACTGGGACTCGACACTGTGTGTCCCATCACGGCTGTCTCTCACAGTGGCTGGGCACCATCTGATTCTCCTGGTCACATGTTGATACAGTCACCCATTCACATGAGTCCTTCTGCCTCCGGAGCTCTTTTTCCCTCATGTCCTAGTTGTTTTTGGTGACTGTTTCCAATGAGTTGGGGCCATTTGTTGTACCTCAGATGGCAGCTTGCTAGCTTTTAAGACCCCAGTTGCCAGTCACCAATACAGGATGAAGAAGGCCATCTTAGCAATAAGAGACCCTCTTGGCAATAAATTTATGGGGTACAGAAGACCCTCTTACTAATAGGAGACCCTCTTGGCAATAAATTTAAAACTTATGCCAATTGGCACCCCTGAGAGCATGGTCCCCAGACCCTCACCCCTGCTGCTCTATCTTTGCAGTATTGGATTAAGATTAGAAGAGTTTTCAGTTTACACTGAAGTCCAGTTAAGTCCATGATCTATCTACTGTGTGCTGTTGCTGCTTTCACCTAACCAAGTTTCTAGCAACTATCTATTCTATGACCAGCCTTCGCCCTCCCTCCCTTCGTTTGCAGCCATCAGAGTCTTTTCTTCTGTACATGAGTCTGTTTTTAAGTCCTTATTGTAGGGGTCTCATACAATATTTGTCCTTGTGCTGCTGACGGATTTTACTCCACAGAACGTCTTCCAATTGAAATAAGGTTATGAGATGCTTCCTAAATTAATCATTGCTCTTTATCATTGCAGAGTGTTCCACTGAGTATATACCATAGTTTATCCATTCATCTGTTGTTGGGCATCTGGGTTAGTTCTATCTTTTTGTTACGCTGGACTGTGCTGGAATAAACATTCATGTGCATGTATCTGTTCATATGACTGCCCTTGGTTCTGTAGGATATGTTCCAAGAAGTGGGATCAATGCATCAAGTAATACATCTTTTTCCAGATTTTTAAGTAAGTGCAAGGCTGCTTTCCAAAGAGGTTGTACCATTTTTCAATCCCAACAGCAGTAGAGGAGAGTTCCAATTTTTCCACAGCCCTTTCAGCATTTGTTGTTTTGTTTTTTGTATCATGGCCAACTTTGTTGGGGTGAGATGTATCTCATTGTTTTTTGATTTGAATTTCTTTAATAGCTGCCGGTGGTGAGCATTTGCAATGGGTCTTTTGGCTACCTAGATGTCCCCTTTAGAGAAGCATCTATCCATCTCCTTTGCTCTTTACCCTTTTCCTGTTGATATTTTGCAGTACAATATAGATTACGGAGCTCAGACGTCAATCTAACATACAGTTGGGGAATATTTTTACCCATTCCGTAGGTAGTCTTTTAATTCTTTTGGTAATTGTTGGATGAATACAACTGTTTGATTCTTAGTAGTTCCCATTTATCCATTTTCTCTTCTGTTGGTCATGCTTTGTCAGATTTTAAAGTCTGTCTATGTGTATTAAAGTTTCCATTGTTGACTCTATTTTTGCTTACATGATCTTTATTGTTTTGGGTTTGATATTTAGGTCTTGTACACAATTTGAGTTAGTTTTTGCATAAGTTGTGAAATATGGGTCCTGTTTCAATTTGGGGGAGATGGATATCCAATTTTGCCAGCACCATTTGTTAAACAGACTGTCCCCAGCTTACAGTATTGTGCTTTTGTCAAATATCAACTGTTCCTAGGAGGATGATAGCATGTCTGGGGTCTCAATTCTGTTCCACTGGTCTGCAAGTCTCTTTTCGTACCAGTACTGGGCTGCTTTGACTGCTGCGGCAATATAAGAGGTTCTAAGGTTGCACAGTGAGAGGTTCCCCACTGTCTTCCTTTACTTCAGTAGTGTTTTGTTTATCCGGGTTTTTATCCCTTTCCAAACAAAGTTGGAGACTTGTTTCTCTATCTCATTAAAAAATGTCACTGGAATTAATGTTGGCAATGCACTGCGTATGTAGATAGCTTTGGGTAAAACAGAATCTTTTCACAATTTTTTTTTAATTTAATATGACTGAGTGAAAATGTACATTCCCATATAAATTTACATGCCCACCTATATGCAGCTTCCACTGCTCTCCCTGTCCGGTGACAGCACACTATTCCTCTCTGCTCCATACATGTCTCATCCTCCCAACAGTCTCCTTTCCCCTCCTCTCCACCCACTCTCCTTCCTCCAGCAGGAGGTCAGCAGGATGATATCCTATAGATGTACAGAACCATAAAGTGCATCCAACATACGGTCACTCTGCATCGCCAACTCCAATCCATTCGTGTCTGAAGAGTCAACCTTCGTTATGATTTATGGGCAAGGGCAGCATCGGGGCCAGGGGTCATGCTCCCAGGGGAACCCCGAAACTGCTGGACCATGAATTGAGGTCTTTTAGTGGAGATCTCAGGATACATCCCTGTTTATTTCTTTTCACAATGTTAAGGCTCCCTATCTATGATGAGGACCGGTTTCTCCATTTATGGAAGCCTCCCTTAGTTTCTTGCAGTCAAGTCCTGTAATTCTCATTGTACACTTCTCTTATTTCTCCAGTTACATTTATTCCTAGGTATTTTATCACAGTGGAGGCTATAGTAAATGTTACTGGTTTGATATTTGTTCTTTGATGACCTTTTTGTTGGTATAAAGGAATCCTTTTGCTGAACTCTTTTATTAGTTTGAGTAGTTTACTACTGGATTCTTTAGGATTCTCTGTATATACAATCATATTTTCTGCAAATAGGGAGATTTTTACTTCTTCTTTGCCAATGCACATGCTCTTTATCTCTTTGTCTTGTCTGACTGCTCTGGCCAGAGCTTCTAGTACAGTGTTGAATAGAAATGGTGAAAGAGGGCATCCTGTGTAGATCCCCTTCTCAAGGGGAATTCTTTCAGTCTCTCTCCATTCAGGATGAATGTAGATGCCCCTCACTGCATTGAGAAATTTCTTTTCTGTTACTATTTTGCTGAGAGTTTTTAGCATGAGTGGGCATTGGACTTTGTCAAATGCCTTTTCTGCCTCAATTGACAAAATCAGGTGATTCTTTCCTTTGTGTTATTTATGTGGTTGATCACATTCATTGTTTTTATGATGTTGAACCAGCACTGTATTCCTGGTATGAACCAAACTTGTTTATGATGAATTATTTTTTTGACATTTTGCTGAATTCTACTGGTAAGGACTTTGTTGAAGAGTTTTGCATCTAGGTTAATAAGTGATACTGGCCTGGAATGTTCCTTTTTTTGTGAGATCTCTCCTGTGCTTTGGTATCAGGGTTATGCTGGCTTCATAGAATGAATTTGGGAGTATTCCATCCCTTTCTATGCAATGAAATGGTCTCAGTAGTATTGAAGTTAACTCTTCTCTAAAAGTTTGGTAGATTTCTCTGGTGAAGCCATCTGGGTCAGGACTTTTTTTGGTTGGTATGTTTGTGATGCCTTTTTCAATCTCTTCCTTTATGATGGGTTTATTAAGTTGTTCTACTTTTCCTTGTGATAATTTGGGTAGGTGAGACGAATCTAGAAATTTGTCCATTTCCTCTAGGTTTTCAAATCTGTTAAGAGAACACAGTATTCTGATACTTTTCATTTCTGTTGGATCTGTCGTGACATCTCCCATCTCATTTTTATTTAGGTTATTTGTTTCCTGTTTTTCTTCTGTAAGTTTAGCCAATGGTTTCTTAATTTTGTTGATCTTTAAAAAAAAAGCTTTTGGTCTCATCAATTTTTTCATTTGTTCTTCTATTCTCTAATAAATTTAGTTCTGCTTTAATCTTTATAATTTGTTTTCTTCTGGTGCACCTGAGGGGTTCCTCTGTTGCCCTCTTTCTATTTGTTCCAGCTATAGGGTTAATTCTTTGTTTGAGTCCTTTCTTACTTCCAAATGTGTGCATTTTTAGAGATAAGCTGACCTCTGAACACTGCTTTGGCTGTATCACACAGGATCTGGTAGAATGTGTTTCCATTCTCATTTGATTCCATAAATTTCTTTATTTTATCCTTGACTTCTTCTATGACTTTTTGAGTAAGGTGTTGTTCAGTTTCCATGGGTTCCAATTTCTACCTATTTTTTCTCTGCTATTGATTTTGACTTTTATGGCTTTAAGATCTGAGAAGATGCTTTGCAACAGTTGAATGGTTTGGATTTTGTTGAGATTTGCTTCATGTCCTAACACATGGTCTATTCTGGAAAATGTGGCATGTGCTTTGGAGAAGAAGGCATGCTTATCTGCTCATGGAAAAAGCTCTGTATGTGTTGATG
Organism: Heterohyrax brucei; assembly: GCA_028571685.1. Taxonomy (NCBI): domain Eukaryota; kingdom Metazoa; phylum Chordata; class Mammalia; order Hyracoidea; family Procaviidae; genus Heterohyrax; species Heterohyrax brucei. The sequence goes on from CM053156.1 coordinate 1,061,451, forward strand.
AGGTTTAATTGGTAAATTGTGGCAGTAAGATCTTTTATGTCTTCACTGAGCTTTTTTCTGGATGATCTGTCCGTTACTAAGAGTGGAGTGTTAAAGTCTCCCACTATTACTGTGGAGTGATTGATCTCATTTTTCATTGTGGTCAGTGTTTGTGTGATATATTTAGATGTTCTTGTATTGCATGCATATTTAATATTGTTAAGTGCTGCTTGTATACTGAAACGTTCGCAATAGTGACCATCCTTGTCCATAATGGTGGATTTTACTTTAAAATCTATTTTATCTGAGGTTAGCATTGTTATACCTGCTCTTTTTTGTATATTGTTAGTTTGATATATATTACTCCATCCTTTAATTTTCAGTTTGTTCATATCTTTAAGTCTAAAGTGTGTTTCTTGTAAACAACATACAGACAGTTCATATCTTTTGATCCAAGATACCACTCGTTGTCTCCTTATTGGAGCACTCAGTCCATTTAAATTGAGTGTAATTATTGATAGGTATGTGTTTAGTGCTGTCTTTTTGATGTATTCGTTTCTGTGTTGGTATTTTCAATGTTGTTCTTAATATTGTCTTCTGGGTCATTCTTCATCACTTGACTTTTCATCTTTTTCAAAAGTGTTGGCTTTGTGTTTCTTGAGACTCCTGTATTATGTTTCTTGTTTTTATATGTTCCATTGTTATTGTGCTTTGTGGCTACCTCTATGTCTCCCTTAATACTCTAAGTTTAAACCCAATTTTAACTTCTGCATACCTTTCTAACTTCCTCTCCATCTGAAAGGACTATAACGACTAAGGTAGTTTCCACGATATGATCACCAGTTCCCTTCTTTCAGTATTGTAGCTTTGTGTTTTTTGACTTCCCAAACTGAGTAGATTTCTGGATGCTGTGTCCTGCATTACCTCCCTAAATATACACTTAATGGTTTTGTTTTTCTAAGCAAATAGCTTCTTTCAACATTTCTTGTAGTTTTGGTTTCATTTTTATGAAGTCTCTAAGCTTCTGTTTATCTGCTAATGTTGTAATTTCATCTTCAGATCTGTCAGATAGTTTTGTAGGATATATAATTCTTGGTTGGAAGTTTTTCTCCTTCAGGGCTGGGAACGTGTCATACCATTCCCTCCTTGCCAACATTGTATCTGCCAAGAAATCAGATGAAAGCCTACAGGGTTTCCCTCTGAATGTTAGCTTTGCTTTCAGCCTCCCTCCCTTTAAGAGAATCTGTTTATGTTTCATTTTATTAAACATGATTATGTCTTCATGTCTTTCTTTTGGAGTCTAGTTTTCTGGTGTTCAATACACGTCATGGATAGCTATGTTGTCTTCTTTCATGATTTCAGGGAAGTTTTCTGTCAGCAACTCAACAACAATATTCCATGTTTTCAGCTATCTCTTCCCTTTCAGAAAGTCCATTTAATCATAGATTATTTGTCTTTAAAAGAGTCCCACATGTTTATTAATGCTTCTTCATTTTACTCTGATTTCTTCTCAGAAATGCTGGAGTCAGTTCCTCTATCTTTAAGGTCACTAAGTCTGACTTTCGTCTCCTCAATTGTTCTCTTTTGGTTTTGGATTGAATTGTCTGATTCAGAAGTTTTGTTATTGATCTGCTGGATTTCAGATCACTGATGTTCCATCAGTTCACATACCTTGTGTAATTTTTCATTTTGCTCTGCTGCATTTTGTTTAATCTCTGAGGGTTCTATACATAATTCTTCTGCACTCGACCTTCAATAGTTTCAGAAGGCTTTCTTCATCTGGGAAGTTTTGGGATTCTTTACTTTGGGAATTTTTCTGGAGCCATGGTAGGCTGTTTCTTCAAATGGTTAGAGGTGGATTGTTGCCTTCAGGCCATCTAGAGGCTGTTTAGTTTCTTTGGCATTACCTCAACAGGAGCTGAGGCATAGTTCTGAGAGGGGTGCTGATTATCAGCCACCTCTTTGTACTCTAGTGACTGGACCCGTGGACTCTGTGAGATGGCAGGCTCTGCCTCTTGGCTGGCAAAGATAGCACCCTACTTATGGGATTACTGGGGGGCCATCACCCAACCCTATGATGTAGGTCAGTAAAAGGTGGATGAGATGCCGCCTGGCTGCTCAGTATTTATTTCTCCAGGCTGTTTTATTTTAAAAATTTAGGAGCTATCTGACAGATGCCAAAATCAGTCAGGCTCCGCCTTCTGGCTGAAAACAGAAGCACCTCTTCAGCAGTCTCCAGATGCTATGACATAATTCAAAGTAGGGAGGGGTTACAGCCTTGCTGCAATCCTCAGCTAGGCCATATCTGTAAGGTAACAATATGCTATTCACAGTCTTTCTGCTGGAAAAGTGTTTCTGGACTGGTACTGCTTCTCAGTTTGGGAATTATCCCCTACTGAAACCTCTGGATGGGTGACTCTGCCTCCCAGCTGACAAAGATGGCATCCTGGCCTAGCTTTCTTCCCCTTCCCAAAACAGCAGAATCTATGGTGGACCTCAGAAAAGAGAGGGTAAGGTGGCAGTGGAGCCCTCAGTCAGGAGCCAGGCTCTCAAAATGTGACTGTCCCATACACTGTCTCTCTGTTGCATTATATGCTGTTTACTTAAGCAATGCAGTTCAACATATATGCTGGCTCATGCCATCCCCCATCTCCAGGACAAGGTAAAAAACAAAAACAAATAAAAAAAGCATCAGTACCTGCAGTCCACCCAAGTGTCGAGTCAGCTGGAGTGACGCTCAGTGTGCTCTGCCTCATCAGAGAGAGGTAATGTCCTGTTTAGTGGTGTGTTTGCCTAGTCCACTATCTTCGCTCCATCCCCTCAATTCTTAAACATGAATGGATCTATAATTTCCACATGTGATTGTACTAAAACATTTCTTGAACACTACTTACAATGTTTCACGAGTATCCTGATCTTGGGATTCTACTCACATGCACTCACAATGCAGTGTATCCTTTTATCAGTTTTAAGGGAAAATTATTGCACACTGTATGACAGTATTCAAAAAATAGATAATGCCTTAAGAGAGGTCTTGGTGTAATTATAGAGCTTGGCTCTAATCAAAGTGTTTGCAGTTCAAATCCACCAAGCCACTCCTAGGAAACAACACAGGGCAGTTTCACTCCATCTTACAAAGCTGCTACAAGTTAGAATTGTCTCAATGGCAACAGGTTCGGGTTTTTTTTTCTCTTGATATTTTAATAAAAATGCTGCTACCCAATAATTCCTCTGTCATTGCACTTGGTCAATCTTCAAAGTTTTTACCAATATTTTCATGTACTTTTACTTTTATAAATTCATGAATAAAGGTCACATGCTTATTAGACATCTCAGTCTAATTCATCCCACAAATATTGTTGAATGCCTAATGTGTGTCAGGCTCAGCTACAGACCCTCCTAATGCATCAGTGAGCAGTCTAAAGTTACTGTCCTTATGGAGACTATTTTCTACGGTAAGCTTCTCCAACAGACTAAATGTTGCCTCCTCGTGGATGTTACAAGACAGCTCAAACTTAACAGGGATGAAACCAACCTTCTGATACTTTGAAAAGCAATCTCACCCACACCAAATCTTTCCCATCTCAGTAAAATTGAGTTATATTCTCAGAACAAAGAACACTGCCTGATATGTATAAGGCATACAACAAATTTTTTTTTGAATGAATGGATAAATGAATATTTAAGAGCTACACTTAAAAGAGAAAATTTAATAACATCAGTGTTTTTAAAAGTTGTTGATGGAGTTTTCAGGGGGCGGAGTCAAGATGGCCGACTAAGGACACGTCTCCTTCTATCCCTCTGGAAATCAAGACCTGAACTGACAATCAAACAGAGCCTTCTGATCACCTAATCAGCCTCAGGACACGGCACAGAGCTGTTAATTGGGACTTCATACCACTCAGCGAAGAACTTCCTCTCTTTCACTGATTCCCACTCCTGGCTAGCCCCGGCTCTCATGGACAGAAGGTAAACGCACCATTGTGACTTTTTTTTTCCTTCTGTCTTGGCTGGCGGGCGGAGCTGGGTCTTGCCTGGCAGCTGGACTCAGACGCGCTGCTGGGGGGATAGGTGGGCGAAATTCCCATATTCTGAGAGCCCGGCTCGGGACTCTGTTAATCTAGACACTTTGAGCCTTTCGTTTTGTAGCTGCCTCAGTGGGGTTTGTGCAGAGCTCCACAGTCAGGGTGTGGGACGCCATGTTGGTACCGAGATTTTAGCGGGACCTCGTTCTTAGCCTGGGAGCCAGCGCCTGCAAACGGGACAGCGCCTCTCCGTCAGAAAAGTAGTGTTTTTGCACAGTGCTGCCTACGTTGGGGGCCCTGCAACAGAAGCAGAAGAATCGCTGCCTCTCAGCACCTTTACCCCTCTGTCTGCTGCCTGTGTGGAGCACGCCATCTTGGGTACGGTGGCAGCAGCTGGACCTAATTCTTAGCTTGGGAGCCAGAGCCTGCCCACAGGAGAGCGCTTTTCTATCACAAAACCAGTACTCGACGCAGTGTTGGCTAAGGCTAGGCCCTCTCAGCAGAGGCCACCATGGCAGTAGCATTGCGGTATTCTGAACTAGTTTGTTATCATCTGGGGTTGGATATAGTGGCGCTTACTTTGTCAGATGAGAAGAGGGACCTCTACACCTGAATACTTAACTGAGTTGTGAACCGGTTAGATACCTTTTGCTTTACACTTGAAGACAGCCTAGAGAAACTTTTGCAATCCATCCTCACAGTACCTCTTCCAGCCTCTGTATACTCACATGGGACTCAAAAAGCAACAGACAATTGTGGCATACAAGCAATGACTCATGGCTTCAGAAGGCTCCCAAACAAAGCAACCAAGGAGTTTTCCAGATGAAGAAACTTTTATGAAAGCATCAGGAAGTGAATACAAATTGGTTATATACAGAGCCCTTCCAGACCTTATAGAAAATGCAGCAGAACAAAATGAAAAATTAAGCAAGTTGTTCAATCTGATGGAACACCAATACTCTGAAATCCAACAGATCAAGAAGAAAATCAAAGACATAGAAACTTCCATGCAAAGCCAAGAAAACAGAATGGAACAAATGGAAAAAAGAATTTCTGATTTGGAAGTCAGAGCTACTGATGCCAGTGTCTATGAGCAGAAATCAGAAAAAAGAAACAAGAAAAATGAAGAAACATTAACAAGCACGTGGGACTCTATTAAGAGGAACAACCTTCGATTAACTGGAGTCCCTGAACAGGGTGAGACATCTGAGAACACAGAGAGTATTGTTGCTAAGCTGCTGAAAGAAAACTTCCCAGAAATCATGAAGGAAGAGAATATAGACATCTCACATGCATATCGTACACCACCCAATATAGATCTCAAAAGAAAGACTCCAAGACATATTATAATCAAGCTTAACAAAATGAAACATAAGCAGTAACTCTTAAAGGCAGCAAGACTCAAGGCAAAGCTAACATTCAGAGGGAAACCTTGTAGGCTCTCGTCAGATTTCTCAGCAGAAACCATGCTGGCACAGAGACAGTGGCACGACACATTCAGAGTCTTGAAGGAGAAGAACTTCCAACCAAGAATTATATATCCTGCAAAACTATCTTTCAAATATGAAAATGAAATTAAGACATTCCCAGATAAACAAAACTCAGAGACTTTGTAAAAACCAAACCCAAACTACAACAAATACTGAAAGAAGTTCTTGGCTTTGGCTTAGAAGAACAAAACCACTAACTTTATATTTTAGAACAACACACTACTCAATACTCATTTAGGGAAGGCTCCAAAGTAAATCACAGCTTTGATAAGGAAAGAAGCAATCCAGTGATCATCATGAAAACTATGGTGTCATCATAATAAAAGAGGGATGTACTACAGTCGTTATAGTCCTTCCAGATGGAGAGGAAGATGACAAGACTGGTAGTAATTAAAATTGGGTTTATAAATAGTTTATTAAGGGGGTTCATAGGGGCAGCTGTAAAGCACCACAAAGATGTATCATACCATTTCAAGAAATCTAACACACGAGTCTCAACAACTATAAAAACAGCTCTGAAAAACGTGAAAAATCAACTCACAAAAAAGAGTGTCCCAGAACAGACTAATAAGAACAACAGAGAAAACATCAACATAAAAATAAACATATCACAATGGCAGCAGTGAACACATACCTATCAATAATTACACTGAATGTGAATGGACTGAATGCTCCAGTAAAGAGACACTGAGTGTCATCTTGGATCAAAAGACACGACCCATCCATAGGTTGTCTACAAGAAACTCACTGGAGACCTAAAGGCAGGAACAAAGTGAAAATTAAAGGATGGAAGAATATATATCAAGCTAACAATGAACAAAGAAGAGCAGGGGTGGCAATTCTAATCTCAGACAAAATCAATTTTAATGTCAAATCCACCATCATGGACAAAGATGGACACTATTTACTGCTGAAAGGTTCAGTACACAAGCAAGACTTAACTATATTAAACATTTATGCACCTAATGTCAGAACACCTAAATATGTCGAAGTAACACTGACTACGCTCAAAAGAGAGTTACATGACTCCACAATAATAGTGGGAGACTTTAACACTCCACTCTCCTTACTAGACAGATCATCAAGAAAAAAGCTCAGTAAAGATACAGAAGACCTCATTGACACAATTAACCAACTAAACCTCATTGATATATTCAGAACTTTCCACCCATCAGCAGACAACTACACCTTCTTCTCCAGTGCACATGGAACATTCTCCAGAATTGACCACGTGATAGGCCATAATGCAATGCTCAACAAAATCCATACCGTTGAATTACTGCAAAGCATCTTCCGAGATCATAAAGCCATAAAAGTTGAAATCAATAGCAGAAAAAACAGAGATAGAAAGTGGAACTCTTGGAAACTGAACAACATCTTGCTCAAAAGTTGTTCATGATCTTATTTTACATATTCAACAGCTCCTTCCTTCTCAATAGCATGTGCACATACTCAATTCTCTATAATCTTTAAATGTAATTTTAAAAACTACTCCCTGGGCCACATATGCAGCCACCACCTTATTCTTCTCTTCTCTGTTCAGTCAAGCTTCTTGAAAGAGCTTTCAGTTTCCACTGTGCTTCTTACCTGCCACTTCCTCCTCAATCCACTCCATCCCATCCTTCTGCATCAACAGTCATTGTGATCATCTACCAATGGCTTCCATGAAATCAAGTAGACATTTTTTATTTCTTATCTTTCTTGATATCTTGACAGCTGTCACATTGATAATGATCTTTTTCTTAAAAAATCCTATTGTTTTGTCTTCCATGACTCCATGTTCTTAACCTCTCAGTATTTCTTCCTTATCTTTCTGGCTGTACCTTCCTGGAATATTTTGCACGCAGCCCTTGCCCCTCTACTGAGCCATTAAAATGTAGAATTATTCATAGTACTTTTTTCTTCTCACTCTGTGCTTTTTTACTTATGCAATCTCATCTACACCACAGCTTCAATTATGATCCATATACTGATCACCTAGAAACCTTTATCTATAGCCCTGACATTTCCCTTGAACTACTTATCTATACATCTAACTGCTTACTTCATACTTCCATTTGGATGCTGCAAAATACCTCAAACACAGTATGTTCCAAACAAAACTCCATCTTTTCCAGACCCCAAGTCTTGTTCTTTTCCAGTATAACCCATCTCAGAATACGGCACCATCATTCACCTTTTCTTTCTTGCAAAACATAAATACAGATGTCATCCTTAAAGCTTCCCATTTTATCTAGTGCTGCTGTGACTCATACACTACAAACAAATGGCTTTTAAAAGAAGTTTACTTTTTCATAGTTTAGGAGGGTAGAAGTCTGAATTCAGGGTGGTGGCTCTAGGGGACAGCTTTCTGTCTGTCAACTCTGGAAGAAGGTCCTTGTTTTTTTGTGCTTCTGCTCCTGAGTGATCTTCACATGGCTTGCTATTTCTATTTTTCTATTGATGCTTCTCTCATGCTTTCTCATTTCTTTTGTATCTCAAAAGAGACTGACTCAAGATATACTTGATATTATCCTACATTATTAATATAACAAACACAACTCATTCCCAAATAGGATTATTATAACTACAGGCATAGAGGTTAGTAATTACAAAACATAGTTTTGGGGGGCATAATTCAATCCATAACACCCTTCTTTCCCTCATTCTTACATTCAGTCTATACTGACATCTTCCAAAATCTGTTTCTTGATCTCCATTACTACCTCCGTGCTGTCTATTTCTTCTCTATATAGGCAGACCCCAGGCTACAACTGTACAATTGATACACAACCCACAGTTACAAACCAACTCCCACACAGCCTATAAAACTCAAAGTACAAGGTACAAACTTCATACTTACTTCAGAACATTACTATTGCTGTTGTTGTCATTGTTAGATGCAACTGAGTCAGTTCTGACTCCTAGCAATCCTATGTGCAACAGAACAAAACACTGTCCAGTCCTGTAACATTCTTACAATTGCTGTTATGTTTTGAACCCACTGTTGCATAGTATAGTCTGTATTTTTAGTCAACACTATAATTCAAAGGCATCAATATTTCTTTGGTCTTCCTTATTCATTGTTTAGCTTGTGAACACATACAAGGCGACTGAAAACAGCACAGATCAAGTAAGGCACATCTTCGTACTCTAAGTAATGTCTTTGCTTTTCAAAACTTTAAGAGGTCTTTGGCAGCCAATTTGCCCCACATAATATGTCATTTGATTTATTGACTGCTGCTTTCATGGGCATTACGGCGACAAGTGAAATGAAATCCCTCATAACTTGAGTATCCTTCAGTATCATGATGCTGTGTGTAAGTTCAGTTGTGAGGATTTTTGTTTTGTGTTGAGGTGTAATACACAATGAAGCCTGCAGTTTCTGTAAGTGCTTCAAGTCCTCTTCACGTTCAACAAGCACAGATATGTCATCTGCATAGCGCAGGTTGTGAGTGAGTCTTCCTCCAATGCTGATGCCCTTTCTCTTCTTCATGTAGTCCAGCTTCTCAGATTACAGGCTCAGCAGACACATTAATTAAGTATGGTGAAAAGGCGTAACCCCGATGCATACCTTTACTGGCTTTAAATTACAGTCTCCCTTTGTTCTGTTGACAGAACTACCTCTTGATCATGTACATGTTCTATATGAGGACAGTAAAGTGTTCTGGAGTTCTCCTCTGCAGTGATATCCATAATTTGTTTTCATCTGTACAGTTGAATGCCGTTGCATACTCAAGAAAAACCAGGTAAACATCTTTCTGGTATTCTCTGCTTCCAACCAAGATTCATCTAACATCAGTAATGATATCCTTCATTCCAAGTCCTCTTTTGAATCTGATTTGAATTTTTGAAGTTCTCTGCCAATACAGTGCTCCCATCACTTCTGAATGACCTGAAGCAAAATCTGTAGCCTGGGAATTGCCTGTATAGAGATCAACAGGAGACAGCCTGGAGGTAGTAATGGTGATGAAGAAACAAGCAGAGGTCAGAAGACATTTACAAAAGGCTGTCAATACAGACTAAATGTAAGAACGAGAGAAAGAAACAGGTTATAGATTGAACTGCATCCTCCCAAAATATTGTTTGCAAATACTAACCTCTATGCCTGTAGTTATAACCTCATTTGGGAATGAGATATATCTCTTATTATTTGCCAGTTTCTACCCTCTGTTGATTTGTCTTTCTTCGGAAAGGGCACAAGTATGGATCTTGTCTTTTCAGATGGCCAAGTAGCTCTCTTTCAAATTTCTTGGCATAAATTAGTGTGCATCTCAAGTACAGCATCTATTTGTTGAAAAATCTCAACTTTTATTCCATCAATTCCTGAAGTACTGTTTTTCACTAATGCCTTCAGTGCAGCTTAAATGTCTTCAGTATCATCAGAGCTTGATCATGCATTACTTTCTGAAATGAAAAATGTCAACCAGTTCTTTTTGGTACAGTTACTGTTTATCTCTTCCATGTTTTCTTCTTAAAATTCTTAATTACACGTTAGATGAAAGTTTACAGCTCTAGTTTCTCACATAAAAATTTATACATAGATTGTTATGAGACCCTAGTTACTACCCCTATAATGTGACCACATATTCCTCCTTTCCACACAGGATTTCCCACATCCATTCAGGCAGCTCCTAGCCCCTTCTGCTTTCTCATCTTGCCTCTGGAGCTTCCCATTTAGTGTCATGTATCTACTTAAACCAAGAAGCATACTCTTCATGACTATCATTTTATGTCTTAGAGTCCACAGTATTGTTTGTCTGAAGAGTTGGCTTCAGGAATGGTTTTAATTTGGGATTAACAGCTAGTCTGCGAGTCACGTCTTCTGAGGTTCCTCTAGTCTCACTCAGACCATGAAGTCCAGTCGTTATACTAGAATTTGAGTTCTGTATCGCACTTTATTACTGTTCATCAGGGACTCTCTGCTATGTTTCCTGTCAGACTGGTCATTGGTGGTAATTGGGCACTATCTAGTTCTGGTTTTAGGCTGATGGAGTCTTTGGTTTATGTGGTCTCTCTTTTCTCTGGCTAATAGTTTACTAATGTCTTTAGTATTCTTCACCCTCCTTTTCGCCAAGTGAGTTGGAACCAACTGATGCATCTTAGTTGGCTGCTCATTAGCTTTTAAGACCTCAGACACCACTCATCAAAGTGGAATGCAGAACATTTTCTTAAACACTGTTATGCCAATTAACCTAGGTGTCCCTTAAAACCATGGATCACAGACCCATGCCCCTACTACACTGTTCCTCAAAGTGTTCAGGAAACTTCATAGCTTTCGATTTAGTTCTGTGAAGCGTACTTCCCTTATATCGTGTGTTGTCTTTCTTTTCACCTAATTCTAGTCTACTTACTGTTATTAACTGACCTCTGAGCACTGCTTCTACTATGTCCCCAAAGTCCTGGTAGAATGTGTTCCCATTCTCACTTGATTCTGTGAATTTCTTTATTCCATCCTTAATTTCTTCTACCATTCAGTAGTTTTTGAGCAAAGTGTGCTCCTCAGTTTCCACATATTTGATGTTTTTCTGTTATTGCTTTCTATCTGTATGGCTTTACGGTGAGAAAAGATGTTTTGTAATATTTCAATGTTTCGGATTCTCTTAAGGCTTGCTTTCCTTTCATCTTCTTTTGATGCTTCCTGTTTGGTTCAACATTTTCCCCCTAGAGTCCCTCAATGCTGTAATTCAAGGTCTAAATTTTGTTTTACTTCAGTTTCTTCCAGCTTTAGAAATGTCTCCTCTATTCTTCCCTTTTGATTTTCCAACTCAAAGTCTTTGCACCTTATTTTGGGTTCTTGACCCACCCTTGGAAATGTGTTCAGCTCTCTTACATCATTTCTCCTATTTACTTTATCTAATCTACATTTTCACATCCACTTCGGTCTTTCCTTTCTTTCCTGTCTCTAATCACCTCTCTTTACGCATGATGTCTCTGATGTCATTCAGAACTCTTCAAGTATTTACTCATTAGCGTTCAATGCAACAAATGTATCCTTTAGATTACCTATAAATTCAGGTGGGAAAAGGTTGGTGTTTTGGCTGCCATGGACTTCCTCTAATTTTCTTTAACTTGAACTAGCATATGACCAACTGATGGTATCTTCTCGAGTTGGCCCCTTCCCTTGTTCTGACTGATAATAGAGAGTTCTCCATAGCTTCTTTCTACAGATGTAACCAATTTGATTTCTGTGTGTCCTGTCTTTTGAGCTTCACATCTCCAGCTGCCATTTGTGTTGTGGAAAAATGTATTTGTAATGAAGAAATTATGGGTCTTGAAAAATTCTATTATGTAATCTCCAGCATCATTTCTGTTGCAAACGCCATGTTTTCCAACTACTGATCCTTTCTCTGTTTCCAAACTTTACATTCCAATCACCAGAAATTATCAATGCATCTTGATTGCATGTTTGATCAATTTCAGACTGCAGAAGTTGGTAAAAATCTTCAATTTGTCTTTCACATTGATGATTGGTACATAAATTAAGTAATAATCATATTTATTTGCCTTCCTTGTGGGTGTATACATAGTACCCTATAAGTGAAAGCATTCTATTTCAGGATAGATCTTGAAATTCTCTTTTTGACAATGAATATTACATCATTTCTCTTCAATTTTTCATTCTCATTGTAGCAGACCAAAGAGTCTCCAATTCAAAATGGCCACTACGAGTCTCCTTCAGCTATCTGTGTACCGTTTTGCTCTCCATATTCCAGCAACAGAGATCTATTCTCAGTTCTTTAAAGATGCAATAATCCTACTATTCTTCCAAGAAGAACACCTCTATGTCCTATTTATAATTCTCTTCTTTATCCCTCGCCCTCACTCCCTATTTGACTTGTGTTATATTCTACTCACCATTCAGATTTCAGGTTAGGCAAACTTTTTGAGTAAGCACTCTCTTGATGGTTATGCTAAATTTATTTGTTCATGTAATTTATCACATTTACTTATTTACTAACTATTCTCATTAATGTGTTTTTTAGATTAAGCTCTGTCATGAATTGAATTGTGTGCCCCCCAAAATATGGGTACCCATGTGCCTGGGCCATGAGTCCCTGTATTCCATGATTGTCCTCTATTTTGTGATTTTCCTGTGCTGTATGTTAAAGGATTAAAGTAGGATTGTCAATCCCTTCATAGGATCACCACCTCGTTCCACTGTAAGGGGAGTTTCCCTGGAGTATGGCTTGTCCCACACTTAATCCTTTCACCCTACAAGAGATGAAAGGAAAGGAAAGCAAGCCGAGAATTGGGAACCTCACATCATCAAGAAAGCAGCACTGGGCGAGGAGCGTGTGAGGTTCCTGTGCCAAGATGCTCCCTGGACAAAGACTGATAAAATACTAGACTTTCCTCCAGAGATCGCAAGGGGTAAAGCCTTCCCCTGGAGTGCACATCCTGAATTTGGACTTGCAGCCTACCAGAATGTGTAAGAATAAACTTTCCTTGGTTAAAACCATCCACTCTGTAGTATTTCTGTTAGAGAAGCACTAAGTGACTAAAACAAGCTCTCTAAGACATGAGATGATTATCTGTACTTGCATACTTTAGGGTACTTTAAACTTTTAGAAAAAAGCCAGAAGATAGAGAGGCCCACATGAGTGGGTGCCTACACAGACTTGGGACCGGAAGAACCGGATGGTGCCTGGCTATCACCAGTGATAGCCGCGATGGAGCTCACTAAGTTGAGTCTCCCTGGCGACACAAGAATAAAAAGGGGTGCACCCTGAGATCTCCACTAAAGACCACAATTGATGGTCCAGCAGCTTCGAGGTTCCCCTGGGAGCATGGCCCTTGGCCCTGATGCTGCCCTTGCCCATAAATCATAATGAAGGTCCACTCTTCAGACATGAATAGATTGGACTTGGCAATACAGAGTGACCATATATTGGATGCACTTTATGGTTCTACGCATCTATAGGATATCATCCTGCTGACCTCTGGCTGGAGTAAGGAGAGTGGGTGGAGAGGAGGGGAAAGGAGACTGTTGGGAGGATGAGACATGTATGGAGCAGAAAGGAATAGTGTGCTATCACCGGATAGGGAGAGCAGTGGAAGCTGATACAGGTGGGCATGTAAATTTATATGGGAATGTACATTTTCATTCAGTCATAATAAACAAAATAAATAAAAATTAAAAAAAAATAGAAAAAAGTCTGGCACTCCATCAATACTTGTTTAATGAAATGGTTCACTAAATTCTTTCTAGAGGGTAGTGTTAGTTTGGTGGTAGAATTCTCACTTCCCACACGGGAGACTCAGCTAAAAGGAGTCACATGCCTCCCACAAGCCGTCAATAATGTTTCAGTTTGTATTCTTTTATATTCATGGGACACTGCATTGGATGCTGGAAATCTAAAGAAGACATTGTGGTATGTACTTTCACAGGAAAGGTACACAAATACACTCACAGACATCCACTACAAGATTAACTAACTAGTCATATTATTAAGCATAGGTGGAGAAACCGGAGTTAGCAGACATAATGAGATTATGCAGGGACAGACTGGTAGAGAAGAGTTTTGAAAAAAGACAAAAAATAGTTTCACAGTGAGGAGAAAGAAGGGCACTATACACGTGAGTGGGAAAAGTTGGTTAAGTTCAGAAACCAAGACACAGGAGAAAGCAAATTGTCTCAGTGTAGGAAGCAAACAGTTTACTCGACTGAAATTGAAGATTTGGTTTAGGGAGTAAACAAAAAAAAAAGCAAAAAGATAAAGTAGTTGGAACAAGCAGTTGTTAAAAGACTTTAAAGTATATAACCAGAAGATTAAAAGTGACAAGAAAAAGACAAGAAGAGAAAGAAACCAAGAGTATTTATATAGTGACAATTTGTATCTTGCAATTATAGATTTTGGTTTATGGTAAAACGTGTGACCCAGTCTTCCTGAAAATTGATCTAGGAAACACCCACTGACACATTTTGATTTATAAAAGATTGCTACAGGATGTTAAGAGACTATAAGAAAGAAATGACCAGGGAAGATGCAGACACTGAATTACATATTCTTAAAGAAACATCTGATAAGTATTATGGTTTCCATACCACTGTACCCAGACTATTTTTTCTTACAAGGCTTATTTCTAACTGAAACACATAGTTCATTCCATTTCTGTTTTTCCTTCTTCTGACCATTCTTCTCAGTACCTAGCATTATCAAAATCTTGCCAATTATTGTGATTACAGTGAGTAATCATTGAAGGAATAGAAAGCAAACAAGTGAGGAATAGTCTCCTTGAGGTACAGTGAAAATTTAAAACAAAGTATCTAATAGTTTTCTAAGTTAAACATAAGTGTTCTGAGATCAGGAGAAGCAACAGTTGACGTTTTGAAGGATAAGAAGCAGTGACTTCATAGAAACTTCCCTGGGAATCAGTATCCGTGCTAACGAATAAAAGACTCAAACAAAACAAACCCAAAGACTCAAACAACATGAAATATTTATGTGTACAGAGGGCTCCTCTTTTTCATCAAGGCATTAAAAACACCAGAGCCTGGCCTGAAGTTGAGAAGCTATCACTTCTGTTTACTTTTCAGCAAGCCAATACTCTTTTTTCTTTTCTTGGTAGCGAGAAGAAATGAAAAGTGTATAGTATTTTGGCAGCCAGGACATGGTCCTTTAACCCACTTGCGAACTATCAACAGCCATGGAGAAACCTCCCGAGATTTCTAACTACAATGTCACTGAAGCTAAAGAGCACGGTGTACATACTGAAGCCCTTCTGTTCAGATGCCCAGCAGAAGCACTAGTTGTGACATCGCCATGCAACAGCCTTGAGGCCTTACAGCTACAACATGCACACATGGATAGAAAAACAACAAAAGAAACTATTTCAATATTAATTTTTGAGGAATGGCTTACAAATCTCAATCAAGTTTTCCCAGACAGTGTTAACACCAGTTGCACCAAGATGATTACAAGTTATAAGCAATCTATTCAAAGGAAAGCCTAGGTGTAAAGACAAAACAAATGTACTAATAACAATAATAGAAACTACATTTAACCCATGCAAATCTACTATAAAAGAATGCACACCACCTTTGTGGCATTTGTCTTAACTACCATTTGGCATGGCAATATTTTCATTTCTACATTTTGGACAAAATCCTTGATTGGTGACCAACATGCTATTGGAGAAAAACAAACAACAATACTTCTAATCCTTACTATGTGCTGGTCACCATTTCAAGTGTTTTATGCACATTAGTATATTTAACTCATTTAATCCTCACATTCATTCTGAGAGATAGGTACTATTATTAACATGTAATAACATGTAACACAATTCATTAAGGGTTACATGTCACAAATCTTTGCAGTATGTATTTGAAGAAATACATGCAAAAATATCAAAATACAACAGCAACTTGAGAGACTGTATTGGGCAAATCTGCTGCAAAGACCTTCTAAAAATGTTAAAAGGAAAAGATGTCACCTGGAGGACTAAGGTGCTTTTCACCTAAGCCACAGTATTTTGTTTTCATTGTGTTTAAGTGAAAGTATACAATCCGTATCAACTTTGCATACCCACCTATCTGGAGCTCCACTTGCTCTCCTCACCTAGTGACAGCATATTCCTCCTTTTCAATCTATATTTCCAGTATCCCTCTTACGAGCACCTGTCCCCTCCTCTCCACCCTCTTCTCTCCCATCCATAAAGAAACCAGGACAGCCTCCTATAAATGTATAGAACCATAAAGTACACACACCATATGGTCACACTGTGTCCCCAAGCCCAGTCCATTCTTGTCTGAAAAGCTGACCTCAGTTGGCTTTGGGTCATCGCCAGCAACAGGTATAGGGGCCATGTTTCCAGGGGACCCTCCAGGTTATCAGACCATCAATTCTGGTCTTTTACTAGAGCTCTTGAGCTGCACATCTCTTTTTCTCACATTGCCTCAGGGACTCTAACTTGTCTGCCATGCTGCTGCTGCATTTGGTGGTGGTCAGGCACCATCTGGTTCTTCTGATCACATCGTGATACAGTCTCCCATTCATACAGATCCTTCTGTCTCCCGGGCTCTTTTTTCCTCATGTCTTTGCTGTTCTCAGCCACCATCTGTTCCAGATGAGCTAGAACCATTTCATGTCCCTCAGACAGCAACCTGCTAACTATTAAGACCCCAGACACCACTCACCAATGTGGGGTGCAGAAGACTCTCAGCAAAATATTGGTTACACCAAATGGCCTCGATGCCCTCTGAAAACATGGTCCCCAGACCCCATCCCTGCTACTCTATCCTTTGAAATACTGGGTTGAGTTTAGAAAACCTTTCAGTTTATGGAGAAGTCCAGTTAAGTTGATCCACTCTCTACTGTATGCTGTCACTGCTTTCACTTACCCAAATTTCTATCAACTAATCTATGCCCATCTCTCTTTCCCATCCCCACCCTTGTAGTTGTCAGAGTCCTTCCTTGTGTGCAAGTCTATATTTAAGTCCTTATAGCACAGATTTCATACAACACTTGTCCTTTTGCCACTGACTGACTTCACTCAGCAGAATGCCTTCTAGTCAAAACCAGGTCATGAGATGTTTCACAAAACCATCATTCTTTACCATCGCATAATGTTTCCTTGAGTATATGTACCATATCTTGTTTATCCATTCATCTATTGTTAGGCACCTAGATTGATTCCATCTTTTAGACACTGTGGACACAGTTTTGATAAACATTCACAAGCATGTATCTGTTTGGATGACTGCCTTTATTTCTGCAGCATATGTTTCGAGCGGTGGGATTGCTGGATCACATGGTACTTCTATTTCTAGTTTTTTAAGGAAGTGTCAAGTTGCTTTCCAAAGAGGTTGTACCATTTTGCATTCCCACCACCAGTTAGTAGAGTACCAATCTCTACAGAGCCTTTCCAACATTTGTTGTTTTGTGTATTGTTGGGAGTCGAAATCATCTTAGAGAAATTTACTGGGCAAGGCTCACTTAAGAAAAATATTATGCCAGCAAGGGCATGAGAACTGACTGCTTAGCAATATTCCAAGAAAGAATAACAACATGTGGCTGTCCTTGGATAGGGCTATTAGATCAGAGGTTTTGAGAACTAGGGAACACAGGTGTGTGAGAAAGACCAGAGTTAAGAATAAACAAAGAAGTGTGTGCTGTATAAAAGTTTGCTCAGAAAAGAAATAAAGGTCTCAGCTTGACTGAGTCCCCCCTGATGTGATTGTTTCGGTCTTATTCAGCTCCCGCGCTTTCCCCTCAGCTCTGTTCATCTGACGGCTGGTACCGTCAGTGTATTTTGCATCTTGACCAACCTTGTTGGGGTGAGATGGTGTCTCACTGTAGTTTTGATTTGGATTTCTCTAAGAGCTAATGATGGTGAGCATTTTCCTGATGTGTCTTTTGGCTGCCTGAATGTCTTCTTTGGTGAAGTCTCTGTGGATCTTCTTTGCCCATTGCCTAATTAGGTTATTTACTTTTTTCTTGTTGACAGTTTGCCGTACCTTGTAGATTATGGAAATCAGCTGTCAATCCAACATGTAGTTGCCAAACATTTTTCCTTCCTGCAGCTAGTCTTTCAACTCTCTTGATAAAGACTTTGGATAAGCAAAAGTGTTTGATTCTTAGTAGTTTCCATTTATCTGTTTTCTCTTCTGTTGTTCATGCTTTGTTTGACAGATTTTGTAGTTTAACCTGTGTATTAGAATTCCATTGTTCCTATTTTTTCTTGTATAGTCTTCATTATTTTACATTTTATATGCAGGTCTTTGATCCATTATGACTTCCTTTTTATGCAAGGTGTGGACATACGGTTCTTGTTTCAGTTTTTCACAGATGGATATCCAACTGTGCCAATACTATTTGTTAAAGAGACTGTTTTTACCCCAGGTTATGACCTTTTAGCCTTTGTTGAATATCAGCTGTTCATAAGAGGATTGTGATATTTCTGGAGTTTCTATTCTGTTCCATGGCCTATATGTCTTTTTTTGAACCATTACCAAGCTATTCTGACTACCGTGGCAGTCTAACAGGTTCTAAGGTTGGGAAATGTGAGGCCTCCCACCGTGTTCCTCTTTTTCAGTAGTACTTTCAATATCTAGGGTTTCTTTCCCTTTCCAAACAAAGTTGGTTATTTGTTTCTCCATTTCATTAAAAAAAATGAAACTGGAACTTGTAGTGGCATTACACTGTATATATAGATTGCTTTGGGTGAAACAGACATTTTCACAATGTAAACTCTTCCTATATATAAGCAATGTAGGTTTCTACACTTATGTAAGTCTCTTTTGGTTTCTTGCAGTAAAGTATTGTAATTTTCTCTGTATACCTCTTTTAATTCTATGGTTAGATTTATTCCTAGCTTTGTTATCTTCTTAGGGGCTACAGTACACGGTATTGATTTGGTGATTTATTCTTTGATGATCTCTTTGTTGGTGTAAAGGAATCCTACTGATCTACTTACGTTTATCTTATATTCTGACACTTTGCTGAACTATTCATTCCAGTAGTTTACTTATAGATTCCTAAGGGTTCTCTGTGTATACAATCATATTATATACAAGTACAGGTATTTTTACTTCTTCTTAGCCAATGCAAATGCCCTTTATTTTTTCGGCTTGTCTAATTGCTCTGACTAGAACCTCTCACATAATGTTGAGTAGAAGTGATGACAGTGGGCATCCTTCTCTAGATCCCCTTCTCACAGTGAATTCTTTCAGATTCCCAGGATGATGTACATAGATGCACCTTACTGCACTGAGGAATATCCCTTCTATTTCTGTTTTGCTGAGAGTTTTAAATATGAACGGGTGTTAGACTTTGTCAAATGACTTTTCTGCATCAACTGACAAAATCAGGTGATTCTTATCTTTTGTGTTATTTATGTGGTTGATCATATTAGTTGTTTTTCCAATGCTCAACCAGCCTTGCATTCTTGATAGGAACCCAACTTGGTCACAATGAATTGATACGTTGTTGAATTCTACTGGCTAGGATTTTGTTGAAGATTTTTGCATCTAAGTTCATGAGTGATACTGGTCTGTAATATTCTATTTTGGGGGAATCTTTCCCTGGCTTTGTATAAGGGTTTTGATGGCTTCACAGAATGAATTTGGGAGTATTCCATCCTTTGCTATGCTGTGAAATAGCCTTAGTAGTATTGGAATTAACTCCTCTCTAAACACTTGGTAGAATTCTCTAGTGAAGCCGTCTGGGCCAGGACTTTTCTTGGTAGTTTTTTGATTAGTTTTTCAGTCTCTTCTTTCTGTTGGGTTTATTAAGTTGTTCTACTTCTCCTTGTGATAATTTTGGTAGGTGATGTGAATCTAGAAATTTTCGCCTTTCCTCTAAGTTTTCAAATGTGTTAACAGTAGAGTTTTTTGTAGTATTCTTGTTATGGTACTTTTGATTTTGGTTGAGTACGTTGGGACATCTCCCCATCTCATTTCTTATTCAGGTTATTTATTTCCTCTCCAGTTTTTCTTTTGTAAGTTTAACCAACAGCTTATTAATTTTCTTGATCTTTTCAAAAAACTAGCTTTGGGTTTTGTTCATCTTTTCCATTGTTCTTCTATTCTCTAATTCATTTAGTTCTGCTCTAATCTTTATTATGTTTTCTTACGGTGCCCAACGGGTTCTTTTGTTTTTATGCTTTTTGAAGTTGTAGGGTTAATTCTTTGGTTTGGGGCCTTTCATCATTCTGGACGTGTGCATTTATAGAGATAAAATGACCGGTGAGCACTGCTTTTGCTGTATCCCATAGAGTCTGGTAGGATGTGTTTTCATTCCCATTTGGTTGCATAAATCTCTTCATTGCATCTTCGATCTCTTATATAACCCACGGATTTTTGAGCAAGGTGTTGTTTAGTTTCCATGTGTTCAAATTTCTATTTATGCTTTTTTTCTCCTATTTATTTCAACTGTTACGGCTTTATGGTCCAAGAAAATGCTCTGCAGTAATTCAATGGTTTGGATTTTGTTGACACTTGCTTTATGTCCTAACACATGGTCTATTCTGGAGAATGTTCCATGTCTACTGGAAAAGAAGGTCTACTTATCTGTTGTTGGGTAAAAAGTACTGTAAATGTTGATGAGGTCTAGTTGGTTGATTTTTACAATAAGATCTGTATCTTTACTGACCTTTTTTCTGGATGATCTGTCCATTACTGCAAATGGAGTTCTGAAGTCTCCTACTATTATTGTGGAGTTATCTATCTCATTTTTCCCATATGACTGCTGTTTGACGTATTTAGATGCTCTAGCACTGGGTGCATAAAAATTAATTATTATTACATCCTGTTCATATACTGAACATTTCAGCAATAAATAGTAGCTGTCTTTGTCTACAATGGTGGATTTTACATCAAAATCTATTTCCTCTGAGATTACTATTGCCACTTGTGCTCTTCTTTATATGTTATTAGCTTGGTGAATATTTTTCCATCCTTTGCTTTTCAGTTTGTTCATATCTTTAAGTCTAAGGTTTGTTTCTTGTAAGCAACATATAGATGGGTTTAGTTTTTTTCATTCAAGCAGTTACTCTCAGCCTCTTTAATGAAGTGTTCAATCCATTTACATTCTGTATAATTATTCATAAGTATGCATTTAGTGCTGGCATTTTGGTGCCTTTACTTTTGTGTTTTTGATGTTTTCTTTGTTTCTCTTAATATTCTGTTCTGGGTCATTTTTCTTTATGAGTTTACTTATCATGTTTTTTCATGTTGGTTTTGTGTTTGTTGAAACTGCTGTATTACGTTTCTTGTTTTGATATGTTGCACTGTTACTTTGCTTTTTGGCTACCCTTTTGATTCCCCTTAATTTTCTAAGTTTAAATCCATCTTTAAATTCTGTATATCTTCTTAATTTCTTCTCCATCTGAAAAAGTTTTATCTACTGTAATATATCCTTCTTTATAGTGTGATGATACTATAACTTTTGTGATAAGCTCATTGGCATCCTACTTTTAATATTTTAGCTTTGATTAAGGTTCATGACTTCCCTCAGTAGGATTCTGGATGTTGTGTCTTGTACTGCATCCTTTAAACATAAATTTGATGTTACTGTTTTTCTAAACAAAGAGTTTCTTTCAGTATTTCTTGTAGTTTTGGTGTGGTTTCTGCAAAATCTCTAAGATTCTGTTTATCTGTGAATGTCTTGAATTCATGGTCATATATGAGAGACAATTTTGCAGGATATATAATTCTTGGTTGGAAGTTTTTCAAGCCTCTTTATATGTCATCCCACTGTCTTCTTGCCAACATGATTTCTGCCAAGAAGTCAGAGAAAAGCCTACAGAGCTTCCCTTTGTATGTTCAGTTTGCTTTAATCCTTGCTGCCTGCAAGAAACTCTCTTTATGTTACATTTTTATTAAGCCTGATTATAATGTGTCTTGGTATCTTTCTTTTGAGGTCTAATTCTTGTGATGTTCAATAAGCATCTTCAATATCTATACTCTCGTCTTTCATGATGACAGACAAGTTTTCTATGGGCAACTCTTCAATAATTCTGTCTGCATTTTCTGATATCCCTCCCTGTTCAGGAACTCCCAATTATTTGTCGATTATTACTGTTGGTGGAGTTCCACATGTTCCTTAATGCTTCATTTTTCTTACTTCTTTTCTCTGACATCTCCTCACAAATGATGGTGTTAGTTGTTTTCCCTTCAAGCTCACTAATTCTGAATGCAATTTCCTTAATCCTCCTCTTTCGGCTTTGCACTGAATTGTCTAATCCTGTAATTTTATTCTTGATCTCCTGGATTTCAGATCATTGATGTTGTAGCAATTCATACAGCTTACTTAACTTTTCATTTTGTTTTGCTGTATTTTGTTGAATTTCTAGAAGGGCTCTGTACATAATTCTTTTGTATTCTACCTCTGAGAATTTCAGAAAGCCTTCTTCATCTGGGAAGTTTTTTTATTCTTTATTTTAGGAGTTTTCTGGAGCCGTGGTGGCCTGCTTCTTTAAATGGCTAGACACTGACTGTTGTCTTTGTGCCATCAAGAAGCTGTTCAGTTTCTCTTGTTTAACACTGACAGAAGCTGTGGTGTTGGTCTACGAAGGTACTGAGTAAGGGTACTGCTAGATTTTATTACCAGCTGCCACTGCATTCTCTAGGTACAGCTGACTTATGTATAGCTTCTCTGGGAAATAGACACTGTGAACCCCACAATGCTCTCAGATTAGTGACTGTCCCCACCTGGCCCCTCTGGGGTGGCCCCTGCTTCCCAGGTGCTAAATGTGGTGAGCTGCTTGCAAAAACTCTTTGGTGTCATGCCAGTCAAGACTATGGTGTAGTGTGTGGAAGAGAGGAAAGAAGAATGACACCACACTCAGATGCCAGGGACGGCTGTGATCTCTATATATGCTTATCTTGAAAATTCCTTTTCTTTTGAAAGTGGCACTGTCCAGCAGCCCCCAAAAGCATCCAAGTCCTCAAGAGTGGCAGGTCCTACCTCCTGGCTGGCAAAGACGGCACCTTACTTATGCAGTCTCTTGGGGGATGTCAGCTGATGCCATGGTGTGGCTCAGTGAAGGATGGTAGAAATGGCACCAGCACACTCAGCCAGCAGTTACTGCTGTGCTCTCTAGCTGCTCTTATTGTAAAAGTTGCTTTTCTGCTGACAGAGGTGTTGCCCTGTCACAGGTGAAAGCAGCCAGGCACTCAGGGGCAGCAGGCCTCACCTCCTGGCTGACAAAGACGGCACCTTGTAAGCCATTTCCAGATTGTATGACACGGATCAAGGAAGGGAGAAGGCGGGGAATTGCCACACTTGGCCACCAGCCTCCAATGTGTTTTTTGGGTATGATCATCTTAAAAACATCTTCTCTGTTGGGAGAAGCAGTATCCAGAGAGGCACTGCTACTCAGCATGGGAATTAGCCCCAGGTGAGACCTCAGGAGTGGGTAACTCCACCTCTCAGATGACCAAGATGGCATCCTGCCTGAGCCACCTCCCCTGCAGTGCATCAGCTGTATCTATGGCACAGATCAAGAGAAGAGACAGGTGGGGCATTCGTGCACTCAAATGACAGTCACAGCTGGGTTCTCTAGATGTGGCTGTCCCATGCACAGCATCTCTGCTGTGGGATATGCTGTTTACTTGAGCACTGCAGTTCAATGTAGTAGCTGGCTCATGCCAGGCTCACAGGCTTGGCAGTCCCAGTCCCAGCCTCCTGATTAACAAAGAAGGTGTCTGTACCTGTAGTCTTCTCAAACAGTGTGTCAGCAGAAGCAGGACTCACTGTGCTGCTGCCTTGCCTCTGACAAAGATCTTTTCCCCCTTCCTGTCATTCAGTCCAATCTCACAACTCTACACGAGATCTTGGGTCTCCGAGAAGGTCCACACTACCCCAATTCAATTTTTTTTTTTGGCTTTAGTTCTCAGAGGGAATCAAGGAGATGTGTGTCTAGTCCACCACCCTGGCCCAGCCCCCCAGCCATAGTATCTACAATTGCCTCATACACATGCAAACAGTGAAAAGGACAGTGAAAAAGGAGACTAATGAACAACTGATAAATGGGAATTATGGTGATGGCAAGAATCTGGAATATATCATTGACCACCAGTAAAAGAAAAAAGTTTGTCTTGGTAAAGGTACCGGTTGAATGTTCTTTGGAAGCAAGAATTGCAAGACTTTGTATCCTGTACCTTGGACACAGTATTAAGAGGGACCAGTTGCTGGAGAAGCACATCATGCTTGGTAAAATAGAGGGTCAGTGAAAAAGAGGAAGACCCTCAGTGAGACTGACACAGTGGCAGCAACAGTGGGTTGAAGCACAACAGGTGTGAGGATGGTGCAGGAATGGGCAGTGGTTTGTCCTGCTGCATACAGCGTCACTCTGAGTTGGAATCAGTTCAGTGGCACCTTACAACAACAACTTGGATGAGGCAAGGTAGAAACTGTTGAACTGATATAAGCCTCTTTTCTGCCTAAGCCCTGACCTAAAATGTTTCCTGCCTTTGGTATAGAGTCTATGATTAGAGTAAAATATACACAGTGATTGTTCTCCTTTTTCTTACATAGAAATACCAACAGAAATTTCATAACAAGTACTGAAATACACAAGTACATGAGAAAGACAGTTAAAAAAAAAAAATAAGTACCTAGTCCCACTGAGAATTTATTTTCCATGGTAAAGGTGAAGGCTTTTCTATTGGAAACTCTCTAGAAAAATTTACAGCTAGGTTGCTGTTTTCTTATAATACTCGACCACAATCCTTTCCAGATAAATCTATTAAAGTGCTAAATCTCTGCACTGGGCTAATTGGAGGAGAAGAGAGCAAGAGCAATCCTTGTCTGTTAATACATCGAGGAAGTGTGCTACAAAACAGAAATCGCCCTCCCCAAATTTCACCTTGCCTGGATAAGCAAACAATATGACCATCAAAAGAGTATACACAGAATACAGGGAAAAGTGATCCGTTTTACTGTTTAGCACTATCTAAGAATATACCATGTAAAATCACTGATTGTCTCCATTTTCATTTTTAATTACTACAGTAACGGAATACATAGCATGGCTTCATTTTCCAAATCAACAGTTTCAAGTACTTTCCCCCATTGGACACCTCTTTTGAACTTGGTATTCAACTTACTTTTGTATACTAATACTGTGTGAAGGGTGAACAGATACATTTCTACCTGAACTGGAACGTTTCTGAGTGAAAGACAGTGTTACTAGTAATTACGCCGAGGCAACAGATGTCAGCAGGCACTAGACAAGGAAAACTCATGCACGGTTGATAATCCCCAAGGAGCTGATGCATACTGTCCTGCAACATTCCATGTCTGCTATGAGCTCTTACTGTGCCATCTCCATATTCCACTTAAACTAAACACATTCTTAATACCACCCTCAAGGAAGGAAAAATGGTTCGAATTGAGTATGTCCTCGGACACTTAATCTGTAATTCTGGGAATGTTATTTAATATTTATGCAAATTTTTGTTCTGGAATCCTGCAGAATTGAACTCTTATCTCCACAGATAAACTTCCTCTTCATCTTTGAACAGTTTACTTAATATTTCTAAACTACAAGCTCTTCATCTGTAAACTGAGAAAAATAATTGCCCACCTTATGGGTTTGGGAAGGATATGTACAATAACAGACACCCATTACAAAGTGTGAACCACATTTAATACCATCTCCACCAAGTTATGGTCCAGTTTGATCTTTAAAAACCCTACAAATTGAAATTATGGCATGTTCTTGATCTTATGGCTCCCTACCCATCGAGCCTTGCCGTCTGCTTTGTACCTGATGTTCCAGCAACAGCAAACTATTATAGTACCATCCTCCCCTATCTCTCACCATTTTTCTCAACTGTTTTATATTTTCCTCTTCCCTTAAAACCAAAAACCAAACCCATTGCTGTCAGGTTGATACTGACTCATAGCGATCTTACAGACAGAGCAGAACTGGCCCAAAGTTTACAAGGAGCACCTGTCAGATTTGAACTGTGGAACTTCTGGTTAGCAGCTGCAGCACTTAAACACCAAGGTTTCCTGTCTTTCCTTAGATGACTCCTTCCATATGGATTACGTTTTCCTCTTTGATTTTTTTTAAGTAGCTGGACATATTTCAGTTACTGAATGTTTACAGATACAACTGTATTAGAATGATGTCATCAATAGTTTTTGTGTTTATCTCTCCAAGTAGACATCATCTTTTTTTTTTTCCTGAGAGTATATGACTGGTTAACACATAGCTGGTTTAGTATTTATGAAATAAATTACTATACTAGCCAGTCATACACTATTTCATACCAGTCAAGCATTTAACATGCAACACATACACTGATAACTCAATATTTATATCAATGAAAATACATACATACAGCATATGTACATATAAGTGAAAAATTGTGTTGAAAAAGTTAACACTTAAGGAGTCAAGCATTCTAAGTAAATGGCAATGATTATCCCAGGGTGCTTGAAAAAAGTATTTGAGTTAGACATAAAACATTAAGAGAAGACTGTAATCCTCATACACACAAAGTAAGGGACATTCCTAAATAACTGAAAACTATTTGGATTACTAGTGAAAACATAACCAATGAATGAAAAATGTAATATAAAAACAAAGGACACCTGTCCACACAAAAGTTCAGCTGCAACAATGACCTGACACATAGGTTTCTTCAGCATCAAGCATTTAGCCAAGTGTATTAACACTGTTCTCTAGTACCCAGATAGCAATCAGGGAGTCACCTGTGCCCTCAGAAAATAGTTCCCTCCTGGCACAGCAAATGGTCCCAACTCAGCAGGAATGGATGCTCACCGAGGACTAAAATGACACAGGGTAAAGACAACCCAGAAGACAGAGAGACCCACATGAGTGGGTGCCTACATCAACTTGGGACCAGAAGAACCAGATGGTGCCCAGCCACCACCAGTGATAGCCGCGATGGAGCTCACTAAGTTGAGTCTCACTGGCAACACAAGAATAAAAAGGGGTACACCCTGAGATCTCCACTAAAAGACCACAATTGATGGTCCAGTGGCTTCGGGATTCCCCTGGGAGCATGGCCCTTGGCCCTTGCGTATAAATCATAACGAAGGTCCACTCTTTGGATAGGAAAGGATTGGACTTGGCGATGCAGAGTGACCATATACTGGACATACTTTACGGTTCTATGCATCTATAGGGTATCATCATGCTGACCTCTGGCTGGAGTAAGGAGAGTGGGTGGAGAGGAGGGGAAAGGAGACTGTTGGGAGGATGAGACATGTATGGATCAGAGAGGAATAGTGTGCTGTCACCGGGCAGGGAGAGTAGTGGAAGCTGCATATAGGTGGGCATGTAAATTTATATGAGAATGTATTCAGTCATAAAAAAATAAAATAAAAATGTAAAAAATAAAAAAAAATTTAAACTGTAAAAAAAGAAAGAAAGAAAATAGTGCCCTCTTTGTGTACTGCGTAAGATGCATTTATTATCCTTATTAGGTTTCTATTCTGTATAATATCAACAGTGATGTCACACTTCTCTAATACAGCTGTGTTTTTAAAAGTACAATAAGTTCACTGAGCTTATAAGGCCTGTTAAAAATAAATTACTGTCTCATATTTCATTTTAAAAGAAAATGGCAATTATAAGAAAGGACACATTCAATATGACAAGGCTAATCTGATAGTGAGAAGGTAGTAACTGTTCAGTCTGCTAGAGCATTGTCAACTCCTTCCGGTCACCTGCAGGATGTCATCTTACTGGCCTCCCACTAGAGGGAAGTGAAGAGGGTGAAAAAGAGGGGAGAGGAGATTGTTAAGTGGATATGACTTGCATAGAACAGAACGAGGGAGTGTGCTATCACTAGGCAAGGAGAGCAGTAGGAGCTGCACACAGGCAGGCACGCAAATTTAAACTGGATTGAACATTTTCACTCAATCATAATAAAAAAATAAACAGTACTGTAACAAATTTGAAGCCTTAAAGGAAATGGACAAATTTCTAGAAACATACTACCTACCTAAACTAACATAAACTGAAGAACAACAACAAAACAAAATCATTTCAAAAGAGACTGAAAGGTAATTCAGAAAGTCTTGACAACAACAAAAAAAGCCCTGGCCTTGACAGCTTCACTGGAGAATTCTACCAAACTTTCAGAGAAGAGTTAACATCACGATTATTAGAAGTATTTTGGAGAACAGAAAAGGAGGGAGAGAAGTAGACTAAGAACGTGAAGTAGCCACACATATTGACTGATCCCTCTAAAACCTAAGGACCAGAAAAACAACTGAATGGATTATACAGGATGTTCCAGGAACTCTGAAAACTGAGAGACTGGACTGGATGATGGAGGTAAAAGCAAATCCACAAATAACTACTTCAGCCAGAATTAAATCCACAATTGCAGAGAAATCTGATTCTGCCAGCCAAGTGGAGCTGCAGCAAATGGTGAGCAACCAAACAGAACAACAGTGCCATGAGCAGAGGGCTTCTTCTCAGGTCGGAAGCTGAGCTATGGACAGCCACACCTACAGAAATGCAGAAGACTTTCACCAGAACACCATAAGGTAGTTGCTGGTGAACAATCGCGGATTTAAGTCTTTCCTACATGCTGATTTCCTCCACTCTTCTCTGGTCTGCACTGGGTGCTAAACTCTTTAGCACTACCTGAACTAGAATTGGGCATATTACACAAGCTACCTGAGCTATTTTCCCAGACTTGAAGGGGGGGAAGGGTAGAGGGGTGGGGGAAGGGTAGAGGGTTGGAGCAAGGGCTCCTGGGTCCCCTGAACCAGAATTTCCCCCATCTTTCTCATGATGCTCACAGCTCTTATCACTTAGTGTCAGGGTATTCGAATATACAGCACTCCAATAATTAGCTGAAATGATCAGACTACTTGGACAAACACTAGAGGACTGCCAATTAAGTTTCCGAACTCATCCTAGCAAAATTGCTACACACCTTAATGCTGAATATTACTCCAGTCACCTCTGAAGTCCTCCCATTGGGAAGCTATGCACCAACGCCAGTGTCAAGTCCACCTTTCAAACCAATTTTGGAACTCTTTTTCTGGAATGGCCATCAGAGCTGTCACTGTATTATCCTTGATGTCTGGAATGTCATCAAAATGTCTTCCTTTCAATATTTATCTTTGGGTAAAGAAAACAGTCATTGGGGGCCAGATCAGATGAGTACAGAGGGTGTTCCAACACAGTTGTTTGTTTACTGGCTAAACTCCCTCACATACAACTATACAATTAAGTTCACCAACTTGCCACCTGGCCACTGTGCACAATGTCTGCTCCAGAAAGAGTTTCAAAATTGCTCTGAAGGCTGGACTAGGCAATGGCATCAGTGCATAGCTTCCCAAGGAGAACAGTTCAAAGATGACCACAGTGATGCTCAGCAGTAAGTAGCACTCACTACAATTAAGTTTGTGGACTTAATTGACAAACCTTGTGCAGGGGTAGGTGTGTGCGTGTACACATGTACATATAAAGACACAATACAAAATATAAATAAATAATAACCTTCTGATGGGTTAGAGACAAATCTATTTATAATCATTTAAAGAAGCAGGCCATCATGAATTCAGAAAACTCCCAAACCAAGAATCATAAACTTTTCCAGATGAAGTAGACTTCCAGCAATTATTGGAGAGATAATACAAAATAATATTATTCATAGCTCTTCAAGACAAAATGAAGGAGATTACAGCATAATGAAAAATTAAGCAGACTACAAGAAATAGAAGAGCAAAAAGGATCTGAAATTTAGCACATTAACAATAAAATTACAGAATTACACAATTCAATACAAAGTAAAAGGAGCAGGACAGAGGCAACAGAATGCATAATTAGTGAGACTGAAGATAAAGCAACTGAAACTAAACTACATCAGGAAAAATCAGAGAAAAAATTTTAAAAATAAATCACTATGGGTCCTGTGAGACTATATCAACAGGAATAATTTATGAGTCATTACAGTACCAGAACAAGGAGGAATAAAAGAAAATACAGAGTGAACTGTAGAAAATATATTGACAGAAAACTTCCTTGATATCGTGAACGACAAGAAGATACTTATCCAAGATAGTCATCAAACTGCACACAAGGTACATCCCAAAAAAAGCTGCAAAGGCATAGTATTATCAAACTTACCCAAATTAAAGATACAGACAAGCTTTCAAGGGCAGCTAAGCTTAACAAAAAGAAACGTGCAAAGGAGGTCATTAGAACTAAGCTCAGATTACTCAGCAGTAACCATACTAACAAGAAGTCAATGGGATAACATATCCAAAGCCTTGAAGAAGAAATCTGCCAACAAAGAATTACATATCCTCTAAAATTGTCTCTCAAATATGACAGCCAAATTAGGACACTATCAGATAAACAGAAATATAGAGAATTTGCAAAAACCAAACCAAAATTACAAGAAACACTGAGGGCAGTTCTTTGATTACAAGATCAGTAACACCAACTATACACTTAAGGATACAATGCACAACAGATTATCCAGATAAAATCAACATGCATGAAGAAACCAAAAATAAATCAAAGCTTAAACACTAAAAATGGCGAAACAAAGATTTCAGTACGTAAATGATGATCACATTATACCAAACAGAGGGACAGGTTAATATATTTATAGAACTTTCAGATGGGGGATGTAAAGGCATACAAAGAAATTAAAGACTGCTCTAAACTTACAACATTTGAAGGTAAATACTCAGGTAAGTGTAAAGGAAATTACCAGTCCTACACACCAAAGCAAGAAACAAAATCAAGAAGTCTTAGCAAACGAAAACCAACAGCAATGAAAAGGATGAAAACAAAACTCATACAGAAAAACAACTCAGCACAGAAGATTAAGTGGAACAAAGAAACTGTCAAAAGCATACACAAAAGGGCAGTAAAATGACAGCACTAATTTCATATCTATTAGTAATTCAATTGAATGTAAATGGTTTAAATGCACAAAATAAGAGCAACAGAATGGATTTAAAAAACCATGATCCATTTATATGCTGCTTACAAGAGACACAACTTAGTCTTCAAGATACAAACAAACTTAAATGCAAAGGGTGGAAAAACATATACCAGGCTAACAACATTCACCAAAGAACACAAACAGCAATATTAATTTCAGATAAAACAAATTTTAAAGTAAGATTCACTAACGTGGACAAGGAAGGTCACTATATATAGTTTAAGAGGTCAATACCTCAGGAGGACATAACCATATTAAATATTTATACACCCAGTGACGTAACTCCTACATACACCAAACTCTAACAGTATTGATAACTGAGATGGGCAGCTCCACAATAATAGGAGGAGACTTCAACATACCACTTTCGAGAATGGACAGAAAATCCAGAAAAAAAGCTCAGTGAAGACACAGAAGATCTTTCTGTGACAATTAACCAACTAGATGTCACCAACATATACATAACCTTTTAACCATCAACAGATAAGTGCACCTTCTTCTCTAAGGCACAGGGAACATTTTCCAGAATGGACTGACCACATGTTAGGACATCAAGCAAATCTCAACAAAACTCCAAACCAATGAATTACTGCAAAGCATCTTCTCGGACCACAAAGCTATAAAAGTTAAAATCAATTACAGGAAAAACAAAAATTTGAACTGGAAACTGAATAACACATTGCTAAAAAAGCTATGGGTTATAAAAGAAGGATGAAATAAATTCATGGAATCAAACAAGAATGAAAACACATCCTACCAGAACCTACAGATACAGCAAAAGCAGTGCTCCCAGGTCAGTTTATCTCTATAAATGCACACATCCAGAAGGAAAAAAGGACCCCAACCAAAGAATTAACCCTAGAGCTTGAACAGATAGAAAAAGAGCAACAAAGGAACCCCTCAGGCACCAAAAGAAAACAGATAATAAACATTAGAGCAAAACTAAAAAAAACTGTTGTTGTTAGGTGCCACTGAGTTGGTCGTGACTCATAGTGACCCTATAAACAACAGAACAAAAACACGGACTGGTCTTGTGCCATGTCCACAATAATTTTTATGCTTAAGCCCACTGATGCGGCCACTGTGTCAATCCATCCCATCATGGGTCTTCGTCTTTTTCACTGACCCTCCGCTCTACCAAGCATGATGTCCTTCTCCAGGGACTGATGTTTCCTGACAACATGTCCAAAGTATGTAAGATGCAGTCTTAACATCTTTGCTGTCAAAGAGCACTCTGATTGGACTTCTTCCAGAACAGCTCTGTCTGTGCTTTTGGCAGCCCACAGTACATTCAACTTTCTTCTCCAACACCACAATTCAAAGGCATCAATTCTTTTTCTGTTTTCTTTGTTCATGGTCCAGCTTTCACATGCATTTACAAATATCACTTCTCAACCCAGATGCAAAAATCTTCAATAAAATATTTGCCAATAGAATTCAACAACATTTCAAAAAAATAATTCATCATGATCCAGTTGGATTCATACCTGGCATGCAATGCTGATTCAACATCATAAAAACAATCTGATCAAGCACATAAATTACACAAAAGAATCACCTGATTTTGTCAATTGATGCAGAAAAGGCATTCGGCAGAGTCCAACACCCATTTATGTCAAAAACTCTTAGCAGAATAGAAGTGAAATTCCTCAACACAATATGGGGCATCTGTGCAATGCAAACCACCTACATGATCCTGAATGGAGAGAGACTGAAAGAATTCCCCTTGAGAACAGGAACTAGTCAAGGATATCCATTTTCACCTGCTACTCAACACTGTACTAAAAGTTCCGGCCAGAGCAATTAGACAAGGAAATAGAGGGCATCTGCATCGACAATGAAGACGTAAAAATATCATTACCTGCAGATGGTATGATTGTATACACAGAGAATCCTAAAGAATCCATAAATAAACTATTCAAACTAATAGAAGAGTTCAGCAAAGTACCAAGATATAAGATAAACATAAGTCAATCAGTAGGATGCCTTTATATCAACAAAGAGATCATCAGAGAAGAAATCACCAAATCAATACCATTTACTATAGCCCTCAAGAAGATAACATACCTAGGAATAAATCTACCTAAAGAAATAAGAGACCAATACACAGAGAACTACAAGACCTTACTGCAAGAAACCAGAGAGACTTACATAAATGGAGAAACCTATGCTGCTCATGGATAGGAAGATTTAATACTGTGAAAATGTCTATTTTACCTAAAGTGATCTATATAAACAGTGCAATCCCAATACAAATTCCAGTGATATTTTTTAATGAGATGGAGAAACACATCACCAACTGTTTTTGGAAAGGGAAGAAACCCTGGACATGAAAAGCACTACTGAAGAAGAGAGACACAGTGGGAGGCCTGACACTCCTCGACCTTAGAAACTATTGCACTGCCACAGTAGTCAAAACAGCCTGGTCCCAGTACAAAAAGAGACCTACAAACAAATACCACCATCGTCTTGTAGACAGGCTCCAAAATTGTAAACTGGGGTTAAAACAGTCTCTTTAACACATGCTGCTGGCAAAACTGGATACCTATCTGCAAAAAACTGAAACCAGACCCATATCTCACACCTTTCACAGAAACAATGGGATGCCATACATAAAGTGCTGAAAGAAAACAAAAAACCTGTCAACCAAGAACTCTATGTTAGGAAAAACTACCTTTCAGGAAAAAAAAAAATTAAGGAGAAATTAACACAGATTCAGAGGATCAAAAGCTGAGCGAGTTCATCACTAGCAGAGTTCACCTTTCAAAAATGCTAATAAAATTCATTCAGGCTGAGTTCAAAAGACACTAGACAATAACTCGAAGCCATACAAAAAACAACTCTTGTAAAAGGAACTATATAGGTAAATCTAAAATGCAAAGTTATTTTGTATTTTTGGTTTATAACTCTAGTTTTTATTTCTGATACTGTATAAAATATAAATGTATAAAAATAATTAGGAATCTATGTTAATAGGCACGTAATATATAAAGCCGCAATTAGTGACAATAAAAACAAAGGGAAGTCAAGCTGTATACAGCAGAGTTTTGTATGTGATAAAGAATAAGTTGAAAAAAATTCTAAGTAGATTGTTATAAATTTAGAATGCTAATTGTAATCCCATGGTAACCACTACAAAAAAAAAACTCAAATATACAAAACAGAAAATAAGGAAGAGACTCAAAATGCCACATCATAAAAAATCATTATACATAGGCAGTAATGAGAAAAGAGGAACATAAAAGGCACAATAAAGTGAAAAATGGCAGTAGTTCTTTCTTATCAGTAATTGCTTTAAGTGTAAATGGACTGAACACACCAATCCATAAAGGGAAAAGTTGATATAATGAATAATTTTTTTTAAAAAAGATGCAACTAAATGCTCCCTACAAGAGTCTTGCATTGGACCCAAAGATACAAATAAGCTGACAGCAAAAGTACGGAAAAAGACATTCCATGTAAATTGTACCCAAATATGAGCTTCAGTGTCTTAAATTGCCAAGTGCCGCTATAACATAATTACAAGAAGTGGGTTGCTTTTATGACAGAAATTAATTTTCTCACAATTCTGGAGGCTAAAAGTGCAAATCATGGTCTCGACCATGTTGACCCCTTCCTTGACAGTAGTCCGGGATGATCACTGGTTTCTTGGCTTGTAAATGACCCTCACATGGAGTCTATCTGCCCTCCACTGTGTGTCTCCGTGTCTATTCTGGTCTTTTTAGAACCGAGAAGTAATGTGCCCTGCACTGGTATGACTTCATTAACACAGCAAAAAAAACCCTATTTACAAAGAGGATTACATCTACAGGTACAAGAGTAATGAATTGAGTTCAAACACACACAGATAGACAATTTCTTTTTTTGTTGTTGTACTTTAAGTAACAGTTTAATTCAAGTCAATTTCTCATACAAAAACTTAATATTGTTGTATGACCCCAGCTGCTCTCCCACACTATGACAGCACACATCTCCTCTCCACCTTGTATTTCTTGTGTTCACTCAACTAGCTCCTATGCCCCTCTGCCTTCTCATTTCACCGCCGTACAGGAGTAGCTCAGTTAATCTCCCGTATGTACTTAAGTCAAGAAGCACACTCTACACCAGTGACATTTTAAGTCGTTATGGACCAGTTCAATCTTTGAAGAGCTGGTTGCGAGAATGGTTTCAATTATGGGCGAACAGAAAGTCCAGGGGCCATGTCTTCTAGAGACCATCTAGTTTGTCAGACCATCAAATCTGGTCTTTTTATTAGAATTCAAGTTCTGCATCACATATTTCTCCCGCTCCATCAGTGACTCTTTGTTAAGTTCTTGTCAGGACAGTCACTGGTGGTAGCCAGCACCATCTAATTCTTCTGGTCTCATGTTCATGTAGTCTCTGGTTTATGTGGCTATTTCTCTTGGGTTCATATGTGACACCACTACCCTGTCCTGCTACTCCTCTGTACCTCAAAGGGTTTGGCTGTATTTAGGAAACTTCTTTGCTTTTGGTTTAGTCCCTTTATGCTCCTTTATTGTGTGCTGTCCTTCCTTTCACCTAAAACAATTCTTGTCTACCATCTAATTCCCTCTCCCTGACCTCTCCCACCTTGTAATCATCAGACTATTTTCTTCCATAATACATATTTTTGAAGGATACAATTCAATCCATAATAGGTGGATACACTAATATCTGACAAAAGAACTTTAAATAAAAAAAATTGTCATGAGACAAGGGAATTATCTAATGATAAGAGGGTTAATACATAAAGATTGCAAAATATATATACCAAATAACACCTCTGTAATATACGAAGCAAACACTGACAAAATCGAAGAAGGAGAGTTTTACAAGAATAGTTGGAGACTTCAATATACCACTGTCAGTGACAAGCGGTGATGGTTAGGATTGTGTGTCAATTTGCCTGGGCCACAGTTTTCAGAGTTTATATAAGATCACTCCCATGACTACATCTTTGTGAATAGCCAATCAGTTTAAGGAGAGTCTCCTGGGCATTGCAGCCTACATCCATAAATAAGCACATGTTCCAGTTTTCTGCTTGCTCTGGATCCTGCATCTGCCTCCTGTTCCTCTGACCTCTGGCTCTTGGGACTTGAGCTATCAGTTTAGCTGCGGATCTAGGAATTCATAGGTCTTCACAGCCTGACAGCAGGAGCCTTGTTCTCCAATCTGCTCATCTTGAGATCACAGCCCTTGTGTCTTCATGAATAGAGAGACGCTTCTATTCTGATCTACAGACTTGGAGTGTTCCAGCCTCTACAATCATGTGAGCCATTTTCCTTGATATCAACCTCTCTATATATTTATATGCTCTACTAGCCTGGCTCTCTAGAGAAGCCAGGCTAAGACACAGACTACCTGTGCAAAAAAGGAATACAGAATAGAAGCACTAAACAATACTACAAATCAATGCACCTAACCAATTAGGCCGCATGAGACCAAGCTAGGCAAATATAGAGCTTTCTGCCCAACAACAGAATACACAAGTGCACAGGGGACATTCTCTATGACAAACTATGTGTCAGGTAACCAAAGTTATATCTATACATTTACAAAGATGGAAATCACACAAAGTGTCCACTCTGTTGACAATGAAGAGAAGTGAGAAATCAGAAACACAAGAAAAACTGGCAAAATTAGCAAATATGTGGAAATTAAACATCACGTTTTCAATCAATGGAACAAAAAAGAAATCACAAGGGAAATCAGAAAATACATGGAGTCAAATGAAAACAAAATATACCAAACCTAACAGGATGCAGTTAAGCAGTAATCAGAGGGAAATTTATACCAATAAATGCTTACTTGAGAAAAGGACATCTTAATAACATAACTTTATACTTTGAGGCACTAGAAAAAGAATAGCAGACAAAGCCCAAAGCTATTATAAAGAAGAAAACAGTATAGATTAGAGCAGAGATAGAGAACAGAAAAATAACAGAAGACACTGATGAAACCAATAGTTTTTTTTGCAAAAATAAGACAGAAGATACAAATACATATAATTAAAAATGGAAGTGGGGATGTTACCACTCCCCTTGGAGAAGTAAAAAAAGATTACAGGTAGTCTCTGACTTATGACGTATTTGGATCACGATAAACCTGATTTACTTGTAACTTATTTGACAAGGGATCATGAGCTATAGCACCAAAAGCATGAACAAAGAAAAAAATATATAAACTGACTTAATCACTCAAAAACATTTCATGCACCAAAAGAAATCATCTAGAAAATGAAATTACAACCTAACCACAGGGAGAAAATACTTGAAATCATATTTTTTTGATCAGGATCTACTATCCAGAATATACAAGATCTGACTATTAAGTTTGCAAAACCACCCTAGAAAAAGTACTACATACTTCTTTGCCAAATATCACTATGGTCACCTTCAAACTACTCCCCTTGGGAAGCTGTGCACCGACGCCAGTGTCTCGTTTACTCTTTAAAGCAACTTGGAAACTCAGAGCTGTCAGTGTGTTACCTTTGCTGTCCTGAATGTCATCCAAATGTCTTCCTTTCACTAGAGCCCAGATCAGGTGAGTACGGAGGGTGTTCCAACACAGTTATTTGTTTACTCACTAAAAGCTCCTTCACAGACAATTATACAATGAAGTTCACAAACTGGGCACTGTGCCCCCATGCCACTGTGAGAAACGGGCATTTCAGAAAGAGTTCCAAAATTACTCTGAAGGATGGATTAGGCGCTGGCAGCAGTGCACAGCTTCCCGAGGGGTGTACACAGTGCTTTTCAGCAAGGAAGCATATAGCACTTAAAACAATTAAGTTTGTGGACTTACTTGTCAGACCACTTATTTTTAAAATCTCTCACAATTCAACAAAAGGATAGACCAATTAAAATGTGAACAGATATCTGAACAGACATTACTTCAAAGTAGATATACAAATATCTAACATGAAAAGATGGAAAATAGGAATTAAAGCCACAATGAAATATCACTGCACACATACTATTAATATGTGTAATAAATCAAACAAACAGAATAACAAGTATTGCTGAGAAGGAGAAATTGGAACCTTGTACACTGCCAGTGAGAATGTAAAACTGTGCAGTTGCTATGCAAAACTGGTGGTTCCCCCCAAAATAAACACAGGATTCTCACACGAATCAGCAGCTCAGGGCCTAACTGCTGTGAAATCACGAGCCCATGACTCATGGTGGTCCCATAAACAACGGAAGAAAACACTGCTCAGTCCTAATCTATGATGCCCATGATCTGTTAGAAACAAGACCTTTGTGATCCCTAAGAACTGTCATTCACTTAGTTTCAGATGCAGAAGTGCCAATATTTTCTTCCTCATCTGCCTTAGTCTGAAAGCTCCATTGAAACTGTTCAGCATCATAGAAATCCAGAAGCCTCCATGCCAGATGGCGGCAGTGCATGAGGTATACTGGCCAAGAGCTAAACTGGAGTCTCCAACACAGGAGGTGAAAAAATTTGACCACTAATGCCCTTGATTCCTAGGTATATATGCAATAATTGAAAGGTACAGGTACTCAAAGAAATACGTACGTGACTGTTTACAGTAGTTCTAATCCCAAACACCAAAATGTGAAAATTCAAATGTCTATCAACAGATAAATGGATAAATAAAACATGTTATATGCATACTGCGTTTGTAACTTTAACTGTATTTATGTGCACAATTCAGTGACATTAATTAATTTTCCATGTTGTATGACCATCAACACTGCCCATTTCCCAAAGTTTTACATCATCTCAAACAGAAGCTTAGTAGTCTTTCAGCAATAACTCTCCTTTTGTTGAAAATCTCTAAAAATTTTTGACTATGAACTTTCTATTTTAGATAATTAATATTTAAAAGGATCATATAATATTTTCCTTTTGGAGTCTGACTTATTTCACTCAGCATAAAGTTTTTTTATGAGTTTTATGGTTTTGATTCTTGTATTTTTAGTTTTTATATATGGTGTGAGGAACTGGTCCAATTTCAGTTTTGCACATGGAGACCCAGTTGTCCCGCACCACTGAGTGAAGCAACTATTCTTTCCCTATTGAACAGACTTGGCATCACTGTCAAAAATCAATTGTGGCCACAGACGACAAGCATTTATTTCTGAACTCTCAATTCTATTCCAGTGGTCGATATCCCTATCCTTACACAAGAAGCTCACTGTTTTAATTTCTGCAGCTTTGTAGTATACTTTAAAATTGGGCAGTGTAAATCCTCCTATTTTATTTTCTTTTTCAAGATTGCTGTGTTTGTTAACGATACATTTTACCATCTCTTTTGGTACTAAAGCTTTGAAATGCAGAGTTTAGTTTACATTTACAAGCTGATCTCAGTTCATCCTAGCCACACCCCAACTGCTCAGCAGTCATACACAGCCAATGGCTACACGCTGAACACGAGGATGGATAAACAGGGAAGGAATGTGGATAAACTCCAAAAATTTTCTGAGCTTTAATTTTCTCATATACATGGCACTGAGATTCAAAGAAATATCCAGCATAACACCCATCAAGGACTTAATAAAGAGCATCATTATTAGCTGTTTTTCTGAATAGGTTTGAGGTTCTCATGTCATCTTCACTGTTTTGATGCATTTGTTTTCTGTTATAGTGCAACAAACTACCAGTTAAATTTAACCTCTTAAAACAACAAACTTGTTATCTAAGTTTCCATGGCCATAAATTTCATGTGTTAGCTAGATATTTTACTTAGGGTCCTCATCAGGTTAAAAGCAAGGTGTCAGCAGACTGTGGTTCACACTTGAAGTTCCGAATCCTCTTTCAAGTTCGTTCAGGTTGTTAGCATAGCTCTGTTTCTTTCAGCTATGGGACTGAGGCTTTCAACACCCAGAAGTCATTTTTTTTCCACAGGCAGTTCACAACAGGGCTCCTTGCTTTTTCCCTTGAGACTAACTGAAGAGCTTCTGCTGCTGATTCTTACCTCTTTCAAGAACTCACTTAAACAGATCAGACCCAGCTAAAATAATCTCCAGTTAGTATAACACACAGTCAACTGATTAGGTACTTTTAACTGAATCTGAAAAACCCTCTGCCATATAACGTAAGAGAGCCACAGGCATGTTATTCCATTGTCCTCATTGGTCCCACTCACACTCAAGAAAAGGGGGATGATACAGAGTGTGTATGACAGGGGGTGGGAATCTTGGGGGCCATCCTAAAATTTTACCTAACACAGTCACCTTCTGTGACTGTTAAATAGATTCTGAGTTGCAGCAAGTTGTAGCAACCCTATAGGATAGGACAGAACTGTGCCATAGAGTTTCCAACGAGCACCTGGGTGGATTCAAACTGCCAACCTTTTGGTTAGCAGCTGTAGCACT
This sequence comes from Heterohyrax brucei, assembly GCA_028571685.1. NCBI lineage: Eukaryota > Metazoa > Chordata > Mammalia > Hyracoidea > Procaviidae > Heterohyrax > Heterohyrax brucei. The sequence continues at coordinate 1,101,670 of CM053156.1, forward strand.
TAACCGCTTCGCAACGAGGGTTTCCTCTAGGTATACTAAAAAAACCAAACCCGCTGTCGTTGAGTTGACCCCAACTCACAGTGACACTCTAGGTCAGAGTAGAACGGCCTCATAGAGTTTCCAAAGAGTACCTGGTGGGTTTGAACTGCTGACATTTTGGTTAGCAGACACTGCACTTAATCACCACCCTACCAGGCTTTCCCTAGGAATACTAGCTACTATTTAATGATAATTTGAGTGTTTTTAGGGGTGTGCTTTATTCAAGTTAGATTTCTAAAGACTCAGTACTGTCAAGTACCAGAAACACAGGAAACTTTCTTTTCCCTTTTCCAGTCCTAGACCAACACGTATGAACTGGAGACAATGAAGGCTCCAGGGTCAACAAGACCCAACTAATGGAAAGGAAAAAGGGTGAAGGAAAGAGTATCTGGAGCATCCCCATCAAGTGAATCCACTAGAGGCAAGCCTTCAGTCTGAACACTTAGGGACTACATACTTGTATTTTGTTTCCATCAAGATTAACATGTAGTTTCTCTCATGAGTTACACACTTCTAAATTAGTTCTGTATTTTAAATTGTAAGAACTGTGGATATTTTCCAGTGATACTTCCAAAGGAAGGAAGACCCATGTTAAGCTTGACATACGAAGAAAGTGCAAAAATCAGCTAAGCTTCAGTCTCTTCTCTTGGGTGGCATTGTGCGGACTATCAGTCTATTATAAACACAAGAACAAAGAGACTACAGGAAAGAAGACGACACTGTTGGATTCCAGTGCTCCTGTGAAGCTCTGGGCTTTCCAATAAAGATAATACTTTGGAACTTTTTCTCTATTTTTAATTATGGTTCTGGCAGATATCCACAGTTTGTTTTTTATACTTTGTACACTTTCTCATGGCTGAGTTTCAACATGTCTTCAATTCCGGCTGCATGTTAAAAGTGGTAAGTTTTTCCAAATTACATAGTTTTTACTCCATTCACTAGTTTTTCTTTTTAAAAACCTGAAAATCACTGGCTTCTCTTTATATTTTAAAATCCGTTATAAATCAGCTGGTCTTGAAACTATTTTTCTGATATAAAATGTATCCCTTCTAACTCTGAAGAGGATGAACCCAGAGGAAAATCAGATGAAAACATGGACCAACTTGCCTCTCAGGTTTTTTCTTTTTAATTGTGGTTGTGATATGTTTTAATTCTATATAACATTTTTCTTCTGAGTGTACTTTAGAGTTTATGAAATAAATCCTTAAAGATCCCTACAAACTTTTCTATCACTAATACACTATAAGCAAAGTCCAACTACCTTTAAAAATTTCATAGTAACTTTGAAAAGGAACAATAGCAAATATCTTCTAATAGTAATTTAGTCCATCTCACCTGGATTATGTCTAAATAATTCAAGTTATCTATTCTTTTCTCTAAAGTATTTATTTCAGAAATTCTACTCTCCATTAATTCTCATTCCTATGTTTAAGATTGACATCCATGATTGAAGATTGACATCTTCACAAATCAATTCATATCTTTAATGAAATTATATATATTATACATATACATGTATTTTTTACATAGTTGTTAGTTGCTAATTTTTACAAATGCATGTATATATGTATGTATATATGTACTCACATATATTCATACACATACCTTGAATTTAATCAGAAAATGGGTTTTCAGCGTTATTAAATTTTTCCTATTATTTTTCTACCTATTGGTAACTCTCACCTATTTCCTCTTAAATATTCTACATTTCTTTCGCAGAAAAAATTCAGAGGACATCTGCTGACTCTATAACATGCGCCCCTGGCATGCAAATCTGTCTGCTGAAGGGTTTCACTGGAATCTTTTCTCTCATTCGTACATACTCACATATTGTTGTTGTTACGTGCTGCGGACTTGATTCCAACTCACAGGAACCCCGGGTCACAAGAGGAGAACTGTCTCCGAGGGTTTTCCAGGCTGTAAGTTTTCTGGGAGCAGATCACCAAGCACGGCAGGTTCAAACTGTCAACCTTTCAGTGAGCAGCTGAGTGCTGCCCTATTCTGTCTCCAGGGCTCAGATAACTGATATACATACCTGTGTGTGTGTGTGTACATACACACATACATATATACACACTCCTTTTCAAGATCTTACACCATGAGAAAAAAGTCTAAGATCTTTACCTCCCTTTCCCCACCTCTAACTCACTTTTCATCCCACTGCAACCAGCTCTCCGTAAAACCATCCCCTAAGACTGCTTTCTCACTTAATACCAGTGATTTCACAAAAGGCAAAACCATCTTTTTATTACCGATACTACCATTTATTCTTCTCAGGTTCTTTGTTTCTGCTTCTAACAGCTTTAACATTTCAACATCTGGAATATCCCATAGAGATGCATCTGGGAAATTTTCTTGTTCCCCACCTTGGGCCTCAGGAAACATTCCATAACTTCAACTTAAATCAGTGTATTTATGACTTCCAAATCTCTTCCAGTCTGACTAATTTTTAACGCTCCAGACCAATGTTTATCAAAGTGTCATATCCTATCATAAACTGAATTTATTGATTACAACAAATATTTTAAAAATCTATGAACCAACTAGCCTCGCAGGTTTTTTTTTTTTGTTTTTTTTAAAAAAATAAAAGAACACAAACTATCAGTACATCACATATAGAAAGGGTATGTACCGGCTGGTTCGCAAAATTTTACGTTTGTATAGGATCAGATTTTAAAATGTATTTTTCACTGTTAGTCACGGTCAAAGAAGTTTCAAAAGCATTGCACAAGATATCTTTATAACTACTCACTAGACATTTTTACATATACTTCTTTTAAGCACTTAAAGACTGAGCAAGTTCCAAACCAAATTTATTATCTTTCCCCCTTAAAAATTCAAGCTAGGCACCTGTGAGTAATTACCTACTCCCATTTTGTTCTTACATTATATCAAAACCTGTAATTGTGACTCCCAAACAGCTCACAATCTTCCTCTACACCCCCATTTCAACTGCCTTTGTTTAGGCCAACACTTTCAACTGAAATATTCTAATAATGTTCTAATCTCTCTCTCTGTTACCATGTTTTTACTTTCACATTTATCTTTCAAAAAGCCAAACTCAATCATAGACCTGTATAAAAATCTTGAGTGATGCCCCCAGTACCTACAGAGTGAAACACAAAGGCATTTTTCCCCCACTTCAAGAATCTTAAATTGCCAGCCCTACACGGAGTCACAGAAACCCTGGTGGTGTAGTGGTCAAGTGCTACGTCTGCTAACCAAAAAGTCAGCAGATCAGACCCGCGAGGTATTCCTTGGAAACTACAGAGCAGTTCTACTCCTGTTCCCTTGGGTCACTATGAGTCGGACTTGGCTCAACACCCGTGGGTTTGGTTTATGTGGGGTCACTGTGAGTCAGGATCGACTAAATGGCAAGACCGGGCAGCATTTCGTTTTGTCGTGCACAGGTTCACTGTAAGTTGCAAGTGACACTGCTCTTTTTTAGGAGCCCTAGTGGTACAAAGCACTAAGCTGCTAACCACAAACCCACCAGAGACTCTGTGGAACAAAAAACCTGGAGATCTGCTCCCTTCAAGATTTCAGCTTACGAAACCCTACAGGACAGTTGTACTCTGTCCCATACGACCACTGTCACCTGGAATCAACACAGCAGCACCCAACAACAAACAATATGTTCTTCTGCAGCTTTTTTCCCATCTTACCCTACTAATTGAGGGGAAAAAAATTCTGTAATTCTATCACCAACATATCAAACATGTACATTTCTTTTTAATTCTAACAGTGACCCTATAGGATAGAGTAGCACCGCCCTATCAGGTTTCCAAGACTCTAACCACACTGCTACCAGGGCTGCTTTTTAATTCTTTATGAAGCGTGAATTTAATTTTTAAAGTCTTTTTAAAGACAGCTCTGATTTTTTATTTTGTGTTGCATTTAGCATTCTGGCATATATTTTCACGCTGCTATATGCTTTTTGTTATTTAACTTTTCGTGGCAATATAACTGCAGTGAGACACTTGACCAAATCACTCCCTTAGCTAGAGGCATGGACTAATCAGCCTTGAAATACAGTTTCTGTTGCCTTAGCTCATCATGCTTCTTTTTTCACTTGGATTATTCCTAAGTAACTCTAAATGTTAATATTAGCTAACTAAAATAAACACATTTACGACTTTTGACTCAAAATGCCAAAATTCTTTCTAAAAGAGTATCTATGTTCTAATTCCACCAGAAATTCATTCAATATTTACTGACACTTCCTATATGTTAAAAACGTGCTAAGACACAGATACACTGGACACTAATTCTATCCCCAAAGAACATACAAATCACCATGCTTATGTACACTATTAGTCTAGTGATTTACTTCAACTTTAAAGAGATTGGCTTATTTCACTTAAAGATTAAGAAACTGAAACCCACAGGGGTTAAATCACTTGTCCCAAGGCAAAAAGATGGAGTTCAGGGACCACATTATGAGCTTCTTGACACCACTCCCAACATGCTCACACTTTCAGAGTGGTTTTTTAATAAGGTTAATAGCAATAGTTGTTCTTTCACATTTTCAGAGTAATAATAAAAAACTTCAGCAGTCTCAAAAATAATTATTGCATTTTGATTTTGTCAGATGTTTAAGTATTGTATGATGCACCCAGTGGGGACATTTGATCACCTCCATCTGTATCAGTAAGGTGACACTAGCTGCTGTGATAGAGAACCTCTGAAATATTAATGGCACAAGACAAGAAGACAAATTTTTCCTTTTATTCTAACATTGGTCCCAAGCTGGTGATTAGAAGGGTGGCCTTCTATGTGACTGAGAGATCTTGTAACTCTGTCACCTACTATGATCTTTGTAGTCTTCAATTTTTGCAGGTTGATGGGGAGAGGCCACAGGGAAGGTACACTTTTGGCCTGGGACAATATTTCTGCTCACATGCCACAGTCCATTGACTAAAGAACCAGTCACATGCTACACCTAGAGGTGGGGTGGCAGGTGGGGGGAAGCTAGGAAATGCAGACTAGCTGTTGGCCCAGAAAGATAGCAGGATAGGTTTTAGTAAATATGCAGTGAGAGGTCTTTGCAACATCTCCCTTTACGTTGTTACAGGAAGCAGGCGGGAGTTAACAAGTTAACGCTTACATGTCTTTGGGGTTGACATCTGATCTACCTGGCTTGGAATGCTAGTTTGTCACTAATAATAAGACCTGGGCCAGTTACTTAACTCTCCACAGTTTTCTCACCTAATAATATTTAACTTTTAGATTACTGAAAGAATTTAATGATATGGTGCAGGTAAAGCATTTTCAAAGGCCCTGGAACTTGCTGGGTGATCAATAATTATTAGCTTTCACTACCTGGGCTTTCAAAGGTCACATGCCATTTATCTCTATTCATGGTTTCCCTTTATCTTTTAAGTCCGGAGTTAAAAAAAAAAAAATCAACTTAAAAACATACTACTGCTTTAACATTCAGAAGTGTTACATTCTGAAAACTGTACTGAGAATACCAAAAAATGAAAAAAGAACAAAGAGGCTAAAATGAGAGAGAACAGAAACTAAAGCAGATAAAGAAAACTGAATCCTATAATGGATTGCTCTTTGGAAACCTCCCAAGAAGAAAGCTGAAGTTAAATGCATTTATTCTCTGTTTTTTTTTTAGCTGAAGCAGGAACATCTAGCCAATTGTAACAGCCTGAATCTTCTCAAAATAAACCCCAGAAATAACCAATTTATTGCTACTACTGTCATGATTCTATGAAAAACGAGCCCTCCAAGGCATAGTGTGTAACCTAACCACCAAAACCAAACCTGTGGCCGCTGGGTCAATTCCAACTCCTAGTAACCCTACAGCACAGAGGAGAACAGCTCCATAGGGTTTGCAGGCTAGCTGTTGTCCACTGAGCGCCACGGCTCCAACACAGGTATACGTGCACCTACCTACATGCTCAGCATGTTCAGGACAGTGCTGTGCACAAGCTGAGGTGGTTTAAAAGGGTAAAAAAACATATTAGTTAATAGGATATTTTCTATCTTCTGATAAAGGAGTGGTTTGAAATTTTATTTTATCCTAATTACAACCTAATAAATAAGCCTGTTGTGGTGAATCCTGACAGCAGACATGACGCAGAGACCTTGATGACCCACTGGCACAACAAGCATTAGTGCCGGTTCCCCTGGACCTCGAGGCCCTGGGCCCACAGAGATGCTGCACACACAGTGGTTTATGCCACAGCTCAGTAACACTACCTTTGGGAACCCACTGTTGCATAGTAAGCATTTAATCAGTTTGCTGTTTGATAGCACTTTACCCTCCAGGTTTCCTGCTGCAAACACCCCTGGAAAAAGGCCTTGGTAAACAGGAGTCAGGGCCCCCTACTGCTGGCAACACACCAAGAACAGGCAGAGAGGCTCAGCGCCCACAGGAGAGTCTCCCTCCTAACAAGAATAAAGTAGCTTCCAAGACAACTCACTGCAAATTTAAAAATCAAAGTAAACTGTTGAGAGATTATAACTAACATAATGATGTAGAGAAAGCTGAAACACAGAAATGCATGTCAAAGATTCTCCACAATTACTAAAGATGGGCAGATGACACAGTCATGGTGGTAATAACAAATGCAGAGATGTCATTGATTTTAGCACGCACATTGCCCACAAGTTAAATAAACTAAGCGCTAAGCTGATGCAACAAACGTTATGTACTAAAGGATTTAAAAGCCCAAGAATAACCAGAAAATTAATCCACCCTTAGGGCTGATCATTAAAGGATAAAGATGATTTTAATAACTGAGAGTCAAAGTAAAAGGTCTAGAAGGCAAGGTGAGGATAATATAATCATAGCCAGAGTCTAGCTGAAGCAAAGAGAAGTGCTTTTAAGGCAGAGAAAATAAAGCTGGTTCAGAGGGGCGCTAGATCAAGAAAGGCTTGGACCAAGGGAAATAACCTTGACAGAGAGGAAAACAGAAAAGTCCTAATTCTTCTAAGCAAGATAGCTATTAATAAGGCAATGGTTAAATTAAATTAAAGCAGCCTCAGATGACAACTTATATACCATCCAGTTATGAACTAATCCCCATAGAGCCTATTATATTAAAAATTCAAGGTACATACAATGGTTTGCAATAACAAATAGGTACTAATAACAAACAGGTACTACTCTAAGATACACATAAAAACGTTACTACTATTACTATAAAATTATGTCAAACATGTTTTAGTGTATCTGAAAGTGCTTCTTTAATATATTTTGCATAGAAAGGCACACTATATATATATGTGTGTGTACATATATATATATATATAAAGACAAACATTTGACCGATGCTGGGTATGAACCAAACTGGGCTCAAAGATAGATTTAGGAATGGAACTTGCCCGTAATCTGGTAACTACCTGTTACCTGGACATTTTACTAGAAAATACCAAAGAAACCAACTGGAGAATCTGAGTTGTGATGGTGGCAATGATTTAGAGGTTAAAAGATGGCCAGGACAAATATCTTAAGAAAATCTCTACATGGACTTAAGGAAAAGACGACTGAGAATGTCTTAACCAGCAGATTTACATATCTGTGTCAAATGTTTATATTTTCTGGTTCAGATTTAGAAATTATCTTAGATTTACAATGTAAACTACACACCTGTCTCTCTAAGTATTTTATTTTCTACTCCTTGATTTAACCTACTTGTCTTATTTTTGAAATATTTGTTCAAGGGAGATGTTCAATTCTCCTAAGAATTATTGAAAGAATTATCCATGTGAAAATAAAATTCTGTGCAACATTCTGCTCGATGTCTCTTAGCAAACAAAGGAATAATTACTTAGAAGTGTGGTTTGCATATTATCACCTCAAAACCAAGCCCACTGATGTTGAGTCAATTCTGACTTACAGCAACCCTATAGGACAGAGTAGAACTGCACCATAGAGTCACAAGAAGTGCCTGGTGGATCGGAGCTGCCAAACTTTTTGGATAGCAGCTGCAGCACTTAACTACTACATCACTAGGGTTTCCACTGTCACCTCAGCAGTCAAATAAATGAACAAGAAACATAGTCAACAAAGACAGCATTATATGGTTATTATAATACTCTTTTTGAAATAGGAAAAACAGTTCAAAATAGATCTTGGCCGCCCCACAGCAATCTAGACCCTGTATGTTGTTGTGCGCCACTGAGTCAATCCCGTCTCACATCTGTCCTCTAGGACACAGTAGAATACTCCATAGTGTCTCTATGCTGTAATTTTTATGGGAGTAGACTGCCAGGTCTTGTCTCCCACAGAGCCATTTCAGTGGGTTCAAATCAGACCTTTTAGCTATCAAATAAGCGCTTAACCACTGAGCAACTGGGTCCTAGTCTATATCCAGATATCATAAATAAAAAGGTGCATAGCTGAAACAGAATTAAATTCACAAGAAGGGACTGTTCTTGACCTTAGTCTCTAGCTGGCTGTCAGATGTAATTTTCATTAAACTCTGTGAAAGATACATCCGTACTGGATTGCAGGATGAATACCTACATGTTTTAACAAAACACAAAGGATCCCTGTTAGATTATTACAGTAACTTTCATCTGTGTGATTAGTGTGAATGTTAAATAACTGATAGTTCTGTTCAATTTAGTCATGTCACATTTTACATATACATCAGAAACCAACCTTAGGGAATTAACAACAAATAATTACTCTAACCTCACACTGACCCATTTTTACAAGGAAAAGAAAATTTGCTGGATGTTGACATCTCATAAGACACGGCATGAAGTTTATTTTTCTGTTCTAACTAAGTTTATCAACTGTTTTTGTCCATGCAGAGAAAATGTTCCTCCTACGGAACCAATACAAGAACACAGGCAGGAAGCTGGAAAGCTTAACTGAAGACTGTTAGATGAACATTTTGACTAAAAAGGGAGGGGACTCCATCCTTTCTTATTCAACTACACAAAAATCCGACAGACAACTGTGTATCAGTGTGTATCAGAATATACTAACAACTGTGTATCAGTGTGTATCAGAATATACTAACTGTGTATCAGTGTGTATCAGAATATACTAACAACTGTGTATCAGTGTGTATCAGAATATACTAACAACTGTATATCAGTGTGTATCAGAATATATTTATACACAACATATCAGACCTTATTACAGTATGATTCATCTACATTAAATCTAGAAACCCTGGTAGTATAGTGGTTATAGTACTAACCAAAAGGTTAGCAGTTCAAGTCTGCCAAGGGCTCCCTGGGAACTCTTTGGGGCATTTCTACTCTGTTCCATAGGGTCACTATGAGTCAGAATCAACTTGACTACAGTAGGTTTACATGACATCTGTAAGTAAACTATACTAATTAGCTATTCATAATAATAATGGTGATTATTATCACATCATCTTTTAGTAACAGTTGACAGGGCAGATTTGAGATAACGATGCCTAATCTCACTAGCATATTATTGATAATTAATTGCTAAAGTCATCATAATCACAACAGAACAAACTCTTACAGTAATACTTCACTCTTTTTTTTAATTGTGCTTTAAGGGAAAGTTTACAGTGCAAGTTAGTTTCTCATACATCTAGTGCTGTTAGAACAGAAATACCACAAGTGGATGGCTTCAAAAAGGGAAATTTTATTTTGTCACAGTCCAGTGGGCTACGAGTCCAAATTGAGGGTGTCAGCTCCAGCGAAGGCTCTCTCTGTGGGCTGTGGAGGAACATCTTTGTTGTCAACCTTTCCCTGGGCTGAGACCTTCTGAGGTGCAGGGACCCAGCATCCTTTCTAAAGGATGCTATCTGCTCCCAGCACTGCTTCTTTCCTGATTGTACAAGGTCCCAGTCTCTGCTAGCTTCCTCCTTTTATATTTCAAGAGACTGCCTCAAGGCACAACACAATCTTACAGGCTAAGTCCTTCCCACCACCAGGAATCATGGCCTAGCCAACTAGCTACACACATTTTTGGAGGGACACAATTCAGTCTACGATCTACACTATCTCTATAATGTGACAGATGGTACCCTCCTCCTTACCACCCTAGATTTCCTGTGTCCATTCAACCAGCTCCTGTCTCTCCTGGCCTCTCATCTCACATTCAAACAGAAGCTGCCCATTTAGTCTCATTATCTGCTTGAGCTAAGAAGCACACTCTTTGCCAAAATGATTTTAAATGTTACAGTCCAGTCTGTGTCTGAAGAGTTGGCTTCAGGAATGGTTTCAGTTCTGGGCTAATAGAGTCCAGGGCTGTGTCTTCCAGGGTTTTTCCAGCCTCAGTCAGACCATTAAGTCTGGTCTGTTTCCTAGACTTTGAGATCTGCACTCCCCTCTTCTCCTGCTCTGTCAGAAACGCTGTGTAATAATTTAAAGAAAGCTAAACTGTCATGGTTGTTAGTGGCTATTGAGTCATTTCCAACTCACAGTGACCTCGTGTGCAGAAAAGAATTGCTCCATGGGGTTTTCAAGGGGACTGCCAGACTGTCTTACAAGGCACCATCTGGGTGGGTTCGAACTCCCAACCTTTTGGCTAGTAGTCAACACTTAATCTTTTGTGCCACCCAGGGCAACAAACCACAAATAAAAGAAACTATTCCTTGTGAATATTTGAAACTGAAGTCTACAGATTGAACTCCACAAAGTATTTACAACTGACAAAAGACCAGCTAGCACCTTCAGATGTCATCAACAATGACAGTAACGGTAGCTAGTCCCAAGTGTTTATTGTGAATCAAGCGCTGTCACTATTACATGCTGGATCTCCCCCTCACAGCACCTCAGTGAGGCTCATTAGTATTAGCCCCTATTTTACACACAAAAAACTAGGGCCTAGAGGGGTGAAACAAACTGTTTTAGATCACATCTCCCTAGTGAGTGACTGAGCCAAGATTCTAAGCCAGCAGCCCTGATGCCAGAGCCTGCAGGGTTAACCGCTAGTGGGAAGATCTAGCTGCTGCAAGACAGGAGAGCACAGTTCTCTGTAACTGACTTGGAACTTAATATGAAGCTTGTATTCACAAATTAAACATATTACATAATTAATTTACATTAAAGAATGGGATATATTATGTTCCAAGGCATCTTTCTCTCCATTAGTCATAATCTGCCAAAGGAAAAGACAGTAACTATACAAAAGACAGGGCCTGGTTATGAGTGGTTACTAACACAGCTGCTAAAGAAAAGGTCCGCAGCTGGAATCCACAAGCCACTCCTAGGAAACCTGACGGAGTTCTGCTCTGTCCTGCAGGGCTGCTGTCATGGACTGAACTGTGTCTTCCCTACAATATGTGTAGCCACGTGGCTGGGCCCCGATTCCCAGTATCTCGTGACTGTCTTCCATTTTGCGGTTTTCCTGTGCTGTCTGTTAAAGGATTAGGGTGGGACTGTAAATGCTTTCATAGGATCACCTCCCTGCTCCACTGTAAAGGGAGTTTCCCTGGAGTTTGGGTTGCCCCTTTCATCCTACAGGAGGTAAAAGGAAAGGGAATAAGCAGAGATTTGAGAACCTCACACCATCGAGAAAGCAGAACCATGAGAAGAGCGTGCCCTTCAGACCTCAAGTTTCTGCACCAAGATCCACCCCCACGGACAAAGACTGATACAATACTGAACTTTCCTCCAGCGGCAACAAGAGGGCAGCCTTCCACTGGAGCGGACACCCTGAATTTGGACTTGTAGCCTACCGGACAGTGTAAGAATCCAGTTTCCTTTGTTAAAGCCATCCACTCTGGGGTATTTCTGTTAGAGCAGCGCCAGCTGCTGACTATGAGTCAGAATCAATTCAATGGCAATGGGTGGACGGTTTTTGGTTTATACAGAAGACATTTTTAAAAAACGTATTTGGAACTACTATATTTCAAAAGCAAAAATTTCCCAGATACTTGATCAAATATTTTGCAAAGAGTCTTTCTTTTACTGAAAATGGACAAGCCTATATTAACAAGGCTTCTCCCATAAAGAACACACACTGGTCATTTATTACTGTTCTCCTTTCTCTGGAAAAATATTCCCTTTTAACTGTGTTTTAACAGCTTTCTGGACAAGACTGAGTTAAGGAAATGTAACACTTACCCACTGATAGATAGAAAAAGCTAATGCCATTGCCTGAAAAACTGACTCCTGAAAAATGACCCCTAAAAGAATCAAACGGTGAAGATAATTCTCTTCCAAAATATAGAAGTCCACAGTAACTGGTTATTAGCAATGAGTTTTGCAACAGAAAGAACATATACAGGCACAACTACTTGGGGAAAAAAGGAGAGCCAAGTTGATCAGTTCTCACACATCATTAAGACCAAACGTTACACAGACTTAGCCTCGATTTTTAGACATAATGACAAATGAAAAAAGACAAAAGAAAAATCTTAGCATTCATTCTATAATCCTTGCATTTTCAATAACTTAGGCTTCCTTTATTTCATCTAATTTTAGAGTGTTTTTTTCTTAGTGGTAACCTAAAAACTCAGTGAGAATGGAGAATAGCTTTTCAATTTCAGATGTTGATTCCTGGCTCCCTCTTAGGACTGTGACCTACTTTAGAAGCTCCACTTCTTACAATATGCAACCTGACTTCAAAAGAGGCATTGTGGATCATAAATATGATAGATAAAGACGTTCCATAGTATCTGCCTATGAAGATTAAACACAGATGCCAGCCAAAACATAGATAACCAGCCTATATCTGCTACTATCAGGACATCCAAGGTCAAACATCTTTAAGATATGAAGAACCATCCAACTGACCAATCGATTAAGTACTCTCAAACACAGTTCAAAACAATGTCTTGGATCTCCTCCATGAAAGGTTTTCATACCAAGCTCAAAGCTCACCTGTTCCCTACCCCTTAAACAATGATTATTCTTTTACTTCGTATCAATTAGTTTACTTAATAAAACCTACTTTGAAAATATACTTTAAATACATGTACTTATATCGCAACCAGAATTTAAAACATTCAAGAGCAGGCATCCACAGCTTTTGATTATTTTTCCTGTTGAAACAGCATATATATGTTGATGTTGCTATCTATCACTGAATCGATTTTGACTCTGACTGACCCTATAGGAAAAAGCAGACCTACCCCATAGCGCTCCCTAGGCTACCATTTTCCCAGAAGCTGATCACCAAGTCTTTTCTCCCACAGAGGGGCTGGTGAATTCAAACTGCGAAGCTTTCAGTTATCACCCAAGTACTGAACCACTGTGCTACCGGGGTTCCTTAGCATGTAAGTTAGATACGCATGTGATAAACCTTACTAAACAACAAAGCAGAAAAAGCAAACCCTTTTTAAGCACTCCCTTCATGCCAGGCCAATGCGTGAATTGTCTGAATCTTTGCATGCATTACTTACACTCATCGTTTAACTGTGGACATATTACTATCTAAACTATTTTACAGATGGGGAAATTTAGCTTAAGAAGAAGACAGGATTAAGCTATAGGTTTTCAGACTATTGAACATGCAGTCTTTCAGTCATACAAATCATACGATATCTAAATATTGAAAGTATTTCCAATGTAGCATGTATTTTAAAAAAAAAAACAGCTTCAGGAAGTGTGCACAGGGCTAAAGTGAAGCTAATGCTGCCTGTTAAACAATGTACTGACACTGCTCAGTCACAATTTTTCTTTGACTGTATTCGCGAGGTCTTAGTAACTTCTGCCTTTTTCAAGAACAGAGATGTTGCATTCATCTTCATTAGCAATCATCCCAGACCCCTTACATTTATAAAATTCAGGGGTCATATATGAAGCATCACCGTTTAAGTTTATTTTATTGTCATCACCGATCTCTCCTGAGAGAAACTTAATGCTTCGCTTTAATAAGAAGAAACCTGAAGTCTGTTTCCATCTGTCTTGTTAGGTAAGGAAGGCTTTTTAAGTACAGGATGACAAAGGAGTGATTAAAGGGAGTCAGTTACAACGTCAGGAAGAGACAGAGTGAGATTTGGGGTATAAAAATAAAAGCAGAAGAGGCAGTAAGAGGCACAGCAATAAGGTACAGAGATTTAAAAAATAAACATAGGGAAGTATCTGCCCTTAATCTCAGCATTCTGGAATGGCATTTGTTTACCCCATGAGTTGTTTTTGAGATCTACCTCACACACTTTTAGGTGTGATATAAATACTCACCTTGCAAAAGAGTCTTTATTTCTGGAAGTAAACATGTATCACCTGGAGTTCAAAATGCTAGACAAGATAGACATTCACACTGAGTTAACACTGTCCAGTTAAAAATAAGAACTTGATATATAGCAACAACTTTTAAAATCTGGCTCATAAACTCGCTCTGGTAATCTTAGAGGAAGAGTTTCAAAATGCTTTGATCAATATTGATGATACTGTTTTAAGTTCCTGGTTCCCTGGAGTGTCCTGATGTGTTTGTCAACAAATAAGTATTAGGATATTACAAGAACTGAAATATTAGCCAACAATTAATAACAGAATGAGAATATCACCATAATATCATTATGCTGAGTTAGAAAAGAATACATAACAGTATCATACTCAGGCATATGTTGTACAGTGGCCTTGGCTTGGGAAATTACAAGTTGCAAGGTTAGAAAGCAGTACAGGAACAATTCCCTGAAACAGAGTCAAAGGAAACAATGACTAACTGATAGGAAATACTGTAGCAGACAGCCAAGGCTGGCAAAGCCCTGCAAGGAACAGCATTTCTGTTTGTATCTGCAAGATCACAAGCCATGCCAAACAGGTTCATTGAGTACAAATTACAAATGTCTTATACGCTCAGTATAGAAAATGTCACAGAATTCTCTTTCTTCGTGCCTGCAGAACAACTAAATCACACTGAAGCAGGTTAACTGTCATGTTACCTTCTAAAATGAAGGACAAGGAAAATGCACCTGTCACAGGTGTGGTATCACCAACCAAAACATATCCTGCAGTGGCTCCTGTGCTAAGCAACTTACTGCTGAATTCAGAGAGGGCCCAACTCTGCGTGGCTTATACTTTTTTCAAAAAAGCCCGAACAAGTCTATAGTTGGTAGCTGGTTTATATTAAAGCCAGCTCATTAAATCAAATCTTGCATTCATTTAATAAATGTTTAAGAACAGCAGGTTTTTAGTCAAGGGTAGTCAATTTGATAAAAAAAATATTTATCCTCTCTCCCATCCCAACCCCATTAAAATAAAAGTGAAAGTATAAATCACAAAGTCAAAGAGAATGAAAGCAGATGCACCATGGATGAGTGATTCCAACACATTTTTGAACAACAGAAATCAATTTGAGGGGTGATAAAACGATTTAGAGGGATGGAGAAAACTCTACAGTAAAAATTGTAGATAGTCACATTAAAATTTTTGAGCACTTCCTATGTGTCAGGTGCTGTTTTGGGTACCAAGTAAACAGCAACTAACATAATGGAAAGCTGTGCTTCCATGGAATTTACAAATTAAATTTAAATATTTGAGAAAGGCAATAGTTATTTATGAACAGTTGGAAATGAAACTCAATTAAAAAGAAAAAAGTTTAAAGAAGATAATGCATCCAAATACAAAACCACTATGCTATGATAAATAAACAAAAAGCAAGAAGAGGTTCTTTTAAATTAAAAATGGGATGTCAAAATAAAAGAAAATTCAATAGAAGTTTCGAAGCAAAAGATGAGAAATCTCTGAGATTGTAAAACAAAAACCTGGAGGGGTGAGAAATAGGAAAGAAGAAAACTGGAATATCAATAAAGGAATCCAACAGCCAATGAATTGAGCTTCAGATTAAGAAAAGTGAAAATTTGAAGGAAGGAAATTTTCAAAAAAATAATACAAGAAAACTGACCACAATGGAGAACGTGAGTCCCCAAATTGAAAACATCTATGAAGTACTTAGCAACAGTGAAACACACACACACACACACACACACACACACACAACCCCCCCAGTGCCACAACTCTTGGCACAAAAAGAGTATCCTAAAAAAGCTTCTGGGATGCAGGAAGGCATATAAATTGAATGTAATCAAAGAAAGATGCAAATAGTACTCGGTCACTCAGCAGTACAGGATGGGAGAAGAGAACGCTACGGTGCCTTTACACTGCTGAGCGTAAATGATTTCCAACTGAGAATTCCACACAAACTATCGAACCAGTGTAAAGGAAGAGAAGAGGGTGTTAACATACATAAGGAATCATAAATGTACTTCCCCACGCACTGTATCTTAGGATCTGGAACATGGAAAAGAATAAACAAAGCTACCCAGGAAAGCAAATATAATCCAAGCATATGTTTCTAAAGCTAGTAATACATACTTATTAAATTAAAAAATATGACTATATGAGGAAAATGGAGAAAATGTGTAGATACATTGACGAGATACATCCCCATGTCAAAACATATGACTAGATAATACATAAAATCTGTAAGTAGACAAATAACGGTATAAGCATGTTGCTCCTGTTGCTGTTCCTTGCTTGAGTCAATTCCAATTCAGAGTAACCCTAGAGGACAAAGTAGAGCTTCCCCACCCGTCTCCTCGGCTGCAATTTTTACGGTACCAGATCCTTAGGTCTTTTCTCTTACAGAGACACTAGGTACATTCAAACCACCAACTAAAGTTAGCAACCAAGAACTTAACCTCTGAAATACCAGGACTTCTTAGTATAAGCATATTATCTAGTAATAGGAATGTTAACTACCAAATAAACACAAAAAATAATAAGAGTAATTGTTTCTGAACAGGGAAACGTAGGGTGGAGTGGGAGATAACAATTTTTCATGATGAGCCTTTCAGTGCTATTTGATTTTCAACTATGTACTTAAATTAATTCATCATTTTTCTATTGTGTTGATCTTACTGACTTAGCAGAACTCAACCCTCTGTAGTATTTGTAAATAATTAACTGATTAACTTGCCTCTTTTTAAAAAATATATTTTACACTTAGTCTCTGAGTAGAGTTTGTGATAGAAATCTAATGTTTTCTTATTAGCGTACAAAGCTATTTTTGAACAGTCTATCTGTTGTTTTCAAAGACAAGACATACGCGGAGCTGTTAAACGTACATTTGCTGATGACTCTTAACTCAGCTTTGTAAATGTGTCTGGAGGCAGCAGGAAGGTAATACCAGTCAATTATAATCTAAACCATGTTTCAGTGAGAAGAACTGGGTTAGTTACTATCCCATGTCTCTGGACAAAAGCATATCAGTGACTTTTTATGTACATTTGCTCCTAGTTGACTACACTTGCCTGGCACAACCTATTCAACACAAACCTATTTCATTGACCAGAAAGGGAAAATGGCAAGAGGTAGATTCTAAATCAAGCTTCAGCAGTAAAAATTAAAAATAATTTCTATGAATGACACAGTAAGAATCATGTGTACTGCAGGGCAGAAGAAGAGACAGCATATAAAAATGTAGCATCAATACAATGCATACCAAGTTCACAAAATGAGATGACAGTTATAAACATTGAGAATCTCCTTTAAATTTTAACTTTCAATATAATTGGTAATGCACATTTTTAGCATAGTCTTTGGAACATGGATCCTATTCTGTACTTTTCTTAGCATTTACTCAATAATTCTATGATCAAGTCTAAAAATGTATTCAAGCTCATTTTATTATGTCTCAGCTACATCCTGGATTTTACGCTTCTTGTAGCAGCTTGAGACATCTACCAGAACTACTTCTGAGACTTAAAAACACTAATTTTGATGGTTATATAAACCAGAAATCCTAAGTGCTTTATTTAAAGAGTTATTTTCCACTCTTCCTAGTTTCTGCCTCTTGCTATTTTGAGAGGTACATAATGGAAAAGGCTTTTGGGTTTCACTTTAAACACACATGGACACTTTTATGATGATGTTTGCTCACCAGTGTTTTTGTATTCAGCATTCCTACGGTTTGTAAAAGTTTTAAGGAAGAAAATAACACATCTTTGGAGGACGGTGATGGGAATTTCAGTAGCTGGAAATCTGACCTACAGTAGGTTTAAATAATTTTCAGTAGGTCAGCAAGTTCCATTACACTGTATATTCTATCATCAGCTGCCTGTTTCCTTTATCTCCTCAGGGCTCTGAGCACTCAGGGCTCCACAATTTTGTAGCAGGGAGGTTTTTAAGGAGTTACTTTGAAGTTACATTTGTACTGTAGGCACACCTTCCATTTAAACCCACTGCCATCGAGTCAATTCTGACTCACAGCGACCCTTTGGGACACAGTAGGGCTGCTCCATAAAATTTCCAATGAGCACCTGGTGGATTTGAAACGCCCACCTTTTGGTTAGCAGTAGCAGCACTTAACCACTATGTCATCAGGGTTTCCAGTGAGGTAGTTTAACCAAAGTAGTCCGAAGAGTGTCACTGAAACTGGTGTTAAAAATTACGTCAATCTTAATTTGTAGGATAATAAAGAACATAAATTAGAGGCTCATCTAACTTTCCCTTTACGTCTAAATGTCCCAAAGTCTAGCTTTCCATTTAGACTACTTATATGTAATGACTTTGGTTTAATAAAGATTATGAGAGAATATACTGATGAGCTATGATGAGTGGGATTTACAAAGAGGCAATCTAAGAGGATATTAAGAGATTTCCCTATCTTAATTGCTTCTTTTCTATCTTTATATTGACAGCCCAATCCATGGGCCATACTACCATATGGGAGACAGCTTCTAACTGGGAGGTTAGAGTGACCCCAATATGGTGTCAGATACTAGTCTCCTAGTTAATTGTGAGATTTTGAAGAAGTTGCTTGTTTGAACCCCTGTGAGACTCAATGGTGCCATCACAAAAGTGGGACCACCACCACATACATTGTGAGAACAAAATGTCAAGATACTTTTTCAAATGAGCCTCTAATTTATATTCTTTATCACACTATACATTAAGATTGACTTTTCTAACCTCCAGTTTTAATGACACTTGGTTAAATAACTTTAGTATTTTTTTTCTTACCAGAGGAATGGCTTTATTACCAATTCAAATTTCACAGACCTGCCACTATTTCTGTACTCTGAATGACCACAGAACATGCAACATAAAAACTCTATACCTTTACTTTCAAGCTTCTACCAGAATTCTATTACCCAATACCCAGCAGTTCTGGCAAATGCTTGATTTAAGATGAAATCACCTAGCTCTTGGAGAATACTTGTCTATGCTAAGGTTTATAAAGATGCAGTTGTACATAACATGCGTACATTATAAGGCTGGCTAGGGATATTTTTAAAAATGTATTTTAATAACTAGTCACAATAAAATAATTAAATTGGTTAAGAACAACAAATTCAATACAATTTGAGGACTCTGAAGAAGCCAATGAAAAATCTAATAGAAGAAAAAATTAGCAGTTGCTTATTTTGAGTACTATCCCAAACCAAAACTGAGTCAGTTGCTGTGGATGCATTTTTACTCTTTGCATCCCCCTGTGTTGCCAGAGGAGAACTGTGACCCACAGGGTATTCACAGCTGTGACATTCTGGACGCAGACTGCCAGCCCTTTCTCCTGAGGCACGTGGGAGTGGGTTCCAACTGCAGCCCTTCAAGCAGCTCCCCAGCGCTTAGCCATTGCGCCACCCCAGGCCTCCCTGTATCATCCCAGTGAAACAAAGTTACAGTGACCAGAAGGGATCTGGATACTATTAGCTCAACAAGCAGAGGAGCACAATGTATAAAAAAAAAATTTCAGGGAGTGAGGATAAGTACTGGAGCAGTTGTCTTAATACTGTTTAATTTCTAAGCTAAATATAACGTGCATCAGTCATCATCGACATCAAAAACACACACACACTCTGGTGCTTCACCCAAGTTTGTAGAAAGAGAATCATATGAATGAGTGTACCTTCCTTTCAAGAAGTTTATGTCTTAATGTACATTTGTTCCCACATACTTGGAATTAGTCCCACATACTGACCTCTTAGGATACTTAGATATCATGTGCTAATGAAGATAAAAACACCAACAAAATCCTTTATTTAATTTTGAACATGCACTAATGCCTAAATGAGCCTTAATCCACCCTTTCTTTACTTTTCATTACCCAACTATTGATACATAGAATCCTTATCAAGATTCCTTTTGGGAAGAGTTAAATATGCAAGGCTTTTTGAAATTTCTATCTAATTTATATGCTTCTAAGCTTACATGCCTACTTTTAATTCTTTTTAATGCAGAAAAATAAAATTTGACTTGTTTATGGACTGATAGAACTGGCAACTGTGTCAAACTGTATCAGAAGTATAAAACTACTGCCTGTTTTTTAAGTTAGCTTGACTATGGTTGGTCATCTAATAGTAGAAATGCAACTCCAGAGTTCAGTGTCTGTTTGAATTAAGAAAACTTTCCCTTGCACAAATATTCAATTTTCATATCTTTAATCACTAAAATGCTGCGATTTTGTATTTTCTAAGAAACTATTTTAAAAGAGGTACTAAAATGTACTTAAATCCAAATCATCTAGAACTTTCATTTTGTCATTTACTTCAACATGTTACAGGTAAATTTCTAGAATGTATTATGGTTAAAAATATTTTAAAACAGTTGTAAATACACAACTGTCTACCATACTTTTAGTATAACATTGCATGCAGAAAACCCAGAGCTCAAAAAACTTGCTAACTTTTTCATGTTACTAAGCCAATATTTTTTCTTGTATTCTGTTGTATTCTACAAAATACCTCCTTAGAAAATCCAGAAAATATTTAGGACACCTTTTGATCCAAGTTCAAATATTTGGCCTGTATCTATTAATGATTTTAGCTGGTCATTTTATATAATAAAAGTCTTCCAGTTACCCAAGGAATTGCCTGATGTTTTAACACATCAGCATGTTCTATCATACAGGTTTTTATTATAAATCATAAGGCACATCAGCAGGTGCTGTTTTGTGAAATCAGTAGTAAAGCCTACATTTTTAAGAGTTTCAACTCTGAAGGGATAGACAAGTTTTAACAAAGCTACATTAAGTAGCTGTGACTGGCATAAAATTTACAATGACCGTAACAAACAGAAATCAAGCGAATCTCTCTTTAGAATGATCAGTTTTCTTACAAAGGACAAAATCATCTGAGTTGAAGAGACAAATACTAATCCAAGACACACAGACATCAACTAATTAAAGACTGCTTTCCTACAAACGGAAAAAGCACACGTTGTTTTTGTATTCTTTATGACAAGTAAATTTCACTGTTTGTGGAAAAGTGGTGCAGACTGAAGGAGAAGGCAAACAAAGTAACACTTCTAGTCCCTAAATAAATTAGCTCTGTTTAAAAGGGCAGGACTAATTTCCTAATTTTACTGGCAGTTTCCATTAAGCTGGAATAGTAATATTAAACCACTTCAAACCACTGGCAGAATATGAGTAAAACAAGAACAGCATAACCGGCCCCTTTAAAATAGTCTGGACATACAAACAAACTTTAATTCCATCATGCAATAAGAAAAGGCTGAATAAATTAACTTTTTCAAAAGGCCATTATACCTTAGTTCCTCATTACAGAGCTCATTACAGACTGACTTATAATGCTCACCTGACAATATCCATGTAAAGTGCTTAGCTTCTAAGGTCAGTCTAAATAAGAGAACAATTCTCCTATTTATAGCAAAAGATGAACTTTTCTCATTTAAATGTTTAAGCAGCTAACCCCCAAGTTTAATGTAATTAGGGAAGGGATATTCAATTTACAGTATCCACAAGTAATGATAATTAAATCGATCCAAAAAAGCTGCTGGTAAGCATAAGATACCTTTGTAATTACATCCTGTTTTCAAAATGACTTTAGTGCTGTGAACTTGAAGCATTTCAGCAAATGAAGGCCAATACACATAAAAGGAAAACTACAGTAGCTTAAAAGCTGGGCTCTTTAACACAATGAGCATCACGGCCAGAAGGATATCTTGAAGACAGTCTATAACTCACCACGACAGCTTATGCTTTCTCCTCTCCTCTCACAAACATCCATTAAAAATATGCAAGACCGTCTTCACTTTTCACCAAATTCTTCATTAATACCATCTTTCTTTTTTCACTTTTAAAGAAAACTAAACAAGAATCCCATGATTTCTCTGATTAAAGTGGCTGCTCACGAGCTTCAGTTTGGGATTTTACTTGAAAGAACAAATGAGGGCTACGAATATGGAAACATTTTCTCCGTGAGGCCTGAAGATTAGCTAGGTCAGCATTCCACCAGGACCAAGGTGAGAAACAAACAAGTAACCACGTTCACAGCAGCTGCAGCCATCAGCCTCTGGAAAATTATTCAGGCATTATGAGAAAGACGATATTAACCACTGCCACTCGCAGCTTCATGGCTCTCTGAATACTTGCATCCGAAGAGGGATGAGCACTTAAGGGGTATCATCAGAGAGCTCGCCCATCTGAGCATCTTCCATTAAGTTTCTGTCTTACAGGAGGAAGGCGGGAACCTCTGCCTGACAGGCAAAAGGCTTGTCATAATTCATTAATATCACAGCTTTGCTCAGGTTTCCTTCAATGTGCCAGGCAAGAAGCTCATGACAAAATGCTGAGCACACAACTTCTCCAAAGATACTGCCGTAATAAACTTGGTACCAATTGGTCTTGCTGCACTAGAGGCTGGGGCTGTAAACACAGAACACTTTCAAGGTGTCTAGGAATTGTTATGAGACACAGACCTCGAACTACAGTTCCTATGAGAAAACTGAGCTCATGACAGGGTAAAATCACAATTTTGTATCTGAAATTCCAAAAAGATACGTTAGAGAAACAATTTCAAACCTTGGCAAAATATGAAAGTTAAAAAGCATGCCTTAAAACACGAAAGTTAAAAGCATGTCTTAAAAGTAAAACCCAAATAATGTATTCAGTTGAGGAAAAGATTACTAGTCTTAAAAAAATGATGCAAGTCTGAAATAATGAAATTCCCTAAATCGTTGTTTTCTTCTGACAAAATTCTTTCAAAAGCCGTCAGAGAAATAGCAATTCTACATCAATTCAAGAAGAAAGCAATTTAACATAAAATAAATTATTTAACATTTAGTCACTAGGAATATTCACCCGTTTTCAGAACAGAACCTCCTTCAGTGATATCCTTTTCTTTTCTTTGCCAAGTTTCCTGCTCAACACACTAAAGAACCAGGATATGCTGCCAGGTGTTCACTCTTTGTCTTCATTTACATGTCAAAAAATAGGAACTTAGAAAATGGAAGAGTAATAGACACATTTCCAAGTCAGCAAAGTAGAACGAGTTATGAAATTAACAACAGTATATAAGATGGATCAGATACAGACCACACTTCAGTTTTCTTCATGTAAAGTTATCTTTTTATAGTGTTTAGTAAACAATACACTGATGACAGGTGATTATACATTTTTAAACATCAGTAACATTTTTATTACTCTAGGTAAACCCGAATCTTGGGTTAGTGAACCAATTACGGACTTTCTTTTTCATAATTGTTATTTTAACTTTATGTTCAAGTCTAACTTACAATATGATAATACCTATTGTTAGAGAATATGAAATTAAGACCTAAGATTCATACATATAATGATCATAAAATGAAGGTGCCATTCAACCAAATGAACAGAAATCAATAATGTTATTTAATGACTTCATGAGGAAAATAAAATGACCCTCACACCCTTAATGGATTAAAGTCAGTTATGAGAAACACATCATCACATAGTGCTGACACAGTCTCACTCAGAGTGGTATCACTTTTCATATGAGTGCCTTAAAGCTGTATCAAAGGAAATTGTGTTTTAGTGCTATTTCAGATGTCATTTTTGAGAGGATTTTTACAATCCCAATTCATGAAGCACAAAGCATGCTCAGAATTGTTACAAGGAGCTTTTGTTCCTGGCACCTGTACTAGGTCACCCTTTGAAAGCTTTCCAACAAAATGAAATCCTAAATATATAAAAAGGATAGCAATTTATAGTATTATTCAAACAACCCTAGTTTATTGTAGTTTGTCTTCTTCAAATTCATACTGCCTAAACATTACTCTCAGAATATGTTTATTTTTCCACCCCACTAGATAAGGAAAAAGCCCACGGCACACACGTACACTGAGGCCAATTCCGCAACAGACAGTACACGTGCTTCCAATATACTTTACAAACAGCCTGATGATCAACACACTCAACAGCACCTCAGTAACAGCTTGAGATGCAGCTATTGTCATGAAAATTTCGAGGAAGTTTATATAAGGAAAAATCTACCTTATTCTAATAACTCACTCTCCTTTTTAAGAAGGAAGAATGGCATAGCTTTTCTCCTTATGACATAAATTATAGGAAAATATAAACCATTCCCTGCTGTCACTCCCCAAAAGATGGTAAAATGTCTAGCCTCATTTGTCGCTAGTTTGGCTTCTGCCTGTAAAACATAATGTCACCCATTATGAAAAAAAATTAGTAAATACAAGACACTTTGCATTTTTAGCTCCTATTAAGTATTTGAAACCAATATCTATAGAATAATATTATACTGATGCTGTTAACTCAGCTTATTATTTTCTCAAGTATAATTTAAAATTCATTTCTGACTGATTCAGCAGTCATCGGCCAAAACTTCCAACAACCTCACTGAGGACACATTCAGAACAGGAAAAAACGTGCAATGATGTAAAAAAGCTACTACAGTTACTTCTAAAAATAGCACGGTTTCAGGCTTTCAGTGGATTAGAATTCTCATAAAATGAAACTAAAATTTCTTAAAACAGAACTAGGAAAGTAGCTAAAGATTCCTGACTGACATGAATATTACTTCCTTTATCCCAAAGGATATAATAGCTTCTAAAGCAAATGTAGCATCATAATTAGTTATAATTGACTTTGTCTTTTAATTTTTAAGGCAATCTATAAATTATGGATTGTTATGTCAACTGGAAGACAGTTTTTGACACCACACCATATATCTCATTATTGTAATGAAAACCAAGCTCCTTATCAGAGTAACTTCACAGTCTGCTAGATTTTAATATAATTTCAAGAAATGTTAGCTTTCTATTACTGAACCACAATGCACAATTTTAACAAATGCTGTCATAATTCTAGTGTGGCTTCAGATACTATAAATATTTGTAGTACCATCAGGAAACAAGAGAGAATTGTTAGAAATACAAAATTATAAGCAGATACCTACTCTTACTGTCCCTTGCTTTGAGAACCACACTGTCTGGGCTACCTCTTCTCTAATCTCTACTGCGGCTCCAGTCTGTCTTCTGCTTTCAGCTCAGCACACCTGCTGGGCAGATGCAGCCCAATGACATCCCTCTAAAATTAATGGAATGTTAGCACGTACCTGTTCTTCTCCGCCACTCAGCAGGCACATTTTACCTGGAACATTGGGAATCAGTGAAGCAACTCAGAGGGAAGGATTTATTTCTGTCTTTCCAATTACTGTTTTGTATCCCAATTCCTTCCTTTCTACTTTATACCACCATCCATGGCAGCACCTGCTGGCAGTGTAATGCAACTCTGTTGCGACCTTCCCCCACATCAAAAGCGGATTCTGTAGGTGTGCTACATTAAAATCTATGGTGAATAGTTTAATGCTACTAAAAAGTACTCCCTTGAGACTTTTTATAATCAACTGAATATAATTCACCTTTAAAACAAAAGATTGGGGGAAAATAACACTGTAATTTTCACTCTTGTGTTTCACAAATTATAACACAGTACTTGAATAATTTGCAAATATTATCTTTCAGTACCACTTCAACATTAATGTAGTACACTGATAAAAATAGAAATATAAATATTCTACACATCAAAAGCTAACACTGTACCGTAGTGGTATGAGTTAATCTAAATTAAAATACTAAAATTTGAGACAGAATCTGCACCCAGGCATGAAACTTAATCAAAATAATATAGAAGAATATCAAGGTCATCAAAATGCTTAAGCCTAATGAATCTGATTCTACATTATAATAATTCTTCCACAAAGTTATATATGGGTATATGTACATATATGTGTATAAACAATTATCAGGTATATTATATATGTATTTTTTTCCCACTACATCTAGTTAGGTACTGGAATTAAGCAGATACAGAGTGCTTCTTATATTATTCAGTGACATACGTGTGGTGAAAGTCATTCACTTGTACACACAGGAGTCATTCACTCATGTGATAAACATCTTACGGCCAGAGACTGAACTGTGATAAATGTTTCCTAAATTTACACACAATATTATTTCAAAAGGTAGTTTTGCCTTGAAGTTTACTTTGTTTCTGAAAAAAATTACTGGCTACAATGCACTCAAAGCAAAACATCAACATAAATCTCTCTCTGAAAACCAGTACTTAAAAATCAAGAGTAAGCTTAGTAGTCTCAAACTGAGATCAGCAAATTCAAAGTTCTCATTGGGTTACTAGAAGTGCTTTGAAGCACTAGACATGAAGTAGTATATATTTCTGTATGTGTTAAATTCTTTTCGTCTCGGAATTGTCCCTGTATCTTTTACGTGTATTATACGGGGACATCAACAAGAAGGAGAAGGAACGCACAGGTAAGCAGAAAGCAGAAACTTCAGGGTGGACTCAGTGTTCAGGACACTGCAAGTCTGTCTCTCAGTACCAATTTTAACAGTAGCTACTCCAAGGCCAGGAACTAACAAGTTTAATGTGATGCCGATGGGACTACCAGGGGTTGCTAAGGGATTCTTTCATTTCACATTAAATATGTCAGGAACAATTTCAGAAACTCCATTACCCACAAAATCATTTAAAATGGATTTTTAAGTAGTTATTTGGTATACGCAACACTCAAAGCACATCCAGTCCCATTTATCTTTCCACCAAATCAAAAATTAAACCACTTAGGAATACACCAATTTTATCCTGTAACGTGACATCTTTATACATCATCAAAAACATTTCCTCCACTAACGTCTTTCCTAATCTTGCTAGCCAAGGGCCCAGAAGAGGAGAGGACTGGGAATGCGGTTATTTATTACTGTCCCTCACTAATGCTTCATGCATTTAAAATATTTCTGTTATTATTATATTGCAAATGATCGTATTGTAAAAATAATAAAGGCCATAAAGAACACTTGGTTTAACCTCTTCCTTTCAAAGGTGATGAAAACAAAACTGGTCCCAAGGTTGCAAAGCTAAGTCTAAACACCCCTGGAGTACACAAGTTTGGACAAGTAACTCTGCGAACTTAACTGTTCTAGGTGCCCAGCACCTAGTCTACCCTTCAAAGCAATTCTGGAACTCTTTTTAGAATGGCCATTACACCCAGTAGGAAGGCGGCAAGTTTGTGAACTTAACTGCGTAGTTCTCTGTGAGGGAGTTTTTAGCCAGTAATCAACTAACTGTATTGGAACACTCTCCCTACTCACCTGATCTGCCCCCACTGACTTTTTTCTTTACCCAAAGATAAAGGAAATACTGAAAGGAAGACATCTGGATGACATGCAGGACATCAAGGGTCCTATGATGACAGCTGTGATGGCCATTCCAGAACAGGAGCTCCAAAACTGCTTGGAAGGGCGGACTAGGCACCAGTGTCTCGGTGCACAGCTTCCCAGCGGGAGTGTTTTGAAGGTGACTGTAGTGACAATCACCAGTGAGGTATGCAGATTATTTCTAGGATAAGTTTGCAAACTTAACTGGCAGTCCTTGTATTTTATATACAGATTCCACATTAACCAATGTTCACGACACACTGCTCCAGGTCATTTTCTCACGGGCATCTCACTGCCGACAAGAACGTTCCAATTCTTAATCCGGGTTGAAGGTCCTCCATGATCTGGCCTATTAATCTCAAACAAAATGACTCACTCACTAGACCCCTGTACCTTTCTGCTAGGTATTTTATCTCATTTTTGACATGCTTTTCTCTCTTTTCTAGATGTCTAAATCTTTCACACTTTTGAAACATTTCCTCCACTAAAGTTTTTCCTAATCTTCCTAACCAAGTATCAGTGCTCTCTCAAGCAGCATTTGGCCTTTACTTGTCTTACAAAATTTATCAGTCTCTACCTTGTATTCCCTTATGTGGAAAAACTGGTGGCAGAGTTGTTAAATGTTATGTCTGTTAACCAAATCCACCAGGTGCTCCTTGGAAACTCTATGGGGAAGTTCTACTCCTGTCCTACGACTTGAGTCAGAATTGACTTGATGGCAGTGGGTTTGGCTTTCAGTTTATAATAAACACTAGTTGTTTTCCCCCTATTAAGGTCTAAATATTTCATACATGCCTACTATGCCAGTTCGAACATTCTCTCCACCCCCTAAATCCACATATTAAATTTACTACTAAATGCTTTATTTACTACTAAAATAACAAGAAATTACTCTGCGTTCTTACAAAGATAAAATACTGGTTTGGAAATTTCTACTCTAAGCCACTTTGAGTCACAAACTATGTGGTAAAAATAATTATGAAAACTTAGCTCTGGTGATCCCATAAATATAAAAAAAAATAGGAAAAGAATGAAATTATCTTGAAAGGACACAGCTTTCTTTATGCAAAACTGTATCAAAGCTGCTGCTGTCAAGTCCATTCTGATTCACAGTGATCCTATAAAGAAAACTGAAAACCAAACCCATTGCCATTGAGTGGATTCTGACTCATAACGACCCTACAGGACAGAGTAAAACTGCCCCATAGAGTTCTCAAGGAGCAACTGGTGGATTTGAAATGCCAGCCTTTTCTTTAGCAGACATAGCTCTTAACTATTACACCACTAGGGTTTCCTTTGTTATGAGGGCATACTGTATGTCTCAAAAGGTTTTACTGTTTCAAAATAAAATGGCTTCAAAAGTCAATTTAATGTTTACTTACCAATCTAAGAGTCTCCCTTTACCTTAAAGATGAAATTCTTTCTACTATACAAAACAAAAACTGTCAAAATTCCAAACATATTACTTCCACAATGTTCACATTCACGTTCATAAAATAATGTCTTGATTTTCAAGAGTATACAATCACTCTTCAAAAAATAAATTGTTTAAAATTAAGAACATACCAAAGATCTTTTAACTCTTAAACAGCATGTCTCTATGTCATTAAAGCAAACAAAAAACAAACCCATTGCCACTGGATCAATTCCAACTCACAGCAACCCAACAGGACAGAGCAGACCTGCCCCACAAAGTTCCCAAGGAGACCCTGGTGGATTTGAACTCCAGACTTTTTGTTAGCAGCCACAGCACTTAACCTCTATGCCATCAGGATTTCCCTATGTCATCAGAATCACTAAAAAGTTAAAATGAAATCAGTATTTTTTCCTTTCCCAAACAGATACAAACGATTATGGCCCCAGTCCTCCATTTTCTGATCATTGCTAATTTTCTTCTCCCACATCATCACTGGCTTTTGTCCCTAGTATTCTTCCAGAACTTTTAAATTATTGCTTTCTGGTTATATATACAGTACTCATGTAATTACATGACTTTATACCTTCTATTTTAGATCCCTCAATTAAAGCCCTCCTCTTGAAACAGTTGCTTAGTGTTTGTTTTGGATTGAACTGTGTCTCCCAAATATGTGTGCCTTGCTGTGGCCATGATACCCAACACTGTGTGACTGTTCCCCATTGTCTCATCTGCTGCGGTTTCTCCATGTGTTGTAAATCCCACTACCATGGTGTTAACCAGGAGGAGTGGGTGGCAGCTGTACTGAAGAAGCAAGACTCAATCTGAGGAACCAGATTCAGATGTCTTGCACAGATTTGGGGGGATACAAAAGAGAAAGGTGAGCAGAGACAGGGGGACGTCCTGACACCAAATCGGCAGTGCTGAGCAGTGCCTGTCTCCACGGTCCCGCACAGAGATGGTCCAGGTCCACAGGAAGGCTGACGATTAAGGGCCCTCTTCTACGGCCCACAGAGAGGGAGTCTTCCGCTGGAGCTGACACCATGAATTTGGAGTTTGAGCCCACTTCACTGTGAGGAAGTAAGTTTCTCTTTGTTAAACCCACCCACTCACTTGCGGTATTTCTGTTATAGCAGCACCAGGTGACTGTAACAGTATACCATGACATGGGATTCTTCCAGTGATCCTCTCTCATCTTTGACTTCATGTCTCTTTCCTCTGGTATCTGTTAAACTGTAATTTCTCACTTCCTCTTAAATTTATCATTTTTTTCCTATTTACTGCCTTCATTTAATTCCTCATAAGCCTTCCTCACAGAAATTTAAGTACAAGAATAATCTAAAGCTGATAACCCCAGAATTAACCTTGCCTCCTATCATTAAGTATATTATTTCTATTTATGTACAGAATAAATGTATTTAAACAAGTCACCAATTCATACAATTGGAGCTCTTTATTCCCTCCTGTAAATTATCACTCCATACTCTTCAAAGACACCATCTAAAAAATTTTTCTATTTCATAAAGGAAATAGAATGTATCACCAGATCATGTTACTTTCCTTTGTATTGGCAGTATTTTTAGAACCTTCTTTCTCTTTGGATGGCCACAACTCAGACGCCGTCCCACCGATTCCTCTGTGGCCTACCAGCTCAGGGCGCCTGTCATGGTTTGAATTGTGTTCCCCCAAAAATGTGTGCAGCCACGTGGCTGGGATATGGTTTCCAGTATCTTGGGACTGTCCTCCATTGTGTGGTTTTGCTAACCTGTATGTTAAAGGATTAGGGTGGGGCTGTGAATTCCTGCTATGGGGGAAGTTTCCCTGGAGCATGGCTTGCCCCACCCTTAATGCTTTTAGCTTGCAAGGAATAAAAGGAAAAAGAACCAAGGACAATTTGAGAACCTCGCTACCATCAAGCAAGCAGCACCGGGAGCAGAACACGTCCTTCAGACCAGAGGTTCTTGTGTGAGGACGCTCCCTGGACAATGACTGATGCAATACCGGACTTTCCTCCAGAGCCGTCAAGGGGAAAGTCTTTCCCTGGAGCGGACACCCTGAATATGGACTTGCAACCTACCAGACTGTGTAAGAATAAATCTTTCTTTGTTAAAGCCATCCACTCTGTGGTATTTCTGTTAGAGCAGCCCTAGCTGACTAAAACAGAATTGGTACCAGGAGTGGGGTGCTGCTCTAGCAAATACCTAAAATGTGGAAGCCACTTTGAAACTGCGAATGGATAGAAGATTCAGAAGGAACGAAGAAGGCACAGATGGTGAGAAACAACAGAGGACCGGCAGCAGCGGCAGCGGCAGCAGCGGCAGCGGCAGCAGCAGAACCAGAGGCAGCGCTGGAGCCGACCCGTGGAGCGAGAGAGGTCAGTGCCTGCGCAGAGTTTTCCTCGCGGAACGGGGTGCCTCTGGGCACTTGAATCGGTGAGCTGGCCTTGCTGACCCACGGAGTGAGAGAGTTGAGTGCCTTTGGGCAGGACGCTTTCCAGCAAGAGTGGGGTGCCTCCAGGCACTTAAACCAGTGGAGCTACAGAGCTTTGGAACACTTGCCCGGCAGGGCAGATGTGGGCCTGAGGCCCGGGCCATGCAGCCATAGGAAGCTGAAGCTGAAGAGGCAGATAGCGTGAGAAGCTGAGCTGCCTCAGTCTCAAGAGGTATGGCCATGACCTCAGGGGTTTGAAAGGGTGGAACCATGGCGTGCTGTGTTCGTAAGGGTGGAATTGCCACTCAGTGGGGCTTAGGGTGCTCCTAAAGCTGATGGGACAGAGTTTCTGTCCAAGTGGGCCTTGAAGGCAGAGTTGTAGCACGGGGCTGGAGGTCTCCACTCAGAAACCAGAGAGTGTGGCCGATACCTAGAGTCTGGAGAGCATTGCTGTTGTGTAGAATGTCTCAGAAAATGTAAGAGTATTTCCAAAGCTTTGAGGGCTAATGTAATATGTTCTGTTGACTTGCCTGTTGCCTGTTAATGCCTTCTAAGTTTCACAGATGTAGAAGAGTTTTTGTATTTTGGTCTTGGAACTGATTTAAGACTTCTGTTATATGGATGGACATAATTTTGCTATGGTGAGATGAATGTGTTAAATGTTTTGTGATGTGATTTTTGGGTTGTCAAAGGGTGGGATGTCATGGTTTGAATTGTGTTCCCCCAAAAATGTGTGCAGCCACGTGGCTGGGATATGGTTTCCAGTATCTTGGGACTGTCCTCCATTGTGTGGTTTTGCTAACCTGTATGTTAAAGGATTAGGGTGGGGCTGTGAATTCCTGCTATGGGGGAAGTTTCCCTGGAGCATGGCTTGCCCCACCCTTAATGCTTTTAGCTTGCAAGGAATAAAAGGAAAAAGAACCAAGGACAATTTGAGAACCTCGCTACCATCAAGCAAGCAGCACCGGGAGCAGAACACGTCCTTCAGACCAGAGGTTCTTGTGTGAGGACGCTCCCTGGACAATGACTGATGCAATACCGGACTTTCCTCCAGAGCCGTCAAGGGGAAAGTCTTTCCCTGGAGCGGACACCCTGAATATGGACTTGCAACCTACCAGACTGTGTAAGAATAAATCTTTCTTTGTTAAAGCCATCCACTCTGTGGTATTTCTGTTAGAGCAGCCCTAGCTGACTAAAACAGCGCCCCACCAGCCAGCTCCCACACACACCCCTTTACGCCCGGCACCCCATTTCTCGATACTTGTGAACACCAGTCCTCATGGTTTCCCTGCCCCTGATTTCACCATCCTTTCTAAAATCTACTTACTTCACCATCACCTGTACAAATCTGTATCTTCGTCCCTTTCACTACAATAAAACTTACTACTACCATTACATAATTTCCTAAGACAACCTACCATACCCTGTAATTCTTGCTGTAATTTGCTTTGTCACTTAAATGCTCCTAGCACTGCAGTAAATAAATCACTTCACTTAATAAATATTTATGGAACTCTTATTATGTGCATCTACTAGAACCTGTACAAATGTGTTAGAATAAATTCCTTAAATCTCATTTAGGTCTCATTTTTAAAAAATATCTCAAGTCTTTACCATTGCCTATGCCCAGCTCCTGGAGGGTAGAGAGGAATCTTATTTTACACTTTGCAAAACACACATGTTCAGTCAACATGCTTAAAATAACAGAAGGTACTGTGTAAACCATAATGACGCAGCGTGCACAGTAAGATTCCAAAGAATCAAAGGATATCCAGGAATTCTACTGCCCACACCAAAAGTACATTATTTTGCATTATGAAAGTGAAATTAAACTCTATTTTATGTTTTCTCAAAATCTATAGTTTTTAAACTGTACAACCTCGACAGAAATACTCTAATACACTTAATTCATTATCTATGGCATTCCCAAGTCGGGAAAAAGAAACAAACATATGAAAATAATAACAATGATGCCCAGATACAATTACAAGATACTGTACATGTCACTAGGGATCTTAAGGACAGATCCTCTGGTCTCAGAGCAGAGGAACAGAAAATTGCTTTAAAACAAACACAAAAAGGGCTTTCTATGGCGATTTCTGTTCCACATCATTATTCCGCACACCAAAGAGTTCCCAAATTGTAGAAACCCCATGAAGGAATTCAAGAGCTAAAGGAAATGTCTACTGTGGATTTATTCAGAACAAAGTTGTGTTAGAGGGTAAAATGTGGCATCACATGTTAAAGGGACTAAGAAGACAGATGACATGAGCCTGATGAGAAGATACAGTTAATGTGGCCTGGAACTAGTTTTTCAAACCGGTCCAACAGCTAATAACATCTGAAAGATCTCATGCAACAAGATTTATCATGAAATCATTTTAGAAATCTCAATACCTTTAAGGACAAGGTGGTGTACATTAACAGTGATCTACATGAAGGTTAGTTCTTTAAAATAAAACCGGTCTGGAACTCCGGTGGACCACCCAGGTGTACCCGAGAAGGCAAAACACAGTCAAGTCTGAAGTTCTTTGAACTCTTCTGAAATGAACTGCAAGGTACAACAGTTTTTTCATCTTCATATTTTTTCAGTGGCTTTGTGACCTTGGATCCTACATAAAATTTTTACCAAGACTTCAGCTTTTTTACTTTGATCAGCAAAATTCTATGAGTAGCTGTTCACTGTACAAGAATGAACTATTTTAAGTTACTTGTAACAGCAACTGGCAGCTGTGAACAAAAACATCATGTTTCCCCTTCCACGGAAAAGAGGTGTCTCTGAGACGCAAGAATTTGGTGAGGTAATACAGTTTCTCATGGAAAGAGCTTAATTCTGGAGCTGATTTATCACAGTAGCTAGTGTTTCGCAACAATACACTGGTGTAGTTGATAGTGTCCCCACCGTGGCTCGAAAGAGAATGGTGCCCAAAAGTCTCAAAAAAGTTTATTTTATTCATTTGCCTGTTCATAACTGAAAATGTAAAAATTAAAAAAATGGTAAAAATAGAAATATAAATATGTCCTATACTCTCAATACCTCATGTGTCCAGATTTCTGCCAATATATTTTTATAAAGTCAGGAAAGCTACACTTATATATACTTACTGTATAACCTTTTCTTCAATAATCATATCCTTTAAAAAATCATTTCAGTACACATAATATCCTTACCTCACATGTATTAAAATTTAAACATTTCATTCATGTTTAAAAGATATACTTTTTACTGATTTAATACTCTAAATAATGCTATTATGAATTTATAAACCTCAATCTCTCAGATGTAATGCTAAGGTTGACACTGCTTGGTATAATGGTATACGCTTTATATCAACTTTTTTAAGGTACAATTAATGTAGAATAAATACTTCCAATTTTGACAAATACATACAACTCTGAAACTACTAACATGGTCAAGATACAATATCTTCTAAAGCTTTTCCACACCAGTCTGCAATCTATCTTTTTCTCTGTCCTTGGCTCAGGCAACCACTGATCACATATTACGCATTTTCTTTTGTGGGTCTGACTTCTTTCACTCAGCATGATGGTTCATCCATGCTGTTGAGCATTATCAATAGTTCATTCCTTTTCACAGCTTAGACATATTTCATTGTACTGATCTGCTACATTTTGTTTATTCACTCATACGTAGTTGGACATTCGGGTTGTTACCATTTTTTGGCTTTGTAAATAAAGATGCTATGAACATTCTGTATATCTTTGTGTCACATTTTCATTTTCTTGGGTAAGTATGTAAGAGCGAGGTTTTTGAGTAGTATGGTACTTTTATGTTTACCTGTAAAAAGAAAAAATTCAGGTAGTTCCCAGAGTGGATTTCATCATTCCACATTCCCACAAGCAGAATACGTGTTTGTCACTTTACATCCTTGCTATTACAAAATACTGCCAGTGTTTTAATTTTAGCCATTCTAAGAGGATACTGGTGTCTCATTCTGGTCTTCATTCACACTTCTCTAATGATTAACGATTGGGCTTCTTTGCCATGTGCTTGCCGGCCACGCAAATATCTTCATTTGTGAAGTGGATCCTTACAGTTTCTGCCCATGTTCTTATTGGGTTGTCTGTATTACAACTGAGTTATAAAAGGTTCATATTGCTGTTAAGTTTACTAGGATACAGAGTAAATTACCTCAAAAATAACTGGCCATTGAAAATCTTTCCGATAGCAGCAGAACACTGACAGATACAGTGCTGGAAGATGAGCCTCTCCAATTGGAAGCCACTCAAAACACAACTGGGGAAGAGCAGGCTTCTCCAAGCAGAGGTGACTGGTACTGAAGGCTTTCAGCACCTTCACTTGCTGATATGCTACAATTCAAAATAAGAAGAAACAGCTCCAAAAATTCACTAATAGTTGGAACATGCACTCTACAAAGTGTGAACCCAGGAAAATTAGAAATTGTCCAAGATGAAATTGAAAGCTTGCAGATAGATACCTTAGTTACACGAAAAGGACTGGCATTGGACACTTTGAATCACACAGTCATATAGCCTACTATCTTAAGAATGATAAATTGAAGAGGAATAGTGTTGCATTCATCATCAGAAAGAAAGTTTCACATCAACACAATGCATATACCTACAAGAAAGATAATATCACTATTACTCAAATTTATACAGCAACAAATGGTGCCAAAGATAAAGCAACTGAAGACTTTTACCAACTTCTGTAGTCTGAAATTGATCAAGCATGCAACCAACAGGCACTGATATTACTATCACTGGAATATGAACGGATAAATAGTTGGAAAATATAGCCTTGATGATGACAGAAACAACATCAGAGATCACATAATAAAATTTTGAAAAAATCAATGGCTATTGGAAGTACCTCTTCTCAATACACATGCTCCTCACCACAACATACAAGAATCAAATCAACTACACCTGTGGAAAGAGACAGTGGAAATGTTCAGCATCACCAGCAAGAACAAAGCCAGGGACAAACTGCAGAACAAATCATCAACTGCCCATAAGCAAGTTCAAGCTGAAGCTGAAGAAAATGAAAACATGTAGACGACATTCAAAGTACAACCCTGAGTATCTTCCACCTAAATTTAGAGACTATGTCAAGAACAGATCTGATGCACTGAACACTAACAGGTAAAGACCAGAGAAGTTGTGGGGTGACATCAAAGACATTACAGACGAAGGCAAAAAACAGGCAAGAAAGAAGGCCAAAAGAGATGTCAGAAAAGACTCTAAAGGTAGAGTAACTTTAGCCAATCAAAGAACTTACGAAGCTATAGTGCTGAACACAAGATTTCACAGGCAGCTTAAGACAAAGTGCTATAATGAAACAGGCAACGAGCTGAAATCAGAAAACCAAAATGAAAGAACACATTCAGCATTTCTCAAGCCGAAAGAATTAAAAAAATAATAATAATAATTAAATCTTGAGTCGCAGTATCAAAGGATTCTACAGGGAAAACATTCAATGACACAGGAAGCATCAAAAGATGGAAGGAATATAAGAGCCACTGTCCTGAAAAGAATCGCCTGACACTCAACCATTTCAGAAGACAGATATAATCAAGAACTGCTAACACTGAAGGAATAAGTCCAAGTGGCACTGAAGGCACTGGTTAAAAAAAAAAAAAAAAGGCCCCAGGGGTTATTGGAATACCAACTGTGATGTTTTAACAAATGGATACAGCACTGGAAGTGTTCACTTGACGATGCCAAAAAATTGGGAGGACAGCTCCCTGACCAACTGACTGGAAGAGATTCAGACTTTTGTCCATTCCAAAGAAAAATATCCAAAAGAATGCAGCTATTAATGAACAGTATCATTAACATCATGTGCATGTAAAATTTTGCTGAAGATAATTAAATAAAAAAAAAAGTTGCAGCATCCCAGTGACAGAGAATTGCCAGAAATTCAAGGTGGATTCATACGATGATGTGGAATGAGAGATACCATTGCTGATGTCAGAGGGATCTTGGCTGAAAACAGAGAATATCAGAAAGGTTTTGTTGACTATGCAAAGACACTGGGCTGCGTAGATCAGAACCAATTATAGAGAATGGGAATTCAAGAACATTCAGTTGTGCTCACAAAGAAGCTGTAAATAGATCAAGAAACAGAACAAGGGGATACTACATGG
Organism: Heterohyrax brucei; assembly: GCA_028571685.1. Lineage (NCBI taxonomy): Eukaryota > Metazoa > Chordata > Mammalia > Hyracoidea > Procaviidae > Heterohyrax > Heterohyrax brucei. The sequence continues at coordinate 1,139,005 of CM053156.1, forward strand.
TTTAAAGTCAAGAAATGTGTGCAGTGGGATTATAGCTTTTCATCATACTTAGTCTGTATGCTGAGCAAATATATAATAAACGCTGGTCTATATGAAGAATGCGAGATAAGAACTAGAAGACTCATTAACAATTTGCAGTATGTGCACACGACCCAACATGCTCGCTCAAAGAGAGAAGGACTTGAAGCACTTACTGATGAAGATCACAGTCTTCAGCATGGATTACACCTCAACATAAAAAACAAAAATCCTCACAATGAACCAATAAATACATCATGATCAGTGGGAAAAAAAAGTGAAGTTATCAGGGATTTCATTTTACGTGGATCCCCAATCAACACTCATTGAAGCAGGAGTCACGAAATCAAACATAGTGCTTTGGGCAAATGTGCTGAAAAAGACCTCTTTAAAGCGCTGAACAGCAAAGAATCAGTTTAAGGACTAAAGTGTGCCTGACTAAAGCCAGAGGATTCTCAGTCACGTCAGACAGGTACAAAAACTGGATGAGGAAAACGGAAGGCTGGAGAAGTGATGCCTTTAAATCACGGTGCTGGTGAAGAAAACGGCGCATACCATGCATGGACTGCCAAGAGAATGAACACTTCTGCCTTGGAAGAAATACGGCCGGAAGGCTCCTCACAAGTGAGAGTGGCGGAGTTCATCTCAGATACTCTGGACAAGGACATCATATTTAGGAGAGTCTCGGTGAAAAAGAAGAAGACCCTCAGTGAGATGGACTGACATTTCGGCTACAGCAACAAGCTCAAACATACTAATAATTTTGAGCATCGTGCAGGACTGTTTCTCACAAGTTATCATGAGTCGAAACCCAATCAGTGGCACCAAAGAATAGCAAGGATTCTAAAAAAGAGCCCTAGTGGTACAGTGGTTAAGGGCTGGGCTGTTAATGGAAAAGCTGGCTGTCTGAATTGACCAGGTATGTGCAGGACAAAGGTGTGGCAGTCTGTTTTCTAATATTTACAGCCTTGGAAACACTATGGGGCAGTTTTAGTCTTACAATGTCACTGTAAATCCAACTCCAACTGATAGCAACAGGTCTGTTTGGCCTGGTGGCAAAGTCATTAAGTGTTACAGCTGCTAACCAAAAGCTCAGATCCACCAGGTACTCCTTGAAAACTCCGTGGCACAGTTCTACTTTGTCCTATAAGGTTGCTATGAGATAGAATTGACTTGACAGCAATGGGCTTGATTTTGGTTTTATACACATAGCCCTGCTTTTCAAAAGTTTATTTTATGCCATTTTTTTTTACAGAAGACCAACATTAGTATCTCTTTTCACTAACTAAAAGAAATTTGAAGAAGATTTTCATTTTTGTTAAAAAATAGCATTCACCCTTTGCTTCAAAACAAGCTGTTATAAAAGAGCTCTCTGCACCCCACATTGGTGAGTGGTGTGTGGGGTCTTAAAAGCTGCCAAGCTGCCATCTGAGGACACAGCAAATGGTCCCAACTCAGCAGGAACGGATGCTCACCGAGGGCCAAAATGGCATGCGGTCAAGACAACCGAGAAGACAGAGAGACCCACAAGAGTGGGTGCCTACATCGACCTGGGACTGGAAGAACCAGATGGTGCCCAGCCACCACCAGTGATAGCCATGACGGAGCTCACAGAGAGGAGCCTCACTGGCAACACAAGGATAAAAAGAGGTGCATCATGAGATCTCCACTAAAAGACCTCAATTGATGGTCCAGCGGTTTTGGGGTTCCTCTGAGAGCATGGCCCCTGGCCCTGATGCTGCCCATTCCCATAAATTATAACAAAGGTCCACTCTTTGGACAGGAATGGATTGGCCTGGGCAATGCAGAGTGACCATATATTGGAAGCACTTTATGGTTCTATACATCTATAGGATATCATCTTGCTGACCTCTGGCTCGAGGAAGGGGAGTGGACAGAGAGGAGTGGAATGGAGACTGTTGGGAGAATGAGACATGTATGGAGCAGAGAGGAATAGTGTGCAGTCACCGGACAGGGAGAGCAGTGGAAGCGGCATATAGGGGGGCATGTGAATTTATACGGGAATGTACATTTTCACTCAGTCATGTTAAATAAAAATAAAAATAAAAAAATAAAAAACAAGCTGTTAAGGAGGAGCAATTGCCCCCAGTAACCGCAGTGGCGTTGTCAAGCCCCCTTCCTGTGTACCACACTCAGTCTTCCTGCTGTTACTGTGTGTTGTTATTTCAGGTTTTACGTGTTATTTGGTATAATCTGGTAGATTATATTTTGGATCTGGGAACCTCAAAATTTTTCCCACATAAATTAATGGTAATTGTGTCTTCATTTTATGCTATTTCAGCTTAGCCAAAGCCAAGTGCTGTCAAGTCGGATCAAAACGCTCTTCATTTCAGATAACAATGAATCCTGTATTATAAACACCAGCCCTCTTTGCAGACATATGGTATTTCCTCTTATTCCGTGGTCTACTTCATTTTTAACTGCTTCACTCAAAGAGCAAAAGCCTTTGTGTTAGAGCCTAACTTACTGAGTTTTCTTGTATATAATAATCCATGTTTTTCATTCCTACCTAAGAAATCTTTGCCTATCTCAAGGTCATGAAGATTTCCTCCTAGAAGCTATATGCTTTTAGCTTTCACATTTAGTTCTATGTTCTATTTTGAGTCATGGTGTTAAGGTCAATGTTCATTTTAATTCCATACAAATGTCCAGTTGTGACATCACCTGTTTTACAAAGACTTTCTCCCATTAGACTCTTTGCACCTTTGTCAAAAAAATCCAATGAGCCTACATGTGTGGCTCTTTCAGGACTCTTGCGGCTTGTTTCATTGGTGTTTATTTCTATCCTTTCACTAATTGATACTGTCTTGATTTATAGTAAGGAAACTTAAGGTAAGTCTTGATTCAGGTAGTACAAGTCCTTACATACATTTTTGATGTGCTCTTAATATAAAATTTTAAATTGCTTTTAAAAAATGCACAATTTATTGTGTGTTACAGTTACAGTATGTCACTTTCACCTTGCCAGTATTAGAACTGAAATCATTTAGCCAACTGTAACTGGTTTAAAAAAAAAAGAAAGTACCTCATTTTCGTTTAATTAAATGGTTGGATATTTTTTCATGTTTACTGATCATTTCTATTTTGACTTTGAATTGTTTCTAAGTCCTCCTGCCAATGTTTAAAAATGTCAGGATGTTAATATTTTACTTAATGCTTCATAAGATTTCTTTATATATTACCCTTTCACTTCTTTGTGACAAACACCTCTATCTGCTTTTCAATATTTTTTCCCCTTTGTCTTCGTAGGAAATACTGGTGGCACAGTGGCTTTGTGCTACATCTGTTGACTGAAGGTCGGCGGTTCAAATCCACTACGCGCTCCTTGGAAACTCTGTGGGGCAATTCCACTCTGACCTATAGGGCTGCTATCAAGTCTCAACTGGCTGACAGCAGTGAGTTTGGCTGTAAAGGGCTTCTGTCCCGTTAAATGTGCAATGTAGTGACATTTATTGTCATTCTCCTCTCAGTCCATACTGTTTGGGTGTTTCCCCAGTGACCCACCTCCAGGGACAGAATAAGTTATGGGGTCATAATTCAATTCACACATTAATCTTCCTGATGGGCTCAGGTATGAACAGCAAACAATTTAAGCTGCTGCAATAAAACTGAATTCCAGTATTTGTAGAGTAGTTACTGAGAAGACATATACATTTTTCAGGTTTTGAATTAGCAGTGATGTAAAACTATATCAACAAAGGTTATTTTCTCTCCAGGAAGGCCCGCTTAAAAATAGAAGCAAAGCAGAGACACAAATGAAGCTCCAGGGACAGTATTTGTACTTCTTCAACCCCAAAAGTCTAATGCCTGACCTATTCCTGGAGTTCCAAGTTACAAAAGGCAGCGAATTATCGCCCACTTAAACCAGCGAGGACAGCACGGTTGCTGGCTTTGCTGTCATCACCCGCCTCCTTCACCCACAGGTACCCAGAAAGACCGTGTTCTTACCATCTGCCCTCAGGAAAACATCTACAAACTCACTCATATTGAGACAAAAATGACTAAAGAAACTGAACATTTTACCTGCTCAGAGTGTTCTCATTAGAATAGAAGCAAAATCTTAACAGAAATAAATGCCCATTATATGTTAAAACCTAACCAAACCAAACCCAGTGCCATCAAATTGATTCCAACTCATAGTGATCCTACAGGACAGAGAACTGCCCCCTACAGTTTCCAAGGAGCGCCGGGAAGATCTGAACTGCTGACCTTTTGGTTAGCAGCTGTAGTACCTAACCGCTATACCACAAGGGTTTCCTGTGATACGTAGGGGGAGGGTTTTCCTGGAATCTCTGCTAGGGCACAATTTAGTCTGTTGCCTGTGCAGAGATATGTCCCATCAAAATAAAGCATTTTTCTTTCTTCCTTAAAAAAAAAAAATAAACCCAGTGCTGTCAAGTCAGGTCCAACTCATGTTGATCCTAGAGATAGTCACTAAAAGGCTTAAATGGTTTCTGTAAAAAAAAAATCCTTCAGCGGTGTCATGCATTGAACTGTGAAATATGTATGCACCACTTGGCTGGGCCATCATTTTCAGTATGTTGTGATTTTGTATGCTATACATCCTAATCTATGCCTGTGGCTAGTAGATAAGATGATTATGTTGAAAGAGGATTAGGGTGAAACAGCAACATTCTTGTCAAGGGAGTTTCCCTGGAGTGTGGCTTGTACCACCTTTTATCCTTTCATTCTCTGGAAGATAAAGAGAGAGAAACAAGCAGAGAATTGAGAACCTCACACCACTAAGAAAGCAGCACTGGAAGAAGAGCGCACCCTTCAGACCTGAGGTTCCTGCGCAAAGATGCTCCCCGACCGATACATCACACGGACTCCCCTCCAGAGCTGACAGAGGGAGAGCCTTCCCCTGGAGACACCTGAATTTGAACTTGCAGCCTACTGAACTGCGTAAGAATAAACTTTTCTTTCTATTTTTTTTTTTTATTACGACTAATTGACAATGTACATTGCCGTATAAATTTACATGCCCACCTACATGCAGCTTCCACTGCTCTCCCTGCCCGGTGACAGCACACTATTCCTCTCTGCTCCATACGTGTCTCACCCTCCCAACAGCCTCCTTTCCCCTCCTCTCCACCCACTCCCCTTCCTCCGGCCAGAGGTCAGCAGGATAGGACCAAAATGACATGGGGTAAAGACAACCCAGAAGACAGAGAAACTTTTCTTTCTTAAACTCATCCACTTTGTGTTATTTCTGCTAGAACAGTACCAGATGACCAAAACAAGTGGTTTTCCATTAACCTCAGGATAAAGCCCAAACATCTCTGTTTAGCTTCCGAGAGCCTCCTCTCTGGCCATTCTGGACAGCCTGCACCCGGCAATTCCAGCCTATGTGCTCTTCCCCCAGCTCCCCAGGTTCCCTGGCTGTATGCGCTATCACATCTGCCCGAAGACAAGGCACAAGCCTGCCCCGTTCCTGCTGCTTGTCTTCACTACTCAAGTCTGAGCTTAAATGGGACTTCCTCCACCAATCTCTGTGCGCCCCCGTAAGGCAGGTCAGATGCCCATCTTCTGTGTTCCTGTCAAATCATACACTTAACATTTTTTGTAATTCTTGTGTCACTATCTAAAACTCTCCTGTTTACGTGAGCACACTTATGAACAGACTGTAAACATTTTGGGAACAGAGGTTTTTCCCTCAGCAGTCTATCCCAATAACTCACAGTGTCACCTAACACCAGCAATTACTCAATACATATTTAATTTATTAAAATATTGCTCAGTACATTTACTTACAGAAAATCAAGTTAAGTCACATCATATTCCATTTCATTCTCTGACCTGTATGTTGATTTTTTAAATACTAGAATCCATTATCAATTATTAAAAAATTTAGTGAAACTCTAGCAAACCAAATTTATTAATAGTTGTCTCGAGTCAGTTTACTGACTGAAGACTGAATATTCAGTCAGGACTGAAACTGGGTGTGACCGTGTATATTACTGGGTAGGGTTGCTGGATTTATAAGCAATATCTTTTGTTTTAAGATTAAAAAAAAAAAACTGTGAAATTATCTGAAATGTTCACTCCCACAAAGCTGTCATTATGATAAAGTGACCTGTATCATTCTCAGTTTTAAAATTAACAAGTACTACAGCTTAGGATACAAATGAACCACTAAAAAGACCTCTTACAAGACCAGTATCCAAAGTTTTGGTGATATCATTTCCAATTATGAATGCTACATACAGTTATGTTGCTCCTAAAAAGATAAATACAGATAGCACTGTGAAAACTCTCTGCATATCCACTGTGAGACAAAGCTAATTTATGTACTATACCACAATTTGTCAGTGTCCACAAAAACAGTTATACTTTTATTTATTTCATATCCAAAACAAAATACACTGTTGGAGGTATCTAAATTATTAATATGGAACACTACAAGAAAAACAGATACTTAAAGATATTTATGATCTTTCTAAGTTAAAACGAAATACTATAAAACTTATTTATAGCTTCAAGCATGAATATTTGCAGCAGTTAGACAACTATATTAAATGACAAAAGTTACACTATAGTCAACTATCTTGTATTAAGTTTTGTAATTCTTTAAATAATTAAAACATATACTCCAAGTACCTTTTTTTTATTTTGATCGAGTAAAAGTGTACCATCTGGTTTAAGTTTGCATGCCTGCCTATGTGCAGCTCCTCCTTCTCTCCTTGGCCAGTAACAGCACACTCCCCCTTTCTGTTCCATACAAGTCATATCCTCCTAACAATCCCCTGTCCCCTCTTCTCCACCCTTTCCACCCCCCTCTAGGAAAAGGCCAGTAGAACAACATACTACAGATGCACAGAACCATAAAGTGCACACAAGATATGGCCACTCTGTGTTGCCAAGTCCAATCCATTCCTGTCTGAGGAGGTGACTTCAGTAACGATTTAGGATCAGGGGCAGCCATTGGGTCTAGGGGCCATGCTCCCAGGGGAATCTCAAAGTAGCTTTTGATATCATTAACAGCAGACCAGAAAATTATCAATACCTCTAACAAGAAATAATTAGCATGATTTTAATACATTTAAAATGGTCATCAAATTCAAAAAGAATACATGATAGATTTTCTTTATTATTTCCCTTAAGAAATTGGTATTTCTTAAATCTTTTGTGATCTATATAATTTTAATGAATATTCTCAGATAGAGGCACCCAATCAGTTAAAATGAATCTTATTTAAATGTTCAGTCATATAAACTAACTTTTAGAACTCTCATTCTCTCTACACACTAAAAATAACTATGTGGAATCAATAAAATAAAATACTATTTTAACAGTTGTGAAAGAGCATACAAGTAAACACCTTTAAATTTCTGTGGTAATGGCCTATCCCCAAAATATGAGAAGTAATAGTTAAGAGTTTAAACTCTTAAACTACTGTTGGGGTTAACTCCTAGTTCCACAAGTGACTAGCTGTATGAGCTTAGCCATGCTATTTAATCTCTCCGTACCTTAGTTTCCTGTAAAAGGGATGACGAAATTAGAGCCTACTTTACAGGGTTGATGGAAGTATTAAATATTAAACAAGCACTGAACCAATGGTTTAATCCACTTAGAATACTTAGAACAGGGACTAGTATATATATGTTTCCTGTTATCATCATTTATTTTACACTTTGTGTAAGGCTTTGTGCTAGACTGTAAGATAATAAATTGGTGAGACAAATATGGCCTCTACCCTCACGTACTTCTTAAGAGCCTTACTAATAGGTGCACTGACAATCTTTTTATATTGTTTTGGCTTCTTAGGCATAACTTACCATCAAGGTATATGGGGCATTACTTAGTAGGGAATATGACACACTGTCGTTTTTTGGTACTGGCAATTCTATTTTTAATTCTAGAACACAACTGTCAGATCACCTTCATTAAAAGTGGGATCAAAATCACCTTAATATTTGACAAACAGTTGCTTAACCATTTAGGCTGATTACATTATGGATGTGAATACAAACTCGCCCCCAAAGCTGGCTTGTGACTGTCTTTCAATACAGTGTAAAGTGCTACTGTGAGATAAGGATTCCAGAAAAGCGTGCCGTCACCCCAGCCCCCCACCCCTACAGACAGCACACGACAGTCTACATCTGCTATTTACTACTATCATCTACTGTTTAAACCACAGGGACATGTTTATAACGCTGCACAAAAACAACCACGATGCTTTTATTTCAGCTAAAAATGTCATCACTAGATAGCAAATAAAACAATTTTGTATTTTTGGCAAGTCATACAAGGCGCTGACGGGTCCTGCTTTAAAGCTTGAATATAAAATTGTGGTGACATACTCATTGATAAGGAAAAAAATCTGAACCACCTTTTCTTTACGAGTCCCTAAAATAATAAGAGAATCTGCATAATACACTTAGTTTCAATGAAAACTGTAAGCATGTGACAAGTAGAAAGGTAAAACAGAATCCAAAGGCAGTGATACCTAGATGAATCTAAAATTCTAAATTAATTCATTTACTGAAAAACATTTTTATTTCAATAGTGACTTCTTTTAAGTACAGTATAGCATGTTACAAAGGAGGCATCCTTGGAAAGGCCATAAAATAGATCATACTACAGTTTAAGACATACTTGTGATTTCGGAAAGACACTGACACGAACGTATACATCTCAAATGATGTCTATCTTTCAGAGGCAATGCTCTCCTGCCATGTACAAGAGAGTGGCTGACATGTCAGTCTGACCTACAGTGCAATGCAGGTTGTATTCCAAAATGCCAAAATTTATTCACATTGATATATTCAATTACAGTATTTGTAAGAACAGATTTAACACTAGTATTTTAACGGAAACATAAAAAAATCTATAATACAGATCTAATCCCATTAATAATCAGGTTTGCTTTATCATTACTTTGATGGGAAAGCCACAGACTCAAAAGTATAATTTTAATTAAGCAAGCTTTTGTTGTCATGGATTGAAATGTGTCCCTGAAAAACGTGTGTAGCAATTCAGCTAAGCCATGATTCCCAGTGTTGCGTGATGTTCCTGTATGTTGTAAACCCTGCCTCTGTGATGTTAATAAGGAATGACGGGTGGTAGCTGTCTCAGCAGGGCAGGACTCAATGTGTAAGACTGGACTGTGTGCATTGAGGCCATTTCTTGAGAAGTAAAGGAAAGAAGGTAGGACAGAGATTTGGGGGCCTCATACTATCGAGAAAGCAGCAGTGCCGGCAGCAGAACTTCGCAAAGGACCCAGGTTCCTGTGCCCCAGCAGCTCCCAGTTCAGGGGAAGTACTGAGTAGGACCTTCCTGCAGTGCCACCACAGAAAGCCGCTTCCTGGAGCTGATGCCCTAAATCCGGACATGTAGCCTAGTGGACTGTGACAGAATAAAACTTCTCTTTTCAAAGCCATCTGCTAGCAGTATTTCTGTTATAGCAACACTAGATGACTAGAACATTAATGTACACATACCACAGCACATGTTCACTTACTTCCTTCATGAACAAATCTTTTTTTTTTTTCTCCTTCTGATAAGAATAGCCAGGAAGGGGAAAGACGTGAAAACAAAGGTAAATAGCACCTTTTAAATCTCATTAAGTAAAAAAAATACTGATTATTAGAAGTCAATTATAATTATAGTTTAAAATACAACAAGCTATCATTTAAGTATATTTCAACATAATTACAAAGTTGAGGATTTTTCCAGTATAATTTTAGCACAAAAAATTGTTCAAAGCCTACCAACAAGACTGAACTAGACCTGTCTTTAAGAATTTCAGAAAAATCAATGGACACGAAAAGTAAAATTGAACTATGTTTTTACAGTTACTAAGAGTGAGAAAAAGAAAGCTATTTAAATTCTGGCTTTACACTGGGGTGTTTTGTTTTTGGTCTTTTTGTTTACTATTACACTGTTAGCCTCTGAAAATATGTTATCAGTCTGCTTACAATTACACTAAATCTTGACTGAGAAAATCTTTGCCTTTCTTTGAAAGTCTCTTATAAATATACAATTATTCACTTTGATAAACTGAAATTTCCCAGGAAACAAATTCTTAATCAGCAAACAAATAAAAACAACTCTTCAAACAGACTAGTTATTAATACAATAACAATTCTCTTAAACACTTATACCTTAAAATCAATAAAATTATGATTCAGTAAGTATCCCCAAATCATTCTCTGAATACTCAATTCTGTCCTTCCTGAAATAATCAGCTAAAAAAAGACACCAGCTGAGATTTGATATATTAAAACTATAATCATTAATCAAACACTCATTGTGTGGCTTTCACCACACAAATCCAGAATTAAAACAAGAAAGCTAAGAAAATCTTACAAACTACGTGAGCCTTGATTTTTCAAAAATGTAAAAGAAAAAGGATACAACTCACTGTAGATTAATTACTGACTTCTTCAAAGATACAAGTTTTCAAATAGGATTAAAATCCTAAATTTTAACTTTTTAATCTTTGCTAGTAAATCACATTGCATTAAAAAATACGTGTGTGTGTGTGTGTGTGTGTGTGTGTTTGAAAGTATATTTGTTACAACAATAGATGCTTCAAGTCTTAAAATAAACTCAAAAGCCCTATTTTAAAAATACGTCTTTCATATTTTGGCCGAAACGAAATTGTGATTTTTAAAAAACTTCATTAAGAAACTGGCCTGCTGTGTACTTCTGAGAGATTTTAAAAAATAATTAACTCTGCCTACACCATCCTCCATTGCCCATTGTAAAAAGCTTTAGTTTAAGAGACTGAGTGATTAAAATTTAAGATGTCAAATTACTGCAAAACTTCGGACTCCCTTTAATATTTAATTTGTTAAGTTACTATTGGTTTTTATTTTTATTGTCAGTTCCACTAAAGATGCTTAAAAAACAAAAACCAAACCCACTGCCATGGAGTCGAGTCTGATGCATAGTAACCCTAGAGATGCCTGGCATGACAAAAATAAATATGCTAAAAATTAATCTTATACACGGCTCCAAAAGCTTGAAAACTACCTTAAAAATTCTGCAATGACATAAATCACAACTATGAAACAAAGAAGTTTACAAAATTGTCAAAAAATAACTTGAAATATTGTTGCTGTCAGTCATGTCTAAGGGTACAATACAAATTATTTTTTTAAAAAATCACTAGCCTTTTATTTTCATCTTCATCTTTATTTCCTAAAAGTGAAGGTAAAACCTGAGAGAAAAAGGTTTTTTAATAATTCCCCTCACTTATCTTTAAAGAATTACTATGCATAGCATTACAAAAATCTTTGTCATATATTACAAATCCTAAATCAATACATTGGTATTTCTATCACAAGAAAATGATACTTCATTTAGAGATCAAAAATGTTCATTTGTAATTCTGAAATGTGTAGAATTCTCTATAGGATGAAGGATCATAAAAAGTTATTTATCATTAGAAACATGAAGTGACAATAGTTCTTTCAAGCATGAACTCCTGTTTATAAAGAATGAAAGCACTGTAAAAATAATATTTTCAACATTACAAATGAGGATTAGTACCTCAATTTCTAAAGAAACACCTCCCTCAATACTTTCTTCAAACATTCAAATCCCAGTTTAATAAAAACGAATGACATTCCTCATTTCTTCAAAATTGCACATTTGATATCATAAGGTTTGCGTTTTCAAAAGACAGTAACACTTTCAAATTTAGTAATTAAGTATTCATAAGCCTGAGTTTAGTCTTTACTCTTCTGGGGATGACAGGCCTATGGTACATATATTTATAACTTTCAATTTAATGAACTTACGTACATAAAAATAAAATAATTATAAAGTAAACTAAAATGATAAGAAAGGCTGACTAATTCCTAAAGCCAGCCAAGCCAAGTGCCGTCAAGTTGATACTTCATCACAGGACAAAATATAAATGCACGTAGCATCATTTAAGACTTTTAACATTTCTGTTCTTCAGTAATCTTTATCTACTACTAGATAGTGGCTACACTTAGTGAAAATTAAACAGACTTTTATCTTAAGCTAACAGTAAATTTTTGTCCCTTACAGGAAACAAACAATCCACAGTTTGTGAAAAAGTATGGTGAAGTATTGTACTTAGTGAACACTTTATATTCCAACTCTTATTTTCAATAAAAATTGAGACATACTTTAAAAGACAAATATTCTTTCACATAAAATACTTCTATTAAACACAATCATTAATAAAAACAAATAACACGTGCCAAATACAAATTTATTCAACAAAACTTAGCCAACTATCATGAAGATCTTCAATTCTTAAAATAATTCAAACACTAATAAAAGAGTATTTTAAATTATTGACTAGTAGAAGCTCTTCATGATATTTCGTCTAGAATCATAACCAATTTTTAATATTACCAAGAGGAAAAAGATGATGTTAAATTATATAACACATAAAGACACAGATATACATTTTATTCGGGTTGTGTACTTTCCCTCCGGGTTGAAAAGTAGGCACTGAAATGAAGTTTTCAGGGTTGGTAATTCAGAACAGTGGTGTGAAAGATAAAAGTCAATAAATAAAAGCTGCCTAACGTGTCAGTTTTCTTACCGCCCTCTAGCGGTGATGAGTCACGTCACGAGACGAAAATAAAAGCCTCTGATGAGGGAAATCGGATGGGGCTATAAAAAGATCTTCTCAGTGTTCAGGAGAAACACAACAGTAAAACGTTAAAGCTATGCGTTATGCTTCCTTTTTTCAGGAAGTTAGTTTTTAAGCGAAGCAAAACCCTACATATAAGTCAAATTTTATTTGCTAAAACAAATTCTAACTATGACGTGGTCAAGATGAATAATTGTAAAACACTGTGGGTAACTCTTACATACGCATAGTGTTTAAAAGGCACTAAAATAGATAGTCAGAAATAAAATATCCAGTAAGCTGAGTCTACATGACATTAAACAATGTTTGATCATTCATTAGGGATCATTAGTGTCACACCATATAGACAAGCTTACTTAACAAAAGTTACTTTTAATGTTTTCTGGGTAAGAATTTAAAGTTGTACATAAATAAAAATGTGAAAGCATTTAAAGTGCACTATATAAATTAAGGAAGCCCTGGTGGCGTAGTGGTTAAGTGCTACGTCTGCTAACCAAAAGGTTGGCAGCTCAAATTGCCAAGTGCTCCTTGGAAACTCTCTAGGGCAGTTCTACTTTGACTTACAGGGTCGCTATGAGTCGGAATCGACTGGACGGCAGCGACTGACTGATGTAAATTAATATGCAGATCTGTTCATGAAAGACAGTTTCTAAAATGAAATTTTGGAAGCAGTATAAATTTGTGACTCCTATGATATAAAAAGATAACACAATTTCAAACTAAACTCCTGTTCTTTTTACTAAATTAGTCAGATTCTCTCCAGATAATCAGTATAATTTCATTTATTTATTTAGCTTTCTCAATATTTTGCATAAAAAGACTTATTTGAGAAAGAACCACTTCGTTATTTATGATTAAAAGCACTAAAAATGTAGATGAACTATGATCTGTATTTCAAATACATTTAAAAAAAAACACAGCTTTTGGTATAGTGAGAAAGTGTGTTCTTAGAAATTTATATAGCTTATTCACACTGGTTATCGTAGTGGAAACCCTGGTGGTGCCGTGGTGAAGTACTGTGGCTGCCAACAGGCAACCGGTACCTACCAGGTACTCTCAGGAAACTCTATGGAGCAGACCTACTCTGCCTCATAGGGTCGTTATTAGTCGGAATTGACTCGATGGGTGTGTTTCTGATTTGATTTTAGAGAAAAATCATAGAATGAAATAGAGAAATGACCAAAAACAAACAAACAAAAAAGGCAAAGAAAATATAAACTTTTCAGAAAATGTCACTGTGGGAAGGACAGAAAAGGCAAGTCGGAAACGCCATGTGGAGACCCATTCTTTCCAGTTTCTAACCTCCATCAGCTCTGTGGCCCTAGGAAATACACTGTGGGCTTGATCTTTTTATTTACTTCTGTTTACTCAACATAAACAGTGAGTGCAAGCTACAGCCATCAGGCTCACCTTTCAAGAGATCTTAATAAACACTGAAGGCTGACTATGTCAAAAGGTGTAGAAACTCTCTTCAGACTTACTTCCAAGACATTCACTATACAGCTCTTTTCTACACACAGGATTGCAGAAACTTGACAAAGCCATCCAGTCATTTTACAGTTCTGGAGTTCAAACGGCTTACACGCTTTCTTCAAATGGACAATTTTAAATGAAAAAGAACATTTCAAAAGTCCTACTGCCTTATAAATTATACCAACAAATACGGCAGACAAGGTAACTACTTAAATCAAAAGCATATTTGCTGTGGCCCAATCCTCCGAATTAATACTTGAACTGTAAAATATCTCATAGAGGTATTTCTGTCTCTCATCATTTTGTTATTAGACAGCAGCAGTCCTCTGGCATGGAAAACCTTATGAACAATGTCTTATGCATAGTCATTTCAGAAGAGATTGGAGACAACTTTCAAAAACAGAGCAATGGTGTTTTTTTCAAGTAGGCTATATTCTGACTGCAAAACTGCTTAAGAAATTTATCAGTATTAAGAAATTAAGACTATCAGAGCTCTATAACAACTATTTACTTGTTTATAATTAGTTTTTCAGAAAGAAGACTGTCAAACAAATCTAGACAGCAAAGGAAGACTAATCAGAAATTAAGAATAAGTAGGTAAAAGTAAAAACAAGTATAGGACAATTCTGCATCCTCTTCACACAAATTTTGGCAAAACAGTTTAATTTCAACCATAAGCTTACTAAGGCAGAATATATGTATTAAAAAACAATTTGAGTAATGAAATCTTTAAACTTCCATGTTAATGATTTTATTGACCTAACAGATATTCTGTGTACCTCATAATCAGAAAGGTACAAAAAAAATTTATTATGTAGCTAAAATATTCCCCTGAATCTTGTGCTAATTATACACATGAACTCACAAATGCGATATTTAAAGAAAGGTGCTTTTAGAGATACTGTCTATTTGAAACAGACTAAGAAAGACAGTAGTAACTTCTCTGATGATTCAAGCAAGTGTCAGAACCAACATCAGTAATATTTATGGTAAGACAATAGAATAGGCGGTATTCTTCAACCTCTATCAGTAATGTATTCTTGTAATATTTGTAACTGCTTGTTTTAGTCAGCTGGGGCTGCTCTAAC
Source organism: Heterohyrax brucei (assembly GCA_028571685.1). Classification (NCBI taxonomy): domain Eukaryota; kingdom Metazoa; phylum Chordata; class Mammalia; order Hyracoidea; family Procaviidae; genus Heterohyrax; species Heterohyrax brucei. Next base: position 1,154,188 of record CM053156.1, read on the forward strand.
AGAAATACCACAGAGTGGGTGGCTTGAACAAAGAAAGATTTATTCTTACACAGTCCGGTAGGTTGCAAGTCCATATTCAGGGTGTCCGCTCCAGGGAAAGACTTTCCCCTTGACGGCTCTGGAGGAAAGTCCGGTACTGCATCAGTCATTGTCCAGGGAGCGTCCTCACACAAGAACCTCTGGTCTGAACGACGCACTCTGCTCCCGGTGCTGCTTGCTTGATGGTAGCGAGGTTCTCAAATTGTCCTTGGTTCTTTTTCCTTTTATTCCTTGCAAGCTAAAAGCATTAAGGGTGGGGCAAGCCATATTCCAGGGAAACTTCCCCCATAGCAGGAATTCACAGCCCCACCCTAATCCTTTAACATGCAGGTTAGCAAAACCACACAATGGAGGACAGTCCCAAGATACTGGGAACCATATCCCAGCCACGTGGCTGCACACATTTTTGGGGGGACACAATTCAAACCATGACACTGCTGATCTTCAATATCAGATTCTGTCAAACCCAAAAGTTCACTGTTGCTGTGATATAGAGGGACTTAGAAAACATGAGCAAATTCAGAGCATTAAATTACCACAATCAAAACATGAGAAAGTAAAATACAAATAAACACACACATGCGTGCATTTGTGCCAATTTATAAATACTGAAAGAATAACAACGGACTACTGAAATTTTATGCACACTTTCAATATCACTGCTCACTTTAAAACCAACATTAACTCTTCAAAATAATATTTATGCTAAAAACAGATTTTCCTCTAGTATCAAATAGATTATTGACTCAGTTCCCAAAACTTTATTTCTTCACCTGTTTCTTCCCCTCACCTAAACCAAATAGTGTCATACACAAGCCACTGCCACATCAGGAATCTGCTTGTACTGACAGAAGACTGAAAATACAAAAATACTGTTTTCTAAACCTGAAATAATACACAGCAAAGGTTTGGTATAGACTAAAATGATTTTAGATAAAGGCATTAATTATAAATGCCCACTAAACACACCCAGGGGATTTAAACTATTAGATGAGATTTTATTTAACCAGCCAGCCAGCCAAGTGCCGTCGAGTCGGATCCATTCAGCCAAGAGTGGGTCATTTTGGAAATGAATCAAGAAATACTTCTAGGGACTTCTTTGAGAATGGTAAATGCCAGTTTCAGAGAGCAAAGAGGTCACACTTGGTGCTTCCTCACAAAATCTATCTCCTTACAAAATTAAATTACTTAATTTACACAAAATACTACCATTCCATGTCTTCCAATTAAACTAGTATATCCAAGTGTGCTAGAGAGACTGTAACAAAGATTATCAAGTTTTGAACAGGACAATGCCTACAAAATTCAAATTCTCTTTTGGAATCCAATTATCATAGTCACTTGAGGGACACTAAATTGTTATTCAGCCAATAAAAACAGAGATGGACACATGTGAGAGGTTGTTCAATAAAGAGAAGTGTCGCATCCTCGGTAACTACAGACAGCATCACACCCTGGGTGGTGAGGCAGTCAGGAAGATGAATTCCCCAAGAATGCGATAAGTCAGTAGTGAAGATGAAATCCCCAAGAATGTGGGCTTGCTACCACTTGAAATTTTCACAAACTGCACTGATGAACACGGTAAAAAAAGCATGCACGTCATTATAAAACAGATCTTAGGATTTCCAATGACATAAAGAACTGAAGTATAAATCTTTTACTGCAAAATACTTTTAAATGTCCTCTGTTGCCGCAGCAGTTTGGTGTAATGTTTAAATATAAAAACACATTCCCTATGACTAGTGGAATGATGCAATTTCTTCACTAAAACATCTATGAAGTAGTTTTGTTGAACATTTAAACTTGCATAAGGCTGTATTAAAGCAAAAAAAAAAGGCAGTTTTAAATTGGCAGTATACATAAGTAGTCGATATAATCATTTTCCTAGATTTTGCATTCACATACTCTGACAATCACTGATATGCTTTCAAAAGGACAGAATCTCTTTTTTAAATGTCCAACTTTCAAATAAGATGGTAACTTAAGCGGAGGCACCTTAATAGTCTCCCCCACCCTCACACCAACACAAACGACCAAGATGTATAAAACCAAGAGAAATCCTACCACGAATGGCCACAGAACATATTCCAAAAATGTGGAGGGATTCCTGTTAGAGTCCTATAGCTGTGCCTAGTTGGAGGAGTGCATCTCCAGCCACCCTGTAAAAGGGAAATCCTGATGAAGAACCAGTACTACCACCTCGGGTGCAGAGCTGACGTGTGTAGATGGGCAGAAAACTGCGGCAGAAGGACAACAAATCTTGGAACCACTAACAGTTTTAGGAAACTGGAAAGGTCGTGTGTAAAGCTACAGGCAGAGATAAACCATGGGCATTCAATTAAAAAGAAAGCAAGGGATACAATATTAATATCATATAAAGTAGGATTTATGATACAAAAAGCATTATTCTAGATTGCATAAGATGTATTAATGAATAAGACAGACTAAAGAACTGATGTCTCTGAATTATGGCGCTGGCAAAGAAGACTGAATATATCACGGACTCCCATAAGAACGAAAAGATCCGTCTTAAAAGAACTACAGCCAAAATGCTCCTAGAAGCAAGGATGGTATGACTGTGAGTCACATACTTTGGACATGTAACCAGGAGGGACCAGCTCTTAGAGAAGGACCTCAAGCCTGGTAAAGCAGAGGGTCAGTGAAAAACAGGAAGACCCACAACGTAATGGAGTGACACAGTTGCCGCAACAACAGGCTCAAAGTTAGCAATGATTCTGAGGATGGCGCAGGACCAGGCAGGGTTTCCTTCTGTTTCACACAGGGAAGCTGTGAGTTGAAGCTGGCTCAGTGTCACCTAACAGTAACATTAGGTTACAGTCTAAAAATGAAGACATGAAAGGCATGAACACTATGCATTAAATCAAGCAAAAGCAGTAACCACCACAAAAAGAAGTGAACAGAAGTAAGACAGGTCTTTCAAATTTCTGAAAAGGTAAACAGGCCTAAAAATAAGATTGGAGATTTAAGTCAGGGATTCTTACCTGGGACACTTTCCTGATAATGTTTGGAACTGGGGTGTGAGGAGTGTGAGTTTCAACAACGTTTGGGTGCCACAATATTCAAAGTTTACAGATACTACTAGGATTTAAAAGGCAAGAATCAAGAACATTAGACTATGCAAAATCCTAGTACTGCTCCAGCTGAACTGCTCATCTAAATAATTAAGACATTTAAATTTGGTATAATACATACAGAGCAAATCTGGAAACTTACAAGTCATACACTTTAAAAAAATACTTGACCATTCATAAAAAACTGCATCATTCATTAGAATAGTTGGGGAAACTGTCCCAGTTGAACTGCTCATCTAAATAATTAAGACATTTAAATTTGGTTTAACACATACAGAGAAAATTTGAAAACTTACAAGTAATATACTTCAAAAAAATACCTGACCATTCATAAAAAACTGCATCATTCATTAGAATAGTTGGGGGCAGTGTCCCAGTTGAACTGCTCATCTAAATAATTAAGACATTTAAATTTGGTTTAACACATACAGAACAAATTTGAAAACTTACAAGTAATATACTTTAAAAAAATACTTGACCATTCATAAAAAACTGCATCATTCATTAGAACAGTTGGGGGCACTGGTGGCTAAGTGGTAGAATCCTTGGTCTACCATGCAGACATCAGTTCAATTCCTGGCTAACACTGCTCACGCGCAGCTGCTATTGCTCTACGAGTAGAGGCCTGTGTATTGCTTAACAGGATTCAGGGAGGCTTCCAGACCAACACAAACTAGGAAGTAAGGACTAGTGGTCTACTTCTGGAAATCAACTAATGAAAACCACACAGATAATAACAGTTCAACCTGCAACAGATTACGGGGAAAGCCTAGGACCAGTCAGCCTTTCCAGGAGTCAAGGTAGACTCACAGACTGTTAGACATTAGACTAGCTGTGAAACTTCAGTCCAGGAGTCAAAAAGGGAAAACATTTCTGAAGTGTATGCAAGTGTCAGTAGTTGAAAAAGACTCAATTTTAGACTCACAATAATTTGTACAGAGCCCTAGAGACAACAGGTTAAAACATTTACCTCCTAACTAAGAGGTAAGTGGTTCAAATCTACCAGCTGCTCTGTCACAGACAGATGTGGCAGTCTGCTTCTGTAAACATTTACAGCCATGGAAACCCCACAGGATACTTCTAGATCCTACAAGGTTGCTAGGAGTTGAACTTAACATGACGCAAGGGGTCTGGTGTACAGTAATTTCCTGAAGAGATATTACATTCTCACCTTCAGTTTGATAAAAAACCTCTACCCAGAAACTTGCCATAAGGCAATGCTCTAACATCAGTACTCTCGAGCTGCAAACCACAGAAAACTAAAAAAAAGTCCCCAATTAAAAAAGGCATTATCTGCTTAATTGCTACACTGTCATCTCATGTTACTAAGAAATACATTTCCAATAGAATTTTATTTATGACAACTGTTCATTGTTGTTGTTGCCAGACACCATCCTGTCAGTTGACTAACACAGACATGATACACAACAGAACAAAACACTGCCCAGTCTTGCGCCGTGTCCACAGTCGTTTTTATGCCAACGCCCACTGTTGCGGCCACTGTGTCAATTCATCTCATTGAGGGTCTTCCTCTCTGTAGCTGACCCTCCACTCTACCAAGCACGATGTCCTTCTCCAGGGACTGAATCTCCCTAACTACGTGTCCAAAGTAAGTAAGACACAGTCGAGCCATCTTTGCTTCCAAGGAGCGCGCTGGTTGTACTTCTTGTAGAACAGATCTGTTCTTTTGGCAATCCATGGGACATTCAACATTCTTCTCCAATACCACAGTTCAAAGGCATCAATTCTTCTTCTGTCTCCTTTGTTCACTGTCCAGTTTTCACACATACGTGATACAACTCAGAATACCGTGGTTTGGGTCAGTCACACTTTAGTCTTCAAGGCGACCTCTTTCCTTTTCAATACTTTAAAGAGAGCCTTTGCAGCAGATTTCCCAGTGCAGTGTGTGTCTTGATTTCTTGACTGCTGCTTCCATGGGTGTTGACTGTGGAACCAAGCAAAATAAAATCCGTGACAACCGCAATCCTTTCTCCATTTACGATGATGTTATTTCCTGGTCCAGTTGTGAGGACTTCTGGTTTTCTTGATGGGGAGGTGCAATCCATACTGAAGGCTATGGTCTTTGATCTTCATCAGTACGTATTTCAAACCTTCACTTCCAGCAAGTAAGGAGGTGTCATCTATGTAATGCAGGTTGTCAGTCTTCCTCCAATTCTGATAACTCATTCTTCTTCATATAATCCAGCTTCTCGGATTATTTGCTAACCATACAGATGGCAAATGTATGATGAAAAAGATGCAATCCTGACATACAGCTTTCCTGACTACACCACACAGTGTCCCCTTACTCTGTTTGTATGACTGCATCTTGATTCATATAGATTCCTTAAGAGCACAATTAAGTGTTCTGGAATTCCCATTTTATGCAATATTAGCCATAATTTGTTATGATACACACAGTCCAATGCCTTTACATAGTCAATGAACCACAACTAAACATCATTCTGGTATTCTCTGCCTTCAGCCAAGATCCATCTGACATCAGCAATGATCTCCCTAGTTCCATCTCTTGTTCTGAATCCAGCCGGAATTTCTGGGAGTTCCTTGTCAATATACTGTTGTAGTCACTTATGAATGATCTTCAGCAAAATTTTACTTGTGTGTGATATTAGTAATATTTTTTGGTAATTTCTACATTCGGTTGGATCACCTTTCTTGGGAATGGGCACAAATATGGATCTCTTCCAGTCAGTTGGCCAGGTAGCTGTCCTCCAAATTTCTTGGCATAGATGAGCGAGCACTTCCAGTGCTGCATGCGCTTACTGAAATATCTCAATTGATATTCCATGAATTCCTGGAGCCTTGTTTTCTACCAGTGCCTTCAATGCAGCTTCAACATCTTCCTTCAGTACCATCAATTCTTGATCCTATGCTACCTCTTCAAATGGCTGAACATGGACCAGTTCTTTCTGGTGTAATTACCGAGTATTCCTTCCATCATTTTCTAAAGCTCCCTCAGTCATTTAATGTTTTCCCTGTAGAATCCTTCACTACTGAAGCTTGAGGCTTGAATTTTGTTCTTCAGTTCTTTCAGTTTGAGAAATGCAGAACGTGTTCTTCCCTTCTGATTTTCCATTTCCAGCTATTTGCCCTTGTCATTATAATACTTTCTTTTGTCTTCTCGAGCTGCCCTTTGAAATCTCCTGTTTCAGTCTTTTACTTCACCGTTCCTTCCTTTTGCTTTAGCTGCTCAACATTTGAGAGCAAGTTTCACAGTCTCTTCTGACATCCAATTTGGTCTTTTCTTTCTTTACTGTCTTTTTAGTGACCTCTTTCTTCATGGATGATGTCTTTGATGTCATTCCACAATTCGTCTGGTCATCGGTCATTAGTGGTGAACACATCAGATCTGTTATTTAGATGGTCTTTAATCTCAGGAGGGATATACTCAAGGTCATAACTTTGACTCTTGTGGACCTGTTCTAATTTTCTTCAGTTTCAATTTGAATTTTCATATGAGCAACTGATGATCAGTGCCACAGTCAGCATCTGGTCTTGTTCTGACTGCTGATATGCAGCTTTTCCATTGTCTTTTTCCCCAGATGTAGTCAATTTGGAAACTCTGGTGGCATAGTGGTAAAGTGCTACATCTGCTAACCAAAAGGTTGGCAGTTCAAATCCACCAGGTGCTTCTTGGAAACTCTATGGGGAAGTTCTACTCGGTCCTGTAGGGTTGCTATGGGCCAGAACTGACTGAAAGGCAGTAGGTTTCTTTGGGTTTTGGTAGTCGATTTGGTTCCTGTGTATTCCATCTGACAAGATCCATGTGTACAGTTACGATTTATGTTGGCTAAAAAAGGTATTTTCAGTGAAGAAGTTGTTCTGCAAAATTCTATCATGCAATCTCCAGCATTATTTCTAAAACCAAGGCCATGTTTTCCAACTACTGGTCCTTCTTTGTTTCCAACTTTTGAATTCCAGTCACCAGTAATTATCAATGCATCCCGACTGCATGTTCAATCAATTTTAGACTGCAGAAGCTGGCAAAAACATTCAATCTCTTCATGCTCAGTCTTAGTGTCTAGAGTGCAAATTTGAAATATAGTTGTTATTAAGTGGCCTTCCTCGTAGGTGTACGGATACCATCCTATCACTGAAAACACTCTACTTCAGGACAGATTTCAAAACGCTCTTTTGATAATGAAGACAATGCTGTTCCTCCTCAAGTTGTTGTCTCAGGCACTGCAGACAGATTCAAAACGCCCCATACCACTCCACTTCAGCTTACCAATGCCTAGGATAGCAATGTTCCATTTCCATTTTCCTAGATTCATACTTCATATACTCCACATTCTGATAGTTAATGGCTATTTTCAGATGTTTCTTCTCGTTTTGAGTCATGCCACACCATCAAATGAAGGTCCCAAGGGCCTTACTCTACCCACATCCTTATGGTTGACTGCACTTTGAGGAGGCAGCTCTTCTCCAGTCATCTTCTAAGTGCCTTCCAACCTGGGAGGCGCATTTTCCAGCATTATATATGACAATATTCTGCTGCTACTCATAAGGTTTTATCTGATTAATTTCTTTCACAAGTAGACTGCCAGGTCCTTCTTCCTAGTCTGTCTCAGTCTGGAAGCTCAGCTGAAACCTGTCTACCAGGGGTGACCCTGTTGGCACCTAAATACCAGTGGCATAGCTTCCAGCATCACAGCAACAAACAAGCCCCAACTGACAGACAAGCAGCTGCTCCAACTATCTTTGCTCCTCGTACAAATTTTTTGACCAAGTATGTAGTGATTATAATTGTAGTTAACAAACTCAATGCAGAAAATGTACGTCCATCTCCCAAAACCATGGCCACAGGAAAATTTTAAATTTGACTTTTATATATAGGTGCGCTTGTTCTACAAAATACCTTAAACAATATATGAGTTTCCCGAAAAAAAGAAAAGGGGGCAGGGCCAAGGTGGTGGACTAGACACATGTCTCCTCAATTCCCTCTGAAAACCAAGGCCTGAATTAATAATTAAAGGGAGCATTCTGGACACCAAGGAAGGCGCAGGATATGGCATACGGTTGTCAGACTGGACTACGTGTACTCCCACTGAATGGGAAAGTAAATGTGTCTGACGAGGCAGTGTGTGCTGAGCCCCGCTCCTGCTGACTCCCCACTTAGGCAGACTGCAGGTAGTGACAATATCTTTACTATCAGGGAGGCAGGGGATGGGCATAAGCCAGCAAACACGCTGAACTGCAATGCTAAGATAAGCAGCATGTAGCACAGCAGAGCCACAGTATGTGGGACAGCCACATTTCGAGAGTCTGGCTGCTGAATGAGGGCACCCCCACCCCTCCACCCCTTCTTTTCTGAGCTGTACCATAGATTCTGCGGTTTTGCGGTGGGAAGGACAGCTTGGTGGGGACACCATCTTGGTTGGCTGGGAGGTGGGGTCACCGAACCGGAGGCCTGTGCAGGGGTTAATTCCCAACCTGAGAAGCAGCACCAGACTAGAAAGCACTTTTCCAGCAGAAAGGCTCTGTAGGACAGTGTTACCTTACGGTAGTGGCCCAGCTAATGACGGCAGCAAGGTCATAACCTCTCCCTAACTGAACTACATCATACCATCTGGGGACAGCTGAAGAGGTGCTTCTCTTGTCAGCTGTAAAGTGGAGCCTGCCACACCTGATGGACTGACTGATTTTTGGAAGCTGTTGGTCAACTCCCAGCTTCTTAAAATAAGACTGTCTAGATAAATAACTGCTGAGTGGCCCAGTAGCATCTCTTCTAGCCTTTACTGACCCACATAACAGGGTCAGTTGACAGTCCCCAGTGAATTCATAAGTAGGATGCTGTATTTGTCACCTGGGAGATGGAGTCTGCCACCCCAGGAAGTCTACTGGGGCCAGTCCCTGGAGTACACAGAGATGGCTGGTGCCCAACATCCTTCTCAGAACTACGCACCAGCTCCCACTGAGGTAATAGCAAAGCCTCTAGATGGCAAAAGGCAACAAACCATCTACAACCATTTAAAGAAACAGTCCACTATGGCTCCAGAAACTCTCAACATAAAGAATCAAAACACTTCCAAGATGAAGAAGCCATTCAGAAACTATCAGAGGTCAAGCATAAACGAATTACACATAGAATCCTCCTACAGACTAAACAAAATGCTGCAAAGCAAAATAAAAAATTAAGCAAAAGATTGGGAACTGGTGGAACAACAATGATCTGACATCCAGCAGATCAATAACAAAATTACACAATGAGACAAATTAACCCACAGTCAAAAGAACAGAACTGAGGAGATGGAAGGTAGACTAAGCGACCTTGAGGATAGAGCAACTGAGACTAGCATTTAGGAAGAGAACTCACAGAAAAGAAATAAGAAACATGAAGAAACATGGGGGACTCTATTAAGATTAACAATCTACAACTAATTGGAGTTCCTGAACAAGGAGGGACAGCTGAGAACAAGGAGAGTATTGTTGCTGAAGTGCTGACGGAAAACATCCCTGAAATTATGAAGGCAGAGAACATAGATATCTAAGACGTGTATCAAACACCACAAAAACTAAACCCAAAAAGAAAGACACCAAACACATTATAATCAACACTATAATCAACCAAATACAAACATATGCTCTTAAAGACAGCAAGGCTCAAAGCAAAGTTAACATTCACAGGGAAGCCCTGTAGGGTTTTGTCTGACTTCTTTGGCAGAAACGATGTTGGCAAGGAGGCAGTGGGATGACACATTCAAAGCCTTGAAAGAGAAGAGCTTCCAACTAAGAATTATGTATCCTGAAAACCTGTCTCTCAGATATTAAGATGAAATTAAGACATTTGCAGATAATCAAAAGCTTAGAGACTATGTAAAAACTAAATCAAAACTACAAGAAATATTAAAAGAAGCTCTTTGCTTCCAAAAACAAAACCATTAAGTGTATATTAAAGGATGCAATGCAGGACACAGCATCCAGAAGTCACAAACTCAGTCAAAGCTGAAATATTAGAAGAAGGGAACCAGTGATCATCTTATGAGAACTATGACATCATCATACTAAAAAGACGGACATACTACATTACTTATAGTCCTTTCAGATGGAGAGGAAGTTAAAAAAATACATGGAAGTTAAAATTGGGTTTAAACTTAGAATATTAAAGAGGATCAGCAATGTAGCTCACAAAGCACAATAACAATGCAACATATCAAAACAAGAAACACAATACAGGAGTCTCAGCACAAAACCAACACTGAAAAAGATGAAAAGCCAACTCATAAAGAAGACTGACCCAGAACAGAACATTAAGACCAAACACAGAAAACACCAACACAATAAATGCATCAAAATGGCACCACCAAACAGATATCTATCAATAATTACACTGAATGTAAATAGACTGAACTCTCCCATAGACAACGAGTGATTTCCTGGATCAAAGCACATGACTGGTTTACATGTTGCTTACAAGAAACACACCTTAGACTCAAAGATATGAACAAACTGAAAATTAAAACATGGAACAATATATACGAAGCTAACAAAATACATAGAAGAGCAGGTGTGTTAATACTAATCTCAGAAAAAATAGATTTTAATGTAAAACCCACAATCGTGGACCAGGAGGGTCACTATTTACTGCTGAAAGGTTTAATACACAAACACAAGTTAACAATATTAGATATTTACATACCCAATACTAGAGCATCTAAATACATGGAACAAACACTGACTACACTGAAAAACGAAATAGAACACTCCACAGTAACAGTGGGAGACTTCAACCCTCCACTTTCAGTAATGGACAGATCATCCAGAAAAAAGCTCAATAAAGACATAAAAGATCGTACCGTGACAATTAACCAATTAGGCCTCATCAACATATACAGGACTTTTTATCTACCAACAGATAAGTACACCTTCTTCTCCAAGGTACATGGAACATTTTCCAACAGACTATGTGTTAGGATATAAAGCAAGTCTCAACAAAATCCAAAACACTGAAATACTGCAAAGCGTCTCACAGACGACAAAGCTATAAAAGTCAAAATCAAGAGCAGAAAAAAAATAGAAAGAAATTTGAATTTACGGAAACTGAACAACCTCTTGCTCATAAAGCAATGAGTTATACAAGAAATCAGGGACAAAACAGAGAAATTTACAGGATCAAATGAGAATGAAAACATATACGACCAAAGCCTATGGGATACACCAAAAGCAGTGCTCATACATTACTTTATCTCTATAAATGCACATGTTCGGAAGGAAGCAAGGACCCAAACCAAAGAATTAACCCAAAAGTTTGAAAAAGTATAAAGAGAAAAACATAGGAACCTCTCAAGCACCAAAGGAAAACAGATCATAAAGATTAGAGCAGAACTAAATGAATTAGACGATAGAAGGATAACTGAAAAAATTAACAAAACCAAAAGCTGTTTTTTTCAAAAAGATGAACAAAATTGATAAACCACTGGCTAAACTTGCAAAAGAAAAATAGGAGAGAAAGCAAATAACACAAATAAGAAATGAGATGGCAAATAGCACAACACATACAGCTGAAACCAAAGGCATCGTAACACAATACTACAAAAGACTGCACTCTAACACATTTGAAAACAGAGGAAATGGACAAATTCTATTCATATCACCTACTAAAGGTATCACAAGGAGAAGCAGAGCAACTTAATGAACCCATCACCCAGGAAGAGATTGAAAAAGTCATCCAAAAACTACTGACCAAAAAAAGTCCTTGCCCAGATGGCTTCATCCCAGAATTCTACCAAACTTTTAGAAAAGAGTTAATTCCAATACTACTGAGACTATTTCACAGCATAGAAATGGATGGAATACTATCAAATTCATTCTATGAAGCCAGCATAACCCTGATACCAAAGCCTGGGAAAGATTCCACTAAAAAAGAAAATTACACCTCAATATCACTCATGAACCTAGATGCAAAAATCTTCAAGAAAATCTTTGCCAACAGAATTCAACAACACATCAAAAAAATAATTCATCATGACCAAGTTAGATTGATACCAGGGAAAGCAGAGAATCCTAAAGAATCCAGTAGTAAACTATTCAAACTAATAGAAGAGTTTAGCAAAATATCAGGATATAAAATAAACACAAGTAAATCAGCAGGATTCTCTTATACCAACAAAGAGTCATCAAAGAAGAAATCACCAAATCAATACCACTTACTACAGCCCTCAAGAAGACATAATACCTAGGAATAAATCTAACTAGAGAAACAAGAGATCTATAAAAAGAGAGCTACAAGACCTTACTGCAAGAAACCAAGAGACTTACATAAGTGGAGAAATCTACCCTGCTCAGGGTAGGATGACTTAACATTGTGAAAATGTCTATTATCTTACCCAAAGCAATCCACATATACAGCGCAATCCCAATACAAATTCCAGTGACATTTTTTAATGAGATGGAGAAACAAATCATCAACTTTGTATGAAAAGGAGGAAAAAAACAAATAAAGCACTACTGAAGAAGAGGAACACAGTGGGAGGCCTCACACTACCTGACCTTACAACTTATACTGTACAGTAGTCAAAACAGCCTGGTACTGGTACAAAAAGAGACATATGGACCAATGGAAGACAGCTAAGATCCCAAAGATGCCACCATCATCCAATAAGCAGTTGATATTTGACAAAGGCCCTAAGATTGTAAACTGGGGTAAAAACAGCCTCTTTAACAAAGGGTGTTGGCAAAATTGGATACCCATCAGCAAAAAGCTGAAATAAGACCCATATCTTACACCTTATGCAAAAACTAACTCAAACTGGATAAAAGACCTAAATATCAAACCTAAAATGATAAATGTAATCCAAGAAAAAAATACGGTCAGCAATGGAACTTTTAATATACAACTTAGACTTTAAAATCTGACAAAGCTGCAACAGAAGAGAAACTGGATAAATGGGAACTACTAAGGATCAAACACTTTAGCTCATCCAAAGACTTTATCAAAAGAATTAAAAGACCAAGAAAAAATAGGGTCAGCAATGGAACTTTTAATACACAACTTAGACTTTAAAATTTGACAAAGCTGCAACAGAAGAGAAACTGGATAAATGGGAACTACTAAGGATCAAATACTTTAGCTCATCCAAAGACTTTATCAAAAGAATTAAAAGACCACCTAAAGAATGGGAAAAAATATTTGGCAACTACATGTTGGACCGATGTCTGATTTCCAAAATCTATAAGGTACTGCAAAATATCAACAAGATAAGGATAAATAACCCAACAGACACTTCATCAAGAGGACATCCTGGCAGCCAAAAGACACGAGAACGGTTCACGATTGCTAGCTATTAGAGAAATCCACATCAAAATTACAGTGAGATACCTTCTTACCCCAACAAGGTTGGCCATGATCAAAAAAACACAAAACAACAATTGTTGGAGAGGCTGTGGAGAAACTGAAACTCTCCTACACTGCTGGTGGTATTGCAAAATGGTACAACCTCTTTGGAAAGCTTTAAAAAGTTAGAAGTAGATATACCATTTGATCTGGTAATCCCACTGTTTGGAATATATCCTACAGAATCAAGGGCAGTCACACGAACAGATACATGCACATGAATGTTCACTGCAGCACAGTCCACAACAGCAAAAAGACGGAATCAACCCAGATGCCCAACAACAGATGAATGGATAAACAAACTATGGTACATGTACTCAAAGGAACACCATGCAATGATAAAGAACAATGATGATTTTAGGAAGCATCTCATAACCTGGTTTCAATTGGAAGACATTATGCTGAGTGAAATCTGTCTGCAGCCAAAGGATGAATACCGTACGAGACCACTATTATAGGCACTTAAAAACAGACTTATTCACAGAAGACAAGACTCTTTGATGGTTCCAAGGGTTGGGAAGGAGGGAGAGGTCTGCTCATAGATTCGACAGTTGACAGAAATTTGGTTGGATGAAAGCAGTGACAGCACACAGTAGAAAGAAGATCAACTGAACTGGACTTCAACATAAACTGAAGTCTTCTAATTGTAACCTAATATTGCAAGGATAGAGTAGCAGGGGTGGAGGTCTGGGCACATGCTCTCAGGGGACATCGAGGCCTATTATAGGCATAACTAGCCTATTGCAAAGAGAATCTTTTACACCCATATTAGTGAGTGGTGCCCGGCGTCCTAAATGCTAGCAAGCTGCCATCTGAGGTACGTCAAATGGTCCCAAGTACCTGGAACAGACGATCACCAAGAACAACAAAGACATGAGGAAAAAGAGTCCAGGAGACAGAAGGACCCATGTGGGTGGGTGACTGTATCAACATGTGACCAGAAGAACCAGATGGTGCCCGGCTACCACCAGAGACAGCTGTGATGGGGCTCATGATGTACAGTCCCAATGGCAACACAGTAAAAAGAGGAGTGCACCTCAAGAATTCACTAAAAAACCACAATTAGCAGTTGGGCAGCCTCGGGGTTCCCTTGGGAGCACCTCCCCTAGACCTGCTGCTGCCCCGAGCCAGAAAACGTTACTGAGCTCAACTCAGACAGGAATGGACTGGAAGCAGTGATATAATGCGACCGTAAGGCGCAGGTACTTTAAAATTCTATGCATTTAGTGGATGCTATCCTACTGGCCTCTTACTGGAGGGGACAGAGAGGGTTGACAGAAGGGGACAGCAGATTGTTAAGAGGATATGACACACAGGGGACAAGAGGGAGGAGTGTGCTGTCACTGGGCAAGGAGAGCAGAGGAAGACGCAGGTAGGAGGGCATGCAAATTTAATGGATTGCGTACTTTCACTCTATCACAATAAAGTATTTAAAAGAAAAAACATATTACATTAAGATAAATTTTTACTTACAGCACAACAAAATACTTTCAAAAAACCAAAATGCTCTAGAAAAAAGAGTCAAAATAAAACTTTCAAAGGGAAAAAGAAATAATGTAAAATATTCCACTGTCACAGAGTTTCTTAATTTATTTATAAATAAAAGATGACCATCATCAAACCCAAATCAGGCAGGGCAGCAGAGCACAGATTAGAACATAGGTTTCCTGATATCTAGCAGTCGGCCCTCTCCTTAAACCTCTTCTGTAATGCTGAAATCCAGGCACTGTCAAACACACCAGGTACCCTAATTCTGTAGGAAACAAGTTAGCAAAGTAATTTTTGCTTTCGAAGTAAGTATAAAAAACAGTTAATGATATACGATAGTCATGCAATTTTATGTCTTGTATTTACGCCTTCATGCTTAAAATATTTTTAAACTGGCAAAAGTTTTTCCAAAAATTCACGTACTGTTAATACTAGGAATGTAAATTCTATAAGTAAAAATCACTATTCATTCATTCTCCTCCTCCTCCTACAACCTTAAGAATTCTGGAGAGAAGTTTGGGGTCATCTTGCCTCCTTAAGAGGGCACTGTACTCAAATTCATTTAACATGTTAACAGTATAAATTCCCGTAACACAGGAAACTGAGAAACAGAGCCGCGGAAGGAATGCCCAATCTCATGCCAGCCAATGCTGGAATATGCTGCTTGGAAAAACATTCTGAGATAGGTTCAGATATACTTTCACACAATATATGCTTGCTTTAGAAAATTTAGGAGCCCTGATTGGCACAGCAGAAACCCTGATGGCAGACGGGCTAAGAGGTACAGCTGCTAAACAAAAGCTCAGCAATTTGAATCCATGAGGTGTTCCATGGAGTTTCCATGGAGCAGTTCTACTCTGTCCTCCAGGGTTACTGTTACAAGAATGGGTCTCCATAGGATATATGTCAATAATCAGAAGCTTAAACTCTATTCGTATTATCATAACTAACATATATACCAGGTAGTAACGGTTAAGTACTCGGCTGCTAACAGAACCATTGGTGACTCAAACCCACCCAGTGGCTCCTTAGGAGAAAGATGTGGCATTCTTCTTCTGTAGTTTAGAAAACCCTATGGGGCAGGTCTGCTCTATCACTCAGGATTGCTATGAGTCATAACTGACCTGTAAGCGCTCAATGACAACTTACTCACTGGCAAGGTTTTGACCCAAAGCAGAATTACAAGTGTGTGCAGTGAGGTGCCGTCCTCTCTATAGCTCCCCTTCCACAACCCTGTCAGATCCCTTCCAATAGCTAACCAACCGCTGCTCTCAGAAAAGGACCTCAGAAATACAACCCTTTAACTTCAGTGTAGTATTTATGGTCTTGAAGGGTGCTGACAAACCTTTTGAAATTCCTGACCTAGTTATCTAGTCATTCTTATAGAGAAGTATTTCATCAGCTTATGAAAATGTAGTGATTTTAAAAATGAATTGTTACATATAAAAATTTCAATTTTAACTTAAAATTGAAAGCCAATGATAATTTTAAAAATACAGTACAAATATACTCTGCTGATAATCATGAAGTCCATTTATCATACCACTGTTTTCATTAAAAAATACTTTACAGAAGAGATTGAAAAAGTCATCAAAACACTGCCAACCAAAAAAAGTCCGGGCCCAGATGGCTTCACGGAAGAATTCTACCAAGCATTTAGAGAAGAGTTATCCCCAATACTACTGAGACTATTTCACAGTATAGAAAGGGATGGAGTACTCCCAAACTCATTCTATGAAGCCAGCATAACCCTGATAACTAAGCCAGGGAAAGATCCAACAAAGACAGAGAACTACAGAACAATATCACTCATGAACCTAGATGCAAAAATCTTCAACAAAATTCTTGCCAACAGAATACAACAACATATCAAGAAAATAATCCATCATGACCAAGTGGGATTCATACTAGGGATGCAAGGCTGGTTCAACATCAGGAAAACAATTAATGTGATTAACCACATAAATAACACAAAAGACAAGGATCACCTGATTTTGTCCATTGATGCTGAAAAGGCATTTGATAAAGTCCAACACCCATTCATGCTAAAAACTCTTAGCAAAATGGGCACAGACAGCAAATTCCTCAACACAATAAGGGCCATTTATACAAAGCCAATTGCCCACATCATCCTGAATGGAGAGAGACTGAAAGACTTTCCCTTGAGATCAGGAACCAGACAAGAATGCTCACTCTCACCTCTCCTATTCAACATTGTGCTAGAAGTTCTAGCCAGAGCAATCAGACAAGACCAAGAAATAAAGGGCATCTGTATCAGCAAAGAGGAAGTTAAAATCTCCCTGTTTGCAGATGATATGATTGTACATGCAGAGAACCCCAAGGAATCTATAAGTAAGCTAATCAAACTGATAGAGGAGTTCAGCAAAGTCTCAGGATACAAGATAAACATAAGTAAATCAGTAGGATTCCTTTATACCAACAATGAGACTGTTAAGGAGGAAATTATCAAATCAATACCATTTACGATAGCCCCTAAAAAGATAAAGTACCTAGGAATTAATCTAACCAAAGAAACAACAGACCTTTACAAAGAGAACTACAAGCCCTTACTACAAGAAACTAAGAGAGACTTAGATAAATGGAAAACCCTACCCTGCTCATGGATAGGAAGACTTAACATTGTGAAAATGTTTACTTTACCCAAAGCAATTGCAATCCCAATGCAAGTTTCAGCATCATTTTTTAATAAGATGGAGAAACAAATCACCAATTTTGTCTGGAAAGGGAAGAAGCCCCGGATAAGTAAGGTACTACTAAAGAAGAAGAACACACTGGGAGGCCTCTCATTACCTAACCTTAGAACATACTACACTGCCACAGTGGTCAAAACAGCCTGGTACTGGTACAAGAACAGACAGATCGATCAATGGAACAGAATTGAGACCCCAGAGATGACACCATCTGCCTATGATTAGTTGATATTCAACAAAGGCACTAAGACATTAAACTGGGGTAAAAACTGTATCTTCAACAAATGGTGCTGGCAAAATTGGTTATCCATCTGCAAGAAACTGAATCAAGATCCATATCTTATACCTTATACAAAAACCAACTCCAACTGGATAAAAGACATAAATATCAAACCTAAAACGATAAAGCTCATCCAAGAAAAGGTAGGAACAACAATGGAAGTTTTAATACACAATGAGGACAGACTCCAAAATCTGTCAAAGAAACCTCAATCAACAGAAGAGAAAGTAGATAAATGGGAACTATTACTAATCAAACACTCTTGCTCATCCAAAGACTTTATTAATAGAATTAAAAGAACACCCACAGAATGGGAAAAAATATTTGGCAACTCTATGTCAGACCGATCCCTGATCTCCATAACCTATAAGATACTATAAAATATCAACAAGAAGACAATAAACCATCCAATTAAGCGATGGGCAAAGGAGATGGACAGACACTTCACTAAAGAGGAGATCCAGGCAGCCAAAAAACACATGTGGACATGTTCACGATCTTTAGTTATTAAAGAAATTCAAATCAAGACAACAATGAGATACCATCTCACCCCAACAAGATTGGCCATGATCCAGAAAACACAAAACAACAAATGCTGGAGAGGCTGTGGAGAAAGTGTAACCCTCCTACACTGTTGGTGGGGTTGCAAAACGGTCCAGCCTCTTTGGAAGACAATCTGGCGCTTCCTTAAAAAAATGGATATCGATATACCATTTGACCCAGTAATTCCACTACTTGGAACATATCTTACAGAATCAAGGCCTTTCACACCAATGGACACATGCACCAGAATGTTTATCGCAGCACAGTCCTCGATAGCAAAAAGATGGAATCAACCCAGATGCCCAACAACAGAAGAATGGATAGGTAAACTATGGTACATATACTCAATGGAGCACTACGCAATGATAAAGAATAACGATGATTCCAGGAAACATCTCCTAACCTGGTTTCAACTGGAAGACATTACGTTGAGTGAAAGTAGTCAGCGACAAAAGGACAAATACTGTATGAGACCTCTACGATAAGATCTCAAAAACAGACTTGTGTATAGAAGAAAAGACTCTTTGACAGCTGCAAGGGAGGGGAGGGAGGGAGGGCGTGGGGGGGAGGGTTTAGTTTAGATAGTTATTAGAAATCTAGTTGGGAGAAAGTGGTGATAGCACACATTAGAAACAAGAACAACATTAAGTGGACTTCAGCATAACTTGAGTACTCCTTCCATCTTAACTCAATACTGCAAGGATAGAGTAGCTGGGGTGGGGGGCAGGGGACCATGCTCTTAGGCAAATTCCAGGCCAACTGGCACAACTAGCGTTTTGCTAAGAAAGCTCTCTGCACCCCACATTGGTGAGTGGCGTCTGGGGTCTTAAAAGCTGCCACGCTGCCATCCGAGGACACAGCAAATGGTCCCAACTCAGCAGGAATGGATGCTCACCGAGGACCAAAATGACATACGGTAAAGACAACCGAGAAGGCAGAGAGACCCACAAGCGTGAGTGCCTACATTGACTTGGGACCGGAAGAACCAGATGGTGCCCGGCCACCACCAGTGATAGCCACGATGGAGCTCACAGAGAGGTGTCTCACTGGCAACACAAGAATAAAAAGGGGTGCATCCTGAGATCTCCACTGAAAGACCTCAATTGATGGTCCAGCGGTTTTGGGGTTCCCCTGAGAGCATGGCCCCTGGCCCTGATGCTGCCCTTTCCCATAAATTATAACAAAGGTCTACTCTTTGGACAGGAATGGATTGGACTTGGCAATGCAGAGTGACCATATATTGTAAGCACTTTATGGTTCTATACATCTATAGGATATCACCTTGCTGACCTCTGGCTGGAGGAAGGGGAGTGGATGGAGAGGAGGGGAAAGGAGACTGTTGGGAGGATGAGACAGGTATGGAGCAGAGAGGAATAGTGTGCTGTCACCAGGCAGGGAAAGCAGTGGAAGCTGCATATAGGGGGGCATGTAAATTTATACGTGAATGTACATTTTCACTCAGTCATGTTAAATAAAAATTAAAAAAAAAAATACAGGTACAAAACAGACGAAAATTAAGAGGCAATGGATTATACCGACACAAAGATTTACCATAACTAACGACTACAATGTACACTTTATTTACAATGTGCAGATTTTACAACTGCATTTTCTGAACACTATACCTAAAGAGCCCTGGTGGTGCAATGGTCAAAGAGCTTGACCATCAGTGATCTCAAAAAAAAAAAAAGATGTGGCAGTCTACTTCAACAGAGGTTTATAACTTCGAAACCCTATGGGATCATTACGAGTCAGAATTAACCTCAGGCAGCAGTGGGTTTAGGTTTTTTGACAATTCCAGTTGGGACTGACTTGATGACAGCTGGTTTATCAGTACAGCAGCCTCGAGAATGTATATTTGAGGTTTTTCAAGCTCTTAAATAAAACAGAAGCATGAAACTAAATTTAAATTTTCCCTATGACTGAATAACAAACATTCAGAGTTTTATAGCTCTCTTACTGGGATTTCTCATATTGTAGTGCTCTTGGGAGAAGAGAGGCACGAGGCAGTTTTAGCAGGAAAAAAAAAATCATAAAAGACTATCATCTATAATGAAGGTATAGATGCTCATTAAGAATTCATCTAATCTGTCCAAGTAGTGGGAAAGCTAAATATATAGACATGCACACACACACACACACACACACACACACACACACACACACACACACACACACACACACACAGACACACAGACACACACACACACACATATTAGGAAAACAAAACCATTGCTACCTCATTTTTCTCTGTGGTAAGTTCAACAGTGTCCTCCCCAAAAGTTCTGTCCATACTGAACTGCCATGAGTTGAAATGAAGTCATTCAGAATTAGTGTGGGCCCTAAATGCAATGACTGGTATCCTTACAAGAAGAGAGGACACAAAGAGAATGTGTTCTAGAAAAAGATGGTGTAAAGAGTGATGGAACTACAAACCAAGTCATCCTGGGCTAGCAGATACTAGAAGAGGCAAGAAAAGATTTCCCGAGAGCCTTCAGAGGGAAGATGGCCCTGCCTACATCTGGACTTCAGAGGCATAACTTCCTGAAATGTGACAAAATAAACTACTTCTTTGTGTTTCTATCACCCAGTTCTGGCACTCTGTTATGACAATCCTAGGAAACCAACATATCCTTAATATCTCAGAAACCACACAATGAAGTACCTCCTTCATGAACCTGTACAGTACTTTTGCTTTGTTTTTCTTTTCATTTGGCCTTCGGTGATTTATACTAAAATCTGAACTAAGCCATCAACTTAACAATCTAACACCACTGTTCAAAATGTTACATTGTGTTTGCAGCCTTCAGTGATTTCACATTGTCTATGCAATAAAGCTTAATATACAAACGATCTTATTTGAGCCTCTAATATAAGAAACAGGACAAAATATGCTCATGATTAAGTTAATTTCTTCATGAAACTGGTTAATATTTATTAAAGTTTCATAAGAAGTACACTGCTTTATTTTCTTACTACACTTATTATACATACACATTAGAAACTCATATCTTTCATTACTAAAACACTGATGTAAAACACACAAGTTCTTAATAAATGTTTATTAAATTGTACTGAATACTCTAGCAATGTACTACTGTCATATATTTGGGGAGAATTAAGCTTGTCTCTAAAACTTTGGCAAAATACATGTCACAAAAACATTTTACTATTTTATACAAAAAACCACTGGAAATAGTTTACTGTGCTTTGATAATTAATTTTTGAGCTTCTTTCCTACTCCAGAAAACCTCCAGGAGATTGTCACAGAAATTTTGTCTCTAAAACATACCAAAGAACCTTCAAAGACTAAAACCTAGCCCAGTGAAAGAGTCAGCATCAAAAAAACAAATGCCAAAACAATGAATGGTGGAGAGGCTATGGAGAGACTGGAACACTTCTACACTGCTGTTCGGAATGTAAAATAGTACAACCTCTTTGGAAAGCAATTAGGCACTTTCTTAAACACCTAGAAACACCATCTGATCCAGCAATCCCACTGCCTGGAATATATCCTACAGAAATAAGGGCTGCCACACAAACAGATACATGCACACCAATGGACAGCACTGCCCATGAGAGCAAAAAGATGGAATCAACTTAGGTGCCCATCAACAGATGAATAAACTATGGTGTGTACACACACACACCACACACACACACACACACACACACACAATGGAACACTACGCAATAATAAAGAACAATGAGGATTTTATTAAACATTTCATATCCTGGAATCAACTGCAAGACATTATGCTGAGTTAAATCAGTCAGCTGCAAAAGGGCAAGGAGTGTTATGAGACCA
The DNA here is from genome assembly GCA_028571685.1 of Heterohyrax brucei. Classification (NCBI taxonomy): domain Eukaryota; kingdom Metazoa; phylum Chordata; class Mammalia; order Hyracoidea; family Procaviidae; genus Heterohyrax; species Heterohyrax brucei. The sequence continues at coordinate 1,176,503 of CM053156.1, forward strand.
CTGTTATAAGCACTTATGCACAGAAGAAAATACTCTTTAATGGCTACAGGGGTGGCGAGAGAGGGTGAGGGTTATTCATAGATAAGAAATAAGAAATAAAAATTTGGTTAGGTGAAGAGAGTGACAGCACGCACTAGAAGGCAGGTCAGCATAACTGGACTACACTATAAGCTAAAAGGTATTCTAAACTCAACATTTCAAAGGACAGAGTAGCAGGGACAGGGGTCTGAGGACCATGTTTTCATGGGACACAGAGGTCAACTGGCATAACTAGTTTTTTTCTAAAAGAGTGTTCTACACCCTATGTTGGTGAGTGATGCCTGGGTTCTTAAAAGTCAGTAAACTGACATATAAGGAACATCAATTTGTTGCAGCCTACCTGGAGAACATCAAAGACATCAGGAAAAAGGAACCCAGGTGACAGACTATATTAACTGGAGAAACACATTAGCTGGAGAACAGAAGTAGATGGTGCCCGGCCACTACCATAGACAGCCCTGACAGGGAACACAATATAGGGTCTTGATGAAAGCATCAGAGAAAGGGCTAGGCAGATCCATAACTCTATTAAAAGACCTGACCTGATGGTCCGACACCTACGAGGGTTCCCTGAGAACACGGCCCCTAGACTTGATGCTAATTCAGGGCTGAAACCAGTAATGAAGACAACACTTCAGACAAAGAATGGACCAGACCTGAGAACAAAGAGTGATGTAGTTGGTGTGTGTACTTTATGGTTTAATCTATACATGAGGCTGTCCTACTGGGTTCTTATTAGAAGGGAGAGGAGTGGGTGGAGAGAAGGTGACAACTGTTGGATGGGTAGATACTGCAAGTAAAAAATAGAAAAGAAGAGTGTGCTGTCATGGGATACAGTGAGCAGACAGAGGTGCAGAAAGGCAGGTGCTTGGGGTTTTAAATGGCAAAATGTCTTAGATTATAAACTTTCACTTAATCAGAATTTTAAAAAATAAAAATAAAAATAAATTCAAGTCATTGGGACCGTAAGAACTGGATGGTGCCCGGCCACCACCAGTGATAGTCACGATGGAGCTCACAGGGAGGAGACTCGCTGGCAACACAAGAATAAAAAGGGGTGCATCCTGAGATCTCCACTAAAAGACCTCAATTGATGGTCCAGCAGTTTCAGGGTTCCCCTGAGAGCATGGCCCCTGGCCCTGATGCTGCCCTTACCCATAAATTATAACGAAGGTCCACTCTTTGGACATGAGTGGATTGGACTTGGCAATGCGGAATGACCATATATTGGAAGCACTTTATGGTTCTATACGTCTGTAGGATATCATTCTGCTGACCTCTGGCTGGAGGAAGGAGAGTGGGTGGAGAGGAGGGGAAAGGAGGCTGTTGGGAGGATGAGACATGTATGGAGCAGAGAGGAATAGTGTGCAGTCACCGGGCAGGGAGAGCAGTGGAAGCTGCATATAGGTGGGCATGTCAATTTATACGGGAATGTACATTTTTACTCAGTCATGTTAAATAAAAAATTTTTAAAAATTCAAGTCACAATAAACACATACATAAGTAAATAAATGCATGTAGGCAGTGTCTTGGTCGTAGTGGGGTAGAAATACAAAAATTTTATAAGTATATTACATGATCTTCTTAAAAGATAACACTGAATGCTAATAAAGATATAAGGTAAAAACTAATACAGAAACACAGCTCTCTCATGGAATCTGTCTAAAAACATGTATTTCTCTAACACTATCTCTTTCTATAGCATAAAAAGCCTAAATGTTTTTATTCAGTAATTTTATACCTTTCAGAATATTAAATCAATGCCTTACAGAACTATGTATTACTGTCATACTCAGAATTTTGTTTCACATGTTAATACTTTTAATTCATTTTGAGATCATATAACATACAAAGTTTTTAGGTTTTAAATCAGAAAGTCCTAGTACTGTGAAGACCCCTTTGACTCACAGGTATATATCTTGTATTTTGGAGAAGCTCACTACTCCATGAGTACACTATTTCTAGCTTCCCCTTTTCAACTGGGAAGGAAACTAAATATAAAGAAGGTTAATGATTCACTGACAATCACAAATGCTTAGAAAATTATGGCAGTTCCTTTGACTATGTAAGGGCACTTACTTCTTAACAAGGCAACTCCGGTGACGTAGAGCTATGGCTGCCAACCAAAAGGTTGGCAGTTCAAATCCACCAGGGGCTCCCTGGAAACTTTATAGAGCAGCTCTTAGAACTACAGGGTCCTTTAGGATCGCTGTAAGTTGAAGTTGACTGACAGTAATGGGTTTGGTTTGGTTTGGTTTGGTATTCCTTGGTCAGGAGACCTGATGACACACTGGTTAAGTGTGTGGCTGCTAACCAGAAGGTCCAAACCCACCCAGTATCTCTCAGGCAGAACAGATCTGCCAATCTGCTTCCATAAAGATTACAGCATAGGAATCCCAATAGGCCCTTTCTCTGACCTACAGGGTCACTATGAGTTGGAATCACTTTGACAGCAACAGCTTTAATTTTTTGTTTTTTTACAGGACTCAATACACTGACAATAGATAAAATGACTTAGGTTCTCACTGAGTAAAATCCACATAGCAATGATAGTTTTTATGAAGGCTTCACATAATAGCTTCCTTTTTATGGCATCTTATTTCAGAGCGATCTCAAAAGAATTAGATGGATAAAGTTCTTCAAGAATTTTTCTATTTGAAATAGAAAAACAATAAGCTAATTATTTAAATTCACAAGACTACTGTTTTGTGTAGAAAAATCTTAAAAAACAATATTACGCTTTGTTTCAATAAGCAGTTCTTTTCTAATCTGACAAAAACAATTTTAACTATATGCTATATGTTTGTTATTTCTTAAGAACCTGCGCTAAAATACAACTGGCATCAACAACCAACTACTCTGTTCACACAATGGTAGACTGAGCACAGGTGTTCTAGAAGATGTGGGTTGCTGAAAAATAAAACAAAGAAACAAAACCCCAAACAGAAGACAGTCTCTGACCTTGGATTTGTCAATTAAAAAAAATAAAATTACAGAATACTTAAAAATACTCACATATGAAGGAAACACAAGCACATAATCCATGATATTTGTATGTGAAAGCAACCTATTAGATGCACATGTGAAATGAACATGTGAAATACAAGATACGTAATCACTTGCTGGAAGGAAATGAACTGCGCAGAACTTAACATCTAATAAAGAAGAAGGAAGATGCTATGTTAAGTCCAGTGCAATTTTTAATTCTGGATCTGTCACCGCCTAGCTGTGTAAATTCAAACTCTTGATTTTTTGGAGTCTTTGTATCCTCATTCATTCAACAAATATTCATTAAGCCAGGCACTGCTGCAGGTTCTGGAACAGAAAGGTACAAAAATCCTTGCTCTGTAAGAAGCTTATATTCATAAACTAAAATTTAAGAGGAAGTCATGAATTGAAAGTAACAGGAGACGTTCACTGTTGGTCTATCTCATTATTTATTCACCAGTAAATCTTACCTCAAACACATTCTGTCACTAAGTTCTATGCCAAATCCCAGTGGATCTTCATCTAAACCCTCAACACTTTACTGCTAGTCAAGGTTTTCCATGTCTTGGCTTCAATCAATTTTTCTAGCTTTATCTCCCAAAATTCTCTTTCATGAATTTTATTTTACAACTAGTTTATTTGGTATTTTCTCAAATATACTTGACAGATTCCAAGCTCTAAGGGTTGTGCCTCCCCTTGCCTACAACAGCTTCTCCCTGTCACCTATCCATAATCGCACCCCTTCTTCCATCAGGCTCCAATATCTTCTTGATGTGACACTGATTTTCTGAAGAGGGGAATGATAAGATCAAGGTGATGCCCAAGCAAGATAATTTGCTTTTTTTGGCTTGAACAGGAAAATGAGATGGAAGAAAGCTAGAGAGAAGGGTATTGTAAAATATGATTGTGATCACATAATATTAAGTAGACCCCAAACACATCTGGTATGTAAAATCAGCAATTCTTGACTACATTACATATAAATGGAAAACAAGAATCTAAATGGACTCAATATTATGAATCCATTATAAACAGGATAAACAGCACACCAGCTGGTACATAATTGGTTTTCAATAAATGCTAAGTAGCTTTATTTCCAATTTATGAATCGATCGTACTTAAGAAACTAGAAGACTCCTAAAATTGTCTGTAGCTAAATATTATATATCCATTTTTGATTTAAAAGAAAAAATTTGCTACATTAATTGTAACTAAATACAATGATCTGTAATTCATTAAACCTCATTTAAGAAAGAAATTGAGTCAAACATTACCCTGATGAACAATTTCACAGAAATACACAGAATGGTTCTGTTCTTATATTTTAGAGAAGTAAGAGTTATGTGAGACCCCTGGTGTCACAATGGTTAAAAGCTCAGCAGCTAACCTAAGTCAGTAGTTTGAGTCTACCAGCCACTCCCTGGAAACCCTCCAGGGCAATTCTACCGTGCCCTACAGGTTAGTATGAGTCAGAACCAACCCTGTCTCAACAGCTGTGGTCTTGTCTAGTCTAGGTGTTGTGTGAGAAACAGCACGTATAGAACAATATCAAACTGGTTTCCATTTACATCTTGTTTTATTGCTGTAGAGACAGCTAAACATCACTATCACTCTTCTCATTGCTCTCTTCCTCTGTTTTGCCTTCCCTCTTTTCATAAGCCAAGCCAAGTGCCATCGAGTCGGATCAATGCGTAGATGATACATACTCATCTTATGCATAGACCTTTATTTAGTAGTTTTATCATCTCAAATATTTTAGCCTATAGAAGAAGCAGTCTTACTTTCACGGCTGATGTATGCTTTGGTAATGTGACCTGAGCTCTAAAATACCAACTTCAGATTATAGGTAACTAAATAATTAAAAAAAAAAAAAAAAAAAAACTGTAACAACAGAATTCTCTCAGAGCAGTCTAATACACAGACTTACTCTTGGTAAACAGTAAGAAACAAATCAATATATTATCTCAAGGTTACCTACACACCTACTCCTCACTTATCAACTATCTTGTTTTCACAATTACCATAATACAAAAGAAATCTACTATCCAGCCACTTGACACATTAGTAGTGTACATCTGGCAGTGGTGACTGCCAAGATGCAAGATAAGAGTCCCACTGGCTGCAATGGCAGTTACACAGTGATGTGATTCGGCAGTTAGATGATGATGTAATTTGGACATCATGTAACATGTAGTCATCTTCCACTTTTGTGATCTGATGTGATCATCCTCCATTTGTGTATCATACTAGTTTCTCATAATGTCATGGTCTTTGAAGCTAACCATGTTGGTGAGGAGTGGATTTATTTAATTTGAAGGCCTTTTTATTTTAGGGTCTTGGTGGTGATTTACTATTGTCAGTGTCCAGGACTAGTTATTGTGCTTCACAACTTTTTCTATAGAGGCTATTTAAAAATCTACAAGCGGTCTTCCCTCCAGTGAGGTACCTTATTAGAATTTAAAGCATACCGTAGGCATTTAGAAATTATCTGTTTTTGTTAATAGGGAAACTCCTAGAAACAGGGGCTTGAGAAGAATTTTACAAAGTATATACAAGAAGACTTTTTTACCTGAAAAAATATCAAGTTTCTTCATTAATACAATTTTAAAATTTTGATATTTAATTCTACCTCCAGTTTGTCTCAAGTTAGGCAAAAAGAATATTATGTTGACAATTCTAATATCTAGCTCTTGAAAAACTGAGTCACAACTGAAATATTAATGTTTATTAACAATCATTTCAATCAGTAAGGTATTTAGGCTGATATCTTAGAATGAAAGCAAGTTTATGAACGACCTCAGTCCTTGAATTCCCTGTTCCTATGTGGAAACAAGACTGAGCTTAGATTTTTGCACAAAACGTAATATAGATGAAATTTAAATATACTTCAAAGAAATCAAGGATGTTATCACATACTCATGGACCTTAGTAGTTTCAAAAAGGTTAGGAATCTCATTTAAAATAAACAACTGTATGTCAGTTCTACCCTGGCCCCTAGGGTCGCCATGAGTCGGATCCGACTCGACGGCACTTGGCTGGCTGGCAGGTATGTTAGAAACAGCTACTGAAGTTTAGTCCCACTCTTCAGACAAAGATTGGGCTGGACTATAAACCGTAAAATAATACTTGTGAAGAGAGTCCTTCTTAGCTCAAGCGGATACACAAGGCCAAATGGGTAGCTCCTGTCCGGGGTCAGGATGAGAAGGCACGAATGGACAGAAGCTGGCTGGCTGGACACATGAAACTCAGGGCGGAAAAAGGGACTGTATTATCACATTACAGGGACCGCAGCTACTTTCACTTAATGATATATGTATAGATTTTTGTATGAGAAATTAACCTAAACCATAATTTAAAAAAAAAGTTTTAGTTTCTAAACCTCTTTCTACGAGAACAGACCTAATTTTCTTAAATATCCAAATACTGGACACTCAAATCTGTGAAGAAAGGTTAAATAACTAAACTAGTTGAACTAATACTTGATTTAAAAGGAGCATACCTATAAAACAAGAATTATTTTTATTTATATTTTGTAAATAAACAAAATTCGAAAAGAGTTTCAAAACAGTTTGACTTTATAATGGGACTTGGGAACGGTAATAATCTACCCATCATGAAGAAAGCAACCTTCATTTTTGGAATCTGTATTACAAAGACTAACTGTCAGAAGTACCTGAGGTCTGACCACGAAGTCTGCAAACTTAATTGCGCTTAGTACTACATACCTCATTCCTACAGTTACCTTCAAAGTACTCCCCTTCAGAAGCTATGCATCAATGCCAGTGCCTAGTCCAGCCTGCAAAGCAATTTTGGAACTCTTTCCAGAATGGCCATTGTGCACAGTAGCAAGCCAGCAAGTTCCCAAATTTAATTGTATACTTGTCTGTGAGGGAGTTTTTAGCCAGCAAACAAATAACTGTATTGGAACACCCTCCCTACTCACCTGATCTGGCCCCCAGTGACTTTCTTATTTACCCCAAGATAAAGGAAATACCAAAAGTAAGACATGTTGATGACATTCAGGACATCCACAGTAATTCGACGACAGCTTTGATGGCCATTCCAGAAGATTTCCAAAATTGTTCTGAAGGGTAGACTAGGGGCTGGCATCATTGTACAGCTTCCCAACAGGAGTACTCAGAAAGTAACCATAGTGATATTCAGCAGTGAAGTATGTAGCACTTTTTCTAGGCAGAGTTCAGCCTTAACCGCCAGTCTGCAGACGTTATATACGTAGTCCACAGCATATAAGCCATCTCCCTGGAAGATGGTGAGAAATGGAGCCCCTTTGAGAGAGCTTTTCTGCAAGGGCAATTTCTCTTTTTACTCTGCAGGCAAGCTCAAGTAACAGAAAAGCCAGCATACAGCCCCAACTTCCCTAATCAATACCTTCACAAAAACCTGCAAATATATGCAGAGAAAGTGGTACATGTACATAAAAACAAGCTAATGCAGTAGAATATAAAATTTTATTATATATTTTATAGTGCATACTGTATTTTATTGCCATTTCCAATTGTGTTCCCCCCCCCCCGCCAACAATTCTGAATCAAACAAATGAAGGAACTCTAAAGAACCTCTATAAAAACCTGTATCATCTGAAGCCATTTATCTGGTTTTATTTCCCTCCTTCTACATATAAGGCCAAAAAAAGTCAAGCAATGTTTTTGAGGTCATACCATCAGACAACAGTCTTCTAATTTACTTGGCTTTCTAAACATAGGTTCTCAGCTGACCAAAACTATAAAAAACAAGGCCCATCAGACTATCCTTGGGCACAAAGGCATAAATGCAAACACAGTTTATCATTTTGCCAGGTTCCACAAATACCATTTTGATGTGTTAACAGCCTTTAACAGTGAAGACATTAGCTATCAATTAAATAAACAAACCATTAAATAGGGAACAGAGAGTCAATAAAGGCATAATCTACTAATTTTCTAATCAATGATGCTAATCATTGCTGGATATTAATGAGGAAGTAGACATCTGTCATACTATAGATTCACTTATAATCTAAATCTAAATAAGATAAAAAAACAAAAAAAACTCAACATTAAACACATTCTCTCAAAATATATATGCTGATAAATTAAAGGGTTATTTTTTTGCCTTGAACAAACATGGACATCTTTGGAACATTCAGCAGTTAGTCTTTAGGAAAACCTGTACACTGGCATCATATTTTTATTTTACAAGAGAAAGCAGAAGTTACATGTAATGTCAAATTTCGTACTAATATCAAAATAAAATCTAATTTGATAACTATATTTGGAGGTAAAATTCAGTAAGGATACATAAACCTGAGATTTTAACAAACCTGAGTTCCCAGTCTGACTTTGTAATTTCCTAGCTGACTAACCTATGCGAGTTAGTCAACATCTGAAAGCCTCAATTTCCTCATCTATAAACTAGAGAGTACGAACAGCTGGAACCCCTGGTGGTGCTGTGGTGAAGTGCTAGGGTTGCTAACCAAAAGGTCAGCACTTTCAATCCACCACCTGCTGCTTGGAAACTCTAAGGCGCAGTTCTAATTAATAAGGTCATTATGTATTGGACTCATCTTGCTGGCAGCATGGTTTTTTTTAAGAATACATAAACTTAAAGATATATAAACTGCCTGCTACACAATAGAGTTTAACATTTCAAAATAATTGCTCATAGTGTAAAAAGAAGTGCCCGGAAGTCCGGAACACTGGGATCTCGGGCTGAATCTGCTACTTCTGGAGTCATGTGGCACTTGCTTTCCAATAATTCTCAAGGAAGACAGTGCTAGTCCAGTGAGGAGCAGAGCTGAGGCAGGTACATGTAGGGCTGTCCTGGCTGTGATCTTTACATAGCAGACTGTCAGATCTTTCTCCCATGGAGCCACTGGCTAGGGCGGAACCATCAACCTTTTGGTTGGCAGACAATCACTCAGCCACTGTACTACCAGGGCATGTGCACGCTTGGGTTCAAACCCTGGCTTGTCCTCTAACTAAAAACTTACATTTTCTATACCTTTAAATGAGATCATAATGGTATCTAACTTGAAGAGCTGTTGTAAGGATAAGAAGAGATAAGGGGTTTAGCAGAGACTAAAAAGAAAAAAAAAAAACCACTGCCATGTAGTTGGGTCCAACTCATAGCAACCCTGGAGGTCAGACAGAACTGTCTCATGGTTTCCAAGGAGTGCCTGGCAGAATTGAACTGAAGACCTTTTGGTTAGCAGACCTGGCACTTAACTTACTACACAACCAGGGTTTCCAGCACAGAGACTAGAGCACAGAAAATACTGAATAAATGTGAGCTATTATTAGTTTAGTTTCTCCACTTAAAAACTGTACAGTCTGGATTAAGTAATCTTGAAGATTCTCTTCAGTTTGAGGAAACTAATTTTATCCACTTTTGTAAGAAACATTAGTAAAAGTGGTCTTTAAAATTTTGTGGAATTTGGTTCTTAAGGACGATGACAATGGGTCACAACAGCAGCATGGAAGATGTACTGATTCTTGCATTTATCATTCTAATGAAGTAACAAAAATGTTACTTCAAAGACAGTCTCATTAGATGTGATGCTTACCAGCTGAAAAAAGAATAGAATTACTAATCCTTTACCAGTGTGTTTAACCTGCAAATTAAATTTTAACCATTTTTTTCCTTACTCAAATTGACATTTATGATTCAAGGAACAGCAGTTACAAAGGACTTTAAAAGTCCTTATTTGCTTCACTCAAACTATTTGGAACTCAGCTACCCGAGTATCTTCCTTGACCAGAAACAGAAGTATCAGGACAAAAAGACTACTGAGAAGCAAAAACCAATAAAGCTAATAAATTAGCTGCAAAGAGTCCCCCAAGTTCTTACTCAGAATTTTTCTATTCTTATTTTATGCTAAAATTACAACAAAATTTTAATTTGATGACACAAAAATAAGTGTAAGTTGACAGCCTGACAGCAAGAGAAGAAAATGAAAAACCTATCTTAAAATTACATCTGTACTTGAACTGCATGTGTAATTTTAAACTCTTATAAAAAGGAGTATGACGGTTAGAAGAACTCATCACACATTTGGAATCACAAATCACAGTTTATTCATTTACTGCCTGTGCAACCCTGAACTTACATGAATCCTTCTAAACAGTTTCCTCATCAGTAAAATGGGGAAATTCCTTCTCAAAGGGATGTTGCGAGAATAAAGTAAAATTACACACATAAATCATGCAGTACAGTCAGGATTCAAAATTAATCCCTTCATATGGGGCCATTTAGACTGGGGATACTAAAAAACAAACCAACTGCCCTGGAGTTAATTCCAACTCAGATCTCAACACATAGTGACCTAAAAAAGACCAAACCCATTGCCGATGAGTGGATTCAGCTGATGAGTGGATTTCAGCAGAACTGCCTCAGAGTTTCCAAAAAGGGCCTGGTGGATTCATCATAGATTTAACTATTATGCCACCAGAGTTTCCACAGTGACCTACGTGGTCCTAAACAGCTCCTACGTAAACAACTGTATTGTTAACACAGAACAGTAACTGATATACTTGATGACTTTTGGCCAACATCGTGATACAGTCATTCAACACTTACTGAGCACTGTTTTCTCAGTCTTGTGCTTATTGCTGGTCTGTAAAGATAAGTAAGATATGGCTGTGACCTGGAAGAACTTGTCCCTTTAGTGGGGGACAGAGAACTGTAAACAAAAGATTATTGTATAATAAATTAAGTGCTGTAACAGAAATCTCTAACTGCTGTTCTGGCAGCATAGAAGTAGCCAGCTCTGCCTGGGGCTATCAGGAAAGGCTTCAGAGAACAAATGCCATACACACAGAACCTAGAAAGATTTTTGAATGGGTAATAAAGGGCATAAGAAGCACAGACTGAGTGAAATTGGTGAAGCATGGGTGAAACGGCTCAGTGGAAAAGAGAGATGGAGGTACAGCTAGAATCATGAAAGATCTAACACAGTAAGGAATCAGGGCTTTGTCCCAAAATCCTAACAAATGGGGACTTACATAGGGGTGTGCCACGCTCAGATGGGTCATCCTAAGAACAAGCGATGATGGTGAGACAGAAGGCAGGGAAACAAAGTTGGTAGGCTAACGAAACAATCTAAGACTAAAAGAGCTTGAACTACTGGGCCCTGATGCTAGGAACATTTTACACATATTTCAATCCAGTTTGTTATTTAAATAAAAAATCCCTGAGAAATAAACCTATACCGATTGAGAAAAAATTAACAGTTTGGAAGGAACAATTTTTGAAATACTCAGATTTTAGTGTTAAATAATTCATAGCATGATGACATGGAAATAACTCCAACAAAATTTTAAATAATATTTCAAGTAGTTTGATAATCGGCCCATTATTCCTTCTTATAGTAAGATTCATGCTATCACTAATTGCGGTTAAAAAATAATTTAGTAAAATACGTACAACATAAGCTAACGCACCGGACTCCACGGCACTGGGTTTTTATAAGCTAAATTACAATCAGTACTGTCTGACAGCCTCAACCAGAAAAACGAAATCTTGTGTGCACGCAGCACTTAACTGCTTTAAATGGAGTTTCCCAAAAGGTTAGATCTTGTGCAATGTTTAATGAAACTCTTCCTATGATTGAACAATGTCTGTTCAGGTATTTAAGCAACAACTCTGTTTTAGCAGATTTTATAACATAAAATATAAGGAAAATACTGGCCGTAATGTTAAAAAATATATAGCGTAAATCCTGCAGTTGGTTTTAACCTCTTAAAGGAATCAACTCTAGAACTGCTAAAACATGACCATGTCAGCTAAACATACACACTTGCTAAAACATTTTCCCACTGTTAAAACTGAAGTTGGCTTGTCTCTCTTCTTAATAGCTTAACAAAAACTTGAGAAGTACCAGAATAGTAACTTCTTCATGAAGAGACTAATTGTCACCATTAAAAGACCCTTAAAAGCAAAGGTAGAATGGTCAGCCAGCCTGATCACCTTAATTTTTAATGAAGGAATATTTCCACATTTATCAAGGTATAAAATAACCTTATGAAAAGAAATTTCCTATCATTAACAAAAGAAATTTAATTTTCACCTTCACTCTGGTGCTCTACAAGGGAAATAGTACTTCAAAAGAAAAATAAAGAAATATAATAAAGCTGCATACAAAAATCTGTCAGTGACCAAGCAAGCAGGGATGGCTATCAGAACATGGCCAAAAGGCTTTTTCCACCCCCATCAAGGTCCCTTTAGGGATGATGGGCTCAGTACAATGACAATGCATTTAACCACTTTCCCGGCATCTGAGTTAGACCTCACAAATCCAAATGGCCTTGTTTAACTACCGTAGCCTTCCATCATTTCCCTGAACAAAGATAACTAAAGAGATGTACTGCCCCCTACTACCACAGGAATGGAAAAGACAAACTTTTAAGACCACAGCCAGGTGTTTACGAATGTACAACTTTTAAGCAGGAGGTAAAAAGAAATAATGGTTAAATAATTACAAAAGGTTAACAACACTGTTTGCTATGTAAGGTAATTTTGTTTAATTTAAAGGGAAAAACATTTAAAAGTTCCAGACTACATTTTACAGGCCTCTAGAGAGTAGATCCTGCCTTTTCCAGACAGAGTTTAAGACAAACGTTCACGAAAAACGTTCACGAAAAACAATACACTTAACTTTCATACATCATTTTAATTTTTACAAAGTGTTAGGTTAACACACAAAACTAAAACAGATTGTTTTTCTATGTTAGTTTCATATTAGACATTATGGTGTACCCTATAATGCGTTCCACCTCTAAATGTACAAAGCAGTACATTTATAATTGAATACGTTATTAAGAGAAGACAATAATACATCTGTTGAGAAACTTTTTCTTTTAAAGGTGTGTCTTATTTCTTAAATACAATTTATTTACATGTGATGTACCGTCAAACATTTGCCCGTACTATTCAGTTATTGTCTTCCCTGTGTGGTTAATTTACTATCACGGAAAGCCTATGATACAAAATTGTTCCTCAAAGGGGTAGCTGTTTTCACTTGAATGTAACAAAAATTAAGAGGGAATAGTTCAAAGCTTAAACACCTAGAATTTGTAATCAAACATCTCAAGTCTGTAGCAAAAATCAGTACATAAGTATCAATTTTAAAACAACTGGTTTATTCAGTACTAAAACACAAACCACTTCAAATCCACTAGACACACAAAATCAAATAATCTCTACATATCAAATAGGTATTCTCTATAGGGAAAATATGTCAAAAAACAAACAGCGCATTCCACAGGCCTAGACACCACAATTCAGGCTCCACAGTCTTACACACGGCACATACCACAGAAGCTTTTCACTTTATACAAAACTGTTACAAGATTCCTACAAATTCCATTTGTTTGATGTTATCCATTGCCAAAGAAATTCTACTGTCTATCAACCTGATAAATCTAATGAATTTCTCAGGTATATAATTTAAACTGTTAATTGGTTTCGAAATATTTCATGTCTAAAGATATAAAACGATTTCCTATACGATTATATCTAAAATAACATTTATGACGGATAACTGACTATCTACATTTATGTACGTCAGACTTGTCCACAGCAATGTAATAAAGCAAAAACCTTGCTAATAATTCTAACCTAACCTTTGAGGGTCGCTTGCTCCTCTCTCCGTTTCTACTAACATCCCTCATCCTTCCATTCCTTTCTTACTGCTGAGACGTTCCACAACCTGTATTTGTGAATGCTGTTGTATTAGGTAAGAACCAGACTGCTGGAAGTTCTAACTCATCAAACACTTACAGTTTAAGCCACAGCTATTCAGAAGTTCTGGTCCATCCCGGATGGGATAAAAAGATGATTTATTTTCTTCACCACACAACTAAGAAGTGACATAATGACATCTACAGTTTCATAATGTACTCTCATGGTATCATTTTCACAATATCTAAACATCTCAAGAATATCTTATTTCTCAAGTATTAAGTACTACAAAGTGCTAATAGATACGGTGAAAAATATTGCAGTCTCACTCTAATTTACACTACCTATGCATGTGTGTATACATATACTTATATATTTGGACACAAACAGTAAGAAATCCACAGTAACGCACCATGTTAACATAAAATTTAAACTTTTTTTCCTTAATGAGGGAAAAGCTAACATAAAAAAATATTTATGTAAAAATTAAAAATGAGTCTGTTCCTATATTTAGAATTTACATCTGTATTATTCAGAAAGTTGTTAAAAATCTGTTTTCACAAAGTAAAACCTAAGAACAAAACAAATTATAAAAATAAAGAACTGATGTTTCAAAGTTCAATTTCTGAATAGCTCATCAGAGCTGAAAACAGATCTTTTTTTCTTCACTAATTGAATCATTCTTCTTAAATCTTCTGAAATGCACTTTAGAAAATGCAAAAATACATCTTATAACCGGTTCTTTGATTTGGGTCATTTTCTAGTGATGGGTGCTTAGCAACACTATTTTGGTGGCCCTTTTAAGGAAATGAATACCTGGAATAGAGCATTTTAATCTATCTTGTGGCATTAATTATCAAAATCACTGTATTTAGACAGTGCCTCCTTTGCCACTTCCCCCCATTATGAAAAGAGACTTGTGATAAACTGAATGTATTATATGAGACGATGGAAGATCCTATGTACCCTCTTAAGCAGTAAAAGAAAAAAATATATATATAAAGGCATCAAAACTGACAGTATTCTGAAACCACAAAAAGGATTTAAATGTTCAGACAAGGCTCTTACACTGACAATGAGTGTAAGACTATGTTAAATCGCTTTATTTTTCTCAATCACTGAGAAGCACTGAATTCTATTACGCCACACACTAGCCCACAGATACCTAAAAAATGTGGTCTAACACGGACGAGATTTAGTAAGATTTGGTAAAGATTTGATGAATATTTTAAATACTGATTTTGTTGATGTGGACTTTTAAAAGAATGTCATTTAAATCTTGATAAAGTTAATTCATTGCATATTTATTTTAATATTTAAATTGTTAACTTCCATTAACAGGAAGAAGTAAACTACAAACTATCAAGTAGTTTCTAAGAAACTAAATTGTCATGTTCAACTCTAAATATGTCCGTTCGTAACTTACTGATAATAGAATATAGGTTTAAGAAGCTAGCAATTAAAACCATTAGAGTACTGCTTTCTTTCATGTTGTTTTTTTGTCTGGTCTCAGATGTCAATGTTTACAGTACGCTCTTCTTTTTCCTCATAATTACACTGTTCATTTTCTATTTCATGTCCTGAAGAAGGAAAGTGATGCTCTTATATATCAGCATTCTCTACTCAGCCAAGTGACTGTCTTTGTGTAGTATGTATACTAGTTTCAATCTTCAATGACTAATTTTAAAAGCTTTCAACAACTTAGTCGAAAAGATGAAAAAAGAAAACAGGTTAACAATTTTTTTTTTTAAGTTTCAGTCTATCAGTTAATGTATGTCACCATCTCTTGAAGTTAAATATAATTTCTACTTAATTTCACTTTTATCAAACCGTAAATTAGTGTAAAACAGGATGAAATCAAATTTTCTCAAGGTTTTAAACCTCCTAAAACAAATGCACTTGGCTTGGAGTTTTGGTATTTTGAACATTACAGTTGCATTTTAATGGCTTAGGATCAGCTGGAGGGAAAATAATATGTGGCACAGACTGTATAGCTGCAGTAAAATATTTTCCTACCGAGAGAGAGGCTTAGTAAGTTCACTATAATTTCTAAAATTCCTTTCTTTGGATATTTTCAATTCTTTTCTTAAGGACTACTTTAACAGTTAGCACAGAGAGGTCTCTGGACGGCTCTCTGAAACATTTAAAACCAGGTAACAAAAGGTTTATTTTAAAAATGAAAACCTTGGCTTGTACGACTCCAGACCTGAATCTGCTTTCAATTACTGAAAGAATTTCCACTTCAGTGGAAGGGGATCCAATCTTCAACTACACCATCTTAAGGCACTGAATTTGACTAGGCTTTCAGAGGACAGAATGATTCTGTGACACAGGCACATGTATTCTGTACCTACCATTTATGTGCTTCTAGAAAGATAGAGATGCTAATACACGGGTGTGGGGTGGGAAGGGATACAACTTCTCATTCTCACAACTGCTGGGGTTCTTTGTTTTATTTTACTAAAATACACACAAAGGTGGCTAAACGATTTATTTTTTACTATAGAAACTGCACAAGTCTTTGCAAATCAGTCTCAAATACTTTTCCACAGAAGTAAAACCTGCATCGAAACGTAACGGTAAAGTTGAATTTTAGAGACTTGGCTCCGCTGCGTCTCCTAACAGAAATCACACACTGGGTATTGAGCAGTCGAAACACTGCACTTTTAATGGGTATGATTATTTTGTACCTTTCTCCCCATTAGACAATTACTACGATGGATTTTACTTAAAGGAACCAAAGGGCCGATTAATTTAATCTCTGTGCAGATTTTTAAACATTTCAGACACAAATTATCCAAAATCATTACAGCTACGATTTACTCCCAAAGAATTCAGAAAGAGACACTGCAGAAGTCACGTAAGGCAACAGAAACACCGTTTTACTGCTCGGTTCAGGGCTGGATACCACCGGGGAGGAAAAAACCCAGCCAACTGCAAAATGCTAGAGACAAAAGACTATTCTTCCCGCGGCGACAGGCACCACTCCGAGGGAAGTCGTGTTACCAACAAAGTTGTGCCTTTACCCCTCCTCAATTCCGAGTCTGGCCCCTCAGGGGTTAAAAAGACCCCTCACTGCAGACGCCAACCCTGCCCAGCCGCGCTCGGACCCGGCGCGGAGCCCCGTTCCAGCACCGCGGGGTGGAAGGGCGGACACCGCGGCCCCCGAGCCGGACCGCGGCCTCGGCCGCCGCATCGGCCGCGGAGCCGCCGCGCGAGGGGAGCCGCCCGCCGGGGCCCCGCGCCGCCCGCCGGGGAGCCGCGCGCGCGGGGAGCGGGCCGGGCCCGCCGCCGACCCACCTGGCCGCGGCGCGCCTTGGCGGGGCCGTGCGGATCGCCGCCCGCGCTGCCGACTCGCCGCGCTCCGGAGCGTCTGCCGTGGCGGCGCGGGGCCCGGGCGGGCGGCGAGCGGCGGGCGGCGCTGATAGGCTGGGGCCCGGGCGCGGGGGCGGGGCATCGGGGGGCGGGGCCTCGGGGGCGAGCGGCGGGCGGCGCTGATAGGCTGGGGCCAGGCAGAGGGGGGCGGGGCCGATGGGGGGCGGGGCCACGGGGCGAGCGGCGGGCGGCGCTGATAGGCTGGGGCCAGGCAGAGGGGGGCGGGGACGATCGGGGGCGGGGCCTCGGGGGCGGCGGGCGCGGTTAACCCCTCCGCGCCGGGGGCCCTCCTGGCCGCCCTTCCTGCCCGGCGCCCTGCGGCCCGCCGCCCCGGCCGGGGGACGCTCGGCGGCCGGTGCCAGGCGCCGGGCAGAAGCGCCTCAGAGACGGGCCGTCAGGGCCCCGCCGGAAGGCGGCACCCCCGGCAGGAGGCGAGGACAGCACGCCCGCCGACGGAGCTGTCCCGGCGGCTGGGGACGGCTCGGCCCGCAGAGAACCGGCGCCGGGGCCCCGCGCAGGGCCGCAGGCGGGAGGGGACCCCACGACAGGTGGGGTCCCCGGGACTGCAGGCGCGCGCTCTGCTGGGCTGCACGGCTTCAAGTCCCTGAACAAGACTGCGCAGCCCTGATCTGGAACCGCTCACGTCACGTTGGGGACCAGCTTTACTTCGAAATAAAAGGTGCTTTGCTGTTGCCGCACTTGAATTTGGTTGCTTTTCCACTGCAGACCCACTTTTATTTATTTGTCTTTCTTTTTGTGCATAGTCCCCAGTCCCAGACTCCTCCCTCCCTTTGTAATATCTCTTTCTTCTGCAAGACTCCTTTCCCCTCCGCATCTGCGTCTGTTAAACTGAGCTTTGAATAACCGAATATTCGTACTTTTTTTTTTTCGATTGGCCAATGTTTTCTTCCAATTTCTCCAAAACTCCACAGCAAGTTTCTATAAATAAAAGTTATACTAAAATTCGCTTTATAATCCTAACATCAACATATCTTTACATTATCAGCTCTCCTTCTGCATTTTAACTCTCTTTTAAATATAAACCTAAACCAAAAACTAATACTTGACGAGACAGAGAATCACAGCTCTCCCTTGATTTATCAGTAAGAATAGAGCCACCACCCACCCTCATCTAGTCTAAAAGTACTTAAATTATTTCCTCATTCCCATTATTCAAAAATAATAATTTACCTTTTTAGCATATTATCTTTACCTTCCATTTTGTCACTTTCTTATATCTAAGTGCTGCCAAAAAAAAAAAAAAACTGAATACAACTTACATAACTCTACAAGGATACTTTTTTCTTCTCAATTTCCGTTAGTGTCCAGCATAAGCATTATCACAAATGGAAATGTCCTATGTTAGTCAGTGTTTAAACACAGTTTCTAGACCTTGGTGTTCCTTTCTTTCAAAAACCAGTGCTTCTAAAGTCACAACTCATGAGTGTAATATGACAACATGATTATCACAACCATCCTGTCTGTTCTCCCCTTAATTATCAGTAATATTTGCCTTTTAATTGGGATATTATTAACATATCATAGAAATAATTGAAGCGTTCCTTTCACACAGTCTAAGCTTTGGAGTTATTTCAGGATTTTGAAAGTCCTTCTCTTTATAAAAATTGGGTCAAAAAAAGAACAATAAATATTTTCTGGGGCACTTAAAGACTTGTAAGCTCTTATAACTCCTAATATTTTGGAAACGCTCTTCCACAGACCTTTGTAATGTGTGTGACTCTTCTGAGTGGACAGGAGCAGTCTGGACTAACTGCAAATAAACACTATAATTATTTAGGCCAGAATGAAAATAATGTTGTCCAGTTGAAATCTTAGAAGAATTAAATAGGCAGAACACTGCACAATTAGAATTTGCCCAGGACCTGGGGGCCTGTTAGTCTTATGATTTGTACTTGTACCCATGGATTTTGGTGACCACAAGTTAACAGATCTGGGTTGAACTAGAACATTAGAATACAGAAAGATGAACACACTAATGGAGAGCCTTAAATAAATCATCATTTGGGTCAAGATGAATCTCAAAAAGACTGATATTTGGCAGGTTTATTTCCCTAGATAAAAGCAATGTAAAGTGGTCACTGACGGTATTTACTAAAATCCCAGTCTAAAATGTCAGTTCAGCGATGCCCACCTATAAATATCTGACACAGCTCAGGTAACATTTTGTATTGGACTATAATGGAATATTCCACATGTATATCTAGTTCTACCTTTTCTAAAAAACAAAACTAGTTCTTTCTAAATTGGAGAAAGACAAGAATATCCTTTCAGAATAATCAAGGGCTGACTTTGAACAGAGCTGAGCAGCAGAAGCAGCAGCCCATGGGGAAGAGAGAAAGAGAAAGACATGCTTTTCAACAGTTTCTATAGCTGAAAAGTGAAGGAGACCAAAACCCAAAACCATTGCTGTCAATTCCGACTCCCACTCAAGAAGACACATGGTTTTGTAGCCACACTTATTCATGCATTGAATCACTGCCATCTTTTAAACATAGGCGTTCTCTTAACAGTTCTATAGAGAACACAGGCACACTTCAAACTTCCATTTTTCTTGAAGGTACGATGGACTGCCAAAAGAACAAACATCTGTTCTAGAAGAAGTATAACCAGAGTGCTCCTTGGAAGCAAAGATGGGAAGATTGTGTCTTCCATACTTTGGATGTGTCTGGAAAGACCAGTCCCTAGAGAAGGACCTCATGCTTGGTAGAGTGGAGGGTCAGCGAAAAAGAGGAAGACCCTCGACGAGATGGATCGACGCAGTGGCTGCAACAATGGGCTTAAGCATAAAAACAATTGTAGACATGGTGCAAGACCGGGCAGTGTTTCATTTTGTTGTTCATGGGGTTGCTACGAGTTGGAACCACCTCGACAGCACCTAACAACAGCAACAACACAGTCTGCCATGTTGATGATTTCAGGAATAATCAGCAGTATGGATAATGTCTTCTATAATGCAAGCATTCCTTGTCTAATATCTGAAGACTTCTCCACAGTTCCACAAACAGTCATTATCAAGTATGTTGAATTAGGTGGCTATTTAATGTTGTGAATAAATAACCACATGCAGTCATACTTGGGCAGTTAAATTAATTTTAGTGGTAACTGAATTCTGTTCTTTAGGAATAAAAGCCTAAAGACTACATACCACAACTAATATTTTTTTTAAAATGTATGAACCAAATTAAATTAAAACAAACTGCACTAAAAAAAAAAAAAAAAAAAAAGTCCAAGAATGAGCTGTTATTTCAAACTGGCACCAACTTAGCTTTCATATTAAGAGTTCTTCTGACTTCTCTGCTCTGTCCAGAATCCTTGAAGAAAAATTAGAGCTTAATCAAAATTGGGATGATTACCTTTCTTGCTAATTATTAAGCACCAAATCCAGACCGTTAGAAATGCTAACACAAAATAAAATATACACTTCGCGGTTGAGTTGATTGCAACTCATAGCAACCCTAAAGGACAAAGAAGACCTGCCCCATTGGGTTTCCAAGGAACAGCTGGTGGACCGGGACTGGAATTACCAATCTTTTGGTTAGAAGCCAAGCTCTTAGCCACTGTACCACCCTAGTGTGGAGTTATATTCTGTCACATGGGATTGCTATCAGTTAAGATTGACTCAGTGGTACCTAACACCCTTTAGAGAAGGTCCAAACCTAGGTTCAGTCTGGTGTGATATGCCTGAGTCTATTAACCATCTCTGAAAGTATTGAGTCAGCAGTTAAAACTGGTATTGACAGTGTAGTTCACTTTCTAAATAAAATTTAACAGGAGTGACAACAAAGATTTGAAAACCTATTAGATTTTTTAAATTTATAATTTGTGGATCTGCAAGGCAAAGAAAAGAGGCACCTGATTTGTCTTTTTCTGTGTTTTAAAATTCCCTCAAGTGTTAAAGCAACCAGTAGTATACACATTTAGTGTCCTCTGCAAGCTGGAATCTTATCAAATCAAACAGCGAACACCCTGGAACACCTAGTATGGGGACTGGAGTAAGTGAATGTGTTTTCATCACTTGAGAACTAGATTGTCTAGAAGAACTCTGTTAAAAATTATGCATTTATTTATAGACTTTTAAAATAGCAAATGTATCAAAGAAACTGTTTATGTCACTGAAATTATAGTGCACTGGCATCAACTGGTACATAATAATTGTACAATTACTTTAGTTACATGCTGTGAATAAAATTCTAGATTTTATCTTCTGTTTTGCAAGGTGTATTTTGTCAGTAGCACAAAAGATTCTAACAATTATCTGAACGCTATTGTAAGCTGACATAAAACTATATTTAAAATCATATTTCTGGGTTTTTTTTTCCCAATAAAGTTCAATTATCATTTATACTGTAACAGAAATAAAGGTTTGAAAACAAAGCTTTGTAATATAGGCCAGTTTGCAATATTTCACAGATGTCTACAGGAAATCTAAAAGGCTAATGTGACATTTAGGTGATTCTTTTATATAACCCACAGAAAAATTCATCTACAATGTGCTTCTTTATGTTACACTGTCTGAAATGACTTACAAATCATCTAAACGGTGACTTCTCTTTATTTTCAAAAATGTCAAGTTATTTCATCAAAAACGAATGCTTTCTGAAATCTGATGAAGAATCTTTCTTTACATATCCAGACATGTTTGTTGTATGCTGAAAGAACGGACCCTTATCTTTCTCATAATTTTGGGTGACCTTGGGTAGGGGCATGCTGGCTCCTCTTCAGTCTACGCAGGCAGGGAAGAGGAGAAAGCAGGACCTGGACTCCCTACAGGGGGCAATCAAGCAATGCACTATATTTCAACAGGCTTATAGAGGGTTTCTTCTTTGCTGTACTGGCAAGTATCCAAGTGAGAGGAAAGGAGGTAAGGAAGGGAGAGCATCTCTACCTGGTGGTGAGAGCAGGACAGGGGCAGGAGGGCAGAGCTTCTAGAGCATCCAGATGGCCAGCAATCTTTAGCTGGCGGTAGGGATCCCAGGAAACGAGGAAAATTGGTATGTAGCAAGAGCAGAAGGCCCCAGTCAAGTCACCAGGTATCTGCTGGCAATGTTAGACGAGAGTTAGCAGTGGGGAGCAACACACTAGAAATCTATTCTGTTAGTAAACTTCCCCAGAGGAGTGGACACAAGGAAGAATGCCACTCATCCCTGACACAGTGAACACAGGCTCTGGGGGCAGCAGGACGAATTCCCATGCCCACCCAGGGATGGCAGTATTTGCCCATGCGTAGCAACTTACTGGCGTTCAATTTTTCTTGTGGGTTTTGAAAATGGGAATATACTGGGGGTAGTGGCTTTGAATGTAGTCATTGACAGCTCATGTGTAAGAAATGTAAACATGATAAACAGAAGTGACTGAAAATTTCTTATTAGGGAGAAATTTCTTCAGTTTGGACTGTTTGTTTCCAAGCATCATTCCATCCGCCATCTACATTTTAGTGTCAATGTCTCAAAACACATTATTAGTTAAATATCAACAAGCTAGGTAGTACTGCTTTGAAATTAAATACTTTACTGTAAAGACTTTGTTGCCAAACCAAACCTGTTGCTGTACAAAGATTCTGACTCATAGTGACCCTGTAAGACAGAGCAGAACTGTCCTGTAGGGTTTCTAAGGCTGCCACAGATTTCTTCCACTGAACAGTTGATGTATCTTAACTGTTAAGTTAGGAGTTAGCAGCCACTTAACTACTGTGCCACCAATGGCTCCTTTGGTTTGTTTAGACATTAGTCATTGATGTCTAATGATAAAATGGTGTTGTCAGGTAGGTAGCTGTCTACAGCAGCAATCGCCATGCATAGACTGAATCCTTTATACAGTAGATGGAACAAAGAAAGCATACAAGCTTAAAAATTACATCCAAATAATTTATCACATATGAAATTACCAATACTTTCATCACATAGTTCCATGGAATATACTTTTAATATTTTTTTCATTTTTTGTGAACATAAATCATGTGCATGCTTATATATTTTTATGTGTCATTTTGGATGTATGCCTGATACCATCCCTTTTGCTTGGCCAATTTCTGCATGTTATCAAACTGAGGCTTAGAAATCAGCCCCTTCGTTTGCTCTTTCCTGAAAGACCAAATGCAGTTTAATTGCCCCCTTCTGCGTTCCCACTGCATGCTAAATATCCTTCTCAAATATTCATCATTCTATATTCTGTTGCCTGTCCATCTATCTGTAACTCCTTTCAGACTATACACATGTGAGGGCAGCACCGTTTCTTTAATTCCTCAGCATTTTATAGCATGTATTGCATATAGAGATATTAAATAACTATTGGCTTGGACATGAGTAGATAGATAAATCTCTCGAAAGAAAAAAATGCAGATTGAAGAAAATTAAAATAATTCAACTATTTGTATGTATCAGAATATTCTATAATTATGTGGTCATCTATTTCTCACCTAATATAACATGATCTTTCTGCAGGCAAGACTATGGCCTACTGGCACCTAGTACCATTGACAGTTTGAGGAATACTTGTTACCACTGTGTTTAAGTCCGTAAACATATACTTTTTCATTATAAAATTATGGGATTATAAAACTTGATGTAAATTTAATATTGATCTAATTTGGTGACATCTTCTGAGATACCAGATAAACCAAAAAACCCAAACCCATTGCTGTACACCGTCTACATAAGAATCTATTTGGTTTCCTATAAAAAGTCCTACTATGTCACATCCATTCCAAATAATATATTTCCCTTTGCTTACTGAGGGTAATAATGTTTTAACAATCTCTAACCTAAATCTCTAAAGCCACAATTTATGCCTGAATGTTCTTGCTCAGTCTTCAGTACAAACAAGGAACAGCTGGTCATCATTTTTTCAGTATAGATCCTTAATATATTTGAAAATGATTATTCTAAAGCTTGCCTTAAAAATTCACATTATCATCCCAAATATACAATTATTTTACCCTTTCCTTATAGTCTCTGGAAACCCTGGTGGTGTAGTGGCTAAGTGCTAAATCTGCTAAGCAAAAGGACAGCAGTTCAAATCCTCCAGGCACTCCCTGGAAACTATGGAGCAGTTCTAGTCTGTCCTATGGGGTCACTACAATTCAGAATCAACTCTGTGACACTAGGTTTTTCTTTCTTTCTTTCTTTCTTTTTGTTTATAGGTCTTTTGTTTTTT
This sequence comes from Heterohyrax brucei, assembly GCA_028571685.1. Taxonomy (NCBI): domain Eukaryota; kingdom Metazoa; phylum Chordata; class Mammalia; order Hyracoidea; family Procaviidae; genus Heterohyrax; species Heterohyrax brucei. Next base: position 1,200,755 of record CM053156.1, read on the forward strand.
TAAATCTTTTTCAACATCTTAGTGGCTCTTCCATTGCAGGGCAGGGGTGTATGAGACATAAATTTCAAAATGATCCATCTTCAGAATAAGGAAACAGAGAACAAACACTGGGGTAAAAAGCTACTAAGCTGACCCAGGGCACAAACTGTTATCTGACACACCCAGAAGGTCCCTAGAGAAACAGGACATTTAAATTTACCTCCGTTACTTCCATGGTTATTGGACCTGACTGAAGACTCAAGTCTGTTGGTCAGGACATCACTGACATCTGCGTTCTGGTGTGACACTTGGTTAGCATAAGGGTAGCTACTCAGGGAAGGAGTCAATCAGATGAGCTCAGACAGGGAAGGGAGGTGAAAGATGACTGTACAACAAATTTAGGCACCCGGGAACTCCACTCACCCCGTAATGCTCAGCCAGTGAGGAACTGGGAGGAGAGGCTCTCAAGCTAGGGAATAAAAGGCTGTAAAACCTGCTCGGCCCACGACAGCCTGCCTCTTCTCCTTGTGAGCTCGGGCTTCCAGTTGTGCAAAATCCATCAATAAAGCCTTCCTTTCGCTAACTGGATTTGGATTTCTTCAGCCAGCGTCGACCCAAACACACGGGTGGTAACCCATGGGTGACCTGCTAAGTGACAAGGCCTCAGCCGCTGGGGTGGGGGGCTTCCCAGGGACCCACCAGGACCAGGAGGAACGCGGGTAAGGACCACCGCCTCGGCCGTTTGGGGCTCCAGGTGCAGGGTCTAGCTCAGGCAGACTTGGGAGAAGAAAAACTATTTAGAGAAAGAAAGTACCCAGAGATGAATGAGCATTTCTCTAGATACTGCTATTTAAACCTGCCAGCAAGAACTTGCCAGACTGAAGTGATGTAGTTCTGTGATGTAGACTGACTAAGCCAATTTCAAAGTTACCTCCATGAAAGTAGCTGGATCTCAGAGGCAACACAGAAACAAAGAAAGCAGGGCCGGTGGTGACCTCTGAAAAGGCTCATATTCAGAAGTGACTAGGGAAGACAGAGGCAAAGCCTAGGAAAGGGGAGAAAAATCCTCAAGGTACCCTGCCAGAGAAGCTCTGGGAAGAGATGGCATCAGGAATTCGGGCAGGGGCTGGGGAGGGTGATGACCACGACAGATTAATACTTAGGATAAGGGAGAAGAATTTCTTGAAAGGACGGAAAAGGTAATTTGTGCCTAAAGGAACCTCATTTTTAGCAGAGTAATAGGGTGAATATCAGTGTTAAGGGGGATAGTGTAAAAACCAGCTTTATGGTTAAAATTTTTAGATGTGAATTCAACTCACATTTACTGAGTGATTGTTGTGAGCCTGAACTGCCTTAGGTTCTTTCACATGAAATTTCTTATTTGGTATTCATGGGGTAAGACTAGTTCAAAACTAGGGACCCAACTCATTGTCATTGATTCAGACTTACAGCAACCCTATAGGACATGAAGAACTGCTCCATAGGGTTTCCATGGAGTGGCTGGTAGATTCAGACTGCTGACCTTTTGGTCAGCAGGGGAGCTCTTAACCACTGTGCCACCAGGGCTCCAAAACTGGTGAAGCAAAATATTCCTTACTGAGTGGGTGGAGAGGAGGGGAAAGGAGGCTGTTGGGAGGATGAGACATGTATGGAGCGGAGAGGGAGAGTGTGCTGTCACCAGGCAGGGAGAGCAGTGGAAGCTGCATATAGGTGGGCATGTAGATTTATACATGAATGTACATTTTCACTCAGTCATGTTAAATAAAAAATAAAAAAATTAAAAAAAATATTCCTTACTGAATACACACATACATATACGTGTATGTGAGTATATACTCATTCTTTTAGGTAAGCTGATACCTGGGCCTCCTGTTTGCAAGTCAGCTCAGGGTTTTATTAGGGGCAACTTCAGCAGCTTAAAGGAAATTAGACAAAGATCCATATCAAGTGCTGTATGAGTTTTCTCTAAAAGAAGGGATAAACGAACAATGTAGACAGCAGCTATCAGGTAAGGAAAACCCCAGTTGTAGAGTATCTAGTCCTGAGGACTATCTGGGTTCTAAGTGAGAGCAAAGTTCAGGGACCAAGCCTCTCTCCTACAGAGCCAGTATAGTACAGGCCTTTCAAAAGATCTAGAATAATAGAAAGACATCAATGTAATGAATATAATTCCTGAGGTTATTGCAGACAAAACATCCTGACCACTAAAGTAACTGTCTAGAAGAGGATTTTGACACCAGATTATACAGATGTGACAGAGCCATGGTGGCAATTACTTCAAAATAAAAACCAAGGTGAAATACAGAGAAGGACTGTGAGGATGCTGCAGGGCAGAGAAGTATTTTATTCTGTTGTACACAGGCTTGCTGTGTATACCTAATAACAACAAGTGTTATTTTAGGACAGAGTTCTTTGCAAGATTTTCAACAAATATTTGCACAATGTGATCATTGCAATGAATGTTAAAGATTAAGGGAGAACAAGTTAGAGTACTGCAGGATTAATATCATAATATTACTTATTAGATCAATATATTGCTGTGTCATTTTAACTACAGAGGCCAAGACAGCTTTAATTCAAATGTTCTAAGCAGACAGTGTAAAACTACCATGGTTAGTTACAAGTCTGTGTTGAATAATAACACTACCTTTGTGGGGTTTTTTTCTAGAGTAGATGTTAGGTAAATTTACCATCAAGAATTTCTGGCAGAGTTTCAGAGGATGGCTGGAATGAAGAATCTTCTAACTGGAAAATAGCAGTTAGATTAGTTTGTGATTAATACCTATTTATGATTACTGAGAAAGGTTCTAAATTACAGCTAGGCATTTATACCACAAAAAGCTTTTTTCTATTGCTTGATGATTATTTCTAGAAATTTTAATAATAACATGTACTTGGATAATTACCATCAGGAAAATTCATGGCTGTAATTCAGATAAGCAGGTATGTTTTGGCCTATGCCTTAGATTGACAGAATAACATCAATGAGAAAATGGAGTCACTGCAAAAGAAAGGCAAAGCCAAAAAAAAAAAAAGCCTAAAAGGAACAAATACTTTCAGAGCCCACTCTTCAGGAATTTCTGTATTTGTCTACAAAGTCTCTAGAAATCACAAAACCTTGGTTAAGGATCTGGCTCTGCCTCTGACTAATTGTGTGACCAAATGATTTGGGCCTCAATTTTTCCTTCCCTAAAAAGAATCTGAAAGTCCTTTAAATCCATTGAACGGTCACATAGGAGCTTCTTCCAGTATCTTTAACATCTTAAAATAACAGTGTTCAGTTAGTCGATATTTCAATTCACTTATTTTCTTAAGGTTTCTCCTTTTTCTACCCTTGTTTCCCACCCATCTGATCATTTTGTTGCCTGTCCGTCCACTATTAATTTACAGTCAAAGTTTTGTTAGGTTTAAGAAGGAGTTACAAGACTCATTCAACCAATTTCAAATGCTGACTTCATAATGTAATTCAGAAAAATGCTGTTTTTATCTTTATTCTTTCCCAAACATTAACATCCCATGTATTGAGATACTAGCCACATTCCAACATGTATCAGAAGTGAGAGGTTCTTTCCTTCACGAGATATAGCATTGATGAGTTTGTGGAAGCCAAAAGAGGTGGGAAGTGTGCATGAACTGCTTTATTACGTGCTTATTCTAATACTGCCACAGACAAAGAAGGATCTGTCTGCTGCAACCTGATCATTTGAATATGTTTACTCTTCCTAGCTAGATTTTATGCATCTTGCAAGGTCTCTCTCTCTCATTTAACGTTGTTGTATGCTATCAACAACATCTGGTGATGTGTTCTATAAGCAGAAGTTTCCTGCTCTGTGTAGCTAGAGTATGCCACCAGTTATCTGCCTAAAGAGATTGAGTACTACCAAATATTATAACCTGAAGGGACTTCTTAGAGGTCTCTGACAAATCCCTTATTTTCTTACAGGGCTGCTGGCAAGTACGATCCCAGAGGCTGACAAAGCTCCATTCTTTGTGAATCCTGCCCCTTCCCTAATGTTCCCTGAGAATATCACATGCATACAGTTATATATGCCTGGTGCTGTCTTCATATAATGGAATCATCTCCCCTATTTATTGGTGATCCCAAATATTGGTACCATGATCCCTACCCTGCTTTCAGAAGAGATGTAGAGAAAGATCTTATGATTTACTTAAAGCTACCTATTAAACCAAAGCTCTGCTGCCAATCAAAAATTAGAATCCTTACAACCTTCACAATCAACTATGAAACTGCCCAGCCTCCTCTGGTTAATGTGAAATTTAATTGAAATCATTGTAAACTAGCAGGAAAATACCCTACATTTACCTGCGCCTAGAATTATAATTGAAATAATCATGCTCGTTTCCTTTTATTTATAAAAGTTTCCAAAAATATATATATAAATCCACATTGGATTATCTTCCAGTTATGAAGAAATAAACCAACTTCTTATATCTGTACTGTCTATAAGTTCCCTGCCTTTTTAATCCCATTAAATGGCTCCTATACGGCCATTTAATGGATTTAAAAGACTGAGATTTTTTTTTATGGAAGCAAAAATTGAGGCCCAAATCATTTGGTCACACAACTTGTCAGAGGCAGAGCCAGATCCTTAACCCAGGTTTTGTGATTTCTAGAGACTTGGTAGACAAGTAGAATAAAGATCATCCTCCTCTGCAGACACAGCAACTATACATGCCTAAAAAGAGAATCTTTGAACACTCTTAAATTCATTCTTGTGCCTTTTCCTATTTATTTTAAATCAATTTCCTACTTTATCACACTCCTCCCTATTGTCATCTGCTCCTTCTGGGCCTTTATGTGGCCCAAGGCAGGCGGGCCAGCAAGCAGGCAATTGCCTGTTCAGCTGATGCGAACCCTCTTTTCAAGCTAGAGGCAGCCTGTCTGACGCCCATGTGACCAGCAGCTTCCAACTGCCTGTCTTCCAAAGCACCTTTACTTGGGTCTATGGCCTGGGATCCCACAATCTTTTATTGGGAATTAAATTTCCTTTTCTAGAATAAAGACTCCAACTGGAAGAGGAAAATAGTAACACCAACTCACAAGTCGAGCCACTGAAGAAAAAAAGTTTACCTGCAGTGTATACACAGAAAACAGAAGGAATCACATACTAAACACTGTATCCTCAGGCTGTCTAAAGCAATAGAGTTGTTGGAAAATAGCTTATTGCAGTGGTATGGCAGACAGAACTGACTCACAGCCACCCTAGTGAATAAAACTATAACTTCCATAAAATCATGAAACTGGTGAAGACCACTAACAAAGACCGTGACAAAACTTCCCCTCAGTCCCTAGAACAGACAGCTACTGAAGTGGATATGGTATCTAGCATACCCAACATGTTGGACTTCGCATCAGACTCTTCTGATGACATACTCAGAACTGCATTTTATAGACTTCAAAGAGCCAGAAAAAAAAAAAAAAAACAACAAAAAACAACTTATGTCCCAGTGTCCATAGAAATCAGCCCACATATTTTCTGTATCCATATTCTGCTGATTGCTACTGAAGCAAGGGGCTCAGGCCATAGACCTAGCTCATGGGGCTGTTCTTCAGCTCCTTTGCAACAGACTAACCCAGGGGAGATAACCTCCTATCTCAGCAAGGGCTTCTGAATCCTTTCATTAGACACTTTTTCTCCAAATGTGCTCATAAGTCTTTTTTTCTTTAGTAGTGTGTACTAAAAGAAAAAAATAACCTTTTGCCTTTAACAGCTTGAATTGCATTCCCACCCCCCACCGCAAAATGTCTGTAGCAATTTGGCTAGGCCACGATTTCTGGTATTGTATGATGTTTCTCCATGCTCTAAACCCTGCAGTCTGTGATGTTAATGAGATAGAATGCATGGCAGTTGTGTTGGTGGGACAGCACTCAATGTGTAAGACTGTGCTGCTCCTTGAGGCAGTCTCTTGGATATAAAGGAAAGGGAAGCTAGCAAAGAGATTTGGGGACTTCAAACCACCAGGAAGCGGTGCTGGGAACGGAGTACTTCCTTTGGAAAAGACCCAGTGTCCCTGTGCCTCAGAAGCTCCCAGTCCGGGATAAGAACAACAAGGACCTTCCTCCACACCCAGCAGAGAAAGCCTTCCCTTGTTGCTGGTGCCCTGAATTTGGACTTGTAGCCTAGTGGGCTGCAACAGAATAAAATTTTTCTTTATAAAGCCTTCTGCATGTAATGGCCTTTCTCTGGGTTATGATTTTATAAGCTCAAGAAAAAAAAGGAAAAGAAAAAAACTTAACATGAAAACGTATTGTCCTTACACTTTAATTCCATCAAGTATAACCATAAAATTTTCTGTATCAGAGAAATTTCTCAAAATCAGGCCTATTTTCTGATCTACTCTTTTTTTCTAAAAGTTATCACCATTCCCACTATCATCTTCTTTCCCTGTCACTTCACCATGTTCATTTAGATGCATCTGTAACTCTTTTATTTTTACAGTCTACCTCTTGCAAACAGGTTTTCTTTCTATTTCCTCTGAAATGACCCAATTTCTAAAGCTCATTACACCTGTTTTAGATATCCCAGTAGTTTACTAAATGGTCTCTGCATTCTCACTTTAATCCATATCCAGTTAAATCTTTCTAATTCATTTGCAAATGCTTCTCCCATGCTCAGATCCTCATTGGCTGCCTATTGACTACAGAATAAATCCAACTGCTCAGCCTATTATTTAAGGAGACATTATAACCTTGTCTTACATTTGAGTTAACATGCTGTTAGGTGTGGTTGAGTCAGTTTTGACTCATACTGACCTTATGTGCAACAGAAGGAAACACTGCTCAGTCTTGCACGCTCCTCACAAAAGTAGGTATGTCAGAGTCCATTGTTGTTGCCATTGTGTCAATACACCTCCTTGAAGATCTTCCTCTTTTTCTCAGATCCTTTATTTAATCAATCATGATTTCCTTCTCTAGGACCTAGTCCCTTCTGATAACATGTCCAAAGCAAATGAGACTAAGTTTCATTATCTCTGCTTCTATGCAGCATTCTGGCTGTACTTCTTCCAAGATAGACTTGTTCATTATTCTGGCAGTACACAGTATATTTACTATTCTTCACCAACACCATAATTCAAAGGCATCAATTCTTGTTCAGTCCTCCTTATTCATTAAACAGCTTTCACATGCATATAAAGAGATTGACAGTACCATGGTTTGCTCAGGCACAACTTAATCATCAAAGTAACAGCTTTTAAAGATCTGTGACAAATGCATCTAGAGAGTGCAGCAGTCCCAGGCAGGCTAGTGTGATGACATCCTTCTCTCCTCTCTACCCCAAGCTACAACATAGGCTCTACTGATGCAGCAACAGAGAGTCACCACAAGTAATAGTACCCATATTCCCCTCTTAGAACTACGCCACAGATCCTACTCGTTTAACACCAGAGAAACTGAACAACTTCTTGATGATGCAAAGACAACAATCAGTATCTAACCATTTAAAGAAACAGACCAACATCGTTCCAAAAAACACCCAAAATAAAGAATCAAAAAACTTCCCAGATGAAGAAGCCTTTCTGAAATTATCAGAGGTAGACTACAGAAGAATTATGTAGAGAGTCCTCCTAGAGTTTAAACAAAATGCAACAGAACAAAATGAAAAATTAAGTAAGCTATATGAACTGCTGGAATATCCATGTTCTGAAATCCAGCAGATCAGTACTAAAATTATATATTTACACAATTTAATGGCAAGCCGAAAGAGAAGGCTTGAGGAGTTCGAAGGCAGAGTTTGTGAGCTTGAAGATAGGGCAACTGACACCAGCATTTATGAGGAGAATTCAGAGAAAAGAAATAAGGAAAATGAAGAAGCATAAAGGAACACATGAGACTCTATGGAGACAAATAATCTGTGAATAACTGGAGTTCCTAAACAGGGAGGGATGGGCAAAAACTACAGACAAGACTGTTGAAGAGTTGCTGACAGAAAACTTCCTTAAAATTACAAGAGAACATAGATATCCAAGATGCTTGTCAAACACCCCCAAAACTAGACCCCAAATGCAAGACACCAAATAATACTATAATCAAGCTTAATAAAATGAAACATAAAGAGAGGCTCTTCAAGGCAGTAAGACTTAGAACAAAACTAACACACAAAGTCAAGCCCTGTAGGCTTTCATTTGACTTGTTGGCAGAAACCATGTTGGCAGGAAGGCAGTGGGATGACACATTCAAAGCCTTGAAGGAGAAAAATTTCCAACCAAGAATTATGTACCCTGCACAATTGTCTCTCAAATATAAAGAGGGAAATTAAGACATTTGCAGATAAACAGAAGCTTAGAGACTTTGTAAAAATCAAACCAAAACTACAAGACATACTGAAAGAAGCTCTTTGTTTAGAAAAGTAAAAACAACAAATGTATACTCAGGGATACAATGCAGGACACAACATCCAGAATCCTTCAGCTAGGAAAGTCACAAAGCTCTATCAAAATTAAAATATTAAAAGAAGAGAACCAGAGATCTTAACAAGAAAACTATGACATCATCACAATATAAAGGGGGATATATTACAGTAGTTAAAACTCTTTCAGATGGAGAGAAAGTTAAGATTTACAGAAGTTAAAGATTAGGTTAAACTTAGAACATTAAGGGGGATCAAAAGGGTAGCTGCAAAGTAAACTAACAATGTGACATATCAAAACAAGAAACATAATACAGGAATCTCAAAAAACACAAAATCAACAAAGCAAAAGATGAAAAGTAAACCCTTGAAGGAAAAGGACCCAGAACAGAATATTAAGAGAAACAAAGAAAACATCAACACAAAAATAACAGAAGCAAAATGACAACATTGAACATATGCCTATCAATAATTACATTGCTTGTAAATGGACAGAACACTCCAATAAAGAGGCAGAAAGTGACAGCCTGGATCAAAAGATGTGATCCATCTATATGTTGTTTGTGAGAAACACACATTACAATCAAACATAGGAACAAGCTGAAAATCAAAGGATAGAAGAATACATATCAAGCTAACAGCACACAAAGAAGAGCAGGAGTGGCACTACTAACTGCAGATAAAATAGATTTTAATGTAAGGTCCACCATCGTGGACAAGGACGGTCACTATTTATTACAGAAATTTTCAATACATAAGCAGGATATAACAATATTAAATATTTAGGCACCCAATACCAGAACAGCTAAATATACTGAACAAACACTGACAACGTGGAAAATTGAGAAAGATCACTCCACAGCAATAGTAGGAGACTTCAACACTCCACTTTCAGTAATGGACAGATTATCTACAAAAAAAAGTTCAGTAAGGATACAGAAGATCTTGTTGCAACAATCAACCAACTAGACATCATCAACATATACAGAACATTCTACCCAACAACATGTAAGTATATCTTTTTTTCCAATGCACATGAAAAATTCTCCAGAATAGACCATGTATTAAGACATAAAGCAATCTTAACAAAATCCAATTCATTGAATTACTGCAAAGTATCTTCTCAGACCATAGAACCATAAGAATTGAAATCAGTAGCAAAAAAAAAAAAAAGTAAAAATCTGAACTCATGTAAACTGAACAAAAGCTTGCTCAAAAATCCATGGTTATAGAAGAAAATCAAGGACACAGTAAATAAATTTATGGACTCAAATGAGAATGAAAACACGACCTACTGGAACCCTCAGAAAAGAGCAAAAGCAGTGCTCAGAAGGCAATTTATATATATAAATGCACACATCCAGAATGAAGAAAGGCCCCAAACCAAAGCATTAACCCTACAACTTGAACAAGTATAAAGAGTAACAAAGGAACCCCTCAGCCACCAGAAGAAAACAGATCATAAAGATTAGAGCAGAACGAAATGAGTTAGAGAACAGATGAACAATTTAAAAAGCTAACAAAACCAAAAGCTGGTCTTTGAAAAGCTCAACAAAATAGACAAATCATTGGCTAAACTTACCAAAGAAAAACAGAAGAGGAAACAAATAGCCCAAATAAAAAATGAGATGGGAGATGTCATAACAAACCCAACAGAAATTAAAAATATCGTAACAGAATACTACGAAAGACTGTACTGTAGCAGATATGAAAACCTAGAGGAAATGGACAGATTTCTAAATTCACGTCACCTATCAAAATTATCACTAGGAGAAGAAGAATAACTTAATAATCCCATCACAAAGGAAGAGATTGTAAAAGTAATAAAAAAAATTACCAATCAAAAAAGTCCTGGCCCAGATGGCTTAGCTGGAGAATTCTATCAAGCTTTTAGAGAGGGGGTAATTCCAGTACTACTGAGGTTACTTCACAACATAGAGAATGATGGAATATTCCAAAATTCATTCTATGAAGCCAGCATAACCCTGATAACAAATACAGGGAAAGCTCAAACAAAAAAGGAAAAGTACGGAGCAGTACCACTTACTAACCTAGAAGCAAAAATCTTCAACAAAATCCTAGCCAACAGAATTCAACAACATATCAAAAAAATAATTCATCATGACCGAGTTGGATTCATACCAGGGATGCAAGGCTGGTTAAATATCAGAAAAACACTTAATGTGATCAACCACATAAATAACTCAAAGGACAAGAATCACCTGATTTTATCAATTGATGCAGAAAAGGCATTTGACAAAGTCCAACATCCACTCATGTCAAAAACTCTCAGCAAAATGTAAATAGAGGGGTAATTCCTCAATGCAATAAGGACATCCATGCAAAGCCAACCACCTACATCATCCTGAATGGACAGACTGAAAGAATTCCCCCTGAGAATGGGAACCAGACATTGTTCACGAAGATGCCCACTGTCACCACTTCTTTTCAGCAGTGTTCTAGGGGTTCTAATCAGAGCAATTGTACAAGCCAAAGAAATAAAAGGTATCTGCATTGTCAAAGATGAAGTAAAAATCTCCCTATTTGCAGACGATATGATCATATATACAGAGAATCCTAAAGAATCTATAAGTTAACTACCAGAATTAATAGAAGAGGTCAGCAAAGTGTCAGGATATGAAATAAATATAAATAAATCAGTAGGATTCCTTTACATCCACAAAGGTAACATCAAAGAGAAAACTACTAAATCAACATCGTTTGCTATAGCCCCCAAGAAGACAAAATACCTAGGAATAAATCTAACCAGAGAAGCTAGAGATCTATACAGAGAGAATTACAAAACCTTATTGCAGGAAACCAAAAGAGACCTGCATAAGTGGAGAAATGTACCCTGCTCATGGATAGGAAGACTTAATATTGTGAAAATGTCTATTTTACTCAAAGCAATTTACATATATGATGCAATCCCAATACAAATTTCAGTGTGATTTTTTAATGAGATGGAGAAACAAATCATCATCTTTGTTTGGAAGGGGAAGAAATTCCACATAAGTAAAGCACTACTGAAGAAGAGGAACACAGTGGGAGGCCTCATACTACCCGACCTTAGAATCCATTACACTGACATGATAGTTAAAATAGCCTGGTACTCGTACAAAAAAAAGACATATAGACCAATGGAACAGCACTGAGACCCCAAAAATATCGCCCTCCTTTTATGAACACTTGAAATTCAACAATGGCCCAAAGGTAATAAACTGTGGTAAAAACAGTCTCTTTAAAAAACAGTGTCGGCAAAATGGACCTCCATCTGCAAAAAACTGAAACAGGACACATTTCTCATACCTTACACAAAAATTAACTCAAAATGAATCAAAGACCTAAATATTAAACCTAAAATGATAAAGATCATGCAAGAAAAACTATGGTCAACAATGTAAGTTCCAACACATGGCTGAGAAAGACTTCAAAATCTGACAAACAAAGCACTATCAACAGAATAGAAAAGAGATAAATGAGAACTACTAAGAATCAAACTCTTGCTCATCCAAAGACTTTGTCAAGAGAGTTAAAAGACTACGTATAGAACGAGAAAAAAATTTTGAGAACTATATGTCAGAACAACATCTGATTTCCATAATCTACAAGGTACTACAAAATACCAACAGGAAAAAGGTAAATAACCAAATTAAGAACTGGGCAAAGGAGATGGGCAGATTATTTGCTCAGTATACACACTGAATAAGTATAGTGGAAGAATACTACTCTGTTGCACACCTTTTTTCCAGTGTTAAACTACACAGATCTTCTCACTAATGTGTGCTGTCACGAATTTCACCCAACGAAATTCCTAACAACTATACAATCGAAACCCTCCCCCTTCGCTCTCCTGCCCTCCCTACCCTTGCAGCCTTAAAAGAGTCTTTTCTGTTATGCATGAGTCTGCTTTTAAGTTCTTATTGTAGGGGTCTCATACAATATTTGTCCTTCTGTCACTGACTACTGTCACTCAACATAATGCCTTCCAGTTGAAACCAGGTTAGGAGATGTTTGTTGTTCCTTATCACTGCATAGTGTTCCACTGAGTATATATACCATAGTTTACCTACCATCCCTCTGTTGTTGGGTATCTGGGTTGATCCATCTTTTTGCTACTGTGGCCTGGGCTGCGATAAACATACGTGTGCATGTTTCAGTTGCTGTGAATGGCCTTCATTCTGTAGGATATACTCCAAGCAGTGGAATTACCGGGTCAAATGGTATAACTATATCCATTATTTTAAGGTAGTGCCAGACTGCTTTCCAAAGAGGTTGCACCATTTTGCAATCTCACCAACAGTGTAGGAGAGTTCCAATCTTTTCACAGCCTCTCCAGTATGTAGTGTTTTGTGTTTTTTGGATCATGGCCAACCTTGTTGGGGTGAGATGGTATCTCATTGTCGTTTTGATTTGAATTTCTTTAATATAATGATCATGAGCACGTCTGCATGTGTTTTTTTGGCTGCCTTCATCTCCTGTTTAGAGAAGTGTCTGTCCATTTCCTTTGCCTATCACTTAATTGGATAATTTATCTTCTTATTGATATTTTGTAGTACCTTCTAGATTATGAAGATCAGCAATCAGTCTAACATAGATTTGCCAGATATTATTTGCCATTCTGCAGGTGGCCTTTTAATTCTATTAATAAAGTCTTTGGATGAGCAAAAGTGATTGATTCTTAGTAGTTCCCATTTGTCTATTTTCTCTTCTGTTGTTTGTGGTTTGTTTGACAGATTTTTGAAGTCTGTCTACGTTGTGTATTAAGCCTTCCATTGTTGTTCCTACTTTTTCTTGCATGAGCTTTATCGTTTTAGCTTTGATATTTAGGTCTTTTATCCAGTTTTTGTTGGCTTTTGTATAACATGTAAGATATGGGTCTTGTTTTAATTTGGCACAGACGGATATCCAATTTTGCCAGCACAGCTTGTTGAAGAGATTGTTTTTACCCCAGTTTAATGTCTTAGAGCCTTTGTCGAATATCAACTGTTCATAGGCAGATGATGTTATAGCTGGGGTCTCGATTCTGATCCATTGATCTATCTGTCTGTTTTTGTACCAGTATCAGGCTGTTTTGACTACTGCGGCAGTGTAATAGGTTCTAAGGTTGGGTAATGAGAGGTCTCCCAGTGTGGTCTTCTTCTTTAGTAATGCTTGACTTCTCTGGGGCTTCTTCCCTTTCCAGACAAAGTTGGTAATTTGTTTCTCCATCTCATTAAAATGTCACTGGAACTTGTATTGGGATTGCATTATCTAAGTAGATTGCTGTGGGTAGAATAGAGATTTTCACAATGTTAAGTCTTCCTATCCATGAGCAGGGTAGGTTTCTCCATTTATGTAACTCTTTCTTACTTTCTTGTAGTAAGGGTTTGTAGTTCTCTTTGTAAAGGTCTGATACTTCTCTGGTTAGATCTATTCCTAGGTACTTTATCTTCTTAGGAGCTATAGTAAATGGTATTAACTTGGTGATTTCTTCTTTAATTATCTCGTTGTTGGTATAAAGGAATCCTACTGATTTACTTATGTTTATCTTGGATCCTGAGACTTTGCCGAACTCTTCTATTAGTCTGAGTAGTTTCCTTATAGATTCTTTGGAATTCTCTGCATATACAATCATATCATCTGCAAATAGGGAGATTTTTACTTCTTTGCCAATGCAGATTCTTTTTATTCCTTGGGTCTTGTCTAAATGCTCTGGCTAGAACTTCTAGTATGATGTTGAATAGGAGAGATGAGAGTTGGCATCCTTGTCTAGTTCCTGTTCTCAAGGGAAACTGTTTTAGTCTCTCTCCATTCAGGATGACGTAGGCAGTTGGCTTTGTATAAATGGCCCTTACTGTGTTGAGGAATTTGCTGTCTATTTCTATTTTGCTGAGAGTTTTTAGCATCAGTGGGTGCTGGACTTTATCAAATGCCTTTTCTGCATCAATAGACAAGATCAGGTGATTCTTGTCTTTTGTGTTATTTATGTGGTTGATCACATTAATTGTTTTTCTGATGTTGAACCAGCCTTGTATCCCTGGTATGAATCCAACGTGGTCAGGATGGATTACTTTTTGGAAATGCTGTTGCATTCTATGAGCAAGAATTTTGTTGAAGATTTCTGCATCTAAATTCATGAGTGATATCAGTCTGTAGTTCTCCTTTTTTGTTGGGTCTGCCCCTAGCCTTGGTATCAGGGTTATGCTGGCTTCTTAGAATGAATTTGGGAGTATTCCATCCCTTTCTATACTGTGAATAGTTTCAGCAGTATCGGAGATAACTCTTCTCTAAAAGCTTGGTAGAATTCCGCAGTGAAGCCATCTGGGCGTGGGCTTTTTTTGGTTGGTAGATTTTTGATGACTTTTTCAATCTCTTCCTTTGTGATGAGTTTACTGCATTGCTTCACCTTGTGATAATTTGGGTAGGTGATATGACTTGGCTGGTGATATGAATCAAGGAATTTGTCCATTTCCTCTAGGTTTTCAAATTCGTTAGAAAACAGACTTTCATAGTATTCAGCTATGATATTTTTGATTTCTGCTGGATCTGTTGTGACAACTCGCCTCTCATTTCTTATTTGTGCTATTTCTTTCCTTTTCTGTTTTTCTTTAGTAAGTTTAGCCAATGGTTTGTCAATTTTGTTGATCTTTTCAAAAAAACTGCTTTTGGTCTTTTCAATTTTTTCAATTGTTCTTCTATTCTCTAATTCATTTACTTCTGCTCTGACCTTTACAATCTGTTTTCTTCTGGTACCTAAGGGGTTACTCTGTTGTTTTCTCTCTCTACCTGATTTGGTTTCTTTCTTCCTACCAGATGTGTGCATTTATGGAGATAAACTGACCTCTGAGCACCGCTTTGGCTGTATTCCATAGGTTCTAAAGGAATTGTTTTCATTCTCATTGGAATCCATAAATTTCTTTATTTCATCCTTTATTTCTTTGGTAACCCATGGTTTTTTGAGCAAGGTGTTGTTCAGTTTCCATGAGTTGTGCTTTCTATGTTTTTTCTGCTATTGATTTTGACTTTTATGGCTTTGTGATCCAAGAAGATATTTTGCATTAATTCAATGGTATGGATATACTGAGAATTGCTTTATGTCCTAACACATGGTCTGTTCTGGAGAATGTTCCATGTGCACTGGAGAAGAAGGTGTAGTTGTCTGCTGATGGGTAGAAAGTTCTGTATATGTCAATGAGTTCTAGTTGGTTAATTGTGGCAATAAAGTCTCCTGTGTCTCTACTGAGCTTTTTTCTAGACAATCTGTCCAATATTGAGAGTGGAGTGTTGAAGTCTCCTACTATTATTCTGCAGTGATCTGTCTCCATTTTGAGTGTAGTCAGTGTTTCTTTGACGTATTTAGGTGCTCTAATACTAGGTGCACAAATATTTAATATTGTTAAGTCCTGTTTGTGTATTGAACCTTTCAGCAATAGTGTCCACCCTTGTCCTCAGTGGTGGATTTTACATTAAAATCGATTTTATCTGAGATTAGAGTTGCCACACCTGCTCTTCTTTGTTCATTGTTAGCTTGATATATACTCTTCAATCCTTTGATTTTCAGTTTGTTCCTATCTTTAAGTCTAAAATGAGTTTCTTGTAGACAACATATAGATAGGTCATGTCTTTTGATCCAAGATGTCACTCAATGTCTCTTTACTGGGGCATTCAGCCCATTCACATTCAATGTAATTATTTATAGGTATGTGTCCAGTGCTACCATTGTGATACTTTGTGTTGATGTTTTCTCTGCTGTTTTTATTAATCTGTTCTGTGACCTTCTTTTTTGTGAGTTGATTTTTCACCTTTTTCAGGTGTGGTTTTGTGGTTAAGACTCCTGTATTACATTTTTTTGATTTGGTATGTTACTTCTTTATTGTGCTTTATGACTGCCCCTATGACCCTGCTTAATAAACTGTATATAAACCCAATTGTGATTGCTTCCAGACTTGTCAATATCTTCTCCATCTGGAAGGACAATAATGACTATAGTACATCCTTCTTTTTAACATGATGATATCATAGTTTACATGATGTGATCAGTAGACTCTTTCTTTCACTATTACAGCTTTGATTGTGATTGGAGCCTTGTCTAACTGAGTAGGATTCTGGATGATGTGTCCTTCTGAAATATAAAGTTAGTGGTTTTGTTCTTCCAAGCCAAGAGATTCTTTCAACATTTCTTGTAGCTTTGGTTTAGTTCTTACAAAGTCTCTGAGTTTGTGTTTATCTGTGAATGTCTTAATATCATTTTCATATTTGAAAGATAGTTTTGCAGGATATATAATTCTTGGTTGGAAGTTCTTCTCCTTCAGGGCTTTAAATGTGTCATGCCACTGTCTCCGTGCCAGCATCATTTCTGCTGAGAAATCTGACGAAAGCCTACAGGGTTTCCCTCTGAATATTAGCTTTGCTTTGAGTCTTGCTGTCTTCTAGAGTTTCTACTTATGTTTCATTTTGTTTACCTTGATTGTAATATGTCTTGGAGTCTTTCTTTTGAGATCTATATTGAGCGGTGTTTGATATGTATCTCAGGTATCTATATTCTCTTCTTTCATAACTTCTGGAAAGTTTTCTGTCAGCAGCTCATAAACAATACTCTCTGTGTTCTCAGGTGTCTCTCCCTGTTCAGGAACTTCAATTAATCGTACATTGTTCTTCTTAATAGAGTCCCACATGCTTCTTAATGCTTCTTCATTTTTCTTGTTTCTCTTTTCTGGTTTCTCCTCATAGATGCTGGAGTCAGTGTCTCTGTCTTCCAAATCAGAAATTCTCTTTTCCATTTGTCCCACTCAGTTTTCTTGGCTTTGAATTGAATTTTCTATGTCTTTGATTTTGTTCTTGATCTGTTGGATTTCAGAGTACTGATGTTCTATCAGATTGAACAGCTTGCTTAATTTTTCATTTTGCTATGCTGCAGTTTGTATAAGGTCTAGGAGGGCTCTCTATGTAATTCTTTTGTATTCACCTCTGATAGTTTTAGAAAAGCTTCTTTGTCTGGGAAGTTCTGAAGTGGTTTCTTTTGGGGGCCTTCTGATGCCAGTGGTGACTTCCAGGTTACTGTCTTCTCCAGAGTTTGTTGCTTTTTCGGCTTCATGTGGGTCAATAGAGGCTGGGAGAGATGCTGTGAAGAGGGACCACAGTTGTTTCTCTAGGCCGTCTTCGGTCTGCGCAAGTCTGTGCTCACTGAGAGTGGGGTCAGTCAAAGAGGTTTTGTGTTCAGTGGCATGAAGTCCAAATTAATAGCCCTATGCTGCATCCCAGGGCTCACTAGGTGTCCAGAAGGTTCCATTTAATTATCATATCAGGTCTTGGTTTCCAGAGGGATTTAGGGAGATGTGCGCTTAGTCCACAATCTTGACTCTGCCCCACTAAGTTCTTTTTTAAAGAAAATGCTCTGCACACCACTTTGATGAGTGGTGTCTGGGGTTTTAACAGCTTTCAAACTGCCACATAAGTAGCTTCCATTGGTCCCCATCCACCTCCAAGGTCTCAGTCTGCTTCTCTGGATCCACCTCCAAGTCAGCATCAAAGTCTGGTGCTTGACGGGCCTCGCCAGAGTGATATGCTTCCAGCTGAATCAATTCTTAAGTCCACTATATTCATTACTTTCCATCACCACATTCGCTGTCTTTATTGATGCAGCTATCTTCTTACCTGGATACACTATAACATCTTCCTGCATTTTTGCCTTCCTCCAACACATTCATCACACTGTATGTAGAGAAATCTTTCAAAAGGCAAATTTGATTTCATCACGTCCCTGATTGAAATACTTTAGCGACTCTTCATTGTCATTAGGATAACATTCAAACTCCCTAGATGGACTTAGGAGATCCTACTTGATCTAGCCTTTGTAGACTATGTTTCACTGATGGTTCTGGCACATTGTACAGGATGTTTCTTCTCTTTTGAATGACAGCTTCCCTTGTCTAATTCTTATTTGTCCTTCACGTCTCAGTTTAGATGCCTCCTCTTCCTGCCACTTTTCCTACCCCACATGGCTGGCTGTCACTTGATTATGGCACATAGTCAATATATTTAAGAAAGCATAACAATAACAGCACTTATTATTCCCTCTGCTTAGATACTCATTACTTCTCTTCTTTCTTTGTTTCTTTCTCTTTCTTTCTCTGTCTTCCTAATCTGTGACTTCCATAATACTTGTCATTTCTCAAGGCCTACATTGCCAAAGCCATAGGGTCGCCATGAGAAGGCCTACATTACAAATTATTTTATTGTAAGAATTGCCTCAAAAACAATTCATTTTTAGTATATATTGGTTGAATATATGAATGAATATATAAAACATTTAACTTGACTACAACTCAAAGATGAGCTTGGGTGGTCCAGTGGTTAGATGCTCAGCTGCTAATCAAAAAGAGGGCAGTTCAAACCCACCAGCTGCTCTGAGGGGAAGAGGTAGCAATCCATCATACCTGCATGAATATTTATAGCCTTGGAAGCCCTACGGGGCAATTCTACTCTGTCCCATAGGGTCGGTGTGAGTCAGAACCTACTACACAGCCATAATTCTTTTTTAACAATCTGAAGTAAAGACCTTTACATATTAGAGAAGATTATGAAAAGAAAAAAAAAATTGTGTATATCTAGGTGGACGACCAACAAAATGGTAAACATAAACACACCTTGACTTTAAACTTGTGTTAAATGCCCTTTATTGAATTTTTGGATACAGAAATCTTACCTGCCTTTGGTATTTAATGTCAACTTTCTCTTTGAAGCCTTCTCTAGCCAACTAGTTAACATGAATCTCTTTCTCTCTGTGGTCCCCTGGCTCCTCATTTCTGACTGTATTACAACATAATTCACAATGCTTGCTGTAGCTGTCTTGTAGGTAATTCAAATGCAAAATGTTTGCAGTCAAATACACTACATGCCACCCTTAGCCCCAAGACACTCCTTGTATTTTCCTTAGCACCTTAGTTCATATAGCTTTCCATCTAGTTGGCCAAGGTAGAAATGCCATCATTTCCCTGTCCTTTAACCCCTACATAAAATGCATCATCAGATGCTATTGACTCTACTCCCTCCAGAGGGAATCTCACTCTTCTTTTTCTAGTTTCATTACCACTGTTCAGGTCAAGGCCCTCATCATCTTAGTCTGGATTTTGTGATAAACCAAACCAAAATCGCTGCTGTGGCATTGACTCAGACTCATAGTAACCCCATGTATTAGACAGGAGCACTACTGCATAGGGTTTCTTGGCTGTAATTTTTGTGAAAGCAAATGGCAACATCTTTCTTCCACAGCATGTGGGTTCAAACAGCAACCTTTAGATTAGCAGCTGAGCACACACCTTTTGCATCACTCAGGGACCTGGATTTTGTGATGGTCTCTTAAATATTCTTCCCACATACCTCATTGATAAGTACTCTCTTTACATCGCTATCAAAACTTATCTTCTAAAAACACAAAACTGCTTAGATCTCTACTTGATTACTGTAGAAGCAAGACTGTAGTTGATTTACATGGCAGGACATGTTAGCAGTTTTAGCAGTTTTTATAGAGAGGCTTGAGCCTTCCTTTTTATCTTCATCTGCTGCCTTCTTCAACCCATCCTAGCATCCCCATTATGAAAGGAGCTACTTACTGTTCCTCAAACATAACTGGCCTCTGTGCAGAGGAAGTGGGCTATAACATTCTTCTGTACAGTGATTAGAGAATTCCAATAAATTAAATGTCTCTATTACTTGTTTGCTAGTTTATGGTAACTCTCCACACCAACAGCGACAAAACCTAGCTTTATCATACACCATTATCATAGAAATTAACTACACTGAAGCTTTCATGGGCTTAGGAGGTAGACAGACATCCAGGTACGTACATAAAAGAACAAAAATATAATTCCTATGTCACTGGTTGCCATGAGTCAGATCTGACTCGATGGCACTTGGCACTTGCCTATGTCACTGGATTCCTATGAGAATCCAGTGAGATAGTTTATGAAATATATTTATCCCAGTGCTGGAACACAGCAGTTCTTCAAAGACAGGGCACACATTTATTCCTAACTCAATCTCCCACAGTATATAGCACATGTGTTGATTGAGTTTATCTGCATTGAATTCCTGGCAAATTTTGTATTGACATTGTTAATATAATTACGGCTGCTAGATGATCATTTATTTTCAAGGTAACAACAATTTAAACATTTTACAAACATAGAAACTAATAATTTCAATTTGATTTGAATTAAATCAAAATAATTTTAGTCCTTCTCACTAATGTTAAATTCTATGATTCACTTCAGGCAATAAATGGTTAAAAAAGTAATACTGCATTTAAAGACTTTTAAATATAGGTGTGATGTACACAAAAAGTATGTAATACAGTATTAAATTTTTATCATTTTCATCTATATTACAAAAAGAAATTGCATAGGCAATTTATACATGTACATGTACATATAAATATATTTCATAGTCAAATGTACAATTAGGCATTGATTTAAAAGCATTATAAAAATTAAACAATTTTGATGCATATAAAAATACTTATTTTTTAATATCACACAATGCCAAATAATATTTCTATATTACAGCATGGATCATGGACTTGAAGGAAAGAGACAGATTATTTCTGCTACAAATTACTGGTGTGTGAATTTGGTAAATTAACATTTTATGAGTCTGGAAGCTATAACGATTGCTTTCTTGTTTTTGGAATATGGATAGTCATGAAATCCTCACATGCATTTTACTAAAGAAAATAATGGAATTGGTGAGAGATTTTGGATAGAAGCTGTCTCAGGATCTGCTGAGTCAGTAGATAAAACAGAACATATTTCCTAGCACTGGGATGCATTGGATGTTGCTTCTTGTACAACATACATATTTGCATACACACAAAATTATATTTCTCCATTATGATTACCAGAAGAAGCATAATTCCTTTAACAAGAATTAGGAAAAATATCAATTATACAGGTAACTGTCCTCCAACTTCGCTTCTATTTAGTATTATTTACTTCCTCATGGAGGAATAAAAATACTGCACTAAGAAAATTTACTAGGGGTGGAGTCAAGATGGCAGACTAAACACACGTCTCCCTAAATCCCTTTGGAAACCAAGACCTAAGTTGATGATTGAATGGAGCCTTCTGGACACCTAATCAGCCGTAGGACGTGGCATAGGGCTGTTAATTTGGACTTCATACTGCTGAACGCAAAACATCCTCTCTTTCGCTGACCTCACTCCTAGAGAGTGTGAGCTTGCACAGACTAAAGGTAACTCACCATTTTAACTTTTTTTCTGTCTTAGCTGGCAGGCAGAGCTGGGACCTGACTAGCCGCTAACCTCAGATGCACTGCTGGTGAGACTGGCAGACACAGTTGCCATATTCTGAGAGCTCAACTTTGGACTCTGTGCATCTCGGCTCCTTTGGCTTATCTTTCTACCTCTGACATACAGTAGCCCTATGGAGAAAGAGGCAAGCTTGTGCGGGACGCCATCCCGATCCATCGGGAGATGGATACACACATGCAGAGACCCAAACTGGACTTAGTCCCTAGGCTGGGAGGCAGCACCTGACCAAGGGAGAGTGCTTTTCTGTCAGAGAGGCAGTGTTTCACACAGTGTTGCCTGTGGCTGGGGCCAACAACAGAGGCTGTGGATTCTCAGCATCTTGGCACCTTTGGCCTCCCTTTCCACCAGTAGCCTGGTTGCAGCCAGGTGGCGACCTTTTGAGAGACACCAAATTTTTCCACTGGGTGATGGATATACCCATACAGAAGCCTCAGCTGGACCTAGTTCCTGGCCTGGGAAGCAGCTCCTGCCTGGAAAAGAGTGCTTTTCTGGCAGAAAAGCAGAATTCTACACAGTGTTGCCTACAGCTGGAGCCCAAGAGCAGAAGGCAGCAGGACAGTAGCCTTTCTGTATTTTGAGCTAGTTTACAACATCTGGGTTTTGATACAGTGGTGCTTACTTTGCCAGCCAGAAAGAGGGACCTATACACCTGAAAACCTGACTGACTTTGGAAGTTGTCAGATACTGTTTACCTCTCATTTTAAGAGAGCCTACAGAAAGAACTGTGGTCCATCCTCACAGCATCTCTCCCAGCCTCTATTGACTCATATGAAGCCCCAAAAGCAACAAACTCTGGAGAAAACTGTAACCAACAAATCACCCATGGCTTCAGAAAGCCACCAAAAGAAACCACCTCAGAACTTCCCAGACAAAGAAGCTTTTCTGAAACTATCTGAAGCTGAATACAAAAGGATTATATAGAGAGCCTTCCTAAACCTTATGCAAAATGTAGCAGAGCAAAATGAAAAATTAAGCAAGCTGTTTGATCTGATGGAACACGAGTACTGTGAAATCCAGCAGATCAAGAACAAAAATCAAAGAGATAAAAACTTCATTTCAAAGCCAGGAAAACAGAATGGAACAAATGGAAAATAGACTTTCTGATTTGGAAGACAGAGACACTGACTCCAGCATCTATGAGGAGAAATCAGAAAAAAGAAACGAGAAAAATGAAGAAGCATTAAGAAGCATGTGGGACTCTATTAAGAGGAACAATCTACAATTAATTGAAGTTCCTGAACAGGGAGAGACACCTGAGAACACAGAGAGTGTTGTTGCTGAGCTGCTGACAGAAAACTTCCCAGAAATTATGAAAGAAGAGAACACAGATTTCTGAGATACTTACCGAACATCACTCAATATAGATCTCAAAAGAAAGACTCCAAGACATATTACAATCAAGCTTAACAAAATGAAACATAAGCAGAAACTCTTAAAGGCAGCAAGACTCAAAGCAAAGCTAACATTCAGAGGGATACCCTGTAGGTTTTCATCAGATTTCTCAGCAGAAACAATGCTGGCATAGGGACAGTAGCATGACACTATTTCACAGTACAGAAAGCAATGAAATACTCCCAAATTCATTCTATGAAGCCAGCATAACCCTGGTACCAAAGCCAGGGAAAGACTCAACCAAAAAGAAGAACTACAGACAAATATCACTCACAAATCTAGATGCAGAAATCTTCAACAAAATTCTTGCCCATAGAACACAGCAATATTTCCAAAAAATAATCCATCACGACCAAGTTGGATTCATACTAGGGATGCTGATTCAACATCAAAAAACCAATTAACGTGATTAACCACATAAATATCACAAAAGACAAGAATCACCTGATCTTGCTTATTGATGCATAAAAGGCATTTGATAAAGTCCAACACCCATTCATGCTAAAAACTCTCAGCAAAATAGGAACAGATGGCCAACTCCTCAATGCCATAAGGGCCATTTATAGAAAGCCAACTGCTTACGTCATCCTGAATGGAGAGAGACTGAAGGAGTTTCCCTTGAGAAAAGGAACTAGACAAGGATGCCCACTCTCACCTCTCCTATTCAACATCATACTAGAAGTTCTATCCAGAGCAATTAGACAAGACCAAGAAATAAAGAGCATCTGCATCAGCAAAGAAGAAGTAAAAATTTCCCTATTTGCAGATGATGTGATTGTATATGCAGAGAATCCTAAAGAATCCATAAGTCAACTACTCAAAGTGATAGAAGAGTTTGATAAAGTCTCAGGATACAAGATAAACATAAGTAAATTAAGTAGGATTGCTTTATACCAACAACGAGATTATTAAGGAAGAAATCACCAAATGAATACCATTTACTATCGTCCTTAAGAACATAAAGTACCTAGAAATAAATCTAACCAGAGAAATAACAGAAATTTACAAAGAAAAGTATAAGTCTGTACTACAAGAAACTAAGAGAGACTTAGATAAATGGAGAAACCTACCCTGCTCATGGATAGGATGACTTAACATAGTGAAAATGTCTATCTTGCCTAAGGCAGTCTATTTACATAATGCAATCCCAGTACAAATCCCAGTGACATTTTTTAATGAGATGGAGAAATAAATTACCAACTTTGTTTAGAAAGGAAAGAAGTTCTAGATCAGTAAAGCACCACGAAGAAGAACACACTGGGAGACCTCTCATTACCTGACCTTAGGACCTATCACACTGCCGCAGTTGTCAAAACAGCCTGGTACTGATACCAAAGGAGACAGACAGATCAATGAAACAGAATTTAGATTCCAGAGATGACACCATCTTCTTATGAACAGGTGATATTTGACAAAGGCCCTAAGACATTAAACTGAGGAAAAAACAATCTCTTTAACAAATGATGCTGGCAAAATTGGATATCCATCTGCAATAAATTGAAACAAGACCCATATCTCACACCTTATACAAAAATCAATTCAAACTGGATAAAGCTCATCCAAGAAAAAGTAGGAACAACAATGGAAGTTTTAGCACACAATGTAGATAGACTTCCATATGTATCAAACAAACCACAAACAACAGGAGAGAAAATAGATGGGAACTATTAAGAATCAAACACTTTTGCTCATCCAAAGACTTTATTAATACAATTAAAAGACCACCTACAGAATGGAAACAAATATTTTGCAACTATATGCCAGACTGATGTCTGATCTCCATAATCTATGAGGCACTACAACATATCAATAAGAAAAAGATAAATCATTCAGTTAAGTGATGGGCAAACGAGATAGACTGACACTTCTGTAAAGAGGAGATTCAGGCAGCCAAAACACACACATGGATATGCTCACAATCACTAGCTATTAAAGAAATTCATATGAAAACTACAGTCAGATACCACCTCACCCCAGCAAGGTTGGCCGTGATCCAAAAAACACCAAACAACAAATGGGAGAGAGGCTGTGAAGAAATTGGAACTCTCCTACACTGTTGGTGGGATTGAAAATGATGCAACCTCTTTGGAAAGCAATCTGGCGCTTCCTTAGAAAGCTGGATATAGATATACCATTTAACCCACTAATTCCACTGCTTGGAATATATCCTACAGAATCAAGGCCATCCACATCAGCTGATACACGCACATGAATGTTTATCATAGCACAATCCACAATAGTAAAAAGATGGAATCAACCCAGATGCCCAATAACAGAGGAATGGATAGGTAAACCATGGTTTATATACTCGATGGAACACTATGCAATGATAAAGAGCAACGATGATTTTAGGAAACATCTCATAACCTGGTTTCAACTGGAGGGCATTATGTTGAGTGAAAGTAGTCAGCAACAGAAAGACAAATATTGTATGAGACCTCTACGATATGAACTTAAAAGCAGATTCATGAATAACAAAAAAGTCTCTTTGATGGATCCAAAGGTTGGGAGGGAGGCAGGGAGAGCAAGGGGTGGAGGGTTTAGATTAGATAGTTGATAGAATGTAGGGTAAAATCTGAGACAGCACATATTAGAAAGAAGACCAATATTAAGTGGACTTCAACATAACATGATTACTCCTTCCATCTTAATCCAATATTACAAGGACAGAGTAGCTGGGGCCGGGGGCTGGGGACCATGCTCTCAGGGGAAACCATGGTCCCACATTGGTGAGTGAGGTCTCGGGACTTAAAAGCTGTTAAGCTGCCATCTGAGGGTACAGCAAATGGCTCCAGCTTAGCAGGAACAGACGATCACCAAGGACCAAAACCATATGCAGGAAAGAGAATCCAGAAGACTGAGAAATCCACGTGAGTGGGTGGTTACATTGACTTGTGACTGGGAGAACCAGATGGTGCCAAGCCCCCACCAGTGATACCATGATGGAGCTCACAAAGTTGAATCTCACAGCCAACATAAGAATGAAAAGCGGTGCGTCTTGAGATCTCCACTAAAAGACCACAGTTGATGGTCCAGGGGCCTCGGATTCCTGTGGAGCATGGCCCCTGGCCCTGATGCTGACCTTGTCCATAAATCACAATGGAGGTCAACTCTCTGACAGGAATGGATTGGACTTGGAGACACAGAGTGACCATGTCATGCATGCATTTTATGGTTCTATGCATCCATGTCATCCTGCTGACCTCTTACTGGAGGGAGGGAAGTGGGTGGAGAGGAGGGTATAGGAGATTGTCGGCAGGATAAGACATGTATGGAGCAGAGAGAAAGAGTGTGCTGTCACTGGGCAGGGAGAGCAGTGGGAGCTGCATATAGGTGAGCATGCAAATTTCTATGAGAACGTACATTTTCATTTGATCATAATAAGAAAAAGAAAATTTAGCAATATGAAATATTTGTAAAGGCCATCATATATTCTTTTTTAAATGCCTTTTACTGTTCTAATGTAGACTTTAATGGTAAGGTGCATGCCCTGAGCTGCCCACCACCCATCTACAGTGGTTGGTATGGTGACATGATGCTAGAAGCTATGCCACTGGTGTTTCACTTACTGGTAGGGTTGCCCATGGTAGGCAGGATTCAAAGCAGTTTCCAGACTAAAAGGAAAAAGCTGGTAGTCTACCTCCAAAAATTAATTAATGATTACTTCATGGTCACCATGAGTCTAATCTGACTCGACGGAACTTGGCTGGCTTGGCTTATGGATCTAAGGCTTAGATTCACTTCCTTTGGACACATCATCAAGAAGGACCAATTGCTGCAGGACACCATGTTTCGTAAAGTATAGGGCCAACAAAGGCAAGGGAACCACTCAATGAGATGACTGACACAATAGCAGGAACAATGAACTCAAACGTACACTGTGAAGATGGCATAGAATCAGGCAACATTTCATTCTGTTATACATAAAATCACCATGAGTTGGAGCCAACTCAAGGTCAGCTCACAACAATGGGCTACACAGGGCACACAAGGACTTCCAAAAGTCCCTTTGATGGATTTTGTGCTGAGTTTCATGGCATCACCCAGTCATCAGGTCTCAACTGATTGTTAGACTCAGTAGCTGAGTAAAAGAAAGCAAAAAATTGGCAGGGCAAATGCCTTAGTTGTCTAGCATTGTTACAACAGAAATACCACAGCAGATTGCTTTAACAAAGAAAAGTTGACTCCTTCACAGTTTAGCAGACTACAAGTCTAAACTCACGATGCCCATTCTAGAGAAATTTGCTCTCTTTTGTTTCTGGAGTGAGTTCATTGCGTTCAGTTTTCCCCTAAACTAGGAGCTTCTGAGGTGCAGCTACCCTGAGTCCAATCGACACTGTCTGCTCCAAGCACTGTGTCTTTCCTGATGGTATGAAGTCCCAAACTGTCTGCTTGCTTCCCTTTCCTTTATATCCCAAGAGATTGCCTCAAGATACAATACAATCTTATAGACTGAGTCCTGCCTCACTAATATAATCACTGCCCATCCTCCCTCATTAACATAATAGAAGCAGGGTTTACAACATACAGGAATGTCACACAATACCCATAATCAACCTAGACAAACTGCTACGCATAGTTTTCCGCAGGCACAATACAATCCATGACAGCCAGCATTCCATGCAATGGTTTGGCATAATAGTATTTACAACCTGGACACTGTATAAAGGATGAAGGCTAGTCAAATTAATGAGATCCTCTTTGGACCTGGAGATAAAACAGAATGGTTGGGAAAAGCATTGGAAGAAGTTGCACAACCTTGTCCAGTGGCTGTGACTGGGTAGTTGTGGTATGTGTCAGTAATCATCTCACTTCCCTGAACAATTCCTGATGATTCTGATCGACACTGGTGTCTTCTGAGGACAAAGGAAATGGGGTTCTGATTTTTTTTTCTCCTCCAAGTGTCTTTATACATAACAACACCTTATCACTTGAGATAACCTGATTGCCTCCAAATACTTGAATTCCAAAAGCTCATGAAGTATTCATTAGCTCTCCGATCCAAGCTGGGTTTCTCCATCCATTTGGCAAATTAGTATTTACTCACAAAAAATGAGCTTATAAGAAATCCCTTAAAAAACGTGCTGTTTTTATAGCAAATACCGTAGCGTGTATTTTTTTAAATTACCAGAAAGTTTTCAATAATTGTCTTTCAATCACGTTTTCCTTTTGTGTGAACAGAAGAGAGAGCACGTTCGCAAGAAAAAAAGAAAAAGAAAAAGAAGTGACAGCACTGGGTACAGTTTTGGTAGGTGGGATGAAAAGTCACTCCCTATGCACACAGCTGCGTGCAAGGAATGCAACATATTTGAGGCCTATTCTTGGATTACTTCCTCTACATTTTCAGCTCAACTTTTCTTGGCAATATTTCGGGGGCTATACCGTGCATGTGCCTAAATTTCTTCAGCCAAAACCTCTTAATATGAAAATTCAGCAGTATTGCATTTTGTGTAGATGTCATGACTCAAAATCCAGTCTGTTTTATGTACTATATGACTCAAGACTGACCTCTGTATTACTACAGGCTTATTTTTAGCACAGAGTGATATTTATCTGTGTCATTTCCTGCATCACAGATAACGATGGGCACATATATTACCCCGTAGACTTAACAGTTTATAAGAAATATATACAGAAGGAAAGCATTTTTAAGTGAACTAACAGAAAAGACACATAACTCAACTACAGCTTGACTTTTGCTTTAACAGGTATTAGCTCTGTCGCAGAAAAGAGAGCCAAGAAATCCATACTGAGGAATCCAGCTTCTTCTGTCTCTCTCAAAGTCTAAGTTCCTCTCAAAACATGACCATCTCTTCCTAAAACAAAGTTTCCTTTTAGTTGTGCGAAGTATTCCCCTATATTGTGGAATTAAAGCTACATTTGAAAAAATAAATTTTTGGAAAAATTGCAACTATGATAGCATACAGATTTTGTTTAGTGGGTGCAAGTGAAAAGTTGACTATTTTCCAAAGTGGAGGGAAAAAACCCCAACAATCTTTATGTTAACATTTACGGATCAAAGAAGTCTTACTGAGTTTCCAAAGTCACTAAGCACATAAAGAATTTGAATATAAGAAAGTATCCAAACATTAGCCCAAAGAGATATTGAAAATAAACATGAAATCATGAACAGCTGCCTTAGCACAGAAGAAAACTAAAAATACAAATATGCAAAACTGCAAGGTAAATATTTTGGAAGCATGTTTAGAAATTTAGCATTTTTAAACATAATAAAAATGGCGTATTTTCTATCTGAGATGTTGAGAGCTATTCTATAAATACAACAGTTAAGTACATTCGTTTAAATTATACTTATCAAAGTATTAACTCCTAGGTTCGGAATCACGTAAAGATTAAAAATACCTATCAGATCAGATAATGTGATAATTATAGATGTTTATGCAGTATTAGTTAGTGAAAACTATTTAGGCCAAAAAATATGAAGGCACTGAAATAAGATCTGAGTTTTCTAAATGCAGAAACCTGGTGTGCAGTGGTTAAGAGCTGTGACTGCTAACCAAGGTCAGCAGTTCAAATCAAGCAGGTACTCCTTGAAACTCTATGGGGCCATTGTGCTCAGTCTTCTGTGGCCACTATGTGTCAGAATCAACTCAACAGCAATGAGTTTGATTTGCTTTTTTGCTGTTCTGAAACGCAACCAGTTCACGACAAAATACACTAATGACTACATTAATCACGATGTGGTTGTAACTTGTAATATATGGATGGTGCTCATTTTCCAAGACTATTTGGCAAAACAAGAAGATTTAAAAACAAATATCTTAAAAAAAATTATGTAGAGATTTGTCTAAATATCAACGATGGAATGACAGTCCTCACTCATTTAATTGTCTTTAGATTATTTGATTTTCTCCATTCTTTTGAAGGGAGAATATTTGTTATTCACTAGTTTTTGAAGTCAAAGATTCAAAATTAGATAGACTAACAACATTCTCAGTGATTCTCCAATATGGATGTGTGGATGGAGTCACCCACCCCACCAACAGCTTGCTCAAGTAAACCCATTTGCTTGCCAATGAAGAATATTGCAAAATATACATGAGAACTTAGCTTAGCTCATTTGTAAACACTGGCATTACTTAAAAACAAAGAGACATTCACTCCCAAACTACATTACATCAGGAACACTTTGGAAAAAAAGAAATAAGTTATTGTTGAAGTTATGTACAATTTTTACTTTGAGAGTTTTTAATTTGACTTTCAGTGGCAAATTCAGTTGAGTTCTTGCAGTAAAAGGGGGCAATACATTTTGATAGACAGAACAGAAGCATAAGGTTTCAGAGAGTAGCCAGGGATCAATTTGATCATAGCTAACTATCCTTGTGCACACTTGGAAGCATTTGTGTTTCATCGGAAACTTCAGAAAATGTTGCATGTACCACAATGGAAAACTTTCCTCCAACTCCTCTCCCTTTTTAAAGGACTGTTTTACCCAGACTTGTTTCATACATTTGACAGAAAATAAACTACCACAGTATAGGAGATGATGTGAAGGGTAATACGAGTTAGACAAGATCAGTATTTAGGATACATAAGAAATCCAAATACTTCCAATAGTTGTCTTAACAAGCAGAATAATTTGGGTGGTTTCATGTTTTTTGAGAAATAAAAACAACAGATATCTCCTTGATTACCCCAGACACTATAATTTTGTTCAACATAATCCCCTAAATTACAGAAAACACTATTTATTTTCTGAAGCTATTATCTAAATGACATGACAGATAATTTTAAGATATCATTATGTCAACAAAAATTCCCATCAGCTCTCAGAAATGGCAGTTTTTCCTACAATGCTACTTTCCCCTTTCAATGTCTCTTAATCTCATAGATTAAAAAAACAACACAAAAGCATGTTTGAAGTGTGGCATGGCAGAGGATGGTGATAGCGTCAAGATTAGCTAGGGAACCTGATCTCTATTGCCACATACTAATGTATTTTATTCCAGAAGCTAACATTTTCTAGGGATAACAAAGGTCATGTTTGGTATTATAGAGCACATACAGTATTGATAAGTTACCAAGCGAACCTGACCTACCGCATACCTACAGTTGTCGCTGGCAGTTTGTAATGTTTGCAAATATAAGTTTTGCCTGGTAGTTGGGATGCAAAGGTAACAATTCCTCCTGGCAGTTGTGAAGTGGTGAAGGTAGCCTCAAATCCAATTAAAAACCAAGCTACTATCTCCCTCCCATCTATGACATCATGCACCCCTTGCTTTTGCCAATAAAAAGCACCCTAAACATGTATACTGGGTCTTTTTCCACTCATGGAGACTGACCTATTGCCTCTTTGGAATGTACTTTCCCTTAAATTTTTGTGTCATTTGCTACTAAAAAGAATGCCTTCTCGGGTGCTTTGGGAGACGAGGATCCCGGTTTGCTACTCCCAAACTTGCTAGTTCAGTCTCCAGAACCCAAATTAGGTCACTTGGGGTCTAATCAGCTGCATGACCTTGACCATAGTTCACCTTCCTTAGCAAGCACTCATTCTTGTATGAAAAGTAACTTGAAAAGAGGTCATTTCAGTAAATCTTTTTGGTCATGTGCATTTCAATAACATTAGGTCCATGTCTGAGATGATAGCAATTGAATAGCAAAAAAGAAAAAAATAGATATATAATAAAATCTAAATTAATAGGGAAGATAATTACCTTCTGTACTTTCTTTCTCAGGCATTAATTGCTGGAAAGAGACTTTGCATAAAAGTTTTAAATTTGAGAAAGACAAAGATGTAAATTGTCATAAAAGATTGATTCTTAAAATATCGCCACACTCAAATTTATAAGAACTATGCCATTTACATTTTTGCTTTTTCACTTTTTCACAAACAGCTCCTAGTTGAATTTCTACTTTTAGCATTTTTAATTTTAGTTACATTTTCCCATTTAACTGTAGAGAGTCATACTGTGATGGAAAAAAGCCCACAAAAAATTGGTACAGTCAGCTATGTGGAGAATAGCTATGTGGTACAGCCAGGCTATACGTGAATAGCCACTTTTAGCTTGTCTACCTATAGAGTTTCTTTTCTTCCATGTACATTATTTTAACACACATACATTTACAAATCCAAATCACTTTTTCAAAAGTACAATTTGTGGATCACTGAATTTCATGGATTGAACTGTGTCCCCCTAAAATATGTGTCAACCTGGTTAGGCCACAATTTCCAGTACTGAGTGGTTGTCCCCCATTTTGTGATTGCAATTTTATGCTAAAGAAAATTCCAGTGGGATATAACACTTTTACAAAGACCATATACCAATCCAATGTAAAGGGAGCCTCCCTGTGGCATGATCTGCACCAGCTCTTATCTTGTAAGAGAGAAAAGAAAAAGGAAGCGAGTGCAGAGTGATGACCTCATAGCACTGAGAGAGCAGCACTGGGAGCAGAGTGCGTCCTTGGGACTGGAGATGCCTGTGTGGAGAAGCTCCAAGGCAAGGCTGATGCCAAGAACCTTCCTCCAGAGCTAACAGAGAAAGCCTTCCCTGGAGCCAACACTGAATTTGAACTTCTGTCCTTGACTGTGAGAGAATAAACTTCTACTTGTTAAAGCCACTCACTTGTGATACCTCTGTAACAGCAATACTAGGTGTCTAAGACACCGATGATCTAGGCTTAGCTTTTACTTTGAGTAACAGGACATCCTAAGATACAATGACTGTTCACCTTTTTCTCATGAATTATAATCTGGTAAAATAATTACTGAAGTTAATGTAAGGCATACATTTAATATTTACTGAACTTGGATGACAGCTAAGAAACATCTAAATATATTTCCTAGCTCCTTAGAAGAAAGCCATTAGAATATATGAAAATATCTTTAAACCTTAAAGTATGGCTTATTAGCAACTGTCACAAAAAGATTTTCTTTAAATTAAACATACTGTTGTTGTTGATAACGAACAGGTGTTTCCTATTTCTTGTTTTAAAAGTAAGTTGACAGTCTTGGAGTTTGGCTTATTAACATAGGGATCTCTGGATATATTTTAGAAGACAAGAACATTTTATAGTGGCACTGGCCTCTCATGTACTGCTGATTCCCGACTTTCAGTGCGTTATAGCACTGAATCTTGTCAACTTCATTTTTAAAGACTGAACTGAGCACAATTTTTCCGAGTACTACACCCCTAATACAGGACATTACCAAATAGAGTAATATAACCATATTGAAAGAGTAATATAACCATATTGACCACAGCTGTGAAAACTTTTATGAGTATCATATATTCAGAGGTATTTGGGACTAAACTTTGACTTGTGCAAATATAAGGTGATCTGAATGGGTTTTAAAGATATTAAGGAGGAGTGATCAGTATTTTCTTTTTGCACTCTCCTCCCCCAAAGTCCTGCAGGGAAAATACTCTATTCAACCTGAATAGAACTCTGAAAAGAAAATGACAGTAAAGAAAAAATTTTAAAAAGTTTGCACACATGTACACAAACACACGCATACACACAAAGGGAGCAAGAAAGTTCAGACACTGAGTCATCATACTGAGGTAGTATGGTCTAGAGTAAAGTATTACATGGCCCTTCACATTCTACAGATGAGGTAACTGAAGCACGGAAAGTTTAAGTTACGGAGGTCACAGAGCTGATACGTGGTGGCATTGGTCTCACTCCGGCATCCCTGTTTCTAACCCTAAACCATATCCATTTGCCATAGAGTTGATTCCAGCTCACAGCAACCCTCTAGATGATACTACCTCAGTTCCTGGAACTTTCTGTTATTATAATTACAAAATAGGTGGTAGATAGATAATTTTGAAATGTGAAAAATAAAATCATTTTAAAAATCCATCTTCCACAACCTAAACTTGGGAAGCACCTGGTGCCTTTGAGTCTTAAGTCTTTCTGAAGTTGGGGAGGGCAGGAATCAGCTTGCCTTGGTTGATTTTCCATCATGCTGCCACGTGGGCATTTACCCTCTTCCCTGTACCTGACGACTACTTGTTTGGTCATTTGTTGCCCATCTCCCAAAATGTATTGACTTCCCTTGACTCCCTTCATCTCCTTTCTCCCTGTATCAGATGAGTTAACATACATGTAGTACCTTTAAAAGAGTGCCTGGGAGTTGTTAGTGATTATTTTTATAAAGCTGTGAGGATTATACTATAAGAAGTACAAATTTAGAAAACAATTCTGTCCACATATATTGAGCACATTCTTTCCCTAGAAGGTTAATCTCAATATGCAGTGAAATTGAATGACAAGGTGATTCTAATTTCAAGTTCTTCCAGAAGAGACTACTTTCAGGTCCCTACTAAACCCAGAGAGAGTTCTTAAATTGGTTTCTCGGGACCTTTCCTGCTCAGTGATGTTCTAATTTACACTTCAGAATTAGCAGCCTGCATGTGAGGCATTCTTGAGCAGTCTGAATTTAAAGAAATTTTTATCATAATTAATTTTTAAGGCCGCAGGGATCTGGTTGTGAGGTTACTTAAAGCCAACAACAGAAGCAGCAACTGACAACAAAACCTGGTAACAGGTCAAAGCAACACAGTTGTGCCTTCCATGTCTCTGCTGAATTAATGTATTTGGTTTGAAAAGATGCAACTTTCATGAGGATGTAATTTTCTAATGACCACAGTCCATTGCTTCTTTCATTTCCGTTGCTTCTTACACTATACACTTTTTTAAAAGGAGTAAGTGAAAAAAGAAAGAAAAGATGATGAAGAATAGTTATTGACTGATAAATAATCCCCTTTATTAGATTATAAAACGTCCATGGCTTCAGAAGTGGTTCATGACAGAGAAACACATTTGCATTACAAATAGTTTTTAAGCAGACGAAAAGGAAAACTGACTAAAGAGATGAGAGATATTTTACCAGAAGTCTTTAGGTTGCATATTGAGATTAACCAAAGAAGGTTAGCAACATCGTTTTGACTCTTGATTTGGACTGACAGAGCTTTTCTAGTCACGGTAAACTGGCTGACTTTCATTGAGCACTTGGATGCTTTTTGTTTTAGGGTAATATTAGTGCACCCATGTTTCACCACCAGTTATAACACGGCTGCAAACACTGTGTTGCCTCTCCAAAAGGTCTTGGCAAACTTCAACTCTCCTTTGTTTTTATTCATCGGTGAGCTCCTTTGGGACTATTTTTGTGCATACCTTTCCCGGATCCGACTCTACGGCACTTGG
The DNA here is from genome assembly GCA_028571685.1 of Heterohyrax brucei. Taxonomy (NCBI): domain Eukaryota; kingdom Metazoa; phylum Chordata; class Mammalia; order Hyracoidea; family Procaviidae; genus Heterohyrax; species Heterohyrax brucei. The sequence continues at coordinate 1,235,975 of CM053156.1, forward strand.
CTTGGCTTTCTCGTGCCAAGATTTTCAGTTAGGATTTTCATAACTATTTCTCTATTGATATTTACTTGGTCTGCTCTGCGTCTCACTGTCAGCTGATGATTTTATGCAAAGTTTGATGATTTTTTGCAATGTTTTCATCAGTTCTGCTTGTTACTAGTCACCCTGACCTCTCTTCATCAGTGACGCTTTCTTTCCCCTCAGAAAAAAATTTTTAATCCATTTCTACATTGCCATTTTCTTCATAGCATTACCCCCATAAACTTGGACTAATATGTTACTGATTTCACTTCCACTCTTGCCAAGTTTAACAAGAAATTTAATGTTTTTCATTGCTCTAATTTAAGGTCTGACATTCTTGCAATGGCACACAAAAACACACAACAACAATAATGCATGTCACTCGGCAAGACACTGCCATATGTCAACATGAACACAGCTGTAAGACACTGATACACCAAGGTTATGAAACCTTACTGACTTGTTTGTACACTGCTGCCAACATAAGCACACAGCGGCAAGTTCATGAACTTGTCAGACTTGTAAGACATGAAAAAACTACCCACACCCTCCCAAAAAAGTTATATCCCCACTAACTTGGCACTATCCCACTTTCTCATTCTTCATTAAATAGCCACCATTAAATTTGCTTCCTTGAATTAGCAATCAAAAACAAAGCCTTGCTTTATTCTGTTTTTGCCTAACAGGTAGAGCTAAAACATCTATAAATCACTTATGGAAGCACTAGGAAATCTTCTAACATTTTACCAATTAGTTTTTTGTTCTATGGAATAATCAAACAGATTTAATGTATTGAGATCGAGTCCAGGATATGGACATATGAAGGAAAAAATGTTTTGGCTGACAGAAAGTATGGACTTCGGATTAAAATGCTGGAGCAACTTTTGATGCCCTGGGTTTTGTCAATGGCTGCTCCTTTTGTGGCTGGGCTCCTTGGTGATTTTGCTACACAGGTTTTTGAGATGTGTTTTCTAGGTGGGTCACATACAAAACAGAATTTCCAACTGTTTATTTATTTGTTTGCTATTACGACTCCAACCAAGCATGTCATATTGTTAACATATTGTTCGGTTCATAAACATATTGTTTGGTTCATGTCCATTTATCAATCCTCATGAGAATACTAATGGTGTGTTATCATATTCACAGGATCCTGCCTCTTCAGTAGCCATAGTTAAACAGAGTTACAGTACTGCTCTGAGCCTAGTTTCTTTCAATTGACTTATCTTAGCAAGTATTACAACAATTGTAGCTCTACTCCATTCTTTTTGTTTTAGTTATTCTACTTTACTTGGATGCACAATCAACACCCATATAAGCAGCAGCTAAAAAACCAAACAACATGTTGTATTGGGCAAATCTCCTGCATGAGACCTCCTTACAGTGCTAAAAAGCAAAGATGTCACTTCAAGGACTAAGGTGCACCTGACCAACCCATGGTATTCTCAATGCGCTCATATGCATGCAAAAGCCGGACAATGAAGAAGGAAGACTGAAGAAGAATTGATGCCCTTGAATTATGGTGTTGGTGAAGAATATTAAATACACCCTGGACTGCCAGAACAATGAACAAATCCATCTTGGAAGAAGCACAGCCACAATGCTCCTTAGGAGTGAGGACGGTCAGACTTTGTTTTATGTACTTTGCACATGTTTTATGAGGAGGGACTAGTCCCTGGAGAAGAATATCATGCTCAGTAGAGGGTCAGTGATAAAAGGAAGATCCTCAATGAGACAGATTTACACAGTGGCTGCAACAATGGGCTCGACCACAGTAATAACTGCAAAGATGGTACAAGACCCGGCAGTATTTCCTTCTGCTGTACATATGTTGCTATGAGTTTGAACCAGCTCCTCAATTCCTGACAGAAACAACATACTTCATTTTCTAATTTTAAAGAGCTAAAGAAACTTCCAGACAAAACCCACTCTTTCACAGAAGAGTTTCAGGAATCATGCCTCTCAAATTAGTGGCAATAATAAACTTTTACCAGTATAGTACACCACTATGTGTGTTAGTGTGATTGAGAGGCAGAGGGAAGGATGATTGAATTATTCCGTGTGGATGAATGCGTGATTGGAGTCAGTCACGTGGCGGTCCAAGTGACAGCATCTTAACCAAATCAACTGCGTGGCCACAAAGAGATTAACTTACAGCCAAGTTTTCATGCATTCTTCTGCTGCTGTCCAGTTGATTCTGACGCATAGTGACCCTACAGGACAAAGTAGAACTCCCTCATATGTTTCCAGGGAACATCTTGTAGATTCAAACTGTCGATTTTTGGGTTAGCAGCCATAATCCTTAACCACCAAGCCGCCAAGGTTTCCTAACTCATCTTGGAACTGCTTCTAAAAACACCACATTCATACTCAGGAGAACTAGAAATCTACCCCAAATAGGAAGCTACACAGCAGTTAAACCAGTTACTACCGAATCAGTTTCCACTCATGGCACTCCTATGTGTTTTAGCACAGAACTGAATCCCGCAGTCTTTGCAGTGACTGATCTTTCAGAAGTACCTCGCCAGGACTTTCTTTCAAGCTGCCTCTGGGAGCACTCCACCTGGCAGGATTTTGTTCAGTGGTGGGGCTCTTAGCTGTTTGCATCATCCTCACCAGGGACACAGCAGATAGAGCAGGGTTATAACAATCAGATTAGGTCAAATCCTGCCTCTAACATTGACACAGTTAGACAAATTTCTTAATCTATCTTTGTCTCAATTTTCTTACCTGAAAAATGGAGACAATCATTGTATTTATAGAACTGATGTAAAAATCAAGCAAGGTCATGAATAAAATATATTTATCACAGGCCTGGCAGGTTTCTTTTCAGAAGTGGTTAGTGCTTACGATAATACTAAAAATACTTAAATTAATAGGTTCATAAGTAGAAGGAATTCATAACTCAGAATTTTCAGCATTTTAATAGAAGACTACATTCTGAAGCCATTTCTTGAATCACCTGCTGTTTATAACCTCATGGTTTCCATCCATAACACTAATAACAGAACACGATTTGAGGGCTGTGAGTCTGCCTCAAGTTTCCATCCATTTAATTCCTGTAGCCTCAGTTTCTGCCTCCTCTTTGGGGCGACCCAAGTGAAAGTAGGTTATGGAAGCCCACCACTACCCAAACAGTCAGCTTTGATAAGTTCTGTTTCTGTAATCCTCTACTGAGTCCCAGAAGTCCCTTACTCTAATAAGCAAAAAGCATTAGAAATTCTGTGGTTAGATTTACTGTACAACTATTTATGTGTGGTTGCTTTTGAGTTCCTTGGACTAGTTACTTTGACTTGTTATTTGCAACTAAAACTCAAATTGTGCACTAAAGAACGGCTTAGCCTTTCCCAGCAACTTAACTGTACACTGATCACAACTTACCATACACTGGATTGAAATATGATCCCACTTTTTTGGCCTGCTTTTATTCACCAATGTTTTCAAAACATCTCTACTTGAGAGGAATCTTGTTTTTCTGCTAGCACCTGCACAAGTAAATGTTTTGGAAACAATAATCTCATAAGTCATTTTTATAATTTAGGAAATTACGGATTTTCTTTTAAAAATTAAGAATACTAAACAACTATATACATGCAGATTTTCAGGCATAAATTCAACTTTTGAAATGTAACTTTTCATTTCAGTGAGGTGTGCAGATATTGAACATCCAGATAAGCATGAAAAATGTCCTCAATCATCTACACTGCCAAAGCTGAAAACATTAAAAAAAAAAAAAACCACACAGACATAGACATGGACACAGACACAGACAGAGACACAAAAACTTCACAATGATTGGCTCTTTCTGGCTTTTCTATGGCAAACCCTGGTGGCATAGCAGTTAAGCCCTATGTCTGCTAACCAAAAAGTCAGCAGTGCAAACCCTCCAGGCACTCCTTGGAAAGTCTATGGAGCATTTCTACTCTATCCTGCAGGCTTGCTATGAGTTGGAATCCACTCAACAGCAGTGGGTTTGGTGGGTTTGGGTCCTAGAACATATTATTTAGAAGGAAAAAAAAAAAGAAACCTGTTTTCCTTGGTCCGAGTATCTGTTTTCATATTTACTCTTAGTCTGTGTACCTGGAAATTATTTTTAGATCTTCACTGGATCATATTTTAAAAATTATTTTTAACTCTAGAAGGCCATACTTTTAATGAAATTTTTCCATTAATTTTCTATGTATTGATGCTAGCAAGTTTCAAATAAATTAATGAAAGTAACCTCAAAATAAACATAAAATATTACACAATAAGGATAATCCATTCACAATGGTGAAGGATTGTGATAACTTTTTGCCCTATCAATTACAGAAATTTTTATATTTGATTACTGAGAAACTAATAAGCATTAAGATGTTATGTTACAGATTATTTAGAAGCAAAATCAGAGATTGACTTACTATCTTGTTTTCCGTGCTGCATACAAAATTAGAAATTGAGGTGCACTACCTAAGGAGGTGCACTACCTTTGTCATTCGTATCAACAACATGCTGAGTGACAAAATTTTGATCCAAATAAAACACTGATGCAGACAGTAATACAGCCACTATATTACTATATATTTTTTATACTGTATGCTTGGGGTTGCTTGATCAATAAAATATTTTCCATATTAGTAATAGGGAAGAACACTTATTACAGCATATTTTGCATAACTATCTAGACAAATTATTTTACAAAAATTCCGCCTGAAAGTAATTTTGCTATAGTAACTTCAGGAAATCAGTTGTAAGCTTAGGAGCAGTACTGACTCGGCCACATGCATATATTCAGTGACTTGATTTAAATCGCAAGTTATTAACCTCAACTGAACTCAAGGGTAAAATCTCATAAATACCTTGGAAAAAATGTAGTGAATCAAAAGAAATGTTAAACTGAAATAAAAACAATCACAAGACAGCCAGATCATGAAAAATTGCTTGACTTGAAGAACTTTTAAAGGTTAGAGCTCTATTAGAGGTTAAAAAAGAAAAAGAAAAAGAGGAAGCAATATGAGAAGAAGCACACAGGAGGAAAAAAGATTAATAGCCCCACTGCCTACTTTGTGTTTTATTACACTCATTTTTTTCTAAGAGGTTAACATTTTTGCAGCTGGTCAGAAATATCACATTCCTTGATGTCTCAAAAGATTTTACTGACTAAGCTTAACCATACTTTAACTTGAATAACATATTAAGCAGCTGTTGAAAGTAAAAATGCATTATGGATATTTGAACAGAGAAGTCAGTAAGAGGAAGGCAACTTCTCCTGGAGTATGAATTAAGACTACCCATTTCCTGTATTACTCAAATTTTCAAAAGTTAACCACGAGGATTCTAAAACAAAGGCTCCAGGTGTTTTGTAGACGAGACAATTTCTTGGTACTTTGACAAGTATGGTTAAAATTTTTTATTTTTAATGAACTTAACATATGGAATGTTGGAGAGGCCAGAACACGGGCTATAAGGTGTCCCAGGATGATGTGTATGTCAAAGAGCCCCTTTTAAATGACTAGGGGTAGCTTAGTATGCCTCTGATATGTAAGGTAGGGAGAAGAAGGACTATTAGGTCTTGCTTGAAAAACTTGTACCTAAATTATACGTGAATTTTCAATTTGTAATCAATTTTTAAGTTCAGTAAGCAATAATTTATTTTGTCTTGATATACCTCAGGTTATTCTGTTCATCGACATACTGACTATTTGGTCTGCTTTGAATACTTGCACATGATTGTTCACCTGCTGTCATAGATGAAAACATTGTGTTACACGTATACTACATGAATCTTTTTTTACATTAGCTTAAAATTTCATAGGCATTCTTTTTGTTTTTATCCTTGTTTCTCTTACCATGTCAAATGAGTACATGAGTATATAAAAGTTAATTTATAGCAAAAAAAAAGAAAAAATTTAAATCTGACTGCTAGTCAAAAAGCTCATTTCCATCAAGTCAATTTTGACTCATGGTGACAATATAGGATAGAGTAGAACGGCCCCATAGGGTTTCCAAGGAACTGCTGACCTTTTGATTAGCAGCCACGCTCTTAACCCCCACACCACCAGGGCTCCATGTATAACATAACAGATTTATACTGCCAAGCCAGTTGAGTGCCATCGAGTCGGATCCAACTCAGTGCAAAATAATTTTAGAATATTAATTTTAGTCATTATATGTTTCTTAAAGACACGAGAGTCAAACTGACTTTCTTTCTACTGCCAAAATTCTATAGCACTCTGCAAACATTTGAAATGCTACATTCTTTTTGGAATCACATAACAGTGCCAGAACAACGAGACAACCAAACATTCAAATGTGCCATCAGGCTTGAAAATTGCTGTGGTCAGAGGCACAGTGAAAGAAGAAAGGAAAGTCTGGCCTTTTTCTCTCTCCTCTTAAAGGCTCATCAGAAATCCATAGGCTTATGGAAAAATGGGCTTAAGTGGGCATTAAAATATTTTTAAATGGTATGTTGATAAATAGCGTGTCATCCATTAGTGCTCAAGGCAGGAAATTTACCCACTAGCTTAGACAATGACAGAGATTTAAAACCAGTAAGGTGGCATAAATGAAACCAGCAGAAAAGCTGAAAATTGTTTTACTCTTTCAGTCACAGTAATAGCAGATTTAGAAATGAAATGTACAGCTGATATCTATTTTACCCTTTTTTCCTCTACACAAGTTTGTTCTGTATGTTTATCGTTTTGTGTCTGTGCTTTTTTCTGAACATTTATTTTGTATAACATATAAACATCAAAGCTCTTAAATAGTCCCACAGTAGATCTCTGACAAATTTTATATGGATTTTTTTCACACATTTCTTCAAGTTATTCAATATTATACACGTTCTAAGTAAACTACAGTTTTATGCAAGCTCAGAAGCAGAATTCCTGTTTTAACAAACGATTTCAAACCAGTGCTTCGCATTCAAACTGCTAAAGTAAATTTTGGAAATACACTGCATGCGTTTAAAAATAAAGATATTTTTCTCTTCTAATGCACACATACCACAAAATAGCTAGATTATGTCTGGGGTCTTAAAAAGCTTGTGAGCTGCCATCTAAGATACTCTAGAGGTCTCGCTCGATCTGGGGAAAGGGAGAATAAAGAAAACCAAATACAGAAGGGAAAGATAGTCTAGAGGCCAATACCACAGCCTCCACAAGACCGAGTACAGCACAGCTAGAAGACCCCTGGCTACCATCACCTACTGCTCAGACAGGGATCACAAGAGAAGGTCCGGAACACGGTTGGAGAAAAATGTAAAACAGAATTTTAACTCAGAAACACATGCACACACACAAATACCAGACTTACTACTCTGAAAGAGATTGGTGAAATCTCGAAAGGATTGCTCCCAGGCACCCTTTCAACTCAGTAATGAAATCACTCCTGAAGTTCACTCTTTAACCAAAAGATTAGACAGGCCCCAAACAGAAAAGGGGACTAAAGCGGTACATCAACTGTTGGTGGGAATGCAAAATGGTACAACAATATGGTGCTTCTTTAGAAAGCTACAAATAGAAATACTATATGATCCAGCAATCCCACTTCTAGGAATATACCTTAGAGAAATAAGAGTTCATCACACAACAGGACATATGAATACCCACGCACATCGCAGCACTGTTTATAATAATAGAATGCTGGAAACAACCTAGATGTCCTTCAACAGATGAATGGATAAAAGCCAGCTGTGGTACATACATGCAATGGAGTATTAAGGAACAATAAAGAACAAGGATGAATCTGTGAAGCATCTCACAACATGGATGAATCTGGAGGGCATTATGTTGAGTGAAATAAATCAATCACAAAAAAGGCAAATAGTATCCGAGAACACTACTGTCAAAACTCGTGACAAGATTTACACACAAAAAGGTTAGGAGGGAGGGGATAATGCAGGGATGAAAAAAGACTTAAGATACAATTGGTGAGTGGTAACTCTGGTGAAGGGTAAGACAATACTGAGGTAGCCAGAACAACTTGTCCAAGGCAAGGTCATAGAAGCTACATAGACACACACAAACTCTAAGGGACAGAATTGCTGGGCTGAGGGCTACAGAGACCATGGTCTAAAGAAAAATCTAGGTTAACTGGTGTAATTTAAAAAGAAAACGTCCTACATTCTGCTTGGGTGAGAAGCATCTAGGGTCTTAAAAGCCTGTGAGCAGCCATCTGGGACCCTCCACTGGTTTCACCCCTTCGGGAGCAAGCAAAAGTGAAGAAAACCAAAGATGCAAGAGAAAGATTAGTTCAAAGGACTAATGGGCCATATCTACAATGACCTCCATCAGACTGAGTTCTGTACAACTGGGTGGTGTACGGCTACCATCACTGATGGCTCTAACAGGGTTCAAAACAGAGGGTCCTAGACAGAGCTGGAGAAAAATGTAGAATAAAATTTAACTCTAAAAGAAAGACCAGACTTGCTGGCCTGACAGATACTAGAGAAACCCTGAGAATATGGTCCTTGGGTACCCTTTCAGCTGTGTAGTAAAGTCACTCCTGATGGTCATCCTTTGGCCAAAGGCTAGACAAGCCTGTGAACAAAACGAGACTAAAGTTGTACACCAGCCCACAGACAAGGGCGAGAAGGCAGGTCGAGAAGAGAGAGTGCTGACATTTTGCGCGGATGGTAACCAATGTTACAAAACAATATCTATAATACTTGTTTAATGAGAAGCTAGTCTGCTCTGTAAACCTTCATCTACAGTACAATAAAAAAATTATACATGAGTTTATCCATCAGTTTAAAACTTACAAACCAGAGTTAGTCATGGGAAGAAATTCTGAAGGGTGTTCATATATCAGAATAATCATGCTTCAAAAAACAAACAAACAAAAAGCTAGATTATTTTAAACCGTTTTTTGCTTTAAAAGATACATTCTAAACTGGCTCTAAAAATGGTAGATTTCACCTAAATCCTTCTTAAAACAATTAATCACAGGACTTATTTCCAAATATATTTGAAACATTTTACAAAATTAAACACGTATAATTAGGGACCAATTTTGGCAGAATCACAAGGAATGGAGAGCATGGACTGTTAGCCAAACAAATCCTGGTGTGGTACAAAAGTATTCTGTTCGATATAAAAAAAAAATTCTACTTACCACAGTTAGGCACAAAATTTGATTAGTAGTTTCTTAGCAACTATAGGAAAAATAGAAATACTAATTTATATAGCTTCATTTCCTGAAGGAAAAAATCTAATTGATTTGCAAGATAAGTTTTTCCAGGAACTAACTTCCAGAAGGAATATATTTTATGTTCTCTATGTGTCAGACAGCAAAGTCTTCTTCTATGATTTTGTAACTTGTAGGGTTGTCCACTAAGCTAATTATGCTCCAACATTAGCACACCTTTGTGTGAATGGAATAAACTACATTCTCACTGGTGTTACCTATTTAAGAGATTCACTATAGTTACTGCTTACAGGACTATGTCCCCAAATGGGTTGAAATTTCCTCAAGGATAAGAACTACTTTTGATCTGCACTCTTTGAATCATTTGTTAAAATGATAAACAATTCTTACTTATCCTTTTTCATTATGAGTTTGAAATAATGACAGTTTAGCTGAAAAGAGCACTCTAGGCTGTCAGTGACTACTGCTCTGCACTTCAGCATTTTTGGAAAATTTGTCTTCTATCAAAGCGCAAGAAAACTGCCCTTTCAGAGCTGTTCGGTTGTTATAATCTGTCTTCTCTTGCAGATAACTGTAATGTTTTTCTCTGTCTTAAGTGTTGTACGTTTTCTGACTGAGTTGCTGTGGATGTTGGTCTTCCCTGACCACCGCGTGGGGGTCCCGCCGGAGCACCCCGCGCCCTCTCCTCTGGGCGCTGCCCCCCAGCTCCCTCTGTCCCCCTCTTGTCACTTGTATTTTGCAGCCCACCGTTTCATCCTCCGTCTCGGTCCTTCTCTCTCACCTTCTTCCCATTCTCTTTGTTTCTCTATGCTCTGTTCTCGTTGAGTTCTTTAATACTCTCTTCCTGGTTATGGATTGTGTTCAAATATGTTGAATCCAGAGTTTGTATCTTTTAGTAATGTTCTTAATCTCAAGCACGGTGTTTTTCAGAATCTCCGTGTCTCTTTTTCACAAACTTTATTCTTGTTTCATTTCTGCTTATGTTTGTTTTCATAACTATTTCTCTAGAGATGTTATTCCTTTCATTACTTTGAGGCTATTAAGTGTACTTATTTAAACTCATTATTTTCTTTTCATACGCAGTGACTTCGTCTAGTATTAATTTTACATATATCGACGGCACTTGGCTTTGGTGTATATGTTTTGGAATTTTGGTTTGCATGTTCATTTTCAATAGTACTTTCTAGATTTTCCGGTCTCTGTTTCTCTGTTCTTCTTTCTCCATTTGGTGTATTTTGGCTGCCTTTACCCGGGTTGCCCTCATGCCCTAGATGTCCCGGTTCAGAACCAGATCTTTTATTGACACCTTGAGGCTCTCAGTCTGTGAAGATGTTACGTATCCAGTCTTCAAGCCAGGGAGCACCTTGGCTCAGGTCTTGCCTGGAAGGTTTTGTCTGCCTCCCTTAGCTTTCTAGGGAACAGATTACAGACCCCCTTTTTTTTCTGGCTTCTTCTTACTACCTTTCCACTCCCGCCAAGTCCCAGCACACAGGCAGGCTCAGGTTCAGATCTCTGACGGGACACTATTTGCCCAAGTCACCTTGTGGTCATCAAGTCCAATGCCTGTCTGCATCTGACCGCTTCTCTACCCAGAGTCAAGCAAGCCATCACTTCAGCTTCATTTTTTGTCATAGTGCTGTTATTTTTTTCGGCCCTGGAAAAATTGATCTTGTTTTTGATCATAGATACGTTTTCTTAAAATTTCTCTTTTTTCTATTTTATCTGTCAGTGTTCAGTATTTAGAATCAGACAGGTATAAGGTGTATGTGAGTGTGGTGGTGAATGTAAAAGCATGTGACGCCATCCTCACAGGAAGTCTTCACTACCCTCTTAAGTACTGCTATAACACAAAGTGGGCAAATGCCTCCTCTTAGAGTCTCAGTTAGGGGAACAGATCCATGCCTACTCCCCAACCCCGTTCCCACTCACCTTGCCCCATCTCAGGAAGCTAAACACAGGAGCCTAGAGTTCTCGCATAATCCAGAACTGCCATTCACAACGCACATTCGGGGGGCCTTAGCTAGACTGATCATTCGTGAATGCCTCAGGGTGCAGGCTCAAGAGTTTGCCTTTTTAACCTCACTTTAGCTGGTTCTTCTTGAGCATCGCTGTGTAGTGACCACCTATTTGTAAAATCTTGTTTTTAAGAATCCCCAGGTGCTCTCTCATTTTACCCAAAGAGGGGTAGTGAGGGTATTTAATACAACCAGCAACTGCACTTTTGTTTTATGCAGGAAAGTAAACACTTTGAATCAAAAACCTTCTACCAAGTCTTTTAAAATCAAGAGCCAAGCCAAGTGCCGTGGAGTCGGATCTGACTCGCGGCGACCCAAGAAGGTATGCTAAAATAGCTATCTCAGTAGTTATCACTAATACATTCCTTTCTGTGTGAGCAGATGGGGCCTGTCTAGGGACTGACAAGCCATCACTAGGTTGGGAGGGAAAACAGCTCTGAGGGATGGACTTGAACTGTTTTTGATCCCCTGAGCAGGGCTTGAGGCTAAGTCTGTGGTCAAACTGCAGAGCTGAAGGGGGCCACAGCAAGTTAAGGCAGTGTTTTAACTTACTGCTTTACAGATGCCTTTGACGTTCTGACGTGATGACAAGACATGTGAGTTAATAATAAGTGAGTTAAATGTGAAAAATGCCTGTCTCGTGTATAGTAATGCAATAGCAAGATGTATTTTCAGGAAAATAGTTAGTAGAAATATTCAAAACATAGTTTAGTTTAAATAGAAGGAAAAAAATCTGTTGCTTTCAGTGGTAATACAAGCAGATTTTTTAAAAAGGTAAGACTTATCCTTAAATATTTGTTATCTCGCCATGAATCGGTTCCGACTCAACAGCACTTGGCTTGGCAACTGGAGAAAACTTTTTCCATTTTCAGTCATGTGCTTTTCATTTATTGCCCTCATATATAAGACAATCTCTCTTCTCTGGCCCATCTTACTGGTTCTTAATTTTCATGCGGCTTCTTGCAAAGTTTAGAAGCGGAAAGTGAGTCCTGTTCATTACAGCACTGTATTACAAATGGAAATTCACAAAATAATTTTATATGAGGCAAAATACTCTTTTTAAAAAAATCTGCATGGCAACATGCCAAATGAGAGCTAATCATTAGCAAGGCCCTGAAAAGAGAAAGAATGCATTCTTCTGGGAAGAGAGAGAAAGCAGACTCCTGTCTCTCATGGCTCCACTGCCTTCCTTTGCGTGTGTCCATACATATGTGTAGTCCAGACCACACACACAGCTAGACTAAAAGTCTTTCCGAGTATACCATGACACTTGCAGAACAAAAAACGGCATGATGAATCACCATAAACATGACCATGGAGGTCATCATTATCCCCAGCTTCATTATCAACATTTTCCAGTACCCATGGTTTTTGGTGGTCTCTATTAGGTACTGTGGGAATTTACAGTATCAGGACATGATGTTTAGCAATATAGTAATCCTACAGGTGTTTTTGAGAACATTTCAGCAAGCAAATTTTTATTTGCTGTCACTCATAATATTATTATGATATTGTCCTTAGGGTATGTTTATATATATATTTATATAAAACAAGCCAATCCTCCTCTCATCAATATCTAACATCAGATAACACATGAAGTGAATTGGGGAAGGGGGCCAAGTCCTTGTTATCCAATTCTGAAGAACAAGAAGGGACTAACTAGAGCCTCCACCAGTGCAGACATGGAAAGGGAGCAGTTATCTGTGCTGTGGAACATGCAGCCGCAGTGCTGGATCTACACCTAACAGGGAAAAAGACTGCAGTCAGACCTCCCGGGGATATTACAGTTAAAATGAGACCAGGAGGCCTCTGTTCAGTATGCTGAGATGAAAGAAAATATGCTTCTTATAACTCAACTGAAATAGAAAATGCGTTTTCTTATAGAAATTGTGTTACAACTGCAGTATTGCATTATTCATCTTTCTAGGTCCCTGCATGTCTCCTGAGAGATGACCCCAGAGGGATGTCAGGTGCCCCACTAAATAGACGGCAGCTTTGTGGTCTGGAGGCAAGACCAACAATGGCATGGTAGGGTGACATACCTAACCCGAAAGGGTCTCCAGAAAAGCCCTGCCATGCTAAAAATGGATGTTGCTAGGAGACACATTTATTCGCCCTGGTTCCTTACTTTTTCTCTGGTCTCTCTGTGTGTTTACCTCCTTTGTCAGGGTGCCACAATGGGAATGGAGCAATTCTGAGTTATCTGGAGCCCTTGCCTGCTGTGTTTACCAGGACCCTGGCAGGCCTTGGTTATCAGGTACCTGTCTCTTTGGTGCTTTGCTGATCCACTACAGCCAGGCTTAGGGTTTCATTCTTTAAATAACACCCACACTAGCTACCACTGAGTCAATTTCAACCCATGGAAACCCCATTTTCCTCAGAGTAGAGCTGCACTGCGTAGGTTCTTGGTTGTGATCGTTCAAAAGCCGATCGCCAAGCCTTTCTTCCAAGGTGTCTCTGGGTAGGGTAGGTTTGAACCACCAGTTTTTCAGTTAGTAGCCCAGTGCTTTACGGTTTGGATCATGGCTAACTCAAAAGGAAAGTGGCTGGGACAAGGCACACAGAGTATATCATTGGACTATTTATTTTTCAGAACAGCAACATCAGTAACACTGGGCCTGAAATCTGGAAATTTGAAAAAGAACGTTTCTTGAATAAATGGATGAATTCTATTTTATTCACATTGTGAACCCATTGAACTTTAGTGAGAAAAGTATAATATAAATGATGATTATTTTAAAATTTTAAACTGGGCAACTTACACTAGCCTTTTTAAAAAGAACCAAAGTGTTACATGGTGTTAAGTGACCATCTCTAGTGGTCTTATTTATAATCTCACCCTTATATTTTTCTCTTCAAGGAGGTAAATGTTTGGTGTTGGTCCCACAGTTTTCTCTAGAGAATACAATCTCACCAGTCAATGAGCTTTCAAAGTTTTACCTTAAACTTTCAGAAATATGGTATAGATTTCTGCCTGCATTTTATTTATGTTTTCTTGTCACAGAAAGAAGTGCCTACTAAGGAATTTGGATAAAATGGTCTCTGGGAGGAGAGGTTTATAAATTAGTGTGTTTATATTTTGTGGAATTTGGAGGAAAAAGATAACTACAGCTAAGTTAATATTTATTTCTATTCTTGCAATGACTTACAGGAGGACCTAGAAAGAAAACTCTCTGGGCAACATCAGATTTCACACCACCACGAAGGTGTCAGCTTAGAGGTCTGTTTGCTTTTTTCCTATGGTGAGCTGATGATTCTTCTACCAAAAATCCGCTGCCATCCAGTCAATTCTGACTCATGGTGACCCAATAAGACAGGGCAGAGCTGCTCCATAGAGTTTCCAAGGAGCATCTGGTGGATTGGAACCGCCAACCATTTTTTTGGTTAGCAGATGTAGCATTTATCCACCATGGCACCAGGGTTTCCATTCACTTTTAGATGACTCTTAGGAAAACATCACAAGTTAGTATTAAAGATTGCCTCAGGGATAAGACAGGAACATTTGAGCGTGGTAGTTAATGTTGATAAAAAGGCCAAGGGAATTGTTAGAAACACTTGAGGAAATTCCAGTGTTACTGTATATCAATAATTATATATCAATTCCGAAAGGGAGTTTTTAATGCATTGATAACACGGTTCTGTACTTGATATACTTTTCATAGAAATAGAAGGAAGACTGGAAATGATGGATGAATTTCTTAAGTTAACATAAAAGACCAAATGTACTGTGGAAAAGCAGATCTTTTGTTAACGACCTGTTGGAATGTCTTTTTGAAATAATGCAATATATTTTGAACAAATGTCTATTTATTATTGAAACCTTTAAATTTCAGACTCATTCTGTAAAACTTTAATATGTTCAGTCCCCAAGACTTCCCTGTTATTGAAAGTTGGTATGTAACAGAATTCATTCACTGAATCACTCAACAAATGTTTAAGGTCTGTGGTCTGACTATCAAATGTCATCCAAGTTACAATGTTATGAAAGGTAACAAACAACGTGACATTTTCTTTCTTAGAATAACATTATTTATAAAACTACTGTCATGAGCAGATATGTAACAATCTATGTTCACTACAGCATTATCCACAATGGCAAAAAGGTGGACATAACTTTCCATGAACAGATGACTGGATAAACAAACTGTGGTACCTGCACACAGTGGGATGTTATGCAGCCACAGTGGTTCTCAACATGTGGAAACCTTGTTGCTACAATGGTTAAGTGGTTAAGTGCTAGTCAAAAGGTCAGTAGTTAAAATCCCCCAGGTGATTCTTGGAAACTTTGTCCTATAGAGTTGCTATGAGTCAGAATTGACTTGATGGCACTGGTTTTTGGGGGGAGGGGGTTGGTTTTCAAGGTATACTACAATGTGCATGAATCTGGAGGACACTGCACTGAGTGAAATATGAGGACTGACAATTACCTTTGTGAACTCATCCAGAAAAAGTGCTACATATTTCTTGGCTGAATATCACTAAGGTCACCTGCCGAGGCCCGTCACCTACAAAGGCCTCTGTGAGCAAAGCTACAAGCCTATGTGATGGCGGGCGGACGCATCTCACCCCTGACATATTTTTGGCCATGCTCTCCCTGATGATATTTGCATCCTAATTAAATCTTCCTCAAAAATACCCCCTCATCTCCCGGCACAAGGATTAAGGAAGATGCCTTCTAAGAATGCCCAGCCTGGGAACGCCCAGCCCGGGAATGCCAAGGCTGGCCCAGCCCCACTGGCTTCCCCCAACTGTACATCCTCCTCCACATGTGAAATACAAGATTGCAGGAAGGCCCTGGGAAGCTCCCCAGGGACGACCCCCCACACAGCCTTTCCACTCCCTGCACCTCTTGACCTTGAAGCATAGATAGAGCTGATTAAGCTCAAGGCATAACTTTTGCTTTCACTGTTGATTATAATCACAATATACTTGTCTCGGGCCATTACCTAGAAGGCCCTAATGATTAGCATGTTAAGAGACCACTTGTCTCAGGCCATTATCCAGTAGGCCCCAATAATCAACATGAAAAAAGGCCACAAGGTATCAGTTCTTTGTTAGCCAACAGTTTATGTGGTCAAGGGGGCAGGCTGAAATCACTGATTGTATAAAAAATAAAGAAAGACAGGACCTAAGAGTGCGCTGATCTCCAGATTCCTGGTTGTCTCAGTCTCATCATTTCTTCGCTGACGCCACCCATCCCCTCGTGATCCCAGACCCTGCAGAGGCTGGCCCCTGGCAATCACCTTTCTAAGTACTCCCCTCGGGAAGCTATGCACTGACACCAGCACCTAGTTCACCTTTCAAAGCAATTTTGGAACTCTTTTTCTGGAATGTCCATCAGAGCTGTTGTCACAGTATTCTTGATGTCCTGAATCAACAAAATGTCTTCCTTTCAATATTTCCTGATCTTCAGGTAAAAAAAAAAGTCATTGGGGGCCAGATCAGGTGAGTAGGAAGTGTGTTCCAATACAGATATTTGTTTACTGGCTAAAAACTCCCTCACAGACAATTATACAATTATGTTTGCAAACTTACCACCTTCCACCATGCACAATGACCATTCCAGAAAAAGTTTCAAAATTGCTTTGAAGGGTGGACTAGGCACCATCATTGGTAATAGCTTCCCAAGAGGAGTACTTCAAAGACTGCTATAGTAATATTCAGCAAGGAGGTATGTAGCACTTGGAACAAATAAGTTTGAAGACTTAATTGTTGGATACTGTACATTCATACATAAAACGAAGTGCATGGGGGTAGTTAAAAAGTACATCCTAGATACAACCATATGCCTCATGGGATTGAGTTACTGGGTTTGAGGGTTTAGAACCATACTTTTGAGGGATAGCATTCAGCTGGCAAAACAGAGCTCATATGTGAATTTAATTGTCAGACCTTGTAAAAATAACATTCTACATCTCAGTTTGGTGGGTAGTATCCGAAATCTTAAAGGCTTACAAGCAGTTAAAGATACATGTATCGATGTGTATGTGTCTGGAGCAAAACAGAAAGACGGTAACCCAAGATTCAAAGAAGAAACTAGTCTATAGGGCTTAACAGTCTACATGAATATGAATTACAGCTTCACCTACCTTGAGACCAGAAGAACTAGATGGTGCCCAGCTACCACTACTGTCTATTCTGACCAGGGACACAATAGATAGTCCTGGATAGAATTGGAGTGGGGGGGAAGGGGTGTGCAGAAAGTAGAACAAGACTCAAATTCCTAAAAAAGGTAAGACGTACTGAACAGTAGAGATGAGAAAAACCCTCAAGACTATAGCCTTGGGATATCCTTTAAACGTGGACCTCAGACCACTCCAGGAGGCCACCTGCCAGCCAAAAGACACAGTGAATCATAAAATAAATAATGTCGCCCATTATTAATATGCTCCTGTAAACAATCATTTAAATGAGACTTTATGGTCAACATTTACCCTCAACCAAAGATGAGCAGGTAAGGGGAAACAGGGAAGTTAAATTAACAGAAACAGAACAACCAGAATGGGGGCCAGATCAGGTCAGTAGGGAGGATGTTCCAGTACAGCTATTTGTTTACTGGCTAAAAACTCTCACAGACAACTATGCAATTAAGTTTGTGAACCTGCCAGCACGCCACCGCGCACAGTGACCATTCCAGAAAGATTTCACACTATGAGAAGTGTAACGAATGTCACAGAATAATACACATATGTCAAGAACAAACAGAAACACCTACTGACTCACAGTGATCCTGTGGGACGGAGTAGAAATACCCCATAGCATTTCCAAGGAGTGGCTAATGGATTTAAAGTGCAAACTTTTGGTTAGCAGCTGTTATGGATTGCATTTGTGTACCTTCACATTGCAAAGATATGTGTATCAATTTGGCTCAGCCATGAGTCCCAGTATTATCTGATTCTTCCCATGTGCTGTAAATGCGACCTCTCTGATGGTAGCGGCAGCTGTGTTGGTGAGTCAGGACTCACGCTTGGACTGTGACTGTGTTGGGGTCATTTCCAGGGAGAAAGAAGGAAAGAGAAGTGAGAAGAGTGTTGGGAACCTCACAATACCAAAAGAGCATCGAGAGCAGAGCACATCATTTGGACCTAAAGTTCCTGTGCCAGGATGCTCTCAAATTGATTTTGGACTGTTGGCCTACCAGACTGTGATAATTTCTCATACTTGTAGCTTACCAGACTGTGAAAATACAATTTCTCTTTCTAAAGCCACCCACTCATGGTATTTTTGTTAGAGCAGTACCAGATGACCGAGGCAGTAACCATAGCTCTTAACCGCTACATCACTAGGGCTCTGAATAGTATGTATAAAACCCTGAAACCAAGTCCACTGCTGTTGAGTCGATTACAACTCGTAGAGACCCTATAGGACAGAATAGAACTGCACCACAGAGTTTCCAAGGAGCAGCTGGTGGATTTAACAGCAGCTGGTGCATTTAACCACTGTACCATCAGGGTTTCCAAATAATATGTGTAGAAATTGTTGAATGAGAACTTAATTTGCTATGTGCATTTTCTCAAAAATCACAACAAAGTATTTTTAAAAGAATGACATTATCTAAGAGATCTGAGCAACTCCTACTAGCTTGCCCCTTGTAGGGGTTTTAAGGGTCGTACTTGGGCTGTCATGTTATTTTGACATGTTTTGATACATTTAGTTGCTGTGAAATGAAGCAGCTTATCCTGAGAATCTCTGTTCATTTTTGTATGACTATATCTTGGTTGTATTAAAATTCAGCTTTTATAAAAGGGTGAGATTCAACCGAAAAGTGAAAAATTTAGTTTTCAAAATTGATAACCAAAAGTTTATTTATTCTTTCATGTATTATTAATGTATTTTATGTGAGGAGATTAGCTTTAATGCAAGAATGCTATCCAACAGAACAAGACTGAGAGATCCATGGAATGACAGACCATAAAGTAACAAAAGTGGTTTCCGGAGGTCAAACACTTAAAGTCAGTCTTTTTATCTTATAGTCACCTGTGGATAGAAAGTCTCCCAAGCTACCTTCTTGTAATTTTAATTGGTACAAATGGAATGAAAGTAAACAGCACTCTGGATTTAAATTTACTCTTTTTTAGTTACAGCCACATTTGTTTTGCTGTCCTTTAACCAAAAGATGGCAAATCTGCTTGTCAGGAACAGGACAAGAACTTAATGTCTAAAACTGCAGTGAATCAAACATCATTTCCAGGCTGTCTACTGTTAGTGGAAATAAAGAGGCAGTAATTAAAATGTGCTTTTGCAAATTAGTTTTTTAAAAATTAATATTCTATCTTTGGCATATATGTCTCCAAAGGCTCTGGGAAAGTTACAGTGTATTTAGAAAAAAACCAGTACCCTTTAAAGAACGACAATATTTTAAGAGCAGCAACAGTCCTTTACTAATCATTTGGAAAAATTTTCCAGGTAAAGAAACTAAGGAAACATAATCAAGGCTCTGGGCAGTTTCAGTCCCTCCAATAATAAGTTGACACTTTATATCCCCAGGTTCTCCATTTTACATTACCTTCCACCTTGAAGGAAAGAAATACATTTGCAAAGCAATATTCACTGGATACTGCATACCAAACCCACTGTCAGGGAGTCAATTCCAACTCATAACAACTCTAGAGGACAGAGTAGAACTGCCCCATAGAGCTTCCAAGGAGCACCTGGCACATTCGAACTGCCAACCTTTTGGTTAACAGCTGTAGCACTTAACCGCTACGCCACCAGGGTTTCCTACAGGCTTCTCAAAGTCAACACATCCCAAAACTACCATAGGTATTCAAAATAATAAGGTCAAATGTATGATCTAATGAGTTATTCTGCTAGATATTGTTGGGAATACAGTCATTTGGCAATACATTGCCATTGAGATCCACAAAAGATACACAATTTGCTGTTACTGAAACTGACTTTGGTCCCTTAGAATGCTTTGCAGTGTACAAAGAACTTAGCTGATTATAAATTTTATTAATAAGTAGGTAAAAAAAGAAGATAGATACACATGAAAAAGTTAAAGAATAATTAGCTAACTGAATGCTAAAAGTAGAAGAGGAAATGTCTCCTCCAGGACCATAGACCCAGAGAAAGACATACATTATAAATAACAACTTAATGAGCCCAAACCAAAACCTGTCCCGTTTCTTAGCCAGTCAACCCTCCCTAACCCCTGTTTCTGTTAGGTGTTCCACCGTTGTTCCTGGTGTGTTAAGCCGGAAATATTTCTGATTTTTCTCTTCAGCATTTACAGTTAGTTTCAATGCCTTATTAATTCTTCCTTTGAAATATTCTACCTTTAGTCTATTCCCTCTGATTTCCACTGTCACAATCTTGCTTCCATCATCTTAAGCCTATGCTTTTGTAAAAACCTCCTAATTAGATCAAGCCTCTAACTTTTTTGTATCTAATTCCTTCCGCACAATGCCAGATCATTTGTCCTATAGCTCTGCTTTCTATGCCCCTGTCTTAAGCCAACGTGTCCAGTGACAGTATTTTTATAGGCCAGAAGCTCCCTTCTGCCTGAGGCCTGCTTTGTGATCTCCTTATTCCCCGATATCCTCCAACTTTCTCGCCAGCCTGTGTGGTTGATTTTATTCCATGCTCAAAAATAAGATTCCTTCTGCTCCGTCTTTCCAAACCTTGACATATTCCTCATTATTTCGCTTTCTGTGAGGCCTAATACAACTCTTTCAGGCTCATACAGCACAAGTTGTCTGTACCACTTCTCTGGGGGCCTGAAGTCCACCTGGAGGGTAGGGGCCACATCTTCTGTTTTCTCTGGTACCCCCAGCACCTAATACTGTCCTTGGCACACCACTCACTGAGCATCTGTCAAAGGAATAAATAAACACCATATCAAATTTTCTTTCTTAATTACATCTTTAGTATATGTCAAGTTCCTCAAGATCAGGATGGTGTTTACCATCCCTTTGCCAACTCCTTCAATGTCTAGCACAGTTTCACTCACTCAGCCTGCATTTGACACGTGCCTGTTAAATGCATGGTTTCCAGACACATTCTTATCAGCAGACAAAGCAGATGCTAAAGAGAGAGCCAGGGACTAAGTCAGCGAGTGAGCTGACTCTTCTTCCTGTCACCAAAGTCACATAACACAGACTCTGAGTATAACAGGAGGCATTCAGAAGAAGTGACAGAAATATGCAAGGGGAGTTAGGAGTACTCATGAAAGAAACCAAGGGTGGATTTTATCTGATTGGGAACCAAGCGGAAGTTACAGGAAGACGGAGGTTGCTGAAGCCTTTTGGTTGGAAGTTGGAACTAAAGATCCCTGGTGGTGCAACAGTTAATGCCTCATTGCTAACTGGAATGCTGGTGGTTCGAATCCACTCAGCAGCTCTGTAGGAAAGAAACCCGGCAGTTTGTCTCTGTAAAGAACACAGCATAGAAAAACCTATGAGGGCAGTTCCAGTCCATCACAGGGGGTTGCAATGAGTTGGAAACAACTTGATGACATTCAATAACTGCAGTGACTGACTGTATCTATTATCCTTTTCAGGTCTAAGGGCTGCCTTTGAGTCCTGGTAACACTTAGGATACAGTTATGATTCCTCTTAAGGCAGATCAGAAGTTAGTGAAATCAAGGTTACATTCTAATAAACTTGATGAACAGCAATTTTTAGTTGCTTTCTGACGCTCTCTCTTCAGTTATGAACGCAACTTCCTCCCACGGGAAGATGTCAGCTTTGTGGCTAGAGAGGACAAGGCACATTCAGGGGGTCTCAGTGATTACACACCTCTACCTCGGCCTTCTCCTTAGCTCCTAACACTGTGGTTACGTTTCTCAGGCTGCTCTTCGATGAAGAGCTGTATGCCCTAATCAACAGTCCGTTTGCTTTTATGGAATTTCCTGTGTTGTTCTCTTTGAATACAATACAGAGAGAACGCATTCATTAGTAAGCATGCTTTATTTACACACTGTGGCTTGGGGCCTCTTAAACCAGAATTCAGATTGAAGAGGCATGCTCTTCACATTAGCAAAGGCTGACATTTTTAATCAGCCTGGCTACATGACATGCACACACAATGTGTCAACATGAGAAAGTGAAAATACTGTCTTTGCAGCTTCCAGTTCTCAGCACTCTGATTAGGCATACATACTGTCAACTTCATTTGTACTTGATCCATAAAAAGAGTCACATCGTGATATTCCCTTCAAATTCTGGCAAGCTTTATTGATGGCTTAGATGTTTCAGTTAGTTTTGCTTCTATTAAAAACGCCAACTTTTTTTTTTAAAGTGATGAATTCTTTTACTTTACATGTACAGTTTTTCACATTCCAGCATAATATTTCTGACCTTGAGGAAAACTGGACTGAATGTTAACCATTCATGGTTTGTTCACATTAGGTTACAACACTAAAAAATGGTTAAGAATTTTATATTTAATAGATCTCATGATACTTTACTGTACTGGGTAAAGGAAGTTAATGGTTATTCTCATTTTACTGAAAGAGAAGGGGAAGCAAGATTTCAGGAATTTTTAAATCAGACTTCATTGATGTTGTTGTGTACTGAATTATGTCCACCTAAATAAATGTGTTGCAAATCCTAAACTCTATGCTGGTGGTTATAATTCCATTTGAGAATGGGTATCTTTGTTACATTCATGTTCGTGTTCATGTTATCTTATGTTCATGGAAATAGAATTAGAGTAGTGTGTATCTTGAGCCAGTTTCTTTTTAGACTTAACAGAGATTAAGCAAGCAAGGTAAGAATCAGAGACAGAGGAAGAGAGAAGCTCAGAAGAGATAAGGACACACTCCCAGAGCCAGGAGAGAGACAAATCCTTCCCCTAGAGCTGGCACTCGGAATTTCAAACTTTTAGCTTCCTAAACTTTGAGACAATAAATTTCTGTTTGTTAAAAGTCATTCTCTTGTGTGTTCCTGTTACAGCACACTACCTAAGACCTATGTTGATTAAAAAAAAAGCTGATTAGTACTTCTAAATCATACAGATAAGCCCAAATCCTTGATACTAATTAGAAAAATAATCTTTATACAAAAAGAATTTGCTTGCAAACTGTATCCTGTTTTTCAAAGGAGTCCTTTTGGGGGCAGGTGAGGAGTTCGACTGTGCCTATCTTACCACAGACCTGCCACCACTGGTGGTGCCATGGGTAGGTGCTGTGGCTACTGACAAAAAGGTCAGCGGTTTGAATCCACCAGAGCTTCCTTGGAAACTTTGTAGGAAAGTTGCACCCTGTCCTATAGGGTTGCTGTGAGTCGGAACTGACTAGATGGCAATGGGTACCATCACTTCTAGAAAAAGGGATGAAAGCTGATTTCTCTGTGAAGAATAGGTTATACTTAAACATGTAGTCCAATGGTCAACTTCACTTCACTCTTCTAATCATCAGATACTGTATTCCTAAACCCAAAACAATCCAATCTGTTGGTGTCGACTCTGAGCGAACCTGTAGAAATGAGTAGATCTGTCCCATAGGGTTTCCAGGGAGCAGGTGGTACTTGGAACTGGTGACTTGAACCGGTGACTGAGCTCTTAATCATTGTATCGCTAGGGCTTCAGTGTGTTCCTAGCTGCCTGAAACGTTTCAAGACAACAAAAAGATAACATGGGATATATGCTGTCCTTGCACTGGTACTTACAGTCAAAATACTATGCATCACATCTGTGGCAAGTCAAAGATCTTCTAAAACAGGTGCGCAATCTTTTGTGTATTACAAACCTTTTCTTTGTTACAGCTGTACTATCATTATATTTCAGAATAATCCCTTATGATGCGTTTGTTTGAACTATAAAAGTATAGCCATAGCACCTTTGTAAAAATGTCTTACTGAAGAAATCTTATTCTTGACTGGTCAACCTTAGGATTTAAAGTACATTTCACTGGACTGAACCGCCCTCTCACCAGACTGCATCTGAATGACAGGGAATACTGTCCAGTCTGGCATCAGAAGGAAACCGCGGTGGCACAGCCGCTGAGTGTCAGCCTCCTGAATGAGAAGGCTGGCCATCTGAACCCACGGGGCTCCCTCTAGAAACATCGCGGGGTGGCTCTCCTCTGCCCCAGCAGTCACGATGAGCCAGAGCTGACTGGACAGCAACGGGATTGTTTTGTTTTGTTTTTTGCTGGGCTTTACAAATGCTTGGGATTATAGTTGTGTCATATTTTTGGAACAAAATATATGTAATCGAAGTAAGACTGAAAATCTGAAAATAATTTTTGGCTAACTGAACTGTGACCAAAGAAATCCAAGAGATAAACTGGATTTGGGACTCCAATACATTTTCATTAAGATTAAACATAAACAACCAAAATTTGTCAGAATAACAAGTAAATAAAAATCCTTTCACTGAAGAAAAACATCATATTTTAAATAAATTTCTTATTTTAGGGCTTAGCGCTCTTTGAAATTATAGCAAAAATCATTTAGTTTACAAAATTTTGAGTTGTCTCATGAAACATTCATTTGATCCACCAGAATCCAATAATACAATTTTCCCCCCACCTTTTAGTTCATCTTATAATTGTGGGATAAGAAAATTCTAGGAAAGTGCAACAGACACAAGAAGTGTGAGTCGGAACTGTGAGGTTCTACAGACACAAGAAGTCTAATAAAAACCTTAGAAAAAACAGAGGTCAGGTTTATAAAATTTTCTTTTAAACTTACTGGTAAATTTTCATTATGTTCACTTTGATTTATTTTGGGCCATCGATGTGCACACACTTGTTTTTCATGGCTGGTTATGTGGACATTGGCTGAGACAGCAGACTACTGTACTGTCATCAGGGCAAAACACAGTGCTTTGAAGAGCTACCTTGACTTTTTTACTGTCATAGCAGTTGATGAGTACACAAGGTTTAAAGCAACAACTGTACAAAAGTCACAGAGGCATTACACCTTTCACCTAAACATGCTATTTTGCCCAATTAAGTTAAAGACAGTTATAACAAAGGTATTTCCTTCATAATTTTGAAATATCCAATGGCGTGCATTCTGGTATTCTAATAAGGTTAGAAGAGTGTGTGGTTACTGAGTTCAGAGTTAGACAGCTACCCATCACTTGAGCTAAGGGGCAGTTCCCTAACAGCTCTTCCCGCAGCCTGAGGAGCACTAACAGGTAAACAAATCCAGTGTTCCACTCTGTCACGTAGTCCGGACATCTCTTTCATTTATGACTTCTGACCATTTGTCTTTGCTGATCAATACTTGTAAACTCTGTTCAGCACAGATAAGAGGAGTTACAGTAAAGTGGATTGGTAAATAGATTAAGTGGCCTCCAAGTGAAGGTAAAATTGTTCACAACACCCCCTCCCCATTCACTTCTTTATCTATTTTGCATGAAGTTATCATCTGCAATCAAACTACAGTGGCAACAGAATGAAGAAAACACTAACGGTAAATGTCAAATGGATCTTTGAAAAATGTTAACCTCCCCCCAAATCAAACATCAACTCTGCTATGTATAGTCATTAAAGGAAATATTTAGGATTATGGTAATTTATGACAGATAAATGCCAGAGAAATTGACATTATAAAATAATAAACTAAGTGACTCACTGTCTCACTTCATATCTTACTCATCAGTAGCCTTGAAAAAGTTTTTAAAATCTTTTTGATACAACACATATTGAATGGTCTCAGTGGAAAATGACTGAAGGCTTGTGTCATATAATTATCATGAAATACCACACATTTGGTACAAAGTTTGGCCTTATGTGGACAGTCAGTTAAGACAAAATGAGCGAAGAGATGACTGACTTCATGCAAGTCTCATCTTGTATCTTATAGAAGGATTTTAACTTTAAATTCTACCTTTACTAAATACCTATATATTTTCATTAAGGAACAGTAAGTTTCTCCCAAATGGCAAACAAATAATTAGGATATTAAAACTTGACAGCCGTAAGCTATTATTTCAAAAGAAATATAGCAATGCAAAACTGTACAAAGCAATCTGTTTCCATGAAGAAAATAATGAAATAACGTAGAATATTTACAAATGACCTTCTCAATCACGAAAAGCTAAGGTCTCAGAGGAGCTGTGGAAAAGCTTGCATGTGAGTTTATCACTAATCCATCATCAGGCGAAAACTCCAAGCTGATAGAGGAATCTGTCAATGTATTCTGAGTCCAGTGGAGCAGAAGCAGGAATGTTCTGTCTGGAATATTTCTCTCCATTGCTATAGCCAGTTACTTGTCCAT
The DNA here is from genome assembly GCA_028571685.1 of Heterohyrax brucei. NCBI lineage: Eukaryota > Metazoa > Chordata > Mammalia > Hyracoidea > Procaviidae > Heterohyrax > Heterohyrax brucei. The sequence continues at coordinate 1,262,307 of CM053156.1, forward strand.
ACCATCAACAAGAGATGGCTCCACATTTACATTTATCAAAAATCAAATCTTGAAACTGATAATGCTTTGCTCTCTATCTCCAAAGTGCAATGAATCTAAATTTAATGTGATAAATAAAAATAACTAGATATTACTATGTAACCAATTATAAGTAAACACCTTTTAGAAGAAGCAGTGATCTCAGAGTAGAAAAAAGAGGAACCTTTGGCAGTGAAATAACTCTAGTGAAAAATAAACTAGAAAATGCTCATGCTCCCTTAATTAGAAAAACAGTTTAAAGAATGTTTGCATTGTGAATTTTAAAAAAATTGATTCCAAATGCATCAAATACATATATTACACTTTGTTAGGTCGCTAAATTGTTACAAGTTTAACCATCTACTGAATTTTATTTTTCTCATCCACAAAGATGTTTCATCTTAAAAATAACTTTAATGTTATATGTATTATGCTAGCTTTACAAAATCAACAGTACTTGGAAATAAATGAAATAAGTCTTATTTAGCCAACACACAGTGCTTTATTGACATACAAACATAAAAGTGTCATGTACTGAGACGATTAAGAAAAACACGAGCTTTGTGTCTTAAAGGTGATCTATTTTAGGTTACAGTAATTGATCCCAGTCACTTCAAAGGCTTAAAACATTCCAATACCCTCAGCCAAATGTTACAGAAATAACTGCCAGAATTTCTGCAGAGAAAATTTTAGAAAGCTGTTCAAATCCAAAGAAAAGCAAAAATATATATTATTGCGGAATGTGGTATGTGTGTTCTGCTTTCCAATGAAAACCATAGCCAAATAAGCTTTCATTAAATTGGAACAAGATGACAAATATGAAAGCTGAAAATGTGTACAATAAATTGAAATGTTAAACATTACATAACGTCTCTAATTTATAACAAAAAAAAAAATCAAGACAGAAAAATAAAATATTTTCAGTGTCTTAAAAGCTGTCTCCTCTTTCCCCCAAAACACAAGAAAAATAGGTAGTGGTCTTTGAAGCGAAACTTTCTTTTTCAAAGCATCAAAGAAGGACTGTTGGTTAATCTGTAAATTTCACTACCAGGTGCTACAAATACAGGAGCATTTATAGTTGTTGCACGTACAGCCTACCTGGAGGGCCTCTGCTGCAGTCAGGTGAAGTGACAGATGCCACAGACTCACCACATATTTCACTTATGATAATAGCGTGTTGTATGTATATAAAAGTGCAAATGGCAGGAAGCAGTGATCTTACTTAGAGTACATTCCATCTTCTATCAAGATCAGTAAGAAAAACTGAAAAAATACTGTGTTGTACAACTTAAATGGGCCATGGCACAGCATAGAGATTTCACGGGAAAACTTGTCTTAATCTGAAGGAGCAAATAGAATCACAAAAGTTTCTTCTGACCAGGTAGTTGAAACAGCACCAGGAAGCAAAAAGATCCCACAGCTAATTTTCACACACCAAAGTATGGACTTGTAAATGATTTGTGGAAACCGTGGTAGCCTACCGGTTAAGCGCTACGTCTGCTACCCAAAAGGTCGGCAGTTCAAACTGTCCAGGCACTCTCTGCAAACTCTATGGGGCAGTCTTACTCTGACCTCTGCCAGACCTGACTTGATGGCAGTGGGTTTGGTTTTGGTTTTGAAACAATTTGGACCAGATGCTATGAGTTGGAATTCGACTCTTCAACAACTGACTAAGTTTATGCTTATCGCTGACCACCATAGTATAATGCTAATTTAAAGCGGTTGCTTTCACTGCAAGGAAATGTTTGCTGCATTTACAAGTTAGTTAGGCAGGGCTCTGTACGGATGATAAAGGTTTGGTTGTTTCAATGATAAAAAATTATACTGCCAGCTAAGTATTTGAAAGTGTCTGCATGTATTCACATCTAAAATATTTTACTCTTATAGCTCATTTTAAGTCAGGTGTCAGTTTGGCATTTGAGATCTACAAATTCCATTAGGTACTACTTAGTTATGACTGGTGATAAGCAATGATTTATACAAGCTTATCAGTCAGTGTATCTGAAAGTTGAAATCTTCTTCCCAAAATGCAGAGGATAACTCACAAGCCTGGCAGAACTCTATTTACCTGTCTATCATGGATTGAATTGTGTCCCCCCCCAAATATGTGTAGTAATTTGGCTGGGCCAGGATTCCCTGTACTGTGATTGCCCTCCATTTCGTGATCTTCTGATGCTGTAAATCCTAATCTCTGCCTGGGCCTGATAGACAGGATGATTATGCTAAAAGAGCATGAGTGGGGGACTGCCTCAACCTTGTTAACGGAGGTTGCGTGGAGTGTGGCTTGTACCACCTTTTATCCTTTCATCCTGTGGGAGATTAAAAAAAAGAGGGAAAGCAAGCAGAGAGACGGGAACCTCACACCACCAAGAAAGCAGCGTTGGGAGAAGAGCACGTCCGTCAGACCTGAGGATCCTGCACCAAGATGCTCTCTGACCAAAGACGGACGCAACACTAGGACTTCCCTCCAGACCTAACAAGGGAAAAAGAGTTTCCCTGCAGCAGACACCCTGAATTCAGACTCGTAGCCTACTGGACTGTGTGACAAAACAAACTTCTCATTAAAGCCATCTGCTTTGTGGTGTTTCTGTTAGAGCAGTACCAGATGACCGAAACACTGTCACAAGACCAAGTCCAGGGCTGTGCATAGTGCCAACATAAGAGGTCAATAAATATTTGTTGGGTAATACTGAGTGAAGTGAACTGAACTGAAAAGATCGTAATTATCCACTTCGATTCTAAAATGACAGACCAAGTTTTCTAACTCATTCTGAACAAGACTCAAAATATTTCCACTTTCCAAAAGGCGCTAACTAAAAGCTTTCTAGAGATAGAGAAGAAAATCTGGGGCTGTATCTGCCACGGCTGCATCAGACAGACTAACTGACTATTAGTAAAGTCAAAACCTGAAACATTTCTCCTTTCCTTCAAACTCTCATGCGTTTGATAATCACTCATGCCATGATTAATCAACTACACAGGCAGATTTTATTCAACTATTTATTTACATGTGGCTCCTTTTTAAAAATTTAGCATAGTAAGCTAGAAAGACATGACAATGAGACACTCTCCACTTTTCTTTGATTCTCTCTCATATTCGGTCATGTTTAACTAAGACCAAATGGGCTAACAAACACTAAACTTCTACCAGAGGAAATCTATGAAATAGCATCACTGAGGAAAAGAAATACACAGCGGAAAGTCATGGCAATTTTATAGTTAGCACAGGAACTGCATGTTTGTGTGTGTGTGTGTGTGTGTGCATGTGTGTGTGTGTGTGTGTGTGTGTGTGTGTGTATGTTGAACTCCCTGTCCGTTTCTTTCTTTTCTCCTCAGAAAAGGAATCATGTCATGAGTCAGGTTATGTGTCAACCCGGCTGGGCCATGGATCCCAGTGGTTTGGCAGTTATGATGCCGTTTGACAGTCAGGTAACAATGTAATCATCCTCATGAGAAGATCTGATATAATGTAATTATCTCCATGATGAGATTTGCCATGAGGAGCCAATCAGTTGAAAAGGAGTTTCCTTGAGGGTGTGGCCTGTATCAAATATATATGGACTTTCTGAGAAAGCTCACTGGCTCTTGTTTTGCACTCAGTCCTGCAAATGTCTCCTCACCTGACCTCCAGTTCTTGCCATATGACCTCCAGCTGGCTGATCTTGGGTTCATCAGTCCCTGCAACTACATGAGTCAAGAGAACCCTATAGTCTGACATCTGACATTTGACCCATGTACTTGGCACTTTACAGCCTCTACAATCATGCTGAGCCTTTTCTTTGAATTAAATCTCTCCATACACAGGCACACGCACACATGCACACACACCCTATACATACTTCACTGGTTTTGGTTTTGGAAAAAATCCACTATAAGACATTTGGTACTTCAAACTTGCCACTGGTGTCCTGAAACAAAGCCTTATGTCTTACACTAACACAGCTGATATCGCTGAAAGCCAGACTCAGAGTCTTCTTGTAAGGGTGGCTGAAAGATAAGACCAATTGAATGCCCAAACTTGAATGATGTCTAAAGTTAAAGTGAGAGCATTGACTGGGAAGAAATGAGATCCTGAATCTGGGAAGGGGGCATAATGAGCAGATAATTAGGAAGCTGAGCCTTTAAATTCTATTCAATAACTTGCCAACAAAATCATTAGCCTTTCTCCCCCCATCTGATGAGATTAATTCAGCTGTGTCTGAAGGGCCTTTGTCTGAGATATTGCCTGGGGTGGCATCTGAGTCATTACCTGGGGAAGCAGCTGAGTCACTAGATGGGGCATCGACTGAGACACATGGCCTACAAAATACTAGTGAATGTTCAAAACACATCCGTATCACCTATTTTTGCTTAAAAAACTGTAACTAAATTTAAGTCCCAGTGAGCCCAAAAACATGAAGTAAAAAATATGTGACCCAAGAGGAGGTAGCCTACATTCCAAAAGAGCTCCTTGACTTTTATAATATGCACAAACAAACCTGGGAAATATGTGTGAAAATGGCTTACTAGCTAGTTATTTGCTTACTAGCTAAAAATTCCCTTGTGTAGTACAGGTATACAATTAAGTTTGTGAACTTGCCACTGTGCCGCTGTGAGCAATAGCCATTTCTACTCACTTGGTCTGGCCCCCCCAGTGACTTTTTTCTTTACCCAAAGATAAAGAATCATGGTGAAAGGAACATAAAGTGGGATCCCTCTGAGTATACGGACATGGGTCCACCAAGCTGTTTGAAGTATCTCCTCATTTAGTGTTCCAACTTGAAAGTTAGGAAAAAAATCTAATGATTTATTTGGTTGGGCACTGCCTACACTAAATCGAGTATCAGATTTACCTTGTTATACTGCACAAGAATGATATCCAAAAGCTTAGGGAAACTGCCACATTGGAGTAGATTTATCAGGTTAGACCCACAGATTCACTCATGCAGTGCCCAGAGGGCACAGCTTTTATTAGAAGAGTGAGGGACAAATTTGTGATGGGAAGCCTAGAATCTCTGAAACATCTGTGATTGCTGTTTTATGTAAGTCAGATTTGACAGTGGGAACTGCCATAACTAAATCCAGACACTTCACTAACAGTGAGGCTGACTAGCCCCTCCTCTGTCGACCTCCCCCCCAACTCCCACTGGTATGGTGATAGAGCCCAAGTAGTTACACTCAGTCAACAAAAGTAATGGGTGTGGGTACCACAACAGCAAAGTCAAAGCAGTTATCTTAAGTCTGACTCATAAAGGTCTGACAATTAAGTCCAGGAACTTAATTGTTCTAAGTGCCACATACCTCACTGCTGAATATCACTATGGTCGCCTTTGAAGCACTTCACTTGGGAAGCTATGTACCTAAGCCAGCACCTAGTCCACCCTTCAAAGCAATTTTGGAACTCTTTCTGGAATGGCTATTGCTCACAGCAGCACAGTGGCAAGTTCACAAACTTAATTGTGTACCTGTACACGAGGAAATATTTAGCTAGTAAGCAAATAACTGTATTGGAACACCCTTCCTACTCACTTGATCTGGCCCCCCCAATGACTTTTTTCTTTACCCAAAGATAAAAGAAATATTGAAAGGAAGACACTTTGATGCTATTCAAGACATGCAGGGTAATAAAATGGCAGCTCTGATGGCCATTCCAGAAAAGGACTTCCAAAATTGCTTTGAGGGGTACGCTGGGTGCTGGGTGCTGGTGCTGGTGCATAGTTTCCCAAGGGGAGTACTTACAAAGTCACCAGAGTAATATTCAGCAATGAGGTACATAGCACATTTTCTAGGATGAGTTCATGAATTGGCAGTCCTTGTTTTGTGACACTAGCTACCAACCTCACAATATGTCAACATCCTCCCTTCTTGACCTCTGTTTCTCTATCACCAGCTTTCCTTTCCCCTCTTGGCTTCTTGTCTTTGCCCCTGGGCTGGTGTGTCCCTTTAGTCTCATTTTGTTTTACAGTCCTGTCTAATCTAGCTAAAGAGTGAGCCTCATGAGTGACTTTGCTACTGAGTTATAAGAATGTCTGGGGACCATGCTCTCAGGGTTTCTCCAGTCTCTTTTAAGCCAGTAAATCTGGTCTTTTTTTTTTTTTTAAATGAGTTAGAATTTTGTTCTACATTTTCCTCCAGCTGTGACCAGGATTATCTGTTGTGATCCCCTTCACAGCAGCTGTTGGTAGGTAGCCAGGTACCATCTTGTTGTACTGAACTCAGGATGTGGTAGCTTTGGTCCATTAGTTCCTTTGGACTATTCTTTATCTTGTATCTTTAGTTTCTCCCTAGCTTTTGATGAGGTGAGACAAGTAGACTATCTCACACGACCATACATAAGCTTTTAAGACTCCAGATACTACTCATCCAAGTAGAACACAGACAATTTTCTTCTTCTTTTTTTTTCTTTAATTGTGATTGAGTGGAAGTGTACAATTCAATTTAAATTTGCATAACTGCCTATCTGCAACTCCTCCTTCTGCTCTCCTTGCCTGGTGACAGCACACTCTTCCTTTCCATTCTATACATGTCATATCCTCTTAATAATCTCCTGTTCCCTCCTCTACACTCTCTCTACTCTCCTCTAGTAAGAAACCAGTAGGATGACATACTATAGATGCATAGAACCATAAAGTGCACACATGATATGGTCACTCTGTGTCCCCGAGTCCAATCCATTCGTGTCTGAAGAGTTGACCTCAGTAATGATTTATGATCAGGGGCATCATCAGGTCTGGGGACCATGCTCCCAGGGGAACCCCCAGTTCTTCAGACAATTCATTGCAGTCTATTAGTGGAGCACCTAGGGTAAACCCCTCTTTTTCTCATGTCGTTACTGGGACTTGACATTGTGAACCTCATCACAGCTGACACTGGTGGTGGCCAAGCACCATCTGGTTCTTCTGGTCACATGCTGATATAGTCATCCATTCACGTGGGTCCTTCCATCTTCTGGATTCTTTTCCCCACATGTCATTGTTGTGCTTGGTGATCATCTGTTCCAGCTGAGTTGGGACAACTTGGTGTATGTCAGATAGCAGCTTGCTAGCTTTTAAGACCCCAGATGTTATTCACCAATATGGGGTGCAGAAGACTCTCTTAACAATAGGCTAGTTATGCCAGTTGACCTCAATGCCCCCTGAGACTATGGTCTCCAAACCCTAGCCCCTGCCACTCTGTCTTGGAAATATTGGGATAAGATTGGAAGACTTTTCAGGTTTTATTGAATTACACTTAAATTGATCTTTCTAATGTGTGCTGTCACTGATTTCACCGAACCAAACTTCTATCAACTATCTAATGTATAAGTTGCCTTCTCCCTCCCTGCCTCCTTTCCCTTGCAGCCATCAAAGAGTCTTTTCTTTTGTACATGAGTCTCTTTTTCTATAGTAAGGGTCTCATACAATTTTGTCCTTGTACCACTGACTGATTTCACTCAACATAATATCTTCCAATTGAAACCAAGTTATGAGATGCTTCCTGAAATCATCATTGTTCTTTATCATTGCATACTGTTCCGCTGAGTATACGTAACACAGTTTATCCACTACTCGTGGTTAGGCATCTGGGTTGATTCCATCTTTTAGCTATTGTGGACTGTGCTGCAATAAACATTTGTGTGCATGTATCTGTTCATGTGACTGCCCTTGATTCTGTAGGATATATTCCAAGCAGTTGGATTACTGGGTCAAATGGTATATCTATTTTCAGCTTTTTAAGGAAGTGCCAGATTGCTTTCCAAAGAGATTGTGCTATTTTGCAATCCCACCAGCAGTGTAGGAGAGTTCCAGTTTCTCCACAGCCTCTCCAACATTTGTTATTTTGTACTTTTTGGATCACGGTCAACCTTGTTGGGGTGAAATGATATCTCATTTTGGTTTTTGTGTAAGGTGTGAGATGTGGGTCTTATCTCAATTTTTTGCAGATAAATATCCAATTTTGCCAGTACCATCTGTTAGAGAGACTGTTTTTACCTCAATTTACAATCTTAGGGCTTTTGTCAAATGTCAACCATTCATAGGAGGATGGTGGCAGCTCTGGAGTCTCAACTCTGTTCCATTAGTCTATATATCTCTTTTTGTACCAGTACAAGGTTGTTTTGACTCCTGTGGCAGTGTAACAGTTTCTAAAGTTGTGTAGTGAGAGGCCTCCCATTGTGTTCTTCTTCTTCAGTAGTGCTTTGCTTTTCCAGGTTTTCTTCCCTTTCCAAACAAAGTTGGTGATTTGTTTCTCCATCTCATTAACATATGTCACTGGAATTTGTATTAGGATTGCATGGTACATGTAGATCGCTTTGGGTTACACAGACATTTTCACAAAGGTTTCCTATCCATGAGTAGGTTATGTTTCTCCATTTATGTCTCTCTTAGTTTCTTGCTGTAAGGTCTTGTACTTCTTTTTGTATAGGTCTCTATTTCTTAAGTTAGATTTATCCCTAGGTGTTTTATTTTCTTGGTGGCTATAGTAAATGGTATTGATTTGGTGGCTTCTTCTTTAATGATCTCTTTGTTGGCATAAAGGAATCTTACTGATTTACTTATCTTTATTTTATATCGTGATACTTTGCTGAAGTCTTCTATTAATTTTTGTAGTTTACTTATAGGTTCTTTAGGATTCTCTGCATATATAGTCATATCGTCTGCAGATAGGGAGATTTTTACTTCTTCTTCACCAATGCAGATGCCTTTTATTTCTTTTCCTGTCTAATTGCTCTGGCCAGAACTTTTAGTACAATGTTGAACAGGAGACGTGAGAGTGGGCATCCTGTCTAGTTCTCGTCCTCAAGGGGACTTCCTTCAGTCCCTCTCCATTCAGGATGATGTAGGCAGTTGGCCTGCGTAGATGGCCCTCATTGTGTTGAGGAATTTGTCTTCTAGTTGCTGAGAGTTTTTAGCATGAATGGGTGCTGGACATTGTCAAATGCCTTTTCTGCATCAGTTGACAGAATCAAGTGATTCTTATCTTTTGTGTTATTTATATACTTGATCACATTCATTGTTTTTCTGACATTGAACTAGCCTTGCATGCCAGGTATAAATCCAATCCGGTTATGATGATTTATTTTTTTAGTATATTGTTGAAGTCTCTTGGCAAGTATTTTGTTGAACATTTTTGCATCTAAGTTCATGAGTGATACTCGTCTGTAGTTCTCCTTGTTTGTTGGATCTTTCCCCGGCTTTGGTATCACAGTTATGCTGGCTTCATAAATTGAATTTGGGAGTATTCCATCTGTTTCTATGCTGTGAAATAGTCTCAGTAGTATTGGAGTTAAGTCTTCACTAAAAGCTTGGTAGAATTCTATGGTGACACAATCTGGGCCAGGGCTTTTTTTTGTTGGTAGTTTTTTGATGACTTTTTCAATCTCTTCCTTTGTGATGGGTTTATGTAGTTGTCCTACTTCTCCTTGTGATAACTTTGGTAGGTGATACGAATCTAGGAATTTGTCCAGTTCCTCTAGGTTTTCAAATCTGTTAAGAGTACAGTCTTTTCTAGTATTGCATTATGATACTTTGGATGTCTGTTGGATCTGCTGTAATATCTCTCATCTCATTTCTTACTCAGGTTATTTGTTTCCTGTGTTGTTTCTCTTTAGTAAGTTTAGTCAGTGGTTTGTCAACTTGTTGATCTTTTTAAAAAACAGCTTTCGGTCTTATCAATTTTTTCAATTGTTCCTTTATTGTCTAATTCATTTAGTTCTGCTCTCATCTTTATGATCTGTTTTCTTCTGGTGACTGCAGGGTTCTTCTCTTGCTCTCTTTCTAATTTTTCAAGTGTAAGGTTAATTCTTTGGCTTGGGTACTTTCTTCCTTCCGGATGTATGCATTTATGGAGATAAAATGACCTCTGAGCACTGTTTTTACTGTATCCCAAAAATTCTGGTAGGATGTGTTCTCATTCTCATTTCAATTCATAAATTTCTTTATTTCATCCTTGATTTCTTGTATAACCCATGGTTTTCTGAGCAACATGCTGTTCAGTTTCCATGAGTTCCAGTTTTTATCTATGTTTATTCTGCTATTGATATTGACTTTTATAGCTTTATGTTCTGAGAAGATGATTTGCAATAATTCAATGGTTTGGATTTTGTTGACATTTGCTTTACATCCTTACACATGGTCTATTCTGGAAAATATTCCACATGCATTAGAGAAGAAGGTATAGTTGTATGTCGATGGATAAAAGTTCTGTATATGTCGATGCAGTCTAATTGGCTAATTGTGGCAATAAGATCTTTTGTGTCTTTACTGAGATTTTTTTCCAGAAGATCTGTCCACTACCAAAAGCAGAGTGTTGAAGTCTCCTACTGTTATTCCAGAGTGATGTATTTAGATGCTCTGGCATTGGATGAATAAACATTTAACATTGTTAAGTCCTGCTTGTGTATTGAACGTTTCAGCAATAAACAGTGACCATCCTTGTCCATGATGGTGGATTTTACATTAACTATTTTATCTGAGACTACTATTGACACACCTGCTCTTCTTTGTACATTTTTAGTTTGGTGTATATTATTCTATCCCTTAATTTTCAGTTTGTTTATATCTTTAAGCCTAAGCTGAGTTTCTTGTAAGCAACATATAGACAGGTTGTGTCTTTTGAGTCAGGCTGTCACTCCTCTCCCTACTGGAGTGTTAGGTCCATTTACAATCAGTGTAATTATTGATAGGTGTGTGTTTAGTGTTTTCATTTCAATGTATTTATTTTTGTGTTGGTGTTTTCTCTGTTGTTCTTCATATTCTGTTCTGTGTCATTTTTACAGGTTAATTTTTCATCCTTTTTTGTATTGGTTTTGTGTCTGTTTAGACTCCTGTGTTATGTTTCTTGTTTTGACATGTTTTATCTTTATTGTGCTTTATGGCTACTCTTATAATCGCCCTTGATAGTCTAAGTTTAAACCGAATTTTAACTTCTACATATTATTAACTTCCTCCCTGTCTACAAGGACTATAACTACTGTAGTATATCCTTCATTTTAATATGATAGTATCTTATTTTTCATGATACATTCACTGGATCCATTCTTTTAATATTATAGCTTTGATTGAGTTTTGTGCCTTCCCTAAGTGAATTGGTTTCTGGATGTTGTGTCCTTCATTGCTTCCTTAAATATATACTTAATGATTTTGTTTTTCTCAGCAAAGAACTTCTTTGAGTATTTCTTGTAGTTCTGGTTTTGTTTTTACAAAGTCTCTAAGTTTCTGTTTATCTGTGAATGTCTTAATTTCATCTTCATGTTTGAAAGACATTTTTTTCTCCTTCAGGACTTTGAATATGTCATCCCACTGCCTCCATGCCAATCTCATTTCTGCTGAGAAGTCAGACAGAGGCCTACAGGGCTTCCCTCTGAATGTTAACTTTGCTTTGAGTCTCATTGCCTTTAAGATTTTCTGCTTATGTTTCATTTTGTTAAGCTTGATTATACTATGTCTTAGTGTCTTTCTTTTGAGGTCTACTTTTTGTGGCATTCGATACACATCTTGGATATCTACGTTCTCTTCTTTCATAATTTCAGGGAGTTATTCTGTCAGTAACTCAACAAGAATACTCTCTGTGTTTTCAGGTATACCTCCCTGTTCCCAAATTCCAATTAATCATAAATTATTCCTCTTGATAGAGTCCCATATATTTTTTAATACTTTTTCATTTTTCTTGTCCCTTGTCTCCAATTTCTCTTCATAACTTCTGCTGTCATTAGCTCTATCTTCAAGGTCTGTAAGTCTAATTTCCAGTTGTTCAGTTCTGCTCTTTTGGCTCTGAATTGAATTGTCTAATTCTGTAATTTTGTTATTGATCTGTCAGATTTCAGAATGCTGACATTCCATCTGTTTGAACAGCTTGCTTAATTTTTCATTTTGCTGTGCTGCATCTTGTATAATGTCTAGGAGCCAGCCAGCCAAGTGCCATCGAGGCATCGAGGCTCTCTATATAATTCTTTAGTACTTGACCTGTAATAGTTTCAGAGAAGCTTCTTCATGTGGGAAGTTCTTTGATTCTTTATCTTGGGAGTTTTCTCGAGCCATGGATGTATGTTTCTTTAAATGTTTAGCTAGGATTTGTTGTTTTCAGGACATCTAGAGGCTGTTTAGTTTCTGGTGCTGCCTCAACAGGATCCAAGGAGGGAGTTGGTTACCAGCCACCTCTGTGTACTCCAGTGACTGGGCCCATTGGACTCTCTGGGGTGTCAGGCTCTGCCTCCTATCTGGAAAGACATGGCCGTACTTATGGAGTCACTGGGGGGCCATCAGACGGCCCTATGATGTAGGTCAGTAAAGGCTGGAGGAGATGCTGAATGGTTCAAAGAAATTATAGGTTTTCTATAAGTAGGAATTGACTCAGTTGTAATGGGTTTGATTCAGTTTGGCTGGATATCATAATTTAATCTGCAGATACTTTTATTGACTTTCTCTTCAACAACATATCACACTGGTCCATCACACTGATGATATTATGCTGACTGGAACTGGGTAGGAAGAAGTGTCAATGAGTCTGGACTCACTGGTAAACCATTTGCATGCTAGAGGGTAGAAAATTAATCCCTTCCACCTAAACGAAATTTCCCAGGGTCCAGTGGTATGAAACATCTTGAGATATTCCTTCTAAAGTGAAGGATAAATTACTGCACCTGGCCCCTCTCACAAGTAAAAATCAGGCAGAAAACCTCGTGTGCCTCTTTGGATTTTAGAGGTAATGTATCTTTCATGTGAGTGTTCCATAATGACCAATTTATCAAGTGACTCAAAAAGCTGCTAACTTTTTGTAGAGTCCAGAAAAACAGAAGGTTTCTGCAACAGGTTAAGCCTGCAATAAAAGCTGCCCCGCCCCTTAGGCAACATGATTTGACTGATCCAATGGTACACGAATTGTCAGAGACAGATGGAAATGCTGTTTGAAGTCTTCAGCAGACTCCTTGTCGTGAATAACAGTGCAGAGTGTTAGGGTTTTGGGAAGGCACTGCCGTCTTCTCAGGTAACTACTCTCCTTTAGAGGAAAAGTTTTTGACTTGTTACTGGGCCTTAGTAGAGAATTAATGCTTAACTAAGTCACCCTGTGGCCTGAGTGGCCCACCATGAACTTCAGGTTGTCTATCCACAGAATCATAAAGTTGAACATGCACAGTAGCATTCTATCATTAAATCAAAGTGGTATTATATACAACACTGGGTTCAAGCATGTCCTGAAAACACAAGAAAACTGCATGAAGAAGTAGCCCAAATCCTGTCACATTACTTTCCATCTCCCAGTCTGCATCTATGGCTTCTTGGGGAGTTCCTTATAATCAGCTAAGAAAGAGAAAACTCATGCCTGTTTACAGATGATTTTGTATAATAGGCAGGCACCACTTAGAAGTGGACAGTGGCAGAGAGGGACACTTGAAAACATAGAGAGTATTGTTGCTGAGCTGCTGACAGAAAACTTCCCAGAAATTATGAGAGAATATAGATATCCAAGATGCATCTCAAACATCACTCAGTATAGATCCCCAAAGACTCCAAGACATATTATAATCAGTGAAAGCCAAGTGCTGTTGAGTGGTAAACCCTTTCTGAGACTTTTTTGAAGGACAGTGGTGAGGGAAATCCTCTCAGTGGGAAGAACTCTGAGCAGAGCACCTTGTTCGCTCTGCTTGGAAGGAGAAATGGTCTGATGTGTGATTGTATACTAATTTGTCTGCCATGGTCAATGGTTTCCCTGGATAGTCAGGGACTTGGAAGGAACATGACGGGAAAATAGGAGACAAGGAGGTATGAGGAAGAATTATGTGGACAGATATGTCTCAATGTGTCACATAAATTAAATATATTTGTGTCTCACGTGAATGTTCACCAATTGTTATCCTTGGCAGAGGAGTATTTAACAGTCAAATGGATATGATGATGCATTCTGTGGAAACGAACCATTCACTTTCCTTAGCCACTCCTGTCATTGCTCAGTGGGCTCATGAACAAAGTGGCCATGAGGGATGGAGTTATTCATGGCGTTAACAACACGGACTTCCACTTACCAATGCCACCTTGGCTACAGCCACATGGAACACCTGATCTGCCAGCAACAATGACCAACACTAAATCCCTAATATGGCACCATTCCCTGAATTGATCAGCCAGCAACCACGGGTCAAGTTGATAACATTGGACCACTTCCATCCTGAAAAGGGCAGAGTTTTCTTCTCTCCATAATAGACACTTACTCTAGATATAGATTTGCCTTTCCCTGCATGCAGTGCTTCTGCCCAAACTACTCTCTATTCAATGCTTTATCTGCTATCCTGGTATCTCACACAACATTGCCTTAGATAAGGGGATTCACTTCACAGAAAATGAAGTGCAGCAATGGGCCATGCTCATATAATTCACCGGTCTTACCTTGTTCCACATATCCTGAAGCACTGGCTTAATAGAATGATGGAATACACTTCTAAAGGCACGAGTAATATGCCAGCTAGGCAGCAATACCTTGCATGGTTGGAGAACTGTTCTCTAAAAAGCTGAATATGCTCTAAAACAGTGTCCAGTATATGGTGATGTTTCTCCCTGTGACGTTATGCCCTTTAGTACCAAAAGGAGGAATGCTCACACCTAGAAACAGATCACCAATTCCACTATACTGGAAGTTAAGAATGCAACTCAGACACTTTGGGGTCTGTGCACCTCTACATCAACAGGGAAAGAGAGGAGTTACTGTATTAGCTTATGCGATTGATAGTGATTACCATGAGGGAATCAGATTAACACTGTATAATGGAGGTCAAGAAGAATGTGTCTGTAACGGAGAACATCCTTTAGGGCATCTCTTGGTACTTCTATGCCCTGGGATTAAAGCCAGTGGCAAATCCTAGAAAACTATAGCAACTCAATTCCAACATGATTACTAATAACACACACCTTTGAGGAATCAAAGTAAAGAACCACCACCAGCTGAGGTATCAGCTGAGGACAAAGGGAATATGGAATGGGTGGTAGAAGGTAGTTCTAAATACCAGCCATGACCATATTACCAGTAGCAGAAACAGAGACTCTCTTTCTTCCCTGTACACATGTATCAAATATTTTTGTTTCCTTCACTTAAAAAATTTAAGATGTAAACAGAAGTAATGTGTTTTTGGTTGTACACATGTTAGTGATATCATGTTATGTGCAAGTATGACTTTGTAATTGTCTTTATTTGGAGATTATACGTTGTTTAAGGGGATGTGTAACTGCTGCCAAGTTGACAAGGGGTGTTCCATGATGGCTAAGGTTTTGTGTCAATTTGACTAGGCCATGATTCTCAGTGGTTTGGCAATTAGATAGTGATGCAATCACCTCATAATGAGATCCAATATAAGGCAATCCCATACACGATGAGATCTTCTAAAAGCTGGCATCTCTTGAAATGGATTTTACTTGGGGGTGTGGCTTACATCCAGTATATATGGAATTTGTGGCAAGTTTTCTGTCTTTTGCTATGCTCTGTATTAGTTGCCTCTTTATCTGACCTCCAGTTCTTGGGTGGAAACCCTGGTGGCATAGTGATTAAGTGCTATAGCTGCTAACCAAAAAGTCAGAAGTTAAATCCACAGGTGCTCCTTGGAAACCCTATGGAGCAGTTCTACTCTGTCCTATAGAGTCACTGTGTATAGGAATTGACTTGATGGCAGTGGGTTTGGGGTCGGTTACTCAAAGACTAAAAAGAAAGGAAACCTTTCTTATTTTTTCTCACCATCATTACTTTCTCCTTTATTGGTTATTGATTTGTTTTTTCCCTTCCCATACCTAAAGCACCCTAGTATCCCGAGTTTATGGGTTTTAATTCTTAGGACTTGAGCCAGCAGCATACCATCTAAGCTACTACTTGATTTTGTCAGCCCCTGAAGCTACATGCGTCAGGAGAAGCCTCCAGAGTGATATTTGACCCACAGACTCAAGACTTCCCTGCCACTAAGACTGCATAAGCCATTTCCTTGAAACAAATTTCTCTGTGAATATACAGGTTTCACTGGTTTTACTTTTCTGAATAACCTAGTCTAAGGTAAAATGTGATCCACATGTAATGCCTGTCCAGGATCCGAAACCCAGCTTACCCTTGTTGAAGGTGAACTTGATGCGCTCTAGTTTGATATATAACAGATTCAGTATCAAATTCCTCTATATACTAGTCCCAACCTTGTGTTTCAATTTTGTAAGTACCCTAGTTTCTGCCTTGCTCTTGAGATAAAGGGTCCCTATAACTAAAAAACTCACAGCCACCGAGTCAGGTACAACTCATAGAGATCCTATAGCTAGGGTAGCCTTATTTGAATTTCTATTTTTATAGGCTGTTTAGGGCTTCAGTTCCTTTAGAAATAACATAATGAATGTCAGACTTAAAGAAGAGAACAAAAGCCTGTCCACATGATCGCTACATAAAAGACACTACAAGAAATCATGCCTGTAACATATCTACATTCTACTCAATAACTATTGCAGAAGAAGTAGAGCACAGTAATTCAGAGGAGGAGTTCTTAAAGTGTGACCCTGAGATCAGCAGCATCAGTGTCAGGAATTTCTCAGCCCTCACTCCAGCCCTAACAAATGAAGCACTGCAATTTGCTTTACCACCCACTACCCCTACCAGTGATTCTTATGATTTAGATCACAATTTTTTGCAGAATGCCTATGTTTGAATGCCCGCTCCACTATCAGCTGCCTTAGCAGACCATGCAAGTGTTATTTTAACACATCTCAACCTTGGATAATTCATCTGTGAAGTTTTTTACATCTATAAAGTATATTTATCTCTGTATACACTTATATAAAATAACTTTATATAATTATATGCATTTTCCCTTAAATATACATTATAAGGTTAATAAAGATGCTTTGTATGGTTGTCAGGACATATTAAGTACTCAATTTTGCTCTCTACTCCTAGACATCCCTCTCTCTTATGTCTTGTTTGATATTTTTAGGTCAAGTACTTGCTACCCCTCTTCATATTCTCATCACAATTAGCTTTTCCTAGAATTAAGTCAGGATCTTGGTGAGTCTCCTTTCCAGCCCAGTTCCAAACAGACTTTCCTCTTCCTTACACATTTAATTCTTCTTTTCCTATTATAACCTATAATGATATGTGCAGTTATATGTGATTAGCATATTTCCTTAAAAATCACTGCTGTAGAGTCAATTCCAACTCATGGTGACCCTACAGGACAGAGTAGCACTGCTCCACAGAGCTTCCTAGGAGTGCCTGGTGGGTCATATTACTTAGTATTCCTTTATTTTCGTTTGTATGTTGACTGGAAGGATGTGGTTGTTCTGTAAAATTCAATCTATACTAGGTTGGATTAAAAAAAAGTTGCAGAGAAACAGGAAATCTCTTTAAAAAAAATGAAAGGGAGGTGAACTCAAGATGGCAGACTAAACAAACGCCTCCTTAATTCCCTCTAGAAACCAAGGCCTGAACTGATAACTCGTTGGAGCCTTCTGGACACCTAGTGAGTCCTAGGACACAGCGTAGGGCTGTCAGTTTGTACTACAAACCACTGACTGGGAAACTACTTTGCTGACCTCCACCTTTGTTGAGAGCTGGCTCTTGTGGTCTGAAGTTAACTCATCATTTTAACTTTTTTTTTTCTCTGTCTTAGCCAGCAGGCAGGGTTGGGGCTTAATTGGCAGCAAAGCTCAGACGCACTGCTGACCAGACTAGCAGGCAGAATAGCCACATTTTGAGAGCTCAGCTCTGGACTCAGTGCACATAAGCCCCTCCACCCTCTCTTTCCAAACCTGTGCCATTGATACGGCTATTTCACAGTGGGTGGGAGTGCTTGTGTGGGATGCTATCTTGTTCAACTGGGAGGCAGACTTACCCAAACAGGCCCCAGCAGGATTTAATTCCCAGGCTGGGAAGCAGTGCCTGCCTGGGGACTGCTTTTCTGGCAGAAAAGCAGTGTTTTTTACAATGTGGCCCCATGGGTGGGGCCTGGCAGCAGATAACAGCAGAGCAGTAGCCTTTCTGTATTTTCAACTAATTTACAGGATCTGGGGTTGGATATAGACGTACTTACTTTTCCAGCCAGGAAGAGGGTCTTCCACACGTGAAAGCCTGACTGATTGGAAGCTGTCCGATACCATTTATCTTTCAATATAAGACTGCCCAGAGAAATACCTGTGGTGTATCCTGATGGCATTTCTTCCAGCCTTTACTGACTCATATCATAGGGTCAGTGGATGGCCCCCGTTGCCAATCAGGAGGTGGAGCCTGCTAGCCCAGATATTCCACTGGGCCCAGTCACTGGAGTACATAGAGGTGACTGGTGATCACCCCCCTTTTCAGACTGAGCTTTAGATCCCATTAAGGTAACACCAGAGAGCAAAACAACCTCAAGATGCCCCCAAAGCAATAAACTTTGGACAGAAATATAAAGAAAAATTCGCCTATGGCTCAAGAAGTGCCCCCAAAAGAAACAACCAAAGAACTTCCCAGACAAAGAAGCCTTTCTGAAACTATCAGAGGGTGAGTACAAAAGGATTACATATAGAGCCCTCCTAGACATTATACAAAATTCAGCAGAGCAAAATGAAAAATTAAGCAAGCTATTAGATCTGATGGAACATGAGTACTCTGAAATCCAACAGATCAATCACAAAATTAAGGAGATACAAAATTCAATTCAAAGCCAAGAAAACAGAGTGGAACAAATGGAAAAGAGACTTTCTGATTTGGAAGACAGAGCTACTGACTCCAGCATCTGTGAGGATAAATCAGAAAAAAGAAACAAGAAAAATGAAGAAGCATTAAGTAGCATGTAGGACTCTATTAAGAGGAGCAATCTATGATTAATAGGAGTTTCTGAACAGGGAGGGACACCTGAAAACACAGATAGTACTGTTGCTGAGCTGCTGACAGAAAACTTCCCAGAAATTATGAAAGAAGAGAATATAGATATCCAAGACGCACCTCAAACATCACTCAGTATAGATCCCCAAAGACTCCAAGACATATTATAATCAGCCAAAGCCAAGTGCCATCGAGTGGTAAACAAAATGAAACACAAGCAGGAACTCTCAAAGGCAGCAAGACTCAAAGCAAAGCTAACATTCAGAGGGAAGCCCTGTAGACTTTCGCCTGACTTCTCAGCAGAAACGATGCTGGCATGGAGGCAAGGGATGACACATTCAAAGCCTTGGATGACACAACCAAGAATTATATACCCTGCAAAACTATGTTTCAAATATCAAAATGAAATTAAGACATTCACAGATAAACAGAAACTTAGAGACTTTGTAAAAACCAAATCCAAACTACAACAATTATTGAAAGAAGCTCTTGGCTTGGAAGAACAAAAGCATTAACTCCATATTTTAGGAGAAAATACAGGACACATTATCCGGAAACCTACTCAGTTAGGGAAGACTCAAAATCCAATCAAAGCTATAATATTAAAAGAAGTGATTCAGTGATCATATCATGAAAACTATGATGCCCAGCCCAGCCCAGTGCCATCAAGTCAGATCCGACTCATGGTGACCCTAGAGGCCAGAGTAGAACTGAGATATCATCATATTAAAAAGATGATGTACTACAGTAGTTATAGTCCTTCCTGATGGGTAGGAAATTAATAAGACTTGTAGTAGTTAAAATTGAGTTTAAGTATAGCTTATGAAAAGGAATCACAGGGGTAGCCCAAAAGCACAATAAAGATGCAACATATCAAATCAAGATACATAATACAGCAGTCTCAACAACCACAAAACCAACAATGAAAAAGGTGAAAAATCAACTCATAAAGAATATCTCAGAACAGTATAGTAATAACAGAGAAAACATAAACACAAAAATAAACACATCACAATGACAGCACTAATCACATACCTATCAATAATTACATTGAATGTAAATGAACTGAATGCTTCAGTAAAGAAACAACGAGTGACATTTCAGATCAAAAGACACGACTTCTCTATATGTTGTTTACAAGGAACGCACCTTAGGCTTAAATATATGAATAAACTGAAAATGAAAGGATGGAAGAATATATACCAAGCTATTAACACACAAAGAAGAGCAGGTGTGGCAATACTAACTTCAGATAAATTAGATTTTAATGTAAAATCCACCATCATGAACAAGGATGAACACTACTTATTGCTGAAAACTTCAATACACAAGCAGGACTTAACAATATTAAATATTTATGCACTGAATACTTTACATTGAAGAAACACTGACTACACTCAAAAAGGAGATAGATCATTCTACAGTAATAGTGGGAGACTTCAACACTGCACTCTTAATACTGGACAGATCTTCTAGAAAAAACTCACTGAAGATACAGAAGATTTTATTGCCACAATTAATCAACTAGACCTCATCGACATATACAGAACTTTCTATCCATAAGCAGACAATTACGCCTTCTTCTCCAGTGCACATAGAACATTTTCCAGAACAGACCATGTGTTAGGACACAAAGCAAATCACAACAAATTCCATAGCATTGAAGTATTGCAAAGCATCTTCTCAGACCATAAAGCCATAAAAGTCAAAAGGAATAACAGAAAAAACATAGATAGAAATTAGAACTCATGAAAACTGAACAACACGTTGCTCAAAAAGCCACAGGTTATACAAGAAATCAGGGGTGAAATAAAGAAATTTATGGATTCAAATGAGAATGGAAACACTTCTTAGCAGAATGTATGGGATACAGCCAAAGCAGTGCTCAGAGGTCAGTTTATCTCTATAAAGGCACACATCGGAATGAAGAAAGAACTGAAACCAAAGAAATAAACCTACAGCTTGAACAAGTAGAGAGACAGCAACAGAGGAACCCCTCAGGCCCTAGAAGAAAACAGATCATAAAGATCACAGCAGAACTAAATGAATTAGAGAATAGAAGAACAATTGAAAAAATTGAAAAGACCAAATGCTGGTTTTTCAAAAAGACCAACAAAATTGACAAATCATTGGCTAAACTTACTAAAGAAAAACAGGAAAAGAAACAAATAACCCAAATAAGAAATGAGATGGAAGCTGTCACAACAGATTCAACAGAAATAAAAAGTTTCATAGCAGAATACTATGAAAGACTGTACTCTAACAAATTTGAAAACCTAGGGAAAATGAACAAATTCCTAGATTCATATCACCTACCAAAATTATCACAAAGTGAAGCAGAATGACTTAGTAAACCCATCACAAAGGATGAGATTGAAAAAGTCATCCAAAAACTACCAACCAAAAAAAAGCCCTGGCCCAGATGGCTTTACCACACAATTCTACCAAGCTTTTAGAGAAGAGTTATCTCCAATAATCCTGAGACTTTTTCACAGCCTAGAAATGGATGGAAAACTCCCAAATTCATTCTATGAAGCCAGCATAACCCTGATACCAAAGACAGGGAAAGACTCAACAAAAAAGGAGAACTACAGACCAATATCACTCATGAACCGAGACACAAAAATCGTCAACAAAATACTTGCCAATACAGTACAACAACGTATCAAAAAAATAATTCATAACAACCAAGTTGGATTCATACCTGGGATGCAAGGCTGGTTTAATATCAGATAAACAATTAATGTGATCAACCACATAAACAACACAAAAGACAAGTCACCTGATTTTGTCTATTGATACAGAAAAGGCTTTTGCTCAAGTCCAACACTGACTCATGCTAAAAACTCTCAGCAAAATAGGAATAGACAGCAAATTTCTGAAAGCAATTAGGGCCATTTACACAAAGCCAACTGCTTACATCATCCTGAATGGAGAGAAACTGAAGCAATTCTCCTTGAGAACAGGAACTAAACAAGGATGCCCACTCTCACCTCTCCTATTCAACATTGTAGTAGAATTTCTAGCCAGAGCAATTAGACAAGACCAAGAAGTAAAGGGCATCTGCATCAGCAAAGAGGAAATAAAAATCTCCTTGTTTGCAGATGATATGATTGTGTATGCTGAGAATCCTAAAGAATTCATAAGTAAACCACTCAAATTGATAAAAGAGTTCAGCAAAGTCTCAGGATACAAGATAAACATAAGCAAATCAGTAGGATTCCTTTACACCAGCGATGAGATTATTAAAGAAGAAATCACCAAGTCAATACCATTTACTATAGCCCCCAAGAAGATAAAGTACTAGAATAAATCTAACCAGAGAAATATCAGACCTTTACTTACAAACCCTTACTACAAGAAACTAAGAAAGACTTACATAAATGGAGAAACCTACCCTGTCATGGACAGGAAGACTTAACATTGTGAAAATGTCTATTTTACCCAAAGCAATCTACTTATATAATGTAATCTCAGTACAAATTCCTGTGACTTTTTTTTATGAGATGGAGAAACAAATCACCACCTTTGTTTGGAAAGGGAAGAAGCCCTGGATGAGTAAAGCACTACAGAAGAAGAAGGATACACTGGGAGGCCTCTCACCATCTGACTTTAGATCCTATTACACTGTCACAGTTGTGAAAACAGCGTGGTACTGGTATAAAAAGAGACAGATAGATCAATGGAACAGAGTTGGTACCCCAGAGATACCACCATCCTCCTATGAACAGCTGATATTCGACAAGGCCCCTAAGATGTTAAACTGGGTTAAAAGCAATCTCTTTAACAAATGGTGCAGGCAAAGTTGGATTATCCATCTGTGAAAAACTGAAACAAGACCCGTATCTCACACCTTATATAGAAACCAACTCAAACTGGATGAAAGACCTATATGTCAAATCTAAAACAATAAAGTTCTTCCAAGAAAAAATAGGATCAACAATGGAAGTTTTAATATACAATGTAGACAGATTTCAAAATCTCACAAAGCACAACCAACAGAAGAGAAAACAGACAAATGGGAACTAGTAAGAGTCAAACACTTGTGCTCACCCAAAGACTTCATCAAAAGAGTTAAAAGACCACCTACAGAATGGGAAAAAATATTTGACAACTATATGTCAGACTGATATCTGATCTCCATAATCTATAAGGTACTACAAAATAGCAATCAGAAAAAAGATAAATAATTCAGTTAAGTGATGGGTGAAGGAAATGGACAGACACTTCTCTGAAGAGGAGATCCAGGCAGCCAAAAAATACGTGCAGAAACGCTCACGATCTCTAGCTACTGAAGAAATTCAAATCAAAACTATGATGCGATACCACCTCACCCCAACAAGTTTGGCCATGATCCACAAAACGTGAAACAACAAATCCTGGAGAGCCTGTGGATAAATCAGAATTGTCACAATGTCAATAGTGTCAACAATCACACTGTTGGTGGGATTGTAAACTGGTGCAACCTGTCTGGAAAGCAATCTGGTACTTCCTTAAAAAGCTGGAAATAGATACATCATTTGACCCAGTAATTCCACTGCTTTGAATATATCTTGCAGAATCAAGGGCATTCACACCAACAGATACATGCACATGAATGTTTATTGCAGCACAGTCCACAACAGCAAAAAGATGGAATCAACCCAGATGCCCAACAACAGAGGAATGGATAGGTAAACTATGGTATATACACTCAGTGGAACATTATGCAATGATAAAGAACAATGATGATTTTAGGAAGCATCTAATAACCTGGTTTCAACTAGAGGACATTAAGTTGAGTGAAAGTAGTCATCGGCAAAAGGACAAATATTGTATGAGACCCCTACAATAAAAACTTAAAAACAGACTCATGCATAGGAGGAAAGACTCCTTGATGGCTGCAAGGGTGGGGAGGGAGGGAGGACGAGGGTAAGGTATAGATTAGATAGTTGATAGAAATTTGGTTGGGTGAAATCAGTGACAGCACACATTAGAAAGAAAATCGATATTAACTGGACTTCAACATAACATGATTACTCTTCCCATCTTAACCTAATGTTGCAAGGACAGGGTCGCTGGAGCAGGGGTTAGGAGACCATGCTCTCAGGGGACGTCAAGGCCAATTGGCATAACTAGCATTTTGCTAAGAGAGTCTCCTGCACGCAACATTGGTGAGTGGCATCTGGGGTCTTAAAAGCTGCCAAGCTGCCATCTGAGGTACACCAAATGGTCCCAATTTAACAGGAGCCGATGATCACCAAGGACCAAAACGACAGGGGGAAAAGAGATCCCATAAGACAGACAGACCCACATGAGTGTGTGACGACATCGACACGTGACTGGAAGAACGAGATGGTGCCCAGCTGCCACCAGTGATAGCCATGATGAGGCTCACAAAGTTGAGTCTCACTGGCACACGAGAATGAAAAGGGGTGCACCCTGAGATCTCCTCTAACAGACTGCAGTAGATGGTCCAGGGGCCACGGGGTTCCCCTGCGAGCATGGCTCCTGGCCCTGATGCTGCCCCTGTCCATCAATCATAATGGAGGTCAGCTCTTCGGACAGAAATGGATTGGACTTGGCAACACAGAGTGACCATATTGTGTGTGCACTTTATTGTTTCAGGCATTTACAGGATGTCATCCTGCTGACCTCTTACAGGAGGCAGGGGAGAGGGTGGAGAGGAGGCGATAGGAGATTGTTAGGAGGATATGACCTGTATAGAATGGAGAGGAGGAGTGTGCTGTCACCGGGCAGGGAGAGCAGCGGGAGCTGCACACAGGCGGGCATGCGAATTTATACAGGATTGTACATTTTTACCCAATCATAATAAAAAAGATTAAAAGAAAAGAAATATTTTATAGGAAACCCACACCAATCTAAAATAATTTACAACGTGTCAAATAAGAAATTCACCATATTAATAACAGCTGCATTTGCTTGTTTGCTCGTGCTAACCATAATTCAGGAATCCTAATGACTCTGCCAAGCAGGTCTTGTTAACCTCATTTATAGAAATAACAACTTGAAGCACAGATGATTTTAATGACTAGACAAAAATCCAATTGCTGTCAGTGGCAGAGACATAATTAAAACTCAAAGATTCTTCTTACAAAGATTCTTCTTACACTGTCTCTAGGAACACCAGGCTTCATCATAACAGTGAAATTCTATTTAGACCATTACACTCCACAAGGATGTGGATAAACTGGAGGGAAATTAGAGATAAATCCAAGTAGCAAAAGTAATGGAATAAATGACTTGTGAGAAGATGAAAGAACTCCAAATGTTTAGGTTGAGAAAAAAATATGAAATATGACATAACTGCTAATAGTGCAAAAGTACAGTTGTTTATAATGATTTAAAACAATACAATCTGGGGACAATAAATGGTCAAATTCTAAGAAAAAGAAAAATCTAGGCAAAAATAATTCCTCACCTAACTATCTGAAAACAGTTTTACCCTGAAGAACTTCCGGATTTTAGCAGCTTCAGAAAGGAGTGAAAAATTACCATCTGAGGCATTTCACACTATCCAGACGAA
Source organism: Heterohyrax brucei (assembly GCA_028571685.1). Taxonomy (NCBI): domain Eukaryota; kingdom Metazoa; phylum Chordata; class Mammalia; order Hyracoidea; family Procaviidae; genus Heterohyrax; species Heterohyrax brucei. Next base: position 1,287,622 of record CM053156.1, read on the forward strand.
TGTGAAACTAAATAATTCTGCAAGGCAGAGGTAGAAACTGAGTGACCTCTGGTTCTTTTACAAACTTTAATTTTTATGTTTATAAATAAAACATTTTTAAAAAGTTCAAGCATTTATCCTTCAAGCCTCATGGGTCTGACTAAATAATGCATTTTTAACCTTTAATGCTTTCCTTCCCTTTTTATTGGGCTTAGTCATGCAACTCACAAAATCCATAAGGAGAACAAAAACTAAACTAAGTGTTTTAAGCAAAATACCTTGAGCTAAAAGGAGACTTGACTATTCTTGTCATAATTAGAGTTATATAGTATATTCACTCTGTGCTTCGTTATGCATATTTAGCCACAAGGGCAAAATTTTACCCAAAGTTTTTTTTTTTTTTTTTTTTAATCCTCTATTAATTAATGTCCTCCCAAAACATTCTGACTCTTTTAAAACTAATTTCATCTTTTGGTAATAAACATTGGCTGTGGTAATGTGTTGTGTCTAGCCGAATCTCCTAAGGGGTTGATTTTCTGATAGTACCAATCTGTAGAGAAGGCTCAATGTTATACCTAAAAAGCTTAGTATAGCCATTTGTTTTAGAAGTGTCATATTAGAGACAAATCCATGTGTTAAGAATTGTCTAATAATACTGTTGGGGGATTAATCTCACAGACTAGATTTTCAGCGCAATTATCTTTGGCATTCTGTGTGCACACAGCTCCATTTTAAACATGAAAAGCCTTCCAAAGCTGAACTGTGAGAGCCTATATATTGAATGATCTGCCAACATTCAATATTTAATTCTGCAATTGAACCCACTAAAGAGATATAGCAAAGTAACAAGATGAATGAATCCTGACCTCAACTTGCAAAAAGACAGCCCAGACAATTTATCTTTCTGGCCGGCATTGTATTTTTTTCTCCAATATTCCTATCACTTCTCAGTTTGGGAATTGCAGATTGATCAATGCCACATTAGCAAATACTTGAAATGAGAGTTGTGAATTTAGGTAATCCATTGTTTATGCTTTAAGACTATTCTGTTTAGTTTAGTTTATCTGAAGTCTAAAGTCAAGAGCTCATAATTAAAAATCAATCTGATTCTCCATACTACATTTTCAAACAACTGAAACAGCTAGAAATGATGGCATAAAATAATCTAGTACATATGAAAAATAAAATCTATAAACAATTAAAACCTTAGAACTCAATGCTTCAAAGCTCATACAGAATTATTAGAAATCGTACAGCTCTCAAATGCAATAAAATTGCACTTCAGTTATTAATTGCACACCAATTTATTGGTTAATTGTTCCTTACCATATCATATCACAGTGTGATCACCTTTCACAAGCTAAGTGTGGTCAACCCAGCATATATGTGGTCAATATTAATTCATATAATATTTTGATTCTATATGCATGTATATTTTTCAAATGTGCAAGGTTAACTTTGCTTTCATAGTCAAAGGGGTGGGATAAATTCGAATGTGGGTCTTCCCCCGAGACCCCTATTGTAAAGTTCCCTATAATAAAAACATTCTCAGATTTCTTCCCTAGGAAAATAAAGAAGAACATAAATTAGGTAGCAAGAGATTCCAGTGGATTGTTGCACAAGAAGTTATCGAGGAAGTACAGCGTCTTAAATACCCCATGCATTTGGCAGCCTCCCTCAGTCCACACTGTACGAGGAAGTGAAGTAGCCCAAAAGGTGATATTAATTTTACCATATTACTAAGTTTTCTTTTGAATCACCTCATGCTACTTACAAACTATTCTTCAGCATGAATACAACCATAAAACTGTCATTATTCTGTGTCCTAGCGCATGGTTTCTGATCAATTATTTACTCAGCGCTCTAAATGACTGGTGTATCAGAATACCAAGACGGCCGTGTTTCAGCTGGTTAACTATGATAGCCAATAGTTTCTCAACAGTTTGGAAGCAAGTACAGAAGAAAAATGGTAATGCATATTTGAGGTATTATTATGAACATGCCAGCAATTCTCCCTGATAAAATGTCACTGACTTCTTGCCAACTTTCCTGGATTGGTGATATTTTGTTAACCAGCTGACCAAAAAAATCCATAACAGGATATTGTTAGATGGTACTTAAAAACAGTAGCAAAGCCAAGGATCATGTAAAAGGAATCCTGTATTTTAAAGATGGTAACTGCAAGTCTATTAGCATTGCTTGTCACTGTCTAATCCATGTCATTTAATTTTGTATTTACTATAAAATTCTTAGATAATACACGGAAGCATACATATGTTTAATCAATTAGTTTGCTTAATTATCATTTCCATATTTTGATTCTTTACTGTTTGGTACCTACATATATTTCTCACCATCTCATTAAAACATTTCATTTTCTCTCTAGTTTTCTATGTTACTCTTCTACAGATTCTTTTTTTGTTTTTTTACTTCTATATGTATCTGAAAATACATACATTATGATTGTGACTAGAGGCGGGACCACTTACAGCATACTCTTTTACTTTACCGTGCTTTAGGTGAAAGTTTACAGTTCAAGTTAGTTTCTCATTCAAAAATGTACACAACTACTGTTTTGTGACACCAGTTACAGTCCCCACAGTGCGACAGCAGTCTCATCCTTTTTTGTCCAGTTTTCCTCTCCCTTCTGGCTTTCTCCTCTTGCTTCAGGGCATGAGTTGCCTGTCTGGTCTTGTATATTTGACTGAACCAAGAAGCACGTTCCTTCCGTGTTATTGTTGGTTTCATAGGGCTGTCTGATCTTTAGAGGAGAAGTAGGCATTAGGAGTGGTTTCAGTTCAGAGTCAGAAGTGTGGCTGGGGGCTACAGTCTGGAGTGTTACCGCTGTCTCGGTCAGACCAGTAAGTGTAGTCTATTCATGAATGTGAGTTTTGTTTTACACTTTTTGTCTGCTCTCTCTGGGACCCCTACTGTGATCCCTGTCAGAGTGCTCTGCAGTGGTACTAGGCACCATCTCATTCTGGGATTTGGCTGGTAGAGGGCATAGTTCATGTGGTACTTTTACTCTTTTGGACTAATTTTCCTTGTGTCTTTGACTTTCTTACTCTCTTGCTCCTGACAGGATGGGACCAATAGGTGGTTGCTCATGAGTTTTCAAGACTCCAGATTCTACTCACCGAAGTAGGCTGCAAAACGTTTTCTTTATGAACTACGTTATGTCATTTGACCAAGATATCATCCAAGATTATGGTTCCCAGCCCTCAGCCCAATAACCTGGTTCCTCAAGGTTTTGGGATGTGACTAGGAAAATTCCATGACTTTGCCTTGGTTATCTGGTGCCGACTTCAACTATATTGTGTAGTCTTTCCCTTCATCAGAGTTGGCATCTGTCTACTATCCAGTTAGTGATTTCCCCTCATTTTTCCTCCTTATCCTAATAACCATAATTTTTTCTCCTGTGCATAAAAAACCTTTTCTTGAGTTCTCATTATAGCAATCTCAAACTATATTTGTCGTTTTGTGATTGACTTACTTCATTCAACATGATTCTCTCCAGATTCATCCACCTTGTGCGATGTTTTCCATAGTATTGACAATTTACATTTCCACCAGCAGTGCATGAGACTTCCACTATCCCTGCAATCTTTTGAATATTTGTTATCTTCTGGGGTTTTTTTTTTTTCTTTAATTTGTGCCAGTATTGTCAGAGTGAGATGTTGTCTCATTGTGGGTTTGATTTGCATTTCTCTAATGGCCGAAGATCTGAGCACTTCCTCGTATGTCTGTTAGCCACCTCACTGTCTTTGGTGAAGTGTCTGTTGATACCCTCTGCCCAGTTTTTAACTGGGTTATTTATCTTTTTGTTGTTAAGGTATTCAAGTATTTTGTATACATTAGAGATTAAACCACTGTCAGATGTGTCATAACCAAAATTTTTTCCCAGTCTGTAGGTTCTCTTTTTACTCTTTTGGTGAAATCTTTTGATGAGCCTAAGTTTTTGATTTGTAGGAACTCCCAGGTATCTCAATTTTCCTTCTGGTGTTTGTTCATTGTTAGTTATGGGTTGTATACTGTTTATGCCATGTATTAGGGCTCCTAGCACTGACCTATGTTTGCTTTCACCATCTTTTTCGTTTTAGTTTTATATTCAGATCTTTGATTCATTTTGAGTTAATTTTTGTATACAATGTGAGATACGGGTCTTGTTTTCTTTTTTAAAGGATAGACATCCAATTATGCCAGCACCATTTGTTAGAGACTGCCTTTTCGCCTTTTAAGGGACTTTGGTCCTTTGCCAGATGTCAGCTTCTTAGAGATGAATGGACAGAAATTTAAGGTTTAAATTCTGTTCCCATTTTGCTTTCTTCTTTGATAACACTTTACATTATCCAGGGCTTCTTCCCTTTCAGTATAAAGTTGGAGATTTGGTTTTCCATCTCTTTAGGGAATGCGATCAGAATCTGGACCAGGACTGCATCATATCTGTTTATAGCTTTGGGCTGTACTGACATTTTCACAATGTCGAGTCTTCCTATCCATAAGCATGGTATATTTTTTCACTGTGTAAGTCTCTTCTGGTTTCTTGCAGTAGCATTTTGTAGTTTTATTTGTATAGGTTTTTTACATCCCTGGTTAGGTCTATTCCTATTTTATCTTTTTGGGGGTTAATGTAAATAGTTTTGACTTGCTGCTTTGCTTTTTGAAGTTCTCTTTGTTGGTCCAGAGGAATCCAACTGATTTTTGTATGCTAATCTTGTATCCTGTGACTTTGGTGAAACATTGTATTAGTTCTAGCAGCTTTCTTGTAGATTTTTGGGGGGTTTCTGTTATAAGATCATATCATTTGCAATAGGGATAATGTTACCTCTTCCTTACCTGTTGGTATGTTCTTTATTTCTTTTTCTTGATTTATTGTTCCAGCTAGGACTTTCATCATGTCTTAGTCATCCAGTGCTGCTATAACAGAAATACCATAAATGAATGGCTTAACAAAGAACAGTTTATTCTCTCACAGTCCAGTGGGATAGATGTCCAAATCCAAGGTGCTGTCTCCAGGAAAAGGCTTTCTTTCTCTGCTGGTTCTGGAGGAATGTCATTGTGATATATCAGTCTTCCCTTGGCCTGGGAGCAGCTCAGCCCAGAAAATCTCAGGTTCAGAGGACAAGCTGTACTCAAGGCTCTGTTTTTTCATTGGTATGGGGTCCCCTGTCTCTCTGCTCACTTCTCTCTTTTATATCTCAAAAGATATTGGCTTATGTCATGTATTGAATTTGCCCTCCCCCCACAATGTACCTAGCAATTTGGCTAGGCCACGATTCCCAGTGTTGTGGAACTGCCCTCCGTCTTGTGATTTTCCTGTGGTGTAAACCCTAGTATCTGCCTGTGATTAGTAGACAGGCTTATGTTGAAAGAGAATTAGGGCAGGCCTGCAAAACCCTTACTAAGAGAGTTTCCCCGTAGCATGGCTTGTACCACCTTTTATACTTCTATCCTACAAGACAGAAAAGGAAAAGGAAGCAGGCAAAGAATTGGGGACCTCTCACCACCAAGAAAGTAGCACCAGGAGCACAGCGTATCCTTCAGACCTGCAGTTACTGCACCAATATGCCCTCAGACCAAAGAAAGACTTATGTACCATAAGGACCTTCCTCCAGGGCCCACAGAAACAGAAAGCCTTCTGCTGGAGCTGACACCCTGAATTCAGACTTGTAGCCTATTGGATTGTGTGAGAATAAATTTCTCTTTTAAAGCCAACTGCTCTTGGTATTTCTGTTAAAGCAGCACTATATGACTAAGGCAGCTTAAGATGCTATCCAATCTTAGGTGTTTTTGTTAGGTGCTGTTGAGTTGGTTCCAACTCACAGAGACCACACGCCCAACTGAACAACACACTCCCCAGTCTTGCGCCATGCCCACAATCGTTGATATGCTTCAGTCCATTATTGCAGCCACCTTGTTGAAGGTCTGCCTCTTCCTTGCTGACCATCTGCTTCACCAAGCACGATGCCCTTCTCCAGGGCTTGCTCTCTCCTGAGAACATGTCTGAAACATGTAAGATGCACTCTTGCCATCATTTGCTTCCAAGGAACATTCTGACTGTAATTCTTTCACGACAGATCTGCTTGTTCTTTTGGCAGTCCATGGTACATTCCAATATTTTTCTCCAACACCACAATTCAAAGCTATCAATTCCTTTGTGCTCCTTATTCACTGCCCAGCTTTTGCATGTACATGATACAAATGAAAATGCCATGGCCTAGGTCAGACACACCTTAGTCTTCAAGGTGACATCTTTACTTTTTAACAATCAAACAGGGTTTTGCAGCAGATTTCCACAATGCAATGTGTCTTTTGATTTCTTGATTGCTGCTTCCATGGGCATTGACTGTAGAACCACATAAATGGAAATGCTCTTGGTGAATTCCATCCTTTCTCCTTTTACCATGATGTTGCTTACTGGTCTAGTTGTGAGGACTTTTGTTTTCTTGATGTTGAGATGCAACCCATACTGAAGGCTCTAGTCTTTGACCTTCATCAGTCAGTGTTTCAAATCCTCTTCACTTCCAGCAAGCAAGGTTGTGTTGTCTACATAATGCAGATTGTTAAGGAATCTTCCTACAGTCCTGATGCCTCATTCTTCTTCATATAGCCCAGTTTCTCAGGTTATTTGCTCAGCATAAAGATTGAAAAAGTATGGCAAAATGATATAACCGTGTAGCACACCTTTCGGACTTTAGCCCATGCAGTGTTCCTTTGCTCTGTTTGCATGACTGCCTCTTGATCCATATACAGATTCCTCATGATCACTATTAAGTCTTCTGGAATTTCCATTCTCTGAAATGTTATCCATAATTTGTCATGATCTACACAGTCAGAAAGCCTCTGCACAGTCAATAAAACATAGGTAAACATCCTTCTGGTATTTTCCACTTTCAGCCAATATCCATCTGACATCAACACCGATGTCTCTGGCCCCAAGTCCCCTTCTGAATCTGGCTTGAATTTCAGGCAGTTCTCTGTTAACAATACACTGCTGCAGTTGCTTTTGAATGATCCTGAGCACAGTTTTACTTGCATGTGACAGTAATGACATTTTTTGACAATTTCCACATTCAGTTAGATCACCTTTCTTGGAAACATGCATAAATATGGATCTCTTCCAGCTTATTGGCCAGGTAGCTGTCTTCCAAATTTCTTGGCTTAGATGAGTGAGCACTTCCAGTGCTGTTTGCTGAACGATCTTAATTAATATTCCATCAATTTCTGGAGCCCTTCTCTTCACCATTGCTTCAGGGCAGCTTTGACTTCTTCCTTCAGTACCATTGGTTCCTGATCACATGCTACCTCTTCAAATGGGTAAGCATTGATCAATTTTTTCTTGCATAATGACTTTGTGTATTCCTTCCATCTTCTATTGATGCTTCTTGAAAACCAAATCAAACCCACTGCTATTAAGTCAATTGTGACTCCTAGATTCTTGAGTCATTTAATATTTTCCCTATAGAGTCCTTCCATATTGCAACTTGAGGCTTGCATTTTTTCAGCTTGAGAAACACAAAGTGTTTTCTTCCCTTTTGGTTTTCTATCTGTAGCTCTTTGCACATCATTGTAATATTTTACTGCTTTGTGTTCTGCAGCCACCCTTTGAAATCTTCAGCTCTTTTACTTCATCTGATCATACAGACCTCATCAGTTTAACTTCTGCTAATCCATCTTATTAAATTGTAAGGATAAAATTTACCACATGTAGTAAAATCCCATCAAATGACAAAATGGTGACAATCATACAATGCTGGAAATCATGGCCTAGCCAAATTGATGCATATTCTTTGGGGGGGGACCATAATTCAATCCATGATACAGCACAATGCCGAATCAAAGGGGTATAAAGGGCATCTTTGTCTGGTTCCTGTTTCCAAAGGGAATGCTTTCAGTCTTTCCATTGAGAATGATGTTGGCTGCTGCTTTTATATAAATAGCCTTTATGATGCTGAAGAATCTCCCTTGTACTCTTGTTTTGCTGAGAGTTTTCATCAGGAACAGGTGTTAGACTTTATCAAATGCCTTTTCTGTACTGATTCAGATGATCATGTGATGCTTTTGTTTTATAAATGTGGAGGACTGAGTTCATTGATTTTCTAACATTCAACCCCTCTGCATACCTGATAAGAAAACCGCTTGGTCATGATGTATTATTTTGTTGATATGCTGTTGAATTTTATTGGCTAGAATTTTGTTGAGAATTTTGTGTACTTTCTTGAGGAATATGATTTGCAGTTTTCTTTTTTTATGGTATTTTGGCCTGCCTTTGGCATCAAGGTTATGCTGGCTTCACATAATGAATTCAAAACCATTTCTTTGTTTCCATGTTTTGACATAGTCTGAGTAGTATTGTGTGAGCTCTTCTCCAAATGGTGCTAGAATCTTCTAGCGAAGTTTGGACTAGGGCTTTTGTTTGTTGGACGTCTTTTTTTATTAACTACTTCTTCAATCTTTCCTTTTGTTATGTGTCTGTTTAATTTTTCTGCTTCAGTTTGCATTAGTGCATTTCTACAATTTGTCCGTTTCCCCTACGTTTTCAAATCTGTTGAAGTATACCCTTTCACAGTATTCTGTTATGATCCTTTTTATTTAGTTAGGTCGGTTGCAGTAACATCCATCTCATTTCTAACTCAGGTTATTTGCTTCCTCTTCTATTTTTATTTTGTCAGTTTGCCAGTGGTTTGTCAATTTTGTTTATCTTTTCAAAGAAACAACTCAGTTTTGTTGATTCTTTATATTGCTTTTTGGCGACTTATTTCTCCTCTAACCCTCGTGGCGTAGTGGTTAAGTGTTACGTCTGCTAACCTAAAAGGTCAGCAGTTCAAATCCATCAGGCATTCCTTGGAAACTCTATGGGGCAGTTCTGCTCTGTTCTATAGGATTGCTATGAGTCAGAATTGACCCAGTGGCAGTGGGTTTTTGGTAACGTTTATTATTTCCTTTCATCTGGTGCCTGGGTGCTTCTTTTGCTACTCTCTACTTGTTTGAGTTGTAGGATTAATGTTTTTAACTTGGTCCTTTCTTCTTTTTTGATCCACACACTTATTCATATAAATTTACCTTGCTTGCTTTTGAAGCAATATTAACCCATGGAATTTTTAGTCAAGAAACACAACTCTAAGATGACAAGTAGTGCAGAACTCAATACTCTCTTTCCTAATGATGTGTAAACAAATAAATAGGAACAGAATTCAGATATAAAGATTCAAGTAAAAAAAAAAAGTTGCCGTTTAAAAAGATGTTTTCTGTTAGTGAATTTTAATGACGCGCTACACTAATAGCGTGATGGAAACGTACTTCATTAAGAGGAAACGGTGGGATTTTTTTTTTTATCCCTCTAAAACAAACTGCCATTCTGTAATCTTTACTCTTTATTTCCACCATTGGATTTTTAACTTCAACCTGAATAGATACTGACAAATCTCACCAATGCTTAAAACAATGCACTTCTATCTTTGGTTACCTACTATTCCTTCAGTTTTGTAAATAGCTGTTCTCCTTCACCATTAAACTTCATCAAAGAATAGCCAAGACAGTGCCTTCTCATTTCACACTGCTTGGTCACTCAATCCCTGAAAGCTTAAGAATTAATTTCTGTCTTGGTTTATGTAACTACGTACTGTTTATTCTGCTCCTTTCTCTTTACTGTTTTTCACTGTCTCCTTTTTCAGCTTCACCCCCTCCCCAAATGCACAGAAGTACATATTCCTCCAGGAGGCAGGTGTTACCCTCTACCTTATCAAGCTCCCCCACTTCAGGGATAACTCATAATCCACAGCTTCTTTTCTCATCCCAGATCTGCACTTCTAATTTCCACTCTCTCCTGACCACCAGCTCTCCTTTAGCAAAGCTATTGGCCGTGGTATGGATCTGCAGCTGTGGTGACACACCATGTAGTCAAACATGTATTTCAAGTTACATGTAATTGAATTCATTCAAGTTAAACTGGGGTGTGAGCTTACTTTTCATTTCATTTTACAGAAATGATCTCAAGTTGGCTGGTAAAAGTGAAAGATGGTAAATGAATCAACGTTTACTGTTTCAGAATTAAGCTATTCAATAGATTTTGTTTTTCTCTCTCCTGCTGATAATGTGACTTGTTAATGCCTGTTAATCACCTCAACTGTGCATAGTAGAACAGATAGCTAAAACAATGTAAAGCAGCCTTGAGGAAGATTTACCCTTAACTGTTTAAATCTCAAAGCCCTTGTACAGAAAATATGCTTTTTTCTTCCCCCTTGACATAAAAACGGAAACCCTGGTGGTATAGTAGTTAAATGCTATGTCTGCTAACCAAAATGACAGCAGTTCAAAATTACCAGGTGCTCCTCTGTGGGGTAGCTCTACTCTGTCTATAGAGTTGCTGTGAGGCAGAATTGACTAGACAGCAGTGGGTTTTAGTTTTGTTTTGATAAAAAAGGACACAGTAGATAAAACAGCCATTCAGTTTGGTATATCAGTAACTTGAGAACACTTGCACTTAAATTACAAGTAAAACTAACTAAAACCAGAAAACTAGTTAGATCCTATTCTCTGAAGCATCTTTTCCAAACTGAGGAACAAAAACATCTCAGCAATTATTTCAGCTTATTTTGAAATTACTTTAAAATAAATACTATGCCATTGTCATGGATTGAATTTTGCCCCCTACCACCAGTGTGTATAGCAATCTGGTTAGGCCATGACTCCTGGTATTATGTAATGTTTCTGTATGCTGTAAACCCTGCCTCTGTGAGGTTAATCAGGGATGAAGAGTGGCAGCAGTGTTGGTGGGGCAGGACTGAATGTGTAAGATTGTGTTGTGTCTTGAGGTAATCTCTTGAGATATAAAGGAAAGGGAACAAGCAGAGAGCTGACCTCACACCACCAAGAAGCAGTGCCCGGAGCAGAGTGTGTTCTTTGGACCCACAGTTCCTGCACCTCAGAAGTTCCCTGTCCAGGGGAAGACTGAGACTAAGGACCTTCCTCCAGAGCAACCTTCCTCTGGAGCGGATGCCTTGAATTTGGATGTGCAGCCTACTAGATGGTGACAGAATAAAATTTCTCTTTTTAATGCCGTCCACCTGTTGTTTCTCTATTACAGCAGCACTAGATGACTAAGACAGCCATATTGACCCAGTTGTACTTCAATAATCAGTTTTTGTGCATTTCTAGAGGAATAAACCAATTGTAAAAATGATAAGCTCCGAAACATCGAAGTTTCTAATGAGTTAGTCGATGCGTGCCTACATGCCAAACGTACGTAAAGCAGTTTCAATGATTTCTTCAATGCAGAGAGTCTTCTTTTCTATTATCCTGGCCATCTGTAAACAAAGTAAACAGTCTACACAGCACATTGGAATTGACCTCTGAATAAAAGATACTACAAGCTGAACAGTAATTAAATGCAATTACATTTACTGACTCTGCTCAGTTACTGAAAATGAATGTTGCTTTTCAGTTGTCCGTTGGAGTTGTAAGGCAACATGAGCTGGATCTGACTCGACGGCACTTGGCCGACTGGCAAGGCGACAGGGCTGTACCCTCATTTCTAACAGGTCTACAGCTATGTTATCACAATGTAGGCCTCCTACGAGCAGAGGCTAGTTTCTCATTTGTCTACTCAATAACTAGTTGATGAAAATATATGTAAACAGATCAGTTCTACTGAATCCTTAGATTGTTTGGCAGTGATTCTAGCCTCCTAAACTTACTAGATGTGCAAGTTTGTAAGAGGTAATTCACTGAGCCTTCCTGTCCCAACAGTTTAGAAACTCTCTGCTCAGAGATCTGAGCAGAAAGTTCTACTTTGTCCTAATCTATAGCCTCCTGATTTACAAAAGGAGATTCCTGTCCCCTCTTTAGACATGGGCATGATTATAAAGTCCATGAGAACAAATTACATATATGAAAATATTTTGTAAATGGAAGAACAGCTGACAGAAACAGATATATTTTTATTACTAATCTAGTAAGTCTTCAGATCTAATTTATTTTCCATGTTAAAGTAAGTTTCACAAAATTAAGTACCAATTGGAAAGAGACAAAGAACATGGAAAACAACAGTTATGGCATAGAGTTAATAACTGTCCTGTGAAATGAGTAAGCATCTACCTTGCAGGATGTTGGCTGGGCTTTACAGTCATTACCAAGATGATGCAGCAACAGCCATCAAGGCATTGCTGGTCTTGTACTGGACAGAAGTTCACAAAGAATCATCACACAAAGTAGTACATGTAAGTGTCATAACGGGGTCAAAGAAAGCAGATGTAATACAGTGCTCTTCACTTACTGACATGATCAGGTTCCAAAGATCAGGTGGTTCTGTGAAAACTGGTGTTACGCAAAAATGAAGTAAGTCTTAGTTATCTAGCAATGTTATAACAAAAATTCAAGCAGATGGCTTTAGCAAAGAGAAGTTTATTCTCTCATATCTAGGAGGTTTGAAGTCTGAATTCAGGGCTCCAGCTCTGAGGGAAGTCTTTTTCTCTCAGTCTGCTCTGGTAGAAGGTCATTGTCAACAACCTTCCCCGGGTCTAGGAGCTTCTCGGTGCAGGGACCACAAGTGCAGAGAACACGTTCCTCTCTTTGTTCGATTCTCTCTTTTGGATCTCAAGAGACTGACTCAAGATACAGCTTAATCCTGTAGACTGAGTCCTGTCTCATTAATATAAGTGCCTCCAATCCTGACATTAGCATCATAGAGGTTAGAATTTACAGCACACAGGATAATCGTACCAGGTCACAAAATGGATGACAGACATGAAATATTGGGAATCACGGCCTAGCCAAGTTGACACACATTTTGGGGCAACACAATCTGATTCATAACAGAGCATGATTTCATCACATCAAAGATAATATTTGGGTTGCCTTTGTCCCTCTGGACCTGAGTCCTAAGAAATGTAGGTGAACAAAATATGTCCCACTTGTCATTAAAGGTTTACTGCCCAGATGTACAGTATTAATGTGCAAAATAGTCAGACAGTAGATTTCCTAATACTGCTGACATGTGGAATGTCAGATAATAAATAAAATGTTGACAGACGAGGAGTAACTGTACCCATTCGGAAGAGGTTCAATAAGAGCCTTCCAGGAAAAACAGTCCATAAACAACGTCAGGATTTCGAACAAGGTGAGGGCTAGAGATAGTGGGGTGCTTCAGACTAAGAGCACAGAGGAAGGAGAGGCTAGGCGGTGCGCCAGGACAGGGCGTACAAGCAGTTCAGGAATGTCCTGAAACACGCCACAATCACATTTTACTCTTACCTTTGCTGCTTACTATCATATCAGTCAGGGTATAGGGCTAGTAAACTCAAAACTGATGTTGTACTTGGAATGTTTTCTTCTGCTTCCCAAAGGGTACACCTGCAACAGCTCTCAGTGGGTCCTTGACAACTGTAGCAACAGGCTACAGCCCCATTAAAGGATGTGGCTTCTGCTCAGTTCTTCATATTCACGCTCTTCTGGGATGCAACATTATCACACAGGTAAAGCCCAGAAGAAACTGGGCCCTCAAGAAATTAAGCTGCTGTCCTTTAAAACATCAGGACTGGGCAGTACAACAACTTGCCGTGGTCTGTAAAATGTAAAGGGATCTGTAAACCTCAAAAAGAATATCCGAGCTGAGGAACAGCTGGCCCTACAGACCCCACAACCCACTGAGATCGCCTTACTGCAGGCTGTCAGTCTTAACGAATTTAAGTTTAATATGGTCAATGAAACACAAAACCAAGTCAAGGGAGGCAGGCCATGGGTACCCTCAAAGGATCTATTTTATGCTTGTAAAGTGACCTTCACAGAGTCATCTACTGAAATGGAGCTTTGGAATCACATCTTTTGCTTCCACAGAAGCAACTTAACTAATACTGCTGACTTGTTTATAATACGACACATAAATGAATCTGTTTTGTCATACCCTCTATTAGAGTTCAGATTTCTTTGCCTGGGCCACATCCACTGAGCTAAAGCGACTTAAAATGATTATATACCATTTCTTTCTGATAGGAAAAAATGACTTCAAAATTAATTTAGCTTCATTTTGAAGCCTAATTTCAATGGCCTAGGTATAGTTCTTTAACCTTTTTATTTCATCTCTGAAACCCAAATTGTCTCATTTTGCAAAGTGGCTACCCCAGGGCTCTGGCTTTGATAAGCTGTTTGCATGTGCAGTCTCTGGGCAGATTTTGTAGGGTGGCTGAGAAGGGCAACTGGGTGAGGGATCAAATTAGTTGAAACACAAAGCTAGTACTTGCATTTATGTCTCTCCCTCCCCAACACAGACAGCTAGTCAGTATGAAAAGTTGGAAAATATCCCAGTTTTACTTAAATGGAAAAGAGATTTGACACGTTCATGTTGCGGGATGCCCTGAGAATAGCATCTTCTTCCTTTCTTCATGTATGACTGCAGCTATTTCTGTTATAATGTTACAATGTAATTTATGTTTCAGACTTCCACTGTGAAAGGTCTCAGATTTAATCAAATTGACTATGGACTGGCAGTACAAAGGAAGAGTCCCGAAGTAACCACTCCCTGGAGCATGTTTGCCTCTCTCAGCAGTGTATCAGTATGCTTTGGTGGGAGAGTCAGCCACTTTTGGTCACAGATTCCTAACCTTTTCCAAATGGTTCCTGGGAAATCAAGGTGGCTTGTGAGTTTCATGTTCAATTTCGTTTATGACCTAAGTTTAAATTTCAAAGCATGATAACACACCAACATCATAGCAAATTTCCACGTGTTCTGTGAAGCTAGTCTTCTACCAAATGAGCCCAAATTACATGCTATGACACGGATGAACTTGAAAATATGCTCTGTGAAATGTCAGACACACACACAAAAATATTTAGCTACTGTATGATCCCATTTTCATAAATGCTTAGAATAGGTAGCTACATGGAAACCAAAGTAAACCAGTGTTTACTAGGGACTTGAATGTCAGCAGTTCAAATCTACCAGGTGCTCCCTGTAAACTCAGTGGGGCAGTTCTACTCGGACCTCTAGGGTTGCTATATGTTGGAATCATCTCAAAGGCAATGGCTTCTTTCTTTTCTTCTTCTTAGCGACTTGAGAAGTTATTGCTTAATGGGTGCTGAGTTTCTGTTAACGGCGATGGAAAAGCTTTGGAAATAGTGGCGATGGTGGCACAATGCTGTGAATGTAATTAATCTCTCTGAATTGCACACTTAAAAAATGGTTAAAATAGCAAATTTCATGTTTTATGCATATATATAACATTTTTAATATATAACACATGTTATATGCATATATAACACACAGATGTTAATATATATGTGTGTATGTTATATGCATATGTAACATATATGGAAGCCAGACATTTCTTGGAAATTCTTTGAGGAGGTTCTTCTCTGTCTTCTCTGTCCTGTAGGGTCTCTATGAGTTGGAATCAACTTAACGGCATTGTGTTTTCTCTCTCTCTCTCTCTCTCTGTGTGTGTGTGTGTGTGTGTGTGTGTGTGTGTACATATGCAAGCAGATACCCTGGTGGTCTGGTGGTTAAGCGTAGCTGCTTAACCAAAAAGTTAGCAGTTTAAATCCATCCAGGTGCTTCTTGAAAACATTGTGTGGAAGTTGTACTCTGTCCTGAAGAGTCACTGAGAGTCAGAATTGACTCAATGGCAATATTTTTTTCACACATCTCACACACTCACACACACACACACACACACACACACGTATCTGCAATTAGAAGAGGCAAAAAGTATTTGCTAAGCAGCAGGAAATAAGCGCATATAGGAAGGATGGGTGTAGATTTGAGAAATGCTTGAAAACCAGGCAGAGCATTTTAGACTTAGATCGTGAGCAAACAGGGATAGTTCAAAGCGGCCACGCAGCCTCATGCAAAGTACCTACGCCTGTGTACTTGTGAAAAATCTTAAATCTTTACCTTTTAAACATAGACAATACTCACACTCATGAGATGGTTTTCAGCATTAAATGTGAGATGAGACACACTGAAGATATAAAATGGTAAGTGCACAGCAATGGCTCAGAGTTTATTATTGTTCACACAGTATCCTTGTTACTATCAGGAGAAAGCTATTTTTCAGAAAAATAACAAAATAGAATTCGGAACATTAGGAATCCTGATTGATTCAGCCACTGCAGAGGATCAAGAGGAAAGATCTTAAGTGGAAGAGAGGGGAAGACTGGGTAGGAAATGATCCCCGGATTGCAGAGAAGCAGCAAGGGGCTTGTGAAGTAGGGTGGAAACTGCAGCAGTGCAGGGAACAGGCAGCCACCGAGAAGGGAAGGAGTCAAGATACCAGCTGGTTCAAGCATCATAAATTCCATGAGCTAATAAACATCTTTTAATTTGAAATGAGGTCCTGAGTGATGCAAATGGTTAACATGCTGAGTTGCTAACCAAAAGGTTGGAGGTTTGAGTCCATCCAGAGGAACCTTGGAAGAGAAGCCTGGCAACCTACTACCTAAGTCAGCCACTAAAATCCCTGTGGAATATAGTTCTCTGACATACAGGATCACCATGTGTAGGAATCGACATGTATGTTTATATATGTGCTAACCTACCAGGAGGAAAAACAAATCTCATAGCAAGACTGTTGTTTTGTAAAAGTTTTTATTATTGCACAGAGCTCAAAGTCTTATTTAAAGTATCATGCTTTTTCTTTAAGACAAAAGCTCTTCCAACATTATAAGGTAGAAATTCTACCCTTTCTGTGTTAACAGTACTCAGACTTTCTTGTGAGAATCTCTTTTTCTGAGAATCTATTCTTATAAGTTCATTACTATTCACAATTATTATGGTTCCAAATTACTACCGTGCTGTTTACTAAAATGTTTAAACCAAGGATACAAAGATACTTCTGCAAATTCTAACTGACTGTATGATTGATTTTTCTCCAGACAGTAACTATGTTATGTTGGGTATTCACATCTTCTCCTTTACATTGTAATTCAATAAGTAGTGAGATTTCACCACCTCTAACATCAGAGAAGTCACTGCAGTCAAGTCGATTCTGACTCACAGCCTCATAGAGTGTTCAAGGCATGCCTAGCAAATTGGAACTGCTGACCTTTTAGTTAGTAGATGAAGCAGTTAATGACTTGACGGCAGTGGGTTTGATTTTTTTTTTTTTTTTTGGTAACATCCAAAAGGAAACCCTGGTACTGCAGAGGTTAAACACTGTGGCTGCTACCTAAAACGCTGGCAGTTAAAATCCACCAGTGCTCCTTGGAAGTTCTATGGGGCAGTTCCACTCTGTCCTATAGGGTTGCTATGAGTCAGAACCAACCCAAGGGCAATGAGTTTGGATTTTTTTTTGTTTCATAACATCAGAAAAAGATGTTAATTTGTACATGTTTTTGATCGAGTTTTCATTTTTTTAAGGTAAATAACACTTCCCTTGGGATTAGAGTCAGAAGTGATACAATTTTTAAAATGCAGTCTAGGCGCCAGTTGAGCTACTTTTAAAAAATGTACCATTGAAAACGATTGTAAAAATATGAATTGTATCACCCACCATCCAAAGGATCAGACAGGCCCATAAAACAAAATGTGACTAAAAGGGCCTAGCAGCCCAGGAGCAAGGACTAGAAGGCAGGAAAAGACAGGAAATTTGCTAATAGGGAACTGAAGATCAAGAAAGGAGAGTGTCGACGTGTCATGGAGTTGCTAACTGGTGTCATAAAATAACATGTGTACTAACTGTATAATGACGAAGTAGTTTATTACATAAAACTTCATCTAATGCACAATAAAAATAGATAAAAACTTTGAATAGGAGAAAAACATGAACTATAATAATTTTTTTCAAGAGGAAAAAACTTTCATAAAATAATTTTAAGGCATACATCATTTATCAATATATTTTAAAAGCTCTCAATTTATATGAGCTTCTTGTTGGAATAATTTATTCTAAAGGTAGAGGAAAAGATAAGCAATTTAATAAGCATTTTCAAGTTTTTAATATTCCATTTCCCATTCATCTTTCAATTTTTAAAATAGCATTTATCAAAATACATTATAATATCTACAAAATATTGTAAAGGATTCTTGTTGAGTAGTGTAGTAGCAATATGTAACATGCTATTACAGCATAGCATAATAGCAATATGTTGTTTTTAGAAGATGGATAATAAATTTCCTTTCTCCAGATTCCTCACCTCTACAATTACACATTCTCAACTTCACATTCTCTTGATTTAACACCTGGATGAATCCTGAATCTCACTTTAACAAGCAGGATTCTTCTGTCCAGGACATCTGATTATCTGTCTGCGCCTACAACCACGCGGGACAACTAAATAATTCAACATGTGTGCACATGAGTCTAAAGCTTAACAACAGTTTGGTAGATTTAGTGTGGAACTCTTCTCTTTGTCAGCCTACCTTTCAAATTCCTTTGCATAAAGACCAGACTTAGTATTTTCAATACAAAAACTGTAACACGGTGTTACGTAGGAGATGGCGCTGATTCAGCATCAAGACTTAATACTTGTTTTCAATACTTTTACCCAAATAAAGGGGGGTGGGTGGAAAAGAAATGCAGAATGCGGGCAAGAAGGGATTAAGGAGAATAAGACAAGACAAGAGCTATGAATTGTGTCCTAAAAGGAAGACTAATTAGAGGAGGGCAACAGGAAACAGTTGAGACGGGATAAAGCTGTGGTGCGAAAGCTCAAGTTGCTAGAAGAGGATAAGCTGTGTTTTCCGGAGAACAGTGAATATCCACTGGATTCTCATCTATTGTGTTGTTGGCGCTATAGAAAAGGAAACACAAATATTTCAGTACCAGTGGTGTTTTCAGAAACTAAGCCTACTTATGTACTCTATTTATCCCCTAGCTTTTTCAGGGCTATTATCGGTATAAAGTCTTGGAGGGTGATAAATATAACAAATGTATTTCTTTATTTATGCTCTTTGTAAACATACATAACAATAAAATTCTTCAACAACACCTATCAGCATTTACGCCGCATTTTTTCCCTCAAACTAATGGTACTAAAATGAAGAACAGTTTATACTTTGGGGGAAAAAAATCGTACTGTCAAAGATGTTTTAGAATAAAACTTTGTCAAATTTTCTGAGTATAAATGTGTTAGCTTCTTACCCTTGTAATGTTGGATCTGAAAAAAAATGCCCCTTGTGCGTTGTGTGCTTCTTCACTGGAAAAAAATCTGTTTTGAGGAATAGTATGGAAGACACCAGGACCACTGCTGAGGCACTGTCCAAGGGCCACCTCCAATCCTTTCCGTACACAGTATCCACCACAGGTGAAACTGCAAAAGCTAGGCTTGTTAGGCCCAAGGACAATGGTAGGGGGAGCAGGCAAACACGAGGCTGAGACAGACGGGAGGCGGCACACAAGTACCTACTGTCTGTAAGTAAAAACACAGCCCCGCCACTGACAGACATAAACCAAAAACCCAAATTCGGTGCCATCAAGTCGATTTTGACTTATAGCGACCCTAGAGGACAGAGCAGAACTGTCCCATAGAGTCTCTGAGCTGAACTGCCAACTTTTTGCTTAGCAGCTGTAGCACGGAACTGCTAGGCCACCACGGTTTCCACTATGCAACCAGAGGCGTGGTGAACTGAATTTCACACATAAATTCTCTGGACAAACCAGCCCTTATAACAGCAAGGAGTGGGTAACCCCAGACCACAAATTCCGGGTAAGCAGCCGGAACTGTGAGATCCGTAGCGAGAGACACTAGGAAAAGTAGAGGGCCTGGCCTGGAAACCAGTCCTGGCTTCGGCACTCAGTCAGTTGTAGAGAAGCAGCTCGCAAAAGGAAGTAAGATCAGCACAACGGGTCTTGGTTTATAGAAGTGACGTTTTTATGCATGAGGTTAGTTTGAGGCTTCCAGCTTCAGCCTCTCCCCACCCAGAGTTGGCTGGCTGAAGACTCAGGTCAGCATTACGGGGGTCAGTGTCCCGAGTCTGTGAAGTAGCTGAAGGGGCCCAAAACCTAACAGGAAATCAGCAGCGAGAGCTAGGACTCCACCAAAGAATTTTGAAAGTGAATGTGGTACAAGAAGAAGAAAGTTCTCCACGCAAAGGCCTACAGCCCTCTACATACGTTTTATAAAAGTCCGTCACTGTCAACATGAGATCTGTAACAAAATGAGCACAACTTGGACGTGTCTAAAAGATACACAGTAGCGAAAAAATACCAGACAATCAAAGTCAGTTCAATTAATCAGACTTCTAATTAAATGTGATTAAAATTAAGAGAAATTACTAATGCTCCGTTTAAGAATCCACTCCTTTTTTATTCTTATAAATGACAAGGAAAATGATCTAGACAACAAGAAATTCAGAATTTCATTCTGTATCCGTTTGTATCTCAATATGATCTTATCTTTAGCAGCAAAATTCTTTGGCTCTCATAAGTGGCTACAGTTAATCAAATCCATATATTTAACAAACTATCATACAAATTCCCTTTACAATAAATTCTAACAGAGTTATCTTAGGAGGTTCCTCTGTCATCATTACTCCAAAAGCAAAACGCATATTCTAAGTATCTTGCCATGTCGTAAAATAAATATTCCCTCAACATCTTTACTTCCTGGGGGGTGGGGTGGGGTGGAGTGGGGAGTGGGGAAGAGCAAGATTATTTTTCTTTTCTTTCAATAAACACCTAGCTGTTCATTAATAGAACAACTAGGAAACCCTGGTGGTATAGTGGTTAAATGCTACAGTTGCTAACCAAAAGGTAGGCAGTGTGAATCTGCAGATGCTCCTTGGAAACTCTATGGGGCAGTTCTACTCTGCCCTCTGCAGTCACTACGAGTAGGAATTGGCTCAGTGGCGGTGGGTTTGGGGTTGGTTACTCCAAGACTAATAACAAAAAAGTCCACCTTTCTTATTTTTTCCCAGCACCATTACTTTTTCCTTTACTGGTTATTGATCTTTTCCCCTCCTCATACGTAAAGCATTCTAGTGTCCTGAGTCTTTTCCTATGCCTTCATCATCCTTCTTCCTTACAAGGTGACAGAGATATAGCTAAAGCAGACAGGGAACTAGGAATATACACTAAGGGTCAATCATCTTTGGCAAGGCAATTGACTAATAGTTTTTTTGGTGTGTGTCTCTAATTTCTATGATTTCCCCTTGTCAGGGAGATTCCCAGACCAATTCTTTCCCAGCTGTCAAAAGCACGTGCTTTTGTTCCCTGGCTTGGAGCCCTTTCCAGATGTTCTTACAGCTGTCTGATCTTGTCCCTGGTCATAGCATACTCCTCCCTCTGGGACAGGGAGACTTCTGGTCAACCTCAGCCCTCTGCTGTTCACAAAGCAACGGAGGGTGGTCATCTCCCTGCCCTGAATGTTCTGTGAACCATACAAGAGTAAGTTCATTGTAAGGTCAGAAAGGAGGAGGATAAGCTGTGTTTTTTGGAGAACAGTGAGTACACACTCTCTTCTCCTCTATTACGTTGCTGGCACTACAGCAAAGAAAACACTAATATTTCAGTATTGGTGGTGTTTTTCAAAAGCCAATGGAAAGGAGCTGAAATACCTCATCTGTTTTACTTATTTTTTAGCTTGTTCAGGGGTAACTTAGACAGTGTAACAGCAGAGACTTTCAAGAAGATTTTACTAAATTATTCTGGGATGACGGCCAAACTCTGGGTTAACCTCAGTTGCGTCACTGGTAAACTAATCATCTCCCTGCTAAAATGGGAAAGCAAGATGTGGCCTCAGTTAAATTTTGGGAAATTGGTGAGTTTTGCGACCTACATAAATTCTTACAGTTGGGAGACATTTTAAACAATAAATTTGGGTATCTTTCTCTCTTTATATTTTATATGTAATTTGAAGTGCTTAGCCTGGTACCATTAAAACTGATCAATAAACAGTTACCAGCTATGTGGAAATTATGCATAAGCATAGTCTATGCACAGAAGAGGAGTCCTGGGAGCGCAGTGGTTAAAGCTTGGCTGCTAACCAAGAAGCCAACAGCTAGGATCCACCAGCAGTTCATCAGAAACCCTCTAAGGCATTTGTGCTACATCCCATATGGTTCTATGAATTGGAATCACCTCAGCAGCAGTGGGTTTGGTTCTGGTAGTACGTCTTAGGTGCTGTTAAGCATTCTGCTAAGCATTTTACATGGATCATATAATTATTCTGCTTAGTAACCCCATGAAACACATACTATTACTAACCCCATTTATAGAACAGGAATTAGAGTCACCAAGAAATGAAGAAAACTGTCTAAAGGCCACAGAGCTAGCTATGAGGGACTGGGACATTGGCCCAGGGATCCTGACCCCTGAGCTGGATTCTAACCACTGTACTCTCCAGCTACACCAACTTCTTACATCCAGGTTTTCTGTCCTTACGGTTCCACTCTTCAATCTCAGATGATAATTTTTAAAGTCCAGCCCTGGATCATGCCACTCTCTTCCTTAGATACCTTCAGAGACTCCTTATTACATTCACAGAGTGGCATGAAAGCCCTGATCAGTTTTCTTCAGCCTAGTTTGGCAACCTTCTGGCGAGCTTTATGGGCTGCACCTGCTCGGGAGACTGAGGCCACTTGCTTTTTCCCTCAAAGCAGTCTGCTTTCTCTTTACGCTCTAACCCGTTCCTGAAATGCCCTTCTAGCCTCCCATCATGTGCCACCTCCTCATTCTTGATAGAACTCCAAACCAGATACAATATCTTCCTGCTTAAAATTGCTAAATGCTACGTGGTTACCGTGTTAACAGTACATACATTTGCCACACACTCGGTTATCTGTTGAATCTCAGGGGAAGTGGTGTGTTAGAACGAGGAGCTGGGCTCTGAAGTCAGATTGACTCGATTGATTCCTGCTCTTCAGTGTTTAACTTTGGGATCTTAAGTGGGTTGGATCATATCTCTTAGTGCTGAAAACCCTTCCATGACTTATTATTTGAATCTGGGGATGGGGAGGGGGAGAAAAGTGGAAGACTTCTTAAATCTACAACAATTTTTAACAACTGAAGCTCCTTTAAAATCCCAATTCTACAAAGTCTGGCTTTCCTCTCCAACCTTATTCTGTAAGTCAGGGCAGTCTTCTCTTTGACCACTACATTACCCTTCAGTGGCCCGCTTTCAGTTTCTCAGCTGTTCTAGCCAGCTCTCACATTCCTCAGTCTTTCACAGGACTTGCCTTCTACTTGGAATTCTCTCCCTGCTAAGTCACATAATGTGCTCATTTTGATCCCTCATGTCACAACTATAAACGTGTCACTGTTCCAGAGAAACCTCTTAGTCCAAAGAGGTTTCTGTCTGTACCCATTCCAAATACTCCCTCTCTCGGAAGCCAGTTCCTCTTCATGGGAGGCGTACAGTTTCATCCTTTTGTGGTTTACTTCTGTAAGGTCTGTTTTCCCCACTGGGCTTGTAAACAGGATCAGATTAAGATAGGGGAGGGCCCTAAGCAATGATAACCTGTGGTGGCCCCTCTCTGCTTGTCGATTCAAACAGAGTATGCGATGTATCCACATGAGGACTGCCAACTAAGTTCACAAACGCATCCTAGAAAAAGTGCTACATACCTCACTGCTGAATATTACTAGGGTCACCTTTATAGCACGCCCCTTGGGAAGCTATGCACTGATGATGTCAGAGCCCAGTCCACTGTTCAAAGCAATTTTGGAACTTTTTTTCAGGAATGGCCATCAGAGCTGTAGTCTTATTACCCTCCATGTCCTGAATGGCATCAAAATGTCTTCCTTTCAATATTTCCGTTGTCATCAGGAAAAGAGAAACGTTATTGGGGGCCAGATGAAGTGAGCAGGGAAGGTGTTCCAATACAGTGATTTACTGGCTAAAAACTCTCTCACAACGGCCATTCCAGAAGAGTTCCAAAATTGCTTTGAAGGATGGACCAGGTGCTGATATTGGGGCATAGCTTCCCAAGCGGAATATTTTGAAGGTGACCATGGTGGTATGACACAAGGAGGTACGTAGCCCCTTTTTTAGGATGAATTCATAAACTTAACTGGTAGTCCTCATATATGCTTACATGAGTAAAATCTGTCTTTCCTGACTCTGTAAACTTAGTTCACACGTAAGAAGAAAATTGTAAATGTTTGCATTTAAGTCATGGGGATAAACCTGTGCTAATTCCTGGGATTCCTGCATGCATTCTTCATTAAGTACGTCCATACATGGTTAAGAAAAAAAGTCTATCTGAAACAACTTCATACACTTTTGCCCTTCTTTGCATGTAAGATTCAGTAGTGGGTAGTATTTGTTTTGCTGTGCTTTCAAAACTTTCTCTTAAATTAGGTAAATACCCTGTTAATGACTGGCAGAGATCTGTGTATGTCTTTAAATTTACTTCTGAATCTTGGAGAGCTTGAATCATCTGATGAAAATGCTGCAATATATTATTCCACTTAACCAACATAAATACATACTCTGGTATTTGCATTTTGTTGGCAAGTTTTTTGTATCTCTTTAGTATTTTCTTTCTCTGTCTGGTCTTCAGCAATACTTTCTAAGGCATCTAGAGTCTGAGTGTGTAACTCCAGATTGCACTCACTGCTGAAGCACATCAGAAAATGTTAATACTCAATCAGTGCCTAAGCATGTTTCAAGAACTTCATATAGGTGAGAAAGGACAGGAAAAAATGTGAAAAATAACTGAACAGTTTAAAAAAAAAACAACAACAACAGATCAACTGCTTTTGGACAACAATCTGCTGTGCTACACCCTACAATATTGAATGCATAGCAAACATTATAAAAACGATACACTCATTACATTCTAAAATTTTTTCATGCATGCCTTCATAGTGCCCTAATATATTGGCACTACTATCATTAGAGTATGCACATAGAAAATCAATTTTGCAAACTTCACATAAATAGTGAAGTATACAATATGTAATTTCTTCAATGGCTTAACTTTTATATTAAGATATCTGATAGGTCTTTCAACAGATTTTACACTTGTTGGAGATACCTATCTTAAAACAACGATTAGCTCATCTTTATGAGAAAGATCAGATATGGGATCTACAAAGTAAAACATTGAGCTCTCTATTTCACTGAAAACAGCTGATCAAGCTTTATCACTTATTAATTTTTCACATCTTGTTTTAGACATACACGATGGTTTCTTCTTTCCTCTGTAATGATATTTTGAGATGTGATCGCTAAAATTGGATCAAAATGATTATGAAGTTCAAGCAGAGCCTTCAAATTTCCTTTATGTGGGGACCTAGGCACTTCACTTCGTCCTCTAAAAGACAGTCCACATTCAGCAATTGTTATAAAGACAGCCACAACGTGCTGCAAAATGGTTTTCTTGTGCTGCTGTTCTTCGTTAATTTGTGATTCAAGTTCTTTAGCCAAAAACAAATCTTCAACTTAAATGCAACATACATTCTCTGTGTTGAGCTGTTCTCATGATTTTCAATCACATTTGAGTTGCATCAATGGCTCAGTCCATTCACAGCAAATCAGGAATTAAGTGATTCAGGACTGAATACTTACTAAACAAAACAACATACAGAGCTAACTGATGGAGAATACAGTAGTCACTTACTCTTAGAATTTTCACTATTAGCTTTGCACCCTAGAAATATATTGTGGCTACAGAGCCCATTGGTTTATCATCCAGAAATCTTCAACACACATTTTCAAATGATTCACTGTGATGCAATCAGTTGGCTCTCTTTTAATCCAACGCTTTACAACGTTAGAAGACAAGTGATCACACAAAGTAGGATCTGATTTTCTGTACTTACGGGGTCTGTAGCTGCAACAATTTCAGATTCTAAAATAGTTTCACTTTCTACACCATTATTAATTTTCTTTTTAAATGTGAGTAAATGAAAGTATACAATCCACATTAGTTTTGCATGCCCACCTATCTGCAGCTCCCTCTGCCCTCCGCACCTGGTGACAGCACATTCCTCCCTTTCACTCTGTGTATCTACTATCCTCTTAATAGGCATCTGTCCCCCTGTCTCTAACCTCTTCTCTCCCATCTCGAAAGAGACAACCAGGACAGCCGTGTTTAAATGCATAGAACCATAAAGTATGCACACCATGTTGTCACACTGTGTCCCCAAGTCCAGTCCATTCTTGTCTGAAGAGCAGACTTAATACTGGTTTCTAGTCAGGGGCAGCAGCAGGTCTAGGGGCCGTGGTCCCAGAGGACCCTCCAGGCTGCTGGACCATCAGTTCAGGTCTTTTAGTAGAGTTCTTGGGTTGCACCCCTCTTTTTCTCATGTTGCCTCAGAGACCGCTCATTGTGTCTCCTGTCATCACTGTCTTTGGTGGTGGCTGGGCACCGTCTGGTTCTTCTGGTCTCCTGCTGATACAGTCTCCCATTCATACAGCTCCTTCTGTCTCCTGCACTCTTTTTCCCTCATATCTTTGTTGTTCTTGGTGATCATCTGTTCCTGGTGAGTTGGGACCATTTGGTGTAACTCAGATGGCAGCTTGCTAGCTGTCATGGACTGAATTGTGTCCCCCCAAAAATGTGTGTAGCTGTGTGCCTGGGCCATGATTCCCAATATTTTGTGATTGTCCTCCATTTTGTGATTTTCCTATGCTGTATGTTATAGGGTTACGGTGGGACTGTAAATCTCTTCATAAGAGCATTCCCTGCTCCACTGTCAAGGGAGTTGCCCTGCAGTATGGCTGGCACCACCATTAATCCTTTCATCCTACAAGAGACAAAAGGAAAGGGAAGCAAGCAGAGATTTGGGAACCTCACACCATCAAGAAAGCAGCACTGGGAGAAGAGCGCATCCTTCAGACCTGAGGTTCCTGTGCCAAGATGCTCCCTGGACAACGACTGATGCAACACAAGGACTTTCCCCTACAGCCAACAAGTAAAAGCCTTCCCCTGGAGTGGACATCTTGAATTGGACTTGTAGCCTACTGGACTGTGTAAGAATAAACTTTCCTTTGTTAAAGCCATCCACTCAGTGGTGTTTCTGTTAGAGCAGCACTAGCTGACTAAAACACTAGCTATTAAAACCCTAGATGCCACTCACCTATTGGGGTTGCAGAAGACTCTCTTAGCTGTAGACTACTTAGGCCAATTGGGCTCGGCGTCTCCTGAATACCTGATCCCCAGACCCCTGTCCCTGCTACTCTATCCTTTGAAATATTAGATTGAGTTTAGACAACCTTTCAGTTTACGGTGAAGTCCAGTTAAACTGATCTGCTCCTTACTAGGTCCTATCACTGCTTTCACCTCACCAAATTTCTATTGACCATCTAACCTGTGAACAACCTTCTCCTTTCCTCCTCACACTTGCAGCTGTCAAAGAGTCTCTTCTTCTGTGCATAAGTCTATTTTTAAGTCCTTATAGCTGGGGTCTCATACAATATTTGTTCTTTAGCTGCTGACTGATTTCACTCAGCATAATGTCTTCCAGTTGAAACCAGGTTATGAGACACTGCCTGAAATCATCATTGCTTTTTACCATTGCATAATGTTCCATTGAGTATATGTACCATAGTTTATTTATCCAGTCATCTGTTGATAGGCATCTAGGTTGATTCCATCTTTTTGCTATTGTGGACTGTGCTGCAATAAACATTCATGTGCACGTTATCTCTTCATGTGACTGCCTTTCTTTCTATAAGACATATTCTGAGCAGTGGAATTACTGGATCAAGTGGTATTTCTCTTTCTAGCATTGTAAGGAAGTGCCAGACTGCTTTCCAAAGAGGCTGTACCATTTTGCATTCCCACCAGCAGTGCAGGAAACTTCCAATCTCTACAAAGCCTCTCCAGCATTTGCTGTTTTGTGTATTTTGGATTACGGCCAACCTTGTTGGGGTGAGATGGTATCTCATTGTAGTTTTGATATGAATTTCGGTGGCAGCTAATGATTGTGAGCAATTCCTCATGTGTCTTTTGGCAGCCTGGATGTCTTCTTTCGTGAAGTCTCCATCTCCTTTGCCCATCGCTTGATTGGATTATTTACCTTTTTCTTGTTGATACTTTGCAGTGCCTTATAGATTATGGAAGTCAGACTTGGCCCCACATATAGTTGCTAACTATGTTTTCCCATTCTGTAGGTAGTCTTTTAACTCTCTTGATGAAGTCTTTGGATGAGCAAAAGTGTTTGAGTCTTAGTAGTTCCCATTTATCTATGTTCTTTTCTGTTGTTTGTGCTTTGTCAGATTTTGAAGTCTGTCTAAGTCATGTATTGAACTTCCATTGTTGACTCTATTTTTTCTTGAGTGATCTTTATCATTTTCAGTTTGATATTTAGGTCTTTGATCCATTCTAAGTTAGTTTTTGTGTAAGGTCTACATCCTTATTAATTTTTTGACTACAACAAGGAATGGATGCAGAATTTGTAACAATTCTGTAATATTCATATTGCTGTTAATATATTCTGCTCTAGTGGTACTACAGTAACAATTTGTACCACTGAATTCAAGCACTTGATCGAAGAGGTCTCTTTAGACTCATTTCCAAAAGGAAGTTAATTTTGAATTATCTTTACGGATTTACAAATCTTTTTCTTTTTACCTTCTGTGAGCTTTCATTTTGCACTTAGTTGTTTCTGTTTCATTTTACCTGCATATAAAATTAGGTCACTTTTTAAATTTGGTTCTTCTGTAAAAAATAAATGTAATTGAAAATAAATCACATATATAAAACAAGTAAAAGCTAAAAAATAAAATTTACATTAGAATTTAAACATTAACACAAAGATTCATATTGAAAATTGGTAAGTAAAAAAATTGATTTTGAACATGCAATTTTTGTTTCAAGTCCGAAATAGTTAAAAGAATTAGTACTCACTAAGCAGTCAGAAATAATTTCATTTGTTCATGGTACAATGTTTGCTGGGAGGCTTTTCACAGATCTCCATGAGTATTTTTTGTGTTGAAATAATCAAAGCTTGCACACTCGCTTTCCATCCACTGGTGTTGCACCTTTGCAGTACACTGGACTACTGCTGATACCCAGTGGGTGTAAGACTGATCAGAAAAAGCACAATACAAACAAGGATATGTTTGATCTGAAGACGGGGTTTGGTTCTCTTTGTGCAATCCCAGATACAGCATGAATCTCACAGTGAGTACCACTGGCATGTACTTATGTGGTCCAACACAGAGAAATGAATGTAAAGCTATACCTAATTGGTCTAAAATAAAAAGGAAAATGTCATAGTAATCACACACAAAATCTATAAAATAGCATCAGTTTTATTTAGTGTCCTGCCACTTCCCTTCCACTTTGGTGCCTACTTTTATTTCTGTTCCGTCTGCTTGGTATCTATGCACCTTTGCCTTGGACAACGGGTGACCCTGTTTTGCTGACGCTCTCAGTACATGTTTACCAGGCTTTTTCAGTAATCCATCTCTGTTTGTAAATTCCCATGAGGACTGGGCCTGTGCAGCTTTCTTTCATTACAATATCCCCATTGCTCTGCACAACGTCTGGCAGACAGCAGATGCCCAAGAGAGATAAACAAAAAGATAAATCCCTCTGCACCTTAGTTTCCTCGTTCATAAGATGGGAATAATAATAATTTGGCTTGTGCTTTTAAGAAGCTAGGTCCAGTATCTTCACAAAGTAGGTGCCCAATAAACAGGGATGCAATTAGCCAATAAGCAAAGGTAAAAACAGGCTTTACTAATCTGTGGCACTTTTTTTTCACTTTTTTTTGTGTTTGTATGTGAAACTTTTCATTACAGATTAGTAATTAAGCACAGGTATTCCTGTGCTTACCTTGTTTGCTGAGTAATCTGTCTGTCAGGGATTGTAAATTTGAGAAGAGGCTTTGATTCTGTAGGAAGGTGCTGTGGAGCCTGGAAAGAGACAGAGACTAGCATACCCAGAAGCATAATCTTTGCTGTGGTGAAAAAATGTGAAACTCATTACAGATGATCCGGTAAGCAAGGTAAGCAGTACAGTGACCTCACCTATTGGATAAGCTGCTCCTGCTAATTAACGTTTGTTAGTCACGTGCTTATACTTCTGAGCTTCTACCCAAGGGAAGTGTCTCCTCTCTACCCCCTATAGCCTTGAACCGTGGTTGCAGTATAGTAGATACCCCTTAACGTCTGTTTGACCTGCATTAAGCATGCCATCTGGATTCACAACTTCTCACAGCTGCCAAAATTACGTCGTTTGACTTCTGCATGGTCACACCATAAACACCCACTTAAACTCGGCTGTGAGGGTTAAATTTAGTGAGCAGATACACGTGAGGGCACAATACACTGGCGTCACAGGTTCTCGGGTTTTACACACTGTGAAGAGTCCTCCACAGAACATTTTCTTCTCAGTCACATTTTCAAATCATTACATGATTGGAAACCCTGGTGGTGTAGTGGATAAGAACTATTGCTGCTATCCAAAAGGTCAGCAGTTCAAATTGACCAGGTACTACTCAGAAACTCCATGGGATAGTTTGTCTCCATCCTGTAGGGTCACTAGGAGTCAGAACTGACTTGACGGCTATAAATACACGAATACCTGTAAGCATGTGCAGTAGGCAGGTATCACAAACAAGCAAGCATTAAAATACTTAGGTTAAACAATTACTGTGACTTCATGTGGAAACCCTGGTAGCCTAGTGGTTACGTCCTATGTCTGCTAACCAAAAGGTCTGCAGTTCAAATTTGCCAGATGCGTTCTGAAAATTCTACGGAGCAGTTCTGCTCTGTCCTACAGGGTCGCTATCAGTCAATTTCAATTTGACAGCAGTTTTTTTATTTTTCTTATTTTTTTAATTTGTTCAGGTTCTCCTGGTACAAGTTAAAAATTTAAAATTTAATTGTTGGACAAGGTGAGTTTGAGAATTCTCACAAAACAGATCAAGTGTAGGATTCCTGAGCAGGAATACAATTATTTTAATCTTACTATAGGGGTCATTAGTAAGTAATATGGGAGACAAAAGAGGTACTAAACTAAAGACATAGGTTGGGTGGTCATTTAATTTAACCAAGACATTTCTAAGAGTGAAAAAAGGCATTGTTTATTATACCAGGATAGCAGGCACAAATCTGGATTGTTTCAGGGTTGAAACTTGTATTTTAGATTTGTGAAAAGCTCAATTCTGAGCATATGGTACCATCACTAATACAATTTTTTTTTTTGTATCAATTCATCTTTGACTAGCATTTTCAACCACTGTGGTCTTCACTTATTTCTGAAAATATTAGAATCTCATACAGCATAATATCACATTCATACAGTATCTGATTCATGCCACGTGAGGTTCACAGAAGAATAAAGGGGATCTGGCTAAAATCATTCAAACACACTGAAGGGGATCAGATGGGCATAGTTGCAGGGTCAGGGCCCTGGGTCCGTTCGTCAGGTCTCAGTCCACGAAGTTGCTCTTCCAGTGCTTTGGGGCTCCCCGACGTGATTGTCTTTATCTCCTACCCAAATAAATCTCAGCATTGTCTGTATTTGCGTTTTTAAAATGTGTCTGCTTATTATATTTACTTCATTTAAATTATATTTAAAATAGCGGAAATATGGATTTTTTGAATGAATATCTTTTTATCACTTTTTTGAAATGAGTATCTTTAAATATAACGCAATCAGCCAGATTTTTTTTTTTTTTTTTTTTTTGTGTGTGTGTGTGATGTTTGGTTACATTAACGTGGTACTGTTGAGTAACTGCTGACAGTTACTCAGGCGGTGGAACAGAAGTCTTGTAAGAAAATTACTCCCAGGTGACAAAATACTGAAAATTCAATTATACTCTGTTTATTACAGGCTTACATTAGCAACATATTCCTAATAAAGACCTTGATAATAAACAAATTAATGGTTACACAGGGGAGCACTTTTAGAAAATTTTTTTTCTCCTTATAGTACTCTACAATATTGATTTTTAAAGTAATCCAAATGACAGTGTAAACCTTGCTAAAGAAAATTCTTAGCATAAATTATTTGCATGGAACATGACATATTAAAGTATACAGATCATAAAAATAATTTTATTATATAACAATAGGGTGCAATAAATTTAATATTTAAAATTTCAAGTTATGCAAGTACCTAAATCACTTAAAAGGGAAAATCCAGTGAATGCAAATAAGAAATTATAATAAGGCGTGCACAAATGATCTGATTTGTAATTAAAACAGTATGTCATGGATGCAAATGCACTCATTCTTTCTTACACAAATGTGATTTAAAAAATAATTCACAACATAAAACTCTTTATAAAGTACCTTTACAAAAATTCAGAGTATACAAACATGTTTTTCCAGCATAAAGATCAAAGGGTTTGTCTCCCTAAACCTAATTTTTTCTGTTTATATCTATCACTATTATCTGACATTATTACCCATTCAAAGAATGTTTCAGACATCCATTCAGTTGTTGAGCAGTTTTAACTGGGCACCTACTTTGGGTGTGAATCTATGCTACACAATCCATGGAACAGATTTAGAAGCCTAGCTTGTCTTTCCTCCGAAGCCAGCCAAGCGTCATCGAGTCGCATCCGACTCATGGCAACCTTCAGACACTTAAAATCTAACATAGGAAATAAGGCAGATATATACATAACCACAAAATAATGTAGTAAATGCTAAATGCTGTGGGAAAGGTAGGGAAAACAAACACTATGGGAATTTAGAGGGGTGCAGCTCCATCATCCTCGGGTTAACAGGATGACTAAAAGAAGAGGCACTTGAATCGAGCCTCGAAAGATGGGCAGAATTTTGATAGGCAAAAAGCAGCTAGGAGATATTCCAAGTTGTCAGCATGATGTGATCCAAGGCAAAGAGGCAAGAAGGCATATGGTTTAGACACAGGATGGCAAATGATGAGAAGAGCTTCAGTCATTATGTCTTTGTAACTAGTGTCAAGGAAAAAAGATGTTTCGTGTTTGAAAAACAGGAAAGGTGAGTTTAGAGAATTTAAGTCCTCCGATCAGGTTTAGCCAACTTCTGTTTCCTAGTAAACAGAAATTTATAGGGCCAGGAATCAAGAGAACTAAAGGAAAGGAATAAAGATTCCCAGATGGAAAGAAAGGACAAAAGAAGGACAGAGATTTGAATGAAGTAACAGACATGCTTCCTGTACACTGGGGACTAAAAATAGCTTTGACATAGTTTGACTTTGATGTAAATCTGCCAGTGGAAAGATTTCAGGTAGAGAAGTTAGAAAAAGGTAATAAGCTTAAAATTCTGGAAGTGATTTGAAAATAGTAAACACAACAACAACAAAAAACTAGAAAACTGAGTCCCATTTTGTCAAATCGTTTTGACTTTTTTGAAAAATGCATAACGCAAGTCATGCAATCATAAGATTTTTAATTTTTTTTTTAGTGATTTATGTTCGAAAGCTTCTAAGAATTTTCATTGTGACAGACACAATTCACGGTTTTGGCTTTACATGAAGAACAGCAACAGCAAGGGTATTAAAATGCATCCAGAGAACCACAAAGAAAGAGGGGCTCAGAACCAAGCAGGACCCACATACAGACTGCGAGTCAGACACACTGGGCTGACTCAGTATTACGGACTGCACTACAGAGCTGAATCTGAGAGGGAACAGTGAACATGGAACGAAACACTGTCCCCTAAATCAGAAGTTAACGCAGACTATTGAGACAAAATACACCTATCTGAAGAGTATGACGTTTACTGGTGACTAGACCTTATTTCAGTTACTTGTAAACTGCCGTACTATAAACTGCACAGGCTTGGTTGCTCAGCATTTTAGTCCCTGTTGAGTCAGGGACAACGCCTTGCCCACGGGTGCTGAATAAATTACATGAAAAACAAAGTGGTAAAAACAGGAATGAAATATTTTCACGGTGTGGAGAAAGCTGATGTAAACTACAGAAACGCTGTCTAGATAGAGAGAAGAAAAGGAATTCCAGAAAACATCCTCGGATGCAAAGTCAGGGTTTTAAATGCTCCGAGAAACGGCTTCAGGGAGCTGGCCAGAGGTTAGGCCCTTCTGGTCTCCGTTCAGAGGCTTCTAGGGAAAGACTGAGGCCCTTTATCCATGAGGACAACAGTCGAAACTTAGAGCAGGTGTGTTTGTCAGGCTCTCTTTATACTCATTGCAAGGTTTTCTGTGTTAATCTTCAAGAGGCAAAGACAAATAAAATCTCATCTCTAAGGAAGCAAGGGAAGCTCTATTAGTAGAAGATCAAAGAAGGTGACAGGTATGTTACGCTGCAAGGGCACTCAAGGTGGAAAGTGATGTGGTGAACTTAGCAACCAGTGTAGCGAGTACACGCATTTGGTCCACGTTCATGCCTTCTCCAAATGCATTTTTTTTTTCTTCAGCAGTGAACAGGTCACCACAATTTCTGATGTAAACACAACATCGAAGACCATGTATTTGTGTTTTTAAAACCTAGCTATGCTAAAATGTATCCCAAGTACCTGTGGGTCCCCTGTATGTTTTATTACCAAAAAAAAAAAAACCCTTTTGTTTTATGATCAATTGAACACAAAATATTCTTGTGATGATACATTCTTAAGGTGAATTACAAGAGAAAGAGAAACAAAATGCACTTAAAGTATAATGAAAACAATTTGTTATTAAGCACAAAAACTGCTCTGTAATCCTTTTTTTAATTTGTGAAGATGTCAGTGTCATAGTTAAGTAGAAAATATGCAAAGTACACTTAAAAGAAACAGACTATTGGCTTATGTTTTTCATAACATAAAGATTCTGTTGACAGTACATATATTACTGTTATTTATAATTCCATAGTGACAAGAAAATGTCACCAGTTACTGTCTACAAATGACAGAACACATTTTATTCCTGATGATTTATATCTGTTGGAGGGAAAAATGCACTAAAAGACAGCTATCATTCTATGTCTTGATAGTAGTTTTCTTACTGGAATTATGTTAGCAACGCACAACAAATTATTTTTGTTAATTTACCTATGTAACACCTTAAGCTACAAACTAAACTTTAACTATGTAACACCTTAAGCTACAAACTAAAATGAGCGACAAACTAAACGGTATACTATTTTAAAAAACAGATATATCTGAAATACGTTGCTTGTGGAGTAGGCTTTCATCAGTTTACATATTGTATTTCCCTTTAAAACTAGGTGTCGTGAAAGCTGCACTGACTTTTAAGGTATGGGAAATAAGGTTTGAAAAGGTACTGTATCAGCCCTTCAAATAGTTACTTAGTGTGCATTCTGGCCTACTAAGAATTGCAGATTGAAAAATGAAAGATGTATTTGAATACCAAATTATAAAGAAATTTAGAATGATGATACAAGAGAGGGTAAGGGGCTGAGTATCTGTGATGATTATTAGTTAGATAGGAAACTAGATATTTTAATAGAGTCAAGTTTGACTGGGAAGATTTGAGGATGTATGAATAAGGTTATAAGAAAATCATCTAGCCCAGAGCTGAACCAGTAGTGAAGCTAGCACTGTAGACAAAGAGTTGTCTGGATTTGGAGACACAGAGTGATGCATGTGGTGTGTGTGCTTTATGGCTTAGTATGTATATGAGGCTGTGCTACCGGCTTAGTTTTAGAGGAGAGAAGAGAAGGTGGAGAAGAGGGGACAAGTGTTGGTTGACTGAATACTGGAAGTAAAGATGGAAAAAGAAGAGCGTGATGTCCACAGGGTGAGGAGAGCAGATACAGTTGCAAAGAGGCAGGTACATGGGGGTTTATATGAAAAAATGATATGGGTTGTAAACTTTCACTTAATCACAGTAAAAAAATTAAAAAAAAAAAAAAAGCAAATCCTAATCTAGGAATCCACGGGGATCTGCAAAATAAGAAGTTAACAGAAAATCCTAAAGAAATCCAAAATTGAAATCACAAAGAAATTTACGAAGTAACAGCAAGAAGGAAAAAGGAAAAATGCATCTTTTTTATGCTTATAGTAACATCACTGAAAGGGGTGGTCAGAGTTAATAAAAGAGCCACAAAAGGGGATTTAACCATCAGAAACATATTTGAGAGTAGACACCATGGTTTTTAACATACTGTTGATACATATTTCTCTTGCACACTGCATTTATACTAGGTTTATTCAACCCCTTCTGTGTATTTTTTAAAAATTGATTTTTGCAGTGCTTCTAGAGTTTTCTTTAATAAGTGAATCTGATTATATAGTTTTACGTTTGTAAATCTGTATTTTGTTTTTAAGCAAGACACAACTAGTGCAACACCATGTATCAGTTACTAGGGTAGAAACATTTATTGTTCAGCTACTCATTTAATCCTTAGGGTAAAGATTATATACACACACACACATATGTAAGCATATAGATGATACACTCACACACTCACACACACAAGTCAAGGATCAAGGTAAGGCAAGAAGCTATTCACATACCTGCAGTAAGGACTGAGAGTCAATCCCATTAGTTAGGCTCCAAAATTAGCAGCCACCTGCTTTCCACTGTACTTTGAATGCGTAAGTAGAATCTTGCAGTTTTATAGAACAATTTTAAATTATAATCTCAGTTTTGGATAAGAATTTACTTTCCTCAAATAATATACTTTGAAGACTTTCAATCCCATAAAATATCATCAAATTATGCAATGATGATAAATTTGTTACGATGTTAGTATCAGGAATATACCTTTGTTCAGTCAATTTTTCTACAGCGAACACCAAACTATCAATGGACACAGAGTTGAAAGATGAAAAATCCCTTAGAAGATAAAAAGTTACCATATTAAAATATAGCTACCTGTGTACTTAACTGTTTGATGGATTGGCCTGTGCATGCCAGAGGTAGGGGCTGCACCTGACTTGGTTTTGTCTTTTCAGCCCCTGGTACAGTTCCAGTAGCAATAACTGATTGGATGGAGAACCAGTTGATTTACTGAGAAATCAATAAGTCACCTCCAAACTTTATTCAACTTTAAGTGTGACTTAAAATAACACTTAAAGCAAAGGTAATATTCTTCAGATATTTCAACTGCCCTTTTGTCATGCTTATATGCATTCATATCAACTTGGACATGCATTCAAATAGTTTTTCACATTTTGTTTATATACTCTGTATTCATTATAGACAAATATCTCAAGTCAACCAACAATCTGAGAAAAATCCAAGCAAAATTAGCATTCAAGATGCTTATCTAAAACATATATGATTTTCACATACAAAATTCTACAATCTATATCCATGTAATGTTAATAAACAGAATTACTGTGACTTGAGAATGTTCTTTCAACAGCACTAAGAAATTAGTTAGTTGTTCTTCAAACACTTGAATAGCCCCAGAATGACAATTAAACTAAGGTTCTATGGCTCTAATACTTATTTTTTTTTTCTATTTCAGTGATAATTGCATCAATAAACCTGATCCAGCATTTGCTGCTGTTCAATTCATTAATTAAAAATTTTTACTAGGACCAGAGTGATTTTTCAAGGACATCAAAAACACATTCAAAAATCAAAATAGCACACAGCATCACTGTTGATATTGCATAGGATGCTTTACTGTGGTTTTAACCCCACAGTGGAAAGAACATTTATAATTTAAAGAGAAGCAGCGCACACTCTATGACTTTGAACAAAAATACTTAGAACAGTTTAGTAGAAACAGCAACATTCAGGTGGAGTGACAAACTACTAAGTTTCCCAAAAATCCTTTTAGAATGGAAAATACAAATATATAGACAATTCAGAAATAATGAACAATGGTAGCAGACTTACAGCCTTCTGAATTCTAGTTTCATGATGCTATTTTTAAGTTTTTTATTTAAGTAGCATTTTACTATGCTTAAGAGTGATTTACACATATCCATCAAGTGAATATATTCCATCTTTAAATAAAACATGAAAGCTTTTACTTAAAGAATTACAAGTCACTATTTAAGCTATGTAAACCCTGGTGGCATAGTGATTAAGTGCTACATCTGCTATCTAAAAGGTTGGCAATTTGAATCTGCCAGGTGCTCCTTGGAAACGCTATGAGGTCATTCTACTCTGCCCTGTAGAACCCTATGAGTCAGAATCAACTCGACAGAACTAGGTGTTTTATTTAAGCTATAAGTGTAATTACGTGAATTATATATACATACATGCCAAGGGCCGTCAAGTCAGACATAGAAAGATATAAATGTAAATGCAACTTAATTATTTTTGTAAGTGAGAAACTATTGGACTACATTTTGCCAAGCAGCCCTTTATTTCTGTTTTGATTCAGTAATCACATCAATATATGACCTTTAGATATTTCAGAGTACCCAAAATATGAAACATAATTTCCAGTAGGAGAACATGCCAGAAAGGGCATATAGTAGAATTTATATTCAAATTATACTTTAAAACCAAATTCGCTGTGGTTGAGTGAACTCCAATTCATAGCAACCCAACAGGACAGAGTTGCCCCATAAGGCTTCCAAGGAGTGGCTGGTGCATCTGAACTGCCAGCTTCTTAGTTAGCAGCTGAGCTCTTAACCATTATGTCACCAGGGCTCCAAAGCATGTGTAATTGTTGTTACGTGCTGCCATTAATTGAATTGTGTCTTCCCCAAAATGTGTAAACTTGACTAGGCTGTGACTGCCAGTGTGATGGTTAAGACTATGCACCAACCTGGTTGATCGTGATTCCCAGTGTTTACATAGGATCACTCCCATGAGGGCATCTGCTGTGAGTAGCCAACTAGTTTAAAGGGAATTTCCTTGGAAGTGGGGACTGCATTCACATGCAAACAGACATTCTGGGTTTTTTTGCTTGCTCTGGATGCTGAGGCTACCTCCGGTTTGTTTAACCTCCACCACTTCTTGGGACTTGAGCTATCAGCTTATCTGCAGATCTGGGAATTCTTCCATCTTCACAATTTCAGAGCACGAGCTCTGCTCTCTCATCTGCTAATCTTGGGATGGCCTGTCCCTGTGGCAATGTGAATTGAGAGAAGCCTCCATCCTGATCCACCAACTGGAAAAGTTCCAGCCTCTTCAATCAAGTGAGTCATTTCCTTGACATAAATCCCTCTTTCTCAGTAAATACATATACATTTGACTGGTTTTGCTTTCTAGAGAACACAGCCTAAGACTTCCAGTGTTGTGTGCTCATCCTCCACTTTCTATGATCTGATGTAATTGTCTTTTGTGTTGTAGCCTTCTGTTCACGGCTATTATGTTATTTGGGTGTCAGCTGTTTGTTATGTTAATAAGGCAGGTCACAACCTAAAGGCTTATGTCGCATCTTGAGTTAATCTCTTTTGAGATATAAAAGGGGAATGAGCAGAGCAGAAAGGGAACTCCTACTACCAAGCAAGAAGCACCAGGAACAGAGAATGTCCTTTGGACCTGGGTCTCTTTGTTGAGAAACTCCTTAAATGGGGAAGACTGATGATGATGACCTCGGATCCTTATCAGTCCAGTACTGTGGGTCTAGTACTGGGAATTCAGACTTCTAGCCTCCTAGACTATGGGAGCATAAACTTCTCTTAATTAAAGTCATCCATTTGTAACATTTCTCTCATAGTGGAACCAGACGGCTAAGACAGGTGTCATCAAGTCAATTCCGACTCACACCCACCCTGTGTACCGCAGAGGGAAATGCTACCCATTCCTGCACCACTCTGACAAGCACCATTATGTTTGATCCCATAGTTGCATCCATTAAAATAAAACTGAAATAGCATTTCCTAAAGCAACACAATTTCATCTTAACTTCAATTTCATCTTACAATCAGTTTCCAAAGCAGGCTGGAAAATTTATGGTTAAAGTTGGAGTTGAACGAGGGTAGTCATGTTAAAAAAACAAAACAAAACAAAACAAAAACCAAACCAAAACAACAAAAAAAAACCCTCTTTTCAAACTGTCTTCAGAAAGCTGGAGTATTATTACTTTTATAAAAGAGCCCACACAGAAATGACATCTGTGTTGTTGCCAGAAGCATAGCAT
The DNA here is from genome assembly GCA_028571685.1 of Heterohyrax brucei. Classification (NCBI taxonomy): domain Eukaryota; kingdom Metazoa; phylum Chordata; class Mammalia; order Hyracoidea; family Procaviidae; genus Heterohyrax; species Heterohyrax brucei. Next base: position 1,327,380 of record CM053156.1, read on the forward strand.
GCAGGTAACCCAATAGCGTGCTCTTATGCCACCAGCAGTTTCTCCTAAACTATTTCAGAATTTCATTGTTAATACAACACAAATCTTTCCATTTTCTCTGTCACCTATGTGCAGTTGTTCAGAATGGAAAAAAAATCGCACTGCCCACTCTTCCAGGGAACATATTCTACCTGACGTGTTCATTTGGATTGTAAAATAGGTAGAGTTCTCTGTTGAGAGATTGATGTAACTGATATCAGTACAATAGTTTATCAAATTGGTTTAGGAGCTGTACCTTTTTCCTTTTAAAGTTCAATAGCTCAACTTTTAGACTTTATCCATAGAGAAAGTAGACTTCTAAAATACTATTTTAAAGGACAAGTAAATTGGTTCCCTGAAAGGTGTTTTATCTGTACAAAGCGAGTATCAGTGACACTGAAAAACCCTGCATTTGTTAGCCAAAGAAGCCCTTAACCCTTTAGCATCACGCACAATTAGGGCAGCATTAGTGGGGCCCTACTGCTAAGACCCTAGGTAAGAAAGAAAGTCTTCGGGGAATGTGATTTATTTTATTGTGTGAACCGATGAGCACAGATCAAATTGAGAAACACGGCTTTAAGGAAAACACTAATTTTTTAAGTTTCTTTGGCCAGGGGTAGAAGGAACATGCTGAAGTCTTTTAAGTCTATAGCCATCAGATTAATTATCAGTATCATCCAATGCACATTCATTTAATTACAACAAATTTAAAGTTACACAGGGTTTTGAAGGAAAATAAAAGACTCAGTAAGTGGTGACAGAAAGTGCAGACTACGCAAACCATAAGTGTCTTTTCTTCAGAAACTATCAGTTCTCTCTCATCTGCCAAATGTGCAAATAAGTAACTAATACAGACAGAAAGAAGGCACGAAAGAGATGGAGGCTTAGACAGGAGGAAAAAATAATGCCTTGGAGTCATTTCCTACTCATGGCAAGCCACGTGTGGCGGAGTAGAACTGGGCTCCACGGGGTTTCCAGTAGTTGGTTTTTAGCATCAGTAGCTGGTTTTTAGCAAGGAGGTCTCCAGGTCTTTCACCAAACTCAACCCTCCAGCTTGTCCAGGCTGGTTAACATTTGATACAGCCCAGCAACTCGAAGAGAGGAAGAGGAAGAGGTGTTTACTCTAGGCCAAAATATGTAGGTACATGATGTTCGTAATCATAGCTTAATTTTCATAGCCACTTAAGAATTAGATATAATTGTGCACCCTCTACAAATAGTAAGAGGACACATTTCTTTGGAGCTCAGTAGATGCCAGGCACTGTTTTAAGCACATCAAATATCTGAACTCTTTTAGCCCTCACAGCAGCCTTCTGAGGGCTGTATCCTACTTAGGGTTAACTTCATCTCACCCAGAGCAAAATGGAACCAATTCATGGCCCCGTGGTCTGTATCTGGGCCACTTGCTCCCAACCACTGCACTCCTTGGTAGCCCTCAGGGTCCCACGCCATGAGGTAAAAGAGGAGGGCAAAGACCTCCTAGTTCACTTAATTTCAAAGGCCATCCTTTTTGATGAGGCCTAAGAGGTTAAGAGTTCATGGAAACGGAGAAAAACCGGACAGAGGACTGAAGGAGAGAGCTCTTTGTCTCTGGAATTAGTGGTGCAACCGGCAAAGTATTAGATGGAGACAGAGATGTCCGCTAAGTTCTACTCTGGGTAATTCAGAAGTAAACAGTCTTAAGAGACCAATGAAATGACTGGAACCCTGATCCAGTGTGATTTTGAATTTAGGTACCTTTCCTGATGCCACATTGCTGGATGACAAAAGATGACTTATGTTCAGTTTCTTTTGGGAATGAAGCACATGCAAAACTTTATTTAAGCTTAAATGCTGATATTTTGAGAGAAGTCCTTAATTCCTAATATTTAAATAGATATTTGAATTGAGATCAGATTACTTGCAAAGCTGCATAGTGGAAGTTCAGTTAGAAGTTCAGTTCACATCAGAGACAGGAAAGGTGCCTAAAAGATCCAGAGCAGATGGTAATTTTGCCTTAGATTACCAAGTTCCATCACATTTGTCACCTTTCAACAACCTACTACCACTGTTATTAACGGGTAGTCACAACCCACGGCCATGCCAGTATTTGACCCAGGGCATGGCAGTTGACTTGAAACAACAACCACCACAAAAATCTGTGTGTGTCAAAAAGGACTTTCTCCTGTGTCCTAAATTTGTAATAAGAAATTGCATTTTGAATTCCATATGAAACAAAATATACTGCAAGTTCTGTTTTCTGCAAAACGTTTTTAACCTCAAATTCCCACAGTTAGTGAAGAGTTAGTTTTGAAAAAGAATAGATTTTATCACTTGTTTTGAATCTGTGCTAACATGGAGACGTGTGACGTGGTCTGAATGTTCTTTTACTCTCGTGGGATACTCAGGCCATCAAAATTTCATTAGCCTCACAGCCGTTCTAGTGCCTTCTTAACTGGAACTGTGGGACTCTTTATCAATAAATAAATGAAACCTATTCCTTTTTAGTGACTAAACTCTTCTTTGAAGTATAACTAGACTATTAGGCACTCTCCTTGCATAATTTTACAAATGTTGAATAACATTTTTCTTTCCTGGGGAAAACAGTTATTTCAAATGATGAAAACAGTCAACAGACATTCCTATGTTAAACTAAATGAAACAAATCAGTACCTAGCTTCTGAATTTGTTTCATTTTGGTGAATTATTTTACCCACGTCTTTCTTATTTTAACTCTTAATAACCCAAGTCCCAAGATAGCATAAAAAAAGGAATACAATTAGACAATGAAGATAATTGAATAAAAGTACAATGTAACTAGAAAGTCTATAGTCTTTCAAAATTACAGCAATGTGAAATATCTTAGGGAGGGCAGAATTGAATTACATTACTTAGTTTATATTATAAATATTTGATGATAAGTAATAATAATAAACATGGACAGTTTCCAGAATATCATTTATAAAGATGTTAGATCTTGTGCATGATTACAAATACTAATTTTTACTATAATGCAGCTTAAGAAAAAAACAAAAACAACTTTTTACATAAAAAATTCCCAATACTTTCATTTAATTCTGAAATTCAAAATTACAAGGTCTGCTAACTCCTTCAGAAAATGACGCTTCCCTAAATCTTAATAAAATTACTTTAAATGGAATCTTTCTGTTTCTGACTAACCACTGAAATTTCAGAACAAATTGATCTTAAATGTTCTTATGAACATACATATTAAGTATATGAAATTATCAGTATCATTAAAAGATCGTATCTATTTTACTTCCCATTTTATTCTCCTCCTTCTGCTGATCTTGCTGGGAATTCTTAGACTATCAAAATGTTGTTAAAGAAAACAACTGCAGCCAAACCTTGTGAAAGGAGTAAACACAAGTTTGTCATCACTTGCCCAGCTCAACAAACATTGCTTCGGACACTTTATACTCGTAACTTCCTTGGAGAGACTGGTGGGTTTAAACTATCCACCCTCCAGTTAGCAGCCAAGAGCTTAACCACTGGGCTTCCGTTGCTCCATGGATATTACATAGTGTTCACTAAAGGTTATAAAATTTGTACTTTTATATTTTCTGAAAAGAAAAAAATGGCCTGTGCTTTGGAAATTCACTATGAGATAGCTTTAGAAGATACATAATATACACCATCTAGAAGAAAATAATAAAATCAGTTTATATTTTACCAATACAAACTTGTTTTTGAGAAAGAGATAGCTATAAAGTTTTCAGGTTGGAAGAGCAAACTGGTGTGGTGTGAAAAGTATATTTTATAGATACACTTACAGAAAATCTATGATGCAGATATTCAGAACCAAACTTCATTCTCCTGATACTTTCTATTCTTTTCCTCTCTATCAGCACTACAAACGGTACTACGTATTTTAGGCAAATCAGATGCCAAATGCCATATTTGAATATAACCATCGTACTTGCATTTATTCATGAGCTGAAACAGAGGAATATTAAGTAATGATTATACCGTCTTACGTATTTGAAGTGGTGACTTCCAAATTCACTATGAAAATCGATACGAGCAGATTTACTGAGGTGAACTGATCAGCTGAGGGAAATGCTGGCAGCTTAAGCCCAGTGCTCACTTTGTCAGAAAGAAGTTTTCTTGTTTCCTGTTTGGGGCTGACATAAAGCCACACTCCACCAGGGCCTGATCTTTCCAAAATAAAAATAAAAGTCTATATTACAAAATAAAAGAGCACATTAAAAGTGCATGAGAAATTGGTTTAGATAGTTTAAATTAAGACAAATAGACAGGAAACCATCAACAAGCAACGAGAAGCATTAGATAACACACTGTGACTTAGCTGAAACTGAAAGCCAACAAAGATCTGCTTTCCTATTACAAAGCAAGGCTGACAAATTTGCCCCCCCCCCAAAAAACGACATACCATCAGTAAAACAACCATGTTTCTTTTCAAATGTCAGTCAATTCTCTCATCTTAATTTTCTTTTTCCTTTTGAAGCAATGTACACGCATAGCATTACGAATTAGGTTGGACCAGCAAGTGCACTGTTAACACTGAAGGCTGAAGGAGAAATCTGCTGTCTGCTGCAGCCAAACTGATGCTCTAGTTCTGCCTTGAAACAGCACCGACTACAATTTTTTTCTTTTAAATTGGTTACCGCATAAAATACTTATTTTTTATTTTCCTGCATCAACAATACTAAAGATGTGCCAATAATTAACAAGGGTTTTTTTTCTTCTTTACAAATATGTAAGGTTGGTCCTTAGAGTCTCCAGAATCCATTTTGCCTGTGCGGATTTCACTGCACAGCAATCCATTCTCCAGAGCACATCAAAGCCCACACCTCCTCTTTCCCAACACTTCAATTGCTTTCACAACTAGTAAGCTTAAAGCATAATCAACTTTGTTCTTCAGTCACTTGAGCTCTGTTAATAAACTATTCTGTGTGCTCACTCATCCATTCAAAGACTCTGTAGCTTCTCTGAGATATCTTCTAGAAGAATCTACGAAGAAAATTTTGACTGCGAGCTGGCTCTGGGGTAAACTTTACCACCACTTAGTTTGTCCCTGTAGAGGGAGTAACAGGTGACCCAGTTCAAGATAAGTCAAAGCTAATCTTTTCTTTTTCTGTACACAAACTGTTTTACAAAACTATAGCTAACATATCATCAATGCTTGCATGACCTAACAATGTGATGTCAAGGATTGATTTTTTTTCCAGCAAATGCAAGGACTTTTCTGGAGTTTTACTGTGTTAGAAAGAAGGGATGGAGGGAAGCAAGGTGGGACAAAGGGACAGAGGGAGGAGGGAGAGAAGGAAAGAAAGAGGAAGGAAGGAGGGAGGGAGGGAGAGAGGGAGGGAAGAAGAAGGGAGAGAGGGAGGGAAGGAGGAAAGAGGGAAGGAGGAGAAGGGGGAAGGGGAGGAGAGAGGGGGGAGGGAGGGAGAAAAACCTGACCTATGGCCCAAACAGACAGAAGCTCTGAGCACCAACAACATAAAACAGAAATGAAACTTACCATTCTCACTGTCCGACTTGTTTTCACGCTCCGTGTCTGTCAGGGTGAGGGCTGAGTTGGACCGACTTGACAGGCAGGAACTGCGGCCCGATTTGACCCCCCTGCCCCAGAGTCTCATGGCATGCTCTGGGGACATCACTGCTTCATTCTCAGTGTCAGCGTCTGACCCTGCACTGATAGAGTAACCTCTGTGGGGGAGCCCCATTTCCGCACAAAAGGTCAGTCCTCTTCGAGTGGCTGGTTCACAAACTCCTAACTGCCTCAGAGTAAAATTCTGTCCTGATTAGGGGAAAAAAAGATAAACAACTAGTGAGTAAACGCTGACTTTTAGGGTTTTTGTTCAAAAAGAAAATCTCACTAAAAATAAACTCATGCATTCAGGCTTTTCAGCTCCCACATCTGGTGTTTACGTTAGCTTTGCATGCCATATGGTCAAGTGGGCGCAATTACTGTCCCGAGTTAGAGTTTCTTTGTCAAACTAAGTCCCGAAGTACCTCTGAGATGGACAAGCGAAATCACATCAACCAGGAAAACCTAAAGCAACACCACATTCAATCCAGAGAAAGGATTAGTCACCCATTTGACAACTTTGCTTAGCAGACTTCTGAAACAATAGAAATGCTCAGAATTTCTTCCTCTATCCTGACTCTAGTCCTAAACAATGAAATTTTCTCCTTCAGATGTTACTTCTTTTGAAGAGAAATGATTTTCTTTCAATGTCTTATTAACTAGGAGTTTGATTAGTTCCCACCGTAACTGACATACACATTTGTGTGTGTGTGTGTGTGTGTGTGTGTGTATCCTTAGATTTGAGAGTAAGATATTTGAAAACTACAGCGTGTAATGGACTCTTTGGCACTCTAGACTTTTTGCTTTAATAAACACCTGGAAAAATCTGTATTGATCAGAATAAGCCAATTTTTGCAAATACATTGTATTATAAGAATAACATGTGAGAAGTATATGTATTTAAAAATTAATGCTAAAAACAAGTTTCCTGAAAAATAAATGGCTGTGAACCCTGCAGGGTTTACTTTTACTAATAAATTGAGCATAATAAAACTCATGACACTGCCATAACTTAAAGCAAATGTGTTTAAATTAGGTGGCACTTTAAAAGGACCACTGTTATTAATGACTTTTCCAGTCCTATGTTTATTCTTGAAATTTCACATGTATTTTATGATACTACAGATGCGAAAAGAGAGACAAATATCTGCTTGTAGGATGCATATATATGGCTTTTCCATTTCTTGACTCATGTTGACATTGTCATCTAAGATCAGGTACCAATCAGAATCAAAGTACATGTAAAAAATATAAGTGTACAAAGACTGATTTAAATGCTACTTTTTAATTAAACTTTTTAACAATATCAAGCATTTATACTACTCATAGTTTCCATTTTTAGCTCTTTAAATTATGAAAATGTTAATTAGTTGATATGAAACAACATATATGTAAATACAGATGATTTTATACATTGTGATAAAATAACATGTTGAATCTTCTAGGAAATAAAGCAAACATCAATGCATCACATAGTAAATATTTGGCTGTAAAAGTATTAGCACCCTGCAGGCCTCAACACATTTTAACTCATGTGGTTAATTACTTTATTGCTGTGGTCATATCAGAAGTTGGAATCAGCTTTATTTTAGTCAGGCTTCCAAATAGATTCTGACAATGACACTTAAAAAAAAATCAAAGTCAGTAGTGACAATTAGCTAACAAGTCAAACTGGGCTGATCAGAGAGATGCGAATAAGTAGCTGAACTAAAAAGTACGTCAAAAGAAAGAAAAAAAAAAGTAGAGAGCAAAAGAAACACAGAGAAAAAAAAGCCCACTGAACAGGGAGAAAGTGGGCAAGCTTCATAAGGTAAGACAGAGTAGTATCAGTTTTTCAAAAATAAATGTGCACAGTACTTCTGAAAGGAAATCTAAACATGGTCAAGGTCACCATGGAAGGTTAATGCAAAAATTGTGGAAGAGCTTACCAACTATTATTTGTATGTCAGATTTAAAATGTGCCAGATCAAAGAAAAGGAGCTAAGACAGTTAAAGATTATCTTCAGACATACTGATTTTTCAAAGTAAGAACAATACAAAACAATAAATGTAACATTCTTTGAATCTTTCCTCTATCTGAGGGATGGCCACATTTGAGAATGAAAATATGAGAAAAGTTAAACGGCCACAGTAATTTCCTTTCTAATCTCTGAAATGTATCTTGAAACACTTTCCATATTATTGAGAAAATTTTCACACTACTTTCATTCTGATGTGAAAGAAAGCAGAGAGCTGCAACCTTCATTTTTTGTCCTCCGGGCATCCTCATATACACAAAGTTCAATTTGTAAACAGCCAACACGTGATCTCTATGAACTGACAGGAGTATCTCAAACCTTAAACACCAGACCCTCTGCAGTCAGGGGCTCACAGCAGCTGAACGCTCTCAAGGAGTACTTCTAAAGGGTAAGCTAGAAAGCAAGAATAGGAAGAATACCTGCTAGGTATTCTTCCTGCATGAAGAAAGACTGTCTCAGTTTCCACTAGGAAAGAATGAGCTTGGCTGCTAAGCAAGAGTTTTCAGGTTCAAGTCCACCCCGAGATACTTCAGAAGAAAAGCCTGGTGATCTACACCTGAAAGAATCAATGACTAAAAACCCTATGGAACACAGTTCTGTCTGTCACACGTGGGGTCACCACGAGCTGGAATCAACTCAACGGCAACTGGGTTAGGAAAGCGCACTGACCGTGGTGTCTGAAAGGCCAGGTTAGAGCAGCTTACAACTCTGGTCATGGAATATTACCTTTCTTACTTTTCGCATCTCTGAAAGCTGTCACGAGTTTTCCAAGAAATGGCTGATGTAAATGTGGCTAAATGAAAGACAGCCTAAATGAAAAATGGCTTTAAAAATAACCATTGTGACAAAATGCAATTAATAATCACAGAGAAATATACAGTTTGGGGGAAGGGAGCAGATCATATTCAAAGCATTTTATAACAGCCACAGCACCACCAAGACTGACTTTCATGTAAGGAATTGCTTTTATTCAAAATTATCTCTGCCTCAGATCTGTGACATCCACTGTTGTCATCTCTCCTCATTTGGTAAAGATTCATGCTTTTAGCATCCCTTGCGACTTGATGGCACTTGGCTGGCTGCTTTTATGCAAACACCCCCAGGGTAGGCATAGCCACTGAATTAAAATAAATTAGTCTATTGGATCTAGCAATATTTAGTAAATAGGTTTTACAATATTTTTGTACAATAATTCAGAAATTAAATACAGGTTTACAGTATTTAGTAAATATAGGTTTTACTTATGGAAAAGGATGCAATTTTGACAGACGCAAGATGATTGAAGAGCACACAGGTTCCTGACTGGGAGAAGAGAGGTCCAGCTGAAGTATCACAGGGCTGGAAAGTTGAAGGAACGATTGCTCTCAGGTGGGATTTAAAGCAATGTAGAAAAATGTAAAGAGAAGGCAGAAACAAGCAGCTAAGAGGTTGCTGGAATCAATCTAATCACTTGACAATCCTGTTTAGAACAACAAGAAAGCAGGGAGGATACTACTTACTCTAATTTTCTGTGGTTTCTTTGTAAAGGTTCTGATACCATCACCTTAACTTCTTTGCCTTTTACATTCCCTATGCTCATTCTGTTTGGCTAAGGCTGGCCAAATTTATCTTTCGCACACTGAATTTTGCTAACCTTGATAACAGGGCCAGCAACAGAGTTTCCCACTACAATCTGAAACAATATCAAAACAATAAATTGTAGCAAGAACACAGTATCCTTGAGGACCAGTTTCATCCTGATTAAAAGGTGAGGTCAGCCTGGATTAGATTAGGCATTTCGTTTTACAACACTCATAGCTTTTAAAATCCATAAAAAGAAAATGAAATAAGCAGAACCTAAGCAAGTTGCTGTGAGTTGAAACTGACTTGACAGTAGTGGGTTTGGTTTTTGGAAGCAGATTGTATCTTTTCTTAAATTTCACATTTTAAATAATGAGTGAAGTTGTGTGACAAAGTGGAAAGGATGATGTAAGAACAAATATTCCACGTGAGGTGACACACATCACTGCTACCCATGTAATAAAAGAAGGGGACTGTAAAAGTGGGCTATTTACACGGCCTTCTTTTCATATACTGTCTATAACCTAATCAAAACAGTATAAGATTGTTTGAAAGCTGCAGTGCAGGCAGAGTGATGCTCACCAAGAGGCAAGATACCTATCTGCATTCTCTTGTGTGAACTGGACGAGCTGCACAGTTACACACACACGGTGGCTTCCAGACAAGGGTAGTTCGTCCACTCTCTGTGCTAGTGCTGTTTCTGTCTCGGCTCTAAATAGACAGCCTTCTACCTAGGAGGACTCTTTCTTTTTTTCTCTCCCTGCTTTGTGTCTGTTGTTAGTTTATCTTTTATTTTCTAACAGTTTTAAAAATATTCTTATTGTATACTTATTCAAAGTACACAATTCAAGTATTTTTTTTTTTTTAGTGTATTCACAGAGTTGTGTGGTCAACACCATAATTTTATAACCCTGAACAGAAACACAGTACTAGTAGTTACCGGTCACACTTCATTTTCCCCCCAAACTCTCTGCCCCAGGCAACCATTCATCTATTTTCTGTCTCTGTAGCTTTGCCTGCTCTAGATAATACACATCAAGGGGACCATAAAGTAGTTTTTTGTCATTGTCTTCTTCACTTACCACAATGTTTTCAAGTTTCATACATAGTTGTAGTATATATATTAGTACCTTACTCGTTTTGATTAATGAATAAATATTCCACAGTATGGTTATAAATTATCTCCCTTTGTTTACCCAGAAGTTGGTAGATATTTGGGTTATTTCTTTTGGGTGTTATAAACAATGCTGTTGTGAATACTTGTACACAATTTTTGTGTTGAAATGTTTTTATTTATCTTGGGTACACATCTAGGAGTGGAGTGGCTTGGTCATACGGTAACTCTAGGTGAATCTTTTTGAGGCACCACCAAATGGTTTTTCAAAGTGGCTGCACTCTTTATTTTCCCACCAGTGGGTCCCAGTGTACCCACGTCCCTGCCACTACTTGTTATCTATGGTTTTCTTTACATGCACTGCAAATTGCGCCTGGAAGTTTGCGCTGAGCTATTATGTAGGTCATTGGTATTAAAATTTGAGGGACACACCAAGAAACGTTGTTCTTTTAAAAAGCAGTTGATTCTGATTACGTGAAGTCACTATTACTTTATTCTATCATTGTTTTTCTTTGCTTTGCTTCTTTATATCTTTAAATTTTTTTTCTGTAAAAATTAAAAATCTAGCTCAGTAAATCATCTTTGGGAGTATACTGTATTGAAGCAAAATAATCTTATTTTAAGCATATATGTACAAAAATGTTTACTTGGCATTTTCCAAACATCAAAACAAACTGAATGTTTATCAGAAACAAATTTAACTACTCACATTACATAACCATGCTACGGCATTATCATGTGGCTAGCTTAAAGAGTGACTTTAGATCTATATTTTCAGATTGAGACTGAAGTTAATTAAAACCATTTTAAGTGAAAAAAGTACAAGTTGTAGATTATTGTGTATAGCATTACCCTACTTGGAAGGGAAGAAAGCTAACAGATTATGTAAGTGCTTATGGTTTCAGGCAAGCAAAAAGGCAGAGAAGGACACACATCTGTGGATGATAAATCATTTAGAAAGATCTTTACTATAAGTTTTGGATGCTTTACTTTTTTTACAATTATTTCAACCATTTTAAAAATGAAAAGTTAAAACCTATCTTCTTTTTTAAAAGACAAATAGTTCCTATTCAATCATTTGGAGCCCCTGTGGCCCAGTAGTTAAGTGCTACAGCTAATAACAAAAAGGGTTTGGCAGTTCAAACCCACCGGCCTCTCCTTGGAACCCTTATGGATCAGTTCCATAGTACAGTTCTAGCATCTGTCCTATGCAGGTGCTATGTGTCAGAATGGACTTGATGGCAATGGGTTTGGTTTCGGTTTATTCAATTATTTAAAACTTAATTTATTACTCTCTTTGGGGGAAAATGGGGTTTAATAAAATCCTCCTTCATTTGTTAAAAAAAAAATAATCAGGTCATGTAAGAGATATGAAAACAGTGTTTTCCTCTCATTTGAATCCCTTTTTTTTCTTCATTATACATGGATTTATTTTACAGAAGAAAAAACATTATTCTCTTCTATGAAACAACCCCCACAGCTGAGCATGAATAATGGATATAAGAATTGATATAAATTTAATACATAGAGATAAATAAACTCTATTTTTTCTGGTTATTACATGGGTAGGATTATTTCTTCTTAGTGACAATCCTCTACGGATGGCATAACATATAGCATTATCAGTCATCGGCAGTCACTGATGAACACTGACTGGACCCTTAATTCATTGGGTGAGTGTTTCTTAGTTAGTGGTCATGGAATCAGCATGACCAAATCTTATCTACAGCTGCCTGTCTGCGGTGTTTGCAAGACTGTAAAAAGACAGCACAGTAATTGCAATGTATGTAAATTTTTTTCCTCTCTGTCTCAATGCAGATGTTTACGGGACATTCCCAACTCTTTAACTTTTTAAAATTAAATTTGTCACTGTTTGAACAGAATGCCCATTCTTGAATATTCTACAGAAATTTCAGAGCTAACATATGTCTGTATTTTTCAAGTATTAGACAACACCACAAGGTCTGATAAGTCCGCGAACTTAACGGTTCTAAGCGCTACATGCCTCACTGCTGAATATCACTATGGTCACCTGTGAAGTCCTCCCCTTGGGAAGCTATGCACCGATGTCGGCGTCTAATCCACCCTTCAAAGCAATTTTGGAAGTCTTTCTGCAATGGCCATTGCACATGCTGGCAAGGCATTAGGTTCGCGAACTTAACTGCATAGTTGTCAGTGAGGGAGTTTTTAGTCAGTAAACAACTGGATTGGAACACCCTCCCTGCTCACCTGATCTGGCTCCAAAAGACTGATTTCTTTACCCAAAGACAAAGGAAATACTGAAAGGAAGACATTTGGATGACATTCAGGACATCAAGGGTCATACAACGACCGCTCTGACGGCCAGCCATTCCAGAAAAAGAATTACAAAATTGCTTTGCAAGGTGGACTAGGCACCAGCATCAGTGCATAGCTTCCCAAAGAGAGCAAGTCCTTCAGAGATGACTGTAGTGATGTCAGCAATGAGGTATATAGCACTTTCTGTAGGATGAGTTCGGGCAGTTAATTGGCGATCCTTGTATACTTTAAAAAATTTACTTACAGTCTCACTAACAAAAACAAAAGACTTGAACCTCACCCCTTTCTACCCTATACAAATAATGCAAATGCCTTCAACTATTTGCTTAATTTATGTCTTAATGTCATTAAGATTCCCATCCACATACACACTGATTACCTCAAGTTTCTAGAGGACATCATATTTACGCAAGGAAACCCGCAAAAGCCAGAACTGGTGTCAGGCGGAAACTTGTCAGAGAAGGAAAAACCAAAGAAGCAATAGAGAACAGACGTATAACTGTACCTCTGCCAAAGGCGGAAAACCTGTGGGACCCGGAAAGGCCAGGGCAGCTGGGCCAAGGGCTGGCTTTTCGGGTTTCTTTCGCTGAGTCTCGCTTGTAACTCAAAACACAAGGGTGAGGGTGACCAGGGGAAGCTGCTCCCTCAGCAGCCGTGCTGGATGCGGCTCTGCCAGGCGCCGGCTGGTGGGAAGGCCAGGCAGGGACTCGAGGCAAGGGATGCCACGCGGGGTGAGGGGGGACAACCGTGTCAGCAGAGAAAGCAGAGTGGGGATGAGTGACCCTCGGGAGATGAGCTTGGTGAAGCCTCTACTGGAGGGAGAACATTTGGGTACTGAATGAAGTTCTGGTGATTAAGGTAGGGTGTCTACTGGACTCATAAAGGAGTAGCTTCTTCAATGTGCGTCATGAAGAATTTAATGCCCGATTGCTAAAAAAATGCAACACTAATTCTGGCAATCAGAATAACTTTAAAATGTGTTTTTATCAAAATCATTCTGAAAATAAATTTGATTCTTGTTTTTACTTAGGACTTCTTTAAAGAGAAAGTCCTTTAAGTCCAATGATGCCACCACGTCTACAATGTATCTATTGGTATCTGACAGTCAGCACTGCAGTGGGCATTGGTATAAACATGCATGTGGTTTGGCATGAAGCGGCAGGTGTTGAATAATTGTGACTACAGAGCACCACAGTGATTCACAGTGTGGATGTAAAATTGGCAGCGGGGCAAGGAACTGGATGCGAGTTTAGCAGTAAGGGAGGGCTCAAGACATTAGACCAATAAAGGCCAAGGCAGGGGGAAAAGATTACTCCCACTGTGTCAGGAGGTGGGCTGTAAGCTACATCTATCTACACACACCTTCTGGTAGATAATCTACAATGCTGGAAAGAAGCACTTGCCTACTTACTGGCCAAAATTAGTTAATCAGTTAGGCAGGGGAGCTAAAAGGCAGAGCTAAGAAGAAAACATTAACATGAGATAAACTGGAGCTATTTAACTCGTGTCTTTAAGTACAGAAATTTAAGGCTCAGTAAACACGACCATCTAAATCCTTTAATACTGCTGCTGACATTTATAGTGATGGAGAAGGATTAATCATTTTGATCTCTGAATCATTTTAAGTAGTTAATATTTAAAAGCAATAAACTTTGGAGTTGCAGTAATTAGTCTCGTAAATCTGATTGATGTTTCAGGTTTTTGTCTTCATAAAACCTGATTCTCTCTCTCTCTTTCTCTCTCTCTCACACACACAATACACATCTTTTTCAGCACCATTAAGTATTTCAGAAAACATAAAAAAAGGTTTGAGATTCCTTTTGTTTTTGTGTGATGACAGAGGTAAGGGGGACACTGAGGAGATGAAAAGTTTGGGGTCTAACTGGAAATTCCTACCAGCGTTAAATGCTGAATGGTCAGACCATATGATCATATTTCTTTGGAAGTCTAGGATCACTTCCCATTATTCACTATAATGGCATCCCAAACTAAACTGAACCTCAGTCTTCAAGAGCATTTCTCTTTTGGCTCTAGAATCTTCCTCTTTCATAACTTCCAACATATCTGAATGTTTAATATAATTTCATAGTGCAAAAATACAAATAAATAAAATAAAAATTATTAGAGTAGGAAAAGTTATTTCATTTCACTTTCAAGGAAGGATAAAATGGTACAGAGAAAAGAGATGTCCCCAAAATAGTGTCTCAGTCAGATGAGTTTTAAATACTTCTTTTACATCTGCCCAGTTCTGTTAGTGACATTCTAAGATTATATACACAACCTTATATTCTCTACATAAGAAATACTAATTTGATGTCTTTGATCTATTTGGAACACAAAGTATATAAAAACATTTTAAAAAGCATTTATCACATTAGTAATATGCCAACAATAAAACTGCCCAAATAATAATCTAATCTAAGTTTAAAACGTGCCTTTTTCTACTAGGAAATGTAAAGAAACTATTTGAAAGGTAAGGTTTTGCCTATATACCAGTAATTCTACACTCTCTTCTTCAGTACAGTCCTGGATATATTGTATATGCTATTATCTTAATGGGAGACATAGTTTTATCCAGCACTGCATTACAGTGCGATAGCCGCTGTGGTTGTTTTGAAGAGAAGATTGTGGTTGTGGTTCAGTAAAGACAGTGGGAGCCCTAACTTGAAATCTCACCCTGGCTGAAACTGGATGAAAGTAAAAACGTAAACCCCAAACTTTCCATGAACAAGCCTAGTGTTTGCTTTTTTTTTTTTACTTTTCTTTTTCATTGTTTAGGTAAATTTGACATTCAGTGAAACACACAGATCTTACGTGCATACTTTGATGAGTTTTAACAAATGTATAACTCATCTAACCATGATCCCAAACAAGATATAGCATATCTTTACCGCCACAAGTAATCATTGTTCTGATTTCTTTTACTACAGATTAGTTTTGCCTGTTTTTGAATTTTATATTAATGGAATGATACAGTTTATACTCTATCTCTGGCTTCTTTAGCTTAACATATTATTATTATTTTTAGATTCATCCACATTGTTGTGTAGATCCCTAGTTCATTCTTTTTGTATTCTCCAGTAGTATTGTATTGTATCATATGAATATACCACAAGTTGTTATATCCCCTTGCCTGGTAATTCCACTTTGGGCCTATTATGAATAAAGCCACTACGAACAGAAGTTATTCCTTTTGGATAAGCACTTTGGAGACAAATTTCTGGATCACAATAAACATGCTACATTTATGTAACAAATGCCAGTTTATAAAGCAGTTGTGCCATTTTAATTTTACACTGCTTTTAGCAACACATGACAGTTCCAGTAGCTCCACATTCTCACTGACATTGGATGTTGTTAACCTTTTTAACTTTATGTATTCTAGTTGGTATCTCACCATAGTTTTAATTTTCATTTCTTGATGGCTAACAGTGTTGAAAACTTGTCTATGTGCTTATTAGACATTTTTATATCTTTTATTATTATTTCTTGGTGTTCTTTACATGTTCTTGATACAAGTCCTTTGATATACATGTGTGAGGCTTTCCATTACATTTTCTTACAAATTTGGATAAAAAAGAACGCTTTAATTTTTATGAAGTCTAGTTTATCAGTTTTCTCTTTTTATATTCAGCGTGTGTCTGTGTTGCATGCATGTGCGTGTGCCAAGAAAATTTTTGTCCATGGTTGCAATATTCAAAAACACATTGAGGTTTCTCACTGTGTGAGGTTTAGAATTATGTATCAACTCAGCTAGGCTATGGTACTCAGTAGTTCCCTGAAATGCTACTCTAGATGTTGTGGAAGTTATTTTGTAGATGTTCTTAACATTTATAATCAGTTGACTGTAAAAGAGATTATCTTTGATAATCTTAGCAGGTCTTAACCAACCAGTTGAAGAGCTTGAGGGCAAAACTCAGATTTCTGGAAGAAGGAGTTTGTCTCAAGACAATTAATAGAGAAATCTTGCATGAGTTTGCAGTCTGCAAGTCTGTCCTATGCATTTGAGACTCAACACTGGAACATCAATTACGCTTTTCCGTATTTCTAGCCTGCTGACTAGTCCTATAGATTTTGGACTTCCCAGTCCCCACAATCATGTAAGCTATTTCTTTCCAATCAGTTCATCTCTCTCTTACTTTGTAATTATCTATCCATCCATCCATCTAGGTATTCCTGGCTCCTGGCATACATGCTGTAGTTGTCTAGGATGGATAGGTTCTTTGTGAAAATCAGAAGAATGAAAGGGTAGCGTGAAACCAGGTATGTCATTGCTGATGTCAAATGGACTGTAGCTGAAAGCAGAGAATGCCAGAGAGTTGTGTGATTTTGTTGACTATGTAAAGGCATTTGACTGTGTCAATCATAACAAACTACAGATAACACTGCAAAGAATGAGAATTCTAAAATACTTCAATGTGCTCCTGAGAAATCTGTACAGGAATCAAAAGGCAGCCATTGTAACAGAACAAGGGGTCACTGCATTGTTTAAAGTCAGGAAAAGTGTGCATCAGGGTTGTATACTTTCCCCATACCTATTCAGTCTCCTTGCTGAGCAAATAACCCAAGAAGCTGGACTATATAAGAAAAAACAGGACATTCAAATTGGAGACTCATTAATAACCTGTGTTAAGTAGAACTTGACGTACTTACTGATGAAGAAAAAAAGCCACAGCCTTCAGTATGGATTACACCTAGCGTCAAGAAAACAGATATCCTCACAGTTGGGACAATAAGCAACATCTTGATAAACAGAGAAAAGACTGAAGTTGCCAAGGGTTTCATTTTACTTGGATCCACAATCAACACACATGGAAACAGCAGACATGAAATCCAAAGATGTGTTGCGCTGGGCAAATCTGCTGCAAAAGACCTCTTTAAAGTGTTGAAAACCAAAGATGTCACCTTGAAAACCAAGGTGAACCTGACTCAAGCCATGGCATTTTGAATCATATCATCTGCATGTGAAAGCTGGACAAAAAATAAAGAAGACAGAAGAATTGATGCCTTTGAACATGGTGCTGGAAGAGAGTACTGAATATAACAGGGACTGCTGATAGGATAAACATGTGTGTCTTGGAAGAAGGACGTCCAGAGTGCTCCTTGGAAGCAAAGATGGAAAGATGATGTCTTACCTACTTTCGACTTGTTATCAGGAGGGATCAAGCCCTGGAGAAGGACATTCATGCTTGATAAAGTAGAAGGTCAGGAAAAAGACGAAGGAGATGGATTGACAAGGAGATGGATTGACACAGTGGCTGCAATAATGGTCTCAAGCATAGTAACAATTGTGGGCATGGCACAGAGCTGGGCAGTGATTTGTTTTGTTGTACACAGGGTTGGTATGAGTCAGAACCAGCTCAACAGCACCTAAAGACAAGAGTAGAAAAAACAATGGCCTTGACTCTGTCAGTCATAAGCTGATTACCGGGTGAGGACTTAAATGTCTGGGCCTTAGTTGTCTGCATCCGTGGAATGAACTTGGAATATCTCAAAGATCATCCCAACAGTATAAGTCTATGCAGAGACAGAAAGAAGGTCGCACAGTGAGAAATGCAATGTGAGAAACACATGAAGAGTGCAAGGAAGAGGAAATGGAAGACAAACGGACCTTGGGTAAAAGTATGAGTCACATAGTTTAAATTTCCTGTAGCATTAGGGACTTAGGTTTACATTTCATTCCCAAACTAAATCCAAAGACCTATGGTGTCTTCTCCCTGGCTTCTTCCCTAAATACCATGTCTGAAAGTCTATCCTCAACTGAAATCCAACCTTTAGAACTATGTGGACCTTAACACACAGTATCTGCCTGTCTGGAAAGGTGCTTTCTCCCTCACTCCCCAAAGTATAGAAACAGCATGTTGCTGTTCCAAAGCAGGGATTATTATTTTTTTTGCTTTTGATCTTTGGTGACTTAAGATTGGAAGACTATACTTTCAGGACTATCCAAATAAAACCTCCGTTAAGATTCTGGAATTTTTTTTTTTTTTGTTCTTTTGTTTGTTTTTCTTGTGTGTGTAGTGTAGTAATTCTATGGTTAGACTTTTGGTATCTTTAGTTTCATGCCTTTTAAAGGACTTTCCTGAGAAAAGTTTTATATAAAACAATTTGTAAGTTCTTTTTTTTGGTGCTTTGTCCTAAGCCAAAACTTTATAACTGTACAGAACTTCTTTAGTTTCAGAATGTATTGTGTTTAGAAGTTGATAAGGCTCAGTATCTGTTTTTCCATGAAAACAATATGTAGGATTCTGGGATGTTACACACAAGTGTATTGAGATATCTGTAGATATCTGTATGTGAGCTGGACCAGAACCATTCTACACATGATGTCTGTGTATGAAACTGTCTCTTTGAAGAAATAAATTCAGAATTTCAACAAGAAATACCTCTCCGTACAGTAGTCTCTTCCATTAATTCTCTCATACCTACCAGGGATCAGAAACTTCCTAAGCAAATCATTGTTCATGCATCAGCATGAAGGTTCTGTTTAGGATCCCAGGAGGAGATGTGCTGTGCTCTCAGGGTACAGGAGCTGGGATCAGCTGCTGCCTTTTCAAACTAATAGCAAAGCTGGTTGCCTTTTCATATGTTTACTGACTGTTTGCACTAGCTCTTTTGTGAATTGTCTATTCATGTCATTTTCCCATGGAGTTGTTTATCTATTTTTAATATGTGAAATCTATTTGATCTATTATATAATCTATATCTATGTACCTATAATATAATCTATATGTTAAATCTATTGCTTGAACCTTTTATATCTCGTATGTATTATAAACATGTTGCCTAATAAAATGACTTTGTTTGTGGTATTTTTATTGACATATAAATCCAAAACCAAAAAAGTTGCTGTGGAGTCAACTCCAATTCATAGCAACCAACCCCATGTGTTGCAAGAGTACAACTGTGCTTCATAGCATTTTCTATGGCCGTGATCTTTTGGAAGTAGATCACCAGGCCTTTCTTCTGAGGCACCTCTGGGTAGATTTGAGCCTTCAACCTTTTGGTTAGCAGCTGAGCACTTAACCATCTGTGCCACCTAGAGGCTTCATTACAGCAAAAAAAAAAAAAAAAAAATACTCAAAAGTAATCACTGAAGCCTAGTTTTCTTATTCCATTAGAATGATCTTCCTTACTCCTAGAGTGTACATGTAGTCCTGGGAGCAGCTGTGTGCATTCATGAGTACTTTTTCCTTGCCTTCCTGTGTTGTAATGGCTACAAAGCAAAAATAACCGGTTTCCTTTTCTCATGAAGCTAAGAATGGCCATATATATCAGTTCTGACACATAACACACAGAACAAAGTCTCGAGGGAGAAAAAAGACATAGTTAAATGTAAGAAAGGCCTTTCTATGTCTCTTTTCATTCTTATTTTAAACCAGAAATGTGAAAATACATCAACAATCTGGGGATCACCAAGACCAAAGCCACATGCCACGGATGGTAGAGCAAAACATATAGAAGGAACCTGGGTCTTTGATGGCATCTTTCAGCCCTGGACAGTTCACCTCTGGACTTCCTGTTTTATAAAGAAATGATTCTCTTAGGATTTTTTTTTTGTAAATTTATTGTATTTTAGGTGAAAGTTTACATTGCAAATTAGTTTTTCATTAAAAAATTTATATACAAAATGTTTTGTGATGCTGGCTGCAATCCTCACTGTGGGTCACTAATTTCCTCCTTTCCCTTTCCCCCCTGGATTCTCTTCGTGCATTCATCCAGTTTTTCTGTCCCTTCCTGCCTTCTCTTCTTTGCTCAACTTTTACCCATATTTTTTTCATATACTGACTTGCACTGGGAAGCACCTGCTGCATGGGTGTTGTTTGCTTTATAGGCCTCTCTAATCTTGGGCCTATAGGTGAACTTCAGAAGTGGCTTCAGTTCTGCGTCAGCATGGCCCTCTTAGGTTTTTAAATCAGTTTTCAGAGCTTTCTGCTATTCATGGCTCAAGTCATTCTCACCAATTCAGTCTCTAGATTAACTTCTAGAATTCTTATAGTTTTATGTATTTTTTATATTTGTCTTTAATCCATCCTAATTTATTTTTGACTATGCTGAGAGATGTGGGTCCAGCTTTATATTCTTCCCAATGGGTGGCCAGTTGTGCCAGTACCATTTATGAAATCCTACTGAACAGAAAACCCGTCTCTGTTTTATAGTAACTTTCCCTATATATTAAAGTCTATTTTTGAAATTTTAGTCTCTTCCACTGATTCCTTTACTTATGCCAGTGTCCTAAGAATGTGATTACTGAAGCCTCAGAGCATTGTGTGTGAGTGTGTGTGTGTGTGTGTGTGTGTGTAGGCTACTTTACCTTTACTATTTGCTTTTAAATGTATTTCTGGCAATTTTTGGAGATTTATTCCTAGACTTTAAGACTACTTTCTCCATTTAAAAATGACTCTAACCACTGGGAGTTTATTTGTGATTCTCTTCACTTCTATGCGCTCATTTTGGGACAGTTTAGGGACATTCATCTAATATGAGTCTTCGTATCCATTAATACTGACCATCTTTCCATTCATTCAGATCTTGCTTTATGTCTTTCAACAATTTATGTCAGTTGCCATCAAGGTGATCCCAATTCGTGGTGACCCAGAAAGTTCCTGGGTCATGATAATGGTTGGGTACTCAACCCACCCAAAGGCACCCTGTAACAAAGGCCTGGTGATCTGCTTTTGAAAGGTCATAGTCATGATAATCATATACATGAGGTTCCATGAATATTTTGAACATTCCTTCGTATTAGGTTCATACCGCTCTTTGTTAAAATTTAGTACAAGGTATTTTACAGTATTTGTTGCCATTGTGATGGATATTTTTTTCTTGACTTTCAAATGCAGACTCAATAGTATAATTGCTTAATAATAACATGTATCAGGCACTACTCTAAGTAGTTTCATTTATTTATTCATTGCATGATGAACACTCTGCAGACTGAAAGCTGAGGCACAATCTATAGAGAAGGGAACTGAGTCACTTCTTAACCATTGAGGAAGGAGAAGCGGTGTGGTACAAATGCAACTCATCTGGATCCAGAATCTACCCTCTTTAATACGGTACTGCACTGCCTGTGGGAGGTCTGACAATCAAGTTCGTGAACTCATCCTGCGGAAAAAAGTGCCACATACTTCATTGCTGAACATCACTGTGGTCACCTTTGAAGTGCTCCCCTTGAGAAGTTCTTCCCAGAACTTCCCAGCACCTAGTCCATCCTTCAAAGCAATTTTGGAACTCTTTTTCTGGAAAAGGACATCAGCACTGTTGTCCTATTATCTTTGATGTCCTGAATGTCATCAAAATGCCTTCCTTTCAATATTTCCTTTATCTTCCAGTAAAGAATAAAAGTTACTGGGTGCCAGAGCAAGTGAATAGGGAGGGTATTACAATACAATTATTTGTTTACTTACTACAAAGTCCCTCACAGAGAACTATGCAATTAAGTTTGCAGACTGAACCACCGTGCCATGCTGCGCAATGGCAATTCCAGAAAGTGTTCCAAAATTGCTTTAAAGGGTGGACTAGGTGCTGGGATCAGTGCATAGCTTCCCAAGGGGAGTGCTTTGAAGGTGAGTGTAGTGATATTCAGCAATGGGGTATGTCGCCCTTAGCACAATTAAGTTCGTGAACTTCAGCGTCGGACCTTGTATCCAGGTACCATATTTGCTTCAAACTCCTTTTTATTTTTTTAAATTCCTAGAGACATGAAGTTCTTATACATACATATGCAACCAGATAATTATCAAAAGTGATAACTGTATCTTTCCAAAATATGTATCAATTATTTAGGTTTATTCTCTTATAGAAATTATTGCCAAGCCAAATTATTAAAACATCTAAAAACAATTCTGAATAGTAATTATGATAGGAAGTGAATCTTTCTTATGTCCCTGACTTTAACTAAAATGGATCCAGGACCTCAACTTACAGAAAGCTGGGGTTTTTTGATTGATCTTCTTAAATACGATAATCATATTTAAGTGTTTTTCTTCCTGTTTTACTTAGTATTTTTAAAAATTCATAACGGTTGCTATATTTTATTCAAAACCTTTTAATCATCTGTTGATAAGATCATGTTTTTCTGCTTCAATTTATTAATGTAATTGTGTTAATAGATTAGCTAACACTGAAAAATTTCTAGCAATGATTTGTAACTACGAGTATTTGGTTATTACTTTGATCTAGCACATTTGTCTTTTTATACATGGCTGGAGTCTTACATGCAAATAGTTTTTACACACTGAGTTTCTACACATGGGTTATATAGCTTCTTTTCGTTCTGTTTTAGTCATGCTTTATTATTAAGGTTTTGCCAATTTCATAAAATGAATTTGGGTGTTGTGCGTGTTTGGGGAGGAGAAGTGTTGGATAATGGCTTTTGAATACTGTACTTTAGTGGCACTGTTCTTCTTAAATTTTTTGTGAGCTAACTGGTTTTGACAAGTTTTTTCTTTGTTCTGAAATCATTTTGGGTTAATCAGATTTTACTAAGAAGTAGAAAGTTTCCTCTAGATTTTTCAAATTTGTTGTCTGGAATAGCTTTATTTTGTCATTATTCCTTAGGCTGGATCATGAGGTGCTTTCTATTTTATTAGTCACTTTTTTAAAAATTAGTTTTTTTGTTTGTTTTTAATTATACTTTTTTTTTTTTTATTACTTCCCTCTTCCGATTTCCTTTTGGTTTGTTTTCCTGATGAATGATTTTACTCATTTCTTAATACATAGAAAGTTCCTTATTTGTTGTACTTATTTAAGCACATAGTTTAAGAATATATTTTTCCTACGATTGGGGCTTTCACTGTTTCCCATAAGGAAGCCCTGCAAGCGTAGCTAAGTGCTACAGCTGCTAACTAGTAGCTCAACAGTTCAAATCCACCAGGTGCTCCTTGGAAACTGGGGGGTAGTTTTACCCTGACTTAGAGGTCATTGTCAGTTGGAATTGACTCAGTAGCAATGGGTTTGAGGGTTTTTTTTTTTTTTTTTGGTCTCCCATAAATCTCTAAATCTTGGACATAAAATTTACCTTTTCATTGATTTTTACTATCATCGTAATCCGGGGAAAAAGAAGTATTTTTGTTTGTTTATTCTTCTATTGTTTATTTCTAATTTTACTAGATTAAATGATCATTTTTCTTGGCTAATAAACTCTCCATGTCATTGATTTTTTTTTTTAGTTTCTTTTTGGATCAAACACACAACTTTTTCAAGTACTTCATGGAAATATGAAGACTAGTGTCATTTGCACCTAACAGATACAAATTTCTGAATATATTTTAGGAAAACTTTACATTAATATTGTACAGTTCTAATTTTTTCAGTTCAAGATCTACCTGATTCTGAAGGAAGTGAACTGAATTATTCCATTATAAATATATTTTAATAACTCATCTCTTTTTCCAATAGCTCTTGCTTTATAAATTTAGCTACTGCATTGTCAAAAGTGCACATATACAAGCATGTTTGTCTTTCTGTACATTGTGCCTTTTATCACCTAGAAAAAGGCTCTTTATCCTGTCCAGTGTTTTTAATAATAAATGCCACCTTTCCTGATACAGTGCTGTCAATCCTGTTTTCTTTTTGCTTGTGTTTACCCGACATCTCTCTGTCCATCTCTTTATTCTCATTCTTTTTCATTTTAAGACTGTTTCTTATAAATACCATGTAACTTTTAAAAATCAATAGTTTGCCTATTCATATTTCACATAATTAGTAATCTTGAAAATTTTATACCTTTTATCTTGCTTTATGGTTACTCCTGATTTTTCTTTGTGTTTCTCTCAGCTATCGCTCAGGCTGCCTGTCCTTCATTCCCTTCTCCTTCCCCATGCCTGGAAACCCTGGTGGCGTAGTGGGTTAAGTGCTGTATCTGTTAACCCCAAAGGTGGCAGTTCAAATCTGCCAGGCGCTCTTTGGAAACTCTATGGGGCAGTTACACTCCGACTTCTAGGGTCTATGAGTCTGACCCAACTAGACGGCAGTGGGTTTAGTTTGGTGTTTGGTTTTTCTCCCTGCTAATTAGGTGGAGCTTCAGTGCTTCTTTTCATCCCCCTAATGATTACTTTGCCTTTATTACGCTACTATTCATTTTTTTTTAAGTTGCCATGGAATTGATTCTGATGTATGACAATCCAAGATACCAATTATTTTCTTTCACCAAGTTCTATCCCATGCAAATGAGATTTTGGAAAGAATTTATTTCTCCCTGCCACTTCCCTCCATTACCGGATTCTGCTAAGACAGGTAAACACTTCTACCTGCAGTTTTTTGTTAAGATTTATCTTGTGGTGCTTCTTACACTTGTCCAGTTGCTCTGTCATCAACATTCAAGATTTAATGACACGTTGCAAAGCTGACTGCTCATCACTGTTCCCTCTCCATCACTTAGCTCTTGATTCTGTTTCAGCTGGTGTTCCTTCTCATCTACTCAGATGATATAAATGAGTGAGAGTGAGATTTTTCCCCCTGGTATTTTTTGTTGTTATTTGGTGTTTGTTTTCTCACCCTCACCACACTTGCTTTTCTAAATGCCCCCCTTTATTTTTGCACTCAAGTTTTTCGAAGCTCTCTTACAATATTTTGCTTGGGTTCAAATTATTCTTCATTGCTCATTTTCATGAGCTTCCTGTTTTATTTTTTATCTTACCCTATTTCCTGCATGCTGTGTACCATTACACATGTTGATGTTTTTCTGGGGTGCTTTAGGAAAAATAGGAGGTCCATTGGACCTCCAGACAAGGCGTGCTACTTACTAGTACCCTTAGCTAGCCTTCTCACAGTATCAGAGGAGAGTAACTGCATCTGTCTAGGTTCCTCAGCTCCTGAGGGGCCAAGGAAATCAGCTGCTCCTGTGAGGCAACATTCACCCAAACAGGATACATGGGGGAGGCAGGCCAGCCTCGCTCTGGAATCGGGAGTCCACAGCACTATTTCTCATCCTCACCCTGGGCTTTTCACCCCCTTTCCAAACTCTCTTGACTTAAAGGAGAGAAGTTCTTGCACCCGCATTATCTTTTAGGGCCTTAAGAGAATTTTATTCCCATTCTTATCACCACTCAGGTCAGAAGTAAGTTGTTACTTTGGAGATGGGAGGATGTACATCATTCAAGCCACCATCGTACCAGAATCCTGACTCTGTATTTATAGGAAAGCTCAGATTGTTGCTCTAATACCTTTTTGTTTCTTCAAAAAAAGAGGGATTAGCCTTGGTAAGAAGCAGGTAATATTTTTATGAAAGACTGGTGAGGCCTCAGGATGCAGCCCACTGGGGAAGTGCAGCAGCAGGGGTCAGAACTTGTGGAGACTACCTTCTCCTCTTTCTTTCCTGTGCTGACTATACTTGACTCCCTTTAGACGAACAATGCCATGTGGTAAGAAGCAGAGGCCATGTTTGTGGAAAGCCACTGGGAAATGATGAAGAAGACAACGTAAGTCCCAAAGCAGCTGCAAGGAACAAGTGAATTTCTAGGCAGGGAAAGCAGAGGTAAGTCACACTTCGAAGTCAGGGGGCACCTGCCATTGCCAATATGCCTTCATCCTTCCCTTTCCTTCTTTTCCACTCTATTTTTTACTTCAAAATGGACATGATGATAGCTGTTTTTAAAATTTAATATCAGATAACCTTCCTCCCTATTGCCACTTCTACAAATGAAGAATAAACTCTAGTCTATTCATTCTAAAATCTTGGTCATTATCCCAACACAGATTACCGGCAGGATCCTCAACAATTGGGGCAGGCTCCTTGCAGGCTTACAGCACTGTGGAGTGAAGTCTTCTTATTTGTAGACCTCAGCTAGCTACGAAATTCCCCTTACATCCAACATTCCTTATTGTGGTTGGTAAGCATTCTTGCTTGATCAAGAATACTGTAAAATGCATAGCACCCAGAGCTGCAGCAGAGAAAAACGATCTTTTATTTTATCACTTCTCTAAAACTATGGGATGATCTTTTGCAGCTGTTTCATAAAAAGTGTGTCTCAGGCCCGATGGGATAAGTTCAATGATAAATCAAAGAAAATAGCATCTAAGAATACAAAATAAGCCGTTGTTACCGTAACCCCGTCACATCCACAGAGAGTTCACAGCTGTAAAAAGAGCAACTATTTCCACCACCCAATAAACCATATAAAGGAATTTGAAAAGACAGAGAGAATGAGATCTGTGGGAGACACAGTCAGATTAACATAACACTTTATTTGTGAAAACAAAACCAACTCAGGCTCCCAGGATCTAAATATAACATGTAACAGTAGTCACTTGCCAGTCAGTAAAACCACATACAATGATTATAAAATCAAATTATGGAATAGGCCATAAAACCGGTCAATCAAAATGAAAACGTTGTATTTCTAGACTTAAATTCTCCAAGTAATTGCGTGAACAGAGTGTCCACTTATCCCTTCCTCCAGCTGATGTTGCATTTCACTATGTCATTCAAGGTTCAAGGGGATGTGGAGCTGAGGGGTTGTTTCATTCCATGGACAAACCAAATTAGCATGATTCTTTGGAATGGTTTCAAAGATCTTTGACTACTATTAATATTTTTAATTTTTCATTTTTATTATGTGTATGATGTCAGGAGCTGTGGCAGGAAGCACATTTTGTCAATTAAATAATTAATCCCAGATCATAATAGTCAGTAAGGAAAAACTGACATTTGTCAGGTTTAAAGAAGATGAAACCCTGGGAGGATTTTTCATTAAGCGGGCACAGAGAAAACATAATCCGATAGCAGCCTCTCCTTATTAATTTTTCTCCCACAACTACTGTTCCTACTACAAATGCTCATCATAATACACCGCAGGAATGGAAACGATAGTGCTCTCCTTTCCTTCATCCCCACCATCTAATCATAAAATCATACTGACTTTATTTCCTAAATATCTCTGCAGCTTGCTCACTTCTCTCTATCTGCACTGCAACAAAACACAAAACAAAAAATACTTGCCATCAAGTCAATTCTGATTCTTGGTCAGTCACATGACAACCACCTTAATCCAAAATTGACTAAAAAAAACCTTCATTTTGCTCCAAATAAACCAAAGGGCATCTTTCTATTGAATTGTCTATTTCCCCTTTGGCAACGGCATAGAAGCTAGAAGGCTGAGCCCTGGAGGTAGACAGGTCTGAATTCAAATCCCAGTTTGGCTTCTCTTAGCCAAGGGATCTTAAGAAGTCTCAATCTACACAAAATTCCAAACCAAATCCCTGCTGTCAAGTCGATTCCAACTCATAGCAACTCTATGGGACCGAGGAGAACTGCCCCATAGAGTTTCCAACGAGCACCTGGTGGATTCAAACTGCTGACCTTTTGGTTAGCAGCTGTAGCACTTAACCAATACACCACGAGGGCTTCCAATCTATACGTAAGGAAGAGATCATTGGAACCTAGTCACAAGGTTTTGCTGAGGGTCAGAAGGGTGCTCATGGCCTGCTCAGCATGTTGGCTGGTACAGTAAGGAATCAGCTTACCTCAGCTAGGATTAGTAGCACATCCTCTTTGTATTTTCAGTAAGTCCTGACTTACAACCACGTTAAGTGAATTGTATTACCATTATACCCTTTTGCTTCTCCTTTCGCCTCTATTCTAAAATCTCTTTGCTCCCTCATTTAGCTGCTCCAGACAAGCCCCTCATGCCTTGCTCACTTTCCTTTCTCTGCTCCTTTCATCTCTCATTCTTTGGATCTCAAAGAGCTAAGTCATAGTGCTATTTGGTCTCTACGGAATTTTAGGCCCAAGGTTTTCACAGATGCTGTTACCATATTGTCAACAACAGTCTGCACTGGATTACTGCTGCCTAGAAGGTGAACATCTCAGGTTGCTATTTTTAACCTGTTTAAGCATCCATCTGCTCTGCCAAAATGAAATGCTTGCTTGGGGTGGGGACGAGCTTTCTCAGTGCCTCCTGCCACATGTGCTGCTTTATTTCTTCTATTAATATTCCCAGTGTAGTTTATCCCATGCACCCCCTGCAGGGCATTAAACAGTTATTTCTGTTACAAAAAGCAAAACTTCACACTGCGTTCAGATTGCATGCATTTATACATCACTTACTATTTTTTAAAAATAATCAGTGAAAAATAGATCCTGATAATATACGTCAGCAGAGAAGACCACATGCAAAACAAAGGGGGGGATGGGATTTAGAATTATTATGCATTGCAGAGTGTTGCTAAAGCTCCATGACTTACCAGAAGCACATAGCTAAAATATGTGTTCTACATCCTACCTTAAAAGAACTGGATTAAAAATGCTAAGCTTTTTGTTTCCTTTCATAAAATGTGCTACCACTAATTTATAAGTCACCTTTTAGAGGGGAAATTTGCTTTACAAAACCAGATGAGTTTTCTTTGGCATAAACTGATTTGGATGACTGAATGGTATTTCAGTCTAGTTAGGACACCACTTCCCACAATACAAAGAACCAAAAGTTTTCTTCGAGCTTTGAATAGTTTATTCTATTATCATTTTTTTGTAAAGCAGTTCCTGCCCAGTATCAGACTGCTGTTCACACTGCCTATAAGCTCATTGGAAAGAACAAATATATTCTTATTTTTCTTCATTTTTTTTCTCAGTTAAATTATCTAAAAACAAACAAATCCAAACTATTGTGAGTTGATTCTGACTCATAGTAACCCTACAGGACACAGCAGAACTGCCCCTATATGGTTCCAAGGAGGAGCTAGTGGATTTGAACTAGACAACCAAGTGCCATCGAGTCAGATCCGACTCTTGGCGACCTACTGACGTTTTAATTAGCAGTCAGACTTTTAACCACTGCTCTACCAGGACTCCAAATTAGCTAACAGATGCTAAAACCAAGCAAATCCATTGCCACCGAGTCACTTTTTACTCATAGCAACCCTTACAGGAGAGAGTAGATCTACCTAGTGGAGTTGTCAAGGAGTGGCTGGTGGATTTGGCGGATCTTTCATTTAGCAGCCAAGATCTCAATCACTGTGCTGGCAGGGCCCAATAGATACTAAGTTCTACGTAAATGTTACCAAACCAAAAATCAGAGCCAAAGCTGTTGAGTCAATTCCAACTTATAGCAACCCAAGGGGTCAAAGTAGAACTGCCCCCAGAGTTTCCAAGGAGCACCTGGCAGATTCAAACTGCCAGCCTTTTGGTTAGCAGATGTAGCACTTAACCACTATACCATCAGGGTCTCCTGTGAACGGTACGGTGCAATACAAATGTGAGAGGATTTTATTTTTATTTAGTTGTAATTTTGCCCATAATTCAAGACTGTATTAGAAGAAACAAAATAATGTATGTCTAATTCAAATCTTGAAGTGTGGAAATCAGGTTTAGGATTGTAAAGATGTAGAAGTCATCATTCCACTGATAGAATATGAAGGCAGAAAGCTGAGTGCAATGATGTTCAATAAACATATACAAATGAGCAAGCCACAGTGGATTATATTATGGGAAATGCATTCCAAGTTTCCTATGAGGAAGAAAATGGTGCTCCTTCCTTAGCAGGTCCTTGTATAAAACAGTCACATACAGCTGGACTGCACGAACTGTAAGATGATCCAGGATAATAATTTTTACTTTCTCGTGAGGAAAAGTTGAGTTTTCTCACCAGCAGCTCCTGTTCTCCTTATACCCATTCAAACGACAAAAATCGTATTTTTTGTGGGCACCTTCAGAAGACCGTAATGGAATCCTAGGGACTTGGGTTTTAAGTTTCGCCCTATGAAGACGCATAAACTTCATCTATAGAATGTGGAGTTGTGACATTACTCTGTATTCTGAATTTCAGTACACGTGTCTGGGGCCAGTGCTCCCAGAGCTGCCTTTCTTCCACTAGTGTGCAGTACTGTGTGATCAGCTGCCATCTCAACATCTGCATCAGTGGCATCATAATCAGAATGTAATCATGTCACCCTGGAGGGAAGACAAAGTGGGACCTACAAGTTAACAACGTTCATAAATGCCTTAGTTTACCAGAACGATTACCTACCTTGTCTGGTATACTCGTCCGCTTCTCTGTGAACCAAATCCTTTACTCTGTTTCCATAGAGTAGCCGTGAAGAATCATGATCAAAAGCTTTCAAGGTCTCACTGGAACTGTAAGACTTCTGTGTAGGGACCCTACACTCATCATTGTCCGCTGAGGAGTCGGTATAGCGCCGTCCCTTTTCTCTTCTGCTCTTGGTCAGGGAGCAATAAGGCCTACGTTCTTTCACATCCATACTTCATTCCTTCTGTGTGCACATCAGTCCTGTTTGCTACAAATTACGCTAAGTGTTCAATTCTCATTGGCCTCTCTGTAGAAAAAAAAGGTTGACGTAATGTCAGCATAACAGTCATTTAAAAACAGACTACACTGTGACCTTCTGTCAGGAGCACACTGCAAAACAATAGGACTGCCTAGCTAAGGAACTGGCTTTCAACAAGAAACTAAAATCTGTAAAATTGTGAGAACAAAAATCACAGAATCTGTTCATGAGAGCTCATGCTTTCTGTTAATGAGAGCTACAGATGCTTGTGTGATGTATTATATCTGATTTTTCAAAAAGAATTTAAGCTCAAGTTCAAATGTCAGTACAGTAGCAAGCTAAAAGTTAGCCCCTCTAGTTAGATTTTTCTCAATGGAAATTTCCTCTTGCGACATTTTTGCCACTCAAATCTCCTTACTAGTTCTTTTTGAAACGTATGCTAGCTTTTTATTCCTTCATTTTTCTCTTTTAATCTTCTTTCATTTTTTTCTTTTAAAATGGCAGGAGCAAACTGAGAGATTCTTTGAACTTAAACATTACCAAAATCACTGAATTTTTATTTTAACAATTTATTTTTTCTTTCACGGGTATAATTCTCATGTTTAAAGAACATAAATGTCTTGAATTATAGAAGGCTGATCCTCCTCTCATATCTTTCCTAAATTCTTTTTTCCTTCCTAGAACATGAATTTAATCAGTGCTATCCTGGAATTCAAGGCAATTTAAGTGACTAATCAGATGGAGTAGTTTCCTGCAACTACCAGTGACACGAACAAGTGAGGAAGAACAATGCAAACAGTCTTTGCTTAGCAGCTCTCCTTTTCTTGAATTTGCTGAGCTGACAATGGGAGACCCCCCACCAAAACAACAACGCCAAAGCCAAGTGCCGTCGAGTCGGATCCGACTCACTGCCACCGAGTCAACTCCCAGAGACCATGTAGGTCAGAGCTGAACTGCTTCTTAGAGTTAACAGTGGAAAGGGTGGGCAGAAAGGCTCTCTGCAGAAGATAGAGCCTAGAAGGGTTAGTTACCCAGCACTAATCTGCATCTTAAACGGTCCTCCTTTGTCTTTATTCTTTCTCATTTTGTTCTTCCTTGTAATCTGAAAGTCCCTGAAGGCTGTATCTTCAGCCGTCAGCATTTTCCCCCATCCCCCATCCTAAATTCACTTTTCATGTGAGTCATTCCGTTATCAATTTGGGAAACCCTCGTGGCAAAGTGGGTTAAGTGCTATGTGTGCTAACCAAAAGGCCAGCAGTTCAAGTCCACCAGGTGTTCCTTGAAAACTCTGTGGGGTTCTGGTCTCACCTGTAGGATCACTATGAGCCAGATCTGACTAGATGACAGTGGGTTTCTTTTTTCTTTTTCCCTATTGTCAACTTGAAACCAATGATTCTCCCATTAGCACCAGGTCTTCTCTAGCACTGGAGAAGATACTTTCTTCCACGTACCGTCTCCCTTTCAACAGTCAGTCTTTCTCTCTCTCTCTCCATCAATCTCTATCATCATACATATCATCTCTCTCTTTAATGTGCTTCCTACTTCAGAGCCTTGTTGCCAGTACTGAGTATCTCACATGTCAACACAGTTTACGTCTAAGCTGCCGACGGTTCTTGTTTCCTTCCACGCATCACCACAACTCCTACAGTTTCCACTTCCTCGCTTCTGCCATCCTTACATTTTGTAAGAAGAATGGCTAAATTCTTTGGACTACAATGACCAGAGTTCCGGGGCCTGTGGTAGGAAACTTTGGGACCATACCCTCTTGCTGCCTCCTCACCCACACCAAACCCTCTCCTACTCATGGTGCCAATAAAGGGTTGCCTCACATGAGTTCCACATTCTTCTGCTACTGAATTGAGCTGGGCTTTTAAAAATAGTTGCTATTATTTTATCTAGGCTGGTTAGGTATATATTGCCTCCCTATGTTTCCTTTTTCCATTAAACTGGTTTCAGGGAGGGGGTTGTGGGAGATGAATATTTTCACTAACCTCTCCTGACATATTACTACATTGCTCTCTGTCCTAATTCTTCCAACAGCTCTTTAATAGAAGCTGCGTTACTTTGAAATACAGAGTAGTCCTATGTTGCTTAACGTCCACGATACTTTCCATGAAATAGGATATTAAGTGATTCGGGTGTTGTACAGACACTACACTGTTGTGTGAACAATGGCCAGAGGGCTCTTGAAATACAGTGTAGAACTGCAGTGCTAGATAGGATGGGTCAAAGAAGATGTAAAAAGGGCTCCAAGGAATTAGGAATCTGCACTTCCGGGGTAAGAAGGTAGAATTGGATAATTTAGTGACTGACTGAATGGAAAGGAGGAGGGAGGGGACCCCAAGAAGAAAGGGTGAAGATAAGCCTAACCTTCATTCCACCTGGTGGACAGGAAGGTTTGAGGTGACTTAAAATAAGCCTTGTAGGAAAACTGAATTTTTATACAAGAGGTATGAGACACAGGTGTTATATGGGTGAAGTAGTTGTGTTTCTTATGTCTGGTTACATCCATTGTATCTTGTTCTCTGATGGGGATTTCTGAACTCTGCTATAACACTATGAAACTACAGACATGTGCGCAGTCAGATGTTGCCCAAATGGACGTTACAGGGCACATGAGTGTGATACAAAAGAGTATAGCTATATAAACCAAATATAAATAATGCAAGCATTTTTAGTAATAGAGCTTTTGAGATTCAAAATCTTTATGAAAGTTTCAGTTCTTGATACATACACATGAAGGTTTATTGCAGCACTGTCCACAATAGCAAAAAGATGGAATCAACCTAGGTGCCCATCAACAGATGAGTGCCAAGCCAAGTGCCGAACAGATGAATGGATAAACAAATTATGGTATATTTAGACAGTGGAATACTGATGATAAAGAATGATGACTTTATGAAACATCTCATAACCTAGAATCAATCGGAAGACATTATGTTGAGTGAAATCACTCAGTTGTAAAACGACAAATATTGTATGAGACCATTATTATAAGGATTTAAGAAAAGACTTATGAACAAGAAAATACCCTTTGACAGCTACAAGAGTGGGAAGGGAGGGAGAGGGTTATTCTAAAAATTAGATAGTCAATAGGAATTCAGTTAGGTGAAGGGAGTGACAGCACACAGCAGAAGGCAGGTCAGCACAACTGGACTGTACCATAAGCTAAAAGGTTTTCTAAATACAACCCGACATTTTAAAGGACAAGGTAGCAGGGACAGCAGACTGGGGACTATGGTCTCAGAAGCCATCCAGGTCAACTGGCATATCTAGTTTTTTTCCTAAAAAATTGTTCTGCATCCCATATTGGTGAGTGGTGCCTGGGGGCATAAAAGCCAGCAAGCTGCCATCTAATGAACATCAGTTGGTCCTAACCTACCTGGATCAGATAAAACCAAGAACATCAGATACGAGGAAAATATGAGCCCTGGAGAGAGAAGGATTCATAAGATTGGGAGGCTACATCAGCAGGAGATCAGAAGAACTAGATGGTGTCTAGCCACCACCAAAGACAGCCCTCTCAGGGAACACAGTGCATAGTTCCTGATGTGGCACGAGAAAAAGGGATGTGCAGATCAAAAAAGATTAAAAGACCAGACTTTATGGTCCAAGAGCCTGGAATGTCCCCTGAGAACACGGCCTCTGCACTTGCTGCTAGTCCAGAGCTGAGACCAGTACTGAAGCTTAGTACTTCAGACAAAAACTGGACTGAACTAAGGGACATGGAGGGATCCAGGTGGCATGTGCACTTTACTGTTTAATATGTATATGCGGCTGTCCAACTGGTCTCTTTTTTGAGGGGAACGGAGAGGTTGGAGGGGACAGGTGTCAGTTGAATGCACACTGGAAATGAAGAGTGGAGGAGATGAGCGTGCTGTCACAGGGTGAAGAGAGCAGACAGGGTTGCACAGAGGTGGGTGCTCATGTATGGCAAGTTGACTTAGATTGTAAACTTGCACTTAATCACAACACAAAATAAAAAAAAAAGGAAGTTTCATTTCTTGCCCTAAGTTGCTTTCCCCTCAGCTTAAGATAATGAATGATGTCATCAAGTTATGATGAGACTATTTTTATACAACAGGATTAAAACAACAATGTACTACTCTGTTTACTCCAATAAGCCAAAATTACTTTAGACACATATTTACCGAGTGTCTACCATGGCCCCATTCTACATGCTGAGGACAAAGCAGTGAACAAAATAATATTCCTGTCTGCATGGTGCTTGTAATAGCATTCTTTTCATGATATTCTTTCTGATAGTCAGTTCATATGTCTGAGTTAAAGAATAATTTTATTTCCCAAATAGCATTGATTTCTTTAGAGAAAAGTTATATAGATTAATAACTAAATGAAAATTAAAAGGTATTTAACTGGCCAGAAAAACGTGACTCAAGCATTTCTAGTAACAGACCTTTTGGGTTTCACAATCTTTATAAAATTTTCATTTTTTGCCTCAAGTCACCATCTACTTTAAAATAAAATCTTGCTATATATGTATACACACACATATATGCCCTTTATATTTCAAAAATAGATTGGTTAGAGCAAGGGAACTTTTAAAAATTTTCCTTTGCTGAAGTTGTGCTTCAATTAGTAGGCCTTGACAAAGTCACGTCCCTGGGCCAAACAGACACAACATCTATTTTGAAAAAAAGTTTTATTGGAACACAGCACATAGATTTGTATTATGCTTTGTCAGTGTATGTGACTGTGCTACAAAGACAGAGTTAGGTAATTATAACAAAGACCTTATGGCCTACGAAGCTTAACTATTTGTTATTTGGTTCCTTATAGAAAATAGGCCACCTCTGAGTTAGACTATATGTGTTTCATTCTAAGTTTTTCTTTGTCACTTTGGATCTTTGCAATGCTAAAAGTACTGCCTTTACTATATAGTTTTCATGACACAATTGTACAGTGCTGAAAATTAAACATCGATAAACATTAAGGTCTAAAACAATAAAATGAACCTAGGTCATCTGTGTTATGCAGGTGACACAACCTTTGTTGCTGAAAGCAGAGAGGATTTGAAGCCTTTACTGATGGAGATCAAAGACCATATCCTTCAGTGTGGATTATACCTCAAAATAAAGAAAACAAAACTCCCTACAACTGGACAAATAAGCAACATCACGATTAACAGACAAAAGATGGAGCTTGTCAAGGATTTTGTTTTACTTGCAACCTCAATTAGTACTCAGTAGCAGTCCAGAAATCAAAACATGCGTTGCATTAGATAAACCAGCTGCAAGATAATCTCTTTAAAGTGATGCAGCGTCACCTTGGGAACTAAGGTGTGTCTCACCGAAGCCATGGTATTTTCAATTGGCTCATATGCATCCAAAAGTGGGAGGAGCACTGACACCTTTGAACTGTGGTGTTGGTGAACAATATCGAATATGCTGCGGAAAGAAGGAACAAATCTGTCTTGGAAGAAGTAGAAAAGACAATGTTCCTTGGATGGCCAGACTGCATCTAACATACTGGAGACAAGCCAGGAGAGATCAACTCTTGGGGAACATCACGCTTGGTGTAGTAGAGGGTCTGAAAACAAGGGGAACCCTCTCAAGGAGATGCATTGACATCATGGCTACAAGAATGGACTCAAGCATAGCAATAACCGTGAGGATGGCGCAGGACTGGGCAGGGGTTCCTTCTGTTATACAGAGGGCCACTGTGAGTCAGAACTGACTGGGTCACACCTAGCCATAACAACAACATATCAGCATACATAAAGGTGTAATTTTATGACAGAGGTGTAATTTTATGACAGTGTTACTAAGTTTTATAAATTAATGCCAGTTTAACATTAACAAATTGGTAGTAAAAAGATAATTTTAGGAATCCTCAAGTTTTCTAGAAAATCTCTAGAACTGAGCATCTGAGTTTTCTGTTATTTGTGAAGCAATTCCAGAGTGCCATAACGAATCAAGAAGCAGTATTCAAATACACCATCAGACAAAGATGACCTTATCTTAGAGACTCTAAACAACGTAAAAATCCATTGCATTTGTCTTTCTCTTTCCATCATTGTATGTAGTTCAAACTCTTCGAAGATTTAATTTACACTGTAATGTTTGTAACTGCTGATATAGTTTTGATGGGATCAATAAGTTCAATGTGACTTCACAAGGCTGTTTTCTGTGTTATCTCCAGGAATCTAGGCTGAAGATGAGAAGGTTAAAAACATCAGGCTTCTTAAGTAGCACTAAATTGCTGGAGCTCTTCAATGATGACTGCTCAGTCCTACACATGGAAGAAGGTCCCTGTGTGCATAATCAGCATAAAGAATTTACTGCGTAGAACAGTAAGGGCCTTTGAAAAATAAGGAAGGCTATTAGAGAGTCAACCAAAAACTTTTGATTCAATTGGCTACAGCAACTGTTTGACAATATCAAACTGATTTGGCCAATCTTCATACTTCTTGAAAAACAACACAGTAGCTCCTCTGGAAAATAGTTTGTCTTAATGCAAACTGCATTGCTTGATTTTTTTTTTTTTTTATCAATACCTTGCAACATGACTGACTGAATGAGTGTTTAATAGCAGTTCTGCTCTGCAAGTGTGGAGTCAACATGACCTCTAACTGACTTGCAAGCAACTAACAATGTCAGTGACAACAAAAGCAGGGTGATCACATGACTTCCATATCAGAAATGTTATTTAAATAAACTTCAAAATGTGGCTGGAGATCTGAACTTTATTATACCATTTCCTAATATGCTCTTAATTACAAATAACTTCTTAATTGTATCTTTCAGAGTGTAATCTGATTTTAATTGGAGTTTGTCTATCTTTAAAACTCTGGATGCCAATGATTGCAGTTTATCAGATTTATAAAAGAGCATCCCTAAAATCCACTGTCGTCCTAAAATGCCATGACTTTATGCAGCCATGTAGTGACTAGAAAAAGAGCAAATACCTAACACGAAGGATTAAATAACCTGTTGGTCATACACATTGACACTTCCATCATTATCTATTTTCTCTATGAACTACAGTTCTTGAATGCTTCCTTGACTATTTTCTGCATAGACTGCCATTCTATTTTTATTATAGTCTGAGAAAGTTCACCCAGAACAATACGTGGAATTCAGAGAAACATTAATTTATCCCTAACACATTTCAGATAAAAGATCTGAATTGTTATTTGCATGCAACAGCAAGAAATGTTTCCCTTTTGTTACCCTCACAAGGCAGTATTCATGATTTATTACTAGTAACGTCAGTGCTGCTGTGAGTCAGAGTAGACTGGGTTTGTTTGGTTGGTTTTTTGATGTTCTTGTTTTATGTTAATAAAACAGAAAATACAACTTTCTATCCCTAAAGAATTTCAAAGTGTTACGTTATGGATAGCTGGATTAATGTCAATTAAACACAAGAGAAAATCAATTGCTATCATTCATTTTAGAGAAAATCTAGTTTCCTGAGACCAATTTATAAGTCAAAGAATTAAAATAATTAAGTAAAAAAATGGAATTATATTATGTTTGGTATTTTTGTAGTGGTAAATTCAGACATAACAGTTGCAAATAGGAGAATCCAAGAAAATCTAGTGATCATATTTATGACACCAACTTAAAGCACAAACTATGAAAAGAAATACAAGGAAAGGAAAGTCTAGTATAGGTAACAAAAGTGATGCCTGCTGAGAAGACACGGGTACAAAGAAAAATAAACTTGATGACTAATCAGTGACTAAGGAGGTTAAAACAAGTCAGAGTGCTTACTTCAAACATGGCAGGAGATAAAGAGAACGTTTTATAGCAATACAAATGAGAAATTAAGTTTCTGCTTTACTCCAGAAGGAGGAACAGGAACGAAAGATACCCTCCTTCCCAAAATAAAAGCAACAAAAATAATAGGCAACATACATGAAATGAGTTTTCAAGACACCAAGAAAGGACAATGACCGCTGACAGAGGGAAGGAAACCCGAGGAGCCCGTGACTGCTCTGCGCTGGCTGCCCTGAGAGAGCTTTCACGCTGTAAAAGGGACCCCAGACAGAGCCCAGCAGACCCCCTGGGAGAGAGACAGAGTTGAAGGGCCCCGTAGGACAGGTGGCAAGTGTATGAAGGACAGAGCCCAGGAGAAAAGAGAGCTGCCCAGAGGAAGAACCCCGGAGGTCCTCGGGGTCTTCTTTAATATTTGCTCTGTACTTACCAGCCACATGCATGGGAAAACTACTGAGGCCAGAGAAAACGGCAAGAATTACACCAAGGTTTCTAAATCTCACCACTACTAATACTACATAACAAATAACACTTGGTTGGAGGGGAGGAGGCTGTCCTATGTGTGGTAGAGTGTTAACCATATTCTTAGACTCTCCTCAGTATATACAGTAACACACTCAAGTTATAGGAGCCAAAGTTGTCTCTAGACCTTACCAACATCCCGCAAGTGGCAAAAACATCCCTTTGAAGAAGCACTGGATTACAGCGAACAGTATTCCAAGCTTACAAAAGGCCAGGAACAGGGTCTGTTCCCACTGGAAGTTTATACTACTGAACTTGAAAATACAGCAGTAGTAATCACTCAGAATGAAGCAGAGAGAAGCAGAAGAGAGAGAGAGAGAAAACCAAACATTGGTGACTTGTCGAACTACTTCAAGACGTCAACACAGATGTATTTGGAGCCTCTGAAGGAAAAGACAAAGGAGTGAACAGAAACAGTTTGAAGAACTAAGCTACTCAAAAACCCCAAACACAAGAACTATGAAGAACTGCATCGAGGGATTTGATTATAATTGCCAAGTGCCAAGTGCCAAGTGCCGTCGAGTCGGCTCCGACGATTAACTGAATTGTTACAAACTGATAACAAAGAAAAAAGGTAAATTCCATACAGAGTTTCTGACTGGAAACAATGCAAGTGAGAAGACAGTAGAGAAATACCTTGAAAGGTACTGAAAGGAAAAACTGTCACCCTAAACTTCTAAATGGGAATACCTTTAAAGAAAAATGGCTAAAAATACTGTTACAGAGGTAAAACAGCTGAAAATTTCATTACCAGCAAACTCTGATTATAGGAAATGTAACGAAGAACCATCAGACAGAAGACGAATAACTGATAGACAGAAATACTAGTCTACATAAAGGAATGAAAAGCACTGGAAATGTAACTACGTGGTTTTATATGGCTACACATTTATCTTGTTATTTAAATATCTGTAAAAGATAGACAATCATGTAACAATAAACCAAAGCAATATATTTTGGGGTTTATAAGGTAGATGTAGTTATAATGTACGGCAACCATAAAGAAAAGGAAGGGTGAAGCAGAGCTATCTCATTGCAAGGTTTCTACACTACATGTGAGGTAGTATGACGTTACCTCAAGATATTATTGTTGTGTGCTGACAAGTTGATTCTGATTCCTAATGACAGTATATGACAGAGTAGACCTTCCGCAGAAGGTTTCCTAGGCTGCAGCTTTAACAGGAGCACATCACCAGGTCTTTTCTCCCGTGGAGTGGCTGGTGGGTTCAGATTGCTGAACTTTCAGTTAGCAGCCAAGCTCTTAATGCCTGCACCGCCAGGGCTTCTTCACGTGAAGGGAGATTGCACTGTATTAAAGATGTAGGCTTTAAATCCTAAAAAATAAAAACCCATTGCTGTAGATTCTGACCCATAGTGACCTAAGGCAGCTACTAAAATAACAAAATGACTTATTGCTAATAAGTCAGTAAAAGAGAAAGCCAAAGCCAAGTGTCGTCGAGTAAAAGAGAAAACAAAATAAAAAAAAATTGGCACTACAGGCAGTATACAACAATTGGTCTCTATTCGGAGCTCTGGTGGTGCAGTAGTTAAGAGCTTGGCTGTCAACCTAAAAGTCAGCAGTTCAAATCCACCAGTCCAGTCCTTGGAAACCATATGGAGCACTTCTACTCGGTCGTACAAGGTTGCTGGGAATTAGAATCAACTTGACAGCAACAAGTCTGCTTTGATCTGTATTTGCTTGGAATAGGAGATGAGGAAGGACACCCAGAAATCAGAGAAGGAACTGAACTGCCTGCCTCTATCAACTGCCTCCTTTGCCGCAAAGCCAGGAGAACAGGACGGTGCCCTGTTACCATTACTCAATGTTTTGATCAATAAATCAACAGTGAATCCTGATAAAAAAGGGTAGCAATGCGGAGCAGAATTGAAGATTCTTACAGAATCTGGACTTACTGGACCCACTGAGGCTAAAACAAACAAAAATCTTTTGCCGTCAACAATTCTAACTCATATCAACCTTATAGGACAGAGCAGAAACGCCTCACAGGGCTCCCAAGGAGCACCTGGTGGATTTGAATTGCTTACCTTATGGTTCGCAGCCGTAGCGCTTAACTACTATGCCACCAGGGCAATTGAGGCTAAAGAAATCCCCAAATCTACTGGCCTGATAAAATCTTTAAATTTTGAACTCAAACTATCCTACGA
This sequence comes from Heterohyrax brucei, assembly GCA_028571685.1. Lineage (NCBI taxonomy): Eukaryota > Metazoa > Chordata > Mammalia > Hyracoidea > Procaviidae > Heterohyrax > Heterohyrax brucei. The sequence goes on from CM053156.1 coordinate 1,368,597, forward strand.
AGTCATCTGTAAACTAATCAGCAGTTTAGCTAGATTAGCAAAGAATGTTCACCTTGCGTCTTACATTCTCTTCCAAAGAATTATCTATATGAGATCAAATTTACAACAGTAACTAAAGCATAGGTCGGAAGTTTAGGGAGTGATAAGTCTAAGTCAATGGTGGAGAAACAATCTGGGTAGGTAAAGATAGTTAAAAAGGTGATACAATGTGAAGAATATAATCCATGTAATTGAACTGAACATGCAGAAATTGTTGAATGGGTATATATTGCTATTGAGTCAATTTTATCTCACAGGAACCCTCTAGGACAGAGTAGAACTGCCCTGTAGGGTTTCCAAAAAGTGGCTGGTAGAGTTGAAGTGTTGACTTTTGATTAGCACCCAGTTGTTTATTAAACACTGTACCACCAAGGGCCCCAAATGGTCTAAGGCTCCTACAAAAAGCAGAGATTTTCAGATTGTCTTAAAACATACACACATGCACTTAAAAACTAAAGACTTAAGGGAGAAATTAGTCCAATGTGCTGAGAGAGCACAGGAACCATGGCCTACATGAGATCAGGACCAGACGATGCTCCCTACCACTGTTGATTACTCTGACTAGGATAACAGCAAGGATCCTGGACAGAGAGAAAAATAAAACTGTAGGACAAAAAATCAAATTCACAAAAAAGACAAGACAGACGTACTGGTCTGACACAGACTGACGAAATCCTCATGACCGTGGACCTAAGACACCCTTCTGGACCAGAAATGAAGCCATTTCCAGAGACCACCTTTCAGCCAAATCATAGACAGGCCCATAAAATCAGCAACATCCAAGAGGAATGTGATCCTTAGAACTATCAATTGTACAAGATGAAAATAGCATTATTGGCCCAAAAGCAAAGATGAGAAGGCAGGAAAGGGTACAAAATCAGGATAAAAGGAAATTAAAACCTAAGATGGAAATGGAGAGAGAGATGACACAATCTGGGGAGTGAAACCAATGTTACTGACCCTTTATGTAAAAACAATTGTTTGGGAAACTAGTTTGCCTTGCCAACAGTCAACAAAAGCACAATAATTAAAAAAAGTTATTTTGACATTAGAAATTACTTCTAACTATACACTATTTTCAAACAAAAATTAGAAAGATGTTAATGTAATGGATTGGTCACTACAGTTTTGAAAGTTTTTCTGGAATGGTCAGTGTTGTCATATTACATTTCATGTCCTGAATGTCATCATAATGTCTTCCTTTGAATATTTCCTGTATCTTCAGGTGAAGATAAAAGTCACAGGCTGACAGATCACAGGAGGAGGGTGGCTATTCTAATCCAGTTATTTGTTTACTGGCTAAAATTTCCCTCACAGAACCTGCCACCTTGTTAACTGGGCTCAGTGGTCACTCCAGAAAGAGTTCCAAAGTTGCTTTGAAGCACGGCGTTGGTGCATAAGCTTCCCGAAGGGAGTCCTTCGAAGGTGACTATGGTGATTGATATTCAGCAGTGATGCACATAGCACTTAGAAAAATCAAGTTCATGGACTTAATTGTCAGATCTCATATAATTCATTAAATCTTGACTTAAAATAATCATCCGAGAAAATGAGGAACCATTTGTATCTGGTAACTGCGTGAGGAATCTATGATTTAATGATTCTTTTTGCTGATACTTAAGTTTTTGAATTCATAAAGAAGTTTTGATTTTATTATTTAAACCTTTTCAATTTAATGATCCGAGTCAGTAACAAATACACAAAACTCCCATTTCCATACGCTGCATTATGGACCACTTGAAATTCTGGGCTACAAAATCTAGTTCCTTTGTATCCTTAACTTTAATTACGGTCACCTAATAAAGCCAAGTGCCGTCGAGTCGGATCCGACTCATGGCGACCCTAATAAAGCCTTTGGCTAATAAATAAAAGTGATTGTACAAAGCATGCATTTGTGAACACAGGTGCCCAAACTGTACAAGTAAATTAATGTGCAAAAAAGACACAATTCGATGCTGCTTTCAAGAACAACAACGAAAAAAGCCTCTTGATTCTGACTTACAGTGACCAAGGTACAGAAAGTTAGAAGTAAATCAATGGAAAATGATGACGTTAACCACAGCAATAATGACATTATGAGTGAGCAATGATGACATTAAATATAAATATAAATATAAATATAAATATAAATATATAGAAGACAGAGATTGTCAGAATGGATGAAAAAGCAGGATCAAACACTGCAGTAATTAAAAATGATACAGTGGATCTATACATATTGATAGGGAAATATGCATCAGATAGAGCGATCATTAAGTTTCTCACTTATTTGTCTATCATAGAAAGAGAAAACGCCTCCCACCTCTCAGGCATGATAAGAGGAACTGAGAATGGATAGTTGAGGCAGACAAAGTATTCACCCTCCTAAAACCAGAAAGAGGAGACAAAGTTAAATAAATTTAAATTTGTTAAATAATTTGTCACACAAACCAATTTACAATTAAATTGTAATAAATGCTATAAAAATTATAAATTGCTGGTAGCATAGAAGATGAATTCTAATTAACAGTGAGGGCCAAAGAAAAACTCAGCCTAGATACGGGTATGTTTATCACAGCAGTGGGGCTGCCCATAGACGTGGCCGGCGGATGCAGTCACATGTTCAAGTACACAGTGTAAAGCAAGGACAAGCTTGGTGGACAAATGCCATGAGGCTGGGCACAGGGAGTGGGGAAAGAGTGGCATGGGTAAGCCAGAGGGAAGGCAAGGGCCACAGGCAAGGCTCCAGAGGGCATGGTAAGCAGTTTCATCCATATTCCACTAGTGCTAGATAAGCATTAGAAGTTTTTAAGCAGAAAGGTGACAATACCACATTGACAGCTTGGAAAGATTCTGATGATGAAGTGTGAAGACCAGAGAAATGTGGATTTAGAGTGGAAGACTGGAAGTAGGAAAATTTTCTGGCATAGTTTGGTAGCAGTTCACGCAAGAAGGGATGCTAACAGGGACTTGGAGGTCAGAAATGTCAGTGGAGATTTAGAGAAGAGAAAGTATTTAAGAGATATGTAGATTTGAAATCAGCAAGACTTATAATAGGCTGACGAAGAGGGTGAGATAGAGTCAACAGTGACCTCCAGGTTTATGGGGTGAACAACAGAGTGACTACTGGACATCAACTGAGGCAGAATGGGAAATTATTCTCTAAACACTCGTAACTCTTATGTCTCTTTGATTCAAAATACGTATTAAGCAACTGACACTTGTTCCTTGTGGAAATTAGAAAATAAGCCTATATATATATATATATATATATATATATAATTTTTCTCTGAACATTTTAGTATTCTCCTTTTCAGACTTTTCCTATGCATTCGTGTATGTAGCAACATAATATGTGTATAGGATATGTATCTAGACTTAATATTGTGGCTATTCTTCTATGTAAAGGAAAATTTATGTCTTTAAAGATAATTAGTAAGAAGCATATTGTTTTAGGAAATACTAGTGACACAGTGGTTAAAAACTGTGGCTGTTAACCAAAAGGTTGGCAGTTTGAATTCACCAGGTGCTCCATGGAAACTCTACGGGGCAGTTCTACTCTCCTCTCTAGGGTTGCTATGAGTCAGATGGGATTCAACAGCAATGGGTTTGGGGTGCTTTGGCTGTTTATGTGTTTTATTTTAAAACTTAAAGCTGTTCTTCAGATTTTATCATAAATGGTAAATAAGTAAACTTTGATAATGAAATAATACCGACAACACACTAAAATAGCTACTGAGGAATGTTACCACTGGAAATTTTTTAATTGAGAAATTGTGGGCACCATGGCCAAGCTTGGGACAAGCATCACGGCCTGGGTGTGGGCTTGTGCGCCTGCGAATGAGTGCAGGAATAACAGCTGAAAACGGCCAGAAGGCAGGACATCAGACCCTCAAAAACGAAGAGTCTGGCCCACGGAATGTGATCTTTGTACCTGCATCCAGGCCGACGTGCTTTCCTCCTCTAGAGGTGGAGTCACCAGAGGAAGAGGCCCTTGTTACAGTGATTAGATAAAAGGCACAAATTTGCTTTGGGAGGAACTTCCCCCAAACCCTATTCAACTCAGTGCCTGCTTTTCTGCACGTATACGTATTCTGGTCACTAAATAAATATGAGCTGTGTAATGCCCAAATCGGAGTCTGGGCATTAGAGATGCCAGCTCTCCTCCTCACCACCAGTGTCTTCTGTGTGGCATTCTTCATCGGCACTGACAAGCCGTGGGCAACACAGACCTGCAGGACTCGACAGAAAATACATAGAACAGTGCCTTAGGCTATAAGAAAAGTAACTTAAATTTATCAAGTCCTTAAGAATTCTTTCAAAAAGTATTTATGTAACAGAAGAAAACAAAACTACAAATGATCAAAATAGAAAAAATAAAGAAAATGAGGCTAATTTTTTCAATAATGTAAAGTGGAAAAGTGTATTTGATGGAGAATATTCATACATATTAATACAATTATGAGGCTTATCATTGCAAGAGCATAAATAACCACAGGGAGAAAGTCATAATCGCCATACTAAGAATAGATGGGAAAAAGCACTCAAGAATCCAATACAGCTGAGCCACATGCAACTTGCGTAGAATGCAGCGCTTAACGATGAAGTGTAGATAATATCTCTCAATTTGTCCGCCTGCCTGATACCACCAATATCCATCATGTCTATTTATGCATTTTTACAATGGTTTAAACCAGAACTCTGGAAATAGAGGCCACCACCAGTGATTCAGCATATGCCTGTCACTTAAAGATTCTCCTAGTAATAACATCCCGTTGAGAGGGAAAAGTAAAGAGACAATTATGTATCACATAAGTGATACTATGGTACAAAGTATGTATCATTTTCTCCACCAGCAAATGGCCTCAGATACACAGTATGTAAAAAGCAACTAAGTAGACATCTTTTATATCACACCAGAGGTATTATTCTGATTGAAGTAGGTCATTGCCTGTGATGTCACCTTCAACTGAATGTGCTTACCTCTGTAGACATGACAACCAAAATCAAGTAACAATCATGATAACAGCCTCCATTTATTAATCAGTTTTTCATGTTAGGTACTCCACGCTTCATTTCTATTCCTAACAAAATTGGAATCTTATGTTATTTGCCAGTTTTATAGATGAACGGTATGAAAAATTAAGAAAGAGTTCAAGTAATACAATTAATAAATGAGCTGGGCTGGAATTCACATTGTCATATGATGCTTTTCTGTTTTTCAAAAAATATGCTGAACCTAGACACCTATGCAGCATTCACTTCAAATTTAAACTTTCAGCCATAATGAAAGAAAAGCAAGCAAACCTTCTAGATAACTTAAAAACAACTAAAATATTCCTTATAAAAGAGATTTAAAGATGGAGAACCGCCTATCTGGTGACAGCATGTGACGCTGTGTGCAGTGAGGGTGGTCTCTTAAGTGACTACCTGGTATTAGTCTTGTAAGTGCTAAGCATATTTCCCTCTTCAAGAGTGGGCATAAAAGCTCCTTCATAAATTGTTAATTTCAATTGTGATTATTTATCGAGTACTTAAAATATGCCAGGCGCTTTACATCTGTGACCTCACTTAATGTTCACAGCAACCTTGCTAAGCAGGAATTACAAGTCTCCTTTTCACACAGGACAACTAAGGCCCAGAGGGCATCGTTGACATGTTCACAGTCACAGAGTCAGGAAGCAGTAGAGCAGAATCTGAACACATGTCAGTTTAATTAAAAAAAAATCTGTGTTTTTCGGAAGAACTAGATGGTGCCTGGGCCACCACAAATGACTGCCCTGACAGGCAACTAACACAGAGTCCCTGACATCAGTGAAGGAAAGTGAGTGTGCAGAACTAGCACTCTATTAAAAGATCAGACTTGATGGTCTAGCAGACTGGAGGGTCCCCTGAGGACACGGCCCCCAGGTTCTCCGTTAACCCAGAGCTGAAACAGTCTCAAAACCAACTCTTCAAAGATTAGACTAGACCATAAGACATAAAAGTGTGCTTCTAGGCTTAAGCACGTGTATGAGGCTGACTGAGCAGCTCCTGTCCAGAGTCAGATGAGAAGGTATATGGGGACAGAAGCTGGCTGAATGGTCACAGGAAGTACTTGGTAGAAAGGAGGAGTGTGCTGTCACCGGGTGCGGGCAGCAGCTAGAGTTGCACAGCAGTGTGTGGGAGTGTGTGCGCAATGTTTTGTATGGCAAACAGACTTGACTGTAAACTTTCACTGAAAGTACTATCTATGTGTGTGTACATGTACCTATATACATATATACATATATACATATAAATCTGTGATCTTACCCACTAGGCTACATCCGAAACCTTATAACAGAAAGTAGACATTAGGAGACAGACAAAACAAGAGAGAAATAGAAATGAGGTTTTAATAAACTGTGTCAGGATATTGCCAGATCCAGTATTGACAAAGTCCTTGAAGGTTGTCATATTGAAAATACCATGATAACTAAATGGGAAGACATCACAGTACTGGTGAGACAAAAGTCAAAACAAAGCGGAATTAAACTGAAGAGTGAAAGAGGTATAAACTTCAATACCAGTTTAAGACAAATTGCACTAGATACATTTTCAGGATTCTTTTTCATGTAAAATCCATTAGGGAAGAAAAATCTCATTGTGATGTAATGTGCTATGTGCTTCCCAGGAAGATGGGGCTGCAATTCTCTTTGTCTCCCATTCCATGTAGTTTAATCACCAAAGGAGCAAGACTCTTCCTGCATCACGGTTGTACTAAATTTTATCCTTTATTTCCTTGATAAATGTGTCTCCTTGATGTGAGGTCGAAGGGTGCAGGTGAAGTGGACCCCAATCCTGGGTTCTAGGAACTTCTACAAAGACATTCACTATCCTAGGCTGGGTTCTCTAAAGAAACAAAACTAATGAGGCATGCATGTGTGAGTGAGTGTGTGTGCACACATGTATTTGACTAGGGACTAGTATCAGACTAAACTTCCCCTCTCAAGGACAAGCCATCAGCTGCTGACCTCCACTCCTGCTGTTTCACCATGTCAGAGAACTGCAACTTCTGTGAATGGCAGTTAACGTACTTTCATTGTCAGCTGGAAGGTGGGGTCTGCTGCTCCTGAGGGCCTAACTGCTTTTGGCAGCATCTGAACAGCCACTCGCTTCATAGTTCTCTGCTTTTCAACAATTGGATAGTTCTCCACACCGAAGTAAAGTTTACTTTCAGGGTTGAGAGGCCTATGTGTTTGACTGGAGATATGTCTTTTGAGAGTCCTGGTAACTTCTCCACCCACTCTTCTGTCCTTTGAGAGTCCTGGTAGCTATTCCACTCAACCTTCACTGACCCACATCACAGGGTTAGCTGACAGCTCCTACAGTCTCCGTAAGTAGAGTGCCATCCTTGCCATCCAATAGGCAGAGGCACTCACCCCAGAAAGTCCACCTGGGGGCAATCACTATAGTATGTAGATACAGCTGATGCCCAACTACTCTCTTAGAACTACTCCTCACCACCTGTTGAGTTAACACCAGAGAAATCCAACAGCTTCTAGATGGCATGCAGACAGCAGACCATAGTTAATCATTTAAAGAAGCAGTCCACCTTGGATCCAGAAAACTCCCAAAATAAAGAATCAGAAAAATTCCCAGATGAAGAAGTCTTTCTGAAATTATCAGAGGTCGAGTACAAGATAATTTTATATAGAACCCTTGTAGAGATTAAACAAAATGAAGCAGAATAAAATGAAAAATTAAGTAAGCTAGCTGAACTGATGGAACATCAATGAACTGAAATCCAGTGGATCAATAACAAAATTACAGTATCCAAAGCCAGAAGAGTAGAATTGAGATAGAAGTCAGACTTAGTGACCTTGAGGGTAGAGCAAATGACACCAGCATTTATGAGAAAAATCAGAGAAAAGAAATAAGAAAAATAAAAGAAGCAACAAGAGACATGTAGGACTCTATTAAGAGGAGTAATCTATGATTAATTGGAGCTCCTGAACAAGGGGGGAGAGTGGATAGTTGACAATACAGAGAGCATTGCTGTGAGTTGCTAACAGAAAACATTCCTGAAATTGTGAATGAAGACAATATAGCTATCCAAGATGTGTATTGAATGCCACAAAAACTAAACTCAAAAAGAAAGACGCCAAGATATATTATAAACAAGCTCAATAAAATGAAACACAAACACAAACAAACAGATGCTTTCAAAGGCACAAGGCTCAAAGCAAACATTCAGAGGGAAACCCTGTTGGCTTTTTTCTGACTTCTCTGCAGAAATGATGTTGGCTAGAAAACCGTGGGGTGACACATTCAAAGCCCTGAAGGAGAAAAACTTGCAACCAAGAATTATATATCTTGCAAAACTGTCTGTCAAATATGACAGTAAATTTAAGACATTCACACATAAAAAGAAGCTTACAGACTTTGTAAAAAACAAGGAATACTGAAAGAAGCTCTTTGCTTAGAAAAACAAAACCATTAAGTGTATATTTAAGGAGGCAATGCAGGACACAGCATCCAGACTCCTACTCAGTTAGAGAAGTCACAAAGCTCACTGAAAGATACAATATTGAAAGAAGGGAACCAGTGATCATATCATGAAAACTATGACACTATCACACTAACAGGGATATACTACAGTAGTTATAGCCCTTTCAGATGGAGAGGAAGTTAAAAAGATATGCAGAACTTAAAACTGGGTTTAAACTTAGAACTTTAAGGGGGATCATAGGGATAGTTGCAAAGTAAAGTAACAGTGCAACATATCAAAGTAAGAAATGCAAGACAGGAGTCTCAACAAACACAAAACATACAATGAAAAGTCAACCCATAAAGAAGAATGACCCAGAACAGAATATTAAAAGCAACATAGAAAACATTAACACAAAAATAAATGCATCAAAATGACAGCACTAAACTCATGCCTATCAACAATTACACTGAATGTAAACTGACTGAATGCTCAAATGATTAGAGCAGCATTAAATTAATTAGAGAATAGAAGAACAATTACAAAAATTAACAAGACCAAAAGCTGGTTCTTCGAAAAGTTCAACAAATTGATAAACCATTGGCTAAACTTACAATAAAAAAACAGCAGAAGACACAAGCAACCCAATTAAGAAATAAGATGGGAGATGTCACAACAGACCCAGCTGAAATCAAAAGTATCATAATAGAATACTACAGAAGCCTGTACGCAGAAATGAAAACAAAGAGGAAATGGACAAATTTCTAGATTCATATCACCCACCAAGATTATCACAAGGAGAAATAGATCAACTTAATAAACCAATCACAAAAGAAGAGATTGAAAAAGTCATCAAAAAACTGCCAACCAAAAAAAACTCCTGGCCCAGATGGCTTCACTGCAGAATTCTACCAAACTTTTAAAGAGGAGTTAACTCCAATACTATTGAGGCTATTTCACACCACAGAAAGGGATAGAATTCGCTCTATGAAGCCAGCATAACCCTGATACCAAAGCCAGGGAAACATCCTACTACAAAAGAAAATACAGACCAATATCACTCATGAACCTAGGTGCAAAAATCTTCAACAAAATCCTAGCTAACAAAATTCAACAGCACATCAAAAAAAATAATTCATCATGACCAAGTTAGTTTCATTCCAGGAATGCAAGACTGTTTCAACATCAGAAAAACAATGTGATCAACCACTTAAATAGCATAAAAAGATAAGAATCAACTGATTTTGTCAATTGATACAGAAAAGGCATTTGACAAAGTCCAACACCTACGCATGCTAAAAACTCTCAGCAAAATAGCAATAGAGGAGAAATTCTTCAACACAATTAATGGCATCTACACAAAGCCAACTGCCTTCATCATCCTCAATGGAGAGAGACTGAAAGAATTGAGAACAGGAACTACACAAGGATGCCCACTTTCATCACTTCTATTCAGGATTGTACTAGTAGTTCTAGCCAGAGCAATTACACAAGACAAAGAAATAAAGGGCACCAGTATCAGCATTTAAGAAGTAAAAGTCTCCCTATTTGTAGATGATATGATTGTATATGCAGAGAATCCTAAAGAATCCCTAAGTAAACTACTCAAACTAATAGAAGAGTAAAGCAAAGTATCAAGATGTAAGATTCACATAAGTAAATCAGTAGGATTTCTTTATACCAGCAAAGAGATCACCAAATCAATACCATTTACTATAGCCCCCCAAAAGATAAAATACCTAGGAATAAATCTAACTAGAGAAATAAGAGATCTATACAGAGAGAAATAAGAGAACTGAGAAACTTAACTCGTTCATGTATAGAAAGACTTTACATTTTGAAAATGTCTGTTTTACCTAAAATGATCTACTTATACAATGCAATCCCAATACAAATTCCAATGTCATTTTTTAATGACATGGAAAAACATATCACCAACTTTATTTGGAAAAGAAGACAACCCTGGCTAAATAAGGCGATACTGAAGAAGAGGAACACAATGGGAGGCCTCACACTACCCAACCTTAGAACCTATTACACTGCCACAGTAGTCAAAACAGCCTGGTACTGGTACAAAAAGAGGCATACAGAAAAATGGAATGGAGTTGAGACCCCAGAGATGCCACTATCCTCTTATGCATAGCTGATATTTGACAAAGGCTCTAAGATTTTAAACTGGAGTAAAAATAGTCTCTTTAACAAATGGTGTTGGAAAATCGGTTATCTATCTGCAAAAAACTGAAACAAGACCCATATTTTCCCACCTTACACAAAAACTAACTTAAAATGGATTAAAGAGCTAAATATAAAACCTAAAGTGATAAGTATCATGCAAGAAAAAGTAGGATCAGTGATGCATGTTCTAATACACAGCTTAGACAGACTTCAAAATCTAGCAAAGCACTATTAACAGAAAATAGATAAATTAGAACTACTAGGAATCAAACACTTCTGTTCACCCAAATGCTTTAATGCTTTATCAAAAGCATTAAAAGATAACCTACAGAATGAGAAAAAATATTTGGCAACTACATGTCGGACCAGTGTCTGATCTCCATAATCTACAAGGTTCTGCAAAATATCAACAAGAAAAAGGAAAATAACCCAATGAAGCATTGCAGAAAGGAGATGGACAGACACTGAACTACAGAGGGCGTCCAGGCAGCCAAAAGACACATGAAGAAATGCTCACGACCATTGGCTCTCAGAGAAACCCAAATCAAAACTACAATGAGATACCACCTCACCCCAACAAGGTTGACCATGATCCAAAAAAACACAAAACAACAAATGCTGAAAAGGTTGTGAAGAGATTGGAACTCTCCTACACTGCTGGTGGGATTGCAAATTGGTACAACCTCTTTGGAAAGCAATCTGGTGCTTCCTTAAAAAGCTGGTAACAGATACGCCATTTGATCCAGTAACTTCACTGTTTGGAATTTATCCTTCAGCAGCAAAGACTGTGACATGAACAGACACATGTACACGAATGTTTACTGCAACACAGTCCACAATAGCAAGAAAGATGGGATCATCCCAGATGGCCATCAATAGATGAATGGATAAACAAACTATGGTACATATATCCAATGGAATACTACAGTATGATAAAAAATCATGATGATTTTAGAAAACATCTCATCACATGGTTTCAATTGGAAGATATTATGCTCAGTGAAATCAGTCAGTGTCAAAAGGACAAATATTGCATGAGACCCAGGCTACAAGGACTTAAAAAATAAAATTACCTACAAAAGAAAAGAACTCTTTGAGAGCTACAAGGGTTGGGGGGGGAGGGTTTATCATAGATGAGATAGTTGATAGATGTTAGAAATTTTATTCATTTAGTGTAATAAATATAATTATGTAATAAGAAAAAAAAAAGAAAATGACTCACATGATTACAGATGTTGGAATATCCCAAGCCCATGGGCCAGATGTTATACTTCACGCTTCTCCTGACTCACAAAGCAGCAGAGGCTGACAAACCCGAGATGGCCAGACTCCAGTCCCATGACCCAGAGATCAGCTAGTGATGAGCTAGATGCGGGATCCAGAGCAAGTAGGCAAGCTTTGTCAGAACACTCATGTATGTGTATGTATATGTATATTTGAAACAGGCTACACCCCTTACAACTGATTGGCTGACGACATCAGATCATATCATGGGGATGATTACACTGTATTACAAAATGGCAGACAACCATATCTTTACAAAACTGCCAAACCACTGAGAATCATGGCCCAGCCAAATTGACACACAATCTTAACCATTACACTCACTGATTGGTTCAACAATGGATGTGTGATCTAATTCAACACAATAAGGTTAGCCCCAGTACATTTAATAAAACTACTGGGAATGAGCCTACTCTTTCCACTGGAGTTGCTAAACTAAGAAAATGTAAACTTGGGGCTTATTTACATTTTTGCACAGTGTGTGTGGGGAGGGGGAAACAAAAAAACCTGTCTGTTTGAAGTCTACATAGAAGAAAGCTAACCTGAGAGACAGAGAAATATGATTCTGCGCCATAAAGTCCCTACTTTGGATTTGTCATGTAAATAGCCTATACTAACACAACTGGGGAGAAAATATAGCACAGGGTTTTGATCAGACAGACCTAGTCTAAAGTCCAGCTCCACTATTTACAATTTATGTGACTTACGACCTTGGACATATTACTTCAACTCTCAGAGGCTTGGGTTCCTATCTTTTCTTTAAACAGCACATGAAAATACCATTCTATGAAGATATTGTGAAGATGCAATGAGATAAAAAATGTGAAAAAATTTATCAGATTGTCACATAACATAATAAAACCAAAACCCACTGTCGTAGAATCCATTCCGACTTGTGACAACCCTATAGGTCAAAGTAGAACTGCTCCGCAGAGCTTCCAAGGAGCACCTGGCAGATGTGAACTGCTGAGCTTTTGATTAGCAGACCTGTTAGTAGAGCACTAAGCCAGCAGGGTTTCCCGTAATTGGAACTTGATAAAGACCAGCTCTTATCATCCAATGTACAAGAATAACGTCCTTTAGGCTTCTTGTTGTTGTTAGGTGCCATCGAGTTGGGTTCTGACTCACGGTGAACCTATGTACAGCAGAAGGAAACACTGCTTCGTCCTGTGCCAACCTCACATCATTGTTATGTTTGAGTCTGTTGCAGACACTGTGTCAGTCTGTCACACCGAGGACCTTCATCCTTTTCGATGTCCCTCTGCTTTACTGAGTATGATTCCTTATTCAGGACTGGTCCTTCCTGATAACATGTCCAAAGTATGTGAGACAAAATCTTGCCCTTTTCACTTCCAGGGAGCACTCTGGCTGTACTTATTCTAAGACAGACTTCTTCATTCTTCTAGAAGTTCATAGTATATTTAACATTCTTTGCCACTAGGTTTGAGACTAAGTAACTTTAGACAGTGGGATTCGAGAAAATGCAAAAGATCTCAGTTCAGTAAGGTTGAGGAAAAGGGACTATATATTTGTAATAAAAAAGGTATTTTTCTAAAATGTTTGAATGGAATTTGAGTTTTGAATTTTTGTATATTTATTTAGAAATACTGTCACCAACTTAAAAAAAAAAACAGTAAAATAGTTTCCACACCAATAGTTTCAAAATAATTTCATACATAATGTTTTGCAAGCACTTATGACTTGTTAGTAGAAAGCAGTACACAAACACTGGAAGGACTTTCAAGAGAAGTCATAAAAGTGATTAAGAGTCTCAAAATTGAAAGAACTATGTTAGGTTTATTTTAGTAATAACTACGTGGAGACCTGATAACTACTCACGAGCATTTGGAGAATAAAGGATAGCCGCAGTTATTCATGCCTCTGTAACCCACAGGCAAAATTACTATAATAAACATATATGCTGTCTACTGCCCACCAGATAGTTTTTATCTCCGTCTGAAAACCACCAAAGTAGCCAAATGGAACCTTCTTCAGAGATCCCTGGAGAGTAAGAAATTCTAGTTCAGTGCTGAAGATGAAGGTCTCATTCAACACTGCACCTCTGATGTGAGACGGGAGACACAGATTCCCAAATCCTACTTCTTCCCAAAGTTGTTAAGCTATAGGGGGACAGGTCAACTTCAGAACTGTGTCAGAATTTCACTGTGGAGTGTCTGACTTCTCCAAAGAACTGTGGAAACCTTCTAAGCCTGCTGTGGACGTTGGGGGTGAGGCGTAGCCTGGGCTCAGTCTCTATGAGTTTGGGGTTATGGAGATGGACATTTTGAGAGTCTATCAAGTAGTTGAGCACCTACTCCCAAGGATTCAGTTCTCTTTATTATTTTCCTTCATTGGTCTTTTACTGTTTGTTTTTAAACAAATTTTAACACATCACTATCGGGGAACACAAATATGCTTGACTAGACACAGGCTCACATAGAAACGTGATGTTTTGACCTCCCACATTTAGCCACACACCTTAAAGAGCATATGTGACACACACTCAAATGTTGCAACCGTTCACACATGTTGCCAAACGGTTGAGTCGATGGAGGAGAGTGTGTCCAGTGACTCAGCTGTCTAGAGTTTCCTGCATGTTTTATGCCATGAATAAAAATTGGTACACTGCCTTGGTGTCGTTAGGCTCCCACAATCCAGTTCTGACTCACAGCAACCCTGTGTACCACATATGTACCTATGTGCCCAGTCCTGCGTCATTCAACAGGAGTATAATTTATGATTTTTAAAACATTTTTCTGGATCAGACAAATTTGGCCTGACCCAGGTCTACCTGCTGAGGCCTAGCATCCAGCCCACGCTCTGCTATCCCGCCTGGCACTCTGTCACCACAAGGAATCTTCTTTTAACAATTTGCACAAAGGCTTTGGAATAAGTGGTTCAATTAAAAAAAAAAAAAAACATGCTGTTACTAAGTGTAGTTACAAACTCAAGCAGAGCATTAAAATGGATTTAGGCAGCCAATAAAAATGTTGCCTTCTCAGGTATCTGCTGAAGTAGGATTCTTTCAACGCTCTTCCTGACCACAAAAGGGCAGTGCACGCAAGAGTGTTCCAACAGGCAGAAGGAGAAATTCAGTTTCCTTGGTTTCACATTAAATCCCTGTCAAGTACGAAACCTGGATTTTTGCCACTGTATTTCATACCTTGATGATGTACTCTGGACAACTGCTAAAAACCACACTTTGAGGGTAAGCTAGTAAGTTATAGCCACTCAATAAATATTTAACCACAGCAATAATTTGAAGTAAGTCAATTCAGTTCTTTCTTCAAAGAAAGGCATTGCTAAGTCTCTATTGAGAAAATATGGCCTAATTTTGGCCATTGTGTCTTTGTCTTATATTAATTGGATTTGTTATTCAGATCATTACAAAATATTATCTATAAACAATGATAGTTATCATCCACATACCAGGAGGATTTTTAATTTAATTTGGAGGGAGCACTAAAAAAGACTAACGGATGAAAATACCTTTCTCCTCAGAGTGCTGTTACACTTTTGCATCACCTTCCCAACTGGCCACTGACATTTCTGTCCTAGCGTAAGGGCAGAAAGTCTACAGCCAGGAGGTGTATTCTTTTGACACACTTTTGATTTAACACATTTGATTTTTTGTCCCTCTACTTGTGACTACTGTAGGGGCCAATTATCAGTGATAACAGTAATTATTTTGCATAATGGATGACTGAGACCACTAACCTAATTTTATAGGGGCCATGAAGTAACAGTAACTCCAAAAACCAAACACATTGCCATCAAGTTGATTGTGACTAATAGTAACCCTGTAGGATTTCCCAGGCTGTAAATTTTTATAGAAGCAGACTGCCAGTTCTTTCTCCTGCAGAGCAGCTGGTGGGTTTGAACCACAGACTTTTTGGTCAGCAGCCAATGCGTCACCAGGGCTCCTCAGTAATGACTATTAGTTACTGTTAGTCTGGATTAGATACCTTCACCCCCCCTCCCTTCACAATAACCATTATCTCCTCTATATATGTCGGATCTTGATGGCACTTGGCTTGGCTTGACCTCTATATATGTAAGGACTGGAGATAGTACTTTGAAAAGAAGAAATTGTGCATATAAGGATTTCCACGATTAGTTTTGGAAAACAAACTCATTTTATTGGAATATTTCTTCCGTCTACGGCAGTAAACATGTAATGTGGAATATATTTTAATTGCTGTGATATAAATGAGACTTTGGGGTCATGTTACAGTGTGGTCACTGAAAGATCCAGCCAGGACTTGAGCATGCCTGGAGGCCTTTTAAACGGCCGTGGGAAACTGCAGCTTTCAGGGGGTCGTCTGGCCACTGCGCTCCGCGGCGGCTCCCTGCAGGTGGGCAACGGGATGCCGACCTCGGCCACCAGGCCGCACGCCACTGTCCTCTCGGACGTGCACGTGCGGGGCCTCTCTGGTACATACTGGCTGAAAACCATGCAGTACTAGGCCGATGAAGAATTGCGTATTTGAAGCAATTTACCATTATGTTATTGGCAAAAGTCCTTAAGTAATCCAAGACTTCACACAGATGAGGTCAGAAAACCAGAAATATCAAAACACTGGTGTGATCACTATAAACAGAAAATGTCCAAATTATTATAACTTAATTTCCCATTCAAATCATTTGTCATAAATCCTCAAAATGACATGCACCCAGATAATTCAACAAAGATTCAAACCAAAAAAAAAAAGACACTGCCGTCAGTCAATTCCAACTCATAGTGACCCTACAGAGCAGAAGGGAACTACTTCACAGAGTTTCCAAGGAGCACCTGGTGAATTCAAACCACAGCCTCAAGGTCAGCAGACATAGCACTTAACCACTATGCCACCAGGGTTTCCTAACAAAGATTTAAGTAGTAAATATTTAGAAGATTCTCACGCTACTAATATCTTATAAAATACATTACAATATGTAAGCATTTTCATATATGTTCATACAATAAGTTGGCTCCACAGACTGGTCTCCTCATGTGTGAGCCATTAAAAATATAAAACCTCTCTAAAATATAAGTAAAGCTTACTGTCACACCAGCGTTGCATTGGGGGCCCTCCTCTGGGGCTGCATAGAGTGCAGGTCCATATAATTTTCTAGTGCTAAAGGGAATATGACAAGCCAGATTCCTTACTGCTTGACCACAGCTTGGCACTGCCAGCGCCTCCTTTTATAAGACATATGGACACACAGTGCAGAAATTCTTCCTAAAGGGGCAACAGATGTGCCCAAAGTTGTTGGAACGTATTTTCCCTTAGCTATCTCCCAAGTTTTGGCACGATTCAAAATCAGAAGAAACAGCTGCAAACATCCATTAATAATCAGAATGTGAAACGGACAAATTCTGAATCTAGGACAATTGCAAATCATCAAAAATGAACTGGAACATATAAACACTGATATCCTAGGCATTAGTGAGCTGAAATGGACTGGTATTTGCCTTTTTGAATTGGACAATCATGTGGTCTACTATGCCAGGAATGAAAACTTGAAGAGGAATGGTTTTGCATTCATCATCAAAAAGAACATTTCAAGATCTGTCCTGAAGTACAGTGCTGTCAGTGATAGGAAAATATCCACATGCTGACAAGGAAGGCCAGTTAATATGAATGTTATTCAAATTTATGCACCAACCACTAAGGCCAAGGACGAAGAGACTAAAAATTTTTACCAGCTTCTGCAGTATGAAATTGATCAAACACGCAATCAAAATGTATTGATAATTACTCACGGATGAAATGCAAAATTGGAAACAAAGAAGGATTGGTAGTTGGAAAATACCATCTTGATGATAGAAGCTATGCTGGAGATCGCATGACAGAATTTTGCAAGACTAATGACTTCTTCATGGCAAACACTCTTTTATGTCATCATAAATAGTGACTATACATATGAACCTTGTCAGATGGAATATACAGGAACCAAGTCAGCTATATCTGTGGAAAACAACAATAGAAAAGTTCAATATCATCAGTCAAAACAAGACCAGGAGCTGAGTGCAACAGAGACCATCAACTGCTCATACAGGATGACTGCCAATTAAGTTCATGAACTCATCCTAGAAAAAAGTGCTACATCGTCGCTGAACATCGCCACAGTCACCTTCAAAGTACTCCCCTAAGTACCGATGCTAGTGCTTAATCCACCCTTCAAAGCAATTTCTGGAATGGCCATTAGAGCTGTCGACATATTACCCTTCGTGTCCTAAATGGCATCAAACATCTTCTTATCAGTGTTTCCGTTATCTTTGGGTAAAGCAAAAAGTTGCTGGGGGCCAGATCAGGTGAGTAGGAAAGGTGTTCCAATACAGTTATTTGCTTACTGACGAAAAATTCCTTCACAGAAAACCATGCAATTAAGTTCGCCAACTTGCCACCTTGCCAACGTACACAACGGCCATTCCAGAAAGAGTTTCAAAATTGCTTCGAAGGGTGGACTAGGTATTGGCATTGGTGCATAGCACCATAAGAGGAGTACTCTGGAGGTAACTGTAGTGATATTCAGCAATGAAGTATGCAGCAGTTAGAACAATTACATTTGTAGACTTAATTTTCTGACCGTGTACGCAAGTTCGAACTGAAACTGAATAAAATTAGAGCCAAGTCCACAAGAGCCTAAGTATGACCTTGAGTATATCCTGCATGAATTTAGAGACCATCTCAAGAACAGATTTGATGAGGGGAACACTAATGACCAAAGACCCAAGTGAGCTATGGAACGACGTCAAGGATATCATCCATGAAGAAAGCAAAAGGTCATTAAAAAGACAGGGGGAAAAAGAAACTGGAAAATTGGATGTCAGAAGTGACTCTGAATCTTGTTTTTACGCGTTGAGTAACTTAAGGAAAAACTGGAAGTGATGGAGTAAAAGAGCTGAACACAAGATTTCAAAGGGTGACTTAAGAAAAGAAATTATTATAATGACATGTGCAAAGAGCTGGAGATAGAAAACGAAAAGGTGATCCAACCAGATGCAGAAATTATCAAACAATATTGTTGATATCACACACAAGTAAAACTCTGCTCAAGAACATTCAAAAGCAACAGCAACAGTTGCTGACAGACATTCAAGTCAGATTCAGAAGAGAATGTGGAACCAGGGGTATCACTGCTCATGTCAGATGGATCTTGGTTGAAAGCAGACAACGCCAGAAAGATGTTTCGCTTTGTTTCACTGACTATGCAAAGGCGTTCAACTACGTGGATCACAACAAATTATGGATAACTTTGCAGAGAATGGGAATTCCAGCGCACTTAATTATGCTCATGAGAAATCTATATACAGATCAAGAGGCAGTCGTAGGAATAGAACAAGGGGATACTGCATGGTTTAGAGTCAGGCAAAGTATGTGCCAGAGTTGTATACTTTCACTAGACCTTTCAATCTGTATGTTGAGCAAATAAGCCTAGAAGCTGGAGTATCTGAAGAAGAAGGAGGCATCAGGATTGGAGGAAGACTCATTAGCACCTGCATTATGCAGATGACACAGCCTTGCTTGCTGGAAGTGAAGAGAGGTTGGAAACACTGATGAAGAGCAAAGACCACCGCCTTTAACACCAAGAAAACAAAAGGACCAGTAGACAACATCATGATAAATGGAGAAAGGATTGAAGTTGTCAAAGATTTCATTCTGCTTAGTTCAACAATCAATGCCCACGGAAACAGCAGTCAAGAAATGAAAAGCCTCACTGCATGGAAAAATGTGCTGCAAAAGACCTCTTTAAAGCGTAAAAGAAAATTAAAGTTGTCACCTTGAAGACTAAGGTGCACCTGACCCAAACCATACTATTTTTAATTGCATCATATGCATGTGAAAGCTAGACAATAAATAAAGAAGACATAATTGATGCTTTTGAATTTTGGTGTTGGAGAATAACACTGAATGCACGATGGACTCCCAAAAGAACAAACAGATCTGTTTTGGAAGAAGTACAACCAGAATGCTCCTTGGAAGCAAGGGTGGTGAGAATGTGTCTTTCACACTTTGGACACATTCTCAGGAGGAATTACTCCCTGTAGAAGGACATCATTCTTACTAAAGTAGAAGGTCAGCCAAAAGAGAGGAAACTCTCAACAGGGTGGATTGGCACAGTCGTTGCAATGATGGGCTTAAGCATAAAAATGATTGTGGCATGGTACACGACTAGGCATTATTTCATTATATTGTTCATAGGGTAGCTATGAGTTGGATTCAACTTCACAGCACCTGGCAACATCTTCCAAATGGTTTGGATCATACATCCTTTAGTCATATCTGCCTAACTTGGAAACTTAATGACATCATTATAAGAATATCTTTCCATCACTTTTACTAATCATAAGAACATCTAGCACAGTTGTCGCTGCTTTCTAAGAATTTTAGTAAAAGGAATGAAATAGACGCCTCCTATGAAGTAAGCACTAGACATCGAGCTGGGACTGGGTATTTCTACAAGACCACATATGCAGGACTGTTGATGTGGACATTTAACATGCCTGTGAGAGTTATCCTTCCACGTAAGGCTATGGTAGAAAGGCAGAAAAAGGCAGCTTTGCAGAAGGAAAGGAGTGTAACAGACAGAGAGAACTGGGACACAAATCTGAAGTATCTAGTTAAAATATGGTAGTAAAAAGGTTAAATTATCGGTGAAATGCAAGTAAAGCAGAATGAGTAAAAACACAGATTCTGAATAATAAAACTCTTCCACAATCCCTGTGGACAGCTCATTGAAAGAAGGAAGGTTTTATTCAACTGATCATACCTAATTTTCCATTTCAACAAATTCTACACAGAGTATTCACTTTAAATATTTTGGGGGTACACTGAAAAGAATAAAAGACTCCAAACAACATTGTTAAGTCACCCACAATTTTAAGGCAATTATTTCTATAGTAAATCAGTGTCTCACAGTGTCAATGAAAGCAGTGTGGGTTACTCACAGTCTGGTCTTGCTCGCCTTTCAAGAGTGGTGACTTATTAACCGCTTACTCTTTGGTTAGAGCTGTTTATGGGCCTGATCAGATCCTTTTCTACACCCTCAGTGAAGAACGCTCACATGTTTCAGTAAATACACAGGAATTCCTGTAGCTGACCTAACAGTGCAGTACTCAGTGACAGCCAGGTATACCATGTGCACAAGTAATGAAGTTCAGCTTTCAGGATGCAAGACTTCACCCTCAACCTCTGTCCCCTAGGTGCAATAACAGCACTCCTGACAGGTTGTTCACAACCTGGCTGTACCCTTGTGTGACATATGAGTGAGTAAGCCACACAGAGGATGAAAACAGCTGCAGGACAACAATAAATTCACAAAGCCCACAACTTCTCAGGTCTGTGCCTATGAAATAGAATTGTAAGCTTTATCATGCCTGTTCCAGACTTAAACATTGTTTTTGTTACAGCAACTGGTAGATTTAACACACTGTTTTTGTTACAGCCACTGAGAAGTGAGAGGAGTACTGATTGCAATAGAAGCTTTACTATGTCACCATTGTCTATGCAACTAACTTATACCCTTTGCCACTTCAGAATTAATAATACCCTATGAGTCAGATCCGACTCGACGGCACTTGGCTATCATAAAAATCTACTGATATTTTCCCGCTTGGTGTCTTGTACATAAAACCAAAACCAAACCCATGCTGTTGAGTTGATTTCAACTCACAGGGACCCTAGGGGACAGAGTAGAACTGTTCCCACAAGGTTTCCAAGGCACAACCAATAGAGCAAACAGCCCAGCTTTCTGGTTAGCAGCTGCAGCTCCTCCCAGGTCATAACTATTCTGCCACTGGGGCCCCTAATCTGGTACATAGAGTTCATGTAAATAAACAAGTCATTTACGTTAATGCTCTGATAGGGAGCACAACAGAGGATCTGGATTCAGGGAAAAATGTAGAGGACAATTCTAATTCACACACACACAGAATGATTAGACGTGCTACTCTGATAGAGACTGGAGGAACCCCAAGAGTATGGCCCCTAGACACTGTTGTAGCTCAGTAATGAGGTCACTCCTGAGGTTCACACTTCAGTCAAAGATTAGACAGGCTCACAAAACAAAACAAGATTAAAGGGGCACACCAGCCCAAGGGCAAGGACTGGAAGGCAGGAGGGGATAGGAAAACTAGTAACAGGTAACCCAGGATTGAAAAGGGGAGAACGCTGAGGCAGAGCCGACACGATGACGTAGACTGAGAAGGGGTCTACGGGGTTCGTAATCAGCATCACAAAACAGTGTGCACTGATTGTTTAATGAGAAGCTACTTCATTCTGCATACTTAACCTGAACTGAAAAAAGAAAGAAATATCATTGATGATTAAATATCTATTGTGTCTTGTACAGGCAGTGCAGTGGTTCAGAGCTGCGCTGGTAACCAAAAGATCAGCAGTTCAAATCCACCAGCAGTAATTTGGAAACCCTACAGGGCAGTTCTGCTCGGTCCTGTAGGGTTGCTATGAGTCACAATGGACTCAGCAGCACCTAACAACAACATGTTTTATACATAGTAGGTCTTTAATAATCAATGATATTTCCTCATTTTCATGAACTCTGATGTCCCAAACAAGCTTATTATAAGACAACAGATTCGGTAGAAGATGTATACATATACTTACATATATATGTATACACACACACACACACACACACACACACACACACACACACACACACACACACACACACCTCAAACCTATTGCCATCCGGTCAATTCCAACACATAGCAAGTGACCCAACAGGACAGAGTAGAACGGATCCATTAAGTTTTCAAGAAGTAGCCAGTGGATTCTAACTGCTGACCTTTTGGTTAGCAATTTCTTAACTACTATGTCCCCACAGCCAGAGAGAGAGAGAGACAGAGAGAGAGAAGATTATATAATATTGTCTGAAGGACATCTTTCATCTGCCATTACTAAATTTAGCTCATGTGGTTTTGCTTGTGTGGTTTATTTATGAAAACAAAATAAATGTGGATGTGACACTATAGCCAGGAACAATGGCGATGTGACGATACAGAAAGGAATCTATTATAATGAAATCATAGTATAATATTCATGACTTTTATTATAGTAAAATATATGCAAAATGGTTCAGCAGATTATTCTAATTATACACATGCCATACAAAAACAAAACAGAAACCTTCTAA
Source organism: Heterohyrax brucei (assembly GCA_028571685.1). NCBI lineage: Eukaryota > Metazoa > Chordata > Mammalia > Hyracoidea > Procaviidae > Heterohyrax > Heterohyrax brucei. The sequence goes on from CM053156.1 coordinate 1,391,668, forward strand.
GAGCCAACTGTTAAAAAAATGACCACCTACAGCTCTAGAGTGCCTAAGACATTGCTAAACAGAGATAAAAGAAAGTTGATTGTCTATAGCTATTTAGCATCCACTGAATCTTCATTTTTATATGCATTGCCTCATTTAATTTCTACAACAACCCTGTTAGTTATGTCCCTTTAGCAACCTTCTTTTACAGAAAGGAAACCTGTACTCAGAGAGGTTAAGTAACTTGCTCAAGGACACACATTTGATAAACAGCCCAGCTGGGGCTCAAAACCAGATTTAGGTGACTTCAAAATCTATGTATTTAACCAAGACACTATGTTGACATTAGGACAGGTACACACAGTAACATTAGGTAACATAAAACGGTGGGTGATATCTATTCTCGTGTTTCACTGTGAAAGCTTTTAAGGCAAAGATGATCACCTGCAGGAGTAACAGAGGTATTACTTTTATGTCACAATATGGCTCAAAGGGGCTTTGGTAAAACCCTGACATTTGAGGGTGGCCAGTGGAGGAATCAGGCAGTGGCATGTCCCAGAATAGTAACCAATGTGTGAAACTCAGAGTTGAAAAGGTCCATGCTGAAAAATTGGGCTAATGCAAATAATTTCAGTTACTTTTGCACTAAGTAGTGATGAAAAGTGCGTGTACTAATTCCAAGAAGGTAGGTTTAAATGAAAAACAAACTCTATTCATGGCTTATGCACAGTTGATGAGAGAAACAAGCATTGTGAGTGAAATTAAGACAGGTTCCCATCACTGAGAATGCTGCAATTCACATAAGTAATCACCCATAAAACCTATTACAAACAAACACTAAGAAAAACCCAAAAAGCGTATAAGAGTGATGAAATTTCCACCTCGATGACTGATAAACTGAGATATATCAAAAACCAACTGAGTTGGAAAAATGACACACTGTGAAGAGGCGCTTAGGATGATGTGTGGTCAGGATCCTCCATCAGTCAAAGTGATGACTCTAAATGCGCGGGTATTTCAGGTCCTCATACCTGGAAATTCAGTTCCTAACGACAGAAGTCTGTCTTCTGACATGGAAATTAGAAAAGATGCCTCCAAAGCCAGCACTCTAAAGGAAAAATGACTTGTCAGGTAGACAGTCCTCAAGACAAATGAACCTTAGGAATACCCTGGCTATCCTTCCATTTTACAATTAGCTAAAACTCAAATTAACTGTGTGTTCTTTAACTACTGTTCTCAGAATCAGTTCCTTGGGTTACGGGCCAACCATAATGAATGGCATTTCCATTTATATGTTTAAGAAAAAGACATCTAATTTTGTGAAAGGGTAAATACTGATGATATGAAAGGGAAAACTGGGTGTTGCGGTGACCAAAAATTCTGTTACATATATCATACTTTTCAAACAGTTATTTAGGCTCTCAGCAAAGTAGAGCTGTTTCCTGCATAGTGATGAGTGCTTCCCTGAAGTCTGCCAAGTAATGCATGACTGAGAGAACAGACCCGCAGAGAATAACCACTGGGAGAATCAGCTTCTGTGCCACGTCCCAGAAGCATCTCTTCCATGACTTCCACCTTCCATAGGCACCAACATAAAACCAAAATGCTAACTCTCTTTTATAAAGGAAAAAGCATTCAAATTACACACACGCACACACACACACACACACACACACAGAGAGAGAGAGAGAGAGAGAAGGGAGCAGGGTAGTTAAATGAAAAAAGCAAATCAGTCATTGCTGTCACAAGGTCAGTGGAAATAGGAATTCATTCTAGAATTAATAATTTCTCTTTTTAAAAATAGATTTTCCTTTTTGCTAAGGTTTTGGCAAAATGATATTTTCTAGTTAAAGAAATAATCTAGACAGTTGAACGTTAAATGGCTAGCAGGGTTGATAAAACAACTTAGTGGCTTTTAAATAAAATAAAAGGTATCACTCAAGTGAGTTCTTTTGGGTCAGTCTTCTCTTTCGTAGACCAAAGCACAAAAGGCATATTAGTGTGCACCGAGGAGGCAGAATGATTGTAGGCACACTCTGATGCTGGTTATTGGCTATTTATTTTTCTAAGGATAGGTCCAGCCGTTCCCTGTCTTTAACACTGGAAGCTGTACTTATTCCTGATGCTATACTGCAGCCAGGTTGTCAGTGAAAAGAAAAATTGCTGTTTATGGCTGTGTATGCTCAACTTCCTCTTCCCGGTTTATTTATTCTTGTCACTTCAAAACAACATCTTTTTTTTTTTTAAAAAAAAACAAAAACAAAAAACAGTGTCACCAGAAGCGCCTCTCCTCTTAAGTTTTCAGGAGTGGGAATTTTCAAGATGCTCTTAAATATGCATCCCCTTATTCATGAGTTAAAAATAATTAAACAAAAACTCTGAAACTGAGAATAATATTTTTCTTGCTAACCTCAACTAATTTCAGCCTTTCTTCCGAATCTCTTCATGTTACCTGTCAAAACCGTACCTTCTGCTGAGAGTAGAAAATTAAAATATAGGGAGAACTATATTGTTATTTTTAAAATACAGTTTCATAGGGTATGTTCAGATAACTTAAAAATTTGGTTGCAATTTTAAATAAAAGAAGAAAGAAACCTCTGGGGAATGGGGGGAGGTGGTAATGGACAAGCTAAGCCTTGGCGGGCACTCAGCAGACTCTTCCTGACTGAAAGGGCTGACCCAAAGAGAATTTCTATGAGAGCCAAAGGCGACATAAGGAGGCAGATGCAGGCAGCTGGGTACTGAGGTTTACAACGCACAAAGCAGAACCCTCTTCAGCATTTTTTTTCACATATATATTTGATTTGTTTTCGTAAAGGATAGACTTTTCATTGAAAAGTAACAGAATTAATGAATAAAAGCAACGCTATTTTTTCTGTGAAACATAATTAGGCTGGAAGTGCCAGGTTAAAAGAAATCAAAGGTCATTTCAGTACAAACTGAAGCCAATTATTTTGCAGTGCATCATTAAGTTGAATTGTTTGCAGAATGGAAAGTCTGTCAAAACTTTTGTCCTTTTTTTTTTTTTGTAAATTCAGCATTTTGCTGAAGCTACGTAGAGCTTGTAGAACTCAGAGAAGCCTGAGGGTTCTAAATGTTCTGCTTGCAAAAGGGAAGCTCTAGAAATCACTGAGTCAGTCTGGCAAAGGGTCTTGAATTCTTCGCTCAGAAAGTGAAATACAAAGATTTATTTTTAAAATGCAGACACACGGCGCCTCTCAAAAACCAGAAGACTGACACTACCATCTACCTGTGGACACGGTGGCAAAAGGAAAACAGAGAAAAAATGTACTGCAGTTTCACTCGGGGTGAGCCTCACCTCCCACCCCTCGAGTTAAAGCTAAGCACCAGCCAGCACTAAGTGCCAACTGCACTGTCAGTACCGGAATTCTCAAGGTCTTACCTTCGACTGTCAGATATGGAATCTGACTTCCCATAACCTTCCCTGCACGAGCTCTACTTCCCTTGCATCCTCAGCCATTAGTCATTTTTCAGCTATTTGACTACAGCAGATAATTTAATTTACTTGCCCCATCTCTAAAATGGGGGAAAATAACACCATGTTTTTCTAGAAGTAAAGGGTAGGTCTACATCATCCTGAGGTGTCTGCTGACTCAAAGGTCTATAACTTATGAGACTCCTCAAAGATAGAGACTATGCCTTTCTAATTTCTATGACCTTGATACAGAGTTTCCAAAAAAAAAGTCAATCTTCCCATGTAAAGAAATCAAAGATAAGCAGCACTATGCATCACCTTTTGATTCACCTTTATATCTTAATTCTATTGTTTCCTTAATTTCTACTTTAACAGGAAATTAATTCCAAATCTATAGTCTTCAATTCGAGTAATAAGGCTTCCCTTTCCTTTCCCTACGATTCAATGAAACTGTAAAAGGTAAAGATTTACTCTGGCATTTCAAAAAGTGGTCAATAAAGAAGGCTCTTTGAATTTTAAACCTAATTTTACAAAGAGATGTTCAATGTCCTTGCTTGAACTTTTTGTATGTTTCACTAAAGCGAATGTCAATAACTAGGAAAAACCAGAAAAACTGACTATTTGTCACTGATGATTATATGCTCTGAAATCTCCTGTTACTCTTCTCATCTTGAATTAAGTCCAGCCAATGGCTGACAACCATTCCCATGCCCAGATTCCCTCCTCAGTCTCCATGGAGTCTGTTACGCAGCTGGCCAGTCCATCATCCTTCTTTTTACTGTGGCTCGGTCTTTGGGCTCCCCCCGTCCCCAGTCTTCACTTTGATGTTTCTTCCCTTCAGCTCTCTGATTCCCATATATGCCTTTCTACCTTGCTCTGTAATTCCAAGGCTTCATTTTTGTACTGTTCTTTGAATCTCTACCTGAAATCAATTTCTATCAAGTGTTTCACTGAAATCTTTATTTCTGTGTACTATCAACTTACTTATAACAATATAGTAAAAGCCAGTAGTGGAAAAATCCCATCACAGTTTAAAGAAGTGCCTCAATAGCAACAACAATAACAAACAAAGAGAAACACACACACACGCACCTGATTTAGCAAGGTAAGCTCCCCTTTAGTGAGGTATACAGACTGACAGAAACATACACCTTTGTATCTGAAGCCAGTCTATCAGACAAGCCCCCTGAGAAGTCTCCGAATTTCAGCCAGGCAGCTCACGCCCTCCTGAGGGATTTCTTGCTCATGCATAATACTTATTGATTCAGCAACTGTTTCCCCAGGACTTACTATGTGGTAGGCACTGTGTTAGGTACTAAGGCTGGAATGGTGGAGAATACAGACAGCCTGTCCTCATGAAATTTTGGGTCAAGGTGGGGGAAACACACAAACACACGGGACCTGGGATCTGGGGACAATGCTCTCAGGTGACATCCAGACTAATCGGCATACCCAAGGTTCTTCTCTCTCCCCTCTCAAGATATTGCTCTCCATACCACTGGGGCAAATGGCAACTGGGGTCTTAAAAGGTAGCAAGCTGCCATCTAAATAGCACGAAATGGTCCCAATCCACATGGACGTGGGGCAAATGCAGGGCATTGAGGCCAGCCAAGTGCCGACACTGAGGGCAGGATGAAAATACGAGCCCCCCAGACGCAAGGGCCGTATGATCCATAACCTGCTTCAGCATGGGACCAGAAGAACTAGATGCCACCCGGCCACCGCCAATGACAGCCCAGATAGGGTATGTAGAACAGAGCTCAGGACACAGGAGGTGATGGAGTATAGGGCACTGCTAGAACTCTACCAAAAGACCACACATGATGGTCCTTCTGAACAGTGGGTCCCCTGGGAGCATGGCTCACGGACTCTCAAAACCCAAAGTGCACCCAGTACCGGGCAAGCTCCCCAGACAAAGACTGACCCGGACCATACAAAACATAGAGGGACACAGGAGATGAACAAACCTAAAAATGTACATGGGGTTGTCTGAGGGACACTTTGCTAGAGCCAAGCTGATTGGGGGAGGAGGGCCAGACCTTTATCAAAAGATCAGAGGAAGTTCCGAACAAAAGGAGAAGCATGCTGTCACACGGGGAGTGGGGGGTGGGCACTAGAAAGGAATAGAGGTGAAAGTTCTGGGTGTTATATGGCAACATGATACAGACTGTAACACTGTTCCTAATTCACAACAAATAAATAGAATGTCAACACAAAAACAATGAAATAAAGTGGGAAAAATTTTGCTCAAATATTTACAATCCAAGGGGAGACATACACATAGATATAAAATTAATACAGTATGATTATCAATAAATATTGAATACTTCATAGTCTTGGAGGGAAAAACACATAGTAATTACACATTGTGATAAAACCAGTTACCATCAAGTTACTCTGACACATGGTGAACCCACATGTGTCAGAACATACACACCTGTTTCATATGGATTTCAGTGGCTGCTTTGTCAGAACAGAATCACCAGGCCTTCCTGAAGAGGTGTCTCTAGGCAGATTAGACCCTCCAACCATTTCAGTAAGTAGCCCAGTGCATTAGCTGTTTATGCCATCCAGAGACTCCCATACTGGATAAGTTTTATAGTGGGAATTGACTCAATGGCAACAGGTTTTGTTTTTAGTTTATGAAAGAATGAATTTGTTAAAATGGGGAATAATCAGGTGGGTACATGAAGTTGGAGAAGGAGGATTCTCTTGGTAGGAGGTGATGGTCTAATGAAATCAGCAAGATGATCAGCAGCCCTGTGTACAGGCTGTCAGAAGGACCACTGATTAGAGGGCCTGAATAAGCCTGGGTGCTAGCACCGTATGGAAACAGAAAGGTACAGAACAGAGAGGAGGCCCGAGACAGTCCTTTGGCATGAGTATGAAGGCGCAATAGATGCAGAGAGAGACACTGAGTCCCTCAAACTGCCACTCAGTCTGAGATCTCAGACAGAGTAACAGCAGAGTAACTCACATCCTGGGTAACCACAAACTACCTAGCTTTCCCTGAGGATTCTCTGTTTTGTGTCACAAGTCATAACCTATTCTCTATACCCCCTTTGTATCTGTATCACAAATGAGTCTAGTTTTGATTTCTATACACACTCTCTACTGTCAGAGACCTAACAGCAATAATAGATTATTTCAACCTTGTAATGAGCTCTGAGTAACACACAGTTACAGTGCGGTCATGGAGATTCACACGTAGATACGTTCCAAAGCAAAGCAGCCTGGGAAGCCGGAATATCAACATAAATAGTTACTTTTAGTCTTACACTCAAAAAGTAATGAAGGGAGAAGAAACCACAGGATGTTGAGGTACTCTTTCCATCCTTTATTTGTGGAAAGGAAGTACAGAAATAAAATAACCCATTCAATCAAAAGCAGCATCTTTAATCAAAGGTTATGACAGTTCAGGATGATATCTATAAACTAAAAATCCCCTGCAGTTGAGTCAATTATGACTCATAACAATCCTGTAGGACAGAGTAGAACTGCCCTATAGAGTTTACAAGGAGCACCTGGTGCACTTGAACAGCCGACCTTTTGTTTAGCAGGCATGGCACTTAACCACTATGTCCCCCAAGCCAAGTCAAAGCCATCACCATCGAGTTCCTTCCAACTCATAGTGACCCTATAGGTCAGAGAACTGCCCTATACAGTTTCCCAGAAGTGCTTGGAGGATTTGAACTGCTGACATTTTGGTTAGTAGACATAGCACTTAACCATTATGCCACTGGAGTTTCCAAATTATCTGTAGTACCTAAATATTTGTATAAACTCTTCATTTCAGTTGTAGGTTAAACTATACGAAATTATCAATATTCCACTGTCTTTGACCTACAGAAATGGTACTGCCACATGGCTTGACAAATACACAATCTAATAGCTGATCTCTGATTAAATATGACTTGGTTTTGACTCTGACTCTAAATAAATTCTCCAATATAAAGTTAGTGGTTTTGTTCTTCTAAGCGAAAGCCAAGAGATTCTTTCAGTATTTTGTGCAGCTTTGGTTTGGTTTTTACAAAGTTTTCATATTTGAAAGATAGCTTTGCAGGATATATGATTCTTGGTTGGAAGCTTTTCTCCTTCAAGGCTTTGAATATGTCATGCCACTGTCTCTGTGCCAGCATTGTTTCTGCTGAGAAATCTGACAAAAGTCTACAGGGTTTTCCTCTGAATGTTAGCTTTGCTTTGAGTCTTGCTGCCTTTAGAAGTTTCTGCTTATGTTTCATTTTGTTCAGCTTGATTGTAATATGTCTTAGGGTCTTTTTTTTGAGATCTGTACTGAGTGGCGTTCGATATGCATCTTGGTTATCTATATTCTCTTCCTTCAAGATTTTTGTGAAGTTCTCTGATAGCAGCTTCGTGACAATACTCTCTATGTTCTCAGGTGTCTCACCCTGTTCAGGGACTCCAATTAATCATAGGTTATTCCTCTTAATAGAGTCTCACATGCTTCTTAATGTTTCTTCACTTTGCTTGTTTCTTTCTTCTGATTTTTCCTCATAGATGCTGGAGTCAGTAGCTCTGTCTTCCAAGTCAGAAAGTCTCTTTTCTATTTGTTCCATTCTGTTTCCTTGGCTTTGGATTGACGTTTCTGTCTTTGATTTTGTTCTTGATCTGTTGGATTTCAGAGTACTGGTATTCCATCAGATTGAACAGCTTGCTTAATTTTTCATTTTGCTGTGGAGCATTTTGTATAAGGTCTAGGAGGGCTCTCTATATCATCCTTTTGTACTCATCTTTCAATAATTTCAGAAAAGTTTTTTCATCTGGAAAGCTCTTTGGTTGTTTCATTTGGGGGGCCTTCTGAAGCCATGGTTGATTTTCTCATTACTGCTTTCTCCAATGTCTGTTGCTTTTTAGGCATCATGTGAGTCAATAACGGCTGGGAGAGATGCTATGAGGATGGACTGCAGTTGTTTCTCCAAGTCATCTTAAAATGAAAAGTCAAAGGTATCTGACACCACTTCCTAGGTCAGTCAGGTTTTCAGGTGTACAGGGCCCTCTTCCCAACTGGCACAGTAAGCACCTCTATATGCAACCCCAGATGTTATGAACTAGTTCAAAATGCAGCAAGGCTGCTGCCATGTTGGTCTCTGCTGACAGGCCCTAGCCATAGGGGACACTTTGTAAAATACTGCTTTTCTACTAGCAAAGTGCTCTCCTGTGGGCAACTGCTGGCTTTGAGTCTAGGAATTAGGTCCCACTGAGGCTAGTGTACTCAAGATGGTGTCCCACACAAGCCCTCAGCCTGGCATCTCCGTACAAATTGTGCCACGGCAGAGGTGGAAAGAGAGGCCGGAGGTGCCAAAATGCACAGAGTCCACAGTCTCTGTTGCCGGGCCCCAGCTGTAGGTGATACTGTGTAACTACTGCTTTTCTGGTGGAAAAGCACTCTCCTGCAGGCAGGCACTGCCTCCCAGGCTAAGAATGAGGTCCAGCCTAGGTGTCCATAACCAAGATGGCATCTCACACAAGCTCACCACCCGGCATCTCTGTACAAGCTGCACTGTGGCAGAGGCAGAAAGAGAGGCCCAAAGTGGCCAGACACACCGAGTCCCAAGTGTGGGCCCCCAAATATGGCAATTTCATCTGCCGATCCTATGAGCAGCATGTCTGAGACTAGCTGCTAGTCAAGACCCAGCTCTGCCGGCCAGCTGGCCAAGACAAAGGGAGAAAAAAAATCAAACTGGTGAGTTACCTTCAGTCCATGAAAGCAAGGACTAGACAAGAGCAGGAGTCAGCTAAAGAGAGGAAGTTTTCTGTTCAGTGGTATGAAGTCCAAATTAACAGCCCTATGCCATGTCCTAGGGCTCCAGATGGCTCCATTTAATTATCAGTTCAGTTCTTGGTTTCCAGAGGGATATAGGGAGATGTGTGCTTAGTCTGCCATCTTGACTCCACCCCTAAATAAATTCTCTGAATCTAGGTTCTTCAACAGAAGGCAGAAAACAATTGAACACATATTGATGGACACCACATGCCAGCGAAGCCAGCCAAGTGCTGTCAAGTCAGATCCGACTCATGGCGACCCTAGGGGCCAGGGTAGAACTGACCCCCAGAGTATTCAAGGAGCACCTGGTATAGTGCTATTTTCTCTTCATACATTATATTATTCATGCCCATATTATCTGTGTATAAAGATAGATTACACACCTATCTATATACATACACAGAAATCCTGGTGGCATAATGGTTAAGTACTATGGCTGTTAACCAAAGGGTCAGCAGTTTACATCCCCTTGTTGCTCACTGGAAACTCTGTAGGAGCAGTTCGACTCCATCCTACAGGGTTGCCATGAGTCAGAATTGACTCAGCAGCAGTGGCTTTGGCATATGCCCACACCTCCACCCCACACTAGGACTGCCAACTAAGTTTGCAAACTAATCCTAGAAAAAGTGCTACATACCTTATTACTGAATATTACTGTGGTCACCTTTGAAGTACTCCCCTCAGGAAACTATGCACTGATGCCAGCACCTAGTTCACCTTTCAAAGTAATTTTGGAACTGTTTTTCTGGAATGGCCATCAGAGCTGTTGTTGTATTACACTTGATGCCCTGAATATCATCAAAATGTCTTCCTTTCAATATTTCCTTTATCTTCGGGTAAGAAAAAAAGTCACTGGGGGCCAGATCAGGTGAATGGGGAAAGTGTTCCAATATATTTATTTGTTTACTGGCTAAAAACTCCCTCACAGACAACTATACAGTTAAGCTCATGAACATGCCAGCATGCCACTACGGACAATGGCCGTTCCAAAAAGAGCTTCAAAATTGCTTTGAAGGGTGGACTAGTTGCTGGTGTCAATACATAGCTTCTAAAGATGAGTACTTTGTCGGTGACCACAGAGCTATTCAGCAATGAGGTACCTAGCACTTAGAACAATTGTTTTCCAACTTAACTGTCAGACTTCGTATATAGTCACATATGTATATCTCTTGGGTCGTCATGAGTCAGACCCGACTCGATGGCACTTGGCTTGGCTTGGCATATATCTCTTACCAATTGCCATCAAGTCGATTCTAACTCATACAAGTACCCTACAGAGCAGGACTGCTCTAGACTTTCCAGGTTGTAAGTGTTTGCAGGAGTGCTGCATCTTTGTCCCATGGAGTGGCTGACGGATTGGAATTGCTAACCTTTCATTTATTGCCTAAGTGCTTAACCACTGAGAGGCTGCTCTTGACCTCTCTCTTTTACGTGTGTGTGTATACACATATATATAATATGCCTTATATTCCTCCATAATTCTGGCATTAAGGGATTAATTTAAAATAATAGCTAATCCATCCTTCCACTTACATGTGTTGCTCATTTATCGATTTTTCCTTCCAAATAAATGGAAATCTGCATTTTACTTTCCAGTAGTCTATTATACCAAAACCAGAAATAAAGAAACATTTATTTTAAAAGATGAGATGTTTTGTTGTAATTACATGATATTTTTAAAAAGTGTTTTTGGTAAAGAATGAGACATCGTAATCAAAGGTAGAAATCAAAATCAAGTAGACTTCCGAAGCACATGATGGTGCTAAATAATTTAATTTATTCCAAACTGGAGACAGAGTCTTGAACTATAATTCTAACCAAGTAATCAAGAAATCCTAGTGTCTCCTGTTTCTTACAAATGTCCTTAGTTACATACAGCCAATGAGCATCCAGTAAATCTTTTGGTAGATCAAGGATTGCTCTGATTATAAATAACTCGTTCAGAAATTTGCTCCGTGATTTATAACCTGCAGATAAACTAAAACAGCCTACAATTTTCATAGATAATTCAAAAAAATTCTTCTTTTATCCTTTTTTTAACTTATTTAATATGACTGAGTGAAAATGTACATTCCCGTATAAATTTACATGCCCACCTATATCAGCTTCCACTGCTCTTCCTGTCCGGTGACAGCACACTATTCCTCTCTGCTCCATACATGTCTCATCCTCTCAACAGCCTCCTTTCCCCTCCTCTCCACCCACTCTCCTTCCTCCAGCCAGAGGTCAGCAGGATGATATCCTATAGATGTATAGAAACATAAAGTGCATCCAATATATGGTCACTCTGCATCGCCAAGTCCAATCCATTCATGTCCGAAGAGTGGACCTTCATCATGATTTATGGGCAAGGGCAGCATCAGGGCCAGAAGCTATGCTCCCAGGGGAACCCCAAAACTGCTAAACCATCAATTGAGGTCTTTTAGTGGAGATCTCAGGATGCACCCCTTTTTATTCTTATGTTGCCAGTGAGAGTCAACTTAGTGAGCTCCATTGCGTCTATCACTGGTGGTGGCCTGGCACCATTCGGTTCTTCCGGTCCCAGGTCAATCTAGGCACCCACTCATGTGGGTCTCTCTATCTTCTGGGTTGTCTTTACCCCATGTCATTTTGGTCCTCAGTGAGCATCCGTTCCTGCTGAGTTGGGACCATTTGCTGTGCTCTCAGATGGCAGCTTTTAAGACCCCAGACGCCATTCACCAATGTGGGGTGCAGAGAGCTTTCATAACAAAATGCTAGTTCTGCCAATTGGCCTCTATTTCACTTAAGAGCATGGTCCCCTGTCCACTGCCCCAGCTACTCTATCCTTGCAATATTGGGTTAAGATGGAAGGAGTACTCAAGTTACGCTGAAGTCCACTTAATGTTGTCCCTGTTTCTAATGTGTGCTGTCCCTGATTTCACCCAACCAGATTTCTAGCAACTATCTAATCTAAACCCTCTCTCCCTCCCCTCCCTTGCAGCTGTCAGAGTGTTTTCTTCTATACAAAAGTCTGTTTTACAGATCTTATCATAGAGGTCTCATACAATATTTGTCCTTTTGTCGCTGACTACTTTCACTCAACATAATGTCTTCCAGTTAAAACCAGGTTAGGAGATGTTTCCTGGAATCATCGTTATTCTTTATCATTGTGTAGTGCTCCATTGAGTATACGTACCATAGTTTTCCTATCCATTCTTCTGTTGTTGGGCATCTGGGTTGATGCCATCTTTTTGCTATCGTGGACTGTGCTGTGATAAACATTCTGGTGCATGTGTCCGTTGGTGTGAAAGGCTTTGATTCTGTAGGATATATTCCAAGTAGTGGAATTACTGGGTCAAATGGTATATCAATATCCATTTTTTTAAGGAAGTGCCAGGTTGCTTTCCAAAGAGGCTGGACCATTTTGCAACCCCACCAACAGTGTAGGAGGGTTCCACTTTCTCTACAGCCTCTCCAGCATTTGTTGTTTGAAAAAAAAATTCTTGATTCATTTTACATCTTTCTCAAGAAAAGTAAACTTCTACCAGATACTCTAAAAGAGCATTCTTACATTTAACAGTGGAAAAAATATCCAGTAGTACAATAAAATAGGGTATCAAAAATTTCACAGTAAGTTTAAATTTACAGTGTATGTATGAACCCAAATCACTTAAGAAGTATAACTCTATTCATTTGTCCCAGCTAGTCAGTTCTCCTACTTTAACTTTCTAGCCCCACAGGTAAAATATCCATAGTAAATAGTAATGCTCTCCCTTGTGAATGCCATTCCCAAATGCCATACTTATTTCTTTCATGAAGCAAAATATAAACATATAAACTCAAATAGCATAAGAAATGCAAAATAATCAGATGAAAGGTTTAATCACAGTTTTTATGGTTTCCCATTTTATTATTTACTTTTGCATGCAAGCTCTACATTTTGAAGGCTTGGAGTGTTAAGATTGCTGTTTTTGCCACAAGAATTATGATCTTAAAATGAAGGGGCTTGGAAAGTACATACAACCCTTTTTGCCCCTACACATTTATAGCATCAGCAATACAGTTACTTCTTTTTAGTATTCCAGGGAAGTTAACTGATTTAAATATTATAGGAATGTATATAAAATCATTTATAATTCACATAAAAGTATTATCTTAATCCAGCATTCAGAATGCCAAGCATTCAGAATAGAAAATGTCAAATTGGAGCCCCTGCTCTGCCCCAGAATATTAAGAAGACAGGAAATTTAAATGCATTTTTTAAAAAGACATAAAATACATGAATAAACATAGCAAAATTATTGCAAACATAAATGTTGAGTCAAGATGGAACTTCAACAGAGTGATCAATTATGGGCACATAAACTGTACTTGTCCACATTTTTTATTTTCAGGAATTCTGAGTCACATCTTAAAGAACAGCTTATTCATTTCAAGGTTGTGTCTGTACATGGGAATCCAAAGTTTGAAGGAAAGTCCTAATACCATCTGGCAGCCTCAGTACATGAAGGACTGTAGTCAGCAGGACAACAGCTTGTGGACTGGATTCCCAGAGAATTTCTTCAGTTTGGATCCTGCTGGAATGCACCACTTCATCTCCCCCTCCCGCACATCAGGGAACAGACGGGCTTTCTATCTCTTCACAGAGAGGGCCACAGTATGACACTACCATGGGAACATTCACGGGTGTTTCTAACCCAAATCCTCCCACACTGGTCACATCTGCCCCATGCTCATTCAAGGCTGAAATAGAAAAGCTTCCATCTTTCCCATTTAAACAACAGAATGGGTGCAGGGATTAAATGTAAGACTGAAAACTCCCAGATCAAACACTGAACATCTTTTAGGGCAGTCACAGCAGCTGCTGTGGGGGAGAACTAAAACCCTCCAGCTTTACTGCTGGAAATTCTCATCTCTATTCCTGCAAGTCCCAGGCCCACTCAAAGAAAGCACTTCGCAACCACAACTAAAGTTTCACAGTATTAGCAGAAACTCTCTTCTTAAGTGATGGTATTTTTGTCAAATTATGCCGCCTTGTCAAAAAGCAGAGGTGATGGGATGTGTATAGACAGTGGGCATCTGCAGTGCTAACTCCAGTGACAGAGTAAATCCCAAGGCTGACCAGGCCTGTGATGACAGAGGAAGCACACATCAGCACAAGAAAACTCTAGGCCCCAAACTGTCTCCCACACATTCCACTAATTGTAGGAGCATCTGGGTTAACAAGCTCCTCTTTTAAAACGCAAATGCCCCATAGGAGGGTTAAGCCTCATTCATACCTCAGTGAGAATTAGTTTAATTAGATAATCGGATCTAATTAACTGAGGGCTCAGGTAAAGGGAGTTTTGATTGAGGTGGGCCACAGGGAGGAAAAATTTGGAAGGGGCTACAGCTGGGAGCCTATGAAGAACTGAAGACAGGAGGACAGTAGCTAGCGTCGAAAGCAAACTGTCTATTCCACTGTTTCACCCAAGGTCTTCAGGCACCAGAAAACCATCTCACCTTCTTGCAACTTAGTTAAAGTGTCAGGAATCATTGGAAGGCTACAAGACTTAAAAGTCCTCTCTCCAAGGAAATTTGGGTGTGACCAACTTTCATATTTCAAGAAAGGAAGGCAGATTACGAGAAAGGAGATGTATCTTTCTACCCTCCTTATTATAAGTGGTCACTATCCTATGGTTTCCAGATTTTCCCAGACAGACGAATTATTTCACCACACCTCCAATCTTGTCACAGCTCCTAAAGGCACCTGTGCTTTGATAACTGTGACTGTACTTCTTCTACTGCCACTGTTTTATCATGCATGATTTGGATGAAGGTTGCTGTAGAACCCCCGTGATGAATGCTCCCAAAGATGCTCATGAAGCAATGTACTGAAATGCCTAAATGAGCCGGTTCACATTCTGACCATGGAGTTACTTGTTTTCTCCTCTTGAACTAAAACACAAGAATATGAACACCTAATTCACAGTGCTACTACAAGACTGAGGTGAGACAATACAGTGACAGTGCTTAACAAGAGGCCTTACAGGGGTAGGAAACCCTGGTGGTGTAGTAGTTTAAGAAATATAGTTGTTAACTAGAAGGTCAGCAGCTCAAATCCACCAGGCACTCCTTGGAAACAGTTCCACTCAGTTCTGCAGAGTTACTATAAGTCAAAATCTACTCAACAGTACTGGGTTGGTTTTTTTTTTCTTCTTCTTCTTAATGTAAGTAAGCATTCAATAAGTAAGCTATCAAGTTGATTCTGACTCATGGCGACTCCACATGTGTCCGAGTAAATGTGCATCGCAATGGCTGCTTTTTCAGTAGATCAGCAGGTCTTTCTTTCAAAGCACCTCTGGGTGGAATCAAACTTTCAACTTTTATGTTAGCAGATAAGTATGTTAAGGTAGCTAATATTAGCATGCGTTTATAACAATAAACCCAGACTACACAGTGATCCAATCCAATGTAGAAATTATTGAACAATATCATTAACATCACATACAAGTAAAACTTTGCTACAGATCATTCAAAAGCAACTACAGCAGTATATTAACAGGAAATGGCCAGAAATTTCAGCCAGATTCAGAGGAGGACATGGAACTGGGGATATCACTGCTAATGTCAGATGGATCTTGACTGAGAGCAAAGACAACCAGTATGTTGCTTTACCTAGGTTTACTGACTACACAAAGGCAGTCAAATGTGTGGATCATGGCAAATTATGCATACCATTGTGGAGCACGGGAACTCCAGCAGATTTCACTATGCTCTTACGGATTCTATACATGGATCAAGAGGATGTTGTTTGAACACAACGAGGGGCCACTGCATAGTTTAAAGTCAGGAAAGGTATGTGACAGGGCTGTATCTTTTCATCAAACCTTATCAATCTGTGTGCTAAGCAAACAAGCTGAGAAGGGGGACTATATGAAGAAGAATGAGGCATCAGGATTCGAGGAAGACTGATTAACAACCTGCTTGTTGGAAATGAAGAGGATTTGAAACACTGATGAAGATCAAAGACTGGAGCCTTCAGTATAGATTGCACCTCAACATCAAGAGAACAAAAATCCTCACAACTGGACCAGTAAGCAACATCATGATAAACAGAGAAAGGATTGAGATTCTTAAGGATTTCATTTTACTTGGTTCTACAATCAATGCCCATGGAAGCAGCAGTCAAGAAATCAAGACATGTATTCACTCCATTTACATTCAATGTGATTATTGATAGGTATATGTTTAGTGGTGTCATTGTGATATATTTATTTTCATGTTGATGATTTCTCTGTTGTTCTTATTAATCTGCTCTGTGACATTCTTCTTTATGGATGGTATGAGTTTTGATTTTATATTTCTTGAGACTCCTGTATTGCAATTTTTAATTTCAAATGATATATTGTTAATCTGTTTTATGGTTACATATGTGATTCTCCTTAACATACAATTATTGAAATCAATTTTAACTACTTTATAAGTCAGAAACCATTGCTGCATCAAAAACAACTGTAACTATTGTAGTATAGCCCTGTTTTAATGTGATGGTATTATAGTTGTCATGATATGATCATGGATTCCCTTGTTATAATATTGTAGCTTTTGGCTTGATTTGAAGTTTTGTGCCTTCCTTAACCGATTAGAAATTTGGATGAAGTGCCTTGATTTATAACCTAAAACATACACTTAGGGAAGAGCTTCTTTCAATGTTTCATGTAATTTTGGTTTAGTTTTTATGAAGTCTTTAAATTTCTCTTTATTTTCAAAAGTCTTAATTTTACCATTATATTTGATAGACAATTTTTCAGTATAAATAATTCAAGTATGGAAGTTTTTCTCATTCAAGGCTTTGAATGTGCCTGCCCATTGTTTTCTAGCCAGCATTGTTTTGGCAGAAAAGTCAGATGAAAGTCTACAGGGTTTCTCTCAGAATGTTAGTTTTGATTTAAGCCTTGCTGTCTTCAGAAGTATCTCTTTGTGTTTAGCTTATTAAGCTTAATTATAATATGCCTTGGTGTTCTTTTTGGACCTAATTTGTGGTGTTCGATAAACATTTTGGATACCTATGTTCTTTTTGTTCATAATCTCAGGAAAGTTTTCTGTCAGCATCTCTACAGCAATATTCTCTATGTTGTCATTAATCTTCCCTTGTCCAGGAACTCCAATTAAACGTAAATTATTCCTCTTCATGGAGTCCCATATGTCTCTTCATTTTTCTTATTTCTTTTCTCTGATTTTACTTCATAAATGCTTGTGTCAGTTACTTTGTCTTCTAGGTCACTGATTCTAACTTCCATCTGTTCAATCCTACTCTTTTGGTTTTGGATAGAATTATCCAATTCTGTAATTTTGTTATTAATCTGATATATTTCAGATCATTGATGTTCTAGCATTTCAAACAGTTTACCAAATTTTTCATTTTGTTCTACTGCATTTTGTTTAATCTCTAGGAGGGTTTATATATCTCTTTTGTATTCAACCTCTGTTAGTTTCAGAAAAGCTTCTTCACCTGGGAAATTTTTTGAATCTTTATTTAGAGAATTTTCTGGAGCATTTGAGGACTGTTTCTTTAAATGATTAATTATGGTCTGGATCCGACTCGATGGCACTTGGCATGGTCTGTTGCCTGTGTGCCATCCAGATGCTATTTGATTTCTCTGATAATAGGTCTAAGAGAATTGTTGGTCACCAGCTGTCTCTGTTACTCTAGTGATTTGCCCCAGGTGGACTCTCAAGGGTGTAAGACTTTGCTTACTGGGTAGCAAAGAGGCTGCTCTGTTTATGGAGAAACTAGGGGCTGTCAGCCAATCTTACAATGTGAGTGAGAGAAAAGAGGCTTTTCAATAGAAAAATTTTCACCTCTCACTTATCTTATTCAACATTGTACTAGAAGTTCTAGCCAGAGCAATTAGACAAGACCAAGAAGCAAAAGGCATCTGCATCAGCAAAGAAGTCAGAATCTCCCTGTTTGCTGATGATATGATTGTATATGCAGAGAATCCCAAAGAATCTATAAGTAAACTACTCAAACTGCTAGAAGAGTTCAGCAAAATCTCAGGATACAAGATAAACATAAGTAAATCACTAGGATTCCTTTATACCAACAAGACTGTTAATGAAGAAATTGTCAAATCAATACCTTTTACTGTAGCCCCTAAGAAGATAAAGTACCTAGGAATTAATCTAACCAGACAGATAACAGACATTTACAAAAAGAACTACAAGCCCTTATGACAAGAAACTAGGATAGACTTACATAAATAGAGTAATTTGCCCTGCTCATGGATAGGAAGACTCAGTATTGTGAAAATGTTTATTTTGCCCAAAGTAATCTACTTATATAATGCAATCCCAATACACATTCCAATGACACTTTTTAATGAGATAGAGAAACAAAGTATCAGCTTTATTTGGAAAGGGAAGAAGCCCTGAATAAGTAAAGCACTACTGAAAAAGAAGAACATGCTGGGAGGCCTCTCACTACCTGACTTTAAAACCTATTACATTGCCACAGTAGTCAAAACAGCCTGGTACTGGTACAAAAAGAGATATATAGACCAATGGAACAAAGTAGAGACCCCAGAGATGATACCATCCTCCTATGAACAGCTGATATTTGACAAAGGTCCTAAGATATTGGATGGGAAAAAGAACAGTCTCTTTAACAAATAGTGCTGGCATAATTGGATATCCATCTGCAAAAAATTAAAACAAGACCCATATCTCACACCTTATACAAAAATCAACTCAAATTGGATGCCAGCCAAGCCAAGTGTCATTGAGTCCCTAAATGTCAAATCTAAAATGATAAAGCTCATCCAAGATAAAATAGGGTCAACAATGGATGTTTTAATACGCAATATAGACAGACTTCAAAATCTAACAAACAGAACAAATTCATCAGAAGAGAAAATAGATAAATGGGAATTACTAAGAATCAAACACTTCTGCTCATCCAAAGACTTCATCAAAAGAATTAAAAGACCACCTACAGAATGGGAAAAAATATTTGGCAACTCTACATCAGACTAAAGCCTGATCTCCATAATCTACAAGGTTCTACAAAATATCAATAAGAAAAAGACAAATCATCCAATTAAGTGAAGGGCAAAGGAGATGGACAGACACTTCTCTAAAGAGGAGATCCAGGCAGCCAAAAAACACATGTAGATGTGCTCATGATAATTAATTGCTGAAGAAATTCAAATCAAAATGACAGTGAGATACCATCTCACCACAACAGGATTGGCCATGATCCAAAAAATGCAAAACACTAAATGTTGGAGAGGCTGTCAAGAGATTGGAACTCTCCTACACTATTGGTGGGATTGAATGGTGCAACCTCTTTGGAAAGCAATTTGGAGTTAACTTAAAATATTTTGACCCAGTAATTCCTCTGCTTGGAATATATCCTACAGAATCGAGGCCATTCACACCAACTGATACATGCACACAAATATTCATTGCAGCACAGTCCACAATAGCAAAAAGTTGGAATCCACCCAGATGCCCAACAACAGAAGAACGGATGAGTAAACTTTGGTATATGTGCTCAATGGAGTACTGTACATTGATAAAGAACAATGATGATAGCAGGAAACATCTCTCAATTTGGTCTGAACTGGAGGACATTATGTTGAGTGAATCTAGTCAGCAACAGAAGGATAGTTATTATATGAGACCCCTACAATAAAAACTTAAAAGCATACTCATACGTAACAGAAAAGACTCTGACGGCTACAAGGGTGGGTAGGGTGCGAGGACGGGAGGCCGAGGGGTGAGGGTTTAGATTAGATACGTGTTAGAAATTTGGTTGGGTGAAATTGGTGGCAATACACATTAGTAAGAAGATCAATATTAATGGGACTTTGACACAACTTGTGTACTTCTCCTATCTTAACCCAATACTGCAAGCACAGAGTAGGTAAACTTTCATGTATGTTTTTATTTAATAAACAAACAAACAAACAAATGGGAGAAATTGCAGGGAAAGAAGGCATTAACAGGCAACAGGCAAGTGAGCAGAACTCATTACATTCACCCTCAAAGCTCTGAAAATACTCTGACATTTTCTGAGACATTTTACACAGTAGCTTTTCCTTCCAGACTCTAGGTACTGGCCAAACTCTCCGGATTCTGAGTGGGAAGACCCCCACCCCTGTACTACAACTCTGCCTTCACGACCCACTTGGACAGAAACTCTGCCCCATCTGCTTTAGGCGCACCCTGAGCCCAAATGAGTGGCAATTCTACCTTACAAACACAAAAAAATGCCATGATTCCACCCTTTCAAACCCCTGAGATCATAGCCATACCTATTGACATCCTGGCAGCTCAGCTTCTTGTGCTGTTCGTCTCTTTAACTTCTGCTTCCTACGGCTGCATGACCCAGGCCTCAGGCCCACATCTGCCCTGCTGGGGTAAGTGTTCCAAAGCTCTGCAGCTCCACTGATTCAAGTGCCCAGAGGCACCCCACTCTTGCTGGAAAGCATCCTGCACAAAGGCACTCAGCTCTCTCACTCTGTGGATCACCAAGGCTAACTCTGATTCAAGTGCCTGGAGGTACTCCGTTCTGTGAGAAAAACTCTGTGCACAGGCACTTAGCTGTCTTACTCCCTGGATCAGCTCCAGTGCTGCCTCTGGTTCTGTTGCTGCTGCTGCTTGGACTGCCACCAGTCCTCTGCTGTTTCTCACCATCTGCGCCGTCTTTGTTCCTTCTGAATTTTCTATATGTTCACAGTTTCAAAACAGCTCCCACATTTTAGGTACTTGCTAGAGCAGCACCCCATACTTGGTACCAAATTCTGCTTTAGTCAGCTAGTGCTTCTCTAGCAGAAATACCACAGAGTGGATGGCTTTAACAAAGGAAGGTTTATTCTAACATAGACTGGTAGGCTACAAGTCCAAATTCAGGATGTCTGCTCCAGGGAAGCCTTTCCCCCTGGTTGGCTCTGCAGGAAAGTGTGGTATTGCATCAGTCTCTGTTCAGGGAGCATTTTGGTGCAGGACTCTCAGGTCTGAAGGACATGCTCTTCTTCCGGTGTTGCATTCTTGATGGTGTGAAGCTCCTAATTCTCTGCTTGCTTCTCTTTCCTTTTATCTCTTGTAGGACAAAACGATTAAGGGTGGGCCAAGCCATACTCCAGGGAAACTCCCTTTACATTAGAGTAGGGAGGTAATCCTATGAAAGGATTTACAGTCACACCTTAATCCTTTAACATACAGCACAGGAAAATCCCAAAATGGAGGACAAGTACAAAATAATCAGAATCATGACCCAGCCACACAGCTATGCATATTTTGGGAGGACAGAATTCAATCCATGACAGCTTGTAAATACATCAAAGAATGACTCCATTGAAAAATGAGATAGATGAATTCACAATAAGCGGGAGACTTCAAAGCTCCACTTTCAGTAATGGACAGACCTTCTAGAAAAAAGCTCAGTAATGACACGGAAGCCCTTACTGCCACAATTAACCAATTAGACCTCACTGGCACATACAGAGCTTTTTATCCATCAACAGATAAGTACACCTTCTTCTCCAATGCACATGGACCACTTTCCAAATAAACTAGTGTTAGAACATAAGGCAAACCTCAACAAAATCCAACCACTGAATTATTGCAAAGCATCTTCTAAGACCATGTAAAGCCAGAAATCAAGAACAGAAAAAAACGTGGATAGAAATTAGAACTCATGGAAACTAAACACCTTACTCAAAAAGCCATGAGTTATAGAAGAAATCAAGGATAAAATAAAGAAATTTATGGGTTCAAATGAGAATGAAAACACATCCTAACAAAAGGTACGGGACACAACCAAAACAGGGCTTGCAGGTCAATTTATCTCTACAAATGCACAGATCGGAAAGGAAGAAAAGACCCAAATGAAAGAATTAACTTTACAGCTTCAACAAGTAGAAAGAGAGCAAGAGAGGAATCCCTCAGGCACCAGAAGAAAACAGCTCATAAAGATTAGCGCAGAACTAAATGAATTAGAGAATAGAAGAACAATTGAAAAAATTAACAAAACCAAAGCCTGATTTTTTGAAAAGGTCAACAAAACTGACAAACCACTGGCTAAATTTATTAAAGGAAAACAGGAAAGGAAACAAATAACCTGAATAAGATACGCGATGGGAAATGTCACAACAGATCCTCAGAAATCAAAAGCTTCATAATGAAATATGACAGAAGACTGTACTCTGATTTGAAAACCTAGAGGAAATGAACAAATTCCTAGGTTCATATTACCTGCCAAAATTATCACAAGGAGAAGTAGAACAACTTGATAAACCCATCACAAAGGAGGAGATTGAAGAGGTCATCAAAAAATGACCAACCAAAAAAAGCCCTGGCACAGGGCACCACACAATTCTACGAAGCTTTTAGAGAAGAGTTAACCCCAATACTACTGAGACTATTTCACAGCATAGAAAGTGATGGAATACTCCCAAATTCATTCTATCAAGCCAGCATAACCCTGATGCCAAAGCCAGGGAAAGATCCCACTAAGAAAGAAAGTTATAGACCAGTATCACTCATGAACCTAGATGCAAAAATTTTCAACAAAATCCTTGCCAATAGAATTCAACAACATATGAAAAATATAATTCATCATGACCAAGTTGGATTCATACCAGGGATACAAGGCTGGTTCAACATCAGAAAAACATTTAATATGATCAATCACATAAATAACACAAGAGATAAGAATTACCTGATTTTGTGAACTGCTGCAGAAAAAGTATTTGCAAAGTCCATTATCCAGTCGTGCTAAAAATTCTCAGCAAAATATGAATAGAAGTCAAATTCCTGATGCAATAAGGGCCATTTATGCAAAGCCAATCACGTACATCATCCTGAATGAAGAGATACTGAAAGAATTCCCCTTGAGAATGGGAACTAGACAAGGATGCCCGCTCTCACCTCTCCTGTTCAACATTGTACTACAAGTTATGGTCAGAGCATTTAGACAAGACTAAGAAAGAAAGGACATCTGCAGATAAGATGACTGTATATGCAGAGAATCCTAAAAATCCATAAGTAAAACTACTCAAACTAATAGTTCAGCAAAGTATCAGGATATAAGACAAACATTAATAAATCAGTAGTATTCCTATGTACCAAAAAAGAGATCATCAAAGAAGAAATCACCAAATCAATACCATTTACTATAGTTCCCAAGAAGATAAAATACCTAGAAATAAATCTAATTAGATAAAGAAGAGACCTATACAAAGAGAATTACAAGACTTGACTGCAAGAAACCAAGAGAGACTTATATAAATGGAGAAATCTACCCTGCTCATGGATAGGAAAATTTAACATTGTGAAAATATCTATCATACCTAAAGCGATCTACACATATAGTGCAATCCCAATACAAATTCCAGAGACATTTTTCAATGAGATGGAGAAACAAATCACCAACTTTGTTGGTGCTGGCAAAATTGGATATCCATCTGCAAAAAACCTGAAATAAGACCCCTATCTCACACCTTACACAAAACCTAACTCAAATTGGATAAAAGACCTAAATATCAAACCTAAAACAATAAAGATCATGCACAAAAACATAGGGTCAACAATTGAAGTTTTAATACACATCCTAGCCTTCAAAACCTGACAAACAAAGCACGATCAAGAGAAGAGAAAAACAGACACATGGGAACTATTAAGAATCTAATACTTTTGCCTCATAAAGACTTTATCAAAAGAGTTAAAAGACCATCTACAGAATAGGAAAACATATTTGGCAAATAAATGTTGGACCAACATCTGATCTCTATGATCTACAAGATTCTGCAATGTATCAACAAGATAAAGGTAAATAATCCAATTTAGCAATGGACAAAGGAGATGGACAGACACTTCAGCAAAGAGGACATACAGGCAGCCAAAAGACACATGAGGAAATGCTCATTATCATTACGCATTAAAGAAATCCAAATCAAAACTACAATGAGACACCATCTCAACCCAATAAGGTTGGCCACGATCCAAAAAACACAAAACAACAAATGCTGGACAGGCTGTGGAGAGACTGGAACTCTCCTACACTGCTGGTGGGATTGCAAAGTGGTACAACGTCTATTGAAAGCAGTCTGGAGCTTCCTTAAAAAGTCGGCAATAGATAGATCATTTGACCCAGTGATCCCACTGTTTGGAATAAATGCTACAGAAGCAAGGGCTGTCACATGAACAGATACATGCACATCAATGTTTACTGGAGCAGTCTACAATAGCTAAAAGATGGAATCAACCCAGATGCCCAATAACAGATGAATGGATAAACTATCGTGCATATACTCAGTGAAATATTATGCAGTGATAAAGAACTGATGATTTTAGGAAGTATCCCATAATTTGGTTTCAATTGGAAGGCATTATTTTATGCTGGGTGAAATCAGTTACTGGCAAAAGGACAAATATTGTATGAGACCTTACGACTTAAAATAGACTCATGTACAGAAGAAAAGATTCTTTGATGGCTGCAAGGGTGGGGAGGGAGGTAGAGGGCTGGTCATAAATTAGACAATTACCAGAAATTTGGTTAGGTGAAAGGACTGACAGCACACAGCAGAAATAAGATCAACTAAGTAGACTTCAATATAAACTGAAAACTCTTTTAATCTTAACCTGATATTGCAAAGATGAGTAGCAGGAGCAGGGATCTGGGGACCATGCTGTCAGGGGACATTGAGGCCAATTAACATAACTAGCCTATTGCTAATAGAGTCTTCTGCACCCCACACTGGTGAGTGGCATCTGGGGTCTTAAATGCTAGCAAGCTGCCATCTAAGGTACACCAAATGGTCTCAGCTGATTCAGAACAGATGATCACTGAGAACAGCAGAGACATGAAGAAAAAAGAGCTCAGGAGACAGAGGAGACACATGAATGGGTGACTATATCAGCACATGACCAGAAGAATCAAACGGCACCCAGTCACCACCAAAGACAGCTGTGATGGGGCACACAATGTTGACTCCCAGTGGTAACACGAGACAAAGAAGGGTGCATGTCAAAACCCTGCTAAAAGACTGCAAGTGATGATTCGAAGGCCTGGGAGTTCCCCTGGGAGCATGGCCCCTAGACCTGCTGCTGCCCCTGACCAGAATACATTATTGAGGTCCACTCTTCGGACAGGAATGGACTGGGTGCGGCGAAACAGTGTGACCATAGCGTACATGTACTTTACGGTTCTATGCACCTAGAGGATGCTGTCCTACTGGCCTCTTACTAAAAGGGAGAGGAGAGGGTGGAGAGGCGGGGACAGGAGATTGTTAAGAGGATAGGACGTATACAGAAGGAAAAGGAGGAGTGTCCTGTC
Source organism: Heterohyrax brucei (assembly GCA_028571685.1). Lineage (NCBI taxonomy): Eukaryota > Metazoa > Chordata > Mammalia > Hyracoidea > Procaviidae > Heterohyrax > Heterohyrax brucei. Next base: position 1,417,153 of record CM053156.1, read on the forward strand.
ACTGGGCAAGCAGAGCAGAAGGAGCTTCAGATAGGCAGGCATGCAAATTTAATTTGGATTGTATACTTTCACTCAATCACAATAAAATAAATAAAGTAGAGAGAGGCAGGAAAAAATCCAAATGTAAACTATTTACCAATAGGGCCATGTAGATCTGTGATTACAAAGGAATTGTGGCAAAAACATTTGCCTTATTGAACTTTTGGCTGATCTAGGCACCGTTCTCTTCTAACTATGAGGATAATAAGAGCCACAGAATATCAGCATGTTGTAACACTAGAAAAATGTAACAAAAAATATTTCAGGAAAACATCTGGATTTTAAGGGACTGAAATCTAATGCAACGGGACAAGCAATTTTATTACAAGATGCACACTGTTCTGGTAAAGGTGAATTTTGCCTAGAAAACATTCCCAAATGTGTGTAAAGGTAGAACGCTATGGACTGAAGCCTTTAGCAATACTACACTGAACTCCTGTGCCTACTGGAAATGGCTTATGTTTTTGTTTTTCTATCCACTTAGGTGCACGTAGCAATATGTCCACTTTCTAATACTCATATTTTTACAATAAATCTCTATAGCCTTGTATTTTTCTCATTAAAAAAATGTAACAGTGCCAAATTGTTCTTTAGAGTTTTAGTTTGTTCCATAAACAACAGAAGGCATTCATATGGCAAAAACAGCTTTTTCATGGGCTGAAAAAGGGAAAAAGACAAGCAGCAAAAGTGTTTTAGGAATTTTTTTTTTTTTTTTATTGGTCCTTCTCTGAGATGTCCAAGTTTTAATAAGATTACTGAGAAAATTTTTCCAGGGAAGAAGAATATAAATATGACTCACAGATCATAATTTGACTTTCCTCACCCCCCCACCCCTAATGTCACTGAGTACCACAAATGGTTTGTGCTTAGCTGCTAACCTAAAGGATAGAGGTTCAAATCCACCTAGTGGTGCCATGGAAGAAAGGCTTGGCGATCTGTTTCTGTAAAGATTACAGCCGAGAAAACCCTACAGCACAGTTCTACTCTGGAGCACATGGGGTTGCCATGAGATGAACTCAGCCTGGCAGCAGTAGGTTCTAGTTTTCTGCTTTTTTCAAGTTTTATCCCCTGCCCCCAGCCCAGCACCTACAGCTGAGTGTCTAGAGCTGAACACACTGTGTGAGGATGGCCTTGCTTGGGTATCTCTGTGGGAGGACATTTCCTTCTTCCCTCTGCTCCACAGATATACACCCGCCATATCCTCAGAGAGGATGCCTGGAGGCAGCGGCAAGGTGCTAGCTCTAAAATTAGAAAGGTCTGGGTATCTATTACGGCTCTGACAATTCATTAGTTGTATGGCTTAGAGCGTGTAAAACAATCTCTGATACTGCCTCCCCAACCATAAGGCTAAGGGGACTGATAATATTCTGAGTCTCACAGCACCACTGAGGGTTATGTGAGGTAGCATGCGCACAAGCATCCGTGCCAGCTGTGACATACAGTAGGCCCTCTTACAGTACAGAGCTGCATGTCCTCTGATTCTTGTCCATAATCCTAGGATCTCCTAGCATTTTTGTTCTTTGATCTTTGTTCTCCTAGAAGAGCTTGATATTCCAGCAAAATCAAGCTTCTCCACGTGTTGTCGCCTTCCCCCAGTTGCATTTAGAAACCCTCTTCCAGGGAGCCCTGCAGACTAATAGGGTCAGGGATATGCATGCTCACACACCCACCTTTGGAAATCCTGTCCGAAAGACTGCCAGCACACCGGCACCTTCCTCAGAGAATCAAATTGGTCAGGTACTCCCCCAGGTCAGTCTAAGACTGCAAAATCCAACTCCTCTTTAGGTCTTGTGGGCCTAAAACAAGGAACAAAAAAAAAAAAGTTTTAGTTTGTGTCAGTGAACATATTACTTCTAGTAGTGATTCGGAACTCTGGAAATAAGTTTGTGCTATCATTGTCCCGCGGTTGTGAAATATACAAGATTCAGAAACCAGGCCACTGGTGCAGGAACCAGATTGCAGAGCCACTCTAAGAGCAGCCGTGGGGAGAGGACAATGTGTCAGCTAACTGCACCATTATTCATTTGCTCAGTTAGTCAACAAATTCATACTGTATGTCTGCAAGTGCCAGGCCCTGCACTCAGATCTGAAGATACAGAGGTTAATAAGATGCTGTCAGTACTATTTAGTTCAGGGAGAAGAGCAAGTAAACAGTTAAAATACAGAAATTAGCTGCAGAGAGAAAGCACACATCAGAGCAGCCTTTGGGAAGAAGAATTCTGGATGGCAGAAGGAATGGGTACAAGTTATCCTGGTTACAAGCACATCCCAGGCAGAAAGATAACGTATCCATATACACTAGGCTAAAGCCACCCATCAATTACAGCTCACAGCCAGCCTATGTGTGTCAAAACGGAACTGTACCACACAGAATTTTCAATGTTAATTTTTTACAAGTAGATCACCAGGACTTTCTTCTGAAGTGCCTCTGGGTGGGCTTGAACAGCTAGCCTTTCACAGCCAACCACATTAATCATTTGTACACTGAGTACTCCACATGGTAGGTTAGGGGAACTGACAATTGCTGCGACGTCCTGGAATGTAATCTGGAGGGTTGGGAAAACCTGGAGGGCAGTGTGGGCAGCCACCACACAACAAAGCAGCCTGGTTGGCATGCTAAAGACTTTGGATTTTATTCTGACAACAGTGGAAAACTATGCCAAATGGTGCCATTAAAGTATATCTTCTATGAGGCCAAGATCATGCCATATTAATCTTTGTGTTCCTTAGACCCTTTTGTAGAAGACGTTCAAATAATGTTTTTATTGTGCAAAACTGTTGGAAAGGCTTGGTGTCTAAATTGGTTTCACTGACTCATAAAAGGGAAACATACAGATCTTATTTATATGATTATATTTTTCCTAAACCAAAACTTAGATTTTTTTTAGTATACTTTTTTGGTCAGTAAGATTTAGCAACAAAAACCTTTTTGTGACAGAACTTTTACCTGTGACGACATTGGGCCCTACTATGTACAATGCTGTAGAAGGTCTCCTTGCAAAGAGCTGGTGACATCCCCTCTCAGCAGGCAGCATGCTAGGCCACTAGCATGTTTAGCCCAGGTGAGGGATCCCTAGGCCTTTATTAAAAATGGATACATTTTTCATTCTATTTCACAAAAACCTGTGTATGTTTTAATATAAATCTTTAAACACTGGTGGTATGTTAAAGTACCTGTTTCATTCCACTCCACCAAACTGTATTTATGTTCTTATTTTCAGTACATGTGGTCACACAAGAAGAGTGATTGTACTCTGGGTTGCTCTAGGCTGATGGTCTTTACGATCAGACTGTACTGTGTTCAGTTTCAATTCCTGGTTTTTGGACTTAACAGCTGTTTGAGCTCAGACAAGCCACTTAATCACTCTGAAGTGAACTTGAAGAACTCACATTTCCTATCCTATGCCTGGCATGTGCTAGTTAGCGCTACACTGATGAGTACATTCATCCATTCACCTATTCTACAGTTATCTATTGATACCTGCCCTCATAGAACTTACATAGAAAAGTGGTAAACAAAAATTTCAGAAGTGACAAATACCTTATTCAAACTAGTAAAGGAAAATAAAAGATTGTTGTGGAGAATAGCAATTATTTATCTCAGAAAGTGATATTTGAACGGATGAACAGATTCATTCACCAGCAATGAGAAGGAAGAAGTAGACATGAAGAAGGGGGGTGCATTTCAAATGACAGGAGCAGAAAATGCAGATTCTGAGGGAGCAAAAGACACCAATCAAGAGCCTGTGGCTGAAGCATAAAGAATGAATGTACAGTAGAGGGTGAGAATTACAGAGTATTAAGTACATAGCTGAGGCAGGAGCCAGATTTCATTGGGCACTTTAGGTAGCCAAGCCAAGTGCCGTCGAGTCGGATCCGAATCAGAAGCCTGTATTTTATATTAATGGCAATGGGAAATCACTGAAGAGTTGTGGTGTAATCTGATGAATATCTCAAGATTCCTCTGATTGCTCTGTATGGTGCAGTCCATAAAGACCAAGTGGAGAACGCGAGGGGGCAAGCTGGAAGCAAGGATACCATTAAAGAGTCTTTTGTAGCAGCCCGAGTGAGAAATATTGGTAGCTTAGTTAGTAAAATGAGTGACATTTTTCAGGCTGCCAGAAATGAGCCACAAGGTACCAAAGGTGAGTGACAAAGAAGGGACGAGGACCCACATTGTGAGAAGAGCTGTCAACCACTGCAGCCAAATACTTCTTCCTGGACTTCCATGATAAGACCTACTGCCAATAGTCACCACCCTACAAATTTATGCAGTTGATAAAGTTCTGAACAGAGGGGAAGGAAAGGAACAGCAGGATTTACCACCTGACAGAGATGCGGTTTAGGGTGAGGACTTTATGCCTCTTGACTGCAAGCCAAGGAAAGGAAGAGCTCTGCTAGACACAGGGTGCTGATCAGAAGTAGAGAATGGCATCTAGTCCCTGGTTGGACATTTACTTTGGGCCTAACTCATGTGCTGATCTAGGCTCAGCTCATCGGAAAAGGGGGAAAGCAAACTGCCGAGGACAGGATGTTCAGGACAAGGGAGGAACACAGATCAGTCTGCATTCCCACCATTTCCTGTGGCTGACATATCGTTGTGTCTTGCCTGGACCATCAGGCTATGATAGAAGGTAGCTAGACTTCTGTTCTCTTGCCAGTACCCATTTGCCCTTCTGTTAAGGGGATTCCAGAAACAGGAGGCTGTGAGGCCAACTGCTGGTCAGTGGAGCTGAGATGGGATAATGGGTGAGTAGTCTGAAGTAGAGCAACTACCTAACACCCAGAGATGATGCTGTGTGGAAGAGGGTGGCAGAGACCTAGAAAGTGCCCCTCAGAGAGAAACCTGACACGGAGAAACTATCAACAATAAGTTGCTTTTATCCAGGGAAGCAGCAAAAACCATCCAAGTATACTGGAATTATCACTCATTTCAGAAAATTAGGGGAAAAAAGCAAATTTGCTAAATTTTAATCTCTGCAGGTTGGTATTTAAAAGCCCTATCTGTTCTTTTTTTTTTTTAATGGTTACCAGTTTGGGGCCAGTGTTGGTCCAGCTTTGAAAATATCAGCATTCTTTGAGAACAAAGGCTGAGCTTCCCCAGTGGCTCCACGGGCCATCCCTTCACACTCCCATTCACTGTCAAGGCTGTGTATGTCACTTGCATTTACCTATCGAAATCTTCCATCCTCCGAAATCAGCTCTGCTGCTACTCTCTTCAACTACTTTTGTTGCAGCCCTTCTCAACTGCTGTGATTTACAATCAGTTCCCTTATTAATCTCTTAGCAAACTTTCCACCTATAAATCATACTCCAACCTATAACCACCTGTTGCTTTGAGATGGTTGTATCTCCTCAAGTAGCTGGTTAAGAGAAAGAATCTTGTTTTATACTCTTACTTATTATTCCATAGGAGCAGGCACATAGTAGAGCCTGAATAACTATAAAAAAACAAAAACACACTGCCATCAAGTGGATTCCAACTCATAACAACCCTATGGGACAGAGTATAACCATCCCATAGGATTTCCAAGGAGCAGCTGCTGGATTTGAACTGCTGACCTTTTGGTTGGCAGCCAAGCTTTTAACCACTATGACACCAGAGTTCCAAATACAAGCAGGAGGTATACGAATATCAGAGTTGGAAGCTAGAAACCCAAGAGTAACTCTTAACATTGATATGGAAGAAAATTATGTGTGTATTTCTTTAGAAATATACTCAATTAAAAAAAAGTGTTGTACCAATAGCCAAGGAACAAGAGACCTAAGAATTAAAATGAGGAAATGCCATTTCCTGAGAAGTTCTTTCATTATAGATCAGTTATTGTATTAAAAATGCAAAGATCATTGCAGCACTATTCACAATAGCCAAGGTGGAGAAACTCTAAATGTCCATCAACAGATGAGTGGCTAGAGCAGAGCGAAATGAATTAGAGAATAGAAAAACAATTGAAAAAATTGAAAAGACCAAAAGCTGGTTTTTTGAAAAGATCAACAAAATTGATAAACCACTGGCTAAACTTACTAAAGAAAAGCAGGAAAGGAAACAAATAACCCAAATTAGAAATGAGAGGGGAGTTGTCACCACAGATGCAACAGAAATCAAAAATATCATAACAGAATACTATGAAAGACTATACTCTAACAAATTTGAAAACCTAGGGGAAATGGACAAATTCCTTGACTCATACCACCTACCCAAATTATCACAATGTGAGGCAGAACAACTTAATAAACCCATCACAAAGGAAGAGATTGAAAAGGTCATCAAAACACTGCCAACCAAAAAAGTCAGGGCCCAGATGGCTTCACGGCAGAATTCTACCAAGCATTTAGAGAAGAGTTATCCCCAATACTACTGAGACTATTTCACAGTATAGAAAGGGATGGAGTACTCCCAAACTCATTCTATGAAGCCAGCATAACCCTGATACCTAAGTCAGGGAAAGATCCAACAAAGACAGAGAACTACAGAACAATATCACTCATGAACCTAGATGCAAAAATCTTCAACAAAATTCTTGCCAGCAGAATACAACAACATATCAAGGAAATAATCCATCATGACCAAGTGGGATTCATACCAGGGATGCAAGGCTGGTTCAACATCAGGAAAACAATTAATGTGATTAACCACATAAATAACACAAAAGACAAGGATCACCTGATTTTGTCCATTGATGCTGAAAAGGCATTTGATAAAGTCCAACACCCATTCATGCTAAAAATTCTTAGCAAAATGGGCATAGACGGCAAATTCCTCAACACAATAAGGGCCATTTATACAAAGCCAATTGCCCACATCATCCTCTGGAGAGAGACTGAAAGACTTTCCCCTGAGATCAGGAACTAGACAAGGATGCCGACTCTCACCTCTCCTATTCCACATTGTGCTAGAAGTTCTAGCCAGAGCAATTAGACAAGACGAACAAATAAAGGGCATCTGCATCGGCAAAGAGGAAGTTAAAATCTCCCTGTTCGCAGATGATATGATTGTATATGCAGAGAACCCCAAGGAATCTATAAGTAAGCTACTCAAACTGATAGAAGAGTTCAGCAAGGTCTCAGGATACTAGATAAACGTAAGTAAATCAGTAGGATTCCTTTATACCAACAACGAGACTGTTAAGGAGGAAATTATCAAATTAATACCATTTATGATAGCCCCTGAGAAGATAAAGTACCTAGGAATTAATCTAACCAGAGAAACAACAGACCTTTACAAAGAGAACTACAAGCCCTTACTACAAGAAACTAAGAGAGACTTAGATAAATGGAAAAACCTACCCTGCTCATGGATAGGAAGACTTAACATTGTGAAAATGTCTATTTTACCCAAAGCAATTTATTTATATAACGCAATCCCAATGAGATGGAGAAACAAATCACCAATTTTGTTTGGAAAGGGAAGAAGCCCCGGATAAGTAAGGTACTACTAAAGAAGAAGAACCCACTGGGAGGCCTCTCAGTACCCGACCTTAGAACATACTACACTGCCACAGTGGTCAAAACAGCCTGGTACTGGTACAAGAACAGACAGATCGATCAATGGAACAGAATTGAGACCCCAGAGATGACACCATCTGCCTATGAACAGTTGATATTCGACAAAGGCCCTAAGACATTAAACTGGGGTAAAAACAGTATCTTCAACAAACGGTGCTGGCAAAATTGGTTATCCATCTGCAATAAACTGAATCAAGATCCATATCTTACACCTTATACAAAAACCAAATCCAACTGGATAAAAGATCTAAATATCAAACCTAAAACGATAAAGCTCATCCAAGAAAAGGTAGGAACAACTATGGAAGTTTTAATACACAATGAGGACAGACTCCAAAATCTGTCAAAGAAACCTCAATCAACAGAAGAGAAAATAGATAAATGGGAACTATTAAGAATCAAACATTTTTGCTCATCCAAAGACTTTATTAATAGAATTAAAAGAACACCCACAGAAGGGGAAAAAATATTTAGCAACTCTATGTCAGACTGACGTCTGATCTCCATAATCTATAAGATACTACAAAATATCAATAAGAAGAAGATAAACCATCCAATTAAGTGATGGGCAAAGGAGATGGACAGACACTTCACTAAAGAGGAGATCTAGGCAGCCAAAAAAACACACGCGGACATGTTCACGATCTTCAGTTATTAAAGAAATTCAAATCAAGATGACAATGAGATACCATCTCACCCCAACAAGATTGGCCATGATCCAGAAAACACAAAACAACAAATGCTGGAGAGGCTGTGGAGAAAGTGGAACCCTCCTACACTGTTGGTGGGGTTGCAAAATGCTCCAGCCTCTTTGGAAGTCAATCTGGCGCTTCCTTAAAAAAATGGATATTGATATACCATTTGACCCAGTAATTCCACTACTTGGAATATATCCTACAGAATCAAGGTCTTTCACACCAACAGACACATGCACCAGAATGTTTACCACAGCACAGTCCACGATAGCAAAAAGATGGAATCAACCCAGATGCCCAACAATAGAAGAATGGATAGGTAAACTATGGTACATATACTCAATGGAGCACTACGCAATGATAAAGAAGAACAGTGATTCCAGGAAACATCTCCTAACCTGGTTTCAACTGAAAGACATTCTGTTGAGTGAAAGTAGTCAGTGACAAAAGGACAAATACTGTATGAGACCTCTACGATAAGATCTCAAAAACAGACTTGTATATAGAAGAAAAGACTCTTTGACGGCTGCAAGGGAGGGGAGGTAGGGAGGGGGACGGGGGAGGGTTTAGTTTAGATAGTTATTAGAAATCTAGTTGGGAGAAAGCGGTGATAGCACACATTAGAAACAAGAACAACATTAAGTGGACTTCAGCATAACTTGAGTACTCCTTCCATCTTAACTCAATACTGCAAGGATAGAGTAGCTAGGGCAGGGGGCAGGGGACCATGCTCTTAGGCGAATTCCAGGCCAATTGGCACAACTAGCGTTTTGCTAAGAGGGCTCTCTGCACCCCACATTGGTGAGTGGCATCTGGGGTCTTAAAAGCTGTCAAGCTGCCATCTGAGGACACAGCAAATGGTCCCAACTCAGCAGGAACGGATGCTCACCGAGGACCAAAATGACATGCGGTAAAGACAACCGAGAAGACAGAGAGACCCACATGAGTGGGTGCCTACATCGACTTGGGACCGGAAGAACCGGATGGTGCCCGGCCACCACCAGTGATAGCCACGATGGAGCTCACAGAGAGGAGTCTCACTGACAACACAAGAATAAAAAAGGGTGCATCCTGAGATCTTCACTAAAAGACCTCAATTGATGGTCCAGCAGTTTTGGGGTTCCTCTGAGAGCATGGCCCCTGGCCCTGATGCTGCCCTTTCCCCTAAATTATAACAAAGGTCCACTCTTTGGACAGGAATGGATTGGACTTGGCAATGTAGAGTGACCATATAGTGGAAGCACTTTATGTTTCTATACATCTATAGGATATCATCTTGCTGACCTCTGGCTGGAGGAAGGGGAGTGGACGGAGAGGAGGGGAAAGGAGGCTGTTGGGAGGGTGAGACATGTATGGAGCAGAGAGCAATAGTGTGCAGTCACCGGACAGGGAGAGCAGTGGAAGCTGCATATAGGGGGGCATGTAAATTCACACGTGAGTGTACATTTTCACTCAGTCATGTCAAATAAAGATTAAAAAAAAACAAACAAAAAACAGATGAGTGGCTAAATGAAATGTGGTACATATATTTTGGAACATAGCCAGCAGGAGAACAAAAAAATAGAATCATATATAAAAAATTATGCAAACTCACAATTAAATAAAAATAAACAAAGATTGCCTGGAACAGCTTTTGTCCCAATCTACCCTGATATCAGAGTCTATGGACACAGAACAAACACTTTTTAGTGGAAATTTATGGTCCGATTGTCTTACCTAACTATAGTCTAACCATTTAATTCAGTTGATTTAAGAAGGTTGCTTTTTTGGTATTGTTAGAAGATTTTCTGTACAAATAACAATAGTCTTTTTTGAAAAACTAAGTTTAGTAACTATAATCTATTACACATAATAATGAAAATCGTATGGTGGATCCAGAAAATAAGCAGATAACTATTATGAAAGGAAATGTAAACAATGATGAAGATTACTTTTTAATGGGAGATTTGACCTGTTTTCCATAAAGTGCTATCATTTTTAACTTTTCTTACTCATGTTCAAAAGGGAACTCTATAGAAAGAAGCGTATGTAATTTAAAATAGACCTTGTACCAAAAACATGCTAATTTTAAATTTAGAACAGAATCTGAAATGTAGTGGTGTATGATATGTTTTACTGACAGTCTTATTTTGATTATTATTGGTACAGATATGCAATTTGGGACTAAACTAATAATGTTTTAGGAGTACTGAGGCAATGCATAAATATTTTAGCCATTTATTCCACAAGTAAAATTATTTTTGACATTAGAAGTCAACTTTTATGAACTACATTAAAATAGAAAAAAAATGACATTTTATAATATGCAGTAAATATTATTAAAATGCCTTTCTTCAAGACTTGACATTTAAAAGTAATTCTGATGTTAAATTTTAATTCTATACACAGGCACCACACAGTTCTTTAGATATGTCAAGTAAATTTGGAAATGTCATCAATATTATGATTTTTTGAGATAGCAAAATATATTTTTTTTCCTAAAATGTATCACTTAACCTATAAAATTAAAAATATACAGTAAACTCTAATCAAAAACTAAAATGTAAGCTAGCTTTAAATTAAAGTTACCTTGGTAAGTTTCAGATAAGTGAATAAAAGATTAATAAACCAAACCAATTTTCATTGAAATTACTAAAATTATAAAATATCACACACTATTATCTCACAACCTTCATCTTTAAAAAATGCAATTAATAACTATGTGGAGAATAGTTTCTTTCAAGCCCCAAATCTTATCCAACTTGTTATTAATAAGATAAGATGATTTACATAAAATATGGGACTCTCTCAGAGTCCAGAGATTCTGCTTTGTGACGCTGCTAGCTGACTCTCTGGAGGATTACCTGCTGAAACAGCAAATCTCTTCCTACAGCGCCTTTGTTCCTTTACTCTGCATTTCCAAAAATCTATGCTAAATATTAACTTGTGCTTCTTTGACCCAGATTCCCAAAAAAGATATCAGAGGAAAGGATTCTTCATGGGGTCCATGCCACCCAAATTCCCAAAGACGGTTTTAGGAAAAGATTCCTTTGATGTTTAATAGAATCAGACATTTGGACTAAAACAGTCTTGTCTCTCCTCCAATGGCCTCCACCACTACTGACAGTGATAAGCTTTCAGTGCTCTGAATAATTCACAGTCTCATCCATTTTACTCAGTGTAAAGACAACATTGAGAGTACAAGGTCACTTTTTTTTCCTTCTCAACTACCGACTTTTCCAACCCAACACCAGTCTGATTGCATGATACACCTAGTGTTCGACACGCTTCCCCTGACAGCTTCTTAACAGCCATTAGCCTATTTAGCTTAGGGTATGAAAAATAATAAGGGTGCAATGGAGCATCAGATTTCTTTCACAGTAGTAAACACGAGGCTTTGTGCTTTCTCCTTCAGTTTACCTCAGTACACTTAAAATCTGATAGCACTATCTATATTTATTGTAGCATTGACCAATATCAATCCATAAATATAGTTAAATTATCAGCCTGGACATTAACGATGCCTTAGACAGGATACACATTTTTTAAAATTTAAAACATTAGCAAGCTGTTTATAAGAGATTAACACACGTAAGTATGCCCTCTGGGGTCATCTGGAAAATCCTGCAAACTTGAAAGTCATGCAACCCATAATCCTGGTGTAGAAAGGAAACTAGAAAGCTGGCAATGCTCAAATTTCATTCATTCATTTTCATGTGAAAGTGATACCAGTCAGAGGAGAGAGCCAGTATCTGTAACCTGAAATAAATCTCTACCCTTTAGTGTTCAAGTTTTCAAGTTTTTTTTTTCACTTTAATGGAACTTGCTAATGTCTTACAGTAAACACTTACTTTAGGTAGAAAAGCCATAGTACAAAGTGATGTTGACGTGAAGAACATACTCATGTATCACTGTCAAAGATTAGCACTCAGAAAAGATTCTGGATTGATACTTCTACTATGTAAAAATAATTTCTCAGTTTCTTTTTCTTTTACTGTGAAAATTTTCACACATACTCAAAAACATGGGAAAAAAGCACAAGTCCCCATCCACCGATCATCTCCTTTCAAAACGTATCTCCACATCTGCTTCATCTCCCATTTTTTAAATTTTCCAAAGTATTTCAAAGCAGATTCCAAACAGCCTCTCATTTTAACCCATATGTCTTGGTTTTACAACATTCATTTGTTTCTCTTCATTCTTATTGGTTGTGGGGATCACAAAGTGGCTAACATGAGTTCTCATTCCAAACCACCCTGGAGAAAGTTTCCAGATCAGTGCTAACACTCCATGATGGGAGTCAATCAATGTACAGAGAATTAAGGATGACCTAAAAAGGTCTAAAATCAAAACCTGGATACACAGCAACCCTACAGGACAGAGGAGATAGAACTTCCCATGGGGTTTCCAAGGAGCACCTTCTAGATTCTAACCTTTCAGTTAGCAACTGAGCTCTTAATCATTGTACCAAGAGGGCTTTGAAAAAGGCCCAGTCTACCTAAATTAATCCAAAAGAGTCTACTGTATAATATCGCCTTCACTCACCTGAGAGCATGGAGAATGACTAAAAGGGTCCTTGCAGAAAGCTAACCATGGCAAATAATAAATAGTGGCACCAAAGCAAGTGCGCCTATCATCTGGCAGGAAGGGGGCAGTTTCTCACCATTGTCTTAAAATCATTCAGTCTAACAGAGAGAAAACTAGACATTAAAAGGTGAGCTTTTTCTTTGCCTTTACTGTTTACATTTTTTACGAAGAGACTTGTATAATTCTGGTACTATCAAAAAATAAACTTTTCAAAGAATAAAACAAGAATAGAAGATTGATGTTGCTATTAAAGGTGTTTTCACCGCTATTAAAGGATGCGGTAAATATTCAAACCAATCAAAACGGAGAACCTACAGCTTTCTCATATAGCCAAATGCCAGGTAGTATTTCGTTCTATAAAGCATCAGTCAACTGCCAGGGTAGAGGCACTCCTCTTTGTTTAAAATACTAACTTATGATTCCTAATACAGACATATGCTAGGAGATACTTGACTATGAGTTTTTATCCAGTTTCTTTTTTAGTTTTATGACAAAAATTTCTGTTTCCAGACAAAAAAAGAAACATTGGTACTCCACACCTCCTTTCTCTTTCTCATGATCGATACGCACTTTTGTTTGTCATATTCACAGTACTAACACACTGAAACTACTACTGAAAAAAATAATGAAAACCTCAGGATAGTAGGACAATGAAAAATTTGTCTTCACTTTTTTAACATAGCATGTGATGCCAAAACAAAACAAAACAAAATTAAACTAAAACTAAAACAGAAACCAAACCTATTACTGTCAAATTGATTCTGATCTATAATGACCCTATAGGACAGTGTAGAATTGCCCCATAAAGTTTTCAAGGAGCACCTAGAGGACTTGAACTGCTGACATTTTGGTCAGCATCTGTAGCACTTGACCGCTGTACCACCAGAGTTTCCTGGCGATGACAAAGAACATAATAATGTAACAGAGAAATGACTCAATGCAAAAAGTGTAAATCCTGACTACTCTCCTTGAAACAACTTAGCAGTGACCTTGAATACCTAAACAGTGTAGGACTTGACAATGCCGACGGGAAATGTGGACGTTATGCTAGGAGATACAAGTCTACAGATAGATATTTGAATTATAAAGCATTTTGCAAATGCTCTGGAGTCATATTTTTCTTTTCCCTTTTATTTTTTGAACCGGAAATAATAAAAAACTTAGATTTGGGGTAAATAATTAATGAGAATTAAATTCTACAATGACATGTATACAGCGAAGAGGAGGAACGTGCTGTCACTGGGCAGGGAGAGCAGTGGGGGCTGCACATAGGCGGGCATGCAAATTTATACAGCATTGTACATTTTCACTCAATCATCATAATAAAAAAAGTAAAAACAAAATTCTGTAAAGACAATGTATTATGGTATATAAATTTGGACCCTGTAGAGTTATAATTAAATCAGTTTCTGTTCCTATATAGGAAAATATTCAAGGTAAAAGGGGAATCTGGTAGTACTGCTTTCTTTTTCTTGGTGGGCTGTATTCATTCTAATGTTTATTTATGGCCAAGAGGATCTTGGGGAAAAAAGGTTGTCTTAATTTTTTATTTATGCTCAATCTATGGAAATATATCCAATCATATTTATTAAAGTGACAGTTCCAGAGATAAATGTCAACAAAACTCACACTACTATAGCACTAAATATTCCTCAATTACAGGAGTCCTTATCATAACTGTCTCATTCAGTCCTTAAAGACAGGGTGATCATATGTGCTAGTTAGCTGGAATGGTCCCTATTTAACACATAATAGTTTATAATTTAAGTGTATTAAAGAAAACTATGAGTCTGTCTCTTATCCAGTGAGTTTGTTTGCTTGTTTGCTTACTTTATTAAAGAGAAACCAGAATGGTATATGGGATAAACTGCCTGAAACAGGTGAGCTACTGACATCCATCTGATGTCCATCCTAAAGCTACTCTCTGTCAGAGCCATATAGTTTTAGATGTGACAGAAGCATCTAGTCTGGTGGTTCACAAAGGCTGCTCCCTGGAGTTCCTTGGAGGTATCTCAGAGGCTACTGGGCAAGGAGACAGGGCCTCTACTCTGGGCCCCCACTCTCATTCAGTGGAGCCCTTCTGCCCTTACAAATCTTCCAAAGTTTCTATAGCAAGAAAATTTGAAGATTTCCCCTTTTAGAGATGGTGCCCAGAAACATTAGGCTCCATGCCCTTTAGAACCTCAGGGATTTTGCAGAGCTGGGGCCAGCACAGAGGAGTGTGGGGACGGCTCCTGAGACAAACCAGCCTGAGACAGTGACTGAAAGCGGGCTCTGAGGCAGAACTCCAAAATGAAAAGAAAGCATGTTTTTATGGAATGAGTCAGGTTCATAATTTGTAAGAATAGATTTTCCATGCAAATAGAAATTATCTGTTCTAAAATTTTTTTCTGAAAAAATTTCTTTCTATGTAAGTAAAAGGAAAATTGCCAGTATTCCTATTCTCTTATTTAAAGACTGTAAAACCTCAGCAAGAGTAACTCATGGTGAACACGATGCTCTGAACAGAAGCAGGGTCCTTCTTTTCAAACACTTTAAATAAATAGAAATGCAGGATAAAATACAAATTTTACAGAAAGTGAGATTCAAAAATATGTATGGCTAACCTTGAAACCAAGAAAGGAAAAACTCCTGGGGCTGGACACACAGCAGAAAACCAAGGCAGGAGCAGGTGCTCAAGTTGAACGGATTGAAGAAGTCTCAGACTGGATGCAAATCCAAGTGACATGCTTAAAGGATTGGGGTTTTGATACGTGCACTATGTCTGGGGAATGGGAAAGTTGGCTTTGCTCTCTGCATGAATCTACGTAGTGACAAGGACTGATTCACCTCTGAGAAGGTGACTAGGAAAATGTTTGCCCACAGAAGTGCCCAGTTTATGGGGTGGAAAACAATGAATCTCCTCAAGAAACAAGTCTGTGCAATACGTGGGAGTCAAGTCTGTATTTACACAATCCTGTGAATCCCTGGCCGAGATACTAAAATAAAAACTCAGCTGAAACCAATGAAAACCCCAGCCTAGCAGAGGCAGAGGCAAAGCCAGGCCATAGTAAGACCTGAACAGTCCAGAGCACGAGAGGCTCTGGCTGGAGATGCGCCCACAGTAAGAAATCATAAAGCACAAGGGAAAAGGCCTGAAGATGCACAATGGCTGAAAACACCTGACAAGAACTGCAGAAAAACAAAGGAACCCTCAAAAGGCTCAAAAAAGAAGAGATAACACATGATTCACAAGCATTCCACATATTTCCTTTGTTTATGTAATAGTTATATATGCATGAGTTTCTACCTTTATACAGGCTACTAGCTTTTTGAAGCCAGGCTTTGACAAGGGCCTAGTCATTTATCTAGTCTTATTGCACAGGATCATGTCTTGCACGTAGCAAAACAAAAAATGTTACCAACTCAGAGTACATACCTAATGAATTTCATTGCCCTTGCAGGATATGAAGAGTGCTGTTTTACGTTTAATTCTAGTAATGGTACTACTAATAATTCCAAGTAATGATATTATAAGCAATTGTCCATATATAGATAAAATAGATAACCTACATATAATGTATACATAATGTCATGTCCAACAGAAATATTTCAAAATCTCATTCAGAATAAAATGAAATAGGTGACTCTGATGAAAGAGAAAATGCAAATAAGGAAACTGTACGTCTTTAAAGGCAGTGATTTTAGTACATAACTGATGAGGGTTTTCTTACATTAGCTAACCGTCTCTAAATTGTTGATTTATACAAAGGGGCGAGGAATCCCTCCTGGTTCCAAGGTCTCGTAGCAGATCATACGTTGGCTCCTCTGTCCTGAATTGGGGTGCCCAGCTCTCTCCTCTTTTAAAGCCCCATAGCTCACTGTCTGTGTATACATGGGGGCCTTCATGGTGCCTTCATGCTTCTTCACCACCCCTCCACTCAAGGAAATTCTGCTCATGTCAGCACAAAACACAGAGCATACAGCGCATGACATCAAGCTTATCTTAAATCTCTTTTCAATCCCCAAACCTATACTAGCACCATGCCGCACACAGTTGGCACTCAACCAATTCTCACCTCTACTGTTGACATGCCAGCTCTACTGTATGTGCCTGGTGCATTAAATTAAGCAAATCACAAAATACCACAAGAGGGACAGAGCTTATTCCAATGCCTTCCTTTCACGTACAAGGGACTTCTGGTCCTGGGAGGGTTCAGACAACAAACCAGCAGCAGAGTTAGATCTGGGACACTTGACTCCCAGATATGCCTTATTTCTTTTACAAGAGCCACCTTTATCATCATAAGAACAAACACTAATGTTTACCAGGGCTCATTATGGTGCCTATACACATCAACCCCAAGAGAAAGTTTCTAAAAGTTCCTCACCTCACCAATGAAGAAATAGAAATTCAAAAAGTTAAAGTTGCACAGGTAACCTAGGTGATAGTAAATTGCTCTAAAGTTCTGGTCTGCATAGAAATATATAAATGGCAAAAGAGAGCTGGTAAGACTGAGGGCAAGTGAAAGAGAATCACAGTAAGAGAGTGAGAGTCTACGGGGGCTCAGCCAGCTAACTGATTTCCTCTCTGAAATTCATAAACATTTAAGTAATTTTACACTACTGTTTAAACAGAGGGCTTCTTCTAAAAACTTTCCTCTGGCACTTACAGTAAAATTGCCTCCAGAGCAGCGTTTATTGATAGAGCCAGATCACTTGGTAAAATACAGAAAAAATTTTTTTACTGGCAACTGGCAAGGTCGTGCCCTCAGTAATTGGACATGTTATAGAAGTGGGACTGTGATTTTGTCATTTTTCATCAGGCAACACCATTCTGCTTAGCGAACTCATTTCTCCCCAGGAGATGCCTAGCTAAACAACTCTGCCAAAGGGTTTGTACCATTATGAGTGAAGGAACCCTGGTTGCACAGTGGTTAAGCTGTCTGTCTGCAAACCAAAGGCCATTGGTCTGAACCAACCAGCAGTCGTGCGGGATAAAGATGTGGCAGTCTGCTTCTGCCAAGATTACAGCGTTGGAAACCCCATGGGGCAGGTCTACTCTGTCTGCCGTGTCCTAGACGTCATTATGAGTTGGAATTGACTTGATAGCAGTGGGTTTGGTTTGGCTTATTATAAGTGAAGAGTAGCTACAGAAACAAACAACAATAGCAATCCTTTTTGTGAAAGGAGGCTAATTATTCTGCATACCTCTGAGCAACCGACAGCCTGAAATGTAGTGTATAATTTTGCTTTTTCTACAGTTGTCATGTTAAGAGTGATTGAAAACACTCGATTTCCATGCAAAGGATGGCAATGAAAACAATAACAAATTTGAAAATAAAGAGAAGAAAATCAAACCTTCTACTTCTAAGAACATACTTGCCTAACATAAGGCATCTCTGAAAATGAGGTATTTTCAACTCAGGAAAATCTGCGATTTGGTTAACATTGCTATCTAATCTTGCTGTGAATATTCAACATAAACTAATTCCACCACACTTGATCTTACTCTGACCACACCGAAGAGTTTCTAAATCTATTATTGCCTAACTTTTGCTTTCTCTTTAAACATTCCCAAGAAATAAGATCTGACCTCATAGTAAAGGTATGTTTTATTATTTGCATTTTATTTTAAAGTCAGGACATTTTGTTCAGACATAAGAAAAAAGGCCACTGCCAAGTACATTTTAATAAAATTTCTTGCTCTTTCCACACTGTTCCTCATCAGAATCAAACTGAAATTAACACAGATATTTCTATTTATAAAGGTGGTGCTATAAACAAGACTGAGTCAAGTTCAATTCATTTTATTTAGGAGCCTTTATGGAGAGTTGAAAGATATTAAAATTTGCCAGATGGAAAGGTTTATATGTATGGACAGACTGAATGCACTAAATCTATCACTTTGAAAGATAAGTAACAAACAATGGAAAATAGGACAACCTGAGAAAATTTGCTGGCATTTTTCATTAACACAACAGTTTGTCTAGGCAACTAATGAGTTAAATGTACATTTTTAAAAATAATTGGACAGCGGTGCTTATAAACTAGACAATGATTAATTCAGTTCCAGTGGGAAAACACTTTTGACAGTTTTCTTGAAAATTTGTTTGTATTAATATTTACTAATTCTTTGCATTTAAACAAATGGTATGCTCCATGTTTTTTCCATTGAGGGCTGCATTCTAGTCAAAGGCCTGAGGGAAACCGTAAGCTCTTTTCAATATGCTTTTCACAGATGTTCCTCTTGGAGGAGGCTAGAGGGGCAGCTACTTTGAAGAGTACTCTACCCTTCCAAATGCTAAAACACGATGTCACATAGGGTTACGTGAGAATCATTTAACTTACTTGAAATACACTTTTCCTACCTGATAAAACATCTAGTTCCGACCACCAAGGGCAGAACTCCTGTGTCCTGGGCTTAAATGGGAAATGATGGGTCCACCCAGTGACACTTGTCTTTGAGTTTCAGAAACATACCAAAGAGCTCTTAAGGTCTGTGGACTACCTTGCGCCTCTGTCTGGAAGGCCCCTTCCCTAAGTCTTTGCTTGCCTGAAGATTTATTGTTCTTAGATGTTCAGCACAAATTCACCGCCTCACAGAAGTCTTGATGACCAGCCAAATCAAGTAGCGTCCTTATTACTCTAAACACAGAACACCATTTTTAAATAGTGCTTTGATTAAAAAAAAAAAAAAACCTGTTGCAGTAGAGTTGATGCTGATACCCAGAGATCCTACAGCACAGGGTGGAACTGTTCTACAGAGTTTTCAAGGAGCTCCTGGTGGATTTGAACTGCTGACCTTTGGTTTAGCAGTCATAGAACTTAACCACTACACTACCATTGTTTCCCTCAACCTGTTGTTATCGAGCTGATTCCAACTTACAGCAACTCTGTAGTGCTGAGTAAAACTGCTCCAAGGAGTACCTGGTAGATTTGACTTGCTGACCTTTTGGTTAGCCAATGTAACACTTAACCACAACACCAAGGATTTCAATGGGTTTCCCTTACTACTGTCTAAATTATTTTGTTCTTTTATCTGTTTTAGTCATTACTACAGTAAAATATAAGCTTCATAAGGACAAGACCCTATTTCCAGTTTACTCTCAGGGCCGGGAGAAGTGCTTGCCACGGTTAAAATCTGTTGAGTGTACATTTTCACAAATCTTTGGGAAAGAGGTCACAATTACAATACAACAGATCTTGGGAAGAAAATGAAGAATAAGGCACAATCCCTTCCCTTGAAGAGCTTTCAGGCATTTAAGCGAGATGTCTAACATCTAGGTTCAGCATCAGTCCTGTTTCTCATCAGTTTTTCCTGCTGAACTGGATGTCCAAGAACGAGCCTCAAAACTGGGTCTCTGGTAGCTAGCATAAAGGAGGAAACTATCTGCAATTACACTAGATGACAACAAAACCAACCAACTCATCAACAATCCAATAAACGGCCAATTAATTAAAAAATGATAAAACAATAAATAGGCAAGGCATCGATCAATTTAAGCTCTGAATTAATCCTTCAGTCTCAAGGCATCCCAAGGTATCTCACTTACTGTACATACTCTAAAAAAGCATTATCTTGCAAGTTTCAGAACCCAAGTACAATATTCTTAACTTCACAGAATTTCTATATATTAAAACTTATTTACATTTTCAAAACAATAGGAACTAAGCCTAGCTCTATGAATCACATATCCACCCACATGATATTTTCTAAGTCTAGCTCTCTTCAGTAGTTTCTTACCTTCTTACTAACACTGTTGCTCTAGCACGTGCTACTTTCCTCAGAGTTTATTTCCCTGTTCCGCCTGCAGACTGCTCTTCTCCTTCATTCTGACCTCTGACAAGATGTGTCCCTATTCGCTTTGGCCCCATGTTGTTTTAGACTCTCTCTTGCTGTAACAGGCCCACTTTGGGGGGAAGGAGCACCTGCGCCATACATACCTGAGAACATGCTATGCTTATTCAAACTATTAAGGAAATACATCCTTCCTAGAAAGACAACTAATCATTAGAATACAAAGCTTCTTAATTAGATATAAACCAAAACGTTTTTGTAAAGCTCAAATTTCCGAATTGTCATTCCCTCACAGTTCTCATTTTACAGTCTCTTTGTCAGTGGAAAATACGGTATTCTCTGCTTTAGCTTGTTTGGTGTTGAGTGTAGCCTCCCCCTCAAGTCTGAACAGGGGTAAGTCAAGCTCTTAGAGTATTTTTTCTTGTCCTAATGTTTCTTTCATTGTTTTGCACCTGTCTTTTAACAGAATGTACACATTTTGCCCCCTACAATCAACAAGGGCCACTGAAATCAGTCCAATCAGGAACACCTTTCTAAAAGATGTTTAAGAGAATAAGGATGTTTAGTTAAAAAGAAACAAAACAGAGATTTGTGCCGCATCATGTTGTTAATTCGCTAACATGGCTGAGGAATTGTGCACCCTGATCGGATATCTTGGGGCTCATTCCCACAAATGAATCATCTCTCCAAAATATGTCAAGCATGGTTAAGGAATGCAGAGTGCTTATTTTCTGTAAATAATCTCAAGTCCACGAATAAGACCGTGAAGCTAAATGGCCTGAATTTGAACTCTACTATTTTTAAGCGGTAAAACCTCTAGCAAGTAAGAAAGCCATGCTTTCTTCGACTGTGCAATGAGGACAGTAACAGCAACTCTCCCTCATGGGGCTAGTTCAGGGAATCAATGAGCCAGGGCAGTGCCTAGTGCTTGGTGTGTGCTCACTAAGTGTTGCCCGATTACTGTTGTGTCTGGAGACTCTCCTGTTTCCACCAAGGGCCACTGAACACACGCTCTTCCCCATCTCCAGAGCGTTAAAGCCACCATCATTTCTAACCTGGATTCCACCCTCACCAACCATCTCAACTCATAGTTAATAGCCTTCTTACAAATTTCAATCAAACTTTGTTGCTTCCAGGTAAAACCCTTTCAGGATTTACCAGAGCTTGCTCTTGCCTCCAACCTCCTTTTTTTACCATTCTCCACTTGCTAACAGAGAGTTAGCTTCATCCCTAAGTCTTTTTAACAAGGCTAGTTCTTGGCAATACTGGTTCATTCTCAATCTTAATGCCACAGGTACTTATAAATCTGATATGTTCAACTCTTGGGTCCGAAGGAGCCCATCCCACTCAGTGATTCTCATAAAACCTACCCACTGTAGTTAAGTTGATTATTAACTCATAGTGATCCTAATAGTACATAGGAGAACTGCCCCATAGACTTTCCAAGGAGTTCCTGGTAGATTCAAACTACTGACATTCTGGTTAGCAGCCGAGGCACTTAGCAACGACACCACCAGGATCTCTCTCACAGTCCTCTGGTTTTCTCATTCAACAATACTTATCATTAGCCGAAATCCTTTAGTGATACGTGTTCCTACTTGTGGACTTTTGTTTTTTTTTTTTTGGATTCTATAAGACAAGGAACTAGACTGTCTTGTTCACTGTCAGAGTCCCAGGAGCTCAATAAATATTCATCCAATAAATGAGTACTCAAGTTTGCTGCTATGAATAGTCAGCATTATATTAATTGCAACGCAGTTTTTTTCACTATTGTTGATCTGTGTCACTGAGTCAGTTCAGACTCATACAGCCTAGGGTTTTCTAGGCTTCATGGGTGCAGATCATGAGATCTTTTCTCCGAAGGAGCAGCTGGTGGTCTTGAACCTCTGACCTTTTGGTTAGCAACCAAGTGCTCTAACCATGGTAGCACCAGTGCTCCTTGGAGTTCTCATTAGAGACTACAGACAGTATTGAAAGGACTTCTTTCCACAGGAGAGTACTGGCCCAAGCCTTGCAAGATTTTTGAGTTTGTATTCGTTTTCAATCCTTTCTGTCCTTGCTTTCTAAAGGCCAGCGTTGGGTATGTGTATGCCTGCCTCAGACACATTCACTCTAAAAAAAAATAAAAAATCAACCCCCCTGCCACAGAGTCAATTCCCACTCATAGCAACTCTGTAGAACAGATTTGCTGTAATCTCAGTTGATTTGATTCTTTATCTAGCGATTCTTGTGCAAGTTTGGCCAAGCCAAGTGTGGTAAATTAGCTCTGAGCAGTTTTTCAATGAGCGACACATAGCGGCCATAAATTATTGATTTATAGAATTGGCGAATCTATTTTTAGACTCCTGAGACACGTCTTTTACTTGTATCCTGATTCTCGGCTAAATTACAGTGTTGAATCTTGAGATTAATGACCTATAGATAAAGGAGTTGTTATCAGGGGAAAGAATTTGAACTGACTTTCTTAGTACACTCAATCTGCAAAATAAGTCTATCCAGTAAATGGCAAACCTATACCTGGGTCTGGATTTATATAGAAATGGTGGACCAAACTTTTTGGCCATGCCCACTGTACTATAATCCAGCTTATGTTTCTATATCTTTGGTGACAAAACCCCATGGAAACAAACTGCATCTAATAAGCTTAAGATGGCTTAATGGTCACAAAGACTCTGAGGTGAGGGCTGAGCTGAGCTGAGCAGTAATCCTTACTCTGACATTGACTTTCTTTGCGGGGTTTGGCAAATCAGTTTTCTCCTCTATAATACAGGGATAATAATGTTTTAGTCAAATGGATGCTGTGAGAATTAATTAGTGTTATACAATTTATCAAAGATGGAAAGTCCTGTAAAAATATTGCCACTGCTTATAGGATTGAGGTCCAAAGACAAACAATATCACACAAGGCAAAGGAATCAAAACATCTTAAGATCCCCACTGTTCGTCTCTGTCACAGTGTCTTCCTACTTAACTCAGGTGAAAAAGAGGCAAAATAATTTTCAAGGACATGTCCCTGTCTTCTGTGACAAGAATTGAAATGCATCACTGGACTCACCTGTTCTGGATGTGCTCTGTCTTCTCCTATGTGGCACAGAAGGACCTAAGGGCCTTATTTAGGAGACTTGCCAGCGGGAGAAAAAAAAAGCTTTTGTTTCCTACACAATTCTTCTGACCCTGAACTTGGGTCTTTCTGAATCAATGGTGCCCTGAAGACTAAATTTCAGGGAAAGGTGTTTCAGCAGCACTCAGGAACGGGGTGGTTAGACTTTGAACTATCTGGAAAGAACAAGGATCTCTGCTATAAGGTGATAGCTGACCAGTTATAAAGACTGAGCCCTCTTTTGAGGAAACATGATCAGTTACAACAAATGCTAAGAGTGTACAGGACACTGTGTGTCTCAGCATTGGGAACTTCTGTATCCTGAAATACAGCTATAAAAGAATCCTTGGTAAGTGAAATCTGGTCCTATGGGGATTAGAGACAGGGGGGATTTGATTTTGCAATAGAATGCAAAACACTGCCTATTATTAGAGCTTGTGCCAAGCCTACTTCTATGGAGATTTGAACTGACTTAGGGTCCACAATCTAGGCACCATGTAGGGGTAGTATAATTTCAAAGAGGCTTCACAGCACTACCAGAGACTACAGTTTTGGAATAGGCTTTAAGAATAGCATAAATTAAGAATAATCTGACTATAGAATCTGTATCCTATAGAAAGTACAGATTGTAGGCCGAATTTAACCTGTAGAGTTTTACTTAAACATTGTCTAAAAGTAGGGGTTCTCAGTATGTGGCTTCCTAATGGAGGCTTCCATCTATCCTGGTTTCCCAATGTGTTTGCTTACGTAAGGTAACTTTGGTATGACTCTCCTTATTAAAAAAGGTATGGATTATATAATCTTTTGGAATGTGCCTAGTATTAATTCTGAAGTATCACAATCCTCTAGTATCAAATTTTAGATGAAGAAAAAGAGAAAGTCAACCAGGGGAGACCCTGAGAGCTCTGGTCTACCTGATATGACCTACACAAACAAAGGTGGGGGAGCTGTAAGAACATGTGTCTCTTGTCATCTCTGGTGATATTCCGTTCACTGTTCATTTATTTCTACTTCACCTGCTCACTCATTCATTTAATCCCTCAGCAGCATTTTGAGAGTAATTGCTATATACCAGCTGTCCGTCTTCCTTTTATCAATTTCCACATTTATATTTTGTGAAAATTCTTTAACATTTTCTACTGCCAGATGATTTTCTTTCCTTTCTCTTGCAGAACTCCCTTCAGGATGTAGCAATTGGAGCTCTGACATGCCAGTTCAGGGGGCCTTTCAGCCAGTCCTCTGATTCCCTACTCACAGAAACATAGGCTTAGATTCATAGAAAGGCTGCCGTATATTTGTACACATATAAAGTCATGATAATCTCTGCAGTCTGTAAAAAGAAATTAGCATTCTCCAGCTTTGTCCATTTCAAGATCTCCACTCTATTACTGCAAATTCTTCAAACCAAAAAAAAAAACAAAGATAGTAAATGTTGAAAATATATACCATCTCAGCAGAGAAAGTAAATATTTCTTAATTAAGTAAAATTTCTTAATTAAACCTTTTAAATTTCACTTAGTTGTGTCACATAGTTATTACAAATGCTATGTCTCAATGAGATTATGAGGCATGGTACTTTATTGCTGTAAAAGATGCAGTTCTTCATCATTTACCTTTACATGGACCAGCTGCCTGGAAACAGTATGGAACCCTTTCCTCTTTCCTTACAAAAGGTTGACTTGAGATGTTGGCAATTTTTTTCAAAGAAAGGGTTAAGTGATTAGAGCAATTTGAGGATCCTCTGGCATTGGCAGAGCGCTAGCTAAAACAATGTGTGGTGATCTAGAAGCATGTATGCCGAAGAGGTATATGTGACTGTGATGGTGAATAATATACAGTGTGTTAAGATGAGGTCTACTGTTTAA
This sequence comes from Heterohyrax brucei, assembly GCA_028571685.1. Taxonomy (NCBI): domain Eukaryota; kingdom Metazoa; phylum Chordata; class Mammalia; order Hyracoidea; family Procaviidae; genus Heterohyrax; species Heterohyrax brucei. The sequence goes on from CM053156.1 coordinate 1,442,704, forward strand.
GCCAACACATCTGCACTCTAGTGGTGGATGAATGGGAACTCCAGCTGTCTGGATAGAGCTGGTCCCAATTTGAAGGGTGCTGCACTGTCTGTAGCCTTTGGAAAAGCAACTCCATGAAAGTGGTCTTCAAGGCCAAAATTGCATCTCTTACTTTGCCTATTCACTCAGACAAAAACCTGTGTTCTTTAAAGTTAAATTTGTTATTTAAAAAACCCTGAAACTTTAGAGTCAAGTCACTTCAATAAGGCACAAACACTGGTGATTAAATTAATTAGACCCAATTCCTGCTAATCTCCTAATCTGGATGTGACAGAGAAACCATAGCCTTTTAGGATTATAACTCCCTAAGGGGCTATGTTCATTCAAGTGCTAAAGTTCTAGAAGGTTTGGCTTTTAAGATAACCAATGTCCTTGCTAGCTTACCACATTGGATGCCAAGTATGGAGGCTAGAACTTTAGTATGTGTTCCATAAATATTTATTGAACGAATGAGTGAATAATTTTAGAACCCGCATATTAAGTTCTTCATACATATCAGTAACTAAGTCCTGTCAGTTAGGATGAGCACTGTGATGGAATAACTCATTTTTTTAGAGTTATCTATATTCCCAAGCCAAGTGCCACTGAGTAGGAATTTGCTTTTCTACACTGCAGATTTTATGTAGGAACAATTTGCGTACTTGTCATTGAAAAGTACTCTTAAAGAAAAGCCCATTACATATGAACAATCTTCATTTGAAGAGTGCTAAGTTTTCTTTTTTAGCGGAACTATTTCACAATCAGGGGTAAGTTATGAGAAAAACAGCAAAATAAACAGAAGCTGTTATTACAGAATGTCCTCCCTCCACTCTCAGAATTCCTGTTACAGTTTAACATTATTTAGCAGACAATAAATTCATTATATTAAAGTACCAAGTTGGCTATATGAAACTCCTAATTCCTAACATTTTTTTTCGCTTGCTCTTTACATATTACATCAACAGAATAGAAAAGAAGAACTGTTTTAAAAAATAAGTTATTCCTAAAAGTAACTGTCTTCACTTGAAAGTTCCTCCTGGAGGCATTCCATAAACTACTCATGGAAAATCAAGTGTCATAATCAGATCTAGTTTTCCTTACTCTATACAACCAGGGTCCCCAGAACCATAACATACCTACTCAGTCACAAACAGCTCCACTCTCTTCCCTGGCTTTCTTTGTGCCAAACATTTCTTTACCATTTTTAGCATGCAATACCATCAAAACATAAAAAAAATATAACCAGTTTTATAAACCAAAGTGTCTGCTTTACCTAATTACTGAGATCTTTAAACACTATTTGTTATTCTCTGAAACAAACCTAAAATGAATCAGACAAAAACTAAAGTATTGCAAAAATAGAATTTTCAATACAGATTTGAGGCAGTGTTTAAATGTTGAATATCTGGAGCCATTTCTGAACAGCCAAATCTTTGTCCTTCTTGGACTGATGTTTATGTAACAAAAGTTTGAAAGGAAGAAGAGGAGTATGGGTTCTTGTCAGAACTGTAAAATCCTGACATTAGTTTAATAGGTAGTCACTGCATCGTCTTTTACGAAGAACATTTTGTAAGATGGTTGTAAAACTCAAAGATGCAGTTTTTGCACTATAGGATTGAAGTCTGCCAACACATGCGCAGTTACAAGTAACAAGCTGAAACTCAGCAAGCGATGCCAGCCAGCCAAGTGCCGGGGAGTCGGATTCTGACTTCTTACATAACAATACCATTTTCTTTGAATTACAAATTAACCCTTGGCCAGTTTTCTCCTTTGCTGTATTTTTGAGGGGAAAAATGGTTTTCCTGTAAGCACTGGGCAATTGAAAGTACATGGTCATTGGATGTCTACATAAAAAAATGCAGTAGGCATTTGTACTGACACTGCTCTCACTACACAGTGTAAGATACAAAAATTGAACCTGTTTTTTCTCATGAGTACTGTTTCTGGATGTTACTAACTGGCCCAACGAAGTCATTATAAATCACTTAAATAATTCATACAAATTGCTTGGTGTGGTTTAGCACATAACCTATTTGTCATGAAATTCAGTCAAAAAGCTCAGAACCCATAATAATACATGTAGTAGAATTTCCTTTAGATTAAAGATACACACAAAACACTTGAACACATATATGCTTATAAATTCACAGAAAGGTTTGGCAGTATCAATTATATCCTATTCATATTATTCTATATGCTTCATACATTTAGTTTATATACCATATGCATATACGCACTGTATATGTACATACTATACACTATATACATTTATTCCTTACACATTTGTGGTATATACTCCTGAATTGGGTGACTATGTTACTGCTGGGATATATTACTACATTGTCCATGTAGTAAAAACAATACAGTAAAGCTGGTAACAATATTTATTGTTGGGTGAAAGAATGAAGTACAGTATAAAAGACACAGTATTGTTCCTTTTTCATTGGATGCAGAGTTGTATACAAGGTGGCAGTTTCAAGACCAAATGAATGGGTTTGAATCTCAGTTCTATCATTTAATAGTTTTATGGCCTTGTGCAAAGTCATATATCTTTTCTATATTTAAAATTCTCATCAGTAACAGGGGGGGTAGTAATATCATCTCAAGTATCCCCGGTGGAACAATGATTAAGTACTTGATGCTAACTGAAAGGTCATTGGTTTGAACTCACTCACTGGCTCTGTGGGAAAAAGACCTCATCTGCTTCTGTAAAGGGTACAGCCAGGAAATCCTGAAGGGGCGGTTCTGCTCTGTCCTGTGTGGTTACTATGAGTTGGAATCAACTTGACCGGTACACAACAACAAAAACAATGTTCACCTCAAAGGGCAGCAGTTAAACAAGTTAATACGGAATTATTATAATAATAATAATTATTATTAATTATAGAAATAATTATTAATTATATATTATTATAATGCAATATATGATATAATTATAATATAATTATAATTATATAATATTATAATTATAATAATTATAATTATATAATAATCACAATATAATATATAATATAATATAATTATAAGTCAATAATATAATTATTAAGATAATAATAATTATTCTTAATAATTATTAATATTATTCCTATTAAACAAGTTAATAGGAAATCTACAGCAATTCTTTGGAGGCTTAATGGCTGCTATCCTTTTTCTTCACATATCACAACTCACTTGTGGTTTCTGCAAGTTAGTTAAAGCCATAGAAATGATCTGGAGTTGCGGTGATGTACTGTAAACTATACCCTCTAGATGCTCTGTTCAATCACCTCAAACACTATGTTCTTCAAATCCACACATTATTTGGCTTTTCTCCCAATAGACCAATTTAGTGACAGAGGCATGGCTCTTTCCAAAGACTCATCATCCACAGTCTCCTCTAAGTTTTGGAGTAGGACGCCTACCCTATCAGAGACATAGTGCGCCTTCTATTACTCCACTGTGCAATTTATAAGTATACATACATTACCTCCTGATGCAGACATTACCATAAGTTCTTAAAGCATGGCTCCAGACTGTCAGCATTATGTACCCTAGGAACTTGCTAGAACTGCAATTTCTTGAACCCTCCCACAGATCTACTAACGAGGAATTTGAGGTGAGATCTAGCACCCTTAAAAAGCCCTTCAAGTGACTGTGCTACATGTTTACGTTTAATCACCTCTGCCAAAGGTAATAACTGTTACACCCTATAGTAGTTGCTAACTAACTACAAGTAACCCTTGAATATGTTCAGAATGTTTTCTAACAACTCTTTAACTTCAAGGAAGGTTTGTGTGATGCTGAGAGAAGAAAACGGAACTCGGAGGTAGCTTTTTAAAAGCATAGTTATTTTTAGGGGGCGGAGTCAAGATGGCGGACTCAGCTCACGTCTCCTTCTGTCCCTCTGGAAACCAAGACCTGAACTGACAATCAAACAGAGCCTTCTGAGCACCTAATCAGCCTCAGACACGGCACAGAGCTGTTAATTGGGACTTTATATCATTCAGCGAAAAATCTCCTCTCTTTCGCTGACTCCCGCTCCCAGCTAGCCCCGGCTCTCATGGACGGAACGTAAACACACCATTCTGACTTTTTTTTCCTCTGTCTCGGCTGGCGGGCGGAGCTGGGCCTTGCCCGGCGGCTGGACTCAGACGCGCTGCTGGGGGGATAGGCAGGCGAAATTCCCATGTTCTGAGAGCCAGGCTGGGGACTCTGTTAATCTAGACACTTTGAGCCTTTCGTTTTGTAGCTGCTTCATCGGGGTTTGTGCGGAGCTCTGTGGTCAGGGTGCGGGACGCCATGTTGGTACTGAGACTTTAGCGGGACCTCGTTCTTAGCCTGAGAGCCAGCGCCTGCAAACGGGACAGCACTTCTCCGTCAGAAGTGATTTTGCATAGTGCTGCCTACACTGGGGATCCTGCAACAGAAGCAGAGGAATCGCTGCCTCTGGGCATCTTTAGCCCCCCTGTCTGCTGCCTGTGTGGAGGACGCCATCTTGGATACGGTGGCCGCAGCTGGACCGAATTCTTAGCTTGGGAGCCAGACCCTGCCCACAAGAGAGCGCTTTTCTATCACAAAACCAGTACTCAACGCAGTGTTGGATAAGGCTAGGCCCTGTCAGCAGAGGCCACCAGGGCAGTAGCAGTGCTGTATTCTGAACTAGTTTGTTATCATCTGGGGTCGGATACAGTGGCGCTTACTTTGTCAGATGGGAAGAGGGACCTCTACACCTGAAAACCTAACTGACTTGTGAACTGGTCAGATACATTTTGCTTTACATTTGAAGACAGCCTAGAGAAACATTTGCAATCCATCCTCACAGTACCTCTTCCAGCCTCTATATTGTTATGGGACCCAAAAAGCAACAGACAATTGTGGCATACAAGCAATCACTCATGGCTTCAGAAGGCTCCCAAACAAAGCAACCAAGGAGTTTTCCAGATGAAGAAACATTTATGAAAGCATCAGGAAGTGAATACAAATTGATTATATACAGGGCCCTTCTAGACCTTATACAAAATGCAGCAGAACAAAATGAAAAATTAAGCAAGTTGTTCGATCTGATGGAACACCAGTACTTTGAAATTCAACAGATCAAGAAGAAAATCAAAGACATAGAAGCTTCCATGCAAACCCAAGAAAACAGAATGCAACAAATGGAAAAAAGAATTTCTGACTTGGAAGACAGAGCTACTGATGCCAGTGTCTATGAGCAGAAATCAGAAAAAAGAAACAAGAAAAATGAAGAAACATTAAGAAGCATGTGGGACTCTATTAAGAGGAACAACCTTCGATTAATTGGAGTCCCTGAACAGGGTGAGACATCTGAGAACACAGAGAGTATTGTTGCTGAGCTGCTGAAAGAAAACTTCCCAGAAATCATGAAGGAAGAGAATATAGACATCTCAGATGCATATTGTATGCCACCCAATATAGATCTCAAAAGAAAGACTCCAAGACATATTATAATCAAGCTTAACAAAATGAAACATAAGCAGCAACTCTTAAAGGCAGCAAGACTCAAGGCAAAGCTAACATTCAGAGGGAAACCCTGTAGGCTTTCATCAGATTTCTCAGCAGAAACCACGCTGGCACAGAGACAGTGGCACGACACATTCAAAGTCTTGAAGGAGAAGAACTTCCAACCAAGAATTATATATCCTGCAAAACTGTCTTTCAAACATGAAAATGAAATTAAGACATTTCCAGATAAACAGAAACTCAGAGACTTTGTAAAAACCAAACCCAAACTACAAGAAAAACTGAAAGAAGTTCTTGGCTTTGGCTTAGAAGAAGGAAACCACTAACTTTATATTTCAGAACGACACACTACTCAATACTCATTTAGGGAAGGCTCCAAAGTAAATCACAGCTTTGATTTGGAAAGAAGCAATCCAGTGATCATCATGAAAACTATGGTGTCATCATAATAAAAGAGGGATGTACTACAGTCGTTATAGTCCTTCCAGATGGAGAGGAATATGACCAGACTGGTAGTAATTAAAATTGGGTTTATAAATAGTTTATTAAGGGGGTTCATAGGGGCAGCTGTAAAGCACAATAAAGATGTATCATACCATTTCAAGAAATCTAACACACGAGTCTCAACAACTATAAAAACAGCTCTGAAAAAGGTGAAAAATCAACTCACAAAAAAGAGTGTCCCAGAACAGACTAATAAGAACAACAGAGAAAACATCAACATAAAAATAAACATATCACAATGGCCGCAGTGAACACATACCTATCAATAATTACATTGAATGTGAATGGACTGAATGCTCCAGTAAAGAGACACCGAGTGTCATCTTGGATCAAAAGACACGACCCATCCATATGTTGTCTACAAGAAACTCACTTGAGACCTAAAGACAGGAACAAACTGAAAATTGAAGGTTGGAAGAATATATATCAAGCTAACAATGAACAAAGAAGAGCAGGGGTGGCAATTCTAGTCTCAGACAAAATCAACTTTAATGTCAAATCCACCATCGTGGACAAAGATGGACACTATTTACTGCTGAAAGGTTCAGTACACAAGCAAGACTTAACTATATTAAACATTTATGTATCTAATGTTAGAGCACCTAAATATGTCGAAGAAACACTGACTATGCTCTAAAGAGAGTTAGATGACTCCACAATAATAGTGGGAGACTTAACACTCAACTCTCATTACTAGACAGATCATCTAGAAAAAAGCTCAGTAAAGATACAGAAGACCTCATTGACACAATGAACCAACTAAACCTCATTGATATATACAGAACTTTCCACCCATCAGCAGACAACTACACCTTCTTCTCCAGTGCACATGGAACATTCTCCAGAATTGACCACGTGATAGGCCATAATGCAATGCTCAACAAAATCCATACCATTGAATTATTGCAAAGCATCTTCTCAGATCATAAAGCCATCAAAGTTGAAATCAATAGAAGAAAAAACATAGATAGAAAGTGGAACTCTTGGAAACTGAATAACATCTTGCTCAAAAAAACATGGGTTATAGAGGAAATCAGGGATCAATTAAAGAAATTCATGGATTCCAATGAGAACGAAAACACTTCCTACCAGAACCTATGGGATACAGCCAAAGCAGTGCTCAGAGGTCTGTTTATCTCCATAAATGCACACATCGGGAAGGAAGAAAGAAACCAAATCAAGGAACTAACTCTACAGCTTGAACAAGTAGAAAGAGAACAACAGAGGAACCCCTCGGGCACCGGAAGAAAGGAGATCATAAAGATTAGAGCAGAGCTAAATGAATTAGAGAATAGAAGAACAACTGAAAAAATTGAAAAGACCAAAAGCTGTTTTTTTGAAAAGATCAACAAAATTGATAAACCACTGGCTAAACTTACTAAAGAAAAGCAGGAAAGGAAACAAATAACCCAAATTAGAAATGAGAAGGGAGTTGTCACCACAGATGCAACGGAAATCAAAAACATCATAACAGAATACTATGAGAGACTGTACTCTAACAAATTTGAAAACCTAGGGGAAATGGATCAATTCCTTGACTCATACCACCTACCCAAATTATCACAACGTGAAGCAAAACAACTTAATAAACCCATCACAAAGGAAGAGATTGAAAAGGTCATCAAAACATTGCCAACCCAAAAAAGTCCCGGCCCAGATGGCTTCACGGCAGAATTCTACCAAGCATTTAGAGAAGAGTTATCCTCAATACTACTGAAACTATTTCACAGTATAGAAAGGGATGAAGTACTCCCAAACTCATTCTATGAAGCCAGCATAACCCTGATACCTAAGCCCGGGAAAGATCCAACAAAGACAGAGAACTACAGACCGATATAACACAAAAGACAAAGATCACCTGATTTTGTCCATTGATGCCGAAAAGGCATTTGATAAAGTCCAACACCCATTCATGCTATAAACTCTTAGAAAAATGGGCATAGATGGCAAATTCCTCAACACAATAAGGGCCATTTATACAAAGCCAATTGCCCACATCATCCTGAATGGAGAGAGACTGAAAGACTTTCCCCTGAGATCAGGAACTAGACAAGGATGCCCACTGTCACCTCTCCTATTCAACATTGTGCTAGAAGTTCTAGCCAGAGCAATTAGACAAGACGAACAAATAAAGGGCATCTGCATCGGCAAAGAGGAAGTTAAAATCTCCCTGTTCGCAGATGATATGATTGTATATGCAGAGAACCCCAAAGAATCTATAAGTAAGTTACTCAAACTGATAGAAGAGTTCAGCAAAGTCTCAAGATACAAGATAAACATAAGTAAATCAGTAGGATTCCTTTATACCAACAACGAGACTGTTAAGGAGGAAATTATCTAATCTATACCATTTGTGATAGCCCCTAAGAAGATAAAGTACCTAGGAATTAATCTAACCAGAGAAACAACAGACCTTTACAAAGAGAACTACAAGCCCTTACTACAAGAAACTAAGAGAGACTTAGATAAATGGAAAAACCTACCCTGCTCATGGATAGGAAGACTTAACATTGTGAAAATGTCTATTTTACCCAAAGCAATTTATTTATATAATGCAATCCCAATACAAGTTCCAGCATCATTTTTTAATGAGATGGAGAAACAAATCACCAATTTTGCTTGGAAAGGGAAGAAGCCCTGGATAAGTAAGGTACTACTAAAGAAGAAGAACACACTGGGAGGCCTCTCATTACCCGACCTTAGAACATACTACACTGCCACAGTGGTCAAAACAGCCTGGTACTGGTACAAGAACAGACAGACTGATCAATGGAACAGAATTGAGACCCCAGAGATGACACCATCTGCCTATGAACAGTTGATTTTCGACAAAGGCCCTAAGACATTAAACTGGGGTAAAAACAGTATCTTCAACAAATGGTGCTGGCAAAATTGGTTATCCATCTGCAATAAACTGAATCAAGATCCATATCTTACACCTTATACAAAAACCAACTTCAACTGGATAAAAGACCTAAATATCAAACCTAAAACGATAAAGCTCATCCAAGAAAATTTAGGAAGAACAATGAAAGTTTTAATACATAATGATGACAGACTCCAAAATCTGTCAAAGAAACCTCAATCAACAGAAGAGAAAGTAGATAAATGGGAACTATTAAGAATCAAACACTTTTGCTCATCCAAAGACTTTATTAATAGAATTAAAAGAACACCCACAGAATGGGAAAAAATATTTGGCAACTCTATGTCAGATCGATGCCTGATCTCCATAATCTATAAGATACTACAAAATATCAATAAGAAGAAGATAAACCATCCAATTAAGCGATGGGCAAAGGAGATGGACAGATACTTCACTAAAGAGGAGATCCAGGCAGCCAAAAAACACATGCGGACATGTTCACAATCTTTAGCTATAACGAAATTCAAATCAAGACAACAATGAGATATCATCTCACCCCAACAAGATTGGCCATGATCCAGAAAACACAAAACAACAAATGCTGGAGAGGCTGTGGAGAAAGTGGAACCCTCCTACACTGTTGGTGGGGTTGCAAAATGGTCCAGCCTCTTTGGAAGGCAATCTGGCGCTTCCTTAAAAAAATAGATATTGATATACCATTTGACCCAGTAATTCCACTACTTGGAATATATCCTACAGATTCAAGGCCTTTCACACCAACGGACACATGCACCAGAATGTTTATCACAGCACAGTCCACAATAGCAAAAAGGTGGAATCAACCTAGATGCCCAACAATAGAAGAATGGATAGATAAACTGTGGTACATATACTCAATGGAGCACTACGCAATGATAAAGAATAACGATGATTCCAGGAAACATCTCCTAACCTGGTTTCAACTGGAAGACATTATGTTGAGTGAGAGTAGTCAGCGACAAAAGGACAAATACTGTATGAGACCTCTACGATAAGATCTCAAAAACAGACTTGTGTATAGAAGAAAAGACTCTTTGACAGCTGCAAGGGAGGGGAGGGAGTGAGGTAGTTTAGGTAGTTACTAGAAATCTAGTTGGGAGAAAGCGGTGACAGCACACATTAGGAACAAGAACAACATTAAGTGGACCTCAGCATAACTTGAGTACTCCTTCCATCTTAACTCAATACTGCAAGGATAGAGTAGCTGGGGTGGGGGGCGGGGGACCATGCTCTTAGGTGAATTCCAGGCCAATTGGCACAACTAGCGTTTTGCTAAGAGAGCTCTATGCACCCCACATTGGTGAGTGTTGTCTGGGGTCTTAAAAGCTGCCAAGCCATCCGAGGACACAGCAAATGGTCCCAACTCAGCAGGAACGGATGCTCACCGAGGGCCAAAATGGCATGCGGTAAAGACAACTGAGAAGACAGAGAGACCCACAAGAGTTGGTGCCTACATCGACCTGGGACCGGAAGAACCGGACTGTGCCCGGCCACCACCAGTGATAGCCATGACGGAGCTCACAGAGAGGAGCCTCACTGGCAACACAAGAATAAAAAGTGGTGCATCATGAGATCTCCACTAAAAGACCTCAATTGATGGTCCAGCGGTTTTCGGGTTCCCCTGAGAGCATGGCCCCCGGCCCTGATGCTGCCCGTTCCCATAAATTATAACAAAGGTCCACTCTTTGGACAGGAATGGAATGGACTTGGCATATGTTGGAAGCACTTTATGGTTCTATACATCTATAGGATATCATCTTGCTGACCTCTGGCTGGAGGAAGGGGAGTGGACGGAGAGGAGGGAAAAGGAGACTGTTGGGAGGATGAGACATGAATGGAGCAGAGAGGAATAGTGTGCAGTCACCGGACAGGGAGAGCAGTGGAAGCTGCATATAGGGGGGCATGTAAATTGACATGTGAATGTACATTTTAAATAAAAAAAGAAAAAAAAAGCATAGTTATTTTTAAAGCAGTATTTGAAAGAAGAAAAGAGTAAGCTGACAATAATAATCCAACAGGATTTGGTCTACAACTACTTCCACTTAATTTGGCATTATATTGGGCTATATTACAAACGGTGCTGCTCCAAAAACAGTTAAAATTTTGTTCAATATGGAAAGAACAACATCAAAATTCATAGACATTTTAAATAAAAACCCGAAATAAAATCTATAATTTCAATGCTATAGTCTTTCTTTAGACAGGTGAATCAAAACCAAATGCTACTCTACAAGTGAAAAGCACAATTATAAGTGATTACCCATGAGTCAGATCCCAATTGACGGCACTTGGCTTGCCTGATCAAGTCCTAAAAACTGGCATTGAGATTCTTCATGGGCAATATATTAAAGTTTTGAGAGCAGAAGGATCTTAGAGAGCACATGAACAACTTTTGACATAAAGTTTTATCTGCTGAATACAGTAGCAACTACACAATCTACACACAAACATTTTGAATTGCTAATACACATCATTTGCAATATGAACATCAGCTTCAATGTAAGATTGAGCAGTTTTGTTAGTTCTGAAGAGCCTTTAAATTATTAAATTGATGCTGAGTAAGTATATCATCTGCTATTCACACCTTTGATGGAAATAGCCAACGCTTAAGACAGGCTGAGATAGAACACATAATATATTCCAGTTGGATCCATTCTTATTTATAGCTACGGCTAAAGGGGAAAAAGACAATTATCTCTTGCCTTCTATTTTTATAACTTTTGGACTGGAACAATTTAGAACTATTAGAATGATCTCAAGAAGTTCTAGTAGGGAAGAAGCACTGCTGTCTCTATCTTTTGTGCGATAGCTAGCACCAGTATGTACCCCACTTTCTCAGCACAGAGCAGGGAGAACCCCACATGGGGTATTCACAGAGCTCAAGATGCATTTTAAGAGGTACTGCAGGAAAATGGAAATGCTCATCATTTAACAGAATCAAACAATGTCATCATGTACAAAGAACAGGGAGGAAGGAATGCAGAAGGCTGTAAGGCATGGCATAGTTACAGGTTAAACATACTTGAACTTTTCAGAATGTAACTGTTCAGTACTGCAGTATTCTTCTTTGGAAAATAAAGTGGTAACAATGAAAAAATCTCCAGCTTTTAGAACTAGTTGTAAAAGAAGCACTCTTGATCAGTCTAATTCTGTGAACCCATCCACTCCCACATACACATAAGCCCAGTTGTAGCAGGCCCTATAGCCTCCTCTTTGCAGACATACCTGTTGCCATTGAGACAAACTTGACTAATAGAAACCATACAGGACAGAGTAGAACTGTCCCATAGAGTTTTCAAGGCTGTCATCTTCACAGAAGCAGACTGCAACATCTTTCTCCCTTGGGGCAGCTGGTGGGTTCAGATCTCTGAACGTTTACTCTTAGCAGCTAAGCAGTTGACTACTGGCCACCAAGGCTTGTTTTGCAGACAGACAGACAGACACACAAAAACTGTACCAAGCCCATTATCACAGAATCGATTCTGACTCACAGTTACTGTGAAGCAGTATGCCCCATAGTGTTTCTGAGGAGCCACCGGTGGTTTTCAACTGGTAGGTATTAACCACTGCACCACCAGAGTCTCTTTGCAGACACAGAAGGGAACAAACGTCTGGCTGCTGTCTGCCACTTGTTCTAGGGACGCGTGGCCATTCTTCTTGACACTGTCCTCCTCAGGGTCCCTGCAGCTCCACGCTCATCTCTAAATCAAACTTAGACTTTCTGACTCTCAAGAAGCTGTTAAGGTCAAACCACACTATTCAATGGGATGCAAGCAATTCTGTGGTCTTGAAATGTCTATTGAAAAGTATCAAATTTTAATTTATTTTCCAAAACAATATTGGCTAGGTAAACAAGACAGTGGGCAGGCTCTTGAGTATGGCAACCCAGTAATAACTCCTTTCTTCCACTGTTGATCAGCTTCCTTCCTAAACACAGTTAATGATCTCTTCTGTTAAATATCTGAGGATGTTTATGAAGTTTGCGCTTTGGAGGTGCATTATGATGATGGTCATACAGAGCTCATGTGGACTCAAATTGTCTTAGGAGGTTTCCCCAGTAAGAGACATGGACCTGTCTGCCACACAAATGGGAAGGCAAAAGGGTCACACAGGGCCCTAATTCTTGGCAAATGATGCCAAAATTAAGCTCTAAATTTGAAACTATACACAACTCCTAAAACTGGCTACTTTGTGCTGCTTTCAAATTTGAGACAGTTTCATATTTTCAGAGTATGCAGTCTTTCATTGACTGAGCACTAATAAAATTGCCTTAGTGATAAACTGTGTCCCTCCACATATTTAAATATACATATAAAATATGTAAATGCAACACCCAAATCCAGAATATTTAGTTGATGGTTTTTAGCCCCTCTGTTGTCATCTGAAGAATGGACACTGGCATATTTGTGGTATTATTTTCTCTAACTGTTGGATTAATTTTAGCTATGTATGCTCTGGAAATCTGAAATTAAGAATATAAACATGATACAGCAATTGCAATCCAAAGTTAAAGAAAATAATAGTCAGGGCCCCCAAAAAGTTTTAAAAGGCTTTCATTTGTCTAAATCCCCTAGCTTAGTATGTTTAAATGAAAAAATAATTTGCACTTCAAAAGGACCTCTACTTTCAGCGTAACATCCACCCGAATAATGGAGCTTCTGCTCTGTTAACCAAAACTTTTACAGCTGTATAAAGATCTTAGAGGATAAGAAACATTGCAGCCATCCCCAAGGCATCCATACTCCCGGAGTGCAAAATACGGAAGCCTTTCCAGTTCGTTTGTTTCAGTTGACTGATAGGCTTGTGAAATACTTTTCTCTTAAAATTTTCAAATGAGAATTTCTTTTCTACCACATTTTAAGGCTTTAATAACTACAAAAGAAAGAAAAGTGACCCTCAAAAAAGGAGAGAGGGCAGTAGGGCTGATGATAGCATTTACTGAGAGAGTAAAAAGCTGCCCCAAATCCATCCAGTGTGCCTTTATCCAACCTGTACATCCTGTCAATGCAAACACAAGGCACAATCCTTTGTTTTACAGCTCGCATGTAAACTATACATAAAGGTATGTAAGTTTGGGGTTTTTCTGTCATGAAAAAACATGCTCTCCCAGGTAGAACATGTTTGACTACAAAGAAATGGACTCCAACTTCATTCCAATCACTCAAATCTCCTTTAGCCACACAAGATTAGCTCTCCCACAGAATGGTTCAAACAAGAGTGCTGAGAGAAGAAAACACAATATGACTAAAAGCAAAACATAAAATACACAAAAATTATGTATCAGTTTTAAAGTAGGCCAAATGAGTCACTATTTCAATAAAATAAGTTGAGTTTTTAAAATCCTTTTTTGTAAATGGTACAGCAAAATTTATTCTTGCCATAAACCGTATATTTTAAAAAGCTATGAACTACATTTGTGACATCTGCTATCTCAATGTAGAGGCAAATATAACTCCTTCTTTAATCCCTCTTTTAAGTATTAACTTGGTTTTAACAAAATAGATAGTAATGATTAATCTTTTAAAAACTAAAAAATTGCTTCAATTTACAAAAGATAGTATCATTTAATTTTAGAGAGCCTGGAGATTGTAGGAGAAGGGGGAAACAGGAAAATACATATTATAAGGAAATTCTCAGAGTTTTTTACACCAAACTAAATGTTTGTCTAAGATATGAGGGTATGCCTTCAATATAAAAGTGATTTACATAGACTGAAGTCTGGGAAACTTTGTTTTGTATAATTCTGGCTAGGAATGATGAAACAGCAAGGCAGTGTTTGGGGATATTTACAGGCCTATCTTTAGCCTTCACATAAAAGGCATGACACAAGAGACATCAAAAGCTTCATTTACAAAATAATAACAATAATTTTTTTTATCCTTTCCTAAGATAGTATGGTGTATGGAAACAGTGTTGACAAGATAATACAGCCAAGACTTCTGACAGAGAAGCATCCGGGTCCAAATGCTTGCTCTACGGATTTTGAGACTTTGGGCAGACATTTAAAATACAGAGAAGCCTGGATTTCCTCTCCTGCCAAACAAAGGTTAACTATTATTCAGTACTTAAGGATTGTTTTGATGTGATTTAAATGAGACACATACTAAAGCTCCTGGCACTTAATAGACCTGAATAAACGCCATTTTGCTTCCTTTTATTAGCCAGGTGTCTTTTTATGTAACTCTCAGCTAAAGTACTGAGCCCAAAGGTATATGACAACCTTTTCACAGTAATTATGCCAATTTTATTATGCAGGTGAATTCTACAAGTGGAAGAAGCCTCTATCCAACAATGATCTTGAAAAATAACAACAGAAGGAGCTATGAAGGCCTAAGAAGAAAATTCCAGTGAAAAAAAAAAAGTTTAAAAGTCAGTTACTCAATAAATAGAAAGTCAGTAGTTAGGTTTATTGAATTCTTTATTGTAATATTCATATATTTTAAGTATACTGACTTGCCAACTGCACTCTAAAACACATCATTATTTAAATTATTTTCCTTTCCAAATCTCCACGAAAGAATTTCTACTTTCGCAGCAGTATGTATATGATGGAAAGATTTTAGAGGTCTCAAAAGCTTTGTGCTTTATATTTATTTACCTACAAGGAGTAAAACAAAAGAAAGTTGTATCTATACTTAAATAGTTAAGAAAGATTGACTACTCTGGGCATGTGGCATTACTAGCAACCAGGTATTTTAATACAAATTCAGGCATTTAAATGAATGAAATAAACCTCTGTAGCTGACAGATCTCATTTAGAGTGAACAAGAACTGTACATCCTGTACATGTTTCCACTCAAAGTTTGAGAGAGAGAATATTTTCTTATAAGATGCAACCTATGTTACCACGTATCATGAAACCAATGGGTCCTCCCATCGGGAAAAAAGCCACTGCTGTCAAGTTGATCTTGATTCACAGCAACAGTGTAGAACTGCCCCATAGAGTTTCCGAGGAGCACCTGGTAGATGTGAACCGCCAACCTTTTGGTTAGCAGCTACAGTACTTCTTCACCACAACACCAGGGTTTCCTTTCTCCTATTAAGCAAGAAAAAAATGTATGCCTTGGGAGAAAAAAAAAAATAGGAGCCTCGTGCTTGCTAACCAACCCACCACCTCGTTTTATATCTTAAATTTGGAGTTGTAAACGAGTGACACACATTTTGCTAGAAAAGAAGGGTCCCCTAGTATGGGTAAGCAAAGCAGGAGTTTCGTATCTCCAACATCTTTCCATTTCAGCAGTAAAGCCATCTTTGTCAGACGACTTCCTGAGTGGAAGGGCTTTCTCCATTCTTCACTGATACCCTGAAGAACAATCCCCTGGAAACCCACACTGCAAAATGCTGTCATTGACTTAAAGCCATGGATCCTTCAGATGAAAATATCTCTGTGACTATGGACATGGAAAAGAAACTGCTATATTCCATGGAAAATATCTTCACCAGTTTGGGCAAAATGTCTTGCTCTGTTTTAGGGACTTAAGCTATTTAGGACAAAAAATACAAACAAACCTTTGTAACAGATGACTGCAGCCATCTGAAAACACTGCACTACTGAAGTTCCTATTGGAACTGGGTAGGAATTGATTATATGAAATATTGCCAATAAACTGTTCTAAGCTTAATATCCTGAGGACTACCTACAAATTTCTACAAATCTATTTTTTAAAATTATTATTATTTTTTTATTATGATTGAATAAAAATGTACTTTCACATATAAACTTGCATGTTCACCTATATGCAGCTCCCTCTGCGCTCCCTGCCCAGTGACAGCACACTATTCCTCTCTGTTCCATACATGTCCTAACCACCCAACAATCTCCTATTCCCTCCTTTCCACCCACTCTCCTTCCTACAGTAAGAGGTCAGCAGGATGACATTCTATAGATGCATAGAACCATAAAATTCCCACAAGATACGGTCACTGTGCGTCACTAAGTCTAGTCCATTGCTATCCGAAAAGTTGGCCTCCATTATGGTTTACAGACAGAGGCAACATCAGGGCTAGGGGCCATGCTTCCAGGGGAATCTCGAAGCCCCCGGACCACCAATTGCAGTCTTTTATTGGAGATCTCAGGGTGCACCCCCATTTATTCTCCTGTTGACAGCGAGACTCAACTTTGTGAGCTCCATCGTGGCTATCACTGGTGGTGGCCGGGCACCATCTGGTTCTCCTGGTTACGAGTCGATGTAGAGACCCACTTAGGGTCTCTCTGTCTTCTGGATTCTCTTTTTCCCATGTCGCTCTTGTCCTCAGTGATCATCCATTCCTGTTGAGTTGGGACCATTTGCTGTACCCTCAGATGGCAGCCTGGCAGCTTTTAAGACCCCAGACGCTACTCACCAATGCAGTGTGGCAGAGAGTTCTCATTAGCAAAATGCTAGCTGTGCCAACTGGCCTGGATTTTGCCTGACAGCATGGTCCCCGGTTCCCCATCCCAGCTACTCTGTCCTTGTAATATTGGATTAAGATAGGAGGAGTACTCAAAATGTGTTGAAGTCCAGTTATTACTGATCTTCTTTCTAATGTGTGCTGTCATTGATTTCACCCAACTAATTTCTATTAACTCTCTAATCTAAACTCTCTCCCCTCACCCTCCCTTCCTCCCCACCTTTGCAGCCGTCAGAGTCTCTTGTTCTATGCATGAGTCTGTTTTTAAGTTTTTATAGTAGGGGTCTCATACAATATTTGTCCTTTTGTTGCTGATTACTTTCAGCATAATGTCCTCCAGTTGAAACCAGGTTAAGAGATGTTTCCTGCTATCATCGTTGTTCTTTATCATTGCATTGTGTTCCACTGAGTATATATATCGTAGTTTACCTATCCATTCCTCTGTTGTGGGGCATCTGGATTGATTCCATCTTTTTGCTATTGTGGACTGTGCTGCGATGAACATTCGTTGCATGTCATGTATCAGTTGGTGTGAATGGTGTTGATTCTGTAGGATATATTTGAAGCAGTGGAATTACTGGGTCAAATGGCATATCTAGATCCAGCTTTCTAAGGAAGTGCCAGATTACTTTCCAAAGAGGTCGCACCATTTTGCAATCCCACCAAGAGTGTAGGAGAGCTCCAATTCCTCCACAGCCTCTCCAGCATTTGTTGTTTTGTGTTTTTTGGACCATGGTCAACCTTGTTGGGGTGAGAAGGTATCTCATTGTAATTTTGATTTGAATTTCTTTAACAGCTAATGATTGGGAGCATGTCCACATGTGTTTTTTGGCTGCCTGGATCTCCTCTTTAGAGAAGTGTCAGCCCATCTCCTTGGACCATTGCTTAATTGGATGATTTATCTTTTTCTCAGGGATATTTTGTAGTACATTCTAGATTATGGTTGCCATGAGTCGGATCTGACTTGACAGCACTTGGCTGGCTGGCTCTAGATTATGGAGATAAGGCATTGGTATGGCAAACAGTTGCCAAACATTTTTACCCATTCTGTTGGTGGCCTTTTAATTCTATTAATAAGGTCTTTGGATGAGCAAAAGTGATTGATTCTTAGTAGTTCCAATTTATCTATTTTCTATTCTGACAATTGTGGCTTGTTCGACAGATTTTGAAGTCTGTCTGCATTGTGTACTAAAACTTCCATTGTTGTTCCCACTTTTTCTTGGATCAGCTTTATTGTTTTAGATTTAATATTTAGGTCTTTTATCCAGTTTTAGTTGGTTTTTGCATAAGGCGTAAGATATGGGTCTTGTTTTAATTTAATTGGATATCCAATTTTGCCAGCACCATTTGTTGAAGACATTGTTTTTACCCCAGTTTAATGTCTTGGGGCCTTTGTTGAATATCAGCTGTTCATAGGCAGATGATGTCATCTGTGGGGTCTTGATTCTGTTCCATTGATCTATATGTCTGTTTTTGTACTAGTACCAGGCTGTTTTGACTACTGTGGCAGTGTAATAGGTCCTAAGGTAGGGTAATGAGAGGCCTCCCAGTGTGTTCTTCTTCTTTAGTAATGCTTTACTTATCCAGGGCTTCCTCCCTTTCCAGACAAAGTTGGTAATTTGTTCCTCCATCTCATTAAAAAATGTCACTGGAACTTGTATGAGCCAGCCAAGTCCTGTCGAGTCAGATCCTACTCAGGTGAACTTGTATTATATAAGTAGATTGCTTTGGATAAAATAGACATTTTCACAATCTTAAATCTTCCTATCTATGAGCAGGGTAGGTTTCTCCACTCATCTAAGTCTCTCTTAGTTTTTTGTAGTAACGGTTTGTAGTTCTCTTTGTAAAGGTCTGCTATTTCACTGATTAAATTTATTCCCGGGTACTTTATTTTCTTAGGAGCTATAGTAAATGATATTGACTTGGTGATTTCTTCCTTAATAATCTTGTTGTTGGTATAAAGGAATCCTACTGATTTACTTATGTTTATCTTGTATCCTGAGATTTGCCGATCTCTTCTATCAGTTTGAGTAGTTACCTTATGGATTCTTTGGAATTCTCTGCATATACAATCATATCATCTGAAAATAGGGGGATTTTGACTTCTTCTTTGCCAATGCAGATGCACTTTATTCCTTGGTCTTGTCTAATTGCTCTGGCTAGAACTTCTAGTACAATGTTGAATAGCAGAGGTGAGAGTGGGCATCCTTGTCTAGTTCCTGTTCTCAGGGGAAACTGTTTTAGTCTCTCTCCATTCAGGATGATGTAGGCAGTTGGCTTTGTATAGATGGCCCTTATGGCATTGAGGAATCTGCTATCTATTCCTATTTTGCTGAGAGTTTTCAGCATGAATGGATGTTGGACTTGATCAAATGCCTTTTCTGCATCAATAGACAACATCAAGTGATTCTTGTCTTTTGTGATATTTATGTGGTTGATCATATTATTTGTTTTTTTGATGTTGAACCAGCCTTGAATCCCTGGTATGAATCCAACTTGGTCATGATGAATTATTTTTTGGATACGTTGTTGTATTCTATTGTCAAGAACTTTGCTGAAGATTTTTGCATCTAGATTCATGAGTTATATTCGTCTGCAGTCCTCTTTTTTTCTTAAGTCTTTCCCTGGCTTTGGTGTCAGGGTTATGCTGGCTTCACAGAATGAATTTGGGAGTATTCCATCCCTTTCTATACTGTGAAATAGTCTTAGTAGTACTGGAGATAACTATTCTCTAAAATCTTGGTAGAATTCTGCGGTGAAGCCACCTGGGCCTGGGCTTTCTTTGGTTGGCAGTTTTTTGATGACTTTTTCAATCTCTGTCTTCCAAATTCTGTTCTTCCAAATCAGAAATTCTATTTTCCATTTATTCCATTCTATTTTCTTGGCTTTGAATTGAAGTTTCTATCTCTTTGATTTTGTTCTTGATCTGTTGGATTTCAAAGTACTGGTGTTCCATCAGATTGAACAGCTTGCTTAATTTCTTGGTTTGCTCTGCTGCATTTTTATAAGGTCTACGAGGGCTCTCTATATGATCCTTTTGTATTCACCTTCTGATAGTTTCAGAAAAGCTTTTTCATCTGGGAAGTTCTGAGGTGGTTTCTTTTGAGGGCCTTCTAATGCCATGGATGATTTCTGGGTTGCAGTCTTATCCAGAGTTTGTTGCTTTTTGGGCTTCATGTTGGTCAATAGAGGCTGGGAGAGGTGCTTAAATTGCTCAGTGTCAGGGATCCTGAGTATTGGTGGAAAGCTCATGCCAACTGATGCCTCTAAAACCAGGTGGAAGTTGGAATCTCTGCATGCCGTTCAAATCTATTTTTCAGCCAACAGAAATACAGTGAAACCTGTGACAGCCAGAACGTGAGAGATCACCTTGTTTTTGTGGGTCTCTTAAGTTTTCCACCTATGACAGGGTTCAGTTTTACCACTTTTCTATTGCTTTTTCTAGTGGACAGTATTTTAGTTTTCATTCTCTGATAGGTTTCTGCCTTACAAAGGTTCTGGCTTTTGCAGGTTTCACTATGTAAAATTCCTGATTTTAGAAGATTTAAATCTTCAGACCTAGAAAGTAGAGGCTTTACTTTACTAGCTGGCAGTTATTCACATATGAGAATTCCTCAGCTTTACAAAAGCTTCACTGGTATCTCTCTAACCCACAACCAAATTCATCAGCAATTTCTCTACCAATAGGCAGTATATGGAAGTGAAAGTCTGGGGTGGAAAAGGAAAAAAAGGAAAGACTGTGTTCAAAACCTGATTCTATCCTTTAAGATCTTAATGATCTTGTCACTGTTATTTGGTGCCACCAATTTGGCTCTGACTCAGAGTGATTCTATGCAAACCAGAATGAAAGACTACTTGATACTGTGCCATCCTCACAATTGTTGCTATGTTTGAGCTTGTTGTCGCAACCACTGTGCCAACCTATCTTGTTGAGGAATAACCCCTTTTTGCTAAGCCCTGCCTTTACCAAGCATAATGTCCTTCTCCAGAGTCTAATCCCTCCTGATAACCTGTCCAAAGTGTGGAATACAAAGTCTCGTCATCCTCACTTCTAAGAAGGGTTCTGGCTGCTGTCCTTCCAAGAGAGATTTGGTCTGTGGTATATTCTATCTTCTCCAACAACACCATAATTCAAAAGCATCAATTCTTCCTTGGTCTTCCTTATTCATTGTCCAGCTTTGGAATGTATATGAGCCAACTGAAAACACTGTAGCTTGGGCCACATACACACAGTAGTTTGTAAATAAATTACTATTATTTTTAAATTTCCTTTCCAAAGACTCAATTTAAAATATAACAGAAATTTGTATAGTGAAAATACAGGTTTAGCCCTCTTTCAAGGTCTCTCCACTTTGAACACATTTATAGTTAAGATACTCCCACTCCCAAGGATACAGTAAGTTGACAAAATTTCTAAGCTCTATCAACTATCTCATCTATGATAAATCCTAACCCTCCCTCCGCATCCTGGTAGTCATCAAAGAGTCTTTTCTTTCGTACATAACTCTATTTTTAAGTCCTTATAGCAGGGATCGCATATAATATTTGTCCTTTTTCTACTGACTGATTTCACTCAGTATAAAGTCTTCCAACCAGGTTACGATATGTTTCCTAAAATCAGCATTGTTTTTTATCACTGCATAGTGTTCCATTGAGTATATGTACCATAGTTTGTTTATCCATTCCTCTGATGATGGGCATCTAGGATGATTCCATCTTTTTGCTATTGTGGAGTGTGCTGCAATAAACAGCACAGGGCATCTGTCTGTTCTGTGACAGCCTTTGCTTCTTAAGGATAAATTCCAAGCAGCAAGATTACTGGATCAAACGGTATATCTATTTCCAGCTTTTTAAAGAAGCACCAGATTGCTTTCCAAAGAGGTTGTACTACTTTGCAATCCCACCAGCAGTGTAGAAGAGTTCTGATCTCTACACAGCCTCTCCAGAACTTGTTGTGCTTTTGGACTGTGGCCATTCTTGTTGAGGTGAGATAGTATCTCATTGTAGTTTTGATTTGGATTACTAGATAGCTAATGATCATGAACATTTCATCATGTGTCTTTTGGCTGCCTGAATGTCTTCTTTGATGAAGTGTCTGCTCATCTTATTTGCCCATCACTTAACTGGGTTATTTACCTTTTTCTTGTTGATATGTTGCAGAACTTTGTAGATTATGGAGATCAGATGATGGTCTGACATGTAGCTGCCAAATACTTTTTCCCATTCTGTTGGTGGTCTTTTATTTTTAAAAGGTGACTAAGCTTATTGATATAAAAATGAAAATTAATTATTAAAAAAGTATTTGCAATTCCAATAGGGCTCCTCCCTGGTATCTCTCCCTCTTAGCAGTATACATATGGCTATATGACTTGCTTTGGCCAAGATTATATGAGAAGTGGTGCAGTCTGTGTCTCAGCAGAAGCTTTAAGAGACATTGCATGGTCTACCTTTTCTTCTCAGTGAAAGCAGTGTGTCTGACCTAATGATGATAACATGGGGAAGTGCTACAGCCAACCCACAGTGCTCATACAATATGAATAAAACAAACAAACAAACAAACTTCTGTTGTTGTAAGCCCAAAATACTGGGATAGTCTGTTACCACAGCACAACTTTAGAAATATCTTAATATACAATACAATGACATCATTGCTTGGAGGTAGGCTGCTTTAACGTGTTGCTAGAAATGCTGGCTTTAAATTCAGAAAACTTCTAGATCTGGCTATAAAAGCATGCACTCTATTACCTATTAGTTGTGTGATTATGAGAGTTGTTTAACCTCTGTCCTCAATTTCTTCATATGCAAAATGGAGGTAATAATATCTACCTCAAAGTGTCATTGCAAAAATTAAAGAAGCTAACTTAACTGTTCTAAGTGCTACGTACTCCATTGCTGACTATAACTATGGTCACTTTTGAATTCCCCTTGGGAAGGTACACACCAACGCCAACGCCTAGTCTAACCTTCAAAGTAATTATAGAACTCTTCCTGGAATGGCCACTCCAAATGGTGACAAGGTGCCAAGTTCACAAACTTAATTGTATAGTTGCCTGTGTAGGAGTTTTGGGCCAATAAACAAATAACTGTATTGGAACACCCTCCCTACTCATCTGAAATGGCCCCCGATGACGTTTTTCTTTCCCCTAAGATAAAGTACATATTAAAAGGAAGAAGTTTTGATGACATTCGGGACATCAAGGGTAATACAATGACAGCTCTGATGGCTATGCCAGAAAAAGAGTGTTGGGGGTGGAATCAAGAGGCAGACTAAACACATATCTCCTTAAATTCCTCTGGAAACCAAGGCCTGAACTGACAATTAAACAGAGTCTTCTGAACACCTAGTGAGCCCTAAGATGTGGCATAGGGCACTTAATTTGGACTTCATACCAATGAATGCAAAACCTCCTCTCTTTCACTGACCTCACTCTTGGCGAGCACCGGCGTGCACACATTGAAGGTGACTCACCATTTAATTTTTGTTGTTGTTGTTGTTTTCTCTGTATTGGCCGGTGGGCGAAGCTGGGACTTGACTAGCTGCTGGTCTCACTGGTGGGATTGGCAAGGACAATTGATATGTTCTGAGAACCTGGCCTTGGACTCTGTGCATTTCGGCTCCTCTGGCCTATCTTTCTACCTCCACCATGTGGTAGCCGTATGGATGTGGTGATGAACTGGGGTGGGACACCATCTTGACCCATTGGGAGACAGAGACAACCAGGGGGAGGCCCCAGATGTACTTGGTTCCTAGGCTGGGAGGTGGTGTCTGCCAGGACGAATGTACTCTTCTGGCAGAGAGGCAGTGTTTTGCATGATGACATTCGGGACATCAAGCGTAATACGAGGCAGGGGCCCGGCAATGGAGGCTGTGGTCTCTGGGCATGTCGGCACTTCTGGCCTCTCTTTCTGCCAGTAGTCTGGTCCCAGCCTGGTGGCAAGCTTGTGTGGGATGCCACCTTGTTCCACTGGGAGGCAGGGATACCCACAAGGAAGCCTCAGCTGGACCTAATTCCTGGGCTGGGAGGCAGTGCCTGCCCAAAAGAGACTGCTTTTCCAGCCAGCCAAGCCAAGTGCCGTTGCAGAAAAGCAGAATTCTACACAGTATCACCTAAAGCTGGGGCCCAGCAGCAGAGGCCAGCAGGGCAGTAGCCTTTCTGTATTTTGAGCTAGTTTATAATATCTGGGTTTTGAGATAGAGGTGCTTACTTTGCCAGCTGGGAAGAGAGACCTGTACACCTGAAAACCTGACTGACTTTGGAAGCTGTCAGATACTTTTTACTTCTCATTTTAAGACAGCCTAGAGAAACAACTGTAGTCCATACTCACAGCATCTCTCCCAGCCTCTACTGACTCACATGAAGCCCCAAAAGGAACAAACGTTGGAGAAGACGGTAACCTGGCAATCACCCATGGCATCAGAAGGCCCCCAAAAGAAACTACACCAGAACTTCCCAGACGAAGAAGCTTTTCTGAAAGTATCAGAAGGTGAATACAGAAGGATTATATAGAGAGCCCTCCTAGACCTTATACAAAATGCAGCACAACAAAATGAAAAATTAAGCAAGCTGTTCAATCTCATGGAACACTGAAATCCAACAGATCAAGAACAAAATCAAAGAGATAGAAACTTCAATTCAAAGCCAAGAAAATAGAATGGAACAAATGGAAAACAGAATTTCTGATATGGAAGACAGAGCTATTAATTCCAGCATCCATGAGGAGAAATCAGAAAAAAGAAACAAGAAAAATGAAGAAGCATTGAGAAGCACGTGGGACTCTATTAAGAAGAACAACTTACAATTAACTGGAGTCCCTGAATATGGCGAGACACCTGAGAACACAGAGTGTTGTTGCTGTGGTGCTGACAGAAAACTTCCCAGAAATTACGCAAGATAGATATCCAAGATACATATTGAACCCCACTCAATATAGATCTCAAAAGAAAGACTCCAAGACATTTCATAATCAAGCTCAACAAAATGAAACATAAGCAGCAACTCTTAAAGGTAATAAGACTTGAGGCAAAGCTGACATTCAGAGGGGAACCCTGCAGGCTTTCATCAGGTTTCTCAGCAAAATGATGCTGGCATGGAGACAGTGGCATGACACTTTCAATGCCTTGAAGGAGAAGAAGTTCCAACCAAGAATTATATATTCTACAAACTATCTTTCAAATATGAAAATTAAATTAAGACATCCACAGATAAACAGAAAATCAGAGACTTTGTAAAAACCAAACCAAAGCTACAACAAATATTGAAAGAATCTCTTGACTTGGAAGAACAAAACCATTAACTTTATATTTTAGAAGGACACATCATCCGCAATCCTACTCAGTTAGGGAAGGCTCAAACTCAATCAAAGCTATAATAGTGAAAGAAGTGATCCAGTGATTGCATCATGGAAACTATGATGTCATCATATTAAAAAGAGGGATGTACTACAGTCATTGTAATCCTTTCGGATGGATAGGAAGTTTACAAGACTGGTAGTAATTAAAACTGGGTTTATACATAGTTTATTAAGTGGGATTATAGGGGCAGCCGTAAAGCACAATAAAGATGCAACATGCTATATCACGAAACGTGATACATGAGTGTCAACAACCACAAAAACAACCCTGAAAAACGTGAAAAATCAACTCACGAAGAAGAAGGTCGCAGAACAGATTAATAAGCACAACAGAGAAAGCATCGGCACAGAAAAAGAGTACCAAAGCTGCTCTGAAGTGTGGTCTAGGCACTGGTGTCCATGCACAGCTTCCTAAGGGGAGCACTTTGAAGGTGATGATGGTGATATTCAGCCACGAGGCATGCAGTACTTTTTCTAAGATAACTTTGCAAACTTAACTGGCAGTCCTCCTATACGGTTCTAGAGGAGTGTCTGGCACATGTGAACATTTACTAAGTGCTAATTAAATTCGTTTCCTATTATTATTATACTGTTTTCATCAAGTTTCCAGGGGTCTTAATGGTGAAAGTGTTTTGTGAACTATGAAGTGCTATATTGTTGCTGTTGTTAGCTGCTCATGAGTTGGGCTCCCCAGTCACGGCAACTCTGAGCACAATTGAGCAAAACAAGTTGAACCTGTGATCCCTAAGGTTTTCACTGGCTGATTTCCAGAAGCAAATCACAAGGCCTTTCTTCCTAGTTCATTTTAGAAAAAAGCTCTGTTCAAATCTGTTCAGCTTCATACAACAAGCAAGATGGGTGGTACCCATATGTGTGAGGAAATGACTGGAATGTAACCCAGGTGTTCCATTTGAAATTCTACCACTGATCTACCAATGTCCCCAAAGTGCTATATGAAACCACCCTATCAAGTCAATTTTGACTCACAGTGACCCTATAGGACAGAGTAGAACTGCCCTATAGGGAGCAGCTGGTGGACTTGAACTGCTGCGCTTAACCACTACATCACTACAGCTCTGAAGTGCCATATACCAAAAAAAAAAATTGCCATCAAGTCAATTCTGTCTCATATCCAAGTGCTACATAAATCAAAAACCAAACCCACTGCCATCAAGTCAGGTCTAACTCATAGTGACCCTTGAGGTCAGAGTAAAACTGCCCATAGAGTTTCCAAGGAGGCCGGGTGGATTGAACTGCTCACCTTTTGGTTAGCGGATGCAGTGCTTAACCCACTACGCCACACCTGGCATATAGTAAGTTATATATGTTGAATTAATGAAAGAAAATCACAGTCTCCTTTATAACCTATGTAATGCAGATGCTATTTTAAAATAATATTCTTACTGATTGAGCCTCAGCCAGTTTCATAAATCAAAGCTTTATGCATGTAAGCTTATTACAGGTACTGGGTACATCTTAGTTATTTACTTAAATCATCCAAGTTGTTAGATCTATGTTAAATAAAAAATACCATGTCATCACTTCTCAGTACAGATCAGAATAACTGGTGCTACACATTAGAAGAATCACCTTAAATTAATGAATATACCGTAATATCTATAATCAGCATACAATTTTTTTACACTGCAAATTACCCTAAATTACAGAACTGGTGAAAGAATTTCAATGCTTTTCTTTGACAATAAAGCTAAGACTACTGAATTTACAAATTATTTAAAAAGGTGAGAAATATATGAAAAGCAAATTTTAATTAAAATACAATTAATAATAAAATTTGTTTCATATATGCTTGGTTAAAGGCCTAAAGACAATGATAAATAATACCCTTCAGACAAACTTGCAAAAACTGTGTCTGAAGGCCAGCTTCTTGGAACACGTCCTCTAAGTTAAATGATCTTTGTTACGTCATTTGCAACTAACTACTCTGCTTTTGTATTTAGTGGTTTAGGAATGAGGAACTTTTATATTGCATAACCAAAGGACTGAAAGGTGAAGAGTACAGCATTTGTTATCTTTTAAGGAGGCAATTTTAAGATTTCCTTCCAAAGTTAACAATTATTTTCTCAAATACAAACTTTCTAAATACTGAAAATAGGCTCCTGCCCAGCGACAGCTCCATTCCATAAAATATTATATTGGTATATTGGTATTGAATGCTCTAGAAATTCCTTTCCCCAAAAGTCTTATATTTATTAACTATAGCAAATCTATTAAATCAATGAGAACCTTCATTACTCTACTGCTTTTATTGATAAATCATGGAAGACTAAGAAATCAGCTCGAAGTTCCAAAGCAGTCTGATGTGTTGAAATCACAAAACCATTCCTTTGATCGCTTTTTCCTCTGTGTAGCTGGCCCAGAATGGAGGAAGTTCTCAGTCTTAACAATCATCTATCAATGGCCTGCGATACCTGATTCCCACAGGCTCTCGTAGGGCCCCTTGGTTGTCACATTAATCTAAGAAGTCTAAATAACATTCTGGATTCCTGCAGTTAAAAGACCATAGCTGCTGAACAGAGAAATAAATTGGGCCACTTCATTGCCTCCATTTGGATGTGATAGAATTTAAGAAAAGCATCACATGGAACAGATACTGGAAAAGCAATGAAATATCAAAACAAAATTTACGGTCTCAATAGGAATGTGTGATTTACCCTCAGGACCACCTGAAAAGCAGTATGTGACACAAATAAACAACAAAAACAAAGGGATGGAGATCAGATCCACTTCTTCCCACTTGTTCTTTCACTTTTCAAATGATGCTAGAGGATGCTGCACTGCAGGAGACTGAGCAAGGCTTCCAGAGCCTCCTCTCCGAAGAGAACTTTGCTGCTGGAAACAACTGGGTCTGGGTCCCTGAAACAGTCATTATAACAAAGGCCACAGATTAAGTAAACTCATCCAATGACCCATTCCTGGGTAAAAAAAAAACAGTGATTTCAGCACGCCATAAACTGTCACTATCCGCACAGCCACTGACCTGTGCTCAGTTGCTTTTACCTCATTCCCCAAACACTCAAAAGTATCATATAATTTATGAGAATTAAAGACATTCCTTTAACAAATGTGCACACAAAATAATAAGAATGTAGACATTTAAATAAGGGGATTCTAGGAATTTACTTCTGTGAAGAAAAGCAAGATGCTCATTAATTTACTTAGAATATAAATAGTATTCAGCACAATGAAGTTTAATAAGATTTCATTTGTATGAGGATATATTAATACGAATGCCAAGCCACAAATAGTAAAATGATATTTGGAATTTTTTCAGAAAACTGTGAAGTAGTAAAGCCTTCCTAAACAGTTACATATACTAGGCTGCACAGAAATTGGCCTCTCCCTTTGTTCCACACCATTGGAGATATGCGTTATCTATGACAGGCACAATGGGTCTTTTGGTCAACTAGATGGAGAAGCTTGCAGTTAGCTTGTGAGGATGACACGAGACCATGTCTTCCTCTTCATCGTCTCCTTCTGTCCACCAGTTCAGGAGCCAGGTCACAGCCTAAGTATACGCATTTACAATCACCGATTGGGAAGTAAATAAAACACTAACTAACCTGCAGGCTATTTACATAAAAACATCTAAATGTTAAAAGACAGAGATTTGCATGCTGCCCACGTTCTAATAGAATCCTTTTATAAAGAATGACTGTGAATTTTTCTAACATGTTCAACAAAGTCGACAATTCCATTGGTCCAGATAACAAGATGTTTAAAAGTTAAGTCAGCCCAAAGTAAACCAGTTAAAATAAGTTTTCAGTTGATTTGACTGCCATGTTGGTCTAATATCGTTGATTATGTAACACAAAAAAAGAAATGAGTCCAGGTGGAGTCTTTTAGTTTGCACATGGATAAGACAGAAAGACTTGAATAGACTTTCTGTCATTTCCTTGCCTAGGGTCTGAAACTTCATACTTAAAAAGAAAAATAATATTCTGAAGTCAAAACAGGCATGTATGTTCATTTATGCTGATGTGACTATAAACTTCACATTCTACTTGAGGAACCAGGAGCTGCTGAATCAGCAGCTTTTCTAGTGGGTGTCCCATTTCAAACACCTTGAACTGTCCCAGCACCACCTTGGCTTCCATGTCTTGACACTGTCCAGCTTATTCTGCTTTTTTTCACTGCTTCTTGGTCTCTTTGCATACTTGCCATTGCTATTTCAATTCCCCAAGAATTGATCTTTTCATCTTCTCATCCTTTGGGCTACCTCAACTATGCACTTAATTCCCAAGTATATGTAGATGAGCTAACAATTTATCCTTAGTTTAGACTTCTCCAAGCTCTATACCTATCTAAAGTCCTACTTAACATACACTCCAGAACATCTCAAAGACATTTCAAACTCAGTATTTCTAAAGTTGAACTCATGGTAGCCTTCCCAACTATAGATACAGTTTTTCTTAGTAAACAACATCAGCACCCAGTAATTCAAGTTAGAAACCTAGAGGTTACCCTAGCTTCCTCCTCTCTCTTTACCCCCTACTTCAGATGCATCATCAAGTCCTGTCAATTTTATCACCATTTCTTCAGCTCTCACTCCTCTCGATTCCCAATAACAACTACCTAAGCACAAGCTATTACCATCTCACACTGGAACAACTAGAGTAGAAAGATCCATGGTAGGACTTAGAGAAACCAATACTCAGGAAGGAGAATCAAGAGAAGAGATAATTCTATACTAGAAACCAAGGACATTTTAAGAAGGTAAAGTGGTGGAAAGCAGGTATGGCCCAAAATGGAAAAAATTAGATGAGGACTGAGGAAGTGACCAGGTTAGGAGTCAGGAGGTCACTGACAACTTCTGAGAGTCACTTCAGTGGTGAAGTAGAAATTGAGTGTAACTGAAATGGAATGAGGACAGAATGCCAAATAAGCGAATGAAGTATAAGCTGTTTGTTTCCAGAATGTTGGCTTTGAAGGGAATGAAACAATGAGATAGTTGTTTCAGGGACAGGCAGAGTTAAAGACGTGTTTTTAAAGGTAGAAACTTACACATTTTAAAACCAAACTGGGAAAAGGAAGATATTAAAGATATAAAAGGGGAGAAAGAATTAATAGAGCAAGGAGACAGAGAACACAGAGGGAATCCCAACCAGAAAACAAGCATACAGGGCATCACTAAGGAGGAGGTGATGAGACATGTTTTTTGAGACAGAAGGGAAAAACTGATGGAGTACATGTCTGATGGCCTCTCATTTCCTAGCCTGAAGCATTATCAGAGAAGGAAGAGAAAGTCATTTGAAGAAATTAACTGATTCACCAAATATTTATTGTCTCCTGGGAGTGCTGATGGAAACCTTGATGGTATAGTGGTTAAGCGCTATGGCTGCTAACCAAAAGGTCTGTCGTTCAAATCTACCCGGCGCTCCTTGGAAATGGTAGGGGCAGTTCCAAGTTGTCCCGCAGCACCATTATGAGTTATAATCAACTTGATGGCAGCGGGTGTGCTTTGGCTGTGTGAATTTTAGTATCAGACCACACAGGTGACTTCAGCGTATTAAGTCATCAAGAATGAGGAGAGATTAAAGGAAAAGGGTGGAAAGAAAATCTTCCAAATAGATGACAAAAGTCTCAAAGAATGCAAGGGGATGCTCTAGTAGTGGGTAGATGACAATGGGGAATTCACAGAAAGAGAGAATACTGAACAAAGCCCCGTGGAGCAACACTTTAATAAAGGCAGTGTGACCATCACATTGCCTAGAGGACTAAGAGCCTGGATCTGAGGGGACATAAATGGATTTGTTTTCAAAGGCATGTGACATGATACCCACATAATAAATACTCAGACCAAGTGGCTTCTTGAGTCACATTCTATACGAGTATTTACTGTGTCTTCACTCTAGGCTCTATGAGTGGAGACGGGGAGTCATAAGGCTATCCCAACTGGGACTGTGACAAGAGAAGAGCATCTGCCAGGTTGTGCCTTTCCCAGTTCTCGTAGGCTGCCAGGCCAGGCCTCATAGGGAGAGTTGCTCTGGTCTGATAGTAACCAGGCACCTGTTCAAAGTCCCCGAAAGAGAACTTACAGGAAAGCTGGAGCACTTTCACTTTTAGATCACTATGCTGGCGACACATGGTCTACATCTCCCCTGTTACGTCTAATCCTGACACCATGGTCTCACAATTTATTCAGCATCTGAGGAGCCCAGAAGAGGACTGAGATCTAAGAGAAACAGGAAAGGGTAAATCCAGATAAGACAGAGGTTATGACAATAGTTGGGGGAAACACTTAAAGCATGTAGTGAATGCGCTTCTGTGTTTCTCATATAAATGTATGGTCCTCCCTCCTCCAAAGCTCCTGTGGCATCTCGGTTGATCTCACTTGACATTTCTGATGGGGCAAGCCTGGCACAGGCAGGTCTATTGTTAGCGCCCAAACTTAGAGTCAAAGTCAGGCTGTACGTGAAGAGGCCCTCACTCTGGACTGTCCTGGTGGCCACGGCCGGCCACGGTCTTGCTGAATAATGAGGTCAAAGTCAGAGGCAACATCCACTATTCTTTCCACTGAAACTAGCTCAGTGCGGTTATCAACAGAACAAGCAATACCACTCCACTTTTCCTCATTTTGTACTCTGCAGCTTTTACTGCAGTACTGTTTTCCAACCATTTTAATTGTTTGTAAACTTTCCTCTTGAATTTATTTTCTCTAAGTTTAACTTTAGAAACCCATAGTGTGTCAAGTAATCTAAAATCAATTATCCCATTTTTACACTTTGAAAAGGGCAAACTATCAATTGTGGGATTTTTCTTTATAATCAACATGTTTAACTTTTTTTTTTTATTAAAGCCTTTGGTTCTTTTAGATATGATATTACTATAGGCAGCAAACATCATTGTGCTTTCTCTTTTATTTCATTTAAAGTATCAGCAGTGCTATTTTTTCTCCCATGTCTCTGTCTCTATTTGGTTTGATATTTTTCAATCTAATTCTTCAATTATATTCCTTTCAAGGAAAAGACTCCAGAAAGGAAATCATCTTCCTGCCACAGAAAAATAAACTTACCTCTTGAAAAAAAATTCATTCACATAACACAAATATCAAAAATCTTTGCAGTATACTAAATGTTGCACTGCACAGTTGTAATAAAAATTTTGCCAATTTCCAGAAACTAACAAAATAAAATTAATAATGGAAATAAGGCAATAAATTAAGTATTGGCAGTAGCAGCAGTTGTAATGTTATATGGGACTACAATCAAGATAAAAAATCTACATCGTAGAATATTCTCAAGGAGATTTTTTTTTTAATAGAGAGCATTTATCTAGAAGAAAGAGCTGTTCAAAACTTATGATAATTACCTTTTATTTTTGCCTCTCTTTTATTTGTTTCTTACACAGAAAGGCTCAGATGTTAGTCTGAAACACTAGAGTGGATAAATGTGCAAAGAAAGTAGAACAAAATGATCCAGGCTTATATTTTTATATAACTCTTAGTAATTCTCATAATAACATCAGAACTATTACTTAAAATTACAATAGTTCCTACCAGTACAAAGATGACTCAGAGCTTATACACAGGTCTGGCCTCCACTGTGCATCAACAATAATGGAAATGTTCTTTCACTTCCTTATTCATGTATCAAACATGTA
The DNA here is from genome assembly GCA_028571685.1 of Heterohyrax brucei. Taxonomy (NCBI): domain Eukaryota; kingdom Metazoa; phylum Chordata; class Mammalia; order Hyracoidea; family Procaviidae; genus Heterohyrax; species Heterohyrax brucei. The sequence goes on from CM053156.1 coordinate 1,475,957, forward strand.
TTGAGAGCTGCTGCCCATCAGTCCCTGCCCCAGGCTCTAAGGGATTCAGCAGAGAAGAAAACACAGTTACTGGCCCGTGGAGCCTACATGCTAGTGAGGAATTCAGGTCAAGACAGTGTGAACATATATAAGAATTTCACAGAGTGAAAACCAAACAAACAGGGCAGGGTGGCTGGTAGGATGGAGATCTTGGGTGGTACAAACAGTTAACACGCTCAGCTGCTGACTGGAAAGAAAGTCAAGTCCATCCATAGACACCTTGGAAGAAAGGTCTTGTGATCTACTTCCAAACTATCAGCCACTGAAATCTCTGTGGAACAGTTTTCCGCAGACACACACGTGGTGCCCAGGAGTCAGAAATGACTCACTAGTAACTAGTAACTGGGAAGTTGCTGGGAGGACAGGGAAGGCCTCTCTGAGGAGACAGCACATGAGACAATACCTAAACACTGAAGAGCCAGTCAAGGGAAACTGGGGCAAAAGGATCTTACCATAGGGAGGACTGATCACCCTGAGGAGAGAGGGAGCAAGGTGCACAACGTCTCTTAAAATTCCTCCTGTGCCACTCACAAAACTTCAGGGAAGTCGTTTGATAAGAATCGCAGCCCAAGACTCCTGTTCTAAAAGGTGCTATTTATATGACGACACCCGTGACGACTGCACTGCCTTCACACTAGTTCCCTCATTGATTCATGACTGCATCGAAAGCAGCACCACTGACCACACCCTTACAGTCTCATTGTACAGAAAACAAAAGTAACCGATATGATCTAATTGTGGTCACTAGTACTTCCAGACACCTCTCTCATTTCTTGGTCTGTGTGCCATAAGCTGAATTTGAAAATTTTCCAAAATTTCTTTGAGGGTTCAGTTACAAATCTTCAATCTCCTATTTGAATTCTAAAACCCAGAAAGCTCTCAAAACAGGAGGAAAAAAAAAAAAAAATTTGGGTAGCCAACGATGACCTGTACTGTTACAAGGAGATATGTATTATTTATCTTTGTAAGTTTGCACAGACACTCATTTTGCTGAAGAAGTGTTAACGTGTCTAGTTGCCAAGTGCAGCCGCAGGTCTTGCTAAGCCTTAGGACTTGTACATTATAACAGGCAATACAGGCACCACCATATAACTTTTCTAAAATTTCAGAAAATCCTGAATCACAAATGAGTTTTGTCTCAAGTATGCTATACTATAAGAATCCTTGGAGTTTAATACTGTCCAGAACACAGAGAAAAGTCAGCAGGTAATGCATGCTATCACTTCATTTGTGACTATTAAAATTATACCACTACATACCTACACACCTATGATTATTTGATACAAATTCAAACTTTATTCAATTCTATGTTTTACTTCATCAAAAAGGGTTCTTACTTAAATGCCAGAATGATGTTAAAAACTTGTACATATACAAATGTATATGTATGATTTAACATATCAACATTCAGTGTATATATTTAATAGTGAATTATTATTTAAAGTCTACAACAAAGAAAATTCTATACGGTCCATGGTAAAATTACATGAAAGGGAAATTATCTATGGCTAAATATATCATGAAAGGAAATCAGGCTTTTCGCATAGCTGAAATAACTATTTACGAGAATTAGTATCCATATTGCGAACAGGCAGATCATCTATTTAAGTAAACATACTAGTTTGTCATCTCTTATTAAATGCGCTGACTCAGAAGTAATGAAAGTACTGCAAGCAGGTTTGCAGGAAGCTGTCCATCAGGAAGCATTCCTTAAACATGTCATTGCAGAAGCATTAATTCCATAAGTACGACATCTTAGTCAATGTGAAGTGTGACACTTTAGTTAATTATATATCACTTGTTTGATGTCTAAACAATAGCTACAAAATTCTAATAAAGTTTTGATCTTGGGAAAAATAGCATTCAACATGTTGAAGCTTGTATGTTGGTCAAATTACTGAGTTAAAGAAGTATTCCACTTTTGTTTCTCCCTCTCCCATACTAACAAACAACACCTCCCTGTGATTTATTACAAGTCAGAATCGACTCAACGGCACCTAACAACAACGCCATTGAAAATGTGAATCTGATTATGTCCCTCACCTGTATCAGAGTCTTCCATGCTTCTGTTTGCCTGTAAGAAAAATCTTGCTAAAAGGTAAGCCCCAAAGGGCAGTACTTGTTTATGCTGGGAGTTTACTCTACGGCTGGTGGCTGGAGCATGCTGCACACACATGCTCTGCAATTCTTTCTGTTTTTCATCTTTTTATTGTGATAAAAATGCATACATTTAACATTTGCCAGTTTAACAGTTTTATACATATAATTTAGTGATATTGATTATGCTCATCATGTCACTACAATCTGTTTCCAAATTATCCCACCACCATTAACAGAAACTCAGGGCTCCTAAGCTGAGGCTCCCCTGCCCCTCTTCTTCACAACCCTGGTAACCACTAGTAAGCTTTGGTGTCTCTGTACGTGCCCATCCTAGATATTTCATAAAGTAGGATCACATCATATCTGTCCTTTGGCGACTGACTTACTTAACCACATAATGTGTTTAGAGTCACCAATACTGTAGCCTGTAGCGACACTTCATTTCTCTTTATGGTTGAGTAACATTCCACTGTACGACTATAACACATTTCATCTATCTATTATCTGTTGAGGGACATTTAGATTGCTTCCATTTAGCAATCTAGAAATTTAGACTGGTTATTGAGGGAAGTGCTACAAACGAACCCTGGTATGTGACAAGTCTTTCTTGAGTGAATCAGAAAACAGTGCAGGAGCTAGACCTTGATTCTTTCTCCTCTGTTTTCTGCTATGGTACTAACTATCTCCCTTTGCCTACAACATGCTTCTCATAAACCATTCACCTCTTTGTAAACCATGTTTTACCCCAACCAGTCACTGAGGCCTTCCTAGAAACCCAAGACCAGTTTAACTTTCTGTCTTACCATTTCCTGCAGCACTCTTACCTCTCCTGTAAAATAAATACTCATATCGTTTGAAGTTATTTATTCACTGATTTCACTCAAATGTGTGAGCTTACTAAATGGAAGGACCAGGCCTATCCAGTCCTCTGTATCTCAATACAAGGTAAAATTCAAACCAAACCCACTGTTGTCTAGTTGATTCCAACTCATAGTGACCCGATAAAGTTCTAAGGATGTAAATTTCTACATAAGCAGTTTGTCACACCTTTCTCCAGTAGAACCACTTGTGGGGTTTCAAACTGCCAACCTTCTGCTTACCAGTCAGTTGCTTTAACCTCTGCACCACCAGAGCTCAGCAAACAAGTGCTGAATAAATGAAAGCAGACACAAGCCTTCATTCTCCTTCCGAGGCCAGGGCTCATGCACCATACTGGCCTGAGACTCAGGAGTCATTTCCAGTGGTTACGTGCACAGTAGTTTCAAGGTGGCCATAGCAGTTTGCTGTCTGTTTTCCTTTACTTTTACCCCAAACTAAAAGCACACTGGTGCCAGCCAGATTTTTTACGTTCCAGACCAACTGCTGCAGAGTCGACTCTGACTCATGTTGACTCCACATGCCTCAGAGTGGAACTGTGCTCCCAAGGGCTTTGAATGATAGCTTTTGGGCAGCCAGGCATCAGGCCTTTCTTCAAAGGTGCCTGTAAGTGGACTGTGACTGCCAGTCTTTCAGTTAGCAGCCAAGAGTGCTAAAGGTTTGAACCCAGGGACTCTTTTATACTTTAGAAACTGCAGAAGGCTTAGCATTCAAAACTTGTGCACAAAAGATTCACTGGACACATCTGGTCTCCATTAACATTGAAAACTTCCATGTTATAATCTTCCTGAAGAAACACCAGCTAGGAAGGTACAAATTTTACAGCAAAGTTCATATAAAGACCATGCACACATTTTTAGATATTTAAAAACACAAGCACGGAGAAAGTTTTAAACCATTTTTTTTCCTGTAAATGCCCAAATTATTTCAATGCAGAATCACTGCCATACTCCAGAGGCATTTTAGAGCTATAAGCACAGGTGTTTAGGGTGTCAACAAGTCTGGCACCTTCTCCCAGGCGTACCTGAAGATGGGGGCCAGTGGCTTCCCCTGAGGTCCTGTGATGGGGGCTGACGGGGAGCAGACACTAAGGAAAAGTTGTCGGGTGTTAGGGTTTCTCATTGCCCCTACCACTTCTCTGCCTTCACCAAAACGAACAATGAACCCCTTCTGGCCTAGATGGCCCTCTCATGCCTGTCTCCTATGCATCTTTTAAAACTTAGCCTTAGCTAATTTTACCTTTTCCAGGAGTCCCTGGTGGTACTAAGTGCTCAACTAGTAGCCAAAAGACAGTGATTGGAACCCACTCAGAGGGCCCTGCAATCTGCCTGCAATCTTAAAAACCCTATGGAACATTTCTAATCTGCATACATGGGTCAGCATACTTCAGAACTGACTTGAGAGCAGCTAACAAGAACAAATGGAAGTCTTTCTCATCACAACTGCCTTTTGATGAGTTTCTCCCATTTCACTTCTGCAATACTCAGTGCGTATTTCTACTGATAGACGTGTGATGCCATGTTACAGTTACCTCTCTAGGACTATATCCCCTATACTGTCTAGATGATAAAGAATGTCTCCTAACTGTACTGCTAGCTTTAGCGTTTAATAGCAGTTTTTAACACAGAGAAGGTCCTTTGGTTGAATGAATGAATGTACCTCCTTAATTTACTGCCTTTGCAAATAACTGTTAGTTGTGGGACATGGGACAGGAGACAGCAGCAGTGCTTGCAGAGGGGATTATGCTCTGCAGGGCCACTGGCAAATAAAATGTAGGCTCTAACTCTGAGTTGGTAGTCAAATCTCTGTAGTCAGTGCACCTCTTTGACAAAGGTTGGGCAGAAAGTTTGAACTGGGAAAGTCAAGGTTTGTTAATGCAGAAAGAAAGAACTGACAAGTCATGAGAAAAAGGATGCAGGCTTTCACTGTCCACATAAGGTTCCTGCATTTGTCAGAGACCCTAAGCCAGATCTGTCCACGTGGCTACTCAGACTAAAAAAGGAATCAACCACCCATGTCACAAAAGAGCACAGAGTGATAGCAAAATCAGAGGCCTGGAAAGCTGGAATAGCTGAAATGAGTGTGAAGAACGACTCAAGCCAGACTGAACAATTCCTGATAGTTGGAGCAAAAAGTCTGTGTTTCCATCCAAAAGACTCTGAGTGATTTCTCCCACCACTGCATGTCTTCAGCTTCCCCTAAAGTGAAAGATGACAGTACCTCTTGAAGCAGTTCTGTTTGCCCAGCGGAAAAAATGTCAAGAGTATCTTATCACTTAGGATATTCTTCCTTGGTTAAAAAAACAAAACAAAACAAAACAAATCTACTCAACTCACCTTGGCCATTTGGCAAGCTAGTAGTGCTGGAATACCCACTTGAAGATAAACCTGTGACAGCGACCTGACCGTGCATCAGATACACAGCCGGAGAATAAAGGCCATACGTGCCAGAGAAGGAATCCAAATTTATGTGAATTTTAAACAGTTTCCAGAATGTCCTTTTCCTTAAGAAGTATACAATTTTTAAAGTCTATTGTACTGCCAAAAAAATATTAAATACAGGTGGTCCACACTTGTGAACAGGCTGTATTTCAGATGTTTGTTTTTCAGGCAGTTCTGTGGGAATTTGAAATGTGCATTTCCCACTGAAACTGTAACATGTAGGATGGTCTGTTTCCTGAGTCAACTTAATCTACACTGTACATGGACTGTGTTTGACTGGATCACCCAGGAACCTGTCTCCATGCAAAACCTCATCACTATGGGAATGTGTGTGTGTGGAGTTCCACCCTGGATGCTCACATTCTCTCTTGCTGAAAATTCATGGGAGGCCTCAAAAAATTTCCCTTGTTGTTGCTAGAAGCCTTGCTTCCATTTTCCTAAGCAGTGAAAACAGGGATGCTTAAGGCTGCAGTTTACTGGTGGCAACTGCTGGGATCTAGTGCCTTTCGCAAGCAATTCAGAGAAGATATTATGGGGGCTTACACAGTCACTTCCCACTGTGCAGATCCATCCTTGTATTCTTCTGGTGTTACAACATTTGTGTGTACCTTCATAAGTACACTAGGTCCACAAAAGACACACAATAATAGAGTTTTTGTTAAATTTTCTAAAAATGTGGTTTCATCATGATAGTGGAAGGTGCTGGGTTACTTCTTCCTTTTCTTTTCTTTCTTGGTTTTGCTTAGCCTGCACTGAAGGAGGTAACCCTTTCTGGGACCAATTTATTTCAGGTATAAAGAAAGCATCAGGGTCCGGAATAAAAGTACAATTCCAACCTCTTTCAGCCAGATAGGCAAGGGAATTATGAAAACAACCATCTGAAGCAGAATTTGTATACTGGTTACCAACAATGAATTTTTCTAAGAGTCTCATAACAAAAACCAGTTAGGGATATCTGTATTGTGAGAAATGAGGATCCAGAATTGGAAGTATTTAATTGTACCTCTAGTTAGCGGGAAGCTTAGACAAATGATTTTAAATGCATATCACAGACACATACAAAAATATGATAACCAAGCAGAACTCTGGCCTGCTTAATCCCTAAAGTGCTTTCCAGCTATTATTTTTGCCACTTCAGATTCATCTCACATCCAGATCTTTAAAAATTATTGGAAGAGGTTGTGTATCACTCAGTTTTTGAGTTTGGAGGGGCCGCGAGCCTCAGTGCACCGGAGGAGAGAGTCTGCCCTGGAATGCTCGTGGGGCTAAAGCCTCGTAGCTGCTCAGGAGTCCGGCCCCGGTGTGCAGAGCACAGCGTTGTTCGCAACCACCAGCAGCACTTCACTGCTATTCTAGGAAAAGAACCACTCCTGAAATAGCCAGGAGGTCCTCACAGAGCAAGAGCCAGGAACATTCCCACTCTGGCCATTGCCCTCCGGTCAGAACTGTCTTTTGCTCCTCACGAGGACTCTCTCCATTTCATCAGTTTGTGAGCAGCTGACCATGAAATATAAACCTGAAGTAACTGCACACACAGGTACCAACTTTACTGTGCATTTCAGCAAAACCCATAAAGTTCAACCAATCCATATCTAATAACAGACATAATTATTTATGCTAGAAGAAGTTGCAGGCTTAAAGATAACTACCCCTCATTACAAGGAGTGCAGTCAGTCAGTCACCAAAGGAAAATGTTGTATGAGACCACCATTATAAAAACTCAACAGAAATTTACACACAGAAAAAAAAAATCTTTGATTGTTAGAAGGTATAACTAGATAATAGATAAGTGTCAACTTCAGTGATGGGAAAGACAATGCACAAGATCTGACAATTAAGTTCATGAACTCATCCTAGAAAAAGTGCTACATAACTCATTGCTGAATATCACTATGGTCACCTTCGAAGTACTCCCCCTTGGGAAGCTATGCACCTATGAACGTGCTTAGTCCATCCTTCAAAGCCATTTTGGTACTGTTTTTCTAGAATAGCCATCAGAACTGTCATTGTATTATCCTTTATGTCCTGAATGTCATCAAAATATATTCCTTTCATGACTTCCTTTATCTTCAGGTAAAGGAAAAAGCCTTTGGAGAACAGGCCAGGTGAGTAGGGAGGGTGTGCTAAGACAATTATTTGTTTACTGCCTAAAAACTCCGTCACAGACAGTGCTGTGTGAGCTGGTGCGTTGTCATGATGGAAGAGCCAGCAGTTGTTGACAAAAAGTTCAGGTCCTTTTCGTTTAACTTTTTCACACTGCCTTTTCAGCAATTACAAGTAGTAAACTAGGTTAATTGTTTGTCCAGTTAGTACAAATTCATAGTGAACAATCCCTCTGATATCAAAAAAGGTTAGCAACATCATTTTGGCTCTTGATTTGGACTGACAGAACTTGACTTCCATTGCGCACTTTGAAACTCTGTTTCAGGGTCATATTGACGCATCCAGTTTCCCTCACCAGTGATAACACAGTCCGAAACACCTTCTTGCCTCTCCAAAAGGTCTTGGCAAACTTCCACTCTCCTTTGCTTTTGTTGATGAGTGAGCTCCTTTGGGACCACTTTTGCATACACCTTTCTCATGTCAAGATTTTCAGCTAAGATTTCCTGTTGCTCTCTAGATGTTTACTTGGTCTGCCGATGCAGTCAGCTGATGATTCTGACACATGATTCAGCAAATTTCTGCAATGCTTTTGTCAGTTCTGCTTATTACTGGCCACCCTGACATCTCTTCACCAGTGACACTATCTCGCCCCTCAGAAAAATGTTTAATCCATTTGTACACTGCTGTTTTCTTCATGGCATTATCCCCATAAACTTGGACTAACATGTCCCTGATTTCACTTCCACTCTCCCCAAGTTTCACAAGAAATTCAATGTTTGGTTCATTGCTCTAATTCAAGCTCTGACATTCTCACAACAGGCACACAAAAACACACAATAACAATAATGAACACCACTCAGCAAGACATGGTCACATATCAATATGAACACAGCTAGCTGTGAGACACTGATACAACAGGTGATGAAATTTTGGTATTTGTTTGTACAGTGCACCTTGTACAGTGTACTTTATACAGAGCTGCCAATGTAAGAACAGGGGGTCAAGTTCATGAAATTCACTGTCAGACCTTGTATACAGAAGTCAGTACAACCTGACTAAGGCAAAATCATAGAAGTTTCCAAGACACATCCAAACTCCTTGAAGGAATAAGTTACTGGGGCTGAGGGCTAGGTACTATGGCCTCAGGACATATTCTAGGTCAATTCTAGGTATAACGTAGTTTATAAAGAAACTGTTCTACATCCTATGTTGGTGAGCAGCAGTGGTGTCTTAGAAGCTTACAAGCTGCCATTGAAGACCTATCTATTGGTACCATCCATCTGGAGCAAATGAGAATGAAGAAAACTGAGGGCACAAGGAAAACACCAGCTCAAAGTGCCAGAGGGCCACAGGAACCAGTAACTTGACCAGCTTAAGCCCAGAGATATTTCTGGTGGTCGGCTACCATCACTGATCGCTCTGACATGGATCACAACAGAGGGTACTTGACGGAGTGAAAGGAAAATGAAGAACAAAACTCGAATTCACAAAAAAGAGCAGTCTGACCAGTATGACAGAGAATGGAGGAATGCCCAAGATTATGGCCCCAAGATATACCGCCTGCTCAGAAATGGATGGAGCCATTCCTCAAGCTCACTTTTCAGCCAAAAATTAGAGAGGCCTGTACAACAGACAGTAATGCATGCGAGAAACATACTTCTTAGTCCAATCAAAGACACAAAATGCAATGGGCAGCTCTTCCTGAAAAGCAAAGAAGCAAGGAATAGGAAAACTGAATGAATGGACACAGAGTAGAAAGGGGGCAAGTGGAGTCACATGACAGGGACTGCAACCAGTGTCCCAAAGCAATATCTATATAAATTTTTGAATGAGAAACTAAATTTTGCAAGTTAAGCTTCACCCAAAGCAAAATAAAATTATAAATAAATAAAGATTACCACCCATCACTTTCACTTTTTTCCCCTATGAGTATTTCAACTAATAATCAAAACTATTCTGATCCAACTCCAGTTCCCAAGACTGACAATTTTTAGTCCAGCACAGAGAAAACCCAGCACAGAGAAAGAAAAACATGAAGCAATACAGGATCAGATTCAGTCAAGCCTTCTGATGGGTCAGCAGTCCTGCTCTGGGTCAGAGACTCCGAGGGAGAAGAAAGTCAATACTCTGAAGAACAAAGGAAAAGGACAAGTCGGGGACTTGAAACCAGAACATTTCTGGTATTTGCACAGAGAAAGAAAAACATGAAACAATTCAGGACAGCCTTCTGATCCTTCAACACAAGGAGTCTCTGGAGGACAACTTCCTGGTTACTCCAGTTGAAAACTAGTGGGTCTGGCGGTGGGGAGCCATTGAATATTAGAGATCCCCAGGTCTGTTCCGAGAAAGACACTCAGTGATCAGGGTATTTATAAGGCAGGACTGCATGCTCTCCTCTCCTGGGAAATCTGTTTCTTCATGTGATGGCACAGTGGTTAACGGCCTCGGCTGCTTACCAAAAGCTTGGCATCTCAAATCTACCAGCCACTCTACAGGAGAAGGATGTGGCAGTTTGCCTCCATAAATATGTGTGGCCACGGAAAACCTATGGAGCAGTTCCACGCCGAGCTGTGGGGCTGTTACGAGTTGGAATCCACTCACCAGCAAACAACAACACCATGGAGAGAGTAGTATATGTAATTTGAGATACCTTGTTTAATACAGCTATTGTTTTTATAACAAGTTGAAATACAAACTACAGGAAACAGTTATACCAGAAAGGGCTGGTGAATGTTCAGACATTTGAAGAGGCAGCCAATGATCAGGCACCAGTGGTACTGAAGGAAGATGTCAAAGCTACCTTGAAGGCACTGATGAAAAAGCAAGGTGCCAGGAATTGGTGGAATATCAACTGAGACGTTTCAACAGATACAGCACTGGAAGAGCTCTTATACCGAGAAATTTGGAGGGCAGCTACCTAGCTAACTGACTAGAAGAGATCCATATTTATGCCTAGTCCCAAGAAAGGTGATCCAACCAAATGTCATTTTAATTACCAAACAATATCATTAATATCACAAGCAAGAAAAATTTTGCTAAAGATCATTCAAAAGCAACTGAAACAGTATACTGAGAGGGAACTGCCAGAAATTCAAGCTGGATTCAGAAGAGGATGAAGACCCCGGAATGTCATTCCTGATGTTGGATGGATCTTGGCCAAAAGCAGAGAATACCAGAAAGACGTTTACATGTGTTTCACTGACTACGCAAAGGCATTTGACTGTGTGGATCATAACAAATTATGGATAATATTGCAGAGAATGCATATTCTAAAACATTTAATTGTGCTCTTAAGGAATCTGTACCTGGATCAACAGTCAGTCATGGAATGGAACAAGGGATGCTGCATGGTTTAAGGTCAGGAAAGGTGTGCATCAGGGTTGTATCCTTTCACCATACTTTTCCAATCTGTGTGCCAAACAATCTGTGAAGTTAGGCTATATGCAGAAAAATGAGGCATCAGGACTGGTGGAAGACTCATTAACAACTTGTGTTATGCAGACGGCACAACTTTGCTTGCTGGAAGTGAAGAGGATTTGAAACACTTACTGATGAAGATCAAAGACCATGGCGTTCAGTATGGGTTGCACCTCAACATCAACTAAAGAAAAATCCTCACAACTGGACAACTAGGCAACAGCATAATAAATGGAGAAAGGATTGAAGTTGTCAAGGATTTCATTTTACTTGCTTCCACAATCAATGTCCATGAAAGCAGCAGCCAAGAAATCAAGAGCTGCAGGACACTGGGAAAAGATGCTCCAAAGGACCAATTTAAAGTCTTGAAAAGATGCCACTTCGAAAACTAAGGTGTGCCTGATTCAAGCCACGGTATTCTCAATGGCATCACGTGCATGTGAAAGCTGGTGAATAACGAAGACAGAAGAAGAAGTGACACTTTTGAATTGTGGTGTCGGAGAAGAATACTGAAGGTATCATAGACCGCCAAAGGAACAAACAGATCTGTTCTGGAAGAAATATAACCAGAGTGCTCCTCGGCAGCAAAGGTGGTGAGACCGTCTTACACAGTCTGGACCCTACTGCCAGGAGCGATGATTTCCTGGAAAGGGATGCCATTCTTGGTAGAGGGTCAGAGAAAAAGAGGAAGACCCTCAACGAGATGGACTGCCACAATGGCCGCAACGGCGGGTGTGAGTTACCGGCTTAAACAACCGCAGGCAGGGTGCAAGACCAGGCAGCGGTCTGTTCTGCTGCGCACAGGGTCACTACGAGTCAGAATCGACTCGAAGACACCTAACAGCAGCACAACCACAACCGAAAATAAAGCTAAGAAATATTTCATTTTCTGATTGGGAGACACAGAAGACAGACTAGGAAACCCTGTAATAAAGAAGGTTTGCAAAAGATGGGGACAGATGGGAAGGTTGAAGCTATGAGCCGAGGGAAGCACAGCACAGATGATCTTTCTTTCCCGGGACCGAGCTCTCCAGTGCAGCAGCGACTGCTTTGCCCACTGTTCTCTTGCAAGCATCTAGAACAGACCTTTCCACATAGTGTATATTCCAATAAAGCTTCCGAATTTAAGGATTAATCAGGGAGGTTCTATGAAAGGTGGAAGAAATGTGATCACCTCCATATTTTCGGATCAACTGCAGCATAGCTAAAAACTAGGATTTGGAAGAATGACTACTTCTGGCCATAATTTGCTACAATGCTTTGTGCAGCAGCCATAGGTCTAAGTGTGAGCAGCTAGGCAAAAGACACATGCAGGAGCATTTAGCACTCCCCAGGCTGCACTCTGGATGCTAGAACCATGCCCCTTAATGGTAGTTACTTAGAGATTGGGTACACTGTGTTCTTTATCCCAGTGTCTGGGAATACTTTTTTTTAGTAACTCCAAGCAAGCAGGGGACATGCAATTTCTCTGTCTGCTTATATCTAATTAACGTTCAGCATGTCTCTGGCTACTTAAAATAGGGAAATAATGCATATTTATTCACACATGCTTTGAGATCTGTGGATAAAAATGCTATATTACCACCAACCACAATGAATGCACATACTTTAAACATAATTATCAATTACCAGCTACCACCTGTTGAGATAAGTAACTTCAGTGCCTTTAAACACCATCCTTCCAAATTTTAGAACTAGAAACATTCTTCAGTATTGTATACATTATACTGCACTGATTCATTAAGGAAATTCTTTGTTACACTTACTATAACTTATGTATCAGCCAAAGAAATGGAAATTCAGCAATGTAAATTGCCAAAATACCCTAGGTCTGATTTTCTTACGAAGTTGTATTTCAAAACTCTTTTAAATGCACTTAATGACATAGATATATACTGTCTAAGGACATGTTGTTGCATTTTAAAAAACAAAATTTTGTCCTCTTGGCAAATAAACTATTAAATGGTTAAAATATACATAAAATAAGAATGAATTTTTATAAATACAAAGCCCCTTGTGCAGATCAGTTCATAAACCATGCATAAATAGAAGGTATTATGTTACTCTTTCACCACAGAGGACCACAGATTGCAGCTAAAACCGTAAGACTCTGCTTTCAGATGGGCAAGTATTATGGGGTTTTTATTCTTTGAAAGCTATTAACATTTTTATAGCATAAGCAAAGTTACTACAAACAACCTCTAAAATGTGCAGAATGATTTTCCTGAATCTCCTCCCAAACACCATTCAACATAAGGCACTGTATTTGTTTACTGAAAAGGAAAAAATAAAAGGGTAGGCAGATCAAAGCTGAAATTAAAATGCTGGTGATATAAAAGTTCAGGAGGTTTAAGCAGAACTCCACTGAGCTGCAAAGTATATTTTCTGAGGTCCAACAGAACAGAATTAAAGCAAGTAAACACTACTATTTAAGTCATTGTCAACACTGCTAAAAGCTTATATGCACAATCTGACCCTGGGATCCACAAGTCTCTATGGTAGCAGGAGCTGAGGACAGTCAGCACCTTCCACCAACTCAAGTTGGCTAGAGCTTGACATGACCTCTACGGCATGCACCAGAGGAGTGAGATTCCACTCGAGAACTCGAGGCTTCTCAGCTACAAAGGAACACTTAATCAGTGCCTTCATGCTAAAGCTTACAAAGATATTTCACAAAGACTTATGAGTTATATGGAGCCTTGGTGGCACAGTAGTGAAGAGGTCAGATGCTAACTGAAAGGTAAGCAGTTCAAAGCCACCAGCCACTCCTTGAAACCCTATGGGGCAGGACTGAGTCACTAAGAACAGAAAGTGATTAGAAGACAATGGGTTTTGGTTTTAGACACCATATCTAAATTCACCATCATACAAAAATTCATCCATTTAGACATGTTAAAAAATAGGACAAGAAAGAATTCCTGCCATAATGCTGGGAATGGCAGAGGAATTTTTGAAACCAGAACCTGTTCCTTGAAAGCTTTATAACAACAACAACAAAATCTATTGCCATCGAGTCACTTCTGACTCCTAATAACTTTATAGGACAGAGCAGAATGTCCCCATAATTGCCAAGACTATAAATCTTTACAGAAACAGACTCAGATTTCTTTTGCAGGCTTTTAGTAGGTTTGAACCACTGACCTTTTGGTTGCCATTTTAACCACTGTCCCTCCAGGGCTTCTTTTCAGAAGCTTGACAGCTCCCCCTAAAAGAATATCTGTGGGTAAAAAAATCCATTCTCTAACCACTCTTAATGAATTTTCTTGACTCAGAGTTGTCAACAAGTGAGGAGACACCTGATAACTAGATAATTTATCTATGTAAGATACCAATTAGTAGCAACAAGGCTGAATTTCTTTCTCACATTCATCTTTGAACTGGTAGGCCACAGAATGTAGTTGAACAGGCACCAGGAGAGATCTAAATAGGGTGAGATATAAAAGGAAATATTTATTTTTAAAGAGTCAGTTACCTAATTTCCTACAAGTAACCCCTGAGTTACAAAATTTGGAGCTGGGGTGTATCTTTAAAAGCATCAGGTTCACCTCCATTTTAGTGGTAAAACAATGCAAACACAGTACTACAAAGCAAAGTGACTTGCTCAAAGTTAGTAGGCGACAATTTTATATCATCCATTCTCACAGAACACTGAGATGTACCAGCCTTAACATGCTTTCTTTAAAGAGAGTTTAAAAGTCCTCCACTTCAGGGTTCATGTAACATGAAAAAGCAGACTTAAAAGGGCTAAAAAATTTTCAGCTGGGACAGGAGTGGTTTGGATGTGTGACTGTTTTTTCCTTTTTTTCTCTAAAGTTGTGAAAAAAAATACTTTGCAAGGACAAGGCGAAAACAAACAAATAAAAACAAAAAGAATTAGACTGAACCTAGACTTTCTTTGCAACTAGTTTCATGAAAGCCATTGCTTCTTACAGATCATATTCTGTAAGTAGAAACTAGAGAGACTTTTGGCAGCTAAAACTCATGAAGGATTATGGAGCTCTAATTTTATGTGATCAATGATGGCTATGTGCCCACTCCACTGATGGTGGTCAGTGGCCAATAATCAAGGTAATGATTGTGATTAGGGAAATGCTTGCAGCTAATGAAGCATGAATTCCTAGGAATCCTATGGCCTTGTCTAGGACACCAGGATAATGGAATGCTATGCTTGAACCCATGCAGAAACCAGACAAAGAAGATTGCTTTGTCTGCTCTCTAGAGGTTGCATGACAGAAACTGAGCTTACCAAATGCAACATGGGAAAATTTCAAGAAGTCAGTAATATGCCCCAATCACTCTAATGCAATAACTGAAATACAAATTAAAATAGAGATGAGTGGAAAAGAGTACCAACAGCAGACTTTATGAGAGGAAGGAAGGTTTAAGCCAGAAAGTTTTATTAAACTTCAGGAAGAACCCAAGAATGTGTGGAAAGACACATTAAGACTGAAGACCAAATCCAGTCTTTGTAGACCAATTCAGCGTAGAATCAAGGCAGCTCTGATCAACAGAAATGATGTGAGACTCAGCCCTTCTACCCTTTAGTTGCCAAGTAGTCTTGATGATTTTCAAGATTCATGGCTGCCTTTTATAGAACACATGTTTTTTTTATATATATGAGGGTAAGTAAAAACATTATTGTCACTAAGGTTCCATTTCATGTATTTATGGGTTTCTTCCAAGCAAAATATATTCAAGCATGTCTTTGCAATCAGGTGGAAATACTGGTGGCATAGTGGTTGACTGCTGGGACTGCTAACTAAAAAGCCAGCAGCTGAAACCCACCACCAGGTGTTCCTTGGGAACTCTACGGGCAGTTCTACCCTCCTTCTACTGGTCACTAGGAGTTGGAATCAACTCAATGACAACAGGTTGGCTTTTTGTTTGTTTGTTTGTTGGTTTTTGGTACTATGTAGATGGCTGCGCATGAGTTCTCTCAGGAATCCAATTGTTTTAGTTTCGTTAGGGCTAATATCAAATTTTTCTTTTTCATCATTGTTGGTTTTTGTATTTGCTGAGACTTCATGCTTTTCTTGTTTTTTATTTTGATGTATAGGATTGTGAATTCCCTTTGTGGAACCAAATATTTACTGCTGTTTTTCTAAATTTATAACACTCTTTGATTTCTTTACATCACCTTGACTTCCTCTTCATGTGAAACATATATGACTACATTTTTAAGTCCCTCTTTTTTGTTATAATGTTTTCATCTTTTATATAATGACATTTCTGTTTCTCTATTTTTAGTGTTTTGCCTCTGATTTCTTTCACGATTTCCACTATCTGGGTTGATATTGGTTGCCGTGTTCTGCATTCTAGCCTTGGATTGTTAACCGATGTTACTGATTTTCTAGCCTAAGTACTCCCTTTAGTATTGTAATTCTGGTTTGGTTTTTGAAAATTTCCTAATGTCTCTTTATCTGGAAATGTCCTAATTTTGCCATCATATTTGAGGGACAGTTTTGCTAGATATATAATTCTTTGCTAGCAACTTTTTCCCTTCAAGGCTTTGTATATGTCATCCCATTGCCTTCTTGCCTACATGGTTACTGCTGAGTCGTCCAAGCTTAGCCTTATTGACTCTCCTTGTAGATTAATTTTTGTTTATTCTTAGCCAGTTTTAAAATTATTTTCTTATTTTTAGTTTTGACAGCTTATATTACCATAGGATTTGCTGCCTGTCTTTTGTGATCTACCTTGTGCAGAGTTCAATGAGCATCTTGGACAGATACCTTTCATGATATCAGAGTAGTTTTCTGTCAACAAATCTTTAAAAATTCTCTCTGTATTTTCTACCCTCTGTTCTAGTACTCTAATCACTTGTTGTTTATTCCTCCTGATAGAGTCCCATGTAATTTTTAGTGTTTCTTGATTTTTTTCTTTTTTTAAATTCTTTCATCTGATTTTCCCTCATATATGGAAACCCTGGTAGCATATTGGTCAAGTGCTACATCTGCTAACCAAAAAGTTGGCAGTTTGAATCCTCTAGGCACTCCTTGGAAACTCTGTGGGGCAGTTCCACTGTGTCTTGTAGGGCCACTATGAGTTGGCATCAACTTGGTAGCTGTGGGTTTGGTTTTGATTTGGTTATGGTGATGTCATGTGCTTTATCTTCAATCTCACTAATTCAGCCTTCCATTGAATCACTTCTGCTCCTTTCACTTTCCGTTTCTAATTCTGAGATTTTATTATTAATCATCTGAATTTCTGATTGCTGTCTCTCAAGGATTTCTTGCAGTTTGTCTGCTGCGTTTTGCCTCACCTCCTTCCTGATTTCTTAGAAGAGTTCCAAATATTAAACTTTTGTATTCTACCTCTGATAGTTCCAGGAGGTTCTCTTCATCTGAAAAATTTCTTAAGTCTTGCTTGTTTTGGGAGATTTCTGAAGCCATTGTGGTCTGTCTAGTTACATGATTTGATATTCACTGTTGTCTCTGAGACATCAGTAAGTTGTTTGTTTGTTGGCTTATTGTGTTCTAGCTTCTTGTTTTGTTTTGTTTTGAAATGTCAGAATAGGCTGACTGTGTGTGTTACCTTGGTTATAGGTGCCTTTGAAGCTCTAAAGTTCTGTTACCAAGTGGTTAGAGCTGTTACTATGCTTGTGAACCCAGACGTCCATTTGCTTTTCTTCTACAGGTTCAGCTCAGGTGTTCAGGTAGTGCGGTGCAGGCTCTATCACACAGTCCCAGGTGAACAGGGGTGATCAGTACAGGCACACTTATCTGGCTACTTATGCTTAGAAAGGCAGGGAGCTGACAGCTATCCATAAGCATCTATGAGGAAGGTATGCCCCCTTATGCTTGATCATAGGCGAAGGAAGTGTAACTGCTCTGAATTTCTGGGCCAAGGGAGTTGGAAGATTTTTTTCCCTTATCTCCTGTTTGTTAAATTGTTCCCCTTGGAGTTTAGAAGAATGGTTCAGGAAGTGTTTAAGAAGTCCCACTTGTAGCTCAGGTTATGGCATCAGACCCCAGGGCCAGATACAGTGAACAAAAGTGGGAAAAAGGAGAGAGGTTTATCCCGAAGGAAAGTTTTAGACACAAGTCACTTAGCTTTTGACAGTCTAGTGCCATTTTTCACTGGATCTAGAGTCACAAGTTGACTCTCAGGTGCTCTGTCTCTCCTGCTCAGGAGGATACCTTCCAAATGCCGCTGCTTCATTCACCATGTAACTTCAGCCAATTCCCAGTGGGTGAGGTCTGGCTAGTCCTAGATACTTCTGGACCTACTCTCCCTTCCTCATTGCTCAGTCCACTTTATCAACTTTCTCTTTGAAGTTCAAGGCTCCTGTAACGTTACATACAATCAATTAATCTGTTCTTTTAGGTCTTTGTTCTTAGTGGATTACAGGAATCATCTGACTACTCCACCATCTCTGCCCCATGCCCCCAAATACCAAATTTTTAACACAACTCAAGTGGGCATCTTCCCAAATCATTAAAGCTTTGCAGTGTTTATGAAAATGCTGCTCCACACAAAGCAACAGCTTTTAGCTGGATTAAAAGTTTTAAGGAAAGTCAAGAAGATTTAAAAGGTGAGCTAGGAGAGGGAAGACCTTTAGAAGGTTATGGCGACTGCTTCTGGGGGATTCCAAAAGAGTTATCTTGATAGACTTTCTTGTAGAACACAGGACAACCTCAGAGGCTTATTATGAAGAAGTTTTAAGAAAACTGAAATCTGTAATGGTGAGAAAAAGGCCAGGAAAGTTGTGCCAAAGAATTTTTTTTACATCACAACAATGCACCTGCTCATTTTTCAAGGGTAGCAAGGGTTGTCCTACGACAATTTTGCTGAGAAACCTTACGTCATCCACCCTACTGCCCTATTCTTGTCCCTTCAGATTTTGATTTGTTCCCAAAGCTTAAAGAAGATTTAAAAACAATAGAACTTGAGTCCCTCATGGGTAACCAAATTGCCATTTTGGCGTGGTGGAAATCAAAGAGCACAAAAGTTTTCAGGGAACTGTTAAGAGAGATGAAAACCCCACCTTCAGAAGTCTACAGATGTAGACGGAGAATACGTTGAGGTGCAGTTACTTAATACTTTAATATTCTTGTTTAATAAAGGTTGCCATGATTTTGTAGCAATACTTTTTGGCTTACCCTAGTGCATATACATACAAACATATACATATATATATATAAATAAATCAATATGTAACTGTCTCTCTATGTCATCAACTATTCAATTTGTTGTACTGTGGTGGCTTGCATGTCACTAAGATGCTGGAAGCTCTGTCACTGGTATCTCAAATATCAGCATGGTCACCCATGATGGACAGGCATCGCAGAGCTATTGCACAAAGACTAGCTAAGAAGAACCTAGTGCTCTACTTCCAAAAAAAAGAAAAATCAGCCAGTGAAAACCTTATAAATAACACGGAAACAATGTTTGATATAGTACTAGAAGATGAGGCTATCAGGTTGGAAAGCACTCAAAGAAGACTCAACCTTAATGAGGTGAAGTAAGTAAAGCATTTGGGGGCTTCATTTGCTGATGGGGCACAACTCAAAATGAGAAGAAACAGATGTGATTATCCGTTAGTAATCAGAGAAATCTGTCAACCCAACAGCTTGACACTATGTTTCCAACAATGGGTTCAAACATAGCAATGATTGTGAGGATGGTACAGGACGAGGGAACACTTTGTTTTGTTTTATATAAGGTCGCTATGAGCCAGACTCTAAGAAAAACAGAATGAAACACTGCCTGGTAGTGTGCCATCCTCACAACTACTGTTGTGTTCAGCTCACTGTTGTAGCCACTGTGTCAGCTCACTTTGTTGAGGGTCTCCCTCTTTCTCCTTTGGTCCTTTATTAAGCACGATATTCTTCTCCAGGGACTGGTTCTTCCTGATAACACGTCCAAAGTATGTGAGATGATGTCTCGCCATCCTTGCTCCTAAGGACCCTTCTCGCTGCACTTCTTCCAAGATAGATTTGTTCATTCTTCTAGCAGTCCATCAAAAAGTCAACTTTCTTCACCAACACCATAATTCAAAGGCGTTTAATTCCTGTTCAATATTCCTTATTCATTGCCCAGTTTTCACATGAAGAATATATACACACATACATATGTAACTACAATATTTTTATGCAAATAACATGCCCTTCTGCATTTGCTTGCCTGTCAGGTCCTCTCACTGTGAGGTGTTTTCATAAGGGCATCATGACTTTTATATAGCAGCATGTGTTAGAGGATGGGACTGGTGGCACTTGTGAGGTTGCCTCATGGGAAAAAGGGCTCAGCCAGTGAGCAAGCACAGAAGGTGCATGTTACTTGAATACAAACACAATATAGATAGATAACACAGACAGAGATCTATATGTATTTGAATACATACATGCTTGCTTTGTATAATACGTAGAGAGCCCGTGGGCAGTAGCTGAGGCTCGCTTGAAAGATGGCTGGCTAGAATCCACCAGCCACTCTTTAGGAGAAAGATGAAGTCGTCCACTTCTGTAAAAGTAACAGCCTTGGAGACCACAAGAGCCACTTCCACTCTGTTTTGTAGGGTAGTTACGGTTGGTATCAACTAGACGGCTGTAACTTTTACAGACACAGCCTGCACCACATAATGTTTGTTCCAGCAATGTCTGACCACATGTAGCTCGGTGGTTCTCACGGCCTTCCAAGTTTCCCTTGTGGATTTGTAGCCCTGGCAGTTCTGCTCCTCCAGGTGCACAGCACTCTGAAACGGCCGGAAGAGTGGCCACAGGATGGGACTTCTGTGGCAGGGGAGAGGGCAAACACTGTGAGGCACTCGGTGAACCATGAAGGGCTGGTGACTGGGTCGGTGAGACTACTGCAAGGTTGCATTGCTGCTACTGCCCTACATTCTGGTGCTGGTCCCCTCCATTGCTGGACAGTGGTGGCAACAGGGACTTGTGGTTGCAATGGGACAAAGACACTGGGTACTACATGGTGGTGTGGCACCTTGGAGGCAGTAGCAGCAGCCAGCAAACAACAAGGTATGAAAGAGTGGCTATTCACAGACCAAGCTAGGGGTGCAAGCAAGTCCCCCATCCCTAGCAACCTCAGTGGTGCCATAAGGGAGGCAGTGTATATAACACAGTATTTGCACAATGGCCAAATCACCCAACACCCTATTTCACAGAATATATCATGGACTTTAAGCAGCACACGACTAGAGAGAGAAGGAGAGGAGAGCAAGACAGCCTGGGTGGTATAAGCAGTTTGCAATTGGTTGCTAACTTCAAGGCTGGCAACTCAAGCATGCTCAATGGCTTATACAGAACAGTTCTGGCCAACTTGACAGCAGCTAACAGCAATATATATGTGTGTATGTGTGTGTGAGCACTAGCTCAGAGTCAGCCTGATTACGGTTTATTTTAGTTTTACTCAATACCTTTGTTCTTGATGAACCAGATTAAAGATGCATATTTGGACATTGCTAAAATAGAATCTCATTAAATTCTATTAGTCATCTTGTACAGTTTTGGGACCTAGATTGAGGCAATCAAGAAGAAAATAGATTTCTTGGACTTGGGCTCATTCATTTCTCCTTCAAGGGCCAGCTCTCCGTGCTTTCATTCCTCCTCAGTAAAGTCTCCTAGAAATCCAGCTTCTTTCCTTTTCTTTAATGAGCTGCCACCTGTCTACTTTTTCTATTTCCTTTCTCTCCAGGAGTGGCCATGCAGTAGGTACCCTACTAGATTCCTTGTCTTCGTTATCCCTGAAAATATACACACAGGTCTTTTTCACCTGAAGACTGTACTCTTCTACAAAAAAAGGGATGGAATAAAAGCCACAAACAAGTGGAAATTACACAGGTTCCAGCTATAGTAAAAATCAGTGAGAACAATCATCTCAAGTCTTTATTTACTGTCCCTTTCTCAGATTATATTTCAAGGCCTCTGCTGAATAGTGCTTACAGTTGAGCTGATTAGGTCTGTAGTGGTGATTTCCAGTTGCTACTTCTGTTAGACTGGATTAAATTCTAAGTGCTGAGACCCTACTTTCTACCTGATGTCTGAAGGTCATTCTCATCCTGATTTCCAATGCTCTTCATTGACTTTGGAGAAACCTCACAGTTCCCTGGTTGGACCTTTGAAATTCCATGATTACCCTTGTTTCTTCTCTGTGGAAGACCTTTTTCTCTAAGGATTCCAAAGATTCTTCCTCTGAAATTGAGATTTTTTTGTGTTAACTTATACTTGTCTGCTTCATTCTCCATTTATGCCTCCATGGTACCAGCCTCTGGAGCCCGTAACCATTCTATACACCGTAGGTCCAGCTCCTTATGTACTAGATAATTTACTGCTGAAAAACTCAGGTTACCTGTTGATGCGGCAGACTCTCAGTGAAGCTTCTCAGTTTGGGCTGGTGGCTCTTTGTGAACATCGCCACCATTCCACTCTAGAAGCAAAATTCTTAGTGTCTCATGTCTCCAGCTAACACACCAGTCTCCCGAAATAAAGAAACAACGCACGTCTCCAACTACACCAATCTTTTCCATGTTTGGAAGCCTCACCTCCATGGTAAGTCTCACTAAGGTCTTTTATTTAGGGGCCCTATTCAAAACTTAAATGCTGATATTTTCTCAGACCAAGTACAATCGCTGCTATGTATTGACAATGCAAACATCTTACACTCAGCATTGAATTACATGCTTCTCAGAGCTTGTTTCATTTCATCCACTAAACACACCAGTAACACGAGTATTTGCAAGCCTGTCTTCAGGTAAAGGAACTCAGGCTGGAGAGGTGAAATGACAGGCTTGAAGTCTCAAAGCTAGTAAGAATGACTTACTCCAAAGTAAATTTTCTCAGCCTGCATGCCTCATGGCCTTTCTGTAGAAAATAAAGAACACATTATGGCTTAAATTTTATGAACTTATCCATGTATCTATTAACAACCCTCTTCTACATTATCTGAGGCCCAAAAGGAGTTTGTTCATATGTTCAATTTTACTATGTATATATACATATATATAAATACCTTTTTAAAAATTAAAAATGGATGCAAAATGTGATAGACATAATATGCACCTTTGAACATAGAGGATTAATTAACTAGAATGACTACTGATGATAGAGTTTTTTAGGCTACATACACAACTTTTGCCAGGGAAAGATGTATCTCCCATTTGAGAGTTTCAGCCCAAAAGATAAGGTCTGTATGATAAAACCAGCAAGCCAAGACTTTCTTTGTTTTTTACATTTGTCTAATTTTGCCATTGTTATTCAGGAGACTATTCAGCAAGAAAAAGAACTATATGTCTACTAGAAATAAAAATTGTGACAAATGATTGCCTCATATTTCAACTCAGATACTAAAGAAATTTATCCAGAGATACTTAAAGCCTCTTAGAAAGAATTTTGACCTGTGAGTTGATAATGTGTATCGTGGAGTACAGAAAATAAGTCAGGCTATAATCATTTTTCAGAAAATTTCTCAAATTTTTTGGACTGTAAACCAGTATATTCTTGGAAGGATGTTTTAACCATTTTTTTTTTCTGATTGCCTCCAGTCAAATACAGTCACAACAGATGACATTAATTGGATTGAAAAGATCTATTGCATATCCCACTGTTACATTAACACACTGAGGGCAATCCTTTAGCTACCAAGTGGTGTACAGAAGTATGAACAAGTTACCAGTCACTTCAATCTCTGTTTTCACAGTTCTATCTCCATTTGTTCTATGATTGCAATCACACACAAGTGCACATGCATGTGAAAACACACGCTTGTATTTTAGAAATACCTAGTGCAAATGGCAACTATGAAGATTTATTCCTCGTAGTTAACGTTTCTGAGGCCCACTTTCCTCATTTATCTATTATAATTTCTTACTGTCTTCTTGCTTTTTGTTTTTAGGTATAAGTTAGGTTAGGCACTTTAAAGCACACTGCAAACTATAAAGCACCATTTACCTTACATTTATTATTACTATAAAACTGACTTCACTGTTGTTTATAGTACCAGCATGTGTTTGAGTGGCTTTCATCAGTTTTCACAAACAATAGATTCAAATAGTACAAAAAATGTCACTAAAAGTACTACACAATTTAGAAAACTATAACATATAATAGTCAGACAATGAAGCCCATGAACTTAATTGTTCTACGTGCTACATACCTTATTGTTAAGTTATCACTACAATCACCTTCAAAGTACTCCTCTTGGGAAGCTAGGCATCTATGCCAGCACCCAGTCCATCCTTCAAAGCAATTTTGGAACTCTTTTTCTGGAATGGCCATTGCGCATGGTGGCACGCTGGCAGGTTTGCAAACTTAATTGTAAAATTGTCTGTGAAGGAGTTGTTAGTCAGTAAACAAATAACTATTGAAACACCCTCCCTACTCACAGAATCCCCAGGTGGTGGGAGTGGGTTAAGTGCTATGTCTGCTAACCAAAATGTTGGCAGTTCAAATCTGCGAGGAGCTCTTTGGCCCAGTTCTATTCTGACCTCTAGAGTTGCTATGAGTTGCACCCGACTCCATGGCAATGGTTCTGGTTTTCGGTTCCCTGCTCACCTGATCTGGCCCCCAGTGACTGTTTTCTTTACCTGAAGATAAAGGAAGTAATGAAAATAAGACATTCTGATGACATTCAGGACATCAAAGGCAATACAACAGTTCTGATGGGCATTCCATATAAAGAGTTTCAAAAGTGCTTTGAAGGGTGGACTAGGCGCTGGCATCAGTGCATAGCTTCCCCAGGGGAGGACTTTGAAGGTAACCACAGTGATATAGGATGAGTTCGGAAACTTAACTGGCATTCTTCATATTTTTGTTTTATTCTAAACCCAGTGCTAATTTTACGTATACTTTTTCTTTCTTGTGATATTCTTCCCTTCTCCAAACCAGTTTCGGGAAGAAAATATGTGATCAACTGAGGGGTTGGAACTATATACTGGCAGGAAAAGGATATCAACAGTGATTAACTTGTTTTACCGTATCATTTTCTTCTACTACACACTCATATTTTTTTCTTGGTCCCTTCTTTTTCTTCCTTCTTTCCTTTCTCCCCGTTTTTCTCCCTCCTTCTCTTACCTTCTCTCTCTTTCTTCCTAAATGATTAGCAATGTATTGAATGCATGGAAAGATTACTCAGAGAGTCAGAACTGCCTTCCCATTTCTGAAGACCAAGCTGTTTTGAGTCAACTAGGGGGATGAAGTCCAGAAGATAAACAATGCCTGATCCTCTCCAAAGCACTTCATACAGAGGATCTCTTAGGAATGGGTCTGTGGTCATCTCGGCTACAAGAGGAGCAGGCCCTTAATTCTGACTCCTGAGAAACCCGAACTCACACTTGCACTGGAGAAAATTTATGCCGAGTTGACAGAACTGTAGAAAGACTGTCATCTACCCTAGTGAAAATTAAAGCATATTAATAAAACGCAAATGGCTAGACAACCAAAAATCAAACCCTTGCCATGGAGTCAATTCTGACTCACTGCAACTCTACAGGACAGAATACAACTGCCCCACAGATTTTGCAAGTCTGTAAGTCTTTATGGGAGCAATCACCACATCTTTCTTCCAAAAGGCTAAAAGCTAGGTAGGAAAGTGGATAAAATTTCCAAAGAAGTGAGAGTTTTAGACTCGACGGCACTTGGCCAGCAATATACTTGAAAATGAAACCTCATCATGATGTGTGATTTCTTATTTTCTCTTTACAGGAAATAAAACCACTTAGCAACATGAAATAATAACATGATGCCACGCTAATTTGCCTTTATTTTATGTTCACTATATACCAGCCTCCAAACTTACAAATATATGACTGGAACAAGAAAAATAAACCAATACGCAAAATACACACACACATATGTGGAATTACTGACTAGTTTCCCGGATTTGAATTTTATTGCAGGTTTCAAATGTGGAAAGGAAGGAGTTGAAGGAGGATTGTTGGTAGAATATAAGCAGATAATTTTCTAAGTTTCCGTGAGTTTTAATAACCTCCATACTTCACTAGCTATTGTTAAACACACACTGAATTGGTTATGACAACCTGTGGGTTAGTTTACACCACAGTCTAAAATTTGGCAAGTTTAGTTTAGAAATTTGATCAACATCCCATGCCATCCTTCATCATAATTCAACTGGCAAAACTGTAGTCAAAAACTCCCCAGGGCAATCCTGAAGAACAACTTACATTTTGGTGGTTTAACATGTGTAAACCTCCTGCCTGGAATCACTGATGTGGGTTGATGGCAGCCTTGAACTTTAATAAGGACTTCCAGGTGATTTGATTAAGGGGTTAACCACAATAGAACAGAAATGCTCAAATTAAAATGAATATGCCAAGGCAAAAGCTCAATATGCTTTTTTTTTTTAACTCACCATGAAAACTCTCCCCCAAAGCATAAAGAACTGTCACAATAGAATCTTGCTTAAAATGCAAAAGGTATTCAAAGCTAGGATGACATTTGCATACAGTATGTGCTGAAGACTGATGATGTGCTGAAAACGCCTTACTTGTAGACTGAGTCTATATGACATTGAATGTCAGGATTAAAAAAAAAGGATTAAAAATTTTAGATTAAAATATATTTCTTGCTATCTTCTAGTTAACTGAAACATTCAAATAATAGTAAGTATCTGAATTTTAAATTTATGTATTGATTCAGGACCTCTGGAGATAGATGGAATCCTTATTTAAAGGCAGCTGAATGTGTATTAGTTAACTTTACAAGCTTACCTTTAAATGACAGCTACTAATGTAGTTTTCAAGTGTGAGTCTGCCAGTATCAGCATGATCTTAGCTCTGGTATTTTTAATTCTAAAATGTTCTCCCATGCAGCCCACCACTAGATTTTGGGTTGTGGGCACAATTTATTAATTCCTAGATTATCTCTTAGTTTTGAGACCACAACACAGTGTGCAAAGGCTACTGTTCTAAGGTTCAATTTCAGTAAACATCAGGTCTTTAAAAAATAAATGTCACGGCAAATCGTTAATAAAGATCAAGTGGTATAGTATTTTTCTACTGATTCTCTGTGCCAACTTTTAGCAGAGGGCCCTTAAAGAAAAAATTGTTTACTAAAAAGAACAAAGGCACAGTGTCCTCTTATTTTGATAAAATCAGTGCAAGTGAAATCAAGAACTGTTTCAAAACGTGAACACTTTTCTACAGCAGTGTAACTGGATTTGCACTAATGTATTTAAGCACACATGAAACAATTATGCCTTTCATCAAGAATTCTAAGAAACTTGACATACATAAATCTTCATTATTTTTGATTAAATGAAGGAGTAAAACAAAACTGTGCCAAAAGATATGAAAACAGAGGCTTCCACTGAAGCACTAGCATTTTGATCCTGCTGTTGCATAAAATTCACTGACAAGATTTTTCTAATTAGCAAAATGAGGTCTCCTGCAGTCTAGAAGGCTAGGGCTAAAATTTATTCTACATAACACAATATATTACAACAATCTCTTGAGAATAAAAAAAAATTCTTTATATGAAGAACTCTCACAGAGCCCTAGATTATTGTTTTATATCATACACTATTCACTATGAATGACCACAGGAAAACTAAAAAAGAGAAAAACCATGATCTTGGTAAACATACATAATGTACATTCTAGCATCTACTAGCTATTAGATAACTCGACGGCACTTGGCAATGTAATCATATGAAACTAAAGATTTTACCTGAGTTTTCAGTTAGGAAGTAAAGATTTCTACCTGTTTTTTAGCTGGTAGTGTGAAGCTTCTCTGGCACAGTTGACTGTCTAAGGTACTGCTGGTGCAGTCCTTCAAAATTTGGACACTACTTAGAACGGCAGCTCTCTGAGGGATTCCAGAAAAGATTGTAGAAAGAAGAGAAGAGTCAGGAAAAGATCCATCTCTCTGAGCCCTGAACAGTTCAACTCCGGAGAGCTGAGACTCATCACTGCTCTTTATCAAGCCAACTTTTTATAAACCACCAGAACAGAAGACACTCATAAGGGGCACATATTCTCAGTTCCTGTTCTCATTTAACACAGATAAATTCAAAGTTGATCTGTGCAATGTTTTCCAGGAACTAAGAAAACCCAATATGCATAGGTATATTAAGAATTCAACATAAAACATTTGATAATATAAAAGTTCTTTCCCCCTGAAAGTTTTCTGATTTCTTTAGCCAAAAAAGAAAGCGACAAATAAAAGCAGTTTTTTTTTTTTTTTTCTTTTTAAGGAGAGTTTAGCAGACTTCACCATTAAACTGATAGCTATACTTGAAAAATGTCAACTTGCAGGAGTTCACAAAGTAAACAGGAGTTCGCAAGGCAAACTGAAACAATTATTTCAAACTATCATTAAGTTACTTTGAAGTTTGATTTTAAAGAGGCACAATTTATGTGTTTTTTTAGATTGTATATTATTTAACTGCTACCATTAGAATTGACAATTTCAGATTTTAACTCTCATTATACACTTTTGAGCAAATACATCTGTTTACAATATTTGAACTAATAGAACTGAATTATTTTTCTTCATTTTCAATTGGTTAATTCTCATTTAAAATATATCATAGTTTATCCAGACATTAAACATGCACAGAAAGAAGTTTTAACACAATCTTCAATCCCCTTCTTATTAATATATCATCTACTTATGCACTAATCAAGGGCATAGTCACTGTCAAATTTTCATGACTTTTCTTCATATGCATTATGTTTGCAAACATATTAGATACTTCCTCTCAGTGTGTTTAAAACTGAAAACAGGGAATAGTTAAATTAATTATCCTTCATCTACTCAACTGAATAACAAGAAATCATTGATATCTGACCATTCTGGACCTACAAAAAGGGTTATCTCACATAGTGGAACCTAATTTGGCATAACTATGTATGGAGGAGGAAAGATCATGGGCTTTGAAGTCACTTACTGAGAGATTTTGAGCTGTTTAGTACTCACTCTGTTTAAGCCTCAATTGCCTCGTTTATTAAGTGGGGATAACAATATCTACTTACCAGGGTCACAGGGCAGATTAAATGAGATGAGGTATGAATTTATACAATGACTAACAGTCAGTAAGTTATCATGAAATTATTGCAAAAATTAGGAGAGCAACAGCAGCCTACCTACCACACATAATCACAATTACAGTTAAAAAATCTTTAGATCATGTAGTCATCAAAAACACAAGAGACATTTTTTTTTTTCTTCCCAGTGCCCCATACGAACTTTTCAGGGTCATAATAACATGACGCTGTGAGGGTGCAGTTATCTCATCATTTCTGGAAGGCGAGACAGCCAGTGGTTCCAAACAAGGATGCTGGGGTCAGAAGTATCTGGATTGGAACCCTGCTCTGCCACTTATAACCTATGTGATTTGGGGCAAATTGCTTGTAATTCATAAAAGAGGCTTGATTATACGCAAGAAAATACATGAAAAGTGTTTTAGAACACTGCCTGCCATACAGACAGTACCAAATAAGTACTAATTGTTACTTAGGTCTTTATTACTGTTATCATGTTGGCTGTCCTACCTAAGTCCTTTATCTGTAGCCAAACATCAAGAAACAATTTTATTACCACCAACATGTTTCTCTGTTTAATGAAAATCTTTACTTTTCTTAGGCAGAAAATTTTTATCTTTCTGGGACTTTACTACAAGTAACATCAATCATTATTCAATTTTTTTTTTCCCCCTCCTCCAAAGCTATAAAGAACAACTTAAAAGGAAAATCCCAACTCCTTGTACTGCAAAAAAGCAGCAGTCATATTGTGGAAAGGTTGAAAGCACAAAAATTAGATCACACTGCCTGAATCTCTGTCTCAGTTCTACCACGCACTGGCTTTGCTGTTACCTGCCATTGAGTCAGCCCTAACTCAGAGCCCTGACTCTGGAGACATCAGGCACAAGGCACTCAAGCAGCGCCCAGATCCGCACCATCATCAGGATCAGTTCTGTATCAGACCGTTGTGGTCCATGGGTTTTCATCCTTCAGAAACAAAGGTTGTCCCACCAACAGACACAGGTACATGAAGGTTAGTTGCAGCACAGTCCACAAAAGCAAACAGTTGGAATCAACCCTGATGCCCATCAACAGATGAATGGATTAGCAAACCATGGTCCATGTACTCAATGGAACACTACGCTGTGATAAAAAACAATGACAATTTCAGGAAACATCTTACAACATGGTCTCATTTGGAAGAGATCATACCGAGTGAAATCAATCAGTGTCAAAATGACAAATTTTGCGTGCGACCCCTGTTACAAGGATTTAACAAGAGAATTATCCATAGAAAATGACTGTGTTGGCTACATGGGTGGGTGGGGGCTGAGAGTTTACCATCGGTGAGATAACTGATAGATGTTAGAAATTTTATTCTTTTATCATAAGTAATAAAAAATTAAAAAAGTAAAAAACAAAAGAACGTAATGCCCACATCTGCAAAGACACATGACCTTCATCCTTCCTATTGAGGTGGGAACGGTAATGGAGGTAGAGCAGACAAACTGACCGGTAATGACAATGCCCCAGACTGCAGCCGGTGCCAGGATGACTTACCCTTTGGGGGAATGGCCACAGGTACTGAAGGGTAATGTGTCACACTAGGAGTTCATTGGCCTAATGTAGACGAGCTGCAAGGACACATGGGCAGATCATGTTGGACCGGAACCAGCTGGAATGAAGGTCTGACTACCTTCAAGGCAACTGCGCCTTCACCTGGTAACAGCCGGCTAGGTACCTTTCACACCTGTGCAGTAACTAACCCCCCAGAGAACACAGCTAGGAATCCTGGAGCCCGGAGCATCCCTGCCTCCTTGTGGAAGAAGTCTGGCCTGGCTGGGGCTATGCATTCCAAGACCTGTCGGCTGGCGGTCACTTCTGTGTGCTAACTGCAAGGACAGTCACACAGCAGAATTTCTCCCAGTTTGTAACGAATACATATGGACTGTTTCCTGGCCCTGGCGAAGATCAACCAGCAAAATAAATAAAAGAAGGAATTTTCATCAGAGACAAAGGAAGGGCACCATTGAACACTGAGATTACCCTAAATCAAAACCCACTAAACCCACTGCTATCAAGTTGATTCAACTCACAGCAATCCTATCAAAACAACAAAACAAAAACCCCACTGTCATGAAGTTAATTCCAACCCACAACATCCCCAAAGTATTCCACGGCTGCAGTCTTTGCTAGAGCTGCTGGTAGTTTGGAACAGCCGACCTCTGCTTACCAGGTGATAGCTTTGACTGCTGTGCCGCCAGGGCTCCTGGTCAATCCTGTCCGGAATAAAAAGGGGCAGGAGGGCTGGGTAGGTGGACCAGCACTCCGTGTTCCAGCCCTAGTTTTCCTTCCTTACTCACAATTAGCTGGTAACTTCCAGTTAATGATTTGCCACTTTCAAAGATGAGTTTTAATAGGGGGTTCCCGGAGACTGTGGAACCTTAACCTTACAAAGCTATCTCAACATCAGTAGAATCTGAGAACTGACAAGTCAGAAGGGAAAAAGGTTAAATAGCGTCCTTTGCGTCAAGTTTATTCTGTTCACATGTACTAGGTGTGAACAAAGAGATCCGTGTGGGGACAACAGCCTTCCCAGGAACCTAAGGACAAATCTGTGGCTGTGTATCTTAGGCCTACGGAATACACAGATTTCTGTGACCTGGTTTCTGCCTTATAGTCTACAGGCACTTGATGCAAATGTGCTATTCCATTAGTGCTTCCAGGATAAAAAAGAGACAATCTTTTCTATATGTGTTTATTAGCTCTGGCTCTAGTAGTTGGATAAATCTTCCTTTTTTTCTCCTGAATCATATAGGTGGAAAAACAGCATCTTTTTAAAAACAGAACAATACATATCTGGACTTAACAAAACACCTGTATCTGAGCTCAGCTGCACTTTTTTAAAAATAGTCACGTGAAGTGGTAATTGAGTCAGTGAAGACAGATCCTACCACAATGCAATTATAACTGTTTCATTTCGTAGGCATCATACTTTCTTGTTTTCATTAATAAAGACTAAATCAGTCACTTGCGCAACATTTTTGCTTTAATGACATTTGTTCTAAGAAGTCACTTAGACTATGGCTTGTTCCTGTCTACTATTAAAGATTTGAGAATGCCATTTACAATCCTGCAGTCCCAGTGACAGGGCTGACTCTCTGCACTTTGCCTGCACTCTAGCGCAGTCGTTTCTTCGAAAGTTTCTGATGTGTCCTTTTACCGCAGTTTCATGTCTGTAACTGTGATAAATGATTCTGTTCTTGCAAACACCTTCCTTATCTCTAGCTAGAATTTCATTTGAGTCCCATGATTTAGTTAAAAGTTGTAATAGAAAATTAACATATTTATTCAAGAAAGTGCCTAAATTAAGAAAATTCACACTGCATTTTTTAAACAATGACAATGTCTCTAATTCTGTCCTACCTCTAAATCTACAGACTGAACTAAACTGTAATATAGTGCTTTAGTTATAAATATCATTTTGCTAATAATATAAGAAGTAAAAATTGAAGGATTTTTATTTACAACACTTCTGCTAAATACTATAAATTTATTGGCAGGAAGAAACGAGTCATCTAGATTTCATGAAGGTTGTTTTTAAAAATAAATATGATATACTGTGACTGTAATGAATGTCACTGAATTGTACACTTCAAAAGGCTAAAATGGCAAATTTTAAGTCACATGTATGTACCAAAATAAATTTTAAAAGCATGGTAACCACAACTTAAGCTCTGAAATGAAAGTTAATGATAGAAATCCACAAACATAGGACTAAATATGTGTTTTTGATCAACAATGGAAAGTAATCAGTTGCAATATTTTAAGCTTTGATGTCCATTCTACTTTTCAAATTTTTCAGGAATATAGTTAGATTGCAAGTCAGATGTCAAACCAACAAAATGTACTGGTTATGTTACACTTAAGTTTATTTAACTTTTCTGATATCTATTTAAGAAATTCTACAGACAGAAACAGAATTACATCCCTTATTTCTAACAAGTGATGTATTATCATTCCCTAATACATTCAAATTTTCATGTAGATTTCAATTCTATTTACCTAAATGGCATGTATTTCTTCCTCTTGTTTAAGAAATGCTGCATTTCTTGTCTCTAAACAACAGCCAAAAATTATAGCCTAATTTTTATATTCTATTAGCATAGTGGGATTTGTTTGCTGCTCAGAATTTTTGACCTGCAAATAGAGCTTAAGAGGACATTAAATATGCCTTCACATGGATTGTACTATACTTGCTTACTAGCTCTTCCGAATGAGACATTCATAAGCAGCTCTCCAAGGCAATAAATCACCACTGTATTATATTGAATCAAGATAATAATTAAGCACATCCAAAACAGTCATGTTTGTTAGGAATTATGGAAAGCGTATCTTAATTTCTGTACACCTTTTGGGGTGTAATAGCTTTATTTGGAAGATAAAAATAATTGTAATCAAATCTTTAACAGTATAATTATGAAACAAGATGACTAAATCCCTCTGCAACGTATTAGTGGGTGGTATGATAATTCACGTAATTTCAGGACTGCTTTTTATTCTTACGTTTTATCACTTAACATGTAGCATTTGAAGCGATTCAAAGGTTCTGTGACATTCTCAAATAGGGTGTGACTTAAAAATTCTTAGAAGTTCTTATGAAGCTTAACAAAATATCCACTTGTAATACAACTGCCAGTTACCGGCAGAAACTGGCTTCCCTGAAGTCGAAAACAGCCATCCAAGTAACCTCACTGACAAATGCTTTTTGTTCAATGTGTAAATCCTCCTTAGAACTTGAGTATGCCTAAACTTTAATAATATTAAGCAAAACACGCAAGGATTAGCAGAATGAACAGGGTGTTGATGTTCATGATGGTGTTCTAGACATCAACCTTAATTTCTTTCATGCTTTCAGTTAGGAAAAAAATTGCCTCCTACTGCCTGCATTGCACTGCGCCTGTTCAGCATTTTCAGTGGTCCAAAACAAAGACGGAGAACATCTGTCTGTGACTGGCGACCTTTCGCGCCACTAGTTCTCTCTTCGGGAAGTCCAAATTGATTTTCTTCCACTGGTCACGCTAAAATCTCAGCTCGGTCCATTGTGTCCCACTACCAAGGAGTTCAGCAGCAACGAGATCAAAAGATTAGAAAGCGCACAGAACGCAAGCAGCCTAGGAAGACTTGGTGCAGGCAGTTATGAGCATTTTATGTAAGCAATGTATCCAGCTTCAGAGAAAACCTTGCTAAGTGGGTGAACAAAGTGTAAGGCATTCACCTGACCGAAGATCCCCTGCCCCCAGCCGTGCAGTCGGGATAAAGAGAGGGTCCCAGAGGCCAGCTCTCTATTTTTGGTCTGAGTCTCCAATGCCAGGGAGGCTCCCTAGGAAGAGGCCAGTGCGGCCCGCGGGGACTCCAGATGCGCTCTCACAGGTCGGTGCAGCATTTGCAGGCACAGCACTCTGTCTCAGGTGGTCTGCTCCACTCACGGCCTGGTGCCAGGGTTATGTGGCCTCAGTCTCTGGGAGCAGTGTGGAAGCCATGTGTTACAAGGACTGGAATCTGATGGCAAAGGCCCAGCACAGCAGGTTCCCAGGGAATCAGGTGTATCAGCTGAGCATCTGTCTTGGTTTCATTTGAAAAATATACAGATAATTTATAAATTATGTGAAAGTGATAGAGAAACCCCATGTTTACTTCTCCTTTTGTATGTTTTAAAATAGTCTAATGATGAGAATAAAAAAAAAATACACTTTCCACACAGTAGTAGAAAGATACAGGAGGGGCTTGGCTAATTGCATTTTCATACATTTATATTAGAGATAATGATATGGAGCACATAAACATAGGTATCCTAGGCATTACCGAACTGAAATGGACTGGTATTAGCTACTTTACACTTAATAACCATATGGTCTACTATACCAAGAATGAAAACTTGAAGAGGAATGTTGTTGCATTCTGTTGTCAGAAAGAACACTTCAAGATCTGTCCTGAAATACAATGCTGTCAGTGATAGGATAATATCCATACACCTGCAAGGAAGGCCAGTTAATATGACTATTATTCAAGTTTATGCACCAACAACTGAGGCCAAAGATGAAGATACTGAAGATTTTTACCAGCTTTTACAGCACAAAATTGACTGAACACGCAAACAGGATGCTCTGATCATTACTGGTGATTCAAATGCAAAAGTTGAAAACAAAGAAGGGTCACTAGTTGGAAAACACAGTCTTGGTGATAGACATGATGCCGGGGATCACATGATAGAATTTTGCAAGACCAATGACTTCTCTTTTCACTAACATAAGTAGCAACTACACATAGGGAAAACACAAGAATCAAATCAACTACATCTGTGGAAAGAGATGATGGAAAAGCTCAGTATGAAAGCTCATAAGAAAGTTCAAATTGAAACTGAAGAAAATCAGAACAACTCCAGAAGAGCCAAAGTATGAACTTGAATGTGTTCCACCTGAGGTTAGAGACCACCTGATGAACAGATTTTATGTGCTGAGCACATTACCAATGACCAGAAAAATTGTGAAATGACATCAGAGACATCACACCTGAAGAAAGCAAGATGTCATTAAAAAGACAGTCTATTCTGACTTCCACTTTGGTCTTTTCTCTCTTTTCCTGTCATTACAAGACATGTCATTCCTGTAATGACAGGAAAAGAGAGAAAAGACCAAAGTGGAAGTCAGAAGTGACTCTGAAACTTGCTGTTGAACAGAAGATTTCAAAGGGCAGCTCAGGAAGAAAAAATTAAACATTATAATGATCTGAAAACAGTTGGAGATAGAAAACCAAAAGAGAAGAAAACGCTCTGCACTTCTTAAGCTAAAAACAGAAGAAAAAAAAAAATTCAAGCCTCAACTTGCAATAGTGAAGGATTCTACAGTTAAAATATTAAAAGAATCAGACAGCATCAAAAGAACGTGGAAGGGATACACGGAGTCAAGAACTGGTCAACATTCAACTACTTCAAGAGGTGGTATATGGTCAGGAACTGATGGTACTGAAAGAAAAAGTCAAAGCTGCATTGAAGGCACTGGTGAAAAAGAAGCCACCAGGAATTGGTGGAGTATCAGCTGCTATATTTCAATGAGTGAACACAGCACTGGAAGTGCTCACTCATTAAGCCAAGACATTTGGAAGAAGCTACCTGGCCAGCCGACTGGAAGAGATCCCTATTTATGCCTATTTCCGAGAAAGGTAACCCAACTGAATGTGGAATTTATCAAACAACATCATTTATATCACATACAAGTAAAATTTTGCTAGATTTTGCTAAAGAAATTGCAGCTGTACACTGGCAGGAAACTGCCAGAAATTCAACCTGGATTCAGTAGAGGACATGGAACAAAGGGTATCACTGGTGTCAGATGGATCTTGGCCAAAGGCAGAGGATACCAGAAACCCGTTTACCCATGTTTCATTGACTATGCAAAGGCATTATTTGACAGTGTGGGTCATAACAAATTGTGGCTAACATTCAGGAGAATGGGAATTCAGAACATTCAATCATGCTCGTAAGGAACGTGTATACAGGTCAAAAGGCAGTCGTGCAAACAGAACTAGGGTGGACACTACATAGTTTAAAGTCAGGAAAGGTGTGTGTCAGTGTTGTGTCCTTTCGCCTTTCCTTTTTAATCTGTATGCCAAGCAAACAATCCAAGAAGCTGGACTATATAAAGAAGAATGAGGCATCAGGATTGGAAGAAGACTCCTTAACAACCTGGATCACGCAGATCACACAACTTTGCTTGCTGAAAGTGAAGAGAATTAAAAACATGTACTGATGCAAATCAAAGACCACGGCCTTCAGTATGAAAATCAAAGACCACAGCCTTCAATGTTAAGAAAGCAAAACTCCTCAAAACTGGACCAGTGAGTACATGGCAAATAGAGAACAGACTGAGGTTGTCAAGGATTTAATTTTACTTGGTTTCACAATCAATGCTCATGGAAACAGCATTCAAGAAATCAAAAGATGCATTGCACTGGGAAAATCTGCTGCAAAAGACCTCTTTAAAGTGTTGAAAAGACGTCGCCTTGGAGACTAAGGTGAGCCTGACCCAGGCCATGGCATTTGCAGTGGCGTCATATGCATGCGAAAGCTGGTTAATGAATAAGGAAGACAGAAGAAGAACTGGCGCCTTTGAGATGTGGTGTTGGAGAAGAATATTGAAGGTACCACGGACTGCCAAAAGAACAGATGTGTTCTAGAACATTTACACCCAGAGTGCTCCTTGGAAGCAAGGATGGCAAGACTATATCTGATATACTGTGGAATCAGTCCCCGGAGAAGGACATCATACTAGGCAGAGAGGCGGTGAAAAAGAGGAAGACCTTCAGGGACATGGATTGAGACAGTGGCTGCAACACTGGGCTTCAGCATAAAAACGATTGTGGTCATGGCACAGGACCAGGCAGTGTTTTACTGTTGTTCATAGTGTCACTATGAGTTGGAACCAAGTTGATGCCACCTAACAACAACAAATACTAGAGATGCTACTTGCTGTATTTCTTATGTGCTAATCTATATGCCGTATATACAATAATAATTCATTAAAACCTAGCAATGAACCTTTCAGTAAGCAAGTTAAACTGAGGCCCCACAGACTTAATTTTAGAATTAAATAATTAGTGCAAAGTCACATGGTAAGTGAATTATGAATTTTCAAACAGCTTTAAAAAATCAAATGTATTTACCATAAAATAAAAAGTAGTTCATAAAATAAAAAGTGGCTTCCTCATAATACAATTCAATGCTATCATTGCAAGTGTTTTATTGCAAAACCACTACTTTTGGGATACTTGATGCAAGGATTCTGGATCTTTTTAAAAATAAATAAGCTAAATTTATTTGACAATAGTTTTTTAATAGGTGGCAGAAGATTTGATTTCTGAACAATCCACAAAGTTTTACATTTATTTTCATGTACACACTAAGTTTCTTTTTAAACTGAGTCTCAAACTATAGCCTCTTTTGTAACTATATTTTCTGTATATGGCTAAGCAATTTCCAAATAGAAAAGGGAGCCACTGCATAAATATAAGTGGATAACATTTTTAATTGTGGCATAATTAATCATCAAAGTTCATCTCAATCTAATTTATTAGCATTTCCCCAAAACATTATCATCGACTATCAGAAAAAAAAAAATGTATGTCATAGATGAATTATGTCCCCCCAAAATGTGTGCATCAATTGGTGGGGTCCAGTCTTGTATGACTGTCCCCCATCTTGACGTTTGATAGGCTTTTCCTGTGTGTTGTAAATTCTGTCACTATCACTGAATAAGACGGATTAGCAGCAGTTGTACTGACCAAGATATAAAACACAGATGTGAGCAGAGGTACACAGGAACCTCAGACCACCAAGAAAGCAGTGCCAAGAGCAGAGGACATCTTTGGACTTGAGGTTCCTGCACTGAGATGCTCCCAGACCAAGGAAAGACTGATCAGGAGGACCTTCCTCCACAGCCAGCAGAGAGAGAGCACCTTCCCCTGCAGCGGATGCCCTGGATTTGTTCTTGAAGCCTGCTAGACTGTGAGAGAATAGATTTCTCTTTGTTAAAGCCATCCACTTGTAGTATTTCTGTTATATTAGCATTAGAACTATGACAATATACACACAATAAAAAGAATAAAACAGTGCATGCAATGTATTTACTCTGTAAACAAGTGCCACATCTTTCTTTCAGGGGTTCAAAGACCTTTATGAATATTATCCTTGCTCTGCTAAAGAATCCTGGTTCTAGTCCTTCCTTCCAGCAGAAAGATGCGGCACCTGCTTCTGCACAGATCACTGCCTTGAAAACCCCATTGGACATTTCTACTCTGTCCTATCATGTGGACTAAAGAGCAGCAGTAAAAGTTGTTATTTCAGAGAGAGAAACTAACCCCAAAAGGAGTGATACTGGCCTCCTAATTTGAAGGCATCTCTCGGGGTGGAGTTACAAATTCAGGAGAGGTAATGAGGGACAGTGGCAGGGGCAAGGCCCATGATGACTATGGTTTGTCCTGTCTGAGTCACCCACATCACCCTACTTTTCTAGCGGTCAGATGATTAAAGATGAACAGTAGTCATATACAGTGAAACATACGGGTAACACAGTCAGATGAGACACCTTAGGAAAAAGCATAGTTCTTTTCTACCTAGAAATGACGTCATCCTCTTGGCTAGAAACTATAATTTAAGGAGGGAAGGTATCTATCTACACTGAGGGAAGAGCATGCACAAAATCAGTTGTAGGAAGAGTACAGGTTGTAAGTACTGAGAGAAAAGGGGGATAGTGATAAAAGCTGCCCGGCTAAAACGAAGGGTGCAGTCTGGGCGTTGGTAGAAAATAAATTTGGAAACACAGACCTGTTACTAAGCAAATGATAAGGAGCCTTATTAGGTACTGAGGCCTGGTGAACAAAGAGTCCTGAGAAATTTAGTATGACAAGAATACATAAAATGAAATTGCATCAGGAGAAAACGGTGGCACCAAGACTACTTAAGAAACTCCACATGAATTCATGACATCTGAGAAATTAGATGAACTCCCCATAAACACAATTATAAAGTATTTTAAAACACTTAAATCATGAACATGAAGTGAGGAAAGAATAAAGAACAGTTACAACATTTCCGGGCTTTGAGATGAAAATAGCAGGGAAGCAGCTGACCAAAATGTGTGAAGTGGGAAGCATATTTTAAAAGGACTTATATTTCAATGTGGATGTTCTGAATTAAAGATAACTGCTTGGAATCCAAGTTCATTCTATAGCATTATTGCTGTCATGAGCTGCCTTTCAGTTAATTTTGACCACAGAAAATGAAACTTTCCTAGAAGCAAGGGTTAAGAGGCAAAGTCGTAGACACAGTATCCAGTCCAAAGGGGGGTACATGAAGCTCTGAGAGTAGGTGAGACCCTCAGAAGAAAGAAGGGGCAGACTCAGTACACGGGGTTGGAGCACCTGCAGTGGAAGGAGGCAGGTGCAATACCAAATGATGTGTTGTAACATTCTGGTTTGGCATCTGACCTCTTCATGGTGTGATTACTTAAGATTAGTCAATGCTTTGTATGATTTTGGAAAAGACAAGTTCATTTACTTCTCACAAATATTTAACATTACAAAACATATACAGTACACTGTTTGTTGCTAAAAGAAGGCATGTTGAACACTAACTCTGGGGTTAAACAGCTTGCACTGTTTTAGAAAAATACCTACATTAGAAAGGGAAAGACTGACTTCACATCACTTACGCCTTTAAGCTCACAAAACAACGGACACATTTCTAGAAACACATAAATATCCTGGTGATCAGTCTCTGCTAAGATTACAGGCCAAGAAAACTCTATGGAGAAGTTCCACTCTGTAACACATGGAGTCACCATGATTCCAAATCGACATGATAGCAAGGAGTTTCGAACCTCCTTTAGTCTTTCTAAGAACCACTCACAAAGCAGATTTAGGGTACTGGAAAACATTTCTCAGTATGCTACAATGTAGGAAAATATAATAAAAAAATAGTTTAAGTGCATTCATAGCAAAAGCCACAAAAACACAAGGATACTCTCTTCCAAATTATGGCAACATCAGCACTTCTAACTAGATGAACATTTAGAAATAGCTTAAGGGGTATCACTTAAACTGCTCCGGAGGTATTTTAAGCACAGCTGAGATGTCTCTTTCATGAAAGGAGGTGCCAAAGACAAAGCTTGTATCATAGGTAGAATGCAATATAAAAGTTGAACTTTTTAAAACAAATTCCTGTTTCTTTCAAAAAACCAGCCCATTTTGGAGCCCTACTGTTAATATGGAAGCCCTGGTGGCATAGTGATTAAGTGCTACAGCTGCTAAGTAAAAAAGTCAGCAGTTCAAATCCACCAGTCTCCCCTTAGGACTGTATAGGGCAGTTTTACTTTGTCTTATAAGGTTGCTATGAGTCAGAATCGATTCGATGGCAATGCTTTTGTGTTTTTTACTGTGACTGCATTTAAACTACTTTTGATTATATTTTCCCAAGTTTTAACATACTGAGAAATGTTTTCCAACACCCCAAATCTGCTTTGTGAGTGGTTCTCAGAAAGACTAAAGGAAATTCTGAACTCTTTGCTATCCAGTCGATTTGGAATCAGGGTGACCCCGTGTGTTACAGAGTAGAACTTCTCCATAGGGTTTTCTTGGCCTGTAATCTTAGCAGAGACTGATCACCACGCCTTTCATTTCTGGTACCACTAGGAAGGTTTGAACTACCAACCTTTAGTTTGCACTGGGCTGCTAACCATCTGTGTCACCTAGTTATTTTTAAATATACCCTATGTAATATGTAAGTTACTTACATGGAAAATTCAATTTGTAGTATGCAGTTGCAACAAAAGCACAAGAAACATCGTCTGTAATACTAATAACAGCTTTATCACTTCAGGGAAGTTTTTGTATGGTTTGCAAGAAGGTTCATCCTCAGCTGAGAGCACAAATAGAGGACTGTTTGTTTAAAGTGCTTACGATGAAAGGGAAGTAAATTACTTAATTTATAAGTATAATAAGCATCAGCTTAGTTATAAAATGCAGCATACCAAGTGAAGTTAGAGCTGCTTCAGTAAGTGTTCTACATTTTCCAGCAGGTTTAACTATGTAAGCAACAAGAAGACATTCTCCCCCTTGAAGATAATCACTTTTATTGTTGCCAGGTCAAAGGTTCAGATTCCTTGCAGCAACCTCTGACTAAGTCCTTTCAGGTCAGAAGGTCCAGTATGTGCCCCTCAGAAGCACAACATAATAGTCCTAAAATAACAAGCCAACATGTAGCTGTCTTAATTTGCCCTGCTGGATTCCAGTAATAAGTACTTAACAACTGTAGGCTCTGATCAACTCAGCAGACATCAACAA
Organism: Heterohyrax brucei; assembly: GCA_028571685.1. NCBI lineage: Eukaryota > Metazoa > Chordata > Mammalia > Hyracoidea > Procaviidae > Heterohyrax > Heterohyrax brucei. The sequence continues at coordinate 1,517,759 of CM053156.1, forward strand.
GACCATTTGCCAGATGATTTAGCAAACACATTTCCATGAGTTTTGCACTTATGTTGAGTGCATAACACGCAGGCACTTACAGATAATAACAGAACAGAGGAGTTTTAGGAATTAAAACAAGAGAGAAATTTTAATGTCTAGAATTTAAGTAGATGTTGTGGATTGAATTGTGCCCCCCCAAATATGTATTGTAAATCCTAACCTCTATGTCTGTGGTTATAATCCCATTTGGGAATGGGCTGCCTTGTTATGTTAATGAGGAAGGATTAATGTAGTGGATATCTTGAGTCAATTTCTTTTGACATATGAAAACAGATTAAACAAACAAGATGCCAAGCCACACGAGGACTGCCCTGGAGCAAAAGCTTAAATGGACAAGAGCCTTCTCCTACAATCGACAGAGAAAAAGCCTGCTCTGGGAGCAGGTACCCTGAATTCAGACTTCTAATCTCCTAAATTCTAGGAAAAATAAATTTCTGTTTGCTAAAGCCAACCACTTGTGATATTTGTGTTACAGTAATACCAGATAGCTGAGACAGCTGGTATGCCAAATTCTTCTAGAAAGACTCCCCCCAAATGAATGTCCAGTAACTCTTGCTAATTTTTTACTCCTTGAGCAAACAAATTGACTTACTGAGAAGGGAAAAAAGACAGCTTCATAGAGCATGCTGGTATAATTCTCAGTAAACAATACAGGTGAGGGATTGGGAAGACATGCATCAAAGATCACTCTTCAGTGTCAAGAATTCGAGATTACACACGGGAAGAGAGAGTGAGTATTTTGAGTCACAAGCAAGCAGCCCCTGGCTTACCTTCTTACAGGGGTGGGCCATCAAGGGGTCTCTGAGGTGCTTTTAGGTGCTGGGAATCAGGGTGGCAGCAGCGGCTACCACTGGAGAGTGAGTATGACCTTGAGACTCTGTGGGGAAAGGCAATCATAACCCAAAGAGGAAAATAAGACTCACAGTACGGCAGAGGTACCCTCGGTAATACTTCGGGCACAGCCACTGCAGACACAGAAGACGTGTTCTGAGGAGGGAATGTAACCACTCCTTCACTGTCGGTGACAGTTAAGACCGCACACCATTTTCTAAGGCAACATTTTAACACTAATGTAGACATTTTAAATTTGACAAATTCCAACAATTTTTACTAGAGCCTACGATAGTTCAGTCTATTATCTTTTCTTTTTATGGATTTCTTCTTTCAGTGAATTCTCTAAATTCATGAGTTCCTTTTATGTCGTTTGGTCAGCCTCAGAGAAAAACAAAGTGCCGAATCACTGACGAGAGGCAGGCCACATTTCAGATGTGGAGCACGACTCCTCATTATTAATTGTCACTTTGCTTAACCTTGCCATATTCTGCCTAACACACTTCAACTTTGCACAAGTGTCCAAAGCCATCTTCCTAATCTGATGTGAGCTGAGACCATCACACCCCCACTGTGCCTCCCGTGAGCTTCCAGGACAAGGGTTTACACAGGGGGAGGTGTCAGTCAAATGTCAGAGGAAGAGATCGGCGAATAAATAAGTAAACATAACTGTTCATGCACTGGCCGACTTGAAAACCGTGTGCCAAGGGCACAGTGAGTGAAGGGGAGACGGTAGAGTTCGGGTGCCAGATGTGGCACTGTGGTCTGAGGAGGCCCCAGGGAGCAGCCGTGAAGAGAAAGGCTGGGGACAGATCCGTCCCCACCGAAGTGCTCCAGTGCTCCTAGGGGGCCCTGAGGAAATCTGTTCCTGGCGAATCAAGAGCAGGGTGCCAAAGCCTGGGACAGCAGTGCCAAGAGAGGGACATTCAGACTCATATATGAGTGGTGGGCCCAAAGCAGGAGAAAGGCATGCCAGTTATCCAGAAGGCCAAATTCCTCTAAGTGATAACACAAATAGCTGAGTTGGCAGATTAGATTATTTATTAATTAAATGTAAAGAACTTCTTAACTGCTGCCAGTTGTTTAAATTAGGAGAGGAATATTCAGAGACAAAGGAGCCCTTGTGAAATTTATATGGCTTACCAAACAAGGTAAGCAGAGCAATGGAGGAAGAGGTCTGTGTTTGTTTTTAAGCCCTGGCCAATGTATGCTTCCATGGTCAGATGCCTGGAGGAGAAATTAAATTATCCAATGAGCATTAGAGAATTATTCCCAAACTTTAATTTACTGCACATGTCATTGTTTTAAATTCAGAAAAGTGAAACAGCATGAATAAGAGTATATGAATCTTCTGAGACCATGAATCAGCTGATCCCCAGCTGCAAAAAAATGAAATCTCAAAGTTTGCTAGGAAATGGAGAACAATACAGACTCAGTATGCAGGAATATCTTACGACATTTATTTTTTTAAAGAAATCATTCACAAGATTGTTTAATGCAAAACATTTATTTGTATATCAAAAGAGTAAAGCTGTGCTTTTATGGAGCAGAAAGACTTTGCTTCTTTTCATTTTTTAATCCTGTACATTTGCATTCGATTTTTCATGAAAATGAACTTAATACGTGAGTCCTGTGTAAGCACTATAGTAAAAAGGTTTTGGGAATCTACAAGAGCTATTTAATCTGTCTCTTATTAAAATACTGGACAAGGCAGAAAATGTGTGAATGGAAAGACTTCATGAGTTTATTGTGCTAAGTCGCTGAGCAGAACAGATTGTATGATATAGTGGCTAAGTAACCCAAGTGGAGAGGATGTGATGAGCTGAAGACACACTTATGTATAGGGAGTTCAATAAATGTCTGCAAGAGATCTAAAAAAAAAATATGGTCATGTATTTATTGTAAGTGTATTTTTAAGATAAAATTGTGAATTACCTGAAAAATTCAAACTACTATTCATTAGTTTGCAATACATGTTTTTATAGCTTTTCAGCTTGCTGATGTAGCACACATATTTAAAATAATGGTCTTAAACTTATGAAAATATTATCACTCTTGTGTCAGTCCTAAAGTTAATATCCCTTCACTCAGCAGAAGAAACACCATTTGGAGTCTACATCAGACTGAGCCCATTGTCACCCTCACACTATATCCAGCTATCTATATCTTTCTAATTTCGCTGTAACCCTACGGAGGCTCAAAACTCTATCAGAATCCTCCACTCTTTTCTTTCTACTGTCCTCCACAGTCAACTAATTACTAAGTCCTGTTAATTTTACCCCTTCAGTACCGATTCTCTCTACCCACACAGTCAGCACTGCACTTCATTAGTGGTCATCACCAACAGCAACAGCTTCTCATCTACCTTCTTCCTCGAATCTGTTTTGCATCTAGGGTAAACCTAATTTTCTTTTATGTTGTTGTTATTTTCTCGCTCTAAAATTTTTCATGATTTCCAGAGGTTTTCTATGCTTCCACCCTTTTAAGGAAGGGGGCCTATGGCCATATGCCCAGAAATGTTGAGAATCCACAGCAGATGTCTTTCCCGAGAGGTTAAGTGCCTGTGCCCACCACAAGAGGCCACCAGCCAAAGACACTTCAGTAGGGCTACACTGCAGCTCCCATCCCAGGTGGAGGCAGTTAACAGTTAGAGAAGTGACAGGCACAGCAAAGCTAGAGAGTGTGCGCTGAAGGGCAACTGCTGCTCAGAGCCAAGCCTTTGGCTTAAACTACTGGCTTTCTAGATAGGAATACAAGTCTTTCAAATGCTTTGCCATTTATTGAAAACTTTAAGGTATATCTCAGGGTTCCAGAAACCATGAGACATCCTTTGTCCTTTGGAAAACTTCCTTGCACCACACTGCAATTCAAGGACAAATCTACATGCTGGCCTAAGGGGCTGAGTTTATGTTATGGGATGGGGAGGAAGCAGGGCTAGAAGAACAAAACAAACTGTATTCAGGTCTATTTAAATAATTATGCCACTGTCTCCTAAGGCTTTGAGAAGTCATGAAAGCTTTTCAAACTCTTCTTGAAAATCTCTTGGTCTTTCATCTCACGTGCAGTATCCCTGGATCTGTGCCTGCATTGCCTACTGCCTGTCTGGCTGTTGGTCTGGTCTCGTCCACCAGCTTTCTCTGTCACATCACCTGCTGGGTCAGGCTCTGCAGCCCAGTAGCAAGCTCACCTGTGCCCATAGTGATCAGGCCCATAAGCTAGAAAGCTAGAAAGCAGAAATGTACTTCTAAATTTTGAAAAGTATGGTCCACACTCCTTAGTTACACTTTCAGTGTCTACCAGAAATTTCTAAACTCTTTCAAAAAATTCAATTTCCTCTTTGCCTCCTCCTGCACCTCACATGTCTACAAACACATCTATGAAGTCTCCGTGCCTTCAAACTATCCCTGGATTCTTCAGCTGCAGGAGTCTCCGGATCTGATTTCACTTCTAAGCTACCACATGTGACACAGGGATTGACACCGAGTGGACACTTACTTCATTTGCTGTATGAATGAACAAACAAATGAATGTGCTTCCCGTAAGCCAGGCACGGTTGCTCACATGTCAGAAGCAGGGGTTCACTTTGTTTTCTATGGTTGTAAAAGAGTCTTGGAGACTGTGTAGATAACGCAATGCCACCAAAATGCTTTACAATATATAGCTGTTATCCTATTTTCTGTTTTCTAATGGACTTTTTAGTGCTTAATTAAGAGGACAGCATACTTAATGTTGACAAACCTAGTTTCATCTTTTATTAATCAGAGGCACAGAGGAATAAGTTGGTATATATTTGTTCCAAACATAGGGGAGTGCTTCCCAACACACAACTCTCTTGTCCAGATTCCCAGTCCTTGCCTTGGGAATGCCTCTAAACCACCCTCCTGCTGCTCATGCTGACTGACTCTCTCCCCTCACTCTTGGATCTTCTAGGATCTTCCTTTAACTCCTGCGTGGTCTCACATCTTAGCTCTAAAGTGCTTGTCCAGGACACCTGTCCCAAGTCACCTTTTGAATAAGCCTCTCTGAGTAACCTGAGCCCTCTCCTTGTACACAGTCTATAATATTTACCCTCCTCTCCTACATCCTGTTCTCTCAAACAGTATCGGACATGCCTAAATGTCAGGTATGTCAATCTTAATAGAAAATGTGTCAGTTTTACTAACATAAACACTGAGATAGCTTAATTCAGCTCCATTATTATCAGTTAGCTGTTTTTCTTAGAAAGTAGAGTTTTTTTTTTCCCTTTTTAGTTTAAGAAACACTTTAATGAATATAGATTTAAAATGTTGCTTGAGTGAGACATCCTATCTCCAAATAAAGGAGCTTCTGAGATACCTTTTATAATGTACTATTCGGTTATTTAAGTTGACTCTCCTGTAACTACAAAAGGTGACTCTAGTTTCAAAGGTTATTCTCCTTGGTTGAGTCTATTTGCATGGATTGTTTATTATAACAACTGAAAACACTGCATGGAATTCAGGACACTGGGACAGTAGTTTGCATTTCTAATTTTTGTCTATCAGTCTATCCATATGCTTCTAATCTTCCACGCCAGGAGCAAATCTTCTATAATCTCTCTTCTACCTTATAGGCTAAGCACGGTGTGCAAAAAAGAGCATCCTTCTGTGGAGAATAACTTAGCCAAGGACACTGTGCTCCATCTTTATGATGAAATACATACTTCCCATTAAAAGGCAAATCTGTTATTTTAAAATGTTGAAGCGGATGTATTTTAAAAATAATTCCATCTGGCGAAATTGAGAGCACTGGAAAAAAGCTCAATAAGTATGTTCTCTTGGTCTCTGGTATTTTCACTTTTCTGAAGTACAAGTTGGATATATTTTCTTTTGCTTTAAATCCTTTATTCTCTGTGTTCGAGTCTTAGTTAGTGGAGTAAGCTTTAAAGATGATTTGGGCTCAATAATGCTATTTCTAACATTGAAGTTTCTGTTTCAGGGCTCCTAGTTCTAGTAAAAATGGTCTATCTGAACTGATTCTTGTCAATAATTATACATGAAATGTTGATATTTCCTACATTATTCGACCTCATATGCAATATTTCTAGATCTTTTATAGCTCTTCCTTTGGAATTATTGTCTGTTTAATATAAATATTTTCTATAAACCAAATGACTAATTACATCCTGGTAAAGCCTAAGAAAAGTATACCTTAAAATACGCAATCATGTTCCTTAAAAGCCATCTATACTGACTTTTATAAATGTATATAATAGCAGAACATATCTAATAATCTAAGATCTATACCTGGATTTCATTCACATAAATTTGGATGCTGAGCTATTATTTTTCCAGTAAAGCAAACAGAAAAATAAATACACACAATTATCAACTTACTTAAAATTTCTAGATCTCGATGAGAAGATGGAAAGAATATACAGAGATATTGTACCACAAAGAATGGATCAGTGTTAAGCCATCCAAAGAGGCAGCATGTTATCAGGAACCGACGGGGCTGAAGGAAGAAGTCGAAGCTGCATTGAAGGCTTTGGCAAAAAACAAGGGTCCAGAAATTGATGGAATATCAACTGAGATATTTCAACAAATTGATGCAGCAATGGAAGTGTCACTTGTCTATGTCAGGAAATTTGGAAGACAGCTACCTGGTCAACCTACCTAAAGAGATCCATATTTTTCCTATTCCCAAGAAAGTGATGCAACCGAATGCAGAAATTACCAAACAGTATCATTAATATCATACACAAGTAAAATTTTGCTCTAGATCATTCAAAAGTGACTGCAGTAGTATATTGACAAGGAATTGCCAGAAATTCAGGCTGGATTCAGAAGAGAATGTGGAACCAGGGATATCGTTGCTAATGTTAGACAGATCTAAGCTGAAAGCAGAGAATACCAGAGAGATGTTTACCTTTGTCTGATTGACAATGCAAAGGCATTCAACTGTGTAGATCATAACAAATTATGGCTAACATTGAGGAGACTGGGAATTCCAGAACACTTAATAATGCTCTTAAGGAATCTGTACATGAATCAAGAGGCAGTTGTATGAACAGAACAAGGGGACACTGCATGGTTTAAAATCAGGAAAGGTGTGTGTCAGGGTTGTATCCTTTTACCATTCCTTTTCAGTCTGTATGCCAAGCAAATAACCCGAGAAGCCAGACTATACGAAGAAGAATGGGGCATCAGGATTGGACTAAGACTCATTAACAACCTGGGTTATGCAGAAGACACACCTTGCTTGCTGGAAGTGAAGAGGATTTGAAACACTTACTGATGAAGGTCAAAGACCACAGCCTTCAGTACTGATTGCACCTCAGCATCAAGGAAAGAAAAATCGCCACGGCAGAACCAGTAGCCAACATCATGACAAATGGAGGAAGGACCGGGCCTGCCAAGGACTTCACTTTACTTCTTTCCACAGTCAATGTCCGTGGAAGCAGCAGTCAAGAAATCAAAGGATGCATTGCTTTGGAAAAATTTGCTGCACAGGACCTCTTTAAAGTGTCAAAAAGATGTCATCTTGAGGACTAAGGTGTGCCTGATTCAAGCCATAGTATTTTCAGTTGCATCATATGCATGCGAAAGCTGGACACTGAATAAAGACGATAGAAGAAGAATCGACACCTTTGAACTGTGGCGTTGGAGAAGAACATTGAATGTACCATGGACTGTCAAAAGAACAATCAGATCTGTTTGGGAAGTCAGAGTGCTGCTTGGAAGCAAAGACAGTGAGACTGTCTTACATACTCTGGGCATACTCTCAGGAGGGATGGGACCCTGAAAAAGACACCATGCTTGGTAGAGTGGAGGGTCATCGAAAAAGAGAAGACCTTGAACAAAGTGGGATGACACAGTGGCTGCAAGGATGGGCTTACTCATAGAAGTGACTGTAGATATGGCAGGAGACTGGACACTGTTTCATTCTGTTGTGCATAAGGTCGCTATGACTCAGAACTGACTCAATGCCACCTAGCAACAAAATTTCTAGAAGTTAATTGTCCTCACTAATAGCCATTGATTTGTTTGCTTGGATTATATCGAATAATGGAATCAGAAGTGCTTCTGAATGCACTGGCCTGATGAATCACTACCAGCACACTGGTACTTTCTAAGTTTGTGGCAATATTCCCATGGTTTGTCTATTGTGTACCACCATTACCTAAATCACACTTCAGCATTTTGTTTAAGGCTTAGTACGGCTAGAAGAATAAGACAAGAGAAGAGGGTAAGGGAAGGACTCATACCTTATTTACATGTTAAGAACCTTTTATGGTCATGATTGTGTTTTGGCTTCTTCCTATAGGACTACCTTTCCCTCCCATCTAACTTCTCCTTCATTTCCTTTTGTGCCCTTACCACACAGATTATGAGTTTATGGTCTCTCAAATGACTTTTTGTTGCTAGTCACTTTCTTCCCTCTTCTCTGGCCTTTGTCACTGGGTTCTCAGTCTCTGCAGCTGCAGAGAGTGCCCATGTCTTACTTCCCCTGCCTGACAACTCTTTGGTCTGTGATGCTTGCATCTCTTCCCACTGCATGGATTTTGTCTGCCTACAAGAACAGCTCTGCCCTCATTACGGCCTTACTCAGGGCTACAAGTGATTTCAGTTGTGGGCTATTTGCCCTTTATGTCTCCTCACCTAAGTGCTCAGCTCTAAGCAATATTTCTTCACAGTTCACATCAAAACCCTAAAACAAAAAATATACTATTATATACATAAAACATACAAAACTGTTACGTATAAGTGTAAATATACATGTTAGCATAAACCACTGCATACACATATATACATATATAGATACACACACACACACACACACACACACACATACACACCGCATCTCACTATACTCAGTAGTAAGAGTATTAACCAAGAGTATTAGCCTTGACTTGAAACATGATTCTCTAGGAAAATCAAGATACCAAATGTTAAATGCTGAAAGTGTACCTTTTTTAAGTGTAACTGTTAGGAAAAACTTGTAGAAAACAAAAATGATAAAATAGAGCTTATCATTTGTAAAGTAAGCCAACTCCTTGTCCACATCCTGGGTGCTCTTGCTTTGGTGCTTCTAGAGGCACCCTCTTTTTGGCCACCCTCACCTTGCCTTGTCCCCAGTCGAAGCACCTTGTTTGAGTAAATGTAATCTGATTATTTGACTGAAGTGGTACACACTAAAGTGTAAATGGCTGATGTACAAGAATTCCTTTCAGGAAGAGAGTTTATCAATGCAAATCGATCTCTAATCTCTAGAATGCGTAGGGTACGTATTATAGAACCGGGTAATCCGAGGAGAAGCCTACTCTAGCCTTCTCCTTGATTCTTTACCTCCTTCCTGAACAGGAGAGCAAGGATTAAGGAAGCAGCGCTACGTTTCTAAGAGGCTGTGAGCCCTAATGGAAAGGGCATTCCAGTTGATCTGTGACTGGGTAGCGGCCCTACATCTATCACATTAAAGAGTTAAACTAAAGTTACTGCCACTCTTTCAACCATTAATTTGTAAAAGATATTTACTATTACCACGGTATTCCTTTAAGGCCTTTTATTTTCTTTCTTTTTCTTTTTTTTTTTTTTGTTTTATTGAGCTTAATTTATTATTTCCCTATAGAAAATGTGTGAGGCAGTTCTACCTTGCCTTATAGAGTCCCTATGAATAAGAATTGACTCTATAGCACACAAAAGTAGCAACAAATGCAATACTATGGTTGAATAATTATTTATTGAGTATTAATTGAATAATTAGATCAATGAAAACTTTTCTTTATTCTCATTGATGTAAGGAACTCTGAGGGGAGAAGTATTTTTGCTGAAGTGGGATGGAGCCGCCAGAACACAAATGGTTGTTCCTTCTCTCCTGTTCTTTGATGGCCAGAGAGGATTATGGTGGCTCAGTTATCTAGCACTGCTATAACACAAATACTACAAGTGAATAGCTGTAACAATCAAAAATTTATTTTCTCATAGTCTGTTAGACTAAAAGTCCAAATTCAGGATACCAGCTCAAGGGGAATGCTACCTCTCTGTCGATTCAGGAAGAAGGTCCTTGTCATCAATCTACCCCTCGTCTAAGAGCTTCTCAGTGCAAGGACTCCAAGTCTACAGGACACACACTTCTCCTGGCACTACTTTCCTGGGGGTGCAGGTCCCCCATCTCTCTGATTGATTGTTTTATATTTCAAAAGCAATTGACTCAAGACACAGCCTAATCTTGTAAATTGAGTCCTGCCTCACTAACATAACCGCATCTAATCTTGCATCATTAACATCATAGAGGAAGGATTTACAAAACATAAGGAAATGACATTTGATGACAAAAATGGTGGGCAATCACACAGTACTGGGAATCACGGTTTTGCCAAATTGATATGCGTATTTTGGGGCGGGACACAGTTCAAGCCATGACACACCCCTTGTCTTCCAGATTTTGCTACAACATGGTGTTCTATGAAATGTGTTAATGGTTTACAAAGAAAACTGAATTAAATTTAACAGCTCCCTCTTTTAAAGTAACATGGATAGACAAGGCTTAAAAATCATTGTAGTTGTGTTTTCAAGGACAGGGGCTGGCAAAGTATGGCCTGTCTTACATCCTGGCACCCTGTAACTGCCTAGAGCCTTGAGAAAAGACTTGTCTAGTCCTTTCCATTTGGCTTATTTCTTGCCTCCTGGATGAGTCACTGATCTTCACAATCAGTAGCCCCACACTCAATTGCTGGATGCTACGCTTCCAGGGTGTCCTGGACCTGGACACACCACAGTTCTTGAACCCTCTGAAAGTTACATCTAGTAAAGGCATGACCTTTAACAACTCTATACAAAATAAAGATTTTATTTTGACTCTGACCTAAAAGATGAAAAACAGGAATAGTGGTAGGACACTGTCATGGCTTGAATTGTGTTCCCCGAGTAATGTGTGTCAATTATTTTGCTGGGCCATGATTCCCAGGATTGTATGATTGACCTCCAGTCTGTGATTTCCCTGTGCTGTAAATCCTGATCCCCGCTTGTGGTAAACAGATATGATTATGTTAAAAGAGGGTTAGAGTGGGACTGCAGTACCCTCACTAAGGGAGTTTCCCTGGCTTGTACCACCTTTCATCCTACAAGAAATAAAAGGAAAGGGAGGCAAGCAGAGAACTGATTATACCGTCAAGAAAGCAGCCCTGAAAGCTGAACATGTCCTTAGAACTTGAGGTTTGCACTGAGATCATCTCAAACCAAAGAAAGGCAGAGGCAACACAAAGACCTTCCTCCAGAACTGGCAGAGAAAGAATATGTTTTCTGGAGCTGGCACCCTGAATTCAGACTTCTAGTCTACCAGACTGTGTGAAAATAAACTTTTCTTTGTTAAAGCCATTCGTTCATGGTATTTCTATTAGAGTGCTACCAGATGACTAAAACACACACTGACCATAAATCAAAAACACCAAAGCCACTGCTATTAGCTTATAGCAACCCTATAGCACCGAGTAGACCTGCTGCATACTTACCAAAGAGCCCCTGCTAGATTTGAACCACCAACCTTTTGGTTAGCAGCTGCAGCACTTAAGCACGCTGCCACCATAGCTTAAATAACTTTGCTCCTCACAGGGATGGCTTGGTGGGGGGGAGGGGAGCACTCTTTAGTGGGTCTTTCGGAGGGAGAGTTCTCAGGAGAGTCTAAGCAGACAGAAACTGGGGAAGCAGAACCCAAAGAGATTAACTCTTTTCTGGAGCTCTGTCTGGGATACATTTCTCCTTCTATAGCAGTTAATTTGGGCACTAAAAGAGAGGTTACCATAAGCATTATTATTTTCAAAGCTACATACTGCTTGCAGGAGCTGAGGTCTAACCAGGGTCTTGGATAGGCTTCAAGGTTAGTTTCCCCATCCCCCCCCCGCGAGAATACAATGGAAAATCATGACTTCCTTCATAAATAATAATACTTCATGTTTGAAGTTAAATAAGTTCACATTTGTAACAAATGCAAACCTTTCCCTTTTTTTGTAGTTGTAAATATCTTTACACAGAATACTGACAAATTAATTTGGGATTGTGATTAGTATTTAATATTCAGTGTGTTGTGAAGATGTGTTTATACTATTATTTCAGGATTTTTTGAAATATATTTTTAAAATTCATGCTTTAGTGTGGCATTGTGGTTTAAAATATTCCCCCTTACCTACTTCAAAGGTACAGTTTGAGCAGCTGTCCCTCATCAGCAATCAAGGCCTTGCTATTTAGAAGGCATTGTCATATTCATGGTAGGACAGAGGAAATGACATTTTCTACAGGGCTTTCTTCACAAATCAGAACCTATTTAAGAGATGGCAACTAGTATAAAAGGAAATCTATCAAAGATTGATCTTGCCATCCGGACCCCTCACAAAAGGCCTGGTTTTGTTTGTTTGTTTGTTTTTAAATGCAGGTTATTTGAATGAAAAGATCATGAAGAAGTCCTTTTATATACATAAATGTCTGTGTGTGGTAGACAGCTATTTTATTTCATACACCTTGCAGTTACACCCACAGTCTGACATGGCTCTATCTATTATGTCTGAATATTTTCAGTCTAAAAAATAAATTTCATCACAACAAAAAACTTTTACAAAAAGCATACATAACCAGCCTAACCTTTAAAGGTCACTCAGGAACTAAAATCTTTGTTTGAATTCATTATGAAATCAATGGAATCTTTGGTTAAGATTCATGTAATTACAAATAACACAGAAGACCACAAAGAGGAAAAAATGTTTAAGTCATAAATCTTTCATAATCTCTGAATCTTCACTTCTCATCATTACATGCTACATTTTCCACATCCAAGGAAGACTACTGTACCATTGCATAGTGTTTAGTCTGGCTAACTGGCACACTGCCTAGGTTTTTAGAAGTTAAAAAAAAATCATATAATCTGTCTTTTGATATTTTGTTTCATGTTTTTCAGCATGCTTGTATCTTTGCCAGGGAATGCATATTTGAGTCAAAATCCTCATCTTAACAAGCACCAAGGAAAAAGTTACAGGTAAACTGAAAGTGTGACAGAAAGACACTTTTCTCTTTCTCAAAAGACATACAAAGTCATAGTTCAGAATATATTCCAGTAACTCTACAAATTCCATGAGTGTAAATACCAATGGGTTGGCAACGTACATACATCTATACACATCAGCATGAATGCCACAGTGATTTTTAGCTGCGTTCAGTTTAGTTACTAGTCAAAAGGATTACTTAACAATTCTGCTGAGAAACAAAGACGACAAAAGCAGCTCAGATCTAGGATATCTTTTGATTTGCCTGCACTAATAAGTGCCATAAATTATTTACAGAACTTCAGAGTCCTGAAACTGGAAAGTACAGCAGGGCAAAAGTAGAATGTGTTTGTTGATTATCAATTATTTACACAGTATGTTTTACAATGTTAGATCTGTAGAAACAGTTCAAACCCGAGCAATGGCATACAATAAAAAGTATATTATGTTAATTTCATGAAAGCTTAATAGGACATCAAGTTTTGGAGCCCATTTGATGCAGTATTTATAAATGTTTCAATAACAACCTCAGTAACACTGAGCTCTAAAAAGCATTCCGAAACATGTATTTACAATATTTGGGCAAGATGTATACACAATTTCTTGTATAGCTATGATAAAGAGATTTGAAATCTATTAGAAAATGATGACTTCAAAACAAAACATGGATTCTGGCTCCGGTAATAAAGTATTTGCAACACAGGGTCACACACGCTAGATGAATCAAATCATCTACTCAAATAGGTCAGCCAAAAAAGAAATACGGCAATCTTTCTAATCAAGCTATCTCTTCAAAACGGATGCAGTAATTATAGATGAAAACGCTGCTCAGATTGAGAGCTACACCCCTGGGATGTATGGAATGTACGTGGGGACGCTACTGTTTTTCATGTGCCTCCAGTCAAACGTGGTAAACTTCACACTTTTAACCAGTGCTGTTGTAACAGACTAGATGAAAAGGGTCTACAAAAGAATCAATACATGTAAAGACTGGAAAGAATTAGAGAGGCTCACAGACTTGTACCTATTGTCTGGGAGAATTGGATGTCAGTTTGAGTATTATAATTCTGACAAAGGTTTCCAAGCTTTAATTTACTAGAGCATATAACGGGCAAAGGAGAGGCTGGGAAACATACTCGGAATACATTATTTGACAAACACATTAATGAACGTTACACACATTTTTCTATACTTGACATGTTGTCTCCATTCATTTTTCAGATCCTTGTTTATCAACAAAACATGCTCCTCCAAAGCAGTCTCCTCTTAGGCGTCGTAAATCCCAAGCCCATGATGGCATACCTGGTGCCATTAACACACTCATGGGAACCGACGATGCTTACCTTCATGTCACTATGAAAGAAATCCTGGAAACTCTATTACTAAAGTTCAGTAAGCAAACAAAATGTGATAATGACAGGAAGATTAAGAGTAATTTCTAGGTCAGCACATAGACAAAACAACAAAATTTCACAGGAATTCTTATCTAGTCTGTATTCTTCTAGTGATCGGGTTTAAGGAAGCTTCATGACTGGCATTCAAAGAAAGATCTAGTACTTTTTATTTATTTACTTTACTTATTTTTTACGTAAATCCATGGACTTCAACGTGCTTAACCGACAAAGCAGTTGTTCAGTCCTCATACACACACCAGATGCAATTTAGATAGGTCGCATCCCCCACACTTATCTCAGAGAAGGGAGAAAACACTCCATTAATCAAAAACTAATGTATAAACACCCTTGGGAATAAATGGAAACCACATTGCAAAGTGAGAATTAGTACTTTCTGTAAAACATCAAAAAACAAAAGGTCAGAAAGCTACCGAAAGTACCCAACATGTTGTGCACCAGAAACTATTTGAGTCTCTGCTGACTTGTACTGTATGCCAGGTAGTAATGAAACGCAGAAATTTTACTGAAGTAAAATAGGCCTGTCTGATATTTCTGAGTGCTAAAACATGACTTCTAACAAACGTATCACCAAACCAAACAACAACAAAAAATATTTAAAAAAAGGACTAGAGAGCCATAAATTTGAAGGGGCAGCAGGAGACACAAAGAGTGCACTTATCTTCAAAGAGTTCAAAATCAGTCAATAAAATATTTTTCAGGTGCCCTAAAGCAGCATCAAAAGTCTGCATACAAAGACCTGGCTAATTCAGCCCTGTGGCCACACCGCCTCTGTCACAACTCAGCTCTGCTGTGGCAGCACGTAAGTGACAACAGACAAGATGTACACAAATACGTGTGGCTGTGTTTCAAGAAAACTTGATTTATGGACACTGAAATAAGATTTTATGAAATTTTATGTAATTTTCACGTGATGAAATGTTTTTCTCCTTGCCATTTTTTTTGGCATCTATTAAAAAATGTAACAAAGGTACTAAAACAGGCAAGTAGGTGGCAGGCTGGATGGGACCAGCAGGCCACAGTTCACTGGACACTGCTCTGAAACAATGACTGTATAAGAAGTATATAATGATTTACTGGCTCGTACAATCTACCAAGTTCAGATTGTAATCAATCAGGGATGATGTAAAGGTAGGTGGATAGAGTGTCCAATCTAAGACTGACTTACAATCTAGTTGAAGACAACACAGTCCGGTTGCAACAATGAAATAAAATCCCAATACAAACAGGGCTTTTAATTTTAAGCTTATAGCCTAGTGCCTGACACACAGTAAGAGAAGGCAGAGTAAAACGCAGCACGAGAGGCTGAAAATCTATATTGATTAAACAGAAATTATAAAGTATTCCTGGAAGAGATGATGCAAAGATGCGACCAGGCACTGCTTCTAGCACCCGTGTTCTCACCATACCAAAAGGATAGCAAATAATTCAATAATTCTAGATAAAACCAGCAGCTGTAAACTCAGTAATTGAGCTGTATCAGGCGCTGTGGAAGAGAGAGAAGGAGACTTTTCGACAGGATGATCAGTCACAACGTTTTCAGGAAGGCAGCATCTGAGATCTTGTAGTAATCATACGGGTGTGCGACTGAGTGGAAATAGAGAAGAGATGTTCTAGGCAGGAGGAAGAGTGTGAGAAAAGGCAAAGAACCAGGAAAATGACACAGTGTCCCACTTGTAGCATGCAAAGGGTTACGCTAGAAGAGAGGTCAAAGAGAATTTCAGAGTAGTTCCAGAGAAGAACTGCTAGCAGTCAAAAATGAGGATGGATTCATATTTAAAAGGGTTTTTCACTGCTACTTTGGAAATTAGGATGCAATTTTGATGCAAAGAGATGCCAAGAATTTCAAGCTGATTTTATATTAAGTTTTAGTAAAGCTGAAATCTTCTTGATAAACCTGATTCAATAATACTCTAATCACAAAGTAACAATTTTCATAAAATGATTTAAAACTATAATTTCTAAAGTCCTTCTGTCACAGCTTTGGATAACAATCATCTTGACTTTTATTACCACAGTGCTAATTAAAATGGCTGGATGACAGTTGATTTTAAAATAGGGCCTATTACATAGGAATTGCTCAATAAGCAGGTAAATAATTTTATATTTTCATTTAGACCTATGCAAATGAAATAAACTATAATTTTGAAGGGACACTGAAGGGAATTTTTTCTTCCATATAACATGAAAGTGTGGGAGTCCCTAATACTCCCCCCACCATTCCAACATGTTTCTTTGCATAAAAAAATGGAATGATACCAAGGTTATCTTACTGAGGATTAATCACTGTTAATTTTTTCAATGGAAAGAAAAATTTAATGAGACATGGAAAATTAAATTTAAAAAAAAAATAAGAAGCTAAGCTTGAAAACAATACTTAAGCTTTACACCTTCAGATAAATTCAGCACTCAAATATCCATCAATCTGTTAACTGTCATGGGAGTACAGTTATAAATGAATTATTGGTTCCAGTCCCATTCTGAACCTTATCACAGCACCTTGTTATTATAAGCCATGTGCAATGAGGTGCTTGGAGGATGTCCAGTTACAACCCCATCAATGAAGGGCTCGAAATTCTGCTGGAGTCCAGGTGCTAGAGCACGGTTTGTACATCGAGGAACACGTAAGTGACAGTGAATATTTGCTTTCCAATACCTGTGTACTGATTTTTGACACCCTTTTCTGTAGTAATCTCTGTTATTTACATACCCAGACTGACATCAGCAATGTTTAAGATTGTCTGTACCACCTGAGCAAATTAATTCAACAAGTATTTGTTATTCCTTTCTAGATGTTTAAAATTTGATGTTCAGGTTCAAAAAATTAGAGAGCAAAATGAAGAAATAACAATCTCTATTTCTTTAAAATATAACTTCCAACCAAACTGAAATGTTATTAAGAAATGTGTTTACATAGACAGATATATTTATACAAAAATAAGAAAATGTGATGTAGAACTCAATTTATTATTTTTCTAATTTTATCAGCCATATATAGTGATTTTTAAGGAAAAAACTAGTTTCTAAAAATAATTAAAATCCTACAACAAAAACAATCAAAGGATAAATTCCAGAAAATTGTACTTGCAAAGCTGTAGGTACCTGGAGAGGGCTTTAACACCACTCTGCTCCGAAGGCCATGCTAGTGGGCCCGCCTGTGGGTAGGCTCTAAGACACTCAGGCAGCTGGCAGGGACATACACGTACGCACACATACACAACACCTGCTGATTTATAGGCACGGCTGATTAAATTCTTCAGAAACTAGTCCACACCATTTTGAAACTATTCTAGACTACCAAATGCAACAATCGTTGAGACTGAGGCTTGGGAGGGTGCAATGAACCATGACATATGCCTAGAAATGTCTAAGAAATGAGTCTGGGACTCAGTGACACACAAAAGCCATCTTCTCATCTCAAGGTCATGTGTCTCCACATCAAACTACCTAATGGGTATTTTTCCTCAACTTTTGACTTACTGGAGCCCTGGTGGCACAGTAATTAAGAAGTACAACTGATAATCAGAAGGTCAGTAGTTCAAATCTACCAGTAACTCCTTGGAAATCTTATGAGGCAGTTCTACTATGTCCCACGGGGTTGTTAGGAGTCTGAACCAACTCAATGATAATGGGTTTTTGGGTTTTGATTTTTCTTACTATGTACGTCTAAAAAATATGCTGTCTGACATTTCTAGTTGTCCCATAATGTTCTGTGTGTCATAGGAAAAGTTAAAATCTCCCACTCATTATGGAGTCTATATTTAAAGGATTTTTTTTTGTATGAGACAAAAGTATAAAACACCGAGGTTCCGGTGAAATTTGCACAA
This sequence comes from Heterohyrax brucei, assembly GCA_028571685.1. Classification (NCBI taxonomy): domain Eukaryota; kingdom Metazoa; phylum Chordata; class Mammalia; order Hyracoidea; family Procaviidae; genus Heterohyrax; species Heterohyrax brucei. The sequence continues at coordinate 1,535,860 of CM053156.1, forward strand.
TCAGGCTCACTCAATCCTGAGTGATCTCATCAAGCTAGAGCTACTGAGTCTCCAGCACAAGCAGAGAAAGCTTACCAAGAATCACACAACAAAGTCACCTGTAATACTCTATCATGTAGAAGAGAAGATGAACAGCATTGAGGCCTCGTAATAAATTTTAGTGAGCTAAAAAATAAAAGAATTCTATTAATTTTAATATATGGGCTTTCTAATATTGCAACATTTTCAATTTATTTATTTACTTTCAATTGTACAATTTACATGTATTTTATCATATGCATGTTTAATATAATCTCTTAATTTTAGTTTATAATTTTTAAAAGATGGTAAATTATAAGCAATTAATTCACAAAAATAAATTAATCTTAAACTAAAGCCAAAGTTTAAGATTAATATGATACACAGAAGATAGATGGCAAAGTACCAAGTGACAAGCCAAGTGAATCAATCAGCAAATATTCATTGCACGTCTAGAGTAGTCAGCAGGATCGGATGCTTCTGAGAAGACTGCTAGCCTTGCCCTAAGGAGCTCTAATTATTACAAGACTGATGTGTACCATGTCACACTTTCCTCTGCAATTAACTTAGTATCTCAACCTTCTGACCATTTGATATTGACAACTAATGATTCTTCCTTTCTTGACATTTTTATTCACTGATTTAATAACATGCTAAAGAACAGAATAGCTCACAAAGCAATACTCAGCTCACTTCAGAATATCCCCCTTCACTTTGCAGCAAGGAATTTACAGCAACATCTAAGTGGTGCCCACATATTACAGATGAGACATCCCTGGGAGCATGCACAAAATTTTGTTAGGACAGGGAAATCCCAAGATAAGCCCCTGGATGGCACAAATGCTTATGTGCTAGGCTGCAAAGCAAAAGGCTGGGAGCTCAAATCCAACCAGAGGCAGTGCAGAAGAAAGGCCTGGAAATCTATTCCAAAAGGTTACGGTCACTGAAAATGCTATGGAGTGCATTCATACTCTGAAATACACAAGGCTGCCATGAGTCAGAACTGATTCAATGGGAACTGGGTTTTGTGTTTCTTTTCTTGTTTGTTTTTTCCCTGAGAGACACAGTCATCTCTGGGTGTCTAATGTAATGGCAGAAGATGACTTGGATACTAACAACAATCTTGAATAATTCTAGTGTTTTAGAAGAGGCATCCTATCCTGTTATCTACAAATATGGAAAATGGGGCTCAGTGAGTTTTAAATTACTTAATAAGGTCACACATTAGCAACAAATTCTCAGTTAAAATGTGATTTTCATGACTCTCAAAAAGCATCCATTTTTATTTATCTAGGTTATAAAATCCTTCTAACAAAAACATGTGAGGCAGAATAAAATATTTATTGTATAAGGTATAACATTTTATGGGTAATATATATGTGTATTTGGCTATACCTCATTTTACCTCCTCAAAGCTACTGGGCCCATCGCAATCGTATTTTGAAACAAGCTTCAAAGTTAAACATTTAAGCACTACATTACAGTACAAAAAGTCTTGAAAACCAAAGCTTAAACTCTGGTGGTGTTTCCCATAGATTGTTGTTAACATGCCACAAGCTGTAGACACTTAAAAATACTGTTTAATTTTCTTTAATCCATTCCGTTTTATGGATCTAAAATGGCCATCAGACAATAATACAGCAGTTTCCATAAGGGATAAATTGTTACTGCTTGACAAAAAACTCTTTTTATGCTAGGAGAGGGAAATATAAAAATGTCTTTTTCATATAATTATATTAAAAAATGCGTTAGTATGTTCTTTCATATTACAGCTGTTAGAATGTTTTTTTTTTAAGCCACTGACTTAAGAGGTTTTCCTTTCCTTCCTCATTTTTTCCTAATTAATTTCTGTTCAACCAGAGAATTCTTTCCTTTTATGGCTTCTGCTATTAAATGGAGCACTTCAAAAAATGAGCAAGCCCATTTCTGACATCAAACCTTCAAAAAACAAGGTGGGGAAAGGGGAATTTAAGAGTTTGAGATGGGTGTTCTATTCGGGTGTTAGTCCTCATTTGAGGACAGTGGGCAAGTATGCAGCATCATCTCCTCCCCCCTCCACAAATTTAAATCTTCTGCTACTCAAGAGGGACACTGTTCATAAACCAAGAAGTATCACTTTTCATAGATACTGACTGGATGACAAGTTTGTCCCTACAGAGATGCATTGGCTATTCAGAAATTTACCACATGAGTTTTGATATTAGTCTGCTTTTGTTTATAGTAATTGTTTGTTAAATGTGTTAAAAGGAGAACCAAAATGAATTTAGAACGTTGTTGTTCTTCAAAAGATTTCTGTTCCTTTATTTCCTCACATTTATTTAAGATTTTGTTTACACTTGAAATATCCAGAATTAGTGAGGATTCCTTATGTGCTCAGCAAAGTTTGCAGATCTTATTTTTAATATCTTTTTATTCTTTGAATAACTTTTTCTTTCCAAAGGAAAAGGGAGGAAAGTATGTTTAATTAAATAATACCGTCAAACAACTGCTCTTTTCACACTATAATTGCTTCACTACTGAAAACAAAAGCAAGCCACAAAACTCAACTAATTGCATTTATTAAAGAGTTGAAGAAGCAGTGCCATCCCTGCCAATACTCCTACCTCCACCCTCACACCAACTGCCTTAGCATTAGAAAATCTGGAGAGATGGGATGCCGAACACAAATTATTCAGCAGCATAGTATTTATGAGATACAGTAGTGTATTTCTTACCTAGGCTATCTGAGCTCATGTAAATAAGGTTTTTAAAAATCCATCTCAGTGATATGAACTGGCTCTCAATTAAGATAACTGTAGTGATCACTATTGATCAAGTAGTCAATGAATTGCCTCTGTTGGGATCTATTCATTCCATGCATGCAAACATGGTTTAGCTTTAAACACATTAAGCTCATTGCTATCTAGTTGATTTCAACTCACAGCAATGCTGTAACAACCATAAACACACTATTGGATCACTGTAAGTCAGTTTAGCTTTACTCTTCAATGAATAGTTTGTAATAAATGTAACAAGTAATCGTCTGTTTTAAAAAAACAAACGAAATAATCTTCTATTATTAAAACCATATGCACATTTTCCTCTCATGTGAATTCAGCTATTGGTCAATAATTACTTTATTAATGTGTTTGTTTTTATTGTGAATAATTGGAAGTTTACAATCCAAGTCAACTTGCCACACAAAACTCCAAACACACACCTCTATGCTATTCTAGTTGTTCTCGGCACCCTGTGACAGCACACTACTCCTTTCCACTCCGTATTACCGGTATTCACTCAACCAACACCTGTCCTTTCCTCTCCAACCTTCCCCCCCATCTCTAGAGAGAAGGTGACAGATAGCCTCACATCAGTAGACTACAGACTTAAGCCAAGAAGTACACACACCACATGCATTACTCTATGAAGAAATGGTTGATAATTAGAAATTATTATTTAAAATAAGAACATTTTTTAAAGAATCATTGAAGTGACTGTAGGAGGTCTGACAAGTCAGTCCACAAACTTAATTGTTCTAAGTGCTACATACCTCACGGCTGAATATCACTATGGTCACCTTTGAAGCACTCCCCTTGGGAAACTATGCACCAACATCAATGCCTAGTTTACCCTTTGCAGCGATTTTGGAACTCTTCTCTGAAAGGTCGTTGTGTATGGTGGCAAGGTGGCAAGTTTGCAAACTTAATTGTATAGTTGTGTGTAAGGGAGTTTTCAGTCAATAAACAACTGTATTGGAACACTCTCCCTGCTCACCAAATCTGGTCCCCAGTGACTTTTTTCATTACCTAAAGAAAATATCGATGACATTCAGGACATCAAGGATGATACAATGACAGCTGTGATGGCCATTCCAGAAGAAGAGTTCCAAAACTGCTTTGAAGGGTGGACTAGGACCTAGCATAGGTGCATAGCTTTCCAAGGCAAGTACTTCAAAGGTGACTATAATCATATTCAGCAATACAGTAGGTATCACTTTTTATAGGATGAGTTAACAAACCTAATTGTCATATCTCATATACCAATTTCATTCATTTTTTTTCTCTCTGTCCTTTTAAACCTGTAACTTCCCCTGACTTGTAATCAATACTGACAAAAATTGATAAACACATGTAATCTTCTATGGACTATCAACACACACACAAACTTGCGTACACACACGTGTACACATGCACATGCAGAAACTGAAAATATGAAATTAACACATATTAATACTTGAAGTAGCAATCACCATTTAACAAAGAGAGTTTTTCTTATCTTTTAATTATGCCATTTTCCCATTTCAGCTTCCACGATATAAGAGAAGTGTACACGCTCACAATTATATTCAGGCTAGAATCCATTACTTTAACTATCTTACAATGAGTAGAAAATCTAATGTATGGTAAATGCAGCTCTCTTACTAGAAAAGTATATTTTAAAGATATTTTCATTTTCAAAATAAGCTGTACATACTATAGTCAGGTTTTTGTATTTTCTGCACATAGCTGGTATTTCATCTTGAATTACTTGACGGCACTTGGCTGGCTGTAAAGCCCATGCACCACAGTTTCACTCGGCAAATCAATTTAACATGAGAAGGGAAAAGAAAGAGGGAAAGACATTGTCTGAGAATCAGTTGGCGTTATTTCGTCTCAGCTTCTTGCCCTGAACAGCGGGACCAAATGCGTACAGTGCTCCGTGCTGCTCTGTGCTACTTTAAAGAGCATAAGGCCCGAAGGATATTAGAAAGAGTAAGGATGAACTTGTAACTGAAGAGCTCTCTGTTTTTGAGACCACTCAGAAAAGACTGACTAGATAGCAACAGCTAAAAGGTCTCTGTTGTCCAGGTAAGAATGAAAGGTTATTTTAATTTTTTTTTTCTTTTCCCCTCTGGAGTTCTCTCAGATGTTGACCTTTCAAGGATAGAGTAGCAGAGGTGGGTGCCTGGGGACCATGCTCTCAGGGGACATCGAGGCCAACTCGCATAACTAGCCCATAGCTAAGAGAGTCTTCTGCACCCCATATTAGTGAGTGGCGTCTGGGGTCTTAAAAGCGAGCCAGCTGCCACCTGAGGTACACCAAGTGGTCCCAACTCAGCTGGAACAGACGATCACCAAGGACAACAATGACACCTGACGTAAGAAGACAGAAAGACCCACATGAATGGATGACTGTATCAACATGTGACCAGAAGAACAAGACGGTGCCCAGTCATGATCGGGCTCACAATGTTGAGTCCCAGTGGCAACACAAGGAAAAAAGGGGTGCACCCTAAGAACTCCACTAAAAGACCACAATTGATGGTCCAAAGGCCTGGGAGTTCGTCTGGGAGCGTGGCCCCTAGACCTGCTGCTGCCCCTGATCGCAAATCATTACTGAGGTCAACTCTTCAGACAGGAACGGATTGGACTTGGGGACACAAAGGGACCATACAGTGTGTCCACTTTATGGTTCTATGCATCCATACAATGCTGTCCTACTGGCTTCTCACTAGAAGGCAGAGAAGAGGGTGGAGAGGATGGGACAGGAGATTGTGAAGAGGATGTGACATGTATAGAACAGAAAGGAGGAGTGTGCTGTCACGAGTCAAGAAGAGCAGGAGGAGCTGCAGATAGATGGGCACACAAATTTAATTTGGCCTGTATACTTTCACTCAATGACAATAAAAATAAAAATGTTGACCTTACATTCAAAAACGTCAAAGAATTAGTATGACTAACACCACCTTTGATCAGATTCCTGATACACTCTAAATAACAGAACATTGAAAAGAATATGTAAAAGAATTCCTATTTTAATAGTGAAAAGTGTTTGAAAAGAACGCTCTGTTTATGCTATGATGTCATCAACTTAAAACTTGGTTGAACTGCTGATCAGAAGGAAAGACGACACTAAAATTAACAGAACAGAGAAAGTGGGTTGTATTGCTTGGACTGCTGGAGAAATAAAAGAGAGTCAATTAAATGATTTTAGAATGGATGGGAGACTCTTTAAGCCATATCTGTGATCCCTCCTTTGACAGCTCCGGCCCCCCTCCAAAAATATTAATAAAATAGTTGGATTTCACATGGTTACAATAACATGATTTTAGATCAAGAAAGAAAGGAGATCAGTCTTTCCACTCGTCGAAACCAAGTCATTTATTCTGTGAGAGAATTTAGCAGGTAATTAAATCTATACCTCCAAAGTAAGACAAAAATACTAGGTTATATATGACAGATAACAGAAACAGGTTGACTCTGTTTGGGTTACAGTGTAAACATAATTTTATTTTTAGGCTAAATTTACATGAAAGCTACAAGAAACCTACTAGTTAGAAGAAACAACGATCACCACCATCATCTCAATTATACATCCCTCTATAGTTGTAATTAAGTTTTCAGCACCCTCAAAAACATTTTACTAAGTGCTTACATTTGTGATGCAATAGCAATTTTTAGAGATTTTTGTGCTTTCCTATGATTTTACCTTGCTTCTACATCAAATTTCAAATCCTTTAAAGTAAGAAACATTACAAGTAATTCCCTACAGGCCCAGCAGAATGATTTGCATAGTCAATAAAAGGATTTTGATATAACTTCTATCCCACAAATTTCAGTCTTAGAAATCTAAAGATCTAGTGGGAATGAACTTGTAATAACCTTCCAGTGTAGCCTGTCAAGAGTCTTGAAAGCAAAATTATTCTGCTTGTCTAACCTAAAGCAATCTTGCTGTAGTTTCAAATCATTTATTGGTTGAAGTTTTTGAAGGAATCAAAATGTTGTTCAGCCTTTTATGAAATTTATAAAATATTTATTCTGAAGTAGTAAAACAGACAGACTACCACTTTCTTTATCAAGATAAAAGCAAACAAATATTAGTTTTTCATATAAATGTAGCAAATGCCACTTGCAGTTTTAATGCAGAACATATTTTCAACATTACTTATTTATCTATTTAGTTATCTGTTCCCTAATAAATACTGGAATGTAGAAGACTAAGTAATCAAACACTTGAATAAAAAAAAAGGAATGATACATGTAAAACAAATGCATGTTTCATTAAAATAACATAATCTACATGAAGTCTGCTGCTTTTTAAGATATAATTCCCTCTATCTTGGCATGCTTCTACTTGGGACAGTGCTATAAATGCACATGGTCCAAGATATGGCAAAAATGAAAATAGTGATAAAGCACGGGCATAGTTTATCTCTTGGTCCATTAAACTCCAGATGAAATAACTAGAAAAGAAGGGAGGAAATTATCCTTCCCCAATCCATTCCTTATCATTCTTGGAGACTCCATGGGAGTTCATGGGAGCAGAAATTATTTCTACCAAAGCTGTCTTTCGCTCTGCAACTGTATATTAATGAATTATTATCAAGGTCCTTTCCTCAAGCAAGAAATAAGGACAAGTACCTCTATAGCCATCTTTTTTCAAGCATGAAAGCACTTAATCCTTTTAATAGCTCCTTTAAAAATAGTGCAACATACGCTAGGTGGGCTTTACAGGGATTAAGGTAGCTTTCAATACTTCCCAGACAATCTGTTTTTGTTTTTTTTTAATTGTGATTGAGTGAAAATATACAATTCAAGTTAAATATTCATGCCTTCCTATCAGCAGCTCCTTCTACTCACCTTCCCCTGTGACACCACACTCTCCCTTTCGGTTTTGTACATATCATACGTTCTTTTTTTTTTTTTTTTTCATGTCATATCTTCTTAACAATCTCCTATCCCCTCTTCTTCACCCTCTCCTCTCCCTTCTAGTAAGAGGCCAGTAGGACAGTGTCCTGTAGATGCATAGAACCACAAAGTGGACACACCCTATGGTCCCTTTATGTCTCTGAGTCCAATCCATTCCTGTCTGAAGTGCTGACCTCAGTAATGATTTATGATCAGGGGCAGCAGCAGGGGCCATGCTCCCAGGGGAACTCCCAGGCCTTCAGACCATCAATTGTGGTCTTTTAGTGGAGTTCTTGAGGTGCATCCCTCTTTTTTTCCTGTTTCCACTGGGCAATGACATTGTGTGACCCATCACAGCTGTCAATGGTTGTGGCTGGGCACCATGTGGTTCTGGTCGCATGTTGATGCAGTCCCCCACACGTGGGTCCTTGTGCCTTCTGAGCTCTTTCCCCCCGGGTCTTTGTATGCTTGGTCATCATCTGATCCACCTCAGTCGGAATCATTTGATGTACTCAGATGGCACTTTGCTAGCTTTTAAGACCACAGACGCCACTCACTAACATGGAGTGAAGACTCTCTTAGCAATAGTCTAGTTATACCAATTGGCCTCGATGTCCCCTGAGAACATGGTCCCTGGTCCCCTGCCCTTGCTACCTGACCCGTGCTATATTAAGAAGAGTTTTCACTTTATGTTGAAGTCCAGTTAAGTTGATCTTCTTTCTACTGTGTGCTGTCACTGCTTTTACCCCAACCAAATTTCTATCAACTATCTAATCTACCATGAACCCTCCCCACTCCCCCTCCCTTGTAGCCATCAAGAGTCTTCTCTTCTGTACATGAATTTCTGTTCAAGTCCTTATAGTAGGGGTTTCATACAATATTTATCCTTGTGCCGCTGACTTATTTCACTCAACATAATGCCATCCAGTTGAAACTAGGTTATCAGACACTTCTTAAAATCATAACTTTTTTTAATTATTGCATAGTGTTCCAGTGAGTATATGCACCATGGCTTGTTTATCCACTCACCTGTTGTTGGACATCTGGGTTGATTACATCTTTTTATAATTGTGGATTGTGCTGGAATAAACATTCCTGTACATGTCTCTGTTCATGAGACTGCCCTTGCTTCTGTAAGATATATTCCAAGCAGTGGGATTACTGGGTCAAATGTATATCTATTTCCAGCTTTTTAAAGAAGCACCAGACTGCTTTCCAAAGAGGTTGTACCATTTTGCATTCCCAACAGCAGTGTAGGAGAGTTCCAGTTTCTCCACATCCTCTGTAGCACTTGTTGTTTTGTGATTTTGGATCATAGCCAACCTTTTTGTGGTGAGGTGGTATCTCATTGTAGGTTTGATTTGGATTTCTTTAATAGCTAATGATTGTAAGCATTTTCTCATGTGTCTTTGGCTGCCTGTATATCCTCATTAGTGAAGTGTCTGGCCATCTCCTTTGCCCAGTGCTTATTTTGGTTTTTTACCTTTTATTGTTGCTATTTTGCAGTACCTTGTAGATTATGGAGATCAGGTGTCGATCTGACATATAGTTGATAAATATTTTTTGCCATTCTGTAAGTGGTCTCTTAATTATTTTGATAAAGTCTTTGGATAAGCTGAAGTGTTTGATTCTTAGTAGTTCCCATTTATCTATTTTCTCTTCTGTTGATCAAGCTTTGTCTGTCAGATTCTCGAGTCTGTAGAAGTTGTTCATTAAGATTTCCATTGTTGATTCTTTTTTTTTCTTGCATGATCTTTAGCATTTTAGGTTTCATATTTAGGTCTTCTATCCAATTTGAGTTAGTTTTTGTGTAAGGGTGAGATATGAGTTTTGTTTCAATTTTTTGCGGATGAGTATCCAATTTTGCTAACACTATTTGTTAAAGAGACTGTTTTTAACCCAGTTTAAAAATCTGAGGACCTTTGTTGAAGATCAACTGTTGAGAGGAAGATGACGGTATCTCTGGGGTCGCAACTCTATTCTACTGATCTGTCTGTCTCCTTTTGTACCAGTACTAGGCTGAACTGACTACTGTGGCAGTGTAACAGTTTCTAAAGTCAGGTAGTGAGAGGCCTCTCACAGTGTTCTTCTTCTTCAGTAGTGCTTTGCTTATCTGGGGTTTCTTCCCTTTCCAAACAAAGTTGGTGATTTGTTTCTCCATCTCATTAAAAAAAAAATGTCACTGGAATTTGTATTGGGATTACATTGTATATATAGATTGCTTTGGGTAAAATAGCTATTTTCACAATGTTAAGTCTTCCTATCCCTGAGCGGGGTAGGTTTCACCATTTATGCTAGTCTCTCTTAGTTTCTTGCAGTAAGCTCTGGTAGGTGTTTTTATATAGGTCTCTTACGTCTCCAGTTAGATTTATTCCTAGGTATTTTATCTTCTTGGGGGCTAGAGCAAGTGGTATTGATTTGGTGATTTCTTCCTTAATGATTTCTTTGTTGGTAAGAAGGAATCCTACTGATTTAGTTATGTTTATTTTATATCCTGATACTTTGCTGAATTCTTCTATTAGTTTGAGTAGTTTACTTATGGATTCTTCAGAATTCTCTGCATATACAAATCATATCATCTGCAAATAGGGAGACTTTACTTCTTTGCTGATGTAGATGTCTTTTATTTCTTTGTCTTCTCTGACTGCTGTGGCCAGAACTTCCAGTAAGATGTTGAATAGAAGTGGTGAGAGTGGGCATCCTTGTAATTTCCATTCTAAAGGATAATTCTTTTCAGTTTTTCTCCATTCAGGATGATGTAGGTGGTTGGCTTTACATAAATGCTCCTTATTGCCTTGAGGAATTTCCCTTCTGTTCCTATTTTGCTGAGAGCTTTTTTTTAGCATGACTGGGTGTTGGACTTTGTGAAATGCCTTTTCTGCATCAACTGACAAAAACAGGCTATTCTTATCTTTTGTGTTATTTATGTGGTTGATCACATTTATTGGTTTTCTAATGTTGAACCAGCCTTGCATCCCAGATACTAACCCAACTTGGTCACGATGAATTATTTTTTTGCTGTGTTGTTGAAATATATTTGCAAGGATTTTGATGAAGATGTTTGCACCTAAGTTCATGAGTGGTTGGTCTGTAATTCTTTTTTGTTGGATCTTTCCTTCACTTTGGTATCAGGATGATTCTGGTTTCACAGAATAAATTGGGGAGTGTTCCATTCCCTTCCATATCATGAAATAGTCTCAGTAGCATTGGAGTTAATACTTCTCCAACAGCTTGGTAGAATTCTGTGGTGAAGCTATTTGGGCCAGGACTTTTATTAGTTGGTAGTTTTCGATGACTTTTTCAATCTCTTCCTTTGCAATGGTTTTATTAAGTTGTTCTAATTCTCCTTGTGATAATTTTGGTAGGTGATATGAATCTAGGAATTTGTCCATTTTCTCTAGGTTTTGATATCTGTTACAGTACAGTTTTTAATAGTATTCTGTTATGATACTTTTGATTTCTGTTGCATCTGTTGTGACATCTCCCATCTCATTTCTTATTTGGGTTATTTGTTTCCTCTCCTGTTTTTCTTTAGTAAGTCTAGCCAGTGTTTTGTCAATTTTGTGGATTTTTTTTCAGAAAACCACCTTTGGTTTTATCAATTTTTTAATTGTTCTTCTGTTCTCTGATTCATTTAGTTCTGCTCTAATCTTTATGATCTGTTTACCGCTGGTGCCTGAGGGGTTCTTCTGTTGCTCTCTTTCTACTTATTCAAGCTGTAGGGTTAATTCTTTGGTTTGGGTCCTTTATTTCTTCTGAATACATGCATTTATAGAGATAAATTGACCTCCGAGCACTGCTTTGGCTGTATCCCATAGGTTCTGGTAGGATGTGTTTTCATTCTCATTTATTTCATCCTGATTTCTTCTATAACCCATAGCTTTTTGAGTAAGGTGTTGCTCAGTTTCCATGAGTTCCAATTCTTAGCAATGTTTTTTCTGCTATTGATTTCAACTTTTATGGGTTTACGGTCTGAGAAGATCCTTTGCAATAATTCAGCAGTTTGCATTTTGTTGAGATTTGCTTTCATGTCCTAACACATGGTCTATTCTGGAAAATATTCCAAGTGCATTGGAAAAAAAGGTGTACTTATCTGTTGATGGGTAAAAAGTTCTGTACATGTCGATGAGGTGTAATTGGCTAATTGTTGCAATAAGGTCTTCTGTGTCTTTACTGAGCTTTTTTTCTAGATGATCTGTCCATTACTGAGAGTGGAGTCTTGAAGTCTTCCACTATCATTGTGGAGTGATCTTTCTCATTTCTGAATGTAGTCAGTGTTTGTTCAATGTATTTAGCTGTTCTGGTATTGGGTGCATAAATATTTAATATTGTTAAGTCCTACTTATGTATTGAACTTTCAGCAATAAATAGTGGCCATCCTTATCCATGATGGTGGGTTTTACATTGAAATCTATTTTATCTGAGATTATTACTGCTGCATCTGCTCTTCTTTGTATATTGTTAGCCTGGTATATATTATTCCATCCTTTAATTTTCAGTTTGTATCTTTAAGTCTAATTTGTCTTTCTTGTAAGTAACACATACATGGGTCATGTCTTTTGATCCAAGATGTCACTCATCATCTCTTTGCTGGAGTGCTTATACCATTTACATTCCGTGTAATTATTGACAGGTATGTCTTTAGTGCTGTCATTTTGATGTATTTATTTTTGTCTTGGTGCTTTCTGTGTTGCTCTTAATATTCTGCTGTGGGTCATTCTTCTACATGCGTTGACATTTCATCTTTTTCAGTGTTGGTTTTGTGTTTGTTGAGACTCCTGTGTCACATTTCTTATTCTGATGTGTTGCACTGTTACTGTTCTTTGCCACTACCACTATCATCCCCTTCATATTCTGAGTTTAATCCCAAATTTAAGTTTGACATATCTTATTAACTTTGTCTGTATCTGAAAGGGCTGTAACTACTGTAGTATATCCCTCTTTTTAATGTGATGGTTTCATGATATGATCACTGGTTCCCTTCCTTTAATGTTGTAGCTATGACTGAATTTTGTGCCTTCTCCAACTGAGTAGGCTTCTAAATGTTGTGTCCTGCATTGTCTCCTGAAATATAAACCTAATAGTTTTGTTTTTCTAAGCCAAGAGCTTCTTTCAGTATTTCTTGTAGTTTTGATTTGGCTTTTACAAAGTCTCTAAGCTTCTGTTTATCTAATAATGTCTTAATTTCATCTTCATATTTGAATGACAGTTTTGCAGGATATATAACTCTTGGTTGAAAGTTTTTCTCCTTCAAGGCTTTGAATGTGTCATCCCACTGCCTCCATGCCAACATTGTTTCTGGTGAGAAGTCAGACGAAAGCCTACAGGGCTTGCCTCTAAATGTTAGGTTTGGTTTGAGTGTCACTGTCTTTATGAGTGTCTGCTTATGTTTCATTTTATTAAGCTTGATTATAATATTTCTTGGTATCTTTCTTTTTAGGTCTATGTTTTTGTGGGATACTATACACGTCTTAGATATGCACACTCTTTTCTTTCATAATTTCAGGGAATTTTTTTCTGTCACCAACTCAACAACAACAACACTGTGTTTTCAGTTGTCCATCCCTGTTCAGGAACTCCAGTGAATCATAAATTATTCCTCCTAATAGAGTTCCACACGTTTCTCAACGTTTCTTATTTCTTTTCTCTGATTTCTCCTCATAATTGCTGGTGTCATGGTCACTCAGTCTAATTTTCAATTTGTCAATTTTTCTCTTTGGCTTTGAGTTGAATTTCTAATTCTGCAATTTTGTTATTGATCTGTCAGATTTCATAACGTTGATGTTCTGTCAGTTCAAATAGTTTGCGGAATTTTTCATTTTGTTCTGCTGCATTTTATTTAATCTCTAGGAGGGCTCTATATGTAATTCTTTTGTACTCATCCTCTGATAGTTTCAGAAAGGCTTATTCATCTAGAAAGTTTTTTGGTTCTTTATTTTGGGAGTTTTTTGTAAAAATGGTCATGTTTCTTTAAATAGCTGCAATGGTTTGTTGCTTATGGGACATCTAGAAGTTGTTTAGTTTCTCTGGTGTTGGCTTAACAGGAACTGAGGTGTAGTTCTGAGAAGAGAGGTGGTCACCAGCTGCCTCTTTGCACTCTAGTGACTGGCCCCAGTGGACTCTCTGGGGTGGCAGTTTCTGCCTCCTGGCTGGGAAAAACACCACCCTACTTATGGAGTCACTGGGGAGCTATTATGTGAACCTCTGATGTGGGTTGCTGAAGGCTGGAAGAGATGCAGTCAGGCTAGACACCATTTATTTCTCCAGGCAGCCTCATTTGAAAAAGCTAAAAGCTATCTGATCCTTTCCAGAATCAGTCAGGCCATGAGTTGTGGCAGGCGCCTTCTGGCTGACATTGGGGGCAGCTCTTCAGCCTTTCCCAGATACTATCATCTATTTCAAAGTACTGAGAGGGTCCTGTGCTGTTGTTGTCAACTGCTGAGATCTACTCATAAAGCAGCACTGTGCTAAACACAGCCTTTCTGCTGGAAAAGCACTCCTCAGATTGGCGCTGCCTCCCAGCCTTGGAATTAGACCTTGCTGAGACCCCTGGTAGGGTAACTCTGCCTCCCAGCTGAACTGAATTTTTTCTTGGTTGTGATCTTTACAAAAATATATTGCAAGGCCTTTGTTCTGTGGTATCATTGGGTGCAGGCTGAAACTGCCAACATTTAGCTTAGCAATCAAAGACAAACCAACTGTGCCACTAAGATACATTAAGATAGTGTCATTTCTAGTGACCATTTAATCATTTTTCTGTTCAGCATCCTTTTATGGCCTCTTGGACCTCCCAACAACAAGAAATTACTGCTTTCATGTTTTCTCTGCCCTACCACTCTGGACTTTTTCTATCCTTCACAGAAGAATTTAATATTTAGAAGTTCAAGTTTAAGAACAAATGGCCTGGAGATACTAATATTTTAATTCACCCAAATTTGGGATGAGGTGTTATTGGTATAATTTAGGCATTAAAGAATGACCTAAGAGATTCTTGAAGGAGTTGCCATTTAACTGGTATCACACACACATAAAATCATGCTATTTTTAGAACTGAGTGTGAAATGTTCCTACCCTTCTCAAGTCCGACCTAGGATGGTACAACCATCCAAATGGACAGTCCAATATTTTCCATCAGCAATAAGTACTCCAAGAGGAGTATTTACTAGTCAAAGGATGTACTACCATTAAATCCTTAAGACAAAATCATTGAACCAACCGAGTCCAATAATAAAAAACAAACAAAATGCCAGCCAAAATCAAGGTGAGACATTCACAAATGACTTGTTTTTCATAAAATTTTATTAGTGATTTATTATGCGTTATACTATAATTCTTAATTTACCCAATGTGATGTGAAAATAAAGCAACACTACATATAAGCAATCTCACAGAATTCACTACCATTCACACACTGTAAATAACCCACCGCCATGGAGTCAGTTCTGACTCACAGTGATCCTTCAGGGCACAGTGGAACTGACCCACAGAGTTTCCAAGAGGTGCCTGGCAGATTTGAACTTCTAACTTTTGGTTTGCACACATACCACTTAACCACTACACCACCAGAGTTTGTATATATTGTAAATAATCATGTTAAATTTACAAAGCTGATCTACATATAAATGATGTAACTCTTAACTGACCAATGGACAGTTCTAAGAAAAAAAAAATCAGTGAATTTTTTTTTAAGTGATTGTCTATTACACGGTCAGACTGTTGAAACTGTATCCTGTATTAGGGAATTCCTGCTCAAAACATCACATATTGCTCTTTTACATTTTTCAAACATGTTTGATCAACTTTATAGAAAAGTAGTTAAATAACGATCATACTGAAGTTTTGGTTTTGATCCCCTCACAACACTCATTTTGTTAAGAAGCTCCACAGCTCCCATAGAGAAAAAAGAAGAAAACAATTAAAGACTCCCACAGGAGGGCCCCATCTTTCTGCAGCAGATTTGGGGAACGTTTTCATTAATACCCAGTTGCAGTCAAATGCATTTTAAGGGTGTTAGTTTAGTGAGCCATAGCAGAACTCTGGTTTTCTATTATTTCTTATTATTAGGGTCAAGGTTTAAGGGGAACAATAGTAAAGAAAGAAATGAAACATCCCAGATTAGTTTATTTACACAGAATACTTGATTGCAATTCCTAAGGAAGCCGTTTTACTTGGTTGCTGGGTTTGTATTTAACACTACAATGCAGGCTCACATGTGTATGCAGATAAAAACAAAACACAACAAACAAATGAAAAAAAAACAAAGCATTGGTATATCCTTACTACATCACAAAGAAAAAAGTCATCAAAAAGTTCACTAAAGACAGGTGACAGCCAAAAGAGTTAAAAAGAAAGAAAGAAAGAAATGTAATTGAATACAAAAATTAATGATTTGATGTGGTTGGTCATGGGGAAGAACAATGAGATTTTATTAAAAATAAAAGAAAGCAAAATTGTTATTTAACAAATGTAGTTTGTAAGAGAAATACTTCTAAAAAATGACTACTTTCAAGCAGCACAATAATTGTATATATAAAAATCATATGATTTATATTTCATGTGCATTTTGAATAATACTAAAAAAAATTCTTAAATTTCTCACCATTTCTTTACATAAAATGAAATTACATTATGAAACCTATCCAACTCAAAGAATTATTTTTAAAAAGCTCTCTTTTCTATGTGCCAGCAGAAGATGTTATAAGGGAAGATGGAAAAGTAATCACTACGAATCCATGCTAAAGACGTCAAAGCAAGATTTCAAAAAGATACCTAAAATGAAAACAAACGTGTGGAAACAAATGTATGATTATTAACCTCTGTAAGTATGTCAACAAATATTAAAAATTTCAAGTTATTTGGTAAAAGCCAAGGAAAACAAGCATTAAAATGTTACAAATGAAAATAAACTTTCTAAAGCAGACTTTTTCTAAGTCCAAGTTTACACTACTTTAAGAAGAAAATCCTTCTTTTTTCTTTTACCCTAGAAGCAAGTTTCATTTAATTTCTAGTGCATGTTCAGCTGCACCTATTGAGGACTTAAATACACAAATACTTAAGTATATACTTAAAACAAGCTGTAATTTAGTGAAGTGGATTCCTGCTCACAATACAAATCTGATAGTCTCCAACCTTAGGGGAAGAACACAAAAGTGGATTTGAATGTGAGGTTTCAAAAAACGACTGAGATTAGGGCCTCTTGGCTCAGCCACAAACATTCAAAACACATGTAAAAGTCTAAAATGAAAGCAACATCCTATTCTATAATAACTTGACTTCTCATATCTTAAACAATATTTGGAAGTCAAAGACCATACTAAAAAAACTTCATCTTTCACATGTACACACAGACACACAAAGATGCTTTCTCAGTGTCTAAGCTGAATCAAAGGATTAAGTGAATGTGTTCTGTGAGAGGGAAGTGAAGCTTTGAGAGGGGAGCTTGCTTTGAGGTCTGCAAAGCATTTCATTATTCTGTTATATAAACTGCTAGTATGGTCTCCGACTCGACGGCACTTGGCTGGCTTGGCTATGGTCTGTATCACTGAAATATTTAGTAACTGACATCTTGACTTTTAAATTCTCTCATAGATTATAATAATATAGGTTATAGAGTGTTTTAAAATAAATGGTATTTATTTCTAAACTGCCTTGAAAGGATTCAACAGTTGAATTAAGAAATGCCTCCACAGTGCTGTTTTCCAGTCCTACTGTGAAAAAGAGAGATTTTTAAAATTAATTCAATGAAGAAACAAAACCATGCACTGCTGCCCACTCTGATTTAGGTTCATCTTGGCCGTATATTCCAAATGAGCTTAAACGAATAGGCATTATGTCAATAGGCATTGCTAAATAAAAGGCAGCTCTCTTGTATTAATCCAAAGCCTGGGGTGCTTTAAAACTAGTCTGGAGACAATCCCAGACACCTGGCTTTTGAAAGACCAAAGGGAATAAGTAAAGGGCTCCTTAAAAGCATCTTAAAATTAAATCTAACTTAAACATAAGATTAGGTATGTTTTCGCTCAGCCACTTTCAAAGTTTTAGTTATCTAATACAAAAATTCTCACCATAAGACCTTCAATTGCTCTTCAGTCAGTGAACACTTAAGTATTAAACATCACAGAACGGATTTGGTTGGAAACAACTTATTGCTTGAAAACATACACTCTGGCACATTTTCTTTAATGCAATATTGACTTTTGCTTTTAGATATTCTGGAACTGAAAATTTACAGATATGTTTAGACGATATACAATAAACACAGTCTTCTGTTTAAAAAGCTCATCAGCAGACATTAAAGAAAACAATTTTTAGAATGCTTAATCTTTCAAAGGGTAAAATACATAGTTATAAATATTTGTGTAAAGTTGGAAACCTCATAGATACTGTAGGAAAATGGCTATCAAATTGTTCCTTGTTTTTATACAAAATAATTAATGAATTCAACTCTGCTACTATTTTATTCTTTTATTCATTTTTTATTAATTACAATAAAAGAACAAAATTTCTAACACCTATCAATTGCCTCATCTATGATAAACCCTCAGCCCCCACCCACCCATGTAGCCAACATTTTGTTCTACGGATGATTCTCTTGTTAAGTCCTTATAACAGAGGTCTCATACAGAATTTGTCCTTCTGACAAAGCATTCAACTAAAATACTGCATAGCTAACAAGTTGACTCTTGTTAAATTTAGAAGGGAAACACACATACTACGAGAAATTATAAGGCCTAATAAAAAAGAATTTCTGAACACGGATTTTAAGTAAGATTACTACGTATATTTGTAGGTTCATATTTAATTCTATTAAATTGGTTCATGGAGGACGACCACTGTCACATTATTGGAATTACTACAAAAGCCACAGAGAAGATCAACAGTGCTGTAAGGGAAATGATCTTTCACTGGCTTCCCAGGAGCTGGCTATCAAATTTACAAGGAAATTTCTACCCCTAGCTCACATAAATTTTTGGTGAGGCAGTAAAAATTGATGCCATCTATCTAACAGAATAAAAATGAGCAATTTACTTATCTATAGGTTCACAGCCTGCTACAAATCTTGGGTTGTTAAAGTTATAGAAGTTCAAATTATAGGTGTGCAAATCAGTCATCTATTTTTTTAAAATACCTGATAACGTAGTCAACAGGGCGCTCTGTTTAGCAGGATGAAACAGGATTACAAAATACCACTCTTGATCATGAGGTGCTTATAATTTATTACAAAGATATGTATAGATATATAATGCCAGCATATAATATGCATGTGTATATACATATACACATACATCATTCATACATAAAGCACCTCAAGAGTGTTTTCACAAGGACTAATTATAATCAGAGAAAAAAATATACTGAAACATTTAATATATTAGGCAAAAGTCAATGTCTTTCACCCATGGGTAAATCTTTGATTTCTCTGGAATATTTAAATGGATTGCTCATCTGAATCTCAAAACTTGCCACAAGCACTATCAATTTAAGTAGTTTTGTGTGGAGCCAAAGGAAAATATTTGTAGCAAATAATCATAATATTAAATAAAAGAAAAAACTTTCTTAAATCTCAGTCAAGATTCAAAGAATACTTATTATAACCATGTCACATGAGACTTCAGGATGGTTTCACAGCACAAACCACCCTCAAACAGAGTGAACCAGAAGTGCTGGTTTGGCTGACATCAAGAGACAAAAGGGTAGAGGAAAACCCAGAGTCATGATGCTTTCAGTGGCTGTGTACTGATACTAAGCAGGAACTCCAGATACGGTTCAGCAGAATGTATAAGATAGCTGTGAGTGAGAAAATGAAAACAGGGTAACTATCTCTGGCTTAATTTATGTCATGCGAAACGTACATTGAAAATAATTAAATTTGTCACTGGGGTTCAGTTTGTTAAGCTAGCAGTGTAGGTAGTTGCACCTCATACAAGGCAAACAGAAACAAGCAGCCTGTGTTAACTACCACCTGGGTACCAGTGTAGGTCAGGGCCAGTACGGGCCTGAAGGAAGGAGAGTGACTCTGCTCCTCACAGGATCCCACGGGGTCCTCCCTCTGACTCATTTCTGAGTAACTCATTCTCACAGGTCGCCTTCTCTAGAAAAGTAACTTTAATTATCTCTGAAGTTCTAATTGGAAACTCTGGTGGCATACTGAGTCAAATGCTACATCTGCTAACTGAAAGGTCAGCAGTTCAAATCTGCCAGGCACTCCTTGGAAACCCTATGGGGCAGTTCTACTCTGACCTCTAGGGTTGCTAAGTCAGACCCGACTCGACGGCAGTGCGTTTGGTATGGCTTAAAATTCTAGTATCTCTCCTGCCCATCGAATAAAGCTAACATAGAAATTATATGAAGTTTAAAAATATAAACAATGCACTATCTTATGTACATGAAGGTGCTGCTCTGACAGTTTCTGTGGCCTTTGAGAATATTTATCCTGTACATTTTGTAAAACCCAATTCCTCAATCAAAACATCTAAATTGTTTAAAGCATAGTTAACTTTGGTCAAATGAGGTGTTAACCATATAACACAAAATGCTGGTGATATGAGACAGGAATTCATTGATTGTTCCGCAGAGAGGCCATTTCAACTGCCTGGAAAAGACTACTCTCTGAGGGCTGGGGCCTTAACACAGTGCTCTGTAAATACTCCTGTGTTCTGTAAACACCCTGGTACACCAGATATGAAAAGGCATGTAGCTCTATTTGATGAGTCAGCATTAGGGTGATTAACTGACATTTTCCAAAGTTAACTTTAGGGGCTCTTTAGAGTCTCAGCCTACCAACTTCCAGTCCATAGCTCTTCCTACATTGCCCTTGTAAAGATAAACCTGGCTAAGCCATAGTGAAGCAATTATTTTCCATCCGTATTTCATTCTAGTATCACCTGTCATTATTATCATGAGAAAAACTTACAATAAAATCGCCATCGGTGTCCCTGAACTGTCAGTGACTCCTTGACAGACGAATCAGTGGGAGGGTCTTCTCTGTTATTTTCAGATGTTTTCAACAGGCCACACTCCTATGGGACTCTTGATTCTGCTGGGACTTCTGTGCAAGCAACTGAAGGGATTTTGTCTTGATTTTAGAATGTTTACAGTGGAGTAATAAAAAAGAATGGCAGTTAAAAAAAAAAAAAGCTTATAAAATATTCCTGTGCTCACTGGCGTAGGGTTCTGTGGATTAGATGAGGCAGACTGAGACCTGAGGTTCTACAGGTAAAAAGAAACTTTCCTCAAGTGTGAGACTTGGGTTGGTGGGGTAGAGGGCAGAGATGGCAGACTAGATGCATATCTCCTGGGTTCCTTCTGAGAACTAAGGCCTTGAACAGTAATTGTAAAGAGCAAGGTGCACATTCTGGGAGCTTCAAGATCGGGCATAAGTTCACAAGATTGCACTGCATTACAGTGCAGGGGAAAAGGCCTTGTCAGTGGTGAGACAGAGGCATGGTGAGTACTCTAATGGTGCAGCACCTGGGAGGATTGCAGGTACAGATGCTTTCTTTGTCAGCTGGGACACTGAGACTGGGTCTGCCCAGCTTGTGAGTCTGGCATGTCCTGCTTCTTTGCTGATCTACAGTGCCTAAGTGAACAGTGTATCCCACAGCAGAGAGACAGTGCTTGGTAAACCCACATTTAGAGATTCCAGCAATGGCAAGAGACTGAGGGTGCCAGTGCTTCTCCCCCCCTTCTCTACACTGCACCACAGAATCTGTTGACTAACACTATAACAAAGGCAGCTCAGGTGGGATGGTGGGATGCGACATTGGTCAGCTAAGAGGTGGAATCAGCCTTTCCTGAGGGCTCAGCTGAGGCTAATTTTCACACTAAGCAACGCTGCCTGGCTGGTTCGCACTGCTCCCTGCAGAAAAGTTGCTCTTAACGGAATTGTACTTAGAGAAAATAGTGGTGGCTGGGAGCCAAGTGCAACGGGGTCCTAAGTCCTCCCTTCTTTAAGCCATATTATGGCATATGCTGAGTGCCAACAAGGCACTGTATTTGTCAGTCTGAAGGCATGGCCTGCTACCCCGGAGGACCCAACTGCAATTACCTATGGCTGGTCAATGCCTCTCTCTGCAGAAAATCAGCTTTTGAGACCTATGCAAAGCTCCTGTTGGTGTAACACCAGAGATACTGAACAGATTTTGGATGGCACAAAGACAACAGTCAATATGTAACCATTTAAAGAAGTAGAACACCATGGGTCCAGAAAACTCCCCAAATGAAGATTCAAACAACTTCACAGATTAAGAAGCCTTTCTGAAATTATCAAAGGTAGAATACAAAAGAATTATTTATAGAGTCTTCTATACAAACAAAATACAGCAGAACAAAATGGAAAATGAAGTAAGGTTTATGAACTACTAGAACATCAACAATCTGCAATCCAGCAGATCAATAAAAAAATTATAGAATTAGGCAACTCAATGAAAAGCCAAACAGCAGGTTGGTGGAACTGCAACACACAATCAGTGAACTTAAAGATAAAGCAACTGACACCAGCACTGATGAGGAGAAATCGGATAACAGAAACAAGAAAATTAAGAAGCGTTAAGAACCACGTGGGACTCAAGATTACAAATAATTGAAGTTCCCAAACAGGTAGGGATAGCAGAAAATACAGAGAGAATCATTGAAGAGTTGCTGACAGACAACTTCCCTGATATCAAGAAAGAAGAGAACATAGACACTGAAGATGTTTATCAAACACGACAAAAACTAGACCTCAAAAGAAAGTTGCTAAGACATAGTATAACCAGGCTTAATAAAACAAAACATAAAGAGAGTCTCTTAAAGGCAGGAAGGCTTAAAGCAAAACTAATGTACAAAGGGAAGCCCTGAAGGCTTTCACCTGAGTTCTCACCAGAAACCAGGCTGGCAAGAAGACAGTGGGATGACACATAGAAAGTCTTAAAGGAGAAAAAAATTTCAACCAAGAATTATATATCCTGAAAAATTGTCTCTCAGATATGACAGTGAAATTGATATTCTCAAACAGAAGCTTAGAAACTTTGCAAAAATCAAACCCAAACTGCAAGAAATACTGTAAGAAGCTCTTAATTTAGAAGAACAATAACATCACTTGTATACTGAAGGAGGCAATGCAGCACAGAGCATCCAAAGTGCCACTCAATTCAGGATGTCACAAAGTTCAATCAAAGCTAAAATATTACAAGTAGGGAACCAGAGATCTTACCATGAAAACTAGGACATCATCACACTATAAAGAGGGATATATTACAGTAGTTGCAACCCTTTAAGATAGAGAGGAAATTATGAAAATATACAGAAATTAAAGACTGCTTTAAATATTAAGGGGGATTCAATGGATAGCTGCAAAGCAGATCAACAACATGACATATCAAAACAAGAAACATAAAACAGCAGTCTCAACAAACACAAAACCAACACTGAAAAAGATGAAAAGTAAACCTATCAAGAAAAAATGACCCAGAACATAATATAAAGAGAACCAAAGAAAACATCACCAACTCAAAAATAAAAGCATCAAAATGAAAGCATTCAACACATATCTATCAATAATTACACTGAGTGTAAAAGGTCTGAATGCTCCAATAAAGAAGCAGAGAGTGACAGCCTGAATCAAAAGACATGATCCATCCATGTTACTAACAAGAAACACACCTTAGACTCAAAGATATGAACAAACTGAAAATCAAAGGATGCAAAAGTACATACCAAGCTACCAATACACAAAGAAGAGCAGGAGTAGCAATACTAATCTCAGATAAAATAGATTTTTAATGTAAGGTCCACGACTGTGGACAAGGATGGTCACTATTTATTACTGAAAGGTTCAGTGTACAAGCAGGATATAACAATATTAAATATTTATGCGCCCAGTACCAGAGCATCTAAATACATTGAACAAACACTGACTACACTGAAAAGAGATAATTCACTCCACAATAATAGTAGTAGACTTTAACACTCAACTTTCAGTAATTCACAGATCATCCAGAAAAAACTCAGTAAAGGTCTTGTTGTGACAATCAACCAGTTAGAACTTATTAGTGTATACTGAACTTTTTACCCAATAACAAGATAAGTACACCTTCTATTCAAATGCATAAGAAACATTCTCCAGAATAGACCATGTATTAGGACAAAAAGCAAGTCTCAACAAAATCGAAACCACTGAATTGTTGCAAAACATCTTGGACCATAAAGCCACAAAAGTCAAAATCAAGAGCAGAAAAAACATTTGTAGCAATCTGAACTCATGGATACTGAACAACAGCTTATTCCAAAATCTTTGAGTTACAGAGGAAATCAAAGATGCATAAAGAATTTTATGGAATCAAATGAGAACGAAAACACATCTTACCAGGATCCATAGGACATAGAAAAAGCAGTGCTCAGAGTTCAATTTATCTCTATAAATGCACACATTGAGAATGAAGAATGGGCCCAAACCAAAGAATTAATCCTATAACTTCAACAAGTAGAAAGAGTGCAACAAAGAATCCCTCAGGCACTGGAACAAAACAGATAATAAAGATTAGAGGAAAACTAAACAAATTAAAGAATAGAAGAACAAATGAAAAAATTACCAAAACCAAAAGCTGCTTCTTTGAAAATATCAACCAAATTGATAAACCACTAGCTAAACTTACAAAGGAAAAGCAGAACAAATAACCCAAATAAGAAATGAGATGCGAGATGTCACAACAGATCCAACTAAAATCAAAAGGATCATAACAGAATACTATGAAAAGACTGTACTCTAACAGATTTGAAAACGTAAAGGAAATGGACAAATTTCTAGATTCACATCACTTACCAAAATTATCCAAAGAAGTAGAACAACTTAATTAACCCATCACAAAAGAAGAGGTTGAAAAAACATCAAAAAACTTCGAATCAAATAAAGTCCCATCCCATATGGCTTCACCAGAGCATTCTATCAAGCTTTTAGAGAGGAGTTAATTCCAACACTATTGATGCTATTCCCCAGAATAGAGAAGAACGGAATACTCTCAAATTTAGTCTTTGAAGCCAGCATAACCCTGATACCAAAGCCAGGGAAAGATCTCACTAAAAAACAAAATTACAGGCCAGCATCACTCATGAACCTAGATGCAAAAATCTTCAACAAAATCCTACCCAACAGAATTCAACAACATATCAAAATAATAATTCATCATGACCAAGTTGCTTTCATACCAGGGATGCAAGGCTGGTTCAGTATCAGAAAAACTATTAATGGGATCAACCACATAAATAACTCAAAGGATAAGAATCACACATTTTGTCAACTGATGCAGAAGAGGCATTTGACAAGGTCCAATACCCATTCGTGTTAAAAACTCTCAGCACAATAGGAAAAGACAGGAAATTCCTCAATGCAATAAGGAGCATCTATGCAAAGCTAACCACCTACATCATCTTAAACAGAGAGAGACTGAAAAAATTCACCCTGAGAATGAGAACTAGACAAGGATGCCCACTGTCAACACATCTATCCAACATTGTGCTAGAGATTCCAGCCAGAGCAATCAGACAAGACAAAGCAATACAAGGCATCTACATAGGCAAGGAAGAAGTAAAAATCTCCCATTTGTGACAATATATGATTGTATACACACTGAATCCAAAAGAATCCATACATAAATGACTGGAACTAAAAGAAGTGTTCAGCAAAGTATCAGGATATAAGTAAATCTGTAAGATTCCTTTACACCTACAAAGAGAGCATCAAAGAGGAAATCACCAATTCAACACCATTCGCTATAGCCCCCAAGAAGATAAAATACCTAGGAATAAATCTCAACAGAGAAACAAGAGACCTATACAGGGAGAATTACAAGCCCTTACTGCAAGAAACCAAGAGACTTAAATAAGTGGAGAAACCTACCTTGCTCATGGATAGGAAGACTCAACATTGTGAAAATGTCTATTTACCCAAAGTGATCTACATATACAATGCAATCCCAATACAAATTCCAGTGACATATTTTAATGAGATGGAGAAACACATCACTAACATTGTTTGGAAAGGGAAGAAACCCCACATAAGTAAAGCCCTCCTGAAGAAGAGGAACCCGGTGGGAGGCCTCACACTACCCAGCCTTAGAATGTATTACACTGCCACAGTAGTCAAAACAGCCTGGTACCAGTAAAAAAACAGACATATAGACAAACGGAACAGAATTGAGACCCCACAAATATCATCATCCTCTTATGAACAGTTGATATTCCACAAAGTCCCAAAGGTCATAAACTGGGGTTAAAAGAGTCTCTTTAACAAATGGTGTTGGCAAAATTTGATATCCATTTGCAAAAGCTGGAACAGGACCTTATACAAAAACTAACTCAGAATGGATCAAAGACCTAAATAGCAAACCCCAAAACGATAAAGATCATCCAAGAAAACACAGGATCAATGATGGAAGTTCTAATACACAGCTTAGACAGACTCCAAACTCTGATAAACAAAGCATGATCAACAGAAGAGAAAACAGGTAATGGGGACTACTAGGAATCAAACACTTTTGCTCACCCAAAGACTTTATCAAAAGAATTAAAAGGCTGTCTACAGAATGGGAAAAAATATTTGGCATCTGCACGTTGAACTGACATCTGCTCTCCATGATCTACAAGGTACTGCAAAATATCAACAAGAAAAAGGTAAATAATCCAATTAACCTATGGGCAAAGGAGGTGGGCAGGCACTTCATGAGAGAGGACGTCAAGGCAGCCAAAAGACAAATGAGGAAATTCTTGCAATCATTAGCTATTAGAGAAATCTGAATCAAAACTACAGTGAGCTATCACCTCACCTCAACAGGTTGGCAATAGTCCAAAAAACCTAAAACAAACGCTGGAGAAGCTACTGAAAGACTAGAACTCTCCTACACTGCAGGTGGTATTGTAAGATGATACAACCTCTTTGGAAAGCAATTTGGTGCTCACTTAAAAAGCTAGAAACAGAAACACTATTTGATCTACGAATCCCACTGCTTGGCATATATCCTACAGAAATAAATGCAGTCACATGAACAGATACATGCACACCAATGTTTACTGCAGCACAGATCACAATAGCAAAAAGATGGAATCCAACTAGATGTCTAGCAACAGATGAATGGATAAACTATGGTACATATACTCAGTGGAACACTATGCAGTGATAAAGGACAATGATGACTTTAGAAAACATCTCATAACCTGGTCTCAACTGGAAGGCATTATGCTAAGTGAAATCAGTCAGCAGTAAAAGGGCAAATATTGTATGAGACCCCTGCTATAAGGACTTAAAAATAGACTTACGCACAAAAGACTCTGACGGCTACAAAGGTGGGGAGAAAGGGAGACGGTTGGTCATAGATTAGACTGTCGATAGAAATTTGGTTAGGTGAAAGCAGTGATAGCACACAGTAGACAGCAGATGAACTTAACTGGACTTCACCATAAACGGAAAGGTTTTCTGAACGCAACCCAATATTTCAAAGGACAGAGAAGCAGGGACAGAGGTCTGGGGGCCATGTATCCAAGGCCCATAGAGGGCAACTGGCATAACCAGTCTATTGCTAAAAGAGTTGACTGGCAAGTGGCACCTGGGGTCTTGCTGCCCTCTCAGGTTCACCCAGTGGTCCCAACTCATCTGGAACAGATGATCACCAGGAAAATCAAAGACATGAGGGAAAAAAGAGCCCAGAAGACAGAAAGATCCATATGAATGGAAGACTGTATCTACGAGACCAGAAGGACCAGATGGTGCCCAGCTACCACCAAAGACCTGTGACAGGACTGAGGCAACACAAGAAAGGGAAGGGTGCAGCCCAAGAACTCAACTAAATGATTTGAATTGATGGTCCAAAGGCCTGGAGGATACCCTGGGAACATGAGACCTCTAGAACTGCTGCTGTCCTTGACCAGAGACTAGTGATGAGGTCAACTCTTCGGACAAGATTGGGCTGGACTTAGGGACACAGTGTGACTGTATCGCATGTGCACTTTATGGTTCTATGCATTTTGAGGAGGCTGTCCTGCTCGTCTCTTGCTAGGTGGGAGAGAAGAGGGTGGAGAGGAGGGGATAGATGCTTGTTAAAAAGACACTAGAAATATAGAATGAAAAAGAGGAGCATGCTGTCACCAGGTGTGGAAAACAGAAGGAGCTGCACACAGGTGGGCATGCAAAACCGATTTGGATTATATACTTTCACCCAGTCACAATAAAAAAAAAAGGAAAGAAAAAAATTGAAGTAGGGTTTATATCTGAATTTTTATATGTTAATAAAATTTCTAGTTTTTTTAAAAAAGAGACTTCGTCCCTCACTAAGTGATACGGGCTTGGCCAGCTGCCTATACAGTCTTTGTTAAAAACTTGGTTGTGAGCAATTACTAATAAAATTAATTTCTAACATGGTGAAAATATAAAATATATAATGATCATGTTATCTGATTTAAAATGCACTTTCTGAAACATTGACAATTATCAGGTTCTTCCTGTACAAATTCAATTCTGCAAAACCTGAGACTGCCAACTCATTAAACTCTTTGCTGTCTTTAAATCTGTTTTTATTCTTAGAGATAGTGTGCAACAAATTATATATTCCAACTGAAGTAATGAAAATGTCAATACTTGTAATAAAACTTTTGTAAAGAAAAGGAAATTAAATGAAAATGGAGTGCAATGAAAATGTTCCCCACCCCCCTTTTCCCTCTCCCTTTAGACATTCTTTCAATTAGAAAGGAGACCAAACTTAAATTATTGCTACCAATTAATTTTTCTGCTCTAGCAAGTGCAATAAGCATCTTTCATTAAACTGGATATCAAAGCTGATTGGTTATACAAGTGTTCTCCAGATTAATGACTAGAGTTCTCCAGTTTCAATTATTGTCTCGACTTCCTAGTATCAGTTCAACTGTTGCCAGGGCCCAGTGGGACTCGGTTGCCCTCCTCCTGGCCCATGGACCTCCCTGACTGCGGCCACTGTTGTAGACTACTCAGATAATGTGCTCTCGAGAGGCACAACCTTCTCGTTAAAAAGTACATACTTAAGCAGGTGTGAATTACTAGCTAAGGATGCTTTCTGGTAGATGCAATCAGGAAAAGACAATAGAAGGAATGACAACTTTGGAAATAAAGTAGGCAGCTCACCAGACCTTATTTTTGCAACCTTATATAAAGATAACAAGAAGTACAAGAATAAGGAGACAAAATAAGAAAAGACTTCTGATTTCATACTACACATGAACTGCTAATATATGACCTATAAATTAGCTTTTATTTTCTTCAATCTATAAATCTATGAAATGCCTGAGACAACATAATTTGATCATTAAGTTAAACTAAATATAGAGTTTACATTTAAGTATATATGAATCACAGTTTTGGGGAATCATAATTTATGTTCCATCAATCTATGTAAGGTTTGCTTTTGGAATGATGCTTTGTGATTCACCAAAATAAAGTACTATAGCATATTCTTTAAACAATTGGCATTTTCTTTTGTATTTAGTGCCAACATAGAACAATCCAAAATTCACTATTTATTAAGATAAACATTCAAAATCTTCATCAGTACTTCAGCTACAGCTGTGGAGACTTACGTATAAGAAGACTTGGTCTACTTATTCACACACTACTTTTCAACCTCCTGTAGATATTCTGGAGTTCCTAGGTGACACAAATAGTTAAGTGCTTGGCTGCTAACCAAAAAGTTGGCAGTTCAAGTCCACCCAAAGGTATCTCAGAAGAAATGTCTGGAGACACACTTCTGAAAAATCAACCACTGAAAACCCTATGGAGCCCACTCCAGCTCTGACACAAATGGGGTCTCCATGAGTCAAGTTAAGTGGACAGTAACTGGTTTGGTTTTATGGTTTGGCCAATATTCCACTTGTCACTTCAAAGCCTATCATTGTTAGGTTTTTGTAACGAGCTCCTGTATTTTCTGCATACCATGTCTTTTTTCACTCGCCGTGGCCTCAAGTCTACACATGGCACCCATTTCCTTCTCATCACCTATGAAAGTTCTTTCCAAACCTCATTCTTCAGAGCCTGTAAATCTCATGTATCAGTCTTCCTATTTTGAAACCTACAGTTTTGAAAAAATATCTGTGTACATGATTTCAACTTTTCTGCAAACTCCATAAACATGACTGTGATCCTTTAACACTAGCTCTTCATTCTTTTATTGCTTCCCTCACGGAAGGCTTCACATTTCTGTCTTCAGGGTCTTAACTCTCCTCTCTTCAGAGCCACATTTATTCTCAGCGTTTAACCACGATTTCTAAATGCGTATCAACAAAAGTTTTGATGTACTTTTCCCAACTCTTGTCATGAATCTTCAAATCCTAATTGATTTCCACTTTGATGTCCCACTGTTCTTCACTTTTGTGAAGGCAAGAACCAGGTCTTCTCGATCGCTTTATACCTGTAATTGTTCAAGTGCTGATGTGCTAAATGTTGAACTCCTGTGGGCACGGCACGTAACAAACAGTTATTAATTAAATTCACATTTCAAAAACTACTTGTCACTGAAACATGAGTTACACATGAGTTAGTTACAAGAGTCATATTGGTCGTAGAAAATTGGTTTTTGTTTAAAAAATTATTCTCAGGACTCAGGGAAAAATCTAGGAATCTTCTTTGGATTCTCCTTTGGCCTTTGCATTTACATACCCACGAAGTCTAGCCAACTCTTCATGCTTATTCATGTTGATATGCAGGACATAGCTGTTAATGTTACTCCTTGTTACACATATCCATTTGATGATACTACAGGAATTATTCTCTAGATTCTAGCAAGGTTTTGGAAAAACAATCACTGAAACACTATAGTTAGTACTTTAAATCTGGCTCTGCTTATATAAATATTATACAAGATTCTACCACACTATAAGTTTCTGGATGGCAGTATCCCTGGAGAGACTCTATTTCTCATTATCGTTAACGTAGGTCTTTACACATACAGCTTAACCAGTCTTTGTGAATTTGTAAATGAATATTTTAGACTTATCTGGTACCTTAACAATTGCAGTTTCTCAGACTTCCAGGTGCCTTGATTGGCAATGCCCAAAGTGATTAACAAGACATTTTGAACACCGTGGACTTTTTATTATGATTGAATGAAAATGTACATTCTCATATAAATTTGCATGCCCACCTTTGTGCAGCTCCCCACTGCTCTCCCTGCCCAGTGACAGCACACTCTTCCTCTCTGCTCCACACATGTCTTATCTTCCCAACAATCTCCTATCCCCTCTTCTTCACCCACTCCCCTTCCTCCAGTAAGAGGCCAGCAAGATGACATCCTATAGATGCATAGAACCATAAAGTGTACACATGATATTGTCACTCTGTGTCACCAAGTACAATCCATTCCAGCCAAGAGTTGACCTCCATTATGACTCATGGACAGGGGCAGCATCAGGGCCAGGGGCCACAGTCCCAGGGAACTCCAAGGTGAACACAGTGGAAATGAATAAACTGATCACTGACATATTAAGCAGTATCTTGTTCATTTACTTAACAAAACCCTACCACAACTAGGAAACTCACAAAGCACAAGTTTTATTAGGTTTAGTACCAAACAAAAAAGATGGATGATAACCTTACTCAGAAAGAGCCTGAAGTGAAAACCCAACTTCTCCTTATATTTCATAGCTCCCATTTTGAAACTACTGATCGCTTGGTTAGCAACCATGGCTCTAAATCACTACACCACTAGAGTTTCCCACTTGGAGATAAGTATATATTGTTTGGTAGAGCTAACTTTTAATGGGCTGTCTTGTGTCACTTTGAAGATACACATCAGCTGATTGAGGGTTCCTTTTTAGCCTTCTTTCCATTCTCTCCCAAACCCCCACCATGTCTCACTACTAGGATTGCGATACATCGTGAATAAATACTCTGCTTTAACAGTAGATTAACCTGTATTAATAAATACAAATTCTGCATAAATAAATATATTCAGACTTATAAAAACTGAATTGATAGCCAATGTAAACATGTATACCCCATGGCAGGAATTTCAGAAAGATCTAAATAAATATTTATAACGGCATATTATAAAAGCCAATTTAGATGTCTCAGTTAATATTTTTTAATTATGTCAGTTCATGAATATTTTATTTCAGTTCACTTCTTCTCCTTGCCAAATGGAAATGATCATAAAAAGGATCTCTTCTGAAGTCAAAAGAGACCTTTACTATAAAGAAGGAAAAGAAAAACTGTTACCAAAGAAATAGAAAAGTTAAATACTTTCTATATATTTGTAGCAAATACAAACTTTGCTTATAAAAATTGGTAATATATGAAAACTTACTTTCAACTATTTAATAGCCTGCAATACCAACTCATCCATTTTTACTAAGGCAGCACTATTTATAAACATACACTATTTATTGAACTTTTAATACTTTTAATCTAAATGTTTTAAAGTCAAACAGACAAATGAGGAGAGACATAATATTTGATGAGACATATACTTGGTACTAACTAAACCAATATATCTGGATCATAAATTTTAAGTTAAAAATAACAATAAATTTGAAGAAAATAAAAAGACCACTAAACATATTTTTATAAATAGAAATGAAGCAGTGCTTGGCTCAGAGAAGAAAACAGAGAGTTTCCTGTTAAAGAGACTGAAAAATGAGGCAGGGCCATACCAAATAGAAACACCAGAGGCTCCCCAGGGGATGTGCGGGCCTGATACACTCCGAACATATAAAGTATATCTATGCAAATCAGAGAGACACTACTCTTTTTAATTGATTACATTTTACTGATTTTAAAATTATTTGTAGATCTACTTACACAGCATATTCTTGTGCCATTTTTTATTAGCTGAAAATTACTCTGTAACTTGGAAAATAACTTACATGTACAATTTTTAAAAATTTGCCAGAACTCAGTGAATTCAAGCTCAGAACAACAAAAAAAGTCCTTGATTCATAAGTGTGTGCTGGCCGTGATGACGATCATTATACTGTAGCTTTTCCGTGAATGACAATTTTGTCATGTCAAATGACATATAATGCCCTTTAAATAGTAAAAATAAATCAAGTCTCATTAGGCTGTTTCTAATTGCATAAGAAAAAGAAACTCATTTTAAAATATTTCACGTATCAGATCACAGGAATACATCATCAATGAAATTTTACTTGGCCACGTAACATTTTCCATAATTTGTCTAATGAAATCAGCTAATGCAATTTTATTGGTATTTCTGTTACCTATCTTTGAGGAATTTTTTTAAAACTTGGGATACGATTGTAGGTTTTCGATTGCTTGTAGGTTTTAGATTGTTACTAGATGTAATAATTATATACTAAGCTAATTACCACTACACTAAAACCTGACTTACGATTTACTAAGTTTTATTACACCAACATAGCACATAGACTTTCAGCTCGACACAGGGGACAGCTATAAACACAAGAATCTACCAGCCTGTGTATTTATTTCTCGTAAAATGTCTAGGTCAGATTTATGAAGTTGGAACTTTGGCAAGTGTCATGGATTGAATTGTTCCCCCCAAAATAGGTGTAGCCATGTGGCTGGGCCATGATTCCCAGTATCTTGTGACAGTCCTTCATTTTGTGATTTTCCTGTGTTGTATGTTAGAGGATTAGGGTAGGACTGTAAATCCCTCATAGGATCACCTCCCTGCTCCACTGTAAAGGGAGCTTCCCTGGAGTATGGCTTACCCTACCCTTAATCCTCTTAATCCTTTCATCCTACAAGAGGTAAAAGGAAAGAGAAGCAAGCAGAGAATTGGGAACCTCACACTATCAAGGAAGCAGCACCAGGAGAGAAGTGCGTCCTTCAGACCTGAGGTTCCTTCGCCAAGATGCTCTCTGGACAAAGACTGGTGCAATACCAGACTTTCCTCCAGAGCCAACAAGAGGAAACCCTTCCCCTGGAGTGGACATCCTGAATTTGGACTTGTAGCCTGCCAGACTGTGTAAGAATAATTCTTTCTTTGTTAAAGCTATCCACTTTGTGGTATTTCTGTTAGGGCAGCACTAGCTGACTAAAACAGCAAGTTTGCAGGCCAAACTGTCGGTTTCACCAATCTGCTAATTTGTCAGCTGCTAAGAAAATGGAATTATTTGCAAAGCAAGCACAGTGAACACACCTAATTCCCATGACAGCTAAATGCGTATTAGATAAAGATTACTGCTATGCTATCAAGAGAATATGAGATGTAACGAAGAAATAATTTTTCAGTCCAGCTGTGCATTTTACTTGTGATGGCACTTATTTTGAGATGACTGACACATAAACATTGCTGGGTTTCTTTTGTGTAAAATGGAAATTATAATAAACACATGTATGTTATCTTACATGATAGCAGGAAACATGAAATTCAGAACTTTGGTGGAGATGAAAGTGTCCTATGTGTTTGTTTATTGTTTAAGAAACCAACACAGTTTAACCTGCAACATCAGCTGCAACTAGTATTCGTCTCAAAAGAATAAATACAGAAACATCATTTATTTTTCAGTAAACTGTATTTGAATTTGTCATTTGCAACAATTGGAAAGCATATAAGATTTACTTTATAAACTTTAGTTTTATTAAAAAAAAAGTTATTTTCTACCAGATGGTAAAATCAAATTACAAAAACAGCCTCAGCAAGTTGAATCTTCCAGTGTATTCATTCCTACCACGGTAGCTTCAAAACCTATCTATAATTGTTACTTATGTCTAGGAACAGCTGTAGCTACATTTTATAGTTTTAAAAATACAAAAATCCATTGCCATCTAGTCGATTCCCACTCCTAATGACCCTGTAGGGCACAGTAACACTGCCCCATGAAGTTTCCAAGGAGCACCCGGTGAATTCAAACTGCTGACTTTCGGCTAGCAGCTGTAGCTCTTAACCACTACACCACCAGGGTTCCCAAGTGACATGTCATGTATGTCAGCTTTAAGGGACAACATACTCTTACCTCCCCTCCACCCTCCATAGTGACGTCTTTTTGTGGAAATTACACCCAAAGTTGGAAATCCAATAGAGCTATGATCACACTAAATACTTGGTAAACAAAGTGGTTAAGAGACCTAAGTTTTTTTCACTATTAACGGGGATCCTGTTTGAGTAGGGCAAAAGGAAGATTTTAAATTCACAGTACTTTCTCATAATAAATACAAGATAAATTCTTCTCTAAAAAGCCCTTCATATATATCTTCATTAATATTTTAGATGTAGTAAATTATATATTTTTTCTCTTCAGAAAAATTCAATTTGTCTCAAGCAACTTTTTTTTCTTTCTGGTGAAGATTTTTGCTTGAACTTTTGGAAAATCTTGCTCTCTCCCTCTGGATTTTAAAAGCATCTTTACAGTAAACGTTCATTCAACTGTGATGGTGGAATTAACAGGGTCTTCTGAAATGCCATATCTCAAATTATGTCCTCAGTTAATTCATCTAAGGAAAGAGAAACAAGCAGCATGACGAGCTGATAGGTTGCAAAATCACCTGATTTAGAAATTAATCTCATTAAATTTTAAGAATCATTGATTCATAATAAATAACAATCATATGTACAAGTCTTTGGCAATGACATTCATTAACACAAACGTGTATTTATTTTACGTTATATGATATTTGTTCGTATATGTATGTATACATATGGAGACCTTGTGTTACAGTGATTAAGAGCTCAGCTGCTAACCAAAAGTTGGCAGTTCGAATCTACCAGCTGTTCCTTGGAAACCCTACAGAGTAGTTGTACTCTGTCGTTTAGGGTCATGACAAACTGGAGTTGATTTGATAGCAAGAAGTTTGATTTTACGTGTGTGTATTTGTGTGTGTGTATTTGTGTGGGTACTTCACTCATCTCAAGGGCAATGGGTTTGGTCTGGTTTGGATTTATATACTTAATCTTACACACAATTTTTCCCTATAATTCTTACTTTAATTACCATGGACTTTGTGGATTGTTTCTAAATCCATAAATATTCAAAGCAAATGTTTTGAAAAATAAGTATAAACAGTATTTTATTTTTTAGGAACACACAGTAAATGAAAAATGGCCACGGAAAGGAAAAGATAAAATGGGCCAAGTGTTTAGCAGAATGAGAAGGTATCAGCTTAGAGAAAAACTTTAACATTAATTACCAAAATTAAAGCAACTTTTCATGCCTATAATTCATGTTACATCTAAAACCAAAAAAACCAAACTCATTACCACTGAGACAATTCCAATTCATAGTGACCCACTGGACAGAGTAGATTTGACGCACAGAGTTTTCAAGGAGTGGCTGGTAGATTTGGACTGCCATAGCTCTTAACTTTAAACATTACATACATTTTAATGCCTTTATGAAGGTCACTAATCCTTTTTCGTTGGACAGTCACAGTAGCATAGACACTTACAGATATTGGAAGAGAAGTTTAAGATGATGTAATTAATTTCATGGGAGACTTCTAGGTTTAGTCCTTTTAGTTTATAATTAAGTATAAAGATGAGCTATACCAGCATAAACAAATTCAAGTTTGTTATTTATACTAAATATCATCCTAATGATATCCAAATTTAATATAGTGACACATCCCATAGCTCTTTAACGGATGGCATAAGTCACTTCTTTATTAGGCTCACAAAAATTTATTTTTCCTCACCGTTATCAGTCCCGTTATTTATCAAATTCTACCACTGTCACACACCTCCTGAATCTAATTTTACACTTAGAATGTGAATTAGTATCATCAGTGTATTGAGGCAAGATATTTAACAGAGAAATGAAGGTAAGCTATTATTTAATACAGAAGAAAAATACTTATCTCAGTTTTCTGTTAGTAATTTAATAGCATTTCCAAGGAGCAGCCAGTGGATTCAAACTGCCACCCCTTTCAGTTAGAAGTCAAGGTCTTAACCACTGCACTACCAGGGCTCCTGTACTAGTTATACTTTCCAATCACGTATACTGTTAAGCATCATGAGATGAAACAAACTTACAGTTTGTAAAAAGCACCCTTTTTATTTGTCTTACCAGATGTCTCTCTGCATCCCCTCAAACTTTCTGATTTTATTTTTCTAAGTGTGAGAACAGTGAAAATGCCAACCATTGTGGTCAGCTGGTTGGAGGCACAGCAAAGATTGCATAGTGAGATATTATCCTAGAGTTGTTACACAACACTGAAGTATGTTGGGCTTCTCAGGTTCCATAGCTAACCACAGAGCACACTAAAATACTGATTTTATCAGCTCTATCTTATCACTTCAACAAACGCATTTTTGAGTTCAACAAACAAACCCTCAGCTAAAGTTCTAAACATAGCTTGCGTTTTATCTTTACCTTTACGATGTTCTAATTATTAAAGAAACTGTTGCTGTGTGCCTCAAATTGATTCTAGCTCATAGGCACTCTATACAACAGGGTATAACTGACACAGTGTTTCCCGGCGGTCCAGTGGTTAAAGCAATCGACTGCTAACCAAAAGGTCAGTAGTTCAAACCCACCAGGAGAAAGGTGTGGCAGTCTGCTTCCTTAGAGATTTACAGCTTGGAAACCCTATGTGGCTGCTGTGAGTCAGAAATGACTCGACAGTGGGTTGGGTTGTTTTTGGAATCTTTATGGGAGTAGATCACCAGGTAATTTCTCCTATATAGCTGCTGGTGATTTCTAACCACTGGCCTTTCACTTAGCAGCCCAGCACATAACCACCTTACCACCAGAGGTCTTGTAAACAAGGGAGCCCTGGTCATTCAGTGCTTGGCTGCTAACTACAAGGTCAGAAGTTCAAATCTACCAACTGCTCTGTAGAAGAAACATGTGGCAGTCTGCTTCTATCAAGATTATAGCCTTAGAAGCACTCTAGGGCAGTTCTATCCTGTCCTGTAGGGTCACTGTGAATGGGAATTGAGTTGATGGTGAGTTTTTAAGAGTTTAACAGTAATAATTACACATAAAGATCTAGATTTCGCTAAGGTACAGAACTTAGTTAGAAATAAATTTCAAAGTATATCATAAAACTACTCAAAAGACTGCTTTCATGGTGTGAGCATTTGTTACTGAATATTTGGTGATTTTTTTGTGAAGCAAATAGCCCACATACTCAGCTGCTAATCCAAAGGTTGACAGTTTGAGCTCACCCACAAGAGCACTGGAAAAAAGGCCTAGTGATACGCTTTAAGAGAAAAACAGCCAATGGAAACTCCATGGAGCACAGTCCTACTCTGACCTACCTGGAGTTGTCGTGAGTTGGAATCTACCTGAAAGCAACCTTTTTTTTTTTTTTTTTTTGCCACAAAGGTATCTTGCAAGCCGGAAAAGGACGGCAACATCTTCAGGCAATGATGTCACAAAAATGGAAAGTTCCAGAGTCCCCTGTGACCAGTGGCTCCGACTCTGAGATTCCATGTGTTGATCTCATGGCAGCAGCACTGGGGGAAAGAATGCCCATCACACCACAGTGGTACTGGATCCCCTCTTCCCTCAGACGTTGTCAGTGCTCAAGTCTACGGAGCAACTTAAGGAGAAGGTGCTGCGAAGTTAGTTGCTCTTTTTAGTTTCTTGTGGAAAGTTGCAACTGAGCCTGAAGAGCCTGTTTTAAAACCTATTTGACTAGGCATATGATAGAATACTCTTACACACACACAAATTTGGTCTTTACCAAAGGGACACCGGGGTGACCAGCATGAGTGAATGCACGCATACATTTAAGAAACTGTCTTGGCACCTGCCTCTGCTTCTGCCCCTGCTCCTTTATACCTCAAATGCAGAACGAGTGATTCAACATACCTTTTAGATTTCT
This sequence comes from Heterohyrax brucei, assembly GCA_028571685.1. Classification (NCBI taxonomy): domain Eukaryota; kingdom Metazoa; phylum Chordata; class Mammalia; order Hyracoidea; family Procaviidae; genus Heterohyrax; species Heterohyrax brucei. The sequence continues at coordinate 1,574,266 of CM053156.1, forward strand.
ATTTGACTGCTTGTGCACTAAGACAGTAGACAAAAACCTGAAGGAACCCGTCACAGCTGTATAAATACTTGCCCAAAATGTCAGGGATCTTGATAGAATGTTGGTTTCCTTAGTATAAAAAGACATCTATTTGCTTTCCCTGTTCCTCTACCTAAAGACAGGCCATGTGTTGCTACACCTCACTGATCACACAACTCAGTTGCTCACTAACATGTCAGAAATAAGGTGGAAGATACTAAAAAAAAAAAAAAAAAAAAACAAAAAACAAAAAAAAAACTACGGGGATATTAAGCCATAGAGGCAGCCACAAGTCAAAGTAAGTTTATAGAGACTTATCTTGCCTATGAACCTGAAATTTTTTCAGTGACAAGTGGACATTTGTTACACAAAAGGAAATTACGAAGTAACTTCTTGGTCCTCAGAACCTTTCTAAAAGTAATGCAGACTCTCAACCCTAACAGATCTTACAACAGAGTTACCAACAAAATTCTAAAGTTATGAAAGAGTACTGACCATATCATTGCGTCACTACATGCTACTGAGTCCTAAGGGATCCCTGAAAGCAAGACTTCTTGGGGAAGGCTCAGGAAGCTCCACGGAGATGGTGTCTACATGGGACTTGAAGGATGATTAGATCTAAACCAGAGGTTTCTCAACCTTGACCGTGCCTGAGAAAGATTTTAAAAGTCACTGATTATGACCAGGTTCTATCTTCAGAGGTTGTGAATTAATTAGCCTGGGGTGAAATTCTAGCACTGGTGTTTTTTGAGAGTTCCGTAGTGTGAGATTCTACAGTGTAGGTAAGGCTGAGACGTACCAAACAACAAAAGGGAAGACATGGATATTCCATTTTCTACGTTCCAAAATGGGAAGGACTGAACAGTAAATAAAAGAATCACACAGTCTCTAACCTTAGGAAGTGTAAAATCTTTGCAGGGAACATGTATACACAGAATCTAGAGTTAACAGTCTGAGTCAGGTTTAGAATCCTGGGCTTTTCATTCATTTGCTCATTCAGCTGATGAGCCTTTCTCAAGGATTATGCGCCAGGTACTGCATCATTTAGCTGTTAAAACACAAGGAAGCAAAACCAAAAAAATTCCCCAGCTTTATGGGCTTTATGATTACATGATTTAAAAAAAAAAAAAAAAGACACAGTAGACATAGAAAGAAGCTTTTTAAATAAGGAACGCTACGATTCTCTGCATTCTTAAAAGATAATCTGGCTGCAGGCTGGAGAAGAGATGGAGGAGGGTCCAGAACGGATGCCCACAGATCAATTAGGAAGCTACCGTGCATGGTATGTTGTTTGGTGGTGCACATGATTAACACACTCATCTGGCTGCCAGCCAGCACCTCTGAAGAGAATCTTGGTGTGTACTTCTGAAAAAAATCAGCCACTGAAAACCCTATGGAACATGGTCCTACCCTGACTCCTGTAGCGTGCCACTGAGCTGAAACAGACTTCATGGCAACAGGCGCTGACACCGATATGTATAGCACCGGGTACTGAGGAGCTTGAGCAGAGTGCTGCTGGAGAGTCCAAATAAAGGGTATGGCTTCAAGAGGCTTTTAGAAAGCAAAATAAACTAGATCCTGGGACGAACTGAATATGGGAGGCAGAGTGAGAGGCAAAGGAAAGGGCCAAGGAGGGTTTCAGGTTTCTGGCTTGACAACTTGATGGATAGTTGCACTACTCACTGAGTTCAGGCCCACTAGAAAGAATGACATTTGTAGGGAAGGATCACAAATTGAGGTCATGTTAGTTTAAGAAGCTTTTGAAACACCCAAGAGTAGATACGAGATGGTACAAGGTGTTTAGGATGACCATAGGTACCTGATGGCCAAAGATATTCCCAGTTTGTGCCAGTGATCCTGGTATCCTGGGCTTTAGCACACTGCCCTTCACTCTTACAAGACACCATGGTGGTGTAGTAGTTAAGTGCTGTGACTGCTAACCAAAACCCTGGCAGTTCAAACCCACCAAGTGTTCCCTGGAAACTGTATGGGGCCATTCTACTCTGTCTTAAAGGACTGTTAGGAGTCAGCACCAACTTGACAGAAGTGGGTTTTGGTTTTTACACTCTTGCAAGGGACTTTGGCGGTACAGTGGTTAAGCACTTGGCTGCTAACTGAAACGTCTGCAGTTCAGCTGCTCGGCAGGAAAAACACAGGGCAGTCTGTTTCTGTAAAGATTACAGCCTTGGAAATCACGTGGGGCAGTTCTACTCTGTCTTATAGGGTCAATATAAGTTGGAATCGACTTAATGGCCAAGGGTTTCACTCTCACAAGCATCTCTGTGTGATAGGTGACAAGACCATGCTAGATGTATGGTTTTGAAGAGGTTTTGAGTAGAATTTAAATTCACGAAGTGTCTGTCTATGGGTAAACACGGATGCCACAGAAGTCTACAGAATGGTGGAGGGGAGTGCTATATAAGCTCTAACAAGTCTGTGAATTTCATTGTTCTAAGTGCTACATTCCTCACTTGCTAAATATCACTGTGGTCACCTATGAAGTACTCCCTTTGGGTAGCTCTGCACCAAAATCAGCACCTAGTCTACCCTTCAAACCAATTTTGGAACTCTTCCCAGAATGGCCATTGTACACGGTGGCAAGGTGGCAAGCTCATGAACTTACTTGTATAGTTGTCTGTGAGGAAGTTTTCTAGCCAGTAAGCAAAGACGAGGTCTGGCATTTAAGCATGCAAACTTGCCACCATGGACTTATGTTGGCAAAGCAACTCTTTAAAAAACCAACTTGATAAAGTGTCATAACCTTGGTGTATCAGTGTCTCACAGCTGTGTTCCTATTGGTGTGTGGCAGTGTCTTGCTGAGTGGCATTCATTAGTGCTGTTGCGTGTTTTCTGTGACATCACAAGAATGTCGGAGCTCGAATTAGAGCAACAAACATTAAATGTCTTGTTAAACTTGGCAACAGTGGAAGTGAAATCAGGGACATGTTAGCCCAAGTTTATGGGGACAATGCCATGAAGAAAACAGCAGTGTACAAATGGATGACACACTTTCTGAAGAGAGAGAAAGCATCACTGATGAAGAGAGGTCAGGGTGGCCAGCAAGGAGCAGAACTGATGAAAAAACTGCAAAAATTAATCAAATCGTACGTTAAAATCTTCAGCGGACTGTGAGAGGCAGGGCAGACCAAGTAAACATTGATAAAGAAACAGCTGGGAAAACCTTAACCAAAAATCTTGGCATGAGAAAGGCCTGTGCAAAAAAAGGTCTCAAAGGAGCTCGCCAGCAAACAACAGCAAAGGAGAGTCAACGTTCGCCAAGAACTTCTGGAGAGGCAAGATGATGTTTGGGGCCTTTTACCAGTGGTGATGAAACACAGGTGTACCTATGTGACTCTGCAACAAAGTGTAAAAATGCACAACGGAAATCTGCCAATTCTCGAGGACCACAAAACTGTCATCAGTCCAAATCAGAGTTAAAACAATGTTTCTAACCTTTTTCTTTTTTTTATATCAGAGAGATTGTTCATTATGAATTTGTATTAACTGGACAGTTAACCAAATTTACTCTCTGGAAGCTCTGAAAAGGCTGCATGAAAATGTTAGACAAAAATGTCCCGAAACTTTTCACCAACAACTCACGGCTCTTGCATCACAACAACGCACCAGCTCACACAGCACTGTCTTTGAGTGAGTTTTTTGCCAGTAAACAAGTAACTGTATTGGAACACCCTCCCTGCTCACCTGATCTGGCCCCCAGTGACTTTTTTCTTTACCTGAAGATAAAGGAAATACTGAAAAGAAGACATTTTGATGGCATTCAGGACATCATGGGTAATACAACAGCAGCTCTCCTGGCCATTCCAAAAAAAGTGTTTCAAAATTGCTCTGAAGGGTGGACCAGGTGTCGGCATTGGTGTATGGCTTCCCAAGGGGAGCAGTTTGACAGAGACTGGTGATATTCAGCAATGAGGTACCCAGTACTTTTCTAAGATGAGTTCGCAAATGTAACTAGCCGTCCTTGTATGTGAGAAGACAAAAGCGCTTTGGGCTAGTTTCTGAGGAACTCCAGTATCTGCAGATCAATCAGGACAAGTCACTAATAACGAGAGGAAGTGATGGAGGACAGCGGGGAAGAAGAGCAGTGTCACACAGCAAAGGAAATAAGCCCTTTATAGGCTATGTTTCTAGGGCCAAAAGAAAGGGGACTGAAAAGTGTTTACTCGGTCTGGCCACACATTCGCTTCCGTTTCTGTTTTGTCCTGTTTTAAGCCAAGGGTGGGCTCACCTGTGTGATCTCCAAGTTCCTTTTTGTTTCCTGTTGTCGTAACGACCTCAAGCCCAATAGGACAAAATAGGTCTTGCTCCAAGCTGATGACCCACTGTGGATCAGATTGTCTTGGTCCACAGAGTTTTCAACGGCTAATTTTCAGAACTAGATCATGAAGCCTTTCTTTCTAGTCCTTCTTAGGTAGTAAGTGTGGCTGAAATCTATTCAGCATCTTAGCAACACAACTTCACTGACAGACCCACAGTGGCCGCACAAGAGCACGTGGGCTGGGAATCACAGTGGGGTCTCCTGCTTAGAAGGTGAGAATCCTATCAAGGAACTACAAGTCCTTAGAGCTAAGATAGTGCAGAATGAGGTAACTACTAAACAGAACTACAAATATTGTAGTCGAGAGAGAGATAAACAACTAATGCATTTACAGAATCCAAAACAGTGTGGCAAAGAAAGGGTGACCTTACGCAGAAATGAGAAGATGGCCCGTGCTGGGTGATCTAGTAAGTGAACCCACCTGCACAGAGCAGACCTCACACGAGAGACATGCTGGGAGGTGGCCTCTGGAGAGTCCTGCCCAGACTCTGAGGAACATACCTTGACTATCGTTACCCTTAGGAGTTTGGGCTTCTCTCTGAAGACAAAGGGAAGCCACTGTGTGCCCACAAGGAAAGTGACATAATCAGATCAGGAGAGCAGGGAGAAGACTCCATTGGCCATCGGGGAAAATGGACTGGGGAGATGAGAGACCGGTGGCAAAAAGCCTTCAGGACACACCTGTGGTAAGCGAAATCAGGGATAATGACAGCCCTAGTGAGGGGTGCAGAGGGAAAGGAGGGCGGACACCAACACTCATGAAGGAGGAATCAACAAGCCTTGATACCCGATAATACGTGAACTGTGGGCCACGGGGCTGTTGCACAGAAGGCTTTGAACTTTCTAAAAGGACGATCATGCAATGACCGAAGGGCAGCTGTGCCTCTTCAAGCCTGGAAGAAGGTCATCCGTGTCTCAGCACTGGAAATGATGAAGTTCAGGTGAAAGTTAAACTAATTCCACCCTCTGTGTTCCCTTCACTCCTGTACGTTCCTATGGAGTAAGCAGTTTGTGTCACACATCTTCAGACTGAATTTTAGTTCTCTGTTTTCAGATGTTGGCACTGTTTTCTAGTCATTATATTTTTCTTTGGTTAGACTGAAATGAAAGTCATCATCTTTTATTTTTGCATCTCTTTCTCGCAGAGCCTAAACCAATGCTGGACTCAAAACACATGCTTAATAAATGATAACTGCATGAAGATATTCAAGCTGAAAAAGAACTCAGGAGGTTACCTTCCTTCAGAGCTAACATTTCACAGACAAAAGTTGCAATTTGCTTTTTAGCAAAACATTAGGGAATCCACTGAACTAATGACTGAGTTAGATGTTTTGAATCATGCTTTTTTAAAGAAACAAGGCATATCCAAGTGCTAAATAATTCTGAAATAGATCTTTTTGTGTTTAAGTGAAAGTTTACAATTATAGTTTCACATACAAAAACTTACACACTCTGCCTTGTGACCCTAGCTACTCTCCCAACACTGTGATAGCACACTCCTTCCCCTCAGTCCATATTTTTTACATCCATTTAACCAGTTCCTGTGCCCCTCTGATGTTTCCTCTCACCTCTGAGCCAGAGCTTGCCCGTTAGTCTTCCACATGTGCCCAAGCCGAGAAGCACACTCTGTACCAGTATTGTTTTATGTCTTATATATCAGTTCAGTCTTTGAAGAGTTGGCTTCCGGAATGGCTTCAGTTCTGGGTTGAGAGCCCACGGGTCATGTCTTCCGGGGACCCACCGGTCCACCAGATGCATGTTGCTTTTACTAGACTTCAAGTTTTCCATCCACATTTCTCCCCCTCCATCGTGGTCTGTTTATAAGGGCTGTCTTTGGTGGTGGCCAGGCACCACCTAGTTCTTCTGGTTTCAGGTTGATGTTGTCTCTATTGCACACAGCCCTGTCTCTTAGGCTGGCACTTTATTCTTGGCACTGATGCTCTTCTTTCTCCATTGCTCCAGGTAGGTTGAGACCAATTAATGTTTCTTAAGTGATAGCTTGCTAGCTTTTAAAACCCCAGACACCGCTCACTAAAGTGAGATGTAGAACATTTGCTTAAAAACTTTTGTTATGCTAACTGACCTGGATGTCCCCTGGAACCATGGTCCCCAGGCCCCTGATCCTGGAACTCTGTCCCTGAAGTCTTTGGTTTTATTTAGAATACTTTTAAGTTTGGAGGTTAGTCCATTTGTGCTGACTTCCCTGCTGTTATGTTGTCTCTCCCTTCATGTAGAACAGTTCTTGTCCATTAGCTAGTTAGTGAATACCTCTCTCCCTCCCAGCCCCCATAACCATCAAAGAATGTTTTCTGTGTTTAAACCAGTTCTTGAGTCCTTATAATAGTTGTTTCATACAATATTTGTCCTCTTGCAACTCACTAATTTCATTCAGCATCATGTTCTCCAGATTCTTCCATTTCATGTTTCCCAAGTTCATCACCGTTCTTTCCCATTGCATAATCTTCCACTGTGTGAATATATCATAGTTTCTTTATCCGTTCTTCTGTCAAAGGGCACCTCGGTTGATTCCATCTTTTTGCTATTGTCAACAGTGCTGCAGTACACGTTGGTGTGCATCTATCTATTGGTGTGGCAGCTCTTCTTTCCCTAGGCTATATTGCAAGAAGTGGGATTGCTGGATCACATGGTATTCCTTTTTCTACTTTTAAAGGAAGCACCAGATCCAGATCAATTTCCAAAGTGGTTGTACCATTTTATATTCCCACCAGCAGTGCAGAAGTGTTCCGGTCTCCCCAGATACAGCCTCTCCAAAATTTATTATTTTGTCTTTTTTGGATAAAGGCCAGCCTTGTTGGGGTGGAGTAGTATCTCATTGTAGTTTTAATTTATATTTCTCTGACGGCTAATGATCAAGAGTATTTTCTCCTGTATCTGTTAGCTTCCTGACTGTCTTCCGTGGCGAACTGTATGTTCATACCCTCTGCCTAGTTTTTAATCAAGTTGAAATAGAAATATTTTTTACCTACTCAAATTTGTTTTGTAATTATTCCTACTGAATACATCAATGTATCTTAAATGCGTATTATATTTGAATATAAATTTCCACAAATTTTTTTTTTTTGGAATCTCTGAATATTGTGGCTTAAACAGGACATACTTTGGTCATTTCATCTGTAATGTGGAAAAAATGAGAAAATCTATTTATATTTTTTAATAAGCTAAAATATATTTAAAATGCTGACCCTGTCAAAATAATTCTTTCCTCCATAAAACATGCTAGTTCTCTGATATCACTAGGGCATGTGCCTTAAAGTGAACTTGAAAGATAAATGGTATACCCCTTGCAAGATAAAAAACAAACAAAAAAACCTTTTTTTTTTAATCTTGTTTATATACAGCAAACTTGTGACAGCCAGAGCCTGTGGAAGGCAGAAACATGTCAGAGAGGGAAAAGTCAAAGGTTTCCACTAATAGAGAATGATAGTAAAGCGGTCAGACTGCAAGAGTGCATCATCCTACCAAAGGCAGAAAACTTTTAAGACCTGGAAAAGCTCATCCAGTTTCAGCTCTCACAGTTTTCAATACAAGTGTGTATAAAATGTATCCCCGACACGACTCTCTTTTCTCAGTGTTTCTGGATCATCGTTATGAGCAGCATCCGCTCTGGTCCATGCCATCCTGTATGCCGCTCCCTACGGTGGAAGACACTGTATGCTGCCACTTGTCTGCTGACCGGCAGATCAAACGTGAACAACATGTCCCGACTCATCCCCTGGAAGCACCCCTTCTAATCTGCTGCTGCTCACTAAACCGGACACCCCACGCTTTCTCTCAGTTCATTGTTACAACAACCCCACAAGTGGAAATGCTGTCATCCAAACTTACGGAGGTTAAAGTAACCAAGCGACAGAGCTGGAAATTGAATTTTGGTCTTCAGACAGGACTGTAAAACCCACAGAAAACCATTCTGGTGAGCACGACCTGAACCCCAATGAGCCCCCAATGCGGATTCTACTGACTGAAGTCCCTACTGCCACCACTACCTCCACGGTATCTACCAGCACCGGGGACTGTGCAGTCAGCTGGAAACAATGCAGCTGGGCCATTTGTACTAATTTTACTGCTCACTTAAGGAAACGAAGTCCAGACATAAATCAGCTTTAACCAAGATCACACAGCAAGTGACAGATAAGGGATTTGAACAGAATTCTCTCATTCTGCAGCCCTACTATCTCTTCACAAAATAATCTTTTAAAACAGAGAGTTTTATTGTTCTTTATATTCAGTTAACAGTTCGAATCCGCCAGGCGCTCCTGGAATACTCTGGGGGTCAGTTCTACCCTGGCCCCTAGGGTCGCCATGAGTCGGATCCGACTCGACGGCACTTGGCTTTGGCTGGCATATTCAGTTAATGTTATCGCTATGACCTAACCCAATACATCACATTTAACTTGTATTTTCTTTTCTTAGAGTTTAGAATTTCAATTTAGGTAACATTCAAATACTAGTAAAAAAATATTTTAGTTACAGCCTGTTATCGGAGTTCCCTCAAAATAGTAAGTGTACAAGGATGCCAAGAATATCGTATATCCAGAAGACGGCAATAAGAGAAGGCCCTGAAGCAGTCATACCCAGACTTGCACAGGCGCTCCCTACCACTGCCACTCCACCCTTTGCTGCTCGGTAACGCTTACAGAAGGCTTGCTGCCAGTCAGCATTTCTGTTTCAAAGCAGGGAAAGGTGTACTGCAAACTGAAAACAGTTTCTTCTCCAAAATGTGTACAATAGGAAGATATTTAAGATAATCTACAATCTGGACCTAAACTCTCTTTCCAAACTCATCCCTCTGCGGCAGGATTCTCTGTTTCAGTCTCACTGCATGTTGACAGCCTCCAGGTGCACAATGTAGAGCCCAACTTCTACATCACAGGTTACAAACTGGTGGCCTAACAGCCAAACCCAGCCCACCAATGTGTCTGGTTGTCTGTGTGTGTGTGTGTGTGTGTGTGTGTGTGTTCAGGAGCCAACATTTTTTAAAAAAATATAAAGATTTCACATAATCCATATTATGGCCTTTCTTGAAAACTACACTGGACTTCACCCTGACGTGGCCATGCGTCACCTGGCAGTATAATGTAGGGCCCCCTTTCAAACGAAACATGCAACCTTCGGCTTGTAGTCCCCACCTCTCACTTTGGCTCTCTGACTCTCAGTCAGTGTCAAAACCATTTATCATCAAACTTGCTTGGCTGATTTTTCTAATGGTGAAGGAATACTTTGCTGTACCCACATCTGTCAAAAGTGGGGGGAGGAAAGTCGACAAAGAGAATTACATATTCTAAGATATATGGGAGAACATATATCTTGTAGAAGTGAAAATCTAATATGCAAATAACCTGGTCCACGCCGTTCATCTCTGTTGAAAAACCTGCTCCTGAGTTCAGGTTTGCTATTGCTGGTCTCTCTGTTGCCCGTTTTCCCGGAATCTTTACATCTTCTCATCAACCTTCTGCCTTTTCCAAAGATCTACAGTCAATACAGTCACAGTTTTTGTTTTTCCCTAAATGATGACAATTCCTTGTTGGTCTATATGTTTAATACAGATCACAGGCTATCTTAAAATGACAGAACCATGTGGGCTTTTAGAACTGGAGCAGTCCTAGGGGGTGACCAAGTCTAGAGACCACAAAGCATTGCTTTGGAGGGGAGCTATTCTCCAGTGAAGACCACTTGACACTGATACAGAGTGAGGAAATATTTTGTTCTCGCATTAATTATTTACTGACTGACTTCTCATGGTCAGGCACTGTGCTAGAAGCTGCGAGTGTGCTGAGGACAGGGGAGAAGGGTATCTGCTGTCACAGGGCTTTTGTGTGCAAATACACAACAAAGAAGTCCTTTTGCCAAGTTATTCCACAGGGAAGGCGGCAAATGGTCAGCCTTCATTGTTTTCAGGTCATTGGCTTCCAATGCCTAATCCTGTTCCATGTCTACGGCCATGGTTGGTGGGACAGGGTGTATAAGCCTTGTGTTCTGTTTCCCTTTCCTCATTACCCTTTTAAACATTTGTGGGCCTTAAGGCATCTTTGTTGTTTGTTAGTAACTATTGCCTCTACGCCCTCCCCTGTCCTATAAACATTTCTTTCTGCTTCCTATAGACAGGCCTTTGCAGGAATGGTGTCTACTGGGAAGTGTTAGGTTTTTTTTTCTCCTTTCAGTTCTCCAGTGTTCCCAAACCCTATGGGCTATTACAGTAGTATTTCACAAAGTTAGCAATTCTTCCACTCCCTTTTTGGTTTTTTCAATGACCTTGATTATGATCAATTATCTTTTCACATTGTAACTCAACTAAAAATGAAAACTTTTTGGGGTCTGAGACAATGTCTTGCTTCTTCTAATCTTCCCCAGTACATATTGACTAGGATACAAGAGTATTATATAAATAAGGCACACGTTAAAATACACACACACACATATGTGCATACGAAAACACACATACACACACATGTTCAAATCACAGCAGAGTTTTACTATATATAAACCCAAAACTGAACTGGTTGCTGCTCAGTGGCTTTTGACTCATAGTGGCTCCACAGGGCAGAACACCACTGCCCTACAGAGTTTCTAAGAAGCAGCTGGTGGATTCGAACTACTACCTTTCAGTTAGCAGTCAAGTTGTTAATCACTGTACCACCAGGGATCCTACACTTTTATGGCTTCATAATTTTTATTGGTTCAATGAATGGCAAAATCTGTTGCCGTTGCATCAATTATGACTCAATGACTGTTATTTGGTTTCTAATATATTAAATGTAAAAGGGGAAGTTTTTCAACTTTTGACTGGCAAGTAGTACATTTCTTCCCCAGAAATATTCTCAAAAGTTTCCCTAAAGTGAAAGTTCATTTCATACTTTGGATTTACATTGTGAATATTTTTTATTCACAATTGGTATGCTCATGCAAAGAGTTCCAGAAAGAAATTTATCTCACATTCCTCTTCCTGACCTCCTTGCAACCCCAAGAATTTGTATCCTCAAAGCCCATTGCCATCAAGTCGATTCTGACTCACACCGATCCTGTAGCGCAGGGCAGAACTGCCCCATAGAGTTTTCAAGGAGGCCTGGTGGATGAACTGCTGACCTTTTGGTTGGCAGACGTAGCACTTAATCCACTAGGCCACCAGGGTTTCCCAACGACTAAAAATAGTAAACACTAAATTCCATATTTTTCTAGCCTCAGAAAGTATATTTATCTATCCCTACAGATAACCTGTTTTACTGTAAACAGAGATAAAACGATACCTAATATTATAAAGGCAAATAAAAAAGACTGAATATCCTATAAAAGTTGACAAATTTAAAATTCTTAAGGTTTTTATGTGGGCAGAGTTTACTAACTTGTTCTTTAAATACTTTAAGCTAGCAAACATGTTGAAGTTCATCCAAAAAGCACTGCCTTTGATATTCAGAGTAAACCACTACAAAATTTGTTAAGTGTTCTATGACACTAGTCATTCCCCACCTTCATGTATCAAATTAAATGCAAGAGGTTAATAAATTTCTCTCTGTGATATAATACTGTAATGGGTTTTTTAAAAGTGGAGAAAACAGATACAGTACATTGTTTAGAACTGAAACTATGCCTATCACTTTAGAAAAACAATCCATAAAAATGTAGCAACCACTTGATTCAGTGATGTTTATCTCCTGAAAAATATACTTGTTTTGGAGAACTTATGAAATTTTCAGTGACACTACTGCTTAACAACAGCCAGCTAAATTTATTATGTCTTAATCTCTGCAATCCTTCCTAATAATCACGGACACAATTATTTTAAAAACTAGTAGAATCATCCATGTGTGTGTGCACAGCACAGTCCTGTTCTACTTTAACCCTCCTTTATCAACATTTATAGGAAGTGAGATGCACAGAACACATGTACTTGTAATTACGTTGGCAAAAAACCCTCAAAGCACCGTGGAGACAGCAAAGATTACAATCTGATAGGGTCTTAGAATAACGAAGAAAAGGATTGCAAGGGTTCAGCTACAGAGCTGATGAAAGAGAGAAGGAAAACTTGCTCTTCAAATCCTTAATGGAATTATTTTTATACAGTAAATTCAAACTATATTTTAAGAATTCAAAATCATAAACATGATAAAATATGGTTCTCAGCCAGACAACTGTTTTGAAAATGTATCTAAACGTTGTATTTTACCAGTAATCACTGGAAATTTGGACAATAATATTTACATAAAATATTTGAAGTTCTTATCTAAATTCCTTTTTTAATTTATCAAACTTTGATAACATTAGGTGGTATTGTTAATTTTTGTATGTCGTATTTATCCCTTTTATCAGAACTTAGTACTCTTTATGAGGTACTGGAATCATCAATTATCATATTAAAGTGATCATAAAAATACAATTTTCTAAAATATTTTGAATTTAATATTTAAGAATAGAACCATGTTTAAATTGTGTATCTTGCCCTATTCATGTATTTGAATGTGTATATATACATACATATGTGAGATTTTATACGTTTATATTTTTAATTTACATATAATATATAATTTCTATATAAAACCTTTATGATAACCCAGAATGTAAGTTGTAAACAGCTGTTTTGAAGTTAATAGTATGTTTTAAATTAATATATACAGAAAACTACAATTATTTAAACTGTAAAGGAATTGACCATACTTCTTCACATTGCAGTTGTCATATTTTTATGCAGCTTCATTATTTACAAAAAATTAAGCTTCGCTACTCTTTTTAAACTTGTAAAAGCTAACAGTCTGAGAAATAAAAGCCTACTTATTAAGGTAAATTAACTGTACATAATAAATTATGCTTTTTTGTGGGACCACATGTATTTTATAATTAATATGTCTCAATTATCCAACATTTAATATTTTTTCAAATTTTAATACAATAAATGTTCTTTTATTTGATTGATGTTACCTAAATGAGAATGAATACAAATAATATCAGTACAATGAGTTGTACAGTTTGCCCATTAAATTTATGATGTATTTCTTCAACCACAACAAAGATCTTAGAAAAATGCTACACTTTTATCAACTCTTACATGTAATAAAAAATTGTTCACCCTAAAATGGGGGTGTAGTCACACAACAGAATGCTCTTTCAGTTTTTCAGCCATCATCAAAGGATGCTATGATATGCTCACCACTTCACACACATTTTCAGAGAAAATCACCCAACCTTAACATATGTGGTGTTCATTTTCTTTCTCAAGCTGGTTTCAGTATTGCTAACAAGGGAACAGCTTACAGAGAACTCAGTCAGGCCACTGTTCTTACAGACTTCTGGGTACGCAAACCACTGAAATGACTGAGTTCCCTCGCAATGACCAATCGACTGGTCACGTGGCATAAATGGGGAAGTATGCTTCAAAACCTTCCCGGCTTCATTATTTTGTGTAGAAATAATTAATTTGGGATTTTCAGAAGCTGACTCTATTAATGTCTAAAATACGCATTCAGACTAAAATTCTACACAAATATTTGCTTTTGGAAAGGAACCAATTAACTTTTTAAAGGAAATGAAATAATTGCCAAACTAGTGCCACTTCATAAAACTACTGTATAATAAACAAATCCTGGGGCCACAGATTTAGGAGAGAATGTGTAATCCTTCATCAAAGACTAGCAGTTTATCCACAAAGCTTCCTATTGCTGAGAGGATATTCCTTTAAAAGTAATAACGGAAACTTAAAAACTATACAACAGTCTTCCACCAAAATTAGCCATTTATACAAATGATTCTTAATCCTAGAAGAATCAGAACCTCACCCAGAAAACCCTGAGATATTTTTCTTTGGAAAAAATACATATAATGTCTATTAATAATTTACATCAATTGTTAATTCAAATGGTTATATGCTAGACTGAAAAATTAAGTGTGGAAAACAACCCTAGAAAGTATGCCTTTTTTAAAAGATGAAAACAAAACAAAAAAATCCCTAGAGGGCTTAGATTAATAGCGTTTTCCAGAGCTGAGAACTATTTATACTTTGCTTTCTTCAGCATTTAAAATTTTCAAAGTGAATTATCACCTTTTCAAAGGTCCAGTGGCAATTACATAGCCAATCCACAAACCTTACATCACATTTAAGTGAAATGTGATACATTAATGATTTAAGTAACTCACATTACCGTTTGCTGATAGCTAAACATAAAATTTGCCAAACTTGATATGTTAAAATTCTTATCTGAAGTACAATACAGTTTTAAAACGCTACTTTCATCAGATGATGAAAAGAGAACTAACATGTGTGACGGCATCTTATAAAACAAGCGCTCAGTCCTCTCCTTCAGATCTTTCATTTGTCACAAAATGTCAAACACCTGCATAATGGAAACGAGCCGTCTTATTTGAAGGTGCAGATTTTATACAAAACCTAAAGAGAAGGAGATTAGGGTTCTGCCACAGCAATACTGACTGAGGGCTGACTCAACTGGCTAACATCAGACTTCAATGAACTGCAAGATGACAAGAGTTTTCCTGAGATTAAGCCAGAATATCGAATGATGCATCTGATAATATTCATTTTACAAATCCAGTCACACTGTGTGATTCAAAGATAATAATATAAGTATATTATTTATCCTTCAAATTTGCCATAAATAACTTTTTGGTTATCCATGTGTTGCAGAAATAATTTTTAATCACCTTGTTCAAGTGTCCAAACTATATAAAATGTGGTATTCATTACATTAAGGTATTTTTATTGATTTTTAGAATATCAGATTCATCTGTTCATCTTACTTCTTTTAAAGCTTCTTTAAAAACACAGATTTGACTTAGCATGTGTTTTGATCACCAATATTCTTAAATTCCTTAATTATGTGCTACAGAGTATATTACCCATTTAGTAAGAAATTCAAAGTTACCTGAGTAGCGGAAGCATATAAAAGGAAAAATCTGTAAATTTAGATACTAAGTTATTTAGGATTTATTTATAAATACCTTTAGTGAAAGAATATTTTAAAAAAAAATATAGGGAGGTCCTTTCTATTTGAGATGGTGTTTTTAACTAAACTGCACTTATTTCAGTTACATAATTTTTTAAAACAAATTTAACCCTCACCTTTTGCATTGATTTTTTTCTTTATTATATTCTTTATTATTTCTTTATTATTCATATAATGTGTTTATATTATACACATTAAAACAATATAGAAAATTATATTGTGATCAAAACACTGGATAAAAACATAAGAGAAGCATTTTAACTCTAGTATTGACTCAAAGTTCCTGCGAAACATGCAATTTTTTAAAAAATTAGTAACAAAAAAAATGCTGGCAAATCAATTTAACATACTATTGTTTATAAAATGTCTGTAATGCCAGAGTCTTGTCATTCAGGAATTGCGTATTCTAGAACAGAAATAACCTCTGCAGAAGAATTTTGCTTCATTTAATTTTTGAATCACAGAAAACATGGTCGTCTAACCACACACGGCAAGTATGGGTTCTAAGGCAGTTTAAAAATTATTCCAAAAGTGAGGACTAATTTCTGGTTTAACAGGCCCACCTTACTTAGGAAAAAGTAACTTTAATTTTTGTTTCCATTAACATTTATTTTAAATGACAAACAAGCCAATATCGGATCTGGAAATACAACTTTATATATGTGTTACAGGTGAGAAAACTTCTGTCACGTTTCAGTTTGAAGGATAACATCCTGGCAGAAGTTTTCTTCAGCCTTCACCTCTTTCTGAATCCAAATTCTTTCATGGTTTTAAAAGGCAACAAACACACTCTCATTCTCCTAGAAGGTATGATTGTTTTCAAAAGGTCTTCTAATTCTTGTAGAATTTTTCTTGAAACAATTAGTTAATGTAAGAGGATTAATATTTCAGTTATTTTCATTGTGTTGTTATTCTCCAACTATTATTAACGCTATGTCACAAAATTCAGCAATACCTCATATGTTTGTGACAGTCCACAGACAAATATAATGGTTTATACTAAAGCTTTTGTTTCTTCAAATCCAGTAAGTCAGTTATCTATAATATTTATTTACATAACTAGTTATTCACTGTATCTTCTTTATTTACATTTGTCATTCTTATCTTGCCATTACACAAAACTTAAGAGGGAAAAACTTTATATTTTTAATATACCTTCCTTTCATTTTTCTTGCTAACAAATACAGAAAATGTAACAATATTGATCAACACAGGTTTTTGTTGTTCTTAAGACCAAAAAAAAGTTACAGATTTGTTCCTCTTTAAGAACTACAGGACTGACAGTGTTCTTTCACTAGAAGTTACTATAAATTCCAAAAGCAATAAAATGTATGGCTGTCATACCCTGGTTTTCATAATTACTGTTTAAAATGACAAGTCCTATGCCAGGGTTTTGTTTGTTTGTTTTAGGATCTATTTAAAAGAAACCAGAGCCTTGCCACTGTATTCCACCTACATTTTGAAAAATTCAAGTTCTATCATGTAAGTATTCTCATAAACATTGTAACAGCATTTGGTAAACTGAGAATAAACAAAAAGTATACTTTTCAATAGGTTCCCTTTCATTGTTGCCAAAAAGCCCCAAATTAACACATTTGCATGTATTTTATGCAAACCTTCCAAATACTTCATGCATTTCTCCCTATAAATTACATTAAAATAACTTGATCCTGTCTTTGCACTCTCTGCATAACATACCTTCCAGTGTGCAGTCCAAGCACATTGGCTTCTCCTAGATACCATGCCAGCACAGGAGCCAAAAGCTGAACACAACAGGGATGCTGGAGTCGCTCTTGAGGAAGGACCTCTTCTTTGGGAACGCCCCTGTTATCAAAAAGACACCTCCTCATGCTGATTGAGGGTCAACAATTCTAATCATAAAATATTAGTTGAGCTTAACTAAAGACAAAATAATACATTCTAGTAATAAGAGGGTAGCTTTTTTTTCTCCTTCAAGGGCAGAAAGAGCCCAAATTTATGTCATCCAACTATTCAGAGGTGTTTTAGAATCTGACTGGAAGAAGACTGTCATGAACAAGCTGCTGTCTCTTCCTAAGGCATGGCAATCTGAAGAGGGATTACTACAAGAATTCTGGCCAATATAATTTATAACTAAAGAAGTGACTGACTGACTACATTACCTTAAGGGTCTTATATTTACAGATTAGTGGCCTTTGTAAGTTACTTCCTATGATCTTTTTTTTTTTAATATCTCTCTACATAGAAAACTATAATTTGGTGTCTATTTCCCACATACAGAGAAAACACCTACAAAATAGAGCTGCTTATACATTTCATTTTCTCTATCAAAATAAATAACTCCACAATATTTGGAATTTCTAGTATTAACTAAAAAAAGATCCAATGTTCTTATTCTCATGCAGGGATCTAAAATACAAGCACTTACAAAGTGAAGATATTTTAGTAGTCAGTTTTCTTCTGTACTTATCCAATTAGTTTAAAGGACAAAATTGACCCTTTCTAGGTTCTTTTTCCTGTCGAACAATGGTTACACACAGAAAATATTCAAAAGACCACTGCACTTTGTAAAAGACACTTATATTCTCTCTCTCACACATGTACTCTGTCTCCCTGTTCCTCTTCATCTCCTTCATTCTCTGTCCTTTCTTTTGGTTTTGAGGCAGAGACCCAGTATAACCAGTTATGAAACAGCTGATTATTATTAAATAATATGACTGTGCTCCAGGCGGCAAACAAAATCATATACTCCTCACTCTTCTCCAGCAACTCTGATAGAAGTAAAAAGCATTCCACAATACTTGAAAAATACTTTATCAACAAACAGCATCCCACAATGACTTTTACATAATTGGACATGAGACACGAAAATGTAGGTGTGAATAGGCATATTCACTGTTTTTCTCAAAATACTTCATTTTCAAAAGGAATTATCTCTTTTTTTTCCTTAGTATGTTGCAGTTTAAACCACAGGACTATAAATGTAGGGAAAAGTTAACACACACACACACAGACATCCATAAACCACTCTCAGCTCCTAAACTTATACAGCATGTAGCCATAGTTTGGTCATGTGTTACCTTTTATTACATTTGCACATGCTTGAAGCCTATTAAAAGGATCTCATCAAAGTCGTTGGTTTCAGTTAAGACTGCCACCTATCACAAACTTTTCTGAAAAGTCAATGCTAACCCATCCTGAGCTCCGCTAAGATTCTAACAAAGTATCACTGGGGCAGTCAAATCTTCATTATTTTAACTTTTATTATTACTACACAACACAGTTTCAATCATCTACACATGTGCCTTCTATGTATGTCCTATGTTGTACACACGACTGTGCACCATGCCTTATTAAACTAAAAAGAAGCAGATTTGCACAGATTACTATTTTATATGAGAAGTATGGTAGCTATTGACCTGAGTTACTGATCAAAACTACTGAACAACTTACCAAAAATATTTTGAAAGATTAAATTCTATTGTAAGTTGGGTATATGAAACATTTCATAACCTAGAGCATGTTGTTGGGTTTCAATAGTTTATATTCTAATTGTTGACTACAATAATGTTTTGAAAATTATATTTTAATTACACTGTTTTAATGCTTAAAATTGTTTTAGATGATTGTTTTTAACCGGAAAACAACCAATCCAATATAAATAATCTCAGAGAAGAAAATGAAAATCTCACAAGAAATAGTTTCAACCAAGTCCTTTTTACCTAAAAGTAAATAATATTGTCACTGTGAGAAATTTAAAAGCGTTATAAAGGTGCTATATCTTTCTTTAAAAAATCCTTTACACTTGAGATATATTAGAAAAATACTTATCTACAGGAATCTTACGCTTTTACTTTTAATCTTGTATTTTATTGAGACCAAAATCATGCATTACAGTAAGGAATACAATATGGACAAAAACCCAAGAAGACAACATGTTCTTTCAGAACAAAACAGAAAGCTGAGAGAGCTCAGGCAGACAAGATACACATAAGAAGCAAATGCAAATAGCACAGCAGGGATGATAACATTCACCATCTTTTCAGGCTTCCAAAGAGGAGAAGGAATTACCTCCATAAGCAAGACTTTTCATTGTTAGCATTACACCTAGTACCTTGTGAAACAGTTATAACATACGAACAAGACAGACATCTGTAACTCTAAGAAATCCCTGAAAAACTCATCTACAAGGCTGGTATAGACAAAAAAGGAAATAACTTAGATAATAATTACCATTTATGATTCAAAAAGACTATAAAAATCCTTTGATGAACAAGAAAATACACCTGAAGACATATTGTATGTGGAGAAAAAGGCTATTGTAATTGAAAATGTATTAAAGAATTGTCCTCATGATTTACATAATTCTTAAAGACAGTTCAAATTATGTTCCCAAAAGGATGTTTTAATTATGAGAGGTAATACTTTGACCCATACAAGCCAAACCATCATACTTCTTTGGAAACAAATGACTTTTCAAGAGGGAGAAGTCTTACTATCCATCACCAACAACTTAATTCTACATAATAAGGCAGGTTTGGATGCAAACTGATCCGTCGTGGAATGTTGTATCTAAAATTGATTACAACAGCACTCAGAATGAATGCAGCCCTCCAAACCACTTCTTGGCTAAGAAACATTAATCTCAATTTGAAAGAGAGCTTTATAATGGCAATAATGCTTAGTATAAAAAAAGTATCAAATAAATCAGGTTTTACAAGACACAACAATTAATCAGTTTTGAAAGCAAGAAGTTTTTATTCCCTTTTCTTTTCTTTTGAAGCACAAAATTTCCATCAAGATTTTTAAAACAATAAACCCAATGTCATCGAGTCGGATCTGAATAGCTATCCCAAAACTCAACATTTAAATATGTTCTAAAAGCAGCTCACATCAAATAACTTTCAAAACTTAGTTCTTAAAACTTTTAAATAACTTTCATTGCTGTACTAGCTTTTCAGTATACTTCTTTATTCTGAATGCATGTGCCACATTTTTTCTCCAGATTATCATTCCACCTGTACACAATCTGAACAAATATAAACACTGACTTTAACCGACAATTCAAAGGAATGTGGATCAGAGTAAAAGTTTAGTAGGAAACTATTATATTCTTTACTCACATTCCACACCTCAGTAAAGAATGTCCAGAAAGTCAGAATAGACATTTGACTACCAAATAAAACACTGGGTAGACAAGCAATATGTAATCAAACATGCTTAATAAGTTTCTATGGAACATCTTCCAGAAAAAGGGTAAGAATTCATTAATGTTGCTGAACACACTGAATCATGTAAGTATAATACCTGGACAACCTTCCTCCACCTCCCAGAAATTAATTTTTCAAAACATAAAAGAAGTTTAATAACAAGAAGGTAATATCTTTTAAACTAATAAAGTTGGCTTTATACGTTTTATATCAAACTTTGATTATGACAATCAGGCTTGTTTTCCAGTATCACTGCAGGCAGGATAAACTTGAGCATTTTCAAACATACTTTTATAGTTACTGCAATAATACTGTTCACACATCAAACTCAAAGTTGATCTAGTATTTCTGATGGGTCACTGTACTCACAATGACAACCACACCTTTTTGCCTGATTTCTTTTTCCGATTACTCCACAAAGAGAGTAATTAACTACTCTTGGCTCTCAGAAGCTAAGAAAAGCTAGCTTGAATTTGTTAACTGGATTATTAGTGCTTACCTAGGTTTTCTTTCCAAATATATTTAAAACTTTTGACTCTATTTAGGCATTTACTTCTATTGAAAGATAAGCATCTTTATCTTTCTTTGTCTTCACTCTAATAAAACAGAAAGCAGATATCCTTTCTAACCAGGAGACTGATGACATGCCTACAAGATCATAGTAAGAAAAGCCTCTACAATTTACCTAATACCTTTATTTGTAGGAAATGAACACAGCCATGCAAAAGGATCAGTCTGGAAAAAGAAAGTCATTATTCTAGCACACATCTACCTCCATATTTCAAATAATCAAGCAATCCTTCATCAGAGTTGATATTCTGTCTACAAACTGCTAGCATTAATGCTACAAGAATAAAATGCTCATAGTTTTCCAAATAGCATAATAACTAGCATAGTTATCATTATGCAAATATAATTTTCCTAAAAATTGTGTTTATGAAAAATACATTTCTCTAACTCAGATGAACTATCACCCTAATAAAATATCTCTTTTAATTATCTGAAATAAGACATGTATTGTCAAATTATACCTTGAGTAAGAGAAATAGTAAAATTTCTGTTAAGAAAAAGACGAGATTATTAAGGAAATGCAACAAGCGAGATACATGCGATCCTGCAACATACAATAGAACAACTAAACTCAGCGTAAAACTCTCTTTGAAGAATTTAGCAATAATCTGTGAATGCCATGACATTTTAAAGTGGGATTAGCAAGTCTTATTACTGAACTCACCACTCACTCTTAGAGCAAGAATTAAACACTTGCTCCGCATTTAGAATCACAAAACTTCCAAAGGCTCATGTAAGAATTTCATACATTAAGATATAAAAGCTAGAAGTGTTAGATAAAAATATATTAACAAATGTAAAAAGACTCCTAAAGCATTATAAAATCTTGTGTTTTCACAGAAATAGGAAAGTCTATAATGAATCATAAGCACACAATTGACTCTTAATTCTAAACTCCATTCCCAGTATACTAGAAAAACTACAAATGTTTCTCCAGGCAGGTATGGGGTTGGAGGAGGAATCATCGCTCTAGCAAATTCACTAATGGAATCAAATCACCAAGTTCTGCTCAGTTGCAACATCATCTTCTGGGGTACTTTTTGAAGCTTTCCAAAGGTACCAGTTTTGCATTCTTTTCTTTTTGACAAGGGAAGGCAGAGGTAGTACTTTAACATACTTCCCTATCTCCTGTAAAGACCACCCAGTGGATTCTGCCAGAGCCTACAAATAACATTGTCAGAAGATAAACAGTTGCCTGGGGCCTTGAAAAAAAGTATCAGGACAAGCAAGCTGTGATCCTTGCACTTCCACTGCACCTACCAGAAAGTACCTGAAACTTTTCTCTAGCTTGAAATTATAAAGCCTTCAGCAAACAAAGTATTTGCTGTATTACTCTGGAGAGTTACTCGTTACCTTCCTCCACAGCAGCAAGAAGGAACGAGTGGCCATCACAACGACCTTAAAAATGAAACAGGAAGAAGGCCACCAAAACTGCCCAATGAGGTGTTCAGCAAAAAACACACACAACTCACCACAACCTAAATTTTTGAAGACTTTTCTAATTCGAGGCAAAACACAATGCAGACTTGACTGAGTTGCAGAGTCATACATCTGCAATTGCTTTTAAATGTCCAGTTTAGGGCTTTTTGTTTGTGCGCTTATTTGAGCCCCATCCAGAGTTCTCAAATCAAGTTTTCATTCCGACTGAGCACTGGGCGCACCAGCCCCGGCTTTCTGCTTCCCTTCCTTCACTCTTCCCCAACTTGGTTCCCTGGCGGTTGGAGAAGACTCTTCTCCGCTGCCCAGAAAAGCAGTGACACCTCATGGCTTCCAGCGTGCTCGGAGTCCACCAGGGTGCTGTCAGCACCCGCTCGGAGAACGCGGGGCCCTGTCGCCGCTGGGGACCGCGGGGACCGGGGCGCGGAGGGCCGGGGGCCCCGGGCCGCCTTCCCCGCGGAGCCTGCGCGCCCCGGTCCGGGCGCGACGCCCCTAAGGCGGGAGGCGCCCGCGAAGTCGCCCCTAAGGCCGGCAGCCAGAGGCGGGGACCAGGGGGCCCGACCCGGGGGCCGTCCGCAGGAGGCAGAGGCCCCCTTCGCCTGCAGGGCTGCACAACCGGGGCTGCACAACCGGGGCTGCACAACCGGGGCTACACAACTGGAGCTGCACAACCGGGGCTGCACAACCGGCTGCAGCCCCCGAGAGCCGCTCGCAGAGCCGCGCCGTCCCGGTCCGCGCCTTCCCGCCCGCCTGCTCCGCGCCCGGGCGCTGGGACCCCGAAGGGAAGGAGGGCGCGCCGGCGGCGGCGCCGCACTTACCGCGCTCGGCTCGCCACCCGGCCACCGGGCTCGCCACCGGGCCACCTCGCCGCCCGGGCCGCGCGCCCCGCGCTCCGCCGGATTCCAGGGGGCCGGCGCGGAGGAGGGGCTCTGCGGCGCGGGGGGCGGGGCGCCGGGGGGCGGGGGGCCCCAACTTCGCGTCCGCCCCGGGCCGCGGTGGGCGGTGGGGGCGCGGGCGCTCCCTGTCCGTGTCCCCCGCGCGCCCGGGCGCTCCCTGTCCCTGTCCCCGCGCGCCCGGGCGCCCCCTGTCCCTGTCCCCGCGCGCCCCTCTCCCCGCCGGCCGGGCCCTGCAGCCCCCTCCCCTCCGTCGTCAGCCCGGCGGCGGGACGGCTCAGCCCGGGAAGGCGGAGGGGAGGGGGCGGCGAGCAGCGCGCTGTGCCGGGGGCAGCACCCAGGACCCTAAGTGCGGGACGGGAGACGCGCCGGCCCGAGACCAGGCGAGCAGACGTGTGTGTGTGTCTCTGTGTGTCTGTGTGTGTGTGTGTGTGTGTGAGAGAGAGAGAGAGAGAAGTGAAGAAAGTGGGGAGACGCCGAGCGACCCTGAGACCGGAGGGGAGCCTACCGGCGCTGCCCCGTGCGGACCGCGGGAGAGCCCGGCCACCGGCCGCCGGACGCGGCTGGACCATTTGTAATCCTTGACTCCTCGCTCCGCCACGTGTCAAGATGACAGGTACTTTGTTTCTTTTTCTTTAATCAAACAAACAAAAAAAATAGATACTGCCGCTTTCGTGCCTCTTTCTGCCGAGTAGGATGGGCCGGGCTGCACCACGTTCCGTGCCTGTCCCCCCTTCAGCTTCCCGGCCGCGTCAGGCTCGGGAAGGCAGCGAGGCCCCCGTGCTGTGACCAATCAGGGCGTCCTCTGCCCGTGTGAAGGTTCGGGGGTCCCCACGAACAACACTCCTCGCTGATGAGTGGCTCTGGCCCGCTTTCGGCTCTGATGAAGAGTCTGCCTGCCGCTGATTGCAAAGCAAACACTAGTGAGTTGACAAGACCGCTGAAATCCACGCGCTCCAGCCAAGTGTCGGGGTGCGCGCGACGCGGTCCGCCCTTCTCTGGTGGCGGCAGGAACAGCCAGGGGGCCGGTGACGGTTTGGGACTTAGGTGGAAGCACTTCTGTGTGTCATCAAACCTCTTCACCTTCTTAGAAAACTGCTTCTGCTGATCTTCCGTATGCTGGGTATTATCAGGTCAGCTGCGTCTTCCCAGGAGGTGGGAGGTGGATTCTAAGACAGAAGGTACAATTAAGGGTTTCCACCCCCGGCAGGCAGTCTGCCCCTGACTCGGGCTCTGAGAGTGCCCTGCGCCTTTCCTTACACGGGACGTCCTCTCCTCCGGGATTCAGAATCGCAAATGACCTTCCAACAGGGCTATTGGCGGCGGCACTAAACACATGAACTCCCTTACAAAGCCTGCCTGGCACGGGGGTAGACCTAGTCACCATTCCAGGTTCGAGTCCCAAGACCTACAAGCAGCCGGCGTAGGCAAGGGGACAGATCCTGGAGCCCTCTAAAACCCACGTTGCGTCCTCGCCCCTTCCGTTCTCGGTTTTACCCTATCGGAATACCACTCCCAGCTCCACTTTATGTTGGGAAGGGAAAAAAAGTTGACTGCTCTCCTCAACAATGTTTGTGTTCGCGTTCCCGCCAGTCTCTCACTCCGGGCTCCCAGACCCCCTAACGTGAAGCAAGCCCGCCTGAGGCGCTTTCTAAACTGCGCCAAGCCCCTCTTGTCCGGGAGTTTGTGCGCACCCGGTGAGCACCCTCCGCCCGGGAGCTCGCGGGCTTGTTGGCACCTGTCGGCTCCAAGACAGGGTGGCACCTGGGTGGGCGTTTGTGCTCGGGACAGCCGAGAGCGGGCCTGGCTGGCAGTGGGGCACCTGGGCATGCCCCGGGGACGTCCCAACCCGCCTGAGTCCTCCCTGCCATCGGAAGCTTTCCTAGGGAGACTGGTACTCTCAGACCTTCTCCTTCTGCTCCACTCTCACCTGCACCACGTCACCCTTACAATGCAGAATTCCAGGGACCAGCACTCTCAAAGTGATTCCCCCCATAACGATGTGTTAGGACTGGAAACTGATCCAACCCTTGGAAAACAAGGACAGCGCCTCCTCGGAAACCGTGAATCTTAACGACCCTTTCTCCAAAGTTTGGGATTAATTGACAAGGAATATTCGTGAACTTGAATTAGCAGGCTCAGGCTGACAGTCTGAGTTCTGGAAGTATCTAAGTGACGACCTGGGGCTGCACAGTGCAGGAAGAAATCGCTGTAACACGTGAAAGCGGCTCCACTGTCAGGGCACCACCATATACCGTGCGGGAGGGACCTAGCGTCTCCCAGGGTCAGCGTGGGTGGCATCACACTCCTTCCTGCAGTGCGAATGCCACATTTAAAAATAAGGCATTGGGAGCAAATGAGTTATATCCTCTGATTCTAGCCCTTCTCATTCCCTGAAATAAAAAAACTTGTGAGTTATGAAGATGTGTTCCAAGATATTACTTGATAATAATGCAGACGTCTTAAAATTTGCTGCCCTGACATATGCTTAAGGAAACTTAGAGGGTGTTTTTTTACAAATTACTTTTGTGGCTCTGTTGCTGTGAAAACATTGTCTTTAAAACTTTCTTAACATGCCCTCGCAAGGTACGGCCTTGCTCTCTTTGTACCTTGCTTATCTAGAAACAGTAAGAGACAAGACCCTTTGCCTCAGTCCTTAAGAGACCAGAATTGAGAGCTAAATTGCTGATAACACAGGTGGGAGTTGTAAGGGGAAAGAAGGAAATCCATGTTTCTTCTTTTCGACTGCTTTTTCCAGAATTCTCATCATAGCTAACACTGGTAAAAGACATGGAAAACAATAGAACTCATAAAATTTAAAAACGGTGGAGCCAGTTTCCAGCCTAGGCCCCCTTTACGTCATATTCAGAATTTTTCGGTACCTGATGTTCAACACTGACACCAATTGGATGCACCTTAGAAAAGACACAACTCGTTGACAGGGCCCCGCGCTCTCCGTGCCAGGCGTCCCCTGCTCACTGCCTGGGTCTGGGAGGCGCAGCTCGGCCTCCAGCCAGCTGGGGTGTCTGAAGTTTGGGGTCAGTGGTTTCTTCTTTCTCTTTTTTCCTCACGCTAACAAAGACCTTCCCTTGTTCGATGCTGTTAGAAAACGCTGATGTGCAGTGTCCAACTGTAGCACACTCTTCGTCCTCCCAACGGATGCCTTGGAAGCAGAAGGGCAGCTCGCTACGACAGACCTTCTGCCTGGCTGAGCTGCTGTCCCGGCAGAGCAGGGATAAAGGGTAGCTCTCGCCTGGCTCTTGGCGGCCTTAAAAACTGGAGCCGAAGACCTGCAAGACGTCGCTGTCTGCTTTGGAAACCTCTGGCTGCTCACAGCCAGCTGTGCCCAGGGCCACTGGTAACTTGGCCGTGTTAGCACCGCTGGTCGCCGTGCTTGAGATAATGGGGCTGAAGTGGCCGCCTCGGTCCCCGTGGGAGCCCCAGTGTCACACCGGGAGGCGGCTCTCTGAAATGAAAACGTGACTGAGCTCCCATCGGCCCTACCCAACGCCCCTGACTCCTGGGAATACATGCCTGTGGCCTGTGCAGACCTCCTGAAAGTGCTCCCGCCAAAGATAACGGGTTGAAACTTCTCTTTCATTTTGGGGTTAAGAAAGGTTGCTTGTGCCCTCAGGACTGGGGTGGGGTGGAGAGGGACAAGCTCTTGCCACACAGCTGAAGCACAGCCAACAGCACCCCTGTTGACTGCTGCTCCACCAACTTCCAACAAGCTAAAACTTTTGCCTAGTGTTTCTACCCATCGAAGCTGATGCTTGTCCTATTTACTTGTTTTCACACGCGCCTTCTCTGGAGGCTGTTGTTTCTGGGGCTGTCTTTTTTCTCCTCCTTTCCAAAAGATCTGACCTGGAGCAACAGCAGCTGGGTGACAAAGGTCCCTGTGTCCCTCCTGTGAGAAGCAGCCGGTCTCTGCAACCACTTCTTCCTTTGACAGGGGCCTTTGAGAGATGAAGAAGGGGAGCACCAGATCAGGTAGGTATGAGACTTTCCAAGGAGTCTTGTGGACATCGTTAGACTTCATACGTGTCCTTTGGACTTAGTTTATTATAGCAAACTGAGGCAAGAGTGACCTGCCGGCCAGGCACAACCAGGCCTTTGCTGGGCAGCAGGTACTCCCGTGTCCATGTGCCCTAGGCACTGATGGGAAGGGGATAAAATGATGTGCAGAGCTCAGCCTTTGAAACATAGATCTTCTGGCTCATCTGCTGAAAATATC
This sequence comes from Heterohyrax brucei, assembly GCA_028571685.1. Classification (NCBI taxonomy): domain Eukaryota; kingdom Metazoa; phylum Chordata; class Mammalia; order Hyracoidea; family Procaviidae; genus Heterohyrax; species Heterohyrax brucei. The sequence continues at coordinate 1,601,907 of CM053156.1, forward strand.
AGAAGGCCAGCAAGCCAAACAGATTCACAAGGAGGTTGTGCCTCCACTGAGAACAACAAAAGAGTCATGTGGCTGCTTAAAACAGAGGCTACACGGGTAGAACTGGCCTTTTGAATAACTTGTTTTTGTGGGTGAAAAAAAAAGAGAGCTATCTGAGAGACTTCTCTGTAAACTTGAAGTACTAGTGTTGTAAATCTCTTGGCTGTTAGGTTAAGGTAAAACTGTAAAATAAGTACTCTAATTTGATCACTGGTAGTCATAAAATTAAATGACTATTTGTAGTGGAAAATAACCTTTCATTAACTTAATTAAAGCACAATAGGTCTGTCTCAGTGGACATGCATTTGGGAGCCATCAAGCAGACTGGTGATCATACAAAGTCAAACTTTAAATGGGACCATACTTTTTCAGTACATTGGTTTGTGTTCTGCTGCATAAACCCAGACTGCACGTGGCTTCAACCTTTGGGGAAAATGCAGTTTGGTGCTCAACACAACTGCTGACTTGGTTTTGCTAGACCATCATAAAAGACACCAGGTTCTATGAAGGATTCTGAACAGAGAATTGTCCTTTCACATTTAGCACTTTCTAATTTTGCTTGAGTTCCATTTATGTGTTTGAAACCTCCCATATTATCCCACACTAAAAGAGGCATTTGTTATAATTAATAGTTATCATTGAGTGCCTTTAAAAAAAAATCTGTCCTATTTTCTATGAACAAGTTTCTAGTAAGTAGTGTATATAGCATATGTAAGGTGTACACGAGCTTTTGACAATGTCATCATCGATTAGTGCTACAGGAGGACAGTTTTGTTAATATAATGTCTTTTAGTATTTCAGGATCTGGTCTATAAATTAATGTGTAGATACAAGTTGAAGTGAAAAATATTTATTGGCTGTAATTCTGTGTCAGACCCACTGAAGTGTCTCATTTTGCAGAAGTTCACTCTCAGCCCCTGAAACACCTGCCTGTCAAACCACACTGGTACTCCCCTCCCTTGGAAATGTATCCAGCATGTTTTCTGGCTGTAATAAGAGATGGGCAGGGTTTTTAGTACAGGCCTCTTTAGTAGCTGAGAACTGCTGGGACATAGAAGCATGGCCTTATTCTTCTTTAAGCCTACAGGGCCCAGCACAAAGGCTGGGATGTAGAAGATGCTCAATAAATGTTGGTGAATGAATAAGTGAAAACATGAAAAGATGGTTTCATTGTGTTCCACCTTTCCAACTTCCTTTTGTTTAAAAATGGTATGTCATAAATGAAAAATATGTACCTTGAAAACTGTATATATTAAGTACACTTTCCTACTTCCTGCCCATCAGTTTTTCGTAATGGCCTATAGTTTTAAAAATTCTAATCATGCTAGCAAGCCTCATCAATTCACATTTGAACTTAGTTGACTTTTCTCAGCCACATAACTTGAAGTAAAGACACAAATAATGGGAAAAGACGAAGATTAAATCAGTATTTACTCTTTTTCAGTAAGATGGTTTGGAAAAAAAAATTGTAGTAAGCACCTATTAAATGCTGCTACACTTAGTATTTTGTGTTACATGTGACAGTATTTATAAAACCCTTACTGTTTTCCAGATTCCTTCAGATTTTTAGTAGTAAGAAGTGTACAGTCTAAGATGTCTCCTTTTCATTTCTTCAAGACAAGGATTCAGCTAGTTCTGGGGAAACAATCTCTGTTCCTGTCTGTTGAAGAGGAGTGTTTCTAATTGATCTGGCATGGACTTTAGTTGGAGACATATATGTTGCAACTGAAGCACAGACCCTTTATGCTTTGTAAAGTGATAACCATATGGGCCTTATTTGAAACATTTGAGGATTTTCGACATTAACCTGGGTTAAACTGACCTATAAATTCAACTCAGATGTATACGTCTTGCCAAATTCATCACTACTTTGGATACATTCAATCCATGCTCCCCTCAGATTAATAAAGATGATGACTGCTTATCACGAATGCAAAGGTTTCTTGTGATAAAGTGCCGTAATGCCGTAGATTGCACTGTTTAACTGCAAATTGCCCATATAAGCAGACATTTTCTATTGTTACCACTTTCAGTAAAATGGAAATGTTTAAAAATTATCTCTGGGTAAAGGAAAGGATATGTAGTCAAATTTATTTCCCTTCACACTATTTCAAGTGTACTTTGTTAGCCTCGTGAAGATTTAATTAAGCAAGCTCAGCTAAGCTAAAAAGTGAAGCGGCTGGGTGTTATTTCTCATAGAAATATATTCAGGACTTATACAAAATTATTTACTAGTTTTCATTTAGGGATCTGAATAATCAATGAAGATTAAAAATGCAACCAGATTCTACAACTCCTTTTCCCTTATTTCTGTGTATCAAATTTAGAGCTTACATTTTGTTACAGATAATAGTACTAAGTTATGGATGTTGATGGTCCTTCCCGTGCAGCTTTAAATTGCCTTGAAAAAGATACAGTTTCTTTAATTAAAAAAGCTGCACAGAACTAATCCCTCTAGCTGAAAAAGAAAAGTTTTAAGCAATCTCTTTCTGCTCTGAGAGAGAAAGGCAGACAATACCATAACAGATCAGAAACATAAGCTATAGTATGCAGCCAGGAGCACAGCAGGAAACTGAATACTGCTCCGACTGTGTCATTTTTTAATCCCCCATCCCAGTTTTCCCCGTCTGACCTCATGCTGAGATGAAGTTATCACAGAAGACAGCTTTACTCTCACCAATGAATCCAACTCTGGATCTGTATTATCCTTAGCAGATCAAAACACCGCTTTCATCAAATAGCATTATCTGCATAAAAGGCATGCAATTGCCCAGTAATTTCCCCCAAACTATGCTATTCATTTAAAGGACAAGAAGAGAAATGTAATTCATTCCTTCTGAGAGTGGGGGAAAAGAGTGGGGATTGGAGAGAGGCTGGAAAAGCTAACTTACCCCCTTCACTCACAGGAACTTTCTGTTTTTAAACACAAAATCCCAAGAAGGGTGCATTTAAAAGTCCCCTTACTCCTGTGTTTTAAGATTAATTGTTGGAGCAATTTGGTGCAGTTTGAGTGACAAAAGCTTAAGTTGTGTAGAAAACTGGCAGTGAGAAAATACAAAGCTTGCTGATGTCATTATCCATGCTTCTCTGAACCCCAATAAAAACATCATATCCAGTAACGTGGGGGAAGCATCACAATTAGTGAACAACTGGATGAAGTTTAACACGTTGAAACGGCGTTCTTACTGGAAGGTATTTCCTTGCGTTATGGAAAGTTTGTGTCTTTAGAATGGAAAGATGAAGACGTACTCAATTGTAATTTGATATTTAGAAAAATATTGAGGAAATTTTAAGAATGAAGACTTTTTTTTTTTTTAATTTAGAAAATTCTGTAGCCTTCTCCAAATCTATTGTCCATTTTAGCTTCAAACAGTGTTCTCATTTGCATTGCAGATTATAAGGTTTTATAATGGAATTCTCTTCACTGGATCCTAACTCTGTATTGAATGACATCAGTTCTTTTGTTTAAGGTATCTTGATAGGTCAGAGCAGTCAGACAAAATCATCTGTGTCAAGTTCATGGAATTACTAACAAGTCAAACTCCAGTGTAGGTGTAGATGACCTATTAGGTATATATCACTACCCTTATACGATATAGTATCATAATTTCAATGATTTAGCTTGAAGATTTAAATCTTCTGCTCAGTCCTTTCAGAGTGTATAAACTGAACCTGCATGAAATCCAGCTTAATCTCTACCCTTCTATCACCCAGACAACATCTGCAGACAATCAGAAGTTCTTGAAAAAAGAATATTAACAAGCCTTGAACAAGAGGCTAGAAATGCTTCTGAGAAGTCATGAGACAGATGAAGGAGCAAGAATTTTTCACTTGAAAGGAAGACACTGGTTCTACATGAAATTAACAGTAGCACTATTATTTCTCACCACTGACTTTTTAATTACATACGTGTATTTGTTTAAAGTATTTAAATGTAGCAGTTGATAAATAGGTGGTTTTTTCATACCAGCTTTCTGGGGCTATAACTCAGTTCTGAAGTGCCTTGGGCCTGAAAGTCTTTGTTCACGGATGGTCTGCTTGGTAAAAAAAGTTCAATTTCATGTTTCCAAAATACAGCACCATGACATACAAATTATCCTAAATTTAATGTGATTAAACATTAAACTGTACTATATCTTTGAATTTAATGACAGTACTATTTTCAGGTCAAACTAGATTATAAGAACCAGCTTTCAGTGTGAACTGTTTAAAATCCCAAATCATTAACAGATCATTAGGGTTCAGTCCCAAACCTTCTTGTCTGTGAAATATCAACTGAAGATATGTAAGCAGAGAAGTGAGTTTTATGTTTTGTGTGTGAGTGACTGCTTTTAGAAGTCACATTTGTATTTGAGAAGCCATGCAAGAAAAAAATGTCTACATCTTCAATATTGCTGCTACTATCAACACAAACATTTATGATGCAATTTATGCTTGTGTCCTATTTTCTGAAAATAGCAAAACATATCATGGGCCATTGTTTCCAGTTGAAATGGAGATAGTGAGACAAATGACTTGCGTTAAGATGTTAGACATTTTAAGTCCAATTTAAAATTTTGATACTTCAGTTGTCTTTCTTTCCCTCCAAGCCTGTGTTTGACTCATAACTGATTTCTGTAAGAGACTAAAACTGTATCCTTTATAAATCCAGATTTGGGGAGCAAATGAGAGCACAGCCACGTTAGTTTGTATCTGGAAGGCTAGGCAATTATCTTCATGGCTCATGGGAAAAAAAATTTTTAAAGATAATACTAGAAACACCATCATTCTCAAGACTGGACACTTCCCAACTTGGGCAGAGAAGGTTTAGGTAAAACTGACAACGCTTTAGGTAAATCTAAACTAAAAACTAAAACTAACTAACCTAAAACTTGGGTCCACTTTCCATACAGTACGTTAAGACAGCAGACAAAGCATGGTTTGTTTTATGTGTGATAAATTCCTGAGAAGAGTTGTAGATTAAGGTCATGAAATGGTTACAGGACTCATTGGGATAAAATAATTTCCTACAGTCTATATGATCTGATTTTAATCTCATGTAGATGTAGCTCTGGGGTTTACTTGGCTTAAGGGAAAAAAATTAAGAAGCCAGGCATTTCTAGAGCTGGCTAGGAGAAAGAACAGTTTGCACTGGATGGGAGAAGGGTCCAACTTTCTCTTTCTGTGTTTAATAACACTTCATTTCTACCCTAGCCTCCAAATCCAGCACTCTTAAGCCATAAAATCTATGAAAGACCAGCATGGAACTTCCCCTTTAATCCTTGGATAAGATATTGGGGGGTGGGAGAGAAGTAGGCCATGAGAAGATTATAAGCTAAAAGTCTATAAAGAGGGAGGAAATTGGCAGAGAAAGAATTAGTTAGGAGACAGAGAAGAGAGAACTAGCTTAAATAAAGGTAAAATAAGAGGATGATGGAAGGAAAAACAAGAGTGCATATGAGATTCATCAGATAGAACCGATGTTGTTGGTTTAGTGGAGTTTTATTAGGCTGTTTATACCTGTCAGTGGGTACTAGAATTTTGCCTCAAGTGTCTGCAGTGTTACTACGTAGAAATGAGATTTAATTTAGTCCATGGTACATGTGATATTTATTTTCAAATATTTGAATAAATTTTTATTACACTTAGAAGATTGCTTTGATGATAGATATTGAAATTTGATTATTATCTTGATAATAAACCCTAGTCAAATGTTTCTATAACTGTGGCCTTTAGACCACTTACACCAGAATCACCTGGAGGTTTTTTATAAAATTCTAATTCCTGGGCATTACCTTATTGCTACAGAATCAAAGGCTTCAGCAATGGAGTTAATAAGTTGGCATTTTTAACAAGGCTTCAAGAACATTTTTATGCACAGAAACATTTGAGCAGTATTGCACTGGGCTAAATATTTTGCATAAAGCAGATAGAGTTTTCAGTTTTTGTCATTTCCTTATTAAAGATAAGTTGTTGCAAATGAATCTAGTTGAATTATTTGCAAAAATTACTTATTTCCATTTAAAGGAGAAATTCAAACTCGCAAAATCAAGTTGATGAGAATGCTTGTCTAAAGAAACTCCATATGAAAGTTCTGTTATGCTTCAAAGATTAGGTTTTGAGTCATTCATTCCAAAAGTAGTAAAATCAATAAGTTATAAATTGAGATATCATTTTCTGTTGCATTTTAATAGTTGGATCACTGGATATAAATTTTGCTGACTATATTGTTTAATATTATATGTATTATTTTAAAATTATATAGATTTTGGAAAGAATCTTTAAATATGTATTAGTTCTATTTATTATCAGAAACTATTCCTTATGTGCAACAGAGTAGAAACTAAATCAGCATATCTAACTTTTAATAGAATCCCAAAATAAATATATTTAAAAAATCAAGAGCTTGTTCTGGAAGCTAGGCATTTACAGCACTGCATCCTATGCTATTTCTAGGACATTTTTAAGATGTGTTACTCATAAATGCCCTTACATTTTTGACATAGAACATTATTATTGCTCTGTCAGCATCCCTTCCTTCTTTTGCAATGACTTGTCCCTGAAGGATGTGAATTTCATCGAAGTACTATTATTATACCTAAGGGTTTGACCCTGTTCTCTCTTACAGTTTCAATTTAACGTTCTTATTATGAGTAGGGGGCACCCGTTGAAATAACTGTCTCCTTTTATATCGTCTTGACTACTACAGTTACCGGTACTACGCCCGGCCTCTTCCTCTTTCTTCTCCTGCTTAACCTGTGTGCTTTCTTTCTTGCAGGTAACATGCTAAGCAAAGTAATCTGCATTATATCATGTAATCCTTATACCAATTTCAAACATAATTGCTATTAGTTTGCCTATTTTAAAGACAGAGCATCAAGTGGTAAGTAACCTACCCACTTTTTAAATGGAAGAGTCAGAATTAATGACTCTGATTCCAAAACCCAAACGTTTACTAATGACACATATTTATTTATTTATTTTTTAAAAGGAGTAGAACCTGACCAGTATGTTAGTTTACGTATTAAACACATATGAAATCATGCAAACACAGAAATAAAAACTTGAGCTTAATGAAAAAGCAGTCTCTTCAAGAACAAAAACTCTGATTAGAATTTCTCAAAACACTTTTGTTGCTTGAGTCTATTTTGAGTAATTGTTTTATAACGTGAGAAATGTAGACTTTTTTAATTCTGTGTCCCCTTCCACAGCAAGATTATTCATCTTCACTTTATGTTGCATAGGATTAAAATTGTACCCAATATGACATATTTTATGATTCCTTCATCTATTTGTCTAAACAAAATGACTACCACCCTCAGTACACACATTAATATGATGGTTTAAGGCTCAACTTGCAGAAGATTTCAGCTCCAGAATGATACTTCGCACATTAATGACTAATCTGTGATGAATGGAGTCTAATTATTGTTCTAAGGAGTAAATATAGTTTGGAATGATAAAGACTTTTGTTTCTGATTAAAAAAAGAAAATTCCGGGAAAGCTGTATCTGCTCAACTGGTCTTTAACTCGTAGAAGATGGTAATCCTCTTCTAAGGACCAAGAAAGTTAAACAGGGTGAATTCACTGCTATGTGAAATTACAAATCATTGAGAAACTGTCTATGAGAACACCCGAGGGTGTGAATGTAGGTCATGAGGGTTTAGGTGTGCTTGCAAAAGAATAACACCCCATCTAGGCCATTTCTAAAGAGATCACGGTGGGGTGAAAGGTGCCCGTCAGTGTTGGCTCCATGTGCATCCTGAATGGTTTCCTTTTACATTCAATCATGCACTGATGGATTAACCCTAAAACAGCTACTCATGACTCTTCCTAAAGGCAGAGTTTAATATAAATAAATGAAATTATAGAAACAAATAAACCCAGTATCTTTGTGTATGAATGATAGAAAATGCTAATATCACGTCTAAGAGAACATAAAATAAATTTTAATCAATGAGAGTACAGTTTTCTTCTTAAAAAAAACAAAACAGCATTTGGTATGAGTCAATGCACAGACTTAGATTATATTAATACATAGAAAGAAATGTGAACCATAGCCTGAAAACACTGTTCATCTTCGTTGTCTTGGAAATTGATGCATGTGAGTGTGGCCAAGCATAGTTTGCTAGAACCTGAAATGACCAATGAACAGTTGTATTGATTGCATTTGGCCCATTAATTTTGTTTGTATAGATATGCCATATGTTCAGTTACATTGTAAAAATGTAGTGTCTTTATCTGCTCTTCACTCACAACTATCCCTCTTACCTTTAGTTTTTATATTTAGGTCAACACAGGTCACATAATAGAAACCTGTAGAAATAATTAGCTTATTTACACACATGATCCTGGTCAAAATGCTGGCCACTCAAAACACAGATGGCATATCAAGGATCACTGTTATCACCAGCAAATGGAACTGTTAGTCAAATATCAGTTTCACTTCACTCTGGGTTTAAATCTATCAAATAAGAAGTGTTAAAAGTCGTCTCTATGCTTGGCATATTGCTTGTAAGATATTGTGAGAAGCAGATGAGCTATTACTACTTAACCTTTGAAGGGTGATACAGGATTTTATATGCATTAATATATTTAATTCTTTAGATTTAATTAATATGTTTGATTCTTTACTATTGTTATTTTTCCTCATTAATTCATGTAGTAAAAACAAAAATAAGTGTAAAATCTTTTAGTGCTAGGCGTACTGTAATGATTTATGTGAAGTGATCCTATAATCTTTCGTCTTAAACATTTATTTTATATTGACTGCACAAATCGAAAGATGCAGAAACCAGCTCATATTATGGTGGTATCACTGAGCCACCCTTGCTCGTTCTTTCAACTGGTGGTTGAAATGTGCAAGCTAGCTTGGTTCAAGTCTCTGACTTTGCACGTAGACTTCGCAAACAGTGGCCTGTATGGGGTTTGACTTGAAGCCTTAAGTTGATTCCACACTTATCAAGCACATGGTGTAGCATTTTGCTGATGCTGACACTGTATGACTGAATATTAATCAGTTATAAAAAGAAGTGTGGTTTGTATGTGTATGAGTTTTATCCATTTAACCGTACTTAATAGCCTGGATCAGCTATGGATTATCTTTTTAATGCTGAATTTTAGTGAGAGGACTACTACTGAGGTTTTTTACATGTTTATCTAGAAAAACTCTTATGTGGTGTATTAATTCAATTAAATTCTTACCTAGGAATACCTTAATATCTTTAATATTTGATAACTAAATTCTCCCCAAATATAAAATTCTAGGTAACAATTAATTTGATCATGGTTTTTGTAGTTTGATTTCTCAGATTGTTTTCTGTGTAAAGTGTATTTGATAAAAGAGTTTGTTTTCCCTATATTTAGATTAATATATATATATGTATAATTTGGCACATTACTCTGATTATGTTTTGTATTTTGTGAAATTTTATGACTGTATTGGGAACTTTTAAATAGGATGCCAAGCCAAGTGGGATAATAGTTGATAATTCAATATAGATTTGTACCTATAGATGCACACACACATTTTTATAGAAAACCCTGGTTGTATAGTGGTTAAGAACTACAGCTGCGAACTGCACGGTCAGCAGTTTGCATCCACCAGGTGCTCCTTGAAAGCACTGTGGGCAGTTCTACTCTGTCCTGTAGGGTCACTATGAATTGGAGTTGACTCGATGACAATGAGTATTTTTGTTTGTTTATATGCAGACACCCTGGTGGTGCAGTGGTTAAGTGCTGCAGTTGCTAATCTAAAGATCAGTAGCAGTTCAAATCCACCAAGCGCTACTCAGAAACTGTCCTTGTAGGGTAACTATGAATCAGAATCAGCTCAGTGGCAATGGATTTGGTTTTGATAACTGTTTATTCAAAAGTATACCTTATGGAAGATGTTTTTAAAATTAAAAATCTACCTTAATCTTTTTCTTTAACATTCATCTCATACATATTTACACTTGTAAAAGACCAGTGCAACACAGAAAACTTCCATTCTGATTTCTTTATCTAAATTGTCAAAAGAGATATTCAGCAATGTAAATATTAATGCTACCCCAGACATGAGATCCGCTCTTAAGCTTATTTTTTTTCAATTATCTGTCCTTTTATGCCTAGAACTTTTGGTGTCTAGATTTTTTTCTAGTTGGTAACCTATTGTTTTCAACAAGATAGTTCTACCAATGCGCTTGATCATTTCCGTAACTACATTTTGTAACTTTTTGATCATATGCAATATACATTTTTTTTTTTTTCATTTAGGAAGTTAGAATTCTGAAGAGGGAATGACTGAAAAGTAATGATTATTATTAGTTGATAAATTTCAAAGAACACAACATTCAATCAAGATATATATATTTGAAATGAAGATTTCCCAAATTTTCAAATTTACTAAATAGTTACTGTTATACTACAGGATGATACTTCATTTAGGGGATACACACACACACAAAAAGAAAAATAGGTGAGTATTGGTACTCCTTAAAGAAGACTTGAATAGGAAAAAGTAAATAAAGTGATACTTAAACTTGTTGAAAATTAAACAAGTACACCAAAACTCAGGTTTTTATTTATAGCTCTGAGGCTGATTGACTAACTGCAGATGATGCTTCAAAGTGCCTGCACAGAGAAAAAGGAAAAAGATGATCTACAACATCATAGGGAAATGAATTATCATATAAAATATAAATTTTGAGAGTTTTCCTCCCTGATTTTATTCAATGACTCTTTTGACCAAAATGAAAAAGTAAAAATGTAAAGTGTTAATAAAATTATTTGGAATTGTAGACTGATAAACTATGTAATAAAATGTTAATACTAGAAAACTTGCAATTCTTCACACTATATTATTTCATACTTGCCTACATTTATATTATCTATATACTTATGTGCACTTTCTTGCTAAAGCTAAACATTCTAAAAACATTTTTTCCACATGTAAAACAATTGTTCATTTAAAATCTTACATTTGATTTACTGTACAATTCTGATTAATTTATATTCAATTTCCTTAACATCTAAATTTTGTCACAGTTAAATATACTCTAACAAAAGAAAATTGATAAAGAAAAGCAAGAGAAAAATTAAGATACTTCAGTTCTTTTACCCCAGGTTAACATCACTTTCTGACTGTTCTAGTTTGCATGCTGTATGGATTACATAATGTTATTTAAAACAGAATTTCAAAATAATTGCTTACTTGATAACTTCATTTTTTAAAAAGAGTAAATTTTGTCCTCCTTCAAGAGAACAGAGTTCATTTTAAAAATGCAGCAGATATTTTCAGCATAATGTTTTCCTTTATGTTTTATTTAAAGTGTTAATGGAATAAGTCCACAATTCACATAATTTATTTTGAAACACTTTTGCTCAGAATAATGCATTGTAAGAACAGTGATATACAGGCAAATTCCCTTAAAGAGCATGCATCAATTCAGTTCCCTTTTGAAGAATATTGCAAATGCCCTCTAACAGGGCACAGCAACATTACATAAATCATCTTTTATGAAAAATTAACATGACATCAAATATTTATAAATATTAATGTGTATGTTAATATAACCAAAGTTGTAACAAACAATCATAACCTTGCCAAGTTTCCTAGGACAGGCATCGCCGATAATGATATCCATTATCTCTGGAGGAACACACAATTATAAAAGTTATACATAGGATGCTATTTCTTAACTGCTTTTAAATTTATCCACTAAATTCTATCTTATATCTAGTACTAACCCTTTACAAATACATTCTTTGGAAACATAAAGGCAGCTCACATGAATATGTTTAGAATCATTTTTATTATTTACATGGAAAGTTCCTGCATTTTAATCTAACTTTATGCATCCTTGGAATATGTGGTAGCCTAAAAATAAATTCACTTTGGACTGATCTCATTAACATGTCTCAGATAACACATACACATTTAAATGTAGACTACATCTTGTTTATTGGTGATTTATGGCTCTGTAATATAATATGTTATGCTAATTCTGCACTCCCCAGGGAACCTCCCTTTTAAAGTGAATGTGTTTAGGATGGGGTGAAAGTAGATGGTTTGGAGCTTGCCTGGGCTAAGTGGTATCTACTCTATAAGTAGGGTTTTTGATCAGACCTTATGAGACCCACAGGTCATAGGCAAGGTCAGCCAGGTAAAAGTGTATTTTGCGCTCTTCATTCAGATTTAACTCTCTGGGAAGGTGAGTTAATATTCGGTCAATCAATATTAATGCAATTCAGACCATTATTTTATGTATATGATGCAGGCCCAGGCAAATCTGGTTCATAATCCAACAGATTTTCATGGGCAAAGCAAGGAGATTATATCGTTTGAGGACAAACAATTTGGGACTGAAGATGTTTTGCTCCATTAAGCCAAAAGAAACCCGTTGCTGTAGAGTTGATTCTGACTCACAGTGACACTACAGGACAGACTAGAACTGCCCCAGAGAATTTCCAAGGAGTAGTTGGTGGATTTGAACTGTGGACCTTTTGGTTCCATCCGATAGTGTACCTGTGACTTGGAATTGACTTGATGGCAACAGGTGTTGTTTGGCTTTATATGTATGTATGCGCGCGCGCGCACACACACACACACATGTATGAAGGAGATCTGTCTATTGGTGTCACTCCCACAAGACTGAGGATAGAGATGTGTATTGTGTTTGCTGATGTATACTAAACACAAGAATGGAGACTCGAGTAGGGAAGGACATAATTTTTTTTCCAATAAATCAATAACTGTTTTTAGGGCTACAGAGATCAGTGATAACACTGAGGACAACAGAGTGGGAGAGTTTGGGAAAGGAGGTGCCGCACAAAGCACGTTTGTCTGTTTTCAGTTCTGAGGAGACTGAGAGTCCTGCCACTGACTGCCATCCCTGAGTGAAGACTGGAGAGTTGGTTTGAATGGATTGAGAGCCTCCTCTTCTCCTAGGCAATGCCAGTTGTCCTTCAGTGGTTATGTCTGTACAGCCTCCCTTGCTCAACTTCGGGTTTTCTCATTGAATGCCTAAACCTCCCTTTAGAAGGAGAAGTCAGGGATAAGGAAGGACAGTGGGGTGTGTGGGCATGTGTATGTGTTGCATGCACACATGAGTGTTTATTTGTATAACAAACATGGACTGTTGTAGAATGTAAAGACCAATGGACTAGACTCACAAGTTGTGGATTATGTTGATCCATAAACTACGTTGTAACCTCAGACCAATCTTGTACTTTTCTGGGGGTAAGTCTTTTCACTGACGCAGTGAGAACACTGGGCTAGATCAAATTCTCACAGCCCAAATGTCATTAAGGACCAAAGGAGTAATAGAAAAGAAAAGGAACTGAACTATAACCATTGTTGTCAAGGAGTGGCACAGGGTAAGGGATAAAGGAAAGAAGACAAAAAGTTGTCTTGATACCCTGAAAACTTTCACCTGGAAAATATTGAACTACATAGCCTCTGAAATTCTGTTGTATTATCAAAGCCTATCAAACATCTTCTTAGCCTAGAATTCTTTCTTCATCCAATTGCACTGCTTGGTAATACTTACTTCTCATCAAGTCCAAGATGTAGGCACTTATCTAAAGCACTTAGCTAATACCTAAATCATCATGCTTGTCATATTGAGATATTCAGTCTGGTACATAAGGGATACCCAAAGAATGATTGTTGGGATGAATAACTAGACTGTCATTAGGTATTTAACTTTCTGCCACTGGTTTTTCGTTCTTCAGGGCCAAGGATACCAACTCACAAACTTTCTATTTCTAGCACCTAGAACAGTGTTTGAAATATCACATAAACCTATGACTGTTTCTTAAGTGACCAAGACACAAATATAGAGGAGCCTAGCAAAGATAATTGTCTCAAAGAGGGCAACTGGAAAGACTTATTGATTTTATTGATGTATTACCTATTTGGAATTAATAGTATGTATACACACACATCCACACTAAGGATAATTTAACTTGTATGTTTTACGTATATTTTATGGAAATATTATGTGCATAATATATTATTTATAAACCTCATTGTCATGTGTAAAATGAGGATTTAACCCAATAATAGCACATCTAACTCTGAATCTATTAAAGGAAATACATGACCATATAAATCTTTCTTATTAGAAAATGTGAATTATTTATACCTCTACTATATACAATACATCTATATGTGCGTTTATAAAAATAAACTTTTCAAGAAAAACTTATTTTGTATGTACATGTGTTATACAAGCAACCTTTAGTGTCAGTTTATTTGACTTTCCTCTATTTTGCCCCAAATTTATGCCTTCACATCTCAATGTAATGATATGGCAATCTAGACTGTGTTCAAGAAAAAGAAAGTAAGCACGTGTGTGCACGCACGCACGCACACACACACACACACACACACACACACACAGGAGTGGTTTCAAGCCCTCAGGCTAAACTCTGTACATTTCACTCACGGTAACTTTAAAGGTTCCTTCTCAGCAACTGCTTTTACTTTGTACATAATTTTAACAAACCCGGCTATGTGGTTATAAAATGTGTAGTGGTTTAGATACAGAAAATCAGAGATTCCACCTACAATCACTGAAAAGAGAAAAGCTGAAGAAATATTAAAAATAAACAAAAGTACTTAAGACCAGCAGGGTAATCTGACTTCAGTTAATAAAACCCATTGCCATCAAGTTGATTCTGACTCACACCGACCCTATAAAGGATAAATACCTGAGTATTCTTCAGTATCTTCAAAGAACGTCATTATGCAATGTTTATAATCATGTTCTGTAATTGTTCTGAAAAGGTCAGATTCTGTGGTTATGTCATCATATTCTGGTAAGAAGTTAGGAAATAATTCACTTAGACAGAGTCTCACCCAAATGAATAAAAGTAGCAGGAGTGGATCACTCTTTGATGTTTCCAGAGCACAAAAATTTCGCACTCTTCTCTCATTCATTCATTTTTTCTTTCCTTTTGTCCCTCTTTGTCTCTGTTTCTCTCTGTTGTATGTTTTGTCTTATTTATAATTCTTCTTTGATTTTTTATTTGCTTCAGAGTTAAGTTTGCTAGTGTGGCGAGCTTATATTTTATTTCAGAAAATACCGATTTAATAGGATTTTATTTCCTTGAAATAATCTGACATTTTCATTTCATATATCAAACATGCTTTGGTGTGTATTCATTCCTTACTGAAGTCCAGCCAACTCTCAGCTACCTCTAGTAAAACACACTAAGAACAGAATGAACAGGTGAAATCTATGCCTAGTTCCAAAACACATCTTTCAGTCTCCTCTGTGAATTCCTTACAAGACAGTAATATCTCTTTTTACCTTTTTTGTAAATACATTTCAGTTGTGGAATAACCTTAAAAAAAACATCCAAAGAGAGAAAAAGAAGCAAAGCATGTGGGTGATCTCTAATTCTCTCCTAAAATTAAGATAGCAAATGAATTCTTTAACGCCTTATCAAGAAAACAAACTGGGTTGATTTTTCAAATATTGTCTTTGAAAATGCAGGTCACTCAGAAATAAAGCAGTTGATTGTCTTTTATTAGACTACGCCATTTTGAAAACCATTTAATGACAAAAAGTCAGCTTCTTACATGTATAAATATATCTTGACCTTCAGAATTGCTAGATTTTTAAACATGAGAGATATCATGATTCATTTTCTAATCTACTGAGGTCAAATAAGTCTTCGTATAATAATACTATTGAATACAAAATTAACAAAATCTAAGGAATATGTCACCTAAATTGTCAGCAATGGAGCAGGCTTCCTCACCATTCTTTAACTAGCAATGGTATTAACCGTTTTACTAAGTGAGAACAGCATTTATCTAAAGTAAAATCAATATCTAGCTAAAACTCAAGGTCTTAACAGCTAATCCCAAAGAACATCACTCAATAGAGATTCTGGGATAGTGACTAGCATAAATGCAAAAAAGAAAGGATTATGTAAACAAATGTGCTTGCATTTGTATAAGGTTTTTTATTTGGCATTGATTGAACCATAGGAAGATGGGATCAAAAACTTGAAGACTGATTTGTTTTTTTCTTAGAAAAATTCCATTAAATAAATAGTAAAATAAAACTCTTAGACACATGTGGTGCAGTATAATTTAACACTTCTTTTGCTGTAGATGTCAATAGTCATTGATTATTTTCTC
Organism: Heterohyrax brucei; assembly: GCA_028571685.1. Lineage (NCBI taxonomy): Eukaryota > Metazoa > Chordata > Mammalia > Hyracoidea > Procaviidae > Heterohyrax > Heterohyrax brucei. The sequence continues at coordinate 1,618,063 of CM053156.1, forward strand.
TGTGAAGATCCAATGAAATCCTATAAACTAGGGTTAACTTGGATGATGCAAAGAGCCAGAATACTGTATTTAAAAACATTATTAGTAATGTTACTTTCCTTATTTATCTGAAAAGCCTAGTTACGTGAATATAGTGCACACAAATCTGTGTTCCCCGGTAGGTGGTGAAGGAAAGGGAAAAGAGAGCAGCCTGCGAATGTGGCTGAGAAAAGTAGCTCAGAGTAGGCCAGGCAGTTCACCTAGGGGTGGGTGGTGGTGCTGGGGAGACTCTATCTGCAACTTCATATCCAACAAAATATTTGGAAGAAAGGAGAAAAATGTCGTCACCATGGATTTTTTTCTTTCTGTTTTAGTCAGCTAGCACTGCTCTAACAGAAATACCACAGAGTGGATGGCTTTCACAAAGGAAAGTTTACCCTTACACAGTCCAGTAGGCTACAAGTCCAAATTCTGGATGTCCGCTCCAGGGGAAGGCTTTCCCACTTGTTGGTTCTGGAGGAAAGTCCAGTATTATGTCAGTCTTTGTCCAGAGAGCATCTTGGCACAGGAACCTCAGGTCTGAAGGACGCACTCTTCTCCTGGGGCTGCTTGCTTGGTGGTGTGAGGTTCCCAATTCTCAGCCTGCTTCCCTTTCCTTTTATCTCTTCTAAAATGAAAGGATTAAGGGTGGTGCAAGCCACACTCCAGGGAAACTGCCTTTACAGTGGAGCAGGGAGGTGATCCTATGAAGGGATTTACAGCCCCACCCCAGTCCTTTAACACACAGCACAGCAAAATCACAAAACGAAGGACAGTCACAAGATATTGGGAATCATGTCCCTGCCACATGGCTACACATATTTTGCGGGGGGGGCACGATTCAATCCATGACAATTTCTTTTTGTCTTTCTGTTCCTTTCTCTTTGTTTCTTTCTCTCTCTCTTTCTTCCATTCTTTTGTCCTTCCTTTCTCCCTTCCTTCCTTCTTTTCTCTTATGTAAAACAAAAGAAAAAAGTATAGCATTGTATATCATAAATCACATTTTTCAGTCTTTATAGCCACAACTTTTAGAACTAAGAATATGTATTATGGCTAGGATTTTATATCTTGAGAGATAAATGAAATTAAACGTTACCTTCATTTACAACAGATTGTGAGCTGATCCTTTCTCCAGTCTCCTATCTTTCTGAGGCCCTCTGTTATGGAAAGGAGAACTTTGAGTCTCTGGCCTATTCTAAATTATGCCACGGTATCTCTCTTTACAAGAAGAAAATGAATATCCTGCAACTGCCTTTGTTGAAGTGGGACGACTGGCATTTGGAGATGGTGGAAGAATCACAAATAGTGAGACAATAAAAATAGAAAAATAGAAGACAGAAGGAAAACTTCCTCTGTCATGTATCTCTACAAACAGCTATTTGTGGGAGATGAGGAGTTCAACATTTGTCTCCAAGTTCAACATTATTTTCTCAGCATATGAATCCATAAACACCCTCTCCATTTTTTTGAGTGTGAACATGCTTATTGAAGTGATTTTCAAAGAACACTTATAAAAGATGTTCTGCACTTGGCTTTCAAGGACTGGTCGTTCTAGACAAAAAGACACCAGAGGAGTTCTTATGATTTATCATGTCTGTGATACATGAATTAGAAAGCCTCAGTGAGTGAGACTATTATGGTTTAGTGCTTCTGGGATCCAAGCACTACAGAGTGTTTGAAGAAAAGCTGGCTTCACTGCCTGAACAATAAAAGTTCCTAAATGTGGATTTACCTGTCAGACCAAATTGGCTCTGAAAAAATTCTAATTAAAAAAAAACAAAACAAAACTTGTAAATACAGATTTAAAGTCTTTTCCTCCTGAAAGTGTTAATGGAAGTCTACATAATTTTCTTATGACACCATAAGTTGTACATGGACATTTGTATTCTGTTACTGGTTGACATGTACTACTTTAGATTTTAAAAAGTAGAAAATACATACAAAAAATTACCTAGACACATTGGATATTGTAACAATTTAACTTGCTCTTCTTTGTTGGCTAAGTAGTCCTGAAGTCGTACATTTTTACAAAATCACAGTTTAAAAGTGACTTTCTTTAAGTAAATTGTAATTATCTTAAACTTGATATAAATTTGACCATATATTTGGTTCTCAGATTCAGCTTCAGATCTTGAGGCAAGTCTCAATCTAATTTTGCCAAACTGCTGAATGTCTACTCAGTCTTCTCGCATCTTTAGAGAATTCTACTATGTTAGTTTGAAAGTACGTCAAGCATCGTATTGTAAGACTTTTCTTACAATTACCATAAACCTGCCTGCCAAAATGAAAACCTCATTCCTAAATTATGGATCAGGCTTTCAAGATCTTGAAAGAACTGCTTGAGTATTTGTATACTTGAATAGAGATCAGCAAACTTCTCTAAAGAGCTAGAAAGTAAATAGTTTTTGGCTTTGTAGGCCATAGAGTCTCTGTCACCACTATTCAATTCTGCTATAGCAGCTTGAAAGCAATCATAGATAAGAAATAAATGAACGTGGCTGTGTTCCAAAATGTTTTTGTTTATGGATGCTGAAATTTGAATTCCATGTGATTTTCTAATGTCACAAAACATTCTTCTTCTTTTCTTTTCAACCAGCTGAAAGTGTAAAAGCCATTCTTACGGACTGGATGAAAAGTGGTGGCAGGCCACATTTGGCATTTTGGCCATAGTCTGTTGAACCACGTCCTTGAAAATGAAAACTAGAATAATTTCTAAGCCTTGCCACCCATGTTACTTTAAGGCAGGGAGCTGTTTTAAGAGCACCCATTGTAACAAGGTCTGGAGGTCAAGGGGTGTGCTATCGATTGAATTGTGTCCACCAAAAATACGTGGATCAATTAGTCTGCGCCGTAATTCCCCAGTATTGTGTGACTGGCTGCCGTTTTGTCATCTAATGTGATTTTCCTGTGTGTTGTAAATTCTACCTGTATTATGTTAATGATGTAAAATTAGACGCAGTTATGCTATGTCACAATGGTTAAAAGCTTTGCTCCTAACCAGAAGATTAGTAGTTGGAACACACCAACAATTCGGTGTGAGAAAAGCTCCGGCGCTCTGCTCCTGTAAAGATCACAGCCTAGGAAACCATACGGCGCAGTTTTACTCTGCCCTACAGGGCTTCTGTGAACTGGAGCTGACTCAGTGGCACAAAAGAACAACCCAACAATCTTTATATAGAGGAAAGAGTGATCCTGACTTGGTTAACTTGAAGTCCAACTTCCATGAAACAAAGGCACTGTTTCCAAAGTCTTCATCTGGGACTCTTACTGCCTGTTGCAGTTTGAATTGCGTCCCTCCAACTGTGTGTCAAATTGGCGAGGCCATGATTCCCAGGGTTCTGTTCTTGCCCACCACTGTGTCAACTGATGTGATTTTTCTATGTGCTATAAATCCTGTCTTATGATGTTAATGAGATGAGAGTAGCGGCTGTTATGTTAATGTGGCCGAGCTCAATCTCCAAGATTAGATTGTGTCTTGAGTCAAACTCTTCTGAGATATAATAGGAAGAAACAAACAGAGAGATAGTGAGACCTTCTACCACCAAGAAAGCGGAGCCAGGAGCAGACTGCATTCTTGGGAACTGGGATGCCCCTAAGCCAGGGGCAGATTGATGACAAAGACCTCCCAGACCCAAAAGAGACAAAAAGCCTTCCCCTGGAGCTGGCACCCTGAGTTCAGACTTCAGACTCTACAGAACGAGATAATAAATTTCTGATTGTTAAAGCCATTCACTTGTGGCATTTGTGTTATAGCAGCACTAGATAACTATGACACCATGAAAATCTCATAATATAGATGTCTAAAAAAGGTAAGCAAGAATTACCAAAACTGTGTGTATTTTGGCAGCTGATAAAATAGTTTTCTATAATTTCCTGTGATAAGCATAGATAGCTATGAGTTTATGATTAAGTATGGTTGACTGAAGGCTTGGGTGGTTGTGGTGGAGCCCAAGCAGGCTGGGCATTTGCCAATGCTACAAACCAAGTAATAAGCTGGTATGTCTAAATGGAGATCCAAGATATTGCAGGGGTTAACACAGGGTATAAATTGTGAAGTCACTTATTTTCCTAGTTCTGTGTATTAAGTGCTTCTCTGCAATAAAATACAGAAGATGTCAAAATAAACTTAAAATGACTTTAAGAACTTTGAATTATGCCCCTTGAAAAAACTAAGCACTTCATTGTATTGCACTTACCTGTCTAAAAAATGGGTAAAGTGATGATTTAAATATCCTGAGAACTGTGAACCTATTTAGAAACAAGTCCTTTAGTTACACAGTGGCTCTGACTGAACCTCTCTCTTGAAGTTAAGCATCATAAGGAAAAAAATTAAGCCTACTTAATGAATCAGGAAACTTCCTATCAGATTTTCTTCAACTCAGAAAGTGTCATTATCAGAGAAAAAGAAGAATCTTTTTAAGTGTCTGCTCTTCTTCAACAGGCTGTGACTTTGCTGGCTTTGTGGAAGGATTTATCCTTCACTGGAATAACAAGCTTTGTCACTCCAAACTGGCAATGTCACTAACTTTAGTTAAAAGTAAGCAAAGGTCCATACAGTAGAATATATTCTAGACAACAACAAATTAGGTAGAGTGGGACCAGAATTTGAGGTGAGATAGGAAAGGAGGTCTGAGTCTCCACCCTGCATAAGTAAATCTCAGCTTAATCCTCGCTGCTGTGGTGTAGCCATGCCTCCTCTAGTCTTTACCCTAAGACATTAACTCACCCTTGAAGTCTTAGGCTAGCAAAGCAAAGCTAGTGAAGCGTGTATATACACACTCACATACATGTACATATACACGCACACACACACAAAAAAAAAATGGAGAGAGAGAGAGAGATTTACCTGAAAGAAGTGGCTGACATAGCTGTAGAGGCTAGCAAGTTCAGGCATCAGGTGGAAGACTTTTCCTGACTTAAGTGTCTGCATGGGTTGACAAACCCAACACCAGCAGGTCACGTGTTAGGTGTTGGCTCATAGGCTGGAGAAGCCAATGAACTCCAAGATACAGCAAGGCCACTGGCTCAGCTGCAAGAACTGGAGGTCAGATGATGATGAACCAGATAGACGATCCAGAGTGACAGAGAACTTTGCCAGGATATCTATACATATTGGACGCAGGCCACATTCCCACCAAAAATCCCCTTACAGCTAACTGGCTGATCACAGCAGATCACATCATGGAAGTGATTATAGTATCACAAAATTGAGGGTAACTACATCCTTACATAACTGCCAAACAACATTAGGACCTAACTGCCAAACCACTGAGAATCATGGCTTAGCTAAATGAACACACAGCTTTAACCATCACAGTGTCCCACAGACTGGAGTGTGGTTCTGGCTTTAATTCTCCACAGGGTTCAGTTCTAGCAGTTTTCCACAGCCAGTGCTAATACTAATACTCACATTAACACTATGACTGACACTGACACCCTTACACAGAACTTACAGTGTGCCAAACGCCAAAGTTGCACATGAGGACTGCCAGTGAAGCTCACAAACTCATCCTAGAAAAAGTGTTACATACCTCTTTAGTGAATGTCACTACAATCACCTTCAGAGTACTCCCCTTGAGAAGCTACACATCAATGCCAACTCTTAGTCCACCCTTCAAAGCAGCTTCGGAACTTTTTTTCTCGAATGGCCATCAGAGCTGATGTTGAGTTACTCTTGATTTCCTGCATGTCATCAAAATGTCTTCCTTTCAGTATTTCCTTTATCTTCAGGTAAAGAAAAAAGTTTTGGGGGCCAGATCAGGTGAGTGGGGAGGGTGTTCCAATACAGTTATTTGTTTACTGGCTAAAAACTCCCTCACAGACAACGATACAATGAAGTTCATGAACTTGCCTCCTTGCCACCATGTGCAATGGCCATTCCAGAAACAGTTCCAAAATTGTTTGGAAGGCTAGACTAGGTGCTAGCATTGGTGCGTAGCTTCCCACGGGGAGGACTTCGCAGATGACCACAGTGATATTCAGCAATGGGGTCTGTAGCACTCAGAACAGTTAAGTTCATGGACTTAATTATCAGACCTCATATTTGGATCTGAAATTTGGTACTTGTATTAAACAATCCTGAAAAATTTCAAAGACTTATTTTAAGGACTGACACCCTACTGAAAAAAGGAAAGCTGAGCAAAATTCTCACCAGCTTCAAACAAAATGCTCAGCTATTGGCAATGTTTTAGTCCGCTAGTGCTACTCTAACAGAAATACCACAGGGTGGATGGCTTGAAAAAAAGAAAGGTTTATGCTTACATAGTCTGGTAGGCTACAAATCCAAACTCAGGATGTCCACTCCAGTGGAAGGCTTTTACCCTTGTCAGCTCTGAAGGAAAGTCCAGTATTACATCAGTCTTTGTCCAGGGAGCGTCTTGGCCCAGGAACCTCAGATCTGAAGGACGTGACCTTGTCCTGGTGAGCCCTCTTCCTGAGGGTGTGAGGTTCCCAATTCTCTGCTTGCGTCTCTTTCCTTTTATCTCTTGTAGGATGACAAGATTAAGGGTGGGGCAAGCCATACTCCAGGGAAACTCCCTTACAGTGGAGCAGGGAGGTGATCCTATGAAGGGATTGACAGTCCTACCCTAGTTGTTTAACATACAGCACAAGAGAATCACAAAAATGGAGGACAATCACAGAATATTGGGAATCATGGCCCAGCCACAACACTATACATGTTTTTGGAGGGACACAATTCAGCCCATGACATCTCACCTTTTGGCACCCCCAAAATCACATCTCTGAAACATGTAACACATTTATCCCACCATAACAAAATCATGTCCATCCCATATGATAGAAGCCTTAAATCAGTTCCAAGTCCAAAACACAAAAACTATCATCTTCCAAAGGTACAGCAGCAAAAGAGGCACAGGTTAGACGTTCCATTACAAATGGGAGAAATTGCGGGGAAAGAAGGCATTAACAGGTAACGGGCAAGTCAGCTGAACACGTTCCATTAGCCCTCACAGCTTAGGTAAGACTCTCCCATTTTCTGAGACATTCGACACTATGACCCTGCCCTCTAGACTCTATGTATTGGCCACACTTTCTGGATTCTGAGTGGAGATCCCCAGCCCTGTGCTACAACTCTGCCTACAAGGCCCATTTGGACAAAAACTCTGCCCCAGATTTACAGGGTGGGACTGTAAATCCCTTCAGGCGCACCCTAAGCCCAAAGAAGTGGCAATTTTACCCTTACAAACACAGGATGCCATGATTTGACCCTTTCAAACCCCTGAGGTCATGGCCATACCTACTGAGACTGAGGCAGCTCAACTCACACTGCTTGTCTCTTCAGCTTCTGTTTCCTATGGCCACGTGGCCCGGGCCTCAAGCCCACATCTGTCCTACAGGGGCAAGTGTTCCATCAGCTCCACTGATTCAAGTTCCTGGAGGCACCCCATGTTTGCTGGAAAGCATCCTGCACAAAGGTACTCAGCTCTCTTGCTCTGTGGGTCAGCAAGGCTAGCTCCATCGATTCAAGAGCCCAGAGGCACCCTGTTCTGCAAGGAAAACTCTGTGCACAGGCACTTAGCTCTTTTGCTCCATGGGTCTGCTCCAGCACTGCCTCTGGTTCTGTTGCTGCCACCAGTCCTCTGTTGTTTCTTACCATCTGTGCTTTCTTTGTTCCTTCTGAATCGTGTGCCCCCCAAAATATGTATAGCATTGTGGCTGGGCCATGATTCCCAATATCCTGTCATTGTCTTTTGTTTTGTGATTTTCCTGTGCTGTACACTGAAGGATTAGGCTGAGACGGTAAATCTCTTCATAGGATCACCTGCTTGCTCCACTGTAAGGGAATTTCCCTGGGGTATGGCTTGACCCACCCTTAATCCTTTCATCCTACAAGAGATAAAAGGAAAGAGAGGCAAGCAGAGAATTGGGAACTTCACACCATCAACAAAGCAGCCCCAGGAGAAGAGTGTGTCCTTCAGACCTCAGGTTCCTGTGCCAAGATGCTCCCTGGACAAAGACGGATGCCATTTGGACTTTCCTCCAGAGCCGACAACGGGGAAAGCTTTCCCCTGGGGTGGATATCCTGAATTTGGACTTGTAGCCTACCAGACTGTGTAAGAATAAACTTTCCTTTGTTAAAGCCATCTGCTCTATGGTATGTCTGTTAGAGCAGCACTAGCTGACTAAAAAGGGCAAATTGTCCTTGAAGCCAAGGTGCCTTCTCTGAAGGCAGAAATCTGACTCCTGAATGAAGGTGGAGTTTACTCTTTCGGAGAGTGGCTCAAAGGTAGGCCCAGATACAACCTCCAATAGCAGAACTCCCTATGATGCTTGTTTGAAATGCAGCTTCCCAGGGTCAACCAAACTTGCTGTCCAGGTCGGGTTGCAAAGTTGCATGATTAGCAAGCTCACATGAATTCTTATGAGCTCTAAGGTTGAGTACCATTGTTCTAGAGAGTAACTAGCTCACCTGCTGGTGATTTTCTTGCAGACTTGGGCCCTTGCACAGCCCTCCCTCAGCTATGTCTCAATGAGCTGCAGTCATCTTAGTTCACATTCACTTGTTCAGAGTCAGGTATTGTTCTCAGTGCGTGGCGCTGTCCTAGGAAGCCTGGGTGCCAGCACGGCTGTCAGCCTCAGCTCTGGACTCTGTGACAGCTAGCTCCCTCCTAGGAATTCTTAGGCCCCTGAGTTGAGCTGTAGATACCATTTAAGACACTTTATATTCTCAGAAGAAATGAATCTAACCCTGCAAGAAATAAGCCAGAGAGTCTTAAGGAGAAAAAAATCGCAGTATCATTACCTGTTCAGTTTTGCAGGTAAGATCAAGGCTCAGATAATAACCTCGTGTGTAAAAGAAGAGCCAAAGTAATGCACGATCTGTTAGGAAGACTCCAGGAAAGATTTCTTCCTTTCTCAGAACTCTGACTTTTCACAGAAAAGTGTAACAGCCATTCTCCAGGTTTCAGGGAATCAGTAATCAGAAAGGTGTGGTGGTGAAAGAGGAGCAGGGGCAGTTGGATCCTGTTCAAGCAGATTACCAAAAAAAAAAAAAAAACAGTAATAAATGAATGCCTGGTTTCCCTCGGCTTTCTGGTGAGGCCTGAAGTCACACTCTCCACTGGACTACATGCTATTTTAGGAAACATTTGGATTTCAGCCACTGGTATGTTTGTGCCGGCTCACCTTGATGTGGGGAGCCAGACTGTGCTCCTCTTCTCAACTCTTCATCCAGTGACATTACTTTGGTAGGTTGGAATTGGTCATGGCTTGCACATTTATACCACAGGAATTGCAAACTGTCCAGATTCTAAGTATTTATCAGCACTTCCCTGGTCCAAGCCCAGGCTGGTGACAAAGGACTACATTGGAATCCCCTTTTATCTGCAATGTGTAAGAGAGCTATGATTTACATTAAAAACCCTGATCCAACTCCAGAAGAGTGTATAGCGTAATATCTGCAAACATAAAGGAAACCTGTTACAGTAGAATTAATTTGCATATCTGTGTCATCTGTGAGGAATAGGGTTCTTCTTAGTTTTGTGAGTATCGTTATAGGAAGCTCCACAGGAACCATTTGGATATCAATTATTATTTGTCACTCAATATTCATATAACCATTATTATAATGGGCCAACCATAATGGTTTAAAAAGGCCCTTAACAGTCAGGCTTTGGTTTCAAAAGGAGGAATTTTTCTGAAGTTGGATGAAAGGGATTCCTTTTCTTTGGCATTTGTTACCACAGAAAGAAGACACTGCTGTAGGCAAAGGGATGAGGGATGTGTAGCTCTGACTTTCAGGTCTTTTTTGAGTTGGGCTTTGCCTAATAGTGAAGATACAAGTGGTTCAGGAATTCTCTGTTCACTGCAATTTAAAATCTTGAGTCATGAAATTTCATTTCGAGGGACAATTGACTGAACTCAGAGATAATGCTGCTGAATGTGAGATTCTTTTTTTGGAACCTAATTATTAAGATATTATAGGGGAAAAGAAAGGACAACTGATTTCTGCCTTTATTCAGACCAGATTTTAGTATTTAAAATATTTACCTAGCACATTGGGTGGTATTTGAAACCGTAGTGGTGTAGTAAGTAGTTGAGTGTTACACCTGCTAACCGAAAGGACAGCTGTTTCAATCCACCAAGGTGCAACCTGGAAATTCCACGGCCCAGTTAGTTCTGCTCTGTCCTGTAGGATCACTATGAATAGGAATCCACTGAACGGCAACGAGTTTTGATTTGGTTTGGGGACAATATTAAAAGTTTGTCTTAGTTGGGTTTACATTTTAATTCTCTAGAATAAATTTACTAGGCAGGTTTGTATGCCCAGGGAATTTTTAGGTGGTGAATCTGAAAAGGCCAATAATTGTAAAATATTGATTAAAAATCCTTGCCTGATCTCTCAGACTGACTAGAAGAAACCTGGAGGCTTTCAGGTTTCTTTCTCCGATCCTGCACAGGGGACTGAGCCAGACAACACCACCAACATGGTCAAAGTTTACATTAGTTATTTCCTTTTTATATTTTTTGACAAATGCATAGTAAGTCATTTATTTCCTAATAGCCAGCTGGAGAAACCCTGGTGGCATAATAGTTGTGTGCTACCGCTGCTAGCCCCATGGTCAGCAGTTCAAGTCTACCAGGCACTCCTTGAAGACATTATAGGGCAGTTTTAGTCTGTTTATGGAGTTGCTATAAATCAAAATCAATACCACAGTCATGGAGTTGATTCAGTTTTAATTGCCAACTTGACTATTTTACTTTGTCTGACATCATCAAAGCCAATGCTTTGACAGGAGAATTCAAATTATTTGCTTATAAATTTATTTTTATACTACATAAGCATTGAGAGACTTAATAATCTTGGTATATCCTGATGGTGTGGTACAATGTTTCAAGATTGTTATGCATGGTATCTGAAGTTCCTTAAAAACACGGGTAATGATTTTTTAGAAACGTTGTTGTCTAAGGTTTTCCAGCAGGTTGGATCTTTGGCCTTTACACCCTGCTGATATTTGACCTTTGTCGCTGTTGTCTTTATCAACCATGGTCAGGTTCAGTTTTTGTTCTCTACAGTGTTTGCTGATTTTCTGAAAACAATTAACCAGAATATCTCAACAAAGACTTTAAACTAGTGAAAAGGACTGTGACTCAAGGCTCCTGAGGCTCTTGTGCAGCACTAATGGCCTCATACACTGCCTCTGGTCTGGCAGTAGGTGAAATGGAGAATCATTACACAAGTCTGAATAAATGAATATACTATGGGTTTTACGCGGAAATATTGCTGATGTTTTGAGGTCCTAGTTTCTAGATACAAGAAATCATTGTCTTTTTTCCTAAATTAATTGGACTTATGGGTTTAGATACTCTCTAATTAGAAATTCCTATTGGTAAACTTATCAAAATTATAAATACCATGACCAGTAAAGTGTCTAAAATTTTAGCTTTGATTTTTACAAATTAAAATAACATTAGACTTCCTATTCTATTAAAAAAAAACACACAAAACTGTACCTTAATAGATAAATGTTCCTGTTTTTATATTAATACAGAATCTGAGGTTTTATAAAGTGCAACTGCTGCTGAGATACACGAAGAATGATTACTGGTGCTACTTATGTATAAACACTTCCTGCCTTGTTCTGAGAACTTAGGGTCAGAATCTCATTGATTGTTTCAGATAACTGACCTAATGTTGTTGGTGTTTGTATTCTACTTTGTAGTTCATTGTATGGTACCTGAGATCTTAAAAGCCTGATGGTATTCAACTACTATGAAACATTTTTGATTGATGATTTCTCATTTAGGTATCCTTTTAAACTGTGAGCTTTAGACAAAAAACTGATTCTTAAGGTCACTTGAGTCAAACGATGATCCAGATAAATGAAGTCTGGTTGTCTTACTCTGGGCCTTCTGGTTTGTAAACATAAGGGAAAACAGAGAAAAATTCCCTGTGTACAGACTACTATGGCCTTCAATCAGAACCTCAGACCCCACTCTTCCAGTTGGTAGAGGAAGCCTTTAAGGTGATTACCCACCTTAATAACAAAAGATCTGACGGCAAAGGATAAAAGAGAAAAAAAGAAGGCCCAGTTGTGGGCTATCACCTGCCGGTGCCCACCTTGAGGTAACCCAGTTGGCCCCCAGAGACCAGGACTTGGATCACCTCACCGCCTGATGAGCACTGATGCTGGTCAACGCAGGTGCTATCAAAGACTGAGGCCACTGGAAGCTGAAGCGTCCTGAGAGCCCCACAACAGGATGCCCAGTTGACTTCCCCTTAGGTCTAGATGGACAGGCCCTCCTTGAGGGACAATGGCTATCTCAGAAGAGGGATCTGAAGACATAGACTCCTGACAGGGCCCTGAGGCCCACTTGGCCCTTGGCCACACCATCTACATCTCTAGGGGGGAACTGACGTGGAAGGTAAGGAGACTGAATTTGCCTCAGACATGAAAAGCCACCTTCTCTATCTTAAATGGGCCAACTCTCCAAGTGGGGCTGTGTCATTATTGCCTGAGACTAAAAAGCAGGGTGAAAAGTTTGCTTTTGTGTCAGATGGGTCACAATTGTTGAGACATACAGCCAAACATTCTCAGTCAGTTTCCGTCAGAAGTTTGGGGCATTACCATGTGAGAAAAAGACGGAAGAGGGAGGGAAAAGTAGTGGAAGATATGAAGAAGGGAAAACACAAGGGAAAAGAGGAGAAAGAAAAAGCGGGAAGAAAGAAGCAAGAATAAGAAAGTGAGGAGAATGAAAAGAAGAAGTAAAAAAGGAGAGAGAAAGATGGAAAACTAGATAGCTCCAGCCTGGTTTTCCAGAAAGATTATATCTTTCAGGTTACAATAGTTACAAGTAAAATAACGTTTCGTGGGTCCTAACTGATACCCAGTAATTGTTGCCCTAGCCATTATAGTGAATAACACTGTCAGCAAGAGATTTCTACGCAGACATGCAGGCCTACACCCCTATTCAGCATGAGGCAGTTACAGAAAAAGAGATCTCTATCTGTGTCCCCATAAAAATTACGAGTATGAAATCTCTCAGGGGGAGTTAAAGTAGACAAAATAGTCCTTAAAGGAAAACATGCTAAAGACCAGGACAATTACTTTCACACAGCAAACTAATCTCAGTAGTTACAGTACTGACAGTTGTTACAGTGCTCAGATGTTACAGCACTGACAGCAGGAAATGAGAGGGCTACTAATTGTAAAATATTGATTTAAAATCTTTGCCTGCTCTCTCAGACTGACTGAAATTAACCTAGAGGCTGTGAAATTTTTTTCTCAGATCCTGCCCAGGGGACTGAGCCAGATAATATCACCCACCTGGTGACTCTGGAATGGCCAAAGATAGACCACGGTCTAGAAAACATCACAGTCCCTGTAACAACCCCTTGTGGCTCTGGCTTACCTGGTTACCCAGCCTAATAACCCCTGAACCCTCCAGCTTGAGATGGCGATATCACCACCTTGTGACTCCAGATCACCAGGGAACAGGCCACTGACCAGATGACATCACACCCTCTAATAACTGTCCTCCACCCCTCTCCCCCACTGTGAGTCTGGTTAACCTTGTGACTCCAGGCCTTGCCCAGGAACTTGAGCTCACCGCTCAGATAACACCACTGTTCCTGGACAACCCACTTGGTGACTAGTGACTTCCCCTAGTCACCTAAATAATAACCCCTTTTTTCTGTAACTTTGTCCTTCTTCCTACAAAAACCTTCAGCTTGAGATGAGATGTTGAGATGATTTTTAGAGTGCTAGCCCACCATCTTGCCAGATCACTGGCCATCTGACTAAAGCACAGTCTTTCTCTGTCTGTATGTCTGGCTTTGTAATGATGGGCAGCGTGAAGCTGCGACCAGGTTTTCTGGTTACAAAGCTACATATCTGTTGTGTAGATTAATATTTATAATTGGTAAACACTAGTTCAGTGTAATTTTATGTTAGTGTCTTTCTTGTGAAACATATCCTTTTTTGATGTGGATCAATTTTAGACTAAAAATACAACAGATTTATTTGGGAAATTCCTTATTTTTACCTGAATCAATAAGAATAATTGACCACAATTTTTCATAAAGCTAATTCTCTTTAATATTGTCCTCTGAAACTGCCACTTTGAATACGATTGTTGGTGTAAATGATGAGCTGAGCAGGCAGGGGACATTTATTGAACACGCAGTGGGTGCAGAAGCTCTCCTGAGTGCTTGATGCATCTTATCTCACTTACTCCTCCCACTGACCCTAGGAAACAAACACAGTCCTGTTCTTCGTCTATAGATGAGGAGACTGATACTTAAGGAGGCCAAGAAACTGGCCAAGGTCAAATAGATTCTGAGATACAGTCCAATCCAGACTGTCTGATGCCCAAGCCACAGAGTTGATTACAACGCTTATTATTAACTGCTTTGGAATTAGACCTCAGCCTATAGCCAGTACAGAGCAAAATAAGATATTAGAATTGATTTGCATCATACATATGATTCTGAAATGTATACAGCATATTTTGTGGTGTTCACAGGAAACATCTCTTCTGTATCATTTGATAAAATGTTGCTGAACTCCTAAAAAGAACATCTTGATTTGTGTTCATAAGGTTGCTGTGAGTCAGAATTGACTCACTGACACTGGGCACTGGGTTTCATGATGTTAGATCCAAAAACCCACTGCTGTCATGTTGCATCTGACTCATAGCAACCCTGCAGGTCAGAGCAGAACTGCCCCATAGAGTTTCCAAGTAGCCACTGGGGGATTTGAACCACTGATATTTTGGTTAGCACACATAGCACTTAACCCACAATGCCACCAAAGTTTCCACGATGTTAGACAGGCTAGCTCAAATACTTAAAGTATCAAGATTTGCCACCTTCCACCTGATTCATAGATGGAAGACTTCAACAAGCCTAGCAAGTTAACCATAGCATCCTCAAGGTGTTTGTAGTCGGTACAGACACATGAAAGGATAACTCCTAATACAAGAAAACCAAATCAAACCTTTACTGTCCAGTTGTTTGCAACTCATACCAAACCTATAGCACAGAGTAGAACTTCCCCACAAGGAGCACCCAGCAGATTCAAACTGTCTACCTTTTTGTTAGCAGGATTTCCAATCCTAATATAAGGTAGTAATTGCTACATTGATGGCCTGCTTCAACTTTCCAGGGCATTAAGAGGCTATGGCTTTTTTATTCTCTAAATGTAGTTTTGTGGCCTCCCGTGCTCTTACTAGCAAAGAGTTCCGTGTCCTCTTCCACAACCCACCCCCTAGTTGTTCTCTTGAAGATAGGAGCCTACACAGGCCTCATCTATGTTTCAGGCAGTTGTAGTCATCTTAAATCATATTCACTTGTTCAGAGACAGATATTGTTCCTCAGTGCATGATACTATACTAGCTGGGCACCAAGAGATTGTCCGCCTCAACTCCAAACTCTGTGACAGCTAGCCTTTTGCCAGAAGCACTTAGGCCCAGGGTTGAGTTCTGAGTAACAGCCAAAAATTCTATCTATTCTACTTTTGAGGCCCACCTTGTCATAATTTGCAAGAGTGGATCTATGAACTTAGTTCCCAAAAGTTCAACAGTCTTAACCACTTTTACATCTGGTTCCCATAAGAAAAGTCTTGAGGGCCATATCAACAGAGATGCTATAGAAAAGGCTTGGAGTTTGGGCTTTCCTCGAAAACACTGAGTGTGGCCATTGAAGATTCTGAGTCGGGAAGTGATGTGATGAAATGGATGTTTTAAATCATTTAAATGTAAAGTGCAAGGAGCTGAGGGCTGGGGGGCATTGGAATGGAAAAAAAGAGATGGCTTATGAGCCTTACATTTTAAAAGAAAGATTATAATAATGATAAAGGGAGTTATCTGACATTGGTGGTCTTAATGCTAGATTCAAGAGGAAATTGGGGGTCAGAAAAGGGAATCAAAGCCAAGTCATGTGTTAGGCTTTTTCAGGTTGCCAAAGACAGAGAGATGTACTGTACTTATCAGTACACCCATACCCATTGGCATCTAGTCATTTCTGATTGATTGTGACTCCACAGAGTTCTCCATGGTACATTTTACCAAAAGCAGTTTGCCAGCCTTTTCTTTTACAGCATCTGTTGGTGGAATGACCTATCAAACTCGGCAGGTTAGCCATCTGCATCAACCAGACTCTCAATGAATAGTAACTTATCCCTAAATGATTTTTACAAACATACACAAAGAAATAAGGAATAGCACTAACGGGCTCAACCATTACAGAACAAATTTTCTGAGACATCGCCTGTAGCTCTGGTAACCTTAACATTCTGTGAACCCCTCAGAGGTGGTGCTCTTGTCGACGACTGTGGTAACGCACAGACTCTCCCCTTCTCTTCTACTGCTCACAGCAGGCAACTCTGCCTCTGCTTTCTTCTTAACTCAGACCGTCAGTTTGCTCCCAGATTCCCCTGCCTCAAACCCTGTGCCACTGAGTCAGTTCATACTCAGAGTGAAACTTTACAGCAGAGTAGAACTGCTCCACAGAGTTCCTGAGGAACCTCTGGTGGATTAAAACTGCTGACCTTTTGGTTGGCAGACATAGCATTGAACCATCATGCCACCAGCATTTCTCCTGCCTCGCGGATTCTGATTTCTCTTTCTTTTCTGCCTTTTTAAACAGTAGACTTTCCTGTAGCCTGTGTCTTATGGACCAGCACTCTTCAGGGCGGTTCAACATCTTCCTGTGTCTTTTGCATTTCCTGCAACTAACCAGGAGACTTGGTCAGACCCAGTTTTGATCCCTTTGACAGAATTAAAGGTGGCTCCAGAGTTCTTCTAGTTTAGTCATCGTAACCATAATGGTTTTTGCCCAGATTGTATGAGGCACATAATTTCTGGTGGTCTTACTTTGTTTTAACAACCATTGATACTTAATGCTCACATATGATCCTTTATTGGGTTTACAAAAATAGTGTTATTATATCATTTTTCTTTCATTTATTAGTTGGGATACTTCCATTAATAAACACTTCCCTTCATCTACTATTTGGGTTTTCAGTGGTACAGTTCATATAGAAAGAACAAATTCTTTCCGACCACCTGCCTTTTTAAAATCTGTATTCAATGTAATTTGGTTCTTCATGATTTTCTGAACATAAAGAATGCTTTTTAAAAATATATCATTAGGAATTCATGGATTTAAATAAATTTTGTGAACTTAAATCCATTGCAATGATTATCATTACTGAAGTTCAATTTGTCCAGTCTTCAGTCAGTGGAACTACTCTACTGACTTTTGAATCCTGCTGACATGAAACTAGTAGTTTTTGATACCTTCTTATCCATCTCCTATTGTAAGACGTTCCAGACTAATTTTGTACCTTTCTCACCCTGTACTTGGAACCAGCCAATTCTTTAAGAGGCCCTAGCATCTTTTAGTGAGAAAAGATATTCTAGATCATTAACAGTGTGTGTAAAAAGTAAAAGATGTTGATTATGGTTTCTGGTTATTTACAGAAACTACAGCCAGCAAGTACATACATTTAAAGACAAGGCCCTGTATGAATTCATACTTGCATTGTCATTCAAATTTGAGATTACAGAGCTTTTTCTTAACTTCTCTATTATAGAATTGTCTCCTTTCTTCTGTATCAATTTTATACTGTACCCCTTTCTTTCGACCTAGAATTCTATGTCTTAAAGATACAGCATATGATAGACAAGCCCCATAATTACTTATTTTTTTATCCCAGATTATATACACAACAGTCTGAAAATAAAAATAGAAGTATTACAAACCATATGATTATTGCAAACTTAAAAAAAAAAAGGTATTTTGCAAATGCACTCCCCACTGACAGTGGTTAAGGTTGTGTGTTGTGTGTAAACACACCTGGGCCAAGATTCTGGGTGGTTTGGCAGTTATGATAGACTTTGGCAGTTATATCATGATGTAATCATCTCTATGAGGAGATCTGATATAATGTCCCCATCTCCAAGAAGCAATCTGCTATGAGCAGCCAATCAATTGAGATGGAATTTTCTTGAAGGTGTAGCCTGCCTCCAGAATATAAATGAATGCTCTAGCAAAGTTTTCAATCTGGATCCCATGTCCAGTTCATCATTATCTGACCTCCAGTTCTTGGGACTTGGGCTAGCAGCATGTCTGCAAATCTTGGTATTTACCAGCCTCTGCAACTTACTTACTATTTTTCTAAAATATCACTTATGCCCTGAAAGAAAGCCTTCCTTTTTGTTGTAGTAGCTGATATTGTCAAAAATCAGTCACTAAGTCTTATTGTATGAGTGGCTACATTACAACGCCAGTGAATTCCCACCTCAAATCACATCTGAAGTTACAGTGTGGGGATTGATTGGGAAGAAATGGGATTCTGAAACTTGGGACAGGGACATATGGGCAGATAATCAGGAAGCTGAGGCCCTAAGTTCCATTGAGTCACTTCTGCCAAAGCAACAGCACTCTCCCATCTGAAGAGATGACTGCAGTTTTTTCAGCTAAGCCATCTTCCCCAGTAACACCATTAGCTCCTCCACTCCCATCCAATGAGATTAATGGCGATGTGTCTAGAACATTGCCTGAGTCCTTGCCTGGGGTACCACCTGAGGCAGATGGCTTATACAACATTACTGAATATTCTCAGAACACAGTCCCATCACCCATTTTTACTTTTAGATCTATAACTAAACTTAAGTTCCAGGAAGCTGCTCAAAAGTGCCATCCCGGAGGAAGTAGCTTAGACTCCCAAAGAAGTGCTTAACTTTGCCAACATGTGCAAACAGAAACCTGGGAAATATGTGTGGAAATGGCTATAAAGGCTGTGGAATAACGGTGCAAGGAATGTAAAGCTGCATCGGTCCGCGTTTATTGATACGGGCCTGCTAAGCACAGATACTTCATCCAGTGTTTGAGCTCCAGACATTAAGGCAGGATTTCACTGCTTTGTTCACTGAAGCATGGATTACCTGGTTGCCTATACTAAGTCAGTTTGAAGTGCCAGATATGCCTTGGTATACTTTGAAGAAGACACCCAAAACTTGCAGAAATTGACATGTTAGAGTTGATTTATTGGGTTACACCCATAGAACCACACAAGATGTGAGCAGAAGACTTTTCTTTATCACAATGGTGAGGGGCAAATTTGTGAAGGGAGCCTCAGCACCTTTGAAGACTGCTGTGATTGCTGTTTTACATTAAGCCAGATTTGACAGTGGGACCTGCCCTAACAGAACTAAGATACCTACCTACAATGGGGCTGGACATCAGAATGGTGAGTGCACAGCCAATCCTTAAACTCTTTGGAGTGAACCCCACTTTTAGGGAAGTGAGTGTGTTGACATATTAATTTATGACTTGACCTCTACCGTCCCTGTGGGACCCAGTGGAAGCTGTGTGGGTCTTAACTAATGCAAGTGAGAATTCCCAACTAATGAGAACATAGGTAAGAGTTCTTAAGTAAATAAGAGGGTTTTATGTCCTGGTGCTAGCACCTCCCCTCCCCCCTGCTTAATTATAAATATGTAGTTTGATTAAATGAGGTTATTACTGACCCCAAACTTCATTAGTTACTTATTTTCTTCCCGTGACCACTGACATTTTCTGGGTAGTCGTGACAACGTCCTTTTATAAGAATGACTTCACTGGAGAAAAGGAAATAACAGACTTTTGGGGGGATTACTAGTGGCTGGCTCTGAACTGACACTGAATCTAGGAGACCTAAAATGTCACTGTGGCCCGCCAATCAGAGTGGTGGTGTATGGAGGTCAGGTCATTAATGAAAACTTAGCTCAGCTGCACCTCACGGTGGGAGCCACGGCCTCGTGAGCCCATCACGTGGTAGGCCCCCAGCTGCAGAATTTTGAACGGAGTAGCTACACTCAACAACAGGCGTCACTGACAGGAAAGGCCATCATGACGGGAAAAGCTAAGTGGAAGGCATTAGAACTGCCCCTACCTAAGAAAAGAATTAAAAAAAAAAAATGCCACAGTTTTTAAGGGATTACTGAGATTACCGCCTACAGCAAAGACTTGAAGGATGCCTGGGTAGTGATTCCTGTGACATCTTTGTTCAGTTGTCTGTTTGGCCTATGAAAAAACAGGCAGATCTTGGAAAATGACAGTGGATTATTGAACACTTAACCAGGTGGTGACTTCAATTTGCTGCTGATGTTCCAGATTTGGTTTTATCGCTGGCTTGAGTAAGTTAATGTGTATCCTAGTACCAGGTGTATAGTTACTGATCTGGCTTCTGTCTTTTTCTTCATAATCAACAGAAACAGTGCCTTCAGATGGCAAGACTAGCAATACACTTTCAGCTGCCTACCTCAGAGCTACATCAACTCTCTAGCCCTGTCATAATTTAGTCTGCAGAGACCTTGACCAACATTCTCTCACACATGACACCACACTGGTCCAACACATTGACACTGTATTGATTTGATCTAGAAAAGAAGAAGCATCAATAACTCTAGACTTATTGGTAAAATATTTGTGGGCTAGAGGGTGGGAAATCAATCCCACAAAAGTTTAGGTGCCTTCTACCTCACTAGAGGTCCAGTGATATGGGATAAATCAGACAGTCTTTCTAAATTGAAGGATAAGTTATTACATTCGGCCCTTCCACAACTAAAAGAAGACACAGTTCCTAACAGGCCTCTTTGGATTTTGAAGGCAACACATTTCTCATTGGGGTGTGCTACTCCAGCCTATTTATCCGGAACAAGAGACAGTTCTTCAACAACTGGTTCAGGCTGCTGTGCAAACTGCTCTGCCACTTGGACCATATGATCTGGCTGATACAGTGGTGCTTGAAGTGCAAGAAGCATATAGAGATGCTGTATGGAGTGTTTGAGGGGGGCCAGGACAGTGAATAACAGTACACACCCTAGGGCTTGGGAGCAAAGTCCTTCCATTCTTCGCAGATAACCACTCTCCTTTTGAGAAAGAGCTTTTAGCTTGTTACTGGCTCTTAGGAGATCCTGAGTGCTTTACCATGAGCCACCAAATTACCATGTGGCCAGAAGTGCCCATTATACTCCAAGCACTGTCTGGCTCATCAAGTTATAAAGTTGGATGTGCACAGCAGTATTTCATCATCAGAAGTGGTATGTGAGGTTGGACAGTTAAGTTTGTGAACTCATCCTGGAAAAAGTGCTACACGCTTCATTGCTGAATATCATTATGGTCACCTTCAAAGTACTCCCTTCGGGAAGATGTGCACTGATGACAGTGCCTAGTCCACCCTTCAAAACAATTTTGGAACTCTTTTTCTGGAGTCTCCATCAGAGCTGTCATCCGATGAGGTCTGACAATTAAGTTCAGGAACTCATCCTGGAGGATGAGTTTGAGGAACTTCTCTGCACAGGGATTCTGAGTTGAAAGGAAATGCTATTCTCCTGGCTTTTGTTTCTTGACCCAATAAGGTCCTCTGTCTCTCTGTCTGCTTCTATCTTTAATGTTGCAAAAGAAATTGGCTTAAAACACAACCTAATCTTGTAGTTTGAGTCATGTCCCATCAACATAACTACCACTAAACACGCCTCATTAACATCATAAAGATAGGTACAGCGCATAGGAAAACTACAAGAAATGACAAAATGGTAGACAATCACACAGTACTGGGCATCACGGCCTTGCCAAACTGATACATATTTTGGGGGGATACAACTCAGTCCATAACAGGTATTTAATACTGGAATTATGACTAATTTGGGGGGGATAATAAATAGCTATTCTACATGTGAATCTTGGGATGGTATGTGAAGACTACATTTCTGCCACAGAATGCGGATGTGGATTCTTTGTAAGGAAAGTTGTTAGTGAAATGAACTGAGATATTTGTGTGTGTGTGTGTGTGTACATATATATATTAACCATTTGTGGCACAGATGTTAAACACTCACTTGCTAACTGAAAAGTCTGCAGGCTGAGTGCATCAGCCACTCCTCAGGAGAAAGATGTGACTTCTGTAAAGATTTATAGCCTTGCAATTCCTATATAAAATTATTATGAGTGAGAATCCCCTCACTGGCAATGGGAGTTTGGTTTTTTAGTGGACAAGTTTCTTGCCTGCCTGAGATGAGTTACTGTGGTCTTCCTAAGGGCATGGTATCACCTGCTGATCCAGATGGCTTTGTCAGGTTTTAGGTCTGTAGTTTGAAGAATTTGTAATCATTTTAGCTTTATTCACTCCTAGCTTTGTTTTGTTGGTGAAAACATTCCCAATGATCTTTATTTAGTTGGAAGGACTGCTAGCTGATTTAAAAAATGCTTTTTGTCTCTGGTCACTAACTGATCGATAGAACCATTGCTGGTCTGATGAAAAGCAGGCTGAGAGGTAGTTCCCACTATGTGGTGATCTGTTGCCAAGCATTATTACTTTTACTTGTCAATTGCAAACATATACTCTTACAGAGAGTAGATTTGTGTTTTATTTAAAATAATTTCTTCCTTGTTGGCTTTGGCTGTCTTTATAACAATGTCACTGTGATCAGTCATTAGATAAAGATGAATTAACCTTAGCATATATCAAGAATGAAAGTTTTTTTTTAAATTATTGAGGAGTTTTCTAGAGTTCGAAAGCATAATCCTGATCAGTAATGAGTAATTCTTTAGATACAGAAAATACTGAACTCTAAAAAGGTGACAGTTGGCTCTTAATAATGAAAATATGTATGCAGCCCAGGAATGAGATAGACTGAGTCAATATCGGCTTTGTGAATATGCATATATAGAGTATTAACTTTTACTACAGAGTAATAAGCCATGTCTTTTCTTCAGAGATACTAATACCTGATCCTACATAGTAAAGAATTATAGTTGCTGGCATTAGATGAAAGTCCTAATAATTAACATGACCCTGGAGAAGTAGAAAAACATAATACCAATTAATCAGAATAAATCTTCATGTACAAGTAACATGAAATTGAAGGATACACTTAAAAGTGAAACAACCCTGTTTAGCTTAGATGTAGTAGAATAAACTGAAATAGGATCCTAGCAACCTGAAGTAATCAAGTGAGTGTGCATACTTTTTAGTAATTATAGGGTAATAAACAGAGAAATATTGTTTTCTACAGTATGAGAGAGGGAGTCTGATCATTTTTAAAAATCAGTAAACTTCACTAAGGTTTAACCTCTTACAAATTATTGTGGCTATCAAGTCATTGTTAGTGTCTCTGTTGATTTTCAATTTCTTTTGAATTCTTGTGGTTGCAGCTGTAGAGATTTAGGTCGGGGCATACCTGAAGCTATGTATGGAAGTTTATTCTTTTTTCACTCTTTACTACATAGGTAAGCTGTGACTGGACTGAACATCAGGAGACCTGATCTCCGGTCATATCTTGACTCCATAGCTGTGTGATGTGACTTGAAAAAACTAAAAATTATCTGAATTCCCTGTGCCTAAAGAATCTTACCTGTATGCAAAATTGTTTTACTTTATATATATATAGAAAATATATATATTAAAGATAGCTTTTATTGTATTTGAAGCAGTGAAATGCATTATTCAAATGTATTCTTACAGAGAAACTGATATACAAGGACTGACAATTACATTCGTGAACTCATCCTAGAAAAAGTACTACATACCTCATTGCTGAGTATCACTACAGCCACTTTTGAAGTACACCTCTTGGGAGGCTGGGCACTGACACCAGCACCTAGTCCACCCTTAGAAGCAATGTTGGTGCTCTTTTTCTGGAATGGCCTTCACAGCTGTCCTAGTATTACCCTTGACGTCCTGAGTGTCATCAAAATGTCTTCCTTTCAATATTTACTTTATCTCTAGGTAAAGCAAAGTCACTGGGGGCCAGATCAGGTGAGTAGGGAGGGTGTTCCAATACAATTCTTTGTTTACTGGCTAAAAACTCCCTCACAGACAACTAGACAGTGAAGTTCGCAAACTTGCCCCCATGCCCTGTGTGCAACGGCCATTCCAGAAAGAGTTTCAAAATTGCTTTTGAGGGTGGACTAGGCACTGGAGTCAGTGCCCAGCTTCCCAGAGGGCGTCCTTTGAAGGTGACCTTAGCGATACTCAGCAGTGAGGTCTGTAGCACTTAAAATAATTCAGTTTGTGGACTTTTTTAATTGTCACTTTGCAATACTAAAACAAATTAAAACGGACGTTCCCATCAAGGGGTGGGTAGAAGGCCTGAGGCCCCCCTCTGCGTCTTGGCAGTCCTTATGGTTCATGAAGATCTCAAGATGTGATGAGCTGTATGTTCCCTTACAACTGTAAGATACAGTTTTAACTTAAATTTCCTTTGGGATCTATGGAATCCTATGTTTATTTTCATACCACTAACAAAAGACATCTGTCAACAAAAAGCTTAAAGAACTATAGTTCAAGCCATGATAGAGAAATCCACTATGTATTTCATCCAGATTCACCAGAATGAAATAAGATTTAGAAATATATCTATATAGATATAGCTGAAGAAATATGTCTATAACTACAGGTTGATATGGATGACAATAATAAGATCACATTGAACAGTTCAGAATCCGATGTGCCCGTCAATTCAGTTCCATTCAATGAGCATTTATGGATTACCTACCGTGCAGAAACCACTGTGCAAAATTCTACCTTAAGCTCTCAAGTGTTTTGAAGGTGAACGATAGCCCCTGTCCTCAATTTGTTTTTGAAGCCATCCTTGTCACAAATTTTAACTTTTTAACACATTCTAAGGGTAAGACGTGCAAGATACCTAGGGAAAAATTGGATTGAAGTACACAGAATACGTAAATCAATAGATAAATGTCATTAAATAGGTCCAACTTCTTGTGGCCATGTGCGAGCAATGTGTACCAAAGGTCAAATAAAACTGTCTCTGAATTGAGAGCTCTTTTTGTCTTTCTTGTTTATTAATGCGGATCCTTCTATACTAATGGATTTAGCATGAAAGGAAGTAAGGTGGGGGTCAGGAAGTGAGAGTCGCTAACTCTCAGACTTCCATCCTCGATTAATATTAATGCTGTCTTCAACCAGTGCATGTTGGCACAACACAGCCTTAAAAGCTTAATGCAAGAAAAACAGTTCTGATGCTTACTTACGTATTCACTGGCATCCAACACCAAATGGCCCCATGCTATATCATGTGTTTTCCCTTTTATCCAATGAAGAGAACTTACTCTTCAGTAGAATGAGGTCCCAGTAGTGATTTCAAATGTTCCCCACAAATTGTATTGTTTTACTTTCTAAATAATTTTCCCATCTATTGACCTGTCTTAACCTTAATTGTAAACAGATTTAGTATGTAGGAATTAATTTATTTTGTAAATCAGAATAAAGTTTTGTTTTTTGAATTAGTACATTTCCATTAGAGTTCTTTGAATTCAGTCGTAAGAGTCATAGTCCAATAGCTCATGGGCTCCAGTGAGCCACAAACATGTAGAAACTGAGAATGTGTGGGCAATCAGCTCAGAGTTTTGTGACCATATTATATTATCTCAGGTTAGCAATTCTGTTCTAAATTTCTTTGTGTAGTACAAGTTTATTCCTTGTAGTAAACACACTGTGGTAGAACTCAAAATATTCATTTATAGTGTCAGAATAATCTTAGAGATAAGGAATCAGGCCCAGAGAAGTTACATGAGTTGTTCAAAATGTGTATTAGTTGGTAATGTTGAGGCCTTCCAAGGCCTCTCGATGCCATACTCCTTATATTCAAAAGACGTCTTCTAAATTCCCCGAAGTCACTGTCTTTGATTTAGAGGCCCATTTTATCTTTTAGAGGGTTCAAATGAAAAACAAAACAAAAGATTAAGAAGGTTTTCACAACTAAATCCTAATTCTCCTGCAGTTTACCACTGTATCTTACCTTTAATCTACTCTTCAATCTTCCTCAAAAGCCAACTTAAGCATAATTGATGCCAGAAATACCACAAAAACTAAGAGAAAACACTTTCTTATAAAAAGCCCAAAGTGTGAATTTGAAAGGAAAACTAACGAATATATTTCATGTGTCTTTTCACTTTTCTTCCTCACTTACGGCTTGCTTTCTCTTTTTCTCATGTAATATTAAAGGGCCTGTGCAGTGGCAGGCTCACATATGTGTCATGAATAAAACATGGAAGGTGGAACATTTTTCTTTGTCTTATTATTATTATTTTTTAATGTTAAGAGTTTTTTTTTTAAAGAATTGGCCTATGCCAGTTTTTTAGTAATGGTATCTTTACTATATCCCTGCTGTGGGTAAGGGTATTGAGAGTGCTATGTAAATTTTTACCTGGTCTGAGGAGATGCCCCATTTGGAATCAAAGTCTACACATCAGGGTAGGCTTTTCTAGGAGGTTGGAGACAGGGTCAGACCAGTAGCTATTCTACAAAAGACTTTACATTTGGTTATCAGTTCTTGCCCAAAGTCCCATTTTAAGAGTTTAATATTTATAGCTAGATTTTTCCTGAAAAATAAACAGAAACCTCCAAATATCTTAAATTTTAGGGCCAGCCCATTTAAAGGTAGAACAACTATTTACATTCCACTTATTTTTTTAAAATTTTCAAGATATCATGTATATTACATAGTTCAATTTACAGTAATTTCTGAAAGTTGAAGAAAGTTGCTAAATATGACAGAGTTTAGAAAGAATTGGTAGATGGTTTTTAAGATTAATATTTCTTGTACTTTTAGGAGACAAAAGCAAACAAAGCATAAAAAGAGAAATGGGTTTTAATACTGAGTAGAATAATGCAATATATACATTCAAAATTGATGCTCCATTTAAATTAGTATTTACATGTTTTGTAAGCTCAAATAAAATGGTTTTCATTATTTTAGTA
Source organism: Heterohyrax brucei (assembly GCA_028571685.1). NCBI lineage: Eukaryota > Metazoa > Chordata > Mammalia > Hyracoidea > Procaviidae > Heterohyrax > Heterohyrax brucei. Next base: position 1,644,813 of record CM053156.1, read on the forward strand.
AAACTAAGGAATGAAGATTCAGCTATCTTTAAATTTTCATATTGCTCACGCTTGTGGCTCACGCTGGTTTAGGCATGCCACATCATTTTAATATAATAAATTTCCCACATGAGTACTGCACAGATGCTAAAAGATACTGTAATATTTTTCCTTTAAATGTGAATTGAAGAAAAGTATTAATAGTTACATTTTATGCTAGCCGTTATTAGAATTTACTAATGAAAAATCTGACATGCTGTTTCCTATTGCTTTAATATGTTATATATTATAAAATATTTTTCTAAATTATAGGTGTTAATTGTACAATGTTACATTTTTTTCATTGCAGTTTCTTGTGATTTATGAGCCTGCCATAGGTGACAAGGTGTAGGAGAACTTGGGCTTTCTTGCGCTTGTGAAGAAAAAAGATGTGTGCAAAGCTTAGGAGGCCCAATTAGATAAAGGCACTGAGAAAAAATTTTTAAAGTCTGTCCTGCTGAGAGGCAGGCATTTTTTCTGGATGACAAATGTCTGTAGTTCTCAGTTTTACAAAAACTGAGTGCTCACCTCTGGCCTCTTATCCCTTTGTCACGTAGGTAACCTAAGCTGTGGAAAAAGACACCGTCTTGAACGAGGGCTGTGGTTTCAGGAGCCAGCATTACTCTCTGCCTCCCCTTCTTCTTCCTCTTCTTCTTTCTTTATGGATGGTAAACAGTGATCAGAAGACGGATTTTAGAAACTTGTCTTAGGGGGTAAACCCTCAGGCAGTTACTGTGAATTAGTATTTGGGATGTTTCTATACATTTTTGTCATACAGGTGAGAAAGTTGATAGGCTTTTTGTGAACTGCTGAGCTTTGAAAAGGCTTTTATCTTCCACTCAGTTTTAATTGAGGACTTTATGGGATTTTTTCACCTTATGAGGTAAATTAGACATAAATGTCTTGTGATTTATATGTGAAAAATTTTGCTTTGCGTACCCACCACCATCACCCATCCACTGCTGTCCAGTCGTGTCTGACTTATAGCGATTCTAGAGGTCAGAATAGAACTGCCTCACAGCGTTTCCAAGGATCACCTGGTAGATTTGAACTGCTGACCTGTTGGTTAGCAGATGTAGCACTTAACCCACTATGCCACCAGCGTTTGATGTGTGTATCAGACATAAATCTTACTAGTAATCTACACTTCTCAGGTAGTGCATTCAACTGAAGAAAGTCTTCACTATTTTTCCTTGTAAATAAGGGCAGTCTTGGTGTTTTTAATTATATTAGATACATACTTATACTTTAGAATTGTCATCTTAAAATTCTTGCAGATGAACAAACAATTATAATAAGCAGAAATACAAAAAATCTGTAGCTTACAGTCTCTTAAAGTAAGTATAAGATTTCAGCCAATTAATGAGAGAGAAAAAATTTTCATAAATAAGTTTGTGAGTGAAGGCTGCAGATTTTAAAAGGCATCTTCTTGACAAGAACCAAAGGAACACCATCTCTAGAAGTCTAATCTAAAGGCAAAACAGATTTGTTAATGTAATTATTAAAACAATTGCCACCTTCTAGTGTAAAGGGATGTCAACAATGGGCAATCAAGCCCTGCCCTTTGCTTTGGTACAGTTAAGCCCTCAAAACTGCTGTGAATCGGGATTTGACAGGCCTTTCATTTCATATGAAAATTAATTCTCCAAATACAGTGAAAAGAAGGCAGCTTGCCTTTTTCTCCCCCAGCAAGCAGCTAGAAACAATTCTGCAGGAAGATATGTATACACACACACACATTTGTTCCTCATAATTGCCAATAATTATGGGAAACAAAAATCTATTCTTCATAGTTTCACCAGAAAAGAGGGAGAAAAGTCAGATTCTTGAAGGTTTTATGATTTAAAAAAATCATTGTTTCACATCTAAATTATTTCCTAATGATTCCATTAAAGGTCACATTTCTTCACATGCAATAAAATCTTCCATCTGGATGCCTCAGCATCCAGGGCAGGAGAGCAGAGTTTCACTCTGGACTGACTCCCAGCCATGTGCATAGAAGCTTACACACATATAATTTCAGATAAACCTCAGTTATAAAGCTTCCACTTTTCTCAACAAAGTTAGCACCCATGTAAGAATGAAATGCTATATAAAGTAAATTGACTAGCTAGTACTCTATATTAAAAGGATTTTGAAAACAACAGTTCTATAGCATAATACCTTGGCTTTAGGAGCTTACTTTAAATAAATTCAAATTAGAGAAGCAGGTATTAAGAAACCAAAAAATAAAACCAAAACAATGCCATTGAGTTGATTCTGACTCGTAACGACCCTGTAAGGCAGAGTAGAGCTGCTCCACAGCCTGCATGATTTTATATGCGAGATTTTGTCTTTTACATCTATCAAAATTAGTCTTTGTGCAAAATCTGTTACCAATGCCTTTAATTTTTAAAAATCTGTACATTTGATCACTTTTGAGCATAATTAATAGCCTTTTTTTAAAAAAAAGAACAAAGATGAGGTGATCGATAGCACATTTCTTCTTCATGAGATTATGTTTCCAATGTACAAAATTCCTGTTTCATCTTTCAATTATTCAAAATGTCAGAATGATAGATACAAGAGAATAACCAACTAACTGGGGATATCTCTGCTTAATAATATTCAATATAAAGATTCAGAATGATGCTTCGTGATGGATTAAAATTTCCACTGTTCGGCCTCACTAAGATTCTCCCAGTTTGACCCAATCCAAACTATTACTTAACATATACCTAACAGTAAAATTGTGTAGCTGTTCACTAGTACAAAAGAAACTAAATGAGCAGTTTCAGATAATTAAATTAAGTTGTAGGTCTTCTAATATAATTCAGTAAGTATGTGAACTTTTAACTTGTGATAACTCAATTTCCTTATGCTTTCATTTACCATTTGTTGGGAACATTACAGTAATTAGCCAAAGTCCTTCCAGCTCCTAATGTTCTCCATAAATTTTGATTTAAATTGACTGTCACTTTCTCACTATAATAAAGTAGACATTTGATGTCTCAAAAAAGAGATCTGACCTCGTATATTACATCGTCAAGAAGTTGAACATTTTTCTCTGTTGTACAAAATCTGCTTAAGAGTAGAGTGAATTGGATTGAGAACTACATATTAATAGACATGTCCACATGTTAGCATTTTTGAGAAAAAAGGATTCTGTCTGCCACTCTCCACCACCCATTTGAGAGTTTATTGTATTGTAGCTTATATATTGCAGTGATGTTGGAAGTTATGCCATCAGTATTACAAATACCAGCCAAGTCCCCTACTGTGGACAGGCCTCAGTATAGCCTTTGGCTAAGGCTGGGAAGAAAGGTTCCGTTACGTACTTTTGAAAATTAGCCACTGAAAACCATGTGGATCACAACCGAATGTTGTCCAACTTGCTGGCTTTAGACAGGTCATCAAGGTGGATTAATCACTGAAGGAGAATATCATGTTTGGTAAAGTAGAGGTCCACAGAAGGTGAGGGAGACCTTGAGTGAGATAGATTGGTACCATAGCGTCAACAACGGATTTGAACATACCAATGATTGTGAAGATGATGTAAGACCAGTCAGAGTCAACTTAATGACACCTTTTTATCTGTCCATCTATCCATCTGTCTGTCTATTTATCCGTCCATTTGTCCATTGTCCATCCATCCACATATCTATCTGCTCTTTGGAATTGAAAACACACATGGTATTATGTTGTATATTTGCCAGCTATCAGGAACTACTCACTCAGTCTGGCACCATTCAGGAATCCTCTATGTTATGACTAATTTTATCTGTCAACTTGGCTAGGTTACGGTGCCTAACTATTTGGTCAAACACTACTCTAGATATTGCACTGAAGCTACCCTGTAGATAAAAGTAATATCCATAATCAGTTGACTTTAAGCATATGTGGTCTGACAACTAAGTTTGTGAACTCATTCTAGAAAAAGTGCTACATACCTCACTGCTGAATATCTCTAGGGTCACCTTCAAAGTACTCTCCCCTTGGGAAGTTATGCACTGATGCAAGTTCCTAGTCCAGCCTTCAAAACAATTTTGCAGCTCTTTTTCTGGATAGCCACCATATCACCCTTGATGTCCTGAATGTCATCAAAATGTCTTCCTTTCAATATTTCTTTTATCTTCAGATAAAGCCAAAAGTCATTGAGGGCCAGATCATGTGAGTGGGTAGGGTACTCCAGCACAGTTATGTGTTTACTGGCTAAAAATTCCCACAGACAGTGCCGTGTGTGCTGGCACATTGTCGTGATGCAAGAGCCAGGAGCGTTGGTGAAAACTTCAGGTCATTTTCATCTTTTTCATGAAGGCTTTTCAGCATTAACTCTCTGCCCAGTTGGTATAAACTTTTGCAATGTTTTTGTCAGTTCTGCTCTTTACTGGCCACCCTGACCTCTCTTCATCAGTGATGCTCTCTCTTCCCTTCAAAAAAATGTTTAGTACGTGTGTACACTGCCGTTTTCTTCATGGCATTATCCTCATAAACTTGGACTAACGTATCGCTGATTTCACTTCTACTCTTGCCGAATTTAACAAGAAATTTAATGTTTGCTCTAATTCAAACTCTCACATTCTTAGAATGGCATACAAAACACACAACAGCAATAACCTGTAACAACAGTAATGAATACTACTCAGCAAGGCAGCATCACACAACCACATGAACACAGCTGCGAGACACTGATATGTCAAGGTTATGAAACTTGACCGAGTTGTTTGTACAGTGCTTGCCTACATATGTGCATGGTGGCAAGTTTGTGAACTTATTTGTCAGTCATACTGTTGTTGTTAGCTACCGTCTAGTCAGTTCTGACTCACAGTGACCCTATGAAAAACAGAATGAAACACTGCCCGGTCTTGGACCATGTCCACAGTGGTTTTTGTGCTTAAGTCCATTGTTGCGGCTACTGTGTTAATCCATCTCTTAGAGGATCTTCCTCTTTTTCACTGACCTTCCACTCTAGCAAGAATGATGTCCTTCTCCAGGGACTGATATTGCCTGACAACACAACTAAAGTATGTGAGATGCACTCTAGCCATCTTTGCTTCCAAGTAGCCCTCTGGTTGTACTTCTTCCTAAATAGATCTGTTTGTTCTTGGTAGTCCATGGCACGTTCAACATTGTTCTCCAACACTACAGTTCAAAGGCATCAATTCTTCTCTGTCTTCTTTGTTCATGGTCCAGCTTTTGCATGCATATGATGCAACTGAAAATATCATGGCTTGGGTCAGACGTGTTTTAGTCTTCAAGGTGACATCCTTCCTTTTGAATACTTTAAAGAGGTCCTTTGCAGCAGATTTTCCCAGTGTAATGCATCTTGATTTCTTGACTGCTGCTTCCAAGGGAGCTGATTTTGGATCCAAGTAAAACGAAATCCTTGACAACCTCAGTCCTTTCTCCATCTATGACAGTGTTGCTTACTGGTCCAGTTGTGAGGATTTTTGTTTTCTTGATGTTGAGGTCCAGTCCATACTGAAGGCTGTGGTCCTTCATCTTCATCAGTAAGTAACTCAAATCTTCTTCATCTCCAGCAGTTAAGGTGGTGTCGTCTCCGTACCTCAGGTTATCAGTCTTCCTCCAATCCTGACACCCCATTCTTCCTTGTATAGTCAGCTTCTTGGATTATTTGCTGGGCATACAGATTAAAAAGGTGCGGTGAAAGGATACAACCCTGATGCACACCTTTCCTGACTTTAAACCATGCAGTGTCCCCTTGTTCTGTTCACATGACTGCCTCTTGGTCCACATACAGATTCCATAAGAGCACACTTAGATGTTCTGGAATTCCCATTTTCCACAATGTTAGCCATAATTTGGTATGATCCACACAGTCAAATGTTTTTGCATAGTCAATGAATACAAGTAAACATCTTGCTTGTGTTCTACACTTTCAGCCAAGATCCATCTGGTATCAGCAATGATCTCCCTGGTTCCACGTCCTCTTCTGAACCCAGCTTGAATTTCTGGAAGCTCCTTGTCAATATACTGTTGCAGTCACTTTTGAATGATCTCGAGCAGAATTTCACTTGCATATGATATCAACTATATTGTTCAGTAATTTCCACATTCATTTGGATCATCTTTGGAATGGATATAAATACAGATCACTTCCAGTCAGTTGGCCAGGTAGCTGTCCTCCAAATTTCTTGGCACAGGCGAGTGAGCACTTCCAGCACTGTTTCTGTTTGTTGTAGTATCTCGATTAATATTCCATCAATTCCTGGAGCCTTTTTTTTTTGCCAGTGCCTTCAGTGAAGCTTCAACTTTTTCCTTCAGTACCATTGGTTCCTTATCATGTACTACCTCTTCAAACGGCTGAACACCAACCAGTTCTTCCTAGTGTAATCACTCTGTGTATTACTCCCGTCTTGTTTTGATGTTCCCTGAGTTTTTAAATAGTTTCACTATAGAATCCTTCACTACTGCAACAGTCCTTTCAGCTTGAGAAATGCAGAATGTGTTCCTCCCTCCTGGTTTTCCATTTCCAGCTCTTGGCACATGTCATTGTAACACTTTCTTTTGTCTTCTCAAGCTGCTCTTTAAAATCTCCTGTTTAGGTTTTCCACTTCACCACTCCTTCCTTTTGCTTTAGCTGCTCAACATTCAAGAGCAAGTTGCAGAGTCTCTTCTGACATCCAGTTTGGCTTTTTCTTTCTTTCCTGTCTTTTTAATGACCTCTTCATGGATGGTGTCTTCACGTCATTCCACAATTTGTCTGGTCTTCACTCATTAGTGATCAACACATCAGATCTGTTCCTGAGATTGTCTTTAACTCAGGAAACTGAAGAAAATTAGAACAAGTCCATGAGAGCCAAAGTATGACCTTGCGATCTTATACTACCGCAGACCTCTCAGTTAGCAGCAGAGTTGTTAACCACTGTACCACCAGGGCTTCTAAGATACTATACTCATCTAACTAGTTGGCCTTATGGATTTTGGACTCAAGACTGAAATATCAATTCTTGTCTGATTTTCTAGTCTGTTGACCAGCCCTACAGATTTCCGATTTACCACAGTGATGTCAGCCCCTTCCCTTCTTCCTTGTTCCCTCCCTCCCTCGCTCCCTGTCTCCTTCCCTGCCTCCATCCTTCCCTCCCTTCCTTCCTTCCTTCTTTCCATGACTGAGTGAAAATGTACAATCCCATATAAATTCACATGCCCGCCTATGTGCAGCTCCCGCTGCTCTCCCTGCCCGGTGACAGCACACTCCTCCTCACCATTCTATACACGCCATATCCTCCTAACAATCTCCTATCCCCTCCTCTCCACCCTCTCCCTTGCCTCCAATAAGAGTTCAGCAGGATGACATGCTATAGATGTATGAAACAATTTCTTAAAATCTTGACCCCTCTCTCTCTCATTCTCTGTGTACATGCATTGTGTGTTTCCTACAGGTTCTGTTTTTCTGCAGAACTCTGACTGGTACACTGTCTCAAGACATAAAACAGGTGTTACATTTCAACTGAGAGCAAGGACAAGATGCGGCCAAGTGGGCTGAATTTAGACACATCTCCCATTCTTCCTTGGTTCAGATAACTATACAGGGCAAATTATATAATTGTGCTTTCAAAATTCTCAAATGTGATGGTGGATGTGAGGACCTGACAAAAGTCACGTAGGTTATTAAGCTACGTTCTAACCGGAAAAACAGGTCTGCTTTTCTCTCCTTATCTCTGAAGATGTAGAGTTGATTGAGACCTCAGAGAGAGGTAAAAATATTTGGATGGTTCACTCTACTGGATTATCCTGTGACAAACTTTGAATAATCTGCTCTGTTTGATTATCTTTGACAAACTTTGGAAAATTCACACTGTTAGATGTATGAAACCTTACAATGTAATGAAATCTTGTGACTCCCGACTACTGTTCTGCTACAAACTCTCTCCCATTTGAATTCTGGCTATAAAAACCACTGGAAATTTAACCCCAGTAGGACAGTTTATTGGCCGCTGTCCTCCAGACTGCTGCAGATCTGAAAATAAATTATTCCTTCAACCCTACACTGTCTCTGAATTTTTCAGTTACAGTGACAGGCAGACGAACGTAAATTCAATTTGGCAACAAATGCACATATTTATTTTTCAAGCACAGCCCTAAAAAAGTGAAATCATTTTTCCTCCAATATATATTTACCCTAAAATTTCTTTCATTCCAGTAGAATAGCTAAGTCAATAGAGCTTTAATATTGCCAAGTGCTGTCCTTGAAGTTAGCTAGACAGTCCAAAAATGGAGAACTTCCAGTTCAGTTTTGGTTTCGGAGTGACCTAAAAATTCAGAAATGGCAAACAGATTGTTTTTACAGGTCCAATGCTGGAATTTCTCTACTGCGTAAGCTAACAATCTGTGGGCAGTCAAAACTTCTTTGGTGTATCAAGAGGCTGAAATATAATTGCATGCAAGGGAGGGAAAACCTCAGTCCTCCCATATGCTAGTGGTTTACCATAAACCACTGCTTTTACAATGCGCTTGGCACTGGCCTTTAGTAAATCAGCCTTCTTAAATCACTTTTTGCCTGCATAAATATAATACTAGGTGCTACAAATCTTCTTGGTACCTTTTCAAGATGAATCATTACTTTGAATAACAGTAAGATTAGCTAATGTTAATTGTGAGCTTACTGTTGCTACATGATTTATAAGCAACTATTCTTACAATTCTATGAGTTAGCAGCCATTATAATCCCCATTTTGCAGATGGAATACCTGAGGCACAGAGGTTAATTAAACTACCAAAGATGGCAGAACAGGGCATCCAGCTTTGGAGTCAATATTTTATTACACTAGATTGGCCTCATTAAAGCAGCATTTCACGTACTGGATGACAACAACTTGAAGCTCCATGAATATTTATGAACATTGAGTACAATTGTCCCTCAGTATCCCAGAGGAATTTGTTCCAGAACCTCTATAGTACTGAAATCCTATGACGCTCTTGTCACTTATATGAAATAGTGTAGTATTTACACATACTTTAAATCATCTCTAGGTTACTAGTAACACCTACACAATGTAAACAATTTTGGCTCTGACTCGACGGCACTTGGCTTGGCTGGCTACACTTAACACTCACTGTTTTCTGAGTTTTTGAAAGCAATTTCTTATGAACCAGAGAATCCTTTTTTTCCTTTGTTGGGGTTAAGCTAATACTTCTGTGAATTTTAGTTTCTTTCTGTTTTATTGTGCAAATGCTCCATTTTTTCCTACCAACTTTATGACTTCATGGCCCACTTTTAGTAAGTGACATGCCATTTAAAAAAAAAAAAGGCTTGCACTTTTATTTTCTCGTCAAGAGATAGCACTTCATGCTTCCTCTTCAGCCTTTGTAGGATTGCTGTGACCACTTTGTTGTTTTTTAGGAGCACAGAAACAAAGGGTGCACACTACCTGTCACTGCTCACAGGACAAGTGCTATAGAGACTATGAGGATCTGTGCAATGGTGGAAGGCTGTAGCAGGGGACACCCCCACATCCTTTCATTTGTGTGGATTCAGCATAGTGCTTCCAAGAAAGTTAAACTCACTGCAGTCCAGTGGATTTCGACTCATTGAGATGCTATAGGTCAGAGTAGAACTGCCCTGTAGACCCAAGGAGTGCCTGGAGGATATGAACTGCCAACTTCTTGGTTAGCAGATGAAGTCCTTAATCGCTTCCTCACCAGGATTTCCAAGCATTAAGGCTTGGTGCACAGCAAATTCAAGTCTTACTTTCAGGATCTTTCTTTTTTATCCTATTTCGATTCAGGTTTGGCTCAATCTGTGGATGCACATCCCACAGATAAGGAGGACTAATGGCATTATAATTAAGATACATATCTTCTTTGCATGGAATATAACCCAGTGAGTAAAAGTTACTGATAATTTCACTAAGTAGAAGGTTACCAGTTATAGGATTTCGCTTCACATTTTTCAAGTCTTTTTCTATACCTTTTATAAAACAAAATTAATGATATTAAGCATATTCTTTTATAATCTAATTTTTCACTTAATAATTTATAATGAACATTTAATGAATACGTCTTGAAACACATGTCTATGACAACTTTTTAAATGATTATGTACTTGAATCTTCTGTTTTTCAAAGAAGTCAAGGTATGACATTTTACAGCATGAATGCTTAACCTGAATTTTACATCTGGTTACAGTGAAACTATCATGATATTCTTATTTCGAGAGAGTATTTAAATCGAGGCTATGCAGGGGTGGTGGGAAAAAAATGTGTCAGTCTGCCTCTGTGAAGATTTGCAGCCTTGGAAACACTATGGAACAGTTCTACTCTGCCGTACAGGGTCATTATGTGTCAGAATCAACTCAGCGGCAGTGGGTTGATGCAGGAGAGAGAGGTACTGCAGGAGTGAGTGCATCATAGGCACCCACGGGGACACTCGCTATTCAAGCTATTTTTCTTCTTCAGAATCTCTGCATGGCAAAGACAAAGGTATATTTTACTTACAGCAATTCTGTAAATAGATATTCCCAGGTTAAAAGAGTAAAATGGCTAACAGTCAAGTGGTAAGCACCCTTGGGATGAAGGGGCAAAGGATTCTTGACCTTTAGTTAAGAACCTTGGTCACTCAAGTTTCTTTTGTTTCACTCTCTTACCGTGCCTGAGGATAAAGGGTGGAAATGACATTTTTACTGAGGCCTCACTGGTCAAATGCAATCAGGTTGACTGAAAACTCTCAGATAACTAAACAGAATTCTCCTACCTGGGCAGCACAGACGAGCCAGAGAAGAGACTGATGAAGAATCACTCTGCACTAATGTCGGACAGCCACTTCAACATCTCATTTAAAACTGGGGTGAGTTACGGAGTTTTTGAATTATGTATTAAACTCAGCTTCCAAACAGAGCTTTGGTTGTGTATTTCAGCTAAATGTCTCCAAAACATCTATGTCCACAAATCACAGCTCTTGCTCTCTTATTTGCTGGTCTGGTTGTCACTTCCTATAGCTTTTTACTCTTGACTCTGGCATTCTGGCTACCAATATTCAATCTTCAATATTAAACCACCATTCACCTCCTGGCTCTTCATTCTTTGTCCTGAGCCATGAAAACTGCCAGGATCTCAAATTTTCCTGAGAGCACATGAACTCTGTCTGCAGTTTTGATGAAAGCACAAATTGGTACTTACTGTCCACTGGGGAACACTTAGCTCTATCAACCTTTCTCCGGTATCAAAGCCTCAGTTATACTCTCACTAATAATCACTAATGGAAACTGCAATCTTCAGATTCAGTACTCAAAATACTCTGTGGGGATTTAACTACTGGTATCAAGAGTAGGTCTCGGCGCCTGAACCTCTTTATAAACGCTAGCCTCCCTTAAGCACAGAACTTCTCATTCTTCCCCATTCTCACTCTTTCTTCCATTCATTCCTACAGCAATAATTAATACCACCCAAGTCTTCTCCTTGGAAACCCTATGGGGCAGTTCTATGCTGCCCTACAGCATCGCTATGAGTCAGAATCGACTCAGCGGAAATGGGTTTGGTTTTAGTTTTAAGTCTTCTAGAATTGCCTCTTACATATCTAAACAATCTACACCCTTCTCTCAATGTCCTCTACTGTGTCCTAGCTCAGGTCACATTGGTCAATTGGTTGGATTTATGCAACAGCACAGCAGCTTGTCTTCCCACACTGACTCAGTTTCTCCGTATTTCAGCTGTGCATTTTGTGGCCAGAGCGATCTTTTTTAAAAAATGTGAATTGGATCACATTGAAAATCTTTATGCAGCCTATGAATAGGATGCCCGTATGTCCTGGTTTGATGGGACGTCCCACTTTTTGCTTGTTATGATCATTAATAACATTGCCTCACACTCAAGAGTGCTCTGGTTTAGACAGTAAACTGTAAGATGATATCGGCGTGAGTCGGATCCGACCCGACGGCACTTGGCTGGGCTGTTACTGATGAGCCCCTGCCTGTCTCTGTAGCTCACCTCCTTTCCCTGTGTCAGACCTGCACTGCCACGGCAGTTCCTAGAGGAACCTTGCTCCCTGCCACGCAGGATCTTCGTGTTGTTCCCTCTTTTGAAATGTTCTTGAAGTCATCTGTGCCTTTCTATCTACTTTTCACTCATTCTTTGGATTGTGCTAGAAAATCAGCTCCATGAAGGCAGGTAAAAAACAACAAATGATGGACACAAACTAGCCACCTTCGAGCGAATTCAGGTGGTCCCACAGGTGCCAAGTGTAACTGCTCTACAGGACTCTCAATGGCTGATTTCCTCAAAGTGAATTGTGAGTCCTTTCTTCTTACGCACCTTTGCGTGGACATGAATCACTAACCTTCCAGTTAGCAGTTGGGCCTTTAACCAATTCTGCTCCTCAGGGACACCATGAAGTCAAGTACTTTTGTACTTTTAGATAACTATAATATAACATATTATAATATATAACTATAACATAATATTTTGAAAACTGAGAATAGTGCCTACCACGTAATGATCTAAAACAAAAAAAAAACCCATTGCCTTTGAGTCAATTCCAGTGCAAAGCAAGGCTGTAGGACACAGTAGAACCGCCCCGTATGGTTTCCAGGGCTGTAAGTCTTTATGGAAATGAACAGTCACATCTTTCTTTCTATAGAACAACTGATGAATTCGAACTGCAGACCTAATGAGGTCTGACAATGAAGTGAACTTAATTATTCTAACTGCTATGTACTTTATTGCTGAATATCACTATGGTCACCTTCGAAGTACTTCCTTGGGAAGCTATGAACCGATGCCAGTGCCTAGTCCACCCTTCAAAGCAATTTTGGAACTATTTCTGGAATGGCCATTGTACATGGTGGCAGGTTCATGAACTTAATTGTATAGCTGTCTGTGAGGAAGTTTTTAGTCAGTGTACACATAGCTGTATTGGAACACCCTCCCTACCCACCTGATCTGGCCCCTAATGACTTTTTTCTTTACCTGAAGATGAAGGAAATATTGAAAGGAAGACATTTTGATGACATTCAGGACACCAAAGGTAATATAATGACAGCTCTGATGGTCTTTCTGGAAAAAGGGTTCCAAAATTGCTTTGAAGGGTGGACTAGGCTCTGATATCAGTGCACAGCTTTCCAAGGAAGTACTTCGAAGGTGACCCTACTGATACTCAGCAATGAGGTAGGTAGCACTTTTTCTAGGATGAGTTCATGAACTGAACTGGCGGTCCTCATAGTTAGCAGTCAAGCACTTTAACCACTATAGCTCTTTAGCACATAATAGGCACTCAGTAAATACTGGCTAGTGAAAATAATCTTGCCTCAAGCATTACTTCCTCAAGGAAGTCTTTTCTGCCTTTCCCACCTCCCTCTATTCCAGGCTTTGCTTAATTTCTTTATAAAACACTGTCTTCCTTTAAATTCTGGTTGTGCAGTGGTTACGAGCGGTGGCTGCTAATCAAAAGATGGACATTCAGATCAGGTAGGTACTCCTTGGAAACCTATGGAGCCATTCGGTTCTGTTTTATAGGGTCACTATGAGTTGGAATCGACTAGAGGGCAACAGCTTTTGGTTTGGTGTTAAGCTAAGTTTCCTGGGACTGCTGTAACAAAAAAATACCACAAGTAGGTAGCTTTAGAGAATAGATGTTTACCTTGTTACAGTTCTGGGGGCAAAGTGTCAGAAATCAGTGTCTCAGCCATCATTCCTTCTGTCATCCGTTTCCCTAGCACTGGTGACTGTCCGCGGTCCTTGGTGCTTGCAAGCTTTAGAGTCATCGGCCACCATTGTCACATAGCCTTTGATTCCCCCTGTGTACTGAATCTCTGCATTTATTCTGCTTTTCTCATAAGACACCACTCAGAAGTGATTCGTGAAAGCCCCTTTTACTGAGTGGAATTGTGTCTCCCTAAAATATGTGTAGCAGTTTGACTGGCCTGGCCTCCCTGATGTTCTGTGGTTGCTGTCCATTTTGTGATTTTCTGATGCTGTCAGTCCTAATCTCTACCTTGGGTTAACAGAGTGGATTATGTTAGAGACGATTACGGTGGGACTGTAAATCCCTTCTGAAGGTCACCTCTCTGCTCCATTAGAGTTTTCCTGGTGTGTGGTTTGTACCACCTTTTATCATTGTGTTCTACAAGGGATAAAAGGAAAGGGAAGCACTCTGCGACTTGGAAACCTCATATCATCAAGAAAGCAGCACTGGGAATGAGAGAAAAAAGCCTGACAAGTTATAGCCTTTTCTAAAATACCAGAAGCCTTGCTAGTTCACAGAAAACTCCCCCACAAGAATTTCCTGCAATAAGCTCAGCTCCTAGAAAAAGAGGAACCTCCTACAACCTGAAAGTAACTTTTGTCTCTGCTTCTGTAATTTTCCTAATGCCAGTAAGAAAACAATATGAAAATCTGTAAACCTGCTGATGCCAATGAGGAAACTGTATGGAAATTCCTTTGTCCGCTTCTGTGCAAAACTTACCAAAGCAGACCTGGGAGTGTGGCCTTTTTGGACTCTAGTCCTCTTCTGCTCTGCCAGCTAATAAAAGCCCTTCCTCTAGTAATCTTTGGTGTTCAGGTGATTTCTGCTCTCTGGGCCTTACTTGTCTTTTCTTGCAACAGGAAAAGAGCGCTGCCAAGTTGTTCCTTGAACGAAGACTGATGCAACACAAGGGTTTTCCTCCAGGGCTGATAAAAGGGAAAGCCTTCCCCTGGAGCTGACATCCTGAATTTGGACTCAGCCTCCTAGACTGTGTAAGAATAAACTTCATTTTGTTAAAACCAGCTACTCTGTGGTATTTCTGTTAGAGCAGCACTAGTGGACTAAAACAGTGCCTACGCTAGGACCATATTCACAGACATAGGAATCAGGGCTTCAGGATAACATTTTAAGGTAATAATCTATAGCAGTTAACAAAACCATGTACTTTCTTTTAGAGCATTTATCTCAGTTTGTGTTCAGACAATAATTATTTCACTAGACTGTGACCCAGTAGGAGCTGGGGGAGCCTTGCCATCTGGCTTATTTTTCGACTGTGTCACAGACTACACTGATTTAAAATACATGCATTCAGTGAATGAGTGAAGAGCATGCCAATAGCACTACACTAGTCCTTTTCACAGTCCTGAGACAGATTAGCTATGATCTTCTTCTAGATGCTTATCATTTACCTGAGGGAGGAGAAAACCCAAAAGGTGGCTATACGCAATACTGGATTGATCATGGAGTTCTACAACAAAGGACCCTAGAAATTGTATAGATCAACTCTAATATGACCTTGCCTTGCAGTGAGAGTGCCAGTCACATAAGGTGTCTGGATGTCAAATGTTTATAGAGGTTCAGAGTGAAAAATACTGTTAACGTGCTTGAGTGTCAATAACAGCTAAAGGAAGAAGAAAACTTGAGTTTAAAGGATTCATTCTCTACCAAACATATGTGTGTGTTTGTGTGTGTGTGTGTGTGTGTGTGTGTGTGTGTGTGTGTGTGTGTGTACTAACAAGAATAAGACGTAATATTTGCCTCTCTGAAATAGGGGTTAGCAAACTAAGGCCCTAGGACCCAAACTGCTTGGTTTTCTAAATAAAGTTTTATGAACATAAAATCAAAATCAAATCCACTTGAGAGGTCAGGATAGAACTGCCTCATAAAGTTTCCAAGGAGCACCTGGTGGATTTGAACTGCTTACCTTTTGGTTAGCAGACAAAACACTTAACCCACTACACCACCAGGGTTTCCATTTGTGGAAATAAAGCCACATCAATTTGTTTACATTTTATCTGTAGCTGCTTTCCCATGACAATGGCAATGCTGAGTACCTACAGCAGAAATCATATGATCTGCAGAACCGAAGACATTTATTATCTGGTTCTTTACAGAAACAGTGTGTTGAGCCCTAAGCTTAACTTGCAGAGTTGAGTAGGGAACTAGCTATAGAACACCAAATATTCTATGAGATATGGAATCACAAACTTCATGGAAACAAAGATGAAGAGGACCTGTTTAATTATGTAGGCAAAGACACGGGAGACTGTCTTTAAGGATCAGATAATCAGTAGAAAGATGATTATACTGAAAGAAGGAAATACAGAATATGACAGAGCTGAGCTGAAGATACAGTAGTGAATGAATCTTTTTGGGGGGAAATAAACTGAACTTCCAGTTTGGACCAGAGGTTTCTATGGGGAAGTACAGGGTGAAAAAAAAATGTATTGAGGGAGGCTAAGGGAAACCCAATGGCATAGTGGTTAAGAGCTACATCTGTTAATCAAAACGTCAGCAGGTTGAAATCTACCAGGTGCTCCTTGAAAACTCTATGGGTCAGTTTTATTCTGTCCTAGACCGTTGCTGTGAATTGGAATTGACCTCATGGCAACAAGTTTGTTTGTTTTTCATCGCTAATATACACAGATGACATAATCTTTCTTGCTGGAAGTGAAGAGGACTTGAAGCACTAATTGTTGAAGATCAAAGACCACTGTTTTCCATATGGATTTTACCTTAATATAGAAAACAAAAATGTTCACAACTGGACCAATAACCAACACCATGATAAACAGAGAAAAGTTTGAAGTTGTCAAGGATTTCATTTTATTTGTATTCACAATCAAGGTCCACAGATGCAACAGTCTAGAAATCAAACAGACCCCTTTAAAGTGCCAAAAAGCAGGACTAAGGTCAGCCTGACTAATCACAGTATTTTCAGTTGCCTCATAAGCACAAGAAAGCTGGTTTATAAATAAGAAAGACTGAAGAATTGATGGCTTTGATTTATGGTGTTGGTAAAGAATTTTGAATATACCATCAATTGCCAGAAAAACAAACAGACCTGCCTTGGAGAGGGTCAACTAGAATGCTCCTTAGAAGCAAGGGTGGTAAGACTTTGTCTCACATACTTTGGACATGTTAGCAGGAAGGACCAGTTCTTGGAGGAAGACATCATGCTAACAAAAAAGAGGATCCATCAACAGGATGGACTGACACAGCGGCTGTAACAGTGGGCTGAGACAGCAGCAATTATGAGGATCATGCAAGACCGGGCAGTGTTTCGTTCTGCTGTACATAGGGTCACTAGGAGTCTGAACGAATCCAACACGCTCCTAAAAACAACAGGAGAAGAAAACCCTTGAGTAGAGGACTGAGGTGTTTGAAATTCACCATGTAGATAATGGGGAGACTTTGAAGGGTCGTGCCCAGGACAATAATATGGAAAAAAGAAACTGATATTTAGCCTCTGAGTCTGATGATCCAGAGTGGGACAGACACGGAGGGGACCAGAGACAGCCAACTGCAGAGGTGAGAGGACACTGAGGATCTGAGAGCAGATTTAGTCTAAGGGCAGGTCTTGCTCAGTCCACATGGTGTTTGAACATTTAAAAAAATTAGCTATCCAAATTTATAAAAAGGATATTTTACGTAAAAATACAGATTTTTCCATCTTTTGAAAAAAAATCAGAATGTCTGGCAACTTGGAGCCTGCGTTCTCGAACAGCAGCACTGGTTAGTGATGGAATCCTGATGTACAGAGCTGGCCAGAGGGGGCTTTTTTTGGATCTCTTTAGTTACACAACGATGACTCCTGCAGGCATCGGATTTGTGGTCTGTTACGCCATAATGTAAAAATAAAGTTTGAAAAGGCCTTTAATTGGAATGAAGCAAACATATTTACCTCTCTTTCCATGCACTGATCTCTTATCTGCTAATCCTTTTTGATGCTTTTTGAAGATCCACCTTCTTAATTTTTAAACACTGGGGGGTTATTTTATTTGTCTTTTAGACTCTACTGGAGCATGATAGATCTTGTAGGTGAATATTTGCCTTGAGGTTAAGACCTCTGATTTCATTCCATTGTGGTATGTCTTTCTCTTTTCTCCCTCACTTCATGTAGAGACACCACGAGCTGTTCCCGAGGTAAACACAGAAACCCCAGCCTTCAGTGAGGCTGTATTAGCCCCAGCCCATGCATTAGGTACTGGGTAAAATACGAACATGTTTTGGCAATAAAACAGCCATCTATATTAATGTCTTAGTATTTTTTAACTAGTATAGACTTCCTGAATTAATTTTTGTGCATATCTTCTCCCTTAGGAAAAAGGAACCAGTGCTTTCCCCAGCTGGTTTCAGCAGCTAGATATGGTTTTGGAAGCAGGTCCCAAGATTTCCAAGGCTTCCATCAAGACAGAAGCTAGCACATTGGCTAGAACAGAAGCAGAAGGAGGACTGAGGCGGCTCAAGTCCTTGGAAGCAGCAGAGAGCAAACTGTTCTCACAAAGACGACTGACGAAGAATTGTGCCCTAGGAACCAGGCAGATTCTAGAGTCAGTGCATAGGATTACTGGAAACGTTCCTCCAAATAAGAGAAGCATTCTGTGTCTGAGCCTGTGGTTAGAGATGATCCTTTCAGGCCAGGAGAGCACATTAATCAATTATGAAAATTAAGAGAAATAAGCAGCATTTCCTAGGAAGTAACTGAATGTCAACTACATTGTTTCTTCTTCATCTTTAGATCTTAGATTTTTCAATGACTGACTCATCTTTCACTATTTCCTGGTGCTTTTCTCATTCTATATTTGGATTCATTTGAAACCCTGATAGTGCAGTGATTAAATACTACAGCTTCTAACTTGGTCAGCAGTTCAAATCTTCCACGTGCTCCTCGGAAACTCTGGGGGACAGTTCTATTCTGTCTATAGCGTTGCTCTGAGTTGGAATCGACTTGACAGCTATAAACATATTCTTCACCTTCAGTTCAAAATCTTCTATTTATAAGGTAGTACCTGAGACTATAAGGTTATGAAAATATATATATATAAGATGCTTGGTCTATGCACAAAGCATTTGGAATTGGGGAGACGGGATCAACATGAGCGTAACTAATAATATACCGTCCCTGCCCACAGTTACAGCTGTCACCTGACTTTCACCATGGCCTCCACTCTACAGTTCACTCACACAGAATTCCTTGAAGTCACATGATGCATTAGGCCATACCATGCCTTTGTCTCTCCACAAAGTAGGTGGCTTCTGCCTAGACATAGTCTTGGTTTCCTTCTTGCATTTAACAAGCACTTAGGCAATGATCTCTGGGAAGTCTTTACTGACACACTAATCTGACGTCAATGATCCTAAATATCATTCTGTGTTATATATAGTATCTGGCATTACAGTTGTCCGTGTGATTGACTGTCTTGACCACAAAGAAGAGGGAGCTGAAACTCCTCCCTTCATCTGTAGCCCTAGTGTCTGTTCTGTAGGGAGTTAGGGAGCCTTTCAAGATTTCTGACTAGAAAGAGGAAGGACAGTCATCACTACCTGATATTCTGATTTCCTATGCGTGCCTATGTGCTTGTATGCATGTGCGTTTGTGTGCATATATGTATGATATATGTATTTTCTTGTGGATATGTCTGGTTTTGTCAGTAGAAAGAAACCACTACTAACATTTATGTGGCACGCAGCACACATGGCAAATCTTGATTGTGAAGAGTGTGTCTATTAGATGAGTCTGTGAAGGGGGAAAGCAAACAAATACAGGTGCACATTAAAGTTAAGGGTTCCAAAAAGGAGGCATAAATCATATATGGAAGAAGGGGACTGGAAGAATTCCTGAAATTTTGATTTTAATCCTACGCTTTGTGCTAGTCTGCTTCAATTACAATGAACAAGATAAGGCCTAGGAAAGAGTGTTTTGAAAATTATCAATTCACATCACAATGTTACAAAATAATGTAATATAACATCCAAATGATGTACAATGCAATGCTCATATTTTAATGCTAGAAATGAAATTGGAATATTCAGCTTCCTGTCAAACTATACTTTTGCTATCTTACTCATTCTTCTCTTTTTTCCCAGTTACCTCTGAAAACTCATTGAATCCATTTTTGCCTTTGCAGTTCTGTATATTATTGATACGGAACTAGTTACTTTTCTTTTTCACCTTAGAACCCACTCATGACACGTCTATCTCTTTGTTTCTTTTTTGCCTCTTGTATTGAATTGCAAGCTGAGAAGAATTTCTACCTCTGTATTTTGTATCATTTTGTGATACTTTCCCCCAATTATATTCTTGTTATTTTTATCAGTTTTTCATGTGCAGGTTTGTGTAAAGGCAACACGCATTAATTTCTATTGATTTACAACATTTGCCAAGCCAAGTGCCGTTGAGTTGGATCCGACTCATGTTAGTATGCTATAAAATGTTCTTTTTAAACATTTTGTACTCATAGGTAATGCATATCATCAAGTTTTAACCTAAATGATCAATTAATGTATTTAGCTTTCATTACAAAAATTCTTCATATTTATAGATTATAACTCAACTATTTTGTAAGATTCATTAAAATGTATCACCAGCAACATGTTTTCATTTACAAAATCTTTACACTTATGTGTAGACAAAATTACCAAAATATTTCAGGAAAATTTAGAATAAAAAAAAAAAAAGGCTTGTACTATTATTTAAAAGTAAATGTCTTTTTGAAACTATAACACTGGAAACTGTTTTCATCAAGCAGCGAAAATATTGCATTTCTTTTTTTTTAACTTCAGTTGCATTTATGAAGTCTAACTGATATAATGAAAACTTTTCTTAATTCTCATCCTAAAAACTAAAAGATATTTATTGCTTAGTAAATATAATCTAAGTTAACAAAAAAATTCCCAAAAATGTGATCCATAATGACACTGCGCAAGGAAATAACATTTTTCTTTTAACTTTAAAAGAGATAAAGAGCCCTTTTTCCATTTTTCTCAAGAATCAGAAACTACTTACAAAGTCTCCTTCTTGAACCCCAATTGTACAGCTATTTCACAAATGGAGTCTTTTGGTGAATATCAGGGCCTTTTTCCCCAGCTCATTCTCCTGGCTCCAATTCCTCTAGAAAGCCTAAGTTTGGGGTTCAATCACAGACACTTTCAAACTGCCACCCAGTTAACTAGAGAACCACTAGAACCCTCTGATCTTCAACTTCTTTCTGTGTAAATCAGGTGTAATATCACGACTGATCTCAAGGAATTTTTTCATGAATCGTATGTCTAGGATGGTTGCTGGATGCGGAAGGTGCTCCAGACTGCTAGATCTCTTTCTTGCCAAATAGTGCAGTGCACGAATGCAATGTAAGTAACTGCTGCCTTCATGGCAGCACCAGGTGTTGTACAGTAGAACTGCCCTGTTGGGCTTTCTTTGCTTTCATCTTTATGGAAGCAAATCACCTGAGTTTTCTTCAGTAGTGCTTCTGGATGGGTTTGAAACACTGATGGAAACAATTACACTTAAAGCCATAGAAATGTAACTGGGGAGGCAGGGCTAAGATGACAGAGTAGTTGGATGCTTCCTGTGGTACCTCTAACAATAAAGACAAAAGACCCCCAAAACAAATGAGCTGATTGTATATGACATTCTTGGACTCCTGAACATCAAAGGGAAAGTTGAGAATTAGAACTGAGCACCAAGAAAGCAAGAGTAGATCCAGAAGTACCTAGACTGGCCAGATTCCACCTGGCAGTGAGTCAGTGCCCAGGAAGATTGATGGCCTTTTGGAGGGTTACTTCCTCTGAGGTACAAACCCAGCAGCAGAGAGCTTACTCATGTCTCTGGAATCAGATAAAGACAGGATTTGATTGCCAAAAAACTTAATGGATTTTATCTAATCTGCCTACTGAGGATCTAAATCTTTCCTTCAGGATAAACTTCAGTCCCTTTTCCAATGCCTTCCCCTTCCTTTTCTGCACTGCATCTGGCTCTGCAGTCTAATACCATTACCTGGGCTGGAAGTAGGCTTCCTAATACATAACCTAAGACATTCCCATAGACTTGGGGAAGGAATAATTTAACACACAAGGGAGAAAATAAATAAAATAACTTGCGGGCTCCCCTAAGCTGGAAATTTAGAGAAGAAACATTTCCTTTTCCCAGGTTTAGGTATATCAGGACACATCTTCCTCACAGATGTTCACTGATGGCTGTCAGCCCCTTTCCTTTCTCAGCACATGCAGCCAGATACCCATGCTTACACCAATCACCCCTTCCTATCTAGCATGGTAGGGAAGAGCCTGTACCACACCACCTGGGCACCTGAGCCAAATACTACAAGAAAAGGGTGGATGCCTGGGTTCATTTGCCTAGTAACAACTCTAATTATCTGATTACTGGGTGTTAGAGCCTCAAAGTTACTACTAATAAAACTAGCTCACGTGACAAACCTATTTGGCATTTCAAAACAAAACAAGATAGGAAGACAGAATACAGTAAGCAAACATAAGTAAATATAAGAACTTACTGATGGCTTGGAGACAATAGTCCATATCAAATCACTTAAAGAGGCAGATCATGGTGGCTTCACAAAGCTTCCAAAATAAAGACTTAAGAAATTTTCCAGATGAAGAGAACTTCCTGGAATTATCAGAGGTAGAATACAGAAGTTGAATATTTAGAACTCTTGAAGCCATCAGGAAGGACATGAGTCAAAACTTGGAAGGGCATAACAACAATTTGAGCAGGTTATGAGAGAGCATAGAGAAACAGGACCCAGAAATTTACTACTGAAGCCAACACTTCAGACGAATAATAGACCGGACGTGGGGACACACAGTGTCTATGTGGTGTGTGTACTTTATGGTTTAATAGATATATAAGGCTGTCCTGCTGGTTTCTTTTGAGAGGGAAGAGGAAAGGGTGAAGAGGCGGGGATACGTACTGATTGAGTGGATACTGGACGTAAAGAGTGAAAAGGAAAAGTCCGCTATTGTGGGCTGAGAAGAGCAGACAGAATCACAGAGAGGGGCGTGCTTGGGTTTTACGTGAAAAACTGACTCAGACTGTAACCTTTTACTTAGTCACAATAAATAAGTAAATAAAAAGAAATTCAGAAGATTAATAATAAAGTTGCAGAATCAGACAACTCAACAGAAAGTCAAAGGCGCAGAACTGAGGGAACAGAAGCCAGAATTAGTAAGACTGAAAATGATGATAAATGACTTTCCACCAACATATTTGAGGAAAAAATCAAATGAAACATTTAAAAAAATGAAGAAGCACTAAGAACTGTGTGGGACTCTATCAGGTGGAATAATCTATGAATAACTGGAGTACCAGAGAGGAGGGATAACGGAAAATACAGAAAAAAACTGTCAAAGACTTGATGACAGAAAACTTCCCTTATGTCCTGAAATATGAGAAAATATCTAACATGCTCATTGAATTCCACACAAGGTAGATCACAAGAGAAGGACATCAAGGCATATCACAATGAAACTGGCCAAAACTCAAGATAAGGAGATCATTTTAAAGGAAGCTAGGATTAAATGAAAAATAATCTACAAAGGAGAGTTAGTAAGACTAAGCTTGAACTACTCAGCAGAAACCATGCAGGCAAGAAGGCACCAGGATGATATATGCAAAGATCTGAATGAAAAAAACACCACCCTAGTGTGATATATCTAACAAAACCACCTCTCAAATATGAGGCAAAGTTAGGACATTTCCAGACAAACAAAAGTTCATAAAATTTGTAAAATCATAATATTGTAATTGAGCAGAAAAAAAGAACCTTAAAAAGCAGTCCTAGATACATAAATCAGACACTATCAGTAACTGTCAGTAACACAAACTTTTATAACATAATTAAAATACATTTAAAAGTAAGTAGATTAAAATCATCCTATACTACAGAGACAAGAAATGGTTAGTCCCTAAACAGACGCGAGATTCCCCATCTGAAGAGCCTTGGAGAAATCACCAGTACTCCCACAGTGGAAAGGAAGCTCCATCTCAGGAGGCAGAAGAGAGATTGCTCAGGGTAATTCAGTGCTCTCAAAAGCCCACAAGGGACTTCCTCTATCCTTCCTAGTTTCTGGAATTCAACATCGACAAAAAGATTGTTCTTTAGTTAATGCTTTTGGTCGTATATCCCCAAATCCTGATTAGGCACAACGTGAGTTGAAGATAAAGGCATAATGGCTTTTTAGTTTGGTCTCAGACTCACACTAAGTACATGCAATAATGCCTTGGGGGGTTGGGGAGAAACTCTTTTGTGGTCATGAATAAGCTGCTGAAGTCTGATGCAGCCCAGGGCTATCAAGTCCTTTAATGAACAATCCAATCATCTACGAAGTGCCTCTGCCACAAATGTCATATCTACCTTCTGCAGTTATATTTTAGCATCACTCAGCAATGAACAGATAAAGTAATATCTCTAAATGTCCCTGGATGGAATGCTGCCAGACTCTCCTCACTGAAGTCTTACACTCCTCCTCTTCAGTTCTGAAAGCTGTGAATATGAAGGGATGGTGGAGGACAGGGGCTGAAAAATAAAAGGGACATTTGTACTGACTGGACACAAGAGACTCGCAGAGTGGAGACAGCCACAGTGGGTCCCCAAAGAGGGTCCATCTGTGGAAGAAGAAGTCCAAATCTCATTGAAAATTGTGGCTGGGCTCCATTAATGTGAACCTCTGTACTCTAGCATATACATGTATATACACACACATACCTATGTGTGTTTTATACATATGTTATAAATATATACATATATACATTTAAAAGTAAGTAGATTAAAATCAGTCTCTACTACAGAGACCAGAAATGGTTAGCCCCTACTCAGGCAAGGGATTCCCTCACATATGAAGAGCCTTGGAAAAATGGGAATGGGAATGTAAAGTGGATCAGTCAAAGTGGAAAATATTTTGGTGATCGCTCAAAAAGTTAAATGTGGAATTGACAACATGACCCAGCAATTCCATTCTTAGGCATGTAACCAAAAGAATTGAAAACAGGTACCCAAACACATACATACATACATATATATGTACACACATGTGTGTGTGTGCATAACAAAATTCCTTATTTTACAATACAAAGAAAAGAAAGAAAAAAGAAATTCAAAACAGCCCTATGCAGGGAATTAGTACTTTCTCAGTCTTCGTTCTCAAGTTTCTTTCCCAATGGACTTGACCAAGGTCACTGTGCTAGGCTGTGGTGACAGCCAGGCCAGGATAAAAATCTCGTGTTGTTGTCACTGTTATTGTTGGTGTCCTCATTGTTGCTAGTTATGATTTACAAACTGCTGCTTCCACTGAAGTGTGTTTAGTGTATGATACACATAAATTTATTTAATTGCTTTTGGTACACATTTCTCAAGAAAAGATACACGAATGGGCCACAAGCACATGCAAAGAGTTTCAACGTTACTATCGTTAGGGAAACGCAAATCAAAACCACCACGAGGTACCACTTCACATACACTAACAAGGCTATCATAACAACAATAGTATACAAAAAAAAAACAACAAACTGGAAAATAACAAGTGCTGGTGAAGATACGGAGAAACGGAAATATCTGTAAATTGCTGGTGGGAATGTAAGGTGGATCACTCAATGTGGAAATATAGTTTGGTGATTTCTCGAAAGGGTCAACCATGGAGACTCACTAGTGCCATTCCTAGGCCTGTGATGAAAGGAGCTAAAAAGAAGCACCGTAACAAATACATGTGCATGAATGTTCATTTAAAGATTATTTACAATAGACCAGAAATAAAAACAACCCAAATGTCCATCAGTGAATCAAAGTACAAAAAAAATGGTATATACATACAATGGAATATTATTCATCCTTTAAAACTAATAAAATACTATATAAGCTATATGTAGATGAATGTTGAAAACATGCTAAGGTGAGAGAAATTAGACACAAGTGTCACATATTATATGATTCCATTGATGTGGACATAAATAGGTAAATTCACAGAGACAGAAAGCAGATTAGTGTTTGCCATAGGCTGGGGGCACAGAAATACTTGTTTAATAGGTATAGGATTTTCTTTTGGGGTAATGTCTTAGGCTGGATTTTCTAGGGAAGCAAAACCCGTAACATGTGTATGTACAAGGAAAGATCTATACATATGAAGTACAAGGAAAGATACATATGTATGTGTGTATATATGCAGGAAACAGCTCAAGCAGTTGCAGAAGCTGAACATCCCAAGTCCTGGCACAAGCCTCCTGCGGCCATGGGAGCTGGTGAACCCAACATCAGCAGGGCAGAGACCAGAGTTGTAGACCAGCAGTTGTGTAGGTCGGCGGATCCCAAGCTGGCAATGAGATGGAGCTGCAGAGGCTGATGAACACAGGATCGACAGGGCAGGCAATAGGACTCTCAAGCTGCTAGTTCAAGTCCATGAACCAGACACCAGAAGACAGCAGGAGCTGCTGGCTACGTGAACAGACTGGGAGTAGGTGGTGGAAGGAGGAGAGAAGAGAACTGAGGCGCAGGAAGCCACCACAGGCCCCGCCCTGCCACTTAATACAGCAGCCCAATGTGGAGTAGCCAAGGTGACATAATCCTGGCTGGTAATAAATATGTTTATTTTGGGATAATAAATAAATAAATATGAAACACATTTATTACCCCCAAAGAAGTGGTGGTTGTATAACCTAGATGGAGGTGACAGCTGTATAACATTGAATAACATTGTCAATGTACTAAATACCATTAAATTGTTCCCTTTAAAATGGTTCATTTTATGTTATGTAAGTTTTATTTCCATACAAGAACTAAGTTCATTTAAGCCTTATGATAACCCTGCGATGTTATTATTCCTTCATTTTTAGGATCACTGAATCGCTCTTTGTGCTGAGATACGACGTCTGACTATTAAGTCCATGAACGTAATTGTTCTAAGTGCTTCATCTCTCATTGCTGACTATCACTACACTCTCCTTGGGAGTACTCACCTTGGGAAGCTGTGCACCCAGTCCAGCACCTTGTCCACCCTTTAAAGAAACTTCGGTACTTTTTCTGGAATGGCCATTGCACACTGTGGCATGGTGGCCAAACTGTGAGGGAGTCTTTAGCCAGCAAACAAGTGATTGTATTGGAACACCCTATCTGTTCACCTGATCTGGTCCCCAGTGACTATTGGCTTTACTCAAAGATAAATATTGAAAGGAAGACATTTTGATGACATCAAGGATAATACAATGACAGCTCTGATGGCCATTCCAGAAAAATACTACCAAAATTGCTTTGAATTGTGGACTAGGTGCTGGTATCAGTGCTCAGCTTCCCAAGGAGAGTACTTCAAAGGTTACCATAGTGATACTCAGCAATGAGGTATGTAGCACTTTTTCTAGGATGAGTACAGGAACTTAATTGCCAGACCACGTATGTATTATTTTTACAGGAAGGAATGTAGCATTTATACTGAGTATGAAGCTACAGACAAAGGAAAATACAGGAGTTTACTCTTTCGGGAAGTCATAAAATGACCTGTACGTGCTGGTGAGATTTAGTGAATTCTTACTGCAGAGTCTCATTTGCCATTTGCATTGGATGGAACCAAGACAAATGTCAGCCGTGAACTACCCATTGCCACCCAGTCAGGTCCAACTTGTAGAGACCCTGTATGACACGGTGAGTGGGACTAGCTCCCAGGGTCTCCAAGGCCGTAATCTGTTACACAAAGATGTGAGACCACCTTCCTTCTGTGGAGTGGCTGGTGACTTCCAGCTGCAGACCTTTCTCTTAGTAGTTGGGAGCTTTAACCACTGGGCAACCAGGACTCTTTTGCAGTAACTCACCTGTTAATAAAAGTAATTCAGTAACAAATACATAGAAAAAGGCTAAGATGTGCCTCCTTTATCCTCCTCCAGGGTACAGAGGCTTTCTGTCAGTATTTAGAGGAAAACTGGATGTGTGTAGGGAAGGAAGAGACTGAGGAAGTAAGAGTGAAATTTATGAACAAACAGCTACTATTTAGCTTTTTTCATTTGCAAACAGGTATCTCAAAAAAAGACACACTAGCAAGGTTCTGTTTTTGTTTTCAGGCAGTGACTGTGACACAAATAATGACTAGAAAAAGCCTGTAGTAAGAAGTAACGTGTTGTCTGTGGTGAATTAGCTACAATGAAATCAATAGGCACTGTTTTCCCCTCCAAACGTTCCTATCCCATCCCTACTTCCAAAATTGTCTGATGCATGTCTAGTCAACCACAATAGCCACAATAGCCTCCTTTTCTATTCTCTGCCGTGAGTGAGCACCCTGAACCCTGCTGTTGTCGCCAGGTTTCCTGAATGCTACTCATGATGTCATCTCTCTACTTGAAAACTTTGAAGAGGCTCCCAGTGATTACCCGCTGAAGTCAATGAAGTCAGGCCTCTTAGACTAGCTTTTAAGATTGCCCACAACTTGTTAGACTCATTTTCTATGACTTCTCTATAAAAAGCCAAAATAGATCTCTTCTAGTTAAATAACTAAGCAAGCAAGTTAGTAAATAATAGCCAGAATCTAATGACACTTACTCATGTGTCAGGCCCATGTCTATACATTATCTCATTTAATTTTCATAATGTCTAACAAGCCAGGTATTTATAAACAAGGAAAACGAAGCTACAGAGAATAATAAATAAGAAGAAGCTCAGAGCCAGGATGGTACCTAGGTCTGTTACATGTCCAAACTCATGTTTTGAAGTATCGGTCTTAGCTCTACCTTTCGCTTTCAATCTCATATTGTCGTTTCCTGCATTTTAATCCTAACGCCGTCTCCAAGATTGTCTTCCTTCGCTTCCTTCTCCTGCTTCTCTCCAGCTAACATTCCTGGCTCTCCGGCCTTCAAGATTGCTCTTCTTCATCTGACTCACACAGAACAATAGTTTTCGGTCTGGCACTGGTATTTATCTTCCTAAATTTGTAAGACATCACTTTGCTAATTAGATGGTAGCACTGAGAGTAGAGACCATGTCTACTACTTTTTAAGATCTCTGGTGTTTTGTAGCACAGGATTTGTTCACAACAGGTATTCAAGAACTACTCGTTCGATAGCTCCTACAGATTACCTGCCAGGAAAACAGTTTTGTTACTTGGAGTTGTTTTTGTAAGTTCT
Source organism: Heterohyrax brucei (assembly GCA_028571685.1). Taxonomy (NCBI): domain Eukaryota; kingdom Metazoa; phylum Chordata; class Mammalia; order Hyracoidea; family Procaviidae; genus Heterohyrax; species Heterohyrax brucei. The sequence goes on from CM053156.1 coordinate 1,673,623, forward strand.
TTGTAAAATTTTATTTTACTTCTTAAGTCCTTAATATAACTTTTTTTTTTTTTTTTTTTTTTTAGTATTTTGGAAACATTTAAACAAATAGAGTAAATATCAGTAAAACTTTCTTAAGTTTAACAAATGACTATTGTGCTTAAAATATTAAGTGCTAGAACTTATTTTTATGCAAGTGCTTACCTGACCCAACACTGAGACTACAGGGAAAAGAAATCACTCAGTGTAAATCTGTTACTTTAAACCTCTTATTCTCATGAGCTTCATGATAGGTCCATATAGAGAAATTAATTTACAGAGGTAGTCAGCATAACTGCTGGAAAATGCAAGCATAAACTACAATGCACTTTTTCTTTTGTGTGACTATATTCAGTGCACTGCATTTAAGGTGCCCAAATTCACCAGCTGTAAGGGACCTATTACAGTGCAGCACTAAAAATAAACCGACATTATCAAAAATAAATGAATCTGCACATTCTTGCTCGAATTGTTTTCTCATGTGACTCATACTACTGAACTAACTTTTTCTCTCTGATCGTTCATTTATCATTGCAAAAGCTTCTTTGGACATCTGCTTCTTTAAATATGAAAGCATAGGCGTCTTGAAAATGTTTAGTAGAAAAAAATAAAAGAGCTCTCTGATCTGTACTTAGGAAAGCAAGACATTAATGAGGTCAGTTACCATAGATTTAGCTAAAAAACTTTCTTCATTTTTTTAAGACGTAAAGGAAGATGTATAATTTTCAATGTCAGTGTCATCTGTTTACTAATAAAATTTCATTTAGATGGAGCTCAGAATGCCAAACTTCACAAAGTTCCACTGCTTCATTTAGACAAGAAGGTATTCTTTATAGAGTTCATCTCAAAATCACTTGAGTCCAAAATGTCTATGCAAAACCATTAATCTCAGAATGTGTCTAAACACCAACCTCCAGACAAGCTACAATTTACTGCGCTCTGTGACAGACAAATAGCGAGGGGGAGCTCTGTCACTTAACCTCAATGCTTTCTTGGTAGACAGGGATAGAAAGGGTTCTTAATAGTGCTCTGTCATAGAAAGAGTATAGAATCCTTCAACACAGTACAACTTCACATATAAAAGTAATTTTACCCGTAAACCTATTGCCATTGAGTCGATTCTGAGGCACAGCTATTTCAGTCATCATGTGAAAAATAAACAAGATAGCCTTTAAATCAATGCCATTCCCAAAGACTCAGCGTGGAGCACATAGACTGATTTTGCCGTAGAAGTAGAAAATACATGTATATTCTATTTTGAAATGGTTACTATGGCCATATCTTAACCTGTATTCCCAAATACCAAGTGGAGAAGGTATTTTATTTACAGAGGCTGGCTTGTCTTTTTTACAGGTGCTCAGACAGTCTTACTTTAAGGGCCTCATTATGTTGTATGTATTTCATAAAATGCAAATTAGCCTAGAAATCTGGCATATTAAAATATTCAGTCAAACAATTTTGACAGTTCCATTGGAGCATATCGAAAAAAATAATTCCTGAAACATATATCCAATAATACATACAGCTTTTAGCTAAAATTAAAAGTCTTAACAATGTAAGGAGCCCTGAACCAACATGCTAGCCGTTCTAATCCACCAGCCACTCCTTGGAAACTCTATGAGCAGTTCTTCTCTGTCCTATAGTTGCTGTGAGTTGGCATTAACTTGACTGCAACGGGTTTGGTTTGCTATAACAATATAAATACTAAATTTTTACTTTCAAAGTCACACATAAATATAAGTAAGAAGTAAGGCAGTTTAACTGATTTTGCAGATGTCTATGCCAATTCCTGGCATGGTGTTTAAGTGTCATGACTCTTAAAACCCAAAAGTCAGCAGTTTAAACCAACCAGCCCTCCTTGGAAACTCTGTGGGGCATTACTCTGTCCTACAGGGTCACTAGGAGTTGGAATTGAATGAATGGCAATGGGTTTTTTATGTTTGTTTTTGTTTGTTTAATGTCAGTTACTTAGTTAATACAAAATGTGGATACTTTGGGGAGCATTTCATAAAGTATTTGGAGGAGGATGGAATCACATTATCTTCTCTTCATGTATTACGACAGAACCTATTTGTATAGCACTGAGGGTAATCAAAACGGATGTATAACATTGACACAAGGTCTAAAGTAACAGGCCAAACAGTAAAATGAAAAAATTTAGGTAATATTTAAATAATTTTGCAAAATTTTTTGAAATGACTAAAGACAGAAGTGTAACAACATAGGGAAATAACTAACTAGGAATAAATGCCACTTGCATGAGACTGCATCTATGCCAGGAGAAGCCTTGTAAATTTGCCTGAAATAATGACATTCTATCCACATGAACTGGAATGGACTTGACAGCAGTGGGTTTGGCCTTTCGGTATCATTGGTGTCATTGTTTCTCAGTGGGAGGCCACTTCTCTAGCAGCAGCAATTAAAAGCTGCACAAAGAACTAGAGGTCTCCTGGGGGTGCAAATGATTTGCACTCAGTCACTAACCTAATGATTGGTGGTTCAAACCCATCCTGCAATGTCTTGGAAGCAAGGTCTGGTGATCTGCTTCCATAAAAATCACAGCCAATTGTACCCTGTGGAGCAGAACTAAGTTGTAACACATGATGTTGCCTTGAGTGGGAGTCAACTTGAAAGCAGCCAGTATTTGTTTGTTTACAAAGAATAGAGGTAGCTGAGAAGAAATAAGTCAGAGGACAAAAATTGCTCCAACACTACTCGAGCTACCTCCCTGCTGATTCTTAAAAGAGTCCAGGTCACCAACTTAGGAAAAACCCAAATGTAGGCATTTGGTGGAAAATGACAATTCTACATGAGTTGGATCCGACTCGACGGCACTTGGCTTGGCATTGAGTTATACTCGGGCAACCTGATCCAGAGAGTTATGCCTGACAGACAAATCTGAACAATGTACTAAATGTTCAGAAACAGGTGACATACAAAGCTTTGTAACAGATTCATTTTACCCCCAAATTATGAACTAACTAAAGTATATTTCAGCAACATGTATTGTGGTATATAAGGAAATGTATTCATATGTGTAACGGCAACATACATTTGTTAAGTTTTAGGTATATGAAATCTACATTATTTCTTGTTATTGCTTGGATAATTTTGTTCCATAGCAAGAGACTATCAAAAAATATAATTTGATTTACATCAGCAATTAAGTTATTAAAAACTCTAGATTTACCATGTTTTAAAATTTGTCAGTTTGGGTGTATATCTGTGTCTGTGTGTCTGTGTGACAAGTTGAGTGTATATATTTTGGGACATGCTGTAGAAAATGTGTGTGAGCAATGGTCCTGGGGCTACCTTCCTCTGCAAGAATGGGTGCATTTGTATGCAGTGTCTTTTAGTTTTTGTTGTGTGCCCAAACATCTATTCCTATTAATACAACATTAACTTAATATTTGTTTTAGAGATATCATTGAAATTGAAAAATCATCACTAAGGAAAATAATTTGGGTCCCTTTTCAGCATACATTTTGGTAAAAGTGATTAGGAATTTTGACAGTGTTGTTGGTGATTGAGTTCTTCCCAAATACTGTAACAATTTAAATCTATGTGTGTTTTTCAAAATAAAAGCAAGGCAAAGCTTGGAGTAATAACTAAATTAAGCTTTTTATTTCTAAAAATTAGGGTAATCATAAATTGAAGGTATAAAGATTAAAATTGTACTTGTCGCATGGCAACTACCTTTAGTCCCTTATAATAAGGACCCAACTTTCAAGTTTTGGTCTTTGGCCACCGTGCTGAGGCCGTGTATATACCCCAGCATGCACTGCCTGCCCCTGACACTAAAAGCCGAGCCATAGTCCCTCCTTAATCTTGCCCAGCCACGCAGCGTCTGATCCTGGGACTACTTCTGATCTTTTCCCGCATAGCCAACTCTAGCTTCCCAGAAAAAAATACAGAAAAGCTATCATTTCTTCCTGAAAAATTTTGTTTTGGCTCTTTAGAAAATAAGAAATATCCATTTCTATCATTTGCTTTTATTACACTCTAGTGCATCTTAGTAATTATTTTACTTCTTCAAAGATTAAACTATTATTCCTCATAAATGGAGAGTAAAATTTTAATCATCACAGAGTAAGAAATCTAAATAGTTTCTTAGGGAACAAAATACTAACTAAAAACCAGTTTGATAAAATAATTGATTCATTTCGTAGAGTCTTAGATACAATGAAGAGTTCAATCACAGGTAAGTAACGAAATCAGGAAACATCATTTTCACTATAGTACTCTAAGAGCACATTTGCTAGTGAATTGTTTACTTTGATGTTTGTCGTGGATTGAATTGTGTCCCCCCAAAATAAGTATCAACTTGGCTAGGCCATAATTCCAAATAGCATGTGGTTGTTCCCCCATTTTGTGATCTGGTGTAATTGTCCTATGTTTTATAAATCCTAATATCTGCTGTGGTTAATAAGGCAAGATTGGGTTATGTTAAAGAGTATTAGGGTGGGACACAACATCGATACTTGGAGTACAGCTCTGACCCAGTGTAAGGAGAGTATCTTAGGGATGTGCGTCCATCACTTTCTATCTTATCAGAAATAAAAGGAGGGAGAAGTCAGCAGAGAGAGAGGGATCACCCACCACCAAGAAAGGAGGGGTGGGGGAGTCTGTCCGTTGGACTTGGAGGCTCTGTGCTAAGAAAATCCTAGATGCAAGGGAAGATTGATGACAAAGGTCTTCCCCCAGAGACAAGAGACAGAGAAATGCTAGCACCCTAAGTTTGGATCTCCTTAATTGTGAGAATAAATTTCTGTTTGTTAAAGCCATCTCGCTGTGGCATTTGTGTTACAGCAGCAGTAGGTGACTGAGACAATATTCAAGGCAAAGGAGCTGTCTTTCTTCTACATCTGGGCCAGTTTTACCGTGTCACTGGCCAGAATCTAAAGCCAAATCTGAATTGTCTTTTTTTTTTTTAAGGCTTTTAAATGAATTTCCTTAAACATATTTAACAAGTTGCTAAGCTGGATAACATAACATAGGATCAACATGTATGCCTGTCAAGTTGATTTCAACTCATAGTTACCACAGAGGACAGAGTGGAACTTCCCCATAGGGTTTCCAGGGTTTTAATCTTGACAGAAGCAGATCATCAGGTGTTTCTCCTTTGAAGCATCTGGTGGATTCAAACTGCTGACGCTTCTTTCGGTACCCACGTGCTTAAACATTGTGCCATGAGGGCTCCTATGGCCAACATAGTAACTAAACATTGGTTGACTTTTTGACCCATTTCCAACTAAACTTTGTATTTAAAATAATGTACTTCATATGCCACCATAAGCAGGTGACTCCAACATGGAAACCAATTGTATCTCTTGTTTCTGTTATGCAATGAATTGGTATGCATACAGTGATCAATAGCCCTGGAAATGCCTCTATTTGGAGACAGAGTCCAATGTGTTAGGATGTAACTGTGCTCTGGCTTTAAAAAAAAAAAAAAAATGGTGCTGGCAAAACTGGATGTCCATCAGCAAAAGAATGTAAAAGTACCTTTATAGAAAAAATTAGTTAAAAATGAATCAAAGACCTAAAAATAAAACTAAAAACTATAATGTCAAAGGAAAAAAAGGGGATCAATGCTAATGGCCCCAATAAATGGCATTAACAGGATACAAACCACAACCAACAACACACAAATTCCAAAAGATAAACGAGATGACTGAGATCTTCTAAAAATTAATCACTTACGCTCATTGAAAGACTTTACCAAAAGAAGGAAAAGACAACCTACAAGATGGGGAAAAAAACTGGCTATGACAAATCTGACAAAGATCTAATTTCTAAAATTTACAGGATAGTCTTCCACCTCTACAACAAAAAGACAAGTAATCCAACTAAAAAATGTTGTTGCTGTTGTTAGGTCCTATCAAGTCAGTTCTGACTCACAGATCACAGCCCTGTGCACAACAGAATGAAACACTGCCTCGTCTTGTGCCAGCTAACCACAATCATTTTTTTGCTTAAGCTCGTCGTTTCAACTACCGTGTCAGTCCTTCTCGTTGAGGGTCTTCTTCTTTTCTGCTGACCCTCAGGTCTACCAAGCATGATGTCCTTTTCCAGGGATTGATCATTTCTGACAATACGTTCAAAGTATATAACATGCAGTCTTGCCATCTTTGCTTTCAAGAAGCACTCTGGTTGTACTTCTTCCAGAACAGATCTGTTTGTTCTTTTGGCGATTCATAATATATTCAATATTCTTCTCCCAGTTCTCTACAGTTCAAAGGTGTCAATTCTTCTTCTCTCTTCCTTATTCACTGTCCAGCTTTCATACGCATATCATGCTACTGAAAATACTCTGGCTTGGGTCAGGCACGTGTCAGTCTTCACAGTGATGTCTTTACTTTTCAGTCCTCTAAGAGGTCCTTTGCGGCAAGTTGTCCCAATGCAATGTGCCTTTTGATTTCTTTTCTTCTTCTTCCTCTTTTTTTTTTTTAAATTGTGATTAAGTATAATTTTGCATGCCCACCTAGCTGCAGCTCCTTTTTCTCTCCTTGCCTGGTGACAGCACACTCCTCCTTTTCTTTCTATACTTGTAGTATCCTCTTAACAAGCTCCTGTCCCTTCCTCTCCACGCTCTTCTCTCCCATACAGAAAGAGACCCATAGGACAGCATCCTATAGATGCACAGAACCACAAAGTACACAGACCACATGGTCACACTGTGTCTCTAAGTCCAATCCATTCCTGTCCAAAGAGTTGACCTCAGTAGTGTTTTCTGGACAGGGACAGCAGCACGTCTAGGGGCCATGTTCCCAGGGATCACCCAGGCTGTTGGACCAACAATTGTAGTCTTTTAATAGAGTTCTTGAGTTGCATCCCACTTTTTTCTCATGTTGCCACAGGGACGCAACATTGTGTGCCTCATCACAGCTGTCTTTGGCAGTGGCCAGGCACCAACTTGTTCTTCTGGTCACGTGTTGCTACAGTCTCCCACTCACATGGGCCCTCCTGTCTCCTGGGCTCTTTTTCCCTCCTGTCTTTGTTGTTCTCAGTCATCATTTGTTCTGGCTGAGTTGGGACCATTTGGTGTACCTCAGAGGGCAGCTTGCTAGCTTTTAAGACCTCAGATGCCACTCACCAATATGGGGTGCAGAAGAATGTCTTAGTAATGGGCTAGCTATGCTAATTGGCCTTGATAGCCCCCAAGAACGTGGTCCTCAGACCCCATCCCTGCTACTGTATCCTTGCAGTACTGCACTGAGATTAGAAGAGCTTTCAGTTTATGGTGAAGTCCAGTTAGGTTGATCTACCTTCTACTGTGTGCTGTCACTGCATTCACCCAACCAAATTTCTATCAACTATCTAACCTATGACAAACCCTCCCTCCCCACCCATGCAGCCATCAAAGAGTCTTTGCTCTGTACATAAGTCTATTTTTGAGTCCTTATAGCAGTGGTCTCATACAGTATTTGTTCCTTTGCTGCTTACTGATTTCACTTAGCATAATGTCTTCTAATTGAAACCAGGTTATAAGATGCTTCCTAAAATCATTACTGTTCTTTATCATTGCATACTGTTCCATTGAGTATATGTACCATAGTTTGTTGATCCATTTATTGGTTGCTAGGCATCTAGGTTGATTCTATCTTTTTGCTATTGTAGACTGTGCTGCAATAAACATTTGTGTGCAAGTATCTGTTTCTCTGACAGCCTTTGTTTCTGTAGGATATATTCCAAGCAGTAGGATTACTCGATCAAATAGTATATCTAATTCCAGCTTTTTAAGAAAGCACCAAATGGCTTTCCAAAGAGGTTGTACCATTTTGCAATCCCATCAGCAGCATAGGAGAGTTCCGATTTCTCCATAGCCTCTCCAGCATTTGTTATTTTGTTTTTTGGATCATGGTCAACCTTGTTGGGGTAATGTGGTATCTCATTGTGGTTTGATTAGGATTTCTATGATAGCTAGTGATTACGAGTGTTTCCTCAGGTGTCTTTTGGCTGCCTGGATGTCTTCTTTGGTGAAATGTCTGTTTTCCTTTGCCCATTGCTTAATCTTGTTGATATTTAGCAGCACCTTAGAGCTTATGGAGATTAGCCCTTGGTCTGAACGTGTAGTTGACAAATATTTTTTCCCATTCTGTAGGTGGTCTTCTAACTCTTTTGATAAAGTCTTCGGATGAACAAAGGTGTCTTTGATTTTTAGTAGTTTCAGTTTGTCTATCTTCTCTTCTTCTTTATTTATTTATTTATTTTTATTATGACTGAGTGAAAATGTACATTCCCGTATAAATTTACATGCCCACCTATATGCAGCGTCCACTGCTCTCCCTGCCCAGTGACAGCACACTATTCCTCTCTGCTCCATACATGTCTCATCCTCCCAACAGTCTCCTTTCCCCTCCTTGCAAATGGTCCCAACTCAGCAGGAATGGATGCTCACCGAGGACCTATATTCTCTTCTGTTGATTATGATTTGTCAGATTTTGAAGTCTCTCCAAGCCATGTATGCATGATCTTTATCATTTTTGGTTTGGTATTTAGGTCTCTGATCCATTTTGAGCTAGTTTTTGTGTAAGGTGTGAGATACGGGTCTTGTTTCAATTTTTTGCAGATGAATATCCAATTTTGCCAATACTGTTTGTTAAAGAGACTGCTTTTACCCCAGTTTATAATCTTAGGGCCTTTGTCAAACTGTTCATAAGAGTATGGTGGCATCTCTAGGATCTCAACTCTGTTCCATTTATCTATAAGTCTCTTTTCATACAAGTTCCAGGCTGTTTTGACTACTGTGGTAGTGTAATAAATTCCAAAGTTGGGCAGTAGGAGGCCTCCCACTGTGTTCCTCTTCTTCAGTAGTGTTTTTATATCCAGGATTTCTTCCCTTTCCAAAGTTGGTAATTTTTTATCTCATTAAAAAACGTCACTGGAATTTGTATTGGGATTGCATTGTATATGAAGATAACTTTGGGTGAAATGAACGTTTTCACAATGTTAAGTCTTCCCATCCACGAGCAAAGTAGGTTTTTCCACTTATGTAAGTCTCTTTTGGCTTCTGGCTTTTGATTTCTTCGCTGCTGCTTCTGTGGGCATTAATCCCTGAACCAAGTAAAATGAAATCCTTGACAACTTCAATCCTTTCTCCATTTATCATGATGCTGCTTGCTGGTCCCGTTGTGAGTATCTTTGTTTTCTTGATGTTGAAGTGCAATCAAAGTCGTGGTCTTTGAGCTTCATAAGTGTTTCCAATCCTCTTCACTTCCAGCAAGCAAAGTTGTGTCATCTGCATGATGCAGTTTGTTCATGAGTCTTCCTCCAATCTTGATGCTTCCTTCTTCACATAGTCCAGCTTCTCAGATTATTTGCTCAGCACACAAATTGAAAAGGTATGTTGAAAGGATACAACCCTGATACACACCCTTCCTGCCTTTAAATTATGCAGTCCTCTTGTTCTGTTTGAATAACTGCCTCTTGATCTGTATAAAGATTCCTTAAAAACACAATTAAGTGTTCTGAAGCTCCCATTCTTCACAATTCTAGCCATAATTTGTTGTGATCCACACAGTCAGATGACTTTGCATAGCCAATGAAACACAGGTGAAAATCTTTCTGGTATTCTCTGCTTTCATCCAAGATCCATCTGACACCAGCAATGATCTCCCTGGTTCCACACTCTCTTCTGAATCTGGCTTGAATTTCTGGTAGTTCCCTGGCAATATACTGTTGCAGCAGCTTTTGAGTGCTCTTGAGCAAAATTTTACTTGTGTGTGATATTAATGATGTTGCTCTATAACAGTCGCATTTGGTTGGATCACCTTTCTTGAATAGGCATAAATATGGATCTCCTTCAGTCAGCTGCCCTACTGGCTGTCATCCAAATTTCTTGTCATAGATGAGTGAGTACTTCCAGCACTGCATCCATTTGTCTAAACATCTCAGTCGATGCTCTATAAATTCCTGGAGCCTTGAGTTTTGCCAACGCCTTCAAAGCAGCTTTGACTTCTTCCTTTATTACTATTGGTTCCTGATCATACACTACCTCTTCAAATGGCTGAACATCAATCAGTTCTATGACTGGTATATGACTCTGTGTATTCCTTCCATCCTCTGATGCTTTCCTTCCATCTTCTTTCGATGCTTCCTGAGTTGTTTAATATTTTCCCTGTAGAATCCTTCACTATTATAATTTGAGGCTTGAATTTTTTTCTTCAGTTCTTTCAACTTGATAAATGCAAAATCTGTTCTGCCCTTTTGGTTTTCTATTTCCAGCTCTTTGCACACATTATTATAACATTTTATTTTGTCTTTTTCAGCTGCCCCTTGAAACCTTCTGTTCAATTCTTTCACTTCGTCCTTCTTTGTTTTTGCTTTAGCTGCTCTATATTTGAAAGCAAGTTTCAGAGTGTCTTCTGACATTGATTTTGGTCATTTAATTTTTTCCTATCTTTTTAATGATTTCTTGCTTTCTTTGTGAATGAAGTCTTTGATATCATTTTGCAATTCATCTGGTCTTTGGTCATCAGTGTTCAATTCATCCATGTGGTTCTTGAGACAATATCTAAACTCAGGTGGGTTATACTCAAGGCCATACTTCAGCTCTCGTGGACTTGTTTTAGTTTTCTTCAGTTTGAATTTGAACTTGCATATGAGCAATTGATGGTTTATGCTGTGACTAGTCAGCACCTGGTCTTGTTCTGACTGCTGATATGGAATTTTTCTATCATCTTTTTCTACATGTGTAGTAGTTTGATTCCTGTGTATTCCATCTGGTGAGGTCGCGATGTGTATAGTTCCTATTTTATGTTGGTAAAAAAAAAAAATATTTCAGTGAGGAAGTTGTTGGTCTTGCAAAATTCTATCATGTGATCCCTGGCATCACTTCTGTCAGCAAGACCATGTTTTCCAGCTATTGATCCTTCTTCTTTGTGTCCTACTTTTGTATTCCAATCACCAGTAATTGTCATTGCATCCTGATTGCATGTTCACTCAATTCTGTATTCAGAAGCTCCTAAAAGTCTCCAGTTTCTTCATTCTTGGTTTTATTGGTTGATGTGTAAATTTGAATAATACTCACATTAACTGGCCTTCTTTGTAGGCATGTGGATATTATGCTGTCACTGACAGCACTGTACTTCAGGAGACATCTTGAAATGTTCTTTTTGATGATGAATGCTACATGATCCCTCTTCAACTTTTCATCCCCAGCATAGCAGGCCCTGTGATTGTCTTATTCAAAATGGCCAGTATAATCCATTTCAGCTCAGTAATGCCTAGGATATCAATGTTTACGCATTCTCTTTCATTTTTTGATGATTTCCAATTTTCCTGGACTCATACTTTGTACATTCCACGTCCCATTTGTTAATGGATGTTTGCAGTTTTTTCTTCTCATTTTGAGTCATGCCACGTCAGCAAATGAAGGTCCTGATGGCTTTCCTTCATCCATGTTATTAAGGTCATCTTTACTTTGAGGAGACAGCTCTTCCCCAGTGGTCTTTTGAGTGCTTTCCAAACTAGGAGGCTCATTTTCCGGCACTATGTCTGATAATGTTCCATTGCTATTCATAACATTTTAACTGGCTAATTCCTTTCACAAGTAGACTGCCAGGTCCTTCTTCGTAGTCTGTCTTCACCTGGAAGTTCAGCTAAAACCTGTCCACCATGGCTGACCCTGCTGGTATCTGAATATTGGTGGCATAGCTTCCAGCATCACAGCAACATTCAAGCACTTACTGTGCAACTAACTGATAGACAAGTGGGGATTTAAACACTGGGCAAATGAAATGAATAGCTATTTCACCAAAGAAACTGTTCAAGCAACTAACAGGGTCATGAGGAAATACTTGAGATTACTAGCCATAAGAGAATCACAAAGGAAAACCACAACAAGGCATTACTGGCATAAGTTTAAAAACAAAAGGAACAAACAAACGAAAAAAACAGAAAATAACTAATGCTGAGGAAACTATAGGAAAATTGCAACTCTTATGCACTGCTGGTAGGAAGGCAAAAGGGTACATCCATTTTGAAAAATGATATAGTGCTTCCTTAGAAAGCTAGAAATAGAAATGTCATATGATCCAGTAATCCCATTGCTAGGAACGTATCTTAGGGAAATCTGGGTAGACACATGAACAGATGTAAGTACACATGTGTTCATTGCGGTATTGCCCGTGACAGCAAAAAGATGCAAACAACCTACATGCCCATCCACAGATGAATGATTTAAACAAACTATGATACATACACACAACTGAGTAGTATACAACAATAAAGATCAATGATGCATCTTTGAAGTGTCTCACAACATGGATGACTCTGTACAGTATTACACTGATTGAACTATGAAGTCGGGCAATTAAGCTGACGTCATGACTGAAATCACTATGGTTATCTTAGAAGAACTCCCTTTGGGATACTGTGCACTGATGTCAGCACCTAATTCACCCTTGAAAGCAATTTTGGAACTTTTTCTGGGATGGCTTTTGAGCATAGTGGCAAAGTGGCAAATTTGTGAACTTAACTATATAGTTGTCTGTGAGGAAGCTTTCGGCCAGTAAACAAATAAAACACCCTATCTACTCACCGGATGTGGCCCCTAATGACTTTTTCTTTACCTGATGATAAAGGAAATACTAAAAGAAAGACATTTTGATGCCGTTTGGGACACCAAAGGTAATATGATGACAGCTTTAATGGCCACTCCAGCGAAAGAGTTCCAAAATTATCTTGAAGGGTAGATTAGGTGCTGGCATCAGTGCATAGCTTCCCAAGGGGAGACTCTGAAGGTGACCGTAGTGGTATTCAGCAGTGAGATATGTAGCACTTTTCCTAGGATGAGTTCACGAACTTAATTGAAAATCCTTATAGCCAGCCAAGCCAAGAGCCGTCAAGTCGGGGTTGACTCATGGCAATTCTAGGAGTCCATCAAATAAGAACAAATACTGTATGAGACCACTACTATAATAACTCATGAAAAGTTTTATACACAAAAAGAAACAATCTTTGATGGGAGGGTAGGGGTGAAGAAGGAAAATTCTAAATTGACAACAGAAAAGTGATAATTTTGGTGAAGGATAAGACAGACAGTACACAATACTGGGGAAGCCAGCACAACTTGTCCAAGGCAAGGAAGGTCATGTAAGCTCCACAGACTCATCCAAACTCCCTAAAGCACTGAATTACTGGGCTGAGAGCTGTGCTACTACGATCTCAGGAAACATCTAGCTCAATTGGCATAACACAGTTTATAAAGAAAATGTTATAGAGGCTATATTATTGAGTAGTGTCCAAGGTCTTAAAAGCCTGAGTGACCATCTATAATACTCACTGGTCTCACTCCACGGGAAGCAAAGGAGAATTAAGAAAACTAAAGACACGAGACAAAGACTGTCTACAAGACTAAGGAATCATAACTACCACAGTCTTCCCTAGACTAAGCCAATATAACTGGGTATTGCCCAGCTACCATGACCAACAGCTCTAATAGGGAACACAGTAGTGGGTCCCAGACATGGACAGAGAAAAATGTAGAACAGAATTCTAGCTCACAAGAAAAGATCAGACTTACTGAACTGACAGAGACTGAAGAAACCCTGAGAGTAGAGTCTCTGAACACTTTTAGGTCAATAACAAAGTCACTCCTGAGGTTGACTCTTTGGCCAAAATTAGAGAGGCCCATAAAACAAAACAAGACTTAAGGGACATGCTAGCCCAGAGACAAGGACTAGAAGGCCTCAGGGGGTGGGAAAGCGGCTAATGAGCAGCCCAAGCTGGAGCAAGTGTTGACAGGTCTTCAGGTTGGTATGCAATGTAACAAAAACAGTATGTGTGCTAACTCTTTAATGTGAAGCCAGTTGTGTCAACTTTCATCTAAATTCCAATAAAATAAAATTGCAAAAAGAAAATTAGGAAAAAACCTTTACTCCCTTATACAGACAAAGAGACCTGTGCAGTTATTTTTGAGAGGCATTACTTTTCCATTAAACAAAGAATTAGCAAAACCCGAAGGTCTCATAACCCCTTCTACGACTCTACTGTGCATGCACTCCAATCTTGTGGCTTAATTGAGATGGTGCTTTTAAATATTTAACACAATCACATTCATAGCTTTACAAACCGTGATTTAAAAAAAAAAAAAAGACTAATCTGTCTTGTCCGTTAAAACTCAAGACCTTTATCTGGTGGCATAGTAGTTAAGTGTCATGGCTGCTAACCAAAAGGATGGCAGTTCAAACCCACCAGGTGTTCCTTGGAACTCTACAGGGCAGTTTTATGTTGTCCTACAGGGTCACTGTGAGTTGGAATAGACTCGACAGCCATGGGTTTGTTTATTTTCTTTGTTGCTGTTATTTGGGATACAAAGGTGCTAAGTTTCTTGGCACAAATTCTTCAAGGACTCCTTTGAGGTAGAGTACTTCTTATTGTGTTGAACTTGGTGTCAAACTGTCTGATTACCTAATGAAGCTGGCCAGTGTGCAGCTAGGCAGAGAACCACAAGAGCAGCAGGTGGTCAAAGAGAGACTGGGTTTAGGCAGATAAAACCCCTTTATAGTCTTTATTACTGCAATTCCTCCTTCTCTCTCGAAGAAATTTCTCTGTTTTAACCTTAATATATCTGATTCCTCCACTGTTCATTCACAGTCTCTGTAGTTCGTGTTTTATCCCCTTTCATCACTCATTCCTCTTTTAAACACTTACCCTTGAAAACATTGTCTAAAGAGAATTCTCAGCAGTAGATTTGGAAATGAAAGATACAGTGTGGAGCATCTGAACACTTTCAGGTGCTGCTGTCAGTATGTGGATACCTTCTGCTGACAACGATGGCTGTCACTGGCAACAGCCAAGATCCCTTTAATGGCAATGGCCTTTGGCAATCAGTTTTATCTGATTCCAGTACCAGCTGACTGATTGGAATGAATAAATGCTGCTTTGCCTCTCTAAGGTTTCTTATGTTGATAAAAAATAATTGTGACTAAATCTAAGGTAGACCACACATAAACTAAACAAAATTAAATTGATTGGTTTTAAAGAATGTGACATGTTGCCACTCACGTGTAACTCAGAACAGGATAATTTCTCTTTCTGAAGAAACAATACTTGTAAACTTTCTATTATCATCCTTGGAACTTATTTTAGTGGAGTCTTTTTAAAGATTGCTTATATCATATAAAATGCAGAAGGCAGAACCATTAGAATTTGCTATCAGAGGTGGACAAGGTACAAAGGACATCAGTCTAAGCCAGCCACTTTTACCAGGAGCAAAGTCTGTTGCTGATAAACGATCTTTTGAAGACAGAAGATGTGGCAAAGTGCCTGCCTATGAAAATAGGGGGGAAAATAACGGTGTAGTTGACATGCTTTTTAAAACTATTTTTTGTTGGGCACAGGAAGTCATTTGCCCTCAAATTAGAACATGACATAATGCAATGTGTGAAAGACATTGTTAAAAAACAAACTGGAGTTGAGCTTCATACAGTTAGTCTTAGGTCTCTCAGTCTGTTTCATGGATTAAGGTGGTCAAACATGCAGAGTTATAAATTCTCCTGTTAGATAGGTGTTTGGAGAATTTCACAAAACTCAGTGGAATCTTGGTAGGGATTCTGACATTTATCGCTGGGTTCTTGAATGACAGCTAAACAAGGAAACACCACTCCTAATTTACTCAAGTAGTATTCAATATCATACATAACAAGGCAATGCAGAACACTGTTCTTTTATGACATGTATTTTCATGTGATGCTTTTTAACTCTTTTAGTTACCAGTGAGCTTGATTTACTTCCCAAAGCCTGCATTTTTATCTGGTATGAGAATGTTCTTAGACAATTGTGCTGTGTTTCTCCCTTCAACACCTTCTGCTACCATGAATCGTATCTATAATGATAAAATCACATGTATACACACAAAATTTTAAGTGTAACACATGCCTTAATTCAGCATTTCATCTAAAGTCATGGATTTACAGTTCCTCTCCATTTGCCCTAGAGCTATCAGCCTGTCACCTTTCAACTCTATAGGATGCACCAGTATTGTGCCATTTTTCTCATCAGTGAGGACATGGGAATAAGTGCTCAATCAGTCTGTGTTGTTGACTATGGAAAGAACGGAGTAAGGAGCACACGACCAGCCACCCCACAAAGACAACTCCTCTGCCTCTGCTAGGCTGGAAGAGTCAACCGAAATAAACAGATTGACAGGTGTGGGAAAGTGTACGGAAAGAGATGAAGGTCATCACTGTCCCACCGTGAGGTTCTTCAGAAGTGAGTTTGACATCCATCCTTCCCCCAAGGTAGGTCAGATAAATGACCTTATTCTAAAGCAGAATATGACACATGTCACAAGAGAGGAGCACGTAGAGTCCCACGGGAATTCAAGAAAGTACTATTTCCACCTTGGGCCAAAGGGAGTAGGCTGATGGTGTGGGAAAGCATCATGGGAACACATCACTTCTTCATAGAAACTTAGATATGGAACTACTTAATTATGTTTACAGGGTGACCTTTACTATAGTCAAAACTTGTCTGCATCAAGTCCTTGTATTTGCTGCCCACTGTCTTGCCTGTTCTTTGTCTCTCCCATGACTTTAGTTCTCAGTTTGAACGGCATCTCCCCAAAGACTCTTCCATGATCTATCTTTTAAATAAGCTTCTCTTACTACTTCGTTTTATAGCCTCCTATTAATTTCCCTCCTAATGTATCACACTTTGTAACTGATTAACATATTTGTTCTATATAAGCTGTTGCTAAAGAATGTAACCTCCACTGTGCGGTGACTCTCTTGTGTACGTCTGTGTTCTGAACACTGAGTATATTGCCTGATAGTAAAGTAAAGAATATTTGTTAAATAAACAATAAATGAGTCACTTAAGCTGGGTTTTATAGAGATGGGTTAGGGGCAAGAGAATAAAAGGCAGAAGCCATTGTTGGCATTAAAAATGGTATGAATCTTCTGTGTAGAGTCAAGAAGATGATTCTGCTTGACTAGAGCATGTTTAAAATGAAAATAGTCATGAGAAGTGTGAAAAATTAAGACCAGGATGCTAGAACATAGACTTTGCACTTTATTCCTTAGATAACTTACAGTATCTGAGCAGAGAACTGACATTATCACCCCTTGATCACCTTACGTCTTCCACCTATAGACTCAGAAGGAAGAGGATGCTTTCACTTTAGCTGTGTCTAGTATCACTGCTCTGATCTTTTGACCCGCAGACCAATGGACTTCACAGGGAGCTAGGTGGAGCTGCCAGGGAGTCTGGATGTAAGCTGAAATGAGTTCCAATGACCTGCTCAGTCATACCATGTGAAGGTTCACATCAGGCTAAACCCAGTATCTGATATCAATTCAAACCAAGAGATTAAATGCCTCTAGGGCGTGCTCAGCTCTGTAGTGAAATACAAAACAAATCAAAAGGAGGCTTCTCCTGCCTTGAAGAGCGTAAGAGAGCTGTCTCTAATGGGGTTGCTCTAAGCAAACTCCCCACTTGAAGATGTGGAAGGGAACCAGGCTAAGCTCAAGTACAAAAGACCTCTTCCTAAAGAGATCTCTCTGTGAAGTGACCCAGTGCTCTGGGGTCCAGGAAGTACTTTCATACCACGGTAGACTTCTGTGGTTGTGTGTCTGTCCTGGTCCAGACAAACCCAGAAAAGTAACATGAAAGAGTACTCAGTAAGGAGGCAGCTCATCAGAGCTCCAGACCTGTCACTATGAGGCCATGTTTCCTTGGGCAAGCCATTTAAAAACTGTGTTTATAATTTCAAAAAATTAGGCATCTGTTAATTTGTCCATACTTACTGTGCATCCACTAAAAGCCAAGCACTGTGCTGAAAGAGCACAAACTATTCTGGGCTCTTATGAGACACAGATAATAGATGGGAAAGGTGTTCTTCAACTGCAAATTACCACATGACGCGAGTGACTTCAGGTTGATATGGAGTCTACAAAGCTGTCTAATGTAGGCTGGAGTGTTTCATATCCTTTGGTCATAGAAAATGCTGCCAAAATACCATCTTCAACTCAGGTCGTTGAGACCTAAAATGCAATGATTTGTATAAAAATCTATTTATATTCTCCTAATAGAACCATAGAGTCTGATCAGTAAAGGTATTTCTTTGGGAACATGAGGTCATAGTCCAAGTTTTGGTCTACAGAAGCACATATGCACCCCGGGAGATAACAGCAGACTCCTCTGTCTCCATTTCCCACTTGCTGTGACCATGTGGAGACTCAGTGGCCTAGTGGAGAAAACCCAACAGGGAAAGGCTGAGAAGGTCAGGAAGTCACGGCTCTTGGGATGAAGGAAAGTGGGGGAGAACTTTGCTGCAGGAGTTCTGAAATCAAGATCAAAGTAAGTACATGGAAGATTGAAGAAGAAAGGTTGGCAGCTGCCAAAGTGGAACGAAGAGGTGAATCCCTGCTGCCAGGGAAAAAGCAGCAATTGGTGGTGAGTCATTAACAGCATAGTTGGTCTTTGAGAATAATGCATCTGAATTGAGTTTTAACGATAGCCTTTATTGCCTGGAAGCTACTGGCTGGGATATGAGCTTGTCCACTTCTTTAGCTCAGTAGCTTGTGTTCTGTAATTGGCTCCTTTCCACTGTCTCTTTGGCACTTTGCACTTTCTCCTAGGTTCTGTGATTATCTAGCTAAAAGTCTATTCCTTTAGCTAGATCTCTCCATGCAGAATCTTCCTTATTTCTGGGATACAGAGTTGGGGACTTAAGGAGGAATATCAGCCTGAGACAGGATTTGTCAATCTTGGCACTATTGACATTTTGGATCAGATAACTCTTTGTCCCAGAGCGGTAGTCCTGGGCACTGTAGGGTGTTTAACAGCACTCCTGGCTTCTGCCCTCTGGTTGCCAGCAGTACCCCTGCTTCCCCAGAGCATGACAACCCAAACGTCTCCTCACCTGTTAAATGCTGACTTAAGTGAGTAAGTGGGGATATGCCCCAGGGTCACCCTCCATGTTTTGCCTTTAACTTGTCCTTCTCATAAGAAAATTCATCATATTCCAACGTCTTTAAGTACCCAAAATATTTAAAATTTTTAAATATTCAACTAATTGTGTTGTACAGGATGACATTTACCATAACCTTCAATTGTCTGTCCAAGAATATCACATGTCCTCAGAAGTATGTATGCTTATTTGTTAAGTGAATAAATTTTGCATTTTAGGAATAAGAAAATGCTTTATTTGCTTTTAACTCTAACAAGTGACTCTTGGAAAATGTCTCTTTCATGTGCATTAACTGGTGTACCAAGAACAGATATAAACTAATGACTCATCAGAGCATGGGAATTTTACATCCTTCTAAAGGTCTTCCAGTAAGCCTGTTCTGTCTTTGAACTTGAATAAAGCAAGTTGTGTAAATGATACAGTTTTAATTGTTCTACTATTTTGAAGAACATTTGATGGTGACATTACGTGTGGAAAAGACTTTTGGGTAAACGGCTGCCATGACACTTTCCAAATGGGGCCCCAAATAATCAGTTATCATAGTCTGGTATCTTTCGCCATTAACAGTTATAACCTCTTCTGGTTCATTTTTGAAAAAATAAAGGCCAATGATTCTGCTGGACCAAAATCCACACCAAACGGTAACTTTCAGGGGATGAAGTAGATGTCCTTGAATCTCCAGTGGATTCCAAATGCTACAGTTTTGTTTGTTAACAAAACCATTCATCCCAAAATGGGCCTTGTTGCTGAAGATAATTTTTTAGACAAAAGCAGGGTCAATTTCCAATTGCTCCAGAGCCCAGCTGGCAAATGTACACTGCAATCTAGGGCTGTTGAACTTCAGTTTTTGAGCTAAAACAATTTTATAAGGGTAAAGCTTCAAGTCTAGGTGCAAAATCTGCCACATTGTAGTCCACAAAGGCCCAGTTCTTCTGTTCTCTGATAAATCAATTGGGATAGATTCTCCTGTACACTGTGAAGAATACTGGCAACATTTTCATTTGAACGTGTGGTTTGTTGATGTACAGGCATTGTCTAATTGGCAACTGACCCTGTGGTCTCAATTTTTTTGTTTAAATGTTGAATTGTTCTCGGTGGGATGATCACATGCCCTGTAAATTTCACATAACTTACAGAATGTTTGGCAAATGGAACTCCTATTTTGATAATGAACTTTAATCATTTCTATGCATTGTGAAATTCTGTTACTTATCATGGCTTTCTGTAAAGACTAATCAAAAAAATGTGAAAAATATGGCTGCTATGTCTCACAAATATCTCTGCCATGAGCTGTCAGAAATAGAATATCCTCACTGGAAGACCCTTTAGTAGCCACTGTAAAATCTACTAGCTGAAGGTGATCTCTGGAGACCATCTGAACATCCCTCTGACAAAAGCTTTAAACAACAGAGTTTTCTTCAGAAAATCTTAACTCCCTCACTTCTTTTTCTTAATTTATGCTCACATTACGTGGACCTATGCTGTATCACTTTATCTGATGTGTTTATGACTATTTCCCTTGACAGAGTCCCTGGGGTGCAAATGGTTAATGCTAACAGTAAGGTTGGATGTTCAAGCCCACTCAGTGGAGCCTTGGAAGAAAAACCTCATTATATACTTATGAAAAACCCGCTACTGAAAACCCTGTGGACCACTGTTCTACACTGACATGTGTGGGGTTGTCCTACGCAGGAGCCAACTCAACAGGGACTACTCCTCATTTCCCTTAAAAACTGAGAGCTCTTTTTAAATCAGATACATATTTAATTCATTTTTGTATCTCTCTAGGGTGCTAGCATAATGTCATGCAAAAATGAATAAACATCTATTTAAGGAAATGCTTTTGACTGTAAGGACTCAATTTCTCTTCAAGGCCAATTTTCTCAAACATAGTTCATACAACAAAGCCTATACTTCACCATTCCTGAGTTTTAACTTTTCTCAGCCTGGAAGGACAAACGTCAGCTCTTCATTGTTCACCGATCTAGACGTGATATCGCACAAGAGCTACTTATGTATAATCACAGATCTCACCCATCTGAAATGTAAATAAACACCATTTAAACTAGGATGCGGTAGCCTATTACTGGCACTCATATCCTTCTTAGGGTTTCATCTTCTTTTAAGCAGTAATCAGATCTCTCTTTGAGTGCTTCTTCACTTTGATTTTTAAATCTGGCATTTAATATAATTGTGATTTTAAAACTTATCAGGAGCAGAAGTATGGCCCATATAAGTGGAAGACATTATACATTAGAGCTTAACACACTTAACTTCCAGCTGAATACAACGGGTGATGCTTGAAGCACTAGAGGACACAGGTGGTGACTCTCAGAGACACCAGGCTGCTGTCCACTCTGAAGGAAAGAATAGCTGAAGTGATTTCTCCACCCACCTCCTACTGTCCCTTTTCAGGAGAGAGGAAAGGAACTCCAAACTGGCTACAAACCGCAGGTCTTCAGGTCAAAAACGGACACAGCAGAGGGAGTATTGACCCAGGGTCTCCCTTGCACACGTTATTCCTCAGAAAAAGGCCCACTGCACTTAGTATAAATCTGCTCTAAGATCATGCTCTCACCAAAGCACTTTTGTTCATGAAATGTGTCAGTGGTAGCTGAATAGAGAGAAAGGATGATAGGTAGATCTATAGCTGGACATATAAATAGGTACACACAGAAGCCAGCGCACAGATTGCCTGTCCCTCACGTAGCAACTCTACTTGAGCAGCTCAGAAATACTGGCTGATGGCCGACTCCACCACACTATGGAGGTCAGAAGGGTACGAGAATCCCACTTAAAAAAAAAAAAAAAAGGCACAGCAAAACATACTCTTGGTTGGTCCTGAGGAGTTACATAAAGCTCCCCTAATTGAGCACATTAAAGGAAGTTTTGAACTTCTTGCATGAAAACAACTTACCACTCCTGGTGATAACACCATTTACAATGAAGTTTCACTCTAAGCACTCAAGAATAATAGAAACAGTATTTTACAATAAATGTGTTGCAATGTGCAGGCAGTGTTTTCAAAAGCATCCCCTGTTCCTCTTTTAGAAAGCTAGGTTGTTGCTCTGCTGGAAAAGTGAGATTGTCTCTCATGACATTTTTTTCAATAAACAGTGTCTGAGAGGGTTTTCTTTTGCTTCTTTTTCTTTTCCCTTTTTGGCACTTGAATGATACATGTGTAAAATGATAGAAGTTTCCTTTATAGAGGTACAAAAATATCTTCTACTCTGAACATGCTATTCAGTTGAAGTCACCTTTGTTAATTCCACTGAGCTTTATTATATTCACAGATTAATTTTTTTTTTGACATTTGACACTCCTAAAATTTTATACTGCAGTGGAACAATTTATCACTATTATTCTCATTCTCATCTCAACTTTATAAATCAGCAGAGTGATTATCTGCTGATATCCATTAATCTGGATAAAGCAAACACCACAAAAGCTGTGAACTAAGCCAATATTATACCTAGGAGAAACAAGAAAAGAGAATTAAAAAGGAATGAAGATAGGTAGAAATCTACGATTTCACTTGTAATGCTTACTAATTAAAAGTACTTTGTTATTATGTAAAAATACCTTTCTGGTTCATCATATTTTACCCTGGCTTAGTATTCATCACAGTTGAACTCTGGCCTATCTAATTTTGTTCAATAAGAAATGCTGCCAAGATGAGGGGTTGCCTATGAGAATTCAGTTTACATTCAAAATGATTAGAAGAATTCCTACAGGAGGGATTGTTGGAAACTATCAGAGGAATTTGAAGATGTCTGAGTGGCAAACCACAGTCTCCCACGGGACACTCCTTGGGGCCACTGTAGAAAGAGGACCCTGAGCTGCACAGATTGCTGGGCTGATTTGATGCGTACTTTCTTTTACGGTCAACCTCACAAAGCAACAAATAAATCAGCGCTACTGGAAAACTGTAACTCACAAATAACTTCATAATTTTAAAGAATTTTCATCCAAGGTCTCAAAGCACCTTTCTTCTATTCACACTCCTTCTGGAGACACACATTAGACGGATGGGGAACGATACTCTCAGGCAACGCTGAAATCCGAAGTAGTCAAGGTCAAAGAACTCTGAGTTGCCGCTTGCACACACTTGAGAATGCCAGTCTTGGTTATTAGAAATCACATCTGAACTCCCAGAATAAAGACCGTTTATTACCTCCCGGGAAAACAGACCGTTCATTCATTCAGCATCTATTTCTGAGGCCTGGGCTATGCACCTCAGGAGCCGTGAGCGGCACCAACGATTCAGCTCCGGGGCTGCTAGCCTTACGGCTGGCGGTTCGCCGCTTCTCAGAGGCACCTCTCGAGGAAGGTCTGCGATCCGCGGCAAGAGCACAGCAGGGAGGCACAGCTCCGCACAGCTCTGCTCCGAGACCGAGGGCTCGTCCGCCAGTCAGAGCCAACTCAACGACGGCTGCTGTCCTACGCACTCGACACGGCACGGAGCACCAAGCAGCGGACACAGTCACCGCGCTCTTCTCAGCAGCGCGCTTCACCGAAGCCAGACGCGGCTGCTCCGCAGGTCTGCGATCCATCCCGGCCCTCCCGTCTGTCCGGCGCGCTCACTGCCGGTCACCGACAGACCCTCCCGTCTGTCGGGCGCGCTCACTTCCGGTAACCCGCCGACCCTCCCGTCCGTGAGGCGCGCTCACTTCCGGTAGCCGGCCGACCTTCCCGTCTGTGAGGCGCGCTCACTTCCGGTAACCGCCGACCCTCCGGTCCCTCGGGCGCGCTCACTTCCGGTAGCCGGCCGACCTTCCCGTCTGTGAGGCGCGCTCACTTCCGGTAACCGGCCGACCCGCCCGTCTGTCGGGCCCGCTCATTTCCGGTCACCGGGCGACCCGCCCGTCTGTCGGGCGCGCTCACTTCCGGTCACCGGCCGGCCCGTCCGTCTGTCGGGCGCGCTCACTTCCGGTAGCCAGCCGACCTTCCCGTCTGTGAGGCGCGCTCACTTCCGGTAGCCGGCCGACCTTCCTGTCTGTGAGGCGCGCTCATTTCCGGTCACCGGGCGACCCGCCCGTCTGTCGGGCGCGCTCACTTCCGGTCACCGCCGGCCCTCCCGTCTGTCGGGCGCTCACTTCCGGTAACCAATGTTCGGCCATTTGAAGAGGTAGCACATGATTGGGAACTGCTGGCACTGAAGGAAGAAGGTGAAGCTTCGCTGAAGGCGTGGGCCAAAAACAAGGCTCCAGGAATTGATGGAGTATCAGTTGAGGTATTTCAACAAACAGATGCAGTGCAGGACGTGCATGCTCATCTACGCCAAGAAATCCCGAGGACAGCTACCTGGCCAACTGACTGGAAGAGATCCATATTGATGCCCAATCCCAAGAAAGGTGATCCAACTGAAGGCAGAAATTATCTAACAACATCATTAATATCACACACGAGTAAAATTTTCTTCAAGACCATTCAAAAGCAGCTGCAACCGTGTATTGACAAGGAACTGCCAGGAATTCAAGCTGGATTCAGAAGCGGGTGTGGAACCAGGGAGATCATTGCTGACGTCAGAATACCAGAAAGATATCTACTTGTTTCCTTGGCTCTGCAAAGGCATTCAGCTGTGTGAAGCATAACACATTATGGCTAACAACTCATAAAATGGGAATTCCAGAACACTTAATTGTGCTCTCAAGGGATCTGTATGTGGATCAAGAGGCAGTCGTGTGAACAGAACAAGGGACACTGCGTGGTCTAAAGTCAGGAAAGGTGTGCGTCAGCGTTGTATCCTTTCACCATACCTTTGCAGTCTATGTGATGAGTGAATAATCCAACAATGAGGCATCAGGATTGGAGGGTGACTCACTAACAACCTCCATTATGCAGATGAAATCGTCTTGCTTGCTGGAAGTGAAGAAAATTTAAAACTCTTACAGATGAAGATCAAGGACCACAGCCTTCAGTATGGACTGCACTTCAACATCAGGAAAATAAAAATCCTCACAACTGGACCAGTAAGCAACATTGTCATAAATGGAGAAAGGATTGAGGTTGTCAAGGATTTCATTTTACTTGGGTCTGCAATCAAGGTCCATGGAAGCAGCAAACAAGAAATCCAGAGATGCATTGCATTGGGAAAATCTACTGCGAAGGATTTCTTTAAAGTATTAAAAGGTAAAGATGTCACCTTGAAGACTAAAGTGTGCCTGACCCAAGCCATGGTATTTTCAATTGCATCATGTGCATGTGAAAGCTGGACAATGAACAAAGAAGACAGAAGAAGAACTGATGCCTTTGAATTGTGGTGTTGGAGGGGAACGTTGAATGTACCACAGATCACCAGAAGAACAAACAGATCTGTTCTGGAAGTACAACCAGAGTGCTTCTTGGAATCAAAGACGGCAAGACTGTGACTTACATACTTTGGAGAAGTTGTCAGGAAGGATCAGTGCCTGGAGATCCAGGACATCATGCTTGGTAGAGTGGAAGGTCAGCGAAAAAGAGAAAGACCCCCAATGAGACGGGTTGACACAGGGGCCACAACAATGGGTTTAAGCATAAAAATGATTGTGGACCTGGTGCCGGACCAGGCAGTGTTTTGTTCTGTTGTGCATAGGGTCGCTATGAGTTGATGGCACCTACCAACTACAGTGACATCCTTGGGACCGTACCAACAAATCCATTTAGCTTAGGACAAATCAGTCTTAGAAGAAGTACAACCAGAATGCTCCTTAAAAGGGAGAATGGCGAGACTCTGGCTCGCTGACTCTGGACATGACCTCAGGCAAAACTAGTGACTAGAAAGGGAGGTTGTGTTTAGTCAGGTAGCTGGTCAGTGGAAAAGAGGCCAAACCTCAGTGAGGCTGATTGGCACAGTGGCAGCAACAGTGGACAGAAAGACAACAATGCTCATGAAGGTGGTGTGACGCCGGCAGTGTTCCAGGATGTCATATGCAAGGTCTCCGCAAGCTGGAGCCAGCTCCCTGGCAGCTGACAGCCAGAAGTTCCCATAGACAGTAAATTGCTTTTCAATTTTAGTTCAAAATTGCAAAGGCAACAATAATAGCAACACAATGACCTACCGAAGGATAATTTTTTTTTCTCTTAAACTTCTATCTTTTGTTCCCATTCTCTCATACCGAGAAAATATGTTTAAGTCCCTTGGATTTTGCTTACTTATTTTGGTTGAGGCAAAGTACACCGTGGATAGACACACAAGATAGACACGGACATCAGAGGTAGAGATTCCTCCCGTAAAGCACAATGTAAACAGTAACAATCAAAACATCCCGTCAGCCTGAACATTCCCTTGAGCTCAGCCTTCTCTAGATTGTAACAGAAGACTGGCAGCTTTGGAAAGCTCTCTCTCTGTGACTTAGGCTGCAGGAGGAGGCATCAGCCCACAGGCTCACAGAGCATAGTTCAAAATTACCACTGTATCTCCCAAATTTAAAACTCCAGGTTTTCCCTTGCATCAGGTGCTGTGTCTGCAAAATACCAAAACATCCAGATGAAAGTAAAGTTTATAGTCAGCTGTTCTGATTTTTGTTCCACAAGACAACTAACATGGAGATTCTTACAGTCACAGAACACCTTACTATGTTTGTTGACATTATTAATTTATACTGTCCCTTTCATCTTAAATGTTTTGCTTGTATGCCAAAAGTGATATAATCAGCTTGAGGTAGGGAAGTTAAGTCAGGGCAGAACTAGTTGGTTTAAGTATTATGTGAGTTCTAGGCTTTTCTCTTCCCCTTTTGATCCACCTTGGTGCAGCAGGAAGAAAATACAAAAAATCTGATTCAACTCAAAGGCTTTTCAGTTTTGTATTCAGTTTCATAAAGACTTGATAAAGGGTAGAGCTTTCTGACTGAAAATGATAGCCTGGGCTTAGGTGCAATTCAATTATTTATGATGTTTCCTTTCTCCGCCTCGAAGACAGATAACATTTTACATGTTTTTCGTTCATCCCTCAAACTTCTTTAAACCACAGTAGGGTTCTGTGCCATGGAAATTGCCTGAAATTTAGTTCTAGGTCATTTGGTAATTTTTCAGTTTAGGAAATGTTTCTGGGTATTTTTTAGGCCTAGTTAAAATCCTAAATAGCCTTAGGAAACATAAACTACCTTTATAATGAACAGGGAAAAATGTTAGCTTCAATGAGAAGCATACTCACTGTCTGCTTTTCCTGGATTAGAAAACATGTAGTTTATCTGCAAGATTTAGGAAGAATTTGGGGGCCTGAATATAACTTTTATTTTCTCATCAAGATATATGCTTGTATATATGTTTTTACGGCAACAAGCTACATATATAACAGCAGATATCTCACATGAGAAGTTATCATTCACAGTGTCTCTCAGAGGAGTACTAAAACATTCCAGTTTATATATTAGCTATTAAAGACAAAATGCTTGTCCTAGAGAACCTGCTGGTATGGGCAGAATGCTTTTTCAGGAATTGACAAAAGAAAGGTTTGCAGAGGGGATACTTAAAAGACATGGAAAATTAAAATGTTTTATTACACTGGCATTTATAGAAAATGTTTTTCTGTAAGGTGAAATGCTGGAAATCTGAAGGAATTTCATCAACAATAGGCTTTAGAAAATCAAATATTGCTTTCACACTGAATATTACGTTATATTTTTTAATAGCAGAAAAACATGGGTGATTACATTTTGGCCTAGAGCCCTTGAAATTAGTAACAAAATGAGCTGTGTGCCTAAATCACCAAATATTTACCCTAAACATTTATCTGAAGTGTGTTGTAGAAACTCTAGCAACAAGTCTTTCACAGTGCATGCCTTTGTTACGATACACACTTGAGTGAAAAGTCAGGAGGAGGACTGAGGAAAACATCAGTAAAGCAGCTGAGACAAACCACTCCGGGTCTAGGATCTATATACTTCCAGGGTCATTGGTTCCATGTGCTGCTTGCAAAAGATAAAGCTGAACTTCTAAGTGAGCATTTTCAAAGAAGGGTTACTGACGAGATAGACAATGCTAGGATTATTAAAACCTATTTTGAATTAACTGTTTTATCTTCACAGGAAAATTTCCTCATTACCTAAATTGAGATCAAGGGAGGACAGATACCCTGTACACAGGAGACGTCACATAACATACCATTCACCCCCAAGGATAATTTCGGTTTTGATTAATTGCTCACTAAGTAGGTAAGAATGTGTGTGTGCACGCAAGAATGCTTGTTAAAGGACTCTTATCACTTTTCTCTGAGACACCCTTAGGGGAAAAGTGAAAATTCAATGCCTGAAAGGAATATTAAAGGAAAACAACAGTAGTTGCTATTTATGAAACAATTAAATCACAATTTTATTCCTAAATCAAAATCCTTCTATTTTATCTTCACACTTCTGTAAACTACAAAGCAAAAATCTTTTCTGGTAATTGTTAAATTTATATCAACTTCAGTGTTGATTAAAAAAAAGACCACTTGTTTTGGACATAAAATTAATTCAGGTCTAGTGATCTGAATGTAAAATAACATCAGCGACAAAACTATGATTGCTGTCACATTGCTCTTAAGATGTAGAAACCTAAAAACCTGTTGTGGTCAAGTTGATTCCAACTCACAGTGAACCTGTGGGACCGAGTAGAAGTGTCTCATAGGGTTTCTGAGGAAGGGCTCATAGATTCAAAGTGCGGACCGTTTGGTTGCAGCTGAGCACTTAACCATCGGCCCCTAATCTTAAATAGTAATTTAAAAAAAACACAATTAGTTTCTGCTTTGAACTTATTGTTGATATCACATGTTTTCATTAATGGAAGCATGCAAAATGTGTGTGTCTGAATTTTTGGTGGGTAGTGTGGATTTTTTTTACTTGTCCCCTTCCACAAACCTACCCTTACTAGTCTTCCAAGGCATCTATGTTATACCACTAATTCTTCACCCATAGTCTTCTGGTGCATATGCATGCCACATAAAAACCTGGAAAATTTCTGTTTTTCCTATCCAAAATTCAGACATCTCATACAATGTACTGTAAAAACAGTAATTTGCAGCGCACACCCGTTTCTTCCTTTTAAACAGTCACAGAGGTCCCCACCTGCCGGCAGCGCACACTGCCAGTGGGAAAGAAGCTTCCGATGAACGCCAGTGGTACAAAAGCAATCGGTAGCTCTATATGTCACAGTCAAGAAAGAACAAAAAATTGACTTTGAATAAACAGTGCTCAAATGAAATATGCTCAAGTATCACAAATTTTTCTCATATAAAAACACTTTTTTTTCTACATACAGTTATTTTGTAATTGTGTCATAATTTAAAAGACCCTTTCCACAAAGGAAATTTTCACTGGATTTTGTATTTAAAAAACCCAAACTGAACCAACAAAAAACATCAGTCAGGAAGAGGCAAGGAAACTCGCAGAGCTCAACTCCAAAATGCAAAGAATCAGTCAAGTTTTGAATGATTTACCCTTGGAAACTGGCTCTTCTAAGCGTACTACTGTACAAACATCATGAATGGGAGACATCACATTTTCTGTTGTAAAATCTTTTGTAGTGCTTTGGTAGAAGAAATTTTTCATTTCGTGGAAACCCCTTGGAATATGGCTTTAAATGAATTTGTACACCAAGTTCAAAAGCCTTAAATTACTAAAGCACAGTAACCATTGAGAAAATGCACTGAGCTGTAGCAACGAGAGAAAAAAAAAATAACCAAGTACAAGTTTAATTCTCTAGGGTTGCCGTGTAAGTCCTGCTCAGGAGGGATTAAGTCTTCTCACGAACAAGAGAGGTTCCAAACAAATCCCTTCCCAAGAGGGGGAACACACATACTACAATCTTTGTGTTTGTAATAGTCTATCCTTGTAGAAAATCCCCTCCAGTTAAAATGCAGAGATTCTGCATTTTAGAATATCCTTGTTCTATTAATTTTATGGTGGTAAAAAAAGCTGTACCAGTGCTATTGTTTTCATATTATCAGAGATAGTATGAAAAGAAGATTAATTATACTTTCAAGGCTCGTCTAGCTACAGCTAATTCACGAAGGTTAATAGTCTAAGTAATGGGCTGCAGAGTAAACTGCAGCTTAGTGAAGGTGACTTATTTTGTCAAGACAACCAAGCTGTGTGCTTTAAGAAGACTTTTTTTTCTCGTCTGGCAAGTTTTGAGACATTTTAGCCTCTTGCACTTACCTTCTCTTTTTTGAAGAGGTTTTCAGTCCTCTTGCTTGTGCAGAAATTCTGAATCACTTTGTCTTAAAAAGAGCAGGAAACCTACAATAAAGCAAATACGTATATATAAACTGGAAGAAAATTTTACCAGACATGTTATATGAATAATTTTAGTGCTGGAAATCTTTAACAATTGAGAGATGAATTATAGCAACGGATTACTGCCAATTTATAACAGTTAAAAAGAAAAGGTTGTTGTTAACCATAAAAAGCAGTGTGTTAAGCTACAGTTTATTCCCATGTTCGTGGACAGTCTTTTCTCATTTTTTCCTAGCAGTTAAGATGGAGTAAATTTATGCTATTGTTAGCTGACATCCAGTCAGTTCTAATTCCTAGTATTCCTCTGTACAACAGTGTGAAACACGGCCAACTGTTGCGCTGTCCTTATGAATGTTGCTGTGTTTGAGCTCGTTACTGTAACCACTGTGTCAATCCATCTCCACTGTTGAGTCCCCCCAAAAGATGTGTTGTGAATCTCAACCTTTATACAGGGTTGCTGTGGGTCAGAATTGACTCAACAGCAGTGGGTTTGGTTTGTTTGGTTTCTATGGCTGTGATTGTATTCCCAGTTGGGAATGGAATGGCATTGTTAGATTAATAAGGCTGGATTACTGTAGTATGTGCCTTCAGTCAGTCTCTTTGAGATAAAAAGGAGATGAAACAAGCAGAGATGGGGGAAGATTAATACAAGCAATATGGAGAACTCTAGGAAACCAGCGAACAAGCGAGAGAGACAAGGGCTGCCCTTCAGAGCCAACAGAGAGAGAAAGACTTCCCCCTGGAGCCAGTACCGTGAATTTGGGCTTTGAGCATCTTAGACTGGGAAAAAATAAATTTCTTTGTGTTAAAGCCATCCACTTTTGATATCTGTTTTATAGCAGCACTGCATAACTGAGATGATCTCTTTGCAAGTCTTCCTTTTTTTCTCTAATCCTCTACTCTACCAAGCATGATGTCTTTTTACGGGGATTGGTCCTTCCTGATACCATGTCAAACCACGTGAGATGAATTCTTGTCATTCTTGCTTCTAAGGAGCATTCTAGCTGCCCTTTATAATGACTATTTGTGTATTATTACAGGGGATAAAATGTTTGTAGATTTAAGTAATCCTTGCCATCTCTTGATCTTACTGGAAGTCCCTTCCATTCCTGCCCCTATTGCCAGTTCCGATTTCACATTTTGAGAATTACCTTCAGGTAGAATGGTATTTTAAGTCACAATGTATTCCAAGAACCTAGAACCACATTCACTACAGTGTGAACTTACAAATACTTGTTTCTGTGATGTTGAAGGAAAAATATGTGTTTTCTATTTCTGCATTTTACTTAGTCGATGTAAACAGCAATTACAGCTACGTGAATTAATCCCTTCACTTTCTCACATTAGGACAGTTGTCTCAGTTTTCCCTGCTCCTTCTCAATCCTTCCAACCCTACACCTAGAAACAAAAAAAGAAATTCAGAGCAAACCAAGAAACAAAAAGGAAAAAGAAAAAAATTGTGAATGTAAAAAGATAGACAAAGTTAAGAAGCTGCTCTTGAAGAGATGGGAAAAGTTGCCCTATAAATAGCTACATGCAGGGGGTTGGAGTTTGAAGAAGAGTCAGCAAGGAGATAGTGGTATTGGGGGCTCCACAGTTGCGGAGACGGTGTCTTGAGGAGAAACAATTGGTTAACAGCATTGATTCTACAGATAGACTTAGAAGAATGAGAACCGTCTCAAGATCATTAGATTTGATTCTGGAGAAGCTTAAAACTTTCAAGACAGTTATTTTGGTCAAACAGAGGGCACAAGAACAAACTAACAGGAGAAGGAAAGTCAGATTATGCCAAGCGTTAAAAAAAGGTGTGATAGAGCTGATGCAAATGCTTTTTGGTGGTTTCTTGCTTTTGGTTACTTAAAATTGTGTCATCCTGCACATATAATAAAGTGATAAAATAGAGTAGGGGGCAGTGGCAAGGGAAAAGTGTGACAATTAAGATCCATGATGGGTGGGAAGTTTGGCTTGTAAAAGAGAGGTATCATTTTCTCTGACGCGGAAGAAAGTAATTTGTTAAATGGTTATGGTTGAGTTTGGCGATTTGAAAAAAGTAGAAAAGAACTTGAGAGGCTGCTGTGCATAATATGGTTTACTGTTAAAAAATAAATGAACAAAACAGTCAAATAGGAATTTAGTGAGAACGAATAAGATAGATTTGTCATGAACCAAGTTGAGGCATTATCATATTTTCCTCCAGAAACTCTGTGTAAGACATGAGCTAATAAAATAAAAGAAGCTAACCTGAGGTTTGACGATTTCCTTTGCAAGAAACCTAGAAATTTAGTTCAAGACAGAGGACACTGGGAAGAAGAAAGAATTACGTGTCTTTGGAGTGAATATTTCATTTGCTTGACTAAGCCTTCCCATCTTCTTGGCTTCTTTCATTCATTCCTGTCTCCCTTCTTCCTTCTATTCTCCTCTTTCTTTTCTTTTTTTCTCTCATTCTTCATTTATTTTTTTATTCAACAGATATTGACTGAGTTCTTTCTGTTCCCGAGGCACTGTGCCAAGCCCTGGATGCAGAAATGCAGGTGGCTCTTGGATGAAGAATCTGTGCAGCCGACGGTAAACGAGATTGCCTCATGGCGCCCCCACAGCCCAGTCAGCAACATTCAGCTGCCATCAAACCAGCTGCCTTCAAGTGGACTCTGACTCGTGACACCTTAGGTGTGTCACAGTAGGACTGTGCACTATAGAGTTTTCAAAGACTAATTTTTCAGAAGTAAATTAGTTTGCCTTTTTTCAGAGGCACTTCTGAATAGACTTGAACTTCTGACATTTGGTTTAGCAGTTAGATGAGTTAACTATTGGACCCCGTTGGGGCTAACACTCATCTATCCCAGTCTAACTCTCGCTATATTTATGTCACACACGATATGAATGTGTGTACTAGTACATGCATGCTATATCTATTTATCTATATGCAGATGTGCATCACTATAAATACTGTGTCGTCATTTATATTTGTCCTGTCTCTTCACATTACTTCATATGATCATTTCAGAGTACCTAAAATAAGACAATCCATAGACATATTCAATATTTTCATTTTAAAACCTCCACACTCGTCAGACTGACTGCAGGGCACCTAAGAATGCTATTTTGCTGTATGACGTCTCTTCCACAGCAAATATGTGTTCATATGTACTAAAGATGAGCCCTAAATATGGGGGCTCTGCATGGAATATCAAGGGATGGGGGCAGGTAGATGAGGCACTTCTTTAGGTGCTTTGCAAATATGGACTGAAATTGGAAATATTTCCTTGATCAGGGAGGGAAAAGTAATTCAGTTCTGGTATGAGGTAATCTATGATCATGAATCAGTATTCCTCTTCTGAAAGAAAAAAATAAAATAATCTTTTGACCAAAAAATAGGATTCAAACATCTGTGGTAATGGTATTAAAGCCACTGTGTGCTGGAAAGAAAGTGTGAACAGCAGCATCAGCATTTATAGACCTCTGCAATACTGGGATCTTCAAGGGGCTCCTGGAAGACCAGAGTTTGGATGAGGTGCCCCACGGTTTCCTGAAGTCTGAATTTCAAATTCATCTTTTAAAATGCATATTTTAATTTATGATAGATAAAAAAGAAGATTATAGCTCTGCATTGGTCTTGAATCCAAGGGTGTGTGTTTCTTACCACATATAATTGTTGAAGTGTGGCCTGGCTGCAGCATATGTGTATCAGGTTCAATTAATGGCTGGGATTCGGCCCTGCCTCTCGGATGCTTTCACAATGACTGCAGGTTTGGGGCTCGTCTTTGCTGCCTTTAATGCTGCTCCCCCAACTCACATTTATGAGATGCTTAATGTGCAGCTTCTGGAACCAGACTGTCTGAGAGTGAACTCCGCTCTGCCACCTAACATCTGTGTCTGTATCAACTTGAAGAGACGTAATTTCTCTATGCCTGGTTACGTCACCTTTATAAAGGCCTCTTTTGAGGACAGAGTGAGTCCGTTGTTTGCAAAGCACATGAAGAAGTGCTGGTCAATGTTTTACAAATAATTTTTAGTTCTAAATTATAATGTTTATATTTATAAATTAAAGTAAAATAGTTTGTCTTGATCAGCTCAGGTCATTGTTAAGATTAGAAATAAAATCTTGATTAGTAATGGGAAATTTTAAATGGATGATTGTCAATAGTCATCTGAGATTGATTAGACTCAAAGTGAAAGTAGACCTAGTCTTCCAGTATCAACTAATGAACTAATTTCTCAATTAGTGTTGGCCGTCCTAAACAAAGGATACAGGAGGGGAAAAAAAATGTGTTGAAAACACTTATGCAAAATCAAAGCAGAGAAAGTGTGATGATAGCTTGCTACTATTTGGTTTCTTCTTTCAGAGTGATTAAAGTGTTCTTAAATCCTCAGTGTTTTTCTGTAGTATGTCCAATGCTGCCGTCTAAGTTTCAGTTTTATTTTAAAACAAAGCATAGTGAGCGTAACAATAGGATGCAGACTCTTTCTGTATAAATTAATTAGCTTCACACCATAGAACAAAAATATATGAAAGCAATTTAAACATGCCAAAGAAAACAGACAGACAATGTCACTCCAAGACATTATTGCGATGCTCTTGAGGTGGCATCTCACTCCCACAGAAGGATCACTAAGCTTCAGTCTGCTCATAGCAGACAACTGCCTACTATGCAAACATGATCGACATACAAGTTTGGTAATGTAGTTCAGAGAAGACTCTAAAACTGTACACTTAAAATGTACTTGATAATGAAATTTGTAGATGATAGTATCATGAATCATTTATAACTCAAAAGAATGAGAATTTGATAAGTAGAACTTTTTTATCCTAGTATAGATAAATATAAAGAAGAGTCATTATAAGAAGTACTTAACACATAAGAGGAAGAGATTTAAGAAGTCAGAGAAATTTTCAATGCTTGTCATGAATTATGCTGGCAAAAATATAGTAGGATCTGTGGACGGTCAAGACCATTTCAGGTAAAAATAAGAATGGTGGCTTTTGCTTTCTAAATCTGCACAAATGGTCACTGTCTCTTAGACGCAACCAGATGACTGCCAACTTCTTTGAAAAGGATTAGTATTTATTCACTCAGTTTTCCTCAAGTACTATTGTATGCCTATTAGGCATCTGGCGGGAATTTCTTTAGGTTTAGGGGGTACAGTGACGAACACAAGCAGACTCAGCTGTGTCCTCCTGTGGCTGAGGCAGGTACTAGGCAAGTTATCACGCAGATACGGCTACCTGCACACAACAGTAGGATGTGCTAAAAGACCACAAAGAACAAAGACCTGGCCGACTGGGAGAGGCCCTGGAAAGTCTTCTTGTGGAACTGGTATTTGCCCTGGGGATCTGAAGGTTGATGGGGTTAGCCTGGAAGCAGTGGTGCAAGAACACGAAATGGGAGGGAAGAGCCCACCACAAAGGAGCAGTGTGTAGAAAGACTGTGATGAGAGTGGGAACCGTAAATTTCAGTAAGTTTGAGAAGGCCGGTGTCGGGGCTCAGAGACTGAGCTGAGGAGACTTAGCCAGGAGGATGAGGAGAAGGGAAGTGGTCAGACAGGGCCTAGTGAGCCTTGTTAGGAAGTTTTGTTTTTTCCTGAGACTAGTGAAAAACTTCTGAGGGGTTTTAAGCAAGAAAGATACGGTCATATTTGTGTTTTGAGAGCATTACTCTGAATACACCTTTGAAAATTGATTGGAAATGAACGGGGGGCTCTCTGGGAACTATTGCAATACTCACAGTAGAGGCAACAGAACGCTGAAAAACAGAAATACACAAATGAAGAACACATAAAAGGCTGGTTTGAAATTTAGGAACTGAAGTTAACCACAGGAGCCAGCAGATACACATGCCAATTATGCACAGTTTTAGGAGTTCTGTTAATTATATTGGTGGCATGTTCCAGAAGTACTTTTTTGTAAATTGTGAAGTTTCAAAACCTCAAGTACATTGCCTGTACTATGGATAACTGCTGGTTCCAAAAATGGGAAGTGAACAGCACAGTGCACAGAATCAATGCTGCTAGCGTGCTCTTGTCAAAATCGGTGACTCGGCAAATGATTGGTTATATATGTTCCCACCACAGTAAATTAAAAAGAAACACCAATGAAGATAAGAAAAGGCTATTAAATTTGTTGATGAAAAATCAAATCACTTAAACACTTCTCACTTCATTGGATGGATTTACCTTGCTGATGTTTTTTATAACAAGTCCATTTGCTAAGTTAGGGTTGTATGTTGCGGTACTTTGTATTGCATGTAAAGCAACAGGTGGACTCAACATGCAAAGCAAAATGATTTAGCAAATCAAACTTGGAATTATATCTGTTAGCAACAAAATTTCAGGGTCTCAAGGTACTTGTTACGAAGACAAATGTTGATGTTTATTTCTAACATATATTTACACTTTTATTTTTCATAAAAATATGAGGACAGTATGAAGAGATTTGCTTAATGCCCATGAGTGTACCACAATTTTGTTAATAAAATAATAGTCCATTTTATAAATTAGCTACATCAAGTTTTAACTACTTTAAATCGTGTTTTAGAAGAAAGCAGAGCATAAATAAATACACCTTATATCACTTCTGGAAAAGGTAAAATATAAATGAATACAATACATAAATATACAAAGAACCATCAAGATCCATCCTCACAACAGATATAAATATTTTAAACTTTTATAATTTTCCTTAAATTGCTACAGTATTTTATCTTTATTGCCTTCCCCCAACCTCCATTATTAAACTTCTGCTTAATGGATGCATTTATTGTAAGATAGATGGATGCATTTAGTATAGTGTTCTTGGGTGCTCTGGAGTTGCTTCTGACTGATAGCAACCCTAGATAAAAACAGACTGTCTGTTGTCACATTTTTGCAGCCATTGTGACAATTTCTCTCACTGAAGGCCTTCTTTGTCACTGATCCTCAACTATACTAAGCGAGATGTCCTTTCCCAGGAACTTGTCCCTCCTAATAACATGTCCAAAACACGAGGCAGTCTCAACATTCTTCTTTCTAAGAAGTGTTCTGGCCGTATGGCTTCCAAAACAGAGTTTGTTCTTCTGGTGGTCCATAAAATCACAAAACCAAACCCTCTGCTGTCAAGTTGGGTGTGACCCATAGTGATCCTAGAGGTTGGAGGAGAACAGCCCCATAGAGTTTCTGAGGAGCGCCTGGCGGATTTGAACTGCTGACCTTTTGGTTAGCAGACACAGCACTTAACCAACTAGGCCACAAGGGTTTCCATAATATATTCAATATTCTTCCCCAACATCATAATTCAAATGAGTCAACTCTTCAGTCTTTCTTTTGCATGCGTACGAGGCAACTGGAAATGTTATGGCTTGCGTCAGGTGTGCCTTAGTTTTCTAAGTGACATCTTTGCTTTTTAACACCTTAAAGAAATCTTTCACAGCAGATTTGCCCAATGTAATACGTTGTTAGATCTCTTAACTGCTGCTTCCACAGGTATTGATTGTGGATCCAAGTAAAATGAAATTCTTGTCAGCTTTAATCTTTCTCCCTTTATCATGATGTTGTTTGTTGGACCGGTTGTGAGGACTTCTGATTTATGGTATAATTCATACTGAATATACATTTAAATGAAAATCTTCCTTGTAATCAAAACAAAACCAGAACAAAACAGCTTGTGGTTTCTCTATTTTTGTGAAAAGATGTTGCAGCTTTTTATAAACAAAATTTCTTAGAAATCCCAATTCTGCATCTTCTTTCTGACCAATAGTTGACCGTTTGATTCTTGCTTTTTCTCTCCCCAAATCTATAGTCTACACCCAATATTTTTCCTTCATTGTTAACTGTACATTTAAAGAATGAAATGTATAGTCACAAATACATTATTACAGTGTTCTCTTACAATGAAATAAAATGACTTAACAGTGCAATAGCACCAAACAACTGGCATCTTCTACAGAATGTGTCTTTATTTTAGATTGCTATAACTACATGACCTCCACGGACTTTGGAATGCTTTTAAATTATTTTATTATTAATGCATTTTTTTCATGAGAACATGACAACTAATGAATCACAATTTCATTGTATTTGGGGGGGAATACAGAGGCTATAATGCTACTAATTTCATAAATGAGAAAAATAGTTCTTTGTTCTTTAAAAATAACCTTTCTTTGTGACATATTGTCCATAAATACTTCCCTGTGATGAAATGTTTAAAACAAACACACAAACAAATGAAGAAACCCCTTCACTGGATTCAAGGTAGAACCTGCTGGGATTCAATTTTCCAGGCGCAGGGGGCCAATGACGGGCCACACAAACTTAAACTCACTGGAATCATAAACCAGAAGGGGTCAGTCAGAAATTCCTCCCTATGATATAATCTATGTTCAGAACTTGCCTGATAATTGGAGTAGTTCTAGATCTTTTTTGACAAAAAACAAATATGTCTGAATTGGGAGGAGAGGAAAAACCTGTAATAATTCAAGTGAGGTAAACTTAAAAGCCTCAAAAGCTAATGGTCTCAGTGTATCCTCTAAACATGTTCTCAGATTCTTTAAGATTTAATAAACTATTTAGAAATAAATAAGCAACAATCACAGTTTTTTATACCAAAATTCTGAGATATTTCAATCTGCCTTCCTGGGGTATGGGGCGGATCATTGGTATTGGGTGAGTGAAAATTGGGTGAAAAACTCTAAAGGAGGAACAGTTTCTTACTTAAACAGAAGCCAGGAGGAACTTTTGTGCCATGCTTTAAGTGCAATTTCGAAGCTCCCAATAATATAAAACAAATAAACCTCTTCCTTATTTTGACCTAGATTACTGCTTAAACAAAGGTACATATTCTTAATTTATATGAAAAGCAATTAGGTTTGCTGCTGGCAGCACTATGAAAAATGCATCTGCTTAGGGTAAGCTTTTATATTTGAAAAAAATAAGCTGGAAGATTTTACTTCTTCCCCCAGCCACTATGCACTTTGGGCCAGAAATCCTATTAAAAATTTTAAAGTGGGTTGGATGAAGGGTTATTATAATTTCCATCCATGTTTAAAAACTATTTTCTGAATGGCACTTAAAGCTCAGATTTTGACATTTAATTGGTGTTGTTTGGTGTTTAAAAAATGGTTACAAAATCATGTATTTTTTTCTTCTCTGGAATGCTTTGTGAACAAGCTAGATTTTGGAAACACAAAGGAAAAATGAATTGGAGAAATAATGATAGACCATATTTATAATAAAATACAGATTTGTTAGCCTTCACATCTTTGTAGAGTCCATTTATTCTTCTGCAGAGTCAGATGTTCAGTAGCATAGTAAATAGGTCTTTTCTTTTTGGAAGCTTTTGTTCTGATCAGAAAGAAGATTCATGTCTTTTCACTAAGTAATCATGTAAGGGGGGAAATGAAAGAGACTGATACTATATTGACACTATGTTTTCCCACTTAAGTGGGCTCATTCACGAATTCTTTCACCACATACTTGTTTTGCATCTAGGACTTGCCAGAACATCAGTGGGCAATGGGACATAATGGTCAACAAAGTAAGGTACATTCTTGCAGTCAGAGAACAAGAAATCTAGAAGATTAGTATTTAAAAACCATGAACAGATATGTTATAATGACAACTTCTAGTGAGTTCTGTAATGGAAAACAACAGCATTCTATGGGAGGATGAAATAGAGGGTCCATTCTAACTTTGGGTGTATTTTACAGTTTTTCTGTGGAGGAGGTAGGGAAATAAGCCACATGCAGAGATATATGTAGGGGGAATGGGAATGGGGGCGGGGACGGGGGATACAGGTACAAAGCCTCACCACCATGGGAGTTTGGTTTAGTGTGGTAAAGACTGGCAAGACTGATTACCACGGAGAATATGGTGCCAAGTGAAGCTGGAGAGCCTTGAGACCACGAAGATGATCTCTGTTTGTTACCCTGGGACTAAAGGAAAACCAGTATGATTCAATTCAAATAATTACTTTGAAAGATTACTTTTAAAGTAGAGCTAAATATAAGATTTCCCAAAGCTTCACTAGACACAAGTTCCTTAGAAAGCTGAAGCTACGGATGCTTGTATGATGCAGGTGGTCAGAGATCTTGGTTCCGTGTAATGACTAGACAGATACATGGATAGGGGCCACGAAGTCAACTCTGGCCACCTTATGTACAACAGAACAAAACACCACTAAGTCCTGAGTCATTATCACAGTTCCTGGCATGTAGGAGTCTGTCTTTGAGCCTGTTGTGACAATCCACCTCACAGAGGGTCTCTGTCTACTTCCCCAGACGTGTCATCGTTAAGCAATTGATTCTTGATGATGGACCACGTCCAAAGCCAGCAAGCTGCACAATGTTCTGTTGTCATACATCAGGTTTTCATTAGCTGGTTTTTTGAATAGATTACCAGGCCTTTCTTCTTAGTCTGTTTTACTTTAAAAGCTTTCACTGAAATCTGTCCACCGTGAGTGACATTACTGATGTTTGAAAGGCCAGTGGCATAGTTTCTAGCATTTTAGCAATATGGAAGTCATCACAGCACTAACACACGGATGGATGCAATGATTAAAGCAGTTCACTTTGTTTCCTTTGGGCCTCCAAGTCTTTTGCAACAAAGTAGAAAAATGAACTAAGCGTTTCCTCTACTATAATTTTCCTAAGAGAAATGAGGTCACGTCTACGTGAAAATTTTGGTTGGTGGACAGAACGTCTAGTTTATATTTAAGTCTTACTTTAGTTCTATAGGGTCACTATGAGTTGCAATTGACTCATCAGCAATGGGTTTGATTTGTTTTTGTTTGTATATTCTTATAACAGAACCAATGAACACAAGTAGGCTACTTCGGTGAAAACCACTGTGAGGTTTGGTCTATGTAGTTGAATTCAGCGGGATTGATAAAGCTGAGTGTCATACAGTTAAGCGGGAAACACACACATAGTTGAACTCTAGCTGTTGTGTGTCAATGAGTGGATTTGATTCTGACCCACAGGTGCCTTTTATAGCACAGAGTAGGACCGCTCTCTAGGGTTTTCTAGGCTGTAATTTATACAGGAGCAGGACCAGCAGGTCTTTTATCCAGGGAAATTGCAGGATAGGTTCAAACCACCAGCTTCTTGGTTTGCAGATAAGCACTTAAACATCATGGACCACATCTCCTGTCCTTCCTCCACCTGTGCAGTGAGCAGCAGAGGGATGAGAAGGAGTTTTTGCTAGAGGCACTGCATCCAAGGAACTAGGTCAGGAAATACTGACAGGATATGACTAACCTGGGTTACTGGAGGTTTACTACTGTTATATGGAGTTCTACCTGCTTCTGGAGAGGAAAGGGATAGGTCTTCAAATAGGGGTGAAGGGGTAGGAGTGCTGTCAGAAATAGGATAACAAGATGCTGTCTAGCAATGGAACACCAAATATTCAGTAGAGTGATTGTGTAGAGTTGTCCAAGAAATTACAAAGGGAAAATATCTTTATTGTATTCAGCCAGGCAATAGGATGAATAAAGTCATAGAAAAAGTTGTCCTGAGCTTGTTTAATATGACCTCACTATGTTCAACAGTGAAGCAATTTGGTTTTGATGGTCAAGGGGATAGCAAACATACATATATGCTGGAGTCTGGAATCTCATTTATTCATTGGATAAACCTGGCAACTAACTTCCTTAATCTTTTTAAAGGCCCTGCTTCTTTTGCAATGAAATAGGAATAAAAATCTCCACAGGGCTGCTGAAGAATTAAATGGGATAATGCATAATACCTGGCATAAGGTAACTGTATATATGTTAATGGACAAAATTCCAGGTTCTTGTTACCTGCCCCCCAAAGCCAATCTCTGAGACAGGTATCAGGGTGAGTGACCAAAAGAAGTTTTTTGTTGTGCACCAGGAGACACAGAGAACAGCAAACATTTTCCCCATCAAGATCCTGCTCCAGTTTTGTCAGGCAAGGTCACGGTATTTAAAGGGAGAAGCCAGATGTAAATGGAGGGCACAGTGTGGATGGTTGGGGCCTGCTGTAGGGATTCTCTGGGTAGAAGTCAGCTGGGGTGGAGTTTGTCTGCTTCACAACCTCGCAAGCCACCGCAGACCACAAAGGAAACAAAGTGGAGCTAGATGTCATCTGGCCAACAATCTGAAAGAAGAATGCTCAAACACAAGTTACTTTCCTGTATTCTCTGCTTAATTCCTTTATCATTAGCTAAGAATTTAATTATCAAAATGAAAGGCATCATTCATCGCCTGTAGTTCACGGAATCTATAGTGGTGTCTCCGAGGGCCCCACCCTAGTGTCATGGCGGGGGTCTTGTGGAATAGTGGAGGTCATATCTTTCTTTCTGAATTGGGGTGATTGGAAACAAAGCCTCTCAGGCCTTTCAATCTTAAGCACCCCTCACTCTGGGGCTTCTCAGCCTCTGGTTTCAGATACTGGCTATTATTATATCTTAAAAAATATGTGGTAAAGCGTGATTTCTCTGTTTCTTTGTTTATACAGCTACAAGATAGGAAGAAGCAGGAGATTGTTAAGTCAATCTTATTTATAAATTACAGAGTAGAAGACCACTGTCACTGTGAAGTATTCTTAGCAATACAACTGAAGATTTCATCTAGACTAGATAAATATTATTATTCATATTATGTAAGCCATTGCTGTCTAGTCCATTCCAACTCATAAGGATGAGAGTGAATTAGGGAGCTAAAGGAATTTGTCAAAAAATGTGAGAGTTCGAGATTAGAATGCTGGCTTTCTTAGCTCCTGGGAATATTCTTAGACAAAGGTTCTCTGAAGCAAATCCCCATCCATTCATATCATTTCAAACATTCCAAATGATTGCGGTCCAGCTAGTTATTTTTTTTCCAGTTCAGTTCACACCTCTGAATTAAGCAAGTAGATAAGAAAAAATAATTCATTACAATTTGTGAGGCCGTGGTATTACATAATCAAGGCAGATGAGGCACAAGGTGGGAGGTTTTGGATTTCCCTTTCCAAATTGTGAGATGACCAGGGGAAAGTTTGTAATTACATCTTACACTATGTATGTTGATTAATATTGAAGATCAAAAGACCCATTCCATGCCAGAATAGAAATAAGCAGTAGTCTATCTGAATTTGTAAGCCAAGTAACTACTCATTCAGAATTAGATATTCCCCAGTGTTCACAATGTTGTTTCTAGGTGGAAGGAAATATACAATGTATATTGCTGCCTCACCACAGATTTCCTGTGGATTACATTATAATTTGATACAAATATCAT
The DNA here is from genome assembly GCA_028571685.1 of Heterohyrax brucei. Lineage (NCBI taxonomy): Eukaryota > Metazoa > Chordata > Mammalia > Hyracoidea > Procaviidae > Heterohyrax > Heterohyrax brucei. Next base: position 1,716,962 of record CM053156.1, read on the forward strand.
CAGCTCCCGACGATTTTCAGTAGCTTTAAGATTTTTGTCTTTTTTCCTCTCACTAAAAAGATCATGAAAAAAATTATAAATTATGACTTTAGTTTGTAAGGAAAACCCTAGTGGTTTAGCAGTTAAGTCCTACCAGGTACTCCTCGAAAACTCTGTGGGGTAGTTTTACTCTGTCCTGTAGGGTTGCTATGAGTCGGAATTGACTCAGTGGCAGTAGATTTAGTTTCTGGCTTAGTTTGTAAAATATCAAGAGAAATTTTCTTAGTCAATCTCTGTGAAAGTTTTCCTGGATTTATGAGAAAGCACAGGCTGGAATGCTGAGGTAAGTCTGTTATGCAGCCAATGCTATGACTGTTTATAAAGTTCTATCACTCAGTTGTTATAACCCTCTAGAAAAACATGTAATAACTACTAGAAAATTTCATGAAAACACTGTATCTTTATTTTATCCTATGGGGCTAAATTGTAGGTATTTGTATTTTATAATGCTGATGCAGTTAAATTAGTGAGCAAAGAGGTTATTGCAAAAATAAATGACTCTTGAAAATTACACTCTCCTTTCTTAATGGTACAGGCTAAATATTACATGCAGGCACAGCATAGTGCTACCTCTTTCATTACAATACAAATTTTAATTCCTATGTACAACTTAGTCCAGGAAAAAGTTCATTTTGTTATGCATATAAGCAAGCTAATTTCACTAGCTGTGGTTGAAGACTAAAAACAAAACTGTCAACCAACCCATGTTAGTAATCCACCAAATGTCCAGCTTCTCCCTCTATTTTGGGTGCAGCAGAGCTCAGTGCAAGCTTGATAGACATCGCTAGGAAATCAGGGAATGTGATGAGGTTGGCAGCAGAGAAAGCTGGTGTCTTAGTTATACAGTGCTGCTATAATAGATATAACACAAGTGTATAACATTTTTTTTTTTTCATGGTTTAGGAGGCTATTAATCTTATTTCAGGGTGCTGGCTCTAAGAGAAGGCCTTCTCTATGTCAGCTGTTGAGGAAGATTCTTGTCTCCAGCTTCTGCTTCCTGGTTCCTTGGAGAATCTCCATGTATCTTGGCATCTCTCTTATTTCATATTGTGTTGCCTAATCTGCTTTTTCTATCTCTTGTGAGAGGTTAACTCAAGACACACCCTACACTAATGTTGCCTCATTAACATAAAGGAAAATTCATTCCTGAATCGAATTACATCCACAAGCACCTAGGTTAGAATTTATAACACATATTTTTGGAGGCCACAATTCAATCCATAATATTTCACCCTTTGGCACCCCCAATTTAAGTCCTTGCTACATATAAAATACAGTTACCTCAAGTTATCCCCCAAATTTTAAGTTTAGTCTAAGTCCAAAATCTCATTTTCTAAATCATCTAAGTCAAACATGGGTGAGACTTTAGGAGTATTCCATCTGTGAAACTATGAAATCCAGACAACAAGTTATCTGTTTCCAAGGTGTAACAGTGAAACAGACACAAAGTAGACACTGCCATTACTAATGGGCACCAGATAAGTCCCAAACCCAGCAGAACAATTCACATTAGCTCTCAGAGATTGAAAATAAATAAATAATCCTTTTGTTCTTTGGGACCTTTTGGCAAGGGCCTTTCCTTCCAGAATATAGGTATTGGCTATGCTGTCTGGATTCTGGTTGGCAGTGGGTTTTGGGGGGGGAGAGGGGGGTTAGGCTTACCTAATCTGCTCTTTTTACTCTTGCAAAAGATAAACTCAAGACATACCCTATACTAATCTTGCCTCAACAACATAAGGAAAACTCATTCGTCAATGGAAATATAGCCACAGGCATAGACGTTAGGATTTACAACACACATTTCTAGGGTGGCGCAACTGAATCCATGACAGCTGGCGAGGGAGGGGACAACACGCAAACAGGACTGGCCGGGATGGAAGCATGTCAAGACAGCTAAGTCCATCCTCCTACTTCTGCCTGTGTTCGAAAGCAGCAAAAAGCTCCATATTTACATATGGTCTCACCTGTGTTTGGAATATGTGTTAAATATAAGGCAAACAATAGGGAATGTTTGGAGGATTCTATGACATTTGGAAAACATATCCATTTTCCTAATAAAGTCCAGAAAAATTTGCAATGGCCCAATTTACAAATGCTAGGCTTAAATTGTAGCTCAACTCACATGCTGACCTTCAGAATGATGGTTACTTTTCTATCATTATTATTATTTTTTTACACAAAATCAATCAGAGCTGGAAAAATAACCTAAAATGAATACTGATATCGAATTTCAAATTTTTTTCACCAAAAGAAAACTTAATTTTTATGAGTTGGTGGTTTACTAATTTCTTACTAATACGAAATTACTACTAGTGTAGAGTGCTATTGTTTAATACTATGTGTATACTTTGTAACCCATCACATATTTCTAACACTCTGTTAAGCAAATAAAAGCTGTTTATAGACAATGTTAGAGACATTAACTTGGTTGATGGATCTTATCACATTCTCCAGTTGGACCTCAATCCTGTTACTAGCTCTGTGCTCAGACATCCTGCTGAAACCAAGGGAAAAACGCACATAGACCAGACTCAGGAACTTTGGTGGGACGCATCTACGGGAGGGTGAGCGCCAAGTCCCTGCAAAAGCTACCTTTGCAAACACGGTTTTAGGTTCAGATCTAAAAAACAAAAATAAGGCATGCTAATCAGGAAGCCAAAACAAAAAGTGTGCTCCTATGAGAAAATCTAGAATTAAGTACATATTTTAAATAGGGGAAAAAGTTTACTGTTTGTAAAACTTCTGTGGCTCAGAAAGCTCAAGTGCCTCAATTATTGTAGCATCAGAAAACTTGAGAAATCAAGGTGATAAAGAAAAACAGGAAAACAGTTATGGTAATACTTTGCTTTATGAAGTGTTTCTACCCAGTACTTTATCTTAGTGATTTATGTAATAAAAACAATAAATGTCCCCATACAGGGAAAAAGCCAAACAAGCAAATAAGCAAAAAACACTCCAACACACCCCATATTAAACTGACTCACTTGTCACAGAGGTTTCTTTAATTGCTCAGGTATTTTAAGTGACTGAACGTGTCGTGAGCCAAAAATAATCAGTGAACTCTGATTTATGAAACTGTTCATTAATACAAGCCTAATATCCAAGATTATGCCACAAGATATTTAAAATGTAAATCGCACGTGTTTAAGATAATGAAGCTGTTCTCTAACATATTAGATGAAGAAGTGTAGTTAAAATGGCCTTTTTAAAAAATTAACATTATGAATAAAAAAAATGTAAGCCAATGAAATTGCTGGGGGTTTCGAAGACCTGTAAATATATGTATATATATATATAAAACGGCTGTGTTAGGTGACAGCTGCTGGTCTGTAATATCCAGTAGGAGGAAAGTAGAACAGAGAAAAACAAAGATATTGGATGCACTTTATGGTTCTATGCGTCTATAGGCTGTCATCCTGCTGACCTCTGACCGAAGGAAGGAGAGAGGGTGGAGAGGAGGGGTCAGGAGGCTGCTGGGTGCTTAGGACAGGTATGGAGCAGAGAGGAACAGAGTGCTGTCACCGGGCAGGGAGAGCAGTGGAAGCTGCATGTAGGTCAGCATGCAAATTTATGTGGCAATGTACATTTTCATTCAATCATAATAAAAAAAAAAAAGAATGCTATGTTTAAGTGTGACTTTTATTTTTCACCCCGATATTAATATTCTAACAGGATGAAAGGGGACTTGAGGAGTTATAAGCCCACCTGGCTGCCATTATTCGTAGTTGAGTCCTCAGTCAGTGCTGGCAACTAAACAGCATTTTTAGAGGGCGAGGGCAGCAGCTGGTGGTCCCAGGGGAGGCCTGGCTCATACAACTGTGAATACAGTTCTTGGAATTCAGGGACACTGTAGAAGTTGACACTGACACCAGTTCTATTGACAAAGTGTAAGAAATAGAGAGTAGGGTAAGAATGTGGAAGTCTTCCCTCGAACCTCTTTGTAAGTAGGATATATTTTGTAAAGTAAACATGTGCTTGTTCTCTGCGGCTAACGTAACAAATTGCCACAGACCTAGTTGCTTACAACAACAAAGATTTATCTTAACGCTGTTTTGGAGGCTAGAAATCCATTCATTGTGTTGGCAGGGCCATGCGCTCTCCAAAGGCTGTAGGAGAAGACTTTTTCTTATTTCCTCCAGCATCTGGTAGCCCTCGGTGCTTCTTGGCTTGTGGTTTTGTAGCTCTACTCTCTGCTTTCCTCTTCACGTAGTTGTCTGTGACTCTTTGTCCTTGTTCTTCCCTTTTTATACTACATTTATCCTATTGGATGAGGGTTCACACTCTTCTAGTAGGAGCCCTGGTGGCATCATGGTTAAGAGCTTAGCTGCTAACCAAAAGATCTGCAGTTTGAATCTACCAGTTGATCCTTGGAAACTGTAACAGTTCTACCCTGTTGTATGGCATTGGTATAACTTGTAATTGACTCACAGCAATGAGTTTTTCTTCCTTCCCAAATCCTGTTCTGAAGTACAATTCTGTCAGCAATAGGATAGTATCCATATGCCCATAAAGAAGGCTAGTTAATACCACTATTATTCAAATTTATGCAGCAAACACTAAGGCCAAGGACAAAAAGACTGAAGAGTTTTACCAGCTTCTGTAGTCTGAAATTGATTGAACCTGCAGTCAGAATGCATTGATAATTACTGGTGACTGCAGAGCAAAAGTTGGAAACAAGAAGGACCAATAGTTGGAAAACATGCCCTTGGTGATAGAAATAATGCTGGATATTGCATGATAGAATTTGACACCACTAACAACTTCTTCATTTCAAATAACTTTATTTTTCTTTTTATTTTTTATTGTGTTTAAGTGAAAATATAAAATCCAAATTAATTTTGTATACCTGCTTGTTTGCGGCTCCTTCTGCTCTCCTTGCCCCGTGGTGGCACCCTCCTCCTTTTGATTCTGCACTTTTCATATCCCCTTAACAAGCTCTTGTTCCTTCCGGTCTACCCTCTTCTTTCACATATAGAAAGAGACCAGTAGGACAGTATCCTATAAATGCCTAGAGCCATAAAGTACACACACCATGTGGTCACACCGTGTCCCAGAGTCGTCCATCTTTGCCCAAAGAGTTGATCACAGTAGTGTTTTCCGGTCTGGGCAGCAGCAGATCTAGGGGCCATACTCCTAGGGGATCCCCCGTACCATAAGCTGTAGTCTTTTAGCAATCACAGAATACAGAGAATCCTGGCCCAGCCAACTAGTGCACATTTTTTGGGAGGGGACACAATTCAATCCATGACAGTGTCTGAGCAGGAAGGGAAGCATGAAATACTGTATAGCTGAGGGAGCAATAATGGGAAAGAGCAAGAAAGAAAAACATATTGAAACAAGGACGACTGTTCAGTGACTCTAAAGTAATCTATATTGTTTCACAACTGAAACACCTCTCTGATGACAACCGTGGTATGCATTCAGTAAATGCAGTGCAGGTTGCTACTTCTTTCCGTCTGGAAAAAAATCACTATTATTTTTTTAGTCATGATTAAGTCCTTGTACATTATTTTACCAATAAAAATAAAGTAAAGCTTCATTTTAGTGATACAGCAGTCTTATGTTACAAGGCAGAGTACTGGGCTGAGACAGAAGAAGATACTTCATAATATTTTGATGTTTTGAATTCTGTGAAGGCTTGTTTTGTGGCCTCACGTGCGGTCTATTACGGAGAATGTTCCACTTGCACTGCACAGTGGTTGGGGCTGAGTGTTCTATATACGTCTAGGAAGTCAAGTCGGTTGGTTGCGGCATTTGGATCTTCTGTGCCTTTGCTGAGCCTCTGTCTGGATGTTCTGTCCTTCACTGAACATGGTGTATTGAAATCTACTACTATTGTGGAGCTGTCTATTTCTGTTTCCAGTACAGTCAGAGTTTCTTTTATGTATTTTGGATCCCTGTTTGGATATATAAATGTTTAATCTGGTTTTGTTCTTCTGGAGTATAACTCTTTAACCATTATGAAGTGTCCTTCGTTAGTGTTTGCTGTGGATTTTGCTTTACAGTCTATTTTATCAAAAATTAATACTGTCACTCTTGCTCTGTTTTGATTGTTGTATGCTTGATATTTCTTTCCATCCTTCTGATTTTAGTTTCTTTGTGTCTTTAAGTCTAAATGTGTCTCTTGGAGGCAGCCTATAGCCAGGCCATTTTTTTTTAAAATCTGTTCAACCATTCTATGTCTCTTTATTGGTGTATTGAGACCATTTGCATTAAGTGTAGTTATTTTGGGATATGAATTTAGTGCAGGCATTTTGATTTTTCCTTTTGTATGTGTGTTGTTGAAAGTTTCTTTGTCCCACTTGATTTTCTGTTCAGAGTCATTTTTCTTTATGTATTTTCTTTTTGTCTTTTTCCTTGTTAGTTTTGTATTTGGTGAGTCTTTATTTATTTTTCATTTTAATGCACAGAATTATTAGTTTCGTTAATATTTACCCCATTTTTTATGTTTAAAACCAATCCTTTCTTCATGCCACATTGACTTTCTGTCCATATGAATGAGTTATTGATTTATGACTACATTTTTTTTTCGTCTTTTCTGTTTACATGGTGTCTTCTTTTACAGATCAATGTCTCTGTTTCCCTGTTTTCAGTGTTTTAGCTTTGATTTATTTTTTAGATTTCTATCTCTGGGTTGATATCTTGTTGCTCTGTGCTGACCTCTTTAGTATTTCTTGTAATTTAGCTTTGAGCTTAATTGTTCTCAAGTGCTACATACCTCATTGCTAAACATCACTATAGTCACCTTTGAAGTACTCCCCTTGGGAAGCTATGCATCTTTGACAGTGTCTAGGCCACCCTTCAGAGAAAATTGGGAGCTCTTTGGGAATGGCCACTGCACATGGTGACACGGGGGCAAGGTCATGAACTTAAATGCATAGTGGTCTGTGAAGAAGTTTTCTTTTTTTTTTTAACTTTTTTATTAATTACAGTAAAAGAATAAAATTTATAACCTCTATCAATTATCTCATCTATGATAAACCCTCAGCCCACCCCCCACCCATGCAGCCAACACAGTCATTTTCTTCTGTGGATAATTCTCTTGCTAAGTGCCTATAACAGCAGTCTCATAGAAAATTTGTCTTTTTGACACTGATTGATTTTACTCAGTATGATCTCTTACAAATGAGACCATGTTATGAGATATTTTCTAAAATCGTCAGTTTTTTATCATAGCATAGTGTTCCACTGAGTATAGGTACCACGTTTTGCTTATCCATTCATCCGTTGATGGGCATCGGGGTTGATTCCAACTTCTTGCTATTGTGGACTGTGCTACAACAAACACTCGTGTACATGTGTCCGCTTGTGTGATGAAATCTGTTTCTGAAGGATAAATTCTGAACAGTGGAATTACGGGATCAAATGATATATCTATTTCTAGCTTTTTAAGGAAGCACCAAATTGTTTTCCAAAGAGGTTGTACCATTTTGCAATCTCACTAGCAGTGTAGGAGTGTTCCAATTTCTCCACAGCCTCAATAACACTTGTTGTTTTGTGCTTTTTGGATCATGGCCAACCTTGTTGGGCTGAGATGGTATCTCATTGTAGTTTTGATTTGAATTTCTTTAATAGCTAATGATCATGAGCAATTCTGCATGTGTCTTTCAGCTGCCTGGATATCCTCTTTAGAGAAATGCCTCTCTACTTCCTTCACCCATTGCTTAATTGGATTATTTATCCTTTTCTTGTTGATATTTTGTAATACCTTATAGATTATGGAGACCAGACATTGGTCTGACATATAGTTGCCAAATATTTTCTCCCATTCTGTAGGTTGTTTTTTTAATTCTCTTGATGAAGTCTTTGGATGAGTCATTTATCTATTTTCTCTTATGTTGAACATGCATTGTCAGATTTCGAAGTCTGTTTACATTGTGTATTAAGACTTCCATTGTTGATCCTATATTATCTTGGATGAGCTTTATCATTTTAGATTTTCTATTTAGGTCTTTTATGCATTTTGAGTTTGTTTTTGTAGAAATGTGAGATATGAGTCTTGTTTCAATTTTTTGCAGATGGGTATCCAATTTTGCCAGTACCATTTGTTAAAGAGACTGTTCTTATTCCAGTTTAAAATCTTGGTGTCTTTTCAAATATCAACTGTTCATAGGAGGATAGTGGCATCTCTGGGATCTCAACTGTGTTTCATTGGTCTATATGTCCCTTTTTGTACCAGTACCAGGCTGTTTTGACTATTGTGGCAGTGTAATAGGTTCTAAACTCAGGTAATGAGAGGCCTCCCAGTGTGTTCTTCTCTTTCAGTAGTGCTTTACTTATCCGAGGTTTCTTCCCTTTCCAAACAAAGTTGATGATTTGTTTCCCCATCTCATTAAAAAATGTCACTGGAATTTGTATTGGGATTGCATTATATAAGTAGATTGCTTTGGATAAAATAGACATTTTCACAATGTTGAGTCTTCCTATCCATGAGCAAGGGTAGGTTACTCCATTTATGTAAGTCTCTCTTAGTTTCTTGTAGTAAGGTCTTATAGTTCTCTTTGTAAAGATCTTTTATTTCTCTAGTAAGATTTATTCCTAGGTATTTTATCTTCTTGGTGGCTATAGTAAATGGAATTGATTTGCTGATTTATTCTTGAATAATCTTACTGTTGGTATAAAGGAATCCTACTGATTTACTTATGTTTATTTTGTATCCCATTACTTTGCTAAACTCCTCTATTAGTTTCAATAGTTAACTTACAGATTCCTTTGGATTCTCTGTATAAACAATCATATCATCGGCAAATAGGGAGATTTTTACTTATTCATTGCCAATATGGATGCCCTTTCTTTCTTTGTCTTTGTTGAAAGCAGAGGATATCAGAAAAATATTTACCTGTTTTACTGACTGTGTATCTTTATTTGACTTTATGGATCATAACAAACTGTGGATAACATTGCATAAAATGGGCATTCCAGAACACTTAATTTTACACTTAAGGAATCTGTACACGGATCAAAAGAGAGTAGTGTGAAAAGAACAAGGTGACACTACATGATTTAAAGTCAGGAAAGATGTGTGCCATGGATTAAATTATGTCCACCCAAAAATGTGTGTTGTAATTTGGCTGGGCCATGATTCCCAATATTGTGTGACTGCCTGTCAATTTTGTGATTTTCCTATGCTGTAAATCCTAAACTGTGCCTGTGCCTAATAGACTGGATTATGTTAAAAGAGGATTAGGATAGGACTGTAACTCTCTTTCTAAGGTCATCTCCCTGCTCCAGTGTAAAAAGATTTCCCCTAGAGTGTAGCTCGCACCACCTTTTATCCACAAGAGATAAAAGGATAGGGAAGGAAGCAGAGAGTTGAAGACCTGGAACCATCAAGAAAGCAGCACCAGGAGCACAACCTAAGGTTCCTACACTGAGATGCTGTCAGACCAAAGAGGGACTGATGCAACACAAGGAGCTTCCTCCAGAGCCAGCAGAAACAGACTACATTTCCCTGGAGGGGATACCCTAAATTTGGACTTGTAGCCTACTGGATTGTATAAGAATAAACTTTTTGTTTGTTTGTTTAAGCCATCCACTTGTGGTATTTCTGTTAGAGCAGTACCACATGACTAAGACAGTATATGTTAGGCTTATATCCTTCTGCCATACTTTTCAATCTGTATGCTGAGCAAATAATCCAAGAAGCTGAACTATAGGCCAAAAAACCCATCAGGATTGGAGGAAGACTCGCTAACATCTTGCATTTTGCAGATGGCACAACCTTGCTGAAAGTGAAGAGGATTTGAAACACTGATGAAGATCAAAGACCACAGCCTTCAGTATGGATTGCACTTCAATATCCAAAAAAAAAAAAAATCTTCACAACTAGACCAATAAGCAACATCATGATAAACGGAGAAAGTATTGAGGTTGGCAAAGATTTCATCTTAGTTTTTTTTTACAGTCAGTTCCCACGGAAGCAGCAGTCAAGAAATCAAAACATACATTGTATTGGGAAAATATGCTGCAAAAGACCTCTTTAAAGTGCTGAAAAGTAAAGATGTCACATTGAAGACTGAGTTGAGCAGGACCCAAGCCATGGGATTTCCAGTTGCATCATTTCAACTGCATGTGAAAACTGGACAATGAATAAGGAAAACAGAAGAATTGAAGCCTTTGAATTGTGACATTGGAGAAAAATGTTGAATATACCATGGGCTTCCACAAGAACAGACAGATCTGTTTTGGAAGAAGTACAACAAGACTACTCCTTAGAAGCAAGGATGGAGAGATTGTGTCTTACATACTTTGTCAAGGAGTATCAACCCTTGGAGAAGGACATCATGCTTGGGGAAGTGGAGTCAGCAAGCAAGAGGAAGACTCTGAACAAGATGGATTGAGACGGTGGCTGCAACTATGGGTTTACACATAAAAACTATTGTGGGTATGGCTCAGGAGCGAGCAGTGTTTCATTCTGTTTTGCATAGGGTTGCTATGAATCAGAACTGATTAGACCGCATCTAACAATGAGATTAGATGGTTTCTAAGGCAAACCTCTTAGAAGATATGAAAAAGAGAAGTGAATAGAAAAACAATAGAACTTCACACAACCAATAAAGCAGTGCTGGAAGCAGAACATGTCTGTGGACTTGAGATTCCAGTTCTGAGTTGTTCCCAGACCAAGAGAAGGTTGATGACAAGGACTTTCCTTCAGAGCCAGCAGAGACTGAATGCCTTCTTCTGAGGTGATATCTTGAATTTAGACAGACATGTAGCCTTCTAGACTGTGAGACAATAAATGTCTCTTTGCTAAAGCCATCCTTTTGAGATATTGCTGTTATAGCCACACTAGATAAGAAAGACACTAGGCTTGGGAGCCCAAGATTCTATTTACTTTTTTTGTGTGGATTCAGCTCAAGTGTCTAGATCATCCGTCACCAAGTGTATAGTGCATTTTATCACCTATAGTATTATATGCCTGAAGTAGGCACAGGTATATAACATGAAGTCATTTATTGATTAAAGTATGGTGGTGACTGCTACCCATGAATATCTGGGTGGGAAGTGTGCTCCTGTTCTCTGTGGTACGCAGGTAGGTAGGTTTTGTAGACATACTATGGCACCCAGTGCTATTAGTTGTAAGGACTGGGTTTCATCACTTACTCTTGGTAACTATCTCAGGTAACTGGGTGAAGAGGATGGAGCCATCAGTCCTCAGGCCTCTGATGTAAGAGAGGAGCTGGCTTAATGGGTAAGGTGATATCAAGTGTCATGAATCTGCCCCTCCCACTTATAGTAGATGCAGATGAAATCAGGCTTCACGTGGGAATCAGACGAACACTCTCACCGTGACTGCTACCATCCTGAGCCACCATAAGCTACTTACCACCACTCTGCCCAACCTTTTGTACTAGGGGACATAATATTAACGTCTTGAGACCTTTAACCTAGAAGTGACCTAAGAGTACATCCAGATTGAGGAGATAAATCAGGGAAAACCATGAGAAAACAAAGGGCGTGGAAAACCGCTCCCTTTTCAGACAAGGAATTAAACACATCTGGAGGTCTTTAACTCTTTAACGTGAAAGATATTAACCTCTCCTAGTACAAACTATAACTACTCTAACAAAGCTCAGTTCTGGGCTCTCGAAGGTGATGATCATTAGCCCCCTGATCTCACTTTTTTATGTCTGTCTTTTTCCTTCATCTCGATGCCACCCCTGTCTCTGACCCTGTTCATCAGGGAACTCCCAATACGCGACAAGTGGCGCCCAATGTGGGGCAGAGAGAGAAGAATCCAGCCCACCGGACCAGAAGTGAAGCAACATCGCAGAGACCCCGAGGACAACCCCAAACTGGGGGATCACATCTTAAAGAGAGGATAGTGCATGCTCGGGAAGTAGGTATCAGCGTAACGACGGGAAAGAATCAGTCTCGCTTTGAGACTTACAAGCTTTTGCTGAAAAGCCTCCTACATTCAGGAGGGGTAAAAGTTAGCTCTTCTCGTCTTACTTCTCTCTTTAATCTCTTCCACCAACATTGTCCCTGGTGGCCAGAGGAAGGAAGGGATGCTGGACGATGGGGTCTGGCACAGGTTGTGTCTTGCCTCAAGCAGGCACATCAGCAGGGAGAAGCTACTCCGGTCTATATGTGGTCTTTGTGTAACCTCATTTCTGTAGCTTTAGAACCCCTGCAGGCAGAAGGGGAAGTAGAGGGCGAAGAGGGCGAAAAAGGCCAGTGGGACTCAGAGGAGCCACGTAGCCCCTCTGTAAAAAAGGCTGCACCTCCTTGGGGCCCCCTTCTGAGAAGGCATGGTTTCCGCCACCACCTCTGCCTTCTCCTACCCTTTCTAAGAACTTGAAGCCAAGTCCACGACTCTTTTCTGCGGTCGCAGAAGGTATTAGGAAGGTCAGAGAGGTGGAAGAGCCAGATGCCTATCTGTTCCCAGTGGCGGTCACAGAGATTACTCTGCCTGGACGGGATGTCGGAGTCTGTCGCTTTGACCATCATCCTATTTCTTTTCCTGTCTTAACAGAAACAAAAAAAAATTGTCAACCAGTATAGCCCTATTGCACCTTTCACAATGGGACTAATAAAGGGATTACAAGAAGGGGAATGTCTCATTCCTCATGACTGGGACGCGCTAGGACAGACCTGCTTATCCTCTGCAGAGTTTTTGCAGTTCAGGACACAGTAGTCCGATGCCGCCTAACAGCAGGCCCAGAGGAACGTCCCAGCTCAAATTAATATTTCTGCAGAACAGTTGCTAGGAGCAGGAACCTGGGCTGGAGTCCAAGCTTGCTTGACAATGACTGATCAAGCCATATCCCAAGTGAGGCTGGTTTGTCTAAAGGCTTGGGAAAGAATGAATCGGACAGGACAAGAGACTCCCGCATTTAGCTCTGTGAGGCAGGGAACTAAAGAGCCTTCTGTTGATATCCTGGCGAGACTCAGGGATGCCTTGCAGAAGACTATTGAGAATCCAGAGGCCCGGGAGCAGTTTCTACAAACGTTGGCATTTGACAAGCCAACCCAGGTTGCAAAAAGGCCCTTCGCCCCAATAAAGAGTGGGGAACTTTGGAAGACTATATTAGAACTTGTCAAGGGGTTGGAACTGTGACTTTTAAAGCTGTCGCCCTGGCAGAAGTCATGGCAGCATTAAATATGAAGGATAATCGCTGCGTTGGCTGTGGCAAGCCAGGCCACATGAGAAACGATTGCAAAAATCTGGTATAGGGTTGAAACCTGGAGCCCAGGAAAAGGCACCAGGTTTCTGTCCCAGATGTAGAAAAGGGAATTGCTGGACAAACCAATGCAAATCCAGATTTGGCAAGGAAGGTCAGCCTTTGCCGGCTGGAAACAGAAAGGGGGGCCATCCCTTTCCCCCATTCAATCAGGGGATTTATCCCGTCCAATTCTCCAGCCCGTCCTCTCCCTCATCCTGGCCACAGCTGAGAGTGCAGTTGTAGATCTCTGCTCCTGTGTTTCCATCTCTCTATACCACAACCAGACACCTTGCAAAGTTCCTACAGGGGTCTCTGGACCCCTACCTAAGAATACGGTGGGATTGGTCCTAGGCAAAAACAACCTGAATGCTCAAGGAGTGCAACTCCATACGAGAGACATCGACTGTGATTACGCCGGAGAATGAATGGTCATGATGACTTCATCAGTCCCTTTCCAAATTCAAGAAGGGCAGCAAATAGCCCAATTCGTCCTGCTTCCTTATATCATGATTGGTCATCCCCATAAAAAGTGCGTGGAGGAGTGTGAAGGCACCTCAGGTGCAGTATTTTTACAACAGTCTATTACTAGGGACAGACCTCAATGCACGATCAAAATTTCAGGAAAACTTTTTATAGGACTATTAGACACTGGAGCTAGTATTTCTGTTATAGGTGAACAACACTGGCTGTCTCAACGGCCCTCCAATGCTGTGCCAACACAATTGCAAGGCATAGGTCAGGCCCTTTATGTCCATCAGAGCCATCACATTTTACCGTGTGAAGGACCAGAGGGCCAACCTGGGGCGATTCGCCCCTACATGACAAACATCCCAGTTGACTTGTGAGGTAGAGATTTGTTAGATGTGGTCAAAAAGAAATCTGGTAAATGGAGGCTGTTGATGGACCTTCGAGGCTTCAGTGGCGTCATTCAGCCTAGGGGGGCTTTGCAGCCTTGAATGCCTAGTCCTGCAGTCTTACTGCCAAATTGGCCGTTGCTCATGGTAGATCTCCAAGGCCATTATCAAGGGGAAATGCAACTACTGACTCCTTGGTGGCCTCTGTCTTCCAAGATGCTCAGGAATTCCATTCTCTTACTGGTGTTAACTCTAAAGGCCTAAAGAAACAATTTGCCATTTCTAATCAACAAGCTAAAGATAGTTGCTTCTTGCCCAGTCTGTCACCAATTAGCAACAACTCATTTTCCCTCAGGGAAAAACCCAAGAGAAGACACGTCCAACAGTTTATGGCAAATGGATGTTACCCTTGTGCTTGCTTTTGGTAAATTTTCCTATGTTCATGTCTGCATAGACACATTCTCTAACTTTATTTGTGGAACTGCACAGAGCAGGGAATCCACCAAACAGGCCAAACAACATCTCCTCACCTGTTTTGCGGTGATGGGTAAGCCATCACAAATCAAAACAGACAATGCCCCTGCATATAAAAGCAACTCCATACAAACCTTCTTTGCTCAATGGCAAATTCATTACATTACAGGTATTCCATATAATCCTCAAGGCCCAGCCATCACAGAGCACACTCATGCGACTCTCAAAACATACATTAAAAAATTAAATAAGGGGCAAGATACCTATCCCCTTGCAACAATCCTACAACAGGCATTGTGCACTCTTAACTTTTTGAACATCCCAAAAATCTCCACGAGTTCAGCTGTTGAGACTCATATGTGTAATTCTCAAAGGATCCCCAGGCAACCTATATGGTGGAAAGATGTATCAACCAGTACCTGGCATAAGGGGAAAAGGTTTTGCTTGTGTTTCTCCAGGTCTTGGGATTGGCCCAGGTTGGGTCCCATCGTGAAGGATTCACCCAAGATATGGATCCCCCATGAAAGAAGAGACACTTGGAAACGCCAGCAGAACAAATGGCGAGGGTGACATCGAAGAGGCCATCAGCACCGACCTCCTGCACACAAGAAGCTCGTCCACCGACTGGAGGACAACTAAAGAAGATGGTGCACGATGCAGAGAACCTACCTCGTAGCACCAACACTCCTCACTCTCCCATCTCCCTTTTCCTCGCCACAGTCGTGGTCACCAACCTAACCGTATCTATGGCCCCCGGCGCCTTTGAAAGCTGTAGTGCAGTGTGTGCCCCAGGCCCTGCGTTGCCTTTGTCACAAACAGGGGGACTCTTATCGGAAAAAGAAGAGTTGGCTTTGTCCTGCCTTGTAAGATATCAGGACTATGGCCCACAGGACCAGCAAAGTGGCTCAAAAATGTTAATCATGATGAAATAGTAATTTGGGGACAGAAGATACCAGATCCTCCTGTCACTCCTTTATTGGGTCAAACAGCTCCTGATAATTTAGACTTTTTGATAATTATAGATCCCTTAAATAAAGAAGATGAGGGCACTTATTTTTGTGTAAAGTATCAAAAGTCTAGCCCCTATGATCATATTTACATGAGAGGAGGTGGAGTTCAACTGTCAATCATACCACCAACCCATGCTTCGGATTGGGACTCAAGTGGTCTGGTGACTGCCTCTCAATCAGTAAGTAGCTAGAGGGGCGCAATTGAAGAGCTGTTGGATTTATCATTATGATCCTAAATCAGGGGTATCTCTACATCCACTGGCAGTCCCTCTAAATAATCATACCTTTCATTATGCCTATAAAGGTGACAATGACCACCTGCCCCTAACGGCTTCAAAAGCTACCTATAAACATACTGTACAAGGTATAACCCTGAGTGGGATTCCCTCACAATCTAAAGATCTAGGATTGATGCCTCACTGCTCAGGGGAACTCCCTAATCCAAACTTACAAAAACCTTACTTTTGTGTGCTGCCTGGCTTAACTTTTCTTTGTAGTAGTACCACGACACCCTGGTCATGGGCCCTACAGTGCTTACCGCATATCAGTTACACAGGCCAATGTACCATTGAAGTCCTGTTTTTCTCTTACCTGTTCATCGGAATGCATCATCCATCCCCCTAAAGTAACTAAAAGAGATGCCACTTCAAATCCCTTTATGGAACATACTGGATTTAATTGGTGGCTTCTAAGAACCACCTTTCTGGACTAAGGAATGTATCACCTTGATCTGGCAATACATAATTTATCTGACACTATCCATCTATTGGCATCCAATACCAAAAAGGCTCTAAAAACACAACAGACTTCTTTAAACTCATTAGTCGAGGTTCTCTTAGACAAAAGAATGGCGTTAGACTTCCTATTGGCCAAGATGGGGGCATTTGCACAGTCGTTAATAAAACTTGTCGTACCTGGATTAATACCTCTGGGGAAGTAGCAGTGAAACTAAATCAAATTCAGCATGTGGTCCATCAGACTCAACCCGACCCTCATTGGAAGTCCTGGGGCAGTTGGTTTACCTCTGGTTTCATAATACTGAGTCACTTATTGCCCCACTAGTGTTAGTAGTGGCTGTGGGGCTCCTTATTTGTTGTTTAGTACCCATTTTAATATAAATTTATATGGAAGTCACCGACTCTATTTTACATGTTTGATATTATCTTTTCAGTCTGAGGCAGTGACAGGAGAACCTTTGAAGAAAGAAGGTTAATATTTATCAAATGAAAAAGGGGAAGATGTGGGAATTATACAGACACTCTTAACATGACTGTGGCCATGTTGAGCCACCATAAGCTGCTTATCACAACTCTGCCTAACCTTTTGCACTAAGGGACATAATATTAACATCTTGAGTCCTTTAACCTAGAAGTGACCTAAGAGTACATCCAGACTGAGCAGATAAATCACGGAAAACCGTGAGACAACACAGGGTACAGAAAGCCACTCCCTTTTCAGATAAGGAATTAAACAGATCTGGATGTCTTTAACTCTTTAACGTTAGAGATGTTAACCTCTTCTAGTACAAACATAAATACTCAAATAAAGCTACTTCTAGGCTCTCGGTGGTGATGACCATTAGCCCCTTGATCCCACTTTTTTGTGTCTTTTTCCTTAATCTCAATGTTGCCCCCATCTCTGACCCTGTTCATCAGGGAACTCTCAATACCCAACAGTATACTGTGCCAAAGAGAACCTATGCTGTTTAAATGGGCCCATACAGTTCTGCAGCTGACCTGAGTTTCCAGTTTAGAGGAACTGGTAGATTATTTGTTACCCCTCCAAAACCAGGAGAATGGCTCAGGGCACGAAGGATCCTACTTCCAGCACAGGTAGTGCAGCAGTCTCTGAACCTGGGCCCAGAACCTGGAGCAGAGCAGGGAAGGAGCAGATAAATGGGAAAGATATTTCCTTTTTTTGATCCATTAGGTAAGTTATAAGCTTGCACTGATCTTTCACTCATCAAGCACCATTTTCACTGATTCTAGAGGCTTGAGCTAACTTCGGCTGCTAGCTCTTGCAGCAAGGATTTATCAGACATGACCTGGCCAGTGCCCCACAGACTGGATCAGCAAGTGTAAGGCTGAAGCAAGGAGTAACACTGGGAAGGTGTTTCACCTATCATTGTGGTTGAGTTGGTTCTGACTTATAGCAACTCAATAGGACAGAGTAGAACTGCTCCATAGACTTTCTGAGGAGCTTCTGGTGGTTCTGAACTGCCCACCTCCTGCTTAGTAGCTGTAGCACGTAACCACTACACCATTAAGGTTTCCAGGTAACAGCAAAAATCCCCAGTCACTATTTTGATATTATATAGGCAAAAGAATCACGATTGTTGAAGATCTAAGGGACAGTTTGTCAGTTGTAACAAGTATATCAGGATATATAATCTATCAAAAGGAAAACTAAGTTGCTCCTTAAACTTTCACTTAATGTACAGTAGAAAATTTAAAAAAAAAGTTTGTTAGGTTTACCAGGCCTCACTCAGAATCTGAAAACCAAGTTAAGTTTATGATCATCAGGTTGTAATGACAATTAAGAACCTGATCCTATTGGACCAAGGTAAGAAAAGCAGAATTAACATCACAGAAGAAGCTGCTGAGAGGGTTGTGTTATAGATCAGACTGAGCTATTTGTATTCCTTCAGTTTAATACTAGGTTTAAAGCAGTTTCTTAAGAAGGGGCAAGCTTAGTTCAATGTGGAAGCTAAGAAGACCACTACTAGTGAAGCTTTACATAAATGGAGAAGCCCTTTCTCCTTCTATCCCAGTGATTATGATAACCCTTAATCTTTGTCCTGAGGTATACACCATGCATGGTTTCTCCATTTCTTAATGACGTATTAGAATATGAGTACAACTAAACATACTTTTTTTCTTGGTGGGAAACTTGTATGGATTTTGAAAAAGTTAGTTTCTGGCTGAAATCTAAGCACCTGGTTTTAGGGGTGTTTTTTGAAATGTTCATATATTTGTCCTAATAAAAAAGGAAGTGTTATTAACCTTTTTCTTCAGTCCAAACCAAGAATGGCAAGTCAATAAGTTCAACTGAAATTTGGGAAAACATTAATGACATTTAAAATCTTCTTAAAACGATGCTTCTTATTGATATACAAAGTTTATGGTATTATAAACTTAATACCAGGTTCCTGTGCTGAATTATCTATGAAAGTTATAACGTTATAGTCATTGAGTCAACTGGCCTGCTTTAATTAGCTTCTTTGATTCTTTTCAGACATACTGAAACTAGAAAATCTAACCCAGTGCCATTGACTTGATTCTGACTCATCCTGAACCTATAGGACAGAGCAGAACTGCTCCATAGAGTTTCCAAGAAGTGTTCAGCAGATTCAAACTGCCAGCCTTCTAGTCAGCAGATGTAGCACTTAACCACTACACTAGAAGGGTTCCCAGAAGTACTCTAAGTCTCGATTATAGGATAATATCCACCTATGTAGTCTTAGTAAATGGTTGTTTTTCTCTTTTTCTGTGCTGATTATCTTGATTTTTTTTTTTTGAGTAGAAACATACATGCCAACATTTTAAGGAACTCAAAACACTTCAGAGATATTCAATTGAATTTTCTAAGCATGTACATTGTTCTTCAGGTGCTTGCCGTGATGATTATATATATAGTTATCAGAATAGATGAATAGTGAAAGTGGTAGTTGATAGAAGCCATAATTTGCTAAGTGGTATACTATCAGCCTGAGAAAGTCATTATAGCTCCTAAAAGAAACAGACTTCACAGGGAAGTTTTGGTTTCCTATCTTGTTAAATCCACCTCATTATTTAATATGTAGGGAAACTGAAGCCAGAGAAATTCATTCACATTCAGAGTCTGCACATACAGACAAATAGAAACAGACATATTTCTTTTCATGCCAAGACAATTAATAGTTTCAAAAGACTACTTATATTTGCTCACTATATTATTTTGTTTCTCCTATGTGCAGTAAATTTTGAGGGTTTTTTTTTAATCTTTAAAAAAATCAAGACCCTGAGGTGAGGCCAAGATGGCAGAGTAGATGGATTCCCCTAGCCCTTGTAACAACAGAGACCCGAAAGAACAAATGAATCCAGTACATAAGACACTAGGAGCCCTGAACATCAAAGGGAAAGTGGAGAAATTGGACTTACCAAAGGGAAAGGGAGAGTAGCACTGGAAGCACATAGGATTTCAGGAACCTGACCTGTCAGGAAACAGACACAGCCACTGTAGGGTGGGACCAGCATAGAGGTTATTGTCTGGAGAATCCTTGGGTGCCTCCAGAGTCAGTGAGGGACAGCACCAGACTGTCAAAAGCTCAGTCCTTGTGCATGAACTGCCACATATGGATCTGAATCTTTCCTTCTATATGGGCCTGTCTTCCTTCTCCTGATGCTTTCCCCTCCCTTCTCTGAACTGTGCCTCATGCTACAGTCTGATGCCATTAAATGAGCCAAAAGTAGGACTTTTCAACCCGACTGTAAGTCATTCTTCCCTTCTCTGCACTGTGCTCGGCTCTGGAGTCTGATGCCACTGACTGAGCCAGAAGTAAGATTTCTTATGCTCACCCTGAGCCATTCTCTGAGACCTGGGCAGAGGAGGGAGAGTTTAGCAAACTTGGGAAAAGGGGGGAAAGAAAAAATATTCTCCTGTACTCTCTAAGCCAGAAATTCAGAGCAGAAACTGTTCCTTCACCTAGATTCAGACATAAGGTGATACTCCAACTTCATAAACACTCAGTGATGAATGATAACACCCTGCCTTTCTCAGGGGCTGTAGCCAGACTCTTGTGCTTATACCAATCATCCCTCCCCGTCTAGGAGAGTAGGCAAGAGCCTACACCATACACTCGGAAAGTGACCACCAGATCACCTGAACTGAATTCGTAGAAAAGTAAATGATACATTTTAAAACAAGAAGCTAGAACACAGGAGACTAACATAATAAAAATAACTACAATTTACTAATGGCTTGGATAAAGTAGGCCATATCAAAGCACATAAAAGGGCAGATCACTTCAGAAAGCTCCCCAAAGAATCAACTTTTCCAGAGATAGAGGACTTCCTGAACTGATCAGAAGTAGAATACAAAAGATTAATATTTAGAACTCTTCAAGAGATAAGGAAAGAAATGAGGCAAAATGCAGCAGAATATCGTGACAAACTGAAAAATCTGCAAGCAAACGTGGAGCAACAAGAATTAGAAATTCACAAAATTAATAATAAAGTTATAGAATTCGACAACTGAATAAATAGAAAGTCAAAGGAACAGAATTGAGACAATGGAAGCACGGATTAGTGAGACTGAAGATGAAGCGCATAACATCAACACATTTAAGGAAAAATTAGATAAAAGAATTTAAAAAAGATCAAGAAACACTAAGAATTATGTGGGACTCTATGAAGAATAGTCTACAGGTGACTGGAGTATTAGAACAGGAGGGAATAATGAAGAATACAGAGAGGATTGCCAAAGATTTGCTGATGGAAAACTTCCCTGATATTACAAAACATGAGAAGATGTCTATCCAGGGTATTCATTGAACTCTACACAGGTTAGACCCCAAAATAAAGAAACCAAGGCATATTATAATCCAACTGCCAAAATTAAAGATAAAGAGACACTTTTAAAAATGGCTAGGGCTAAATGAAAAAGGACCTACAAAGGAAAATCTGTAAGACTAAGCACAGATTACTAAGTATAAACCATAAAGGTAAGAAAGCAGTGGGGCCACATATACGAAGTCTTGAAGGAAAATAATTGCCAGCCAGGAATTGTATATCCACCAAAATTGTCTCTCAAATATGATGGTGAAATTTGGACAATTAAAAAAAAAAAAGGAAGAAAGAAATTTAGAGAGTTTTTGAAAACCAAACCAAAACTATAAGAAATACTAAAGGGAGTCTTTTGGTTAGAAAACAACCCACACCAGGTAATAACCCAAGAATGCAGAATAAAGCAACTGTATAACAACCCAAATAGGAGAATCATAAAAATAAATGACAGACAAAACACTGAAAATAGGGAAATGGAGACATCATTATGTAAACACTATTATAAAAAAAGAGATCCAAAGAGTATATAGTCATAGATCTCTCATATGGAGAGGAAGTCATGGTGCTGTAAAGAAATTAAAGACTGGTTTAAATTTAGAAAAGCAAGGGTAAATACTAAGGTAACCACAGAGGATACTATCAATCACATGCGTCAAAATAAAAAACAAGAAAAATATGAAGTCTCAGGAAATACACAACCACCAACACTGAAAAAGATGAAAAGAAAACATATAAAGGAAAGAGACTCAGCACAGAAAATTAAATGGAGCAAAGAAATTGTCTACAACACACACACAAAAAGACATCAAAATAACAGCATTAAACTCACATGTATCAATAATCCTGCTGAATGTAAATGGACTAAATACACCAATGAAGAAATGGAGAGTGGTAGATTGGATTAAAAAAAAATGACCTACCTATATGCTGGCTATAGGAGACACACCTTAAACTCAAAGACATGAACAAATTACAACACAAAAGATGTAAAACAATATGTTTACCTAAGAATATTCAAAAAACAGTAGAAATGGCAATATTAATCTCTGCTAAAATCAATTTTAAAATAAAATCCACCACATTGGATAAGGAAGGACATTATATAATCATTAAAAGCTCAACACTCCAGGAGGAGATAACCATATTAAATACTCACCCAATGATAGGGCTCCAAAATACATAAAAGAAACAATATCTGCATTGAAAACAGAAACAGACAACTCCACAATAATAGTAGGAGAATTCAACACACCACTCTCAGTGAAGGACAAAACATCTAATAAAAGCTCAAAAGACATGTAAGATCTAAAAGCCATAATCAAGCAACATAATCTTATATACAGAACACTCCACACAATAGCAGCCAAGTGTGCTTTCTTTTCAATTACACATGGAACATTCTCCAAAACTGACCACATATTAGGTCACAAAGTAATCATTATCAAAATCCAAAGTACTGAAATATTACAAAGCAGCTTTTCAGACCATAAAGCCCTAAAAGCAGAAATTAATAGCAGAGAAAATAAGGCAACAAAAACTCAAACACGTGAAAACTAAATAATACTTCATTCAAAAAAGTTTGGATTATAGAAGAAATCAAGGATGGAATAAAGAAATTCATACAATCAGATGAGAATGAAAACATCCTACCAGAATCTACGGGCCACAGAAAAAGCAGTGCTCAGAGGTCAGTTTATCTCAATAAATGCACACATGCAAAAGAAGAAAGGGTTCACAAGAATCAACTCTACAACTCAAGTGAGCAGAAAGGGATAAGCAAAAGAACTCCTTGGGCACCAGCAGAGAGCAAATACTAAAAATTAGAGCCAAATGAAATGAAATAGAGAATAGAAAAATGATTGAAAGAGTTAGCAAGTCCAGCAGCTGATTTCTTGAAAAGATGAACAAGATTGATAAATCATTGGCCAAACTGACAAAAGAATAACAGGAGAGGAAGCAAATAGCTGGAATAAGAAATGAGATGGGCAATACCACAATAGACCCAACTGAAATTAAGAATCACAACAGAATACTATGAAAAACTATAGTCTTACGAATTTGAAAACATAGAGGAAATGGACAAATTTCTAGAAATGCATCATCTATAAAAACTAACACAACAGAAACAGAACAACTAAATAAGCCCATCACAAAAAAAGATATGGAAAAGGCCATTAAAAAGCTTCCAACAAAAAACTCTGACCCTGCCAGCTTCAGTGGAGAATTTCACCAAACGTTTAGAAAAGAGTTAACACCACTGTTGTTAAGGTACTGGAAAGCATAGAAAAGGATGGAATACTTCCAAATTCATTCTGCGAAGGAAGCATAACCCTGATGTCAAAACCAGGTAAAGACAGCACAATAAACGAAAATTACAGACCAATATCTCTCATGAACTTAGATGTAAAAATCCTTAATGAAATTCTGGCCAACAGAATTCAACAACATATAAAATAATAATAGTCCACTGTGACCAAGTAGAAATCATACTAGGGATGCAGGGATGGTTCAGCATTAGAAAACCAATTAATGCAATCAACTACATAAATAAAACAAAAGACAAGAACCACTTGATTTTATCAATTGATGCAGAAGAGGCATTTGATAAAGCCCAGCATGAATTCATGTTAAAAATTCTCAGCAAAATAGGAATAGATGTGAAATTCCTCAACATAATAAGAGGCACATTTGCCAATCCAACAGTCAACATGGTCCTAAATGGAGACAGTCCGAAAGCATTCCACTTGCAAACAGGTACCAGACTAGGATGTCCATTGCCGCAGCTCTTATTCAACATTTCCCTGAAGATTTCAGCCAGAGCCACCAGGTAAGATGAAGAAATAAAGTCCATTCTAATGGGTAACGAAGAAGTAAAATATCTCTATTTGCAGATCTTACATACAGAAAATCCTCAGGAATCCACAAAAACACTACTGGAACTAAAAGAGTTCAACAAAGTATCAGAATAAATGATAAACATATACATAAATCAGTTGGATTCCTTCACACTAACAAAGAGACCATCAAAGAGGAAATCACTAAATCAGTATCATTTATAATAGCCCCTAAGAAGATAAAATATCTGGGACTAAATCCAACCAGGTGTACAAAAGATCTATATAAAGAAAACTATATGCTATATATTATATACTGCAAGAAACCAAAAGAGATGTATATAAGGGAAGAAACCTACCTTGCTCATGGATAGGAAGACTTAACATCATGAAAATGTCTATTCTACCCAAAGTAATCTATAGATAAAATGCATTTGCAGTACAAATTCCAATAACATTTTTTAATGAGGTGGAGAAACAAATCAGCAACTTCATGCAGAAAGGGAAGAAGTCTCAGATAAGTAAAGCATTATTGAAGAAGAAGAACAAAGTGGGTGGCCTCACTCTACCTGGCCTTAGAATCTACTACATTGCCATGGTGGTTAAAAACAGCCTGGTACTGATATAAAAAGAGACATAAATCAATGGAACAGAATTAATAATCCAGATATAACATCATCCACCTATGAGCAGCTGATACTTGACCAAGCCCCAAAGCCCATCCATCAGGGAAAAGAAAGACAGTCTTTTTAGCAAATGGTGCTGGCATAACTGGATATCCATATGTAAAAAATGACACAAGACCTGTATCTCACACCATGCTTGAAAAACAACACAAAATAGATCAAAGATCTAAATATAAAATCTGAAACAATAAAGGTCACAGAAGAAAAAATAGAGACAACTCTGAGCACCTTAATACATGACATAAATAGACTACAAAACATTGCTAACTGTGCAAATACCAGAATTAAAAATAGATAACTGGGAACTCTTAAAAATCAAACACTTAGACTCATCCAAAGACTTCACCAAACGAGTCAAGATTATCTACAGACTGGGAAAAAGAAAAAAAAAATTGGCTGTCATCAGTCCAACTGGTACCTAAACTCCATAATCTACAAGCTACTGCAAAACCTCAAGAAGAAAAAGACAAATAATCCAGTTAAACAATGGGCAAAGAATGTGAACAAGCACTTTTCCAAAGAAGACATCCAGGACAGTAACAGATACATGAGGAAATGCTCGAGATCATGAGATAGCAGAGAAATCCAAATTAAAACTACAATGAGACTGTGTCACCCCAACAACGCTGGGATTAATCTAAAAAACTCAGAACAATAAATTTGGAGAGACTGTGGAGACGTTGGAATTCTTGTACACTGTTGGTGGGAGTGTAAAATGGTAGAACCACTTTAGAAATTAATTTAGCACTTTCTTAAAAAGCTAGAAATAGCATACCATATAAACTAGCAACATATCCTAGAGAAATGAGGTCTGTCACATGAACAGATACATGTGCAGCAATGCTTATTGTAGCACTCTTTGCAATAGCAGAAAGATAAAATCAATCTAGGTGCCCATCAACAGATGAATGGATAAACAAACTGTGGTATAGTCGTATAGTCATACAATGGAATACTGTGCAATTATAAAGAAAAATTATTTTAGGAAAAAAATCTCATAACATGGAATCATCTGTAAGACATTATGCTGAGTAAAATTAGTCAGACGCAAAGAACAAATATTGTATGAGACCATTATAAGGACTGAAGGAAAGGTCTAAGCACAGAAGAAAATACTCTTTCATGGTTACAAAGGTGGGTAGTGAGGGAGAGAGATATTCATAGATTAGATAGTAGATTCTAACTGGGTTAGATGAAAAGAGTGACAGCAGGCAGTAGAAGGGAGATTAGCACAACTGGACTACACCAAAATCAAAAAGGTTTCCTGAATACAATCCAACATATCAAAGGACAGAGGAGCAGAGACTTGGGATGACAGTTTCAGGGGACATCTAGGCTAATTGTTATAACTAATTTTTCCTTTTTTAGAGAAAATGTTCTACACTGTACACTGATAAGTCACATCTTAGATCTGAAGAACTAGGAAGTGGCCATCTAAATAGCATGAACTGGTCCCAAACCACCTGTAGCAGGGTAGAATGACGGACATCAAAGACACAAGGAAAATATGAGCCCAGTAGACAGAAGGTACCATATGACAGGGAGACTACATCAGCATGAGACCAGAAGATACAGGTAGTACCTGACCACCAACAAAGACTGCCAGGATGGGGACCACAAAGTCAAGTCCCTGATATCAGGAGAAAAACGGGTGTGCAGAACTGGAACTCTATTGAAAGATGAGACCTGCTGGTCGAATAGACTGAAAGATCTCCTAAGGACATGGTCCCTGGAATGTCTGTTAGCCCTGAGCTGAAACCAGTAGGAAAACCAACTCTTCACACAAAGATGGGACTGGACAGTAAGACATCGAGTGACAGTGGCAAAGAATACGCTTTTTGGCTTAAATGTATACACGAGGCTGTGGTGTGAGGAGTTTCTTGCTAGAGGATAGATGAGGGTGGAGGGTGACAATGGTTGAATGGATACAGGAAGTACAGGAAGGAAAGGAGTGTGCTGTCTTGGGGTGGTAGTGGTCCTGACTTAGTTTCACAGTGGTGTATGTGTGTGTTGTTTTGTATGGAAATTGATTTTGTTTGTAAACCTTTACTTCAAGTACAATAATATACTAAAAAAAAATCAAGACCCACTAAACGAGGGAAAATATTTTGTGGTTAAACTACCTAATGCTTAACTGGCTGACACAAAGAGGTTGTGTAACATGATGGGAGTGAGCCTTTTTAGATGGAGGTTTAAACCTTGGTGGGGAGTTCTGGTGATGGTGGTTTGGAAGTTTAGAACAAGTAAGACTTTCTGGTTTGCACCACTATATAATTGCTTAAAAAAGAAGAGTAAAGTAAAAGGAAGAAAACTGCTTTTCTCTGCTCTAGTCAGTCCTGAGAGTACTTTGATTGATTCTTGGAAACATTCACAAAACTACTGCTATTTTCAACACTCATGTTCAAAATTATTACTTTAAGCTTTCTCATTACATAGTTAGCCAAACTTTCAACTTACTTTCCTGAATCAAATCAAGGCACTGGTCTTTGGGACTTCAAAGATACTTCTGACAAAGTCTAATTTTTTGTAGATTTTCTTTTATGCTTTCTCCCAGTCCAGCAAATGATAACTTTTTGAACCGTTCTAAGTCAAATATAGATTTCTGTTGTCTTAAAGTAAGAAATATTTTTACTTTTCTAATATGATGCTTCTTATACATTTATTCTAACGTCTACATTTGTATTGGTTTAAACATTTTAAGCCTGTCAACAACCAAACTTAGACTATTAGGAACCCTTGTGGGTTCATAATAAATAACCCACTGAATCAAATCAAATCAGTGGGAACACAGTTTGACTATTCATTATATGAGCACAACTTGACTATTTATTACATGAACACAGTTATGACTATTTATTGATTTAGTATCACCTCAAAGCAAGAAAAAACTAATAATATGACAGAGCTAAGTGGAGACCACGTTATAAAATACCAGACATATCTGTATAAAGGAAAAGGCTTCTCTGGAAGGTGATTTTACAGCCCAATAATGGTTTCCTTTCTAAGGACAGGTTCTCAGTTCTTAGGGAGAACTGATTCTTGGCCAGAGTAGTGTTCAGGAAGGCCCCAGTGATGTATATTTAGCTTTTGCAGAATTTTCCATTGCTTATTTTCAGCACTTACTGCTATTTTCTTCATTTCTGTGATTGCTCCCCCAACACTGACTAATGATTTTATTGGATGCAGAAGGGGCTGAGTTGGATTGTAGTTCTCTAAACATCTACACAGCCTCTCTAAAAACAGTCTTTGGACAGGAAATAATCCCATCTAATTGACCACTGTGGAAGACAAACAAAAAAGCCAGTTGGTGTGGGTAGACAACTCAAGGCTAAAGCAAAGAATAAATTTACACCAAATTAAAATATCTAAAGCTTATGGAAGATAATGTTCATCAAAATGGATTAAAAGAACTATGGAGTAAAAGTGTTGCAGGTTTGGAAGGTATGGAATCTCTATGTTTAACATAAAGGCTAAACTCATTAAAGACTTAACAAGAACAAACTTTCTAGTAGCTAATGAATTGCTGCTCTTTTTGTTTATAATGAATTTATATCAGAATTAGAAGACACAGTTGAGGATGTCCTATCCTGAATAAACATTGTTCTATTATCATTTCCATAATACCAAAACATCTTTGTAAGCTCTTATTGTGATCTAGACTTATGGGTGGGTTGTTATTTCCAAAAGGAGTATAATTTATCTATTGGCAAATACTGGAGGTTTTCTTTTTTTTCTTTTTATCCCCTTGTCCTGCTTCTGATGTGTTATATGACGTTTTGTAGTTCATGCTGTGTCATCATTTTCACTTGCTGATAAATAGGAACTCATACTATTTCAGGAATGTTATCAACATTCCATGGAACATTTTTATTCCCTGGACACACTCTGTTCTCATTGGTTCAGAGTTGTTTTTGTTTGTTTTTTTTTAAATACATTTAACCTTCTTTTTTCATCTCCATAATGTCATTCAAAGAGTGAAAGGAAAAGCAGACTTTTCTGGACCATCCAAGGAATAGACGATTCAAACCAGTTGGAAGAGGTGGTACCTTTGGCCGCTTACTGGACATCCAGGACCACTTGCCATGAACTGGAACACGTCTGCTCCTACAGTCCTGACTTTTCCTCGCCCTTCCTCATTTCACCAGTCACAAAGTGTCTTTTTAGTAGAAGGAACATACATAGCAGTAAACAAAATCAACATACTTTTATCTTAGGAGGATGAGAAACAAGACTCTGGAAACAAGGCTGGGGAACTCTGGCAATTATTATAGGAATTCAGACACAAAATCTGGGATTAAGAGGAAGAACTCAGGAAATTGGAAGCAATTGCATGGGAACTGGGATGGTATCTAGCATTAATCCACAAACCAGACACTATACTAGCTGATATACATATATCATTTCTAATTTTTAAAGAAGTGGATGAAAGATGTTTTATAATAAGTATTTATGTCCGAACAAAACCAAAGTTCAGAGAGGTTAAGTAGCTTGCCCAGACTCACAGAAGTAATTACTGAAGCTGTGACTTTAATCGGGTTGGTCTGATGAAAAGCATGTATTCTAAGTACTGTGTTTTTCTGCTTAAGGATATCTTGAGGGGGGCCCAAGGCATAGTTTTTCATGGTAAAGAAAACAAAAACAGCACATGAAGTCTCATCAGGAGTGGCTTAATGATGATTGACTGGTTGGGGAGTTCTCACATGTCCTGCTGAGGTCATATGGGAAATTATTCTCAACAACTGAGGTGTTGTTGTGTTTGCAAGTATGGCTTAGGCTCCCAGAACTAGGCAGTTGAAAGGAATAAAGAACTGAACTCCACATCACAAACAGGATGAGTGTAATCGAGTTAGGTTATTTAGGCACTGTTTTGTCTTGATCACATATACTGCTTCTGCAGAGTACAATGCATGGCTAGGTTCTAGGAAACCAATGTCTCTGTCAGGAGTTCTTGGGGCCAGGGATGGATCTAAACAGAGGAGAAAACAAACCTAATCAGTCAGTTTTTTGAACACCCTATTCTTAATTCTGTTACTTTATTCATTGATGCCTTCTGCAGATAGTGTTCATCTAAACACTACTTTTAAATTTTATCCCCCTCAGGTTGGCTAAGTCATTGCCAAGAGAGCTCAAATCATCACCAGTTAATGAACGGGTCAGTAGGCAATCATTACCTAATAAAAACTTTCACATTCTGTGCATGACTTCAGAAATTGTCTTAACAGTTGGAAGTAACAATAACTTTCATAAGATGTTCTTGAGAAAAGAAAACTCATTAAATATTCCACAGGTCTTCAATAATCAAGAGAATTTTAGTGGTAAACAACAATATTGTGTAAAGAACTGTCATAGAAATTAGTAGTTTATTATTTTGTCTACCAGTTGCTCTAATTAAAAGCATCTTAATCATTTTCCTGTTCTGAGATTTTGAAATCTTATATAGCTTTTCAATTAATAGATAAAACATAACATCTATGTAAATAAATACAATGGTTTAAACAAGATTATAAACTTTATTCTTGCAGGAGTCAAACTGGCATGGCTTTTATCTTTTTTATGCACTTGAAAGTGTCTCAGTTTCTTTGCATTAGTTAGTCTGAAAAATAAATTCCCATGGAGTAGGTGGCTGTTACTATTTCTGTTTTACACATAAACTCAAGAACAAAGAGCTAAGCATTCATGTTGTAGCATATAATTTATGTATACCACAGCTCATATTAACATGCTCCACAATGCAGCCTTCAAGCTGTGGCTTATGTTAGTGACATACTCTGTTTTACCAGTTTTTCTGTCACTGACTTTACCTTTATGCTTTTGGCAAATATATATACATCATATTTCCTACCTCCCTGGTGTTTTGATGGTGCCTTTCATGAATTGGAACAGATCTTTAACAGAGAACCCTATAATGAGGCATCTGTATTCCTCTTGGGAGTGAATGAGGCCAAGATCAATCTGATGATATTAAATACAAACTTTCCTCTTGACAGCACTTAAGGCAAATAAACAAGCACATGTAGGCACATCTTCTTCCACCCTGTTGAGGTGGTCCACATTTTTCTTCTTAACTAAAAGGCGTTAGAGTTGCTCAGGCAGCCTTGATTTTACCTACTGAAGGAGCGAAATGCAAGTGGTCACAGCCATCTTCACTATGTCTGACCCCAATAAACCACCAGCTGCCATCAGATGAACTCCAAATCACGACAACACTATGTGTGCCAGAATCTAACTGTGATCCATAGGATTTTCAGTGGTTGATTTTTCAGAAGTAGATTGCCAGACAGTTCTTCTGAAGTACATCCAAATGGATTTGAAACTCTAAACTACCAGTTATCAGCTGATCACATTAAACATCATTCAGAGACACCTCCTGACACCGATAAAGACAAACTATTTAGAAATCAGCTAGACATGTCAGACAATCCATGATGTTTGAGGTGAAAAATCAAAAATTTTTTTCATATCAAATCTAAAGTGATAAAGCTCATTCAAGAAAAAGTAGGAACAACAATGAAAGTTTTAATACACAACATAGACAGACTTCAAAACCTATCATACAAACTACAAATCAACAGAAGAAAAAATAGATAAACCACAACTATTAGGAATCAAACACTTTTGCTCATCCAAAGACTTTATTAATAGAATTAAAAGACCACCTACAGAATGGGAAAAAATATTTGGTAACTATAAGTCAGACAGATGCCTGATCTCCATAATATATAAGGTACTACAAAATACTGATAAGAAAAATATGTCATCTAATTAAGCCATGAGCAAAGGAGATGGACAGCCACTTTTCTAAAGAGGAGATCCAGGCAACCAAAACACACATGCAGACATACTCATGATCATTAGCTGTTAAAGAAATTCAAATCAAAAGTACAATGAGATACCATCTCAGCCCAGCAAGGTTGGCCATGATCCCAAAACCCAAAACAACAAATGCTGGAGGGGCTGTGGAGAAATTGGAACTCTCCTACACTGTTGGTGGGCTTGCAAAATGGTGCAGCCTCTTTGGAAAGATATCTGGTGCTTCCTTAAAAAACTGGATATAGATATACGATTTGATCCAGTAATTCCACTGCTTGGAATATATCCTACAGAATCAAGGCCATTTATACCAGCTGATACATACACACAAATGTTTATTGCATCACAGTCCACGATGGCTAAATGATGGAATCAACCCAGATGCCCGATAACAGAGGAGTGGATAGGTAAATATGGTATATATACTCAGTGGAACACTATTCAATGATAAAGAACAACGATGACTTCAGGAAACATCTCATAAACTGATTGCAACTGGAGGACATTATGTTGAGTGAAAGTAGTCAGTGACAGAGGGACAAATATTGTATGAGACCCCTACGGTAAGAACTTAAAATCAGACTCATGCATAGAAGAAAAGACTCTTTGATGGCTGCAATGGTGGGGAGGGTGGGAGGGGGAGGGTTTAGATTAGATAGTTGTTAGAAATTTGATTGGGTGAAATTGGTGACAGCACACACTAGTAAGAAGATCAAGATTAACTGGACTTCAACACAACTTAAGTATTCCTCCCATCTTAACCCAATATTTCAAGGACAGAGTAGCTGGGGCCGGAAGCCAGGAACCGTGCTCTCAGGGGTAATCAAGGCCAATTGGTACAACTAGCGTTTTGCTAATGAGGACTCTGCACACCACATTGGTGAGTGGTGCCTGGGGTCTTAAAAGCTGCCAAGCTGCTATCTGAGGGTACAGCAAATGGTCCCAGCAGGAATGGATGATCACTGAGGTCCATAACTACATGGGGGAAAGAGAACCCAGAAGACAGAGAGATCCACATGAGAGGGTGTCTACATCGACTTGTGACCAAAAGAACTAGATGGTGCCTGGCCACCATCATTGATAGCTGCGATGGAGCTCACAAAGGTGAGTCTCAATGGTAACACAAGGATAAATAAGGGTGTACCCTGAGATCTCCACTAAAAGACTGTAATTGGTGGTCCAGGGGGTTCGGGGTTCCCCTGGGAGCATGGCCCCTGGCTTTGATGCTGCAGCTGTCCATAAATCATAATGAAGGTCAACTCTTCAGACAGCAATGGATTGGACTTGGCAACACAGAGTGACCATATTTTGTGGGCACTTTATGGTTCTATGCATCTATAGGATGTTGTCCTCTGACCTCATGCTGGAGGAAGGGAGTGGGTGAAAAGGAGGAGATAGGAGACTTTTGGGGAGGATAGGACTTATACGAAGCAGAGATGAAGAATGTGCTGTCACTGTGCAGGGAGAACAGTGGGAGATGCATATAGGTGAACATGTGAATTTACATGGGAATGTACATTTTCTTTCAATCATAATAAAAAAAAACCTTTCCTTCAATCCTTAAAAAAAATACATTTTGGGGGCAGGGCCAAAATGGTGAACTAGACACACATCTTCTCAATTCCCTGTGAGAACTAAGGCCTGGATTGATAACTGAATGGAGCACTCTGGACACCTAGGATGCCACAGGATACAGCATAGGGTTGTCAGATTGGACAACATGACAGCAAATGGGAAACTGTCTCTTCAGCACAAGGCAGTACATGGTGAGCTATGCTCCTGCTGACTCATAGCTTGGGTGGACTGCAGGTACTGATGCCTGTTTTGTTACCCAGGAGGTAGGGATGGGCATGAGCCAGCAAATATGCTGAACTTCAGTACTAAACTACATGGTATATAGCTCAGTAGAGAGAAAGTGCATGGTATAACCGCATTTTGGGAGCATGGCTGCAAGGCCATAATGCCTGCCTACTTTGACCTTTGTCATAGCATCTGTGGATTGCCAAAGAGGTGCTTTCATTGTCAGCTGAAAGGCAGAGCCTGCCACACTTGATGGCCTGACTGATTTTGGCAACTGTTGGACAGCCCCCAGCTTTTTAAAATAAGACTACCTGGAGAAATAACTACTGAGTGGCCTGGCAGCATCTCTTCTACCCTTTACTGATCCACATCACAGGGTCAGTTGACAGTCCCCCAGTGACTATATGAAGTGTGTTGTCTTTGTCAGCTAGGAAGCGGAGACTGCCACCCTGGGGAGTTGATTGGGGCCAGTCACTAGAGTACACAGAGGTGGCAGGTGACCAACTCCTTTTTCAGAACTACACCACTGCTTCTATTGAGGTAACACCAGACAAACTGAACAGCCTCTAAATGGCCTGAAGGCAACAAATGATTGCTAACCATTTAAAGAAACAATCTACCATGGCTCTGGAAAACTGAAAATAAAGAATCAAAAAACTTCCTAGATGAAGAAGCCTTTCTGAAACTATTGGAGGTCAAGTACAAAAGAATTTTATAAAGAGCTCTTCTAGAGATTAAACAAAATGCAGCAGAGGAAAATGAAAAAATTAAGTAAGCAACTTGAACTGACAGAACTTCAATGGTCTGAAATCCAGCAGATCAATAACAAAATTCATTTTGTTATTCATTCTTTTCAAAGCCCAAACAGCAGAACTGAGGAGATAAAAGTCAGACTTAGTAACTTTGAGGATAGAGCAACTGGCACTAGCATTTTGCGAAGTCAGAGAAAAGAAATTTAAAAAATGAAGAAGCATTAAGAAACATGTTGGACTCTATTAGGAGGAATAATCTATGATTTCCTCTTTGATGTTCTCTTTGTTGGTGTAAAGGAATTCTACTTATGTTTATCTTACATGTTTATCTTATATGCTGACACTTTGTTGAGCTCTTCTACTACTGCCAGTAGTTTATTTATAGACTCTTTAGGATATTCTTTGTATATGATCATATCATCTGCAAATATGTAGATTTTGACTTCTTTGCTGATGTGGATACCTTTTATTTCTTTGCCTTGTCTTATTGCTCTGGCTCTAACTTCTAGTACAAGGATTAATAGAAGTGGTGCCAGTGGGCCTCCCTGTTTAGTTCTCATTATTATGGGATTCTTTCAGTCTGTCTCCATTCAAAGTGATGTAGGTGGTTGGTTTGTGTAGACACTCTTATTGAAATTTCCCCTCTATTCCTATTTTGCTGAGAGTTTTTAATATGAATGAGTGCTGAACTTTGTCAAACGCCTTTTTTGCATCAATTGACAAGATCAGGTGATTCTTATTCTTTGTATCATTTATGTGGTTGATCACATTAATTCTTTTTCTGATATTGAACCAGCATTGCATTCCTGGTGTGACTCTAACTTGGTCATGATGAATTACTTTTTTGATATGTTGTTGAATTCTATCAGCAAAATCTCTTATTTTGTGATAGGTTTGTTAAGTTGTTCTGCTTCTCCTTGTGATAATTTGGTAAGTGTCTATTTCATCTAGGTTTTCAAATCTGTTAGAGTAAAGTCTTTCATAGTTGTCTGTTATGACACTTCTGATTTCAGTGGGATCTGTTGTGACATCTCCCATCTCGTTTCTTACCCAGGTTGTTTCCTCTCCTGTTTTTCTTTTGTAAGCTTAGCCAGTGATTTATGAATTTTGTTGATCTTTTCAAAGAAGCAGCTTTTGATTTTTGTAATTTTGTCAATTGTTCATCTATTTTCTAATTCATTTATTTCTGTTTTAATATGTATTATCTGTTTTCTGATGGTGCCTGAGGGGTTCCTTTTTTCTGCCTTTCTACTTGTTGAAGTTGTAGGGTAATTCTTTGGTCTCATCCCTTTCTTCATTCTCTATGTACACATGTATAGAGATAAGCTGGCCTCTAGACACTACTTCCGCTTTATCCCATAGCTCCTGGTAGGATGTGTTTTCATTCTCATTTGATTCCATAAATTTGTTTATTGTGTCTTTGATTTCTTCTATAACTCTTGGATTTTTGAGGAAGGTGTTGTGAAGTTTTCATGAGTTCAGACTTCTACCTATGTTTTTCTGCTGTTGTTTTTAACTTTTATCGCTTTATGGCCCAAGAAGGTGTTTGGTAGTAATTCATTGGTTTGAATTTTGTTGAGACTTGTTTTATGACCTAATTTATTGTCTATTCTGGAGAATGTTGCATGTTGATTGGAAAAAAAGGTGTGCTTACCCATTTTGGGGTAAAACATTCTGTACATGTTGATGAGGTCTAGTTGGTTGATTGCCCCAAAAAGATCTGTGCCTGTGCTGAGTTTTTTTTTTCTGGATGATCTGTCTGTTGCTAAAAGGGGAGTTTGAAGTCTCCCACTATTACTGTAGAGTGATTTACCTCATTTTTCATTGTTGTCAGTGTTTTTTCAATGTATTTAGATGCTCTGGTATAGGGTGTAAAAATACTTATTATTGTTATATCCTTCTTATGTATTGACCCTTTCACAATAAATAGTGACCATCCTTGTCCGTGATGGTGGATTTTATATTAAAATCTATTTTATATGAGCTTAATATTGCCACTCCTTCTCTCTGTGTTGTTATATTGGTACATATTTTTTCATCCTTTGATTTTTCACTTTGTTAATATCTTTGAGTTGTGTTTCCTCTAAGCAACATACAGACAGATTGTGTCATTTGACCAGGATATCACACTGCATCTTATTGGAGCATTTAGTACATTTACACTCAATGTAATTATTGTTAGGTATGTGTTTCATGCTGTCATTTTGATGTCTTTATTTTTGTGTTGTTGATGTTTTCTTTTTTCTCTTACTCTGTTCTGGGTCATTTTTCTTTATGGGTTTACTTTTCATCTTTTTTCAGTGTTGGTTTTGTGCTTGTTGAGACTTCTGCATTATGTTCCTTGCTTTGATGTATTGTTAGTTTGCTGTGTTGCTATCCCTTTGATCCCCCTTTATGTTCTAAGTTTAAACCAATCTTTAACTTGTGTATATCTTCTTAATTTCTTCTCCATCTGAAAGGGTTATAACTACTGTAAAAAATATGTCCTTATAATGTGATGATATCATAGTTTTTGTGCTAAGATCACTGGTTTCTTTCTTTTAATATTGTAGCTTTGGTTGAGCTTTGTGACTTCCCCAGCTGAATCAAATTCTGGATGCTGTCTTCTACATTGAATCCTTTAGTATACATTTTTTGTTTTTGTTTTTCTAAACGAAGAGCTTTTTTCAGTTTTCTTAGTTTTGGTTTGTTTTTTACAAAGCTTCTAAGCTTCTGTTTATCTCGGAATGTTTTAATTTTACCTTCATATTTCAGAGACAGTTTTGCAGGATATATAATTCTTGATTGGAAGTTTTTCTCCTTCAAGGTTTTGTATGCGTCAGCCCAGTCTTCTTTTCAACATGGTTTCTGCTGAAAAGTCCTATGAAAGCCTACATGCTTCCCTTTTTATGTTAGTTTTAAGGTTTGCTGCCTTTAAAGGCTTCTTTTTGTATTTTGTTTCATTAAGCTTGATTATAACATGCCTTGATGTCTTTCTTTTGGGGTCTAGATTTTGTTGTGTTTGATAAACATTTTGGATATCTATGTTCTCTTCTTTCATAATTTTGGGAAAGTTTTATGTCAGTAACTCTTCAACAATTCTCACTGTATTTTTGGCTATCCTTCCCTGTTCAAGACCTCCAATTATTTGTAGATTATTTCTCTTGATACAGTCCCACATATTTCTTAATATTTCTTCCTTTTTCTTATTTCTTTTCTCTGAATTCCCCTCATAAATGCTGGTGTCAGTTGCTTTATTTTCAAGCCCCCTAACTCTGCTGTCCAATTTCTCACTCCTGATGTTTTGGCTTTGCACGGAATTGATTAAATCTGTAAGTTTATTATTGATTTTCTGGATTTTAGATCATTGATGTTCTAGGAGTTCATATAGCTTACTTAATTTTTCATTTTGTTCTACTGCATTTTGTTTAAGCTCTAGGAAGACTCTATACATAATTTATTTGTATCATATCTCTGATAATTTGAGAAAGGCTTCTTCCTCTGGGAAGTTTTTTATTCTTTATTTGGGGAGTTTTCCAGAGACATGGTGGTTGGCTTCTTTAAATGGTTAGATACTGATTGTTGTCTTTGTGCCATGTAGAAGCTGTTCAGTTTCCCTATTGTTACACCAACAGGAACTGTGGGTTAGTTTTAAGATGGGAATAAGAGCACTGCTAGATTTGGTCATCAGCTGTCTCTGTGTTCTCTAGTGGTTGGCCCTAGCTGGGCTCTCAAGGATGGCAGGCCCTGCCTCCTGTTTGCTAAAAGTGGTGAGATACTTGTGGCAACTCTGTTGGTACATCAGTCAAGCCTGTGGCGTGTCTTGGGGAAGGGAGAAAAGAAGGATTGTCACCATTCTCGGCTGCCCAGTTGTGCTCTCTAGATGTGTTTAACTTAAAAACTTCTACTGAGAGGAGTGACATCCAGCAGTAGTCAAAAGCAGCCAGGCCCTGAAGGCTGGCAGGCCTTGCCTTCTGGTGGGCAAAGCAGCACTCTACTTATGGAGTCTCTGGGTGACTGTCAGCTGATGCTATGATGTGGCTCACTGAAGGGTGTTAGAAATGCCACCAACCCACTCAGCCACCAGTTCCCACAATATTCTCCAGCCGGTGTTGTTTTAAACGCTGCTTTACTGCTGAGAGAGGTGCTGTTCAGCAGCCTCTGAAAGCATCCAGGCCCTCAGGTATGGTAGGCCCTGCCTCCCAGCTGAAAACAGTGGTGTCTCCAGGCACTGTTGCATGGCTTAGAGAATGGAGGGATTAGGGCACTGCCACCCTTGGCTGCCAGGCCCCACCACAATCCCTAGGTAGGATCATCTTAAAAACAGCTTTTCTTCTGGTGAAGCATTATTCAGACAGGCCCTGTTGCTTCATGTGAGAAGTAGCCCCAGCTGACATCTCAGCCATGGCTAACTCCACCTCTCAACTGACCAAGATAGCCTGCCATCTGAGCTGCCTTTCTTTTAGTGAGTCAGCAGAATCTGCAATGTGGCTCAGACAAGAGCAGAGCCACTGGTGCCCTAGGTTGACAGCTGGGTCCTCAAGACGTAGCTGCCCCAAGCACAGTCTCTCAGCCAGGCTCACAGGCTTGGCAGACCCACTTCCTGCCTTCTGGATAACAAAGAAGATGTCTGTGCCTGTAGTCCTCTCAAATGATGCATCAGCAGAAGCAGGACTTAGTGTGTCATTGCCTTGCCTCTGAAAGAGCTAGTTTCCCATTTCCTGTTGCCCAGTCGAATCTCACAATCCTACGCCAGATCCTGGGGCTCCCAGAATGTCCACATTGCTCATTCAATTATTATTCCGAGCCTTTGTTCTCAGAGGGAATTGAGGAGATGTGTGTCTAGTACACCAATTGGCCCTGGCTCCTGCATATGTAATGCTTGACTGGTTTTATTTTCCTTCAAGGTTTTGTGTATGTTCTCCCAGTACCTTTTTGCCTGTATGGTTTATGCTGAATAGTCGAGGTTAATTTTGATTATTTTCTTTTGTAGATAATATTTTGCTCATCCACATGTACCTTTAAAATTGTCTCCTTATCATTCTGTTGGCAGATTTATTTATAATATGTCCTGATGTCTTTCTTTTCGATCCACCTTGTGTGGAGTTTGATGACTGTCTCGAAGAGATATCTGTCATCTCTTGTGATCCTAGAAAAGTTTTCTGTCAACGAATCATTAATAATTCTCTTTGTATTTTCTGTTATCTCCCCTCTTCTACTACTTCAATCATATGTAAATTATTCATTTTGATTGGGTCACACAAAATTCTTAGTATTTCTTGATTCTTTTAAATTGTGTTATCCGATTTTCCCTCAAATATGTGGATGTCATATGCTTTATCTTCAGTTGCACCAGTATAACCTCCCACTGTCTCAATTCTCCTATTTTGGCCTTCTATTGAGTTGTCTAATTCTGTAATTTTATTATTAATTTTCTGAATTTCTAATTCTTGCCATCTATGCTTTCTTGAGAGCTTGTTCAGCTTGTCATTATGGTCTGCTGCAGTTTGCCTCATTTCTCTCATCTCTTGAGTAGCTCTAAATATAAATTTTTTTGTTTTGGTATTCTACTTCTGATAATTCCAGAAAGTTCTCTTCCTCTGGAAGATTTGAATCTTTGTTTTGGGAGTTTTCTGAAGCTGTCATGTCAGCCTCTTTAAATGATTTGACATGGGATGTTATCTGTGAGCCATCAATAAGTTGTTTTATTTATTTTATGTTTGCTTACTCTATTTTAGCTTCTTGTTTTATTTCATTTTGAAATATCCAAACAGGCTGGTCATGTCTGCTAGCTTGGTTATTGGTGCCTTGGAAGCTCTACTGTCCTGTCACCAAGTGGTTAGAGCTGTTATTAGACATGTGGGTCCAAGAAACATTTTTGTTTTCTTGTATGGATTCCATTCAGATGTTTAGTAGTCAGCTAACAACTGAGGGGGTTCAGGTTGTCACCTACTGTCCTAGATGAGTAGGAGTGATTGCTACAGATATAGGTATCTTGCAGTAGGTGCTGAGAAAGACATGAGGTTATTAGCCTTTCATGGGTGTCTGTGAGGATGGCCTGTACCCTTTTGTCTGAATCTAGGAGAAGAAACAGTTTGTTTCCTCAGTTTCCAGCCCAAGGGAGTCAGCAGTTTTTTTTTTTTTCTTTCCTCCTACCCCATATTTCTTACATTGTTTCCTATCTGCCTCTTGGAGAATGGCTTAGTGCTGGCATAAGGTGTCCTACTCCCAGCTCAGGTAGTGAAGGCAGAACTTCAGAGCTGGGCTCTGTGTAGTGAAAGTGGGCAAGCGATGGGAGAAGGGAGAGAGGTATATCTAAGAGAGGTATAACCTGCTGCAAGCATGTGATAGGTTACATGCAAAGACTTAGCTTTTGATAATCTTGTGCTTTTCCTCACCAATTCTGGAGATGTGAGTTCTCTGACAAGATTTTCCTACAAGGGGAAGATACCATCCAACCACTACACTCAGCTCATCATGCGGTCTGCAGCCATTTCCTGGTAGGTCACGTGTGGGGACTGCTAACTCTCCTTTCTTCATTGTTCATTCAAATTTCTCAACTTCTCCTGTGATGTTTTGTACTCCTAGGATGTCACATGTAATTCATTTGTTCTTTCAAGTCTTCTGTTAGAAGGCTTAGAGGAAGCATGCGACTACTCCACCATTTTGGCCCCACCTCTGAATAAGTGAAAATAATTTGAAAAGTAGAGAAGCACTGATATGCATAGCATGACTTTTCTTAGCATTACCCTCTGCCTCTCCCCCAAATTTATATACTACTCGAGCCTACATTTTTGCTTCACTATCATAAGGCCTAAAATTCCATTAAATAATTGTTTCTCTGTACCAGACCTTGCTGCTTATGAACTAGATCTAAAGGAGCTTTAATCATGCATTCATTACAAATGTTGTGCTCATTACAGTTGACTCTTCACAGAGCTAGTCCATTCCTGCTCCTTTTTAATTCTCTCTTTTTATTTACTATACAACAGGTTTCTCAGAACAAAAATCTAGTGGCTATCATTCATCCCATAACTAATGTATCATTCAAGTCTTGTTGATTTCTGCTTTTCTTTTTTCTGATGTAGACTTAAATTTTAAAGCTTCTTTTAAGTACCATGATATGGATTGAATTGTATCTCCCCAAAAAGTATGTCAACTTGGCTACACCAACATTTCCAGTATTCTGTGATTGTCCACAATTTCTGTGATTTTATGCAATTTTCCTGTGTGTTATAAATCTTTCTATGATATTAATGAGGCAGGACTCAATCCACAAGATTAAGTTGTGGATTTTTGAGCTATAAAAGGGAGAGGTGAGAAGCATAAAAGTGACCTCACAGCACCGAGAATGAGGAACCAAAAGGGGCACATGTCCTTTGGACCTGGGGGTCCTGTGCTGAGAGGTTCCTAGACTAGGTGAAGTCTGATGACATGGACCTTTCTCCAGAGCCAACACACACACACACACACACACACACACACACACACACACACACACACACACACACACACACACACACACACACACACACACACACACACAGACTTCCTCTGAAGCAGACACCCTTAATTCAGACTTCCTTCCTTGTAGATTCAAGCCACGCACTTGTGGCATTTCTATTCCAGTAGTGCCAGATAACTAAGACACACAAACCTATGATCCAAGTCATAGGTAA
Organism: Heterohyrax brucei; assembly: GCA_028571685.1. Classification (NCBI taxonomy): domain Eukaryota; kingdom Metazoa; phylum Chordata; class Mammalia; order Hyracoidea; family Procaviidae; genus Heterohyrax; species Heterohyrax brucei. Next base: position 1,758,588 of record CM053156.1, read on the forward strand.
TTGATTTAACCCTCTCTTGGCTTGACTTTTCCATCTTTTTCTGAACCTGGCCCCCAACAATTCATTCTCCACTCAACAGATAAAACAAAGACAAAATCAAGTTGACATAGCACCCATTTCCTGAGAACATTTTAGTTGTAGGCAGTACCCTTTCTCTGCTTGGTTCCCTTCATTTTCCTTCTTTCACACTTGTTTCAACTATACGGGCTCCTCCACCCCAAAAACAACAATAACAAAAAATCTACCAGGCTCTTTCCCTCTCATTATCCTGATGCTGTCAACTTGTGAACATTTCCTCATAGATCTTAAAATGTCCACCTTTCTCCGGCATGCAATCTCAGCTCAAATGTCACCGCTTTAGGGATTTTTTCCTAATTCTGTAAACTAATGTAGATCCTTTCTCTTACTGCTTTCTCCTTGCATATGCTCTTCATATCAGTCTCACTTTTCCTGCACTATTCTGAACACTGTGTAATTATTTGTTTCTATTTTTGTCTTTCTTCCCATACTGGAGAAGGTAAACTTCAGAAGAGTAATTTTGCATTCTTACAGGACTCTTGTTTTCTCTAAGGAAAACTGGCACATTGTAGGTGCTCAAGAAATAGTGCTCAAATACTTTCCTCTTAACACCCAGCTGTGATTAACTACTCTGGGTAAATGAATTTTGTCTGAGGAAGAAGGGAAGATACGTTGGAGCCTGGAGATCCTTGAAAGAAAAAAGTGTAGTGAGGCAGCACACTGTCTTAATCTACTGAGACAATGGGAATAGCTAAATGGGATAGTAGTTACCTGCTATAAATCTTATTTATTTGGCATTTGGGCCATGTCTAATTTAAGAGTCAATGACCTGGTTTTGAATCCTGCCTTTCTTACTTACGATTTCATTATTTATAATGTGGAGATAATTGTGGAATCAAAATAATAAAAATAAAGCCTTTTGCTGTCAATTTTTACTCATAGCAACCCTATTCAGTTGACTCTTTTCATTCATTCACCATAGTTATTTCTATAAAGTCACCATGAACACTAAATTAGCAAATACTGAACCATTTCTCCTAAATACAAGGCTAGGTTTCTATAAGTCTCTGGTCACAACATTTTCACCAGCTGATCTTATTTTATTTGGGTTTCTGTGTTAGGACAACTTGTTTAATATATATAGAAGGTTCATTAAAATTGAGTTCACGGCCAACAGCAGTATATATCATGAATGAATGAAGGTTATCTAACACACTTATTATAGTCATTTTGAGCTTAGGAACTCTAGGGGGGCACTATAAGTGCAAAATCAACAACAAAAATATTAAAACTGTATCATTAAGTAGACCACCTATAGGAGCTGAAAGTAGAATCTATTTATGGTACAGAAGGTGAAACAAGAAGGCAGAGCATTGCCTTGTTCAACCTCAGTCACACCACACATGAGGACCCTGAATAACTGCAGAAGGGCTCTGAGAACTGACTTTGAAGTTACAAATGGTTTCAGTGACTAGTCAAACTCAGAAATGTGGAACCCATGATTAAAGATGATTGACTGTATGAGGACTGCAGGTTAAATTATTGAACTCATCCTAGAAAAAGTGTTACAGACCTCATTGCTGAATACCACTATGGTCACCCTTGAAGCACTTCCCTTGGGAAATTATGCACCAAGGCCAGTGCCTAATCCACCCGTCAAAACAATTTTGGAACTCTTTTTCTGATGGAGTGGCCATCAACATTGTCACTGTGTTACCCTTGAGGTCCTAAATATCATCAAAATGTCTTCCTTTCAATAGTTCCTTTGTCTTTGGGTGAAGAAAAAAGTTATTAGAAGCCAGATCAGGTGAGTAGACAGGATGTTGCAATACAGTTGTTTACTGGCTACAAACTCCCTTATAGACAACTATACAATTAAGTTCATGAACTTGCCGCTGTGCCACCATGTGCAATGGCCATTCCAAAAAAAGTTTCAAAACTGCATTCAAGGGTGGACTAGGCACTGGCATCAGTGTATAGCTTTCCAAGGGCAGTACTTTGAAGGTAACTGTAGTAATATTCAGCAATGAAGTATGTAGCACTTAGAGCAATTAAATTTGTAGACTTAATTGTCAGACCTTGTATGTGTCCTACAGAGTATGGTGAGAACATAATAAAAAAGGATTATAAAGTATTGAACATAGACCCTATTCTATAGCAAGTACTCAACTTGAAACAAATCCCCATCTCCTTGACACCCCACCACATTTGCTTTTAAAATTTGCTTTTAAAATTCAATTATATTCAGATTTAATTAAGCTTAAGACCACCAAGTTCCTAAACAACTAACTCCCATACGAATGTCTTTTGAATTATAACTCAGTCACCATTGGAGAATTACAAGTAATGGGAAAGATTTGTGCTTAACTTTGTTACCCAGCTGCTTTCACATACACACTGTCTTGTTATTGTTGTTTGCTGCAGTCAAGTTCTTTCTGACTCATAGAGACCTGTGGACAACAGTATACCCAGTCCTGCTCCATCCCTCAGAATCACTGCTATGCTTGAGCCCGTTGCTGCAACTATTTTTCAATTCATCTTGTTGAGGATCTTCCTTGATTTCACTGACCCTGTATCAAGCATGATGTCCTTCTCGGGAGATTGGTCCCTCCTGACAACATGCTCAAAGTACTTGAGACAAAGTCTTACCTACCATCATTGCTTCAAAGGAGCATTCTGGCTATACTTCTTCTAAGACAGGTTTGTACATTCTGACAGTTCTATTTTTCTGCAACCCACTTCATTGTTATTGAATAATTGATCTAGTATATATTCTCTGTACTGATGGGACAAAGGCAGAATTAATTCTATTTTTCTTAGAAACAAGAAACTAAATACAAACAAGAGTAATTCAATTCCAATGAATTGTAGTCACAATGTTTTATAATACAATTGAGACAAAAGGAATGCAGAAAAACTTGTTACATTCAATTGTATCTGAAAGGCTGAAGTGGTAGACAGTGAATGACCATTACATCCTAATTTATTCTACTTTCTGTCATTTACTCCTCTTTTGTTAGCTAAATGGTTTTGCTTGTAAAAGACACTTTTATGTAGACTAACAGTTAAAAAGATGACACACAATTCAGTTTTTGCTTCTTTCAATTTTGTTGATTTTTAAAAATTATTTGTTATTCACAAGAAAATGTTCAGTTTCTGTATCTTATCAATACAATTATTAGCTGCTTCAAGAAAACAATTCAAGCTTTATAAAGTATAAGTTGAGTTTATAAAAAACAATAGCAAAATAAAATAAAACAAGAAATCCTGGTATTTCACGAAGCTACTGTACTGTTCTTATGCAATCCAATGAGTATGCACTTTTACAGACTGGTATTTGCAGAAAAATGTGTAGGTAGTTTGGGAATAAAATAATATATACACAAGATATGCATTTAAAATAATTACATATTTTCATAATATTCTTACTGCATCTTCCTCCTATTCAAATACATGTGAATAATTTAATTTTTCCTCCTTTAATTACCCCCTCCACATACCACCTGATGTGAATTCTTTATGTGGGAAATCTTCTGAAAGAAACTAATTTGAATCAACCTGTTAATTGTTTGATTGTTTATAGTACTACAAATGCACTTCAAAGCATATAGATATGACTTTAAACCTTAAACCAATCCTATTTTATTATAATTTAAAATTAATAAGTTACATTGCTTTACATGATTTTTTTATTCCATGATGAGAGCACGAATAAGGTAAAGAATATTTTGAAAATCTAAGAACAGAAAATGATTATATGAATGTAATGAATAGATTTCATGATGCAAAAATGTAAATTTATTTCAGATCTAAACATATTTCAAACAAATGCAGAAAGAGCAAATCCAGTCTTAAGTCCAATAAGTTTCATTTGGGTACACTGCTTAATGTTCTGTAATACTTGTATGGAAAGAAAAAATTTTGTCACTCTGTTCCCTGAGAACAACAGGCAGCATTTTTTAATTATATGCTGTGTTCATGCATATATGATTATTTTTCTTTATTTCAGTGTTGGAAATTTTATAAAAATAATTGATAAAATTATTTAAACACATCAGCTTTAAATAATTGTCTTTAAAGTTTCAGGCATGGGACATGATTGAGTACTGAAAATAAAACAGGGTTTTATTTTGTATGCTTTGTGGTTTAGACACAAAGCACTGGCTTAGATTCATAGCAATTCTTATGAATGCTTTGAGGAGTCAAAGATGACTTTGCTACTGAAATCAGTTCATTACTTTATCTAATTTATTGTGTTCATACAGAAATGCCTTGTCACAGCTGAACCAGAAAAGCTGTACTTTTAGATTTAACTATCAATTAAGTAGCTAGAATTCAAGTTGCTCATGATTACTATAATAGTAATATCGTTTTTATATTTGATAAGTTACATCATCTAGTATTTCAAAGCAAGACACTATTTAAGTGGGTAAGTCCAGTTTATCATAAAGTATACTGACCCCTTAATAGGAACATAATGAGTGAAGTTAGCATCTGTACCTCAGAAATAAAAACTTAACATCAACATGCCTATTAACAAAATGAGAAAAAATCTAATTAAAGCAAATTAGCCTAATGTGCAAATGCGGGATAAGACAGATCACTTCTAAAAATCCGAGAAGATAATGGTACCCATATGGGATATGTTTTTGGCATTTTTCATATAAATTGGACAGTTTTAGAGGATAAATATGGTACAGAAGTCCTTACAGGCAATTATGTCTTTACAATGCTGGTGCTGACATCATAAAAGTATAATTTTAATTGCTATTAATTGCGTTAAGTCTACTCTTGGTGAATACTTAATGCCAACTCTGACAGTAGTACCAATTTATATACTTTAATGAAGCTTCATGGTAGAAGTTTAGAAATATACAGCTACTTAAACTATGTCTTAAATAGTACATTTTATCTGTCAATAAATTCTGGGTAGAAAGGCATTTCACTAGATACTTCTTTTAAAATAGTTTGCATTTCCCCCCCTTTTTTGTGATAAAGTGATACAGCTATATTTTTTGTGAGTTTTGAAAAATGCTTGGTTTTGAGTAATGTTTACCAGTCCATTTTAAAACAGCTACTTTTTCCCCAGTGTCTTGCATTTTGAAATACACGTGACCAAAAAACAACAAAAAATTATTAACCAGCAAAATTTAACTGCCACAATTTCAGGCATTTGATCTTCTTTGGAGTCATTTCTAACATTTTAAGGTAGAGAGGCACAGAGTGAGTTAACAAATTCCATGAAAAGCAGAAAAGACTTGGAATGAAGCCACAAGATAAACAGTTCTATCAGTGCTGCATCTCTCAGCTGGCATTTGTAGTAATTCCTCCAGTGTCACTAGATACTGGAGGTTTCTGCTGTTAGTGTGATTTGCATTATTAAATTATGAGAAATTCATTCATCTCAATCAGTGCCAGTTTCAATATTTGTGAATTAGTAATCTGCCAGGTTGCACTAATGGGAGAGTGCACCCGCTATTGCCTTTTCAATTTGTTTTCCTGTTTGTTTACGGAAAACGTGCTATTTGAAATGGTAAAGACACCACACATATGTGATCGACTGTGTTCATGAGAACTCTTTACTTTCAGATACTGAGAGTTTTGGTAAATTCTAGCCTGTTATCTGTGCTCAGAAAGGCATGACGAATAAAGTGAATGAGCACAAATGTCAGGTAAAATGTACTATGTACTTTTATTTTACCTATCAATTCTTCTTGTAATTAAAGTGATGAACATACACTTTAATGAAGTGTATGAACATACACTTTAATACACTAATAATGAAGTTAGATCTTTGAGAATTTTTTTTTTCTTAAGATTTAGCAAAGTCAGTTTCAGCCTGTTGACTTTCGATAAAATATTGTTGCTCAGGTTCCCCGAGGGACATCTGAATAAAGGCATGTGGTGCAGTGGGGGAAAGGAGAGGAGGAAGTCTGCAGAAGGTTAACCAATGTCTTTAGTTATCTTCAGCTTCCACTATCAGTGAAGGCAGCGTTGGGGTAAGATTCAGATGGACTTCTGTTATGATGGCTCACAAGAGAAGTAACTCTTGCAATGCTGCCTTCTCTTTTTCACTCTCGCCCTAACTTTGAAGGCTATTTTAAACTTCACTCTTTTTATTCAATGTTTCATGCAAAGAATGTCAATGCTTTGCAATGCTTTGTCAATGTCAATGCAATGCTTTTTGTGAGACTGACACTGGTCTTCAAGGAATTAGACCGAGACCATCAGCCTATACACGTGGGCCAGTGAGGAGTCATCACATGCTGACCACTTCTGATCACAGACTGTGTCCGGGTTCAAACCCATTACTTAATGTTGACAATGTCCACAGGTTTCATACCATCCGATTAAGCCTATGTGTCTTTCAGAGACCCAGATTAATTAAAATAGCGACTAGGCGGAAATCTTTTATGTCAGTTATTTCACTGTTCTGCTCACCTTGATCAGTGAGATGGAAAAGGCAAGCTAGTGCCAAGAAATATTGACGCTGAGGGTGAAGACTGGCTTGGTCATTTGGGCCCTGTCTGCTCACACAGCAGCGAGAGGATCAGTCTATGCTGAGCGACAGGATACAGAGTATTTCCTCAATTTTGACAAACAAGAAGTTGAACACTTTTGGCAGGGACATTTTTTTGTTTTCTTCTTTATGTGAAAAAATAGTTTGCGATAGTTCAGTTAATTTATATGCAATTTGCCATCAAATTATTTCTTTTATATATATATGTATATATACTACTTTAGATGGAGGTTGACACAGCAAACTAGCTTGGCTTGCAACAGTTAATACCCACATTGCTTAATGACACTGATTGTCAATCCCATGACAGGCACGCTCACCCTCGCCCCGTCTCCACCTTCAGTCCCCCACGACCTGCTCTCTTCTTCGTTTCTCTCGTCTCATCTTTGCTCTTGGGCTCGTGTGTCCATTTAATCGCATTTTATTTTATGGTCTCCAGATTGTTTCTTAGTTATGAAAATAAACCATGCTTAAAAGAAATAAAAGCAAACCAGTAACCATCACATTTTATAGGACAGTCTTCCTAAAACACTAATATGTCCATCACGGAGAAAGCAAATTACTGTTAACAGTTTTCTGACCATTCTTCTAGTCAATTTTATTCATATATGCCTTTTGAACATGGAATCCTTCAATTTTTATATTACTTTATTGTCTGCTTTCCCCTTAGTACACATTTTGGGAACCTTTCTCACATCAATAGTGCTATTTAACAGCAAATGTTTTGCTGTTTCTTCTTTTTTTCAAATTGTCTGACTTTCTAAGGCAAAGAGTTCTGTGGTTCAATATTAATGTTTATTTATTATTTTTAGTTTGTTGTATTCAGGTTCTTTTGCTTGCAAACCTCAGAGATTAGGCTGTGGGTGCACTTCACTTAGCAGTACAAATCTTGATAAAATCTCCTTACATCTCATTCCTCATACCACACAACATTAACCCAAGGGGAAAAGCCAGTTGAGTAGGATTTTTATACACAATTCTCCCGTGTAGCTTTAAAGTGGCTCCACACCGCTCCTACAGAATCAAATACACGGATTTAAAAGGTGATCTTTTTTTTCCTGTTTAAAATGATAAGGCTCTGGTTTCTGTAAGTCTGATGGCTGGAGTGCAGTGTTAGGTTATAGGCTTCCTTGAGAATATAAGATTGCTATGGAAGGAACTGAAAAGATAATCTTAGTGATGGTAACTTAGAATGAGGTTAAATTCTAATTCTTATATATCCAGTGGTATGCGTTAAGTCTATTCATGGTGATTCTGAACTTGCTTACTTCAGAACAGACGTTTCTAGTGACATTTGTCCTCTCTTTTGGTCATTTAACAACAACAAAACGCAGAAAACAAAATACTGTTGTGGAGTCCATTCTGACTTACAGTAACCCTACAGGACAGAGCAGAACTGCCCCATAGAGTTTCCAAGGAGGGCCTGGTGCGTTCGAACTGCATCACCACGCCTGGTGCATCGCTACATCACCAGGGTTTCCTTTTGGTCATTAGATGGGCATGTTTCCAAAATGGTTACATTCATTCATTAATAATAATACGTGATTAAGCGGGATGAAGGTTAAACAGCATACTTTAAAAGAATACTTAATAGAATATGCACCTTTATAGCAGAAATATGTATAAGTTAACAGAATCGTTTGCCCTTTTTGTAGCTGCTTAGTAGTGTATGGTGCAGACTAAATAACATATTTATATCTGTAATAAGCAGAAGTTAGCCATGATTAGACTCTGAAAATATTAACAATATTATAATAAATCATTTTTATAATGTACAAAAAAGCAACATAACTTCTATGTAAGATGTAGCCTTGTTTTAGCAGCTGGATTACAGTATTTGAAAGTAATAATGCTATATTTCTTGTAAGAAATATTTATGTGTGTATCATATTATACCTAATTAAAACTGGCCTGCTTCTCAGATTTATTCTAATCATGCATCTGTTGATCTTCATATGCATGGATCATGATGACTCACCAAACAGGTTCTGGTGGAGTGAAGCTATTCTTTCAGAACATTCCAGCAAGTTAATGCCAAGAATTTCATGGAACTCACTGGTTATCACTAATGGTCAAAGAGCAAACGTAATCTGATGGATGACGCTGTGATCCTTTCATTTAATGTGCATAGACAGCCTAGTGTGACTTAATGTTAATCTTTTTACATTAACAGCCCCATATTTAGCCAGGAATAATAAAAGAAAAGAAAGAAACTCGAATAAGCGGAAGTATTGGAAGTGAACTATTTTGAAAACTGTTGTTTAAATAGCTTTACAGGCATGCTAAAGACCATTTCTGAAGACCTTTTGAGCAGCTTGTAAACTGACATTTATCCAAAATACATTCGCTGAGGGGTACTTCATCCTTCTCACTGCCTCACTGTTTGTCCCTAGGTTGAGGACAAGCCCTCATGTACGCAGCTCAACCAGCTCTCCAAACATCGCTTTCATGAAAAGAGTCCCTCCACCTTGTCCCTTGTTCTTGTACTCCTCATGGTGCCTCGGAACAGAGTGTTCCTGTTCATCCAGTGTCTCACTTTGCTGGAATTTCCTTCCCTTGGAAGTTATACTTCTTCATGTAGTGCCCACCCCACTAGGTTTCACCTCACTCGGATCTTCTTGAGGAGAGAAAACATGTCCTACTCAGTGCAACCCAGTGACTAGAACACAATTAGCTCCCAGAAACCTTGGTGCTATAGTGATTAAGTGCTGTGGCTGCTAACCAAAGGGTCAGCAGTTTGAATCTGCTAGGTGCCTCTTGGAAACTCTGTGGGATGGTTCTATTATATTCTATGGGGTCATTATGTGTTGGAATTGGCTTTACAGCAATATCTTTTTTTTTTTTAAGTTAATAAACTCATGAAGTTAATAAACAGATTGAAGTGCTTTCTGAGGTTTTAAGGTCAGGGCCTGGAGTCCCTGAGTGGTTCAAATGATTAAGTGCTTGACTGCTAGCTGAAAGGTTGGAGGTTCAGACTCATTCAGAGGCCTCAGAAGAGACCTGATAACCTGCTTCCAGAAATTCGCAGCCTTGAAAACAGTGTAGAGCAGCTCTACTCTTGATGTACAGTGGTTGCCACGAGTTGACATTGACTTGACAACATCAGGGTGCAATCGAATTAAGAATCTAAAAGCTGAAAGCGTTAAGGCAAATATGCAATTCTAAAAGGGAGACTGGAATGGACAGGAAGACCCTGCATGAGAAGACTTTCATGTGCACAGTCCTGGTGTGTGCATACTAGGAAACCGACATGATTTTGGCAGGGAGAGGTGCCTCTGGTACATCACATCACACCTGAAAAATTTTGTTTCAGTTCCCCGAGAGAAGGCACTGAACAATTAAGAGAAGACTGCTTTTTGGGTGTCTACCAGTTACATTCAAGGCAATAAGAACAGAATCACTTGACTTTGGAGAAGTTACTTAGCATAACTGTGACTTTCCTTCATTTATAAACTGGGAATAATTGTGACATGCACTTATAAAGAGATTGTTAGATTTAAATGAATAATTTCATGAAAATATTTAGAACAGCATCTGACACAAGGTCTGCATTCAGTTAATTTTAGGTAACAATCTCTCAATATCACCACCAATACCTTCCATAAGGATGAGGATGGAGAAATGGTGGCAACGGGGAAAACAGAATTGCTTTCCAGCATCGATGAACACCACCTAGTTTTTCAGGCTGCATTAGTCAGGAGCAGAGAAAGCGAAAGGAGGTTCTGAATGAAAGCCCAAGACAGAAGTGCAAGCACAGCTGAAACCTCAGTGGAAGAATCTGAAGGGCTGTTTCAGGGAGCATGTGAGCCACACAGTGGCAGCAGGGAAGCATGCAGAGATGTGGGAGTCTTGGAGGGTCACTAACTTTATTGAAAGAGGACATAAAACTCAACGGTAACAGTGATTTCTATTCACCTCCTGGCTGTTCTTGGACTATGGACTAAGGACCCTGGTAGTGCAACAGTTAAGCTCTTGGCTGCTAACATAAAGGCTCTTGGTTCAAACCCACCACACCCAGGGCTGTCAAGTTGATTCTGACTGATAGCAACCCTATAGCACACAGTAGAACTGTTTCATAGAGTTTCCATGGAGCACCTGGTGAATTTGAACTGCTGACCTTTTGGTTAGCAGGTGTAGCACTTAACCAGTATGCCACCGCGGTTTCCTCAAACCCACCAGTGGCTCTGATATTCAACAAGGAGGAGGAAAAACCTGAGACTCTGCTTCTACAGAGATTACAGCTTAGGAAACCCTATGAGGCAATTTCACTCTGTCCTACAGGGTCATTGTGAATCTGAATTGACTCAGTGGCATTCAACAACAACAGGACTGTGGAATGTAGGGAAACAAACATGTAGAGAAACATCTTCTGCTACTGAGTGGAAGATGAACCAGAGGTTACTGATAGAGGGCGGTGGTTAACAAGCAGATCGGAGATGACACACAGCATTGCGTGGGAGAACTAGGCTAGGCTAGAATGATGGCAGCAAAACACAGGACATAGGCAAAATAAAATAAAGCAAAAGGAATTAGAGAACACTAGGAAGTTCAAGAAGTAAAAAAGATGTGACAGTGAAGGAAGGAATTAGATGAAATGAGACAGGGAAGCTGCACAGGGAGCGGGGCATGAGGAGAAGAAGCAAGGGAGAGATCCTATTTCTTTTGGAAATTAGGCTGGGAGTTTCAATTTCTTTTGACTGTCATTTTTTAAACAGCCATTTCCGTGTTTAACTTCCCACCCCACTTAACTACTAACCTACCCGTGGTGTCCTCTCTTGCTTGCCTTTTGGTCTCCCTCCAGCCCAGAATTCGTTCTTCCTCTCCACTGAGAGCACTCTGTGACCCCTTCATGCTGGGTTATTGGCGTCTGACCCTCTGAGCTTCTCCCACGCTCAGGGCATTTGCTGGAACCTTGTCACTCGCCGACAGGGGGAAGATTATTTTTTGCTTGTCACCGTTAAGCCAAAGGCAACGAAAAATGTGTATTTCAGCTATGACATTTCCTTTATACTGTTGTTGGACAGGAATTTAGAAAAACGACTAAACCGAAAGGTGGTTCTATTGGAGTTCCGCATTTTAAAAGGCAAGCTAAGGGACAATGCTGTAAGCACCCGTGAAGAGTGGGCTTCTAGTTACTCAAGTATAGCTTGTAGCCAAATGCACTGAGTGTAAGAGACTTGTCAACCAGAGAAACGGGGAAGCACTATTCCTTTGAATCTGTCTCAGACTGAGAGAAAGATTGTTTAGCACTACAGTTAGATGTAGTGAGGGATGAAGAGGGGGCCCAGCTTTTATCCCACCATTGGTTTCTCTTCTTGATCTGATTCCCTTTCAGAATTGCAAGGAAAGCTTTGTTAACATTTCCTGATTGCCAGGGGCTTGGGGCAGTGTTAAGAGAAGGACATTTGGAGTCTGGCAGCCTAGATTCAAATCTTTTCTTTGCTACTTAGGTCTTTGTAAGAGAGCGCACAAATAAATGGCCTGAAGAGAATACCGAGGTCAGACACAAACAAATACCACAAGATTAATGGTGAACTGAGAAATTTACATGCCACCGTTAAGTGATCCCCCCCACCCACACCCCCCCCACATACACAGAGAGACAGAGACACAGAAAGTGTGTTTCGCGTGATACTTAGTGAGAAGATATGGAATATGGAAAAAATACTGTAAAGGAACCCACCAAAATCTTAACTGTGGATATGACTCAGTGATGGGAGAATGGGTGCATATTTTCTTTCAAAGTTATACAGTGTCCATGACTGACAGATGCATGTGTAGAATTATCATTTATCTTCTCTGAAGCCTCAACAGAATTTTGAAAACAGTATTACCCCTGAAAAAAAATCTCATCATTTTTTGGTCTGTTCCTGGCTCCTTTCAAGTTGGTAAGTTTTCTTTTGAGACTGTCGTTTTTGAAATTATGTTGGGACTTCAAGAAGATATAATTGAAACAGGAATTTAGAGATCATGGACACCGTAGTAACTTTGGAAGAAAACAAAATACACCCTTCTTCCATCACTGAGGTATAACTACTGTTAATATTTAGGTGAATTATAATAGTCCATTGTTTTCCTCACTAAGTACCGTGCAATAAATATGCTTCTCTGCCTATATACATATATTGGTATCATTATGTAACGGTGGTATATAATTTCCTTTGTTTACCACTAACCCTACAGAAATTTTGAAGATCTAGATTTGATCCCCAAGAATATATGCAGAAGGAAAAGAGAATCAAGTCAAGAGATTGTGCATTTATATGTATGGGATAGGCGAAACGAAGGTGACCTCTGAAGGAGGATGGGAAGAAGACGTATTTGGAGCAAGACAGAGAACAAACATTCTGTAATGCTATAGATTGAAACAATGACAGTTTATAGAGAATATCGAAAAGAAGCCATGAAAGTTGAGACCAAGGAAAGACTCCATTAGATTCTCGATGAGGATGTAATTAATACAAATAGTCTTGAGAAAATATCTGAGGTTGGGAGGGAGGAGATAAGTAATCAGGGAGATGATAGAGATGGCAAATGAGGTCTGAAAGTGTAGTTGAGCAGAGCTAGAAAAGAATGAAGAGACTCAGCATGCCGGAGAAATGGGGTACAGATGGGGCTACATAGTGGGAAATGAGGATGGAGTCAAGTACACAAACAAGAAAAGCTGACATTTGAAAGTAGTAAAAGCCCTTTCAAGAGGAAAAAGAAGTGAGTTAAAATGGGCATTTTTGAAGTGCAGAAGGGGCAAGTTGAGGCTTCATCTTGTCAGTATAATATGAAAAATCCAAACCCATTGCTGTAAAGCTGATTTTTACACAACAGCAACCCGACAGTACAGACTAGAAGCAGCCCCGACAGAGTTTCCAGTGCTGTAACCTTTACTGGAGCTGACTGTCATCCTGGTACCTTGGAGTGCCTAGCGGGTTCAAACCACTGAACTTTTCGTTAGCAGGGATTTGCTAACCACTGCACCATCAAGGTTAGTTATGTGTGTAATATTGTTCTTAGGTGCTGTCAAGCTGATTCTGACTCATAGCAATCCTGTGCACAATAGAAGAAACACTGCCCAGTTCTGTGGCATCCTCACGATTATTGCTATACTTGAGCCAGTTGTTGTATGTCAACCCAACTCCGTGAAGGTCTTCCTCTTTTTCTCTTATTCTTCACTTTACCAAGCATGATGTCCTTCTCCAGAAACTGATCCCTCTTGACAGTATGCCCAAACCATGTAAGACGTTGTCCTCACTTCTAAGGAGCATTCTGGTTATAATTGTTCCAAGACAAATCTGTTCCTTCTTTTGGCAGTCTGTATCCAACAGTCTTTGCCAACAAATGCATAACTTCTTCTTTGGTTTTCTTTATTCATTGTCCAGTTTTTGTATGCATGTGAGGTGACTGAAAACACCATGGCTTGGGTTAGACACATCTTAATCTTCAAGGTGACTTCTTCGCTTTTCAAAATTTTAAAGAGGTCATTTGCAGCAGAGTTTTGTAATGCAGTGCATCATTTGATTTCCTGAAGGCTGCTTCCATGGGTATTAGTTGTGGATCTAAGTAAAATGAAATCCTCGCCAACTTTAGTCTTCTCTCCCATTTATGTGTGCTTGTTGGTCCAGTTATTAGCGAGTCCTCCTCCAGTCGCACTGCACTGTTATTTACGTAGTCCAGCTTCTCAGATCGGCTCAGCATGCAGGTTGAGTAGGTATGGTAAAAGGACACAATGCTGATGCACACGTTTCCTGACTTCAGACCTCGTGGTATCTCCTTGTTCTGTTTGAATGACTGTCTCTTGATGTATACAGATTTCCAACAAGCACAATAAAGTGTTCTGGAATTCCCATTCTCCACAATGTTATCCATGATTTGTTATGATTCACACAGGTGAATGCCTTAGCATAGTGAATAAGATATTAGTAAATCTCTTTCTGGTATTCTCTACTTTCAGCCAGAATTATTCGTAAGTAATACCAAAAACCAAACCCGCTGCTGCCAATTGCAACTTACAGCGATCCTATAGGGAGTGAAAATAAAAGGCTGGTAGAGAATTTGGAGATCGAACCAAAAAAACAGAACAAAAGCAATAAACAAAAAATCTGCTGCTGTTGAGTCAATCGTTACTCACAGTGACCCTGTAGGACAGGACACAGTTTCCAAGGAGCACTTGGTGGATTGAAAGTGCTAACCTTTGCTCAGCAGCTGTAGCATTTAATCACTGTACCACTGGGGTTTCCAATTTGGAGATTAGGTGGGTGAAAATGTATAGAAGAGCCATTCTGAAGAATGCTTTGGGTAATCGACAGCAAATGAAACCAGTGACCAGTCGGTTGACCAGAGCCATATCTTATATGCTAGTTGTGAAATTGTACTTCTTTCAAACAGTGCATTGCAAATTTGGCTAGTGGGACTTTGCCAAGTACTGGTACAGAGCCAAAACTACCGGCTCAGTCCTAGATGGAGGCATCTGAGAAATTCATTAAAAAAAGGGGGGGTTGAGATAATTAGAGTTCAGTGAAGAAAGACCTTAATTAAAAGAGCTACTACGGGAAATATATTGAATTATAGGCGGCACTTGGAAAACAACTGTTGTAACATATTTAAAAGATATAAAATAGGTAAGTGATGGAGTCGTAGGTTAGAAAAGGATTTTTTATTTTATGCAAAAACTCTCCGCTGGTTTCTTTGTATTGCTCAATGTTTGTTTAAAACACAATTTGCCTGACAATAATTCAGCTTGCAAGCCTTTTTCTGGGACACATCTGTTTTCCAAAGTGAGGTGTCTTTCCATTATTCTATTTATGCTGGAATTAAAGCAATGGTGGATAGCAGATAGATACAGGACCTGGTGGATCATCTGTTTCTTTGCCAGCTCTGCAAATGTGGCTTTTCGTAAGCCGTGTAAACTTTGATCCATTCCCCTCATTCATAAAACCAAGTGAATAATCTCTGCCTATTTCAAAAATGAGGATTATTTTACTTAGTGATGATTAATGACCTGATATCAGTAAAGCAGTCTTAGCTGCTTACAGATAAAAAGTACGTGTCCTGAAATTCCTGTATTAGCCATTGTTTTTCCTCCATGGGAACCGTGGTTGATTTGCTATAATAAAGGCTTGGGATGTTTCCGGGGGGCATGTGATGCTTTAGGGCCAAGAAATTTTAAAATGTACTTAATTTTTTCTTTTATTAATGTGACTGTGTAAAATTAAACGATTATATAAATTATTTTTCTTTAATGAAAATTTCAAAGCAGCAGAGTGATATACTTTGTGTATTAAGATATTAGTACAATTCTGAAAGAAATGAGCTGCAATTCAGGTGAAGAACTAGGGGCACCTAAAAGTGAATGATGATTTCCCTTCCCTTTTTCTTAAAGATTCTTTATCAGATGTCTTTCTATTACATCCGTCACTGCTGATCAGCAATGCTGATATAGTTCTCCCATGCAGCATAACTTTATTTCTCTGCCCTTCTGTTTATGAGGCTTTTCCTAATCTTTATTGAATTATTTCTAGTTTCACATGGCAGTGTACTCATTTATGATGAAATTCGATACTTTTTTTAAAGGAACACAAACACGACTCTTTTTGGGCTTAAAACAAGCCATAGAAAGCCTGTGAGATTTCAACATTTTAAAAATGTATGCCTTGGTGGATTAACATCACAGTAATTCTAACTACAGTTATTCTGTAATTTAGTAGCGATCACTCTGCCTTAGCATGCTGTGGTTCCCCTTTGGGCTTCAGGCTAGTGGAGAAATAGTATCTGCATTGTAATCCTTGTAAAAGGTTTTTTTTTTCCCAGATACAGAGTAAAATGAAACACAGATAGGCATGTAACCTAAGCAAATGACTCAATGTATGACTCATACAAGCCAGAGGAACTCTTGAGAATTCTAGCAAGGAAAAAGGGAGGAAGTCATTTTTTTTTTTCTTTCTGGAAGTTAAAATAAAATCTACTAAACCAGAAAAATAATACAATTTCCCACCCTATTTATTTTACAGGGATGTTACAGGCATATGTTCTAGAAATTGCTTTGGACATCTTGGCTAGAGGAACAGGCAGATAGAACATAAAATAAT
The DNA here is from genome assembly GCA_028571685.1 of Heterohyrax brucei. Taxonomy (NCBI): domain Eukaryota; kingdom Metazoa; phylum Chordata; class Mammalia; order Hyracoidea; family Procaviidae; genus Heterohyrax; species Heterohyrax brucei. The sequence goes on from CM053156.1 coordinate 1,775,205, forward strand.
ATACAGCAATGTCAGTGCGTGCACTTATTTACTTGCATTTACGTTAATTACAACATGAGAGCCACAGAATGAGTCAAAGGGAGAGGATGGTGGCCCAAGGGTTGAGAGGAAAGAAGCGGCACTTCTCAGCTGTTCTCAGAGCAGAGGGGAATGGAAAGAATGAGGAAGATTAAAGAGACTCCAGGAAGCTTTAGGAGACCCACAGAAAAGAAGCACATGGGGAGAAGTGGTTGCAAAAAGGATGAGCAAAGCAATAAGGAACATGATTCTACTACCCAAGAAAGGGAGAATCGCATTTAACATATGTCTTAGAATTTATACTCACACAGAGTGGAATTACTGGAGTAATGAAATTATTTCACTTTTCAAGGAGTTAAGGTCAAGCGGCTATCTTGTCACGTGTTTTAAAAATACTTCATTGGTTTTTCGACTGCACGTATATAGAATCAAAAGATTGGAGATTTTGATGAAAGTTCACCATGGTAAAACTGAATTCAGCTGAGTTCTACTTACAGTGCTGTTGTCTGTATTCCTGTACAACATTTCTTTCAAGTAGATTTAAAGAATAAACATTATTTTACTGGAAAAAGTAAATTCCATTGGATATAAATACATAGCTCAAATAAAATAATAAGACAATACCGTTGCTAACTAGTAGAAAACTTATAAAGACAAAATTCTCAAAATATTAGGGAATTTCATTTTCTACCAGTACATGGTAATTGTACTTAACAAGTTATTTGAAAGGGTAAAATGAACGTTAGCCTATATGGGGAGCCCAGCTTAGTGGGGAACTGAGTGGCTTCGCTGCCCTGGAATTTCTGAGCAAATGGATAAAATATTTAAAAATGACCACAGATTGCTAATGATGAAAGAGAAGTGGCTGACTGCAAACATAACCACTTGAGATATATAAGCAATTATCTACTAAGTCCTGGATTTCAGACATCCTTAAAATGAATATGATTATTTGGACAATTAAAAGCTGTCTTCATGATGTACCCAATACAGTCCTGACTTCTGTGTCTATTTATTTGTTCACTGACCTTCTTCCCCTTAGGTCACAAGCTCTTTTCATGCGAGAGCTCCCACTCTTCCTGTAACACCCTGTGAATGGTGCAGGGTATATAACATGCAGAAGGAATTGCAAAGAAATAGAAAGAAAAAAAGAAAAGAAAAACATTTAATACCTAGTCAGATGCTTCTGTTGACATTTTGAGCAGTCCCAAGCATGTGCACTGATGCACCCTGGCTCAGAATAACTTGGCATTGATTCGTGTGTGAATATATCTCATTATTCTTCTATTCTGTGCCAAAAGCATTGCAGTAAAGTATTTTGGCATGCTGAGAAGTACAATACAAATATTTGTACAGATCTACAAAATGACCTCTTCCAGAGCAGAAATAAAGACTGCTTCCACATTCAACCTTATGAGCTCAAAACCTTCAGGTAACAAAGACAAAAATTAAAATACAGTCATTTGCTTTGGTAGATCAAAGAATCTAAGTATATTTCTTGCAAAATCTGTTCTTTTTAGTGCTATGAAAAATAGATTACCACAGGAAAATGTGGCAATAGGTGCATATTTTTTAACTGAAAGAAATTATTCCCCAGAACTTTTCAATAAGAAAAAGCATGTGACCTCCTTTCTGTGAGACCCACAGTACAGTAAACAATTGAATCCATATGCAGCCAGATGCTTCCAGTGTGTAAATTACTCCCTGGGTAAATGTTAGGCACTTTTGGAGCTGCATTAACTCTTTCAGGCTTCGAGTATGCAATTTAGTAAATTACTGCTGCCTGTACCTAATGGTACTCGAGGGACTGAAAAAGATTAATGTAGCTCCAGAAGTGCCTGAGTTACTCTCAGGGAGAGCACCTGACTGAATGGAAGGAGCTTGTGTCTAATCATTCTTTGTAAAAGGAGGTATTCTTTGAAATTTTTTCCAATAAAGTTACCATCTTCTATAGTATTGCGTGTTCCCCTCCCAGAAGCGTACATACTAAGAATCAGATTTTTTTTTTCACTTTTGTCCTGTTGGAAATATGATTTATTTCTGGAGAGGTTTTCACTGACCCCTATCCCTGTGAAAAACCCAGTTAGCTATTAGTTCTTGTTCAAAGTGGTCTTTTTTGTATTTCAGCTCAGTTGATTTCCTTCTGCTTAATCGCTTCCCTGAAATTCCCTTCTCCCAAACCATCCCTTGCTGCCTTTCCTATTACTGTTTCGATAGCTACCGTCTTTCTTTCATATTGTTTTGTCTTCTGCTGCCACTGATACGCATTACGGGCCCCAGCTTGGCTCCCTTCCAGTCCCTGCAGCCGCAGGGCTTCATTGATCTCTCCTAGGTTCAGGATCTTCGTGAGGATAATCTGATCCTCCAGGCAACCACCAAGTTCCCCTTTTATACTACTTGAAATTCAACTCTAAGTCTATTAGGTATCTTAAATTTCCAGCTCAGTACATAATGAAAACATAGGGAGCTCACTCATAAACCAATTCATCATCGATAGCATGGGACAAAAGCTTAGAACAGTTATCACTCAGATGGTAATACTAAATCTTGACTTTACTCGTAAAGCCAGCTGGTCAAGGATTCACTACCTTCTCTCACTAGTTCATGCTTTGCCTATCGCTGTGATAGTCTCTTATGAATTTTTCTGCTCTATTCAGAATCACCTTGGACTATTTTTGTATGACTTCTTTATTTAATCTGATGCTAAATTCTCATTTTGCCTACCTATCTTCTCTTCAAAAAGCTACTGAAGTCTAAATGCAAGTGATTTAATACTTTCTCTTTCTTATCTATTTTGACAAGAAACTGTTTCTTTACAAAGAATTACAGAAAGACTGATACAATATTAATATGATCTATTTATGACCTTGTCTTTAATGCTTCTAGGTCTTGATATTAATAGTTTTGAATAATCCTGTTGACTTGTACTATTTAAATTTTCAAAGTGTAGAGATTGCAACTGCTCTTGTTGATAGGGGCCATCAAGTCCATTCTGACTCATGGGAACCCTGTGCACAACAAGATGAAACACTGCCCATCCTGTGCCATGCTCACAGCCATTGCTGGGCTTGAGCCCATTGTTGCGACCACTGTGCCAGTCCGTCTCCTCTGTCTCACTGTCCTTCTACGTAAGCAAGTACGATGTTCTTCTTCAGGGACTGATCTCTCCTGATTATACATCCTAAGTATTTGAAACATAGTTTTGCTATTCTTGCTTCCAAAAAGCAGCTAGTCTTCCTTCTTTTAAGACAGATGTGCTCATTCTTCGGGCAGTATTCTTCACCCATACCACAATTCAAAGGCATCAGTTCTTTGATTTTCGTGTGCATCATCCAGCTTTCACATGCATATGAGACAACTGAAACACCATGGCTTGTTGGGTCAAGCACACCTTAGTCTTCAAGGTGACGTCTTTGCTTTTCCATACTTTAAAGAAGTTTTTTTGTAGCAGATTTTCCCAAAACAATGCATCATTTGATTTCTTGATGCTGCTTCCATGGACATTGATTGTGGGCCCAAATAAAATGAAATCTTTGACATCGGTCTTTTCTCTATGTATCATGATGTTTTTTATTAGTCCAGTTGTGGGAATTTTTGTTTTCTTTATGGGGAAGTATAGTCCATACTGAAGGCTGTGGCCTTTGATCTTCGTCAGTAAGTTCTTTAGGTCCTCTTCACTTTCAGCAAGCAAGGCTGTGTTGTCTGCATGAGTCAAGTTGTTAATGAGCCTTCCTCCTACCCTATTCTTTTTCATATGGTCCTGCTTCTTGGGTTGTTTGCTCAGCATAGCGATGGAATGAGTATGTTGAAAGGCTTTAACTCTGATGCACACCTTTCCTAACTTCAAATCACAGAGTATCCTCTTTTTCTGATCAAATGATTACCTCTTGATGCATGCACAGATTCTTCATGAGCACAGTTACGTGTTCTGGGATTCTCATTCTTCACAACATAATTCGTTATGTTCCACACAGTTGTATGCCTTTATGTAGTCAATGAAATAAAGGTAAACATCTTTATGGTATTCTCTGCTTTCTTCCAAGATGCATCTGGCATCAGCAATAATATCCATAGTTTCATGTCCTTTTCTAAATCTAACCTGAGTATCTGAAAGGTCCCTGTTGATACACTGTTGCAACTGCTTTTGAATGATCTTCAGCATAATTTTACTTGCATATGATATTAATGATATTGTTTGATGATTTCTCTTTCTTGGGAAGTCATAAATACGGCCTTCTACTCCATCAGCCAGGTTGTCTTCCAAACTTCTTGGCTTAGATATGTGAACGCTTTGAGTGCTGCATCCCTTAACTGAAACATCTGAAGTGCTAATTTTGTCAACTCCCGGAGGCTTGTTTTTCACCAGTACCTTCAGTGCAGCTTTGACTTCTTCCTTCGGTACCATTGGTTCCTGATCGTGTGGTACCTTCTGACATGGTTGAATGTTGGTCAATTCATTTTTTTATTATGACTAAAGAATTAACAAGAACAGAAGACTTTACTACTCTCTTGTTTTACCTATAAATGACCCTTTTCTTCTGGATTCTTAGCCAGCAGAGTGGTGATAATATCTCTTTAGAGTTGTGCTAAGGAAGTAATCAGAAGAATGAGGATAAACTAACATTCCCACGTCCCAGATTAACAGAAATGAAGCTAAGGACAATCAGCGTCAAACACAATAGGGAAGCAGGTAGAGACACAGAGAAGGAGAGTCCTTTCACGCTGATTATGAAGAAATCATTCTGAGTAAAGGTGCAGCAATGTGAAGGGAATAAAACAGTTTTAAATGTCCTAGACACCCAGATCAGAGAAGATGAAGGCTGAAAGAATGGTCATGGAGAGTGGAAGTGAGCAGAATGAATCATTATAAAGTATCATAAAGGAAAAATTAAACCAGGGAAAACAGAATCATGAAATTCTAGGACACATGGAGCTTTTGATATTGTCTTGTTGAACCGTTTTATACAAGAAGTGAACTGAGCTCAGAGAAATGCAGAAATCTGCCCAAGTTCTTGCAACTAGTTACTGGCAGAACTAGGGCTAAATCCTAAGTAAAGGTTCAGTTTTGACAGATTACCTTAAAAAGAAAAATAAATTTACCAAATGACTTGTCAAAGGGGAAAAAATAACAAAAGTCCTTATGAGGAAGGTTAAGGTGAGCATTAAACATCAAAAAGACATCTTGGTATCTGAAATGCAGGATAGTATGAAACAAGGGACCATAAATAGAAGAATGAAGAGAGAACTGGGTCTCTCTTTCTGATTGAAAGGATTTTAAAGGACTTCTGAGAGGTGACACAATGAGTTAGTGGATTACAAAATTTCATATTTGTGAGTAAGGAGGATTTTGAAACAAATTATTAAGTAAAAAAGAGATCATTTTATAGTTATCTTATTTATAAAAAGAACACTAGCCAAAATTTTGTTTTTTAAAACAATTAATTATTCCACATTTTGTACAGAAGATCAAAATATACAAGAAATGAAGCCTGATCTTTGTTTTTATAAAAGTCCTTCAATGACTACCATGGTATGGACTAGGGAATTCAGCTTGAAATTTATGGCATTTATATAGAGTTTTTCCTTCATATTTCTTATGTTTGTATGCAGTAATGAAGAAATATGGAAGCTGTCTGGTGGACAGATAGTATCTGTAAATTCCCATGGATAAAGCCTACCCTTTATATTTCAAAGTTATTAAGTTCAAATCCTGTTATGGTTCTATTTTTATTAGTTTTTACCCATCAAAAATATTACTGGGTGATTAATTCCTATTGGCTTCCTATGGTTGATGTAAAACACCTCATAGAGAGAAAAAAGTAGAGTACATGTGAAGTAAAAATCTGAAAGAAGGTATAAAGCCTTTTATTTTAGCCATACAAATCTCTCACGTGTAGGAGACCAAAGCAAAAGAATTCTTGTGTTAAGCATCTGGTTTGGTAGGGACCAGAGTTGCTTGTGTGAGGCCCGTAGTTATTTGACAGGCTTTTGGTGAAATAATGATGACTACCTGAAGCAGAGCTTTTCGTACAATGTACAGTGTACAAAGCATAGTCACACCCTTAACTTTCCGCTGGCCTAAATCATATGAGATGAAAAAGTGCAAATGGTACCCTTGTAAGGAAACCGAGGCTCAGAGAAATCAAACAACCTTCTCAATATCATAGAGCTAGACCTGAAAGACTCAGAATTCAATCTAAGGTTATTGCTTTTGTTTTCATTTCCTAAAAAGTCCAAATAATAAGCTTATTGGTAATTATGACTAGGGTTCTATGACAACTGGTCTAATAGTTACAACCTGGTGGCCGAGGGTGAGCATAGGCCAGGCATGATAAAAGTTTCTTTCTGAAGGAATGGACAATGACCACAAACAGAAACTAGAGGTTACGGCTTCCTTGGGCCAAGTCGGTCACTGTGTCCCTGTTGCCTTCGATACTGATTGTCCTTAGCTTCAGCTCTCTTTAACCTGGGACTTGGGAATGTTAGCTTACCCGGATTCTTCGGATTATGTTTTTAGTACCACTTAAAGAGAGGTCCTTACCACTCTGATGGTAAAAATTCAGAAGAAAAGGCTCATTTATAGGTAAAACAAGAGAGAAGTTAAGTCTTCTGGTCTTCTTAATTCCCCCTGAAAAACCGACACCAGGACACCAGGGTACCCTTGTTTTTGAAAAAAGACTCCCATAAAATCAGCTGTTCCCCACCTTACATCCAGGTGCCTGGAACTATCTTCTAGTTCTCCCCTTTATGGCTTTTGAGTGTACGTGACTTAACTTGCCCTGTGAGAACTTCATTTTCCATTGAGTATACTAGATATACCCGCTCAGAATTGTCTTCCCATTTGTCCAAATAGTCATTTCTCTCAGTTAGATTAATTAATCTATACTGATGCTAAGAAAAGAGTCTCTATCACTATGCTGTGATAGAAACAGGATGAGCTTTGAATATAGAAGATTCTAGGTTCAAATTCTATCTTTGTTCCTTAGCAGCTGTGTGACTTTTGGAAAGTTTAATTATTTAATTAATAGGCAATAATAAAGTGTTTGGTATGTGCCAAGGCAACTACAAAAACTTTAAAAATCACTCATTTATTTATATAAATTTCTATGAGGTAGATACTATCCTCCATTTAACAGTTGAGGCAATAGAGGAACAGAGAGGCAAAGCAACTTGCAGAAAACTGCAGACCTAGTGAGTGGACTGTTTCAGTCAGCTAGGGCTGCTCTAACAGAAATACCAGAGAGTGGATGGCTTTAACAAAGGAAAGTTTATTTTTACACAGTCCAGTAGGTTACAAGTCCAATTCAGGATGTCCACTCCAGAGGAAGGCTTACCCCTTGTCGGCTGTAGAGGAAAGTCCTGTATTGCATCAGTGGTTGTCCAGGGAACACCCTGGTGCAGGAACCTCAGGTCTGTAGGACGCACTGTTCTCCCAGTGCAGCTTTCTTGATGGTGTGGGGTTTCCAATTCTCTGCTTGCTTCCCTTTCCTTTTATCTCTTGTAGGATGAAAAAATTAAGGGTGGTGCAAGCCACACTCCAGGGCAACTTCCTTTACAGTGGAGCAGGGAGGTGATCCTATGAGGGGATTTATAGTTCCATCGTAATCCTTCAACATACAGCACAGCAAAATCACAAAATGGAGAACAATTGTAGAATACAGGGAATCATGGTCCAGCCACATGGCTACACCTATATTTGGGGGAACACAATTTAATCTATGATATGAACAGAGCTTGATTTTGAAGCCAGACTGTTCAGTTCTACACTGTTAAGCATATTCCATAAAACAAAACAATAACCCCACAGTCACCAAGTTGATTTGGGCTGATAGTGACCTATAGGACAGAGTAGAACGGGCCCATAGAATTTCCAAGGTTGTAATCTTTATGGAAGTCAATTGTTACATTGTTCTCCTGCAGAGCAGTAGGAGAATTCAAACCTCTGGCCTTTTGCTTAGCAGCTGAGCAGTTAACCATTGCACCACAGGTGGTGGTTGTCAGGTGCTCTGGAGTTGGTCCTGTATCATGGTGACCCTACGTACAGTGCTTGGTCCCGTGCCGTGCCCCCGTAACTGTGAAGCTTGAGCCCATTGTTGTAGCCACTGTACCAAGCCGTCTCATTGAGGGTCTTTGTCTTTTTGCTGACCCTCCACCTCAGCAAGCCTGATGTCCTTCTTCACGGATTGCTCCTTCCTGACAAACTTGTCCAGAGTATGTAACATATACCCTCACCATCCTTGCTTCCAAGGAGCATTGTGGTTGTACTCCTTCCAAGACAGATCTATTCATTCTTTCGGCAGTCCAAGATATATTCAGTATTCTTCTCCAGCGCCACAATTCAAAGGTGTCAGTTCTTCCTCTGTCCTTGTTCACTGTCCAGTTTGTGCATGCATATGATGTGATTGAAAATACCATGGCGTGTGTTAGGCACACCTTAGTCTTCAAGGTGACATCTGTGCTTTTCAACACTTTAAAATGCTCTTTTACAGCAGATTTGCCCAGTGCAATACATCCTTTGATTTCTTGACTGCTGTTTTCATGGCTGTTGATTGTGCATCCAAGTAAATAAAATCCTTGACAACCTGAAGCTTTTTGCTGTTTAAGATGACATTGCTTATTGGTCCAACTATTATTCAGATTTTAAACACCAACCACTAGGGCCAGAGATGGAGAAATTGAAGATTTTTACCAGATTTTGCAATGTGAAATTGATCAAACATGCAATTAGAATGCATTGATAATTACTAGTGATTCGAGAGCAAAATTTGGAAACAAGGAAGAAAAATTGGTTTTCAGAAAACACAGCTTTGGTGATAGTAATGATGCCAGAGATCACATGACACAATTTTGCAAGACTGACAACTTCTTCTTTGGAAATACCTTTTTTCACCAACTTAAATGGTGGGTATTCACAAGAATCAGATGGACTACATCTGTGGAAAGAGGTTCTGGAAAAATCTAGTATCATCAGTCAGAAGAAGGACATGGGCCAATTATGGCACAGTCCATTAACTGCTCATATGTAAGACCAAATTGAAACTGAAGAAAAATTAGAAAAAGTTCATGAGAGCTAAAATATAACTGAAAATTTCCCCACCTGAGTTTAGAAATCCCCCCAAGAATATATGCCATGAGTTGAACACCAATGACAGAAGACTAGATGAGTTGTGAAGTGACATCAAGGACTTCATACGCAAAGAAAGCAAGTGGTCATTAAACAAACAGGAAAGAAAAGACTGCCCCATGCTCACTTTGGCAGCCAGCCAAGCCAAGTGCCGTCGAGTCGGATCCGACTCATGGCGACCCTAGGGGCCAGGATAGAACTGACCCCCAGAGTATTCAAGGAGCGCCTGGTGGATTTGAACTGCCGACCTTGTGGTTAGCAGTGGTGGGACTTTACTAAATCTGGAATGATACAGAGAAGATTATAACGGCCCCTGCTGAAGGGTGACATGCAAAGTCAGTTACAAAGAGAACTATAACACTGTCCTACAAGAAACTAAGAAAGAGACTTACATAAATGGAGAAACCTACCCTGCTTATGGATAGGAAGACTTAACATTGTGAAAATATCTAATTTATACAAAACAATTTACTTCTATAATGCAATCCCAATACAAATTCCTGTGACATTTTTTAATGAGATGGAGAAACAAATCACCAACTTTGTTTAGAAAGGAAAGAAGCCCTGGGCAAGCAAACACTTCTGAAATAGAAGAACACACTGGGAGGCCCTTCACTACCTGAACTTAGAACCTATTACACCGCCATAGTGGTCACAACAGCCCGGTACTGGTACAAAAAGAGGCAGATCAATGGAACAGAATTGAGACTCCAGAGATGACACCATCCTTGTATGAACAGTTGATATTTCATAAAGGCACTAAGACATTAAACTGGGGTGAAAGCAACCTCTTCAACAAATGGTGCTGGCAAAATTCGATATCCATCTGCACTAAATTAAAACAAGATCCATATCTCACACCTTATACAAAAACCAACTCAATCTGGATAAAAGACCTAAATGTCAAATCTAAAATGATAAAGCTCATTCAAGAAAAATTAGGATCAACAATGAAAGTTTTAATACACAATGTAGACAGACTCCAAAATCCGACAAACCATAATCAACAGAAGAAAAAAATGAATAAATGGAAACTACTAAGAATCAAACACTTTTGCTCATCTAAAGACTTTATCAATAGAATTAAAAGACCATCTAGAGAATAGGAAAAAATATTTGGCAACTATATGTCAGATCAACACCTAATCTCCATAATCTGTAAGGTACTACAAAATATCAATAAGAAAAAAATAAGCAATCCAATTAAGCAATGGCAAAGGAGATGTACAGACACTTCTCTAAAGAGGAGATCCAGGTAGCCAAAAAAACACATGTGGATATGTTCACAATCACTAGCTATTAAAGAAATTCAAATCAAAAGTACAAAGAGATACCATCTCACCCCAACAAGGTTGGCCATGATCCAAAAAATGCACAACAACAAATGATGGAGAGGCTGTGGAGAAACTGGAACTCTCCTACACTGTTGGTGGGATGCAAAGTGATAAAACCTCTTTGGAAAGCAATCTGGCACTTCCTTAAAAAGATGGAAATAGATACATCGTTTGAGACAGTAATTTCACTACTTGGAATATATCCTGCAGAATCAAGGCCATTCACAACAACTGATACACGTACACAAATGTTTATTGCAGCACAATCCACAACAGCAAAAAGAGAGAGTCAACCCAGATGCCCAGCAACAGAGGAATGCATAAGTAAACTGTGGTATATATACTCAGTGGAACACTATGCAACGGTAAAGAACAATGATGATTTTAGGAAGCATCTCATAACCTGGTTTCAGTTGAAGGATATTACATTGAGTGAAAGTAGTCAGCAACAAAAGGACAGATATTGTATGAGACCCTATGATAAGAGCTTAAAAACAGACTTATGCTGCAAGGGTGGGTATGGAGGGAGGGTGAGAGTGGAGCACAGATTAGATAGTTAATAGAAATTTGGTTAGGTGAAATCAGTGACAGCACATATTAGAAAGAAGATCAATTTTAACTGGGCTTCAACATGACATGATTACTCCTCTCATCTTAACCCAGGATTGCAAGGATGGAGTAGCTGGGCCAGGGGGCCTGGAAACATGCTCTCAGGGGAAATTGAGGCCAGTTGGCACAACTAGCATTTTGCTAAGAGAGTCTTCTGCACTGCATATTGGTGAGTGGTGTCTGGGGTCTTAAAAGCTGCCAAGCTGCCATCTGTGGTACACCAAACGGTCCCAAATCAGCAGGAAGGGATGATCTCCAAGGACCAAAATCACATGGGGCAAAGAGAACCCCGAAGACAGAGAGACCGATGTGAGCAGGTGACTGCATCAACATGTGACCGGAAGAACTGGATGGTGCCCAGCCACCACCAGTGACAGCCATGATAGGGTTCACGAAGTTGAGTCTCACAGACAACACAAAAATCAAAAGGAGTGCACCCTGAGATTTCCACTAAAAGACCACAAGTGATGGTCCAGTGTCCTCTCGGGCCCCCTAGGAGCATTGACCCTGGCACTGATGCTGCTCCTGTCCATAAATCGTAATGGAGGTCAACTCTTCTGGCAGAAATGGATCGGACTTGGTGACACAGAGTGACCATGTCATGTGTGCCCTTTATAGTTCTATGCATCTATAGGATGTCATCCATCTGACCTCTTACTGGATATGAGGGCGAGGATGGAGAGCAGGGGTTAGGAGATTGTTTGGAGGATATGACATGTACAGAATGGTGAAGAAGAGTACGCTGTCACAGGGCAGGGAGAGCAGTGGGAGCCACTCAGTGGCAGGTTTGTAAATTTATATTCAATTATATATTCTCAATCATAATAAAAAATAAAATAAAAAAGACTGCACCACATACCACCTCTAAATAAGCGTCTCTCTGAGCTTCAGCTGGCTCACCTGGACAAATAAAGATGACATTTTCTTTGCATCATTGTTCTAAGAATTAGCATGAAGGCTCCTCTATAATCAGCTCTCAATAAATGGCAAATAATATCTCCCGTGTTTTTTGTCTAATCCCATTGGTACTCCTTTCAGTCACCTTTGTTAGTTTCCTCTTGTCCCTTATTTTAACCTTGGAGTAACAGTTTTGTCTTTACCTTGGTCTTTTTTATCTTCATGTAGATCACTCATCCAAGATGTATAATTTGCTGACTTGACGTTCCAGCTTGATTTCCGATAAGTGTTTTAGGTGACCGTATCCAAACTTACTCTCTCCAGCCTTCTGTTTCCCAGCTGATGTCAACTTCTTCTCAGCTATTTAGTGCAAAAATGAAGTCATCCTCCATTCTCTCACGTTCTACTTATAATCGTCTTGTAAATCTGGTTGCTTCTACCTCCCGCACATGTTTATAGTTGGATTCCTTCTTTGCCCTCCATGGCTACCACTGTGGGAGCTCAATCTGTCTTTCCTCACCTAAGTCACTGCCACAGCCTCCTAACTGGTCTCTCTGGTTATATCTTGTCTGCTGTCAGCCTATTGACAACACAGAGCAAGACTCTCAAAAGAGAAATCCAATTGTGCCGCCTGCTTCTGCTCAAAATCATCCAGGTGTTTTTCTCTTGCAGTAAATTTATTTCATTTAGAGTAAAAAGTCAAAGTCCCTAAGACCCTACTGCCCACTCTACTTCGGTTGCCTTGACAGCCTTTTGCGTCTTCAGCGTGTAGGCGTGGCCTGTAAATGGACTGGCTGCTATCTTCCGGTGTTGTGGTATCCATCCCATCCAGTCAACGACTAAGCATGGCAGGCCATTTTTGCTGGATGTGGACTCCTCTGGTAGGCAGTCTGCTAAGAGGCTCTCTGGTCATCTGGCTGATACTTTCTCACTGCTGCACTGAAGCGTAAGGCTCTTGCTAAGCAAACCTCACTCATTCCTTCTCTCCTTTCACAGGTGTGAGATCAGCTTTGTGGTTTGAAACCTCTCCCCGACTGCTCCTGTTTAGCCTCTCCTTTACCCTCCACTTTCCTTGTTTGTTCTTGCTGCTTCCTCTTCCCAGAATGCTTTCACTCCAGGTATGTGCTAAGAAAATTCCATTCTCTCCTTCAAGTCTTTGCTTAAATGTCACCCTAGAATGACCCCTAGAAACTCTGGTGGTGTGGTGGCAAAGAGTTCAAATCCACCAAGTACTCCTTGGAAATGCTATGGGCATATACTTTGTCCCATAGGGTTGCTATGAGTTGGAATTGACTGGACGGCAATGGGTTAAAGGGTTACACTGACCTCTAGTTAATACAGAGTTATCTATCTCCCTCTTCTCTACCTCTGACACAGTTTTTCAAATCTACCTTTTTGTTTTTTTCACCTAACACTTCAAAATTTGTCATAGTTTACTTATTTATTATGCTGGTTGTCTATTTTCTGTAACTCCCAGTAGAATGTAGAATTGTCAGGTTTTGTTCACTGGTGTACCCTAAATACTTAGGCCAGTGTTTGTCAAATCAGAAGCATTTTTAACAGGTACGTTCCAGTTGTTTAAACATGTTTAGAACTCTGTGACATATGTTGGAAGGATCTAAACAAGAATTACTGTTCTTTGAGTGACACTAAGGTTGTTTGATGTTGCACCATTATCATTGATACTATAACCTATAACACACTGATTGGCTTTCTTACAGCCATTCATCGTCCTCAGAGAGCTTGCTCTTTTCTTTGCAGTCCCATTCCTGATCTGAAAATATTATCTTTGTGTTGGATAATAAAGGCTCATTCTATGACTAGTCAAGTATTTCATCTCATAAATAGCACTTAAAAATCACACAGTGGTGGAATTATATCATCAAATACATCTTTAAAGAAAACCCACAATCCTTTGACATCATTGTAGAACATCTGTTTGCGGCTTATGTTTTACTGATCTTACTTTTTATTTATTTTTAATTCTCCAGATACATGGTATGAAATAAACCTAGAGTTATTCTTTTGGTTAATGGCGTGCTAGAAAACGGTGATTTGAACTGCCAGAGGCAGACAGCTTGTGGAATGCTGAGACAAAATCTAAGTCAGGAGGAGATAAAGGTGAACCCACAGGGGCTCTGCACCCCTGATTAGTGGGCCCCTAGAATAACTTAAAATGCAGACTTTAAAAGATATATCATACAAGCACATAAAGGTGGTTATGAGTCACTGATGGTAGAAAAACTCTCAAGGAGAGTTCTAAAAACTGCTTGATGTTAAGCACATGCATTATCTTTTAGACTAAACCATAGAAAGTGGAAGTATTACAACGATAGACAAAAGAGTATTTTTTTTTTTTTTTTTTGTCTTTTATCTTGATAGGATAAAGTTTCTATCAGAAAATTCTAAGGTCAGGAGTGATGAAAATAATTTTAGGCTTTTTAAAGAACTTAGTTATACTGCTGTGTAACCTTTTAGTCATAATATCACCTAATTTGCCATGGATATTGACAGTGAACTTTTATAAATTAAGATTTAGTTTTACTTATTTGCAAATTTCTTGTACTGAAGATTTTTATTTAGCTATATATTTTAACACATTCTTCCATACGTTTTAAAATTTTTATTTTGATTGTACTTTAAGAGAAAGTTTATAGTTCAAGTCAGTTTCTCACACCGAAACTTACACACACGTTGTTATGTGACCCTAGTTGCTCTCTCCACACTGTGAGAGCACACTCCTTCTCTCCACTCTGCATTTCCTGTCTTCATTCAGCCCCCTCCTGTCCCCTTCTGCCTTCTCGTCTCACCTCTGGACTGAAGCTGCCCAGTTAGTCTCCTGTATCTACTTATGCCCCAAAGCACACTTTTCACCATCATCATTGTCCAACTTATAGATCAGTTCAGTCTTCTCTTTGAAGAGCTGGCTTCTGGAGTGGTTGTGGTTCTTGGCTAACGCAGGAGCCACCTCTTCCAGGGAGGCACTGGTCTGCCAGACCATCAGCGCTTTTTACTACACACTGAGTTCCTTGCTACGTGTCTCTCCTGCCCCGCCAGGGACGAGGACAGTCATTGGCGGTAGCTGGCCGTCTAGTTCTTTTGGTCTCATGCTGATGTGGCCTCTGGTTTACGCGGCCGTTTCTGTCTCTTGGGCTCGTGTTTTCCTCATGTCTTTGATGCTCTTCATTCTCCTTTGATCCAGGGGGTTTAGAACAAATTGACACTTATTAGGTGGCTGCTTCTTGACTGGTAAGATCCCAGATGCCACTCACCAAAATGGGATGGACAACATTTTCTTAATCAACTTTGTTATGCCAACTAATGTCCTCTGACAACATGGTCCTAGGACCCCTGCTCCTGTGTCTCAAAGTGTTTGGCTGTATTTAGGAAATTTTTTAGCTTTCATTCATTCAGTCTATTCATTCTGGCTTCTGCTATAATGTGTGTTGTTCCTCCCTCCACCTAAAATAATTCTTGTCTGCTATCTAATTAGTGAATACACCTGTCCCTCCCTCCCCACCCTCATAGCCATTCAAGACTGTTTTCTTTTGTGTTTAAACATTTTCTAGAGTCCTTATAATAGTGGTCTCATACAGTATTTGTCTTTTGGTGACTAATTTCACTCACCATACTGCCTTCTAGATTTGTCCGTACTGTGAAATGTTTCAGAAATTCATCATTACTCTTTATCATTGCATAGTATTCCATTGCATGACTATACCATAATTTGTTTATCCATTCATCTGTTGATAAGTACCTAGGCTGATTTCATCTTTTTGCTATTTTGGACATATTGTGGACATACATGCAGCAAACAGTGATGCGCATATATGTAGCTATTTGTGTAATGGCTCTTATTTCTTGAGGATCTATTTCAGTGAGTGAGATTGCTGGATTTCTGTTTCTAGCTTTTTTAGGAGGCACCAAATTGATTTCCAAAGTGGCTTTACCATTTTACACTCTCACCAGTGTGTTTATTATTTTCTGTGTTTTGGATTAATGCTAGCTTTGCTGGGCTGAGATGGTATCTCTTTGTAGTTTTGATTTGCATTTCTCTAACAGCTAATGATTATGAGCATTTTCTCGTGTATCTGTTAGCTGCCTGAATTCTTCTTTGGTGAGAATCCTGTTCATATCCTTTGCCCATTTTTAATTGGGTTACTTGTCATTTTATTATTAACATTTTGCAGTGTCTTGTAGAAATTTAGAAATTTGATGCGGGCTGGATCTGTATTGTATAAAAAAATTTTCCCAGTCTATAAATTGTCTTTCTTCTCTTTTGGTTAAGTCTTTTGGATGAGCTTAAGTATCTGATTTTCAGTAGTTCCAAGTTACCTATTTTCTTTTCTAATGTTTGCACGTTGTTAGTCATGTTTCCTATTCTGTTTATGCTATGTATTAGGGTTCCCAGCATTGTCCTTATTTTTTCTTCCATGATCTTTATTGTTTCAGATTTTACACTTGTCTTTGATTAATTTTTTAAAATTTTTTATTTAATATAAGTGAGTGAAAATGTACATTCCCGTATAAATTTACATACCCATCTATATGCAGCTTCCACTACTCTCTGTGCTCGGTGACAGCACACTATTCCTCTCTGCTCCATACATGTCTCAATCTCCCAACAGTCTCTTTTTTCTCTCCTCTCCACCCACTCTCCTTCCTCCAGCCAGAGGTCAGCAGGATGATGTATAGAACCATAGATGTATAGATGTATAGAACCATAAAGTGCATCCAATATATGGTCACTGCATTGCTAAATCCAATCCATTTCTGTCCGAAGCTTGGACCTTCATTATGATTTATGGTCAAGGGCAGCTTCAGGGCGAGGGGCCATGCTCCCAGGCGAACCCCCAAATCACTGGACCATCAATTGAGGTCTTTTAGTGGGGATCTCAGGGTGCACCCCTTTTTATTTTTGTGTTGCCAGTGAGACTCAACTTAGAGAGCTCCATCTCGGCTATCACTGGTGGTGGCCAGGCACCATCTGGTTCTTCTGGTCCCAAGTCGATGTAGGCACCCACTGATGTGGGTCTCTTTGTCTTCTGGGTTGCCTTTCTCCCATGTCGTTTTGGTCCTCAGTGAGCATCTGTTTCTGCTGAGTTGGGACCATTTGCTGTGCCCTCGGATGGCAGCTTGGCAGCTTTTAAGACCCCAGATGCCACTCACCAACGTGGGGTGCAGAGAGCCCTCTTAGCAAAATGCTAGTTGTGCCAATTGATCTCGCTTTCGCCTAAGAGCATGGTCCCCTGCCCCCTGCCCCAGCTACTCTATCATTGCAATATTGGGTTAAGATGGAAGGAGTACTCATGTCATGTTTAAGTCCACTTAATATTGTTCTTGTTACTAATGTGTGCTATCACCAATTTCACCCAACCAGATACCTAGCAACTATCTAATCTAAACCCTCCCCCCCTCCCTGCCTCCCTCCCTACCCTTGCAGCTGTCAAAGAGTCTTTCTTCTATACACAAGTCTGTTTTTGAGATCTTATCGTAGAAGTCTCATACAATATTTGTCCTTCTGTCGCTGACTACTTTCACTCAACGTAATGTCTTCCAGTTGAAACCAGGTCATGAGATGTTTCCTGAAGTCATCGTTGTTCTTTATCATTGCGTAGTGCTCCATTGAGTATATATACCATAGTTTACCTATCCATTCTTCTGCTGTTGGCAGCTGGGTTGATTTCATCTTTTTGCTATTGTGGACTGTGCTGCGATAAACATTCTGGTGCATGTGTCCGTTGGTGTGAAAGGCCTTGATTCTGTAGGATATATTCCAAGTAGTGGAATTACTGGGTCAAATGGTATATCTATATCCATTTTTTTAAGGAAGCGCCAGATAGCTTTCCAAAGAGGCTGGACCATTTTGCAACCCCACCAACAGTGTAGAAGGGTTCCACTTTCTCCACAGCCTCTCCAGCATTTGTTGTTTTGTGTTTTCTTGATCATGGCCAACCTTGTTGGGGTGAGATGGTATCTCATTGTCGTCTTGATTTGAATTTCTTTAATAACTAAAGATCGTGAACATGTCCGCATGTGTTTTCTGGCTGCCTGGATCCCTTCTTTAGTGAAATGTCTGTCCATCTCCTTTGCCCATTGCCTAATTGGATGATTTATCTTCTTCTTGTTGATATGTTGTGGTATCTTATAGATTATGAAAATCAGGTGTCGGTCTGACATAAAGTTGCCAAATATTTTTTCCCATTCTGTGGGTGTTCTTTTAATTCTGTTAAAGTCTTCAGATAAGCAAAAGTGTCTAATTCTTAATAGATCCCATATATCTATTTTCTCTTCTGATCATTGTGGTTTGTTTGACAGATTTTGGAGTCTGTCCATATTGTGCATTAAAACTTCCATTGTTGTTCCTACCTTTTCTTGGATGAGCTTTATCGTTTTAGGTTTGATATTTAGGTTTTTTATCCAGTTGGAGTTGGTTTTTGTATAAGGCGTAAGATATGGATCTTGTTTCAGTTTCTTGCAGATGGATATCCAATTTTGCCAGCACCATTTGTTGAAGATACTGTTTTTACCCCAGTTTAATGTCTTAGGGCCTTTGTCGAAAATCAATTGTTCATAGGCAGATGGTGTCATCTCTGGGGTCTCAGTTCTGTTCCACTGATCAATCTGTCTGTTCTTCTACCAGTACCAGGCTGTTTTGACCACTGTGACAGTGTAATATGTTCTAAAGTCAGGTAATGAGAGGCCTCCCAGTGTGTTCTTCTTCTTTAGTAGTACCTTGCTTAAATGGGGCTTCTTCCCTTTCCAAACAAAATTGGTGATTTGTTTCTCCATCTCATTAAAAAGTGTCACTGGAACTTGGCTTGGGATTGCGTTATATAAATAGATTGCTTTGGGTAAAATAGACATTTTCACAATGTTAAGTCTTCCTATCCATGAGCAGGGTAGGTTTTTCCATTTATCTGAGTCTCTCTTAGTTTCTTGTAGTAAGGGCTTGTAGTTCTCTTTGTAAAGGTCTGTTATTTCTCTGGTTAGATTAATTCCTAGGTACTTTATCTTCTTAGGGGCTATCGTAAATGGTATTGATTTGATAATTTCTTCCTTAACATTCTCATTGTTGGTAGTGTTTGATTAATTTTGAGCTAGTTTTTGTGCACAGTGTGAGGTACAAGTCTTGCTTCATTTTTTTTGCAGATGAATATCCAGTTATGCCAACACCATTTGTTAAAGAGATTGTCTTTTCCCCAGTTTACGGACTTTGGGCCTTTGTGAAAAATAAGCCACTCATATGTGGATGGTTTTCTGTCTGGATTCTCATTTCTGTTCCACTGGACGATGTGTCTGTTGTGCTAATTAATGCCAGGTTGTTTTGACTGCAGTGGTGGTGTAATAAGTTCTAAAGTCAGGCAGTGTGAGGCCTCTCACTTTGTTTTTCCTCAATAATGCTTTACTTTTCTAGGGACTCTTTCTTTCCTTTCCATATGAAGTTGATAGTTTGTTTCTTCATCTCATAAAGAAATGTCATTGAAATCTGGCTTGGGATTGTATTTTATCTACAGGTCATTTTGTGTAGAATTGACATCTTCACAATGTTGAGGCTTCGTATCCATGAGCCAGGTATGTTTCTCCTCTTACAAATACTTACTCTTCTTTAAATGAACACTATTCATTCAGTTTTAGGTGGCTGGGCACCAACTACTAGCCAGAAAGGTTGGCAGTTCCCACCCACCCAAATGTACCTGGGAATATAGGACTGGTGATCCGCTTTCGAAAGATCACAGCCTTGAAAACACTATGGAACAGGAATATATTTGATGGCAACCACCACTACCAACAATTTAGCTTTATGAATCAGTAAAACTCAGAATTTGTGCCTGGCAGCATATCATTTAGCTTTTACAGTAAGGAAGTATTTGAGATGAAAGAGTTACTTGAAAGCTATCAATGGTGGCACAGAGATTGCTTTCTGAAATGATTCTAAATGGAACAAATGATAAGCATTCTTTGAACATTATTTCATAATTAAATGAGTCACAAAGAAACTCAGTTCTATTTATTCTGCTAAGCCGTATTTACTGGAGTCTTGCTAACAAATAAAGAACACAAGCTTAATTTATCTTTAAATCAGGTAACAAATTGACAAATTAAATACTGAATTTCTTAACTGTTTTTTTATCAGGTGGTATTCAAACTTGCAAAATGTTTACCCACCTGGGTGAGATTTCCGCAAAGTGAGAAATAGACCTTCTGCTTTAATGCAGTTACTGAAATAAAAGCACCTCATTTAGATTATTAGGTTATTAGATATTTTAACACTGTAGATCTCAACCTCTTTGTTGTGAAACACTGATGCATTTAATTTAGACAATATTATTTATTTTTGTATTTTAGGTATGCTGAAGTCACTATCCCTCATTTGTATTCCAATATCTTTTCTCGTGAGCAAGGAAGGATAGGTAATCCTGTTAATGTTCATGGTGGGTACTGTACGTGAAAATGTTGTGTGTCATGCATACTATAGTTGGAAAAATGTTGAGGAAGACTGATCTAATGTACTCCAGTCTACATTACGCTTAGCTTATAGCAATATTCCAGTTTTAAGAAAGGAAGACACTAAAGCTCAAGGACATTAAAGAATATTGATGTCACCTGGGAGAAAAAGTGTTAAACTAGGATTTTACAATTGGTTAATTATGACAACTTGGAAAGATTCAAAGTATTAGCCATAATTGTTATAGGACACTGTTTTAATATGGCCTTGACTGAAATATACAAGAGGATGTCTTTAAAAAGAGAAATTTTGCTTTGTCATGGTCTAGTAGATTAAAAGTCCAAACTGAGGGTGTCAGCTCCAGGGAATGCTTTCTTCATAGGCTCTGGAGAAAGCTCTTTGTTGTCGGTGTTCCCCTAGACTGGGAGCATCTGAAGCACGGAAAGATGTGCTCTGCTCCGGGCACTGCTGTCTTGCTGGTACGAAGTCTCTAGCTGTCTCTGCTGTCTTCTTTCTTTACTGCTCAAGAGATTGCCTCAAGGCATAATAGAGTCTTACACACTGAGTTCTGCCCCGCCAACAGAACTGCCACCCATCCCCCCTCATTTAGCGTCACAGGGATGGGGTCTACAACATAAAGGAACATCACACAATACTGGAATCTTGGTCCAGACAAACCAAGACACATTTTTAGGGAACACAATTCAGTCCAAGACAAACATGAACAAATTTAAAGAATTTAAGTAAGAAAGAGTACTGTTCAAGGGATTATCAAATCAGCCTCAATTTTAGTCAACATGCAGCATATTAATCAGCGGGACGATGTATTCGCCATTGAATTTTCTGTACCTTGTAACTGTTGATTCCTTGGTACTGAAGTTAAAAATTGTTTTGAAGATAAAAATTTATGAGTTATTGGCAAGTTTTAAAAAGAAGTATATATATATACACACATACAACTTCAAATTTGCTTAGATTGATAAATATTTGGAACAATTACTCTAAAATAACAACAGTGATTACCTATGAATTATGGTATGATTATTGGTCATTCTTTACTCTTTAAAACAACAATTTGTATGCTCTTTTGTTTACTTTTTGGTTAATTGCAGTGTTAATGTTCATTTTTGTTTTATTTTATATCAATGAGCTTTTCATTTTATGAAGCTGGAGAAAAGAAGAGAATCAAAGAAGAAAGCAAAGCAATAGCTTCTGTCATTGCTTCTTACCACTGGTAGCTGAGCCGTCATGAAATAAAACCTCCCGAACTAAGAGGTTTCCACAGCATCTCAGTGTCTCATGACTTTCATCTGGGGATAGCCAGTGACAAGCAAGACCCAAATATCAGCTGTAAGCTTAGATGTTCCAGCTCAAGATTCAGCCAGGTATGGCTGAACAGAACTTACTGGGAAGACCAGAGCCTGAAACTCACCAGCTAAAAAGGGTAGTACAGGTTATGGAGTACTGGTTTCACCTGCAGATGTTGAAACAAATTTTGTTCAGGAGAAAAACGATAGTATGCATGAAGAAGGGTGATGGGAGATTTCGGTGCAGACAAGAAGAAGTTTTAGGTGAGTGATATGGTTGGAAACTCTCACTATGTTCTTGTAGACTGAGAGACAAAGGGCCCAATGTGGACAGTCCCCAGTCACCAGGCAGGGATTTGACTTCAAAGAGATCCATTAGCACGTAGCAAGACTCAAACTAGTGGATTAGAATTCAATTTTGTGAGAAGTCTGTAAGCATAAGACAATGATCTTGTTATGGATTGAAATGTGTTCCCCTAAAATATGTGTTGAATTCCAGGCCTTGAACCTGTGGATGTGATCCTGTTCGGAAATGCAGTTTTTGTTCTGTGATGTTAATGAGGTGATGCCGTTGTACAGTGGATTCTAAACTTAATCATTTCTGAGTTATAAAAGGATCAGACTACACACAGAAATTCACATACGGAAACATAGCTGCGAAGCAAAGAATGCCAAGGAGTGCTAAGGAAAGCCCAGGATCACTGGCAGACACCAAAAGCTAATAGAGAGGCTTGCAGAAGCAGTTGGTATGACCAACACCATGATTTGGCCTTTCAGCTTCCAGAACTGTAAGAAAATAAATTTCTGTGTTTATAAAGGCACCCACTTGTATTTCTCTTTTGGCAGCAATAGCACACTAAGGCAGTGTCTGTCCATGAGGAGGATGAGTTGGGGTCTTTCAATAAGGCAAAAGTCTGGTTATCTTAAGTGAGGCATCTGTACAGGACATGTAACCAGGTGACCCTGGTTAAATATCTTAGGATTTTGTACAGATTGAGCCTGGAGGTGAAACAAAACAGACCCAGCCAGGTAGAAAAAAAACATAAAATGGTGAACACCAAGCTTGTTGCCACTGAGTTGATTCCAATTCATGGTGAGCTTGTGTATTAAGAGTCAAACCGCAACACAGGGTACTCATGGCTATAATCTTTACAGAAACAAATCAGTAGGCCTTGCTTCTGCTGTACCTCTTGGTGGTTTTGAACTGTCAACCTCTAAGTGCAAAACATTTTCGCTACCCAGGGACCTATGGAAAGAGCCATATCTCACCATATTTTACTGTATCTCTTTCTTGCAGCAATTAGACATCTCATAGGTTAAGTTTGTGCTTGTAAAAATGGCACGATGGTGGTGTCTGACCTTCTCTAACTTCGCTGGAGAAAGGAGAATCAAGATCAACAGCCTAAGGCTGATTCCTGTGAGGCAGACGTCAGACGTATCTCTTCTCTGCGCCGTCTGTACCAGTTCTGACACCATCAGACACTCTACTTCTCTGATGGATTTGATAATTCATTGAAATGCCATACAGCTCACAGATCATACTCATGATTTGGGGGATGATTAAGAAAGTAACAGGTTATAATTCAGGGTCAGGAACACTCAAGATACAGTTCTTTCATCGAGACAGCCCCATCTCGGCTGTCCTTGCAGGTGTGTCCATCTCTGGCTCCTCAGGGTTTCCTCTGCTCAGGTGAGTGTTAGAAAGCTCTTAGCTCTGCTGATAAGTGCCCTCCAGGCACTTCACTCTGCTAGTCAGCCTTGGCTTGAAGGTGCTCAGCTCTACGTCCACGGAGTGGCAGACCCAGCTTCGCCAAGTGCCCAGAGGTGCTCTACTCTCCCAGCAAGCCTCCTGTCCCGAGGGGCTCAGCTTTCCTGCTCCACAGGCAGATTGGAAAACCCACTATACTGTCTTCTGTCAGTCTTCTGGTTCCGCTACCTCTGCTTCTGTCATTTCTCTGCCACTGCTTCTTGCTGTCTTCACTGTTACAGCTGTCTTTTTCGGTTTCCTGGTTCCAATGCAGGGATCTTATGCCCAAAGGACATGCTCCACTTTTGACTCTTCTTCCTTGGTAGAGGTGAGATTCTTTTACTTCAGTCTCCAAGATGGCTCGTTTTAAATATAGCAGAATGGCAAGACTCATTGCTAGGATTCCATGTGCATTGTTGGCACGGTCCCAACCGATGATTTGGTGAGAGCTATAAGAACGTGATGAGGAAGGCCATGCAAAAGCAAATCGTTGTACCACAGTGCTTTGTCACAGAAAAGTGTTTTAGAAACTTCAAACTTTAATTTTTAAACAGGTTCTCTTACTCACATGGAAAATCATCAGTATGTAGTAAAGTGTAACTCGAACCCACACCAAACTCGTTGCTGTTGAGTCAAATCTGACTCATGGCCACATGCATCCCCAGAATGACGACAAGCAGGCGGATGCTCTCTCTCACGGAAAGTGAGCATCTACAAGGCAGAAGATCTTGCACTTTGGGGCTCTAGGAAATGAACATTCCCTAAAAATAATAACACTAGTAACTCACATTGTATGTACATGGTGGACGTGGAAGCTACACAACTTAAAGCCCCTGCAGTAACCCTGAAAAGTATATATAATTGTTGTTTTATAGGCAAGGAACCTGAAGTTACATTACTTCCCTAAGGTTATGTGACAAGTGGTATCTGGCTGGAACAACATTTAAACCCCCTTCTCCCTGTCTACAAAACATTTTGGCTGTGCTTGCTACTTTAAGTGCCTCAAAATAAGGCTGCAAAATTGAAAAGGCATAGCATTTACAAATATCAAAATCACTTTTACAATTTATAGGTCCTGGAAGAAAATGGAGTAAATAAGCACTGAGTGAAAAGGCGTCTTTCATACAAAGTCCCTAATACGTGAACAGTAGAATTTGGTTGATGGAAGAAGAGGGAGAAACAGAGAGACAGAGAATGAAAGGGATGGAGAGACTGAGAGAGAGCCAGACTAGAGGAGCTGCCTCAGTCCCCACGAGGAACTCCGGAGGGGCCAGAGAAACAACATTCATGCTCCGCAAACACTCTCATAGGTTGCACAGGTAGGTCAGAAAAGAGCCTTCGTCAGTCAAAGAAAGATAATGTTTTGCTGCTTTTGTGTCTCACGGCACAGTATAGGTGGGGGTTACTTCACCAGCTATTGTGGTCTCGTCCATTTAAAAGATGCCAAGCCAAGTGCCAGATAGACTCATTTTTATTCTCTCACATACTAGGTTGGTGTTAGTCCACAGTACCTTCAGATTATATTTGAAACAAGAATTTGTTTTATTCTCTGAACTGTTGCCAATTCTTTCTTGGAACCTTTTCTTCACCTATGAGCATTCTAAGATACTAACTTGTTTCAGCTTCAATTTTAGTCTCTAAGGTTGGTTTTGTTTGTAGAAGGCAAGACATCAAGGAAAATCTTGAATGCTTTTTCAGCCTACAGTTTACTTAAATTTTATACGTGGAAACTACACAACTTAAAGCCCCTGCAATAATCCTGAAAAGTATATATAATCATTATTTTATAGGCAAGGAACCTGAAGTTACATAACTGCCATAAGGTTATGTGGCAAGTGGTATCTGGCTGGGCCAACATTAGCTGTGGCCCTCTGATATAATCTAACAGAAAAAGTATGGGAAAACTTGGAGAATGACCTCTAAATATTAAATAAAGCAAAGAAAAAAATAGTTAAACACATAGTTCTCTATCAAATTTGTAGAGGACAGATTTGAGCCTGAAGCATGTTTTTTTTCACCTTCGCCATACAAAGGAAAGCCTGGTGGCACAGTGGTTAAGTGCTGTGGCTGCTAACCAAAGGAGGCTGTACTTTGAATCCACCAGGCGCTCGTTGGAAACTCTATGGGGCTGTTCTACTCTGTCCCATAGAGTCACGATTGGTTGTAATCAACTCGATGGCACTGGGTTTAGTTCTGGTTACCATACAAAGTAAAGCACACTGAGATTCCTTTGGTATCTGTTCTTGTAAATTCCTTGGTGTCCTGGGCTGGGTTCTCTAGAAAAGCAAAACCAGTGAAGCACATATATAGGCATACACAGAGAGATTTATCTCAAGAAAATCAGTGACAGAGCTCTAGAGGCTGGCAAGTCCCAAATCTGTGAGCCAGTCATCTGGCTAGAGGCCTCTGCTGACTCACGTGGTTTCCAGACACGGAAGTCATGGGGCTGCAGAAGCTGGTGAATCCTGGTTATCTACATGTCATGTGGCAAGCTGCAGGCTGTTGGCTTATGTCCCAAGAACTGGAGTTCAGAGAATGGTGAATTGGATGCAGGATCCAGACATCCATATATGTTGGGTGCATTTCATAGCACCCCAGGAAAATGACTGGCTTTCCACTGTTCGGCTGCTCACGTCAGATCACACAATGGAGGATAATTGCAGAATATCTACGAATCCACTGAGAATCATGTGCTAGTCAAGTAGACACACAACCTTCACCATCGCATTTGGTGTCTGTGTAACTCATCCTCCCAGCATTCAGTCTCAACCCTGCTGAGATTTGTGTGTCATGACGCCTCAGGATGTCTGATGCTTTCTTGGGCACTTGATAGTCTTTGATGTTATCTTCTTAAGCAGTGGACAGCTTCTTGTTTGCCATCGAAATGAGATGCAGGCATTTTAATAAATTGATGAAGAATGATAGATTGGGAATATGACTACTATGTAACCCCTAATGGAATAATGGAACTCAGCCATAATCATTTAAGGATAGTAAGAGTTTTAGACAAAAGAATAGAAAAGTTTATAATGGATGAATCCGGCATCAATAGCACCATTGACTGCAAATAGCCTCACTCCAAGCGGGGCAACGGATGAGATCCAATAAAAAGTACATTTTCCTACATAGGTAGAATTGTCTTGTCCTTTGTATTTTTTTAATTCTAAATCTCATCAAGACTGGTATCTTTAATAACATCACTAAATAACAAGGAGTTCATTATAGGCTAGAAGAGAAATGAAAGAAAAAATGCAGTGAATGAGTCTTGTTTGGATTCTGACTTAAACGAACCAATTATTAAAAGACATTTTTTAGACAGTCGAAGGAATCTGAATATGCACTAAATGTTAGCTGATAATAAAGAATAAAATAATATTCTTTAATAAAGAATATATTTTTTAATAAAGTGTGATAATGACATGTTGGTATTATAAAAATAAAGATAAGAATAAATTGATAAGTGTCTGTTTTAGTCAGCTAATGCTGCTTTCTTGATGGTGTGAGGTTCCCAATTCTCTGCCTGCTTCTCTTTCCTTTATATCTTCTGTAGGATGAAAGGATTAATCTTGGTGCAAGACATACTCCAGGGAAATTCTCTTTATAGAGGAGCAGGGAGATGATCTTATGAAGGGATTTACAGTCCCACCATAATCCATAGGAAAATCACAAAACAGAGGACAATCATAAAATATTAGGAATCATGGCCCAAGCACCCGGTTACACATATTTTTGGGGGGACACAATTCAATCCATGGCAGTGTCTTTATGACAGAAGCATTCTAAAGTACACCCATTCCTCACTAATTAACACAATTAAGTTTCAAAGACCAGGTCATTATGCAAAGGTTGGTGTTAGGTGAAAATGGAAGATGAGCACATTAGGTCACTGAATGAAGAATGATTACATAATTATATAACTGCCAAATTACACCGTTCCATAACTGCCAAACCACTGATAATCATGGCTCAGTAAAACTGACAAATAATCTTAACCATCACTTTGCATGTAGGCGTTTGTTACTGTCAGATATACATACTTAACTTGTGTGTGAGTGAGAACCTATTGATTGATACGAAAACACAAGGTCAAGCTTTCCCAGAACCTGTGCTCTACCCAGGACAGATTCCCAAAATAACAAAGGAACGACAAGCATTCTTAGGACAACATTTACCCTTCCTTGTTCCCCGTTTCTCTCCACATCCCCAGCTTTAAAGCATGGATCCATGAAACAGGCTTTGAAGAGGGCAGACATTTAGGGAATGTCAGACCAGCAAAAGAGTTCTGGATGTGTGTTTGCTTAATTCACCCCTTGTACTGATTCTAGGAACAGTTATAAAGATGCAGTGAAGTGGAGGAATAAAATGTAGGATAACCGTCACCCCACTTTCAAAATCCAGCTCACCTTGAAACAGGCTCTCTCTTCAGGTGAGAAGTTCTTTACAATAAGCAGAATCTCTACCCAGTTCTACTCAGGGGTGCAAATGCTGGAAGTCTCCCGCCAGAGCTAAAAGCTCACAAGCTGGCTCAGCCAGCCCAGCTCAGAATAGAGGCTGTTATCCCTCAGATTTTTTACTATTGTGGTAAATGAGAAGTGTCAGATAATGAGACTGTGGGTAAGGGAAAAGCAGTTTATTTATAGTTTAAATGGTTTGCTTCAAAGCATTTCAGCAATAAGTAATAAAAACATAGAAAACATGAAAAGATTAAGTGAAACAGGGTTGGCAAAACAAAAAAACTCTTTTGCTTGTGTTTGGACACGTCATAATACAAGTTAACACATACAAGGCTTTTCCTCTTTTTCAGTGTCCACTCTTCTTAGAAGTCCTGTGGCCTCTTACTCCTGACAGAAACAGGATCTAGCTATAAAGGATTAAACTCCAAGAGAAAGACTTCTTGCTACTGCTTTTTTTTGTTGTTGCTTTTTATTAAGCAGGAAGTAAACTTCTACTCTCTCACACAACAGGCCGCACTGCTTATAACCTGTTCACCTATATAAATGGCTTTATTTTTGTGCTTTCGAAATTCAGTTTTTATAACAGTAAATTTGTGTGGGGAGATACTTTAAAACACTCACAGATATGTAGAATGGTTGAGTATGAGAATTTTATTTTTCACTGACTTAGGAACTTCAGATTGTCAAGAAAGAAAGAAAAGTAGGAAGGGAAGGAGGGAGGGAGGGGAGGCCGAAGAAGGGACAGGAAATACCCGAACATCACTTATACTTGCGTCACGTTGCACTTTCTTATGAAAGGAGTCTTGCTTTCCAAATAGGGAATCATGAACCACAACAAATCAATGTAAATGTTATTCCATGTTCTCTTTACATTTTATTTTTCAGATGTTTTCTGAATATTTGTCCTCCTGTCTACTGTTACCCTCTCACCTGTGGCAAATGCATGTTTTATAGCTGAATTCTTGCAGTATTTGTCACACACTGTCAATGTTCATTAACACATGTCGTGTATAAGTACTATATAGATGAGGAAAAGAAAAGGACTCCATCAAGATATTCATAATTTGATGTCAGAATGATGATTCTTTCTCCTTGGCCTCTTAACTTAGAGAGTTAGGAAGATGAAGAGATGGAGAACAGAACTGGGTGGGAACGGCTGGGTTTGTAGAAAACATTGTTATTGTACTATACAGACATACGAATGACAAAAGAAAAGATTGCATCTAGACTTTTGTTTGAACAAAATGGGTGTGAAAAAGCTCATTCAAGCTAGAGTCACCTGACATGCAAACAAAAGTAACTGCCTTGAGACAGATAGAGTAGTTAAGTGGAGACAGAAGTTTTGAAAGCTTTATAAAGTCATTCCTTATCTTTCTGATGTCCTAAATCCATATCTTACTTTGTTGGGGATTGGCCATTTCCTGAGAGATTGTGTCTACTGTCAAACAAAACGCCCGTTTCTGTTGCTGCCACCTGAAGCAGGAGATACTTTCTCTTTCTGAAACCATCTGGTTAAAGGTTTATTTTTTTCTGGAGTGGATATTCACGTCCTTTAATTTGTGGTGGATTTTAAAGATGCTTCTGTTGTCTTTAGATGCCATTGAGTTGGTTCCAATTCATACTGAACCTATGTACAAAAGAACAAAACACAGCGCAGCTATTTTGTGAATCCACCTCTGTAAGAATCTTTCTTTTTTTTGTTGACCCTCTGTCTCTCCAAGCGTGATGTCTTTCTCCAGGGCTTGGTCTCTCCTAACGCTATATCCAAAGTACATGAGATGAGCTTTCACCATCCTCCGTTCCAAGGAGCATTCTGGCTGTCCTTCCTCAAAGGCAGTATCTTTGTTCTAACAGTCCATGGTATTCAATGTCCTTAAAATACACAATAATTCAAAGGCATCAATTCTTCTTCAGTCTTCCTTATCCATCCTCCAATTTTTGCATGCATACTAGGCAACTGAAAAAACCCTGGTTTGGTTTAGGCACACCTTAGTCCTCAAAATGATAACTTTGCTTTCAGCAAAAAAGTTTATGTCCTCTGCATATCTCAGGTTGTTAATGAGTCTTCCTGCAGTCCTGATGCTGTGTGTTTCTTCATATAGTCTAGCTTCTTGGATATATAACTGCCTAGACTAGAGACTGAATAAGTGTGGTAAAAGGCTACAACACCTTTCCAGGTAGCTAGCTTCCAAATTTCTTGGCACAGACGAGTAAGCACCTCCAAGTGCTGCATCTGTTTGTTTAAACGTTTCAGTTGGTATTCCACTGACTCCCAGAGCCCTGTTCTTTGCCCACGCCTTCAGCGCTGCCTCGCCTTCTTCCTCGGGTACCATTGGTTCTTGATCATATGTTGCCTTCTGAAATGGTTACATGTCAACTCGTATAATGACTTTGTGTATTCTTTCACCTACTTTTGATGCTACCTATGTCCTCCAACATTTTGTCTATAGAATCTTTCAGTACCGCAACTTGAGGCTTAGAAATTTTCTTCAATTCTTTCAGGTTGAGAAATGCCCTATGTGTTCTGTACTTTCGTTTTCTAACTCCAGGTTGCTGCACATTTCATCATAATAATTTATTTTGTTTTCTTGAGCCAATCTTTGAAATGTCCTGTTCAGCTCTTTTACTTCATTATTTTTTTCCATTTGCTTTAGCTGCTCAATGTTTAAGAATAAGTTTCAGAGTCTCTTCTGACATCTGCTTTGGTCTTTTCTTTCTTTCCTGTCTTTTTAAATCATCTTTTGCTTTCTTCATGCGTGACGTCATCCTGTGATTTGTCTCATCTTGGGTGTTAAGTGTTCGATGTATCGAATTTTTTCTGGTCTCTAAATTCAGGTGGGATATACTCAAGATTGTATTTTGGCTCTTGTGGGCTTATTTTAATTTTATTCAGCTTCGACTTGAACTTGCTTGTGAGCAGTTGATGGCCTCCTCTGCAGTTGGCCCCTAGCATGATGATATTCAGCTTTTCCTTTGTCTGTTTCCAGAGATGCGGTTGGCTTGACTCCTGTGTATTCCATCAGGTTAGGTCCACATGTACAATTATTTTTTGTGTTGTTATGAAAAGACATTTTCAACGAATAACTCATTGGTGTTGCAGAATTCTAACATTCAGTGTTTAGTCTCTTTTCTACCACCAAGGTCGTATTTTCCAAATAGAATCCTTCTTCTTTAATTTCAGCTTTTGCATTCCAATAATCAATAACTATCAATTCACCTTGAGTGCATATTTGATCAATTTCAAACTGCATAAGTTGGTATACATCTCCAATGTCTTCATCTTTATTTATTTAGTTTTAATATTTTATTTATTTATCGTGATTAAGTGAAAGTATACAATCCAGTTTAAATTTGCGTGCCTGCCTATGTGCAGCTCCTACTGCTCTCCTTGCCCAGTCACAACACACTCCTCCTTCGTGTTCTACACGTGTCATATCCCCCTCACAATCTCTTGTCCCCTCCTCTTCGCCCTCTCCACCCACCTCATGTAAGAGGCCACCAGGATGACATCCTATAGCTGCATAGAACCATAAAGTGCACACACAATACAGTCACATTGTGTCACCGAGTCCAATCTATTCCTGTCCGAGGAGTCAACCTCAGTAATGATTTGTGGACAGGGCAGCGTCAGGACTAAGGGCCATGCTCCCAAGGGGAGCCCCGAGGCCTTCAGACCATCAATTGCGTTCTTTTAGTGGAATTCTCAGGGTGCACTCTTTTTATTCTCGTGTTGCTAGTGAGACTCCACTTTGTGAGCTCCATCACGGCTGTCACTGTTGGTGGCCAGGCACCATCTGGTTCCTCTGGTTACATGTTGATATAGTCACTCAGTCACATGGGTCTCTCTGTCTTCTGGGTTCTCTTTGCCCCATGTCCTTGTTGATCATCTGTTCCTGCTGAGTTGGGACCATGTGGTGTACCTCAGATGGCAGCTTGCTAGCTTTTAAGACCCCAGATGCCACTTATGCCAATTGGCCTCGATGTCCCCTGAGAGCATCATCCCCGGACCCCCGCCCCTGTTACTCTGTGCTTTCAGGTTATATTAAAGTCCCATTAAATTGATCTTCTTTGTGATGTGTGCTGTCACTGATTTTACTCAACCAATTTTCTGTCAGCTATCTCCAGCCTGCTCCTTGTCTCTCTCCCCACCCTTGCAGCCATCAAAGAGTCTTTTCTTCTGTACATGAGTCTGTTTTTAAGTCCGTGTAATAGGAGTCTCATACAATATTTGTCCTTGTGCCGCTGACTGGTTTCACTGAACTTCACGTCTTGCAATCGAAACCAAGTTACGAGATGCTTCCTAAAATCGTCATTGTTTTTTTTATCATTGTGTAGTGTTCCATTGAGTATATATACCTTAGTTTATTTATCCATTCATCTGTTGTTGGTCATCTGGGTTGATTCCATCTTTTTGCTATTGTGGACTGTGCTGCAATAAACATTTGTGTGCATGTATCTGTTTGTGTGAATGCTCTTTCTTCTGCAGGATATATTCCAAGTAGTGGGATTACTGGGTAAAATGATATTTCTATTTCCAGCTTTTTAAGGAACCACAAGGTTGCTTTATAAAGAGTTGTAACATTCTGCAATCCCACTAGCAGTGTATGAGAGTTCCAGTTTCTTCACAGCCTCTCCAGCATTTGTTGTTTTGTGTTTTTGTATCATGGCCAATCTTGCTGGGGTGAGATGATATCATAGTTTTGATTTGAACTTCTTTAATAGCTAATGATCATGAGCAATTCCACATGTGTCTTTTGGCTGCCAGAACATCCTCTTTAGAGAAGTGTTTGTCCTTCTCAGTGTAGTAGACCATATAATTGTCCAATTCAAAATGGCCATTATCAGTCAATTTTAGTTCATTAATGCTTAGGATATTGGTCTTTTTGGATTCCATTTCATTTCTGATGGCTCCCAGTTTCCCTAGATTCATACTTCCTACATTCTGTGCTCCTATTATTAATAGATGTTTACAGCTGTTGCTTCTCATTTTCTGTCATGCCACATTAGCAAATGAAGGTCCTAATAGTGTTACTCCACCCACTTTATTAAGGTCAACTCTATTTGGAGTCATATTTTGGAGTCAGCTCTTCCTGAGTCATATTTTAAGTGTTTTCCAACCTGAGGGGCTTATCCATTGCTACTGTATCAGACTGTGTTCCACTGTTATTCATAAAATATTCATTAGCCAATTTCCTTCAGAAGTAGGCTGTGAGGTCTTTTTTCCTAGTCTGTCTTACTCTGGAAGCTCTTCTGAAACCTGTCCACCACGGCTGACTTGGCTTGTATTTGAAATTTTGGTGGCAGAGCTTCTGTCACAATAAGCATGTTACCACAACAGGACAAAATGACAGACGAGTCATGGCCTTTTAGGATAGGCCTCCAAACATCAAAAGTTATTGCTTCGATCTCAATCAGTTCAATAGAAATTTTCAAGAGCAGTCAATTTTTCTTCTGCTTTCTTGGATTCAGCATCTTTTTTTCTTATACTGAACCTAAAACACCTCATAAAACACAGCAGAAGA
The DNA here is from genome assembly GCA_028571685.1 of Heterohyrax brucei. Classification (NCBI taxonomy): domain Eukaryota; kingdom Metazoa; phylum Chordata; class Mammalia; order Hyracoidea; family Procaviidae; genus Heterohyrax; species Heterohyrax brucei. Next base: position 1,808,666 of record CM053156.1, read on the forward strand.
GAGAGTTGGGCACTTAGCCTTGACTCATATCTTTTAGGGATCATCTTCACAGTGTTAACTATCCAAAATTAAGTACTCGTAACACATAGAAAGAACTCTGTATAAATTCTCTGTGAATACCTAATAATTTTTCTTTGCACCTCCTTATGCTGCAAGTCTCCATTAAGTTTAAATATCTTTTCTCACCAAATCTTTCATCTTTGTGTTCTGTATACTGCTAGTGACACTTGAAGATGAAGGTTTGTATTTAATATATATAGCTCATTGAACAGTTACTCTGAGCCATTCAAGTTCATTGCTTTTTGATTGAAGCTACAGGATCAACACATTCCTCATACACACAAAAATTGTAATTTCCCCTGAATTCAAATTACTGTATTTTCTTGTAAATAAGGGCCTAATTTGTCCTGAAGTATCTATGTCCCATCTAGAATGGGAACATAATGACGAGAGCAAAGTTTAAAAACAGCATTCTTTGATCTTCTGGGCAAATTCATACTTATAATTTGACAAAAAACACAGTTGTATGTAGGTACTGGCTCTAAAAAATTATACAGCCAGACTAAAAGAGAGAAAGAGGGAGAAATATAGAAAATCAAAATCTGCAAGTAGAATCTTTATGCTCAACAAGTCGTTGATTTATTTTAATATATTTCTTGTCTTACTGAAATGTAGCTTTGTTTTCAATTTTATTGTTTATCACGACTGAAGGATTTGGCCGCACATCTGTTTGACATAGCTCTCATACAAGCAGTATAGCCAAATCTAATTATTTCTCTTGCTACAAGAAGAATGTGCTGTATCTTCAGAAGAAATTGCTTCTAAAATGTATTTGAAGAAATCAGCTCACCATGTCAAAGCATTCAATAAAATAAACTTCATTTCCTGGAAAGTCTTGAGATACATAAAACCAAGGCATTGGAATAAAAAGGCAGAACCACACTTACTGCAGGTAGCTGTAACAACTCAATACCAAAGAAAAGCTCTCATTAATCACTCAATAGATAGGTCAAAATTTACTTTTTAATTTTTATTTACAATTTCATTTAGTTCTATTTCATTTTCTTTGGTCTGTGTGTTGATTAAAAAGCTGGTATTTGAATACTGACATTTGAATTTTGAGATGCTAAAAACTTGGCAGACAAAATGTTCCTCTTATTTTAAGCATCGTTTGAGTGTCTTACATACAGCTTAGCTGTAATGGTAAGCTTTACTTTGGAGGCAAAGAGAAGCAGCTGAGTTGTGTGTGTGTGTGTGTGTGTATGTGTGTGTTTCTTCCTGCCGTATACCTAATGCTAGTGTACTTTTTTACATGTATGATAATATAATGAGCTCTTAACTTGTGTACAGCTACATACTGTTAGGCATCAATACCAATCCCTTTCCTTAATCAGTTCAGCTGGAATCAGACTTTCTTGGCATGATATACACTGTAAGCAATAAATACAATACCAAAACCACTAACACCAACAGGTTAACATCTATTGTACTTGATCTCATGGAAGGAGATAAAACAGATGTTAAGTCACAGTAGAAAAAGCAGGGATGTCAGATCTGATTACCGATCTCACAAGTATTTTACTCAGCTATTTGTTGTTAATAAAATTCTGGATTTTGGATGACATTTTCGACTTCATTTTTGTGATAGAAATGATTTGGAGTTGTTAAAATTAGAGCAGTAAAGTAATTAGGATAATTTGAAATACAGTATGAATATTTTATTTTAGGGCCCGTGGTTATATCTAATTTATTTAATCAGAGCTACACATACAGATTGCAGTTCTATGTCAACACAGTCTAACCTGTGTCTTTCTAAGTGATATTACATTTGTTGTAAAAATCATAATCTAATCTTATCTGTAGACTAGTTTTCCTCTTGCTTTTTTAGTTTAACATCTTAACTTACACTTAATACAGCTTTTGATGTAAAATTTAAAATTTATGTTTCTCAGAACAGCATTAGTAGGTCACTATCATGAAAGGAGTGTAGAAGTTAGCAGCAGTGAGCCTACAGAGTATGACACAAGATTCTTATTCTTTTAAAAGCGATCACCTCAAAGTTGTGCGAGCCAACCTCTTGGAATGTAAAGAATAATACGTTTTACAGAAGACCTTGTAAAGACAATGTACTGTTACTGCTCAGATTCCTTGACATACATTTAAAATATTTTTTATAATGCTTGATAACTTGAAAAACAAGTTCCTTTTTTTCCCTACTCATTTATTCAGTGTAGTGATTTAGAATCATTTTAAATAGCTGAATGATAAAATGCACCAGCATAAAACACTTGAAAACAGCTATGTATTCCCAGTGAACCTCAGCTTACATAGTTGATAGTTTACCTTGTTTTCTTTTTTTTTGCTCAGTGTCTGCACAGAAGTATACAAGCTGATGGCAGGCATCAGGCAACTTTAAGCAATGTGCACAGTGGTTCCAATTATTTTAAGGTAGTATGTGTCCATGGATAATTGCTGATGCATTTACTTATTCCTAATTTGAGTCTCGCTGTCCCTAAGTAGCTTCATCATGCCCTTTCTGAGCAGACCCCTTGCACCCCTGGGCTAGATCAGACATCCAAAGACATCTATTCACTGGTGCGGTGTTACCATTAGCAATCTGCAATAGCTGTCACAGAGCTGTGGTGATCAGCAGGTGGTATTCTGCATGATCAGGGTTACTGGAGAGATAACGCAAAAATAATCTTCAGGGAGAAATAAAAGAAAATATGTAATGAAATCGGTACTCTAAAAAAATATGCACTCAAGTGAGCTTAAAGGCACATTTATTATACTTCAGCCCTAGAAAGTATATATAATCTTTTTATGAGCAGTTGATGACTTGAAACGTAGACTGTCTGTTTTAGTACCATAAACACAAAATTAAAGATGTTGGAAGATTTCTCCATTCTTCTGCTAGAGAGTATCAACCTGCTTTATTTAAATGCTGGTATATCCCCAGGCAAATTGAGTTTCTGTGCTCAGTTGATTCAGAGTCTATTTCAAACAAAGGCTGCCAACTATGTCAAAATGTATACTGATTTTGTGATATACATAGTTTCCCAAAGGACAAAGAGAGATCACCAGTCTCAATTCATTTCTGACTTGACTTAGATTTAAACTTGCCCTCCAGTGATAGCTAGCCAGCGTGTAAGTGTACTGAGATGTTTTATGAGATAGGTTTCTCCTTGTCTTTCAGGTCTGTGATCGTAAGTCATGAAAATTCTCTTGAAAAAATGGAAAGAAAAAAGTCCTGTTATTGAGAGGATTCGTTACCTTGGTAGAAGATAAAACAGCCTCCTTACAATCAACAGTACTAGTTAATTTGTTCTTTTTGACATTTTCTAAGAGAATATCTCTCCCTACAGCATTAGTGCTAAACGGATAGAAAGAATATGAAGCACAAGAATATACACAAATTGCATTTAATTTCTGTTTTTCTTTAGGAAGATGTCAAAGATATAGCTAAATGTAGTTTAAATATGCACTTTGGTTCAAATGTTTAGGAAATGATGCCTAACAGAGGAAGACAAAGCCATTAATTTTCCATTTGCATAACTTGCCCTTGAACTTTATTTGATGCTTCTCATTTGCTTTTGCAGTATAAAAATTCAAGATCCCAGTTAAAGGAAACTTTTGTTTTCATTTTTAGAGGATAGGCGTTTATTTTTCTAAATGTCCATTGTATGTGGACTATTTAAGTAGTGTATGACTCACACCTATTAGTTTCCCCAATTCCATGTACTCCTACTTCTATAGGCTTTTTAACAATTCTGTTTCACATTTTTAACAAGAAATTTTATCACCCAAAGTCTAGAATTTGTTATTGAATCATTATTTTTTTCTTTCAACCCTTTGTTGGCTTATAGATTTTGTTACATCTCTGTCCAGGGAAAAGGAAAAAAGTTAAAAAATATAGTCTAGGATGCAGATATGCTGGTGATACATTAAAAAAGTTAGATACACTTTGTTGGTTTAATAACATATTGGGTTTATTAAAATTGATGACTGGCTTTAAATTTAACCGTTTAGTTTTACACCTTTTCTCTCCTTCCCAAATTTAGTCTCTTGTTTTTTCTTCTTTCCTTCTTTGAACATAATGAGCAATTCCTGCTCTAATGGGCACTGCCTCAGACCCTGGCAATGAGGGCTATCAAAACAGAATCTGCCTCTCATAATTTTATTAACGAGTTATCTAACCTTGCGTAGCTTTTGGAAACATTTTTATATATGAGCTAGTCATTTATGCAAGAGAAGTAGACAGCCAGAAAATACTCATAGATTCCTATAATTACCAAGTAGGATAAGAGCTAGAGCAAAACTCTCAGAATCCCAAGAGTGAGTATAGGAAGACACTCATTCTTGATGAAAAGTTGAACAGTTTCTCTAGGGAGGTAGCCTTTGAGCTTAGACTATTATTACAAAAAAAAAAAAAAAGCTATACAATTTGCAGATCTTGTGCTAAGTTGAGGCTAAAATTGATAACAAAATCTCCCCAAAAGTAAAGAAAAACACTCAAAGTTCTATTCATGTCCTTAAGGATCTTAGTGGTATATGTGTATATTATAATTTTTCAAATGAAATATTTCAATTTGCGTAGTTTTAAAAAAATTTTCATATATGTTACCTTACTTAATCATATATTAATTTTGTGCACTAAAGAGGCCATGACTTTACTTAAAAAATTTTGATTCATTTCCTACACTGAGTTGTAACATGTACTCTGATAGGCCCAGGGAATATGACACTGAGAGAGTCTGTCTCTGGCTTCTGTAGTGTATAATCTAGAAAAACCCTGAAACCAAACCCACTGCTGTCAAGCGAATTTCAACTCATATCAAAGCAGAACTGCCCTACAGTATTTTCAAGTGGATTCAAACTGCCAATCTTTTGGTTAGCAGCCATAGTGCTTAACTACTGTGACACCAGGGCACCATGTACAATCTAGTAGGCACATAAAAGCTTATTGCCATTGATTTGATTATGACTCATAGTGACACTACAGGATGGAGTAGAACTGCCCCATAGTGTTTCCAAGGAGTAGCTGGTGGATTTGAACTGTCAACCTTTTGGTTAGCAACCATAGTTCTTAACCACTATGCTGTCATAGGCACATAGTGGGATGAATATCATACGTGTTAAGTTTTATCTTTGGGACTGACTCAGGGGGGTTGGAGCCCATGTGAAGGCCATGCATTTCTGGCCAGAGAGGAGGAGGAAATCCTGTTCAGCTGTCACCGTCATGTTTATTCTCTGTGGACAGAAACTGAAGTCCCCCATTAGGCAACTTGCCCAACTGCGAACAACTCAAGAATGAAGCCCACAAATACTTAGGTGACTTGCCCAGCCTCAAACATCTTGAGCATTATAGAAAATTATTTAATAGTCCTATCAGAGTCAGAAGAAAACAAGTGTTATTTCTTCAGATCTTTACTGTATTTTCAACTTAGTTAATGTAATCCTAGTTTAGAGTGATAGTTACGGTCTAAACAGTTCAAATAGTTTTATAAATGACCAGACAGCTAGAAAGGCTAACTCTCACTGTTTGAAGATAGAGTTCAAAAACAAAGAGACAAATCTGCAAATCTATCATTTATCTTGAACTTATTTCCACTCCAAATTGCTCTACAAGGGTACTGAATCATCACTGTAGTAACCACATTACAGAAAGATAGAATCGAGACAGGAAGGATCATATGACCAAACTCAGGAACAAAGAGACAGTCTCCATTTTACAATTCTCCTTTCAAGGGTAGACTTAAGTACAATACACCTTCACTAACAACCTAAGACAAAGCTTGAAATGTCCAAAGAACTTTAGTTCAAATGAGCTTAATTATTGGTTCCAAGAAAGAAAGTCAATTTTTCATTTCTTCTAAAACATTTCATAAATTTGATAGGAAAAATTATCACAAGACAATTAGGAAAAAATGGCAATATAATCCCTGAAGAAAATCACCTTTAGAAGAGATTCATAAATTCATCACAATCTTCTCTAGACTTACAAGCCCTGTTGGGACTGGCATTTTGTAAAGTGTTAAAAGAGGAACGATTAGCCCACTGAGCTGCTAGGCTGTCCTTCTAGATCATTCTTTATCAAACCCCACATTTAAAAATAACAGTATACCATTGGACCCAAATTCAGTGGTTTCCCAGAGGCCAGTTTTTCCTGTCAGATGTTAATACAGTGGCAGCAGCATAGCGGGATGATTTAGGTGTGCTTGGATTGTTAGGATGTTCAGGGTGGCATATCACCACCGTAAATTACTGTAGTTCCCAGCAATGATAAATGTTTCTAGTCTACTGATACATGGCACATTTAAATTATGTGGCTTTGCTATTCTGTCCCTTTAAACAAGAAGAAAATTAAGCTTCAAGTTTAATTAAACATTATTTAAAAAACTGGGGTTTAGTATATAAAATTCAGCCTATAATTCTTCCAAGTTCTCTCTTTGAGAAAATAGATTGCATGTTTCATTGGGATTTGACCTTAATTAATCTTGTGTTTTGTGCTTCACCCTGGTGCTGAAACAGTCTTATCAAAAGGAATTCTAGCTATGGGACTAAGATAACAATCGATCATTACCTTCTGTGTGTGATGCTGGCTGAGATCCATGGGCATTCAAAACCCACTGTGCACAGTAATGTCCAGGGCTTAGCGTTCTGTGGCTGAAAGACAAAGTAAACTACGCAGAACAGCATCTCTTCTTGGTCTACATGCAAACGGCCTGCAGCGTTCATGATAGATGTGTGCTGGAGTCTAGTCCTGCCAGGCCAGATTACACAGGCCGTAGGTTGTTCTAGCATTGCAAACTGAAGTATGTAAGTAAGAAATAATCACTTTTCAAATACCATTATTTTAGTGAAAATGATTTATAAAAATCTACTGTCACTTAACACTTAAAAGGACATGTTTCTTTTTGCTATTTCAGATATCATCTTAGAGCAATGTCTAAGCAAGAAAAGAGTTTGGGTCGGAAAGATTTGTTGCCTTCTGATTTAAATCAAAGGCAACAAGTGTAACATATCTGCAGAACTATTCATATAATGAAAGCACGTAGCATCTAAGATCTATTATGTACTATAGCTATTTTTAGTGGTCTGGACATTCAGCATCTTCCTAATAAGTTATTAATTCTGAAAATCTAAAAAAATGACAAATGATGATGTCTTTACAGTTTGTAATTAATGAAAGAAATGTCCTATAACCCTCTGATGATAAACCTACATTTTACAGTACCATTAACAGACTCAAGGTAACCGTTCTGTTCATCCGATCCTTTCCACTCATCCAAAACTTACCTAGCAGTTACTTTGTGTTGGACACTTTTCTAAAAACTTAGAACGCAGAGAGAATAGAATAATTATAATAACAAAGATATTTCATTAATATTTCATTAAGGTACCAATATACACACTGTTAGAGATGGGCATCCATCACTTTTCATGGACGCCTTTTGGACATTGAAAACACTACGGGAAATTATGATTATAGGAGTTATTGTTCCTATACTTAGTTACTAAATGCTACAGGTTCTTGTTACGTAATGTCACTTCATTTAGTACTTTCATTTCTAGTCTTTATGAAATTCATTTAGCCTACACTGTGGCAATGGCCCCATAACTGCTCTCATACCATCTAGCCCTTTCCTGACACAGACTCACTTCATACAACATTTTCAGTAAATAAATCATTTTTCTGTGCTGACCGTGCACAGGTAGCTCTGAATTTATCTTAAAATATCTCTTCCATCACGGCAGCCCCCTACTTCGGTGGTTGCCTTCTTCTGCCTTCCAGTTCAAGCTAATCTGTTAACTCTACTATTCAAAACCCTTCATATTCTGTACCCAGTGATCTTCTGAAACACTCATCCTGCTGCGGCCCAAGTAATGCTCTATACTGCATCTACACCACATCTGACATCACAGTGTCTTCCTCCATGCTTAGTCCCATGTCTAGTCATCCTATAGCAGAAGCCTTCACAGGCTTGTAAGGGGTGGTGAGCCTTTGTACTTTTCCCTAGGGCACGCTTCCAAATGTATACTTGGCTTATTCTCTTCTTTCATTTGTTAGCCCAAATGAGGACTGCTTGTCTGGATCTCATCAATTCAATTAGTAACTCACTGTATTAGGAAGAGCAAGGAAAATGTGAAATGAGACACTAAACTATTCACAAAAATACTAAATTTGGCACTCCTTCACCCGCCATGAGGGAATCAGTGGTAGTCTCCTTGTTTGGAAATGTGAGTAATAAGAATCACTCTGAGTTCTATAATTATTATTCCAGGATAAGAAAACATAGCCTATTTGAAATAAAATAAGAACACTTAGCCTGTTCAATCTTATCCCCTGCCCCCCCCACCCCCCCACTGCTGTCCAGTCAATTTCAGATTCAGGTACTGGTTAAACATATTTTAAAAAGTCTTCTCCAATATATATTTGCAATGCTTCAATGAAAAATATAAACCAAAGAAATAGAGCCATACATATGTGTCAACTGAATTCTGGCAAGAAAACCAAAGCAACTTAATGAAGAAAGTATACTCTTTGCAATAAGGTACTGGAAAAACTGTATACTCATATTAAAAAAAAAAAAAACTCTGTCCCTCAGCAGAATCAAGAAACAAAGATAATTGAAAATAGATTACCATCTAAACACAAAAATTAAAATTATAAAACTTTTGGAAGAAAATATACAAGACAATCTTCACAACTTCAGGATAGGTGACATATTTAGATAGAATGCAACCAATACAAACAATAAAAAAAGATAAGTTATGCTTTGTTAAAATTAGCATTCATCAAAATTAGTCATTAAGAAAATAAAAGTCTACCTACTGATAAAGAACTAATATAAAAATAAACAAAGAATGCTTGTAACTTGATTATAAAAACAGCCAACAGAAAAGTACAAAAAGCTATCAACAGAACTTCCAGTTAAAGGAATATGGATGGAAATCAACTCATGAACAAAAATTTAGTATTATTAATCATCATGGACCATGTATTGGTGAGGACGTGGGGTGCCTATACTCGTACATTGCAGGTAGGAGCGTAACATGGCATGACCACTTTGAAAAACTATTTTACAGTTTCTTATAAAAGTAAGAAATGCTTGCCACTTGACTTAGTAATTCTTGGGAATTACTCAAGAAAAAGGAAAACATATAGCCACACACACTTGAACGTGGATGATCATATCAGTTTGATTCTTAATAATTCCTGTTGGAGATAACTAAAATATCTATTAACAAAAGTATAGACTGTAGCCAATGTCTCCAGTGAAATATTACTCAGTAATAAAAATAAATGTGCTGCTGATACATGCAACTACGTGGACTCAAAGTATAGGTTCAGTGTAAGTCTTTCTAAATACAACTGTCTAACACCCACATCGAATCTATAGTGAAAGAGTTAGGGTTCAGCCTAGTGGCCCTGCAGGAGAAGGGCTCAGTGAACTGCTGCCGTAAAGACTGCAGGCCAGAAATCCCTGTGGGCCAGTCCTGCTCTCCCACATGGGGTTGCTGTGAGTCCGAATGAACTGGACAGCACTAGACAACAATCTGCAGTGACAAAGGCAGGCTGGTGGTTTCCTGGGGCAGAGTTTGGAGCGACAGACTGAGAAGGGTCACTAGAAAAGTTTTTCAGCCTGATGGAAATGTTGTATGTTTTGACTGCAGTAGTGGTTACAAGATATATAAATTTGCCAATATCTATTGAATCATGCACTCAAAACTGGTGAATTTTACCTCATGTAAATTGTACCTCAAAGATGAATAAAAACATTTTAGAATATACAAACTTGGAATTATATTGACATGATTTCTAAAACTACTTCATGTACATCATCTTCTGTCTTGGGCACCATCTCCCCCGTGAGCTATGAGGTGTGTATAAACAGATGTTGCCATTTTGCTGTGTCCAGGGACCTTGGAGAACAGCCGGGCAGGTAAGTAGGACGTGATGACGGTGTGGGAGAACATTTGTGTTTTTGTGCATGTGTGCATGTCATGATTATAAGAAAGTCTAAGCATGAAGTATCTGTCCGCTGTGTTCAGGTGCCTAAGTATGGTGGCTGGACGTTCACACGGGTCAGCCTCATGATTATCCAAACCACATGTAATAGTAAAAGCATATGTCTCATGGGGTGATTTTGAGGATTAACATTGATAGCTTATATAAAGTGCTTAGAAAAATGTCTTAGCAGCTGTTAAATACACAGTAAGTGGTAACTAACATTATTAGCCAATGTCACCCAATGTATTTCAGTATGTAAGGAACACTGGCGGCACAGCAGTTTAGTGCTTGTCTGCTAACTGAAAGTCAGAAGTTTGAACCTACCAGCTGCTCCAAGGGACAAAGAGGGGTCAGTCTGCCTCCATGAAGATTTACAGACTTGGAAACCCCGTGAGGCAGTTCTACTCTGTCCTATAGGGTTGCTAGGAGCTGGAATCAACTTGACGGCAATGGAATGGTTGTTTTCATACGTAAAACAAAGAGACAAAGTAAGCCTGCCTTTCAGGGTTGTTGAGGGAATCAAGCAAGTTCAAACGCGACAGTGTATGTGAAAGCGTCAGTGATCTCTTTCGGCCATGGCCAGTATGACTCTAGGAAGCATGTAACTGTGGCCCAAAGAAGCCTCCTGAGTGTTGATGAGGCTCCTTCCCTAGAAAAGAGGCAGCAGTTACGGCAGGTAGCACCTTCTTCTGGACTCTTTCACACTCGCTCATTAGCCCACTGACCCCAGACTCGAGGACTTTCTCGTGAAAGAACTAGGGAGTATTTTCCACAGACTTGTATCTTGATCCCAAATGTTCCTTTCACTGTTTGTTAGATGATTTCCAAAGTGGAAATAATTTAAGCCAAGTCTGAGACGTTATTTATTTTTTGGCTTTTTGTGGAATAGTCTAACTCAAGGCCTTATGAGGTACCTTTTTTCTTTCCTTCCTAGTATCTGTGTCCACCCTTTTACAGCATTTTGTTGCTTTGTTCTCTGCAAACAGCCTACTCATGAGAATATACTTTAATTGCTGCTAGTCTGAATTTTCTTTGGTTAATGTGATGTACAGTAGTTTGATTACCAGAATCAGATAACATCCTTATTCTACTCATTCACTCAGAAGAGAAAGAAGAAACTGAATTTCCAAGTCTACCTGAAACGTCGTGTGGCTGTGCCACAATTTCCAGATAAGACTCTTATTCATTTTACCACCAAAGACAGCACAACTCCTATGATTGAGAAGAAACAAAAAGCCCCCAATTAGAAACACATAGTGATTCAATTCCTCAAGGAAAGCAAAACAAATAGTTTTATACCAATAGAAAAGTACTTCTGTGGATCAGATCCCTAACTACTTTTATGAATTGAAAAGCTTGTTTTGCTCGTGACAGGCTTTATGACAAAGACAAAATAAACCACAGTTCTTTATAAAGTATAATTCTGTAACTATAAAACCTTACAATGTAATATGGCAATACTATAGACTTGCAAGTAAGGATTTTTAAAAATACCAACTATATAACACTAGATGAACAGGAAAGTTTGTTTTTTTTTTTAAAAAAAAAAACCCTATAAAATACAAAGACAAATTTTTATTCCTTGTACTTTTTTTAACGATCACATTCATCTCTTACATAGATCTGAAACGCTAATATGATAATAGCCACCTTCTTTTCTGTCAGGCACTTCATCTGACTTCTCCTTCTACTTATTTCTTATTACGTATGAGTAGAATTAAGCACATAAACATCTGATGAAAAAAATATACTTTTTATGACTTCAATGCACAAACTGCGCTTAGGTGTGAACAACTGACAGATACCCATTTGAGCTGAGAGAGCTGAGCGGCACTGGGTTCTGCAGAGCAAACAGAAACGCTTCAGGATGCCACAGCACTGCAGTATAGATTTCAGATACGGAGTTTGTCGTCAGTCCTTTATTTTGACTTCAGAATGAGCTGCAAGTCTTACTGTCAGTTGGCCACTACATGATAATCACCCACTAAATGTCAACCTCTGTCAACACGTTGCACACAAAAACTAGTAGGTTGCATAATTCAGGTCTGCACACTCATGCTAAAGCTCTTGTTTCTATGCTTATGTTTGTGCCATATGAAATAGTCATTCCCTTCTCTTTACAACTTGGATTTTGATACATGTCTAGAGCTAATGTCCTCCTGTGCAAAACAGGGTATTGTCTATAAGCAGGTTTGTTGTTTAATGAATTTTCAATTGGAACAAATATGTACATGAGCTTCAAATAAAATAGTAATTGTCATGGATTGTGGCCCCCCCAAAAATATGTGTAGTCATGTGGCTGGGCCATGACAATCTTGAGATTGTCTTCCCTTTTGTGGTTTTCCCATGCTGTATGGTAAAGGATTAGGGTGGGGCTGTAATCCCTTCATAGGATCGCCTCCCTGCTCCACTGTAAAGGGAGTTTCCCTGGAGTATGGTTTTCACCACCCTTAATCCTTTCATCCTGCAAGAGATAAAAGGAAAGGGAAGCAAGCTGAGAATCGGGAACCTCACACCATCAAGAAAGCTGCACCGGGAGAAAAGCATGTCCTTCAGACCTGAAGTTTCTGCGCCAAGATGCTCCCTGAACAAAGACTGATGCAATACCAGACTTTCCTCCAGAGCCGACAAGGAGGAAAACCTTCCCCTGGAGTGGACATCCTGAATTGGGACTTGTAACCTACCGCACTGTGTCAGAATAAACTTTCCTTTGTTGAAGCTGTCCACTCTGCAGTATTTCTGTTAGAGCAGCACTAGCTGACTGAAACAGTAATAAAAGGCACTGAGTGCAAAAGGTTTTTAAGCATCCAGTGTAGGAATTTAACAAGGAAGTCTGGGAAAGTATTTTAGATGTACTAGGAGGAAAGGGCTGGCAAACTATTTCTGAACACCAGGCAGTGAAAATCTTGTAGACGACAATAAAATGTTGGCTCCGTGTAGTGCTGGAAGATGAGCCCCTTTAGGTTGGAAACTAGGGAGCACTGGTGGTGCTGTGGTTAAGTGCTCAGTGCTAACTGAAAGGTCAGCAGCTTGAACCCATCAGCTGCTCCCCGGGACAAAACTATAGCAATCTGTTTCCATAAAGATTTCACCTTCGGAAACCTATGGGGCAGTTCTACTCTGCTGTATAAAGGTCTTGCATGAGTCACAACTGACTCGATAGCTGCTAGTGGGGTCAGGATGGACAGCACCAATGGACTCAAGCGATCCTGAGAATGAGGTGGGACCGGGCAGAGCTTCCTTCTGCTGTACATCAGGCTACCATGAATCAGGGGTAGGTCTGGCAACACTGACATCAACAACACTGTTTCTAAAGTAGGGTTTCCGCAGTTGACCTGTGGCTGTACTTTCTTGCATCATCTCTTAATCTAGTATTGAAGGCGTTTTCAGATGCTTGAAAAAGTGGATTCACTGTCTGTTAGTAAGTAGGAATGAATCAAATGTATCCCTAAATGCCACAGTAATACATTCTGTCACCATAGTCTTTCAACACTCTTTCCTTCACCAAATATTCACTGCGTACTGAGTGTGTATTGGGAGCCCGGGTGGCACTGTGGGCAAGAGATGGGCTGCCAACTGCAAGGGTGGAAGTTTGAATTCACCAGGTATTCCCGGGGATCTCACGGGATAGCTGTACTCTGTGCTGTAGGGTCAGAATGAGTCAGAATCAACTCCATGGCAGGTAGTGTTGCTCAGAGGGGTGACTAAGAAGGATGTGGAAGGGATGAATTCAGAGGAGGTGTGGGTAGAGTGGGGTCCACCTTACAATGGGGGCCCTCTGCAAGGCGGTGCATCTAAACAACATAGCCAGCCACTGGCGGTGGTAAGCGAAGAATGACAGGCATTGACTTTCATATTACAAGAGACACTCTGGCTTTCACGTGGAGTAGGTTATTTCAGCAATCGCAGTGGGAAATGTTGACTTGGGCCAGGAGGTAGACGTACAAGTGGAGAAAAGTGGTCTGATTATAAACATATTTTAAGGAAAATAAAGAATTTCTTGATGGACAGAAAACGGGCTATGTGACAAAGAGAGAAGACAAAGATGACCCTAGATTTTTGGTCTTATTCATAAGCCAAATCTTCGGCAGCAGTGCTTTCTTTGGATTCTTACTCTTCTACCTTAGAAGCAAACACGAATGAAAGGGCTTTGAAGCCTAAACTTGCAGTGGTTCTGTTAAGAAGATGATGGACCAAGTACACCTACTGCCTGGAAATAAATCCAGTTTATATTTAATTAATTTGAGAAATTGTTCATGAACAGTTACCCTTGTATACAATCTGCATGTAACACTGGCAAGATCAGTTTCTACTTGGGTTCATGGCGATACAAATGTCTTTTACATAACTTAATGCTGCTTGGAGGCAGGAATGATTTCTACTTTTTTCCTCTATGTTTTGGATTGCTAGATAGATTTTTTCCAAACTTGCTGTTTAAGGTCTAGCTTCCTTTTGTAAACTGGTGAGTGGATCTAATTAACATTAGTGAGAGTTCTGTACATATATTGACAATATAATACACCTTTTAGGATGGTTTTTCTCCTCTTGCCCAGTACTTTCACACTGTATACTAGCTGATTATTTCATTAGGCAGCAATATAAGACCACGCAGGAAAACACACACTTTGTGGAAATTCAATGGAAAAGTCTACATTTAGCCATACTTCACTCACGTAGGTGTTAGCTGAGGTGGACCGTGGTGTGTACATCATAGCCACAGAAGAATGTCACTCCCCTGAGAGGAATGCTTTTATAAAGATCATTTTCCTACTTTTTTCAGAATTATGTGCTTACCAATGACTGTTTAAGAATGTTGATGACTTCTATTACATTTAATTTTAATTTTTACTGTAAACAAATTGGGAGATAATCAAAGTTAACATTATAAGGTCTAGTGCTATCTTTGACTTTTTACATAAAATTAACAAGGGGTGAGATGTATTAGAACTCTGTGAAACAATACAGAGTAATAATACAGGCATCAGTGTAGGCACTAGAAATGAAATTTGAGTGTGATACTTGCTTTTCTGTGATAACCATCCTTCAGTGACCTGTATCAGTTGATAAACATGTCTAAGTATTGTTTTGTCTTTCAGGTTCCAAGAAACCGAACTCACTTCAGATGTGTTTATTCTCTTGAAATAACTTGCGTATGATTAACAGAAGCATTTTAGACTCAGTTATTTCCCTTAGGAGTCGAATTGGGCCAATGGAGGATTTCATGTGCTCCTGAAGAGGTATGTGCACTTTGGAGCATTCATAGAAACTGAATAAATTATTGTATGACTGAGTCCAGATTAGGGGTACTGGTTGTATTTTTCAAACTTGAATTACCAGAAAAAGGCTGCTATAGATTACGAGAGTGAATGCTCACTTTCCTTTAATAAGCATGACTCAAAAAAGAAGATGAAAGTGTGAATTTCGCTTATTTGTTTTTTCTCTCCAAAACTTGAGAAGTTGGGAATCTTGTGGGAAATGAGAGATACTGAAAGCTGTCAGGCTTGTCTAAGTCTAAACTTTTCATTCTTTTGGGTGGCATCTGTTAAACCCATCAGTTAAGAGAACTTGACCCATTTAGCCATGCAACAGCTAAACCCTTAATCCTAACAGATTCATTTTACAGTTCATATTTTGCCACTGATACTGCGCTAGTTCAGACTCAAAGCTTGACATGGCAGAGTGAGAACTTTAGTAGCAAAGACATCCCTATCAAAAAGAGGTACAAATGACTTTAAGACCTTATTATTTCCTATTTTACTTATTGATTTAATCATGTTTTAATTTCATCATTAGCATTTTACAAGTATAAAACAAAAAGCTTAATATGTATAAAAATGGAAACACAACTCAGTATTTTTATTGCTTCATTTTAAAAATATGAATTAGGTAAGAAAAGAATGAACTAAAAATAATGGTCAGGAAGAATATATAGCTTGTGGATCACAAACTCGGTATCAAGGCAGTAACAGTTTGTATTTTCTAATAGTATAAAAAAATTTTAAATAGGAGACTTGTATTCACGTCTCCAATTTTTGTTTTTATAGCACTGCAGACTCTGGCACAAGTGTATGTCACTTCCTGTGCAGATGTGTTACTTGATTGGCATTCTAAAAGTGCTTTACCATACGTAGTCTCATTTGATTCCCACATCCTATTCCCAGTTGTAGCCTCTGTGCCTGACTCTCATGTAAGCGTTGTCTCTTTTAGCATAATTCATAAAAATAATCACCTGGCAGGTAGCATATCATTAAACCCATTTAATAGCTGAGGAAACTGAAGATCAGGAAAGTGAATTTCTATAAGTCGCAAAAGTCATAAATGATTTATTCAGGCTGCAGGCTTTGAACTCAATTTTTCTTATGCTAACCACAAGTATATTATACTTAATGTGAAATGAAAGCAACATGAGTTAGAATGAAAGTATTTTCTCCACTAAAATTAACACCTGAATACAGTTAGCAATTTGAGCCATGGAATAAATTTTCAGTGTGTCATGAGTTGGATTCTGCCCTCCAAAACGTACGTCAGTTTGAGTAGGCCATATTTCCCAGGAGTGTGTGGCTGTCCTTGACTTTGTAATCTGGTTTCCCTTCATTTTTATGATATGTTGCAAATCCAGACCTCCATGCCTGTGGTTATGGCCCCAACTGGGAGTGAGATGTCCATTCTATTAATGATGCAGGTTTAGGTCATTTTAACGAGAATTCTGGTGGGATGCAACACTCTCACTCAGGTCACAGCTGTGATGTGGTATAAGGGGCATCTCCTTGGGGTGTGACCTGAATTTCCTTTTATCTTAAAAAAAGGCAAAAGGAGAAAGAAGTGAGGAGAAATACAGGGACCTGAATACCATCAAGAAAGAAGAGTCATGAGTGGAGCACGTCCTTTGAACCCAGGATCTCTGTGCTGAGAACCTCCCAGACCCAGGGGAAGATGGAAGTCCACACACTTGTAGATGTTTAGGAAACACCAGGCCCACAGATACTAAAAGGAGACAAAGATATTTCTCCAGAGCTGACAGAGACAGAAAGCCTTCCCCTAGTGCTGGCTTCTTGAATTTGTACTTCTAGCTCCTAAGCTGTAAGAGAATAAATTTCTGTTTGTTAAAGCCATCCACTATGGCATTTCTGTTACAGTAGCACCAGATAAACTAAGGCAAACTAAAATTTTCTTTGACTCAGTGATTGTTTTCTATACACTGTTCTCTCAGAGCTCATTGCTAATAAATTATAAATGCATGTAATAAAATTTTTTTATAGTACATAATTTGTTTACAACATAATTCTCATTCATTTTTTTCTTCTTTGTATATTTTATAGATTATTTCCCAAGTATGTACAGGGTACTAATGCAAGGGCTTAAGGGAATATAAAGATAAATTAGACTTTGGGCATGCTTTTAACCCAGACTCATAGTAGAGGAATACAAACCAATTATAGTATACAATTGAATGTGATAAGTGCAATGAGAGAGGTTTGGGAAAAGTGCTGTGGTCACTCATAGGTATGAGGAGTCACTTTTAAGTCACCTGAGAAAGTGTGACAGAGGATGTGATTTCAGTCAGATCTTTAAAGATGAGTAGATTTTGATAAATGGAGGTGTGGGGGATATTTCTGTCTATCATAGTGTCAAAAATTAAAAAGATGACTTTTATTCTTGGTGGGGTTTCAGACAATGGGTACTTTCAGATAGAATTAACATAAGTGGAAAGTGACCTAGACTTTTTGAGGAAATTTAGCAGTAGTTATTGAAAACTGATGAAGCGTCTGTAACCTTTAGGCAAGCAATTTATTTCTAGGAATGTATTCTAGAGATTAGGTTTAAGGCTGCTTGTTGCATTATCATTTGTAATGGTGAAAAAGAAAAATATCCTAATTTTTCCTCAATAGGTGATAGTCATGTAAGTTGAATTAATAAAAATAATGAGTATGTAATTATCCCTAAGTAGGAAAAATACCAAGATGTAGAACAATAGGGACTTCCTGTTATCGAGCCACGGGCCGTCGAGTCAGAGCTTACTGTTACATGTAAAATAAAAAGCTATTACACACAAAATGACAGTAACAGTGTGTGTTTGTGTTGTTGTTATTATGGCCCTTAGATGCCTTCCAGTTGATTTCTGCTCATAGCAACTGCATAACAAACTGTTTTGGCTAAGTTATCTGATAGGGAAAATTGTAGAGAAAAAGTCTCAGGGAATCTGAAGCAAAGCAGAAGGTAAGAGGGCACGACGAGGGGCAGATGGTTTAGCTCCACTGCAGTGCAGGTTCCTAGCCTTTGTATACTATTATGCTAATTCACAGTGAAAACGAGAGAAGACAAATTTTTCCAGCCCTGATGCCACTCTTGTATCCCCAAATGCTCTAAGCTGCCACCTTGTTCTTCAGACGAAAACAGATTCTCCCTATTTACTCAGTTTTCTTCATGCTGTTCTGAGTTATTTTAAATTCTCCCCATGGTTCTCAGGCAGCCTTGCCATTTTTCCAGGAGTATTTACTGCCTGTTGAGGTTAGCTAATCAGCCCATTCTTAACTCCTAATTCTAAATTTAGTCGCCGTCTATTCCATAAACACCCTTTCAGAACACTACATTGCTTATCTTTCGTCATTCGAACAAGTCATTCAATTTTCCCTTCTCAAAATTATTTCCCCCCAAACTGGAAGTGAAATGGTAATCCCCCTTAATGTCCTCACATTAAGGTTGTTATATGGACATTCAGTGGGGAAGAGATGTGGAAATTGTCTTAACAACAATAGATTATGTCGAATCAATGACAGTGACTTCCCTAAACAGCAAACACATTCCAGTAATCTCACAGACAAATGAGCAGTGTAGCAGAGGGCACCATGAGATCTTTTAGAATAGGGCTCTTGTTTTGAACAGAAGTTGGAGGGAAGCAAGTATTTATCTTCAGGAACTGATGCTGCAGACATAGCAGCAACAACAAGACACGGTCTGTCTTGTGTCTGACTCAGCATTTGTCTCTGACCTCTTGGGAGGGTAAGGCTGCTGGTAGACAAGCGGCTGCTAACGTGAAGGCCATGTGGGGCATAGGGACACCATATGACATCGTACGGCATCCAAGAGAGAGCCGGGTATTCTTCCCGCTTCAGAGAGGAACACAACAGCTCTAGTATAGCATAACCAGCAGGGTGGCACTGAAGATCTTGATGCCAACAGAGACGCTTTATAGCCCCTGATACCTAGAGACAAGAGAAAGTTGATGGTTCAGTGGAAGATTTTTTGCCTTCCATGTGGGAGACTCAGGTTCTATTCCCAGTCAATCACTCCATGTACCACAAATACTTGTCAGTGGAGGCTTCTATGTTGCTAGGATCCTTCCAGTTTGGGAGGAAATAATTTTGATAAAGGAAAACTGAATGACTTGTTTGAATGATAAAAGATAAGCAATTTAGTGTTATGGAAGGGTATTTATGGAATAGAAGGCAATTAAAGTTAAAATCAAGAGTTAAGAATAGGCTGATTAGCTATCCTCAAAAGGCAGTAAATATTCCTTACAATTTTTAGATTAAAACAGACTGGGAACAAAGGCTTGATGATCTATTTCTGGAAATCAGCCAATGAAAATCCTATGTAACTCAAAGGTCCAATCTGCAACATATCATGAGAATGGTAGAAGACCTCACGGATTCTCATTCCACTGTGCGTGGTGCTCACCATGAGTAGAGAGCCTACTTGACAGCTACTAACAACAACCCAGAGACAAAAGGGCATGCCTAGCAGACAGAACTGGATAAAATTTTGTGGGATTAGGCTTATTGATGAACTTAAGACCGACACAGCTTGTGAACAGATAGAACAAAGCTTCTGTGTGATCTGATGGGACAAAGAACAATACTTCAAATCATCATGGTTGTTATTATCTCAGACCTAGACACGAACTGGGGTCCCTGGAGAAACTTATTATACTAACTGAATAACTAGGGAGGCAGCTCTTGCAGAACGTTAGCTGATAAAGTAGCCATAGTTGAATAGCAATTATACATCCTTTAAGTATGTGTCCAGTTGTTTTCACAGTCTGTGAAGCAATAGTTTTCAACACTTAGTTCCAAACCTTGGCAGGAAAAGAGTTACGACTATCTATAATCTGTCTGTGCACCAGAGAAATAGATTCAGTAAATAAATTTAAAGAATAATGGTTTGCACATACCACAATTTTTCAAATATATATTGAATTTTCACTGAAGGGAAAGTTTATCTAAAAGAATAAATTCACAGTTTTTTTTTTTTTTTTTAATCCCTGAGTGTTTTCTTGATTACTTAATACTAAAAGAATAATCTTTGGTGTCGGAGGTAATTTTTACAGAATTTTAGAAAGCTCTGAATGAACCCCTAATATCCTTTATATTCACTCTGATTGGTTCAGGACGGGAAATAATTGACAAGTAGGGATAACCCAGGACAGGTCTTTTTAAATGGCTACTAAGGCAAAGGCAAACATGATGCCTACTTCTAGGCATCACTGAGAACCTTGACATTAATCTTTAAATGCTCTGTGTTCAGAAACACAGAGTTTTACAACTTACCCAGAATCCAGGGACTATACCATTTTTAGTATGTAAAAGACCCTGTGTACAGAAATCCTTCCTTTGCCCTACAAACTGTATTTGTTTTCACCAACTAAAATTGCCCAAAAGATGCTTGACTTCCAAAATGACTATTCTTACAGATATAAGGTATGTGATTCTTTGAAAGAATAGAATTAGTATCTTCAAGAGAATATGTGCCAAGGTCAACGTTAACATATTTTCAAAGATATGGACTTAATGATTTTTTCTGTGTGTGTGACAAAATTGTAAAATGCCTGGAACTAACCAAATTCTAAGCAATTATTGGCCTGATCTTGTGTTTTTCTTGGCCATTCTGCCTTCTGGTTCATTGCACAGTGAGTGGGATCTTGAAAACTCACAAGCAGACATCCATACTATTTAACAGTGAGTACTCCTCTACCTCACCATGAGTCAGATCTGACTCGATGGCAACTTGGCTTGCTACCTTAAGTCACAGAGAAAGAAGGAGAGCTGGGAATCCCCTTGTCTCCCCTGGTACTCCCAATTCCCCATACTCTGTATAGTTTCTTAACACATGCCATTTTTCTAATATACTGTCTAATTTATTTGTTACGATTATTGTTTATGGCCTGTATTCCTCATTAGCATATGTGTCCTGCAAGACAGGAATTGTTTGTTTACTACCAACTAAAACTCACTGCCGTCAAGTCATGTTTACTAGTAACATTCAAAACCTAGTAAACCTGTGCATACCAGACTGGACTATGTCTATATTTTTTTGTAAATTTGTAGTATTTCATTAGTGAAACAAATTTAAATTTCACAAGTTTTAAAAAAGGGATCAGATCATAGGGAAAATGGGTATTGCATATTTACAGTATATTCCTAGAAGAAACACACTGACTTCACAGTATAGAAAATAAAACAACTTGCGTAGTTAGAGAAATTATATTTTCATTGAGGGTATGTCAAAGTTACTATTACAATTAATTTTATTAATTATTTTCTGTGAAAATAGTACAGCAAAAAGATGCTAAGAAAGCTGAGTTAGACCATAAAGAACATTTGCATAAGATGTACAACTCTTCATAAATTCTTGCTGATATCAGTACATTCCTCTTAGCCAAATGCCTGCCGCTATATTTTGAAAATGTTTATTACAGAGGTTAGGAAGAACAGAATGACTGTTTAGAATACATTTTAGTGGATGGAGCCAAGCTGGCGGACTAGACACATGTCTCTTCAAGTCCCTCTGAAAACTAAGACCTGGATTGATGATTGAATGGAAACCTAGGGACACCCGGGAAGCCCTAGGATATGCCACAGGGTTGTCAGATTGGGTTACATGCCACTAAATGGGAAACTACCACTCTCTGATGAGGTAGAGTGTGCTCATCCACAGACTTTATCAAAAGACTTAAAAGACCACCTATAGAATGGGAAAATTTATTTGGCAACCATATGTCAGAATGACGTCTGATCTCCATAATCTACAAGATACTGCAAAATATCAACAAGAAAAGGATAAATAACCCAATTAAGCATGGGGCAAAGGACATGGACAGACAGTCACTAAAGAGGACTTCCAGGCAGCCACACGTGAGGAAATGCTCACGATAATTAGCTATTAAAGAAATCCAAATCAAAATGACAGTGAGATATCATCTCACTGTAACAGGGTTGACCACGATCTAAAAAACACAAAGCAACAAATGCTGGAGAGGCTGTGAAGAAAGTAGAACTCTCCTACACTGCTGGTGGGATGGTCAAACAGTACAGCCTCTTTGGAAAGCAATCTGATGCTTCCTTAAAAAGCTGAAAATAGACATACCATTTGATCCAGTAATCCCACTGCTTAGAATATATCCTACAGCAGCAAGGGCAGTCACACGAACAGATACATGCACACAAATATTTATTGCAGCACAGTCTACAATAGCAAAAAGATGGAATCAACCCAGATGCCCAACAACAGACTAATGCATAAGCAAACCATGGTGTATATACTCAAAGGAACACTATGCAGTGATCAAAAACAATGATGATTTTAGGAAGCATCTCATAACCTGGTTTCAAGACACTGTGCTGAGTGAAATCAGTCAATGGCACATGGACAGATATTGTATGAGACCCCTGTGATAAGGACTTAAACACAGACTCATGTACAGAAGAAAAGACTCATTGATGGCTGCAAGGGAGGGGAAGAGGGGACAGAGAGGCTTGGTTACAGATTAGATAGCTGATAGAAAATTGGTTGAGAAAAATCAGTGACAGCACATATTAGAAAGATCAATTTAACTGGACTTTAACATAACCTGAAAACTCTTCCAACCTTAACCCAACACTGCAAGGATAGAGTAGCAGTGGTGGGGGGTCTGATGACCATGCTCTTAGGGGACTTTGGGGCCAATCGGCATAACTAGCCTGTTGCTAAGAGAGTCTTCTCCACCCCATATTGGTCAGCAGCACCTGGGGTCTTAAAAGCTAGCAAGCTCCCATCTGAGGTACACCAAATGGTCCCAACTCAGCTAGAACAGACGATCACCATGGACAACCATGACATGAGGGAAAAAGAACCCAGAAGACAGAAAGACACACATGAAGGAATGGCCATATCAACATGTGACCAGAAGAACCAGATGGTGCCCAGCCACTGCCAGTGACAGATAAGATGGGGCTCACAAGTTGAGCCTCAGTGGCAACATGAGAACAAAAAGGGTTGCACCCTAAGAACTCCACTAAAAGATCACAACAGATGGTCTGAAGGTCTGGGGGTTTCCCTGGGGGCTCCTAGACTTGATGCTACCCCTGATCATAAATCATTACTGTGGTCAACTCTTTGGACAGGAATGGATTGGACTTGTGGACACAGAGTGACCATACTGTGTGTGCACTTTATGGTTCCATGCATCTATGCCATGTCATCCTACTTGTCTTTTACTAGAGGGGAGTAGAGAGGATTGAGAAGGGGGACAGGAGATTGGTAAGAGGTTATGACATGTATAGAAGAGAAAGGAGGAGTGTGCTGTCACTGGGCAAGGAGAGCAGAGGGAGCTGCAGGTAGACAAGCATGCAAATTTAAATTGGACTGTACACTTTGATTCAATCATCATCATCATCATAAAGACCACCTACAGAACGGGGTAAAATTATTTGGCAACTAGATGTCAGACTGACATCCGATTTCCGTAATCTACAAGGCACTGCAAAATATCAACAAGAAAAAGGTACATAACCCAATTAAGTGATGGGAAAAGTTGATGGACAGACACTTCACCAAAGAGGACTTCCAGGCAGCCAAAAGACACACGAGGAAATGCTCACCATCATTAGCTATTAGAGAAATCCAAATTAAAAGTATAATTAGACACCATCTCACCCCAGCAAAACTAGCCACAATCAAGAACAACAACAACAAAAGACAATAAATGCTGGAGTGGCTTTGGAGAGATTGGAACTTTCCTATACTGGTGGTGAGACTGCAAAATGATACAGACTCTTTGGAAAGCAATCTGGTGCTTCCTTAAAAAGCTGAAATTATATATACCATTTGATACAGTAATCCAGCTGTTTGGAATATAACCTACAGACTCAAGGGCAATCACACGAACGGACACATGCACACGTATGTTTATTGCAGCACAGCCCGCAATAGCTAAAAGATGGAAATCAACCCAGATGTACAACAATGGATGAATAGATGAACAAAGTATAGACATATAGTCAATGGAACGCTATGCAATGATAAAGAACGATAATTTTAGGAAGCATCTTGTAAACTGGTTTCAACTGGAGGACATTATGCTGAGTGAAATCATTCAGTGGCATAAAGAACAAATATCGAATGAGACCTCTAGCATAATAACTTAAAGACAGACTTATGTACAGAAGAAAAAACTCTTTGACAGCTCCAAAGGAGGGGAGGGAGGGGGAGGGTTGGTCATAGATTAGATAGTTGATAGAAATTTGGTTGAGTGAAAGCAATGACAGCACACACTAGAAAGAAGATCAACTTAACTGGACTTCAACATAAACTGAAAATTCTAAACTCAACGTGGCGGGGCAGAGGTCTGGAGACCATGCTGTCAGGGATCTTTGAGGCCAACTGGTATGACTAGCCATTTGCTAAGAGAGTCTTCAGCACCCAATTTTAGTGAGTGGGATTTGAGGTGTGAACAGTTAGCAAGCTGCCATTTTTGCTACACCAAATAGTTCCAACTCATCCAGAACAGACAGTCACCAAGAGCACCAAGGACACAAGGGAAAAAGAGCCCAGGAGATAGATGGAACCGTGTAAATGGGTGACTGTATCAACATGTGACCAGAAGAACCAGACGGTGTCTGGCCACCACCAAAGACAGCCGGGATGGGTCACACAATGTCTAGTCCCAGTGACAACACGGGAAAAAGAAGGGTGCACTTCAAGAACTCCACTAAAAGACCATAATTGATGGTCTAGCAGCTTGAGTGTTCTCCTGGGAGCATGGCACCTAGACCTGCTGCTGCCACTGACCAGAAAACATTACTGAGACCAACTCTTCGGACAGGAATGGACTGGACTCGGGGACACAGTGTAACCGTATGGTGTGTGTAATTTATGGTTCTATGCATCTGTAGCGTGCTGTCCTACTGGCCTCTTACTAGAAGGCTAGAAGGGAGAGGAGAGGGGAGAGATGAGGGGCCATGAAATTGCTAAGAGGGTATAACACACACAGAACAAAAAAGAGGAACGTGCTGTCACCGGGTAAGGGGAGTAGAAAGAGCTGCAGGTAGGTCGAAATGCACATTTAATTTGGATTGTATGTTTTTGCTTAATCACAATAGTAAAAATAAAAGAATATATTTTAAAGCATTGAAATACTAACGCTTGAGGAACACTAGGTTTAATAAACTTTCAAAGACGAACCGGGTAGGAGGTGGTCCCTCTTTTCCTTGTCAATTGCTATCAGATCAATGCTGACTCCTGAAGAGCCCAAGGGTGTTGAAAAAGTTACTTTCCATAGTGGGTCACCAGGCCTTTTTCCTGAGTTGCTTCCAAGTGGACTTGGACTACCAGTCTTTAGGTTTGAGGCCCAGTGCACTAACTGGTAGGCAGGCCCGCCACCCAGAGATGCCTCACCCGGGCCTCACGCCGTGCTGTGTCCCACCCCTGGCCCTGCGCGGCTGCCCCCAGAATGGTGCTGTCAGCTGTCCACTAGCTCAGCTGAGGTGGTTGAGGCTTTTAAGAATTGCATAATTAGGAAATAAAATGGAGAAACAAACAGATCATTTAATAATGGAGAAATACACAAATCATATAAGTACAAAAATGGTTTTTGTTTTTAGGGGTTTTCAGTCTTATCATTTGATCCTCTCTCCTGGGCTGACAGGCACTGCTCACTATTATGAAACACTGAGAGACTAACTGAGGTCACAGGCTTTTCCCTGGGGCTCTTATTTGTTCCTGTCCTGTCCTGTCCCCCATAAAACAAACAAAGAAACAACAGCAAAGACACCCACTGCCACTGAGTCAAATCTTCCAGGAACATTTCCTAGGAAGGCTGCCACCTTTATAAAGAGATAAGCTATGTTCCTACTTTGCAGCAGACTCAAGTGGCGAATACCACCCGGAGATGCCTGGCTGTCTTCTTTCAGGCCTCGTGACCATAGTTTAGCATAGTAGGACAGTGCAAAATCCGTTGAACAATAGTGACAAGAAGCATTTTTTTCTTTCATAGTCAGCAACATAGTTTACATTTCGTTTTATTTTTTTGCTTTAAGAGTGAAAAAGAGCACAAATTATTATTATTTTAATCATTATCATTATCTTCATTTACCGCATGCCACCTCCTTTTCTGACATTATTTATTAACCCCTAGAAAACAGAGTTGTCTCTATAGTGTATTGTAAAAATGCAGGCTGCGGCAAAAGAAATTCTATTCTTCAAAGCTAACATATAATTTCCAGCAAAAAACTAGGACAATGTAAAATTTATGTTTTATATTGCAGTAAGACCTCAAGCTTTTTTCAACAGCTCTTTCACAAGATTGATAGATTATCCTTCCTATTAAAAGAGTCTTTTATTCTGGGTACCAGGCCAGGCTGAAATATTGCTGTAGCTTTTTGGCTACCACAGTGGCATTTCACCGCTGGGAAAAAAATGACAACTTGTCTACCTGATTCTCCAGGGCACAGAAAAGCTTGGAGGGCTTGAAGTGGGCATGTGGGGACATAAGACATGTATTTATTGTTCCCAAATAGCCCCAGTGAGAAGCCGTGAACCCACGAACATTTCTATCAGACTGTATGTTGTATAGAGAAAAGAGCACTAGATGGGAGATGGGGTTCTGGGCCTGTATTGGGTACTATGTGGCACTGTCACTTTTGTAATAGGCAAGGGAAAGTGGACATAGGATAAGAGGCACCATTTGTTGACTGTTTTCTTTGTCGTATATTTGATGTATACTAATCCAGACGTCCCCGGGTGGTGCACATGGCTTGCTCATAGCTACTAACTGAAAGACGGATGGTTTGAACCCACCCAGTGGTGCTGTGGAAGAAAGGCCTGGCAATCTTTTTTTAATAAAGAGTACAGAAAATTATAGCACAGTTCCACTGTGTAACACATGGGTCACAAGGCCACTATGAGGTAGAGGCAGTTTGATGGTATTTTTTATTTGGGGGGAGGGTACTTCTAACTTCGTTCATGTTCTGCTGACATAGGGATTAACTGCTTGGCTGCGAAACAAAAGACTGGAAGCTCAGATCCATCAGTTGCTCCTTGGAAAAACTCTGTCATATAAAGGTTACTATGAGTCAGAGTCCACTCAACAGCAGCAACTTCAGTCCTTACGGAAGCAAACTCTCTTATTCTCTGGTGGAGTGGCTGATGAGTTTGACCACCTGACTTTTTGATGAGCGGCTGAGCACACTTTGCTGCTGTGCCACCACGTCTGCTCAGCTGAAGGATTAGTGGAGATAATTCAGAGACATTTCTTCAGGCTCACCTGAGAACTACACCCTAAGGGAGGTTGTGGTCTTGTCATTGCATGGAGAAGCTTGAGTGGGCTTTAAATTTGTACTTTGGGAGAAAGAAGACAAACAGGCATTCAGGATTATTGAGAAGCCAGGTTCATTTCTGTACAAAACCAAAGGTGAGAATTTCACTGATCAAAGTTCACCGTGCTTTTCCCCCAAACTTGTCCTAAGGCTAAGTTTAGAATAAGGAACCCAGGAAAGTTCTCTGTTCGTATATTAAGGGTCAGGATGTAAAATAAAAAGTTCTAGAGAAAAGAAACAGGTTCAGAAAGAAGTTAGCAGAAAGACTTTCATAGAATAAGTGATCACTTCTGCCTTTGTGCTTTCTACTCTGCTTGTTCCCTGGAGCCTTGGTAGTGCTGCTGTTACTATCTCAGCTCCTAACCAAAGGTCAGCAGTTTGAAGCTACCAGCCACTCCTTGGAATTACTATGGGGCAGTTCTACCCTCTCCTGTAGGGTGACTGTGAGTTGAAATTGACTTGTTGAAATGAGTTTGGGGCTTGGGTCATCCCCTAGTTCCCTGTCCTGTCCAATGGTCTTCCAACATATATCCTAGTTCTCCCAGTTCTCTCTTCACTGTTTCCACTGGAGTCCAAGCCACCATCATCTTGGATGTCCTACTTCCACTCTTTATCCTAAGAGCAATTCTCTTACAAAAATTATAGTAATGCTTTTAAGTACAAATTGGATCAGGCCACTCTACTGTTTAAAGTCTATTAATGGTTTCCCATTATACTTAAAATAAAACACATATTCTTTCCATGACTTACGAAGTCCGTCATGGTCTAGAAAGCTTGCATTGTTAACCTTGTTACAGGTCACCTCCCCTACTCAAAAGTTTGCAGCCACACTGGCTTTTTCTTCTGTTCCTTGGATATTTCAAGTATTTTCTCCATCAGCGCTCTGTACAGGCAAGTCTTTCTGCTTAGAATACTCTGAACTTCTGCTCTTGCCAGGCTGGCTCCTCTTGTCCTAGAAAGCTCAGGTTAAATGGCATGTCTTTACAAAGCTACACTGTGGCCATTTTGTTTAATTAGGTGACACTCTCTCACTTACTACATTTTTATAGCAATAAACTGCTTTCTTTATAATTTTTATTACAATTGTTTTACAAATTTATGTGAGCTCTTTAGGGGCAGGAATCTTCCTTCCTTCTTTACCTTTCTCCCTGAAGCCTAGCTTAGGCCCTGAGAAGATGCTAAATAAATATTAGTTGAATCTATTAAAATCTTGACACTTAGCTATGATATGACAACCATATTGCATTCATTTCAGTTTCCTTAGCACATAGCACAGGATCTGGCACATCATAAGTGTGAACTCCCGCACTTATTAACCATGAAATGATAATCATGTTTTGTTAATCTTAATTTTCTCAGCATACAACACAGGCCTGGCACCTGGTACGGAGGAATTCCTGCATAGAAGCGTAGTGTTCGTTAATATAGCTTTAGAGTGAGAACAATTTGAGTTTGAAATCTATTTCAAGTATTTACTGTATTTGTGTCTTTGGGCTATTAGTCTCTAAACCTCTATTTACCTTTCTTCAAAAACGACAGTAATTTTGATACCCATAAGAAAGGATTTTCAGGGCAATTAAATGAAATACTACTTGAGAAGAATCCGTAGGACATAGCCCAATGGTAGAAATGGATAAAGCTTCTGAACGAACAAACTCTGGTAATTATATTGGTCCCCTACCTTTTATCACGCTGCTCTTAATCCTGTGCTTTCTTTGGCATTAGCTTAAAAGCCACATCTTCAGGGAGGCCTTCTCTGACCCTCAAAGTAAGTCAGGTCCCATGCTCTTTTTTTCCTCAATTCCCTGAACAGTCTGTGATATAATACTTATTACATTTCACAGTTAGTATTGCTGTTTGTCCTCCCTCTTACTGTCTAGTACTGTGATTGTTGATAATAACAGTCTAGTTCACCCCTGGACCACTGGTACTACATTGTGTTTGAAACATAGTAAGAAATCAAAAAAAGATTCATAGAACAAGATGGTCATAAGGAGAGGGTATGGCGGTGGTTAAAAGAGGTAGATTTGGAAATTTTACAAAGTAAAAAATTAATAAGTTTACTCAAATATTATTTATTGATGGGCACTTTTGCACCCTGATTCTTAGTGTGCAAATGCAGACGTGAACAACATTCATTCACATAATATCTATACAAAGATATTTGTTGAGTATCTATTCTGTGCCCAAATTACATGCTGAAGATATAAATAAAGGTAAGCTACAAAAGAGGAGAAGAGATACGATTATTAATATTTATCCTAAATGATAAGTAAAACTAAGCAGCATATGAAGGTATGAAATTAATGTATTTAAAATACAAAGTAAGGAGATCTGGGCAACGAACGTACTGAAAAGAGGTTTGTCTTAGGCATAAAGGGTGGGGAGGATTTCTATTCAGCCAGATGTAGGTAGAGGACATTCTAAAAAAATGTGAAGGGAAGGGACTACCATAGAGGAGGAAAAAATCGAGATCAGGAGCAGATATTTGGAATATAGGGAGCACTGCAGACCACTGAAAGGTGAGAGAGGAGAGTGAAAGAGTAGGTAGCTGGCTTCAGAGTCTGCTGGGATGTGTACGCAAAACAGAGTCTGTGCCGTTGTATTCAACAGAGAGAGGTAATATCTTCTAGGTTTGGGATGAGCAGCATCCTAACTGTGATGCTTTAGGAAACAAATACAGTAGTGGGACCCTCTAGCTGTGCAGATTAGATTCCATTCAAAAGGGTTAGCATTTAGACGCGTTCTAAAATGAAGCAAAGGAAATAACAAGGAAGAATGAGAGAGATTGTGCAAAGGAAAAATTGGCAGGTTTTGGTGGCTTAGAAATTTGGGGACAGAGCTCAGAGCTAAAGTCAGAAAAAAGTGAATAGAATATGAATATCTAACATTAAAGTAAAAGCACTATTTTACATGGTTCATAAGTTAATTCATTTAACCCTTACACTCCATTAGCCTACCTTTTTGTATGGAGAAGTACATCAAAGTATAAAGAGGTTTAGTGATTCACCTATGGTCACAGTTTTCTGAATTTAGCATTTGTAGTGAGAAAGTGTGGTGTAAAATATGGCTCTATTTTTTACTTATCTATCATGTAGTAAAGTCGTAATATTTCTGCACTGTTTCCTTATACATCAAATGATACTAATCATTTTACAAATTTTTCTGGAAATACTGTATTTTAAAAACTATTGTAAATCCTTGAGCTCCATAGAGATACATGATGTTATAAATAAGTTGTCTTCTGATTTATATTTCATTTTAAATATCTTGAAAATCCAATTAACATAAACAGGAAATGAAAAGTCAATAAAATGACTTCAAGATTCGTAATTTTCTCGGTATCATCCATGTGCAATTCAGAAGTTTTTCTCAAAGATAAGGGAGGACGTTTCACAGATTTCTTGGAAGAAAAAGGAGAACCCAGCAAAGCCTCTTCTGGTTAATCAACATATGGAATTTAGACAAATTGTACTGTTTTAAGTTAACATACATCACCTCAGAAGGAATGTGTTTTGTTTTCTACAAGTTTGTTTTTTTACGGTGTTTACAGAGTTTTTAAAAAATACTAATTTATTATTTTTAAAAGTTATTTATTACAGTAAATGAATAAAATTATTAACATCTGTCAACTATCTCATTTATGATAAATCCTCACCCCTTACACTTATAGCCATCAAAGTTATTTTCTTCTGTAGATAATTCTATTCTCTAAATTTAAATAGATCAAAGACCTAAATATCAAACCTAAAATGATAAAAATCATGCAAGAAAAAATAGGAGCAATGATGGATGTTCTAATATGCAGCTTAGACAGACTTCAAAATCTAACAAACAAAGCACAATCAAAGAAGAGAAAATAGGGGGGCAGTGTCAAGATGGTGGATTAAGTACATGTCTCCCTAAGTCCCTCTGGAAACCCAAACCTGAGCTAATAATTAAACAGAGCCTTCTAGTCACCTAGTGAGCCCTAGGATACTGCATAGGGCTGTTAATTTGAACTTCATACCACTGAACAGACAATCTCCTCTCTTTAGCTGACTCTTGCTCCTGGCTAGTACTTGCTTTCATGGACCAAAGGTATCTCACCATTTTGACCTTTTTTCTCTGTCTTGACCAGCTGGTAAAGCTGGGTCTTGACTAGTGGACAGTCTCAGACACACTGCTGGTGGGATTTGTGGGTGAAATTGCCATATTTTGGGGGCCCGGCTTGGGGTCTGTGTGTGTCAGCACCTTTGGCCTCTCTTTCCACCTCTGCCGCCATGTAGTTTATACAGAGATGCCAGGTGGCAAGCTTGTGCGGGACACCACCTTGGCTATAGAGGCCTAGGCTGGACCTAATTCTTAGCTTGGGAGGCAGCGCTTGCCCGCAGGAGAGTGCTTTTCTGGCAGAAAAGCATTAGTTTACACAGTATCACCTACGGTGGGGGCCCGGCAACAGAGACTGCGGACTCTGTGCATCTTGGCCCCTCTGGCCTCTCTTTCCACCTCTGCCTTGGTGCAGCTTGTACAGAGGTGCTGGAGGGACAGTTTGTGCAGGAAGCCATCTTGAGTAAGGAAGACCCAATGAGACCTAATTTCTAGGCTTCCAGCCAGTGCTTGCATGCAGGATAGCACTTTGCCAGCAGAAATGCAGTATTTTACAAAGTGTCACCTACAGCTTTGGCCTGTTGGCAGAGGCCAACAGGACAGTAGCCTTCCTGCATTTTAAACTAGTTTATAACATCTGGGGTTGCATACAGAGGTGCTTAATGTGCCAACTGGGAAGAGGGCCCTGTACACCTGAAAACCTGACTGAGTTGGGAAGTGGTCAGATACGTTTCACTTTTCATTTTAAGATGACTTAGAGAAACAACTGCAGTCAATCCTCACAGCACCTCTCCTATCCTTTACTGACTCACATGAAGCCCAAAAAGCAACAGACTTTGGAGAAAGCAGTAACCAGAAAATCTTCCATGGCTTCAGAAGGCCCCCAAATGAGACAACCAAAAGCTTTCCAGATGAAGAAACTTTTCTGAAACTATCAGAAGGTGAGTAGAAAATGATTATATATAGAGCCCTCCTAGACGTTATACAAAATGCAGCAGAGAAAAATGAAAAATTAAGCAAGCTGTTCACTCTGATGGAACACCAGTACTCTGAAATCCAACAGATCAAGAACAAAATCAAAGACATAGAAACTTCAACTGAAAGCTAAGAAATCAGAATGGAGCAAATAGAAAAGAGACTTTCTGACTTGGAAGACAGAGCTGCTGACTCCAGCATCTATGAGGAAAAATCAGAAAAAAGAAACAAGAAAAATGAAGAAGAATTAAGAACCATGTGGGACTCTATTAAGAGGAACAACCTACAATTAATTGGAGTTCCTGAACAGGGCAAGACACCTGAGAATACGGAGTGTGTTGTTGCCAAGGCACTGACAGAGAACTTCACAGAAATCATTAAGGAAGTGAATACAGATATCCAAGATGCAAACTGAACCCTACTCAATACAGATCTCAAAAGAAAGACCACAAGACATATTATAATCAAGCTTGACAAAACGAAACATAAGCAGAAACGTTTAAAGGCAGCAAGACTCAAAGCAAAGCAAACATTTAGAGGGAAACCCTATAGGCTTTCATTGGATTTCTCAGCAGAAACAATCTGGCATGAAGACAGTGCCATGACGTATTCAAAGCCTTGAAGGAGAAGAACTTCCAACCAAGAATCATATATCCTGCAAAGCTATCTTTCTAATATGAAAATGAAATTAAGACATTCCCAGATAAACAGAAACTGAAAGACTTTGTAAAAACCAAAGAATCTCTAGGCTTTGGCTTAGAACAACAAAACCACTAAGTTTATATTGCAGAAGGACACGTCATCCAGAATCCTATTCAATTAGGGAAGGCTGCAAACACAATCAAAGCTATAATACTGAAAGAAATAATCTAGTGATCATATCACAAAAACTATGATATTATCATATTAAAAACAGGGATTTACTACAGTCATTATTGTCCTTCCAGATGGAGAGACTGGTAGTAATTGAATTTGGGTTTATACATAGTATATTAAGCAGGATCAAAAGGGCAGCTGTAAAGCACAATAAAGATGCAGCATACTATATCAAGAAACATACTACAGGAGCCTTAACAACCAAAAAACAACCCTGAAAAAGGTGAAAAATCAACTCACAAAGAATGTCCCAGAACAGATTAATAAGAACAACAGAGAAAACATCAACACAAAAGTAAACATATCACAATGGCAGCACTGAACACATACCTATCAATAATTACATTGAATGTGAATGGACTGAATGCTCCAGTAAAGAGACATAGAGTGACATGTTGGATCAAAAGACATGACCCATTCACATGTTGCCTACAAGAAACTCACTTTAGACTTAAAGCTAGGAACAAACTGAAAATTATAAGGATGGAAGAATATATATCAAGCTAACAATGAACAAAGAAGAGCATATGTGGCAATTCTAATCCCAGAAAAAATAAATTTTAAAATAAAATCCAACATCATGGACAAAGATAATCACTATTTATTGCTGAAAGTTTCAATACACAAGCAGGAATTACCAATATTAAATATTTATGCACCTAATAACAGAGTACCTAAATACGTCAAAGAAACACTGACTATGCTCAAAAAGGGGATAGATCATTCCACAATAATAGTGGGAGACTTCAACACTCCACTCTCAATATTGGACAGATCATCTAGAAAAAAACTCAATAAAGACACAGAAGACCTTATTGCCACAATTAAACAACTAGACCTCATCAACATATACAGAAATTTCCATGCAGACAACAACACCTTCTTCTCCAGTGCATGTGTAACATTCTCAAGAATAGACCATGTGTTAGGAAATAAAGCATTCTCAACAAAATCTACACCACCAAATTAATGCAAAGCATCTTCTCAAACCATAAAACCATAAAAGTCAAAATCAGTAGCAGAAAAAACATAAATAGAAAGTTGAACTCATGGAAACTGAACAACATGTAGCTCAAAAAACCATGGGTTACAGAAGAAATCAAGGATAAAATAAAGAAATTCATGTATTCAAATGAGAATGAAAACACTTCCTACCAGAACCCCACAGGCACCAGAAGAAAAAAGATCACAAAGATTAGAGCAGAACTAAATGAATTAGAGAATAGAAGAACAACTGAAAAAATTGAAAAGACCAAAAGCTGGTGTTTTGAAAAGATGAACAAAATTGACAAACCACTGGCTAAACTTACTAAAGAAAAGCAGGAAAGGAAACAAATAACCCAAATAAGAAATAAGAGGGTAGTTGTCACAACAGATCTGACAGAAATCAAAAATATCATAACAGAATACTATGAAAGACTGTACTCTAACAAATTTGAAAACCTAGAGAAAATGGATGAATTCCTAGAGTCCTATCACCTACGCAGATTATCACAAGATGAAACACAAAAAATAATAAACCCATCACAAGGGAAGAGATTGAAAAGGTCATCAGATAACTGCCAACCAAAAAAAGCACAGGCCCAGATGGCTTCACTGCAGAATTCTACCAAACTTTTAAAGAAGAGTTATCTCCAATACTACTGAGACTATTTCACAGTATAGAAAGGGTTGGAATACTCCCAAATTCATTCTATGAAGCCAGTATAACCCTGAAACCAAAGACAGAGAAAGACTCAACCAAAAAGGAGAACTACAGATCAATATCACTCTTGAATCTAGATGCAAAAATCTTCAACAAAATTCTTGCCAATAGAATACAACAACATATCGAAAATATAAATCTCTCATGACCAAGCTGGATTCATGCCAGGGATGCAAGTCTGGTTTAACATCAGAAAAACAAATCAAGTGATCAACCACATAAATACCACAAAAGACAAGAATCACCTGATCTGCTCTATAGATGCAGAAAAGGCATTTAATCAAGTCCAACACCCATTCATGCTGAAAACTCTCAGGAAAATAGGAATAGATGGCAAATTTCTCAGTGCAAATAGGGCCATTTATACCAAGCCAACTGCCTATGCAAACTGAATGAAGAGAGACTGAAACAGATTCCCTTGAGAACAGGAACTAGACAAGGATGCCCACTCTCAGCTCTCCTATTCAACACTGTACTAGAATTTCTAGCCTGAGCAATTAGACAAGGCCAAGGAATAAAGGGCATCTACATCAGCAAAGAAGAAGTCAACACTTGCCTATTTGCAGATGATATGATTGTACATGCAGAGAATCCCAAAGAATCCATAAGTGAACTAGTCAAACTGATAGAAGAGTTCACCAAAGTCTCAGGATCCAAGAAAAACCTAAATAAATCAGTAGGATTCCTTTATATCAACAACGAGATTATTAAGGAAGAAATCTCCAAGTCAATACCATTTACTATAGGCCCTAAGAAAATAAAGTGACTAGAATAAATCTAACCAAAGAAATAATAGACCTTTACAAAGAGAACTACAAGCTCTTACTACAAGAAACTAAGAGAGACTTACATAAATGCAGAAACCTACCCTGCCCATTGAAAGGAAGACTTAATCTTGTGAAAATGTCTACTTTGCCCTAAGCAATGTAGTTATATAATGCAATCCCGATACAAATTCTAGTGACATTTTTTAATGAGATGGAGAAACAAATTATCAACTTTTTTGGAAAAGGAAGAAGCCCTGGATAAGTAAAGCACTACTGAAGAAGAAGTACACAGTGGGAGGCCTCTCACTACCCAACTTTAGAACCTACTACACTGCCACAGTAGTCAAAATAGCCTGGTACGGGTACAAAAAAAGACAGATAGATCAGTGGAACAGAATTGAGACCCCAGAGATGACACCCTCTGCCTATGAACAGTTGATATTCGACAAAGGCCCTAAGACATTAAACTGGGGTAAAAACAATCTCCTCAACAAATGTTGCTTGTAAAATTTGATATCCACACGTACTAAATTAAAACAAGATCCATATCTTACACCTTATACAAAACCAACTCAAACTGGATAAAAGACCTAAATATCAGATCTAAAATGATAAAGCTCATCCAAGAAAAAGTAGAAACAACAATGGAAGTTTTAATACACAACTTAGACTTCAAAATCTGTCAAACAAACCACAATCAACAAAAGAGAAAACAGATGAATGGGAACTATTAAGAATCAAACAGCTTTGCTCATCCAAAGACTTTATTAAAACAATTAAAAGACCACCTATGGAATAGGAAAAAGTATTTGGCAACTATATGTAAGACCGATGCCTGATCTCCCTAATATATACAGTACTACAAAACAGCAATAAGAAGAAGATAAACCATCCAATTAAGTGATGGGCAAAGAAGATGGACAAACACTTCTCTAAAGAGGAGGTCCTGGCAGTCAAAAAACACATGTGGACATGCTCACGATCATTAGCTATTAAAGAAATTCAAATCAAAATGACAATGAGATACCATCTGACATCAACAAGGTTTGCCATGGTCCAAAAACCACAAAACAACAATGCTGGAGAGGCTATGGAGAAATTGGAACTCTCCTACACTGCTGGTGGGATTGCAAAATAGTGTAACCTCTTTGGAAAGCTATCTGGAGCTCCCTTAAAAAACTAGATATAGATATACAGTTTGATCCAGTAATTCCACTGCTGGGAATATATCCTACAGAATCAAGGCCATTCATACCAACTGATACATGCACGAGAATGTTTATCGCAGCACAGTCCGTGATAGCAAAAAGATGGAATCAACCCAGATGCCCGACAACAGAAGAATGGATAGGTAAACTATCATATATATACTCAGTGGAGCACTACGCAATGATAAAGACCAACGATGACTTCAGGAAACATCTCATGACCTTGTTTCAACTGGAAGACATTACATTGAGTGAAAGTAGTCAGCAACAAAAGGACCAATACTGTATGAGACCTCTACGATAAGGTCTCAAAAACAGACTTCTGTATAGAAGAAGACTCTTTGACAGCTGCAAGGGAGGGGAGAAGGGGTTTAGATTAGATAGTTGCTAGGTATCTGGTTGGGTGAATTCGGTGATGGCACACATTAGTAACAAGAACAATATTAAGTGGACTTAAACATAACATGAGTACTCCTTCCATCTTAACCCAATATTGCAACGATAGAGTAGCTGGGGCAGGGGGTGGGGGACCATGCTCTTAGGCGAAAGCGAGGCCAATTGGCACAGCTAGCATTTTGCTAAGAGGGCTTTCTGCACCCTACTTTGGTGAGTGGCTTCTGGGGTTTTAAAAGCTGCCAAGCTGCCATCCGAGGGCACAGCAAATGGTCCCAACTCAGCAGGAACGGATGCTCACCGAGGACCAAAATGACATGCGGGAAAGACAACCCAGAAGACAAAGAGACCCACATCAGTGGGTGCCTACATAGACTTGGGACCGGAAGAACGGGATGGTGCCTGGCCACCACCAGTGATAGCCGCGATGGAGCTCACTAAGTTGAGTTTCACTGGCAACATAAGAATAAAAAGGGGTGCACCCTGAGATCCCCAGTAAAAGACCTTAATTGATGGTCTAGTGGTTTTGGGGT
Source organism: Heterohyrax brucei (assembly GCA_028571685.1). NCBI lineage: Eukaryota > Metazoa > Chordata > Mammalia > Hyracoidea > Procaviidae > Heterohyrax > Heterohyrax brucei. Next base: position 1,846,797 of record CM053156.1, read on the forward strand.
TCCTCTTGGAGCATGGCCCCTCGCCCTGAAGCTGCCCTTGACCATAAATCATAATGAAGGTCTACGCTTCCGATAGGAATGGATTGAACTTGGAGATGTAGTGACCACGTATTGGATGCACTTTATGGTTCTGTACATCTATAGCATGTCGTCCTGCTGACCTCTGGCTGGAGGAAGGAGAGTGGGTGGAGAGGAGGGAAAAAAGAGGCTGTTAGGAGAACGAGACATGTATGGAGCAGAGAGGAATAGTGTGCTGTCACCGGGCAGGGAGAGCAGTGGAAGCTGCATATAGGTGGGTATGTAAATTTATACGGGAATGTACATTTTCAATCAGTGATATTAAATAAAATTTTTTTTTTTAAAAAAAGCTAGAAATAGATACACCATTTTAGCCAGTAATTCCACTGCTTGGAATTCATTATTCATAAACAAAGGATGTGACATGCACAGAAACATGCACATAAATGTTTATTGCAGCACAGTCCACAATGGCTAGAAGATGGAATCAACCCAGGTGCATATCAACAGATGAGTGGATAAACAAACTACGGTATATATACTCAACGGAACACTATGCTATGATAAAAATCAATATAGGTTTTAGAAAACATCTCTTAACATAATTTTAATTGGAAGATATTATGCTGACTGAAATCAGTCAGTGTCAAAAGGATGAATATTGTACAAGACCCTTGTTATTAGGACTCAAAAACAGAATTATCTACAAGTTTTTTTTAGTCAGCCTATTTTCCCCTTACACTTAGTTTTCTTAAAAGTAAAATAAATGTGAAGTGAAAACAAAATCTTATTACTTATTTCTAGACACTTGAATATCAGGATCATAATAATTTTGTTAAGCAAAAATCCCACTATGTACCCTTAGAGGCCACCTTTCTTCTCTATTTTCAGAGTTCAAAAGACAGAAAAAAATTACCTTGAAATGATTCCTTTAGGATAAATTATTTTAAAAATTAAAGTTATATATATACATATGTTACCTTGGTCAGTCTTTCATGTAGTGTGTTTAATAGTTGACAAATAATTTATTTTTTCCTTCAACTACCATTCATAACAATAATTTTAAACCAGCTAATAAACATTATGGTTTGTTAGAACTGCTAACCGATTAAATCTTAAGTGTCTAATACATACAAATGTAAACAGAATGTAATTAGAGCTATTTAAAGAACCCATTTTTAACTTAGATTAACCATACTTTCCATTTGCCAAGGATAAACACTCATAAACGAAACCCATTGCTGAGCAAGAAGCAATTACTTCAGTTTAAAATATTAATATGCACTGCCTTTTAAAAGGCCATCAAAAATCATTTATGTACTGCAGTGTACAGATTTAAGTCATACCCAAAAGGAAGAATGGGATCACATTCTGCGTCCTAATCAAGAAGCAATCAGCTGAAGTATGGCATGTCTTTAGTCCTGTATGAGACTCATTATACGCTTGGCTTTGATTAGCACAGATTTCCAATACAATATTCCTATATATGTTCAAGTGTGATTTAAAAACACACAAATACTTACACCCTTTGAAATAAAGGTGAACTTTACTATTAAAAAAATCAACTTTAGCTGTTTCTAGAAATAATTGAGACACATCTATAACCTAAGAAGTGATTTGAGAATATTGAACACAGACAGTACAGAAGCTAAGAAAATGCAGTTGGCCCACACGTCTTAACTGTACATTTCTTCCTTACATGCACACTAATAATACACATTGAGTCTGATTAAATGCAAATAGTCAATTCTACAACTTTTCTTGCAATATCTTAGGCTGATTCAGACAGCTTGGTTTGAGCTGGAATTAAATTCAATGTGGTTAAATGCATGCATTTTTAGTTGTTTTTATGAGTTAACCACAGGTCAAATCCAGTTACAATGAGTCCATTATCACAAAGTACTTCCAGGCTACCCCAGAAAGTCCTCAGAATCAGGCTTTGTTGATTTCATTGCAGTGATGCCGCTAATGGAAGAGCCTAGACATACCTGTTAACTCTTGGCTTGCTTATAATGGCCAAGAGCTTTGGAGGCCTAGTCAATTAGATCTCTGTACATGATATGATGTGAGGCTAGGATGTGGGCACTTTCAGTGTCAGAATATAAAAGTCCATAGAATAAACTTGCCCTATTAATAGACTTTAGCTGCCTATGATTCTGAGGGTAACTGGAGTACTATTTTGAAATTTGACCTGTCATTCATTACAAGCAAGTTTCAGTGGAGACATGTTTAGTCAATGATTTGAAATTACAGCTGTTATGGGTTGAACTATAGATGAAATGCATGACTTAGGACTGTATCTTTTAAGTCTCAAAGTTATAATCAATTATTTTTATTCTGAATTATAAAAAATTAAAGTTATGATTTGGAAAAAAACTGAAAGTATGGAAGGAAGCATAACAATGTCAAGGGCCAGTGGGGAGAAAAATCTTAGCAGGATGACTGTAATTAGCCTTGGGCGAAATTATCATATCCCAATTGTCAGTGATCTTCTATTTCAGCCAGTACACAAGTGCTTCACAGGATCTTTCAGGTTCCAGAACATGACACCATTCCCACCTGATACCACTTTTATGTCACTTTGCACTGACTTGCTGTTGTCAACAGAGCTCCTCACTATTATCCTTCTTTTCTGTGCTTTTAACTACTTTTTTTAATTCCACTTACAATTTACTTTTGTCACTATTTTATTAAAAATATTAATTTCTGTGAATTTAATGGTAAGGACTCAAGATTAGTATTTCAACTGCAATACATAACATACCTGTGTTCAAATGAGCATTCTGGATAGATGCCTAATATAGAGCATTCGATCCTAATTGAGAAATGCCAGGTTGGTTTAGAGGAAATATTTGAATTCTGAAGATCTTTCAAAGCACACTTGGCTGGCTGGCTTCAAAGCACACTATGCAGATATTCTATGGAACATTTTGGGCTAGTTCTGTGTCTTTTTTTTCATTAGAGTTTCATTGGTTATCTTCAAGAATAAGATCTCAGTCATGCAACCTTAGCCTACAACTAAGCTACATCACACCAGTATAACAGTTTAAAAAAATTTCAACAAAAATTCAGAAGGCTGGTTTCACTGAACAATCATTATTTGTCTTAATTTCCAGATATGAAAGATTCACTTGATTGAAGTTTTCACCACTGAACTTGAAAATTGTAACAATGGGAAAACACATTTAGAAATACTATGGTAGGTATGTACCTTGGCCTCCATCTCTAGTGCCATCCACTGACACATAAACAGATGGTAAATGTGTAGTTAAGTGGGGACTAGACTGTTGCCAAGGTTAATTTGAAACAGAGACTTATTAATGATGGCATCTCAAATAGTGACTAAGTTATGCTCTATCGCCAAGTGCCGTCTATAACTTCATAAAATTTTATAACCTATCAACTAAAGGGCCCAACTTAGTGTACTTTATTTTTCTGAGAATAGGTATTCCAGGACACTTAATTGTGTTCTTAAGAAGTCTATAGATGGATCAAGAGGTAGTTGTGTGAATAGAACAAGGGGACCCTGCATGGTCAGGAAAGGTGTGCATCAGGGTTGTATCTTTTTACTATACGTTTTCAATCTGTACACTGAGCAAAAAATCCAAGAAGCTGGATTATGTGAAGAAGAATGAGGCATCAGGATTGGAGGACAACTCATTAACAACCTGCTTTACACAGATGATACTGCCTTACTTGCTCTAAATGACGGTTTGAAACACTGATGAAGATCAAGGACCATAGCCAACATCGAGAAAACAAAAATCCTCACAACTGGACCAGTAAGCAACATCATCAAAAATAGAGAAATGATTGAGGTTGTCAAGGATTTCATTTTACTTGGGTCCACAATCAACACCCAAGGAAGCAGCAGTGAAGAAATCAAGATACACTGCATTGGAAAATCTGCAAAGGAATTCTTTAAACTATTGAAAAGTAAAGATGTCACGTTGAAGACAAATGTGTGCCTGACCCAAGCTGTGGTAATTTCAACTGCATTATATGCGTGTGAAACCTGGACCATGACAAAGAAGACAGAAGAAGAACTGATGCCTTTGAATTGTGGCGTTGGAGAAGAACATTGAATGATGGACTGTCAAAAGAACAAACAGATCTGTTCTGAAAGAAGTACAACCAGAGTGCTCCTTGGAATCAAAGATGGCAAGACTGCATCTTACATACTTCAGACATGTTGTGAGGAAGGATAAATCCATGAAGAAGGTCATCATGCTTGGTAGAGTGGAGAGTCAGCAAAAAAGAGGAAGACCCTTGATGAGATGGATTGACACAGCAGCCACAACAATGGGCTTAAACATAAAAATGATTGTAGACATGACGTAAGACTGGGCAGTGTTTTGTTCTGTTGTGCATAGCGTTGCTATCAGTCAGAACCAACTTGATGGCACTAACAACAACAACACTGTTTGGTAAATAGTCGATAACCAATAGATTTAATACATTGTTAATTATCCTATTCTCCTCAAAATAATATTTTCATTTTTATAACCAAGAATATTTACAGGCTAATTAGAAATAGAGTAACATGAATTGTAAATTATGTGCAGTTACAATAAACCTACTGAAGAATAACACACATTACTTATAAATTGTAATACTGTGATAAAGCAATTACAGGTAAAACAATAATGTCCTTTAAGTAGTTATATGAATGAGATTTTGCGCTTTGCATTTACAATAGTCTGTAAGGGTAAGGATTACATTTTTAGCGTGTACAAAATCGATTGCACACTGCTGTGATACTCTGCTAAAAATAAGTTCTAAGTTCATCACTGTCATTATGCCATTATCATGTAAAAACACCCAGGATTGTTAAATGTAAAGTGTGCTGACAACCAATCAACCATACTTCTGAATATAAGTATAATTATGCCACTATCTTTTCTTATGCCTTTATGAATTTGAAAAGAAGTTCATATTTCTGTAAGTTTTCAATATTGGTTGCAAAGGAAGAGAAGATGCTGTGTTACAAGCTTATTGAAAATATTATTGCACTTGACATTAATAAGGATATTCATCCTCTTAACTATTTTATTATAGTTTGTATTCATAAGATTGTAGTGATGTCTTTATATTGCCACATCTATTTATTGCTGTTATGTATCGTTATGTTGCTGAAGTAACTCCCTGACATATCCATGAGGCAATCAGTGCCACTGTGTGACATGAGCAGTGGCCAGCAGATCATTTTCCTGTTAAGAGATAGATCAACTAAATACATAAATATACTAAATACATATTCATCTGTATTTGCCTGTTTGTGTACAAATAGGCTCTAGAGGAGAAAAAGAATGAATGTAAGTTTGAGAAAGGGAGAGATAATAAAATGTTTATATAAGAATGTCTTACTGACTCGAATTTTGAAGATGAGTGTTTAAAGGATGAAGAGTTAAAAAAAACTGTTATGAATTTTCTATGTACATAACAAAATAAACAGCTGCCATCTACTTGATTCCAGCTCATAAGATGATTCCCATGTGCATCACAGTGGAGCTGTGGTCCATAGAACTTTCAATGACTGATTTCTTATAGGTAGATCACCAGGCCTTTTTTTCTGAGGTGTGTCTGAGTGGATTCAAATTGCCAAACTTTTGGTTAACTGCTGAATACATAACCATTTTTACCACCAGGGGAATTTGTATATGTGTGTGTGTGTGTATATATATATATATATATGTTATTATATATGCAAGAAGCATCAAAAGAAAATGGAAGGAATACACAGAGTAACTACAACAAAACTATTTCAGGAGGTAACATATGATCAGGAACTGATGGTACCGAAGGAAGGCACTGGTGGAAAACAAAGCTCCTGGAATTGATGGAATACAAATTGAGATGTTTTACTAATGGCAGCAAAATTGGAGGTGTTTATTCATCTATGTGAAGAAATTTGGAAGACAGCTGCTCTGTCAACTGACTGGCAGAAGTCTGCCTTTATGTCTATTTCAAAGAAAGGTCATCCAACTGGATGCAGAAATCATCAAACAATATAAATATCACACGTGAGTAATATTTTGCCAAAGGGAGGCAGGACTAAAATGGCAGAACAGTCAGATGCTTCCTGTGACCCACCCCACCCCTCACAAAAAAAAGTGAAATCAATTATATATGACATTCTAGGAGACCTGAACATCAAAGCTGAGAAATCAGATGGAGCTACAGGGAAGGGAGAGTAGATCCAGAAATACCTGACATGGTAGGAATCTACAGATGCAGGAAGATTTGTGGTCATGGTAAGCAAAGTGGTGGCATTAGAGGAATGTCTTCCTCAGTGGGAGACACTGAGCAGTGGAGAATCTATTCATGCCTCCACAATCAGTGAAAAGTGGCAATCAATCATTAAAAGCTAAGTGTCTTATGTCAAATTTGTCACATGCATATCTAAAACTTTCTTTCTGGCTAAATATCTCATTTTTCCCAGTATTTTCCCCTCCCTTCTTTGCAATGCACCAGGCTCCATATTTTGACGCACTACCTGGGCCAGAAGTAGGACCCCTTACATATACTCTGAACTATTCTCTCAGATTTGAAATAAGGAACAATTTAACAAATGGAGGAAAATGTCTGCTAGCTCCCCTAAGCCAGCAACTCAGGGCACTAACAGGTCCTTTGCTTAGGTACAGGTATAAGGAGCCCATGGAGCTTGCCAACCTTTTAGTACTGCATATAGAATCTAGTGTGCCTATCATCCTGAAGCAAAAGCTATCTGCCTATTTGCAGTAATGAACAGGGACAAGCCTTGTTCACAGGCACTCATGGGTGGCTGTCTGACCTCTACCTTTACCTGTGGCTACCCAATCACCCCTGCCTGTTTAGACTGTACAGAAGAGCCTGAACCACGCACTTGCTGACTGACTACCTGGGCACCTGAGCTGAATGCAGACAAGAAAAATATACACCTGGGCTCACATGTCTAATAACATCTCTAACCACCTGGTGATAGGACAGTAAAACCTCTAAGACACCAATAACAAAACTAGCTCATATGACCAGCCTATTTGGACATTTCAAAACAAAGCCAAAAATAAGTCAGAGCACAGTAAGCAGATATAAATAAATACAATAACTTGCCAATGGCTCAGCGATAACAGTCAGTACAAAATCACTTAAAGACGCAGACCATAATGGCTTCAGAAAGCTCCCCAAACAGAGAATCAAGAAATTTCCAGATAAAGAGAACTTCCTGGAATTATCAGAGGTAGAATACAAAAGTTTAATACTTAGAACTCCTCAGAAGATCAGGAAGGAGATTAGAGAAAACTTGACAGAGCACAGTGACAAACTGAACAGGCTGCAAGAAATCCTTGAGCAACACCAACCAGAAATCCGGCAGACTAGTAATAAAATTACAGAATTAAACAACTCAAGAGAAAAATCAAAGGGGGATTATTAATTTAATGATACATAGAATCAGTGAGACTGAAGATAAAGTGAATGACACTGATTTATTTGAGGGAATAGTCACATAAAAGAATTTAAAAAAATAAAGACACATTAAGATTTACGTGAGACTCTATCAGGAAGACATATTCTCCAAGTGATTGGAGTACCAGAAGAGAGGGGGAAAACAGAAAATACAGAAAGAATTGTTGACAATTTGTGGGCAGAAAACTTCCCTGATATCAAAAGATGAGACGATGTCTACCCACAATGCTCATAGAACTCCACATAAACCAGATCCCAAAAGAAAGACACCAAGGCATATTATAAACAAATTTATCAAAACTAAAGATAAGGAGAGAGTTTTAAACATAGCTAAGTATAAGTGAAAAATAATCTACAAGTGAGAATCAATAAGGCTAAACTTGGACTACTCAGCAGAAATCACACAGAGAAGAAGACAATGGGATAACATACAAAGCACTGAAGGAAAAGAATTGTCAGCCAAGAGTCACATATCCAGCAAAACTACCTCTCAAATATAATAGGAAAACTAAGACATTTCTGGATGAACGCAAATTTAGAGAATTTGCAAAAGCCAAATCAAAATTACAAGAAATACTAAAGGGAGCACTTCAGTTAGAAAATCAGTAACAACAGATAATAATTTAAGACTAGAAGGCAGGAGAGAACAAACAGATGTCAACCATGACAGGGAAATAACAAAAATAAATTAAAGCTCAAACACTGAAAACAGGGAAACAGAGACGTCAGTATGTCAAAGATGATATTTCAACAAAAAATACAAAGATTAAAAAATTTAGCCATAGATCTTTTATACACGAAATCAAGGTGATAAAAAAATAGCAACTGGTTTAAATTTAGAAAATAAGTGGTTAATATTAAGGTAGCCACAAAGGAAATTAACAACTCTACATATCAAAATGAAAAACAAGAAAAATATGAAGTCTTACCAAATGCAGAACCAGCAATTGAAAATATAGAAAGAAAACACATAAAGAAAAGTGACTAAGCACAGAAAACTAGGTGTAGCAAAGAAATTGTCAACAACACACACATAAAAGAGCATTAAAATGACAGCACTAAATTCATAGCAATCAATAATAACCATGAATAGAAACAGATGAAACCAAACGAAAACACCGAACTCACTGCCGTCAAGTCATTTCCAACTCATACTTCTACTCCTTGAGGTAGGAGTAGAACTGCCCCATTTGAGTGCCTGGCAGGTCTAAACTGCCAACCCTTTTGCTAGCAGATGTAGCACTTAACCCACTACACCATCAGAGTTTTTAAATGGATTAAATGCACCAATAAAGCAGCAGAATGGATAAAAAAAATAACGATCTATCTATATGCTGCCTACAAAGGCAAGCAGTAGACTTAAAAACACAAAAGAACTGAAACTCAAAAGATAGAAAAAACAAAACAAGAAAACAATATTTAATAAAGAACAGAAGTGGCAATATTAATTTCTCATAAAATAGACTTTAAAGTAAAATCTACCATAGTGGACAAGGAAGGACACTATGTAATGACTGAAAGGGCAATACATCAAGGGGTTATAAACCCACCCCAGTGCTGTTACATCAATTCTGACTCATTGTGACCTTATAGGTCAGACTAGAGCTGCCCCTTAGAGTTTGCAAAGAGTGCATGACAGATTTGAACTGCTGGCCTTTTGGTTAGCAGCTGCAGCACTTAACCACTATGCCACTAGGGTTTCCTAAGAGGGCATAATCATTTTAAATATTTATGTAACCAATAATAAGACCCCTGGGTACATCAACCTTTGACTGCATTGAAAAGAGAAATAGCCCCACAATAATTAAAGACTTCATCATGCCACTTTTGGTGAAGGACAGAACAACCGTAAAGAAGCACAATAAAGACACAGCAGATCCAAATGCCACAAACAACCAACTTGTCCTCAAAGATGTATAAAGAACTCTACCCAATAGCATCCAAGTGTACATTCTTTTCCAACACATACAGAAGATGCTCCAGAACAGATCCCATATTAAGCCATAAAGTAAGCCTTAACAAAATCTAAAGCTCTGAAGTATTACAAATCATCTTTTCAGACCATAAAGCCATGAAAGTAGAAATCACAGCAGAAAAAGCAAAGAAAACAATCAATCACATGGAAACTGAACAATGCCTTGTTGAAAAACTACTGGATTATGGAAGAGATCAGAGTCAGAATAAAGACATTCACAGAAACAACTGAGAATGAAAAAACATCCTACCAGAACCTTTAGGACATAGCAAGAGCAGTGCTCAGAGGTCAATTTGGAGCAATAAATGCACACATCCAAAAAGAAAGGATCAGAATCAAACATTAACCCTACAACTGGAAAAAGTAGAAACAGAACAAGAAAAAAAAAAGAAAGAAAGAAAAATCCTCAGGCACCAAAAGAAAGCAAAATAAAAATTAAAGTAGAATTAAATGAACTAGAAAACAGGAAAATGATCAAAAAATTTAGTGAGACCAAAAGCTGATTCTTTGAAAAGATTAAGAAAATTCATAAACCATTGGCCAAACTGACAAAGGAAAACCATGAAAGGAAGCAAATAACCCAAATAAGAAATGAAATGAGTGACATTGTAACAGCTCCAACTAAAATTAAAAAAAAAATTGTAACAGAATAATATGGTGAATTGTGCACTCACAAATTTGAAAACCCAGAGGAAATGGACAACTTTCTAGAAACATAACACCTACCTAAGCTAACACAAACAGAACAACTAAATAAACCCATCATAAAAGAAGAAGATGAAAAGGTAATTAAAAACTCCCAACAACAACAAAAAGCCCTGTCTGGATGGTTTTGCTGAAGAACTATACCAAACTTTCAAAGAAAAGTTAACACTCTTATTAATGTATTTCAAGGTATAGAAAAAGATGGAATATTGCCAAGCTCATTCTATGAAGCCAGCATAACCCTGATACCCAAACCAGGTAAACATCACAAAAAAGGAAAATTACAGATCAACATCCCTCATAAACTTAGATGCAAAAATCTTCAAAAGAATGGAGTCAATAGAATTCAACAGCATATCAAAAAAAAAAAAAGAAAAAAAAAATCATGACCAAGTGGGATTCATACCAGGTGTGCAGGGATTGTTTGACGTTAGAGAAACAATCAGTGTAATCAACCACATAAATAAAACAAAAGAACCATTTGATTTTAAATTGACACAGAAAAGCCATTTGACAAAGTAGAACACTGATTCATGGTAAAGAGTCTCAGCAAAATAGAAGGGAAATTCCTCATCATATAAAGGCACTTATGTAAAACCAACAACCAACATTATCCTAAATAGAGAAAGTCTTAAAGCATAGTCCTTCAGAACAAGAACCAGGCAAGGATGCCATTTGTCACCACTTGTACTCAACAATATTCTGGAGGTTCTAGCCAGATCAATCAGGCTATAAAAAGAAATAAAGTGCATTCACACTGGTAAGGAAGAAGTATAAGTATCCTCATTTGCAGATTATTTGATTTTATACCCAGAAAACCCTACAGAATCTACAAAAAAAAAAAAAAAAAAACAACAAGAAGACACTAACTGGAACTAATAGAAGAATTCATTAAAGAATTAGGACTAAAAGTGAACATGCAAAAATCAGTTAGATTCCTCTGCACAAGCAATGATAATGCCAAAGAAGAAATCATCAGATGAATGTCATTTACAATAGCCTCCAAGAACATAAAATATATAAGAATAAGTCTAAAGAGAGGTATAAAAGACATATACAAAGGAAACTGCAAGGCAGTATTGCCAGAAGAGAAACCTACCTTGCTCATGGATAGGAAGACTTAGCACTGTGAATATATCTGTTCTACCCAAAGCTATCTTAGATACAGTACAATTCCAATTCAAATTCCAACAGCATTTCTTATGGAGATGAAGATACAAATCACCAACTTCATATGGAAAGGGACGAAGTCCCAGATAAGTAAAGCATTACTGAAAAAGAGTAAAGTGAGAGGCCTCACACTACCTGACTTCAGAAACTGCTACACTGTTAGGGTAGTCAAAATAGATAGGCACTAGTCCAACAACAGACACTTAGACCAATGAAATGGAATTGAGAATCCAGACATAAAATTATCCACCCAGAGCAGCTGATATTTGACAAAATCCAAAGGATCTGTATTGGGGAATAACTGTTAGCATAACTAGATATCCATCTGCAAGAAAATGAAACAAGACCAATATCTCTCGTCATTCACAAAGGCTAACTCGAAATGAATCAAAGACGTAAATCTAAAACAATAAGCATCAGGGAAGAAAAAATAAGGTCAATCCTGGGAGCCATAATGGAAGGCATATACAGAATACAAGACATCATTAATAAGGCACAAACACCAGAAGAAAAATTAGACAACTGGAAACTCCCAAAAATCACACTGTGCTTATCCAAACATTTCATCAAAAGAGTAAAAAGACAACCTATAGACTGGGAAAAAGATCTGATGAGCATCTAATCCCTAAAATCTACAGGATACTACAAAACCTCAACAACAAAAAGACAAATAATACACTTGAAAAGTGGGCAAAGGATATGAACAGACACTTAACTAAGGAAGATATTCAGGCAACCAACAGATATATGACAAAAGGCTCATGATCATTAACCATTAGAACAATGCAAATTAAAACTACAACAGGATACCTTATTGCCCCAGCAAAGCTGGTGTTAGTCTAAAGAACACAAAATAATAAATGTTGGAGAGGATATGGAGAGACTAGAACCCTTATGTACTGCTGGTGGCACTGTAAAATAGTACAACCATTTTGGAAATTGATTTGGCACTTTTTTTTCTTTTCTTTAAGTAGTGATTAAGTGAAAGCATAGAATTAAAATCAGTTTTGCATGCCCAGCTGTCTGCAACTCTCTATGCTCACCCCACCTAGTGACAACATACTCCTCCTTTTCACACTTTATATCTATTACCCACTTAACAACCATCTGTTCCCCCTACCACTCTTCATTTCCATCTCAAATAAGGTCAGTAGTACAGCCTCCCATAAATGTATAGAACCACAAAACATGTAAACCATAGGACCACATCGTGTCCCTAGTCCTGTCCATTCCAGCCTGAGTGTGGACTCATTACTGGTTTCGGGTCAGGGACAGCAGCAGGTCTAAGGGCCATGTTCCCAGGGGAGCCTCCAGGTTGTCAGACCATCGCTTCTGATCTTCTAGTAGAGTTATTGGTCTGCACATCTCTTTATGTTGACTCAGGGACTCAGTATCGTGTCCGCCATCAAAGCTGTTTTTGGTGGTGGCTGGGAACTACCTGGTCCTTCTGTTCTCACACTGATATGTTCTCCCGTTTATATGAGTCCTGTCTCCTGGGCTCTTTTTTCCTCATGTCTTTGATGCTCTTGGTGGTCATCTGTTCTGGATAAGTTGGGATCATTTGGTGTACCTCGGATAACAGCTTGCTGCTTTTAAGATTCTACTCACCAATATGGGGTGCAGAAGACTGTCTTAGCAATAGATTAGTTATGCTAATTGTTCTCAGTGTCCTCTGAAAACATGGTCCTCAAAGCCCAGTCCCTGATACTTTATCCTTTGAAATACTAGGTTGAGTTTAGAAAACCTTTCAATTTGTGAAGTCCAGTTAAGTTTATCTGCTCTCTACTGTGTGCTGTCACTGCTTTCACCTAACCAGATTTCTATCAACTGTCTAATCTGTAACCAACCCTCTCCCTCCCTCCCCACACTTGTAGTTGTCGAAGAGTCTTTTCTTCTGTAAATAAGTCTATTTTTACATCATTATAGCAGGGGTCTCATGAAATATTTGTCCTTTTACTGCTGACTGATTTCACCCAGCATGTCTTCCAGCTGAAATCAGGTTATGAGATGCTTCCTGAAATCATTATTGTTCTTTACCATTGCATAGTGTACCACTGAGTGTATATATCATAGTTAATTTATCCATTCATCTGTTAATGGATTTCATCTTTTTGCTCTTGTGGACAGTGCTGCAAAAAACATTCACGTGCTTGTGTCTGCTCACATAGGACATATGGTGAGCAGTGGGATTACAGGATCAAATGGTATTTCTAGTTTTAGCTTTTTAAGGAAGAGCCAAATTGCTTTCCAAAGAGATTGTACCATTATGTAATCCTACCAGCCGTGTAGGAGACTTCCAATCTCTCCACAGCCTCTCCAGCATTTGTTGTTTTGTGTTTCTTAGATTATGGCCCACCTTTTTGGAGTGAGATAGTATTTCATTGTAGCTTTGGTTGGGATTTCCCTAGTAGCTAATTATCATCAGCATTTCCTTCTGTGTATTTTAGCTGCCTGGATATCTTTTCTAGTGAAGTGCCTGCCCATTTCCTTTGTGTACTGCTTAACGGGGTTATTTATCTTTTACTTGTTGATATTCTGCAGCATCTCATAGACTACGGAAATTGGACCTTGGTCTGACATATAGTTGCCAGATATTTTTTTCCAATCTGTAGGTAGTCTGTATAAGGTCTTTGGATGAGCAAAAGTGTTTGATTCTTTTCTTTTCTTTTCTTTTTTATTTAACATGACTGAGTGAAAATGTACATTCCTGTATAAATTTACATACCCAACTATATGCAGATTCCACTGCACTCCCTGTCCGGTGACAGCACACTGTTCCTCTCTGCTCCATACATGTCTCATCCTCCCAACAGCTTCCTTTCCGCTCCTCTCCACACACTCTCCTTCCTCCAGCCAGAGGTCAGCAGGGTGATATTCTACAGATGTATAGAACTATAAAGTGCAACCAATATGTGGTCACTCTGCATTGCCAAGTCCAATCCATTCCTGTCCAAAGAGTGGACCTTCGTTATAATTTATGGGTAAGGGCAGCATCAGGGCCAGGGGCCATGCTCTCAGGGGAACCCCGAAACCACTGGACCATCAATTGAGGTCTTTTAGTGGAGATCTCAGGATGCACCCCTTTTTATTCTTGTGTTGCCAGTGAGACTCAACCTAGTTGCTCTGTTGCTCTGTTGTTCTCTTTCTACTTGTTCAAGCTGTAGAGTTAGTTCCTTGATTTGGTTTCTTTCTTACTTCCAGATGTGTGTATTTATGGAGATAAACAGATCTCTGAGCACTGCTTTGGCTGTATCCCGTAGGTTCTGGTAGGAAGTGTTTTCGTTCTCATTGGAATCCATGAATTTCTTTACTTCATCCTTGATTTCTTCTATAACCCATGTTTTTTTGAGCAAGATGTTGTTCAGTTTCCAAGAGTTCCACTTTCTATCTATGTTTTTTCTGCTATTGATTTCAACTTGGATGGCTTTATGATCTGAGAAGATGCTTTGCAGTAATTCAATGGTATGGATTTTGTTGAGCATTGCATTATGGCCTATCACGTGGTCAATTCTGGAGAATGTTCCATGTGCATTGGAGAAGAAGGTGTAGTTGTCTGCTGATGGGTGGAAAGTTCTGTGTATATCAACGAGGTTTAGTTGGTTCATTGTGTCAATGAGGTCTTCTGCATCTTCACTGAGCTTTTTTCTAAATTATCTGTCTAGTAATGATAGTGGAGTGTTAAGTCTCCCACTATTATTGTGGAGTCATCTAACTCTCTTTTGAGCGTAGTCTGTGTTTCTTCAAAATATTTAGGTGCTCTGATATTAGGTGCATAAATATTTAATATACTTAAGTCTTGCTTGTGTACTGAACCTTTCAGCAATAAATAGTGTCCATCTTTGTCCACGATGATGGATTTGACATTAAAATTGATTTTGTCTGAGATTAGAATTGCCACCCCTGCTCTTCTTTGTTCATTATTAGCTTGATATATATTCTTCCATCCTTTAATTTTCAGTTTGTTCCTATCTTTAGGTCTCAAGTGAGTCTCTTGTAGACAACATACGGATGGGTCGTGTCTTTTGATCCAAGATGACACTCGGTGTCTCTTTACTGGAGCCCTCAGTCCATTCACATTCAATGTAATTATTGATAGGTATGTGTTCACTGAAGCCATTGTGATATGTTTATTTTTATGTTGATGTTTTCTCTGTTGTCCTTATTAGTCTGTTCTGGGACATTCTTTTTTGTGAGTTGATTTTTCACCTTTTTCAGAGCTGGTTTTGTAGTTGTTGAGACTCCTGTGTTACATTTCTTGAAATGGTATGATACATCTTTGTTGTGCTTTACAGCTGCCCTTATGATCCCCCTTAATAAACTAGATATAAACCCAATTTTAATTACTACCAGTCTTGTCATCTTCCTCTCCATCTGAAAGGACTGTAACAACTGTAGTATATCCCTCTTTTTATTATGACGACACCATAGTTTTCATGATGATCACTGGATTGCTTCTTTCCATATCAAAGCTGTGGTTGACTTTGGAGCCTTCCCTTAAAGAGCAGAGTATTGAGTAGTGTGCCGTTCTAAAATATAAAGTTAGTGTTTTCGTTCTTCTAAGCCAGAGCCAAGAACTTCTTTCAGTATTTCTTGTAGTTTGGGTTTGGTTTTTACAAAGTCTCTGAGTTTCTGTTTATCTGGGAATGTCTTAATTTCATTTTTGTATTTGAAAGATAGTTTTGCAGGATATATAATTCTTGGTTGGAAGTTCTTCTCCTTCAAGGCTTTGAATGTGTCATGCTACTGTCTCCGTGCCAGCATGGTTTCTGCTGAGAAATCTGACAAGAGCCTACAGGGTTTCCCTCTGAATGTTAGCTTTGCTTTGAGTCCTGCTGCCTTTAAGAGTTGCTGCTTATGTTTCATTTTGTTAAGCTTGATTATAATATGTCTTGGAGTCTTTCTTTTGAGATCTATATTGGGTGGTGTACGATATGCATCTGAGATGTCTATCTTCTCTTCCTTCATGATTTTTGGGAAGTTTTCTGTCAGCAGCTCAGCAACGATACTCTCTGTGTTCTCAGATGTCCCACCCTGTTCCCTCCAATTAATCGAAGGTTGTTTCTTTTAATAGAGTCCCACATGCTTCTTAAGGTTTCTTCATTTTTCTTGTTTCTTTTCTCTGATTTCTGCTCATAGACACTGGCATCATTAGCTCTGTCTTCCAATCAGAAATTCTTTTTTCTGTTTGGTCCATTCTGTTCTCTTGGCTTTGCATGGAAGTTTCTATGTCTTTGATTTTCTTCTTGATCTGTTGGATTTCAGAGTACTGGTGTTCCATCAGATCGAACAGCTTGCTTAATTTTTCATTTTGTTCTGCTGCATTTTGTATAAGGTCTAGAAGGGCTCTGTATATAATCATTTTGTATTCACTTCCTGATGCTTTCATAAAAGTTTCTTCATCTGGAAAACTCCTTGGTTGCTTTGTGTGGGAGCCTTCTGAAGCCATGGGTGATTTCTTGTATGCCACAGTTGTCTGTTACTTTTTAGGTCCCATGTGAGTATGTAGAGTCTGGAAGAGGTACTGTGAGGATGGATTGCAAATGTTTCTCTAGTCTATCTTAAAATGTAAAGCAAAAGGTATGTGACCACTTCACAATTCAGTTAGGTTTTCAGGTAGAAGTCTCTCTTCTCAACTGGCAAAGTAAGCGCCACTATATCCGACCCCAGATGATAACAAACTGGTTCAGAATACAGCAATGCTATTGCCCTGGTGGCCTCTGCTGACAGGGCCTAGCCTTAGGCGACACTGTGTCGAGTACTGCTTTTGTGATAGAAAAACACTCTCTTGTGGGCAGGCTCTGGCTCCCAAGCTAAGAATTAGGCCCAGCTGCGGCCACTGTATCCAAGATGACGTCCTCCACACAGGCAGCAGACAGAGGGGCTAAAGGTGCCGAGAGGTAGTGATTACTCTGCTTCTGTTGCAGGGCTTGCAACGTAGGTGGCACTGGGAAAATTACTGCTTTTCTGTCGGAGAAGCGCTGTCCTGTTTGCAGGTGCTGGCTCCCAGGCTAAGAATTAGGTCCCGCTAAAATCTTGCTACCAACATGGCGTCTCGCACACTGACTGCGGAATTCTGTACAAACCCCGCTGACGCAGATATAAAACAAAAGGCTCATAGTGGCTAGAATAATAGAGTCCTAAGCCTGGCTCTCAAAATATGGGTATTTCGCCTGCCTATCCCCCCAGCAGCATGTCTGAGTCTAGCCGCTAGGCAAGACTCAGCTCTGCCCGCCAGCAAAGACAGAGGAAAAAAAGTCAAAATGGTGCATTTACCTTCCATCCGTGAGAGCCGGGGCTAGCCAGGAGCGGGAGTCAGCGAAAGAGAGGAGGTTTTTCGCTCAGTGGTATGAAGTCCCAATTAACAGCCCTGTACCGTGTCCTGAGGCTGATTAGGTGATCAGAAGGCTCCGTTTGATTGTCAATTCAGGTCTTGGTTTCCAGAGGGATTTAGGGAGACGTGTGCTTAGTCCGCCATATTGACTCCACCTCCTGTTTGATTCTTAATAGTTACCTTTTATCTATTTTCTCTTCTATTGTTCATGTTTTGTTTCTCAGATTTTGAAGTCTGTCTAAGCTGTATATTTCAACTTCCAGTGTTGACCTTAATTTTTCTTGCACCATATGTATCATTTTAGGTTTGAACTTTTTGGTCTTTGATCAATTTTGAGTTTGTCTTTGTGTAAGGTATGAGATATGGGTCCTGTTTCAGTTGGATATCCAATCTTGCCAACACCATTTGATATGAGACTGCTTTTAACCCAGTTTATGACCTTCGGGCCTTTGTAAAGTATCAAGTATCCATAAGAGGATGGTGATATTTCTGGGGTCTCATTTCTGTTTCATTGATCTGTATGTCTCTTTTTGTAACAGTACAAGGCTGCTTCTACTACCATGGCAGTGTAACAGGTTCTAAGGTCAGGCAGTGTGAGGTCTTGTACTGTGTTCCTCTTCCTCAGTAGTGCTTTACTAATATGGGGTTTCTTCTGTTTGCAAACAAAGACGATGATTTGTTTATCTCATTAAAAAATGACACTGGAATTTGTATTGGGATTGCATTCTGTATGTAGATCATTTTGGGTAAAATAGACATTTTCACAATGTTAAGTCTTCCTATCCATGAGCATGGTAGATTTCTCCACTCACATAAGTCTCTTTTGATTTCTTGCAATAAGGTTTTGCAAATTCTCTCTGTATAGGTCTTTTGTTTCTCGGTTAGATTCATTCCTAGATATTTTATCTTCTTGGGGGCTGTCATGGTTGGAATTGTGTCCCCCCAAAAATGTGTGCAGCCACGTGGCTGGGATATGGTTCCTAGTATCTTGGGACTGTCCTCCATTGTGTGGTTTTGCTAACCTGTATGTTAAAGGATTAGGGTGGGGCTGTGAATTCCTGCTGTAGGGGGAGTTTCCCTGGAGTATGGCTTGCCCCAACCTTAATGCTTTTAGCTTGCAAGGAATAAAAGGAAAAAGAAACAAAGGACAATTTGAGAACCTCGCTACCATCAAGCAAGCAGCACCGGGAGCAGAGCGCATCCTTCAGACCAGAGGTTCTTGCGTGAGGACGCTCCCTGGACAAAGACTGATGCAATACCAGACTTACCTCCAGAGCCGACATGGGGAAAGTCTTTCCCTGGAGCGGACACCCTGAATATGGACTTGCAACCTACCAGACTGTGTAAGAATAAATCTTTCTTTGTTAAAGCCATCCACTCTGTGGTATTTCTGTTAGAGCAGCCCTAGCTGACTAAAATAGGGGCTATAGTAAATAGTATTGATTTGGTGGTTTCTCTTTGATGATCTTTTTGTTGGTGTAAAGGAACCCTGCCCCAATTATTTATGTTTATCTCATATACTGATACTTTGCTGAACTCTTCTGTTAGTTCTAGTAGTTTACTTATGGATTCTTTATCATCTGCAAACAGGAAGATTTTTACTTTATTTTTGCTGATGCAGATGGCTTTTATCTCTTTGTCTTGTCTAATTGCTCTGGCTGGAACCTCTAGGACAATGTTAGATAGAAGTTGTGACAGTGGGTATCCTTATCTAGTTACCATTCTGAGGTTGAATTCTTTCAGTCTCTGTCCATTCAGCATGATGTAGGTGGTTGACTTTGTGCAGATGCACCTTATTGCATTGAGGAATTTCCCCTCTGTTCCTATTTTGATGAGAGCTTTTTTAAGATGTTGGACTTTCTCAAATGCTTTTTTCTGCATTAATTGACAAAAACAGCTGATTCTTGTCCTATGACTTATTTATGTGGTTGATTACATTAATTGTTTATCTGATGTTGAACCAGTCTTGTATCCCTGGTATGATTCAAAGTTGGTTATGATGAATTATTTTGCTGATCTGTTGTTGAATTCTATTGTCAAGGATTTTGTTCAAGATTTTTCATCTAGATTCTTGAGTGATATTGATGTGTGATTTTTGTTTTTTACTGGGATCTTTCCCTGGCTTTGATATCACAATTATGCTGGTTTCATAGAATGAATTTCGGAGTATTCAGTCCTTTTCTATGCTGTGAAATAGCCTAAGTAGCATTGGAATTAACTCTTCTCTAAAAGCTGGGTAGATCTCTGGTGAAGCCATCTGGGCTGGGTCTTTTTTTTTGATTGGAGGTTTTGGATTACTTTTTCAATCTCGTGTTTGTGATGGGTTTATTAAGTCGTTCTATTTCTCTTCGTGATAATTTTGATAGGTGACATGAATCTAGAAATTTATCCATTTGCTTTACATTTTCAAAGATGTTAGAGTACAGTCTTTTGCAGTATTCTGTTATGATACTTTTAATTTCTGTGGAATCTATTACAGTATCTCCCATCTCATTTCTTCTCATTTCTTATTCAGGTTATTTGTTTCCTCTCCTGTTTTTCTTTTGTAAGTTTAGACAATGGTTTATCAATTTTGTTGATATTTTTAAAGAACCAATTTTTGATTTTGCTAATTGTGTCGGTTGTTCTTCTATTCTCTAATTCACAGAGCTCTGCTCTAGTCTTTACTAGCTGTTTTCTTATGGGGTCAGAGGGTTTCCTCTGTTGCTCTCTTTCTACTTGTTGAAGTTGTTGGGTTAATTCTTTGGTATGGGCCCTTTCTTCTTTCAGGATGTGTGCATTTATAGAGATAAATTGACCTCTGAGCCCTACTTTTGCTGTATCCCATAGGTTCTGGTAGGATATGTTTTCATTCTAATTTGATTCCATCAATTTCTTCATTGTGTCCTTGATTTCTTCTATAACCCATGGATGTTTGAGCAAGGTGTTGTTCAGTTTCCATAAGCTGTGATTTCTACCTATGTTTTTCTGCTACTGATTTCAACTTTTATGGCTTTATGGTCTGATCTGATGCATTGCAGTAATTCAGTGGTTTGGATTTTGTTGAGACTTGCTTTATGTGCTAACACATGGCCTATTCTGGAGAATATTCCATGTGCTCTGGAAAAAAAGGTCTATTTATCTGTTGTTGGGTAAAAAGTTGTGTATATGTCAACGAGGTCTAGTTGATTGTTGCAACAACATCTTTGTATGTTTACTGAGCTTTTTTTTTTTTTTTTCTGGATGATCTGTCCATTACTGAAAGTGGAGTGTAGAAGTCTCCTATTATTATTGTGGAGGGAAATCTATCTCCTTTTTCAGTGTTGTCAGCATTTGTTTATATATTTAGGTGCTCTGGTATTGGGTGCATAAATATTTAATATTATTATATCCTGCTTATGCTGTGAACTTTTTAGTAATAAATAGTGACCATCCTGGTCCATGATGGTGGCGCTTACAATAAAATTGATTTTTTTTCTGACATTAGTATTGCCACTCCTGCTCTTCTTTGTGTGTAGTTAGTCTGGTATGTATTTTTCCATCCTTTGATTTTCATGGTTTTCATGTTAAGATCTCCAGTTCCCTACTTTTAATATTTTAGATTTGAGTCAGCTTTGTGGCTTCCTTAACTGAGTGGAACTCCGGATGCTCTATTTTGCATTGCATCTTTGTTCATATCTTTGAGTCTAAGATGTTTTTCATGTAAGCAACGTATAGATGGATCATATCTTTTGATTCAGGCTGTCACTCTTTGCCCCTTCATTGGAAAATTCAGATTGTTTATATTCCATGTAATTATTGATATGTATGTATTAGTGCTGTCATTTTGATGCATTTATTTTTGTGTTGTTGATGTTTTCTCTGTTTCTCTTGGTATTCTGTTCTGGATCTCTTTTCTTTATGAATTTACTTTTCATCTTTTTCAGTGCTGATTTTGTGTTTGTTGAGACTCCTGCATTGCGTTTCTTTTTTCATATGTCATGTTGTTAGTTTGCTTTGAAGCTACTCGTTTGATATTTTAAATTTAAACCAATCTTTAACTTCTTCAAATGTCCCTAATTTCCTCTCCATCTGCAACAGTTGTCACTACTATAGTATTTCCCTCTTTATAGTGTGATGATGTCATAGTTTCCATGCTGAGATCTCTGGCTCCCTACTTTTAATATTTTAGCTTTGAGTTACCTTTGTGACTTCCTTAACTGCATGGGACTCTGGATGCTCTGTCTTGCATTGCATCCTTAAGTATACAATTAATATTTTTGTTTTTTTAACAAAGTTTCAATATTTCTTGCAGTTTTGGTTTGGTTTTTGCAAAGTCTCTAAGCTTCTGTTTACTTGAGAATATCTTAATTTTGTGTCATATTTGAGACACAATTTTGCAGGATACGTATTCCATCGTTGGAAATATTTCTCCTTCAAGGCTTTGCATGTGTCATCCCACTGTCTTTTTGCCAACATAGTTTCTGCTGAGAAGTCAGATGAAAGACTGCACTGCTTCATGGTACTTTAGTTTTGCTTTAAGCCTTGTTGCTTATAAGAGTCTCTCTTTATGTTTCATTTTATTAAGCCTGATTATAATGTCTCAGTGTCTTTCTTTTCAGACCTAATTTTTGTTGTATTTGATAAGCATGTTGAATATTTATATTCTTTTCTTTCATGATGGTAGGGAATTTTTTTCTGCCAGCAGTTCTTCAGCAATTTGCTGTATGTTCTGCTATCCTTTCCTGTTTGGAAACTCCAGTTACTCATAAATCGTTTCTCTTGATAGAGCCCCATGTGTATCTTAATGGTTCTTCATTCTTCTTTTCTTTTTTTTTTGGTCTGATATCTCCTCAGAAATGCTGGTGTCAGTTGCCCTATCTCCAGGTTCAGTAATTCTGCTTTCCAGTTCCTCCATCCTACTGTTTTGGCTTTGCATTGAGTTGTCTAATTCTGTAATTTTTTTTACTGATCTGCTAGATTTCAGATCATTGATGTTCTACTGGTTCGTATACCTTACTGAATTTTTCATTTTGTTCTGCTGCATTTTGTTTAATATGTAGAAGGGCTCCATACATAATTCTTTTGTATTCTACCTCCGAGAATTTTAGAAAGGCTTCTTCATCTGCAAAGTTGTTTGAATCAATGTCGTGGTAGTATTCTGGAGCCATGATGGTGTGCTTCTTTAAATGGTTAGATGTTGATTGTTGTCTTTGTACCATCCAGATGCTGTTCAGTTTCTCCAGTGTTACACCAATGTGAGCTGTGGTACAGGTCTAAAAGAGAGTGAATAAGGGGACTGCTTGATTTGGTCACTCTGTGTGCACCTCTGTGTGCTGTAGGTGTAGCTGACAATGTACAGCTTCTCTGGCAATATAGATTCTGCCAAGCCCTGTTGTGCTTCTTGGCTTGGTAGCTGTCTCCACCTAGGCCCTATGGGATGGCAGGCCTGCCTCCTGGCTGGTAAAGGTGGTGAGCTTCTTTTCCAGACAGTCACATTTGCTCAGCATGAGAATTAGGCTCAAGTGAGCTCTCAGGTGAGGCCGATTCCACTTCTCAGCTGACCAAGATGGCATTCTTCCTGAGTCACCTGTTACTGTGAGTCAGCTATGATGCAGCTCAGAGAAGAATAGTGGAGGGGTACTGGCACCCTCAGTTGCTCACCACCTCTGAGTTCTCCAAATACAGCTGTCCCAAACACAGTCTTTCTCCTGTAGGATAGTTTGTTTACTTATCCACTGCAGATCAGCAAAGCAGCCAGGCCATGCCAGGCTCACAGCCTTGGCAGACCCAATCCCAATCTCCCAACAAACAAAGAAGGTGTCCATACCCACAATTCTTCCAGGCACCACCCCAGCAGAAGTAGTACTTGTGTGTCAGCGTCTCACCACCAATAAGGCATTTTCCCCCTTTGTGTCACACTGTCCAATATTATGAACCTATGCCTAATCTGGGAGCTCCCAGAATATCTATATTGCTCCTTTCAATTACTGTTCTAAACCTTAGTCATCATAGGGAATTGAGGAGACATGTCTAGTCCACAATCTTGGACCCACCCCTAGCACTTTCATAAAAAGCTAGAAACAAAAATGACATAGCCAAGTGCCGTCGAGTCGGATCCGACTCATGATCTAGCAATTCCACTTCATGGAATATATCCTAAGGAAATAAGAGCTGCCACACAAATAGATACATGCACACCAGTGTTCACCACAGCACTGTTTTCATGATAGCAAAAATATGAAATCAACCTAGGTGACAATTAACAGAATGGGTAAACAAGCTATGACATATTCACACAATGGAATATTATGCAATGATAAACAACAGCAATGAATTTCAAAACATCTCACAACATGGATGGATGTGGAAGAATTATCTTGAGTGAGATTAGTGAATTGCGGAAGGACAAATATTATATGACACCACAATTATAAGAACTCAATGACAGTTTTAAATACAAAATAAAATATCCTTTCATAGTTACAGGGTGAGAATGGGTGGGAGGGAGAGGGCTATTCATTAATTAGATAATTGGCAGAAATTTTTTTAGGTGAGGAGAATGATAGCACACAGCAGAGGAGATGCCAACACAAATACACAACTAAAAGCTTAGAAATGTTCTAAATAAAAGCAAACACTTCATGGAATAGGGCAGCAGACTCATAGGCCTAGGGACCATGGTATCAGGGGACATGCATGTCAAACGGTATAACAAAGTTTATTAAAATGTTCTTCATCTCACTTTGGTGTCTTAAAAGCTAGTAAATGGCAATCTAAGATGTATCAATTGGTCTCAACCAGCATGGAGAAAAGCACAAAGAAGAGCATCAGATTCACAAGGAAAGTGTAAGTCCAAGAGGCTGAAAGAGTCACATATACTGGAGACTACATTAACACAAGTTGGGAAGAACTAGATGGTGCCCTGCCACCACCAAAGACTATGCTTGCAGGTAACTCTACAAAATAGATAGAGTGGATAGAGTGGGACAAATATGGGATATAGAATTCAAACTCTAGAAAAAAGTCTAGACTTGGTGACCTGACAGACTGGGGGTCCCTGGAAAACATGACCCCCAGGCTCCCCATTAGCTGAACTGAAACCAGTCCGGAAACCAACTCCTCTGACAAAGACTGAACTGGTATATAAGACACAAAACAATACTGGTATAGAGTATGCTTCTTCGCTTGCATAGATATATGAGACTAATGGGACGGTTTCTGTTTGAGGATGAGTTGAGAAGACATAAGGGGAAAGGAGCTGGTTAAATTGACAAGGGAAATACAAGGTGGAAGGGAAGAGTGTGCTATCAGTGTGGAAAGGGTCACATGGCAAAGTGTGGGTACATTTTTCTATGAGAATCGGACTGGAATTGTAAGCTTTCACAAAATACACAATGAAAAAATAAAAATAAAAAACAAAGGGGTGGAGTCAATACAGCGGAATAGACATAAGTTTCCTTAATTCCCTCTAAAAACTCAGGCCTGGATTGATAAATGAATGGAGCATTCTGGATACCCAGTGAGCCCTAGGGCACAGAATAGGGTTGTAAGATTGGACTACATGCCACTAAATGGGAGAATTCTTCTCTCTCACTGAGCCCGAATCCCCCTGACTTGCCACTTGTGCAGCCTGCAAGTACTGGAGCTATCAATTTTTTTTCTTTGTTGGCTGATAGGCAGAGGATGGGCATGAGCCAGCAGATATGCTGAACTGCAGTGCTGAAGTGAACAGTATGTGGTTCATTGGAGAGACATTGTGTGGAATAGCCACAATTTGAGAGCCCAGCAGCACACTAAAGGCATCACAGTCCCTCTACCTTCTCTTTTCTGAGCTCCACCATAGATTCTGCTGTTTCATGGCCGGAGGGCAGCTAGACTGGGACACCATCTTTTTCAGCTCAGAGGTGAGTTCATCCACCTGGAGGCCTCAGCAGGCTGGGAGGCAGTGCCAGTCTCGGGAGTGCTTTTCCAGCAGAAAGGGTGTTTTTAGCACAGTGTTCTCTTATGGATAGTATCCCAGCTGAGGATGGCAGCAGGGTCAAATCCTCTCCCTACTTTCAGCAATTTCATAGCACCTGGATAGCACCAAAGAGGTTCTTCTGTTGTCAGCTGCAAGGTGGAGCCTGCCACACCTGACAGCTTGATTGATTTGGCAAGCTGTCAGATAGCTTTTAGCTTTTTAAAATAATACTGTCTGAAGAAATACCTGCTGAGCACACTGACAGCATCTCTTCAAGCCTTTACCGACCCACATCATAGGGTTGGTTGATGGCCTCTCAGTGACTCCATAAGTAGGGCAGAGTCTTTGCCACCTAGAAGGCAAAGGCTGTCACCCCAGAGAGTCCACTGGGGTCAGACCACTGGGGCCAGTCACGGAAGTGGCTGGTAGCCAACTCCCTTCTCAGAACTATGTCTCAGCTCCCGTTGAGGTAATTCCAGAGAAACTAAAGAGCCCCTAGATGGCCTTAAGGCAACAGACCATAACTAGTCACTTAAAGAAACAGCCCACCATGGCTCTGAAAAACTCCCCAAATAAAAAAATCAATAAGCTTCCCAAGTGAAGAAACCTTTCTGTAATTATCAGAGGTTGAGTACAAAAGAATTATATAAAGTGCCCTCCTAGAGATTAAACAAAATGCAGCAGAGTAAAATGAAAAATTAAGCAAGCTGTTCAAATGGATGAAATATCAATATTCTGAAATCTGACAGATCCATAACAAAATTACAGCATTAGATAATTCAATTCAAAGCCAAAAGAGCAGAATTGACAAAAAGGAAGTCAGACTTAGTGACCTTGAAGACAGAGCAACTGATGCCAGCATTTACAAAAAGAAATCAGAGAAAAGAAATAAGAAAAATGAAGAAGCATTCAGAAATGTGTGGGACTCTATCAAGACAGCTAATCTATGATTAACTGGAGTTCCCGAACACGGAGGGATAGCTGAAAACACACAGAGTACTGTTGTTCGGTTGCTGACAAAAAACTTCCCAGAAAGTAGAAGAGAACATAGCTATCCGAGATGCGTATCGAACACCACAAGAACTAGACCCCAAGAGAAAAACACCAAGATGTATTGCAATCAAACTAAGCAAAATGAAATATAAGCAGAAACTTTGAAAGGCTGCGAGACTCAAAGCAAATCTAACATTCAGACGGAAGCTCTGTAAGCTTTCATATGACTTATTGGTAGAAACGATGTTGGCATGGAGGCAGCGGGATGACATATTCAAAGCCTTCAAGGAGAAAAACTTCCAACCAAGGATTATATATCCTGCAAAACTGTCTTTCAAATATGAAGATGAAATTAAGATACGCACACATAAACAGAAGTTTAGAGACTTTGTAAAAGCCAAACAAAATTTACAAGAAATACTGGAAGAAGCTCTTTGCTTAGAAAAACAAAAGCATTAAGTGTATATTTAAGAAGGTAATGCAGAACAAAACATCCAGAAACCTAATCAAGTTAGGGAAGGCACAAAACTCAATGAAAGCTATAATATTAAAAAAGGACAATCAGTGATCATTTCCTGAAAACTAAGATACCATCATATTAAAAAGAGGGATATACTACAATAGTTGTAGTCATTTCAGACGGAGAGGAAGTTAATAAGATATGCAGAACTTAAAATTGGCTTAAACTTAGATTATTAAGGAAGATCATAGGGGTAGCCACAAAGCACAATAACTATGCAACATATCAAAACAAGAAATGTAATAGAGGAGTCTCAACAAACACAAAACCAACATTGAAAAAGATGAAGAGTCAACCCATAAAGAAGAATGACCCAGAACAGAATATTCAGAGCAACAGAGAAAACACCAACACAAAAGTAAGTCCATCAAACTGACAGCACTAAACACATACTGATCAATAATTACACTAAACATAAACAGACTGAATGCTCCAGTAAACAGACAATGAGTGACATCTTGAATCAAAAGACACGACTTATATGTCTATATGTTGCTTATAAGAAATACACTTTAGAATTAAAGATAAGTGCAAAATGAAGATTAAAAGATGGAATAATATATAACAAGCTAACAATATACAAGAAGAGCAGGTGTGGTAATACTAATCTCAGATACAATAAATTTCAGTGTAAAATCCACTATCATGGACAATGGTGGCCACTATTTATTGCTGAAAGTTTCAGTACACAAGCAGGACTTGACAATATTAAATACTTATGCATCTAATAGAGCACCTAATACATAGAACAAACACTGACTAAATTGGAAAAAGAGATACATTACTCCACAAAAATAATTGGAGACTTCAACACTCCACTTTCAGTAATGGAAAGATCATCTAGAATAAAACTCAGTAAAGACACAGAGATCTTATTGCCACAATTAACCAATTAGAACTCATCAACATATACAGAACTTTTTATCCAACAGATAAATACATCTTCTTCTCCAATGCACATGAAATATTTTCCAGAATAGACCATGTGTTAGGACATAAAGCAAATCTCAACAAAATCCAGACCACTAAATTATTGCAAAGCATCTCAGACCATAAAGCCATAAACGTTGAAATCAATAGAAGAAAAAACATACACAGAAACGGAAAATCATGGAAACTGAACTACACCTTGTTCAAAAAGCCATGGGTTATAGAAGAAATCAAGGATGAAATAAAGAAATTCATTGATTAAAATGAGAATGAAAACACATCCTACCAGAACTTATGTGATACAGCCAAAGCAGTACTCAGAGGTCAATTTATCTCTATAAATGCACACATCTGGAAGAAAGGACCCCCCCAAAAAGGAGACCAGCAGAGGAAGCCCTCAGGCACCAGAAGAAAATAGATCATAAAGATTAGAGCAGAACTAAATGAATTACAAAGCAGAACAATTGATCGAATTGATGAAAAAATAAAGCTAGCTTTTTGAAAAGATCAACAAAATTGATAAACCACTAGCTAAAATTGTTAAAGAAAGACAGGAGAGGAAACAAATAACCTGAGCAACAAATGAGATGGGAGATGTCACAACAGAACCAACTGAAATCAAAAGTATTGTAACAGAATACTCTGAAGGACTGTACTGAGATTTGAAAACCTAGAGGAAATGAACAATTCTAGATTCATACCAAAATGATCACAAGGAGAAGTAGAACAACTTAATAAACCCATCACAAAGGAAGAGATTGAAAAAATCATCAAAAAACTACCAACCATAAAAAGTCCTGGCCCAAATGGCTTCACCACAGAATTCCACCAAGCTTTTAGAGAAGAGCTAATTCCAATACTACTGAGACTATTTCATAGCATAAAAAAGGATGGAATACACCCAAGTTCACTCTATGAAGCCAGCAAAAGTCTGATACCAAAGCCAGGGCAGGATCCCACAGAAAAAGAAAATGACAGACCAATATCACTCATGAACCTAGATACAAAATTATTCAACAAAATCTTTGCCAGTAGAATTCAACAACATATCAAAAAAATAATTCATCATGGCCAGGTTGGCCCATAAGAGGGATGCAAGGCTGGTTCAACATCAGAAAAACAATTAATGTGATCAGCTTCATAAATAAGTCATAGAATAAGAATCATCTGATTTTGTCAATTGATGCAGAAAAGGCATTTGACGAAGTTCAAAAATGATTCATGCTAAAAACTCTCAGCAAAATAGAAACAGAAAGGGAAATTCCTCAATGCAATAACAGGCATCTACACAAAGCCAACAGCCTACATCATTCTGAATGGAGAGAGACTGAAAGAATTCCCCTTCAGAGTGTGGACTAGACAAGGATGCCCACTCTCACCACTTTTCTTCAACATTGTACTGGAAGTCCTGGCCAGAGAAATTAGACAAGACAAAGAAATAAAGGGTATCTACCTTGGCAAAGAAGAAGTGAAAAATTGCAGATGATGTGATTGTATATGCAGGGAATCCTAAAGAACCCATAAGTAAACTACTCAAACTAATAGAAGAGTTCAGCAAAGTATCAGCATATACGCTAAACATAAGTAAATTAGCAGGATTCCTTTATACTGATAAAGAGATCATTCAAGAAGAAATCACCAAATCAATACCATTTACTATAGCCCCCAAGAAGATAAAGCACCTTGGAATACATCTAACTAGAGAAATAAGAGACCTATATAAAGACAACTACAAGACCTTACTGCAAGAAACTGAGAGAGACTTATGTAACGGAGAAACCCACTCTACTCTTGCATAGGAAGAGTTAACACGGTGAAAATGTCTCTTACCCAAGGCGATCTACACATACAATGCAATCCCAATACAAATTCCAGTGACTATTTTTTTTAATTGTAACTGAGTGAAACTGTACTACCCAGTTTAAATTTGCCTGCCTGTGCATTTGCAGCTCCTTCTCTCCTTGCCTGGTGACAGCATACTTCTCCTTGCTGTTCTATACTTGGCATATCCTCTGAATAATCTCCTGTCCCCTCCTTTCTACCATCTCCACTGCCTTCTAATAAGATGCCAGTATGATGACAACCTATAGATGCATAGAACCATAAAGTGAACACATGATATGGTCACTCTGTGTCCCCAAGTCCAATCTATTCCTGTTTGAAGGGTTGACCTCAGTAATGATTTATGATCGGGTCAGCAGCAGGTCTAGGTACCATGCTCCCAGGGGAACTCACAGGCATTCAGACCATCATTTATGGTCTTTTAGTTGAGTTCTTTGGGTGCACCACTCTTTTTCTTGTGTTGCCACTGGGACTTGATGTTGTGAACCCCATCACAGCATTCATTAGTGATGGCCAGGCACCGTCTCGTTTTTCTGGTCGCATGTTGATATAGTCACCCATTTATGTCAGTTCTTCTGTCTTCTAGGCTCTTTTTTCCTCTTGTTGTTGTTGTCCTTTGTGATCATCTGTTTCAGCTGGTTTGGGACAATTTGTTGTACTTCAGAAGGCAACTTACAAGCTTTTAAGACCCCAATGTCACTCACCAATATAGACTGCAGAAGACCCTCTTAGCAAAAGATAAATAATCCAATTAAGCACTGGACAAAGGAATTAGACAGACACTTCACTAAAGTTATGGCAATTGCCCTCAATGTCCCCTTAGAGCACAGTCCCCAGACCCATGTGCCTTCTACTCTATCCTTGCAATATTGTGTTAAAACTAGAAGAGTTTCTGATTGTATTGAATTACAGTTAAACTGATCTTCTTTCCAGTGTGTCCTGACAATTGACCTTTTTTAATGAGATGGAGAAAAATAATCATCAACTTTGGAAAGGGAAGAAACCCCAGATAAGAAAAGCACTACTGAAAAAAAAAAAGAACGCAGCTGGGAGGTCTCCCACTCTGACTTTAGAACCTATTATATAGCCACAGTAGTCAAAAAAGCCTAGTACTGATAAAAAAAAAAAAAAGAGACATATAGACCAATGGAACAGAGTTGAGACCCCACAGATGCTACCATCCTCCTATGAACAAAGGCCCTAAGATTGTAAACTGGGGTTAAAAACAGTCTCTTTAACCAATGGTGCAGGCAAAATGGGATATCCATCTGCAAAAAATTGAAAGAAGACCCATATCTCACACCTTACACAAAACACGACTCAAACTGGATCAAAGACCTAAATATCAAACCTAAAACAATAAAGATCATGCAAGAAAAAATAGGGTCAATAATGCAAGTTTTAACACACAGGTTAGACTAAACTTCAAATTCTGACAAAGCACAAACAACAGAAGAGAAAATAGGTAAATGGGAGCTACTAAGAATCAAACACTGACTTTATCCAAAGACTTTATCAAAAGAATTAAAAGACCATCTACAGAATGTGAAAAATATTTGGCAACTATATGTCAGACTGACACCTGATCTCCATAATCTACAAGGCACTGCAAAATATGAAGAAGAAAAAGATAAATAATCCAATTAAGCACTGGACAAAGGAATTAGACAGACACTTCACTAAAGAGGACATCCAAACAGCTGAAAGACATACGAGGAAATGCTCATGATCATTAGCTACTAAATAAATCCAAATCAAAATAATGATGAGATACCATCTCACTCCAACACGGTTGGCCATGATCCAAAAAAACACAAAACAGCAAATATTGGACAGGCTGTGGAGAAACTGGAACTCTCCTACAGTGCTGGTGGGACTGCAAAATGGTACAACCTCTTTGAAAAGCAATCTGGTGCTTCCTTAAAAAGCTGGAAATAGAAATACCATTTGACCCGTAATCTCACTACTTAGAGTGTATCCTACACAATCAAGTGCAGTTACATGAACAGATGCATGCACGTGAAATTTTTTTGCAGCACAGTTCGCAGTAGCAAAATGATGGAATCAACACAGATACCTAACAACAGATAAATGGATAAACATACTATGCTGTATATACTCAGTGGAACACTATGCAGTGATAAAAGACAATGATGTTTTTAGGAAGTATCTCATAGCTTGGTTTCAATTGGAAGGCATTATGCTGAGTGAAATCAGTCAGCTGCCCAAGGACAAATACTGTATGAGATCCCTAGTACAAGGACTTGAAGACCGACTCATGTACAGAAGAAAAGACTCTGATGGCTGCAAGGGAGGAAAGAAAGGGGAGGGTACTGGCTATAGATTAGACAGCTGATAGAAATTTGAGTGAAATCAGTGACAGCACACAGTAGAAAGAAGACCAATTTAACTGGACTACAATATAAACTGAAAACTCTTCTAATCTTAACACGATATTGCAAGGATAGAGTAGCAGGGGCAAGAGTCTGGGGACTGTCAGGGGACATCAATGCAAATTGGCATAATTAGCCTATTGCTAAGAGAGCTTTCTGCAGTCCACATTGGGGAGTGGCATCTGGGGTCTTAAAAGCTAGCAAGCTGCCACCAAAGTACACCAAATGGTGCCAAGTCAGCCAGAACAGGCGATCACCAATGACCACAAAGACATGAAGGAAAAAAAGTCCAGAAGACAGAAGGACCCACGTCAATGGGTGATGTATCAACATGTGACCAGAAGAACCAGATGGTGCTTGGCCACCACCAATGACAGCCGTGATGGGGCACACAGTATTGAGTCCCAGTGGCAACATGAGAAAAAGAGGGGTGCCCCTCAAGAACTCCACTAAAAGACCACAGTTGAAGGTCTGAAGGCCTGGGGGCTACCCTGGGAGCATGGCCCCTAGACCTGCTGCTGCTCCTGATCATAAATTATTACTGAGGTCAACCCTTTAAACAGGAACGGATTGGACTCGGGAGTGACCATAAAGTGTGTTAAACTTTATGGTTCTATGCATCTATA
Organism: Heterohyrax brucei; assembly: GCA_028571685.1. Taxonomy (NCBI): domain Eukaryota; kingdom Metazoa; phylum Chordata; class Mammalia; order Hyracoidea; family Procaviidae; genus Heterohyrax; species Heterohyrax brucei. The sequence goes on from CM053156.1 coordinate 1,879,667, forward strand.
GGATGTTGTCCTACCAGCTTTTTACTAGAAGTCAGTGGAGATGATAGAGACGAGGAGACAGGAGATTAAGAGGATATGCCATGTATAGAATGGAATGGAGGAGTGTGCTGTCACTAGGCAAGAAGAGTAGAAAGGGCTGCAGATAGGTGGGCATGCACATTTAACTTGGACTGTATACTTTCAATTACAATTAAAAAAATAAGCTAGAAATAGAAATACTATATGATCCGGGAATCTCACTGCTTCGGATATATCCTAGAGAAATAAGGGCTGTCACACAAACAGTTAGTGCTAATGAATGTTTATTGCAGCAGTGTCCACAGTAGCAAAAAGATGGAATCTACCTAGGTGTCCACCAAGAGATGGATGGATAAACAAACTATGGTATACATACACAATGCAACATTATGCAACAATAAAGAACAGTGATGATTTTATAAAATACCTTATAACTTGGAATCAACTGGAAGACATTAGGCTAAGTGAAATCAGTCCACTGTAAAAGGACAAATATTGTACGGCATCATTATTATAAGGACTTAAAAAAAAGGCTTAGCACGGAAGAAAATACTGCTTGATGGCCATAAAGGTGGGGAAGGATGGAGAGGGTTATTCATAGATTAGACGGTTGATAAGAATTTTGTTGGGTGAAGGGAGTGGCTGTGCAGTAGAAAGCAGGACAGCACAACTGGACTATACCATGACCTGAAATGTTTTCTAAACATAAACCAACATTTTAAATGAGAGAGTATCTAGGACAGAGGTCCAGGGGCCATGGCTTCAGGGGACATGGAGATTAGTTGACGTGGAGAACAGAGTTTCTTTTTTAAGACACTGTTCTGCATTCCACATTGGTGATGGGAACCTGCGGTCTTAGAAGCCAGCAAGCCAGCAATCTGCCATCTAGGAAACTGATGTTGGCCCCAAGCCACCTGGAGCAGATGAAAACCTAGAGTATCAAAGACATGAGGAAAATATGAGCCCAGGAGACAGGAGGGCCTGTATCACTGGGAGACTACATGAGCATAATATCAGAAGAACTAGATAATGACCAGGCCTCACCAAAGACAGCCCTGTCAGTGAACACAATATGTAGTTCCTGATGTGGCATGAGAAAAAGGTGTGTGCTTATCAAGAACTCTATTAAAAGACTAGACTTGCGTGTCCATCAGCTTAGAGGGTCTCCTGAGAACATGGCGCCTTGACTTGCTGCAAGCCAGAGCTGAGACCAGTATTGAAGCCAATACTTCAGACAAATTCTCCTTAAAATCAAAGTTGATTAGACTTCATCTCACAGAGTTTCGATATGTTATCAGGTGGGACCCCTTTCTGTGGTATAATAGAAGGTTAGCAAACAAGAAGACCTGGAATGAGGTGTATAGACACAATGGCTGCTCAACCGCAGTAATTGTGAGAATGGTACAGGACTGAGCAATGTTTTGTTCTGTTGTACATAGGGTTGCTATGAGTCAGAACTCACTGAATGGCACCTAACTATAATAATGCTGTTAATTTACTTTGATGTATTAACAGTTTAAATTCTCAGAAAGTAAGAATTTAGACTAGTAATATAGGAACATCACCCCAATAGTATTTTGAGTATCAATGACTGATATTCCCAACAAGGAAAGAAAGCCACATGTATAGCTGGAGGCTATATGTATCAGTGATCATTGCTGGGTCTGAAATATCACCCTTCTTGTAAACTAAAATGGTAGCTTGGTGATATTCCAAGGATACAGGAAGAAGACATAGGACTCATGATTTTTTTTTTAATGATTGAACGAAAATGTACTTTTCCATAGAGATTTGCATGCCCACCTATATGCAGCACCCACTGCTCTCCCTGCCTCCTCTTCCTCTCTGTTCCACACGTGTCTTAGCCTCCTGCCAATCTCCTATCCTCTCTGTCCACCCACTCCTCCACCTCCAGTAAGAGATCACTAGGATGACATCCTATAGACAAATAGAACCATATAGTGCACGTATGATATGGTCACTTTGTGTTGTCAAGTCCAACACATTCCTGTCCAAAGAGTTGACCTCCATTATGATTTATGGAGAGCATCAGCATCAGGGCCAGGGTCCATGCTCCCAGGGGAACTCTGAGGCCCCTGGATCATCAGTTGTAGTCTTTTAGTGGAGATCTTGGGGTGTATCCCTTTTTATTCTTGTGTTGCCCATGAGACTCAACTTTGTGAGCTCCATCACGGCTATCACTGGTGGTGGCTGGGCACCATCCGATTCTTCTGGTCACAAGTTGATGTAGTCCCCCACTCACGTGGGTCTCTCTGACTTCTGGGTTCTCTTTCCCCCATTTCATTTTGGTCCTTGGTGATGGTCTGTTCCTGCTGAGTTGAGACCATTTGCTGTACCCTCAGATGGCAGCTTGGTAGCTTTTAAGATCCCAGACGCCACTCGCAAATGTAGGGTGCAGAAGGCTCTCTTAGCAAAACGCTAGTTGTGCCAATTGGCCTCAATTTCCCCTCTGAGCATGATCTCTGCCCCCCCGCCCCAGCTACTCTGTCCTTGCATATTGGGTTAAGATGGGAGGAGTAATTGTGTTATGCTGAAGTCTAATTAATACTGATCTTCTTTCTAAAGCGTGCTGTGACAGATTTCATCCAACTAAATTTCTGTCATCTAATCTAAACCTTCCCCCTTTCCTCTCTCTCTCTCCCCACTCTTACAGCCATCAAAGAGTCTTCTTCTATGCATGAGCCTGTTTTTAAGTTCTTGTTGTAGGGATTTCGTACAATATTTGTCTTTCTGTTGCTGACTACTTTCACTTAGCATAGTGTCCTCCAACTGAAACCAGGTTATGAGATGTTTCCTAAAGTCATCATTGTTCTTTATCATTGCATAGTGTTCCATTGAGTATATATACCATAGTTTAGCTATTCATTCCTCTGTTGTTGGGCATCTGGGTTGATTTCATCTTTTTGCTGTTGGGGACTATGCTGCAGTAAACATTCGTGTGCATGTATCAGCTGGTGTGAATGGTGTTGATTCTATAGGATATATTCCAAACTGTGGAATTACTAGGTCAAATGGTATATCCACATCCAGCTTTTTAAGAAAGTGCCAGATTGCTTTGCTAAGAGATTGTACCATTTTGCAATCCTACCAACAGTGTAGGAGAGTTCCACTTTCTCCACAGCCTCTCCAGCATTTGTTGTTTTGCATTTTTTGGATCATGGCCAAGATTGTTGGGGAGAGATGGTATCTCACTGTAGTTTTGATTTGAATTTCTTTAATAGCTAATGATCATGAGCATGTCCGCATATGTGTTTTTGCTTCATGGATCTCCTTTTTAGAGAAGGTCTGTCCATCTCCTTTGTCCAATGCTTAATTAGATTATTTATCTTTTTCTTATGGATATTTTGTAGTATCTTATACATTATGGAGATCAGGCTTTGGTCTGACATAAAGTTGCTAAATGTCTTTTCCCATTCTATAGGTGGCCTTTTAATTGTATTAATAAAGTCTTTGGATGAGCAAAAGTGCTTGATTCTTAATAGTTCCCATTTATCTATTTTCTCTTCTGTTTTTTTTTGTGGTTTGACAGATTTTGAAGTCTGTCTATGTTGTGCATTAAAATTTCCATTGTTGTTTCTTCTTTTTCTTGGATGAGCTTTATCATTAGATTTGGCATTTAGATCTTTTATTCAATTTGAGTTGGTTTTTATATAAGGTGTAAGACATGGGTCTTGTTTCAGTTTATTGCAGATGGATATTCGATTTTGCCAGCACCGCTTGTTGAAGAGATTGTTTTTACCCCAGTGTAATGTCTTAATGCTTTTGTTGAATATCAACTGTTCCTAGGAAGATGGTGCCATCACTGGGGTCTCAATTCTGTTTCATTGATCTATCTGTCTCTTTTTGTACCAGTACCAGGCTGTTTTGACTACTGTGGCAGTGTAATAGATTCTAAAGCTGGATAGTGAGAGGACTCCCACTGTGTTCTTCTTCTTCAGTAGTGCTTTACTTATCCTGGGCTTCTTCCCTTTCCAAACAAAGTTGGTGATTTGTTTCTCCATCTCATAAAAAGTGTCACTGGAATTTGTACTGGAATTGCATTATATAAGTAGATTGCTTTGGGCAAAATAGACATTTTCACAATGTGAAGTCTTCCTATCCATGAGTACGGTATGTTTCTCCATTTCTGTAAGTCTCTCTTAGTTTCTTGTAGTAAGGGCTTGTAGTTCTCTTTGCAGAGGTCTGTTATTTCACTGGTTAGATTTATTCCTAGATTTGGGGATATAGTAAATGGTATTGATTTGGTGATTTCTTGATTAATAATCTCGTAGTTGATATAAAGGAATCCTACTGATTTACTTATGTTTATCTTGGATCCTGAGACTTTGCTGAACTCTCCCATCAGTTTGATTAGTTTACTTATGGGTTCTTTGGGATTGTCTGCATAGACAATCATATCATTTGGAAATAGGGAGATTTTGACTTCTTTTTGGCCAATGCAGATGCCGTTTATTTCTTGGTCTTGTCTAATTGCTATGGCTAGAACTTCTAGTATGATGTTGAATAGAAGACCTGAAAGTGGGCATCCTTGTATAGTTCCTGTTCTCAAGGGAAACTGTTTCTGTCCTCTCCATTCAGGATGACATAGGCAGCTGGCTTTGTATAAATGGCCCTTATTGCACTGAGCAATTTGCAGTCTATGCCTATTTTGCTAAGAGTATTTAGCATGAATGGGTATTGGATTTGATCAAATGCCCTTTCTGCATAAAGAGACAAAATAAGGTCACCCTTGTCTTCTGTGTTATTTATGTGATTGATCACATTGTTTTTCTGATGTTGAACAAGCCTTGCATCTCTGGTATGAATACAATTTGGTCATCATGGATTACTTTTTGATAAATTGTTGTATTCTATTGGCAAGAATTTTGTTGAAGATTTTTGCATCTAGATTCATGTGTGACATCAATCTGTAGTTCTCCTTTTTGGTTGAGTCTTTACCTGGTTTTGGTTTCAGGGTTATGCTGGCTTCATAGAATGAATTTGGGAGTATTCCAGATTTCTATACTGTGCAATATTCTAGTAGTATTGGAGATAACTCTTCTCTAAAAGATCGGTAGAATTCTGTGGTGAAACCATATGGGTCTGTACTTGTTTTGGTTGGTAGTTTTTTGATGACTTTTCCAATCTCTACCTTTGTGATGGGTTTATTAAGTTGTTCTGCTTCACCTTGTGATAATTTTGGTAGGTGATAGGAATCTAGGAATTTGTCTATTTCCTCTAGGTTTTCAAATTTGTTAGAGTACAGTCTTTCATAGTATTCTGTTATGATATTTTTGATTTCTGTTGTATCTGTTATGACAATTCCCCTCTCATTTCTTATTTGGGTTGTTTCCTGTTTTTCTTTAGTAAGTTTAACCAGTGGTTAATTTGGTTGATCTTTTCAAAAAACCGGCTTTTGGTCTATCCAGTTTTTTCAGTTGCTCTTCTATTCTCTAATTCATTTAGTTCTGCTCTAATTTTTGTGATTTGTTTTCTTCTGGTGCCTGAGGGGTTCCTCTGTTGTTCTCTCTCTGCTTGTTCAAGCTGTAGGGTTAGTTCCTTTGTTTGGTTTCTTCCTTCCATGTGTGTGCATTTATGGAGATAAACTGACCTCTGAGCACTGCTTTGGCTGTATTCCATAGGTTGTGGTAGGAAGTGTTTTCATTCTCATTGGAATCCATCAATGTATTTATCTCATCCTTGATTTCTTGTATAATCCATAGCTTTTTGAGCACTGTGTTGTTCAGTTTCCATGAGTTCCACTTTCTGTCTATGTTCCTTCTGCTGTTGATTTTGACTCTTACGGCTTTATGATCTGAGACGATGCTTTGCATTAATTCAGTGGTGTGAATGTTGTTGAGAATTGCTTTATGTTCCAATACATGGTCTATTCTGGAAAATGCTCCACACACACTGGAGAAGAAGGTCTAGTTGTCTGCTGATAGATAGAAAGTTCTGTGTCTGTCGATGAGGTCTAGTTGGTTAATTGTGGCAATAAGATCTTCTGTGTCTTTATTGAGCTTTTTTCTAGATGATCTGTCCAATATTGAGAGTGGAGTATTGAAGTCTCCTGCTATTATTGTGGAGTGATCTGTCTCCTTTTTGAGTGTAGTTGGTGTTTCTTTGATGCATTTAGGTGCTCTAACATTAGATGCATATGTATTTAATATTGTAAAGTCCTGCTTGTGTATTGAACCTTTCAGCAATAAATAGTGTCCATCCTTGTTCATGATGATGGATTTTATATTAAAATCTATCTTATTTGAGATTAGAATTGCCACACTTGCTCTTCTTTGTTCACTGTTAGCTTGATACGTATTCTTCCATCTTTTAATTTTCAGTTTGTTCATAACTTTAAGACTAAGGTGAGTTTCTTGTAGGCGATGCATGGATGGGTTGTGTCTTTCAATCCAAGATGTCACTCAATGTCACTTTACTGGAGAGTTCAGTCCATTCACATTCAATGTAATTATTGATAGGTATGTATTTAGTGCTGTCATTTATTTTTTTGTTGATGTTTTTTCTGTTGTTCCTATTAATCTGTTCTGGGACATACTTCTTTGTGAGTTGATTTTTCACCCCTTTTCAGGGTTGGTGTTGTGGTTGTTGAGACCCCTGTATTACACTTCTTGATTTGACATGTTGCATCTCTATCCTGCTTTTCGGCTGCCCTTATGATCCACCTTAATGAAGTATGTATAAACCCAATTTTAATTACTACCAGTCATATTAACTTCCTCTCCATCTGAAAGGAGTATAATGACTGTAGTACATCCATCTTTTTAATAAGATGATGTCATAGTTTCCATGATATGATCATTGGATCATCTCTCACTATTATAGCTTTGATTCAATTTGGAGCCTTTCCTAACTGAGTAGGTTTCTGGGTGATGTGTCTTGTATTTGCATCTAAAATACAAAGTTAGTGGTTTTGTTCTTCTAAGCCAAGAGATTCTTTCAGTATTTCTTGTAGCTTTGGTTTGGTTTTCACAAGGTTTCTGAGTTTCTGTTTATCTGCAAATGTCTTAATTTCATTTTCAAACTTGAAAGACAGTTTTGCAGAATGTATACTTCTTGGCTGGAAGTTCTTCTCCTTCAAGGCTTTGAATGTGTCATGGCACCGTCTCTGTGCCAGCATTGTTTCTGCTGAGAAATCCGAGGAAGCCTACAGGATTTCCTTCTGAATGTTAGCTTTGCTTTGAGTCTTACTGCCTTTAAGAGTTTCTGCTTATTTTTCATTTTGTTAAGCTTGATTATAATATGTCTTGAGGTCTTTCTTTTGAGATCTATATTGAGTGGCATTCAATGTGCATCTTGGATATCTATATTCTCGTCTTTCATAATTTTGGGGAAAGTTTCTGTCAGCAGCTCAACAACAATACTGTCTGTATTCTCAGATATCTCACTCTGTTCAGGAACTCGAATTAATCATGGATTGTTCCTCTTAATAGAGTCCCACACACTTCTTAACGCTTCTTCATTTTTTAATTTTTTCTCATTTCTCCTCATAGACGCTGGAATCAGTAGCTCTGTCTTTCAAGTCAGAAAGTCTATTTTCCCTTTGTTCCATTCTGTTTTCTTGGTTTTGAATTGAAGTTTCCATGTCTTTGATTTTGTTCTTTATCTGTTGGGTTTCCGGGTACTTGTGTTTCATCAGATTGAACAGCTTGCTTAATTTTTCATTTTGCTGGCTGCATTTTGTATAAGGTGTAGGAAGGCTATATATATAATCCTTTTGTATTCACCTTCCGATAGTTTCAGAAAGGTTTTTTCTGTGCAGTTCTTTGGTTGTTTCTTTTGGGGGCCTTCTGAAGCCATGTGTGATTTCTTGGCTATGCTTTTCTCCAGAGTTTGTTGCTTTTGGGCCTCATGTGAGTCAATAGAGGCTGGAAAAAATGCTGTGAAGGTGGACCACAGTTGTTTCTCTAGGCCGTCTCAAAATGAAAGGTAAAGGGTATCTGACAACTTCCAAAGTCAGTCAGCTTTTCAAGTGTACATGTCCCTTTTCCCTGCTGGCAAAGTAAGCACCTCTATATTGAACCCCAGATGCTATAAACTAGTTCAAAATACAGAAATGCTACTGCCAAAGGAGTGCATTTATCTGGAGCTAGAATGCAAATTCCTAAACGAGCACCTAGGCCCATCACGATAGAATTCCAGCATGTAAACTCATCCAACAAAGCTCTTTCCCTTGTGTTTGCCTTTCTGTATTCTCCGTGGAAGTTGACATATGATTTGTGTTGATACTTCCAGTGTTCAAAATATCCATAACATAGATATTTTGTGTGTGTGTGTGTGTGGCTGTAGACCTTAGTGTTGGACCTTGAGCCTTTCTGATCTCTGTTCTGGTTATAATATTAGATTTCTTGCTACTAAAGACAGTAACGTCTACTGTATGGTTCTGCAATCTAGTTGAAGTACAATGATTCTGCATCCATCTCGGATTTTAGCAAAATGCCTTATTTTTTTTTTTTTTTAAAAGTGGGCCATAAATACTTGCTGGAGGAGGAAAACTTTATCTATTCTATTTGATTTCTATGTCACTGCATTTTGTATGTTATGCCTGTATTTTAATATACGTAATTATTGAAACATTAGCAAATCTTTTCTGCCCATTTTAATGGCTCATTACCTGCCATAGCATGCTATATCTTGGTTTATCTAAGGACAGCTGTGTCTAATGTATTCCTCTAAATCATTCCTGTTCATTTTCATAAGGATATTAGACTCAGCAAATATGTGTCATATGGATTTTTATGTGCTGGGCTCTGAACATCACAAAAACTTCCCAGAGCCTGAGATAACTGCACTGAATCAGCTGTTCCCAAGCTTACTTTTAACCATTTTGCTCAAATTAGACATCTATGAGCTCCCCTTAGAGTCCAATCCCAGGCTGCCAGCTGCTCCAGATGTAAGAAGCTTTTATAGGCTTCAAACACATTTTATCTGTCATCATTTTCATCAACAGGAATATCTTTCTCTTTATTCTCTCTCATAGAACCTGGTAAACAAGGAAACAGAAAAGGTTGGCTTTATTTTCACTCCAAAGAGGTCAATCCATGCAGGAAAAAAAGCACAGTGTGTCTTTCTTTGCATCTCTTTCTATGCAGTTCTTCAAAGACTTATCAGTCACCACCTTAACCCATTGGTTGAAGGTATCCAATTTTCCAAATGACCTTCTCTTTGGAATCCATTGGAAATGCAGCTTGGAGTGACTGAAAAAAGTTGGCAGGGAGGTATAAATTCTAATGTCTCTATAGTTACTAACCAGGTATTTGTACTGAACTCTCTGCTTATGCAAATCTGTAAAATGAGCAAAGTTTTTGAGCTGGTTAAAAATTAAACGATAATTACAAAAGATATTTTAAAATAAAATAAACTGCATATGAAGTCACATACCTTTTGAACTCAATCACACAAATAGAAATTTACCTTCACTGAGATATACATGATGAGGTCAGTAAGGATATTCATTACAGCATTTTTCATCATAACAAACATGGAAACAACTAACAGGGCCATTAAAATCGTACTAGAGTGAGTATACTGTGAACTACCAGAAGAATGAACAAGTTAGTCTCAGAAAAAATCCAAACAGAACACTCCTTAAACACAAGAACGGCGAGACTTTGGCTTTCTTACTTTGAGCATGTCATGGGGAAATATCAATCACTAGAAAAGGGTATCATGGTTTGTAAAATGGAAGATCAGTAGAAATGAGGGTAGACTCAGTGAAAGGGATTGATACAAGGTCACAACAATGGACTGAACATAAGAACTAGCATGAAGATGACATAGGACCTGGCAACAAGAGTTGGAGCTGGCTCCAGGGCAACTCACAACAACAGTACATTATGGATTATAGATGTAATACAGTGATTCTTTATTATTATTATTATTATTTTTTATTATGACTGAGTAAAAATGTACATTCCCATATAAATTCACATGCCCACCTATATGCAGCTTTCACTGTTCTCCCTGCCCAGTGACAGCACACTATTCCTCTCTGCTCCATACATGTCTCATCCTCCCAACAGTCTCCTTTCCCCTTCTCTCCACCCACTCTCCTTCTCCAGGCAGAGGTCAGCATCTATAGATGCATAGAACCATAAAGTGTATCCAATATATGATCACTCTGCATCGCCAAGTCCAATCCATTCATGTCTGAAGAGTGGACCTTTGTTATGATTTATGGTCAAGGGCAGTATCAGGGCCAGGGGCCATGCTCCCAGAGGAACCCCAAAACTGCTGGACCATCAATCAAGGTCTTTTAGTGGAGATCTCAGGATGCATCCCTTTTTATTCTTGTGTTGCCAGTGAGACTCAACTTAGTGAGCTCCATCACAGCTATCACTGGTGGTGGCTGGGCACCATCTGGTTCTTCTGGTCCCAAGTCGATGTAGGCACCCACTCTTGTGGGTCTCTCTGTCTTCTGGGTTGTCTTTACCCCATGTCATTTTGGTCCTCGGTGAGCATCTGTTCCTACTGAGTTGGGACCATTTGCTCTGCCCTCGGATGGCAGCTTGGCAGCTTTTAAGACCCCAGACGCCACTCACCAATGTGGGGTGTGGAGAGTCCTCTTAGCAAAACGCTAGTTGTGCCAATTGACCTCGATTTTGCCTAAGAGCATGGTCCTCTGCCCCCTGCCCCAGCTACGCTGTCCTTGCAAAACTGGGTTAATATGGAAGGAGTATTCAAGTGATGCTCAATTCCACTTAATATTGCTCTTATTTCTAATTCATGCTATCACCGATTTCACCCAACCAGATACCTAGCAACTATCTAATCTAAATCCTCCCCCCCTTGACCTCCCTCCCTCCTTTCCCTTGCAGCTGTCAAAGAGTCTTTTCTTCTATATATAAGTCTGTTTTTGAGATCTTATCGTAGGAGTCTGTAAAATATTTGTCCTTTTGTCACTGACTACTTTCATTCAACATGTCTTGCAGCTGAAACCAGGTTATGAGATGTTTCCTGGCATCATCATTACTCTCTATCATTGTATAGTTCTCCATTGAGTATATATCCCATAGTTTACCTATCCATTCTTCTGTTGTTGGGCATCTGGGTTGATTCCATCTTTTTGCTATTGTTGACTGTGCTGCGATAAACATTCTTATATATGTGTCCATTGGTGTGAAACACCTTGATTCTGTAGGATATATTCCCAGCAGTGGAATTACTGGGTCTAATGGTATATCTATGTCCATTTTTTTAAGGAAGCACCAGATTGCTTTCCAAAGAGGCTGGACCATTTTGCAAGCCCACAAACAGTGTAGAAGAGTTCCGCTTTCTTCACAGCCTCTCCAGCATTTGTTGTTTTTTGTGTTTTGGATCATGACCAACCTTCTTGGGGTGAGATGGTATCTCACTGTAGTCTGAATTGAATTTCTTTAATAATTAAAGATCGTGAACATGACCACATGTGTTTTTTGGCTGTCTCGATCTCCTCTTTAGAGAAATGTCTGTCCATCCTCTTTACCCATCGCTTAATTGGATGATTTATCTTCTTCTTATTGGTATTTTGTAGTATTTTATAGATTATGGAAATCGGTCATCGGTCTGACATAGAGTTGCCAAATATTTTTTCCCATTCTGTAGGTGGCCTTTTAATTCTATTAATAAAGCAGTGATTCTTTAAAAACTCACTTGGTTTTATGTGGAATACAAGGAAATATAGGGGTAGTCTGGATAATTAGTAGAATGCTTTCCTTTCATGCAAGACTCATTTTAACTCCTGGCTAATGCACTTCATCTACAGCTACCACCTGTTCAATGAACGGGTTTCAGTGGAGCTTACAGACTAAGAAGAACTAGAAAAAAGGACTTGTGATCTACTGCTGAAGAAAAGCCAGTGAAAACTTTGTACATCATCAGAGCTTGATCCTGCTGTTTTGAGCTGCATCAATAACAACCATAAATTGGACTTGATTTGACAGCAGCCAACAACAATAGCAACATAAGGAAATATCTCCAAGATGTAGTGTTCAGAGTATAAAAAGTAAGTTATAGATCCTTATGCAGTATGATACATAGTGCAAATACACAAAAAAGAATATATGTGCTATTATATGTACAGATGCTTTCTGGGCTATGTGAAGAAGAATTGAAGAGAGGGAGGGTGTGTTACCTTCCATACTTGTGTGTGCATTATTTTCTTTATAAAATATCAGCAAGTGGTTGTAGGAATTATAAAATAATGGGTTTTTTTCTTTTGTATGTATCTTTACTTCAAAACTGTATATTGTCTGAATGATGTGTGAGATTTCACAAAATTGTATCTGATGAAATTGATAGTTATCACACAAAAATATCTAAATTTAGTGCTATGCTTTGAAGAAATGAAGAGGTGCATCAAGCACACTAATGTTATGAACTTTAATAATGGATTGAGTATTCATGCAGTAAGATTTTATTGAGCGCCTACATTTCACTTTGCTGAAAGAATCACGTGAACAGCCCTGCATTTGGGTTTGGTTTCAAATGCTTAGTTTTCAGGCATCAAAGAATTAGATAGCTTGCCCTCGTTTGTTGTTTTACACTATTTTTTAAATCTGAAAAACAAATTCTAGCAGATATATGAACAAATATTGAATAAAATAAAAACATTCTATCTGTGCTGAAGCAAGTGTGTGTGAAAAGCCGGAATAATTGGGACTAAATCCCTGGACTTTGGAATCTGAAAGGTGCCTCTATTGTTTCATAAAGCTGCTGGATCTAGAGAAATTAGATGATTGCCTAAGGAAAACTAGATGAGCTGAGTAGGGAGGAACTCTGGTTCTGATTACCCATTTCAGTATAATGTTTTTGCCCTGACAGCATATGTTTTGCAGTCCAGCTGAAAATATTGTTTTGAGCTGCATCAAAAAAGATGTCACCTCTAACGAGCAGTGATATGAATTATATGCTTGACATTGTGACAATCTGCCCACCTAATTTAGTCCTCACAATAAGCATATAAGTATTTACTTTATGAAGAAGAATACTAAAGCGCATACCAAACCAATCCAAACTTACTTCTGTCAAGATGATTCTGACTCGTAGTGACTCTATAAGATAAAGCAGAACTGCCCCCATAGACTTCCAGGGAGTGCCTGGTGGACTTGACCTGCCAACTTTCTGGTTAACAGCTGTAACATTTAACCACTATGCCACCAGGGTTTCCCTGAAGCCCATAGGGGTAAAATACTTTACACAAAGATATATAGTTCAGTAGAACTAGAATTTAAGCTCATACCCTTGTTTATACTGTCAATAATATCAGCAAAGATACCTAAATGGGAATTAAGAAGGTGTGTAGGGAAAATGGAAACCTTGGTGGGATTGTGAGTTAAGTGTTACCTTTGCTAACCAAAATGCCAGCAGTGTGAATCCACCAGGTCCTCCTTGGAAACTCTTTGGAGCAGTTCTACTCTGTACTACAGGGTTGCTACGAGTCAGAATCGACTTGAAGGCTATGGGTTTAGCTCACTTTTTCAGTGGGGTAAACAGTCACCCCAAGACATGTTAAAGTAGTAGAAATGAATCTTCTGGATACTAACTGGACATGAATTCAGATAAGCAAGGCAGAATTCAAGTTGGAAAACCTGTGAAATAAGGATTTCTAGCGTACACTATTGAGATAGCTTGCAAATGTTGTGTTCAAATATTCTGATAGTGGTAATCAAATTGTGTGAACAGAAAAATACAACTCCCTGCTCATACTTCTTTTCCCGTAGATCAAGTGTGTAATCCACTGGAAGGTTAATAATTGAGGTATGTTTGGTTTGCTCACCTTTGAAGGGTTGTACACATAATTACGACAACCTAGTTTATCAATTAGACTGCATAGCACTTTTACTCCAAACTGGAAATTAAACTTCTTGCAAACCCCAGAAAATGCATGTTAGAATATGTGCAGGACAAAAAAAATTTTTTTGCATAGTAACAAGTTTAATTTTATCTTGTTAGTACTCATTTGAAAACTAGGTCCCCCAAATCCCCATTCTGCTTCTAAATTTGGAATAGTCTAAAATGTCTTTTTTATTATCACTTGTATTATGAGTGCTTACAATTAAAAACATTCATTAGAAAATTGCTGTCTGCAAAATATATTGCTGAATGTAAATATTAAACTATAGTATTTTAAAATTAAAATATAATTTAATTTATAATTGCAAGAGCACAGTACAGTTAAACTATGTGTGTGGACAGATCTGTTGCTAGACAGAGGATGTGCCCTAACAGCACATAAAAAGCTATAAATCCAAAGCCTTCAGCTATCAGACTGCTTGCAGGTCTGAAGTTACTTACAGCCAGGGAGGAACTGTTGTTGCTGGACTTTTCATAGTGGCCTCTAATCACTGAAAGTAACTTTAAAAAATATGGGCACCTTGATTTTTCAAATCACCTGTATGTAACCAACAAAAAGTGTACAGACAGATCACTCGTAAGACTACACATAAAGGCCAAAGGAAAAAGAGGAAATAATGCAATACAGTCACCTATACCCGATGGCATGGAATATACACACACAAAGATTTTATTTAAAAATAGAACTTTCATGATATAACTTCCTTGCTCCAATATGTAGTTACGATAAAAAATGCGTAAATGCACATTGTCTTCATAAAATTTTAACAGAAGCATTCTGGGTAAGAATTTGATTTCATATAAATTGCAATCTTTTCATTTGGTGTTAGTTCTACTTTATAATTAAGGATTATTTTTTTAAATGTATAGAGTGCCTCATGCTTCTCAGAGCATTGTGCAGTTACTATTTTGTCTGAAACTTGTAACACTGATGTAAGTACCTCACTACTGATTCAAATACTGCGTACCCTTCTGAGTCTGTTGAATTCTTATCTATTCTGTAATTCCTGCTTCAACTGTTCCAAAGTCAAACCAAACCTGTTGCTGTTGAGTTGATTCTGACTCACAGCAAACCTATATGACACAGTAGAACTTCCCCAGAGGATTGTCAAGGAGCAGCTGATGGATTTGAATTGTCTACCTTCTGGTTAGCACCCAAACAGTTAACCATTGAGCCAGCAGGGCCCCATTGGGAGCAATTGCCCTTTCTCTAAGAACTTATGGGTTGATTATTTCACGGCAATCCCTCATTTCAGCTTTTTCTTCCCTACTTGTGACTTATCTCTGAGAAGTCTGCTTCTTATTTTATTCTCACTACTCCTTCCCGTCCCCAACTCTCACACTTGAACTTCAGCCAAGACTTATAACTAGAATACTTGTGGGGTAAACATGACTTACAGATATGCGTTACATGGTTTCAAATGGTTTAAAGTGTTATCCAATAGTTAAAATTTTGAGAAACTTCATTTAAAAACTCTAGATTTCTAGTTTTACTGGGGGAAGAAGGCCTGCTGATTTGGGGCCCTTATACCTTGATGGCCACTCCAACAGTAGCTGCCCACTTAGGGTGAGTACACGTGATCCAACTTGTACTCCAACTTGGCTGCCTCTTCAGCTGCCTGTTACAGCTCAGCTTTGAAGCACCTCCATGAATTACTAACTACCTCTTTTGGTTTCCTGTAGTAATACTTTGTAGTTTTTTTTTTTTTTGTGTGTAGGTCTTTTATGTCTGTGGTTAAATATTTACTCCTCAGTATTTTATCTTTTGGGGGGTATCATAAATAATATTCATTTTGTAATTTCCCCTTTGAGTTTCTCTTTTTTAGTGTAGAGAAATCCATCAGATCTTTGTATGTTTATCTTGTATCCTGCTGCTTTGCTGAGCTCTTCTGTTACTTCCTGCAGTTTTTTGTTTTTGTTTTTGATTATATGTGTGTGTGTTTACTGTTTAGGGTTTTCTGTGTATAAGATCGTTATCATCTGCAAATGGAGATGCTTGCACTTCCCCCTTACCAATCTGGATGCCTTTTATTTTTTTTTCTAGCCTAATTGCTCTGGTTTGAACTTCCAGCACAATAGAATAAGAGTGATGATAAAGGGCATCCTTGTCTGGTTCCCATCCTCATTCTTATGGGGATGGTTTCAGAATCTCTCCCTCTATGATTATGCTGGCTGTTGGCTTTGTATAAATGCCCATTATTATGTTGAGGAATTTCTCTTCTATCCAATTTCATTGAGTGTTTTGAATATGAAAGGGGATATTTAAATACCTTTTCTACTTCAATTAATTGGTCAAATCCCTTTTCTATATTAATTAATAAGATCACAAAAGGGAATATTTAAATACCTTTTCTGCATCAACTTTTCAAATCCCGTTTCTGCATTAATTAAAAGATTATGGGGTTCTTGTCTTTTGCTTTATTTATGTAATTGATTACATTGATCATTATTTCTATTGTTGAACCATCTCTGCATACCTGGTATGAATCTAACTTAGTCATGGTGATTTTTTTTTTTTAGCTACATTGTTGAACTCTACTGGCTAGAATTTTGTTGATGATTTTTGAGTCTTAGTTTATCATAGATATTAGTCTATAACTTTGATGTCAGAGTTATAGTGGCTTCATAGAAAGAGTTTGGGAATATTCCATCCTTTTTTATGCTCTTAAATACCTTCATTACTGGTGGTGTTAACTGTTTTCTGAAAATTTGGTAGAATTCTCCTGCAAAACTGTCATGGCCAGGGCTTTTTTTTTTTTTTTTTTTTTTTTTTTATGTTGGGAGTTTTTAAGCTGCCTTTTCTATCTCTTTTTGTTACAGGTGTATTTAATTGTTCTAAATCTGTTTGTGTATATTTAGGTAGGTAGTATGATTCCAGAAATTTTTCCTTTTTCTCTAGTCTTTCAAATTTGTTAGAGTAAAAGTTTTCGTTGTATTCTACTATGATTCTTTCAATTTTAGTTGGCTCTCGACGGCACTTGGCTTGGCTTTTTTGGTGGTTGTGATATCACCCACATCATTTCTTATTTGCTTTATTTGCTTCCTTTTCTGTTTTCTTTTGTCAGCATGGCCAGTGGTTTACCAATTTTGTTGATCTTTTCAAAGAATCAGCTTTTTGTCTTGTTCATATTTTCATTCATTTTTCTGTTCTCTAATCTATTTGATCCTCCTCTAATATTATTTGGCTTCCTCTGGTGCTGATCGCTACTTTTTTGCTGCTCTCTTTCTGTTTGTTAGAGTGGCAGGGTACCATGGATTGAACTGTATGTCCCCCCAAATATGTGTAGCCATGTGCCTGGGCCATGATTCCCAATATTTTATAATTGTCCTCCATTTTATGATTTTCCTATGCTGTATGTTAAAGGATTAGGGTGGGACTGTAAAGTCCTTCACAAGATCACCTCCCTGCTCTACTGTAAAGGGAGTTTCCCTGGAGTATGGTTTGCAACACCCTTAATCCTTTCAATCTGCAAGAGATAAAAGGAAAGGGAAGCAAGCAGAGATGTGGGAAACTCACACCATCAAGAAAGCAGCACTGGGAGAAGAGTGCATCCTTCAGACTTGAGGTTCCTGCACCAAGATACTCCCTAGACAAAGACCGATGCAATACTGGACATTCCTCCGGAGCTGACAATGGGGAAAGCCTTCCCCAGGAGCAGACATCCTGAATTTGGATCTGTAGCCTACCAGGCTGTGTAAGAATACATTTTCCTTTGTTAAAGCTACCCACTCTGTGGTATTTCTGTTACAGCAGCACTAGCTGACTAAAACACAGGGCTAATGTTTTGATTTGGGCCCTTTCTTCTTTTGCTATAAATTGACTTCTGATCACTGCTTTTAATATGTCCGAAAGGTTCTGATACAATGTGTTTTCATTCTCAGTTGATTCTGTGAATTTCTTTATGGCATGAATAATTTTTTGATAAAACCCAGTAGTTTTTGAGGAAAGTGGTGCTCAGTTTCCATGTATTTGATGTTTTTCCTTGCTGTTTCTTTTACTGATTTCTAACTTTATAGCTTTGTGGTCAGAAAAGAGATACTTTGGAATATTTTGATATCTTGTTTTATGATCTAATGTATATTCTATTCTGCAAAATGTTACATGTGCATTGGGGAAAAAATACACTTGGCTGATGTTGGGTGTTTTCCATATATGTCTGAGATCAACTTGATTGACTGTGGTATTTAGATGCTCTGTTTCTTTGTATAGCTTCTATCTGAATATTCTGTCCTTCACGTAAGTGGTACATTAAAGTCTCCTACTATTACTGTGAAGCTATGTCTTCTTTCAATGCTGCTGCAGTTAGTCTTATGTGTTTTGAAGCCCTGTGGTTGATGTGTGACTATTTAATATGGTTATGTTCTCCTGATGTGTTTGACTTTTTAATTGTTATGTAATGTCCTTATTTTTTGGGGTGGATTTTACTTTAAAGTACATTTTTTCAGCGATTAATATTGCCACACCTGTTCTTTGATGATTGTTGTGTCCTTGATATGCTTTTTTCCATCCTTTGAGTTTTAGTTTGTCTTCAAGTCTAACGTCTATTTCTTGTAGGCAGCATATGTTTTTGTTGTTTGGTGCTATCGAGTCAGTTCCAACTCTTAATGACCCTGTGAATAACATAATGAAACGCTACCTGGTCTTGCACCATGTCCACAATCATTTCTGTGGTTAAGACCATTGTTGTGGCCACTATGTCAATCCATCTCATCAAGAGTCTTCCTCTTTTTCACTGACCCTCCACTCTACTAAGCATGTTGTCCTTCTCCAGGGACTTGTCCTACCTGACATGTCCCAAGTATGTAAAATGCAGACTTGCCATCTTTGCTTCCAAGAACACTCTAGTTGTACTTCTTACAGAATAGATCTATTTGTCCTTTTGGTGGCCCACAGTACATTCCATATTCTTCTCCAACACCATAATACAGAGACATCAATTCTTCTTCTGTATTCTTTGTTCAATGTCTGGCTTTTGCATGTATACGATGTGATTGAAAATATCATGGCTTTGGTCAGGTGCACCTTGGTCTTCAAGGTGACATCTTTGCTTTTCAGTACTTGAAAAAGGTCCTTGGCAGGAGATTTTCCCAACGTAATATGTCTTTTGATTTTTTGGCTGCTGCTTCCATGGGCATTGGTTGCACACCCAAGTTGTTTCTTCATCTATGATGATGTTGCTTACCAGTCCATTTGTAAGGATTTGTGTTTTCTTAATGCTGAGGTGCAATCCACACTGAAGGCTTTGGTCCTTAATCTTTATCAGTAAGTATTTCAAATTTTCTTGACTTCCCAGCAAGTAAGGTGGTGTCGTCTGTGTAGCACAGGTTGTTAATGAGTTGTCCTCCAATCCTGATATCTTGTTCTTCTCTGTATAACCCAGCTTCTGAGATTATTATTGCTCAGCATACAGACTTAAAAGGTATGGTGAAACGATACAACTCTGATGAACACCTTTACTGACTTTGAACCACGCAATGTCCCCTTGTTCCTTTTGCAGGATTTCCTTTTGATCTGTATGCAGATTCCTTAAGAGCATAACCAGGTGTTTTGGAATTTTTATTCTTTGCAATGTTAGCCATAATTTACTATGATCCACTGGGTCAAATACCTTTGCATAGTCAGTAAGACACAAGTAAACATGTTTCTTGTATTCTCTGCTTTCAGCCAAGATCCATCTGACATCAGTTCCACTTTCTCTTCTGGATCCAGCTTGAATTTCTGGCAGTTGCTTGTCAATCTACTGTTGCAGTTGCTTTTGAATGATTTTGAGCAATATTTTACTTGCATGTGATATTGATGATATTGTTCTGTAATGTCCTCATTTGGTTGGATCACATTTCTTTGGGATGGGCATAAATATGGATCTCTTCCAGTCAGTTGGCCAGGAAGCTGTCCTCCAAATTTCTTGGCATAGACAAGTGAGCACTTCCAGCACTGGATCTGTTTGCTGAAATATCTCACTTGATATTTCATCAGTTCCTGGAGCCTTGTTTTCTGACAATGCCTTTAATGCAATTTTGACTTCTTTCTTCAGTACCATCAGTTTCTGATGGTGTGCTACCTCTTGAAATGGCTGAGCATTGGCCAGTTCTTTCTGGTATAATGACTCTATGTATTCGTTTCATCTTCTTTTGGTGTTCCCTGAGTTGTTTAATATTTTCCCTGTAGAATCCTTCACTATTGCAACTCGAGGTTTGAAATTTTTCCTCTGTTCTTTCAGCTTGAAAAATGAAGAATGTGTTCTTCCCTTCTGGTTTTCTATTTCCAGCTCTTTGCACATGTCATTATAATACCTTATTTTGTCTTCTCAAGCTGTCCTTTGAAATCTTCTGTTTAGGTCTTTTACTTCTCCTTTCCTTCTTTTTTGCTTCAGCTGCTTGACATTTGAGTGCAAGTTTCAGAGTCTCTTCTTATATCCACTTTGGTCTTTTCTTTCTTTCCTGTCTTTTTAATGACCTTTTGCTGTCTTCATGGATGATGCCTTTGATGTCATTCCACAATCTGTCTGGTCTTCTGTTATTGGAGATCAGTGCATCAAATCTGTTTTTGAGATTTTCTTTAAACTCAGGAGGAATATATTCAAGGTCATACTTTGGATCTAGTGGACTTGTTCTAATTTTCTTAAGTTTCAGTTAGAATTAGCATAGGAGCAGTTGATGATCTGTGCAACAGTTAGCACCTGGTCTTGTTCTGACTACTGGTATGAAGTTTTTCCGCAGATGTAGTTGATTTGGTTCCTATGTATTCCATCTGGTGAGGTCCATGTGTACAGTCGCCATTTGTGTTGGTTAAAAAAGGTATTTGCAATGAAGAAGTGGTTAGTCTTGAAAATTCTATCATGCGATCTCTGGAATTATTTCTATCACCAAACCCTTATTTTCCAACTACTGATCCTTCTTGTTTCCAACTTTTGCACTCCAGTCATCAGTAATTATTTGTGCATTCTGATTGCATGTTTGATCAATTTCCGACTATGGAAGCTAAAAATCTTCAATCTCTTCAGTTTTGGCCTTAGCGGTTGGTGTGTAAACTTGAATAATAGTCATAGTACCTGGCCTTCCATGTAGGTATATGGATATTATCCTATCACTGACAGCATTGTGATTCAGGACAGGTCTTGAAATGTTCTTTTTGATGATCAGCACAACATACTGACAGCATTACAGACTCTTTTTTGTTGTTGTTAATTCCATCTACCATCCTCTGACTCCTTATTGGTGTATTTAGTCCATTTACATTCAATGTAATTATTGAAAGGAATGAGTTTAAGTGCTGCCATTTTGATGCCTTTCAGTCATTGATGACCTTATTTTTGTTCTACCTACTTTTCTGTACTAAGCCATTTTTCTCTATATATTTTGTCGTTATCTTTGTCCTTGTTATGGATTTGGTTTTGGCCAGTTTGATTATAATATGTCTTGGTGACTTTCTTTTGGGATCTAACTTGTGTGGGTTTTGATGCACACCTTAGATATCTTCTTATTTTTCATGATTCAGTGAATCTTTCTGCCAACAATTCTTCAACGATTATTTTTTTTATTTTCTG
Organism: Heterohyrax brucei; assembly: GCA_028571685.1. Lineage (NCBI taxonomy): Eukaryota > Metazoa > Chordata > Mammalia > Hyracoidea > Procaviidae > Heterohyrax > Heterohyrax brucei. Next base: position 1,901,083 of record CM053156.1, read on the forward strand.
TTATCACACCTGTTCTTATTCTCTAATCTGTCATAGGTTATTTCTTTTGTTTAAGTTCCACACAATTCTTAGGGTCTCCTCATTTTTTAAAGTTCTTCTATCTGAATTTTCCTCAAATATGGTGATGTTGAGTGCTTTATCTCCATTCTCACTAATTCTTATTTTCATTGTCTCAATTCTGCTCTCTTGACTTTCCGTAGAGTTTTCTAATTCTGAAATTATTTATTTATTGTTCTGGGTTTTGTCTGTCTGTGGATTCTTCATGCCTATTTAATTTGTCATTATATTCTTCTCTAATTTCCTTGAGTTCTGTTGGTTTTTCTTTGTGCTCCTTTCTGCATTTTGCCTGATTTCTTTCCCGATCTCTTAAAGAGATCTACATATTAACCTTTTATATTCTACATCCTGTAATTCCAGGATGTTTTCTCATCTGGAAGATTTCTCAACTCTTTCTTTTGGGAGCTTCTTGAAGTTATTATGATTTGTCCTTTTATGTGATTTGATATTTACTGTTTTCTCCAAGCCATCAATAAGTTATTGTACTTACTTTATGATTGTTTATTGTGTCCTAGCTTCTTGTTTTCTTTTGTTTTGATACACACAAATAGGCTCCTCATGCTAGCTAGTTTGATTACTGGAAACTTTGAAGGTCTAACATTTAGTCACCAAGTGGTTACAGCTTTTACTAGGCATATGAGCACAAGAATTCATTCACTTTTCTTGTATGGATTCAGCTTAGGGTCCACATAGTCATTCACCAAGTATGCGGTGTAGGCTCTCACCTTCAGCCCTAGACAGGAAGGAGTGGTTGTTTTAAGCACATGTTTCTGGTTGTAGTAGGGGGGTGAAGTGCTGAGCAAGGTAGGGAGTTAACAGCTGCTCCTGAGTGCCTTTGAAAACAGCGTGTCCCTGTTTCCTAGTGTGTGTAGGTTTTGCATCAGGACTGTGGGTGCCCAAAGTTGTTGGGTATGAGTAGCAGGAGGTACCACTTATTCTTGTACTCCTCACATGGATCTCTAGGTGGCATAGATGGAGCCAGCAGTCCTGAGGTCCTTGATGTGGGTAGGTGAAGACGCTGCTTAACAGGCAAAATGGTGTCACTACCTTGCTTTTCCACCATAGCTGTTACAACTGAGGTTGACTTCAGGTATATACCCTGTTGTACTGTGCTAGTGACGGCTATGCTGATGGGCCCCGTTAGGGCCCACCCATATCTATGCAGGGGCAAAATGCATTCAGTTGGTGGTAAAGGTGATGTTTTTGCTCCTAGTTCCTGCCTTTGAGAAGTGACAGGATATTTTTTCCTGTTTGTTAATTTGTGCTGTTTCTAAGGAGAGGAGAACGGTTCAGGACCCATGAGAGGTCCTAATTCCAGCCTAGCATACTAGCTTGAATTGGGTCCAGAACAGGAAGGGGGCAGGTAAACTGCAGAGAGTATTTTTCCGAAAGGGTGTTTTTTGATCTGTGTGGTAGGTTAGACACAACCACTTATCTTTTACCAATTCTGTGCTGCTTTTCACCGATTGTGGAGATGTGAATGGACTTTCTGCCACATGGTCTCTTTCAGTGTTGAAACCACATCCCAAATGCCACTGCTTGCCTCACCACTATCACCTCAGTGGATCTGGCCTGTGGGGTCCCAGTTCCCACCAGGTCAGGTCTGGCAACTCCTCACTGCTTCTGAACCATCTCTCCCTGCCTCTGCCACTAAGGCTGATTCCTCTACTTTGATGTTCAGGCTACCTAGATTGTTTTCATGGAGCACAGTACCTACAGGTGATACTCATTATTTTGTGAGCCAATCTGTTGTTCACTTGAGTTTAATCAGGGGCTAGTTTTGGTTCAGAGTTTAAAGAGTACCTTAAGACAACAGTCTTAACCAGTCCAGTAAGTCTGTTTTTATTTTTTAGGAATTTTTTCTCCTATTTTCTCAGCAAATTGGATTTTATTTTAAGTATAATCAGAAAGCTCTGGACTGATTAGCACATAGGTTACATAATCTGATTTGTCCTAAAATGCAGATCACAGGCTATGGAGAATAAAGAGAGGCAGTAGGACATCAATCAAGACAATTTCACCATAGACCAGGTGAAAAGTGATACTGGCTTGGTCTAAAGGTTTTAGTGGATGAGGTTGTGAGATGGTCATATTATGGGCATATTTGGAAGCAGTAGGCTTTGCTGTTGGATGTAAGATGCATGTAAAAGATAAGAGTAAATAATGACTTAGGTTTTTGACCTAAGAAAACAACTAGACAACGCTAACATTCAGGGCACAGGAAGAGTATCAAAGTTAGGACAGGAGTAGCTGTCAGGACTTCCATTTTAAACATAGAAGTTTTAGACGCCCAATAACATTTAAAAGGTGATGTTGAATCAATGGTGAGATGTAGTCTTACCAGTTGCCTCAGAGTTGACTCCAACTCACAGCAACCCCTTATATGTCAGAATAGAACTTCACTCTAGAATTTTCAATGGCTGATTTTTCAGAAGTAGATGGCCAGAACCTTCTTCTGAGGCACCTCTGGGTAGACTTAAACCTCTATCATTTTGTTTACTAGCTGAGTGAATTAATTGTTTGCATCAAATTGGAGATCATAATCCTACAGAGATGGCATGCAAAGGCATGAAATTGGTTGAGATCTTCAAGGACATGAGAATAAAATGAAAAAGATGAGGCCTGAGGCTTCCCTGGATTTCCTACTATATTGGCCACCACTTGTCAGTCTTTTTGATGGATCCTCAGCCTCATCCTGGCCCTAAATGTTAGCAGAAACCTCAGGTTTCTTCTTTTTCATTCAGGGTCAGGCTGAGGCTGAGGATCCATAAAGACTGATAAGGCGTGACTAGTATAATAGGAGGAAAACCGGGAGTCTGTGGCCATCAGTTGTAGCACAGGCTGTGTTCATATTCTGATAGGTGAAGAGGGAGAGCCTGCTATCCAAGGATATGTGTTTACAAACCCATAGAATTTCAGGTATAGAAGGACCTTAGCAGTAAAATTTTGTGAGACCAATACTTTACAGGTATTGAACTTGAGGCATGGGGTGTTTTAATTACCCAAAGTTACACAGTAATTGTTTTTTGTTGATTAGTGATGATGTGTTTCAGGTGGAGACGACAGACTGGCAGGGGTGAGTATCCCATAAGGAGAGGAAATTGTTATCAGTCACATCTATCTGTAGTCAGAAAAGGGAATCTCAGTCATCAGATGTTGATTGCTTTCCTCAGAAATGCTAGTCCTCAGTGATCACAATCTCTTTTTACATGCATGACAGAATTTCAGACATTGGTAGTGTAGAAATCTGTAATCTTCGAAGAGGGAAGATAAGTATTCTCACTTGCAGGGGTTTTCCCTTCTATCTGGTGGTGTAGTGGTTAAAGGCTATGGCTGCTAATCAAAAGGTCAGGAGTTTCAATCTGCAGGTGCACCTTGCAAACTATGGGGAAGTTCTACTCTGTACTGTACAGTAACTGACTCAGAATCAACTTGACGGCAACAGGTTTATTTATTTTTTTTTAATTTAAGTGAGAAGCACTGGTATTATAGTGGTTAAGCAATCAGCTGCTAACTGAAAGGTCAGCAGTTGGGACCCACTGGTCACCAGAAAGATGTGGCAGTCTGTTTCCCTAGATATTACAGCCCTGGAAACTCTAAGGAGGAAGTTCTACTCTGTTTGATGGGGTTACTATGAGTCAGAATTGACTCAACAACAATGAGTTAGTGGGCTTTTAACTGCTGGAAGAGTTGAAACAGGTATAGCAAACACATTTTCACTTAAACATTTATTTAGATGAGGTTTAAAAAATTAGATTCGATAATGTAGATGCTTCCTTAACACAGTACAATGAATAGAACCATAAACACAGAACTTGACATATGATTAATATTTACCAAACAAATTAATGCCTTTTGTTTATCCTTAGTAAGAAACTACTAATGGGATAAAGCAAGCAAACTTTGAAAAGATAGATTTTTCAAAGAATTTCAGTTGTGGGTGGAGTCAAAATGGTAGACTAAATACACATCTCCCTAAACCCCTCTGGAAACTGAGACCTGAACTGATAATTAAATGGAGGCTTCTGGACACCTAGTGAGCCCTAGGATGTGGTATAGTGCTGTTAATTTGGACTTCATACAGTTAGGCTGAAATCCAAGCCCCTTCCCTACCATTCCCAGAGTGGCACAGCCTGAGTCAAAACATTTTATCTGCCACCTATTCCTGAAATTCCATTCAAATGAGGGGAGCTGCCCAGGGCCCTAATAGCTATCAGTCCTTTCCCATAGGCTCAACTCCACTGAAATGAGACCCCCTTATGTTAATTAAGTAACTTTAATCGTCCACGACCCCATAGGTTACTTGCCACGGACACCGTTCTCATCATCACGGGCACTGTTTTCAGTACTGTCCTCACTAAGGTCTGTCCATCCCCTTTATAAACCCCCAACCCCCTAGCCAGCGTACAGTTTGGCAGGCTCCCACCTGGGAGCTCTGTAAAGCCATCTGGGATGCAAATAAACTTTTCCTATTCTTTCTCCTCCTCTCTCTGGTTTTTCCTCTGCATGCTTTTGATTAAGCAAAACTCACTGCACTCCAAAAAATCTCTAACACATACAACTGAACACAAAACCTCCTCTCTTTTGCTGACCCCACTCTCGGTGAGCATGGGCTTGGGTGGACCAAAGGTAACTCACCATTTTAACTTTTTTTCTCTGTCTTAGCTGGCAGTTGGAGCTGAGACTTGACTACATGCTAATGTAGTCAGACACACTGCTGGTAGGATCAGCAAGCCAAATTGCCATATTTTGAGAGCCTGGCTTGGACTCTGTACATCTCAGTACCTCTGGCCTCTCTTTCTCCTTCTGTCGTATAGTAGCTGGTACTGAGGCAGTGGTGAGGATGTGTGGGACTCCATCATGATCCACTGGGGTGTAGTTACAGCCATAAGGAAGCCCCAGCTGAACTTAGTTCCTAGGCAGAGGGTCAGTGCCTGCCCAGTGGAGAGTGCTTTTCTGGCAGAACAGTAGTATTTTAAACAGTGTTGCCTGTGGCTGGGGCCCTGCAACAGAGGCTGTGGACTTTGTATATTTCGTCACCTTTGACCTCTCTTTCTACCTCTGCCATAGAGTAGCCTGGTCTCAGCCAGGTGGCGAGGTTGTGCAGGACACCCTCTTGTTCCACTGGGAGGCAGGTATACCCATATGGAGGCCTAAGCTGGACCTAATTCCTGGGCTGGAAGGCAGCATCTGCCTGGATGAGAGCGCTTTTCTGGCAGAAAAGCAGTATTCTATACAGTGTCACATACAGCTGGGGCCTGATAGCAGAAGCAAGCAGGGCAGTAGTCTTTCTACATTTGAGCTAGTTAATATATATAACATCTGGGGTTTGACATAGAGGTGCTTACTTTGCCAGTTGTAAAGAGGGCCCTTTACACCTGAAAACCTAACTGACTTTGGAAGCTGTCAGATAATTTCAACTCTCATTTTAAGACAGCCTAGAGAAACAACTGCCCACCCTCACAGCGTCTCTCTCAGACACTATTGACTCACATGATGACCAAAAAGCAATAAACTGCAGAGAAAACTGTAACCAAGAAATTGCGGCTTCAGAAGGCCCGCAAAAGAAAGCAACTCAGAAATTCCTGCAAACAAAAGCTTTTCTGAAACTATCGGAAGGTGAATACAAAAGGGTTATATATATGATCCGACTCAATGGCACTTGGCTTGGCAGACTCATATAAAATGCAGCAAGTAAAATGAAAAATTAAGCAAGCTGTTCCATTTGACGGAACACCAGTACTCTGGAATCCAGCAGATCAAGAACGAAATCAAAGACATAGAAACTTCAGTTGAAAGCCAAGAAAACAGAATGGAACATAGGGAAAATAGACTTTCTGATTTGGAAGACAGAGCTATTGATTCCAGCATGTATGAGGAGAAATCAGGAAAAAGAAACAAGAAAAATGAAGAAGAATTAAGAACCATGTGGGACTCTATTAAGAGGAATAATCTATGATTAATTGGAGTCCCTGAACAAGGAGAGACACCTGAGAACACAGAGAGCATTGTTGCTGAGCTGCTGACAGAACACTTCCCCAAAATTATGAAAGAAGAGAATATAGATATCCAAGATACGTATCAAATGACACTCAATATAAATCTGAAAAGAAAGACCCGAAGACATATTATAATCAAGGTTAACAAAATAAAACAGCACTTGGCTTGGCCTGGCAAGTAGAAAGTCTTAAAGGCAGCAAGACTCAAAGCAAAGCTAACATTCAGGGGGAAACCCTGCAGGATTTCATTGGATTTCTTAGCAGAAATGATGCTGGCATGGAGAAAGTGGCATGATACATTCAAAGCCTTGAAGGAGAAGAACTTCCAACCAAGAATTATATATCCTGCAAAACTATCTTTCAAATATGAAATGAAATTAAGACATTTGCAGACAAACTGAAACTCAGAGACTTTGTAAAAATCATACCAAAACTACAAGAAATACTGAAAGAATCTCTTGGCTTAGAAGAACAAAACCACTAAATTTATATTTTAGAGGTAATTACAGGACACATCACCCAGAATCCTACTCAGTTAGGGAAGGCTCCAAAATCAATCAAAGCTGTAATAGTGAAAGAAATGATACAGTGATCGTATCATGAGAACTATGATGTCATCATATTAAGAAGAGGGATGTACGAAAGTCATTATAGTCCTTCCAGATGGAGAGGAAGTTGATAGTACTGGTAGTAATTGAAATTGGGTTCACACATAGTTCATTAAGGAGGATCATAAGGGCAGCTGGAAAGCATAATATAGATGCAAAATATTGAATCAAGAAATGTAATACAGGAGTCTTAACAACCACAAAACCAATACTGAAAATGGTGAAAAATCAACTCACAAAGAAGAATGTCCCAGAACAGATTAATAAGAACAACAGGGAAAACATCAATACAAAAATAATCATATCACAATGGCAGCTCTGAACACACAATTACATCAATAATTATATTGAATGTGAATGGACTGAATGCTTCAGTAAAGAGACACTGAGTTACATCCTGAATCAAAAGATATGACCTATTCATATGTTGCCTACAAGAAACTCACCTTAGCCTTAAAGATAGGAACAAACTGAAAATTTAAGAATGGAAAAACATATATCAAGCTAACAATGAACAAAGAGGAGCAGGTGTGGCAATTCTAATCTGAGATAAAATAAATTTTAATGTAAAATCCACCATCTTGGACAAGGATGGACACTATCTGTTGATGAAAGGTTCAATATACAAGCAAGACTTAACAATATTAAATATTTATGCACCTAATATTAGAGCACTTAAATACATCAAAGAAACACTGACTACACTCAAAAATGAGATAGACCACTCCGCAATAACAGTAGGAGACTTCAACACTCCACTCTCAATATTGGACAGATCATCTAGAAAAGAGCTCAGTAAGGACACAGAAGACCTTATTGCCACAGTTAACCAACTAGACCTCATCGACATACACAGAACTTTCTATCTGTCAGTGGACAACTAGACCTTCTTCTCCAGTGTGGATGGAGCATTTTCCAGAATAGACCAGGTGTTGGGACATAAAGCAATTCTCAACAACATTCAGGCCACTGAATTAATGCAAAGCATCGTCGCAGATCATAAAGCCATAAAAGTCAAAATCAATAGCAGAAGAAACATAGATAGAAAGTGGAACTCATGGAAACTCAACAACATCATGCTCAAAAAGCCATGGGTTATAGAACAAATCAAGGATGAAATAAAGACATTGGTGAATTCCAATGAGAATGAAAACACTGCCTACCAGAACCTATGGGATACAGCCAAAGCAGTGCTCAGAGATCAGTTTATCTCCATAAATGCACAGATCTGGAAGGAAGAAAGAAACCCAGCCAAAGAACTAACTCCACAGCGTGAACAAACGGAAAGAGAACAGCAGAGGAATACCTCAGGCACTGGAAGAAAACGGATCATAAAGATTACAGCAGAACTAAATGAATTAGAGAGCAGAAGAACAACTGAAAAAACTGGAAAGACCAAAAGCTGGTTTTTTGAAAAGATCAACCAAATTGACAAACCACTGGCTAAACTTACTAAAGAAAAACAGGAAAGGAAACAAATAACCTAAATAAGAAATGAGAGGAGAGTTGTCATAACAGACCAAACAGAAATAAAAAATATCATAACAGAATACTATGAAAGACCATACTCAAACAAATTTGAAAACCTAGAGGAAATAGATAAAGTCCCAGATTCCTATCACCTACCAAAATTATCACAAGGTGAAGAAGAACAACTTAATAAACCCATCACAAAGGAAGAGATTGAAAAAGTCATCAAAAAACTACCAACCAAAAAAGTCCAGACCCAGATGGCTTCACCACAGAATTCTACCAATCTTTTAGAGAAGAGTTATCTCCAACATTACTGAGACTATTTCACAGTATAGAAAGGGATGGAATACTCTCAAATTCATTCTTGGAAGCCAGCATAACCCTGGTACCACAGCCAGGGAGAAACCTAACAAAAAGGGAAAACTACAGACCTATATCACTCATGAATCTAGATGCAAAAATCTTCAACAAAATTCTTGCCAATAAAATACAACAACATAACCAAAAAATAATCCATCATGATCAAGTTGTATTCATACCAGAGATGCAAGGCTTGTTCACCATCAGAAAAGCAAATATGATCAACCACATAAATAACACAAAAGACAAGAATCAGCTGATCTTGTCTATTGATGCAAATAAGGCATTTGATAAAGTCCAACACCCATTCATGCTAAAACCTCTCAGCAAAGTAGGAATAGACACAAATTCCTCAATGCAAGAAAGGCCATTTATACAAAGCTAACTGCCTACATCACCCTGAATGGAGAGAGATGGAAACTGTCTCGCTTGAGAACAGGAACTAGAGAAGGATGCCCACTCTCACCTCTCCTATTCAACATTGTGCTACAAGTTCTAGCCATAGTAATTAGACAAGACCAAGAAATAAAGGGCACCTGCATTGGCAAAGAAGTCAAAATCTCCATATTTGCAGATGATATGATTGTATGGGCAGAGAATCCTAAAGAATCCATAAGTAAAGTAGTCAAACTGATAGAAGCTTCAGTAATGTCTCAGGATCCAAGATAAACATAAGTAAATCAGTAGGATTCCTTTATATCAACAACGAGATTATTAATCAAGAAATCACCAAATCAATACCATTTACTATAGCCCCTAAGAAGATAAAGTACCTAGGAACAAATCTAACCAGAGAACTAACAGGCCTTTAGAAACAGCACTACAAGCCCTTACTAGAAGAAACTAAGAGAGACTTACATAAATGGAGAAATCTACCCTACTCATGGATAGGAAGACTTAACATTGCGAAAATGTCTATTTTGCCCTAAGCAATCTACTCATATAATGCAATCCCAATACAAATTCCAGGGACATTGTTTGATGAGATGGAGAAAGAAACTATCAGCTTTATATGGAAAGGAAAGAAGCCCTGGATAAGTAAAGCACTACTGAAAAAGAAGAACACAGTGGGAGGCATCTCATTACTTGACTGTAGAACCTATTACACTGCCACAGTAGTCAAAATGGCCTGGTATTGGTACAAAAATAGAAACATGGATCAATGGAACTGATTTGAGACCAACGAGATGACACCATCTTCCTAGGAACAGCTGATATTCTGCAAAGTCCCTAAGACATTAAACTGGGGCAAAAACTATCTCTTACAACAAACGGTGCTGGTAAAATTGGCTGTCTATCTGCACTAAATTAAAATAAGGCTCATATCTTACACCTTACACAAAAACCAACTCAATCTGAATAGAAGACCTAAATATCAAATCTAAAATAATAAAGCTCATACAGGAAAAGGTAGGAACAACAGTGGAAGTTTTAAAGCACAACATAGATAGATTCCAAAATCTGTGAAACAAACTACAAACAACAGAAGAGAAAATAGAGAAATGGGATCTACTGAGAGTCAAACACTTTTGCTCATCCAAAGACATTTTTAATAGAATTAAAAGAATGAGAAAAAATATTTGTCAACTCTATGTCAGACTGATGCCTGATCTCCATAATGTATGCCAGCCAAGTGCCGTCGAGTTGGATAGGATACTAAAAATATCAATAAGAAGAAGATAAATCATCCAATTAAGCAATGGGCAAAGGAGATGGACCGACACTTCTCTAAAGAGATCCAGGTAGCCAAAAAACACATGAGGACGTGCTTACGATCATTAACTATTAAAGAAATTCAAATCAAAACTACAGTGAGATACTATCTCACTCCAACAAGGTTGGCCATGATTCAAAAAACACAAAACAGCAAATGCTGGAGAGGCTGTGGAGAAAGTGGAACGCTTCTACACTGTTTGTGGGATTGCAAAGTTGTGCAACTTCTTTGAAAAGCAATCTGGCACTCCCTTAAAAAACTGGATATAGATACACCATTTGACCCAGTAATTCCACTACTTGGAATATATCCTACAGAATCAAGGCCATTCACACCAACTGATACGTGCACACATATGTTGATCGCAGCACAGTCCACAACAGTAAACAGATACAACCAGCTCACATGCCCAACAACAGAGGAATGGATAGGTAAACTATAGTGTATACTCAATGGAACACTATGCAATGATAAAGAATAACGATGACTTTAGGAAACATCTCATAACCTGGTTTCAGTTGGAGGATGTTATGTTGAGCAAAAGTAGTCAGCAACAAAAGGACAAATACTGTATTAGACTCCTATGATAAGAACTTAAAAACAGACTCATGCATAGAAGAAAAGACTCTTTGATGGCAGCAAGGGTGAGTAGGGAGAAAAGGGAACGGGTGGAGGGGTAAGTTTTAGATTAGATAGTTGTTAGAAATTTGGTTGGGTGAAATTGTTGACAGCACACTCTAGTAAGAAGATCAATATTAACTGGAATTCATCATAACATATTACTCCTCTCATCTTTGCCTGGTATTATAAGGACAGAGTAGCTGGGGCAGGGAGCCGGGTACCATGCTCTAAGGGGAAATCCAGGCCAACTGGCACAACTAGCATTTTGCTAAGAGAGTGTTCTGCACCCCACACTGATGAGAGGCATCTTGGGTCTTAAAAGCTGCCAAGCTGACATCTGAGGGTACAGCAAATTTTCCCAACTTTTCAAGAATGGATGATCACCAAGGACCAAAACTATGTGGGGGAAAGAGAACACAGAAAACAGAGAGACCTACGTGAGTGTGTGACTACATCAACTTGTGACTGGAAGAACTGGGTGGTGCCCGGCTACCACCAGCGATAGCCATGATGGAGCTCACAAAGTTGAATCTAACTGGCAACACAAGAATAAAAAAGGGTGCACACTGAGATCTCCATTAAAAGACCACAATTGATGGTCCAGGGGCTTCGGGGTTCCCCTGGGAGCGTGGCCCCTGGCCCTGATGCTGCCCCCGTCCATAAATCATAATGGAGGTCAACTCTGGGACAGGAATGGATTGGACTTGGCAACACAGAGTGACTGTATCATGTGTGCACTTTATGTTTTTATGCATCTATAGGATGTTGTCCTGCTGACCTATTACTGGAGGAAGGGGAGTGGTTGGAGAGGGAGGGTAGGAGATTGTTGGGAGGATAAGAGATGTAAGGAGCAGAGAGGATGAATGTGCTGTCACCAGGCAGGGAGAGCAGTGGGAGTTGCATATCGGTGGGCACGCAAATTTATGTGGGAACGTACATTTTCATTCAATCATGACAAAAAAAGAGAAAGAAATAAAAAGAAATTTCAATTTAAGGTTATATTCATGTGGATAGTGCTGAGATTAATATCGACTTTAAAAGATAATGGTCTTAAATATTCTATAATGAATGAATACTTTCACTTAGTCTTCATCTTGTCAAACCACATCACCTGGAAATTCACACCTGCTCTCCTGTAGCCAAAAAATACAACAGACAAAAAACCCATTGTTCAGTCTATTCTGACTTATAGTGAACCTAAAGGACAAAGTAGAACTGTCCCATAGAGTTTCCAAGGAGAGACTGGTGGATTCAAACTGCCAGCGTTCCAGTTAGCAGTCCATAACCATTGGGCCACCACAGCATCTCTCCTAGGACCCATACTTCAAATATGTAAGTTTGCACAGCTGGACAGCAGAGTGGGGGTGGGGAGTTGGGCTCAGAAGTTAACAGCAGGGACAGGAACTGATACTACATTTGGGGATCACGTTTTTATTATCTAATAAGTTATCTTTCATCAATGCTCTTTACATTAAAATGCATTACATTTCTAGTTATATGACGCACAGGAAAACCCTTCCTACTCACTTTGTGGGAGGACTGGAAAAATGGAGCCATAAATATTTTTTTGGTCTATGAATACCAACCACATCTAAACTGTTGAAAATGAAGGTGGAAATGAAACATCCAGGGCTTTAAAAATGATAACAGAATTTGGAGACACGCACATACATTTACCTCTTTTCTAGAACACATGGACTTGTCAATTTGTATGCCAAGTCATACATTTCTGTCTGCAATCATATGGCTTATACTTGATTAAACTATACAGTTTTGTGATGTACTTCTTTGTTGCATGTTATCTGAATCATATGAGTGGGAATTTGTATTACATCAGAATAACAAAACAAAACTATTAGAGTGAACCTTTTGCAACTTGTTTTGGGTGACTGAAAAACATGAACACTTGGACATAAATATAAAAATCCACTTTATAATAATAATTGGATGACTGTGATATAGCCAGTATTTTTGATGGTATTTTACATTTAATTCATGCCTTTACAGTAAACAAGATCTGAAAGTCAGAAAACAGTCTGGCAAATTCTGATTTTAAATATAGCGGGCAGCTGGGTAAATGTGTGTGCTGATGTGAGGGTTGTGTAAGGGGTTTTCAGCTGTATTTTGGGTAAATAGTGGCCAATCATATAGAGCACATACTGTGGGAGAAAGATCATAAAGCTTGTAGACTCTTGCCGCATAATGGGCAAATCTCACGGGAAATCTCTAAAATAACTCTTGTAGACAGGATGAGAGGCCTCTCTGAAGAACTGTTTTGGCTAGTGGTGATGCTGTTTCGTTTCATTTGGGAGATCAAATATTGAATTTAGTCTCAAAAGTGGATGACTTTCTGGGTGGCCACAGGAGAAAGGTTGAAGGCTTTTTTTCTTTTGGAAGCAAAGAAATTCCAGTCTTTGTTCATGAACAGCAGATGTGCTCACTCCTTGAGTAAACTTAATACGTCACTTTGAACTAGAGATTCTGTCCAATAAATTTGATTCATCATTAAATGGATTCACATACTCCTGGCATTTGGTAGAACATTTGTGTAACTCCTCACTCTGTTACAAAGTTCTTGGTTACAGAAGGGCCTGATTTTGGGAGAAACGGTGTCAAATACCTTCTGTCCCTTATCATAGTTGGGTAGCTGTGCTGCAAGTCAGGATCCCTACAATCTACCTCTTTGTACTTTGCAAATGGACTACATTCTGAAATGCATGCTTAGACCCAGGATGCTGCTCTATGTTCTCCTGGCTTAGCATCACCCTCTGAGTCACAGTTCATAAACAAAGGTAACATGCTCTTCAAGGGTTACCAGTCTGCCACTTTGAAATATTGTTGTACTTCAGACTAATACACTCTCAGCTGCACTCCGTTAAATGAGATACAAATGACTTGATGAAATTTTATATCATATATGCTAAGTAAAAATATGAATAAATACAGTAGCCATAGCAAATTCTTCTCAAATCGTGTAGATTCTAATGAGCAACACAAAACATCATACAGAAAATGACTTCAATTATCAGACTTCAAAAACGCGCACCCTAGGGCTGCTTGGATCTTACCTTTCATTTTAACCTCCTTTTTCGTCTTCTACCTCAACTTATCATCTTAAATAGATCTGGTGGCTACCTTTCAAAATTACTGGAAATAGCCTTTTCCTATGTTCCATGCTAGATCAGAGTATTTTGAATGGTCTCCTGTGATTACAGAAATAAGAAATAATTGCTGGTTTGTAAGAAGAGAACTGTTTAGAAAAATAACAAATGTGAAAGCCTCACATTGGAGAAGCTAATGAAGATGAGTATGTGTGACCAAAATTCAGAGAAAAAGACATGCACTCAGCGACATAATGTGCCACTTGAGAGAAGTAAAGAAACCAGCAATATCCAGATGTTAGACTGGTGTTCCTAAAAATACCCTTGGCAGCTCAGCTTCACCGGGGAAAAGAAGCAGGATGTTTGTCCAGTGGTGCACTCACAGAGGAGAAGGATTGGGCTTATTCTTTGTTGTACTTTGCACTGAGTGCTTTTGTGTGGCAGAAGCCCAATTTGTGCTTGTGGAATTGAATTTATTGGAGTGCACTGAATGAAAAGGAGGACTCAAAGAACTTGGGACTATAAGAATATATTGCAAGAGGGCCAGTTTTTAAGTAGAGAGAGAAATTTTAAACCAACAGATTTATCTGTCTGGAACTGGGACTTGAGAGGGAAACAAACAGCAAATGTACGTATGGGAATTTCTCAGCTCTTAGTCATTGTCAACGACCTACCATAGGCCATTTACATATGATATGAGAGCCTACGCTAGTTTTTAATTGTAATATTATTTGAATACACCCTGAGCCCAAATTAGTTTATTTTCCTTTGGATTTATATGGATTTTTGAAAGATGAAGAGGAGGTAAATTGCTAGAAAGTGGCATACTTTTTCAGTTAATTAAAACTTCCAAAGAAAAAAGTTTACGCACTACATTTGAAGTTTAATTATTTCTGAATTTGAATTAATCTAAAAAGCCAAATTCTTGTTGGCAGTGGTAAAAAGGGCTTCTTGAAAATGTTCTCAAAAATCAATGAAGATTTCAGATTTTCCTCAAATTCTGAAGATTAACTCATATTTGGGCTATGATGAAGTGTGAAAACTTACAGCATGAAAGTTGTTATTTTCAGGAAATGATGAGTGTGTGAGAACATTTCTCTGCTAAATTAATTACAGCAGTAAATACTACAACCAATAGAAAACGAAAAGTTGAAGGAAAATTAGTTCTAAAAATCAAGAAAAAAGGTCAGCGTAAAAAAACAGGGTTTTATGTCAATAGTAACATATATAGTACACAGTTGATGAGCTAGTGCTACAATCCTATGTGAGAAATAACAAGTTGGACAAAACTGATTCAGAAACTTTTTGGATTTTTTCTGTTTTTGTGTATAAGGTACTGATTTCCTTTCTAGTTTTTTTCTAGTATCTCTAAGTTTTGAAGACTCCTGTATTTTTGATATCTATTAAAAATAACAACAACAACAAAAAGAATTGTTTTACCTAAATCCTAAGAACACGAAGGTAGTATATTTATCAAGATTTAGTTGTTTTGGTTATCAAATATCATGTGGTTCTAGCACTGGCCTCTTAATTAATCTAATGATTTTAGTTTAAATAAATTAAATACTGTTGGGCAGTGAAGAGGAAAAATACTAAAAGTAATCTACAAAAAACTTCTGGTAATTTTCCTTGAAAAAACAGTCCAAATAATTTGTATATTTTTATAATGAATTTGTGAAAATACTCAGAATAAATGCTAAAATGCATATAGAAAACCAAAATCTCTGTTAAAATAGTACTATGTCAATGAGAAAAGGTTGCTAAGTGTTGCTTTTTTGTAAATTATCTTAGGAAAAGAGATTATTTTTGTTGTTAATAAAACAAGAATTGCATTACATTAAAGACTGATAATTTAGTAAGTGCTTCATTGCTTTAGCTAAATGTTCTTTCTTTTGAATCAATAAATGACAAAAGAAGTAACTGAAAGAATTAAAATACTGCTCTTATTGAAATAATGATGAATGCAATACATAACTTGGTTGCTGTTATTAGGTGCCATCAAATCAGTTCCACCTCCCAGCGGCCCTGTGCACCTCAGAGTGCAGCGCTGCCCAGGCCCACACCGTCCTCACCACGGTTGCTCTGCTGGAGCCCAGTGTTGCAGCCGCTGTGTCAGTTCATCTCCTTGAGGATCTATTTCTTTTTCACGGACCCTCTATTTTACCAAGCTTGAAGCCCCTCCTAAGGACTGGTCACTCCTGATACCATGTCCAAAGTATGTGAGTGAGATACTCCCTTGTCATCTTTGCTTCTAAGGTGCATTCTGGTTGTACTTCTTCCAGAACAGATTTGTTTGTTCTTTTGGCTGTTCACGGTGTTTTCGATATTTTTTACCCACACCACAATTACAGGCATCAAGTTTTCTTTGGTCTTTTGCATTCATTGCCCTGCTTTTGCATACAAATGAGGTGATTGAAAACACCATGGCTTGGATCTGGAGCACCTTTGTCTTCAAGCAAACTTTGCTTTTCAACCCTTTGGAAAGGGTTTTTTTTTCCACCCTAGCAGATTTTCCCAATGCAATGTATCTTTTGATATCTCTAATGCTGCTCCCACGGGTGATGATTGTGGATTCAAGCAAAATAAAATCTTTGACTACTTCAATCTCTTCACTGTTTATCGTGATTTCCCTTACTGGTCCAGTTATGAGAATTTTTGTTTTCCTTAGGTTGAGGTGTAATTCCTACTCAACGCTGTGGTCTTTGATGTTCATTAGTAAATGCTTCAAGTCATCTTAATTTCAGCAAGCAAGATTATGTTAGTAGCATGACACAGATTGTTAATCAGTATTTTTTCCAATCCTGATGCCCATTCTTCTTCATACAGTCCAGGTTCTTGGATTATTTGCTAAACAACAGATTGAATAGGCGTGGTGAAAGGACACAGCCCTGATGCACACCTTGCCTGAGTTTGAATCATGCACTGTCTCTTTGTTCTGTTCCAACAACAGCCTCTTGATCCATTCACAGATTCTTCACGAGCACAGTTGTTTTGGAACTTCATTACTTACAATGTTTTTAATAATTATTTATTGTTCAATTATTTCTACATTCAGTTGGACCACCTTTCTCTGAAATACACATAGATATTGATCTTTTCCAGTTAGTTGGCCAGGTAGCTGTCTTCAGAATTTCTTGGCATAGATGAGTGAGCACTTCCAGCACTGCGTCTGTTTGTGGAAACGTCAACTGGTATTCTGTCAATTTCTAAACTCTTGTTTTTATCAAGGCCTTCAGTGCAGCTTGGACTTCTTCCTTTAGTCCCAGTGGTTCCTGATCATATGTTACCTCCTAAAGTGACTGAACATTGACCAATTCTTCTTGGTATAGTGATCTGGTATTCCTTCCATTTTCTTTTGAAGTTCTCTGTTCCTTTAGTATTTTCCCTGTAGAATACTTCAGTATCGAAACTCGAGGATTGAATTTTTTCTCCAGTTCTTCCAGCTTGAGAAATGTGGAGCATTATCTTCACTTTTAGTTTTCCGTCTTCAGGTCTTTGTGCACATCATCCTAATATTTTACTTTGTCTTCTCAAGCTCGACGGCACTTGGCTTTTGGCTCTCAAGTTGCCCTTTGAAATTGTCTGTTTAGTTCTTTTACTTCATCAGTTCTTCCTTTTGCTTTAGCTGCTTGACATTTAAGAGCAAGTTTTAGAGTCTCTTCTGATATCCGTGGCAGTCTTTTCCTTCTTTTTAATGACCTCTTGCTTTCTTCATATATGATGTCTTTCAGATCATTCTGAAACGGCTCTGGTCTTTAGTCATTAGTGTTTCAGATGTCAGATGCATTCCTGAGATGGTCTGTAAACTCAGGTGGGATATATTCAAGGTCATACTTTGGATCTCAGGAAATTGCTGTCATTTTCTTCACTTTTAGCTTGAACTTGTATATGAGTAATTGATAGGCTGATCTGTAGTCATTCCTGGGCCTTGTTCTAATGTGATATTGCGCTTTCCCATCATTTATTTCCACAGATGTAGTTGATTTGATTCTTGTATATTCCATGTGTGACACCCATGTATATAGCTGGTATTTTTGTTGGTGAAAAGTGGTATTTGCAATGAAGAAGTCATTGATCTTGTAGAAGTCTATCATGTAATCTCCAGCATCATTTCTATGTGTAAATTTGAATAATAATCATATTAACTGGTCTTCATTATAGATATAAAAATATTATCATGCCACTGACTGTGTTATACTTCAGGGTAGACCTCAAAATGTTCTTTTTACTGATGAATGCGATGCCATCACTCTTCAAGCTGTCATCCCTGGCATAGTAGACCATACGGTTGTCGGATTCAAAATGACCAATACCAGTCTTAAATAACTTTAGTCATAACGAAGATCCACTCTTTGGACAGGAATGGATTGGACTTGGCAATGCAGAGTGACCATATATTGGATGCACTTTATGGTTCTATACATCTATAGGATATCATCCTGCTGACCTCTGGTTGGAGGAAGGTGAGTGGTTGGAGAGGAGGGGAAAGGAGGCTGTTGGGAGGATGAGATATGTATGGAGCGGAGGGGAATAGTATGCTGTCACCGGACAGGGAGAGCAATGGAAGCTGCATATAGGTGGGCATGTAAATTTATACAGGAATGCACATTTTCACTCAATCATCTCAAATAAAAAAAAAATACACTCACAAAAAAGAAATAACTTTAGTAGTGACTATTTTGAAATAATCTATAATCCAATAGATTGGGCACTGTAATTATATGTATTCAAAATGTTATTTTTGTTGTGTGTTCTGTTATTGTAGCATGTATATCATGTACATGTGATGTAAAAGAAGTGAAAGAAGATTACCACAAAGATTATTTCCCCACCAGAAATTTAGGAAGGGATTTGATCTGACATTGTAATGGATTATCTAAAAATGCCAAGGAACTTAACGAGTTGCAAAGGTTGGAGCTTGCTGATTAGAAAGAAATTTTTATTTCAGTGGACCTGGAAAATACATGACTGATTAAGAAAAAAAGCAAGTTTAAACAATGGAAAAAATAAACCGTAAAAAGGTTTAAAGCTTAAATATGGCAAAGATAAACAAAATTGTAAGGTAACACATTTAAAAATCTAGAACTGGCATTCCTTACTAGTTAAATTAGAGTAATGTTTGGTTTTAAGAAAACTTCAGGGGATATTCGGGTTTAAGTTTTAAAAATTATCTCAGGGCAATAGTTTCAGAGCTTCACAGAGTCTCCAGGGCTCTAGAAAGTCTGAATTTCATTACAAATATAAAATTCTGTTTTGCATTTTCACCCTTTTGAGCAAAGATTCTTCTACAGAATCTTGGATCAAAATGTTCAGTGATGGTAGCTGGGCAACATACGGTTCTTTCAAAGGAGAGAGTTTTTCATGGAGGCAATTCACTACACACTTTATTTCTCCCTCAGAGTACTAGCTTTCCTTCTTCCTCTGTTTCTCGAGGAAAATGGAAGCCCACTATTGTACCTTGAATGACTGTTTGCAAGCTAAAACCTGAGGCATTACAAAATGAACTTAAAAGTAGAAAAGAAGCACTGAATATGGTATTAGGCCAATTAACTGGGAATGACCCAAGAAATCATGATTTTAAGCCTCCGTTCCTGCAAACCAAATCCCATGAGGTATAAAAACTACATGGGATAAAGCTGAAAGAGTAACTTGAAAGGCTAGGAGGCAGTGAGTTTATGTTCATGGGAAATGAACAATTTGGTAAAGGAGAGTGAGATGGTTGTACACCTTGAAGAACATAGCTGATGCTACTGAACTGTTCCTGTAGAAATTGTTGAATTAGTGTATATTCTCAACAACAATAAAAAATAATTTATTAAAAAATCTGGATGGAAAAGTTGGTTTTGAGTAACTACTGCACTATCTATTGATAAAATCCAAACAACTTTAAAAAAAATCACAATTGAGATTTTTCAAAGACTATATTTAAAAACAAGAGACAAAGTACCACTAAACTACTTCCACTATGAACTGATCTTTTCTTATTTTCTCTTTTCAATGAAGTTAGATTGCATGAATGAATTAAATCTGCTTTACCTGATCTTATCAGCCCACAGCAGATGAAGACTCTCAAATGGCATCTATGTCATTAACTACAGTTGTTAGAGTAATATAATTGTTGATGAATCATATGGCCCCTAAATTGCTCTAATTGAATGATGGGTTCAGTGAGTATCTTGACAGTAAAAGAGTGCAGTAGGGCAGTGCATCTCTTTTAAGTCACTTCTGATGGACACGTTATCATATACTTACTGAATAAGGAAAAAAAGAAGATTGAAGAAGAAAAAAAAAGCATGAATAGATTTCATGATTGGCTAATGCTGAAAGTATTAGAAGATACCAACAACGATACAGTTATTAAATATGTTCAGTACACAAATGTGCCACCATCTTTGCTGGCATAGAAATATTTCTTTGCTGAATAGTACTTCATTAAACATTTGAAATTACAAGAAGATAAAGCTTAGTGTATCTAATGAACTCTGAACTCTAACTTTCAGATTTAGATATAGATGACAAACTTTTTGAATAAAAATCCTAGATTGAAGTTATGAAATTTGTTTTTGCAGCACAAGCAGATCTGTGGGAAAACTATGATAGTTCCCATTTTAACTTGAGACTCAGTGTCGTAGGAATGCCAAGTTTTAAAATGGAACAGTGTTCTACCTTTGTCTACTATGAAATTAGTTCAGAAAAGGCTAGTTGGATACAGTGACTTGCAAATGTGTTGCTGGACACAATTAGCCAAGAAGAATGATGGAAGATATTTCGTGCTCTTCAGTATTTCTTTATACTAGTGTCAGGGTAGAGATAAATGAGCTATGGATAAAAAAAAGTGGGGATTAGTACTTAAAGACAATGGAGAATCTT
The DNA here is from genome assembly GCA_028571685.1 of Heterohyrax brucei. Taxonomy (NCBI): domain Eukaryota; kingdom Metazoa; phylum Chordata; class Mammalia; order Hyracoidea; family Procaviidae; genus Heterohyrax; species Heterohyrax brucei. The sequence continues at coordinate 1,921,886 of CM053156.1, forward strand.
TATTTCTAAACTTCTCACTTATGTCAAAATAATTTGTTTGAAATGCTGATGCTGTACAATTGAATTACAGATCACAGATTTGGGGACAGAGCTAGTGAGAGACAGCCAGCCATTTTTGAAGTTTTTGACCTGAAGGAGAGAGAAGGCAAGGAGTCTAAAATGTAACCCTGTAGAACAGAAGGAGCTTTGAGGAAAGAAAACATTGGATGAAAAGAAGCAATCCATTTTTAAAATTTTTATCTCTGAGCTGTTACTGAGATGAGTAAAAAGAATTTGAATTTCTGGAAGATGGCTTCCCAAAACAGTGTTTCCCTCAGTGGGAAGACCTACTCTGGGTTTTCTCACAGTGATGCTTAACAGCTGAAACTCACCCTGTAGTGTACACATCTCTGGAAGTTATTACAATCAGTGGGCAGTGCTTCCTGGGATGAATCAGAACCCAGTTGCATGGAGGAGGAATAGATATTAATATCCAGACTAAGGCTAGCAAAAGGCTAGGTAAACCAGTGCACGTAAGGAGTACTGGAGGAGCAGTGGCTGGGAGCTCAGCCAGTAACCAAAAGGCCAGCCCCGCAAATTCACCAAGCTGTTCCATGGAAACCCTGTGGGCAGTTCGACTCTGTCATGCAGGGTCACTATGAGTCAGAATTGGGTCCATGGCAATTTTTTCCCCCACATTTTTTACTTAGAGCTAGCACTCCTTCAAAAAACTCAACCCTGCTGCTGTGGTAACAACAAAAAGGGATCTGTGTCATAAGCCCTGGTCTCCCACCCTCATGACATGCATTTCAGGCTCTCTATGATCTCATTTACATTTACAAAGAAAATCCCAGAATCTTTACCACTAGTAAGAATCTTAATTCCTCATATCTGGGTACTTAGCATGTTCCACGACTCAGAAACATCCACATTGAACACTTTCCCGTATGGTTTTGGGGCACCTGCGGGAAAATGATGGCACTCCCATTTTCTAAGATGAAGGGCAGAAGCTAAACTTTAATTATCAACAATATCAGGGTGTTTTGATAGCCATAGTTCTCACTCGCAGTAAAACTTTTCAGTTTGTTAAAAAGCTGTTTGCTTGATGTCCAAGAAACGCAAAGTCTAATTTTGGAAGGGATCATGGTGAACCTCTCCAACGCTGTCATTTTCTAGGCAATGAAGTGGAGGCCTAGAGGGGTTAAGCGACTTGCCTAATGTCATTTCATGGAAAAAAAACCCTTGAGCTAATTTTGTAGCTTTTGGATTGAGGAAAGAAAAAGTCATTTCTTTATTCACTTCCTAACAAATTAGTCACCCTCTCCCCATCTCAAAATTTGCTCAACTATGGATCCAGATCTTGACTGTAAGAGACCGGAAGAGGGAAGCCTGTTAAAGAGTGTAGTCTGTAAACACAGGGCTTGCATTTTAAATGCAATAGGAACAATAGAAGAAAAAGCAGTTAATGGGGGAAAGTCAAGGAGACAAAAAATCTTTAAACAAGCAGAAGAAAATGTGGATATGTAAAAGATTTTTGCCAATATGGACACTTAAATAAAATAAGGAGAAAACTGGAGATGAGCATAAAGAGAGAAGGAAGGCTTATAGAAAGATATGATCAGAAAAGTCCCATGAAGGAGGGGGTGACTTGGAAGGTGAGTATGTAGGGAGCAAACATGCCTAGCATTTGCTGCATGACAGTGGCCTGAGTTAAAGTCAGTAAATGTATAAGCTAATAATGAATTAATTAGTTGGGATTCTGTTTATAATTTGCTTCAGAAGGAAATTAATTATTTTGTTTATGAAATTTCTAAGCCTTTTTGAGATGTTTAAATTTCTAAAAGCCCTGACTTCCTTTAGGTTCCCACAAAAAACCCCACAAAATAAACAATTGACATACTTGTAAAATTCAACCATATTATTTTCACTGACAGAGAAATCTGAGTATTTATTAATTTAACAGTTTACACTAATATATTAAACCTAACTCTCTGCTTATTAAAATGAAATAAATGCATTATTCGAAATTACATTACATGTTTTATTCATTATTATTTACAAAATAAAAACACATATGTAAAGTTTAAAATCATCTTTTTGAGTTTAACATATGAAATATCTAAATCTCATTTCTTTCCTTTTTTTTTTTACTTACGGTATTTCTTTTTTTTTTTTTAATTTAAATTATTAGCCCAAGGGACAAAAAGGGCCACGTAAACCAGAAACTCCATCAGCCTGAAACCAGAAGAACTAGATGGTGCCTGGCTACCACCAATGACTGCGCTGACAAGGAACAAAACAAAGTCCTTGATGGAGAGTGATGCAGAGGGTGTGTGTACTTCTTGGCTTAATATATATATCAGGCTCTCCAACTGGTGCCTCTTTAGAGGGGAGAGGAGAGGATGAAGAGGGACAAGTGCTAGGTTGAGTAGATAATGGAACTGCAGGGCGGAAAGCAGGAATGTGCTGTCACAGGGTGAGGATAGCAGATAGAGTTGCCCAGAGGTGTGTGTTTGGGGTTTTGTAAGGCAAACTGACTTGGACTGTAAACTTTCACTTAATCACAATACAAATAAAAAAATTTTAAAAAGGAAAACAAAGGCCATTACAGGTCAAGCAGAAGATGACCCGATGCAACATTCTTGCTGAGTAAATAAATACTTGCAGATTGACTCTCTAAAGGAGACATCGATTGAATTGAGTGATTAAAGTTGACAGCAAAATTGTACACAAGACCCCAATTAATGAATTTTCTACTCTTTTTCATGCTTTTGGGGCATTAGGTCTGTTTGTACACTGTATGCATAAACATGCATGCATTACAATCAGAGATACTCATGGTTTGATGGAAATCATGCTGAGATACCAATTCCATGTGGCATCTGTGTATACTAACATCATACTGTCTGATGCTGAGGAAGGTTCTCATTTATCCCTTCCTCTTTTTTTCTATAGGATTGCTGTGTGTTGGAATTGGCTCGATGGCAGTGGGTTTTGTTTTCTTACCACCGCTAATTTGGAGACAATTGCCTTGGCAGAGCCTCTAACCAGATGCCAAACAAAACCGGTTATTTACAAAACCATCAAATCTTCTGCAACTTTGGATTAGGATTTTGATCATTTCTTTTCTTTTTTAAATTATGCTTCTAAATATTCTCTTCTCTTTGTAAACATGAAAAACTGATGGCTATTTTGCTCAAACTCCCTGGCAGCAGTAAGATCATATCACTTTTTGAATAAGTTCTGACTTATTGGTTGTCTTTTGATGGACTTACCTGCTGCCAACAAATAATGGATAATCATTTTGGTGAAGCCAGTCACTCCAGCCTGTAAGTGTGAAAATCCCTGTGTGGAGTCTGAGCATTACGGATAGACCTCCACGGTACGCACATCAGAGAGAGTTAGAACTCTCCTCATACTTTTGTCTGTGTCCTTGCCCTCGTTTGTTTAGGATATAAAGTGCTGTTTCTCAATATAACAAGTCCATATATGGGCTAATATTAAAAGGTGGTCTTAGTACTTTATAAAGATGTTTGAAATTGGTAATAAAACTATTTGCCTCATATTTTATTAACTAAGATCAACTAATTAGCCAAAACATATTGGAAGTTTCTGTTTGGCAGCATCTTCTTTGAAGGTTTTAGCTTTAAAACTCTTCTTTTTCTTGATCTACTCAAATCCATTTTTTTTTAACTTTTCAAAAATGTGTGCATAATTAACCCACCTGTTTATTTTTCTCTAATATATAAAACATAAATCACGTATGTGATGCCTAACATGTATTGGTATTTTATATGAGCAATAAAAATGCTTTGCTTCGTGTGTACAACTCTATAACACACAATTAAGAAATGTGTGAAAAAATGTCAGGAAGATTCTGTATTGTGTGGGACTGTCTTATGTTGCTAAAAAAGTTTATCTTATGGTTGTGCTTTTTTATTCTGATTTAGTATTATAAATTCTAGTACAAATCATATTTATAAGAACATCTTACTTGGGATTTTTACTTTCGTAAAAGCATAAATTAACATAAGTGAATTTCTTATAAATAAATTGCAGAGAAGCACAATCTTTGTATTCATTACCTAATTTGGAACCCACAAAACATTGGTTGAATTCTCACAAGAATGGGATATATGGATGTAGATGACGTCTCCTTTTTTTATAAATGCATCTTGAATGTATACAGTTCATAGGATGTTGTTCTACTGGCCTTTTACTAGAGGGGAGTAGAGAGGGCGGAGAGGAGGGGACAACAGATTGTTAAGAGGATATGGCAAATATAGAACAGAAAGGAGAAGTGTGCTGTCACCAGACAAGGAGAGCAGAGGGAGCTGTAGATAGGTGAGCATGCAAATTTAAACTGGATTGTACACTTTCACTCAATCACAATAAAAAATATATATATTATTGTGGGATAATGTTCAGGACTGTTCTATAGGTATAAAATTTTGTAGGCAGAATATCATGAAATGTGTTAAGAATATGGTTTAATGAATAGGACCACACATGTTCTATGTATTTGCTTAGTTATACGAGAATATAGACTCTAATTCTTAAATTTATAGAAAATCCTTTTTTGACATTTGAAATTCAGTTTTTAGTCATTTTCATTTAAACAGGCTTCAGTGTATTTATAATAAATGAGAATACATATAAACCTTCCAAAACATCTCTGGGAATAAGGAATTATATTAATGACACTCTTAATGTCATTTATTTGACATGAGATCTGATTATGCCATTAAAGACCTAGTTCTTGCGATATTCACACAGGGATTAGAAATAACTGAATTGGGGAAACATCCCAGAAACTAGGAATAGTTATTTTTAAGCTCAATGGTAGAATTCACACATTCAAAATGGTACAATTCACAGCTCCTCCTTTTCAGGAATGTTAAATCTTGTTTGAGAGGAAATTCATGTATTCATGATAAATCAGAAAACAATTTGGAAGCCATTTATAAAATTTGTAGTGTTTTAGGCTGTATGTATCATTCTAAGTTAATTAAAAATCTAAGGAAATTCACTTAGATTTACAGGCTGGTGATTTCAGGGAAACTTCACGAGGAGGAAAGTTCTTGCTGAGCATTAAAGACGTCTGAGATTGTTGCCAGCGGACAGTGAGGTTGATGTGAGCAGCGCAAAGGAAAGGCTGGCTAGGTGTGTAGAGCCAAAAGGCAAACTCTAGGTTGAAAAAGCCACAAACAGAGTGAAAAAGCCAACTGGAGTTAAGTTCATACAGACCTTTAATGCTACACTGACATTTTAAAATTTTTAAAATTGTCCATGCAAAAAGAATCCAATATTGGTTTTTTAACAAAGAGAAGATATGGTAAAAGTGATCCTGTCACTAGCCTGGATACCAAAAACCTAAACCCACTGAATTGGGTTGATTCCAACTCATAGTGACTCTATATGACTGGCAAGAACTTCCCCTTTGAATGTTCAGTGGCAAACCTTCACCAAAGCAGATTGCTGCATCTTCCTCCCATGGAGCAGCTGATCAGTTTAAATCACTCATCTTTCTGTTAGCAACCAAGTACTTTAACCACTGTACCACTAAGGGCTACTACTGGCCTAGATAACTAAGCATGAAATAGTACAGTAAAACTGAGAAACTAGGTAGTCAGTTACTAAAACGGAGAAATTAAATGATGAAGATCCAGATTAGGAAGTAGTAGTATGATTTAGGAAGGAAGAAACAAACCAGAAACTATGAAAGACGCATAATTAGGAGTGAACGACTAAACGGCTACAGAAAGAGAGAAAGGTACAGTAAAGATGACTTCAAAGTGTGCAAACCATGGAAGCAGGTTAACATAAAAACTGTTAACTCTAATAAGGATTCGTTTATGGGTATCAGAAACATTTAAATGGTTATTCACAAACATGGCCACCTAACTGAGCTGGGTTGAATAGAAACCACAGGTTTAAGCATGAAAAATTATGTGATATTTAGTTTCTGAGTGGTACAAGTGGTTAAGTGCCAGACTACTAACCAGAAGGTTGGTGGTTTGGACACACTCAGAAGAAAGCCCTGGTGATCTGCTTCTGTACGTTTACTGTGTTGGAAACCCTATGGAATACAGTTCCGTTGTGAAACACATGGGGTAGCCAAGGGTCAGAGTCCATTCAATGGCAACTGGCAACTGGTAAGGTTATAAAGGACACGGACGAAGTGTCTGGGGAATGTGATAAATGGAGAAAGGTAGAGACCAGGAATAGATCTTTTGGGTAGTCTGTATGAAGAGAACTGAGGGAAAGACAAGCAGGAAAGAAAAGAAAGAAAAAGAAAATAAAAAAGGTATCGGTCGGTTAAGGAAAGCCAAGAAACAGGTTATTAGGAAGGAGGTCACTGTGTCAAAAGCTGCAGGGATGAGAGATGCTGAGTCTAAGAAAGGCCAGCTGGATTTAAAGTTCCTTACTTGTCTTATAGGGCTTATACAAAATTAGATTAAATGGGTTGATTAGTAAGGGAATCATTTAGCATAAATGTCACTTTCTTAAGCTGACTAGGTTCGAATTTATATTTTAGATGTATTTTCTGACTATTAGGGAGTGAGGAACCAGCTCATTTTTGCTCAGTGCTTCTTACTGGAATCAAGCAGTTCAGCCGAACTAACTTAACCCTACAGAGTGCAGTTCTATTTTTAGGAAAAGCTGCAACTTTGCATTCCAATTTCTTCTGCTGTCTGTGCTACTTAATGTTCCAGTAACAATCCATCTTGCTTTCAAGTCTGACAGTTCCATACTCTCTGACCACCCGCAGAGAATATGCCTTCAAAAAGGAAAGCCCTTTAAGATCTGTGTTGAGTGAAGCAAAAATGCTTATATTATAGTCAATACTCTTAGAACTGAACTGGGATAGGAGTGCTGTGATTCAGAAGAATTAATTCCATCATTTTTTGCTGACATTTCAGGAAAGCAACAGGATCCAAGAAAACAATAAAATTTAGGGCGTGTGGTGGCCATTTGGATTCAGTACTCTATTGTCAAACATTCCCTGTAGAATTTTAGTAAGAGTGCATTTAAACACACAGCACTGATGACTGCACAAACTCTTCAGATACTGACCATTTTCCAGATAAATGGTTCAGGTTCCTTTAAGTAAGAAGAATGAGCAGAATTTTATTCTATTTGGGTTATAATAGAGATTTCTGATAAGAACTGACTTGGGTCAATTTATTCTAATGTGTTATCCTAATACATTGGAATAAATTGGTTGACATTAATCATTTTAAATGCAAAAATGAGAAAAAAATTACGGTGAATACTGACATTTAGAAACCTCTTGTCAACAATCTAAGTCTTGTATACGAGGTCAAGGTATTAACTTAGCTACTTGTGTTTTTCTTCTCACTACCTCTGTATTTAAATGTCTTTTTTTTTTTCCTTCGAAATTCTGATTGATATCCATAAAAATTTCTGAATTGAGACAGCTCTCCTTTCAATTAAGTCTGTTCCAGAAGTGAACCATATCTGGCCATCAGGTAACCAGCATCAGGAAATACCATATGTTCACAATCAACCCCAGCATGCAGCCTTTGGGCTTATAACCAAAATGTGAAAATTCTAATAATTAAACCACCTAAAGTCAATGGCTGTTATCCTGTATTAATACATAACAGCATATGGTCAAAATCAGTTCTCTGTCCAGGTACAGGAGCCATGACTGTACATGCTTACAACCATGTTGGCATGGCTTTACTCAGATACATTAAACCTGATACCTGACACAAACTGTAATTTAAATAAATAAAAGAAGTAGCTGATGGGTTATGGTGTGTTTAATCTAGCTGTGAGTCCCTCTGAAGCCTCCTCTTGATTAGCAAGGCTGAGTAGGTCAGAGGATGACATTTTCCGATCAACCTAACATTCACAGAGAAATTATATTTTCCCGTATCATTCATTAACAGCCTGTAGAATTCAGGTATTTGAGTTGTACAAAAAATCCCAATTAATTAAAATAAAGAAGATGTAAAAAAGCAAATTACTTTTATACAGGGGTATGCTTTTAAAATGTATGCATAGATTCTATTTAGCAGTAAGGGAAGTTAAAGACTTCAGCTCTCTTTGGAAAATGCAAGTAGAAATTACTACAAAGGGAAGCATAATAAGGCTACAGTTTTATTTGTCTCCATGGTTCAAAAGATGAACATCATTTATTTTAGGATAATTTTAGGCTACATTTTAGTTATTGTGTATTAAAAGCAACTGTTCCCACTTGATCTCTATCCTCATCACAAGTGTCATTGCCATATGCTGGAAGTGCCCCCAAATGCACAACATGTTAAGATAGGGCATTTTATTTGACATGAATGTGTCCTTTTCAGAATGTATATCTAACAATTTATAATAAGCCTGAGCCATATCAGAGAGCAAGATTTAGAGACAAAGGAAGGTTGAACACTGTTTGGGAAGCAGTTTAGGATTATTGTGCATGATTTTTATGGCTTTCTTTTCTATCACTTGAGTTTATAATAATGTCTGTGTCATAGGCCTGCAATAACTAAACTGTTAAATCCCTGAGGTTTAATCAAGGGAGTATGACTAAGAATTTAAAAGGTAAAGAGGGATTTGTACTATACAGTACATGCCTGGTGGTGCCACGGTTAAGAGTTCAGCTACATACCACAAGATTAGCAGTTTGAAGTCATCAGCCACTCCTTAGAAACCCTGTGAAGGGACTTTTACTATCTTGTGGAGTTGTATGAGTCAGAACTGATTCTGCTGCAAAGGGTTAGTTTTGGTTGGTGCCTATTTAAAGTGGTTTCCAATTTTGAAGCTGCATCTTATCTTCAAAAATCCAAGGAATTTACAACCAGTGGTTCACCCCAGAGTCTGAGAGACTGAACAAGAGTGTGCACAACAGGGGTATTCCTTTGGAATTTGCACCGGGCTTAGAATTCTAAAGTGAAAAGTGATGGAGAAAAACAAATATCTTTAGAAATACTTAAATAGTGGCAAGCAGGATTCAAGGCACTATCCTTTCCAGTGGAGACTGGATGACAAGGACATAAAGTTATAGAGAACAAGTAACAACGTGTTAAAAAAACTTATATGGAATTGAACACTGGTGTTCTGGTGGTTAAGTACTATGGCTGCTAACGAATAAGTTGGCTGTTCAAATCTACCAGGTGCTCCTTGGAAGCTCTATGGGGTAGTTCTACTTTGACCTATAAGGTCACCATGAGTCAGAATTGACTGGTTGTCAATAGGTTTGGTTTTGGATACAGATGGAATCACCATGCCATTCCTCCACAGTGCATACCTGATAAACTAAATAAATAGACAAATATCAATCCTGGAAACCTAAGCATCAACTGGAGGGGCAAAGAATTCAATTAAGTACCCACTGGAATAAGAAAATGACATAGAATAGGGAGGAGGATAAATATGGAATGAAAGTCCCCTATCAGGTAAAGCAGAACGGATTCCCCATCTTGGACTCCTGCCAGAGATTAGTGATCAGGGAATATGGGAAAGCAGCTTCAAAGAGCTCCCAGCAGGAGACAGAGCACCCACCGGACCCACCCTGCTGCATCATAGCTGAGAGACCATCCCTACCCATTGGACAAGGTGGTAGAAAGTATTGTGCCCACAAGTGAGCAAACAAAAAGAACATACAACCATAGCAAAGTGGCATAATCAAACCAAACAAAAGGCAGGATGAAACAAACAGATCTAGAATCAATAAATGAAGAAAATACTGAAAGTCTTGAAGACAGCAGACAATATCAAAACACACATACACACATACAGAATGGTCTGACAAGGCATCTGAAATAAAACACTATATGATTGGTCAGAAGAAGAAAAGTTGAAATCTTTAATATTCATAAATATCCAAAAGTTGAGGAGAAAAACAGACATAAATGAGGAAAAAGTAGACAAAATCAGAGAAAAAGCAATGGGAGAATTCAGGAAAATAATATAAGAACAAAATGTCAGAATAAATTTATAACTAGATTATCATACAAAATAGCAATTAGAAATCCAAGAGTTAAAAACAAGATGTCAGAAATGGACAGTGTCATGGAAGTTCTGAGCAGGTATGACACAATGAAGGACAGAATCAAAAAACTTGAAGACCAGTACTTGGATACCACTTTCTTGGAGGGAAAATCAGAGAAGAGAATGGAGAAAAATGAAGAAACCCTGAAAATGATATAGGATACAATAAAAAGCAAAAATTTTTGAATGATTGGAATTCCAGTACAGAAGGAGAAAATGGACGACACAGAGGATCACTGAAAATGTCCTGACAGAAAATGTTCCTGATATCATGAAAGATGAATAGTTACAGATTCAAGAAACTCAACAAACTCTGCACAGAAGAAAACAAAACAAGCAAACAAACAAAAACAAAAAATAACCTAACAAACTCATTGCCACTGAGTTAATTCTGACTCATAGTAACCATACAGCATATAGGAAAGAGTAGAACTGCCCCACAGAATTTCCAAGGACTACCTGGCAGATGCAAACTGCTGACCTTTTGGTTAGCAGACAAAACGCTTAATCACTAAACCACCAGGATTTCCTTACAGGATAGACCCCAAAAGAAAATCACCAAGCATATCATAATCATACTTGCTAACACCAAAGACTAAAAAAGAATCCTGAGAGTAGCTCAAGAAAAACAAAAAGTCGCGTAGAAAAGGGAATCAATAAAACTAAGTTCTGATTACTTGACAGAAACCAGGCAGACAAGAAGGCAATGGGATGATGTATATAAAACCCTGAAAGGAAAGAACAGCCAACCCAAAATAATATATGATACAAAACTCTAGTTCAAATATGAAGTTGAGATTAAGACATTTCCGGATAAACGGAAGTTAAGAGAATATGTAAAAACTAAACTTATTAGAATTATTAAAAGGAGTCCTTTGATTTGAGAACATACAACATCAGATGACAACCTAAATCAAGGATTAAAAAAAAAAAAAATCACAGCAGCCAGGTACCATCCTAAGAAATGAACTTTTAAAAATTAGCTGAAACTGAAAGATTTACAATAGGGAACCAGAGAAATTAGTCTGTAAATGACAACAACCTCAGGACAATAAAAGGGAATAACAGTGTAAGTATAGAATTTTCCAAAGGAGAAGAAGCAAGGTGGTACCAAATAGTAAAAGATTGGTTCAAATTTAGAAAGATAAATGTAAATATCGGCAACCACAGAGAAAGTTAACAAATCTTCCTAGCAAAAAAAAAAAAAAAAAAAAGTCTTGGTAAGTACAAATCCTACAATATCAAAAGAAATGAAAAGAAAAAAAAGAGAATTACTAACAAAGAGAATTCAGCACAGGAGACTAAGAGGAAAAAAGAAAACATCTGCACCACACATGTGTGTGCGTGCACGGACACACACACAAGCATTACAAAATGACAGCAATAAACTCATACCTATCACTAATTACACTCAATGTAAATAGTCGAAAGTACCCATGAGAGAGGAAGAGTGACTGAATTGATGAAAAACCAGCATCCATTATTATGCTGTTTACAAGAGACATACCTTGGAAACAAAGAGGTAAATTTATTAAAAATCAAAGATGGAAAATATATATTAAGCAAATAGCTACTAAAGAAGAGCAAAAGTAGGAATACTAATCTCAGATAAAAAAGATTTTAAAACAAAATCTACCATGAAAGACAAAGAAGGGCACTGTATGATTAAAGGGATGACCCATCATGAAGACATAACCATAATGAATTTTTATGTACCAATGTCAGCACTCCAAAATACATAAAAAGAACTCTAACAGTTCTGAAAAGTGAAACTGACAGTTCCACAATAATAGTAGGAGACTTCAAGTCACCACTGTTGGTAAAGGATGGGATCTCTAGAAAGAAACTCAAGAAAGATACAGAAGATCTAATGGGCAAAATCAATCAATTTGAACATATATATATATATATATATATATATATACATAAAACACTCTTCTTAACAGCTACAAAGTACACATTCTTTTCCAACACACGTGGAAAGTCTCTAGAGTAGACCACATTTTAGGCCAGAAAGCAACCCTCAACAAAATCCAGAACATTGAGATAATACAGAGCGTCTTCTCTTATTCTCTGACCATAATGCCATCAACGTAGCGATTAACAACAGGAAGAGCAATGAAAACAACTCACCTACATGGAAATTTAATAACACCCTGCTTAAAAAGCACTGAGTAATAGATGAAACAAAAAAAATTCTAGAATCAAATGAGGGTAAAAGCACATTGAACCCAAACCTTTGGGACACATCAAAGGCAGTCTTCAGAGGTCAATTTATACCAATAGATGCACATGTCAAAATCACGCTAACTATACAACTCAAGTGAGCCAGCCAAGTGCCGAAGTATAAGAAGCCCACAGCCACCAGAAGAAATGAAATAATAAAGTTCACAACAGAAAGAAATGAAATAGAGAATAGAAAAGCAATAGAATCAACACAACCAAAAGGTGGTTTCTTTGAAAAGATCAATGAAATTGACAAACCACTGGCCAAACTGACAAAAGAAAAACAGGAGAGGATGCAGATAACCCCCAAAAGAGTTGAAGACTGAGACGTTACAGCAGACCCAACTGAAATAAAAATGATAATGAGAGAGTATTATGCAAAACTATACTCCAACAAATTTGGAAAAGTAGAGGAAATGGACAAATTTCTAGAAACACATTACCTACCTGTCACGGATTGAATTGTGTCCCTCCCGCCCACCCCCACCCAAAATGTGTGTACAATTTGGTCAGCAATGATACCTAATACTATTTGATAGGCATCTACTTTGTGATTATAATTTTCCTATATGTTGTAAATCCTAATCTCTGCCTGTGGTTAATGGGGCAAGATTGGATCATGTTAAAGAGGACTGTTGGATCATGTTAAAGAGGTGGGACTGTAGCACCCTTACTAAAGTTGCATCCTGATCCAGTGTAGACAGAATTTCTCTGGGGTGTAGTCTGTATCACTTTTAAATCTTACAAGAGATAAAAGGAAAGGAAATGGGGGGGAAGTAGTGGGGACCTCAGATCACTAAGAAAGCAGATTTGTGAACACAGCATGTCCTTTGGACCTGAGATTTCTGCAACGGGATGATCCTAAACCAAGGGAAGAATGACACCTCACAAGGACCTTCCTGCAAAGCCAACAGATGGGGAAAGCCATCCTCTGGAGCCCTGAATTTGGGCTTCTTGATGGCAAGACTGTGAGAGAATAGATTTCTCTTTGTTAAAACCATTTACTTGTGGTATTTCTGTCATAGCAGCACTAGATGATGAAGACATTACCCAAAGTAACAACAAATGATGTTAGAAACAGATCCACAACAAGAGAAGTGATTGAAAAGATACTAATAAAAACCTCCCAACAACAAAAAAAGTCCTGGCTCAAATATCTTCACTGGAAAATTCTACCAAACATTCAGAGAAGAGCTTATAGCAGTACTACGCAAACTTTTTCAGAATATAGAAGAGAATGGGTTGCTTCCAAATTCATTCTGTGAAGCCAGCAAAATCTTGACACAAAAGCCAGGAAAGACACCCCAAAAAAGAAAATTACAGATTGATATCTTTCATGACTATAGATGCAAAATTTCTCAACAAAATTCTAGCTATTAGAATTGAGCATCATATAAAAAAAAAGCAAAGAAAAAAAACACAGTCAAGTGAGATTGATATCAGGTATGCAAGGGTGATTCAATATTAGGAAATTAATCAGTGCAAACTCCCACATAAATAAAATATAAGAATCACATTGTCATCTACACTGATGCTGAAAAGGCATTCAACAAAGTCCAACACCAATTCCCAATTAAAACCCTTTGTAAACCAGTATAGAAGGAAAATCCGTTAACATAATAAAGAGTATCTATACAAAATGAAGAGCTAACGTCATTCTTAATGGAGACAGACTGAAAACATTCCCCTTCAAAACAGGAACAAGACAAGGATGCCCTTTATCACTACTCCTGCTTAACCAGGTACTGCGAGTCCTAACTAGAGCAACAAGGCAAGGAAAAGAAATAAAAGGCACCCAAACTGGTAACGAAGGAACAAAACTTGCCCTATTTGCAGATGATATGAACTATATGTAGAAAACCCAAAAGCCTCCATGAGAAAACTACTGGAACTGATAGAAAGATTCAGCACAGATGTAGAATATAAGATAAATATAGAAAAATCTGTTGAATTCCTATATGTCAACAAAGAGAACTTCAAAAACGAAATCAGGAAAGCAGTACTATCTATAATAGCCCCCACAAAAGTAAGATATTTAGAATGAAATCTAACCAGGGATGTAAAAGATCCATATAGAGAAAACTATAAAACACTACTATAAGAAACCCAAAGAGATCTACATAAATGGAAAAACATACCATGCTCATGGAAAAAATGTCAGTTGTGAAAAAACTGTCAACACTGTGAAAAAATTTCAGTTCTACACAAAGCAATCTACGAACACAATGCAATCTACAAATGCAATGCAATCTCAATCCAAATAACAACAGTATTCTCTAAAGAGATGGAAAAACTAATCATTAACTTTACACGGAAAGGGAAGAGTACCCAGAAAAGTAAAGCATTACTGAAGAAGAACAAAGTGAGAGAACTTGTACTACTTCATCTAAAAACCTACTACACAGCTATGGTAGTCAATACAACCTGGTACTGGTACAAAGAGAGATTCATTGACCAACAGAGTACAAATAAGAACCCGGATGCTAATCTATCCATCTGTAGTTACCTGATAAGGTCCCAAAGTCCATCAGATGGGGAAGAATAATCTTTTCAATAATTGATACTGACAAAAACTGAATGTCCATCTGCAAAGAAAATGAAACAGGGACTGTGCCTCATACCATACACAAAAAATTAATTCCAAATATAACAAAGACCTAACTATAAATCTCCAAACTACAATGATCACAGAAAAAAAAATAGGATCAACACTACAGCCCCTAATGTGTGGCACTCACAGGATGCCAACTATAAGTAACAAGGCACACACTCCAGAACATAAGCTAGACAGCTGGGATCTTTCAAAAATTAAATATTTATCCTCACCAAAAGACTTTACCAAAAGAGTAAAAAGAGAACCTACTGAACAGGAAAAAAAGTTTGGCTATGACAAACGTGACAAAGTTTTAGTTTCTAAAATCCACAGGAAAATCCAGCATCTTTACAATAAAAAGACAAATAAATAATTCAGTGAAAAAAATGGGCAAAGGAAATGAACAGACACTTAATCAAAGAAGACATTCAAGCAGCTAACAGGCCCATGAGGGAATGCTTCCTATTATTAGCCGTTAGAGAAATGTAAATCAAAACAACAATGTGATACTGTCTCTCTCCGATATTACTGACACAGATTGAGAAAAAAGAAAATAATAAATGTTGGAGAGGTTGTGGGCATACCGGAGCATTTATGAACTGCCAGTGGGAACACAAAATGGTACAACCGTTTTGGAAAATGACAAGGTGTTTCCTTAGAAAGCTAGAAATAGAAGTATCATATGATCCAGCAATTGCACTCATAGGAATGTAGCCTAGAGAGATAAAAGGGATTGAACAAATATAAATATAAGACCATAAATATAAGACCTTAATATAAAAGATATGCACAGCCATGTTCATTGTAGCTTTGTTCACAACAGCAAAAAGGTGGAAACACCTTAGATGTCCATCAACAGATGAAGGGTTAAACAGACTATGGTACGTACACACAAAAGAGTACTACATATGCAGTGATAAGGAACAATGAAGAATCTTCAAAGTATTTCATAACAGGGATGAATCTGGAGGGCATTATGCTGAGGTAAATAATCAATTATGAAAGGACAAATATTGAATGAAATCACTAGCATAACAACTCATCAAAAGATTTACACACAGAAAGAAGCTATCTGTGATGATTATGATGGAGGGGTGGGAAGGGGGTGGAAAAACACTAAATAGACAATAGATAGGCGGTAAGTTTGGTGAAGGGTCAGACAGTACACAACACTGGGCAAGCCAGCACAACTTGACCAAGGCAAGGTCATGTAATCTCTATAGACACATCCAAACTTCTTGAAGGACCAAACTGCTGGCCCGAGGGCTGCAGGGAACCTGGTCTCAGGGGACACCTAGCTCAACTGGCATAACATCATTTACAAGGAAAATGTTCTACATTTTACTTTGGGGAGTAGTGATTGGAATCTTAAAAGCTTGTGAATGGCTGTTTAAGATACTCCGCTGGTCTCACTCCATCAGGAAAAACGCAGAACGAAGAAAACTAAAGGAAAAAATTAGTTCTAAGGACTAATGGACCACAACTACCATAGTCTCCACCAGACAACTAGATGGCACTTGGTTACCACCACCAATTGCTTTGATAGGAATCACAGTAGATGGTCCCCAACAGGGCTTGAGAAAAATGTAGAACAAAATTCTCTCACACACACCTGTAAGCACTAGACTTGCTGGTTTGACAGAGACTGTAGAAACTCTGAGAGTATGGCCCCCTGAACACTCCTGAGATTCACAATTGATCTTGAGATTAAACCTGTTGACACTGAGTCACTTGACTTATAGTGACCCTAGAGAGACCCATAAAACAAAATGAAACTAAAGAGGAATCCCAGGCAAGGTACAAAGGTAAGAAGGCAGGAGAGGACAGCAAGAAAGCTGGCTAATGGGGAACCCAAGGCTGAGAAAGGAAGAGTGTGGACGTGGGGCTGGTAACCAATGTCACACGCAACAACAGTAACAACAACGAACAAAAAGAAGAAGAGGAAAGAAAAGAAAAAAAGTGAAACAGATAATCTCTATATAACTAGATTAGTACTCTAGCCATCTGCATTAAAGAGTAGCATTTCCAAATGAAGAGACATTGGAAGTATACCTTGGAAACGTAATTTATTTTGTTGTGTATATACTGGTTGTGACAATAGCCTAGTAAACCATATTTAGATGTCTTCTTGTATTGTAGATTTGAAGTTCTTTTCCTGGCCTTACAATGTCTTTTTTTCTTGTTTTTTCCCTTAATGTATCACTTGCCAGAGTCAAAAAAGAGTGCTATTTTGACATTGGGTAGACCCAATCAGCAACTAAGGCTCAGAGTGTGGAGTTCTGCAGGGCCAGTGTGGACTGTCAGTATGGACATGTGGACATGAAATGAACTGTGAACAGTTTCACAGAGCCCATTATAACAGGGTCGACTGGATTGGCATAAGAGGGTGAATAAGATAGGCAAGAAGAAAAAGTTTTGATTCTTAAAGCTTGAAGTCAGGAACTGAAAACCACTAGCCTCTCCTTAGAAATCCTTTAAGGAAGTTCTCCTCTGTCCTTTAGGGTGACTATGAGTAAATGGGTTTGTTTTTCATTTTGCTTCATTTTTGGTGTTTATTGTATAAAATAAGAGCCCTCGTGGCAAGTGGTTAAGCCCTTCGCTGTTAATTAAAAGGCCAGCACCTGCAACTTATTAACTTATTGAAGATGTGGTGGTAGTTTTCAGTAGAGATTTACAGCATTGGAAACCCAATGGGTCCATTCTATTCTGTCCTACAGGGCTGCTATGAGTTGGACTGGACGTGACAGCAATGGATAACTCTACATAACTTGTGAAATGAAACATGAAATTATTTAAAGTATTCTCTGGGTTCTTACAAGCCACATTTTTTCAAGATTGCTATTTTCTCTAGTTTCTGGATTTGATTTAAATGTTGACTCAATAGAAAACTTTTTAACAATAAAGGACCTTCATGCAAGTATCAGGCACAGGAATAACACTGGATATTAAAGACTCGATTTAAAAATATCATTGAATTATAATTGCATTAAAACTAATGTATAAGTAATGTGTAATATCAAAATTAAGCTAGTGACAATGTAGTGTTTTTAAGCCAGATCTAGAAAAATTACATCGAAGTTTTAACTTTAATATGAAATAAAGACGTGAAATTAGAAAAAAAAATTTAAGAGATTTTCTTTAATAATTGTAATGGATGGTTGAATATTAAGCACACTTGATTTATATCACATGCAATAATAAACAGAGTACACATAAATTATGAAGTATTAACACTGTAAAATAGAAAAATGCAGGAGTTCGTGTGCTTTAAGCATGTTCAATTAATGCATTTTAACATAAGCAGGGCAATGTTTATTTCAAAAGTTTGAAAGATTGAAGCAAACTACAGAAAAAAATGTAGCAAGAGGTTTCCCAAATGGGATGTTCCATCTACTGAAGTGCTCATATAAAGGAAGACAGCCCCCAAATACACGCAAAGAACTGAACTTTTAAATTTGTATTTAGAACAATAACAAACTTCTTTTCATTAAGTTTTTTCAAATATTTCATCTTTAAGAACCTTATGAAGATGATACATGTCATGTTAGTACGTTTGTATAAGATGTGAATCTACTTAATACAAAAAATATTTCACAAGCAGCATTTAATTTTTGAAAATTTAATTTTTTGAATCAATATTCAATGTGTATTTTGTAATTCACCTTAGTGAAAATATTGTTATGTTACTTAAGCTTTGATCTCCATATATTATTTTTATATATTAAATGGCAACACAGTGATGGGGCTCATATTTACATGTCCAGGTAGAAGGTGTTGTTTAAATTCTAATCAATAATTTAAAAATCTTTAAACTTCATGTTCTTTGTACTTTGTAGAATATCTTCATATTCTTTAGGAAAAAGACAAATGTTTTCAGTCAGTGCTAGTATAAATCAAAGAGGAAAAGAGATACAACTCAATGCTTATAAATTATACAAACAGCAACACAAAAATATTTGATAATTGTATTGATCAAAGAAGAGTAGAATACTAGGAAAAGTGTCACTTTTGATAACAAGTTCTAGAAAGTTAGGAATTTTTTTAAAAACAAGTAAAAATAGGATTTTTAATGTTATTCATAAAAAGTCATAAGCAGATTTGCATACAAGACAAGTCTCACATCGAATTAGGATAAGGAAACAAATCAAAGGAAAACCATGAGATATGCAGATGAATGAAGAGAATAATTTCCTTTGTGGGGGTCTTTAAGGGATTAAAAATGGTATTTTACAGGTTTTTGCTATTATTTTAACATATCAGCAGACAGGGATATCTTTAAGACTGAATAAGTAAAATTAAGTCGCCTTTTTTTTTCTTTTTTTTCTTTTTCTTTTTATTTAACATAACTGAGTGAAAATGTACATTCACATGTAAATTTACATGCCCCCCTATATGCAGCTTCCACTGCTCTCCCTGTCCGGTGACTGCACACTATTCCTCTCTGCTCCATACATGTCTCATCCTCCCAACAGTCTCCTTTCCCCTCCTCTCCACCCACTCCCCTTCCTCCAGCCAGAGGTCAGCAAGATGATATCCTATAGATGTATAGAACCATAAAGTGCTTCCAACATATGCCAAGTCCATTCCATTCCTGTCCAAAGAGTGGACCTTTGTTATAATTTATGGGAACGGGCAGCATCAGGGCCGGGGGCCATGCTCTCAGAGGAACCCCAGAACTGCTGGACCATCGAGTGAGGTCTTTTAGTGGAGAACTCATGATGCACCTCTTTTTATTCTTGTGTTGCCGGTGAGGCTCCTCTCTGTGAGCTCCGTCATGGCTATCACTGGTCGTGGCCGGGCACCATCCGGTTCTTCCGGTCCCAGGTTGATGTAGGTACCCACTCTTGTGGGTCTCTCTGTCTTCTCGGTTGTCTTTACCGCATGCCATTTTGGCCCTCGGTGAGCATCCGTTCCTGCTGAGTTGGGACCATTTGCTGTGTCCTCGGATGGCAGCATGGCAGCTTTTAAGACCCCAGACGCCACTCACCAGTGTGGGGTGCAGAGAGCTCTCTTAGCAAAACGCTGCTTGTGCCAATTGACCTCGATTTCACCATGGTCCCCTGACCCTGCCCCACCTACTCTATCCTTGCAATATTGTGTTAAGATGGAAGGAGTACTGAAATTATGCTGAAGTCCACTTAATGTTGTTCTTGTTTCTAATGTGTGCTGTCACCACTTTCTCCAAACCAGATTTCTAGCAACTATCTAAACTAAAACTTCCCTCCCTCACCCTCTCTCCCTCCCCTCCCTTGCAGCTGTCAAAGAGTCTCTTCTTCTATACACAAGTCTGTTTTTGAGATCTTATCGTAGAGGTCTCATACCCTATTTGTCCGTTTGTTGCTGACTACCTTCACTCAACATAATGTCTTCCAGTTGAAACGAGGTTAGGAGATGTTTCCTGGAATCATCGTTATTCTTTATCATTGCATAGTGCTCCGTTGAGAAATATGTACCATAGTTTACCTATCTATTCTTCAGTTGTTGGGCATCTGGGTTGATTCCATCTTTTTGCTATCATGGACTGTGCTGCAATAAACATTCTCGTGCATGTGTCTGTTGGTGTGAAAGGCCTTGATTCTGTAGGATATATTCCAAGTAGTGGAATTACTGGATCAAATGGTATATTGATATCCACTTTTTTAAGGAAGCGTTAGATTGCTTTCCAAAGAGGCTGGACCATTTTGCAACCCCAACAACAGTGTAGGAGGGTACCACTTTCTCCACAGCCTCTCCAGCATTTGTTGTTTTGTGTTTTCTGGATCATGGCCAATCTTGTTGGGGTGAGACGGTATCTCATTGTCGTCTTGATTTGAATTTCTTTAATAACTAAAGATCGTGAACATGTCCGCATGTGTTTTTTGGCTGCCTGGATCTCTTCTTTAGTGAAATGTCTGTCCATCTCCTTTGCCCATCACTTAATTGGATGGTTTATCTTCTTATTGATATTTTGTAGTATGTTATAGATTACATTGGCTTGGCGTTATAGATTATGTAGATCAGGCGTCGTTCTGACATAGAGGTGCAAAATATTTTTTCCCATTCTGTGGGTGTTCTTTTAATTCTATGAATAAAGTCTTCAGATGAGCAAAAGTGTTTGATTCTTAATAGTTCCCATTTATCTATTTTCTCTTCTGTTGATTGCGGTTTCTTTGACAGATTTTGGAGTCTGTCCTCATTGTGTATTAAAACTTCCATTGTTGTTCCTACCTTTTCTTGGATGAGCTTTATCATTTTAGGTTTGATATTTAGGTCTTTTATCCAGTTGGAGTTGGTTTTCATATGAGGTGTAAGATACGGATCTTGATTCAGTTTATTGCAGATGGATAACCAATTTTGCCAGAACCATTTGTTGAAGATACTGTTTTTACCCCATTTTAATGTCTTAGGGCCTTTGTCGAATATCAACTGTTCATAGGCAGATGGCGTCATCTCTGCGGTCTCAGTTCTGTTCCATTGATCCATCTGTTTGTTCTTCTACCAGTACCAGGCTGTTTTGACCACTGTGGTAGTGTAGTGTGTTCTAAGGTCGGGTAATGAGAGGCCTCCCAGTGTGTTCTTCTTCTTTTTAGTACCTTACTTATCTGGGGCTTCTTCCCTTCCCAAACAAAATTGGTGATTTGTTTTTCCATCTCATTAAAAAATGACGCTGGAACTATTGGGATTGCATTATATAAATAAATTGCTTTGGGTCAAATAGACATTTTCACAATGCTAAGTCTTCCTATCCATGAGCAGGGTATGTTTTCTATTTATCTAAGTCTCTCTTAGTTTCTTGTAGTAAGGGCTTGTAGTTCTCTTTGTAAAGGTCTGTTGTTTCTCTGGTTAGATTAATTCCTAGGTACTTTATCTTCTTAGGGGCTATCTTAAATGGTATTGATTTGATAATTTCTTCTTTAACAGTCTCGTTGGTGGTATAAAGGAATTCTACTGATTTACTTATGTTTATCTTGTATCCTGACACTTTGCTGAACTCTTCTATCAGTCTGAGTAGCTTACTTATAGATTCCTTGGGATTCTCTGCATATACTATCATATCGTCTGCAAACAGGGAGATTTTAACTTCCTCTTTGCAAATGCAGATGCACTTCACTTCTTGGTCTTATTTAATTGTTCTGGCTAGAACTTGTAGCACAATGTTGAATAGGAGAGGTGAGAGTGGGCATCCTTGTCTAGTTCCTGATCTCAAGGGAAAGTCTTTCAGTCTCTCTCCATTCAGGATGATGTGGGCAATTGGCTTTGTATGAATGGCCCTTATTGTGTAGAGGAATTTGCCGTCTATGCCCATTTTGCTAAGAGTTTTTAGTATGAATGGGTGTTGGACTTTATCAAATGTCTTTT
Organism: Heterohyrax brucei; assembly: GCA_028571685.1. Classification (NCBI taxonomy): domain Eukaryota; kingdom Metazoa; phylum Chordata; class Mammalia; order Hyracoidea; family Procaviidae; genus Heterohyrax; species Heterohyrax brucei. Next base: position 1,944,039 of record CM053156.1, read on the forward strand.
CTGCATCAATGGACAAAATCAGGTGATTCTTGTCTTTTGTGTTATTTATGTGGTTTATCACATTGATTGTTTTTCTGATGTTGAAATAGCCTCGCATCCCTGGTATGAATCCCACTTGGTCATGATGGATTATTTTCTTGATATGTTGTTGTATTCTATTGGCAAGAATTTTGTTGAAGATTTTTGCATCTAGATTCCTGAGTGATATCGGTCTGTAGTTCTCTTTCTTTGTTAGGTCTTTCCCTGGCTTAGGTATCAGGGTTAAGTTGGCTTCATAGAATGAGTTTCGGAGTACTCCATCCCTTTCTATACTGTGAAATAGTCTCAGTAGTATTGGAGATAACTCTTCTCTAAACGCTTGGTAGAATTCTGCAGTGAAGCCATCTGGGCCCGGACTTTTTTTGGTTGGCAGTGTTTTAATGACCTTTTCAATCTCTTCCTTTGTGATGGGTTTATTAAGTTGTTCTGCTTCACATTGTGATAATTTGGGTAGGCGGTATGAGTCAAGGAATTTATCCATTTCCTCCTAAGTTTTCAAATTTGTTATAGTAGTCTTTCATAGTATTCTGTTATGATATTTTTGATTTCTGTTGCATCTGTGGTGACAACTCCCCTCTCATTTCTCATTTGGGTTATTTCTTTCCTTTCCTGCTTTTCTTTAGTAAGTTTAGCTAGTGGTTTGTCAATTTTGTTGATCTTGTCAAAAAAACAGCTTTTGGTCTTTTCAATTGTTTTTCTATTCTCTAATTCATTTAGCTCTGCTTTAATCTTTATGATCATGTTTCTTCTGGTGCCTGAGGGGTTCCTCTGTTGTTCTCTTTCTACTTGTTCAAGCTGTAGAGTTAGTTCCTTGATTTGGTTTCTTTCTTTCTTCCAGATGTGTGCATTTATGGAGATAAACAGACTTCTGAGCACTGCTTTGGATGTATCCCAAAGGTTTTGATAGGAGGTGTTTTTGTTCTCATTGGAATCCATGAATGTCTTTATTTCATCCTTGATTTCTTCTGTAACCCATGGTTTTTTGAGCAAGATGGTGTTCAGTTTCCAAGAGTTCCACTTTCTATCTATGTTTTTTCTACTATTGATTTCAACTTGGATGGCTTTATGATCTGAGAAGATGCTTTGCAGTAATTCAATTGTATGGATTTTTTTGAGCATTGCATTATGGCTTATCACATGGTCAATTCTGGAGAATGTTCCATGTGCACTGGAGAAGAAGGTGTAGTTGTCTGCTGAGGGGTGGAAAGTTCTGCATGTATCAATGAGGTTTAGTTGGTTAATTGTGTCAAGGAGGTCTTCTGTATTTTTACTGAGCTTTTTTCTAGATGATCTGTTTAGTAATGAGAGTGGAGTGTTAAAGTCTCCCACTATTATTGTGGAGTCATCTCTCTCTTGAACGTAGTCAGTGTTTCTTCATCGTATTTAGGTGCTCTGATATTAGATGCATAAATATTTAATATTGTTAAGTCTTGCTTATGTACTGAACCTTTCAGCAATAAATAGTGTCTATCTTTATCCACGATGGTGGATTTGACATTAAAATTAATTTTGTCTGAGATTACAATTGCACCCCTGCTCTTCTTTGTTCATTGTTAGCTTGATATATATTCTTCCATCCTTTAATTTTCAGTTTGTTCCCATCTTTAGGTGTCAAGTGAGTTTCTTGTAGACAACATATGGATGGGTCATGTCTTTTGATCCAAAATGATACTTGGTGTCTCTTTACTGGAGTATTCAGTCCATTCACATTCAGTGTAATTATTGATAGGTATGTGTTCACTGCTGCCATTGTGATATGTATATTTTTTATGTTGATGTTTTCTCTGTTGTTCTTATTAGTCTGTTCTGGGACATTCTTTTTTGTGAGTTGATTTTTCACCTTTTTCAGAGCTGGTTTTGTAGTTGTTGAGACTTCTGTGTTACATTTCTTGAACTGGTATGATACATCTTTGTTGTGCTTTACAGCTGCCCCTATAAACCCCCTTAATAAACTATTTATAAACCCAATTTTAATTACTACCAGTCTGGTCATCTTCCTTTCCATCTGGAAGGACTATAACGACTGTAGTACTTCCCTCTTTTATTATGATGACACCATAGTTTTCATGATGATCACTGGATTGCTTCTTTCCAAATCAAAGCTGTGATTTACTTTGGAGCCTTCCTTAAATGAGTAGAGTATTGAGTAGTGTGTCGTTCTAAAATACAAAGTTAGTGGTTTCGTTCTTCTAAGCCAAAGTCAAGAACTTCTTTCAGTATTTCTTGTAGTTTGGGTTTGGGTTTTACAAGTCTCTGAGTTTCTGTTTATCTGGGAATGTCTTAATTTCATTTTTTTATTTGAAAGACAGTTTTGCAGGATATATAATTCTTGGTTGGAAGTTTCTTCTCTTTCAAGGCTTTGAATGTGTCATGCTACTGTCTCCGTGCTAGCATGGTTTCTGCTGAGAAATCTGATGAGAGCTTACGGGGTTTCCCTCTGAATGTTAGCTTTGCTTTGAGTCCTGCTGCCTTTAAGAGTTGCTGCTTATGTTTCATTTTGTTAAGCTTGATTATAATATGTCTTGGAGTCTTTCTTTTGAGATCCATGTTGGGTGGCGTACAATATACATCTGAGATGTCTATATTCTTTTCCTTCATGGTTTCTGGGAAGTTTTCTTTCAGTAGCTCAGCAACGATACTCTCTGTGTTCTCAGATGTCTCACCCTGTTTAGGGACTCCAATTAATCGAAGGTTGTTCCTCTTAATAGAGTCCCACATGCTTCTTAATGTTTCTTCATTTTTCTTGTTTCTTTTTTCTGATTTCTCTTCATAGACACTGGCATCAGTAGCTCTGTCTTCCAATCAGAAATTCTTTTTTCTATTTGTTCCATTTCTGTTTTCTTGATCTGTTGGATTTCAGAGTACTGGTGTTCCATCAGATCGAACAGCTTACTTAATTTTTCATTTTGTTCTGCTGCATTTTGTATAAGGTCTAGAAGGGCAATGTATATAATCATTTTATATTCACTTCCTGATGGTTTCATAAAAGTTTCTTCATCTGGAAAACTCCTTGGTTGCTTTGTTTGGGAGCCTTCTGAAGCCATGGGTGATTTCTTGTATGCCACAATTGTCTGTTACTTTTTGGGTCCCATGTGAGTATATAGAGGCTGGAAGAGGTACTGTGAGGATGGACTGCAAATGTTTCTCTAGGCTATCTTAAAATGTAAAGCAAAAGGTATGTGACCACTTCACAAATCAGTTAGGTTTTCAGGTGTAGAGGTCCCTCTTCTCAACTGACAAAGTAAGCACCACTATATTGAACCCTAGATGAAAGCAAACTAGTTCAGAATACAGCAATGCTACTGCCCTGTTGGCTTCTGCTGACAGGGCCTAGCCTTAGGTGACACTGTGTTGAGTACTGCTTTTGTGATGGAAAAGCGCTCTCCTGTGGGCAGCCTCTGGCTCCCAAGCTAAGAATTAAGTCCAGCTGCGGCCACTGTATCCAAGATGGCGCCCTCCACACAGGCAGCAGATAGAGGGGCTACAGGTGCCGAGAGGTCGTGATTCCTCTGCTTTTGTTGCAGGGCCTGCAATGTAGGTGGCCTTCGGTAAATTACTGCTTTTCTGTCCAAGAAGCGCTGTCCTGTTTGCAGGAGCTGGCTCCCTGGCTAAAAATGAGGTCCTGCTAAAATCTCGGTACAAATATCGCGTCCCACACACTGACTGTGAAATTCTGTACAATCCCTGCTGAGGCAGATATAAAACAACAGGCTCAAAGTGGCTAGAATAACAGAGTCTGAAGCCTGGCTCTCAAAATATGGGAATTTCGCCTGCCTATCCCCCTAGCAGCATTTGTGAGTCTAGCTGCTAGGGAAGACCCAGCTCTGCCTGATGGCCAAGACAGAGAAAATAAAAGTCAAAATGGTGTGTTTACCTTCCGTCCATGAGAGCCAGGGCTAGCCAGGAGCAGGAGTCAGCGAAAGAGAGGAGGTTTTTCGCTCAGTGGTATGAAGTCCCAATTAGCAGCCCTGTGTCGTGTCCTGGGGCTGATTAGGTAATCAGAAGGCTCCATTTGATTATCAATTCAGGTCTTGGTTTCCAGAGGGATATAAGGAGACGTGGGCTTAGTCCACCATCTTGACTCGGCCCCCCCTTAAGTTGCTTTTTGTTTTTGTTTTGTTTGGTAACTGAATTCAGTCAGTTTAACCTGTCTTAGTTCTATATTCAATTCAGGAGTTTTTGAACTAGCCAGGCAAGTTAGACAACCACTTAACTTGGAAGCAAGATTCTGGATAATAACCAATTGGTAAAGAAATCCATCAGTTTGCTATGAGAACTGATCATTTTACCTAGAATTCTGTCTAAAATAATGAGAACAGTTACACAGAATTTAGTCTAGTGCGCACAACTATTTAACGTTTTTATGAAAATGCATTATTTTCTCTGCGAGGCCAGTACGTTTTCGACTAACCATTAACGAAAACCTTGTAAATAAATTATTTATTTCCTCTCACTATTTTCTAGCTCAAAAGGAAATATGGTGCTCAGAAACTAGTACTATCTTATGATTGACATATCTATACCTGCCTTGTCTTTAGCACTAAGTTTTTTCATATATTTATAATTTATTATTCCACTATATGTTTTTTTTTATTGAATTTTGCCTCAATTCTTTGTGAAAATAAGTGGGGTACAAATAAACAGTAATGTAAACATAGAGTCATCAATGACATGAAGCTAATTTTATTAGTAATTCATTAAGTTTGCAGAACATCCCTAACATGGATGACTTGATGAACTCAGCTATCTATAAACCAAAAACCAAACCCACTGCCATCGAGTTGATTTCAGCTCATAGCAACCCTATGGGACAAAGTGTAACTGTCCCTTAGGGTTCCCTAGGAGAACCTGGTAGATTTGAACTGACAACCTTTTTTGTTAGCAGATGTAGCACTTAACCACTACACAACAAGTGTTTTGCAACTATCTATATATGTGTCTAAATCACCTATTTTCTGTCTGTCTGTCTTGTATGTAGATAAAGCGGCAGTCATTTGATTGGAACAAAAGGATACTACATGGTTTAAAGTAAGGAGATGTGTGCATCAGGATTGTATCTTTTCCTATTGAATTTAGATGCTGAGCAAATAATTCAAGAAACTGAACTATGAAGATTGTAGGAAGACTTATTAAAAACCGGCTATATGATATGACACAATCTTACCTGATGAAAGTGAAGAGGACTTGAAACACTTACTGATAAAGGTCAAAGACCACAGCCTTTAGTAGGGATTACATATCAACAGACAGAAAACAAAAATCCTCTCAGTTGGACCAATAAGCAACATCACAATAAAGGGCGAACAGATTGAACTTGTCAAGGGTTTCACTTTACTTGGATCCACAATTAACACCATGGAAGGAACAGTCAAGAAATGAAAAGACGCCTTGCACTGAGCAAAGCTGCTGCCCCAAACCTCTTAACAAGAAAAAACATCACAGTGAAGAGTAAGGTGCAACTGGTCCAAAACACGTTGTTTACAGTCATCTCACAGGCATCTGAAAGTTTGACTATGAATAATAGAAAACCAAAAAGCCAAACTCAGTGCTGTCGAGTTGGGCCCAGCTCACGGAGACCCTAGAGGTCAGAGTAGAACTATCCCATAGTTTCCAAGGAGCACCTGGTGGATTTGAACTGCCGAACTTTTGGTTAGCAGACATAGCACTTAACCCACTACACCACCACGGTTTCCATGAATAATAAAAACCAAAAACAGAAAAACTGATGCCTTTGAAAGTAGTACTGGTGAAGAATATTAAACATGCTGTAAACTAACAAACAAACAAACCTCAAACAAATCTGTCTTGGAAGAAGTACAGGACACTGTCATGGGCTGAATTAGAACCAAACCAAATCACATTGTCAATGAGTCAATTCTGACTCACAGTGAACCTATAGGACAGAGTGAATTATGACTGAATTACATCCCCCCAAATGTGTGTGTCAGTTTCACTGGGCCATGATCACTAGTATTGTGTGATTTTCCTATATGTTGTAAATTCTGCCTTCATGATGTTAATAGGGGAGGTTGGGCAGCAGCTGTGTTGGTGAGGCAGGACTCAGTTTACAAGACTGCTTTGTGTCTTCAAGCAGTCTCTTGGGTTATAAAGAAAATGGAGGGGAACTGAAAGTTGGGACCTCAAACAAGCAGGAAAGAAGGGCCAACAGAAGAATGCATCCTTTGGACTTGGAGACCCTGCTCCTGAGAAGCTCTCTGAGCAAGGAAGGACTGATGAGAAGGACCTTCCTCCAGAGCCAACTAAGTGAGAAAGTCTTTCCTTTGAGGGGAAGCCCTGAGTTTGGACTTTCAGCATACTTTACTGTGAAAAAACAAATCTATGTTTGTTAAAGCTGTCTACTTGTACTATTTTCTGTTGTAGTCACACTAGATGACAATGCAGACAGAATGCTTGGTAGAGGGTCATCAAAAAAGAGGAAGATCCTCAGCAAGATGCACTGACACAGTGTTTGCAACAATGGGCTCAAGCCTAACAAGGCCTGTGAGAATGGCACAGGGTCAGGAAGTGTTTCGTTGTGCTGTGTGTAAGGTCACTATTAACTGGAACTGACTTGATGGTACCTAACAATAACAATGCCAACCTACATGCCTCCCTGCCTATCTACACACACATGTGCATGCGCGTGCACACACACATACACACACACACACACACAAACACAGAGGTTTTAAATCTTTTGTTGGTTCTCTGATTTCTACCCTTTGGGAGTCTACAATTTGAAAACAGGCTTTTTTCAACCAGTCATTTCAAATGTTAGATGACCTAAATGAGTTACTGAACAAAATAGTTGAAAAAAAGATTATTCGTTAAGTATAACCGCTTATGAATACAAAATTAAACATAAAACGAACCAATACTTTGAATATACGTATTCTCATGGGAATATGCGTATTTAAGAAAAAATCTAAGAACATAATTGAAAAAGTGTTGATTAATAATGACAAGAGTGGGCCATTTTTAGTGTGACTTAGGTGGTTGTTTTAAATTAGCCCAAAGCCTATTATTCTGCTTCTCTTGACTTTTGAGAGTTTACTCAATCTGATGATTTTCAGTAATTACCTCTGTGCTCATGATTCCACACTATAGCTTTCATTTTCAACCTTCATCCACCTGTAGGAGCAGGTAGGGGAAAATTATTATGCCAGGTAAGTGAAATACCAAATCATCAATGAAATTATTTTCAGCAACAACAGTCTATAATTATACGGAAATAGAAAATTACAGCATTAGACCTTAGAAATAACGTATTCTAATCCTCTAATTTTACAAATGACACCGTTTGATGTTAAGGGTCCAAGGTTACATGGCTAGCTAGGGGCAAAATGAGGATTACAACTCACATCTCTTAGCCTCATCATTGTTTTCCTAGCTGGATTGTGATGAGAATGGTAATCTTACCTTACCCATTTTCAAAGTTCAATACCAAGGAAAGGGACCAGATGACTGGTTGACTGTATACAGTTCCTAGATTTGGGAATATTTTTCTGCTTAGAAATGATTAAACTGCTATTCCAACACGAAGGAAATAAAGGTTTACTACTGTACTTCTCATTTAACATGGCTATTTTGCAAAAGCCCAAGCGTACACGAAGTGATGAAGAGCAAATGTAATGAATGAATTCCCAGCTCCCGTGAAGAGGAATAATTAATCCATTTGCCTCTAATTTTGATTCTGTATCTTCCTTAAAATTTATTATTAGACTTGAGCACATGCCCTCTACAAAAGCTTTCCTCATAATGAAGTCAGGACCTGGAAAGTCAGGGTATTGCAGCCTAACTATGCAGGCAAACAGGGAGACCGCTGAAGTCCTTGAAAATATATGTTCTTTCAGTGAAAAACTTGAACTTCGGAGTTAAGTCAAAATCATATTTGAGCATTTTCACCTTGTAATTTTTGGCTTTTCGAACTGGGTGCATATTTTTCGCTCAGTAAAAAGTATACAAAAGTTACATGAATTGTGAGAAATAATATAAAAGAGAACAATTGTGTTTTACAGAGAATATCATTGAAAACCTTAAACTAAAAACTGCTAATTTTAAAGTCTAGATGCCCAGCAAGGTGATGAAAATATTAATTATTTAGTGATCCATGTTACAATTTCTACCATCACTTTATCTGACTGCTAAAGTTAGAAAACTCAGGTAGTTCAAGGGCTAACATCAGGCAGCCAAGCCAGCCAAGTGCATCAGGCAGAGTGATATTTTTTCATCTGCTCTTTCACAGTTCCACAAGTTTCTGGAAAACATAGTCATTTCTAGTTATATTTCACTGACTTGTCAGAGTTTTAATACATGCTACTAATACTACTAAAATTAAAGCCAAACAAGTCAAGGAGGTCGAAAATCAAGATCAAGAGAATATGTATTTCATGACATCAAGATGTTAGGCAAAAATAGATGGTCAGTAAGCATTACCCCTCTTTCCGGCTTAGCTAGCGTATTTATTAATTTCTGTAGTCTATCTTCTAGACTAATGTATTTACACTTATTCTCTTTAATATTTTTTTTCTTTCACTTTTCACTGTTAGGCCATTGCTGGATATCAAACTGGATAACTTCCTTAGGTGAGAAGGAGAGTGGAGCGGAGGAAGGTGCCTTTGGCTGGTATAGGTCAGGAATCAACATGAGGCAGCTTTAACAACGTTTCAATTACGAAGCGAATGAATAATATTATGAAGTCTCATGAAAATTATAATAAATTATTTCAGAGAACAGGAAGGGCAATGCAAATGAAAATCCCATCATATTTACCCCATCCCCATTGACTATGCAAGAGATGAATTTTGAAAAATTAACTTATACAAACCAAAAAGAGGTTAATTTATTTTATTTTTAAAAACCAATATGAACATATAAAAATATTTTTTTTCCTCAGTATGTTTATGGAGGGGCATCTGCAGGTTCAGGGGATCACTTTAGAATGTGCATTCAGGTAAGTGCTGCAAGTGTGTCTACTAATTTTATAAGCAGGAATAAGCACATCTGGGTTTTCTATATTGTGATTTCTAATGCTAGTGAGTTAGAAGAATTCAGAATATTTTAAAAGCAATATTAACCTCACTATTTTTAGCACTGCACAACAAATTATTTTAAATTTATTTATTGTGATTGAGTGAAAGTGTACAATCCAATATAAATTAGCATGCCCGTCTATGTGCGGCTCCCACTGCTCTCCCTGCCCGGTGACAGCACATTCCTCCTATCCGTTCTATACAGGTCACGTGCTTTTCACAATCTCCTCTCTCCTCCTTTTACCTTCCCTCCCCATGCCCCAGTAAGCTGACATCCTACAGATGCATAGAACCATGAAGTGCACACATAATATGGTGACTTTATGTCACAGAGTCCAATCCATTCCTGTGCAAAGAGTTGACCTCAGTAATGATTTATTGACAGGGGCAGCATCAGGACTGGGGGCCATGCTCCCAGAGGAACCCTAAGGCCCCTGGACCATCAACTACACTCTTTTAGTGGAGATCTCAGTGTGCACCCTTTTTTATTCTCTTGTTGTCATTGTGACTCAGCCCCATCCTGGCTATCACTGGTGGTGGCCAAGCACCATCTGGTTCCTCCAGTCACACACCTGTGGATGTAGTCAGCCATTCACATGGGTCTCACTGTCTTCTGGGTTCTCTTTCCCCCATGTCGTTTTGGTCCTGGATGCTCATCTGTTCCTGCTAACCTGGAACTATTTGGTGTGCCTCAGATGACAGCTTGCTAGCTTTTAAGATCCAGATGCCACTCGTCAACATGCACAACAAATTTTCAAAACTATTTTGAAGAAAAAGTAATGTGTGTCTTGTTACCTATTGTTATTGCTGCACATCAAATTTTAAAAATACCGTCTCCACAAAATAAAATGCGATTGCAGATATGTAATGATTTCCAAGAGAACAGATTACAGACAGCGTCAGTAACTTGGCATCACGTTCTTTAAGCCGGCAGCAGTTTACCTTCATGGCTTTTCTACCTTATCTCAATTCTACCTATTTCTAGTAAACTAGAGACACTTGTGGAAGAAGTGAGGAGCTTAGATTCCTCGAAAGCAATTAAGAGAATCACTGAAAACATTTTTAATGTGGCTTGTGGTAATATCTCACTAAAAAACCCTCAGAAAATTTCTTTTTCTTTTTCTTTTTTTTGTCTGTGATTTCACAAAATAGCTGAACACTAGTTCATCATACAAAATTGTACTGAAAATTGTTCTCTTTGAAGTTATGTCACTTTACAGTATTGATTTCCATAGCCTGGCCCACATATTTATGCACATTTAGTAATTATACAGTAATAGTCTTGCTCCACCATACCAGAGAATATTTAATGTCATAACGCAGTACACAAATCAGCCCAATATGGGGATCCTGTTTCATCTAGGATTTCCTGAGCACCTGACTTTTCACTGTGAAAAGAGAGCTGACTGTAACTCTCACCCTTCCACCAAGACAGTAGGAAACGCAGCCTGAAAAGAGATATTAACATTGATTGTGACATCGGAGAAATTCTATAGACAAAAAGCACTCAGGAGAAATAGATGACAGATAATAGACAGCCAGATGGGTGGACAGACAGACGGACAGACAGATGTAGATAGATAGACAGATAGACAGATAGATAGGTAGGTAGACAGGTAGACAGATAGGTAGGTAGACAGGTAGACAGGTAGGTAGGTAGACAGGTAGACAGGTAGGTAGGTAGGTAGGTAGGTAGGCAGATAGATAGATAGATAGATAGCCATCCTCTCCTTAAGAGGAAACCCTGCTAGTATAGTGATGTACTGGTTAAGTGTTGCAGCTGCTAATCAAAATGTTGGCAATTCAGATACACCAAGTACTCCTTGGAAACTCCACAGGGCAGTTCTACTCTGTCTCATTAGGTCACTATGAGTTGCAGTTGACAGTAATGGGTTTGGTTTATATGAGGGTAAACTGTCAGTCATGCCCATTTTGGTTAACAGTGTCACAATTCATACCAAGAATATTGAAAAAAGAAAAAGTTGGATACGAATGACAGAAACTGCCGTATGTCTACTCTAGCTTCCAGTAACTCCTCCATTACCAAACCCTAATTGCATCCAGCTAGAAGACTGTTTTGTCTGTATCCTTGTAGTAAATATCTCTACTGGACTAGCGTTTGGCCAGTAAGACATAAGCCAAGTGTGGTACTGCTTTGAAGACGTTTTAAAGGACATATTGACATATTGTTTACGCCGTCTTGCTGTAGGCCTAGAACAGAGCAATGATAACAGGAGTCCCAGATGCTCTCTCAGACCTGAGCGATAGCCTAGTGGTGAAGAGTGACGTGCTAATCATTGCACTGGAGCTGCCAAACTTTGGGACTTACTGTACATGAGAAAATCTTCATATTTTACACAATAAAAAATAAAATTTTTTGACAGTCTCTTGGGGATGAATATAAACACTAAATGACAGAGTAGGTAAAACTAAATATGAAAAACTTAATAAATCAGTAATTGACACAGAGTTTCTGTGATTCTATTTTTTTCAATTAGAAACCAAATTGAGCTATAACAAAGAAAATCACGTTTTCATTTTTTATACTTCGATGACTACTTATAATATACAGTGAAGGTTGCTTGCATTTAATAATAATCTATTATAGTCAAATTTTCACTTTTGGATATTATCACTAAATAATATTTTCATCATGACTTACCATTGTTAATCCTGTAATCCTCAACTGAAATTCCACTTCATCATGAAATCTTTTGTAGCCTCCACTTAAAAAAAAAAAAACTCCTAAACCTCAGCAGTACTTGAGTCAGTCAGTCTTTTGACATGCATTTTTTATTTTTTAACTAGACTGTATATTCCTGGCAGGCAAGATCTCTGTATTTCACACAGCTCACAGGCAAGTCATTTATGTATAATGGTCTTTAAGTAAATGTTTACCGGTATTTATGGTTACTTACATATTTTTTTCCAGTAAATGTTAGAATAGCACTGTTGTATACAATTTACTTATTTCTTTATCTTTTCTTTCTAGTTTTCACCATAGTCCAAGTTGTTTTCAAAGGAGAAATACAAAGGTCTAAATATATGACCATATAAATCTGTGAGATTAGAATCTACGAATATCTGAAATCCTAAGACTCTTAAATGCTATTAATAAAGCCATCAAAATTCTGTTTAAAATACTTTGCATATCTAATGTTCTTAACAAAATACACATTTCAAGCAGAAGTTTTAAGGGTTTTAAATCACAGATTTTCACAGCATTTCCTTCCGGCAGCTGATGAAAATTGGATAATATACAATCAGAACACTTTTTCTACACATTTTAAATTGATTGAAAAATAGAAGCAGATTTAACATTCAAAGAAACACATTTGCAACCACTATATAAAAACGGTTGGATCTGATTTAGTAGATACTAGGTATAGAAACTTAGAGCTGACAGCATTCTTTGGGATGTTTTAAAACAGAGGGAATGTATTACAGCACCCAAGCTGCTACTCTCTCAAAATATGTGCCTTTGACTAACAGTTTGAATCTTCTGTAAGACCTGTTATATAGGAAAGCCTTCCATTTAATGTAAAATGTTCTTCATATTTCATCGTAGGTACAAATCTGACACTAAACAGGTTATGAATAGTTTTCAATATACAAAAACATAAAAATAACAAATTGCTGAACAGAAGATATATAGAAAATATAACATATTTGCATAAGACAATAAAGTTCAACATTTATTATTGTCTTCAATATGATATATAAGTTGATGATTGAAAAATAACTAACCATTCAAATTGTCAGTTTGCATTAACTAGTGTATATTCAAAGAAAATAAATAATGAATGGAGTATTTGCTTTACATCACGTTTACTAAACTATCAAGGCATTGATTACAAGGCTAGAAATGTAGTCCAGACGACATCATGCTCTTAAATAAGAGGAGTCATATTTATGACTAAAGGTACAACACTTCATCTCAATGCTGTTTTACTTAGTAATTCATTCTTCACCATGTGTATGGAAATATGAGACTTGTTTCTCTGCATGAATGTTTGAATGTAGGGTATCTGGCATAGTCAATGTACTGTATGATTTCAGGGAGCTCTAATGGCACGGTGATTAAGAGCTCGGCTGCTAAACCGAAAGGTCAGCAGTTCAAACATACCAGACCCCGTCGGAAATCCTGTGGAGCCCTTCTGCTCTGTTTCATCTCCATTGACTCACTGCAATGTTTTTCTTGTTTGTTTTGAGGTTTGATATGATTTCAGAAGGCTAAGACACACTGCCTGAAATCTAAGTGACTGAGTTTGTCAGAGGCACTGAGGAGACAGGTTAGAGAGGAAACAAGTCTTAACTCCTTCCAACAATGCTTCAGTGCATCTATGAAGAGTCAAGTTTATATCAAGCTGGTACTTTGGACAAATATATAGTTCAAATATAGAGTTGACTGGGGTCAACTCTGGTAAGGAAGAATAATTGTTTTTAACAATAAATAATCTTATAAAAAAAGGTAGGTACTTGTGAGTAAATAAATACAGGGTACAATTCCGCTACAATAGGAATAGCCTGTAAAAGCAAGGGTTGTGTTACACGTCTTATTTTAAAAAACATTTTAAGACACTTGCCAACTTCTGAAACTTGTTTCAGAGCACTAGAGAATGCAAAGGGTGAAACGTGGAACTCCCTTGCAGTGAAAGGTTTGGCCTTTGATCTGGGTTCCTGAGAGACAGGTCATGCCTAAGGCTCATCAGCCAGCGGTGATCAGACCAAGAGGGAACAGCTGGGGGCTCAGTGCTGAGGAAGCTTTAGGAAACTTGATGTAATTTGTCACGACCTTGTACTGAGGCCAGTAACAGCTATGGAAACTGAGAATAAGTTGGCTGCCTGGATGGAGAGACTAAATACTGTCTGACGAGTAAGAGCATACCCTGGGTGCACGGAAGCTTCCAGCCAAGGTCTCTCGAGGACCTTGGACATCACCCTATGGATTTGCCCCACCTCCTCCCACCCTTCCCCCCACACTTGCTGGATTAAACACAGTCCATTTGATGGAGTTTGTGAGTCTTTTCAATGGTTTATTAGACCTATGACAGATAGGAGGGGCTGGTACCCACTGACCTAGCCAGAAATGAACAAGGATCACAGAGAAAAACTACCCAGAGCAGCTGGGGTCTAAACTGAACAAGAAAAGGAAGGTGACATTTTGTCATGTATCAAACAATATCATGTCAGAGGTGGGTGATCTCAGCCTCCTTGGACTGGACTGGTTTGCACTGTTAATGTGACCAGAGTTGACTAGAGAGTACCTTTACAGCAGAGAGAGAGGGATTTATGCAAACTTGCCTTGTTAAAGAAAAAAAAAAATTCCTAAAAATAAACAACAACGTTAAATTTAGAAAAGGTAAATTGAATATTCAAAAAAAACTATTGCATGCTGATGGCAAAGTTATATTAAGTGACTCTGACACTAAATATCATTATAAAGAGTTCTAAGTTGAGTAGCCATGCAATTTAGTGTCAAACCTAGAATATTTCTGAGAGTGAAGTGAGAAGATTTTAACAATAGGCATTAGCTGTGACCCTATTAGGGAAACCATTTTACATGGCTTTGTAGGGTGGATTTGTCTACCTTACTTACAAGAAACTGGGTTCTCTCTCTCTCTACACATATATACATATAGGTGTAGGCTAGATTTGAAAATAATGAGATGTTCTTTAAATCTGCCAAAATGAAAACATAAATTTCTTACAATTATTTTATTTCTTAAATTAAGTCAAAACATTTCATCCAAGCTATAACAGAATTAATCAAATAATAATAATAAATGTTGGCAAAGTCATGGAGCAATTTGAACTCTGAAACAATGTTGGTGAGAATGTAAAATGATACAACCAAAGAATAGAGATCGAAATACCAGCAGTCCCACTCCTACTCTAAAAAATATGAGATGTTACATAAATAGACATACGTATACCCGTGTTTATTGTAGCCTAATTCACAACAGCAAAACGATGAACACAACCTAAATGTCTATCAACAGATAAAAGGGATAAACAAACTGTGCTCTATACACACAACAAAATACTATATAACAATAAAGAACAACAAAGAATCTGTGAAACATCATACAACATGAATGAATTTGAAGGACATGACGCAGAATAAAATAAATCAATCATGAAAGGACAAATACTGTGTGAGACCACTATATTTAAAAAAAAAGAAAGAAAAGGTTTACACAGATAAAAAATTCTTTGATGGTTGCCAGGAATGGAAGGAGGAGGAAAGAAGAACTACTAGCTAGATTGAAGATGCCGCTAATATTGGTGAAGGGGATATCAATATACAGTGTAGTGGAAGGCAGCACAACAGGATGAAGGCACAGGAAGACACTGAGAGGAATGCATAAACCCTCAAAAACCAAACACATTGCCACTGAGTCAGTTCTGACTCATAGCAACCCTATTGGACAGTGTGGAACCGCCCCAGTTTCCAAAGAGTCCCTAATGGATTCAAATAGCCAACTTTTTGGTATGTGTCTGTAGTACTTAACCGCTAAGCCTGCAGGGTTTCCACTATAACATAGACCCATCGATCCACTGCAATCAAGTAGATTCCAACTCATAGAGACCCTCTAGGACAGACTGGAACTGCTCCATAGAGTTTCCAAAGAGCATCTGGTGGATTTGGACTGCCAAACTTTCGGTTCACAGATGTCGCACTTAACCACTATCCCACCAGCTTTTCCATAACATAGACAGTCCTATAAAGATACTTTTAATGAATGAAAATTTATAAATGATATATAGGTAGATAAGTATGCTAAAGAGGTGTGGGAGGGTGTATGGAAGCCCATTCCCCTGTATGCAAGTTTGGTTGTGGATATTTCTAAATACATAACCGTAGATGTTGCATGTATGTGAAAATAGACAATAGAGCATATAAAAGGCACAATCAAGGAAACTTTTTAGATATAAGCAAGTGTCTTGCAGGATAAAGTCCCTAGGCTCAAAGGTGAACGACCATACACTTGTGGGGTGGGAGGACATCTATGTCAATCAGCGAGACATAGTTGATAAAGAGAATGTTCTTCATTCCCGTTGGTGAGCAGTATCTGGGGTCTCAAAATCTTGTGAGTAGTTATCTACGATATAACAATTAGTCTCTTCTCATCTGCAGTGAAGGAGTGTGGGGAAAAAAAACAACAAAGAACAAAAAACAACAAAAGCCTTGAGGGATCAATTAATCCGAAGGACCAGGACAGTCTGAGACAGTCTACACAACTAGATAGTACCTGACTATCTCTACTGACAAGTCTGATTGGAATCACAACAGAGGTGTTGGACAGAGCGGGAGAAAAATTGTAGAACAAAAACTCAAATTAACAAAAAGACCAGACTTACCGGGTCTGACAGAGACTGGGAGAACCCTTGAGACCATGACCATAATGCACCTTTCTGATCCTGAACTAAAGCCATTTCCAGAGACTACCTTTCAGCTAAACAATAGACAGATCCACAAAACAAACAGCAATACCTCAGAGGAATGTGTTCCTTCGAACAATCAGTTCTATAAGATCAAAAGGACAGCATTTGCCCAAAAGCAAAGATGTGAGGGCAGCAGAAGACAGAAAATCTAGATAAAAGGAAATTAGGAAACCAGGGCAGAAACAGGGAGAGTGCTGACATAGAGTTAGGAACGCAACCAGTGTTTTCGAACTCTTTATGTACGAACTATTGATTGGGAAACAAATTGCTTTGTAAACTTCACCTAAAGCATAATAATTTTTTAAAAATGTTATGCCAAGATAATTGTCATCCATAGCTATGATGCAATAAGTGACACCTGACTTGCTTTCCCACCTTGAACAACAGTGCAGCTTGACCAAATACATGCTGTAGCTGTTCTGAGGCAATGGACAATAGGCAACGGAAAACCTTCACCCTTGAGGGAAGGGAAGCACAGAACAGGAACTCCCTATTTGACTTTGTTCCCTGTCTTGGGGCAGTTTCAGATTGCATGTAGGGAAGAAGAGACAAAATAAAAGTCTGTGCAATCATTAAGTGGAAAAAGCAGAGTTGAAAGTTCAGGGCTGCTAGAAGCACCTAAAATTTGCATGGTTAAGCACTGAAAAGGAGTTTCCTGCAGAACAGTGACAGGAGGATGCCTAAGTAGAAATATGCACAGAAATTCTCTGTGGATTCTTGACTGAGGTTTGGTTTTCACATATGGGTGTTAAGACTCCCTACCGTCTATTTCTGACTCATAGTGACCACCCCCCATACACAATGGAATGAAATGCTGCCCAGTCCTGTACCATTCCCATGATCCACTGTGATTGGACTACTGTTATCTACAGAGTTTTCATTTGCTGATTTTCAGAAGTAGATTAGCACACCATTCTTCCTTAGCGGGAAAGCTCCACTGAAATCTGTTTAGTATCACATCAACGTGCAAGCCTCCACTGACAGATGAATGGTGGATATGCATGAGGTGCATTGATGAAGAATTGAATCTGTGCTCTTACAAGGATGAAATTCTATCACTAAACCACCATTATCTAGTAAAACTGAAAAACCAAATTTCTGACTCATAGCAACCCTACACCAGAGAGTGCCTGTTTGCTTCAAGGTTGAGTGGTGGTTTCTCTGTTTACCTGTTATCTTCAACTATGCAGTATGGAGATAAGTTGAAGCCAAAGAAGTCTGAATGGTAAACAAAACAAACAAACAAACAAAAACTTGTTAGACATCTCAGGCACTGAGTTAAATCCCAGGTAGGCTACGGACAGGTGTGAAGACTAAGTCCTAGAGTAAAGGATGTACCCTAAGACGTATAACAAAACAGAAATACAACTATCCTGAAAAAGAGCAAAATCATACTGATGGTTTGAAATTAATCCTTCTTCATTTTGTTTATTAAAATTTGTATTGTGTATTAGGTGTAAGTTTGCAGGGCAAACAGTTTCCCATTTGATACTTTATGCATAGAATGTTCCATGATATTGGTTTCATTTGGCACAATACGTCTGCCTTCTCTTCATTTCTTTCCTAGTTTCCCCATTTCTTTTTTCTTGATTTTTTATCACTTGCTGCCTTCACATCTTTGCTTTTGGGCAAATGTTGTGCATTTGATCTGATGTTATCTATTGTTCTAAGGAACACATTCCTCTGAGGTGTTACTGTTATTTTATGGTCCTGTTCATGGTTTGTTTGAAAGGTGGTCTCTGGACACAGCTTGAGCTCCAGTTCCAAACAGTCTTAAGGCTATAGTTTCAGTGTCTGTCAGACCAATACGTCTGTTCATTTTTTGTGTGTGTGTGTGTGTGAATTCGATTTTTTGTTTTAGAATTTTTCTTCCATTTTTTCCCATGACACTGTCTTGTGATCTTAGTCAGAGCAGTTGATAGTGGTAGATGGGTACCATCTAGTTTTTCTGTTTTAGAGTCATGTTGACTGCCGTTCATGTGATCCATTAATCATTTGGACTAATGGATCTCTAGAGTCTTTAGTTTTCTTTACTTTCTTTTGTCCTGGATGAGAAGAGACCAATAGTTACATCTTAGATGTCATCTTGTATATTTTTAAGGCCCTAGATGCTACTCACCAAAGTAGGTTCAGAATACTGTCTTTATGAAATATTTTATGCCAACTGATATAGATGTACCTCAAGTGTGTGTTCCTTATCCTTTGAGCCTAGGAACTCCATCCCACGAGGTGCTGGTTTTATCAAATAAGTTGCCCTGAGTGTGGCTCTTGTGTATTAGACCCCTCTTCATTTCTATTTTTGTCAAAATAAAGCTCAAAACCATTTCAAGAAGAGAAAATAAAGTAACTTCTTGAAACAAATCACAGTAAAATCTAGCATACAACAGAAAATTAGAAGACATTGGAAAACAGAGAAATATAACTCATAACCAAGCAAAAAACATTCAACTGAAAGAGACCTCAAGTGTTTTAGATATCAGAAGTAATAGACAGGAAGCTTAAAACTGTTACTGTAACTATGCTCAACAATTTAAAGGAAAATATAAACACAACTAACGAATAGATGGGGGAATATTAGTAGTGAATAGAATATCTAGAACTGAAAATAACTAAAGTGAAAATTCACTGAAAGATCTTAGCAAAGATCCTGAAGAAGAGTCAGTGAACTTCAAAAGAGATAAAAGGAATTTTTGAAACTCAAGAACAGAGAAAAAAGACAAATAATAAACAAAGGTCTATATTCAGTAAAAATGAACTTTGATTATTTCATGTCTTACATGAAGATTAACTCAAATAGGTCATAGGCTTAACTGTAAAATGTAGAAACATAAATGTTTCACACAACAAAATTGGGGACACAGCACTTGATGATGAACTCTTAGGTTGACACCAAAATCATGTGATCCATACAAGGGAAATTTGAAAAATTTGACCTCATAAAAATTGTTCAGCTAAAGAGCTTGTTAAGAAGCATAAAGACCGAAAGAAAATACTTGCAAATCATGTATTTGATAAATCATATGTATGTAAAATATATATAGAACTCTTAAAACCTAACATTCGAATCTAAACAAGCCAATCATAAAATGAACAAGGATTTCAATGAGAAAGACATATGACTGGCAAATAAGCACATGAAAAATCTTCAATAACAGTACCCACTTAGTAAATGCAAGCTAAAGTTATAATGACATGTCACTATAGACCTATAAAAATGACAAAAAAAAAAAAAAAGAACATAGAATACCAAATGCCGGAGTAAATGCAGAAAAATGAAACTTCTTGCAAAGTCTATTATTATTTAGAAATAAAAAGTTTAAAACATAAAACAAATGAACAGATCCTTTGTGATGTGCCAAAATAACAAGTGATCCAATGTACATTTAATTGGAGTCTAGAGAACCGAAGAAAAAATTTTTGAAAATAGGAAAAGTATCTAATATTGTTTTAATTTATTCCAAGTTTGCTTTAAAAATTGCATATACAAGAAGCTCAGAAAAATCCACACAAGATAAATACACAATAGCATACACAATTATATCTTAGCTGAACACCAAGTATAAAGAGAAAAGCCTGAAATAAGCTAGAGAGTAAAGGACTCATTTCACATAATACTGTGGTTCTCAACTGAGGAAAATTTTGTCCACTGGGGACATTTGCAATGTCTGAAGACAAACTTGGTTTTCAGGGCTAGAAGAGGAGGGTGTGCTACTGCATCTAGTTGGTAGAAACCAGGGACACCGCTAAACATCCTACAACACATCAGAAAACCAAACTGAATCAAAGCCATTGCCATCAAGTAGATTCTGACTGATAGCAACTTCATAGGACAGAGTACAAGTGACCCTAGGGTTTCCAAAGAACAGCTAGTAGATCTGAACCGCTGAACTTCTGGATAGCTGCCGAGCTGTTAGCCATTGCGCCACCAGAGCCCCATATTATAATTGTCAAAGCAATAACTTAAAAATACTACCCTAGGTACAACTAAAGAGCTGAGAAGTTCCTGGCTGGTGCAACAGTTAACATGGTCCACCGCTAACTGCGAGTCTGAAGGTTGAAGTTCCCTTAGAGGCACCTCAGAAGACAGGTCTGGTAACTTACTTCTGAAAAAAATCAGTCATTGAAATCCCTCTGGACACATTTCTACGTTGACACACTTGAGGTAACCATAAGTTAGAATCAACTTTATGGACAGTTTTATTTTTAAAAAACCTAAATGAGGGATTGAAATAGAATATAGAAAAATATTTGATTAGCCTCAAAACAAAGCAAACCGAGGTAAACAGGAATAAAAAACAACTGCAATAAATAGCAAGATTGCCAGCTGAAACTCTGTCATGAATAATTAAATTCAATGAGCTAAACACTCCAGTTATAAGGTGGACTCGAAGAAAACCAAGAACTAATTGTAAGTTGTATTGAGAAATGCAGCTTCAGTGAAAACAAAAGGCTGGAAAAAGATACATCTTGAAAACAAGAAGTCAAAAAAAATGTGGCACGACTCTGCAAACGTTAGATAAAGCAGATGTGAACATGAGGAGTATTGCCAGAGTAACAGATAAATATTTCACAACAGAAAATTTAATTAATTAGTAACTTACAACAACTTATTTAAATAAGTGTAGTTGGATGTACAAAATAACACAGATTAAAAAAGGCATGACCAGACCAAATCCATTGCCATCAAGTTAATTCCAACTCATAACCCTGTAGGACAGAATAGAATTCTTCATAGGATTTCTGAGGAGGGGCCTGTGGATTTGAAATGCCAGCCTTTTGGTTAGCAGCCAAGCTCTTAGTCCTGTGTTAACAGGCTCCAAAAAATGCATGAAGGAAACATTAACAGAATTAAAGAAAAAAATGACAAATCTACAAAGATAGTTAGAGATTTTTAACACTTCTCTTTCAATATTTTATGGAATATGTAGATTAAAAAAAACATATCAGATTAGAGAAAATTTCAGCTGATGATACTATCAAATTAACTAAACTGATAATTATGCAACTTCATACCTGGCAGCTGTGTTGTATGTATTTCTTTGGAATGCACTTGAAACATCTGCCCAGATTGAGCTTATTCTGATCTTGGGCTATAGAATAAAATGACTTTCAATAAACGTCAAAAGATAGAAATCTCACAAAGTACATTTCTAATGATAGTACAATAAAATTAGAAAAGTATTCAAAATTCTAGGAAATAAAATAGCATATCTCTAAATAATGCATAGATAAAAAAATAAATCATAAGGAAAATTAGCAAATATCGACAATGAAAACACAATGAAAAAAATTTATAAGCTGCAGCTGCTGAAGTAGTGATTCAAAAGAAATTCGGAGCATTAGAATGCTTAGAAGAGAAGAGCAATTTTAAGCTAATGATTTAGGCTTCTTCCTTGAGTATGTGGGGTTAAAAAAAAGTAAAACCAAAGTA
This sequence comes from Heterohyrax brucei, assembly GCA_028571685.1. NCBI lineage: Eukaryota > Metazoa > Chordata > Mammalia > Hyracoidea > Procaviidae > Heterohyrax > Heterohyrax brucei. Next base: position 1,965,990 of record CM053156.1, read on the forward strand.
AGTAAAAGAAAGGAAATAGAAAAAAATAAGAGCAAAAGCCAATGAAACTAAAATAGATGAAAATAGACAATATTAACAATTTCAAGAAGTTTGTCCTTTCAAAAGACAAACTTTTGGGCCCCAGTAAAATTGATCAAGAAAATAACAGAAAATAAAAATTACGGATGTCAGGAATAGAAGACAGAATATGACCACTTATAATACAGACAATCCCCAAACCAAATTCTTGGCCATTGAGTCAATTCTGACTTACAGCAACGCTAAAGGATGTCATCCATGTTGCCAGAAATGTTCATAATATTCCCTTACCACCCTTCACTTGTCTGTATGAGGAGACCCACTGCTGCAGTAGCTAAGGGCTTGCCTGATTAGCAAAAACGTTGGCAGTTCAAATCTATCAGCTGCTCCTTAGAAACCCTGTGGACTAAGGGAAAAGGCTTCCACTAGGAGAAACCCCAACCCCTGATAGACTTTCTGGTGTTTTATATCAAAATTTCACAAAATGAACAAATCTAATTATTTGAGAAGATACTGGAGAAGGAAGAACCTTCCAGTTTATTTAATGGGACCACCAGAACCTTCATATTAAAATCTGACAAAGATATTTGGAGAAAAGAAACTTAGAGACTAGTATTCTTCATGAACATAGACTAATAAATTTTAACAAACTACTATCAAGGCAGATCTAAGATTATGTAAAATGCTCATATATCACTTCAAAGCAGTTTATCACAAGAATGCAAGATGGGTTTAAATCTAATAAACTTAATTCTATGATTGTTTCGATATAAACAGGCAGAAAGATTTTTGGATAAAATCGAGTACCATTCATTGTAAAATCTCTTAAACTAGGAATAGAAAGAGTAGGGTGATGGAACAATTTTGTGTGGCCTCTCTCACCTTGGTCTCGTAACTACCACCCAAGAAGGACTGTGAAAACATAATTGTGCCCCCACCCCTCAAGTGTATTGGCCAGTTTTGCCACAGTGGTAGGCTTAAAAAAAAAAAAAAAATTACAGAGCAGGGAGAGCATCCCACCACCACAGAGGAAGAAGAGTCAGGAGCAGAGAAACATTGGCAGAGTTAAAACACCTCTTTTTAATTAATTAATTAATTATGATTAAATGAAAGTACACAATCCAAGTCAATTTTGTGTGCCAGCCTTTCTGCAACTCTTTCTATTCTCCCCATCCTGTGACAGCACACTCCTCCTTTTTACTCTTTCCTCCTATATCCACTTAATGAACAACTGTCTTCCCCTCTCCACCTTCTCCTCTCCCTTCTAGAAAGAAACCAGTAGAACAGCCTCTTATATATGTATAAAACCGTAAAGTACACACACCACATGTTCACTCTGTGTCCCCAAGTCCAGTCCATTCTTTGTCTGAAGTGTTGATCTCAGTACTGGTTTCACATCTGGGCCAACAGCAAATCTAGGAGCTATGTTCCAGGCTGTCAGACCAGGTCTTTTAACAGGGTTCTCGATTGGCACACTTCTTTTTTCAGTGCTGCGTCATGGACTCTACACTGCGTCTCCTGTCAGGGCTGTCTTTGGTGGCAGCCAGGCACTGTCTTGTTCTTCTGGTCTTATGCTGATGTAGTCTCCCAAAGGCATGGGTCTTTCTGTCTCCTAGGCTTTTTTCCTTATGTGTTTGATGTTCTCCGTCATTGTGTGTTCCAGGTAGACTGGGACCAATGGATGTTCCTCAGATGGCAGCCTGCTAGCTTTTAAGACCCAGATGCCAGTCACCAATATGGGGTAGAGAAGACTGTTAGCAGAACACTACTTACATCAGTTAATCTCGATGTGCCCCAAGAACACGGTCCCTAGATCCCTATCCTTGCTAGTCTGTCCTTTGAAATGTTGGGTTGAATTTAGGAAACATTTTGCCTTATAGTGTAGTACAGTTATGCTGGCTTGGTTTCCATTGAGTACTGTCACTCCCTTCGCTTACCTGAATTCCTATCAACTGTCTAACCTATGAACACCATCTTCTTCCCTCCCTATCCCTATAGCCTACAAAGAGTCTTTTCTTCTGTTCATAAATCCTTTTTAAAGTCCTTATAATACTGATCTCACACAATACTTATTTTGAAACTGATTGCTTTCACACAGCATTATGTTTTCTAGTTGAAACCAGATTATGAGATGCTTCCTAAAATCTTCGTTGTTATTTGTCATTGCATAGTTTTCCATTGTGTATATGTACCATAGTTTCTTTATCCATTCATCTGTTGATGGGCATCTAGTTGAGTCCATCTTTTTGCTATTGTAGACAGTGCTACAATAAACATTTCTGTGCATGTATCTGTTCATGTGACAGCTCTTATTTCTGTAGGATATATTCCAAGCAGTGAGACTGTTGGATCATATGGTATTCCTGTTTCTAACTTTTTAAGAAAGCACCAAATTGCTTTCCAAAGAGGTTGTAGATTTTGCATTCCCACCAGAAGAGTAGGAGAGTTTCAATCTCTCTGTATTCTCTCTAGCATTTGTTGTTCTGTGTTTTTTTGTATTATGGCTGATGTTGTTGGGGTGAGATAGCACCTCATTGTAGCTTTGATTTGGATTTCTCTAACAGCTAATTATCGTAAGCATTTCCTCATGTGTCTTGGCTGTCTGGATGTCTTCTCTGGTGAGTTGTCTGTCCATGTCCTTTGCCCATTGTTCAATTGGGTTATTTGTCTTTTTCTTGTTAATATTTTGCAGTATCTTACAGATTATGGGAATCAGACATCAATCTGATATGTAGTTGTCAAATATTTTTTTTCCATTCTGTAGGTAGTCTTTTAACTCTCTTGATAAAGTCTTTGAATAAGCACAAGTTTTTGATTTTTAGAATTTCCCATTTATCTATTTTCTCTTCTGTTGTTTGTGCATTATTGGTCAGATTTTGTGATCCAAATAAGCCATATATTAGAACTTCCACTGTCAACTCTATTTTTCTTCCATAATGTTTATCATTTTAGATTTGATATTTAGGTGTTTGACCCATTTTGAGTTCGTTTTTGTTTAAGGTATCAGACATGGATCTTATTTCAGTTTTTGCAGATGGATATCCAATTTTGTCAACACCATTTGTTGAAGAGACAGCTTTTACTCCAGTTGACAACCTTTGGGCTCTTGTCACATATCAACTGTTCATAGATGGATGGTGATATTTCTATATTCTCTATTTTGTTCCATTGGCCTATACATCTGTTTTTGTACCAGTACCAGGCTATTTTGACTACTGTGAAAGCATCATAGATTCTAAGGTTGGGTAGTGTGAGGCCTCTCACTATGTTCCTCTTCTTCAGTAGTGTTTTATTTATCTATGGTTTCTTACCTTTCCAAACAGCTGATGATTTTTTTCTCCATCTCACTAAAAAATGACATTGGAATTTGTATTGGGATTGCATTGTATATGTAGATCGCTTGAGGTAGAACAGACATTTTCACAATGTTAAGTCTTCCTATCTAAGAGCAAGGTAGTTTTTTTCTGCTTACGTAAGTCTCTTTTGATTTCTTGCAGTAGGGTCTTGTAATTTTGTCTGTATAGGTCTCTTACCTCTCTGGTTAGATTTATTCTTATGTATTCCAAGAAGTTGGGGACCATTGTAAATACTATTGATTTGGTGATTTCCTCTTTGATGATCTCTTTGTTGATGTTAATGAATCCTACTGATTTATTTATGTTTATCTTATATCCTGATATGTTGCTGAACTCTTCTATGAGTTCCAGTAGTTTATTTATGGATTCTTTAGGGTTTTCTGTATATATGATCATATCATGTGCAGATAGGGATACTTTTACCAATGTGAATCCCCTTTATTTCCTTTTCTTGTCTGATGTCTCTGGCCAGAACCTCTAGCACAATGTTGAATAGAAGTGGGGACATGGGCATCCTTCTCTAGTTCTCACTCTTAGGGAGAATTCTTTCAGTCTCTCTCCATTCAGGATGATGTTGGTGGTAGGCTTTGCATAGATGCCCCTCATTGTGTTGAGGAATTTCCCTTCTATTCCTATTTTGCAGAGAGTTTTTAACATGAAATGATTTTGGACTGTGTCGAATGTCTTTTCTGCATCAATTGATAAAACCAGATGATTCTTATCCTTTGTGTTGTTTACGTAGCTGATCACGTTAACTTTTTTTCTGATGTTGAACCAACCCTACATCCCTGGTATGAATCCTACTTGGTCATGATGAATTATTTTTGTATGTTGTTGAATTACATTGGCTAGGACTTTGTTGAAGATTTTTTTCATCCAGATTCATGAGTGATATTGGTTAAAATACCTTTTCAACACTTTCCTGAGCTGGGCAGATGCTGAAGGCCAGAGAGGTGACTTCTGTGAGCACAGCTTAGAAGAGGCTGATGGAATTATGAGTACTGTCTGTGAGTTCTGTGTGATCATTACGATGTATTATTGAACCAAGCAGAGAAGTAGAGAGTGCTGTGGAAGGTATGGTTGGTGTCGGAATTGGATAAAAGTGAAAAGAGGAGCATATGTGGCCTCAACCTCATAGCAGTCAGCCTTGGGCTGTTGATGTTGCATCTCTTTCTTCTTTGGAAAGTTAAGGGAGGTCATATGTGGTCCCCACGTTGTTTCTACACAAGGGAACTTTTTTAGCCTGAAAGAATATCTACGAAGAGCCTATAGTTAACATCATATTTAAATGTGAAACACTGAACATTTTCCTCCTATGATTAGAAACAAAGCAAAAATGCCTGTTCTTATCACTTTTTTCAGCATTGAACAAGTAATTTAAGTTAGTATAATAAGGATATTATAGTATACAATAAAGACTAGAAAGGATGGAGCAAAATTGTATTCAAAGACAAAGTGATAAATCCAATGGAATTCACAGACAAATCCAAAGGAATCTATGAAAACATTACTAGTAGTAGTAAGTAAATTTAAGTGATCATAGTATACAAGGTTAATGTGCAAAAATCAATCGTATCTCTACAGTTGACAGCAAAAAGCTGAGAAATTAAATTTTAAAAATTTAATTTACAATAGCATAAATATACAATATATTTAAGAATAAATCTAACAAAAGATGTACAAAAGCTCTACACTGAAAAGCATAAAAGAGAAAAATGGTATAAATAAAAGGGGAGAGATACCATGTTCGATGGACTACAAAACTCAAATTATTAAAATATGTATTCTTTTCTAGGAACACAGTGGGAGGCCTCAAACTACCCTACCCTAGAATGTATTACACTGCTGAGGTAGTCAAAACAGCCCAGTGCTGGGGCAAAACCAGACATACAGACCAATGGAACAGAACAGAGAATGCAGAAGTATCACCGTCCTCCTAGGAAAAACTAATGTTTGACAAAGGCCCAAGGTTGTCAGCTGGGGTAAAAACATCTTTAACAAATGATGCTGGCAAAATTGGATATCCATTTGCAAAAAAACTGAAGCAAGACTGATATCTCACACATTACACAAAAACTAATTCTGATGGATCAAAGATCTAAGTGTCAAACCTAAAATGATAAAGATTATGAGAGAAAAACTAGGGCCAACAATGGAAATTCTAATACATGGCTTAGACAGACTACAAAATCTGACCAATAATGCAGAAACACCAGAAGAGAAAATAGATGAATGGGAACTACTAAAAATCAAATGCTTGTGCTTATTCAAAGACTTTATTAAGGGAGTTGAAAAACTACCTACAAAACAGAAACAAATATTTGGCAACTACCTGTCAGATCAATGTCTGATTTCCATAATCTATAAGATGCTGCAAAATATCAACAAGAAAAAGGCAAATAACCCAATTAAACAATGGGCAAAGGACATGGACAGACAACTCACCAAAGAAGACATCCAGACAGCCAAAAGACATATGAAGAAATGCTTACGATTACTAGCTATTAGAGAAATCCAAACCAAGCTACAATGAGATGGTATCTCACCCCAACAATGTCAGCCATAATCCAAAAAAACATAGAACAGCAAATGTTGGAGAGGCTGCAGAGAGACTGAAACTCTTCTATGCTTCTGGTGGGAATGCAAAATCTACAACTTCTTTGGAAAGCAATTTGGTGCTTTCTTAAAAAGTTAGAAACAGGAATACAATATGATCCAGCAATCTCAGTGCTTGGAATATATCCTACAGAAATAAGGGCTGCCAAACAAACAGATACATGCACAGAAATGTTTATTGTAGCACTGCCTACGATAGCAAAAAGATGGACTCAGCTAGATGCCCATCAACAGATGAATGGATGAAGAAACTGTGGTACGTATACACAATGGAGAACTATGCAATGATAAATAATAGTGGTGACTTTAGGAAGCATCTCATAACTTGTTTCAACTAGAAGACACGCTGAATGAAATCAGTCAGTGAAAAAAGGATGAGTATTGTATGAGATCTCTGCTATAGAGCCTTAAAAATGGACTCATATACAGAAGACAAGACTCTTCAATGGCTACAAGGGTGGGGAGGGAGGGAGAGGATTGTTTATAGATTGAATAGTTGATAGGAATTTGGTTAGGTGAATGGAGTGACAGTACACAATAGAGGACAGATCAGCATAATTGAACTACCCATAAACTGAACTTAATATTTCTAAACTTAACCTAATATTTCAAAGGATAGAGTAGCAGGGACAAGGGTCTCAGAACCAAGTTTTCAGCGCACATTGAGGTCAATTGGCATTAGTCTTTTGCTAAGAGAGTCTTCTGCACCTTCTATTGGTGAGTGGTATCTGGGGTCTTAAAATCTAGTAAGCTGCCATGCGAGAAATATCAAATGGTCTCAACCCACCTGGAACAGATGAAAACCAAGAACATCAAACTCATGAGGACAAGTGAGCACAGGAGACAGAAGGACCCCTGGGAATGGCGGACTGTGTCAGCATGAGACCAGACCAATCAGATGGCGCCTGGCCACCACCAAAGCCAGCTGTGGTGGGTGGCCCAGAGTAGACTCCCTGATGTAGCATAAGAAAAAGAGGTATGCAGTTCAAGAACTTGACTACAAGACCAGAATTGATGTGCTGACAGCCTGCAAGATGCCCTGGGAACACGGCCCCTAGACTTGCCACCAGCCCTGACCTGAAACCAGTACTGAGGGCAACTGTTGAGACAGAAATGGACTGGACTCAGGGTAACAGTGTGAACACGTGGTGTGTGTACTTTACGGTTTTATACACTGACAGGAGTCTGTCCTACTGGGTTCTTTGCAGATGGGAGAGAAAAGCAGGGAGAGCAGGGGACAAGTGCTTGCTAAGAGGGTAGATGCTAGTAATATAGAGTGAAAAGGAGGAATGGCTGTCGCTGGGTAGGGAGAGTAAATGGAGTTGCAGACAGGCAGGCATGCAAAACTCATCTGGATTGTGTACTTTCACTTAATCATGATAAAAAAATAAAAAGAAAAACAGAAAATAACTCTCAGAACAAAGTCAATGCAGAGGATACATAACTGACTTACTCTTTAATTAATTTAATTAAATTAGTTTAATTAAAATTATGAACAAGGTAAAACGTATTGATTCTCAACTTGTTTTAAACTCTACCTCAGACTATGCACAAAAATTAATTCAAGATCGTTATAGACTCAAATGGAAGTGCCAAAATACAGATTTTTGACTTTGATGTTGGCAATTATTTCCTGGACAGGACAGAAAAAGCACTATCCATAAAATTTAAAAAATGATAAATTGCCCACCATCAAAATTAACAACTTCTGTTCATCCAATGACACTTTTAAGAAACAGACACGACTCAGTAGAAGAAATATTAACAATGCATGAATCATGGCCAAATATTTACATCCAGAATATACTTAGAAAAAAAAAAAAACTCTCAAGTCACCCTCATGGGTCATGTGACTCAACCAAACACTTCAAAAATGGAAGATATGTGAATTGCTGATGCCCAGCCCAGTGCCACTGAGTCGAATCCAACTCATGGCGAATAGCCAAAAGCCAAGTGCCGTCCATGGCGAATAAGCACATGAAAATATGCTCAGCATAATTAGACATTAACAATAAAACCAACCAACCAACGAACAACAACAATAACAAAAAAAAAAACCTAGTTGCTGTGATGTTAATTCTTTCTCACATAGGTCAGATTAGAACTGTGGTCTGTGAGGTTTTTAACATTTGATTTTGGTCAGCAGCTGAGAATTTTAACTGTTTGCGCCATATAGGGACTTCATTAGTCATTTTTTTCTTTTTTTTTTAAAGCAAACATCTTTGTTGAGTTAATTCTGACTCAAAGTGACCCTATAAAACTGCCTCATGGGACTTCCAAGGAGTTGCTCGTGGATTCAAGCTGCCAACCTTTTTGGTTAGCAACCAAGCTCTTAACCAGTACACCAGCAGTGCTCCCGTTAGTCATTAAAAAGTCCGCTGCAGCTGAGTCAATTTGACTCGCAGTGACTCTGTATGACAGAGTAGAACTGCTCCATAGCTCCCAAGGAACACCTGACGGATTCAAACTGTCAACCTTTGGTGAACAGTCACAGCTCTTCGCCACTATGCCACCAGGGTTTGCTCTATTCCAAACCAAACCCACTGCCATCAAGTCCATTCTGACTCAAAGCAAGCCTATAGCACAAAGTAGAACTGCTCCATAACGTTTCTGAGCAACACCTGGTAGATTTTAACTGCTAATCTTTTGGTTAGAAGCCTTAGCACCTAACCACCACACCACCAATTAAAGCCATAGTACTCATGAGAAAAACTGAAACCCTGAAGAGTAATAAGACCAGGTGTTGGCTAAGTAATAAGACTAATAATACCAAATGGAATGCTCGTATGTTTCTGGTGAGTGTAAAACAGTACAACTACTCTAAGACACAGCTTGTTGTAAGGGTAAACATACATCTGCTTTATGACCCATACACTCCTTCACAGTGTCCCAAGAGAAAGAAATGCAGATGTCTACAAAAACATACTTTTACAAAAATGCTTACAGTGGATTTATACAAGATCTTTAAAGCTTCGAAACAACCCAAATATCTATGAATGGGATAAAGATAAAACAATTGTTGTATATTAATAAAACAAAATTAACTTCTCAATAGTTAACGAAAGTAGGAACTATTATTATATTCAAAAAGCAGAGAATAAACTCAGAAACATTAACGTTGAATGAAAGAAGCCATGATTATATTTAAATAAAGTTTATCCACAGACAAAATGTCTTACTGGCATGACAGAAATATTCTATACTTTTCATTGAAGTGTTGGTTACACAAGTGTGTAAATTTATCAAGATTTACTGAATTTTACACTTAAGATTAGTGCATTTTGTGTCAATTTTATTTCAATAAATTGCTGCTATTTTAAACATTGTGCCAAAGTAGTGTTTGGAGCACATTTTATGTTATCGAATAGAACTAAGTGTCACTTGGACGTGTGTTCACTCAGCTGAGATGCCTCCCACCACTCTGTGAAGGGCTCTCCCTACCCTGATTACCGAAAGAACGCCTTGATTTTTACACTTACATCCATTGATAGCTGAGTGTAATATATTCTATGTATCTATTTTTGTGATTCCCAACATTTTTTAAGTTGAGACACTGTCAAATTATATCTTCTAATACTAAGTTTAATGTTGTGACTCACTATACGTTTTATTCTTTACATGGTCCAGAAGATAAACAAAAACTACCTCAGCAGTTTCCAATAAAGCTTGATTATGAATTACTAACAGAAATTCTTTTCTTACATTCAAAATTCATGTAATTAAACACTCATTAAACACAGTCAAGGACATGTTGAGGTTACATAGGCACACAGAGAGCTAGACCGCTTCTAAATAGAATTTATCCTAAAATTTAGAAGCAAAGTCCTCTGAGGAAAAGATTACTAACAAGTAATGGGCAAGATTAGATAAAGCATCCTGTGATCTGCAGCTTGTTAATGGTACTGAATTGGAAAGAGATGACTGAATGACAGAAACTAATTTTAAGAAAGACATCAAACGCCTTAAGACAAAAGTTAATCAAGTAGGAGGAGAAGTCATGACATTTAATAATAGTGTAAAAGAAATTGGGCAGCAACATTTTTTTATTTTTGGAAATTTAGGATAGGTAAAAATCCTGAAGTCTCTCTCCAGGATCCTGATCAATCAGATTGTGTACGAGTCATTAAATGGTACATTTGAAATGTCTGTGTTTAATTGCTATATCTTGGAAAACCCCCTGAAGTTAGGAGCAAAAGCAGCTCTCAGTAAGGCTGTCTCTGGAATACAGTGCCAAAAAGGCAGTTACCTGTGTTGAAATAAATGCCACCTTATTTCTCATTTATTATGCTAATGACAATAAAATCTTTCATACATGTGTTACGCAGCGTTTAGCTTACTCAGGTGTACTTCTGTTTTCTTGGTTCCTCTGAAAAACGGTGCAAAATTTTCATCGTATGTTAATTACTAGTTTAGTCAGTCACCACTGAAAGAAAATATTTTGCTCTAATTATAAGACAGTTGCTGTAAACATTTGATGTGATGAACACCTTTCCATCCTGGGCAGGCTATAATTTATTAAGCACACATACCGGGAGAAAAACAGAGTGCTTCAACACTAGTGACCCTCAGTTGAGACTGGTGATGTTTGCTGGGTTTTAGAATAACTGCGATGTGACTCCAATTAGCTGTCAAACCATCTTGCAAAAGAATAGTTATATAAAGAGAGATTTACTTAACTCTTCTTGTTAAGTTTTAGAATTTTATAATTGATTTAAATTGCTTTGAAAAGGTAGTCTTTCCATTCATGGTAAGTTTAATGGGTGAAACTGATTAGTGATGTTAGACTAAAATGACTGTGGTTCACGTGGGTGGGGGAGCGGAACTTGGGTGGGCAAGTGGGGTGTGATTACACGGGCACAGAAACTGGGAGAATCTGTTTCGATACTGACACCGCTCTGTTTCTCAATAGGCTTCTGGTTACACGGATGTGGCCACTTTGGGAAAATTTATGGAGCTTTACACTCTACAGCTTTCACCGTTTTCTAAATGAATGCTATGCATCAATAAAATCTGCTCAGAAATATAAATTCCTATTAAAAATACAGAAATACAATAGAAACACCTCAGCAATGTGTCAAAGGCAGAAAGTTTTATGCTAATTCCTATATGAAATGCCAATTTTCTTCAAAACTTCCAATCTTTGGGAAAAGATACCGTGAAATTTTCATTAAATAGAGCTTTAAATATTTTAAAATGAAGGAAGAAAACATGGGCTTGGTGATCACTATAAGATTTTAAAATTCACATGTTACTTACCCACAAGGTGTATTCTTCCTCAATTTTGTGGCAGTTTGTTCACTAGAGTTGTGGCACAAACCTGAAGAAACAGCACATATAAAAAAATGCTATTATAAGGGATTTATTTCACTGCCACTGTATATATTGGAGTATATGATCTACTTACACAACTATAAAATAACTCTGTCACTGAAATATTCATTTAACAAGCAATTGCTGAGTTTCTTTGAATGTACCAGGTAGTACTGGACATGTGCAGCTGTATCATTTGCAAGTTTTTCATTAAGGAAATTAGACAAAGAAATATAATTTAAAAAAACACATCAGACACAAAAGAGGCAGAAAAGGCTACTTTTGACAGAAAGAACTGGGAATGCTTTATGGAGGGTATGAGACTTAAGAATGCATACAATCTGGGAGAGGCAATGGGTAGCAGTGGGAACGGGATAGATTGATTCTTTAGGTCTAGAGGCCGAATCACTACCAGTGTTCCTGGCATTATGCTAAAATAATAATAATAATAATAATCATAATAATTAACCTTGAGTCAATTTCTACTCATGGTGATGCCACGTATGTTAGAGAAGAACTGTGCTCCAAAGGTTTTATGCTTTAGGCAAATGTTTACAGAGCAAAATAGTTTCCTATTCAACAATTTGTATACAGAATGTTCCAAGGCATTGCTTACGGTCTCCTCAATGCGTCAGCATTTTCCCAGTTTTTGCCTTGGGCTCCCCGTTACCTTTCATTCAGTTTTCCTACCATTTCCTGCCTTCTTGTCTATGCTTTGGGGTAGATTTTTGCATTTTTTTTTGTTTGTCTGTTTGTCAAGGATTAAATTCTGTCTACCCAAAATATCTGTCAACCTAGCTGGGACATGAGTCCCAGTGTTGTCAAATTGTCTAGCATTTTATATGATTTTCCTGTGTGTTGTAAATCCTGTCACTATTACGAAATAAGATGGATTAGTGGCAGTTATGTTGATGTGTAAGACTGGACAATCTCGTTGAGACACAGAGGGCAGAATCAAACAGAGAGGCAGGGGAATCCCGTATCACCAAGAGAGCACCAGAAGCAGAGCATGGCCTTTGAGCCTGAAGTTCCTGCACTGAGATGCTCCCAGACTATGAAAGGACTGATGGCGAGGACTTTCCTCTGGAGCTGACAGAGAGAGAAAGGCTTCCCCTGGAGCTGGTGCCCTGAACTGGGGCTTATAGCCTACTGGACTACGAAAGCATAAATTTCTGTTTGTTAAAGCCACCCACTTGTGGTATTTGTTTTGTAACAGTGCTAGATGATTAAGACATTGTCTCCTATGATTAACTCGTCTGTTTATGCCTATTCCCAAGAAACGTGATCCAATCAAATGCAGAATTCATCAAATAATATCATTAATATCACACCCAAGTAAGATTTTGCTGGAGATCATTTCGAAGTGACTGCAGCAATATATTGGCAGGGAAATGCCAGAAATTCGGGCTGGATTCAGAAGAGGATCTGAAAATGGGGATATCACTGTTGATGTCAAATGGACTGTGCTGGAAAGCAGAGAAGAGCAGGAAGGTGTCTGCTTGTGCTTTATTGACTATGCATAAGGCATTCAGCTATGCGGATCATAAAAAATTATGAATAACATTGGGAAGAACCATAGTTCCGGAACACTTAATTGTGCTCATGAGGATCTTGCACACAAATTAAGGGACAGTTGTTTGGACAGAACAAGGAGAAGTTACATGGTTTAAAGTTAGGAAAGGTGCGTGTCAGAGTTGCTATTCTTTCACCACATCTATTCAGTCTGTATACTGAGCAAATAATCTGGAAAGCTGGCTATATGAAAAACAGGGCCTAAGGTTTGGAAGAAAACTTATTAATAACCTGTTATGCAGATGACACAACCTTGTGTGCTGAAAGTGAAGAACTTGAAGCACTTATTGATGAAGATCAAAGACCATAGGCTTTGGAATGGAACACATCTTAGCACAGAAAAAACAAACATCCTCATAAATGGACCCATAAGCAACACCATGATAAATGGAGAAAAGACTGATGTTGTCGAGGATTTTCTTTTACTTGGATTGACAACCAACACCCATGGAAGCAGCAGTTAGGAAATGAAAAGATTCATTGCGTTGAGAAAATCTGCTGTGAAAGACTTCTTTAAAGTGCTGAAGTCACCTTTAAGATGTCACATTGAAGACTAAGGTGCCCCCTGACCCACACTATTTTCAGCCACATCGTATGCATGCGGAAGCTGGCTAGTGAACCAAGAAGACTGAAGAAGAATGGATGCTGTGGCATTGGGGTGTTGGTGAAGAATACTGAACATGCCACAGACTGCCTAAGGAACAAACAAATACCTTGTAAAAAGTTCAACCAGAATGCTTGTTAGAAGTAAAGATGGTGAAACTGTGCCCTGCATACTTCAGAATGTTATCTGGAGAGATCAGTCCCTGGAAAAAGACATTCAAGCTCGGTAAAACAGAGGGTCAGCAAAAATGAAGTGGACCCCTCTAACAGATCGACTGACACAGTAGTTGCAACAGGGGACTCAAGCGTAACAATAATCGTGGGGCATGATGTGGGACTAGGCAGTGTTTTCAACAGGGGACTCAAGCGTAACAATAATCGTGGGCATGATGTGGGACTAGACAGTGTTTTGTACTATGGTACCTGTGGTTGCTATGAGACGGGACTGGTTGGAAAGCACCTAACAACAACGAGTTTGTTTTCTTCTGGAGTATTTGTTTATTTTGTGGGCTTGCTCATGGTTTGGTGGAAAGGTAGCATCCGGGGATGGTTTCAGTTCCATGGTAGAAGGATATATTAGAACCATGTTTTGGGGAGTTCCTCTAGTCTCTAACTAGACTTTGTAATAGATTTGAATTTTGCTGTACATTTTTCTCTTGCTGTGCCAGGGACCCTCTATCGAGATCCCAGTCAGAGTGGTCAGTAGTGACAGCCTGGCCTCTAGTTCTTTTGGTCTTGGGGATTATGTAACCTGTGGTTTGTGTGGTCATTTAGACCAATGGCTCTTTAAAATCCTCTTTTTTTCCCCTACTCTCTGCTTTTCTTTGGCCAGGATGAGAACAACAGCTGGATCTCAGATGGTTGCCTGCAAGTTTTTACGACCCTAGATGCTACTAACTAAAGTAGGATGTAGAACGTTGTCTTTATGAGCTACATATTAGGCTAATTGATGCAGATGTCCCCCCAGGTTTTATAGAGGTCTCAAAATCTCACTTTTCAGAGGCAGATGGCCCAGCCTTTCTCCTGGTGCTTTTGGGTTGACTTAAACTTCCAGCTTTACAGTTAGCAGCCACATGGTTAACGCTTTGCAGCACTCAGGCTACAAAGGATGATTCCATTTTCTCAGAACAGATTGATACGAGGGGTAATAATTATTTGTGGTGATCGTTTTTTGGGGGAGGAGGGGTGTGCAGCAGAAGAACCAAGCCTGTTTAGGAATCAGAGATATAAAGAGCCTCAGAGAAATGGTTATTAAAACAAAGGAGTTAGATGAAATTGCCAAGAAAAAGAGTACGGAATATAAAAAAGGAGGCATGGGAAAAGACTCACATTTAAGAAGAAGTAAGAAGAGAGGGGAACAATCAGAATGAAAGAGTCCCAAAAGAATGAGGCAAATGAGGGAAGTTTTACAAACTAACTGTACTCCAACGCTGAATGCTCTTAAATTTAATCAAAGTCAGTACAAGAAAGTGGTCATTTCTTTTGTTTGTTGACTTGGTTGATGGACAGACAACACTGAAAACTGTAAAGGCTGGGGCTGATCTGATACACACAAACAGTAGTACTGATTTTTACAGCCAATATCTGCATCTGTGGCTTTGTCACAAAGCTTGTTAACATTTCTGATGATTGTCCTGAATGGAGAAACATCTGTTCTGGCAGTGATAGTTACTTGCATGAAATAGCTCTCATACATTTTCATAGCCTATCAGGGGATCCTTCAGGCAATTGAACTTGTGCTTCTTCTTTCTCCTCCAACAGGCATCCTTCTCTCCCATACCTTGGAGACATCCGGGTTTGGAATCCATCGAGATGCTCATGAGGCAATGAAAAAAGTCACATTTAGCTGTGATGTCTAGGAAGAGGGACTCTCACAGTGTAATCAGGCCTTGTACTTGAGCTTTAGAGTAAGTTTTGTCAGATAGACCTCTATATGGCTATGCAGATCAAACACAGAGGTACTACTGTACAGAGAGGTAGTATGCCAGGGCTGGAACCTCAACCTAAATAGAAGTCCTAGCTGATCAGAACATTAGAGATTTTATTATGATGATGATAATGAAGACAGAATTAATGTTTACTGAAAATTTACATGACAAAGACTAGTCTAAGTAGTTTTCAAACCTTACCTCATCTAATCTCTACTAGAAGGAAGATACTATTTTTTCTAAATTTTATAGATGAGAGTAATAGAAAATTTAAGGAAGTTGCCAACGATTGCTCTTCACAAAGCCAGTTCTTGTGAGTTTTCCTCCTCCTGGTCACAGCTAGAACTATTGCTTGCTAATTATCTTGGTTGCAACACAAGACTCAAACTGGAATTCAGTTTTCTGGTGATGGAGTCTCTGGTGGTACAAATGATTAATATGCTTGGCTGGTATCTAAAAAGCTGAAGGTTTGAGTCTGTACAGAAAAGTCTGGAAAGCAAGACCTGGAAATTCACTTTACAAACTGAGGACCAGCCGTTGAAAACTTGAGGGAACACAGTTTTACTCCAGCACACATAAGGTTGCCATGAGTCAGAGCTGACTGGAGGGGAATTGTCTTCGTTTTTGGTTATTTTGGTGGGTGCCTTCAGGAATGCTGGAGCATTCTCAACTGGTCAAGGCGAATGAATTTCTCTATTACATTTGTTTACAGTTCCTAAGCTGATGAAAATTATGGAGTTTTTACATTACTGTGGAACACATAGATTCATGTTTTTAAGTCATAGTATAAGTAGCTAACAAGTCCCTTACTTCACGTTTTTGGTTATGGGGTCCCCACTGAGAGCGTGATACAGCGGAAGGGTGGTACAGAGTGCAGTGCAAAAGGTAAGAGTGGGGTCAAACCAATTTGCAAAGCCAGCTTTAGGAACTCAGATGTGATCTCTGATTCTACAGACTACAGTTACAGGAGAATGGTGATTATGCCAGCTGATGATTAGCTCACTGGACTCCACAACTTGGGTTTTAATAATCCACAAATAACTTGGTGTCGGAAGATTTTAGTCTCTTTGTCACCAAGACAATTGAAAATGGTCAGCAGGGGAAGGTCCTGGTTTCACTGAGAATTTGGAATTTCATATTGAAACAAACATACTTGCATAGGGAACTGCATGAATGTGGTTTTACTGTTTTAAGATCCTTAGCTGTTACTGAATCATGGTGACCTTTAAGTATAACAGAACGAACTGTTGTGCCAATCTGTCTCAAAGAGGGTCTGCCATACACTTAACAGCCTATACTTCACCAAACATGACATCCTCCTCTTGTTTTTTGATCTCTCCTAGATGATGTATCCAAAGGGAGTTGGACAATGTTCTGTTATGGACCTGTAAGGTTCTCATTGGCTGAATTATGGAAGAGAGTTCCAGGCCTTTCTACATACACGTCTGAAAGATTCATTTGCTAACTCATACCGCTAACCTCAAGGGTGAATATTGCTGCAGTCACCTTTGAAGTACACTCCTTGGGAAGCTAGGCGCCGATGCCAGTGCCTAGTCCACCCTCCAAAGCAGTTTTTGAACTCTTTTTCCGGAATGTCCATCAGAACTGCCAATGTATTACCCTTGATGTCCTGAATGTCATCAAAATGTCTTTCTTTTAATATTTATTTTATCTTCAGGTAAAGAAAAAAGTAACTGGGGACCTGGTCAGGTGAGTAGGGAGAATGTGCCAAAACAGTTATCAGTTTACTGGCTAAAAACTCTTTCACAGACAACTATGCAATTAAGTATGCAAACTTGCCACTGTGCCACCATGTGCAATGGCCATTCCAGAAAGAGTTCCAGAATTGTTTTTGGAAGGGTGGACTAGGCACTGGCATCAGTGCATTAGTTTCCCAAGGGGAGTACTTCAAAAGTGACCACAGTAAAATTCAGCAATGAGGTATGTTG
This sequence comes from Heterohyrax brucei, assembly GCA_028571685.1. Taxonomy (NCBI): domain Eukaryota; kingdom Metazoa; phylum Chordata; class Mammalia; order Hyracoidea; family Procaviidae; genus Heterohyrax; species Heterohyrax brucei. Next base: position 1,983,342 of record CM053156.1, read on the forward strand.
CCCTTAGAACAAAAAAGTTCACAGACTTAATTTTCAGACCCCTTATAGTCTATCTTTGAGCAGAAGGTCCGTTAAAACAACCCACTATGTATGAACCTACTGGTATTTGAAATATCAGTGATATTGCTTCCATCATGGTGGTGGTTTTATTTCAATGCTGATAAAAAACTCTCCTAACTCGACAGCACTTGGCTTGGTTAGTTATCTTACTGTCTCTGTAGACATTTGGAATCTGGTCCAGGAAACTAGTCACTGAATTCCCAAAAAACTAAACCTATTGTTGCTGAGTCAATTCTGACTCACAGTGACCCTATAGTACAAATCAGAACTGCTCCATAGGGTTGCCAAGGCTGTAAATCCTTATGGAAGCAGACTGCCACATCTTTCTCAAGTGAAGAGGCTGGTGGGTACAACCTACCAATATTTTGGTTAGCACAGTTAACTTTAACCACTAGGCCCCTGGGGTTGCTTAACCTAGTCACATTCTAATATTTTTTCCATATGAAAATGTATTCCAGTTTACTATTCACTTATTCAAGAAATATTCATTGAACACCAACTACATGCCAAACATTGTATGACACAAGGTTCATACAATAGTCAACAAAAAGAGACCTGGTGATTGTCCTAAAGAGCTTTAAAATACAATTAACCTTCCAGCTGAGCTTTGCCCATTTTTTCCTAAAGTTGATCTCTGTTACTTAACAACCATCACACAAGGCACACTGGTTAGCAAGGAACGAAGTGAAGTCATGTGAATATAGCATGTGCTTTTTGTCAGGTACTGGTAGATGTTTTATATGTGTGATGTGCTTCATCTTTGCAACAATACAGGAAGGTTGATAATATTTTTGATAATTTGAATCCAATTTGATTGACTTTGATGAACATGCTTTTTCCACTAAATCATGCAGCCTCTCCAGAGATAGGAATTCTTGTCTGCAGCTCTGCATCTAACCTGTGTACCTTTGACTAGCATTCTCAGCTACCTTTGTCAATTTTCTTTCTTTCTTTCTTTTTTCAATAATCTATTGTTCTTTTCTAAGAGTGCTATTGGCTGGGAAACTCTGGTTGCATAGTGGCTAAGAACTATGACTGGTAACCAAAAAAAGTCCATGTCTCAAATCCACCAGGAACTCCTTGGAAATTCTATGGTACAGTTCTACTTTGTCCTGCAGAGCTCCTATGAGTCATAATTGACTCAACAGCAATGCATATTTTACTGATTATTTATAATCACCTGCCAGCATAGTCAGAAATATTGTTGGCTACCCAGAAATGGAAGAGCTTTTACTGTTTGTAGTTATGACAACTTGGGAAATACATGTTTTGTGGCCATCAAGCCAGCTCCAGTTCACGGCAGGCAACTTTATGGATAACAAAACGAAGCATCCCCAGTCTTATGCCATCTTCATGATGATGGGTATGTTTGAATCCACTGTTGTGACTATTCTGTCAATCCATCTCATTAAGGATTTCCCTCACTTTTATCAACCCTTGGTCTTACCAAACAGGATGCCATTTTCTAGTAACTGGTCTTTCCTGATGATGTGCCCAAAATAAGAAAAAGGAAGTCTTGCTATCCTTGCTTTTAAGGAGTATTTTCATTGTATTTCTTCTAAGACAAATTTGTTCTTCTGGTATTCCATGGTGTATTCGATATTCTTTGCCAACACTATAATTCTAATGCACACATTCTTCTCTTGTCTTCCTTTCTCATTGTCGAGATTTTGCATGCATATGATGCAATTAAAAAGACCATGTCTTAGGTCAGGTGCACCTTAGTCATCAAAGTGACATCTTCACTTTTTAAAACTTAAAAATGGTTGTTTTATTATTTTTTTCTTAAAGAGCTGTGCTCTAATATTAGTGTTGATTGTATTAAAATTTCAATGTGTTATTTTTACTTGTGTAAAATCAGCAATAAAATATTATCAGTTAAGAGACCTAAAAATATTCAGATAACACAACAGCATTTTAATTGTAATTGCTTAATCATTTAACTTCAATATACTGATAGTATCTTTTATTGAATATAATTGTATACTTCTAGAGAATATACTAATTGTTGACTGAACTAATTATAACATTTAATTCACACTAGTGAACAATAGTTTTCCGCAAAACAGTCTATCAGAGAGATGTTGAACATTCTGCAATGCTTCAGAACTTAGCCTTCCTAGAGTTCTTACATTAGAACATAAATATTAAAAAATAATCACTCCCAAAGCTATAAATTATAAACACATAATTCCAGTGATCTCTGATTCTTTGAAAATTACGAGACTTTTACCACGTGCAATTATATGTCAATAAAACAACCCTTGGAAGAGTCTACATAAGCTAAATAGCAAACGGTGAAGTTGGTTTGATTGTTTAGTCCATCTTAACTATGAATCAGACTGACATACAGCTGATCATCAGACAATTAACCATAAGAGTGTTAGAAAATCCTAGAGAGTCTATGACTAAGGTGAATTAGGTGTTGCTTAAATTTAGTAGCCTTGATTTCTTGAAAATTACAGAAGCCAGAAATAGCATGTTAATTTATGTAGAATAATTATTTAAGTGTGCCACTGAGTTTAGCTATGCAATCGAGATTTAGATTTCCAAATACTAAGTGAATTAACATAATCATTTAATATTAAATTTATTTTTCCAAAACCTATTTGGGCTTTCAGTAACTTGATAAACCAAAAGTAAAAAACAAAACCCCAATTCACTGCTATTGAGTCAATTCTAACTCGGCGCAACCCTGTAACACAGAGCAGAATTTTCCCACAGTGTTTCAAAGGAGTAGCTGGTGAATCTGCACTCCACACCTTTTGGTTAGCAGCAGGGCTTTTCATTACTTTGCTAGCTGGGGGCCCTTGCAAATATATATTAAAAAAAATTTAAAATTGAGGATTCAAAGAAAATGGGTGTTGTATATAACATAGGGTGATTCATATTCTGGTCAAGTTTATAACCAGTTGTAACCAACTAGTCATTTACAATAGCCTTGAACTGACCAATTTCTATGTTTATAGATATACAGTTTTCTATATCCTAAGGTTTCTTTTTTTTAATAAGTCTCAATAAATATGTATTTAGAATGGTTCTGATAGGAATCAAAATACAAATGGAAAAGAATGCAGTGACTGGATTTCTATAGCTCTACAAACCTAGAGACATATATCATATTTGAAGATCAGAGGAAAAATTGTCTACGACGAAAACAGAGTAGAGAAAAATGATTGTTTCATTGCAAAAAACTTAGAGTCATTGATTAAGATCATTGCCATTTTTACCAATGAGGAAAGTGCTTTTCCATGCCTTCAACCCCTCACTTTTACCATCCACTGTGTAGGCAAGTCCGGAGTCAAGCATAAATAGGTACAGGGTCAAGTAATTTTTTTAAGTAGAAAACTTAGAGTATCTAAAACCACCTCTGAAAAACGCATTTTCTTTCTTCCTCCACCTTGTCTTCTTCAAGGCCATCAACAAACGTCCAACCCCCCCCACAAATACAGAAACAGTTATCCGATAACTGAATACATACTTCATCTTTGTCTTCTTTTCAAAATAAATCTAAAATGTTCAGGACAAACCTTTTCTTCAAATATTTCTTACAGAATAACAATTACTGGTGACAACAGCTAGATAAATCTAAATCCTATGCTCCAAACAACATACAGCTAGCCAACAATCAGCACAGCTTACCTTGTTACTCCGGGAAATAGTATTAAGAACTTACCTGTCTGCTTCTAATAAGGGTAAGAGATGTTTGTAAATGGACTAACTCAAATGGGTATTAGCAATTTAAGTATCAGAAATTACCACTAAGGAAGTCTCTTAGCTAGAAACTCCCTAGCTGGAGATCTTAACTTCAACCCATAAAGACAGTTCTCCCACCACCTTGAATCAGCTCTCATGTGTCTTCTCCTGTCTGGCATCCCCTAATTTTTAATTCATCCTGACACTGACTGTGACCATTGTCTACATTGCTGCTACCTTTAATGTTTTCCTGGTCTGCTTTCTCACTTTGTAACGTAATGGTAAGATGTTGCTTGAGGGGTCAAATGGACCTCTGTGGCTTACAGCAAATCTCTCTTTTCTGTTGGTAGCCTAGCAATATGGATTGAATTATGTCACCACAAAGATATGATGATGATAGATAAATGGATAAACATATTGTAGTACATACATAAAATGGAATATTACAGAACTATAATGAATAACGAAGAGTCAGTAAAACATAACAAGAATGAGTCTGGAGGCCATTATGGTGAGTGACGTAAGTAACTGTCAAAGAGACAAATAGTGTACGGTCCCACTATTACAAAAGTCAACAATAGATATATACAGAGAACTAAACTTTCTTTTGTGGTACCATGGATGGGAGGCAGAAGGAGGGGATTCATTTTCTAGGTAGTAGACCCTTGTCATTGTTGGTGACGGGAAAGCCCATGTCAGCTAGGGGTGAAGTCAGAACAAATCGACAGAGGTAAGCAGACTCTGAAAAGTACACAAGGAAAAGAGACAAGTTCAGTAAATACTACACCGTATACAACTTTGCAACAACAATAACAACAATCAAAAACTATCTGTGTGGTTATGTAGGTAGATATAAGCATATATTTGTATAGGAAGGCATATGTGAGCAAACGAATGTGCATTCTTAGCTGTATCTGTAGGCAAATGTATATACCTGTATATGTTTAACCTGAGATCAGTTGCCAAGGCCTCTAAGATATATCCAAACAACTCATGGGATTGGTTTACAGGGTTAAACGTTTGGGGACCATAGTCTCAGAGGAAAACTTAATCAATTGGCATAACACAGTTTGTAAAGATAATCTTCTATACCCTGTTTCGGTGAGTATAATCTGGGGTCTTGAAATCTCATGAGCAGCCATCTAAGATATAACGATTGATCTCTACTCATGTGGAACAGAAGAGAAAAAAGGAAATCAAAGGCCCAAAGAAGAAACTAGCCTGTGGGACTGATAGCCCACATGAACCATGGTCTTTTCTAACCTGAGATCAGAATAACTGGATGGTGCCTAACTAACACCAGGGACCTTTCTGAGCAGGAACACAGCAGAGGGCCCCAGACAGAATGCGGGAAAATGTAGAACAAAACTCAAATTTCTAAAAAATGCCAGACAGACTGGATTGATACAGACTAGAAGAACTCCTGGGAATACCATCCTAAAATAACCTTTGAGCTCAGATTTGAAAACATTTCTGTAAGTCATCTTTCAATCAAATAATAGATTGGCTTATAAAATAAACACTATCATTTGTGAGTAATATGCTCCTTTAAACAACCAACTATAAAAGATCAAATGTGCAACATTTACTCGAAAGCAAAGAAGGGAAGGCAAGGAGGAGAGGGAAAGCTAGACCAACGGAAACAACACAGAGAATGGAAATGGTGAGAATGCTGACATATTACGAAAATTGTAACCCATGGCACAGAACCATTCATATAAAAATTGTTAAATGGGAACCTAATTGGCTTTGCAAACATTCACTGATACCTGAATAAAATATTATCTTAAAAAAACAGATATGATGAAGCCCTAATCCTTGGTACAAGTGAATATGATCTTGTTTGGAAATGGGTTTTGAAAATGCTATCAGTATGAGGTCATGCTGAAGTAGGGCGGGTCCTAAAGCAATATCAAGAGGTATCCTTAAAAAAAAGGAGAAGATACAGAGGCTGAGATGCAGAGGGAAGCAGAACACGTGGTGATGAAGGCAGAGATCCGGTAGCTCCCTCAGAGACAGCGTGCTTCTGCCAACAGCCTAGTCTTGGACTTATAGCATCCAGAACCGTGAGGTAATTAAATTTCTGATGTTTTAAGCCACCAATACACCTGAGCTTTTCTCTTTATAATCCTCAACACTCAAGAGAATAAGAGTGGAAGTGTAGTCTGTCTGGGAACAACCAGTGATGCTGAGGACCCTTAAACTCGAAGCACGGTTCATGGACTTCTGTGGAGAATCAAAGTTCAGCCTTATGGGCAGAAAGCTCCTGCTGGCTCTTTCAGCTGACTAATATTTACTTTCATATTGGATAATGGCTAACCACTAGTATTTGCTGAGTTGCTAGAAGGTACTATTTGTAAACTGATATTAGCATGCTGCCAGAATGAACTGAGAACTCTAGTAATCTGTTAAGAAATTTGACTGCAATGGAACACTATGCGATGATAAAGCACAATGATGATTTTAGGAAGCTTCTCATAACCTGGTTTCAATTGAAAGACATTATGTTGAGTGCAGTCAGCAGCAAAAGGACAAATATTTTATGAGACCCCTACTATAAGGACTTAAAAATAGAGTTATGTACAAAAGAAAAGACTCTTTGATGGCTAAAAGGGTCGGGAGGGAGGGGGAAGGCTTGTCATAGATTAGTTGATAGAAATTTGGTTGAGTGAAAGCAGTGACAGCACATAGCAGAATGTAGATCAACTTAACTGGACTTCAACATAAACTGAAAGCTCTTCTAATCTCAACCCAATATTGCAAGGATAGAGTAGCAGGGGCAGGGGTCTGGCAATCATGCTCTCAAGGGACATCAAAGCCAACTGGCATAATTAGCTTATTGCTAAGAAAGTCTTCTGTACCCCATATTGGCGAGTAGCGTCCGGGCTCTTAAAATCTAGGAAGCTGCCATCTGAGGTCCATCAAATTGTCCCAACTCATCTGCAACTGCTGATCACCCAGAGCAACAAAGACATGAGGAATAAAGAGCTCATGAGATCAAAGGACCAGTGTGAATGGGTGACTGCATCAACATTTGACCAGAAGAACCCGGTGGTGCCCGGCCACCACGAAAGACAGGTGTGATGGGGCACACAATGTAGAGCCCCTGTGGCAACATGGGAAAAAAATGGGTGCAGCTCAAGAACTCTACTAAAAGACCACAGCTGATGGTCCAACAGACTGAGGGATTCCCTGGGAGCATGATCCCTAGATCTGCTGCTGGCCCTGTCCAGAAAACATTACTCAGGTTACCTCTTCGGACAAGAATGAACTGGACTTGGGTACACAATGTGAACATACGGTGTGTGTATTTTACGGTTCTGTGCATTTATAGGATGCTGTCGTGCTCCTCTCTTTCTAGATGGGAGACAAAAGAGTGCAGAAGAGGGGACAGGAGGTTGATATGAGGATATGACAAATATAGAATGAAAAGCAGGAGTGTGCTGTCACTGTGCAAGGAGAGCAGAAGGAGCTTGCAGATAAGTGGGCACGCAAAATTAATTCAGATTGTATACTTTCACTTAATCACAATATAAGTAAAAAGAAATTGGACTGCAAGTCAGTGGTTAGGAGCCTTGCAATGCTTCCGTTTGTGTGCACATGAACAACTATTGTAAACTTTTTTGCAAATTTGGAGGGAAATGTGATTATTATTGCTACTTTACACTGGCCTTGGTTATAGAAAACATGAATTAACACATTTGTAGCATTACTATTAGATTTTATACTGGCTCATCATTTAGCCTTTTGTGTAACTGCTGTGTTCATAAATATTCTGATTGTTATTTTATTCCTCTCCAACTACTTTATTATCATGGAATTTTTTCCCTGTGGAAAGTAGAAATAGGCTAAATTATCTCTAAGTAAGCCACACTCAAAGATTTGAGAACTACTGCCATGAAGGAACAGAACAGAGACATAAAGAGTTTCATGAATGGGGGACATCGAATAACAATTCACGGCTGTGTCCAGATGCTCTTCAGTCCCTGGACACGGGAGAAGGACTTAGGACAATTGGAGTCCTGAGGAAAGTGCCTGAAGGCAGGCAATACACTTCACAGGTTTGCCTATGCCCTGGCTTTTTTGTACAACATGAAGAGTCTGAACTGGAACCATAATGTTTTTCAGCCTGTAATTTGTTTTTGCCTAATATTACCAGAAATTCATTTTCTACTCAGAATGTAAATTACATTTTCTATTTGTCCTTGGAAACTCCGGTGGATGTAGTGGTTAAGTGTCATACAGCTGCTAGCCAAAAGATTGGCAGTTCGAATCCACCAGACACTCCTTGGAAACTCTGTGGGGCAGTTCTATTTTGTCCTATAGGGTCACTGTAAGTCAGAACTGACTCAATGGCAGTAAGTCTATTTGTCCACAAGCCAGTGTATCATTTCTTTGTGCTTTTTATGCACGCTATTTACCGTGTCTTTGACATTTTTACTTGGTAGTCAGTATTAATAAATCTTCATGGAAGAGTCATTGTGATTTTGTTAAAAATGCATAGTTCTTTGAATAAGTATGAATGTTCAACTACAAATTAAAATAAACACAAGAACAAGCACTGTCATAGAAACAATCTAATTCACTTTTGCATTGGTAAAATTAACATATTTAGCTAAGCATTAATTTTTTTCTTGGCTTCACTCTTTTCACCTTTATAAAATATAAAATGAAATATAAAATGGGTTAAAGTGGTATCTTACTAAAGATCTAGGCAAGGACGTATTTAAGTTAAACTATAAATATAAGTTGTGTAATTCTTCATAAAATCACATTTACTGACATTTTCCATGACACAGTTCTGAAACACATTGTTCACATGAATATTCGTCCTGGTGTCTGAGATAATTTCTCTTGTTTGCATCTATACATACCACCTACGACAACAATTAGTGGAAATTTAAATGCCAAGCCAAGCCAAGTGCCGTCGAGTCGAAAATAGTCTTAACTTTTTACAGAACATACAATTTGACAAATAAAATAAATACATCTGTATGTTTCATTTTTTTCCTTTCAGCCACCAAATTCTATGGCTCCAAACTGTATGTGGCCGCATTCTACTCAGCAGAATTACCAACTGATAATAACAAAAGAAATACAGTGTACTTTTACATATAACATCATAAAGCAACAATTCCACACACACACAAAAATACTTGCATCTTTTGATTCCATTTTCACAGAGAAAATATAAGTAAAAAAAAAAATTATCTGCTGCAGTTCCTGGCACTTTCTAAAGCCTGAGAAATGAGTTTTTTGCTCTCTCTCTCTCTCTCTCTTTGCTTTAATTGTTTCTCACAGCAGTTAGGTCTGTGACAAAGCTCTGTCACATAGGGAGGCGTGGCTACTAATGAGGTTTAAAATAAGTTTAGACTGGGATGAGAAAAAATAAAAAAGTGATATTGGTAAATAGAAATGGAAAGGAAAAGTTGAATACATCTCCTAATTAGTTACAAGACATAATGATTTACTGGAATTTTAACTCTTTTACTGGCATGTAGCACATGCCTTCCTGTATTTATTAAGAAATATAAGAGTATATGGTACAACAACAGTAGTTTTGGGGCTTCTGTGACCCTAAGTTCTTGAGCATACAGTTCTGTCTGATATTTGTACTAACTGTTAGAGGGTGTGCATGCACAAGCACATGCTTATATGTATCAGAGTTTGTTTACTTAAAAGACATCCCCCTGATCCACTTAAAGTTAAAACAAACTATTTTCAAGGACTATGCTTTTTAACAGCTTATGAAATAATGGCATTTTCTATGAAAAAAAAAAGCCTTAAACCTTAGCATAACATGTAATAGTGACGTGTCGAACATTAAGTACTTTGGATACATGCAAACACCATATTGTACCTAGGTGGCGCCCAGGTTATGAACACATGTGCAGATAGCTAATAAGTAAGAACAGACTACCCTAAAGCCTTTTATACTACAAATTTGAGGTAAATACGTACAATATTTTTAATAACTAACATGCCCTACTATGTGACACTCTGAAAGCAATGTTCGGGTTGGAAGCATTTCTTAAGTGTTACAGCTGCTGTGTTTTATCCTCCAGCTGGGATTTCTGAACTCAGTTATAATCTATGGGACTGCTAACATATACGTGGTTCAAGGTTGCCACCCATGAGCATAGTTATCACTGAAATGAAAGACTAATCAATACTGAAGAAGTGGGGGATCATGGGTTTGATAGGTGTGTACATTTTACACATAAATTCAAAGGAAAGAATTCACAATCCCACTGGCCAAATTCAACAAATTTTGTGCTTTTCCTGACAGTGAAATTGCCCTATACTGACTGAGTGTTAGCAGAAAAACTCATATATATATATATATATACACATATTAGAGCAAATCTAAATGAATTAGAGAATAGAAAAACAATTGAAAAAATGAACAAAACCAAAAGCTGATTCTTTGAAAAGATCAACGAAATTGATAAACCATTGGCTAAACTTACAAAAGAAAAACAACCGAAGATACAAATAACCCGATTAAGAAATGAGTTGGGAGATGTTACAACAGACCCATCTGAAATAAAATATATCATAACAAAATACTATGAAAAGCTATACTCTGACAGGTTTGAAAACCTGGAGGAAATGGATAAATTTCTAGATTCATATGACTCACGAAGACTATCACAAGAAGAAATAGATCAACTTAATAAATCTATCACAAAGGAAGAGATTGAGGAAGTCATAAAAAATCTACCAACCAAAAAAAGTCTTGGCCCAGACGGCTTCACTGGAGAATTCTACCAAACTTTTAAAGAAGAATTAACTCCAATACTAATGAGGCTATTTCATACCATAGAAAGAGATGAAATACTTCAAATTCATTCTATGAACCCAGCATAACCCTGATATGAAAACCAGGAAAGATCTCACAAAAAAAGAAAATTATGGACCAATATCACTCATGAATCTATACGCAAAAATCTTGAACAAAATTCTAGCCAATAGAATTCAATAGTATATAAAAACAATCATTCATCATTATCAAGTTGGTTTCATTCCAGAGATGCAAGACTGGTTCAACATCAGAAAAACAATTAATGTAATCAACCATATTAATAACACAAAAGATAAAAATCACCTGATTTTGTCAATTGATGCAGAAAAGGCATTGGACAAAGTTCAACATCCATTCATGCTTAAAACTCTAAGAAAAATAGAAATAAAAGGGAAATTCCTCAATACAATCAATAGCATCTATGCAAAGCCAACTGCTTTCATCATGCTGAATGGTGAAAGACTGAAAGAATTCCCTTTGAGAACAGGAACTAGACAAGGATGCCCGCTCGCACCACTTCTATTCAACATTGTGCTAGAAGTTCTAGCCAGAGCAATTAGACAAGACAAAGAAATAAAAGGCATCCGTATTGGCACTGAGGAAGCAAAGATTTCCCTCTTTGCAGATGATATGATTGTTTATACTGGGAATCCAAAGAAACTCATAAGTAAACTGTTAGAGCTAATAGAAGAATTCCGCAAAGTATCAGGATACAAGATAAATATAACTAAATCAGTAGGATTCCTTTATACCAACAATGAAATTATTAATGAAGAAATCACCAAATCAATTCCATTGACTATAGCCCCCAAGAGATAAAATACCTAGGAATAAATCTAACTAGAGAAATAAGAGGTCTTTACAGAGAAAACTACAAGACATTGCTACAAGAAACTAGGAGGGACTTACATAAGTGGAGTAATCTGCCCTGCTCAATATTGTGAAAATGTCTATTTTGCCCAAAGCACTCTACTTAAATAATGCAATCCCAGTACAAATTCCAGCGACATTTTTTAATGAGATGGAGAAACAAATTATCAGCTTTATTTGGAAAGGGAAGAAACCCTGAATAAGTAAAGCACTACTGAAAAAGAAGAACATGCTGGGAGGCCTCTCACTACCTGACTTTAAAACCTATTACACTGCCACAGTAGTCAAAACAGTCTGGTATTGTTACAAAAAGAGACATATAGACCACTGGAACAAAGTAGAGACCCCAAGAGATGCCACCATCCTCTTATGAACAGCTGATATTTGACAAAGGTCCTAAGATTTTGAACTGGGGTAAGAACAGTCTCTTTAACAAATGGTGCTGGCAGAATTAGATATCCATCTGCAAAAAATTGAAACAAGAACCATATCTCACACTTTATACAAACATCAACTCAAATTGGATAAAAGACCTGAATATAAATGCTAAAACAATAAAGCTCATCCAAGACAAGATAGGGTCAACTAATGGACGTTTTAATACACAGTATAGACAGACTTCAAAATCTAACAAACAAAACACATTCATCAGAAGAGAAAATAGATAAATGGCAATTAATAAGAATCAAACACTTCTGCTCATCCAAAGACTTCATCAAAAGAATTAAAAGACCACCTACAGAATGGGAAAAAATATTTGGCAATTCTATGTCAGACCGACACCTGATCTCCATAATCTACAAGGTTCTACAAAATATCAATAAGAAAAAGACAGATCATCCAATTAAGCGATGGCAGACAAAAAACACATGCAGACATGTTCATGATCATTAATTATTAAATAAATTCAAATCAAAATGACAATGAGATACCACCTCACCCCAACAAGATTGACCATGATCCAAAAAACGCAAACCAATGAATGTTGGCGAGGCTGTGAAGAGATTGGAACTCTCCTTCACTGTTGGTGGGATTGCAGAATGGTGCAACCTCTTTGGAAAGCAATTTGGCGTTACCTTAAAATAATGGATATGGATATACCATTTGACCCACTAATTCCTCTACTCAGAATATATCCTACAAAATCAAGGCCATTCACTCCAACTGCTACATGCACACGAATGTTCGTTGCAGCACAGTCCACGACAGCAAAAAGTTGGAATCAACCCAGATGCCCAACAACAGAAGACTGGATGGGTAAATTAAACTTTGGTATATATACTCCGTATACTATACACTGATAAAGAACAATGATGATAGCAGGAAACATCTCTCAATTTGGTCTCAACTGGAGGACATTATGTTGAGTGAAACTAGTCAGCGACAGAAGGATAATTATTACATGAGACCCCTATGATAAAAACTTAAAAGCATACTCATACATAATAGAAAAGACTCTTTGACGGCTACAAGGGTGGGGAGGGTGGGAGGGTGGGAAGGCAAGGGACAGAGGTTTAGATTAGATAGTTGTTAGAAATTTGGTAGGGTGAAATTGGCGACAATATGCATTATTAAGAAGATCAATATTAATGGGACTTCGACACAACTTGTGTACGCCTCCTCTCTTAACCCAATATTGTAAGAACAGAGTATGTACACTTTCATTTTTTTATTTAATAAAAAAAAAAGAAAAAAGAAAGACTCATACAAAAGGTAACCCCGTAATTGAAAGAGCTTCTTGAAATACTAGAACCAGGTTTGTCAAAAGAAAAAGAAGGGGAATAAAAGTAGGGAAAATTTTTCATGGTACAAAACATTCCAAATAGCAATGACTATGTTTATGATGTTAAATGCTATCAGCGAGTTTCTTATGCATGTACGTTGCAGAGCAAAGACGTTTGTTAAGCCCTAAGACTGAGAAAGTATCCCCAAAACATGGTGCTGTTGAGTCGATAGCGATACTACAGGACAGAGTACGACTGCCCCACAGAGTTTTCAAGGAGCACCTGGCCGATTGAACTGCTGAGCTTCTGATTAGCAGCCATAGCACTTAACTGCTATGCCACCAGGGTTTCCAAGAAAGTATTAGGGGCCTGGAAAATAAAACAAGAAAAACCTGAAGAAATAAGTAGCAACTGAAACACTCAGCAAGTTCTAACCCTACTTAGACTATTGTCCACTTAATGAGTATCTCAGGAGTATCTCGAGATTCTCATATTTTCAAAGACAAGTGGACACGATGCATTTTACGTACGTGAAAAATTTCTGATTGGCATGGATTTTGAAAGACGGCCTCAAGAATGAGAGGAAGAATGTTCCTCAAAAGCCATGTTCATGAAATATTTATTCCACCTTCTTTCATAGAAAAGCTCTGTGACATAAAGCTCTACCAGTAATATCAACAAAAATTACTCATGACTTGAAGTCACTTGGCTTGGCTGGCTGTTAAACGATTATCCTGAGAGGGTGATCCAGGTCTTGCCTCCCATAGATTATCAGAGTAAGATAATGCTAGTATTGTACACATTGTTCTTGTCAAAGATAATAAAGCATTTGCATGCATTGCAGCACAGGGGACATATGCTCTGCTACAGATTTCTTAACAAACAAGATGACAGTGTATATTTGAGTTCTTTTTTTTTAATTTCAAAATTACATTTTTGTCAATATCAATCTCTGCTTGTAAGAATCTTTTGTATATGAAAATACTGTAGCTATACCTTTGAGCATACTTTTTATTAAGCAAGGCATAGACTCATGTGTCTCCAAATATTGCTCAAATCTCCAAAGCCAGCTGAATAAATAAACATTATGTGGTGTGTAGCCAAAAAGTCTGCAAATGACTCCACATGATGTAAAAAGAGAGAAACAAAACAAAACAGAAAAAAATATGATTCCCTCTAAGTATTTCTTGGAGCCAATGATCAGTAGTTTTGTTCAATGTCTGGGACCCCTGAGCCTCGATAAAAATAACTTTGAAATATTATATTATGTGTGAAAATTTTACACAGATGCACATTTATAACCAGCAGACTGGGCTTTTGCCCTTCCTGAACCTGGTAATCAACCGTAGTGCCTACTCAAACATAAAAAAAGAAAAGATTCAGAACGCTAAAGTTCATAATCTCAGTGCCCTTTAGATCTATGTATATTTCTGAAATCCTCTATTACTGCAAATCCCTTGGTTGTATTTTCTGTAGAATTGTCTGTTTCTCATTATCAAAGTCTAAAGAAATATGATATAGCTATGCGATACTTGGAGGAGTGTTAGAAAACTGCATTCCAAAGTGTTCAGCTTATCTTTTCTTTCCAAAGCAGTAACTACTCTCTGAGTTTTCTCCTCCAGAGAAGCCAGCTGGAAGGGTGAAAGAAAAAAAAAAAAAAAATCAAACCAAACTAAACCAAGCTTTGGCCCAAATCAGTCGCAGACGTCAGCTTTTTAATAATGACCTGTAGTTGACAGGCACGAGGACAGCATATGCACGGAGAATCCTTACTCTCTAAAGTCATCTTTTGGGTGTAGCATATGCGCTATGCCATTCTTTGAACCAAATTTGCCGGACAAAAGAGGATGTCAGAGAAGTTTGAGGTTTGCAAGGCCTGTAACTGATTTCTTTTAAAATAATTAGATGGCAGGTGGCCTTATCAAATTACATTATGAACTTCCAGAGATGGTTTATGCTATATTCGACTCCTTATCATCATTAGAGCTCAAGAGTGGTGAAGAGCAAGTCCGGGGAAAAGTTGTGAATAATAGTTTCAAAGGAAGTTTAGCATGTCTTACTGCAACAGGTGATTTTTTTCTGTTCGTGCAAATCAGGTAATGTCCTCAGATATTACACACAGAGTATTCAGACAGCTCTGGATGCACAGCTGATCAATTAATATAGGACTCCGTTTTTGCAATTCAAGCTTTTAAAAAGCATTCTAGTAAAATACACCGCAAAGACATGCTGGGATAATTGGCTGTCAAAGTCGGCTGGTACCACTGAGTAGCCTTAAAATAGCAGGAAACGCAACTCAATGCTGAAAAGGAAATCACGGCTTCACTTCTTCACATAAAACATATTGCACCTCTGAGTTCACAACGGGATATTTGCCGAGAGCCTGTAATTAACTCATAATGATAAAACCGACAGCAATAAACAGTTTCTCAGCAAAACATTCACTTGTTTTCATAATTTCCTACTCATTTGCGATTTCCTCATCATTTTTTAGTTGTCACTGTTAATCAAGAAAATAAAGGAGAAAAGACACAAAAATTTTTCAAGAAGGTGAATATTTGTTTTAATTTTAAATGGAGACAGAATACTCCCGGAAAAAAGTTATTATATAATTGGATAGTTCCTATGCTATCAGCAGAAATAAGGAGAAAGTTTTGGGCATTCGTGAATCATTTTACTTTGAAAACCCAAAACAAAGAAAATCAAACCGCCCCCAACCTCAGGTAACCTCGGCAGCTGCTTGCCAACTGGTCTCCCTCCTGCCAGCCCTGCGCACAGCTGCTGCTGTCCTCTTCCCGGACACCGTTTCCTCACGTCGTCCCCTTCCCAAGAACCGCGACGAGTTGTCTAATACGAGCCTTACGGAGTCCACATTCCTTGGCCAGACACTAAGCTTCCCCTGTAATCTGGTTCCAATTTTCTTTTCTTGAGCCATTTCCCACTATTCCCTTCTCTGCTTCAGTCTAACCAGTCTCCTTTGAAGAGAATATCTGCTTTCTCCTTTTCCTGTTATTTTCTCCCCTCTTCTTCCTCTGGGCTATACTCAGACACATCTTTTAGTTCTAGTCCAGATCATAGCATACACTGTCATGTGTGTCTATCTGTTCTTTACATACATTTTTTGTAGCTCTAGTGTGGCTTAAAGGGTCAATGAACTTGGCTACTAACTAAAAGGTTAGAGGTTCACATTCACCCAGAGGTGTCTCAGAAGAAAGGCCTGGCAACCTACTTCCAAAACTCAGACACTGAAAACCCCATGGGGTACAATTCTCTACTCACTCAAGTGTTCTCCATGAGTCAGAGTCAACCCAACAGCAATTGGTTTTGAATTCATTCTGGAGGTCCAATAGATTGCAAACTCCACACGGGCAGGAATGAATCTCATATTTCCTTGGATCTCCTACAGTTATTAATGTTGCATATTATATAACAAAACACTAAATTAACAGCTATTGAATGATAGAACAGTGGTAACTATAAAACACAAAGCATTATTTGCAACACCGTTATCTCTTAGAATTTGGTTTATTACCAAATACCAAGCTTGTTTTTTCCCGACAGTTTTCCAATTTTCTCTATAACTTCCCTCAAAGTAAGAGGAAGGCAGAGAGTAAATCAAGCCAATCTTCCAAAGTATTTGGACTGCATATGTGAAATCTGTAATTCTAAAATAGGTTTGTTGCTTATTAAAATACACACCCAAAGTTAAACAATTTCAGTGCATACAAATACAGTTTCCTCAAAGACATTACTTCAGATATTCAGAAGCAGTGGAACACACCACATAATCAAAATTACCAGGCCCATTCGCAGCTCTTGGTGTGATGGCCTGGCTTCGGGAGGAGGCTCTGGTAATGATGACCTAATTGAGATCACTGCTTTTATTTCTGTTCTTGTGCTCTCTGTTCTCCTCACAGCAGACAGAGCTATGTTTCCCTAGGGAAAATCAGAACACCTTTTTCCTCTGCTTAAACCCTGTCAACGGCTTCTCCACCGCACCTGAATAAAACCCAGTCTCTTTACAAGGCCCGTGACTCAGACCGCATACCCTATCATCCTTTCCCTCACCATCGCCGGCCTGACACTTGGCCCTCTTTCTGTTCCTCAGCTTTTGCATTTATTATTCTCCAGCCGAACACTCTGATCTTGATTTTCTTGGGGCTAGATCCTCAAACATTTCTCCTCGGTGTGGTATGCATGACTAACAGTACTAAGTTCAACAACTCCTGTATTCTCCATCATGTCATGCCATTTTTTTTTTTAAAGCAGTCTACTGGTATTGAAATGGTCTTGTTTATTTAGTTGTTTATACTTGCCTATGTCTGTTTCTGTCTATTATACATCAATATCAAACATCATTCATCCAGGGATCTTGCTGTCTTGACCATCGCTGTATCCCCAGAAAATTGCATGGTTCAGAGCATGCGCTCAGGGACTACTCAGCTAATGAATAAACTTGCCTGAAATTAGACAGTCACTAAGAGACAGAACTGGCCCTAAAAGCCCAGGTGTCTATCTCTATACCAAATGCAGTGCTTCTTCCTAGTTATTTGGGTGCTGACTGTCCATAGACATTTAGATTTCCTAGCTGCTGGAGCTCAGTGATAATTTGCTGTGGCAGGCACAGAGTTGAAGTCCTAGGACCAGAGACTGTCAATATGTCCAGGAAAAGCATCTGGTCCCAGATCAAACAGACAGAATTGTGACTACATTACCTCTTCTCACTCTGAGAAGTTATCACAGAATTGTCAGTAGGAGGGACAATCGTGGCTCACTAACGGAATCACTTAAAAATTCACTGGAAACAGTTCAGCTTTATTGACGATGTATAAGGCATGGAGAATTTATAGGATGGATAAGAAAAGGAAATGTCTACATGAAGGACACTACTATGGATTGAATTTTGTTTCCCCACAATGTGTGTCAACTTGGCTAGGCCATGCGGGATTTCCCGTATTGTGTGTTTATCCACCATTTGGTGATCTGATGTGATTAATTCTAACTTCTATGATGCTACTGAAGCAGAATTATAGGCAGTTATATTAAAGTACCAGGGCTCAATCTGCAGAATTACGTTGTGTCTTGAGTCAATTTCTTGAGATATAAAGGAGAAAAGCTACTAGAGAAAAGACAGTCTCTTACCACCAATGAAGAAGCTGGGGTCCCTGTGCTGAGAAGCTCCTAGACCAGGGGGGCAATTGCTGACAAGAGCCTTCTGCCAGAGCTGACAAAAAGAGAAGGACTTTCCCTTGAGCTGACACCCTGAATTTGGACTATTAGCCTCCCAGACTGTGAAAGAACAAATTTTTATGGGTCAAAGCCACCCACTTGCGGTACTTCTGTTAAAGCAGCACCAGCTGCCTAAGAAAGACACAAAGGAAGTTAAATCGACAAGATACATTCACTAGTTAGACACTGGGGAGGAGATAGCAGGTAAAGGCTATGAGGAACACCCCTAACAGGTTTATTCACGGTGACCCAGTGCCACAGAGCCAAACTGCATCACAGAGTTTCTAAGGAGCAGCTGGTGGATTTGAACTGCCAACTTTTGGGTAGTAGCCATAACCTTTAACTACTGCACTGCTATGGTTGTGATAAGACAGAGTTGCTGGAATGAAAGTGGATTTAAAAAAACAAACAAACAAACAAAAAACCCAAGTTGGTTGGGAGTATGATGGTAACATTGACAGAGCTAGGACACTCAGAAAAGAAGAGGTTTAGTGGCTCAGCTAGGAATAATAATAGGCTTGTTTTAGATTTGTATACTGTTAGTACTCAAAAAGATTTGTTGAATGTCCAGAGTTCCCTTGGGAAATACAGTTCCTTAGCAGAAGGAAGAAAATTGAGGTAGGGTTTACTGTGAATTCCTAAATGTCCTAAATCTCGTGTCTTCTTTTTTTTTTTTTTTTAATTTTCTCTCCTTTCCTCTTCCATTTTCTATTCTCTTCTCCTTCCTTTCTTCTCTCTTTCTTGAGTTTTCTTTATTTCTTTATAGCACTACTACCCAGAACTAGTCTGCTGTCTATAAATACGAGTTGCATAAAGATTCCAAAACTAAAACACAAGTAGATTTTATACCATTAGTATTATTTATGTTCCAAGGTGCTTTCCACACTCCTTAACTTTGCTGTCTCTGGCAATCATGATTCACTTTCCTTATTTGGCAAACAGGGCTTTACAAATCTCAGTAGGGTTCTTGTAAGACTGACATAAAATAACGTGTGTGGGAACATTTAGCAGGATGCTTAGGTCACAACTGATATTTAACAAAAAAAAAGTCATTGTTCATTTTCAATTTTACCTGATTTATATTTTTTGAGAATTTCTACATAAGAGAAGTACATGCCACTCTTAAAGCTAAGTTCACAATCTTACCTTATCTGTATCAGAAAACATGTATCAATCAATGAATTAATAACTCAATTAATTAATTAATAATATAGTTACAACTAAACCTTATCCAAAACATAAAGAATGCACACAGGCTATAACAACACAATGATAAGTTAAGCGTTAAATTTTATCTCAACTTTTTTCCACTGGCCAATTTACATAAATATTATTTGTCTTGTATTTTTCTCTCCAAAAAGAATATTGTCTGAGCTCATAATACAGACCTAACTCAGAGCTCGTATGTTTGTTTTCTGTTATATTTGTCTGGGTCAGCTTGTCTTTTTAACCAAAGTACAGAAAGCAAACCAACTGCTGCTGAGTCAGTTCAGACTTGTGACACCCCACATGTTTCAGAGTCACACTATGTTTCATAGATGTTGATTTTTCAAAAGTAGACTGCCAGGTCTTCTTCCTCCAAGTGAGCTGGAACCACAAACCTTTCGGGTGTCTGTACCACCAATGAATCCAAAAGTATAGACCCAAAAAATGTCTCAAACCTCCAGTAAAAAAAGTAAGAGTAAATGAGGTAGTCTTAAAAGAAAACACCACTGTCTTACCAAATGCACATCAAAGCTCCACTGTAGCTAAAGTGTATTTAAAGTCTAAAAATATTAATTTGAGAAAGTGGCCTTCTGTGGACAAAGCTTACCTCATCAATGTATAAGTTTATCATTAGCTGGCACTTATATTGACCATTTTGTGATCCTTAATAAATGGAAACTAACTTAAAATTTATAAAAATATGCTATGACACCACAGAGATTGATTCATTGCCCTCTACTGACATTCATTGCCCTCTACTTGACATGAAATGTCAAGAGCATTGGAAAAAAGTAAGCCCTGCTACCACCTCTCAGACAAGGCCATACAGATGATGTTTCCTGTTGCAGAGACTGTTCTAAAAGATGTAACTGCTTTATTATGTCATGATTCTGCAACAATTTATTTGCAATTTAACATTGTAGTCAAGTCAAATATTACCATTTATTTTATTGCCAATTGGAAAGGGAAAAAACTAAGAAACTCTGTGTCAAGGGAGGATTCTATAGTGTGGCACAGTTGCCCATTCTTAAACTGCTTTTCTGAATGAGTTTGCCTAAGATTGTGTGGAAGTCCAGTGTTCTCTTGACTAGTCTGGATTGCTTGAGGCCATGGAATCATTGAGTGGTTCCATTCACAAACATGCATGGTGAAGCTGCAAGGGTCTTAGGAGGAAGCTAGCTAGTAAGAGCTGTACTATACCAGAGGGGGTTTTGATAAAACTTCCATCCACGCTACAAATTGTAGACATTGATGTCAAATAAACTGTGACTGATGATCAGTTAATGATGATTTCCATAATCATTATACCATCAGTAATTTACCAAGGTAATGATATTTGTGTCTCTGATATCACAGTCATCCTGTTCTGAGGCACTGAAGTACATGCTGTGATTTTTCAAAGCCCTTATTATGAACTGACTGCTTGTGTCACACTTCCAACTACAAAGTAATCAGGGGGATGGCTAAAAGTGAGTAAAACATTTTAAAAATCCTGCTAGGTTTGTAACAAAATTCCTTTGACAGAATCTTCTATACCATGAGGCAGAGACCTTATGCTCATAGCCTTGCAATCAAATCCCCCTCATCAAGATTGCTCAATGTAGTTTGCCAATATGCTTTGGAAAGAGATATTACAGCATGCTGGGCACAGCAATCTGCGGAAGAACCTCTTGTTAACTCCTGGGCCGCTTTTTTCCCCAGTGTACTTTCTTTCCCTGTTAGATTGCAGTTATATCTCAGCAACGATGTTCTTCAGCCTGTGTAGAGTCAACAGATACACCCACACCCTGCTTTTACTGCTGTTAGAATTCAAAATTGCCGAACAATATTTTCATCTTTATTCGGAAGTAAAACTAATGACATTAAAGAAGGAATGTCATAAGGATCGCTACATAGAAAGTGAGAGCTGATAAAGTCAACCTCAGTGATATAATTAACAGCATTAACAAATGTGTTTTGAAATTGCCATCGTGGAATGAATTGTGATTAGATCACAAATGTTAGAGGATTATTTATATTTTCACAGAACGTAGTTTAAATACATACAACCCATCACAGTTTCACTACTTTTATTAATAATTCTAGTTTGGCAGTTTAAAAGTTTGAGTTAAAATAAAACATGTACTTCGATTTGTAAAAGAAAGTAATAGAGCACTAGACGGCCAAGCCAAGTGTCGTCGAGTCGGATCCGACTCACGGCACTAGATATTTGTTTTCAAAAGTGTTCACCCAATTCATGTAGCTAGGTTCTCAACAGGAAGTCATACATACAACACGTGTCTAGGAATGCTGTATTTAAATACCAAAAAAGTTACTTGATATTGGGTATATAAAATTCAATGTTTTGAAATGCTAAAAAATATTTAGATAAAATTATAGATACTATCTACATGCTTCCATCGGTTTTCAAAATATTATCTACAGTCATGTGAAATAATTACATGGCTTTATGACCTTACTCAGGTATTTGCATACTGCATGGCTTTAGTTTTTGGCTCATTACTTGTAAGCTGTTACTTATCTTCAGTTTGTCACCGTAAACTGGCAATGATGCTTACGGTTCATCTTTGTACTGTCTTTGTGATAATTAAATTAAAGAAGATGTCTAAAGCTTACCTAGCACACGTGGAATGCTAAAATACACACATTGGTACCTTTGAGCCATTTTCTTCTAATGTTGATATGACCCAATTCTTTTTCTTTTAATTGTGATTGACTGAAAGTGTACAATCCAATTTAAATTGGTGTGCCCGCCTATCTGCAGTTCCCTCTGCTCTCCTTGCCCTGTGACAGCACACTCCTCCTTTCCATTCTATACATATCATAACCTCATAAGAATCCTATGACCTCTTCTCCACCCTCTCCATTCCCTTCTAGTAACAGGCCAGCAGGATGACATCCTACAGATGCATAGAACCACAAAGTGCACAGATTGACATTGTCATACTGTGTTCCTGAGTCCAATCCATTCCCATCTGAAGAGCTGACCTCAGTAATGATCTATGATCAGGAGCAGCATCAGGTCTAGGGGCCATGCTCCTGTGGGAACGCCTAGGCCTTCGGATCATCAATTGAAGTCTTTTAGTGGATTTCTTGGGTGTACCACTTTTTTTTCTTGTGTTGCCACTGGGATTCAACATTGTGAGCCCCATCGTGGCTGTTCTTGGCGGTGGCCAGGCACCGTTTGGTTCTTCTGCTCTCATGTTAATTTAGTCATTCATTCATGTGTGTCTTTCTGTCTTCTGGGTTCTTTTTCCCTCGTGTCATTATTGTCCTTGCTAATCATCTGCTGCAGTTGAGTTGGGACCATTTGTTGTACATCAGAAGGCAGCTTGCTAGCTTTTAAGACCCCAGATGCCGCTCACCAATATAGGGTGCAGAAGACTCTCTTAGCAATAGGCTAGTTATGACAGTTGGCCTTGATGTCCCCTGACAGGGCGGTCCTCAGACCCCCATTCCTGCTACTCTATCCTTGCAATATTGGGTTAAGATTGGAAGAGTTTTCAGGTTATGTTTAAGTCCAGTTAAATTGATCTTCTTTCTAATGTGTGCTCTCACTGATTTCACCCAACAAAATTTCTGTCAACTGTCTGTAACCAATCCTCTTCCTACCTCCTTCACCTCCCTTGCAGCCTTCAAGGAGTCTTTTCTTCTGTACATGAGTCTGTTTTTATGTTCTTATTGTAGGAGTCTTATATAATATTTGTCCTGTGCTGCTGACTGATTTCACTCAACTTAGTGTCTTCCAGTTGAAACCAGCTTATGAGATGCGTCCTAAAATCATTGTTCCTCTTTATCATTGCATAGTATTTCATTGAGTATATATACTATAGTTTGTTTATCCATTCAGCTGTTGTTGGGCATCTGGGTTGATTCCATCTTTTTGCTATTGTGGACTGTGCTATAATAAACGTTCGTAGGCATGTATCTGTTCATGTGACTGCTCTTGCTTCTGTAGGATATATTCCAAGCAGTGGGGTGACTGGGTCAAATGGTGTACCTATTTCCAAACTTTTTTTTCTTTTTGTTGTGATTGAGTGAAAGTGTACAATCCATTTTAAATTTGCATGCCCACCTATGTGCAGCTTCTACTGCTCTCCTTGCCCAGTGAAGCACACTCCTCCTATAAGTTCTATACATGTCATTTCCTCTTAACAATCTCCTGTCTCCTCTTCTCCACCTTCTCTCTCCCCTCTAGTAAGAGGCCAGTAGGATGACATCCTACAGATGCGTAGAACCATAAAGTGCACACATAATAAGGTCAGTCTGTGTGACCAAGTCTAATCCATTCCTGTCCTAAGTGTTGACCTCCATTATGATTTATGGACAGGGGCAGAATCATATCTAGGGGCCATGTTCCCAGGGCAACACCAAGGTCCCTTGACAATCAGTTGCAGACTTTTAATGCAGTTCTTAGGGTGCACCCCTTTTTATTCTTGTGTTGACACTGAGACTCAACTTTGTAAGCCCCATCACGGTTATTACTGGTGGCGGCCGGGCACCATCTGGTTCTTCCAGTCACGTGTTGATGCAGTAAGCCACTCACGTGGGTCTCCCTGTCTTCTGAGTTCTCTTTCCTCTATGTCATTTTGGTCCTTGGTGATCATCTGTTTCTGCTGAGTTGGGATCATTTGGTGTACTTCAGATGGCAGCTTGCTAGCTTTTAAGACCCCAGACACCACTCACCAATGTGGGCCACAGAAGACTCTCTTAGCAATAGGCTAGTTATGCCAATTGGCCTTGAGGTCCCCTGAGAGCATGGTCCCTGGACCCCCACCCCTGTTACTCTGTCCTTGCAATATTGGGTTAAGATGGGAGGAGTACAGGTTGTGTCTTTTGATCCAAGACATCACTCATTGTCTCTTTACTGGAGAGTTCAGTCTATTTTCATTCAATCTAATTACTGATAGGCATGTGTTTAGTGTTGTCATTTTGACGTGTTTATTTTTGTGATGATGTTTTCTCTGTTGCTCTTAATATTCTGTTCTGGGACATTGTTCTTTATGGGCTGATTTTTCACCCTTATCAGTGTTGGTTTTGTGTTTGTTAAGGCTCCTGTATTACATTTTCTTGATTCAATACGTGTTGCATCTTTTTTGTGCTTTGCAGCTATCCCTATGATCTCCCTTAATAATCCGTGTTTAAACACAATTTTAACTCCTATATATCCTATTAACTTCTTCTACACCTAGAAGGACTATAACTAACGTAGCACATCCCTCTTTTTAATGTAATATATCATAGTTTCCATGATATGATCACTGGATCACTTTTTTATTATTGTAGCTTTGATTGAGTTTTGTGCCTTCCCTAATTGAGTAGGTTTCTGGATGATGTGTCCTGTATTGTCTCCTAAAATATGGAGTTAATGGTTTTGTTCTTCTAAGCCAAGCACTCCTTTCAGTATTTCTTGCAGTTTTCATTTGGTTTTCACAAAGTCTCTGAGTTTGTGTTTATCTGTGAATATCTTAATTCCACTTTCATATTTAAAAGGCAATTTTGCAGGATATATAATTCTTGGTCAGAAACTTTTCTCCTTCAAAGCGTTGAATGTGTCATCCCACTGCCTCCGTGTCAGCATCATTTCTGCTGAGAAGTCAGATGAAAGCCTACAGGGTTTCCCTCTGAATGTTAGCTCTGCTTTGAGTCTCACTACCTTTAAGAGTTTCTGCTTATGTTTCATCTTGTTAAGCTTGATTACAATATGTCTTGGTATCTTTCTTTTGGGATCTACATTGTGTGGCATTCAATACACATCTTGGATATCTATATTCTCTTCTTTCATAATTTCTGGGAAGTTTTCTGTCAGCAGCTCAGCAACAATACTCTCTGTGTTTTGAGGTGTTCCTTCCTGTTCAGGAACTCCAATTAATTGTAGATTATTCCTCTTGGTAGAGTCCCACATGTTTCTTAATTCATCTTCATTTTTCTTGTTTCTTTTTTCTGATTTCTCCTCATAGATGCTGGAATCAGTACCTCTGCCTTCCAAGTCAAAAAGTCCATTTTCCATTTGATTAATTCTATTTTCTTGGCTTTGAATTGAATTTTCTATTTTGTTGATTTTGTTATTGATTGGTCAGATTTCTGAATGCTGGTGTTCCATCAGTTCAAACAGCTTGCTTAATTTTTCATTATGCTCTGTTGCATTCTGTACGATGTCTAGGAGGGTTCTATACATAATCCTTTTGTCCTTGGTCTCCAATAGTTTCAGAAAGGCTTCTTCATCTGGGAAGTTCTTTGGCTCTTTCTTTGGGGAGCTTTCTGGAGCCATGGATGGATTTTTCTTTAAGTTTCTGGCCAAGGTTTGTTGCTTTTTGGTCATCTAGAGGTTGTTTAATTTCTTTAGTGTTTCCTCAACAGGATATAAAGCACTGTCTGGGAAGGAAGGTGATCACCAATCACCTCTGTGTACTCCAGTGACTGGACCCAGTGGAATTTCTGGGGTAGCAGGCTCCAACTCCTGATTGGCAAAGACACAGACATACTTAGGGAGTCACTGGGGGGCTGTCAGCTGACCCTATGACATCGGTCAGTAAAGGCTGGAAGAGATGCCTTCAGGATACAGTACAGTTATTTTTCCACATAGTCTTATTTTGAAAAGTCAAAGCTATCTGACAGCTTCCAGAATCAGTCAGGCTGTCAGGTGTACAAGCCCCTCTTTCCAGCTGGCAGTGGAGGCACCTCAATATCCAACCCCAGATGCTGTGATCTAGTGCAAAGTATGAGAAGGATACTGCCCTGCTGTCATCTGCTGCCAGGCCATACCCACAAGAATACACTGCGTTAAACACAGCTTTTCTGCTGTGAAAGTGCTCCCCAGGTTGGCACTGCCTCCCAGCCTGGGAATTAGCCCCTGCTGAGGCCTCCATTTGGGTAACTCCACCTCCCAGTTGAGGAAGATGGTGTCCTGCACAAGCTCTCCCGTCATCTGTGAAATAGCCAAGTCAATGGCTTAGGTCAGAAAGTGAGGGTGGAAGGGCCAAGGTGCACAGAGTCCAGAGCCAGGCTCTCAAAATGTGGCTATTTTGCTTGCTGATCCCATCAGCAGTGCAGCTGAGCTTTGCTGCCAGTTAAGCCCAAGCCCCACCTGTCAGCTAAGAGAGAGAGAAAACAGTTAAAAATGCAAGTAGCCTTCAGTCCACAGAGCTGGCCATTCAGCAAGGGCAGGGGTCAGCGAAAGAGAAGTTTCCTGTTCAGTGTCATGTAGTCCAAATTGAGAGCCCTATGCCATGTCCTAGGGTTCACTGGGTGCCCAGAAGCCTCCATTTAATTTTCAATTCAGGCCTTAGTGTTCAGAGGGAATCAAGGAGACATGTATTTAGTCCACCATCTTGACACTGTCCTTCCTATTTCCAGCTTTTTAAGGAAGTGCCGGCTTGCGTTCCAAAGAGGTTGTATCATTTTGCAATCCTACCAGCAGTGTAGGAGAGTTCCAATTTCTCCACAGCCTCTCTACCATTTGCTGTTTTCCATTTTCTGGATCACGACCAACCTTGTTGGGGTCAGATGGTATCTGATTGTAATTTTGATTTGGATTTCTTTGGTAGCTAATGATCATGAGCATTTTTGCGTGTGTCTTTTTGCTGCCTGGATATCCTCTTTAGTGAAGTGTCTGTCCATTTCCTTTGTGCAACACTAAATTCAGTTATTTATCCTTTTCTTGTTGATATTTTACAGTACCTCATAGATTATGGAGATCAGATGTCAGTCTGACATACAGTAGCCAAATATTTTTTCCCATTCTGTAGGTAGTCTTTTAATTATTTTGATAAAGTCTTTGGATGAGCAGAAGTGTTTGATTCTTAGTAGTTCTCATTTATCTATTTTCTCTTCTGCTGATTGTGCTTTGTTTATGAGATTTAGAGGTCCATCTAAGTTGTGTATTAAAATTTACATTGTTGATCCTACTTTTTCTTGCATGATCTTTATCGTTTTAGGTTTGACAGTTAAGTTTTTTATCCAGTTTGAATTGGTTTTTGTATAAGGTGTGAGATATGGGCCTTGTTTCCATTGTTTGCAGATGGATATCCAATTGTGCCAGCACCATTTGTTAAAGAGACTGTTTTTACCCCAGTTTACAATCATAGAGGCTTTGTCGAATATCAACTGTTCATAGGAGGATGGCAGCATCTTTGAGGTGTCAACTCTGTTCCATTGATTTACATGTCCCTTTTTGTACCAGTACCACGCTGTTTTGACTACTGTGGAAGTGTAGTGGGTTCTAAAATTGGGTAGTGAGAGGCCTCCTAGTGTGTCCTTCTTCTTCAGTAATGCTTTGCTTATCCAGGATTTCTTCCCTTTACAAACAAAGTTGGTGATTTGTTTATCCATCTCATTGAAAAATGTCACTGGAAATTGTATTGTGATTGAATTACATATGTAGATTGCTTTAGGTAAAATAGACATTTTCACAATGTTAAGTCTTCCTATCCTTGAACAGAGTAGGTTTTCCCATTTATGTAAATCTCTCTTGGTTTCTTGTGGTAAGGTCTTGTAGTTCTGTTTGTACATGTCTCTTACCTCTCTAGTTAGATTTATTCCTAGATATTTTGTCTTCTTGGGGGTTAAATAGTATTGATTTGGTGATTTACTCTTTGATGATCTCTTTGTTGGTATAAAGGAATTCTACTGATTTACTTATGTTTGTCTTGTAACCTAAGACTTTGTTGAACTCTTCTATTAGTTTGAGTAGTTTACTTATGAATTCTTTAGGATTCTCTGTGCATGCAATCATATCATCTACAAATGGGGATATTATTGCTTCTTCTTTGCTGATGTTCAGGCCCTTTATTTCTTTGTCTTTTCTAATTGCTCTGGCCAGAACTTCTAGTACAATGTTGAATAGGAGAGGCGAGAATGGGTATCCCTGTCTAGTTCCCGTTCTCAAGGAGAATTCTTTCAGTCTCTCTGCATTCAGGCTGATATGGGGGGTTGGCTTTATGTAGATGGCCCTTATTGAGGAATTTGCCTTGTATTCCTACTTTGTTGAGAGTTTTTAACATGAGAGTCTGTTGGACTTTGTCAAATGTCTTTTCTTCATTAATTGACAAAATCAAGTGATTGTCTTTTGTGTTATTTATGTCGTGATCACATTAATTGTTTTGCTGATGTTGAACAAGCTTTTCATCCCAGGTATGAATTCATCGTAGTCATGATGAATTGTTTTTTTCATTTGATGTTGGATTTTTTTGAAGATTTTGCATCTAGGGTCATGATTGACAGTGGTCTGTAATTCTCCTTTTTTGTTGGATTCCCTGGCTTTGGTATCAGGGTTATGCTAGCTTCACAGAATGAATTTGGGAGTATTCCATCCTTTTCTGTGCTGTGAAATAGTCTCAATAACCTAATTCTTTTAAATGCAAAATAGTTATTGGAACAATGACAATAAAAAAGCTCACATCTATTGTATATAACATGTTATGATTACAAATGCTCTCACAGATACCCCATTAGAACCTCACCAAAACCCCCCAGGGAACAAGGAAGCCAGGTATCACTTTCTGGTTTTACCTACGAGAAAACTAAATCCATGAAAGCTTAAATCATTTACCTAAGTGAAGTGGAGTTAGGAACAGAACCTAGTGTGTAGCAGTTAGGTGGTGCCTGATCAGAAACACTTGTATGAACCTGAAGTCTTCCATTCCTTCTACCACATAACCCTGACTGAATCATTTAACATTTTTTTTCCCATTTCTCCAGTTTTTATGCAGCATTCCTATTTACTGAGAACTCCTCTGACATTAGAAGGTCAAGAACTAAGTCTGGCCTCTTGCTTTTTTTTTTTTTTTTTAATTTAGCTGTTTCATTTTTGTGTGTGAGTGCGTGATTGAATTGGAAAGGGGTATCCTGTATAGCTGAAATCAAGGTTCTGAGTTGGATAGTTTGCTCAGCAAGCAGGCTAATGGCCTTTAGAGATAATTTAAAATCTTTAGTGCAGATATTCTTTATCTATATAAAAGGTATCCATCAAACAGACCGTTGTATTTGTAGACTTAAAAGAAAACAAACCCTAATGGTGGTTCTAATCCACCCAGAGGCACCTTGTAAGAAATGTCTGATGTTCTACTTTTGAAATGTCACAGCCACAGAAAACATAGTGGGGTGCGATTCTATTCTGATGCCAACTTGACAGCAACTAGCTTGCTTGATTTGGTTTAATGGACCCTATCTTTTATACAGAAACCCTGGTGGCATTGTGATTAGATGCTATAGCTGCTAATCAGAAGGTTGGCAGTTCAAATCTTCCAGACATTCCTTGGAAACTCTATGGGGCAGTTCTACTCTGTCCTATAGGGAAGCTTTGAGTTGGAAGTGACTTGATGGCAGTGAATTTGGTGTTTTGGTTTTTATATTGTGTAGGAATCCTGGGGACACAGTGACTAAACAGCTTGACTGCTATCCAGAATGTTCACAGTTTAACCCCTTCAGCTCATCCACAGAAGAAAGATGTAGAAGTTTGTTTTTGCACAAAATTGCAGTCTTGGAAACCCTATGGGACAATTCTACTTTGTCCTACAAGATCACTAAGCATTAGGATCTACCTGATGGCAGTGGGTTTGGTGTGGGGGAGTGAAGATATATTTTATGTGTTCATAGCCTATGTTCATAGTTTATAACTCAGAGGGTGATGAAAGGGCTACTAATCTTGCAGTGCATTGCTGTGTCCCTAAGCACATGGTGCTTAAACAACAACCATAACAAAAACTGGTTTGTGGCAGTCCAGTGGATTCAGACTTAATATTTCAATCCCTTAATATGGATCTGTTATTCTTTCTTAATTATTAACCTTCCTTGAGAAACATATTTTTGTATGTGTTTGATTCAATTAAGTGATAGAGAAAATGAGACAGTATAACTATCCTGTAGAATAGAAGGGACACTTTAAAAAGGATCACATGTGGATTGACAAAACTCTTCCTGAATTATGTTATTGTGCTCAAAGTGTTGACAAAATTCATTGTGGGTGTCCTTATGAAGTCACCCATCCTACCACTCAACATAGCAAGTATTGGTGTACTGTAAAAATACAAAAATTTGTTCAACTTGGAAACAAATTTTGAAAAATAAAAGCTTCCTGTACAGCTTTTTCAAATAAATGCCATTTAAAAATACTGCAAATGTCATTTGAAAAAGTAAAACCCAAATTCATTTCTAGACATAGATGATAGAAAGAATGTATCAAATCTCTATTAACAAGATATAAGATGATTGATTCTGTGCTATTTAAAAGGTTATCTCTTGTTAACATAACCATGTTGACTAAAAAAAAGTAAAATTAATGCTGTTAGAGACATAGTGGTAATTTTTACTTATATGATGAAAGGATCAACAAAAATCAAGAGAAAAACAAAATTTTGGGGTAGGAGGAAAGTAGAGTGCAGTGAAAATAAAAGTAAAAGTGAGGGAGCTAATAAAGAACATACCAGTGAAAGAGAAAAGAGAGAATGAAGAAAAGGAAAAAGGCAGGAAGGGAGAAAGAAGAATGAAATTTCAGAATATATACTCCACTAATGAGATCATAACAGAAAAGCGCAGATACTTTTAATTCCAGAATACAGAGAAGCCACAACAACAGCAACAACAACAAGAACTTGACAACCAGCTGTGTCTTGCCAACCATCCTTCTTCTTCAATGGGAGGAGTACTGATTTTGTTGTTTCCTTAAAGTCATGGCAGAACAACAGAGGCTACCCTTCACGTCTATTAACAGATCATAATGAGTATTCCAAAAATTTCAAGGATAATTCAGAAAAATTCCAACAATGTCTACGTAATGTCATGCAAAAGGCCATGGGTAAACTCAGTATACATCAGCTTGAAGGGCGGCACCACATTGCATTAACTTGCTTTTGCTTTGACTTTTTCAGTGGCTTTTAAAAACATTTTTGAATTTTTAAACACATTAAAGAAACACTATAATGCTTTTTAGTGTGAGTATGTAAAGTATCTTTTTTTTTCTGTAGCATAATTGAAATTAAATTAATAATTTTCTCTAGAGATTTTTAAAAAGACAACTATTGTGACAAAAATAGGAAAAGGACCACCCATCACCACTGAAGATGTTCGGTCAGAGCCAACAACATGATTTTGTGAAAGCTTGTACATCCTTTTTTTAAAACTGTGATAGAGTGAAAGTGTACAATTTGTTTTAAATTTGCGTGCCTGCCTATGTGCAGCTTCTACTGCTCTCATTGCCAGGTGACAGCACACTTTTCCTTTTCTATTCTGTACATGTCATACCCTCTTGACAATCTCCTGTCCCCTCTTCTTCACCCTCTCCACTCCCCTCTAGTAAGAAGCCAGTAGGACAACATCCTATAGATGCATAGAACTATAAAGTGCACAAATGATGTGATCACTCTGTGTCACCAAGATCAAGGCATTGCACGCATTTTTGTTGTTTATGTTTCTACAACTTACAGAAGGAATTAACATTTCTGCTGACACGCCTATGAACTCTCAATCTTTCTCAGGATAAGAACCATTTCTTCATCTTTTGAAACAAGTGGATTTGCATAACTGTTTCAGTTATATTACTTTCTTTTCAATTTTATGAATTAGAGGATGCTTAGTCTATATGTCATACTGTTTATGAGTGAATTGGAAATTTTGATGCCAAACTGTTATTTTCTGCTTATTCATTTGGAGACTCGCAAAACTAAACAGCAGTTCTGTGTTCAAGCCAGTTGACTCATAATGGAAGACACAGTCCTTTTATTAGGATTATGGTGGTGTCTGTACACATAATTCCTGACAGCAGTACAGTACCCTTCACAAACCTTTCTGCGTCTAAAGGCTCAGGGTCCTCTTCTATTACTGCACATCCTTAAAAAGATGTTTTATACCTAAACAACTGGCCTGTGAGATTCAGGGCTGACACTAATTTATCAGATCATACTTTCCATTGTCAATATGTCCATTTTCTTAAAAAAAGTCTTTGAATAGATTTATTCCTTTGGATTTCAATATTTCCAGCTTTTATTGTATTAATACACTTATCATAATAAAAAATCATGGTAATACATGGATTTTAAAAGCTTTTGTATTCCTTGTTCTTAGAATACTAATCAAGTGATCACATGTTGGATTTGTTTGATGACTGATGTTGGGTGCCATTGAGTTGGCTCTGACTCTTAGCAACCCTATGCATAACAGAATAAAACACTCTCTGTTCTTGTGTCATGTGCACAGTTGCTTTTATGCTTAAGCCCATTGCTGTAGACATTCTGTCAATCTTCCTCATTGAGGGTCTTCCTCTTTTTCGCTGACCCTCCATTCTACCAAGCATGACATCCTTCTTCAGGGACTGATCCCTTCTGACAACTTGCCCAATGTACGTAAGGTGCCATCTTTGCTTTCAAGGAGCACCATTATACTT
Organism: Heterohyrax brucei; assembly: GCA_028571685.1. Lineage (NCBI taxonomy): Eukaryota > Metazoa > Chordata > Mammalia > Hyracoidea > Procaviidae > Heterohyrax > Heterohyrax brucei. The sequence goes on from CM053156.1 coordinate 2,016,310, forward strand.
CTCTCAGAACATATCTGTTTGTTCTCTTGACAACCCATGTTACATTCAATGTTCTCCCTCAACACCACAATTCAAATGCACGAATTCTTCTGTCTTCCTTATTCACTGTCCAGTTTTCGTATGTGTATGGTGCAATTGAAAATACCATAGCTCGGGTGAGGCAGACCTTAGTCTTCAAGGTGACATCTTTACTTTTTAACACTTTAAAGAAGTCCTTTGCAGCTGAGTTTGCCAGTGCAACACATCTTTTGATTTCTCGACTGTTGCTTCTGTGCACATTGATTGTGGACACAAACAAAACGAAATCCTTGACAACCTCAGTCTTTTCTCCTTTTACCATGATGTTGCTTACTGATCCAGTTGTGAGGGTTTTTGTTTTCTTGATATTAAGGTACAACCCATACTGAAGGCTGTGGTCTTTGATCTTCATCAGTAAGTGTTTCAAATCCTTTTCACTTCCAGTAAGCAAGGTTGTGTCACCTGCACAACCCAGGTGGTTAATGACTCATCCTCCAATCCTGGTGCCCTATTTTTCTTCGTGTAGTCTAGCTTCTTGGATTATTTGCTCAGCATGCAGATTGTAAAGGTATGGTGAGAGGATACCACTTTGATGTGTACCTTTCCTGACTTTAAACCACACAGTGTCCCCTCGTTCTGTTTGCACAGCTACCTCTTGATCCATTTACAGATACCTTAAGAGCACTTGTTCTGGAATTCCCATTCTCTGGAACATTATCCATCGTTTGTTACGATCCACACGGTTGAATACCTTTGCATGATCAATGAAACAGAGGTAGACACCTCTCTGGTATTCTCTGACTTCAGCCAAGATCCATCTGACATCAGCAGTGATACTCCTGGTTCCACATTCTTGTCTGAACCCAGCTTGTATTTCTGGCAGTTCCTTGTTGATATACTACTGTAGTCACTTTTGAATGATCTTCAGCAAAATTTTACTTGCATGTGATGTTAAAGATATTGCTCAATAATTTCTGTATTCAGTTAGATCACGTTTCTTGGAAATAGGTCTAAATATGGATCTCTTCCAGTCAGCTGGCCAGGTAGCTGTCCTCCAGGTTTCTTGGCATAGATGAGTGAGCACTTCCTACACTGCATTCATTTGTTGAAACATCTCAGTTGATATTCCATCAGCTCCTGGGTCCTTGTCTTTTGCCAGCCTTCAATGCAGCTTTGAGTTCTTCCTTCAATGTGACATGTTCCTGATCATACGCTATGTCTTCAAACAGTTGAGCATCTATCAGTTCTTTCTGGTAGTGACTCTGTGTATTTCTTCCATCTTCTTCTGAAGCTTCCTGAGTCATTTAAAATTCGTATAAGTTCATGACTGATGAGTCATGGTGAAAAACTTTACCTTTTCGATTAATGGACAGTGTTAGCTCAGGCGTATATGTAGACCACTGTTTTTGGATAAACAATGAATTAATAATGCATTAAGTGCCCAGTGCCCCTCCAAATTGTAATGAGGCCACTAGTGAAAGCATTAACATGAAATTTTTCTAGAAAATCTTATTTATATTGAACCTAAAGGACTTGAATTCTATCCTGGCTTCAGCACAATGATCTTAGACCAATCTTCTATATGGGTCTGCTTTCTCATTTGTAAAATAAGAGTAGTAACTTTCCTTTAAGCTATAAATCTTGCTAAATGTTTAAACTATGTATCTCTTTTGAACTTGGGTATGGATTCAGGTCCTCACAGGAGGATGTCACAGAAGTGGGCACATTTTATTCTGTCTTAATTTACTTCAATTTTAAGATGAGATCATAAACCTCATGATTTCTAAAAATAGGAGTGGATTGATGTCTCTTTTGTCAGTAGAGAAGATAAACTGAACAATTAAAGGCACTTATATATTCCGTACAGTTTTCTACATCTAATTAACAGTAATGCATGAAAAATAAATAAGACAACAAAATCTTGTTTTATTTATTGTAATAAACGGGATTCAAATTGTGGATTTTGTTCTTTTCTCTCTTAAAAGGAAATGATTTTCCAATTATGTGTATACTGGAATAAAACTTCCTGAACTTCAAAATTAGAGCCCACCACAAGATTTCTTTCAATTTATTTCTGAATAATCTTTTTAAAGAAATCCTAAATTAGGCTCTAGTTAACAGCCCTGGTTAAATCTGTACATCAATATATCTATCAAAACCATGTCCTATTTATATATCTAGTATATATGTATATCTTTCATAAACTGTATAATCAGTGTATACATGTATCCTATTTACACATAAGTGTATATCTTCTATATAGTATACAGATATAATATGTGTATATATCTATACACATACAAAATAATAATGATGAGTTTGTCTCAATAAAGGGGAAAGAAAAAATAAATGAAATTAATTTGGTTATCAAATGGATTTATCCTTTTCTGAAAAAAATATGGGTCATACAAAACCCATGTGGAGGATATGATTGACAAGTGATTGAAGGAGACCAATGGAAATGATACCTACTTGAATCAAATAGTTACCTCTTAACTTGCAGTATGATTATGGCACAAGGTCTGTATTTGCTGACAAGAAAATATTGAACTTCAACAGTAAGGCAGGTTTACTCTTTTATTTTCTAAATTTAACTGGTAAGAACGGCCTTAATGCTAAAGGTTTAGGTGAGGAAATTTGCAGAATTACTAATTCACTTGTATACCTTGTCATGATGCTTTTCATACATATAGGGTATTCGTATCTAAAATGTATCCATATGGAAATTGTGGAGTCACTAATTTCTTCCCGATGTAGCAATCACAGTTGCAGCTGCTGGTATTCTACAGCAGCACTGTCGCACTGTGGGACAGCAGGGACACTGCGTGCCCATGGCTACTGTGCTCTGAGAAGCAGGACACAGAGGAGGGGAGTACTCTTTTTCGTTGTAGTGAACAAAATTTATTTTGGTTTTAGCTGTCATGCTGGTTAATGTTTATTTCTTTTTAAAAGATCAATTTCATAATCTATAATTTACTGATTCTGTGTTAAAAACACATTTGAGCACTAGAAATTGTTTCTTAAAGTGTGGTCCAAATCCTCTAAGTGTCAGAATAACCTATGGTTGCGGCTGTAATGCAGATTTCTGGGCTTCAAATCTAGTTAGTGTTCAAATCAGGAATCCTGTGGTTTTCTCCTCATTGTGTTCCAAACAATAAGGGGAGTCCAACATCCAGTGGTCAGCAACATTTGTTTAAAGCATGAATTAATAATAAACCAGTTGCCATGGAGAAAACTCCAATGCATGGCAATATCATGTGTGTCAGAGTAAAACTGTGCTCCATAGGATTTCCTCCCTCTCTCTCTCCCTCCCCCCCTCCCTCCCGTCCCTCTTTCTACCCACTTCTCACCCCTCTGTTCCTCCCTCTCTGTTTTTCTCTCTCTCATAGTATTTTATTGTAGTTAAATGAAAATTTACAAATGAAGTCAATTTGCCATATTAAACCTCATACAGAGACTGCAATGTGATTCCATCAGCTATCCAGCCCTGGGACCGCACATTAATTCTATCCGTTATTTCCTAGTCCTCCCCCCCCCCCTCCACCTTCCCTTCTCATTACTATAGGGGAGCTACTCTTGGCAGCCTTATGTCTTATAGTCTAGTCCAAATTTTGTCTGCAAGTGTTGTCTTTGGTGCTAGTTTCAGTTCTGGAGTAGGATCGAGACTAGGAGCATGCTCTTCAGTGATGGTACAGGCTGTTGGACCACCAAGTCTGGTATTTCAACAGAATTGGAGATTCTGTTAAAAATCCCTGTTTTTCTCCTGTGTCAGGGAGTCTGACATTTTATTGCTTGTCAAGGCAGACACTGGAGGTTGTCAGGCACCATCTAGTTCTTCTGGTCTCATGCTGGTATAGACTCTGGATCATTTGGCCTATTCTGTCTCCTGGTCTGACATTTTCCTCCCGCCTTTGATGTCCTTCATTCTCCTCTGTTCCAGTTGGTTTGGGACTAGTTAGTGCTCCTTAGATGGCAGCTTGCTAGCTTTTAAGAGCTGAGATGCTGCTTACTGTGCTGGGATGCAGACCGTTTTTTTTTTCTTTTTTATTAAATAAAGAATGAAAGTATATATACTCCGTACTTACAATATCGGGTTAAGATGGGAACAGTACACAAGTTGTGTTGAAGTCCCATTAATATTGATCTTCTTACTAATGTGTATTGTCATCAATTTCACCTAACCAAATTTCTAACAACTATCTAATCTAAACCCTCATCCCTCACCCTCCCATCCTCCCACCCTCCCCACCCTTGAGTCTTTTCTGTTATGTATGAGTATGCTTTTAAGTTTTTATCATAGGGGTCTCATATAATAATTGTCCTTCTGTTGCTGACTAGTTTCACTCAACATAATATCCTCCGCTTGAGACCAAATTGAGAAATGTTTCCTGCTATCATTATTCTTTATCAATGCATAGTACTCCATTGAGTACATATACCAAAGTTTACCCATCCATTCTTCTGTTATTGGGAATCTGGGTTGATTTCATCCTTTTGCTATTGTGGACTGTGCTGCAATGAACATTCATGTACGTGTATCGGTTGGTGTGACTGGCCTTGATTCTGTAAGATATATCCCAAGCAGAGGAATTACTGGGTCAAATGGTGTACCTATATCCACTATTTTAAGATAATGCCAAATTGCTTTCCAAAGAGGTTGCACCATTCTGCAATCCCACCAACAGCGTAGGAGAGTTCCAATGTCTCCACAGCCTCTCCAACATTTATTGTTTTGTGTTTTTTGGATCATGGTCAATCTTGTTGGGGTGAGGTGGTATCTCATTGTCATTTTGATTTGAATTTCCTTTATAATTAATGATCGCGAACCTGTCCGCATGTGTTTTTTTGGCTGCCTGGATCTCCTCTTTAGAGAAGTGTCTGTCCAACTCCTTTGTCCTTCACTTAATTGGATGATTTGTCTTTTTCTTACAGATATTTTGTAGAACCTCATAGATTATGGAGATCAGGTATCAGTCTGACATAGAGTTGCCAAATATTTTTTCCCATTCTGTAGGTGGTCTTTTAATTCTTTTGATGAAGTCTTTGGATGAGCAGAAGTGTTTGATTCTTAGTAATTCCCATTTATCTATTTTCTCTTCTGATAAATGAGTTTTGTTTGTCAGATTTAGAAGTCTGTCTATATTGTGTATTAAAACTTCCATTGTTGACCCTATTTTATTTTGGATGAACTTTATCATTTTAGCTTCTATGTTTAGGTCTTTTATCCAATTTGAGTTGATTTTTGTATATGGTGTGAGATATGGTTCTTGTTTCAATTTTTTGCAGATGGACATCCAATTGTGCCAGCATCATTTGTTAGAGAGACTGTTCTTACCCCAGTTTAAAGTCTTAGGACCTTTGTCAAATATTAGCTGTTTATAGGAGGATGGTGGCATCTCTGGGGTCTCTACTTTGTTCTATTGGTCTATATGTCTCTTTTTGTACCAGTACCAGGCTGTTTTGACTACTGTGGCGGTGTAATAGGTTTTAAAGTCAGGTAGTGAGAGGCCTCCTAGTATGTTTGTTTTTCCTTTTCAGTAGTGTTTTACTTATCTGGGGCTTCTTCTCTTTCCAAATAAAGCTGATAATTTGTTTCTCCATCTCATTAAAAAAAGTCACTGGAATTTGTATTGGGATTGTGTTATATAAGTAGAGTGCTTTGGGCAAAATAGACATTGTCACAGTATTGAGTCTTGATATCCATGAGCAGGGCAAATTACTCCACTTATGTAAGTCTCTCCTAGTTTCTTGTAGTAAGGTCTTGTAGTTTTTTCTGTAAAGACCTCTTATTTCTCTAGTTAGATTTATTCCTAGGTATTTTATTTTCTTGGGGGCTATAGTAAATGGAATTGATTTGGTGACTTCTTCTTTAGTAATTTCATTGTTGGTATAAAGGAATCGTATTGATTTAGTTATGTTGTACTATTGAGTTATATTGTGCTAGAAGTCCATCCATGAGTTTTTAATAACTGATGTTTTCAGAAATCAGTCATTAAGCCTTTCTTCTGAGGGTACTTCTGAGTGGATTTGAACCTCCAGCATTTCAGTTAGCAGCCAAGTGTGTTAATCATTTGAAACACCTGCAGACCCTAATGACTCAAGAATGAATTAAGGAACACTAAAGACTAAGAGTCATTTTTTTTTTGATACAAATAAAAGCCAAATTAAGTAAATGCAGGCCAGTGTAAAATTGTTCTGTTGCTGTTAATATTCTTCAAGAGAAACTGGGCCAAAGTAATTTAAAGGGAAATACTACAGGACCTTTATGTTGAGTCAATAGAAAATTTTGCAGCAATCTACTTGGGAGACGCCTTTACAGAGGCATTAAACATTATACCAAATAATTTAGCTCTTTGTAGAAGTCTTTTCTCTATCACTTCTTCAGAGATAATTAAAACTTTAGCAATGTTCTATAACTTCTCAAAGACAGATTTTAGAAAGTTAATATAGCATTTAAAATTATAAAGCTATTTCACATTAGTTTTTCATTATTAATAAAAAACTCTAAGTGACTCAGACATTTGGAACAATGAATAGTTAAAACACTAAAAAATTACTCATAGAAAGCCACATAGTTGGGAAAGCAGCAAAAGTAGCAGGAAGTACAGTAAAAAAGCAATACAGGAAAATGACCTTAAGTGTCTAAAATTGAAAAATACAATGAGGAATAAAAGCACATGTGTGAATTAGAAATGGTAGTAAAACCTTAACATAATCAGGAATAATCAGACTTTAAAAATTTATATGCAAGAAAGTGTAGAAGAAGTGCAAAATTTCAATAGGATGAAACAACAGGTAAAGCCACTAAATAAACCTTCCCCTACTAAAGCACATTGACGCTTTTCTAAGTTAAGTAGGGGTTGGTAGCACAGGATGTAATTTGCAGTGTTGATTAATGTATCTTTGAAGTAAATTTGAGGAATGATTTATCATTGGTATGGTATCATTAAATTTCATGCTGACAAAAGTCCTATTTAGGGGGTTAGATTGTTAAGGAATATGTGAATCCAGGCAATCTTACCAGTTGTTTGGCTCTAAGACTGAAGCAGGCACAGATTCTCTAATTGGACCTATGTAACCACCCTGCGCTTCTTAGAGAGGAATAGCAAGGGAAGTACACTGAATAGGGCTGTGGCTCAAATTTTTGATATTATCTTAAAACATTTGGATTCTCTCTCCCTCTGTCTGTCTGTCTCTTTTTTACTTAAGGAATAGGAAAGATGCAATTGATATCCTATGTCTACCCATCGTATTATCTATGGTACATTAATGACCAGTAACGGCAATACAAATAATTTCAAAGTTAACATTTCTACTGAAAAGAGAATACACACACATACAACACAGGGGCCCTAGTGGCTCAGTGATTAAGAGCTGGGCTGCTGACTAAAAGGTTGGCAGTTATAATCAACCAGCTACTCCTTGGAAACTCTGTGGGACAGTTCTACCCTGTCTAATAGGCTTGCTATCGGTCTGAATTGATTCATTGGAAATGTATCTGGTTTTGCACACACACACACACACACACACACACGAGTCACTGACTTATGATGGCTTCCATTTTGATGCATCTATCTTTATTTTTTTTAAATTTTGCAGTATTATTGTCATGGCCTATTTGTCAGTGTTTTGAAAAGTAAATCATAATGTTGAAAATCTTCAAGTGAACATCTGAGAATGACAACATTAGTAAATTATGTGCTGCAATATTGTATGCAATCCATATTACTAATGGTAAGAGGTACAAAAAAAGTACATTTTAAGTAATAGACTACCTGTATATATATGTATAAATATACAAGCAGATGCGTACATAGATACACAAAGTGATATATATTTCCTTCCTATCCACTAGCATTTTAGCCTAAAAATGCAAATTTATCCAGAATGTTTTACGTCTAACATTTAAAACAATCCCTGTAATGATGAATATATGTGAAAAATTAAGTATTTGTGTTTTATGAATTTTCTGGACATAGCAAAACTTGAACCAAATCATTTCCATAACTCAAAAGTAAACATATTTTATTGCTGTATGGCTTTAGGACATCCATTTGAATATTAGTGTTAAAATATTTTAACACTTCTGCTCACCAAATTTTGAAGACAAAACGTTAGGATAAATTTCTCAGAAAATAACTCAGAGGCAGGGCTAAAATGGTAGACTAGACACACGTCTCCTTAATTCTGTCTGAGAATTAAGGCCTAGACACAAGTAACTGAGAGGAGCAGTGTGGCGATTCTGGGAGCTCCAAGATCAGGCATAAGGTCATGAGATTGGACTGTGCAACCGGAAGGGGGAAAATACCTTGTTGGTGGCAAGAGACTGGCACAGTGAGTGCTGCTTCTGCTGACATCTCAGATTAAAAGATTGCAGGTATGGCGACCTTCTTTGTCAACTGGGAGAGTGGGACTGGGTCTGCCAAACTTGTAAGCCTGGCATGGCACAGTTATTTTCTTGATCTGTAGTGCCTAAGTAAACAGCATATCCCACAGCACAGAGACTGTGCTTGGGACAGGTACATTTAGAGTCACTGAGGGTGACAGTATCACTCCCCCACCTCTTCTGTGAGCTGCCCCATAGATTCCACTAGCTTACTGTAACAGAGGCAGCTCAGGTGTGATGTCATCTTGTCAGCTGGGAGGCAAAATCAACCTCGCCTGAGGGCTTAGCTAAGGCTAATTCTCATGCTGAGCAATAGCACCTGTCTGAATGGCACTTCTCCCAGCAGACAAGCTGTTTTTAACACAATCAAACCTAAATAAAGTAGTAGCAGCTGGTGGCCTACTGTAGCAGGACCCTATTCCCACCCTTCTTTAAGCCGTGTCATAGCACCAGTGAGGCACCATTTTTGTCAGCCAGGAGGAGGGGCCTGAAGCCTCTGAGGGCCCAATTGCTGTCAGTGGCAGCTGGTGAATGTCTCAGCAAAAATTCAGCTTTTAAGTTAAGAGAACCTAGAGAATGCAGTGATGACTAGCACCTAACTGTGGTGGCACCATTTTCACCACCTTTCACTGAGCCATGTCAGCTGATGGCCACCCAGAGACTCCATAAGTAGAGTGCTATCTTTGCCAACCAGGAGGCAGGGTCTGCCAGCCCTGAGTGCCTGGCTGCTTTTGGCTGCAACTAGACAACACTCTTCTCAGCAGGAAAAGCTGTTTTAAAGTACATCTAGAGAATGCAGTGTTTTCTGGAAGCTGAGTGTGGTACAAGTCTCCCTGTTCCTTTTCCTGACCATAGTCTCAACTGGTGTGACATTGGAGAGTAGGCATAAGCAGTTCATCACTGTTATTAGCCAGGAGGCAAGGCCTTCCATCCCTGAGGGACCACCCATCAAGCCGAGCAGCACTGTGGGGCTTGACAGAGTCTGTGTTATCAGAGAAGCTATACATAAGTCAACTGCACCTTGAAAATGGCGTGGTGGCTGATGACCAAATCAAGCAGTCCCCTTACATACTGCCTTCTTAGACCTATGCCACAGTTGCTGTTGGTGTAACACCAGAGAAACTGAACAGCTTCTGGATGGCACAAAGACAACAATCAATATCTAACCATTTAAAGAAGTAGACCACCATGGCTCTGGAAAACTCCAAAAATGAAGATTCAAACAACTTCCCAGATGAAGAAATCTTCCTTAAATTATCAGAAGTAGAACACAAAAGAATTATATATGGAGCCCTTCTAAAGATTAAACAAACTGCAACAGAATAAAATGAAAAATTAAGTAAGGTATTTGAACTGCTTGGCAGAACATCAATATCTGAGATCCAGAAGATCAATAATAAAATTTCAAAATTAAACAATTCAGTGCAATGCAAAAAGATCAAGCTGGGAGAATTGGAATGCAGAATTGGTGAGCTTGACACCAGCATTTATGAGGAGAAATCAGATAAAAGAAACAAGAAAACTGAAGAAGCATTAAGAAGCCTGTGGGACTTTATTAACAGGAATAATCTACAAATAATTGGAGTTCCTGAGCAGGGAAGGACAGCAGAAAATACAGTGAGAATTGTCGAGGAGTTGCTGACAGAACACTTCCTTGATGTCATGAAAGAAGAGAACACAGACATTCAAGATGCTTATATAAAATTCACAAAAACTAGACCCCAAAAGAAAGACACCAAGACACCTTATAATCAGGCTTTATAAAATGAAACATAAAGAGAGGCTCTTAAAGGCAGTGAGGCTTAAAGCAAAACTACTGTACAAAGTGACACTCTTTAGGCTTTTGTCTGACTTCTTGGCAGAAAGTATTTTGGACAGAAGATGGTGGAATGACACATACAAAGCCTTAAAGGAGAAAAACTGCCAACCAAGAATAATATACCCTGTAAAATTGTCTCTCAACTGTAATGGTGAATGCAGGACATTATCAGATAAACAGAAGCTTAAAGACTTTGCCAAAACCAAAGGAAAACTACAAGAAATACTGAAAGAATCTCTTTGTTTAGAAAAACAAAAACAACAAATATATACTTAAGAATGCATTGCAGGACAGACCATCCAGAGTCCTACTCAGTCAGGGAAGTCACAAAGCTCAATCCAAGCTGAAACAGTAAAAGTAGGGAACCAGAGATCTTAACATGAAAATTGTGATGTCACCCTAATGTAAAAAGAGATATATTACAGTAATTACAATGCTTTCAGATGGAGAGGAAATTAAGGAGATATACAGATGTTTAAGACTCGTTCAAAATTAGAGCATTAAGGGGGATCAAAGCGGTAACCTCAAAGCAAACTAACAATACTAAATATCAAAACAAGAAACATAATACAGGAGTCTCAACAAATCCAAAAGCAACACTGAAAAGGATGAAAAGTAAACTCATAAAGAAAAATGACCTGGAACAGAATATCAAGAGTAACAAAGAAAACAGAAACAATGTAAAAATAAAGGCATCAAAATGACAGCATTAAACATATACCTATCAATAATTAGACTGAATGTTAAATGAGTCAGATCTGACTTGAAGGCACTTGGCTTGGCTTGGCTGGTCAATGGACCGAATGCTCCAATAAAGAGGCAGAAAGTACCAGCTTGGATCAAAAAAACATGATCCATCCCATGATGCTTACAAGAAACACAGCTTAGACTCAAAGATATGAATAAATTGAAAATCAAAGAACAGAAAAATATATACTAAGCTAACAACATGTAAACAAGAGCAGGAGTGGCAATACTAATCTCAGACAAAATATATTTCAATGTAAAATCCACCACTGGGGACAAGGATGGTCCCTAATTATTGCTGAAAGGTTCAGTGGATAAACAGGTATAAAAACATTAAATATTTATGCACCCAATAGCAGAGTGCCTAAAAATACGTTGAGCAAACACTGAAAAATGACACAAATCACTCCACAATAATAGCAGGAAACTTCAACATTCCACTTTCAGTAATGGACAGATCATACAGAAAAAAGGTCAGTAAAAATACAGGAAAGGTTATTGCTACAATCAATCAACTATATCTCATTGACATATACAGAATGTTTTACCCAACAACAGGTAAGTACATCTTCTTTTCCAGTGCACATGGAACATTCTCCAGAACAGACCACATATTATGACACAAAGCCAGTATTAACAAAATCCAAATCATTAAACTATTGCAAATCATTTTCTCAGATGATAAAGTCATAAAAAGTGAAATCAGCAGTAGAAAAATCGCAGGTGGAAATCTGAGCGCCTGGAAACTGAACAGAATCTTACTCAAGAATTGATGGGCTATAGAAGAAATCAAAGACGTAATAAAGAAATTTATGGAAGCAAAAGAGAATGAAAACACATCCTATCAGAACCTGTGGGAGATAGCAAAAGCAGTGCTCAGAGGTCAGTTTATCTCCATAAATGCACATGTCCAGGCTGAAGAAAGGACCCAAACCAAATAGTTACTGTTATAACTTGAATAAGTAGAAAGAGAACAACAAAAGAATCCCTCAGGCACCAGAAGAAAACTAGTAATAAAGCCGAGAGCAGAACTAAATGAATTAGAGAATAGAAAAAAAAACTCAAAGAGTTAACAAAACCAAAAGGTGGTGTTTGGAAAAGATCAAGAAAACTGATAAATCATTGGCTAAGCTTATAAAAGAAAAACAGGAGATGAAACAAATAACCTGAATAAGAAATGAGTCAGGAGATGTCACAAAAGACCCAACCGAAATGAAAAGTATCAGAATACTACAGAAGACTGTACTCTAACAGATCTCAAAACCTAGAGGAAACGGGAAAGTTTCTAGATTCATATCACCTACCAAAATTATCACGAGGGGAAGTAGCTCAACTTAATAAACCCATAACAAATGAAGAGATTGAAAACATAATAATAATAATAATAATAAACTACCAACCGAAAAAGCCCTGACTCAGAATGCTTCACCAGAGAATCTACCAAACTTTCAGAGGTCAGTTAATTCCAATACTACTGAGGCTATTTCACAGCATAGAAAAGAAATGAATACTCCCAAATTCGTTCTATGAAGCCAGCATTAGCCTGATAACAAAGCCAGGAAAAGATTCCACAAAAAAAGAAAATTACACACCAATATAACTCATGAACCTAGATGCCAAAATCTTCAACAAAATACTAGCCAATAGAATTTAACAACATATGAAAAAAAAAGTTCCTCATGACGTAGTTGGTATGCAGAGCTGGTTCACCATCAGAAAAACAATTAATGTGATCAACCACATAAATAACACAAGAAACACCTCATTCTGTCAACTAATGTAGAAAAGGCATTTGACAAAGTCTAACACCCGTTCATGTTAAAAACTCTCAGCAAAATAGGAATAGAAGGGAAATTCCTGAATATAATAAGCATCCACAGAAAGCCAACTGCCAACATCATTTTGAATGGGGAGAGACTGAAATAATTCCCCCTAAAAACAGAAACCAGACAAGGATGCCCACTGTTGCCACCTCTATTCAACATTATGCTAAAGGTTCTGGGCAGAGAAATCAGACACGACAAAGAAATAAAGGGCATTTGCATAGATAGAGAAGAAGTAAAAATCTCCCTATTTGCATATGATATGATAATATACACAGAGAACCCTAAAGAATCCATAGATAAACTACTGGAACTAATAGAAGTGTTCAGCAAAATATCAGGATACAATATAAACATATGTAAATCAGTAGGATTCCTTTACACCAAGAAGGAGAACATCAAAGAGGAAATCACCAAATCAGTACCATTTACTATAGCTCCCCAAAAGATAAAATACCTAGGAAAAAATCTAACCAAAGAAATAAGAGACGGATACAGAAACAATTACAAGACTTTGCTTCAAAAAAACAAAAGAGACTTACATAAATTGAGAAACCTACCTTGCACATGGATAGGAAGGCTTAACGTTGTGAAAAAGTCTATTTTACCAAAAGAAATCACACCACACGACCTTAGAAACTACTACACTGCCATTGTAGTCAAAACAGCCTGGTTCTGTTACAAAAACAGTCATGTAAACCAATAGAACAGAATTGAGACCCCAGAAATATAACTATTCTCTTATGAGCAGTTGATATTCAACAAAGGCCCAAAAGTCATGAACTGGGATAAAAACAGTCTCTTTAAAAAATGGTGTTGGCGAAATTGGGTACGCATCTGCAAAAAACTGAAATAAGACCCATATCTCACACCTTCCACAAAAACTAACTCAGAATGGGTCAAAGACCTAAATATGAAGCCTAAAATGATAAAGATTATGCAAGAAAAAATAGGGTCAATAATGGAAATTCTAATGCACAGCTTCGACAGACTACAGAATCTGACCAACATTGTATGAACAACAGAAGACAAAATGCTTAAATAGGAAGTGCTAAGAGTCAAACACTTATGCTCATCCAAAGACTTCACCAAGATAGTTAAATAAACTACCTACAGATTGAGAACAAAACATTTGGCAACTACATGTTGGATAGACATGTGTTATCCACAATCTTCAAGGTACTGCAAAATATCAACAAGGAAAAGGTAAATAACCCAATTAAGCAAGGAGCAAAAGAGATAGACAGACACAGACCAAAGAAGACACCCAGAAAGCCAAAAGATACGTGAGGAAATGCTCACAATCATTAACTACTAGGGAAATCTCAATCAAAACTGCAGTGAGATACCATCTCACCCCAACAAGTTTGACCATAATCCAAGAAACACAAAACAAATACTGGAGAGACTGTGGAGAGATTGGAACTCTCCTACACTGCTGTTGGGAAAACAAAATGGTACCACCTCTTTGGAAAGCAATTTGTCACCTCCTTAAAAAGCTAGAAATAGAAATAGAAATAGCATTTGATCCAGTAATCCCACTGCTTGGAATATATCCTACAGAAACAAAGGCAGTCACATGAACAGATACATGTACATGAATGTTTATTGCAGCACTGTCCACAATAGCAGAAAGATGGAGTCAACCTAAGTATCCATCAACAGACGAATGGATAAACAAACCACGGTACATATTCTCAGTGGAATATTATGCAATGATTAAGAACAATGATGATTTTAGGAAGCATCTCATAATCTGGTTTCAATTGAAAGACATTATGCTGAGTGAAATCTGTCAGTTGCAAAAGGATAAGTACTGTATGAGACCTGTGCTCTAAGGACTTAGAAACAAATTTATGTATGGAAGAGTCTTTGACAGCTACAAGGGTCGGGAGGTAGGAAGAGGGTTGTTCATAGATTATATAGTAGATAGGAATTTGGTTAGGTGAAGGGAACGACAGCACACAGTAGAGAGCAGATCAACTTAACTTGACTACACCATGAACTGAAAGGTTTTCTAAACTCATCCCAATATTTCAAAGGCTAGAGTAGCAGGGACAGGAGTCTGGAGACCACATTTTCAGCGGACTTATAGGTCAATTTGCATAAGCAGCCTTTTGCTAGGAATGTCTTCTGCCCCCCATATTGGTGAGAGGCACCTGGGGTCTTAAAAGCTAGCTCGCTGCTATCTGAGGTACACCAAATGATCCCAACCCATCTGGAGTAGATGATGACAGAGAACAATGAAGACCTGAAGAAAAATAGCCCAAGAGACAGAGAAGGATTCATATGAGTGGGACACTGTTTAAACACGAGACTGGAAGAACCAGATGTTGCCTGGCAACCATGAAAGACAGCCATGATGTGGAACATAGCACAGAGTCTCTGAGGCAACATGAGAAAAAGAGGTGTGCTGCTCAAGAACTCTACTAAAAGACCAGAATTGATGGTCTGACAGCCTGGAGGGTCCCCTGGGGAACATGGACCCTAGACATGCCGCTTGTCCTGACCAGAATCCAGTTCTTTGGTCAATTCTTGAGGCAAGAATGGGTTGGACTCAGGGACACAGTGTGACGATATGGTGAATGTACTTTATGGTTTTGTACATTTATAGGATGCTGTCCTGCTGGTTTCTTCTAGATGGGAGAAAAAAGGGTGGAGAACAGGGGTCAGATGCTCGTTAAGAGGACAGGTAGTAGTAGTAGTAGAGAATGAAAAGGAGGAATATGCTGTCATCAGGTGGGGAGAGTAGATGGAGCTGCAGATAGGTGGATGTGCGAAATTGATCTGGATTGTATACTTTCACTTAATCACAGTACACAAAATAGAAAAATAAAAAAAACAAAACAAAACAGAAAAGAACATAACTCTCAGTACCAAGTCAATGCAATAGGATATGTGATTGATTTACTCTTTAATTATGCAAATTCATAAACAATGTAAGAACATATTGAGACTCAACTTAAATCTCGCATTGCACAAATTACAAATGATACAAAATATGCAAAATAGTAGGACATTAGCCTAAACAACAATAATAAATTACAAAGCTTAGCATGACATTGAAAATCACTAATGGAACACTGTACAGTTTGTTCACTGAATAAGCAAAGATTCATCCATAATGTAGGGGTACACCTGATTGAAGCAGGGTGGGGGAGGACAATTTAAACATGTTTTTATGGACAGGGTAGATTGATGAAGGAAGTGTTTCCTGAGGAGGTTTCACTTATCCCAAAGGGCATCTTGGGGAATGTCATGATTTTCCATTTATGTCTGAAATTTGTTTAGATTATCTTATTCTTTATGCCATGATTTACAAGTTGAAGAAGAAAGAATTAGTTTCAAGAATTTATATGAAACCACTAGTAATATTGGTCATTTGATCTGCTTTTATTCAATGCCACATTTCCACTTGATATTCAAGTTCAATGCTCTATAAATTAAAAAAAAATCATCTTCATTTTTCAGATAACAACTAGTTTAGTGAAAGCTAAAAATATGCCTAGAAATAAGGTTTAACTATTTAATGTACTGAGGCATCATTCTGAGAAGCTTCAATATCATGTATAAGTTATCACATAACAGATGCCACCTTGGACTCCATCGAAGGGACTGAGTTTTTGAACATATTAGAGGGAGGTTGAAGGGAGCTTGTTTCAACCCAAGTTGATCCCCCAAGCGTGGAGATTGATGATAACATATTAAGTAAAGCTCTAGTGTTTTATATCTTCATTTTTACCTTAACATCACCTCTAAATTTAATTGGTATAGCAAGAGAATATAGTGTGAATATGAACATTTTGTATCTAAAGGTGAGTGTAAGGATGAGAGTTTGAAGGTGATATAAAGTTGTCAAAAGTCATAAAACTGCTACTAATTTCAAGATAAAAATAAATTGCATTACTGAAGGAAAGGCTTAGTTAATACAACAGGGAATACAAAAACGAGTTCATCTAGCATAGTCCCCAAAAGTGAAGAGAAGATTTTATTCAAAGGAACTTAAGAGAAGATGGAATCTGTTTGTAACAGAACACCGTGGGGACACAGAGTAAGTAAGACAGAGTTTCGTCCTTCACTTATTCCTGTTATCAGTGGTTCATTTACGAGCTTTCTTCTGAATTATGATCCTACGGGCTCACTTAGGAATTAGGACAGATGCAAGTGGTATTCTGTGTCCACCCATCATTTTGTCTATGGTACATTAGTGATCAGTAACATCAATATAAACAATTGCAATGTTAACATTTGTGCAAAAAAGAAAATCAGAAGTGTGCTTGACATCATGCAACTAACTTTATAGACATCTAGACCTATTTTACCACAAAATAACTCTAAATATGCCAAAGTGACCTCTAACATCTTAAGCTAACTGGCTCAGCTATGGAATACTCAGCCAGGGGACACTTGCTTCATGTGTATAATTTACTACTCCTGAACCTTAAATATTAAATAGATTAATTAAAACTGAGTTGCAGATAAATATTTATGATGTGCAAATATTAAGATGTAAGAGATTCTTGGATAAGTCATATGTGGAGAATTGGTTAGTTATTCAACTTTAGTCATATGATCAAAAATGCTTATTGTAAGAATTAAAGAAAATGTATCAGGACAAACATATTGGTACAGAATTAGAGGCTTAGAAAAAGAAATCAATGAAATAACTACATAATGTGACCACAGGTAAAGGAGTAAAAGCTGCTCGTTCCCCCTTTGTTTTCATGAATAACAAAAAATATTTATTTTACATCCCCAATGCCTTTCGTGTCTGGAAGATAATGGATGGTTTTACTAAGCTTCTTAATTATTGTTTGATTATTTGGGCAATTTTAAAATTATCATGTTTAACTAGTCTTATTTTCCAAAATATTATAACCAAAACATGTTCTTTTAATGCTGCATGTAATAACTAGTTTCCAACTCAGACAAACTTTGATAAATAGAGGTAGATATAAACATATACGGATATATAAAAGATGTAAAGGAAAATCTACATGTATCATCAAATTTGTATTTAATCGAATTGATACTGAAGGTACTTTGAGTTGATTTGGACCCATATGCTTAAGGTAGTTAATAGACTCAGGTAGCCCACTGCCAGCACTCAAGGGGCTTTATTTTCATACATGCCACTGTTTACATTCCTCCCATGGTAGGTGGCACATAAATGTAACTGATACGTTCCTATCAATTTTTCACTCTCTAAAGAAGGAAGTTTCCACGTCAGCCTTATTTTGCATTCTCAGAATATATTTCATGTAGATGAACAGACAAAATGTCAATGAGTGTGTTATTGCTTTAAATTACATTTTAAAACTCAATTTCAAATGAGATAGTAACAGATTGTTTGAAGAACCGACAATGTAAGAGAATTGAAACAGCAGAAAATACCACAGGAAAGGAAAGTAAGTAGGTCCATACGTATGAAAAATAAAGTCTGTATTTACAAAATGAACTTTTAGCTTGTGATTCTCGAATATTTTGATGCATGGAACAATAGAATTACTTTTAAATGGATTAAAGCCATCACCATAAGCAAGTATGATTTAGGAGATCTAAAAAGAGGGTTGAGAAATTATCTCTCTGAGCTGCTCTGATGCAGCTGAGAACTGAATGGACTTCAATAAATGCAGTTTTAAAATGTGAATATTTGTATGGTTCAAGAAGAGTTATTGCAACTTACTGTCTTTTGAATTTTAAATTATTTTTCATGATATGCAACATTTTCCATGTTATATAAGGAAAAAAAGTCTATATATGATAAGATAAAGAGGTGTCATATATTAGAAGAGAAGTACAGAGAAAAAGATTTCAACTGGAAATATACACAGTTCAAGCTCTTGATCCACATACCTACATCCATCCAGAAGAACAATCTATTCCATTTCTAATCTTATTTAGAGATTTTCTAAATCATTGACATTGCTTGAGACAACATGAGCTTTTCTTTAGGAAACTGTGAAGGGTTAAGGTGTATCAATCGGGCTGGGTTATGAGGCCCAGTGTTTTGGCAGACGTGATGTAGTTTAGAAACTGTGTTAAAGATGCAGTCACCTCCATAAGGAAATCTGCTATGAGCAGCTGCCTATCTGAAGGGCAACTTCCTTGACGGTGTGGCCTGCATCCAATATACGTGGGCTTTCTGGCAACGCTCACTGACTTTTGCTTACTCTAGTCCTCACCTTACTTCCAGTTCTTGGGACTTGAGCTTGAGACTTGACCTCTAATCTTGGGATTTGTCAGCTTCCCTAGCCTGTGAACCAGATACTTGATGTCTGACCTACCAATCTTGGATTGATCAGCCCCTGTAGCTACTGGGTCAAGAGAAGCCTCCAGCCTGATTCATAGACTTGGGACTTTCCAGCCACTACCACTGTGTGAGCCATTTCCTTGATATAAATGTCTCTTTCTCTCTCTTTACATATGCTTTGCTCGTTGGTTTTCTTAGAGAACCCTGCTTAAGAGACAAGTATATGTTTAAAATGCTGTGTTGAGATTTGTGCTCTCTCAGTCACTAGAAGTAGAGAGATTTAAAGCCCAAGGATATCTACACTGCAGGCTCTAATAGCAGAACTTTTTTCCATTCAAAAACCTGAGACCTTAATGGGCTAAACATTTATCAGAAGGGGAAATGAAAAATAAGCCCCCATCCAGAAGACTATAAGAAAAATTTTTCTGTAATGTATTAGAATTAACCAGAGGATAGGGATGGTAATAAATTCTGGCATTTCATAATTATAAATCAAGCCTCATTCATATTTGCATCCTACATTCATATAATTCATAATTTCGAGGCTGACTCATGAGTCTAAGAATAGGAGTTTAATATAGGAAAGACCTAGAATGGTAGTGCTTCAAAAGCAAATATATGCTTTCTGGAGAAATCTAGATTATCCCAATTTTCAAAGAACAAAAATAGATTTAAAATGTAAAAGAGTAGTTCACAATATGAAGAGTAAAAAACAAAAAGGATTTACAAAAATCAAAAAACAAAACAAATAAGGAAAACAAAGCATAGTGAGCAAGAGTTAATGAAAGAATTAGCAGATTCAAATACATAATATAATCATTAGCCACAGTATGTAAATGGGTAGAAGTCCTTGGCTGCTGCGATGGTTAACACACTTAGCTGCTAAATGGAAGGCTGCAGGTTGGAGACAAGCCCAAAGAACTTTGGAAGAAAGGCCTGATGATTACTTAAAAAAAGATCAGCTATTGAAAACTCTGTGGAACATAGTTCTACTGTAAAACAAGGGTGGGGGGGTTGTCCCATAAGTCAGCATCAACTTCACAGCAAGTGGTTATAAAATAATTACAGGCCATCCCTGGTTAAAAATGTCTGAAATGCACACAACTCGTACTTAAGAACGGACTTTCATAAAGTCTATTGTATTAAAAACTCACTAATTTTTTAATACTTATGACAACATTGTTGTGGATTCAGCAGTTTGTCTAAACTGTTCTAAGAACTTATTCCTTAATTTTTTTTTTTTTACAGTATTGTCTCCCTGTGCGTGTGTGCGCGCGCCCAGGCGTGCACTACCTCCCGCTCCCACCACGTTCTCTTCGGTAGATGCTGCATGCAGTACCATTATTACATACCGTTTATTATGTTTAAGATATTTTGGTGCATTTGGAAGAGTTTCTTAAGTGTTTCATGTACATAGAAGGTAAAACATGCTGTATATTAAAACAAACATTTGACTAATGCTCAATAAGAACTCTGTGTATCTCTTCTGACTTATCTACAAATTCTACTTAAATACAGACTTAACAGATTTTGTTCATAACCTGGGGACTGCTTATATGCTTAGAATTTCTCAGAAATTAAAAAAGTGTGTATATACGCATATACATGTATATGTATATATATTTATATGTGAATGAAAGAACACTTCAAACAAAATATGTAAAAACTAAAATGAAAAATCAGTTGACAAGTTTAAGAATAAACACGCATTAAGAGAGAAGAGATGCCATGGCATGTAGCATTGAAGAGTTTACATAAAAAAATTATTATGCCATTTCTGAAGTGAAGAACTTATGAAAGAAGGGTGAGGATGTAGCGCAATGGTCTAGCGTATTACCAATCCAAATTGCAGTAGAAGAGGAGGACAGAATATGTCTGTAACAATGTTTGAAGACACAATGACTGAAACAATTTCGGACTTCTGGAAAGTTATTAATCAACATACACTCTTCATCACTTTCTTCATTAGATCTGTCAAATTTTAGTTGAATACACAATATTTTTTGTTGTGCCCTCTCCTGAATCACAGGAAAACATCTTTAAACTTATACTAAGTGCCCTGGAACTGATTACATTAGTTACCAAGAACAGCTAATTTTGTTGATCCCTTCCAGCAAGTAGTCTTTCTGTGGTGACTTGAGTCTCATTGTTCATATAATTACTGTAATCATTATGACTTTAGTGACTGTTGAAGTCTAAATACGCAAAATTAATTCACTAGAAAGTGTAAATGTGTGTCGCAATAAATCTCATGAAAGGCAGTATACAAAATGGCCAACGAAGCTTTGGTGCTTTGTTCAAACTGTGAAGTTAGTACCAAGATTTGAGGATCAGTAGAGGATCTACATGACAAGTGGACACAACCAGAGCGTGAGCGTGGTTAGGCAGGTTGAGTTATAATTAACCCACAGGGGAGGGAATACTCAGACTTCACAGACCTCTTTAATGGGCTAAGTTTGAAAATCCAGTATTTTGTTGAGAACCAAATTAATTCATAAAGGTGACCTACTGGTTGACATATTTTAGAACCTGAAGGTGACCTGTGTCTGACAAGCCACTCCACTGATTACCACTGTTTTTTCATCTGATTATACTAGCTTACTGGCTGTCCCCTTTCTCCTCCACACTTCCTTGTCTGTCTTTCCTGAAGCAGAATTCTCCGTCAAAAAGAATGCCTTTTTAAATTTTGAAGAATTTTCTCCAATGTTTCTGTTTATGCAAGTCTCAACATTCTAGTTTCTCTAAACCTCCTAGAACTGAAAAATAGCACTAGTGAATCAGTAATAGGAATAAGAAAATCCTTTTCCTTTGAGTTCCCAGATGTCAAAAAATTGTATTTCTAGATTGACTCACCAAATTTGTCCCCATCCGCCGGACTGTAGGATGGTCTGTGGCCTTGTTATCTGATACAAAAGACAACCACTTGCCTGACTTCCTTTACTCCGTCTCAGGAAGAGCAGCCTGTGTGCAAGTGAGTGACAGGATCCCTCACAGGTCGGCTAAGAGCGCAGCCCTTCCCCTGCCTCTTATGAAGGGTGAGGACAAGAGCATGTCCAGTGAGGGGGGACCGCACGTGCAGGTCTTACCAGCTGCAGTCTGCTGGCATGCCATTCGGTGCCTGCGAGTCCACATACACACTTGCTGTGTGATTCTGCATCCCAGCTCCCCAACAAGGTAAGCCCCCTACAACACCGGTGATCAGGTCTGTATTTTAAAATGTTTTATAACTGACAGGAGAGGGAAACCATGCATTCCAAGCAGCAGTACAACTCTTCTTTATGGATTTAGTTGAAGACATTGGGCATCGCTCTTTAGTCTAAAACAAACAAACATGACACTGGAATGTGTAATTGAAAATGACATAGGTCTTTGTTGGAGAATAAAAGGTCTGATTCAATAGACTTTTTCCAGTAGCCGCCATGAGTGAGGCAGTAAGGGCAGATGCTGTGAGCAATAAAAAAGAAATCGTCTGCCATTCGTCCTTAGTTTGTTTTCGCAAACTTCTTTTTTATTACAAATCTAGTTTTCCTCATTCTGCACACATGGGGATAAAATGCATATCAGTAGGTAAACACAAACTGTTACTTCAAACATTCAATGCAGAATTAAAGAAAAAAAAATCCTGAAGTTAGTGTCCTACAAGTTGGAGTTGCCTGACAAATTAAGTTTTTAAGCTAACATTTAATAAGTTCTTGACCAAGTGTCAGGTGCGAATTAAGAACTAGAAATATAAAGGCTATAGTGGAACACTCCTTGTCCTTTATAATCAAATAGGCTACTGAGAGACATACTGTCAAGTCATTTTATTCTATTTTAATGCATGGGCCAGTGCAAGCTGTAAAGAATGTTACTTTTTGTCAGAGAGTAAGACAAAAATTCTGAAAGGAGAAGATGGGTGTACAAGAATAGCAGGGAGAGGAACCTAAAAATCGTGGAGGTGTAAAAGCAAAGATTTTATTTCTCTTGTGCATTAAAGTGTGACTATGTCATGTTTTGTTGAAAAAAAAAATGGGCCAAATGAACCAAATGAACTAGAAAAGTTGGGGCTATATTTGAAGGGGTTGGTAAGTCATGTAAGATGAGTCTGGATTTTATTCTGAAGATAATCAGGAACTGACCAGAGAATTTAAACATGAGAGTGACACAATCAGATTGTTTTTCTTTGACTGAGATGTTGTTAGCTGCCCCTGAATTGGCCCACGGCACATGGCTACACTGTGTATAACAGAAGAAAACACTCCCGAGTCTTGCGCCACATCCATGATCCATTTGGGATCTGACCACTGTGAACCACAGCATTTCCACTGGCTGATTTTCGGAAGCAGGCCGTCTTTCTCTTTTATTTGTTTTTATGTTATCAAGAATATGCACAGTTGTTTTTCAGAATATACTGAGGGTGTACAATACACACTAATTCAACAGTTTCTAAATGTACACTTTAGTGACATTGATTATATTCTTTGAGTTGTGTGACCGTTGTCACCCTCCCTTTCTGAGTGTTCCTCCCCAAGTAACACAAACTCACCACCCCGGAATGTTCCCATGCAATCTTTCGAGTTGGTGTTGTCAAGGCGACCCTATAGAGGTCCTTCTTAAGAGAACACACTGCTGAAGGCAGAGTTTCTTTCACTACTTCACCTAAATTATTGTTTGGTTTTAGTAAGACTTCAGGGTACAGTTTTGGTTTAAGTTTTAAAGTTTCTCTTGGGGCAATAGCTTCAGGAGCTGATCTAGCTTCCATGGCTTCAAGCTCCAGGAGGTCTGGAGTTCAGAAGAATTTGAAACTCTGTTCTGTGTTTTCGCTGTTGATCGGATTCCTCTACAGATTCCTGGATCCACATGTTCTGTTATGGTTGTCAGGCACCATCCAGTTCTGGTCTCATGGCAAAAGTGGCAGTGGTTCAGGGAAGCATTTCACCTCACCTTTCATGTCCTCTCCCTGTTTCTGACTGGCCTTCTTCCTCTGTTTCTCCAGGTAATAGAAAACAATTATACTTTGGATGACTGTTTTCAAGGATTCAAGACCCTAGGCACTACCCAGTGAACTAACAGATAGAACAGAAGCACTAAGCATGATTTTAGGCCAATTAGCTGAGATGTCCCTTCAAACCATGACCCTAACATCCAAATCGAGGAACCAAATCCCACAAAGCTTTTAATTGTACCGAGGCAGCCTCAGCAGGCTACACTTACTGCACAGGTTTTGCCAATTGCACTTTTTATATGTGTACTATGTACTAATAGCAATTGCAGTCATCCTCTGTGTGACCTTACCTTTAATCAATGAAATTTTTCCATCACTGTTAACCTCCACTTTTCCTTTCCTGCCTGCCTCTGCCCCTGCCCCTGGTAACGATTAATAAATTCTGGTCTCTATATTTTTAATAGTTCTTGTCTTTTTTATGTAAGTGAGGTCACATACCATTTGTCATTGATTTATTTCACTGAGTACGATGTTTCAAGCTTTGTCCATACATAGCATCATTTTTTCAGCTGACCATGTGGTGTTCCATCGTATGTGTATGCCCACATTTTGCTCACCCCTTTTTCTGCTGATGAGCATTTAGGCTATTTCCACCTTTTGATAGTCAGGTCTTCTTTCTAGCCCCTTTAGTCTCTTTCAGTGAAAGTTCCAGTGAAACTTATTCAGCATCATAACAACACTAGCAGCTCTAGTCACAGATGGGTGATGGCTGCACAGGTGGTCCACTGGCAAGGAATAGAAGCAGGGTCTGTCGCACGGACGGCTTGAATCCTGCCATGTAGCTGCCACTGCCTTCTTACCTATGCTTTCAAGAGTATAAAACAGGATTTTGTGTGCAGGGTGGGAGTGGGGAAGTTTTATTCCCTTGTGCAGCTCTTGCCATGTGAGTAAAATAACTGTGGTTTACAAAACAGTATGGGCAGAATGGAGACAGAATCCAGTTAGGAAGCTTCTAGGATGACCCCAGTGGACAATGCGGAGTGGTGGACCGAGTTAAAGCAGTGGCTGCAGGGAGAAGAGCACAAGCGTTTGGCGAAGGAAGGTTTTAGTGGCTGAAATAGACACAGGCTTGATTAATTTGTGACAGGAAGGGACTTCTCACCTGTCCCGTTAGGAAGTTTAATCTTATACCAGACTGCACTGTCTGTAGATTTTATTTAAGTCTTTTCTGAGAAGTCGGTTCAGCACTCTTATACTACTTGTTGGGTAATTGAAGACTTTAATCGCACCTGGTTTTAACATTTTCGTGTCTAGCTTACAGTTTTTTAGATTTCATTTCTAGATCAGTTCCTTCAGATCTAGAGTATTTCATTTGGTGTGTTTTGTTCTTTGTCTCTCCATTCTTTTTGCATTTTCACATCTGTTTCTCTAATGCTCAGATTAAGCTTGGAGTGATTCTCTCCCTAATCAGTGTGAAAAAGATACTTCATTTTGGGAACAGTTCCTTGCACAGATTAGGTATTGCAGTCGTTACCCACCAAGTATCTTTCCCTCTCATAAGGCACTGGCCCACTCCCTATACAATCCGGGTACCTCAGCTGACGCCACATTGTTCCTCCCACACCTCGGCCTGCCCCAGGGTGCTCCCATTGATCTAAAAGAAGCCTATCCCATGGGCTAAGTAGTTTGTTCAATGAGGAGCTGGGGAGGGAATTCTGTCCCAAGAGGGTAAGATGAAAATTTCTAGTGGCATTTGGGGAAGTTACCAAGTTACTGCTTGGTCCTTTGAAAGAGGTATCTGCAGTTAGTTTCCTTAATCTTTCTGCGGATGCTCTCTTAATCCAGTAGCTGGGTTATGAGGGTGGGCAGAACCTAGAGAATTTCAGGAAAACGTGCCCAGAGCTGCCAGGTTTAGAGAATACTAAAACTGCACCCTTAGTTTTGCCCTGCTGTATTGGTCAGCATAGTCTATTTTCTGAGGCTTTAAGCTGCTTAGTTAGGTTGTCTAACAGCTAAGAGAAATCCAGCTCTTGCATATTGCATTTTCATCAGCATATACTGATGTCAGATTTTTTTTTGTTGTTGTTAAACCAACACCACATTGTAAATCTCTTATTTCATTCTTCTGATGATTTTTAAATATATTGTAAATATATATATAAATATATACATAAAAATATATAAGTATATTTTTAAATATATTGTATTCAGTACTCAGCACCTTGGCATCCACTTCACAGGACACAAATGAAGTAGGAAACCATAGTTTCCACTCAAGAGATTTTATAGTTTAGTTTTGGAAGAAAAGAATCACACATATTGTACATTTGCAAACGGCACAGGACAGTGAGTGAAGCTCAGGAAAGGGAGAATCAATGCGAATGTGGACATGTGGAATACTGGGTGACATTTCTAGTGATGGGGGAACAGGCACAAAGACACGTTATGTTTTGAGGCCGGCCAGAGGTGAGTCTGTCTGGGGTAGCACCCACTATCTGGGGTGCCATCAGAGACCTGTTTGAGGGACCTTGAAACACAAGTTGAGAGGTTTAGTCATTTTATATCATTAAGGAATGCGAAAAGGATACAAAGTCTTTCTCTTATGTAAATTGCTAATTGTTTCTTCCAACATTTCCATTTCAGGAATGACTTGAGAACAGTACTGTGTTTAGTCATATTTGTGTCAGCAAGACTCTTCGATGGCTCAAGTGGTTTGAAATGGGCTGCAATTCTAAAGGTTGGCAGTGTGAACAACCCAGCAGTACCTAAGAAGAAAGGCCTGGTAAGCTGATCAATAGGTTACTAACAAAAAGTGAAATAAAAAACCACAAACATGACTCTGAATCAGTCCTGCACTGTAACACATAGTATTGCCGTCAGTTAGAATAGACTTGATGACAACACATGTGTTTCTTTTTCTGTCACTAATGCTTACTCAATGGCACTTGCCTTGGCAATGCTTATTGTACCACAGATACAAGGTATGCTAAGAGATAAAGTCAGATCATGTTATATGAATTGTGTTATATACAGTTCCTGGAAAATATGACAAATATTCAGTAACTTTGCCCTTCTCAAATAGACAAAAATCTAACTGCCTGGGACTCTTAGTTAATTGTTCCAGGTAAATACCTTCTTGCCCACTGCCATGCCAACTTAATAGCCCTTAACTCATCAGTTATCTGACTGATTAAATATTAACTGAGTTCAGAGCAAACAATACTACTTGAGAGTTTCCATTAGGCTTCCAAAATCTTTTCTTTACATAGCTTTTTTCTTCATAGCCCAGTGTCCTGTGACTGACATTTTCCTAGTATTTTTCCAAATAAGGAAATTTTAAGACCAGAGATCTTTGAAAAAGACTGGGCTGCCTTACTTTTATTTTTTTTCATTAGACAACATTCCTTCATGTCTAGAGTTTTGAAACTCTCAAAAATAGGTTTAATGGCCCATTTGGCATATATTGATTTCTTTTGGATCTGTTGCTACATTTCCCATCTCGTTTCTTATTCAGGTTATTTGGTTCCTGTTTTTCTTTAGTAAGTTTAGCCACTGAGTTCTCAGTTTTGTTGATCTTTTCAAAAAGCCAGCTTTTGGTCTGACTAACTTTTTCAACTGTTTTTCTCTTCTCTAATTCATTTAGTTCTGCTCTAATCTTTATGATCCATTTTCTTCTGATGCCTGAGGGGTTCCTGTGTTGCTGGCTCTCTACTTGTTCAAGCTGTAGGGTTAGTTCTTCGGTTTTGGTCCTTTCTTCCTTCCAAATATGTGCACTTATAAAGATAAATTGACCTCTGAGCACTGCTTAGTCTGTGTCACATAGGCTCTGGTAGGATGTGCTTTCATTCTCATTTGAATCCATAAATTTCTTTCCTTCATCCTTGATTTCTTCTATAACCCACTGCTTTTTGAGTAAGATGTTATTCAGTTTCTACGAGTTCCAATTTATATCCATGTTTTTTCTGCTATTGATTTTGACTTTTCTGGCTTTATGGTCTGGGAAGATGCTTTGCAATAATTCAATGGTTTGGATTCTGTTGAGGTTTGCTTTGTGTCTTCATACATAGTCTATTCTGGAAAACATTCTATGTGCACTGGAGAAGAAGGTGTAGTTATCTGTTGATGAATAAAAAGTTCTGTGTATGTCTATGATGTCTAGTTGGTTAATTGTGGCAATAAGATCTTCTGTGTCTTTACTGAGCTTTTTCCTAGAAGATCTGTCCAATACTGAAAGTGGGGTATTGAAATCTACCACTATTATTGTGCAGTGAACTATCTTATTTTTCACTGTAGTCAGTGTTTGTTTGATGTATTTAGATACTCTAGTATTAGATGCATAAATATTTAACATTGTTAAGTCCTGCTTGTATATTGACTCTTTCAGTAATAAACAGTAACCATCCTTGTCCACAATGGTTTTGTTTTTCGAAACAAAGAGCTTCTTTCAATATTTCTTGTAGCTTTAGTTTGGTTTTTACAAAGTCTCTAAGTTTCTGTTTATTTGCACAAGTCTTAATTTCATTTTCATATCTGAAAGACAGTTTTGCGAGATATATAATTCTTGGCTGGAAGTTTTTCTCCTTCAAGACTTTGAATGTGTCATCCTACTGCTTCCTTACCAACATTGTTTCTACCAAGAAGTCAGTTGAAGGCCTACAGGGCTTCCCTCTGAATGTTAGCTTTGCTTTGAGTCTCACTGTCTTTAAGAGTTTTTGCTTATGTTTCATTTTGTTAAGCTTGATTATAATACGTCTTGGTGTCTTTCCTTTGGGGTATACATTATGTGGCGTTTGACACACATCTTGAATATTTATGTTCTCTTCTTTTATCATTTCAGGAAAGTTTTCTGTCAGCAACTCAACAACAATACTGTCTGTGGTTTCAGGTGTACGTCTCTGTTCAGGATCTCCAATTAATCATAGATTGTTCCTCTTGATAGAGCCCCACATGCTTATCAATGTTTCTTCACTTTTCTTGTTTCTTTTCTCTGATTTCTCCTCATAGATGCTGGTGTCAGTAGCTGTATGTTCAAGATCAGTAAGTCTAGTTTCCAGTTGTTCAAATTCTGTTCTTTTGGCTTTGAACTGAATTGTCTAATTCTGTAACTTTGTTATTGATCTGTTGGATTTCAGAATGCTGATATTCTATCAGTTTGAACAGCTTGCTTAATTTTTCATTTTGCTCTGCTGCATTTTGTATGTCTATTAGAGTTCTAAATATAATTCTTTCCTATTTCACCTCTGATAGCTTCAGAAAGACTTCTTCATCTAGGAAGTTCTTTAGTTCTTTATTTTGGAAATTTTCTGAAGCCATGGTTTGATTTTTCTTTAAGTGTTTGGCCAGAGTTTTCTGCTTTCTGGATGTCTAGAGGCTATTTAGTTTCTCTGGTGTTGCCTTAAGAGGAGCTGAGGTGCAGTTCTGAGAAGGAAGTTGATCACCAGACATCTGTATGTACTCCAGGGACAGGGTTCAGTGGAACCTCTGGGTATCAGGCTCTACCTCCTAGCTGGCAAAGACACACCCTTACTTATGGAGTCAATGGAGGGCCGTCAGCTGACCCTATGATGTGGGTCAGTAAAGGCTGGAAAGGCGTATATTAATTGAAATGATGTGTTAATGTTTTAAGAGTCAAAATTGATGTTAACAATAATTAAAAATAATTTTAAAAAATCATTTGTATTTTCTAACTTTAATAGTTGGGAATAAAAACAAAGAAATAAAAACACTGTAATTATCAAAGATGAACTTACCGGGGTTATACTCACATAACACAGAATTGCCTCATAAGGGATACAAAATTTTTGCAATTTTTAAAATTAAGTGGGAAAAAAGTGGTGAATGTAAACATAAAATCCTAAAATGGTTATAAAGGAAGGAATGAAAGAACTTTATCTAAGTCATAACGCATCCATTTTTAAATATTATGCAAAAGAAAAAATGTTTTTATTTTATTTTATTTTATCTTTGTTCCCAGACATTTTCATAGACAACAAAAAGTAGGTTTTCTCTGGAGGGTAGCATTAAGATGTTAGCAGTAGTTGGCTTAGTAGTTTTTATTCCAGTTATGCTAATGCCTAATTGAAATTGTGCATGAAAAATTGTTCACTTTAGAGGAAACATCCTATTAGGTGCAAAGTCAAGGAAATGTTCTTTTCTGAAACTGAAAATTGTAAAAATTCTGATCATGCAGATACACTTAACATCTTCAGATATACCTATCCTTCTAGGAACTTGAGTGATGGGATAGAGCTGCCCAGGAGTCTTTTAAGGACTATCAAGCACTTAGAGATTTTTTCTGTCTATTAGACAGGGCAAAGTTATTAAATGATTTTTATCTGTTTACTGTGTTCTAGATGCTGTGCAACACAGCTTATATAACATGACTTAATTTAATCTTTACCTCTTCACTTTGAAGGGATGTTATTTTCCCTGTTTTATAGATGAGAAAACAGAGGTTTAGGAGCTAGGGAGAATAAGACATAAACTGAATGCAATAATTCTTACTGATGGCATCTACAATGCAAAAATCCATCAACACTCTTAGAAAGTCTTACACAGAAAGCTTTCTTTGAAAATCAAAAAGTTCCTTCACATTACTCCACAGCACCCACATACTGGAGAACTTGTCATCAGGGGTCCTAATTATTGGTATACTTTTTTTTCCCCATCATGTCCTGAAAGGAAAGAGTTGTGTTTTGGTTGGACTCCAGAAGCACATCTCAAGACAATGATTAAAGTGCAAGTCTCTGTTTGTGTGGTGAAGGAACCATTATTTGTAGAGATGTGAAGCCAGCTAAGCAGAGGTGAGATAAAAAGAAGATAGCCTGTCATAATTCTATTATCAAAGCAGCTGTCACCATGAGCAACTCCTGGAGCTTTCTATGGCTGGGAAACTCTGCATAATATGCATGTCAGAATCACTGCACACTTGTCATGCACTGATTGAGAGCTGCCCTGTATATGAAGAAAGACTCGATCTGGCAGTTGGAAGTGGAGATGGGGGGAGGCTGATCATCATGCACCGAAGCAGTAAGGGTGAAGGGGTAGGATGGGCCTGACAATACCTGCTGCAAAATCTTTCACAATTAGTATGAAGCCTATTGCATAGTAGGTATGCTGTAAATATTTGTTAAGTGAGATTGTCATTCTGATTCATCAACCAATATTTTGTACATCTAAAGTAAGTCCTCCTAAATCTGATCAACTGTTGGCCAATTGACAAAACTATTTCTTGACATTTAAAGTTTAGACCTAAACTCTGAAAATTTGTTATTTTACCAGTGTCTGAAGCCAGCAACTGGCATTTCTCCTTAGCACACATTCAGCCCAACATTATGTTTGCTTTTCCTACGCAAGTGTAAGTACCTATGAAATATAACATTTTGGACAAAAAACATTATGTTAGTTGCTATAAAATCTAGAAAGCAGCACAAGTACAGAATTTAAATAATTTGAAAGTATCCAGTGAGTCTGCAGGGACTGACAGTTTTGTAATAGTTCAGCCTTTAATTTTATAGTGAATAATTTAAGATGAGAAAAAATTACCACACAAAGTCAGGACATCCTGTTTAAAATTAGGTGAGTTTTGCTGTCATTTGTTAAATAAGCTGTTATTTCACCTAACAGCCCCTGAAATCCATGAAAATGGAGAAATGGGTCTAAATCACTTTGGATGGGGAAGTGGAATGCTGCATATACCAAGACCACACTGTCAGCAGAACATGGCCCCTTGAGAGACATAGTAATACCATGGGAGGACTATGAGATTGAAATTTAGAAGTTTGACCGTTCACGCTGTGTTTTGAAATATGAATTTTTTTGAGTCATAGTTTCTGCATTATTTAAATAAACTAATGGTGTTTTCTTTGGGATAGTTTGAGAATTCATACAAACAGTGGGTTTTTAAACTGTACAGATGCCATTATATTACTGTAAGAAATAAGTAGGAGTGTCATTTAACATCCTCTAAATGCCAAATAAAACTAAAAGGTCTTCCTAGTATAGGAGCCATGACCTCGACCATCTGGCAAGTTTCCACTTTGGGCTAGAGTGGCAGCACAGGAGGGTGGAAAGGACCATGACATGGGCAATTAATGAATGACCATATCAGAGACTAGCTAATGGCAGAGCAGCCTTGCTTCAGCTTTATGTCTCTGATCCATGATATTCGCCAAGAGATTGAGACAATTCTATTTAGTCAGAGAAATCACCTATACCATTTTTCTTAATAAAAAATAAAATAAAAAGATTTGAGGCAGAAATGTCAGTTCCTAGAAACCAGCTTTCAAGCAAGTACTAGCTGCCACTGGGTGAATTCTGATTCATGATAGCCCCATGCATGTCACAGTAGAACTGTGCTCTTCAGTGGTAATGAATGGCTAACATTTTGGTAGTAAATTGACAGACTTTTCTTCCAAGGCACTTCTGGATGGACTTGCCCTCCAACCTTTTGGTTAGTGGTTGAAAGCATTAACCTTTTGCACCACCAAAGGAATCCTTCCAGGAGGCAGCACTCTCTTTTCTGCCAGAAGCCTGGTTGGTGACATCAATGCTGAGGTTGCTATCCCCTACAGAGAAGTACAAGAAAGAGGTATTTTCGGTCGTTCAATGAATAGGTTGTTGTGACATGAACATACTGTCTTGTCTTTTTTTGCTTTCATGTATGAGAAAAATCAACATGCAAACAGCTTATTGGTGCTTTGCAACAACTTCTCTCATATTTGCTCTCTCTCTAAAACATTTTTTCCTTCTTAAGCCTTCTTCTGTTCTCCAATTGTTTTCTGAGGTTTCCTCTCATTGCCCACTTATGATGGCACAATTTCTAGGATGAGACATTCAGCCCTAGATGTCCCTCAATCAGCCGGATATACTCACTGAATTGCTGAGAGTTGAAGTGATATCTTGTTTGCAAACAGTATCTGTTAGAGAGGCAAGAGCTTTAGAAAGCATTGGTTAGATTAGATTATTCTTTCTGAGGAGTGCATGTCAACAAAGGATGTGTTGAACTATGCAGCCGTTTTATGATGAAAAGGGCTGTGCCAGCATAAGGTAACTTCTGTGTGAGCTACGTTGAGACCCTTTTGTGGTGCTGGGTGCTGTGATTTTTCTGGCTCTGCATAGTGTTCCAGCTGTTTGCTGATAAGAACAGATCCAAGCTTGAACTATACACAGTTTGGTTACCCTTTGTGAACAGATGCACGCCTGGAACAAGGGGGGACAATATCTAAATATTGTATTTGTAGAATTACTGATATTGATCTTAAAAGTTGCTAATGGCATTTTTTTTTCTACTTTTAAGTCCGTTTAAGAATGTAGTAATGAAAAATTCTATCACTGACTTTGTTGGCAGCCTCAGAAGAAAGGTCTTGGTCTTAGTAGTTAGTACTTAGTAGGAAACACTGTGTGAAATCTGTAACAGCTGAGCTGTGAATTCAGAAATTTTGTGAGATAAATAAATTACATTTTGATCCCTTCACACCTTTTAATTACATTGTCTTAATAGTTTTACTCTCAGTGACCAGAAAATTAACACATATTATTGACAGTGCTATCAACATGCAACAATTGTTTTTCTTTATTAAATAGTGGTCGATTGTCCTCTTGTTTATTTTTCTTCACGTAATTATGGATAGCTATTTATTTCAAGGTTAATTTAGTAATTAGCTTTTGTATGCGTGCTGTTCTTTGGGAAAACGTGTTGAGAGGTAAAGTTTCATGGGAATCAATGTGTATTACTGGAATTTTTTTTTTTTGTATTTCTCTAAAAATCGAGCTATTAAGGACAATTTTTTTGCTGTATTTGTATGAAAAATTCACTTTCCATTATTTTGTTTTTGCTTTTTGGAACCCTTGAAAATATGACTTAGTTGGCAAGAAGAATTTAGCAGACATTCATACATATGCACACACACACAGTTGTTGGTGGTTGCCTTTGAGTTGATTCTGACTCGGAGAGACCCATTGTGACAGAGCAGAAGTGTCCCCATAGGGTTTCCTAGGCTGTAATATTTGTACATACGGGAAAGATAGGCAAGAAGGCTGTCAAACCCTTATTGCTAGTCTGTCTTAGTTTGAAATTTCCCCTAAAAGTTGTCCATCGTAAATGACCCTTGCTGGTACTTGATATACTGGTAGCATGGCTTCTAGCCCCACAGCGACACGTGCTGCAAGCCAACATAGTGTAACAATCTGACAGAAGA
Source organism: Heterohyrax brucei (assembly GCA_028571685.1). NCBI lineage: Eukaryota > Metazoa > Chordata > Mammalia > Hyracoidea > Procaviidae > Heterohyrax > Heterohyrax brucei. Next base: position 2,050,479 of record CM053156.1, read on the forward strand.
GTGGTGAGATATCTATATTCTTGTGAGTAGAGTCGGATCCGACTCGACGCCGCTTGGCTGGCTGGCTGTTAGGTTACCAGTGGGTCATATCTGACTCATACACAGTGACCTTCCGTACAACAGAATGAAACACTGCCTGATCCTCTGCCAGCCTCACAACTGCTGCTTTGCTTGAGCCGGTTGTCACTACCATTGTGTCAGTCCGTCTTGTTGAGGGTCTTCGTCTTCCTTGCCAGCCTCTACTTTAGAAAACATACTGTCCTCCTCCAGGAACATATCCTTCCCAGCAACATGTCCAAAGTAGATGAAATGAAATCTTTCCATCCTTACTTCCAAAGACTGTCTGGCTGTACTTATTTTAAGACAGACTTGTTTGTACTTTTGGCAGCTGATGGTATATTCAGCATTCTTTGACAGCACTGTAACTCAAAGATGTCAGTTCTTCAGTCTTCCTTATTCAGTGTCCAGCTTTTGCATGCACATGAGGCAACTGAAAACACTATGGCTTGGGTCAGGCACAGCCTAGTCTTTAACGTGACGTTTTTGCTTTTTAACACTTTAAAGAGGCCTCTTACAGTGGAGTCATTTCCAACTCGTAGTGACCCTGTGCACAACAGAATGAAACACTGCCTGGTCTTGGGCCATGTCCACTTTGTTTTCACCTTTAAGGCCATTGTTGCAGCCACTGTGTCAATCCATCTTGTTGAGTGTCTTTCTCTTTTTCATTGACCCTCCACTCTAGCAAACATAATGTCTTCTTCCTCCACGGACTGATCCTTCCTGACAACATATGCAAAGTATGTAAGGTATGGTCTTGCCGTATTTGCTTCCAAGGAGCACTCTGGTTCTACTTCTTCCAGAACACATCTGTTTGTTCTTTTGGTGGTCCATGGTCCATTCAACATTCTTCTCTAGCACCAAAATTCACAGGCATCAATTCTTCTTCTGTCTTCTTTGTTCATTGACCAGCTTACACATGTGTCTAATGCAACTAAGAGTACCATTCCTTGGGTCAGGTGTGCTTTACCCTTCACAGTGACATCTTTCACTTTCAATACTTTAAAGAGATCCTCTGCAGCAGATTTTCCCACTGCAATGAGTCTTTTGATTTCTTGACTGCTGCGTCCACATGTGTTGAATGTGGACCTAAGTAAAATGAAATCCTTGCCATTTTCAATCCATTCTCCACTTACTATGAAGTTGCTTACTGGTCCCATTGTGATGGGTTTAGTTGTCTTGATGTCGAGGTGCAACTCATACTGAAGGCTATGGTCCTTGACCTTCACCAGTGTTTCAGATCTTTACTTCCAGCAAGCAAGATGGTGTCATCTGCTAATGCAAGTCATCCTCCAATCCTGATACCTTATTCTTCTTTGTACAATCCAGCTTCTTGGATTATTTGCTCTGCATACAGATTGCAAAGGTTTGGTGAAACGATGCAACCATGACACACACCTTTCCCTACTTTAAAACATTTGGTATACCCTTATACTGTTTGCATGACTGCCTCTTGACACATGTACAGATTCCTTAAGAGCACAATTAAGTGTCCTGGAATTCCCATTTTATGCAATGTTAACCATAATTTGTTATAATCCACACAATTGAATGCCTTTGCATAGCCAATGAAACACAGGCAAACATCTTTCTAGTATTCTCTGCTTTCAGCCAAGATCCATCTGACATCAGCAATGATATCCCTGGTTCCATGTCCTCTTCTGAATCCAACTGGCATTTCTAGCAGTTCCTTGTCAATATACTGTTGCAGTCACTTTTGAGTAATCTTGAGCAAAATTTTACTTGCATGTGATATTAATGATACTGTTCAGTAATTTTCGTATTTGGTTAGATCATCTTTCTTTGGAATGGACATAAATATGGATCTCTTCCAGTCAGTTGGCCAGGTAGCTGTCCTCGAGATTTCTTGTCATAGACAAGTGAGCACTTCCAGTGTGGCATCTGTTTGTTGAAATGTCTCAGTTGATATTCCTTAAATTCCTGGAGCCCTGTTTTTAGCCAATGCCTTTGATGTAGCTTTGACATCTTCTTTCAGTACCACTGGTTCCTCATCATATATGCTACCTCTTCGGGGGTCAGTTCTACCCTGGCCCCTAGGGTCGCCATGAGTCAGCTCCGACTCGACGGCACTTGGCTGGCCTTGGCTCAGATGGCTGAACATCAACCAGTTCTTTCTGGTATAATAACTCTGTATTCTTTCCATCTTCTCCTGATACTCCCTGAGTCGTATAATATTTTCCCTGTAGAATCCTTCACTACTGCAACTTGAGGCCTGATTTTTTTCTTCAGTTCTTTCAGCTTGAGAAATGTAGAATGTGTTCTTCCCTTCTGTTTTTCCATTTCCAGCTCCTTGCACATGTCATTATAATATATTTTGTCTTCTCTAGCTGCTTTTTAAAATCTTCTGTTTAGATCTTTTCTTCGCCATTCCTTCCTTTTGCTTTAGCTGCTCAATGTTCAAGAGCAGGTTTCAGAGTCTCTTCTGACATCCCGTTTGGTCTTTTCTTTCCTGTCTTTTTAATCACCTCTTGCTTTCTTCTTGGATGATGTCTTTCCACAATTTGTCTGGTGTTTGGTCATTAGCGGTCAATACATCAATTCTGTTCTTGAAATGGTCTTTAAACCCAGGAGGTATATACTCAAGGTCATACTTTGGCTTTTGTGGACTTGTTCTAAATGTCTTCAGTTTCAGTTTGAATTTGCATATGAGCAATTGGCGATCCGTGCCGCACTCAGCACCTAGTCTTGTTCTGACTGCTGGTGTGTAGCTTTTCCATAGTCTTTTTCCACAGATGTAGTTGATTTGCTTCCTGTGTATTCCATCTGGTGAGGTCTGTGTGTACAGTCACTTTTTGTGTTGGTTAAAAAAGGTATTTGCAATGAAGGAGTTGTTAGACACGCAAAATTCTACCATGCGATATTTGGCATTATTTCTATCACCAAGGTCATATTTTCTAACTACTGATCCTTCTTCTTTGTTTCCAACTTTTGCATTCCAGTCACCAGAAATTACCAATGCATCCAAACTGCATGTCAGTTTCGGACTGTAGAAGCTGCTAAAAATCTTCAATCTTTTCATCTTTGGCCTTAGTGGTTGGTGTGTAAATTTGAATAATAGTTGTGTTACCTGGCCTCCATTGCAGGCACGTGGATATTATCCTATCACTGACAGCATTGGTACTTCAGGACAGATCTTGAAATGTTCTTTTTGATGATGAACACAACACCGTTAGTCTTGAAGTTTTCACTCCCAGTGTAGTAAAACATACGATTGTCTGATGCCAGATGGCCAATACTGGTCCATTTCCGCTCACTGATGCTTAGAATATCTATGTTTATGCATTCTATTTTATTTTTCATGATTTCCAATTTTCCTGGATTCATACTTCGTACATTCCATATTCCAATTATTAATGGATGTTTGCAGCTGTGTCTTCTCATTTTGAGTCATGCCACATCAGCAAATGAAGATATGAAGGCTTTACTCCATCCACAGCATTAAGGTTGTCTCTACTTTGAGGAGGCAGCCTTTCCCAGTTGTCTTCTGAGTGCCTTCCAACCTGAAGGACTCATTCTCTATATCTGACAGTATTCCACAGATATTGATAAGCTTCCCCCTGGCTAATTCTTTTCAGAAGTAGACAGCCAGGTACTTCTTTCTAGACGGTCTTAGGCTGAAAGCTCAGCTGAAACCTGTCTACCATGGGTGACCCTGCTGGTACCTAAATACCAGTGGCATAGCTTCCATTATCACAGCAACAAGCAAGTCTCCATTGACAGACAAGTGGAGGCTGCTCACTCTATCTTTACTCTTCCTGCCAGGTAAGATACCAGTCAACCCAATCTGCCCAGAAGTCTGCAGGGCAGAACAGTCTCCTACCAGGTAAGAAACCCAATCAACTCAATCAGCCCAGAACCCTGCAGAGCAGAACAGTCCCCTTCTCAGTGCAATGTACCGCTTGATTTCATGACTGCTGCTTGCGGATACAAGTAAAATGAAATCCTTGACAACGTGTTTTCTCTGTTCATCATGATTTTGCTTACTGGTCCAGTTGTGAGGATGTTTTGTTTTCTTTATAGTGAAGTATAATCCATACTGAAGCCAGTGGTCTTTGATCTTTATCAGGAAGTACTTCACGTCCTCTTCACTTTCAGCAAGCAAGATTGTGTCATCTGCACAATGCAGGTTATTAATGAGTTTTCTTTCAATCCTGGTATCCTGTTCTTCTGCATATAGTCCTGCTTCTTGGATTATCTGCTCGTTGTACAGATTGAATGAGCACGGTGAAAGGACACTCACCTTTCCTGTCTTTAAATCACACAGTATCCTCTTATTCTGTTTGAAGGACTGCCTCTTGATCTATGCACAGGTTATTCATGAGTGAAATAACATGTTCTGGAGTTCCCATTCTTCAGAATGTTATTAATAGTGTGTTATAATCCATACAGTCAAATGCTTTGCATAGACAATAAAACATAGGTAAACATCTTTCTGGTATTCTGTTTTCAGCCACGTTTCATCTGACATCAACAATGACCTCTGTGGTGGTCAGGATTATGTCAACTTGGCTACTACATATTTGGCTGCTGTATTAAGTGGCAGGGTGGGGTTTGTGGTGTCTCCCTGCCCCTCGGCTCTCATCTAGTGACCTTTTACTACAGCTGCTGGTTGCTCACGTGGCCAGGAGCTCCTGCTCTCTTCTTCCAGTGTCTGGTTCCGGGACTTGAACTAGCAACTGTTGGACTCATCAGTCCTTACAGTCGGCACCTGAGAGTCCTGCTCCCTGACCTGCCGATCCTGGGTTCACCAGCCTCTGCTGCTTCTGCTCCCTGACCTGCTGATCCTGGTTTTGCCAGCCTCTGTTGCTTCATCTCGCCACCAGCTTGGGATCCACTGACGTACACAACCGGTGATCTAGAATTCTGGTCTCTGACTTGCTGACTTTGGGTTCCTCAGCTTCTGTGGCCACGTGAGGCTTGTGCCAGAGCTTGGGACATTCAGCTGCTGTGATTACGTGAGCAGTTTTCTATATCTGTATCTATCTATCTACCTATCTATATATATTATAAATCTTTCCTTGTACCTACATGTGTTACTAGTTTTGCTTCCCTAGAAAACCCAGCCTAAGACGACATCCTTTGTTCCACATGCTCTTCCTAATCAGGCTTGGATTTCTAGCAGCTCCCCATTGATATATTGCTAAAACTGCTTCTGAATGATTTTCAGCAAATTGTTTCTTGTGTGTGATATTAATCATGTTGTTGAGGAATTTATGCATTTGGTTGGATCACCTTTTTTGGAATAGGCATAAATATGTATCTCTTCCAGTCAGTTGGCCTTGTATCTGTCCTTGAAATTTCTTGGCATAGACAACTGAGCACTTCCAGCATTTGCATCAATTTGTTGAAATATCTCACTTGGTTTTTTGTCAGTTCCCAGAATCTTTTTGACTGGTACATTCAACGGAGCACAAATGACCTCTTCTTTCATTTCCATCAGTTCTTGATCATAAAAGCTACCTCCTGACATAGTTGCAAGCCAATCAATTCATTATGGTATAGTATATGCCTTTCATTTATTTAGATACTTTCTGCAACATTTCATGTTTTCTCTGTAGATTCCTTCAATGTTGCAACTCAAGGATTGAATTTTTTTTTTTTTTTTGGTTCTTTCAGGTTGAGAAATGCCAGGTGTATTCTTCCCTTTTGTTTTTCTATCTCCAGGTCTCTGTAAGTGTCATTATAATACTTTCATGTGTCTGTATACTATGTGTATGTATATATATTATGTACGTGTATGTGTATGTATATGAGTATGCGTATATTTTTTTTTACTATTGTTGGGTGGTGTCTAGTCCATTCCGACTCATGGGGAACCTGTGTGACAGCATATAACTCTTCCTTAGGGATACACACAGACACACACACACACACAGACACACACACACACACACATTAGTTAATCCTCTTGTATCAATTTCTGTGCTAGATTTCTGCGGTTACAGTTATGCATAGGCTATGGACTTTCTTCTATGAAAAATGCATGGTGCAGATATAAAAATGTAGGAGCAAAGAAGACAAAAAGATTTCAAGGAGGAACTAATTTTTTCATTAAGTCTGTTTAAGCCATTTTTTAACTTAAAAAAATACTTTTAATCTTGGATTTCCGAATTATGTTTATTTAGTTCCAAGGCGTATGTTTTTCACAATTATTCAAGAAATGGGAATGTTTATGAATCTTTTTGTTCTTTCAAAAGCACTTACTGTATTAACTATGTGTTTTGTAATTGAGTGTATTTTGCTGTCAATAAAATATGGCATTGCATTTGTTGAACTAGATTTTCTTTCTGAGTTTAAAAAAATATACAAACAGTAAGTTAATAATACCCTTTCCAATATCCTTCACTTGGTACAATAACTTGGAACGCCTTTCCAAATCTCTGTGCTTCAATTTCTATGTCAATAAAATGTTGGAAAAACACATAATTTCTTCCAGATAGTTTTTGTAGAAAAAATATTAACACCAACTAATATGAATCTTTTTTTAAAGAATAATGTTATGGTGTCAGTAGAAAAACTGCAGGGTGTGGACTGATGACACATAGAAACATTATAAAGGCCATTGGAGTCGTTTCTTAGAAAGATTTAAAATGTGATAGTCAGCCAGTAACTTTACATAACTGTCAATTAAATGGACTCGGGAAACCCTGGTGGCCTCGTGGTTAAATGCTATGTCTGCTAAGCAAAAGGTCAGCTGTTGAAGTCCACCAGGCACTCCTTGGAAACTCTGTGGGACAGTTCTATTCTGTCCTATAAGGTTGCCATGAGTCAGAATCCACTCGATGGCAGTGGATCTTTTGGGGGTTTTGTCTGACCGATGAGTCAGTGCCCAGTGGTTGTAAGGTGTTACAACCTAGCAGCCTGAGGTAATTAATATTCCTTGCTAAGCAATCTGCTTTCCATCAGAACACGAGGCACCAAGCAAAACAGAGTTCAGTGATTTAGGGGATTATTATCCAGTTAATTTTAATTTTTCTCATTGTTGTGGGCACAGGGCGTATTATACTTTGGACTGATCAGCAACTTGTGCTTTTACACTTTAGCCTTTTTTTTTACTTTCCCTCCCATAACATTAAAAATGGAAAGATATGACATTTCAGTGTATGTAGTTTTCCAGATTTGAAACCAGACTGTTATTTTTTTTCTTCCTGTTGTGTGTTACAATATAAAAAAGAAAAAAAATTTCTGAGAAAATTGTTTTAGTAATATACAGATTGAACTAATATACATGTAGCACTATTAACAGATTATGTTATCAGAAAAATATGAAAAAATCCCAGACAGAAGTCTTTTGTAAGACTAAACAATATACTCAGCAGGAAATTTGTCTTTAAATGTCTTCATATATCTACATCTCTTTAAGATGCCGCAACCTCTCAAATTATGTTTCACCAAGTACACAAAAGCTATCATTTCAAAAGCATTCGATTAATCAAATACAATCAAGGCTTATGAGACAGCAGCCATTTAGTGAGCCAAAGCTATCCGGTGCCAATTGCAATGACCCTATCAAGCTGTCACTGAGTCAAGCTGTGAGCAAGACCACGGTGATTACAAGCTGGAATTTTCTTCACCAGATTCTTAATTTCAATTTTTTTTTTCCTGTTGTTACATTTCCTGATTTCCAACAGTTATAGTAGGAATGCTTTAGTAGATAAACCTTTTCCCTTGGGGTCATCAACAGCTTAGTGTACTGGCTTTCTTCTCCATTGTTGATTAAGTATGGAAGCTCATCAGGCAAGAAACACTGTGACTGAAGTCATAGAGAAGTGATTTAAAGGGATTCAGCCAATCAAAACAGAGTTCTAAGTGTCTGTTTTCTTCTTGACCCCTTTGTAACTCCTACTCAGAGAGCAAATTCCTGATTGATAGGATAGTTTTGAAGTTACTTCAAAAAGGACATTCTCTGGGTGGGAGGCGAGTCTCAATCTGAATGGTTCCACACACTTCAACAATAGCTCTTTTATGATAGCTTTAGAGAGAAGAAGAGAGTGAGACCAACGTATCAGCTAGCAGCAGAGTGAGCAACTGGACGGGACAGGCATCGACGGCAAGACAGAGAATCGAGGCTTTTTGCGGAGCGGGGCGAAGACTCATATACATGGTGCTTCCTCACATATTACATCTCTGGCTGAAGAAAATAACCACTCTTGAATAACGTGTTGCCAACAAACACTCATTCAATAGCCAGTTTCCATGCACACCTTACAAAGAAAACATTTAGCACCTTGCAGACAAAACCACTCTCACGCTTGATTTCAGGTTTTGAAAAGCACCTGTAAGAAGGAAAATGCTAATCCTTTCTCACCTGTCTCAGTTTCTTTTTCACTTTTCCCTTTTCTTAGATAGTGTGCCTCTCACAGCATTGTTAATATACAAATACATGTCAACTCTCTAATTACATCTACTTACCATGAAACATTTTAGACAGAACCTGAGAAAAAAAACCTTTTCTTAAATTATGTGCGGGGGTTTAGTAGCGCCACCCTTTTGTTTTTTAAAACAAAACCTAGAAAACTTCAAACTTCTTAAGAATTAGCAATTTGGAGATGCATTTACAGACAGGATTATCTTTTCCCCCAAGCACATTTTGCCAGTGTCTGACTTCTCATATATTAAGAAGCATAGGCTGCGAGCCAAAAAAGGCTAAGTGTTTGAATCTACTAGCTGCTCCTCGGAAACCTAGTAGGGCTACTCTAACTTTTTCTATGGAGTTTCTGCGGCTTGATGGTAAGAGTTTTTTTTTTGTTGTTGTTGTTGTTTGTTTTTATAGTGAAGACAGGAAGCGGAATTTCCTAGTTTGTGATACCGGTGGAAGACTGAAAAAAAACATGGAGAGAATGAATACCACTGGATTGATGGATGAAACTTTTGTTTATACCTTACTTTCGTAGAGGTTAATTTGACAAATAAATACTTGAGTCTTCAAATTGTAAAAATGCATGAATTACAAAAATTAATGACAGTCTCTTCCCTTAAATTTCTTCCTCTTAAAAACTTACACTGGAGTATAAACTTCCCAATTTTTGTGACTCTAAATTCAAATATTGCACAAAAAACAATCAATTATGCAGTCTGTATTGCAAAGTTTGAAGATGTTGAAGTATCAGAATGAAACCAGGGGTAATAAGCTTGCTATTAAAGCATTAAGATTGGTAAGTGATTTACCTCTCTTCCTTTATCTGCTTAGGTTTTTATTTCACTATGTGAGCAAATCTCCTACTTTTGGAGAACAGCCAGAAGGAAGAGTGGGAAGAATGATCTCCTAAAAGAGTGGGGGAGGGGGGAGCAAGAAAAACTGGTGAAATTATATTTATGGTTTCAAAAAACAATACACCTTCTCCTGCTTACTTACTGAAGAAAAGCTCTCTTGCTGTTTTTCAGTTCTCATGTAATTTGATATATAGAATAATTTTGACCAAAAACTTCACTTACAGTAGAAACATTATCTACTATTGCCTTATACTTTAAAGATTTTCCCAGTGAGATCATTATTGTCTCTGAGTATGCCTAGAGCCCCAAGCGATCTTGTGTTCAAGAGCAGCCTGCATGCCCACTGCTGAACCCACTGCTGTCCAGCCGATTCTTCCCAACTCATAGCAACTCTATAGACAGAGTAGAACTGCCCCATAGAATTTCCAAGGAGCACCTGGTGGATTTGAACTGCCAACCTGCTGGTTAGCAGATGTAGCACTTAACCACTATGCCACCAAGGTTTCTGGAGTGGCCTGCATAGCAAGTCTAAAATGTTGCATACACACATGAGTTGCTATGGCTATTCATTCAGGCTTAGGCCAGGTCTTCTGAGTAATTTACGTATAGCAAGCCTTCAAGAAATTGATTCCGCTAAATGGATTTTTTGCTGAAGGTCTCTGTTAGTGACCTTTGTTTCACTATACTTGAAGCTCTCTGTACTGTAGCTGTGCAAATGTCTCTCATGCAGAAACTCGTTTTTGGCAAATAGAGTGAGGCCCTTTCACACAGGTAAGTTGTGCCACAGATGCACTTATTCAATTAATAAATATTTATTTAGTATTCACTAGTACTAGGTACTCTGCTAAGTTGTGCAAGGTTTTAAAGAACAGTTAAATCAGAGTTGTGTCTTCAAGAAGTCTAGTTATAGACAAAAAATTATAATATAGGATATAAAATGAGAAAAGGAGAACTCTGATAAAATACCAAAGAGATTACATTGGTCTAGAGGAATCTTGGAAAGCTTCAAGAAGTAAGTGCATTTCAACTAGGAGAGGAAAGATGAGAAAAGGAAAAGAAATTTTCAGATACTAGCTGTTTTAGATATAGTGGGTAAGAAGTAAGAAAGCACAGAATTTGTTCAAAGAACACAGAGAGGTCCACTTTCTCCAGAGTACGAAGCCAGAAGGAAAGTTGTCAGGGACAAGATTACCAACAGTGTGCTAAATGCTGCCACCTATAGGTAGCTAGCGTGGATCTACCTGTTCCTAAAGAAATAGTCTGTGTGATCTGCAGAACTGCCTGTTCTGGAAATCAGAAAAAAAAATGACAACAGTTAGCTTATTCATATACTACTTTTCTTTAAAGTTTTTAAATACACAGTTATATTTGTGATTACAGACACAGAATATCTTTGGAATATAGGTGATGTTGACTAAGGTATATGTTCTATGAGCCAAGTGCCAAGTGCCGTCGAGTCGGATCATGTTCTATAGGAAGGAATAATTAAAACAAGGTGAAGATAAAAAATATATAAGGGAAAAACCTGGCTCACTGATCGACATGCGCTGGTGCATTCAAAAAGCTAAACCAGTAGAAATAATAATAAAAAGGGCTCAACCTCCCAGTTCTCTATCTCTAACACACAAGAAAGGGATCTTATTTCCGAGAACAACACCCCAAGGTCCCCATTAGTACACGAAAACATTTATACCAGTGGGTGTTTCGCTATGGGATTGCATGTTTTCCTTGCAAATATTTGACTTATGCTTTTGTAAACAATGGCATATAGTGCAAAGAAGATCATATCATCAGCACGGATGTCAAGAGGTGAATGTATTTTGTCCCAAAGTACTATTTTCAGAATATTTCCAGTTAAACGTGCCTTTCACTGCTAATCTTTGTGACCAAGGAAACATGCTATTTATATATTCTGAAAGTACATGCTAAAATAAATAAATAAATAAAACCCTCACATTATTGGAATACCTTTTTTCACAACTTAATGACAGTAAGATTAATTTTAAGACAATCTGTTTATTCCTTTCTGCCGTAAAGTAAACCAAAGCGACCAGTGGAGCAAGCTACCCTGCCCACTCTATGTTGGAACAGTTAAGAGCACCAGCTAGGGGCTGTGTGTGTCTCAGCCTGGGGCACCTTCTTCTCTGGATGCTCACAATCCTCCTGGTCAACCAACCATCACCCCTGCATTGCCACAGCATCATGGAGCACAGACTATAACACCGGTGAAAACCATCTTAAGAAATTGTGCTTTGTAAAAAAAAAAACTAGTTGCTAAAGAAATAAAAGGGTTATTTTCAGTTTTAGTAGAGCTGGAAAAGCAAAACAAAATCATTGTTATTCCAAATACTTTGTTGTTGCTGTTGATAAAAATTTTAGCAGCTATAGAGCTCTAGCGGTGCAGTGATTAAGATCTCAGGCTGCTAACCAAGAGGTTGGCTGTTCAAATCCACCAGCTGCTCGTTGGAAACCCAGTGGAGCAGTTTTGCTCTGTCACATAGAGTCACTGTGAGTCAGAATCGACTTGATGGCACACAATGATGTAGTTATTTCTAGATGGAATAGATGATTCTCCTGAGGAAATTTACAAGCGATCTTAATGGAAGGTCACTGGGATTAAAACCCATCTGTTCTCTGTAATTAGGGTAGACACGGGCATAAAGCTGCCTCCTCTTTGCTCTTCATCACTTTCTGTAGCTACAATATACTGAGTAATAAAGTAGCATTTCCTTCTGTCTGTGACACTTTAATCAACTTAAATATTTTTTCAGGCTGTGTTATTCATTTGCAGTGTTTTTAACGGAACTTGCGGTGCTGGGAGTTGCATCCCATTTTAGGTGGGACCCATTTTAAGTGGAAAGAATTTGAGAATAGACAGTCTTACCATGGAGACAAGGTGGTTTAGACAGACCTGCAAAGCAGGTACCAGCAGACGATATCACCGTGTGCACAGCTGGTATCCAAAAGGAATCCCATGATAGACAAGAAGAAGTAGAGCCAGGCAGGTAGCTAATTGGTGTTGAAGAAGTCCTTTAGTCACTCCCTTCATGGGTAAGTGGAAATCCAGTCAGGCAGGTGGATTGTCATAAGGGGAAGGTCCTGCCATAGGTAACTGAGATCCAACCATAGATATACGAGTTTTAAGGGGCAAGACTCATGTCTGAAGAACTAAGAAAAACAAGGCAGAATATCCTGATTCTGGAGGAACAGAGCAACCAGGCTAGGTCAGGAGACAACACAGCTACTTCCACAAGTCTGTTGAATCAAGGACCATGTTATTGGAATTACAGACGAAGGAAGAAAAATTACTGGAAGAAAGATAAAAATCCAGACTTTTGGAAATGAAGACATCAGCAACATGCCACTACAAAGTCACAGACCTTCATGGGCTCCCAGCCTGTAAAAGGACTGGCCACAAGAGGCTTCGTCTCCAGGTTTGGGGTAAGCAGCACCCTTTATAACGGCCAGGAGGTATTTAAGAATAGGGCACTGGTCGTTAACTTGAGTCAGTTCTGCAACCCCCGTCAAGATATCTGTCAATGCGTGGAGACACTTCTTATTGTTGTAAGTTGAGGGGTTGGCATGATTTTCAGCTAGTGGGCATCTGTGCAAATGATCATGCAAATGAATGTGAAGATACCAATGAACAAATTTTGATTTACCCATTGCTTTTCAGGAACACATTTACTGAGACACAGTTTAGTCTCTGAACATTGATGTTCCCCAGTAGCAGTATAAAGCTTCCGTTCTGAGGAAGCTTTCACAGTTGTAAGATTTCTGGGAAGACTTAGTATTTGTGGTGAGACACATTTCAAAAGTGCACTAATGAGACCATTTTGATATTTTCCTTTTAGATAGTCTGCTCTGATTTGATAAAATTGTCATGTAAGCACTCATAATTCTGTCTAGGTTTTTGGAAGAATGCCAGCTTTCCTTGTTCCAGAAGTGTGGTCAGAGAAGGGCCTCCCTCTGCAGGGTAGGACACCTTCACCACTGTCAAAGGGGAGCTAGGCTGTATTGCTAGTCATCTTTCTATTCTTTTATTAATTTTTATATTGAAGATGGCCTTGTTTTCTTTGGCCAGTTTATTAGGTTATTTGTGCTGGTATATCATTTGTTTTCTCTGTCCTTTCGCATTTACCACGAAGTTGCATGCCAAATTTCTTTAACATTTTAATTCTACTCCTCATACGGCTGTGGTTACATTTCTTTTGTTCTTGACGTTGCATACATGTTTTAATTCTTTCTCCTTTGCTCAGTCTCAGGGTTGCTATGAGCTGGAATCTACTCTACGGCAGCGGGTTTGGTTTTTTGGGGGTCCTTTGCTAAGTTAGACTCATGAGGGATGTATCTATTCCACAGGTCTTTTCAAGATTTAATTATACTTTTTATTCTTCATGTGTTTCATAACCAGTTTTTACGTTTACCAAATTTCTCTTCATTTTCTTTCTCTTTGTACTTTTTCTGTAAGCTCTTCCCTCCCCTCTTTCTTTTTAGCTTTTCCACTAATTACAGATTTTGCTAGAACACAGATATTTTGATGTGGGAATGGGACTCAGATCATTGGAGTCAGCTTCTTGTAAATTATTATCTACTTTTACTTGATTCCAATTAGAGAAAGTTGCCTATAAACTATCTAGTTTAAAAAAATATGTTACACAGAGGGATCATCTTGTGTGCACACTTTATGGTTCCATGCGTCTGCAGGATGTCGTCCTACAGGCCTCCTACTAGAGGGGAGTGGAGATGGTGGAGAGGAAGGGACAGGAGATTTTTAAGAGGAAATGACATGTGTAGAATGGAAAGGAGGAGTGTGCCGTCCCTGGGCAAGGAGACCAGAAGGAGCTGCAGACAGGGAGGTATGTAAATTTAAAGTGGATTGTACACTTTCACTCAATCACAATAAAAAATGTGTCACAGTGTTATATTTTGATTTATTGCCAAACAAACAACTGATTTTTGTCATTGTTCAATGCATGTGTGTGTGTGTGTGTGTGTGTCTGTGTGTGTGTGTGTGTGTTTCTGCTTGAGGGTTCCACATTTGTATTAATTGAAGTTTACTGACACATTGCTCGACTTGCCTATCCTTATTTATTGTTCTATCAGATCTCTCCAAATTTAGAAATAGATGTATTGGAAATGCCCTCAGAATTGGTGTTTTTACCAAGTTCTCCTTGTAGTTCTATTAATTTTTCTTCACTTGCTAAGTGTTTCGCTCTATTCTGGTTTATGGGTTTGTTTTTCCTTTGTAAATTATGTCTTTTATTGTTAGTGTATTGTTGCTGTGATTGGTTGCCATTGAATCCATCTGACTCATGAGATATTTTATCCTATTTTAATGTTTTTCTTCTTAAAGTCCAATATTCCTTCCCTATCATTAATATTTATCACAGTGACCATAGGGTCGCTATGAGTCACTACAGAGTTGGTATGAGTTGGAATCAACTGGACAGCAGTGGGTTTATCATTAATATTGCCACTCTTGCTTTATTTCAATTCTATATGAAGTAGGTACATATAACAAATGTAACAGTAAATGTCAGTGAAATACTCAAAAGCTATATAAATAAGAATCATTAGAAAGAAAGATATTTATTCAACTTTTAGGGTAGAAATGAAGCCTATCAAATGATCTTTTTTTTTTTTTTTCCAATTTTGAAGCATCTTTTCTCTAAATTATTCTGTAGTGCATATTCACATAGTTATAAGAAGGACATTTGGTTTGGCAGACAAACTGCCTGAGTGAAAATAATTCAACCTACTCCAAATTCCTAACGGCTTATTGCATATTCACATATGGTACTGCTACCAGCCTCCTAAAACCAACTCAGCCAAATTTGGACAGATTTCCTTCCATCCCTTATTTCCTGGTAACTTGTCTTTCCTTGAGTAGTCTCTATATAGTTTGATGTTCCTATCTAGTTACCCAACCAGAAATCTCACATCTTCCCACATCTTTCCGGTCACACTGGACCACTTGCTTATTCCTGATTCTCCCGTGTTCCTGGTTTTTCATATACGGTCCCTTTAACCCACGACTGGCCTGAGACAACTATCCTTGGGGAAATACTGCTTCTTCTTTAAGGTCCACTTCAAATGCCATTGCCACTGGATCAATGTTCTTTAATTCCCTAGTAAAAAGTAATAATTTTGTCCTCTGCATCTTGTAAATTTGTGTTTGTGTATAATCACCTTTTACTGTCTCTATCAGTTTTGTATGTTACATATCTGTTTTTTACTAGATGACAAGCCTCAGTGTTTAACGCCTGCATCTCAACTACCTTTTGATAACTGAGGCTCAATTTGTAAACCTGAGTGTTAAGTGCAGGGCCTTATATTAATAACATAATAATCAACTGCACATATATTAATTCTAAACCTATTGTAAGATAAGCATAGTTCTTCTGAAGGAAATTTTATATATTTTAAAACAGAGGGAGAAAGAAGCTCAGATTTATTAAATGTTCATTATGTGATAGATAATGTGTTGCTGTCAGATAATCTCTTGTTTCTTTTGCAATAATCTTACATGGTAATTACTGCTTTCCCACTTTATAGCTGAGCAGTTCAGAAAGGTTAAGTAACTTGCTAGTGGTCAGATAGGTAGTTATTAAAGAAACTGAGCTCAAAATTTGCTCCCGATTGATGTTACAGAGTAGTGGGAAGACTGTATATTACCTCTTGTGACTTTTACCTGTGTAGCCTAATGAAGAGCCTTGGCCCCAAAGGTCTCCAGTAATGGAAGCCAGGAACTGCACCTCCCTCTCTCCCATTTTTTTCTTCTTCGTTATCAGAGAAATTCCTTCTCAGTTAAGAATCTAACGAATACTTTGTTCTGCTTTTGCGTGCATGTTATACGGCACCTGGCCAATTCCATTACTATATCTGTTCCAGGTGGGGAGGAAGCCAGGTTCACCATTTGCGTCATGAGAGGGGTTCGTGCGGACTACCAGACGTGTTAACTAGGGTAGTGACTTTCTGGCCCTGGAGGACTGATTCTCAGCTACTGAAGGTGACCTTGCTCTGTCTTCTCTATGTGAGCAGTGTGGTTCTACCCACTGCCTGTGTATGCGTTTTGCCATTCTTGGCAATCTTCGACCTGGGCTTGACCAAGAAAAAAAAATTGCGTTTTCTATCACATGCCACAGGCCCAGGTCCAGTGCTTGTTATTTTTATATAAATCATCCTTGGCCTTTTTACTTTTTTCCTGTGACAGAGGTAATGGAGTTGCAATGATTTATTTGCTTTTTCTTGATTCTACTTTGAGTCAGTTTTCTATTGCTGCTGTAAAATATTATCACAAACGTGGGTGCTGAAAACCACACCTGTTTGTTTCTTTTACAGTTTTTGATTCAGAAGTCCAAAAGAAACCTTAAAGGGCTAAAATCAAGGTATCAGCAGGTTACTTCCTTCTGGATGGTCTAAAAGAGAATTTCTTGCCTCTTCCGTCTTCTAGAGGCAGTCGACATTCCTTAGCTCCTGGCCGTACCAATCTCTACCACTACTGTCACATAGATCTCTCCTGTCTTTGACTTTCTCCCCACCCCTTTCTGTAAGAGCCGTTGTGATTATATTGGGAAGGTACGGATAACCCAAGGTAATCTACCCATGGAGCCCAGATGGCATGGTGGTGAAAAGCTACGGTGCTAACCCAAAGGCTGGCCGTTCGAATCCACCAGGCACTCCAAACTGCCAGTCTTTGGGTTAGTAGCTGTAACTCTTGTCTAGTGTGGCACCAAGGTTTCCTGTATATCTTTAGGGGGTGATTATTCAGCTGCCTTATAAATGAAATATGTATTAGAAAAATAAAATTCATTTTCAGTGTAGTAGCGCAGTGCGGTCGTTGGTCAGCAGTGGGATTGAATCAGAGATGTCCAACTCAGTAAAGCACACAGTGCAACACATAATTAAGCCACTAAAGTGTATGTAAGTACTATTGTCTTCATAAAATTAAAATTCAACTTGATACTTGTAGTATATGCCTGGTTAAAAAATTCCATAGCCTGTTTAGAAAATGACATTTATATTTTTTAATATGCTTTGTTGTGTCATAGTGTATTTAGAATTTAAATAAATGTCCTGTGGTCAAAGTTCTCTGCATAAATGATCACTCATTCTATAACTCCATGTAATGTGTTTATAACTTTGATCCTGCCCTTCTGAGTGATGAAATGGCTTTCTTGAACTTCTGTCTTTCTTGGCTCCCTCAAGTGAACTAATCAGCAGAGCTACTCATGTGATAGACTGGCAGTGAAAAGACTCAAATGTCAAGATGTTTTTATCAGTGACATCAACACTAACTTTGAAATTGAATATTTTTTCTGGTTTATGTCAAACTTTTGGTGGGGATTTTTCTCCCTCATGAAATACAAAATGCTCACAATGCTAATGCCAGCTACCTTGTCTGATTGTTCACCCATCTCGTCTAGAATAGCTTTCACCTGTTAGCGAAAAACACAATGGGCACGTTATCCTGTTGCTGATGAAGAACCATTAGCCACGAAAAGCCAGTCTAGCCCCTTGTGTCCATCCAGTATGCGATCGTAACAGAATTCCAGTTTGTGGTTTGTGGAAAATGAAGTGTTTTAGAAGCCAACCTATGTGTTTTCAAATTTCATACCAATATGCATTAAGCTTCTGAGACGTTCAGTTGCTGGATGGCATACATTCTATTTTTGCATGCAATTTCTTTATGAATTGAAGGGAATATGCATGCAGGCATCTGGCTGTTTGGGAAACAAATTTATTTATTCTGAACAGGTACACTGCTGTGAATTCAGGAAAAAAATAGATAGGTAGACATCTCAGGTTGCCAAAGAGGCTTTATTTTTAAACATAGATTAGAGAAAAAAAGTAATGCTTTCTCTATGTCTCCTAAGCTGAATGCTTCTATTAAAAATATTTTCTATACTTAAACACTCCTCTGCTCTATAATCAGTAATATAATGACCAATTTAAAAATGTCATATGTCATCAAACTATTCAGCAGTTAAAAACCTATTTGAGACACACTATCCCCTGATAGCAGTGTATATGTGAATAAATAAACTTCATTATCTATACACTCAAAACCATGAACACCTGTGGATGTAGAGATACAACATGCTGATTTTGCTCTGGTCCTCCACTGAAATGTAGGCAATGTTACCTCAGCTTGCGATTTCTGTGGCTTGCTGCAGTTTAGGAAAAAACAGTTATCTGAAAACCTCTCAAACCAACAGAAATGTAATCAATTTTTTATCCGTGGTTAGGTAGTGGAAGGCAGTGGTGGATTTTCTGTCCTCAGTGCACTAGTCCTCTTGTTAAAATATTTAGGGAGTGCCCATGGGAAATAGTATACCTAGGTTGAACCTGTTTACATTAGGAAGTGAAAACTCTGCTCTTTGTATTGTGTTAGCCACAAGCACAGCTTCTTCCCGTGGAGTGACTTCCCCTGGGAGATTATGGGTATAGCTCTCATCGAGTTCCTGAATACCCTTCTACTGAATGAGACTACAGAGACCTACTACGTTTACCCTGATTACAGCTTGAATTCACCGTAAAATTTTACATCAGGTAACTTTAACTCCAGTTCAGGTGGGAACATAATCTAATGTATTCCTAGTAGTATTCTCTTGATGATTCTGAAAGAAAAAAATTGTATATTAGAAATAAGATATCCGTGTTCCCAGGATTGCCAACATTCCTTAGGTAAGGAGTATTTACATTTAAGATATTTCTTTTTAACATTTGCATATCCAATCACCAACATTTATTGTGGATACACCATTGTTTAAAAATAGCCAAAGTGATGTAAAGGTAAAGAAGTATGTTCCTTGCTGTCAAGGAGTTTATAATTTATCTAGAAAGAAGGAAAAGACATACTGACACATCACTACATTGCAGGGTAGAAAATAGAAAATGCAGTAGTAGAATTGCAAGTACAGGACAATCAGATGTCTGAAATGCTATAACTTTAGATACGGAAGGGCATTTTTGGTTGACACTTAATAAGCATTTGCTGAGTACCTACAGGGTGTGCGTCCAAGTAGTAGACAAGAGAGACACAACCCAGGAAGGGAGAAAGCTATTAAATAAGATGTTCCGCAAACATTAATGAATCATAAATACATAAATAAGTCTATAAATCATAAATGCAGAAATAAGCCTATGGGGGGACATGGGGTTTGATGACAGCATAGAACTGGAGACCAGAATTTAAGGATTCTCTGATTATGGGATATTTAAGGAGTCCGTGGGTGGTGCAAACCCTTAATGTGCTTGGCTGCTAATCAAAAGCCTCATAGTCTGAGCCTGCCCAGAGGTTTTTCTGAAAAAGGCCTGGCATTCTGCTTCTAAAAGACCCAGCCCCTGAAAACCCGTTGGAGGACAGTTCTACTCCAGCACATGTGAAGTTGCCGTGAGTTGGAGCCGATTTGAAGACAACTGCTTATTGGTAATTTGGGTGTGGGGACGGCCAGAAACAGATAGACTGGTAGTGGGTGGGGAAGGAAAGGATGTACAGAATTAAGGTCCAGTTTGTCCTAAGATACACACACAGTAATGACTGGGTGATTAGTGTAGATCTGATTGCTTGAGCTTTATTGAATCACTGGGTTTATGATGGAGCAAAGGGATTTTGGATCCAGACAGCTGGACTGAACAGGAAAAATAATTGTTGATGAACTTCTACAACCTGGGAATAATTATTAGGCACCCTGCATGCATTACTTCATTTAATTCTACGGTGTTCCTGTTTTCCAGATGAGGGAAATGAGGACTTGAAAAACAATGATTTTGTAAGATAATACACTCAGCTATGTAATATTCCCCTGGGAAAATTTGGACTGTACTGATAGTTAGGGTGGGGAATGGACACGTATGTCTAAAAGGGACTCTCAATCTCAGTAGAAACACATTAATTTTACTGATAAAGAAATGCAAAGAGCTTAGACTATTCTTTCAAAGATGAACTGTAGGTTAGGCACAGAATTCGGGATTAGAGGCTTCATGCAGATAATTTTACATCAGTGTAACTGTCGTCAGTTGAGAAAGAAAAAAAGGAAACGGATGAGAGTTTAAAAATAGAAATTTCTGAGTTCATGTTGCTTCAAAATTAAGTCCCGGTTCCACCAAACTCTGTATCAGAGCTTCCCCGAGGGTTTGCTGTGAATGGCTCATATAGACACAATGAAATATTTATTCTTTCTAGTATTCTGATGCCTGCTCTGTATGACAAATACTGGGAAGCATTTTGAAGATTATTGGGGAAGACGAGTGTGACATATATAGATATATATGAAGTGTTTAGAAGGACAGATTTTTTGAGCATGAGAACATAGAGCCTCAGAGTGCGAGCTACTGTGAGAGACCAGGAAAAAGAATCTTCCCTGAGAATGTAATCTTTGCGCTCACCTCTGGATGAGGGCTGTGATGTGGGCACTGTGGGGCAAAGAACTGTCCAGGAGCCTTCCAGGCTGAGGAAGTGCAGGAAGAGTGAAGCCGATGGCAAGAGCGGGCACGGCCATCTGGGGAAGGTAAAGGTGGCCACTGTGTGTAACAGTGGGCTCAAACATAGCAAGAATTGTGAGGATGGCATGGGACCTCAGGCAGTGCTTCCTTCCACAGTACACAGAGTTACTATGAGTCAGAACTGACTTGACCAATACCACCAACAACAAAGATGGCCAGTGTGGTCTGTACTTCAAGAGTAAAGCACAGTGTATTGATAGATGAGGGGGAATGACAGGAGTTTTGTGGGAAGAATTAGAGGATTTGGGTCTTGATCAATACAACTGAGTCAATGAAAGTTGTTTTGGAGGGATGAACCTTGGTATGATCAGGCTCTGTTTTGAAAGATCACTCTAGGAATAAGTGTGAACACAGGGAGACCTTTTAGGAGGTTATTGTAAATTCAGATTTTGGCTCCATGATGGCAAACCAGAAGGCCAAACCAACTACTATCGAGTCAATTCCAACTCATAGGTACCCTCTAGAACAGAGTAGAAACTCCTCTTAGTTTCCAAAAAACCTTGGTGGATTCAAACTGCCAATCTTTTGGGTAGCAGCTATAGCACTTAACCACTATGACACTAGGGTTTACTACGTGATGGCACCAGGATTAAAAAGATGCATGTATTTTTGAAGAGACATAGGGGAGGGAGAAAAATTCATCTGGGATGGTGGGGGCTGGGGAGGTTGAAGTCATAGCTTTCCAGAGGTTTTGTCCCAAGCTCTTTTGGATTTAGCTGGCTTCTGTTTTTTGTTTTGGCTTCTAATGCTCCAAAGGAAATCCTGGTGGCATAGTGGTTAAGTACGACAGCTGCTAGTTGAAAGATTGGCAATTCAAATCCACTAGGTGATCCTTGGAAACTGTGGGGGAGTTCTGCTCTGTTCTATAGGGTTGCTATCAGTCAGAATCGACTCAGCAACAGTGGGTTTGTTTTGCTTTGTTTTTCTCTGCTTCAAAATCCAGTTAACAAGGTCTTCATTAATTGTCACAGTGGTATCCGGCAGCTTCATATGTTTGCATTTCCTATATTTACTTCACCACCCTGAATTGGCTTTCCTTCTACATCTGCATTTCAAAATTTGTTCATTCTTTAACTCCCAGGTCAAATGCTGCTTCTTCAGTGACATTTACCCAGTTTGAAATAATTTCTCCTTTCTCATTGTGTTCACCTGTATTTAATGATCAGCCATACCGCTATTTGTACATGGAGCACATTTCTCCCATTATTCATCTATGCTAAAGCTTGTGAAAAATAAAAGCTATAGTAAGACCAGCAGTATTGTATCTTAGCTGTTAAAGTTTTTGTATTATTTGCTAACTAATTCTACATAAAAACTAGCTTTCCATTTTCTCTGGGGAAACAAAATTTAGCCATCAGCTGCTGGGATCTACCCTCTGGGCTTACTCATGAGTCCACTACTTTTTATTGTCCAGTCATCTAAATTACTAGCCTGACCCCAGATGCCTTTGAATTTGGGACACTGCTATTGTTGTGTGCTGTTGAGTTCATTCCCACTCATAGTGACCCTATGTGATCGAATAGAACTGCCCCATAGGTTTCTTAGGCTGTAACCCTTATACAAGCAGATTGGCAAGTCTTTTGTCCTGTGCAGGGTCTGGCAGGTTTAAACCCACAGTCGTTCAGTTGGCAGCCAAGTGTTCAACCACTGCTGTGCCAGGACTTCATTGTCTTTTCATTTTCCTTACTGACCTGGCCCCCCAGGCCTTTTGAGCTTGGAATACTAGTCCAGAATTTCGTAAACTTAAATCAGTAAACCTCTGTTGAATTGTTTAATTCAGGACTGGCAGGTGAGGTCATCTGAAGTAAAACACTTCAGCTTTCTGATAAATGGTAATCTTTTAATTAGAGACGAAAAGTTCATGCATGTAAATCTGATAGGACTTCTTTGCTCTTAGCCTAAACCTCTATTTTCAAGAAAATCATCCATAAATGTAAGGAAGAGAGGACTAGCTAAAATGACACAAAATCCCTAATAAGATCCTAGAAATAATTCTTGAACAAATTAGCGTATCTTGCTTGTTTATAATTTTTTACATGTATGTAATAAATATGGGAGGGGGAGTTGCTTTCTGACTGGTGGAACTTAAAGATAATTTCTCCAGTAGAATAGGTAGCATGACTTACAAACCTGATAGTGGATAACAGAATCAGGTGGAAGTGGGTTTAATAGCTGGTTTTAGTAATGAAAACTATACAATTTAGAATTCTTCCTAACAGACATCTATAATGATGCAATTAAGAGATACTATTCTGAATTAGTTGTCCACCAGTATTTTAAAATAATCTCTATTCTTATGATATAAATATTCAACTGTTTGAAATCCTTCAGTGGATGAGAAAAGCAGAAAGAAACAGCTGAAATGGAGTAAAATGTAACAAGGAATCACAGCAGTTTATTTGATATCACTGTGTATTTATCCCTTTCCCTTCACACTGTATAAAACTGAATTTACAGCTGGTAAGTCATCTTTGGAAACTCTAGTTGTGTCATAGTTAAGTGCTATATTTGCTAACCAGCAGGTCAGCAGTTCAAATTCTCCAGGCACTCTTGGAAACTCTGTGAGGCAGTTCTACTCTGACTATGGGGTTCTATGGGTTGGAATCGACTCAGTGGATCTTTAAGTCGTGTTTATGAGTTGTGGAGACACTAATGTTTTCTAAAAATGGTAATTGAGAGTTGAAATGATAAAAATAGCTAAACTGCTTGACTGATCTCAAAGGTAGAAACAGAGAATTTAATTTGAGAGACAAAAAATTAAACCAAGTGTGAGCATCTCACTGATAATACAGAGAACAGAGCAAAAAATTTATCATGTTGGTTTCACAAAATATCTAAACCTAAAATTCTTAAAAAATTTTGGCAATGTGATTTTTGAAATTTACTTTCAAATCTATAATTACCTATTCAAAATTAAACCGTTACATGTCTGATCTAAAAGAGCTATTTTTTTCCCTCTTCTCAGATTCCACTTCTTAGCTCTGAGAACTATCGTCATAATAAAAAATATTCTGTTACAGTGTTCTATGTACACAACAGATTTTTATAGGCTACAGGGGATTCTAATAAGTGCAAAGTTATGGCAAAATCTTTATATCCTGTGAGGTCACATAATTCTTCCAGTAACGTCCCAGACTGCAGACATTTATATAACTTGTCCACCTTCAGCACTGACTCAGACTTCATCTCACAGCAACACAATGGCCGTAATAGTACCCATTATAGCCGTTATTCTTTGCAATTGTAAAGGCACAGTGAAATCTTGGGGATGAAGCTGTGTCTTGATTGGCTGTTAAATTGCGATCAATGAAAAGTATTTGTGCCATAATTTTACAACCAAGCAAGAATTGGCCATCCTAGTGGTAAGTCAGCATGCACACACCATCAAAACTACAGTGTCTCACTTGGGTAACTGAACTGAATTTTCTTTAAGACAACAGGGTACAATAGGAGATACATTAAAGAATTCTGCTCGGGTATTTTTCTGCTATCTGGTTAAAAAAGAATCACGTACCAACAAAGACAAAGTCCAAATAAGAATGGTGACTTATCTTTAAGTTATAATAAAGTTACATCAAGTTAGGAAAAAAAGCTAAGCATTCTCTTCCCTATTAGTCTAACAGTAGGTAAAAATCACAGTTAAACGATGTAGAAACCATTTTCAGGGATCAGCAAACTTTTTCTGTAAGAGACATAAGTATTTTAGGCTTGTGGGAAACAAATGGTTGATGTTGTGCGTTCTCTCTTTTTTCCTTAGCAAACCTTTAAAAATGTAAAAATTGGATATGCAAAAAATGGCCTTAGGCAGCCCTTGGGGCTGAAGTTTGTAGACCACCAATTTATATAAATGTTTACAATTGTGAATTAAAAAAAATACATTTTTTTATCCTCCCTAACCCCTCACCCCATCCACTTAAAGAAATGATTTAGAGGTGTCTCTAGTTTTTAGATCAATGCCTAAAGGCACGAGCTAGGATTACCCATGTGAAGCATGGCTTGAAAATAAACATAAGCTATAGTTTTCTTCCTATTGCACATCTTTGTAGACTTCTCTAGAGGGCAGCTCTACTCTGGCCTCTAGGGTCGCCATGAGTCGGGTCCAACTCAATGGCACTTGGCTGGCTTGGCTGTAGACTTTCTTGGCTTTGTAGAATCTGTCACTGTTTGTCTCTCAGACTCATAAAGGGTCTTAGAGAAAAGAAAACAAACAGAAAAAAGGGATCTTCCCCCAAAAGACCACAAAAAACCCAGAACATTTGTTTCCAGACACACACATATGCATTACTAGATCACTCTTAATGACTATACATTCAAGCCAGTCTGTCTGCTATGATAATAGTTTCCTTGTTCAAAGGAGCACTGAAGCTGTGCTTCACTGTAACCTTGAACTATTTCTTCTACCCTCTAACCTAGTTGCTTGGATATGTCATTGTTTTCTTTTTGCCAGAAGTTACTGCACAAAAGGTATATTCTCAGTGTTGTTATGCTGAGCTGCAACATTGTGGAAATGCCATCTTGCAGTTAGTATTCACTTGGCGATGCAGAGTGAGTGTATATTGGATGCACTTTATGGCTCTATACATCTATAGGATATCATCCTGCTGACCTCTGGCTGGAGGAAGGGGAGTGGATGGAGAGGAGGGGAAAGGAGACTGTTGGGAGGATGAGACATGTATGGAGCAGAGAGGAATAGTGTGCAGTCACCGGACAGGGAGAGCAGTGGAAGCTGCATGTAGGTGGGCATGTCAATTTATACGGGAATGTACATTTTCACTCAGTCATAATAAAAAAAAAAGAAATGTATTTATCTGTTACTCATAATGATAAGAGAAATACATAAAAGGTAAGTAACATTTATGGAGCCCTTACTGTGTGCTACAACCATCTGCCTGTCAGTGTGTTGTACTACGATGGTTTGCATGTTGCTGTTACGCTAGAAGATATGTCATGAATATTTAAATACCAACATGGACATCCATGGTGAATAAGCTTTTGTGGACTTTTCAGACTAAGAGAAACTAGGAAGAATGGTCTATAAACCTACTTTTGGAAGTTAGTATATGAAAACCTTATAAACACAACAAAACATCATTGAAATCACTTGCTTTGGAAATATGATGAGAAGGAATCAGTTCCTGGACGAAGACATCATGTTTGCTAAAGCAACGAGGGTGGGGGAGAACCTCAGTGGGTTGGATTGGCACAGTGGCTGCAATGATGGACTGAACATGCTAGTGATTTTGAGACAGCACAGGACCAGGAAATGTTTTGTTCTGTTGTACATGAAATCTCCATGAGTTAGAGTCAACGCAACAACATCTTTCAGTCTGTATCATCTATCTACCTACCTACTTATCTACCTATCTAGCTAGCTAGCTAGCTATCATCTATCTACCTACCTATCTTCCCATCCATCCATCTATCTGTCTATCTGTCTGCCTATCTATCTATCAATCATCTATCTGTGATGGTTGATAGTGTGTATTAACTTGGCTGGGTCATGATTCTCAGCATTTTGGCAGTTGTATAATGTTGTGAGCACTTTCCTGTTGAAGTCTGCTATGTGATCATGCCCATGACAGGGTCTGCTGAGTGGTCCCACTGGGGGCCCTGTGGTGGCTCACTACCCTCTTGAGCTTCATCTCTCCATCCTTCACCACCTGCTTCCTTTCTTCTTGCCTTGCAAGGGATATTGGCTTGTTGTGGCTCCAGCAGCTGCCTCTCTTCTAGTCTCCAGTTCCTAGGAGGCCAGAGCTAGCAGCTTATGTGTGGACCTTTAGATTCATCAACTTTTATGGCCTGGGATTAAGAGTACTACGTCCCAACCAGCTGATTTTGGGCCCTTCAGCCCCTGCAGTGATGTGAATCAGGAATAAGTTTGCAGTCTTGCCTCCATCCTGGGCTTTGTAGACTCTCACCACCTGTGAGTGAGAGCCGGGCTCTCCCGCCTGTCAGCTCCTGCGGCCGTGTGAATTCGGAGAGGCCTCTGCCTTGATCCAGGGCTTGGGATGTTTTCAGTTTCTACAATTGTGTGAACAGTTTCCTTAATATAAATCTATTTCTATATATTTATACACTTTATTGGTATTGTACTCCGGGGAATCCAGCCTTAGATACCATCCATTCATCCGTCTGTCCATCCATCCATCCTACCTATCTACTTACATGCCTCCCTGTCTACCACTAGGCATTGTTCCAAACACCTTCTACAAATATTAGTACAACAACCAATTTGGTTAGCTTATGGTTTGGTCGACACTACTGTGTGACATTTTGTGATCTGATGTGAGTAGTCAATCATTTGAAAGGGAAGTTTCATTAGGAGTGTGTTCTGTCTACAGTAGATGGATGTTCTGGCAAAACTCTCTAAATACTGCACTCTTTCCTTTGCCTGATATTTGGTTCTTTTTTTTGTTTGTTTTTTTCTTTTTATTGTGTTTTAGGTGCAAGTTTATACCACAAATTAGATTTTCATTCAAAAAAAATTTTTTTTTTGGGTGATACTGATTACAGTCTCCACAATGTGTCAGCACTCTTTGTCATTCCCATGGAATGACAGGTTTTCTGTCCCTTCCTGCCTTTTTGTCTGTGACTTTGGGCAGGTGTTGCCTCTTTGGTCCTGTATACTTGGTTAAATGCCCACTGGTCTGTCATTTTGTTGTACTGTGAGAGCTTGTGTGTTGCTGTCATTCTGGGAGTTACGCCACTGGTATTGAGATACCAGCAGACTTATCCATGGTGACAGGTTTTAGCTGAGCTTCCAGACTAAGATAATCTAAGAAGCTGGATTATATGAAGAAAAAGACATAATTAGTGGAGAAAGACTCATTCACAACCTGTGCTACTCAAATAACACAACTCTGCTTGTTGGAAGTGAGGAGAATGTGAAACACTTCCTGATGAAGATCAAAGTATGGATTGCACTTTAACATCAAGAAAATAAAAATTCTCACAATGGTCCAATAAGTAGCATCATGATAGATGGAGAAAGGATTGAGGTTGTCAAGGATTTCATTGTACTTGGTTCCACAGTCAACACCCGTGGAAGCAGCAGTCAAGAAATTAAAAGATGTGTTGCCTTGGGAAATCTGCTGCAATGGACCTCTTTAAAGTATTGAAAAGTAAAGGTGTCACCTTGAAGACTAAGATGTGCCTGACCCAAGCCATGGTATTTTTCAATTGCATCACAGGCATGCAAAAGCTAGACAATGAAGGAAGACAGAAGGAAGACAATGAGGAAGAAGAAGAATGGATGCCTTTGAATTGTAGTTGTGGAGAATACTGAATGTACCATGGACTGCCAAAAGAACAAATAGATCTATTCTGGAAGAAGTACAATCAGTGTGGTCTTTGGAAGCAAAGATAGCAAGACCGCATCTCACTTATTGTGGACATGTTGTCAGGAGGGATCGATCCCTGGAGGACATCATGCTTGGTAGGGTGGAGGGTCAGCAAAAAAATGGAAGACTTTTGACCAGACGGTCTGACACAGAGGCTGCAACAACAGGCTTAATTAAGCATGGAAATAGTTGTGGGCATGGTGCAGGAGCAGGCGGTATTTCACTCTGTTGTGCACAGGGGCACTGTGGCTTGGAATTGACTCAATGGCACCTAACAAAAACAACGACAAACTTTATTAAACTAAGAAGCACATTCCTCACCTGTGTCAGTCTTTGTTTCATAGGCCTGTCTACTTGTTGGCTGAGACGTGGACTTCAGGGGTAGCTTCAGTTCTGAGTTAACAGAATGTCTGAGGGCCATTGTCTTGGGAGTTCCTCTAGTTGATAAGTCTCGTCTTTTTTTGTTAACCTGAATTTTTTGTACATTTTTCTCCTGCCTCACCTGGAACCCTCCTTTGTGATCTGGGTCAGACTGGTCAGTGGTGGTAGCCAGACACCATCTGGTTCTCTGGGCTCTGGCTGGTAAAGGCTGTGGTGCCTGTGTCCCCTTAGTCCTTCGGACTAGTATTTTCTTAGCGTCTTTGGTATTTATTCTCCTGTGTTCCAGACATGAGGGAACCAATAGATGTGTTATAAGTGACTACTTGCAAGCTTTTAAGATCCTAGGTGCTACTTACCAAAGAAGAATGTAGAACATTTCTTTACAAACTATGTTATGGCCCCTGGCCTAGATGGCCTACCCACCACCGTGATCACGGTCTCCAGCCCTCAGCCCAAATAACTGAGTCCCTCAAGATTTGGGGATGTGTCTAGGAAGCTTCTGTGGCTTCACCTGGGTCAAATTGTGCTGAATTCTCCGATATGGTGTGTCGTCTTTCCTTTTAACAAAGCTTTAACATTTCTCTGCTATCTAGTTAGTGGCTGCCCTTCCCTGCTCCTTGTCCCTCTCATAAGCATTAAAGATTTTTTTTCCCGTGTGTAAACCTTTTCACCATTTTTCTTAACAGTGGTCTCATTCAATATTTTTTCCTTTTGATTAATTCATTTCAATCAGTATAATGCCCTCCAGATTCATTCATGTTGGGAGACATTTTGAAGATGCATCACTGTTCTTTATTGTTGTATAGTATCTCATGTTGCCTATGTAACATAAATCACCCATTCATCTGTTGATAGGCACATAAGCTGTTTCAGTCTTTTTGCCATCGTGAATTATTCTGCAATGAACATGGGTGCATATGTCTATTTGTGTGATAGCTCTTATTTCTGTAGGATATATTACTAGAAGTGGGATTGCTGATCATACAGTATGTCTATTTATAGCTTTTTAATGAAGCTTCATATCATTTTCCAAAATGGATCACCATTTTAGATCCCCACCAGCACTGCATATGAGCTCCATTCTTTCCCTAACTTCTCCAACGTTTGTTATTTTCTGTTTTCTTTTTTTGATTCATGCCAGTAGTGCTGGGGTGAGATGATATCTTACTGAGGTTTTGATTTGGATTTCTCTTATGGCTAATGATTATTGTAATTTCTTCAAGTGTCTGTTAGCCAACTGAATGTCTTCTTTGGTAAAGTGTCTGTTCATATCCATTGCCCACTTCATAACTGGATTTTGTCTTTTTGTTACTGAGATGTTAAAGTATTCTACAGATTCTAGAGACTAGAACTTTGTTGGATTGTTATAGCCAAATTTATTCTCCTGGTCTGTAGGTTCGCTTTTTACTCTTTTGGTGAAGACTTTTGAGGAGAATAAGCATTTAATTTTTAGGAGTTCCTGGTTATCTAGCTTATCATCTGGTATTTGTACATTGTTAGTTATAGTATGTATTGAATTTATGACTTGTATTAGGACCCCGATCATTGTCCTTATGTTTTCTTCCATGATCGTTATTATTTTAGGTTTTATATTTAGGTCTTTGATGCATTTTGAGTTAGTTTTAGTGTATCATATGAGGTATGGGTCCAGTTTTTCCAGATGGCATAGAGTTTTGCCAGCACAATTTGTTGAAAAGACTGTCTTTTCTCCATTGAATGGACTCTGGTCACTTGTCAAAGATCGTGTGACCACAGGTGGATGGATTTATATCTAGGTTGTCAGTTCTGTTCCATTGGTCTATGTATCTGTCATTGTACCAATACTAGGCAGTTTTGATGATATGGCTGTATAGCAGATTCTGAAATCATGTACTGTGAGGCCTCCTGCTTTGTTTTTTCCTTCAATAATACTTTGTTTATCTGGCACCTCTTTCCTTCCATATAAATTTGTTGATTAAATTTCCCATGTTGTTAAAGAATGCTGTTGATATCTGGATTGGAATTTTGTTATATCTGTAGATCCCTTTGTGTAAGATCCATATTTTCACAATGTTAAGTCTTCTTATCCATGAAGTTGGCATGTTTTTTGGTATAAGTAGGTCTCTTTTGGGTTCTTGAAGAGTATTTAGTAATTTTCCTTGTACAGGACTTGTACATCCCTGATTAGATTTATGCCTAAGTGTTTTATAAATAGTGTTGTTTTCCTTTCCTTTCTAGGTTCTCCTCCTTGGTGTACAGAAATCAAACTGATTTTTGTGTGTTGACCTTATATTGGCTACTTAGCTGAATCTATCACTTCCTGTAGTTTCCTTGTAGAATCTTTGGGGGTTCTCTATATATAGGATTGTATCTTCAGTGAATAGGCATAGTTTTACTTCTTCCTTCCTAACGTGAATGCACCCCATTGCTTTTTCTTTGCTAGTACTCCAGCAGGACTTGGAGCACGATGTCAGATATGAGTGGTGACAAAGGACATCTTTGCCCTGTTCCCATTCTCAGGAGGGATGATTTCAGTCTCTCTTCATTGAAAATGATTTAGGCTGTGGGTTTTGTTATCAATATCCTTTATAATATTGAGGAATTTACCTTCTATCCCTATTTTGTTGAGAGTTTTCATCAGGACTAGGTGTTGAACTTTACCATTGCTACATTGATTGAGATGTTCATGTGATTCTTTGTTCTGTTTATGTAGTGGGTTACATTCATTGGTCTTCTAATTTTGAATCTTCCGTGCACGCCTGGTATGAATCACATTTGGTCAGGCTGTACTATTTTTTTCACATGATGCTCAATTCTATTGGCCAGAATTTTGTTGAGAATTTCTGCATATGTATTCATGAAAGATATTAGCCTGTAATTCTCTTAGTTTGTGATGTCTTTGTCTGACTACAGTTTTCATCTGATGTTGGTTCTCTAACTTGAAGGATTATGTTTAATATTTCTTGTAAATTTGGTTTGATTTTTATGAATTTTCTCAATTTCTTTTTCTCTGGAAACATCCTAATTTTGCTGTTTTGTCATCCTATTTAAGAAAGTGTTTTGCAAGCTGTAGTGTTCTTGTTTGGTAGTCTTTTTTTTTTCTTTCATGGTTTTATATATTTCATCTCATTGTCTTAGTTCCTACAGTTTCTGGAGTATAATCATAGATTATCTTATTGCTTCTCCTTTGTAATTATTTTTTTTGTTTTTTTTTTGAACTACTCTCAGGATTCTTTTTCTTTCTTTGGGTATGTTTTTGTTGGTTTTGGCTGTATTTTCTATGATTTTGTCTATTTTTTTTTCCTTTTTGCACCTTTGTTTTCCTTCATCTCTTTCCTAATTAATTAGTAAA
This sequence comes from Heterohyrax brucei, assembly GCA_028571685.1. NCBI lineage: Eukaryota > Metazoa > Chordata > Mammalia > Hyracoidea > Procaviidae > Heterohyrax > Heterohyrax brucei. Next base: position 2,082,333 of record CM053156.1, read on the forward strand.
CTCTATCCAGTAGTCGCACGGCCTTTTCTTCCTACTGGAAGTTCATCTGATTCTTTATCTTGGTCTTGCTGGAGCAATCTTTTCCTATTTTATTATTATTTTCTGCATTTATTGATTTTATGTTCATTTGTCTGTTCATGTATCTTTGTTTTGTTTTAATATGTCAGGGTAGGTGGACCAGGAGTAGTTGACTGCCTCCTTGTCTGTGGTTGCACTAACTGACAGCACCTTGAGGAGTCGGGCAGGGCAGAAGCAGGCGGGGTGAGTTCTCTCCACTGTACACTGCCTTGGTGAGGTGGCTGAGAGCACACAGGTAGGTGCTATCTACTTCTTGATATTGGTGCAGTAGTGTGGAAGTGTTCCTGGTCCCTTGCCAGACAGCTAAGAGTGCTGAACTTGGAGTGCTGTGGGCTCACGGCCTTCATTCAGCAGCTGCTTCAGTGGCAAGAAGGGAGCGCCAGCCCGGGCCAGTGTGACAGCAAGCCGGCGCTTGGGTGTTCTGACCGCAGGAGTTTGGTGAGAGCTAGTGTGAAACGGGCATGTGGCCTGCAGAGGTAGACAGGGGGAACGAAGGAAAAATAGAAAGAGAACAGATAAAAAGCGTAGTTGGCAGGCGGGGTGGGGCAGACTGGGGACTGGGAGCAGGGGGAACGTGGTGTAGGAGGGAGGAGATAAAAGGAAGAAGGGGGAAAGGGGACGGGGCACATCTGGATCAAGGGTAGGCCAGTGGCTCTCTAGCCCAGGGGCACAGCACGGGGAAGGGGCAACGGTAATGCATTTGGCTATTTAGGAGTGGGAAAAGGATACGAAAAAAGGTCCATTTTTTAAGAGCTGGTGGCCGAGGGGGCTAGATTCAGGTTTATGGCAGACCTGTGGCTCTCTAGCTGACCCCTGGCAGGGTGGCCTCTCAGGAAGTGCAGGAGTGTTCTATGCAGCTGGGAGGGAGGGGTAACCAAAGGAAAAAGGGATAAAAAGCCCAGCAACAGCCATCAGGTAGACAGGCTGTCAACCCAGGGCCACAGCAGCCCTGCAGCCGTGCTGGGCACTGTGGTCTGTCCGAAAGGGGGACGGGTGACACACAGGGCAGACGTGTCAGAAGTGGGGCAGTGGGTTGCCCTGAGAACCAGGCCTTCTGCTCCCGGTTGGGAGCCCTGTGCAGCTGCCCCCCTGGATTCTCCGTGCAGAGCCGCTGCGGGGCAGCTTCCAGGCGACGATGCTGCGCTTGGCCGGCGGGCAGGACTCCCTGTTTCACTTCGGTTTCCTAGTCCATTCGGAGCTTCATCTAGTTCTTCACCCCTTCACTGAGTATGCTTGGGATTCTAGGATTGATGTTAGCATCTGTTTGACCTGGTTTTTCAGGTCGTGGCGATGGGAGGCAGCGTGACCTCTGCGACCTCCAGTTCTTGGGACGCAGGTCTGTGGCCTCCTGGTCCCCCCAGCTGACCTGCAGACTGGGGTTCCCCAGCCCCAGCTGTGAGCCCGCAGACGTTTCCAGTCGGCCCCTGGGGACAGGCATCCGCGCCTTGCTGGGTGAGACTTTTCTGTTCGTTGGTTTTGTAAAGCAAATTTCTCTTTGTATGTATCTTTACATGCATTTCACTTGTCTTGTTCCTCTAGAGGACCCAGGCTAAGACAAACACTGAGAAACAAGATACTGCTATTATGTCTATTTCAGGGAAAAAGGAAATGGAGCCAGAGACTCTGTACTTGAGCTGCCCCTTCCACACTGTACGCTAGGAAAGAATTTCTAAGTTCAAATAAAGTTCCTGTTTCCTATAAGCGCAAAGTATACTCTGATTGGGCCGATGTTCTTAGAATCATTGTTTTCAGAATGGTTTTGATCAAGGGATGTTCACAGTACAGTTTACATATTAGTTGTACCGCCCACTGCTGTCAAATCAATTCTGACTTGTAGAGACCCTAGGGAACAGTGGAAATGCTCCATAGAGTTTCCAAGGAGTGCCTGACAGGTTCAAACTGCTGACCTTCTGTTTAGCAGCCAGAGCACTCCACCACTCCTTCCTCAGGGTTTCCAGCATTACACACAGATAACCCGATTGTAACATTACGTGCTCCAGGGATTGCAAACAGGTGGCTCTAGATAAATCTAGTGCACGTCATTATTATCATTGTATTGTTACTGTTTTTAAAATATAGTTGCTAACACTGCAAAGTTGTGCATTTCACTGGAAAATCTTAATTTCTGGCCATTCTTGAAGAATCGGAGGCTTAGGCAAACCTGGGGTTGCACTGTAACACAAGGGTAATTGGCTCCATCCGCCGTTGACCCTTATCCTGGGCAAGTTCTTTCTCGTTTCCTTCCTCCCCCCACACTACTCCAGTCGTTGGCATTACCTGCCTACCTCTTGAGGACTTTCAAGCTAGCAGTTCCTACTAGACAGACTACTTCTGATTTGTTCCCTGAAATAAAACACACTGTTGTGATTCTTTTGAACAATGTATAGACTTAGTCAGAGTATGCCATGTTAGAGACTTCTATCCCAGTAGTGCAATTTGATAACCTCCCCATACTTTCCTTTGGACTCACCTGTTATCCCAGGCATTTACCAGCTAAAGAAGCTTCTGGTGTTGTCCCAATGTGCTAGACTCTTTTCATTCCTTCACTGTTTTGAATAGCTATGTCAGCTTTCTTAGTACTTATACTTATGTAATACATGTCTGCTGGAATTTTCTGTATACTTCATGAAAGTTGATAAAAGTAATTGTCAGAAATGATTAGGCTTTGATTAAATAGACTATTGAGAGTTGCCAAAGCCAAGTGCCGTTGAGTTAGGTACATAATTTAAATATGGTATGGATGATTTGTTAGCATATCTGTCAACCTATGTTAGGAGCTTTAAATTGTAGATACATTTGTGGAAGCATCATCCTATTTAGCAACGTTGACAGCAATAGCTATTTCCTGCGAGTATTTGACACTATTTTCTACATTGCTTTATGCCAGTCACATTTACTGCAAACTATTTATTACTTTATTGCTGAAAATGGCAACGTGTATTTATTTAGCTTTTTGGTTTAGACTCAGATCCAATCTTGAGGATTTTCACACCCATTTCATGTTTTTATATTTGTTGTTTCTTGAAAACTGAGAAACCAATAATGTGGCTACAGCCCCTGCCTTGAGAAATCACTATTCCTAAAGATGTCCTACTTGTCATTGGGAAAAAGGTGGTTTCCAATTTGTTTACTTATTTTTCTATTGAAAACAGTTTATGGGTGGCCTTCTGAGTTCTGTTTTTAGATATTATCCTTGTCAAAGGAGTCAGGTTGATCTTTGTTTGTGTATCATATCTCTTTTTGCTTCTGAAAATATACATTGTCTTTTATTATGTTTCCAGAGATCTCCCTGACAGGCACTATTACATTTGCTATAAAATTAAAATCACATTTGTTAACTCACTCACGATTATTTTTATTAGCCCAGCAGAAAAGTCAATATTTCTAATTTGTTGCCTCTGGATTTATGCCAGTTTCAATGTATAATTACAGCCCAATGAGGCAACATAATATACACTAACTGGAATTTATGAAGAAGGGAAATGAAAGTCAAAATAATTAAAAAATTGCTTGGGAATCAGAGATATGTGAGACAATCTGAAGCAACATAGCAGTCTGAAATGATTTTTTACATTTGGAAAGAAGTGCTCTTTAAAACACTTAGACTTTCAGAAGAGAAGCTGTAGAACTCGCAGGGGTCTCTAGCCAATCACCAGAATACTTACTCTCTCACTTGTGCTGGTAGAAGCCCAATATAAACTTGAGAAAGCTGAGTTCCAACAAAGCATCGCCTCTACTCAGTTAGATGATTCAGCTTGCCTCTTTTTGCTATACTTCAGTTTTCTTCTTTGTGAAATGAGGGGCTGGTTGAGATGTTACTCTTCTACCATCAGCTCTTAAGTTTCCACAGTTCTGATTTCTGTGAATGAAAAAAGAAACCTATCTGTATCTTCGTCATCTGGTGCGATTACTGCAGAAGTACTACCAGTGGATGGCTTTAACAAAGAGAAGTTTATTTCCGCACAGTAAGGTAGGTGAAAAGTATAGACTCGGGGTATCAGCTCCAGAGCAAGACTTTCTTTCTCTGCCAGTTTTAATGTATGATAACAGCCCAATAAGGCAACATAATATACACTAACTGGAATTTGTGAAGAAGGGAAATGAAAGTCAAAATAATTTAAAAATTGTTTGGGAATCAGAGACATGTGAGATGATCTGAAACAACATAGCAGTCTGAAGTGATTTTTGACTTTTGGAAAGTCAGTAGTGTCCCCCTGAACAAGGAGCGTCTCCATACACAGACCCCAGGTCCAGTGACATGCTGTGCCCCTGGCACTACTTCCGTCACGGAGGGAGGTCCTCCAGTCTCTGTTTTCTTCCCTTTCCTTTTATCCTTTGTGAGATCAAGGTGGTATAGGCCACACCCCAGGAAAATTCCCTTGGCATAGGATCTCAGATGGGACCTTCGAAAGGGTATTACAGTCTCACCCAAATCCTCCTCAGCATCAACTTGCAATCACAGAGTGGAGGACAACCACAAAACACTGAGAATAATGGCCCAGTGAAATTGACATTCACATTTTGGAGTGACATAAATGAATCCACGACAATATTAATACTTTAAAGAGTCTCTGGGTGCTCCAAAGTTAATATGCGCAGCTGCTATCCAAAGCTTGGAGGTTCAAGTTCACCCTAAGGCATCTTGGAAGAAAGATCTGGCAGTCTACTTTCAAACTATTATTCACTTCAAATGCGATGGAACACAGTTCTCCTCTGACACACATGGAATCACTAGGAGTCAGAGTTGACTTCATGTTAACTGGTATTATAATATCAATGATTTAAATATTTTTTCAAGAGCAGGAATATCTTAGTCATCTAGTGTTGCTAAAGCAGAAATGCCACAAGTGAATGGCTTTAATAAAAAGAAGTTTACTCTCACAGTCCAAAAGGCCTGAATTCAGGGCCCCAGTTTCTTTCCCTGTTGGCTCTGGAAGAAGATTATCTGTGACCTGTCGGTTTTTCTGGCTATGGGAGCATCTCAGCACAGGAACACAACAGGTCCTAGCACTGCTTTCCTGGGCAGAGGAAGTCCTCAAGTCTCTTGACCTTCTCTTTTATATCTCAAAAAGTTGGATTAAGACACTATGCCAGTCTGCTTTATTAAATCATAGTAATAGAATTTACAATATAGATATAGGAAAATACTGGGACCAATGGCCCAGATAAATTGCTACACATGTTTTTGAGGGTACATAATTCAGTTCATGACAGGGAATAAAAGAGAAAAGAAAGAATAATGATAATAATAATAAAACACCTCCACTGAGTTGATTCCAACTCATAGCGACCCTATAAGTTAGAGAAGAACTGCCCCACAGAGTTTCCAAGGAATGCCTGGCAGATTCTAACTGCTGATCTTTTGGTTAGCAGTTGTAAACTTAATCACTACTTCACCAGGGTTTCCAAAGAAAGAATAGATAATGATAAAAGACTGAGCCATGAGAACTGCTGAAAAGCTTGAGGATATTATCTGTGTTTCTTTGTGAACCACAAAAATCACCCACAGAAAATATACAGGGAAAGGTGGTTTCAGATTCATCCTCAGAGTGAAACTGGCTCTTCAAAGCATAACAAGAGTCACAGCTTTGCAGTTGTGCTTCTTTTCTTATCAAATTATTATCTGAGTTGCTTAATGATCATGCTAGAGATAAGTTCCACATCAGAAAGCCATGCATGGCAACAGCAAAACTGTATTCCAGCTCTTACTTTTGCTGATTCATTACAATTAAATGAGGCAAAAACACACTGGCCCTTCAGATACGATGTGTCTCCCTCCGGTCCTCAGGTTCTGTCTTCTGACGTTTTATTTGTTATCACCTATAAACCAGATGAAAGGGTGCTACCCCAAGCTTTGGCAGTTGGAACCTACCCAGACACTCTGCAGAAGAAGAGGCTTAGCTATCTGTTTCCATAAAAACTGAAGCAATACAACACTTTGGAGCAGTTCTAGCTTGTCACACATTGGGTCACCATGAGTTGAGGACTGACCTGACCAATAGTAGCTAACAAAAACAACACTATCTATCTATCCACGTGTCTATCTATGTATCTATCTGCCTACCTACTTATTTATCATCAATCTATATCTGTCTGTCCCTCTATCTGTTGATACACGTTATTTACACGTATGTGTATAAAGCTACAAATTGTTTTTAATATGTGTTTCTAAAGGGATGGATTAGCTGTTGCAAGAGAGTCTAATTTAATAAATTAAAAATAATAAAAAAGAAAAAAGGAGAAGGTCAATCAGCTTGGCATAGAAGATAAGGACACATAGTCTTGTGAGCCCTATCTTCAGTCAAAGGTCTCTTCTCTGTTCTCCTACAGGGTCCCTTTTGTGATTACACACTCAGGCCTCTTTTCCATGGAAAAAGTGTTGGCCATGGTGTAAAAATGGGGTCATATCACCAGTAGCAAGGTAAGCCTCACAGAATTCTATCAGAGTAGGAAGGAAGAGAATAGTAAAAAAGAATAGAAAAAAAGGTAAAAACAAAATCTTATCATAAAAGAGAAGGATTCTAAAAGACCGTTGGGCTGGGCTGTACGCGGCCCTGGGTTTGGGAGGCCTCACGCTTGCTCTTAGACTGGCTAGAGTTCGTCACAGCAAGATACATACAGAGGTATCAGGGCCTTCATCTCCATCCAGGATGGAGAAGTACCTGTGGAACTCTTCCATTCAGCATCTTCTATATCAATAAGCCACAAAAGTAAAAGATTCAACTTTGAAAACAAGTATTCAAATCAAAGAACAGCTTCTAGACTTTCTTTACATGATGTAAACATTCCTTTAAATTTTAAAGTGACTTAATACCTCTGGGTGAGTTAATGTTTGTCTTAAGTATCCAGTGCTGCTATAACAAATACCAGAACTGAATGGCTTTAATAGACAGATTTATTCTTTCTAGTAAGCCAGCCTCACTGAGTTTGCTGGGATACAGTATATATGTTACAGTACAGGGTGTGTAAGAGGTGGACAGAGAAAGATGAGACTGAAATGGCAGATAGGAGCCAGACAGTGCCCAGTAAAGAATTTTAAATAGAAAGTGACATGGTAGGATTGCATTTTGTTTACTTCATCCTGTTTGGATGATGTGTCTAAGGGGAATGGAAAAACTAGAAGCAGAAAGATACACTGGGAGATGCTAGCATAACTGAGGTAAGAAATGATGCAGGCCTTAATCAGAAAAGTGATGGTAGGGAGGAGAAAAGAGATGTGACAGACATATTTAAATAACATTGAGAGAAATTGTTATTTTGAGAGTTGAAGGAGGAGGTTAATAAATTATTTCTATGTCATGGGGTTATCAGTTGGAGGAATATTTCTATCGCTGGGATCACCAAGCCTCACAAACTACTTGGTTGTACCCTGACAACTCAGCAACTGGCATTGACTGTCTCTCAAGGAAAGTGGTGGTATGTGACATGTCATAAAACTCTTTGTTTAGGCAAAAAGGAATATTGAAAAACACAGAACCAGTGGCAAGCACGCACAGCAGTAAGTACCCTTTGCCTAAATGAACAATGAGAATATAGTTCATTTAAGCGTAACCCTGATACCAGGTGAAAACAGCAAAAAAAGAGAATTACAGACCAATGTCTCATGAACTCAGCTGAAAAATTCTCAGAAAAACTCTAGCCAATAGAATTCAACAACATAGTCAAAAAATAATTCACATTCACCATGATCAAGTAGGATTCACACTAGGGACACAGGGATGGTCCAACATTAGAAAAACAATGAATGTAATTTACTCCGTAAGTAAAAGACAAGAACCACTCAATTTTATCAACTGATACAGAAAAGGCATTTGAAAAATTCCAACACTCATTCATGTTCAAAACTCTCAGCAAAATAGGACTAGAAGGGAAATTCCTCAAAGTAATAAAGGGCATCTATGTAAAGCCAACAGCTGACATCATCCTAAATGGAGACAGTCTGAAAGCATTCCCCTTGTGAACCAGGGCCTGGTTCCATTATCACAATTCTTATGCAGCATTGTCCTGGAGGTTCTAGCCAGAGAAATCAGTTAAGATGAAGAAATAAACAACACCCAGACTAATAAGGAAGAAGCAACAGTATCTGTTTCCAGATGATATGATACACAGAAAACCCTAAAGAATCCATTAGTAGAGCTAATAGAAGAGTTCAGCAAAGTATTAAGATAAAAGAGAAACATATAAATTAGTTTGATTTCTTTAAACCAACAAAGAGACCATGAAAGAGAAAATTATCAAATCAGTACTCTTTATAATAGCCCTCAAGGAGTTAAAATAACTGGGAATAAATCTAATCAGAGATGTAAGAGATCTATGCAAAGAAAATCACAAGGCTCTATGTCAAAAAACCAAAAGAGACCTACAGAAACGGAGAAACCTACCTTGCTCATGGATAGGAGAACTTAACATAGTAAAAACATCTATTCTACAGAAAGTGATCGATAGATTCAGTGCAATCTCAATACAAATATGAATGACATTTTTTAATGAGAGGAAAACAAATCACCATGGAAGGGGAAGAAATCCTGGATAAGTAATCCTGGAAACCTAGAATTACTGAAGACAAAGAACAAAGTGGGAGGCCTTGCACTACCTGACTTTAGAATCTATTACACTGCCACAGTAGGCAAAACAGCCTGATACTCATACAAAAAGCAGATACTTAGATCAGTGAAACAGAATTGAGAATTCAGATATAACATCATCCACCTTCATGCAGCTGATATTTGACAAAGTTATAAAGTCCATCAAGCGAGGGAGAGACAGTCTCTGTAACAAATGATGTTGGCATAGCTGGATATCCACTTCACAAAAAAATGAAATAAGACCCGTATCTCACACCATGTAGAAAAACTAACTCAAAATAGATCAAAGATCTAAATTAAAATCTAAAACAGTAAAGATCATGGAAGAAAAAATAGGAACAGTACTAGGAGCCATAATACATGACATAAAGAGACTAAAAAATAGCACCAACAATGCACAAACACCAGAAGAGAAAATAGATAACTAGGAACTCCTCAGAATCAAACACTTATACTCATCCAAAGACTTCATCAAAAATCTAAAAAGACTACCTACAGATTGGGAGAGAATCTTCACCTACCTTAAGATCTGATCAGTGTCTAATCTCTAAAACATCAAAGAGAGAAAAACCAATAACCCATTTAAAAAATGGGCAAATTATAGGGACAGTCACTTCACAAACGTAGACATCTATGATGCTAACAGATACGTGAGGAAATACAATCATTAACCATTAGACAAATCCAAATCAAAACTGCAATAAGATACCATCTCACCCCCAAAAGTCTGGCATTAATCCAGAAAACAGAAAATAATAAATGTTGGAGAGGTTGTGGAGATATTGGAACTCTTCAATACTGCTGACGAGAGTGTAAAACAGTATAACAACTTTGGAAATCAATTTGGTGCTTTCTTACAAGCTAGAAAAGAGATACAATATGATTCAACAGTCCCACTTCTTGGAATATATTTTAGAGAAATAAGGGCTATCGCATGAACAGATATATGCACCCTAATATCTATTGTAGCGCTATCCACAACAGCAAAAAGATAGAATCAAGCTAAGTGCCCATCAGTAGTATACTCACACAACGGAATACTATGCAATGAGAAAGAGCAATGATGATGATCTTAAGAAACATAACACGGAGTCATCTGGAAGACATTATACTGAGTGAAATTAGTCAGTTGCAACAGGACAAGTATTATATGAGATCACCATTATAAAGACTTAAGAAAAAGTTTAAGCACAGAAGAAAATAGTCTTTGATAGTTACATGATAGGAAGAAGGAGGGAGAGGGGAATTCCTAGATTAAATAGTAGATAAGAATTGGGTTAGGTGAAGAGAGTGACCGCACGCAGCAGAAAAGAGAGTACAACTGGACTACACCAAACATTTTGAAGGATAGAGTCGTAGGGACAAGGGTCTAGGAACTATGGTTTCAGGCAACATCTAGGCTAACTGACGTAACTTTCTTTTAAGAAAATGTTCTGTATACCACTTTGGTGAGTGGTATCTGGTGTCCTAAAAGGTACCAAACATCCATCTAAGCAGCATCGATTAGTCCCAGTTCACCTGGAACAGAGGAGAATAAAGGACATCAAAGACATGAGGAAAATTTGAGCCCAGCAGACAGGAGGTTCTATGAGCCAGGGAGTATATCAACATGAGACCAGAATAACTAGATGGTGCCTGGCCACTTCAATGACTTCCCTAACAGGGAATACAATGTGAAGCCCCCACTGTAGTGGGAGAAAAATGGGTGTGCAGAATTAGAACTCTATTAAAGGACCACACTTGATGGGCCATTAAACTGGAGAGTTCCCTGAGGACATAGTGCCTGGATTCTGTTAGTCCAGAGCTGAAACCAGCACTGACCTCAAATTCTTCAGACAATGTTTAGAGTGCATGTAGAGAATATGCCTCTTGACTTAAATATATACATGAGGCTGCCTAAGAAGCTCCTCTAGAGATGACATGAGGAGGTGGATGGAGACAAGAGTTGGCTGGGAAATACAGGGTGGAAAGGAGGAGTGTGCTGTCACGGATGGTGGCGGAGAGCAGTTAGAGTTGGACTCTGCAGGATTTCATATGGCAAATTGATCTGGATGCTAGATTTCACTTAAAGCATAGTAAAATATTAAAACAAAAAACATTTTTTTAAAAAAGAATATAGGTCATTGACATTATTAGTTTAGGTATCGATTTGTAGCACAGTTTGCCAACCCAAATCACCTTGCAAATTTGTAAACCAGTTCCTCATTGTATCCCTGGACTGGCTTGAGGGTGGGGGTTATCCTGAAGCCCCTAGAATTACCACTTACAAATCACTGGGGATGCTTTTAGTTTTCATGTTCAAATGTGATTTTTTTTTTCTTTTACATCAAGTAAATTTCATTTATCCAACTGTTTGGATAGAATTAAAACATTCTGTGTGCCATGTAAGTAAAGGCAGAAATTCCAATTCTCGCATCTATTTGAGGATAACTGAAAACAGTGATTCAAGACTTATGAAATACAGTGGCAGAGAGAAAACGGAGGACATGGCTAAGTGCATTGTTGATGCTTCTTTTATACTTATATTGAAATAAATATAAGTGTTTTGGGATGTTGCCAGGTGTTATTAGTACAAAACCACTGAAACAATAGGAGGTAGATAAAGCACTAATAAGGACCATGAGACCAGTCCTAATCATAACCTAAATAATGGAAGATATGATAAAATAAATGAACTGAAAATACTCGACAGCATTCCAATTGAAAGAGGCAGGAATCATGTTTTCGAAGATGATGTGAGCTTCTCCTAATTCAGACACTAATGCAAGCACAGCGTTTTCTTCTTTGTGTGTATGGGAAAGCTAGCCTTTTGAGAGTTAGAATAGCTTTCAAGACTACTGATTTAAATTTCAAACTCTTGATCATAGCTGGGGAGAAAGGTTTTTATCTTCGAATTGGAAATTGAGTTCTTTAGCTTTATACCAAGTGATAATATTAAGCATTTTGTTGTATCCACCATGCAGGCCAAGTTCCCCACTGTGCCTTCAAAGACACAGTGAATGAACCATATTTGGATTTGCTTATCAGGAAGAGACATTTAGAAAGACAATGCATTTGTCCTGCAAGACTGAGACTCCTGATGCTTTTAGATAGGCCTGTGGAGAGCTGCAAAATGGGCCTGAAAATCAGGCTGACATGGTCTCTTAACAAGCTTCACCATGCTCTGCGGGCTCAGCAAGTTTGTTGTGTCACCCACAGGGCTGCTGATGGTAGCTATCATAAAGAACACATGAATCAAAAACACCAGGTGAAGATTTTTCCTTAGAAGAAAGAAAAGGCAGATGGAGGGAATTACCACGCCGTTTGACTATTAAGCTCTTTCATGCGGCCGGATTGCTGGCCAGCCCTGGCTGCATGAATGAGTCTGTGGTGCAGTCTACAGAAGCCTTGCCCTTTCTACAACCAAGCCTGAAAATGGCAAAGGGAGCAGAAAAGCTCTTCTCTGTCAATTCACTGGAAGAAATAAAATCTCAGCCTTTCTCCTAACCTTTGGTGAAACAGGTAATAGTGTTTATCTTAATTTTTTCTTTTCATGTGGAAAATGACAATCTATTCCCCCCCCAAAACTTAACGGATTTGACCTTGAAAGAGATAGGTTGAGCTTTTACATGACTGGATTTTTTCCAACCTTGATTTTAAAATCTTCCTAACAAAAGCACTATCAGAAAGCTGTTATTACAAAGATGCTTCTGAATAGGGGGTAGTGCGTTAATTGCAAATTCTCCAGCAAAATGAAGAAGGGCTTTGGAAACAAGTGCAAAATTGACAAAATGTACCATGTGGCTGTTATGGAAAAACTTCCAGGGAGAAGGAACATTTTAAACGGCAAAATGACTAACATTAATAGATGCTATAAAACTTGGGGAAGTGGTTATAAGAGATTTCAGATTACTTGCAAACAATTGCCCATCTGACCTAGAAATGAATACAAAAATGCATTAGCAATCAAATTTTAAAACATAATTGTATACTAAAAATATGTATTTTTCCAATCACTATATATTGACAAGAGCTAGTTTAATAACCACTGTCTGGGCTTATTTATGCTTTTATCTTCTTTTCCACTGCACCGCTTTTCAGATTTAGTAGACATAATTAAAAATGAAAAGCTAAACAATAAATTGTTTAGAGGATTTCTTTATAACATTCTATGGCTTTCATGGCAATTTAAGCTAAGTTTTGAATCAAAATAAAAGCTGCAACATACACAATAATTTTTAAGTGTCCTTATTTACAAACATTTGCTCTGTTTTTCTAACAAAGTTAATTTTGAGAATATTCATGTTGAATTTAACAGTTTTAAGTGAAATCACACTATATTGTTATGAGTTAAATTTTATTATTTTGAAAGATTTTACAAAATTATTTGAATGTGCTTAATACACACAGCACTTCAATATACAAAATATATATTTTAATATGCAAAATGTGGTAGCCAATACTGCCCAGAAATGAGTGTAATTGTATAGACTAATAGTATTGTTGCTGAATCCATCAAAGGAGTTATGGAGAAAATTACATTGCTGTCCATGTGTCCACAAAGTGGTAGTCCCTGGAGGACACTTACTTTAATTTTGCCTATTAAGCAAATGAACATTCCAGTGAATCCACAGAGTGAAGCAGAAACACAACAGTGCTCATCACCTACTTTTATTTTAGTGTTAGTCATACTAGACATTTCCCTGTCTGATTTGAGCATCTTTTGGAAGCAATGAACTATTTTAGATACAATAAAGGTCTCTAGTGAATGGATCACATTTGCTTGTATCCGTTGTTTAAGGCTTAATTGAGTAAAATCACATTCACATTTATCATAGCTCCAAAGTTACAGGCTAAGTGTAGGCTGAACATTGCAGTCACTAGTATTTATATTTTACCTTTTTGATATCTATGCTTGACCATCAGAATGACCAAAAGTCATAACAAGTAAGATTCTTCAAACATTGTTTGCAAATACCACTTCAGATGTCCAATTTTTTCAATTTTATTCTCATATTTCATTTTGAATAACTATGATTTGTACTTACAATCTTTAATTCAGTTTGTTATTGGGAATAAAATCAAAAGAGGGCAGAGGAGTCAAAAATAATCTTTCCATTGTTTCATTTATTAATTAAAAAATGAGACTCATTTAGAATAGTTTATAATATACAGAGAGAACGTTTGTTTTATATATGTGTGTGTATATACACATATATATATACTTGGTGGTTAAAAACAGTAAAGGCTTCGGAATAAAGAGACAAGAAATTTAAGTGGCCAAGGGTAGTCAGCAAGTCTTCCAAACAACTGTGTTTTGATCAAGGTGATCTGTCCCTTCTCGGCCATGCAGGTTAGCTAGTCCCTGGGCTTTAAAATCTGCTCATTCTAGTTTGATTCTCTTTCCAGGAAAACTGGTTTGCTCCCTTCATTGGGTTTCCACTGCATTTTTTTGCATCGCCCTGTTACAAGAGCTTTAATGTGTGGCCCAGCAGTCATCTGTTAGTACTTGCTTCCCCATCTAAATTCTTACTTCCTAGAAGACAAGAGCCAGGTTTTGTTTATACATGAGCCCAAGACCAAGTAGACTATCTAGCAGAGTAAGCAGGAAAGGGTAACTTCTAAATATCATTCGAAATTTCCGCTGAGGAAACCTCTCAGTAAGAGTTGAAGGTAGTTTCCCTCTTCTCACATCATGACGATAGGCTAAAAATGAATACAGTTCAGTCTAGCACCATTTCTTGATACTGGAAGCCTCTGAATCATTAAGTGTCGTTGCCTAAAATAAGTTTATAATTAACTAAGAAAGACCTATTCTTCCGGATGTCTGTTCAAAGGTCTGTGATAGATGGATGAACCTCCTGCCATCAGACTGACTTCTCGGTGAAGAGGTTTTCATATTTCCACTCTAAGCAGCAAACTTTCTATATTTACTTTTCTATTTTTAAAGAAGACAGGAGGTGTATTTCATAACTTCTACTAGCCTGGCTCTACTCACAGTTGTTACACCTGACTGTATCCATTAGTGTCAAGTTGGTTCCAACTCACAGTGACTCCGTAGGACACCGTAGAGCTGGCCCGTAGTTCTTCCAAGGAGTGGCTGGTGGATTTGAACTGCCAACCTTTTGGTTAATGGAGCTGAATTATTAACCGCTGTGCCACCTTGGGCCAGATGGGAGGAATTGTAACAAATAATGATACCTGGTACTACATACAGTGCAACTAATTGTTGCTAGAGATTGGTTCTAAAAAAGTACCAAGTTGCATACACAGTCTTGAAAATGTGCTCAGGAACAACTTTTCTTTTAATGTTTGGCAAGTCAATTTTTTTTCCCCTGCAGAGAATTAGGTCCTTTTATCTATTGCCCTGTCAGCATTTTAATATTATGTTCAAGCATGGCCTAAACACCCAAAAACCAAAATTAATAATGGCTAGAGTTTGCAAGAGGTGCAGCTGGTGGCTTTAATTTTGTTACATGTTGAGCAGGTCTGATACGGTCAAAACAAGAAGGTAGGAGGCAATTTCCATGGTGAACTAGGAAATACAGCGAGACAATGTTGGTGGTAGAGCCAGGTGGCATCGATTTTGATCCTGGCTCCTGTCTTGACTATATTTTCTTAGGCAAAATCCTAATTTCAAAAATTGGGATAGTAATAGCAACCAGTTTCATTCAGGTGATGTGAAGCTTAAAAAAAATGCTTGATTAATGCAGAAGTGCTGTTTAAGTGGGTGTCTTGGTGATGCAGAAGAGAATAAGAGACATAGCAGCATTCATTAGGAACCCTGGTGGTGCAGTGTTTGTTTGACTGCTAACCAAAAGGTTGTCAGTTTGAATCCACCAGTCCTTGCTGGAAATGCTGTGTCACTTCTACTCTATCCCAGGGTTGTTGTGAGTTGGAATCCACTGTCAGGCAACACATTTTTGTTTGTTTGTTTGTTTGTTTGTTTTATCATTCATTAAGCTTTTCCTCTCCAACATAGTGCTGGGTGTTTCAAATATGTTAATAATAATCAGCCAAGATGAGAGGCCAGTAAAGAGATGATAAGGTTCAAGTTATAATTTGCATAGATCCCAAGTGAGTGTTCTTTAAAGGGAACATGTTGTCAAGTAATAAATGTAACGTGATTGTATGTACACATGTGTGTGTGTGATATGTGCATGTATCTGTAAATGTGAATATGTGAAATTCTGATTTGCTACAAAATTCTTCAATATCAGTCAATTGGAGCTGGAAGTAAATTTATCTCTGTGCACTTCTGTGGTAGTTTATGACTGTCACCAAGCACAATGGCAATCGGAGTCATGTGGCTGTACAAAGTAGGCAATGTTTGTGTAGGTAACTGGTTAAAGTTTGTCTATACTGAAGTTAACAATTTTCTTTTATAGAAGAGATTTATCTGATAAGTCAACTGGTGGGCCATTTCCTCCCTCATACTTTTCAAGGTATCACATAAGTAGAGAATCACAAAAGCAATATGTTAATATTAGATAAATATTTTTTCATTACTATTTTCTATGGTTTATTAAAAACATGGAGTCACAAAGGTGATGCAATGCTATCAGACAGAGTTTTTTTTCTTTGTTTGTTTGTTTTTAACATTGTTGTTAGTTGCCAGAGTTTGTTCTGACGCATGGTAACCGTATGTGTCAGAGTAGAATTGCACCAAAGGGTTTTTGAAACTGTTCCCTTTTGGAAGCACATCACCAGGCCTGTATTCTGAGGTACCTCTGGGTAGGTTAGAACTGCCAGACTTCCAACTAGTAGTCGAGTCCTTAAGTGTTTGCACCATGCGGGGGACCCTTTATAGTGAGAATGCTTCCTTTCCTCATCATGTAAGTTCATATTCAGTCATTGCTTATTTATGTATGATAAAAAACACATGAGGTAAATTTCCCCAAAGGAGGAAATGGATGAAAATCACAGTAAGACAGTAAAGTCTTCTTTCATTTTACTCAGAAATGTAACATGAATGTGTATATGTATGTTTGTGCCTGTGTTTTTGATATGTGCACGTGTTCATGCATGTGAGTGTATGAAATCCACTTGGCAAGGCCAAATTTCAACCAGGTTTTATAGGTGCATCAGAGTGAGTATATCTCTGGGTCTAAATAATTAGAACAAAGCCCAATAATACCTTTGGAGACAGCTTGCATGTACCAGTGACCTGCTAGGGCAGGAAAGACCACTCCTGAATCACAGATCCTGCTGCAAGATTGCCATACATCTTCTCTCATCTCCTTTCTTAAGCTTTCTAAGGTGTTTCCTTTGCTTCAGGCTAATTTATTTATCATCAGCTAGCTATGGATCAGAAGCTCAGGTAGAGCAGCAGTTAAATGCTACATCTGCTAACCAAAAGGTCAGTGGTTCAAGTCTGCCAGGTACTCCTTGGAAACTCTAGGGGCAATTCTACTCTGACCTACAGGGTCACTAAGAGTCAGAATCGACTTGATGGCAGTAGGCTTTGGTGTTTTTGGACCTATGGATCTGCTTATTTGCGTTTTGCTGACTTCTCACATACTATTTAAAATATCATTGCATGGATCCCAATTCAAGTGCACCCATCCCCTCATTCCATATTCAACTTAGAAATCATTTCTTTTTTAATTTATCAACTACTATTGCTGTAAAAAAAAAAGCATCATGTGTTTATGAAAATACTTTGAAGAGGAAGGTGTCATTGGCATTTGTGTAAACATACAGCAGTTCTTAATGTTTGTCACTCAGCACTTGGGCACATCCTCTCTGAATTTCCATACTCATTTTGTGGTTTATCATGAAGTACTATTAATAACCATTTGTATTTTCATCAAACTATTTCAGAAGTGCATGTCTTTTCTCTAAAGATCTTTTTAGGTTTCTAAAGAGCAGTTGATGTCTTGGAAGTCCAATTTATTAAACAATTCATTATCCCACATCTTTTAGAGCTCACTGTCTAGGAAACATTGGTGGCATAATAGTTAAAAGCTATATCTGCAAACTGAAAGGTTGGCGGTTTGAATCCACTAGTGCACACACAAAAAATCACATCATCATTTTCATAGCTACTTTAAAAAGCCTTAAATAAGCACACTATTCGTTTTTCATGAAAATAAAAATAGATCCATGTAAACCCAAAGGGAAGAAATATTCCTTAAATAACAAAGGACATGTATCAGAAACAATAGTTCACTTTGTGATAAAATAATAGGATCATTCCTATCAGAGTATAGAGGATGTTAAGGGTGGCTATTATTGCAGCTGTTACAGTTTACTGTTCTAGATGGCCTTGGTAAGGCGGCACAACGAGAATTTGTCTTTTTTCTAGAAAGACTGGAAAGTCATCATGGAAAGAAAGAATAATGCAGTTGTTCAGGGGAGAACTTGCCCTACCAGATTTTAAATGAACTATGTGACTTGAGTGAGCAAAATGGTGTGGTATCATCAAAAGAATTACTAATGCAAGCACAGAATAAAATAGACTATGCAAAGGAGACATATATACAAACATTTGGCATATGGTTAATATTCTTTATAATTTATAACCTTTTAATAACTTAAAATTTAAATGTAACACATAGTAAGATAACGAATTAAATCATGAAATTGAAAATACACCAAATAAACCAGAAGTGACAGAAAAGAGAGCATAGAACTCCATTTCAAGATGATGTGTCCCAGTGTGGTAACTTTGCACTGTGTCTGCTTGATTGTGCTGGAACATTTCAAGAATTCTGCTCCCTGCATGTTTTTGTTTGGAACTGGGAAATCTGAGTGATCAGCAGGGCTGGTGAGTGACTTTTCTGTTATAATCCAAGTCTCCCTCTTGGACTCTCATTTTCCCTGGTTTGCCCTCAATTAGAGAAGACCTACTTCTGTAACAATCCTCTATTCCATAAAGTCATAATTGTTCTGCTTCCCGGATTAAACCCTGACTCAGCCAAGGAAATCATTTACCAACATGAGGGTGGAACTCCAGTGAGGAGACAAAAGCACTTTTATTCTGAGAGATAGACGATGCTTGCATGAGCTAGATTTCTTTTTACTTTTCTTTCTACAGAGGAAAGAGTGAGCTAAACATCTGGATACAGCTCACAGCAAAGATTCTGTCTATTTACTGCATTGCTAAGGATGTCTGAATAGAGGAAGCAAAGACTTATTTCTGAATCCCTATGACTTTGAAGGCAAAACTGGCTAGTGAAAAGGAGGCAATGGAACCTTGGGAGAAAGTGACTGTACCATGACAAAAATACTGAGAACCAAGAAATGGGATGGGATCAGATGCTGGCCTAAATGCTAGGGAAACTTTTTTATTTTTAACTAGATAAAAGATTGATTAGCTTCCCTTCTCTGAGATTTGGAAAATGGGGCAGATCAAAGAAGACACTTTCAAATACTGAGATTCTTATAATTAACTTTCCAATACTGTAATTTTGTTACAATAAAATTGCTACTAATGATACAAGTGTTTATAAATTAGTGAGCCTTGATTTACCTAAGAACAAGAAAAAATTTATTATGTAGATGGCTGTGAGTTGTGAAGGGAGCATCAGGCTTGAGACCCTCTCTTTCCCGCTGTTGAGGTACCTTGTGGCTTTCAGCAATTTGCTCATTTAAAGGGAACTCAGACCGTTTACAAATGAGAGGAATAATGGTTATGTAACAGAATATTTGTCAGGATTAAATTAAGTAATGTATGTTAAATACTTCATAAATTGTGCTGTAAGATTTATAAACAGTACTGTTAAAGAAAACACTATGTCTTATAAAAAAACAGAAGATATAAGTTGTGAGAACATTTTTATTTTCCTGGGTAACTATCTGTTTCAATGAAAAAAAATAAGTGCAGTTCCTAGCATTATAATAAGAGTTTAATAAATCATTCAGTGAGTGATACTTCTTTCTTGGTTTAGATCTTACACAGAAAAGAATTACTTTACAGAAATCTTTGCTCTAGGATGACTGGAAAAAAGAAAAAAGAGAGAGTCTAACTGTGTTTAATTTTCAAGTATTCTGTTGCAAACTGGATGTGTTTTAGGGTAAGAAAGTAAGTGACCTAGAAAGTTATGGACCGACAGTTGGTAACGTCTGAGAAACAGTATGAACGTCACAGACGCAGAATGGCTTCACGTCATCATCTCCCACACTTCCCACAAGTGAGAAGGAGAGGTCCCCAAGTGATAGATAACCATTTGACACAAATTA
Organism: Heterohyrax brucei; assembly: GCA_028571685.1. Taxonomy (NCBI): domain Eukaryota; kingdom Metazoa; phylum Chordata; class Mammalia; order Hyracoidea; family Procaviidae; genus Heterohyrax; species Heterohyrax brucei. The sequence continues at coordinate 2,102,159 of CM053156.1, forward strand.
TACTCTACTTTCTGTGTGCTGTTATTAAGGAATACTCAGTGGTTTCTGAAAAACGGAAGCAATTAATGTAGGAATTAACATGTATTCACTCAAAATAAACTTGACAGTTACTACAGATATAAATTAATCAATTTTAAAATCGAGGTAACTGACAAAATAAACTTGGTAATGAACAACCTGGAGGACATGCTGGCTGAGTAGAACAGTGGTAAAGGCAAATTTTCAACTGTCAAGACAACCAAGTTTCAAATCAGGATTTATTGCGGTTCAGTATCTACTTGTGGAAAAGAAGTCCCAGCCCGTTGATGGGCTGTGTCTTCAGCACTTTCTGTTTGATGATTTATTAATAACTTGGTAGAAAACACAGTTGGTATGTGCATTACATTTCTAAATGTCATTAAGTTAAATGAAGTAATAAATGTATCATGTGACAAATCTAACCGACTCGATGGCACTTGGCTTGGCTTGGCTGACAAATCTAAGATCCCAGAAGATATTATCCAGCTAAGATTTTGGGGCTATAACCAATAAGATGTAATCTAATTGGAATGCATGTAAAAGCTTCTGCTTAAAAACAAGAAACATGACCCATCAATAAGCAACAAAAATCAACCAAAGAAATACAACTACTGTAAATATATTAAGGCCAAGGGAAATTCTTATAAAAGAATTTAGGAAGAGGTCTTATAGAAAGGAGACCAGAGGCTTAAAGTGATGTTGTACTCAGTATAATCTGGGTGATGTGCTTGCATGGAAGCTAATGCAGTCTTGGCTGTACCTGTAAAAGCGGTGGCCCAGTAGTAGTGAAGTGGGGCTCCTCCCAGACCTCTCCTCACAGCTTTGCAGAGGGATTCCAGCTGGCTTGTTCCATTTGAATCCCTGCTCAGAATTTGCCTAACAAGTTCCCAGGGAGTTAGTTACACATAAGAATCATATAGACTCTGATTCAGTCTATCTGGGATTGGAAATGCAAACTCTCAGCAGGAAACTTGTAAGAAAAGCAAATTCTCAGCGGGGGTGTGAACCTAAATGAACAAGCTCCCAAGCCCTGGTTTTTCAGGACTTAGTCCAGAGAATGGATGGGTTGATACGGGGATTATGGACTTGCAGATTTTTAGCACATGGTAGTTGCCTTAAAACACAGCCACAAGGGAACTTTTGAGGCTAAAATTAACAAGTTACACTTAAGTGAAGGCATATTCAGATATACTTTACAGAATTTGCTGAGAATTACAAATGTTCTAAATTGCAATAAGTTATTACTTCATGTGCCATTGAGATCCATGCGATAGAAGGAGAGGTTGAAAAACTATTTGTCTGACAGGAATACGTCAGAGGATTCAAGTTGGGAATCGGATAGGACATGTTCCATATTCTCAAAATTAAACATTATGTTTATCAACCAGTGTAATAATTATTCAGAAGTACTGGAAAAATTTAAATATACATGTAGCCAAAACCAAAATCTAATATAATGGAAATAAAATCTACAAGAAAACTGTTACCATCCAGTCAATTCCAAATCATAGTGACCCTACAGGCCAGAAGAAATGATGTACAGTGTTTCCAAGGTGTGACTGGTGGATTCAAACTGCTGACTTTTTGTTGGTAGCTAAATAGTTAACCACTATGTCATCAGGGCTCCAGAAGACATGTGCTAATACAGTATAAAATAGGCCTTGCTTTACAGATATATAACAACTATTTGGTTCAGGATCACCATGAAACAGAAATCGCTAATTCCGTAACTGGTGGTGTGGAGAGTCAACCAACTGAAAATTCAGAAGGAAGTGTTAATCTCAACATTCTGAAGCCCTGTGACATTAAAGAAGATAATTTAAATTTTTGAAGGATCTCTGACACAGCATTAATACAAGAGAAGGTTGGATTAGATGATCTTTAAGGTAAATTTCAGCTCTCAAAGTTTATAGATAGTCCCATCCTAAGTGATATGTGAACTCCTGGGTATCAGCTGTACCAAATAATGATATGATCAGGAATGCAGACTCAGGAGCATGTTCTACAAAGTGATGACTCGTTGTATCATTACCAGTTACAAGAACTCGCTCTCATCATGCTACTGGTTACATCCTTAGGAGTTCCATGACAAATTGGGCACTCCCGGAAATAAAGTGAAACAATTTCAAGTCTATCTGATGGAGAAACAAAAGAGGAAATATTCCTTGGGCAAAGAAGCTTTGGAGGAAAGACTACAGTGCTGAAATTTAACTTGAAGAAGCCCAGTGTGGGTAAGCGCTTAACAACAGTCAGGTACCCACAGGAAACAGGGCTGGTGAGCAGATGTGTTCTGTGTCGGATGAGAGCAGAACAAGAGAAATGGACTTAGACAAAAGAGGAGGAATTCCACTCCCCACACCCCCTTTTGGTGTCCTATGACTTTGAGGTAATAAAAGAGGTTACCAGGGAATGTTGACTAATCCCCTTATCTGAAGTTTTAGGAATAAATGTGCAGGTCATTCTCTGCTAGATATAAGTGTAGTTCTAGATGACTTTGTGATATTTTCCACTGTATTGCCTTACAAGAAGGTGAAAATTCAGATAACATATGGAATCCAAAGTAGCTCCATCTTGGGAAAAACAGCTGAGATTTTTGGTACTCAGGCTGATGATGCTGTGATTTCATTTGGTTTTTCAAAATGATTTCCTTGGGACACTGATTGCCTAACCCTGGTATCTGAGAAATGGCTTGCTCCCGTAAATTTCAGAGCTAAGCATATTCTTATTTTAGTTGAAAAACCAGGAATCACAGTGTTGGAGTACTATATTCTTAAATGAAGATGAGCTACCTAAAGTTGCTTCTGCATTTTCATTTTTATAACATATTGAGAATTTAATGAAAGTGTTGTATCAGTCATTCTCCTTACATATTTAAGAAAGGAGCTAATATCACTTTGTTAGCTTGGTTACAAGGACTCTTATTATGTTGTTGGTTATATCCTTAAGAATTCCACAGCAGATTTGAGATTTATCAAAGTAAAGTAAAATATGTAATTTTGGGCCTGTTGAATGGAGAAGTTGCTAAAAAGTGACATCACTTTTTTTTTTTCCTATTAGATAGCTCTTATAGTTTAAAATGTTTTCTGTGTTTAAAATTATTATTTGGTTCTACCATGGCAAAAATTATTTTGTACTTAGATTTATTTTTTCACATCACCTGTAATATAGTAAGTGCAGTGTCACATAATTAAAGTGGTCTTGAAAAAAATTCTTGTGCCTGTGTAAAAAGACCCATTCCATTTGAATGCCTTGAAGAACACAGAGAGATTATTTCAGAACATTAGATGTCTTGGTCAGGAACAGGTTTCAGCTAAGGCAAGTGAAGCATCTTTATAACGTGAGAGAACAACCTGGTAAGCAGTTTCGCCTGCTCTACATCGAATCCTGCTTCACAGGCCATGGGGGTGCAACTGGAAGAACGGTAGCACTGAGGAGCTTGTTAGAATGTTGGAAATGCAAAATCTCAGACATACGGAGTCAGAATCTGAAGTTTAGAAAGATACACAATTGATTTGTACGCACTTGTAAGTTTTAGTAGTATTATATTAAAGCCTCTTCTGAGGGGAGGGGAGTGGAGTTTGTTTCCAGTCAAGGAAGGGAGAGTTGCAGAGTGTGCTTGTTGAGAATATCTAAGGAGAAGAAAAGGCTTAAGGAATCTTAGATTTGAAAAAGTCTTTGAAAGTCAGAAGTTCTGGGCTCTTTGAAAGCATAATCTGGTCAGCTTTTAAAATACTAGGCCCTGCCACTTCAACACAATGATTTTGATGCAGTCTAGAAAATAGTTTTTCCTGGAAACCTCTGGGAAGTAGAGAAAACCGGTTATCTTCTGACGGAAACCACTGAGATTTTAGATAACTTGATAGATTAAAATTATCTTCTTACATGAAATTGAAATAATATCTTCATAACTGCCATATGTTGGTCTGCTGTTTCATGACCATCCATTTGAAAGGGTGACATAGCGGAGTGGCTGGGAATATGGGATCTGGAGCCAGGTGACCTGGCTGAAATCTTGTTCAGTGCAATAGGCAGGACAAGAGCCTTCCACAAGTGACCACATTGCAGTCCCCAGAACGTGCAAATGTGTTGCCTTACATGACACAATGTTCTCTGCAGATATAATTAAGAATCTTGAGATGGAGAGATTATTTTGGATTATCACAAATGTGCTTGTTATGGATTGAATTGTGTCCCCCCCCAGATGTATGTAACAGTTTGACTGGGCCATGATTCCCAGTATTATGTGATTGTGCTTCATTTTATGTTTTTCCTGTGCTGTAAATCCTACTCTCTACCTGTAGTTAATAGGTAGGGTTATGTTAAAAGAGGATTAAAGTGAGACTTCAACGCCCTTGCTAAAGGAGTTTCTGTGTGTGGCTTGCACTACCTTTTACCCTTTTAGCCTATAAGAGATAAAAGGAAAGGGCAGCAAGCAGAGAGTGGGGACTTCGTACCGTCAAGACAGCAGCACTGAGACAAGCGTGTGTCCTTTGTAGCCGAGGTTCCTGCTCTGAGGTGTTCCCAGAGCAAACAAAGGCTTGTGAAACACCAGGACCTGCCTTTACATCAGACAGAGAAAATGCATTTCCCAGGAGCCAGCACCTTGAATTTGGATTTGTAGCCTACTCAGCTGTGAGGGAATAAGCCTTTCTTTGATAAAGATTTCCACTTGTGGTGTTTCTGTTACAGGAGTACCAGGTGACTAAGATAGTCCTTATAAGAGGGAAGTGGTAGGGTCACTGCCAAAGAAGGAGATGGTGATGGAAAGAGAGGTCAGAGATAGAGCTAGAGAGATTTGAAGATGCCACACTGCTGACTTTGAAAGTGAAGGAAGAAGCGACCACGAGCCAAGGAATGCAGTTGGCTGTAGAAGCTTGAAAAGTCAAGAAGTGGATCCTCCCCTAAAGCATCCGGAAGAAACTTAAACTTGATTTAAGCTCAGCGAAACTCATTTCGGGTTTCTGACATCCAGAACTGTAAAATAATAAATGTATGTTGTTTTAAGCCTCCAAGTTTGGTATTACAGCAATAGGAAACTAACATACTCTGCCAACCCAGTAACTGTGTATTCTTCAGCAAGGATTTCAGTTTCATCATCTGTGAACTAGGATAACAACGATTTCTACCACGGTTGATTGCTGTGAGAAATAATTTTGTGGTGATATAACTAAATCACTTAGAACAATGTCTAGTAGATAGTAATTGTTAGCAATTTATGGTCATCATCGTTATTATACTTAGTAAATCTAGTTTCCTGTAGTTGTTGGCTTTTCTAAAATTCCTAGAAGTCTTTTTTTTTTATTTTTATTTAACATAACTGAGTGAAAATGTACATTCACATGTAAATTTACATTCCCCCCTATATGCAGCTTCCACTGCTCTCCCTGTCCGGTGACTGCACACTATTCCTCTCTGCTCCATACATGTCTCATCCTCCCAACAGTCTCCTTTCCCCTCTTCTCCGTCCACTCCCCTTCCTCCAGCCAGAGGTCAGCAAGATGATATCCTATAGATGTATAGAACTATAAAGTGCTTCCAATATATGGTTACTCTGCATCACCAAGTCCAATTCATTCCTGTCCAAAGAGTGGACCTTTGTTATAATTTATGGGAGAGGGCAGCATCAGGGCCGGGGGCCATGCTCTCAGAGGAACCCCAAAACTGCTGGACCATCAGTTGAGGTCTTTTAGTGGAGATCTCATGATGCACCTCTTTTTATTCTTGTGTTGCCAGTGAGGCTCCTCTCTGTGAGCTCCGTTGTGGCTATCACTGGTCGTGGCTGGGCACCATCCGGTTCTTCCGGTCCCAGGTCAATGTAGGCACCCACTCTTGTGGGTCTCTCTGTCTTCTCGGCTGTCTTTACCCCATGCCATTTTGGCCCTCGGTGAGCATCTGTTCCTGCTGAGTTGGGACCATTTGGTGTGTCCTCGGATGGCAGCTTGGCAGCTTTTAAGACCCCAGACGCCACTCACCAATGTGGGGTGCAGAGAGCTCTCTTAGCAAAAAGCTAGTTGTGCCAATTGGCCTGGAATTCACCTAAAAGCATAGTCCCCCGCACCCCGCCCCACCTACTCTATCCTTGCAGTATTGAGTTAAGATGGAAGGAGTACTCAAGTTATGCTGAAGTCCACTTAATGTTGTTCCTGTCTCTAATGTGTGCTGTCACCGCTTTCTCCCAACTAGATTTCTAGTAACTACCTAAACTAAGCCCCCCCTTACCCTCCCTGCTTGCCTCCCTCCCTTCCCTTGCAGCTGTCAAAGAGTCTTTTCTTCTATACACAAGTCTGTTTTTGAGATCTTATCTTAGAGGTCTCATACAGTATTTGTCCTTTTGTCGCTGACTACTCTCACTCAACATAATGTCATCCAGTTGAAACCAGGTTAGGAGATGTTTCCTGGAATCATCATTATTCTTTATCATTGCGTAGTGCTCCATTGAGTATATGTACCACAGTTTACCTATCCATTCTTCTATTGTTGGGCATCTGGGTTGATTCCACCTTTTTGCTATTGTGGACTGTGCCGCGATAAACATTCTGGTGCATGTGTCCGTTGGTGTGAAAGGCCTTGAATCTGTAGGATATATTCCAAGTAGTGGAATTACTGGGTCAAATGGTATATCAATATCCATTTTTTTAAGGAAGCGCCAGATTGCCTTCCAAAGAGGCTGGACCATTTTGCAACCCCATCAACAGTGTAGGAGGGTTCCACTTTCTCCACAGCCTCTCCAGCATTTGTTGTTTTGTGTTTTCTGGATCATGGCCAATCTTGTTGGGGTGAGATGGTATCTCATTGTTGTCTTCATTTGGATTTCTTTAATAACTAAAGATCGTGAACATGTCTACATGTGTTTTTTGGCTGCCTGGATCTCCTCTTTAGTGAAGTGTCTGTCCATCTCCTTTGCCCATCGCTTAACTGGATGGTTTATCTTCTTCTTATTGATATTTTGTAGTATCTTATAGATTATGGAGATCAGGCGTCGATCTGACATAGAGTTGCCAAATATTTTTTCCCACTCTGTGGGTGTTCTTTTAATTCTATTAATAAAGTCTTTGGATGAGCAAAAGTGTTTGATTCTTAATAGTTCCCATTTATCTACTTTCTCTTCTGTTGATTGAGGTTTCTTTGACAGATTTTGGAGTCTGTCCTCATTGTGTATTAAAACTTCCATTATTGTTCCTACCTTTTCTTGGATGAGCTTTATCGTTTTAGGTTTGATATTTAGGTCTTTTATCAAGTTCGAGTTGGTTTTTGGATAAGGTGTAAGATATGGATCTTGATTCAGTTTATTGCAGATGGATAACCAATTTTGCCAGCACCATTTGTTGCAGATACTGTTTTTACCCCAGTTTAATGTCTTAGGGCCTTTGTCGAATATCAACTGTTCATAGGCCGATGGTGTCATCTCTTGGGTCTCAATTCTGTTCCATTGATCGATCTGTCTGTTCTTGTACAAGTACCAGGCCATTTTGACCACTGTGGCAGTGTAGTATGTTCTAAGGTCGGGTAATGAGAGGCCTCCCAGTGTGTTCTTCTTCTTTAGTAGTACCTTACTTATCCGGGGCTTCTTCCCTTTCCAAAAAAAATTGGTGATTTGTTTCTCCATCTCATTAAAAAATGACGCTGGAACTCGTATTGGGATTGCATTATATAAATAAATTGCTTTGGGTAAAATACACATTTTCACAATGTTAAGTCTTCCTATCCATGAGCAGGCTAGGTTTTTCCATTTATCTAAGTCTCCCATAGTTTCTTGTAGTAAGGGCTTGTAGTTCTCTTTGTAAAGGTCTGTTGTTTCTCTGGTTAGATTAATTCCTAGGTACTTTATCTTCTTAGGGGTTATCGTAAATGGTATTGATTTAATAATTTCCTCCTTAACAGTCTCGTTGATGGTATAAAGGTAACCTACTGATTTACGTATGTTTATGTTGTATCCTGAAACTTTGCTGAACTCTTGTATCAGTTTGAGTAGCTTACTTATAGATTCCTTGGGGTTCTCTGCATATACAATCATATCATCTGCGAACAGGGAGATTTTAAATTCCTCTTTGCCGATGCAGATGCTCTTTATTTGTTCGTCTTGTCTAATTGCTCTGGCTAGAAATTCTAGCACAATGTTGAATAGGAGAGGTGAGAGTGGGCATCCTTGTCTAGTTCCTGATCTCAGGGGAAAGTCTTTCAGTCTCTCTCCATTCAGGATGATGTGGGCAATTGGCTTTGTATAAATGGCCCTTATTGTGTTGAGGAATTTGCCGTCTATGCCCATTTTGCTAAGAGTTTTTAGCATGAATGGGTGTTGGACTTTATCAAATGCCTTTTCGGCATCAATGGACAAAATCAGGTGATCTTTGTCTTTTGTGTTATTTATGTGGTTAATCACATTAATTGTTTTCCTGATGTTGAACCAGCCTTGCATCCCTGGTATGAATCCCACTTGGTCATGATGGATTATTTTCTTGATATGTTGTTGTATTCTATTGGCAAGAATTTTGTTGAAGATTTTTGCATCTAAGTTCATGAGTGATATCAGTCTGTAGTTCTCTGTCTTTTTTGGATCTTTCCTGGGCTTAGGTATCAGGGTTATGCTGGCTTCATAGAATGAGTTTGGGAGTACTCCATTCCTTTCTATACTGTGAAATAGTTTCAATAGTATTGGGGATTACTCTTCTCTAAATGCTTGGTAGAATTCTGCCGTGAAGCCATCTGGGCCTGGACTTTTTTGGGTTGGCAGTGTTTTGATGACCTTTTCAATCTCTTCCTTTGTGATGGGTTTATTAAGTTGTTCTGCTTCACATTGTGATAATTTGGGTAGGTGGTATGAGTCAAGGAATTTGTCCATTTCCCCTAGGTTTTGAAATTTGTTAGAGTACAGTCTTTCATAGTATTCTGTTATCATCTTTTTGATTTCTGTTGCGTCTGTGGTGACAACTCCCTTCTCATTTCTAATTTGGGTTATTTGTTTCCTTTCCTGCTTTTCTTTAGTAAGTTTAGCCAGTGGTTTATCAATTTTGTTGATCTTTTCAAAAAACCAGCTTTTGGTCTTTTCAATTTTTTCAATTGTTTTTCTATTCTCTAATTCATTTAGCTCTGCTCTAATCTTTATGATCTCCTTTCTTCCGGTGCCCGAGGGGTTCTTCTGTTGTTCTCTTTCTACTTGTTCAAGCTGTAGAGTTAGTTCATTGATTTGGTTTCTTTCTTCCTTCCAGATGTGTGCATTTATGGAGGTAAACAGACCTCTCAGCACTCCTTTGGCTGTATCCCATAGGTTCTGGTAGGAAGTGTTTTCGTTCTCACTGGAATCCATGAATTTCTTTAATTGATCCCTGATTTCCTCTATAACCCATGCTTTTTTGAGCAAGATGTTGTTCGATTTCCAAGAGTTCCACTTTCTATCTCTGTTTTTTCTGCTATTGATTTCAACTTTGATGGCTTTATGATCTGAGAAGATGCTTTGCAGTAATTCAGTGGTATGGATTTTGTTGAGCATTGCTTTATGGCCTATCACGTGGTCAATTCTGGAGAATGTTCCATGTGCACTGGAGAAGAAGGTGTAGTTGTCTGCTGATGGGTGGAAAGTTCTGTATATATCAATGAGATTTAGTTGGTTAATTGTGTCAATGAGGTCTTCTGTATCTTTACTGAGCTTTTTTCTAGATGATCTGTCTAGTAATGAGAGTGGAGTGTTAAAGTCTCCCACTATTATTGTGGAGTCATCTAACTCTCTTTAGAGTGTAGTCAGTGTTTCTTCGACATATTTAGGTGCTCTGACATTAGGTGCATAAATGCTTAATATAGTTAAGTCTTGCTTGTGTACTGAACCTTTCAGCAATAAATAGTGTCCATCTTTGTCCACGATGGTGGATTTGACATTAAAGTTGATTTTGTCTGAGATTAGAATTGCCAACCCTGCTCTTCTTTGTTCATTGATAGCTTGATATATATTCTTCCATCCTTTAATTTTCAGTTTGTTCCTGTCTTTAGGTCTCAAGTGAGTTTCTTGTAGACAACATATGGATGGGTTGTGTCTTTTGATCCAAGATGACACTCGGTGTCTCTTTACTGGAGCATTCAGTCCATTCACATTCAATGTAATTATTGATAGGTATGTGTTCACTGCTGCCATTGTGATATGTTTATTTTTATATTGATGTTTTCTCTGTTGTTCTTATTAGTCTGTTCTGGGACACTCTTTTTTGTGAGTTGATTTTTCACCTTTTTCAGAGCTGGTTTTATAGTTGTTGAGACTCGTGTGTTAGATTTCTTGAAATGGTATGATACATCTTTGTTGTGCTTTACAGCTGCCCCATAAACCCCCTTAATAAACTATTTATAAACCCAATTTTAATTACTACCAGTCTGGTCATCTTTCTTTCCATCTGGAAGGACTATACGACTGTAGTACTTCCCTCTTTTATTATGATGACACCATAGTTTTCATGATGATCACTGGATTGCTTCTTTCCAAATCAAAGCTGTGATTTACTTTGAAGCCTTCCCTAAATAAGTATTGAGTCGTGTGTCGTTCTAAAATACAAAGTTAGTGGTTTCGTTCTTCTAAGCCAAAGCCAAGAACTTCTTTCAGTATTTCTTGTAGTTTGGGTTTGGTTTTTACAAAGTCTCTGAGTTTCTGTTTATCTGGGAATGTCTTAATTTCATTTTTGTATTTGAAAGACAGATTTGAAGGTTATATAATTCTTAGTTGGAAGTTCTTCTCCTTCAAGACTTTGAATGTGTCGTGCCACTGTCTCCGTGCCAGCATGGTTTCTGCTGAGAAATCTGACCAGAGCCTACAAGGTTTCCCTCTGAATGTTAGCTTTGCCTTGAGTCTTGCTGCCTTTAAGAGTTGCTGCTTATGTTTCATTTTGTTAAGCTTGATTATAATATGTCTTGGAGTCTTTCTTTTGAGATCTATATTGGGTGGCATACGATATGCATCTGAGATGTCTATATTCTCTTCCTTCATGATTTCTGGGAAGTTTTCTGCCAGCAGCTCAGCAACAATACTCTCTGTGTTCTCAGATGTCTCACCCTGTTCAGGGACTCCAATTAATCGAAGGTTGTTCCTCTTAATAGAGTCCCACATGCTTCTTAATGTTTCTTCATTTTTCTTGTTTCTTTTTTCTGATTTCTGCTCATATACACTGGCATCAGTAGCTGTGTCTTCCAAGTCAGAAATTCTTTTTTCCATTTGTTCCATTCTGTTTTCTTGGCTTTGCATGGAATTTTCTACGTCTTTGATTTTCTTCTTGATCTGTTGGATTTCAGAGTACTGGTGTTCCATCAGATCGAACAACTTGCTTAATTTTTCATTTTGTTCTGCTGCATTTTGTATAAGTTCTAGAAGGGCCCTGTATATAATCAATTTGTATTCACTTCCTGATGCTTTCATAAAAGTTTCTTCATGTGGAAAACTCCTTGGTTGCTTTGTTTGGGAGCCTTCTGAAGCCATGAGTGATTGCTTGTATGCCACAATTGTCTGTTGCTTTTTGGGTCCCATGTGAGTATATAGAGGCTGGAAGAGGTACTGTGAGGATGGATTGCAAATGTTTCTCTAGGCTGTCTTCAAATGTAAAGCAAAAGGTATCTGACCAGTTCACAAGTCAGTTAGGTTTTCAGGTGTAGAGGTCCCTCTTCCCAACTGACAAAGTAAGCGCCACTGTATCCAACCCCAGATGATGACAAAGTAGTTCAGAATACAGCACTGCTATTGCCCTGGTGGCCTCTGCTGACAGGGCCTAGCCTTATCCAACACTGCGTCGAGTACTGGTTTTGTGATAGAAAAGCGCTCTCTTGTGGGCAGGCTCTGGCTCCCCAGCTAAGAATTAGGACCAGCTGCAGCCACCGTACCCAAGATGGCGTCCTCCACACAGGCAGCAGACAGGGGGGGCTAAAGGTGCTGAGAGGTAGTGATTCCTCTGCTTCTGTTTCAGGGCCCCCAACGTAGGCAGCACTGTGCAAAATCACTACTTTTCTGACGGAGAAGCGCTGTCCCGTTTGCAGGAGCTGGCTCCCCGGCTAAGAACGAGGTCCCGCTAAAATCTCGGTACCAACATGGCATCCCGCACCCTGACCGCGGAGCTCCGCACAAACCCCGCTGAGGCAGCTACAAAACGAAAGGCTCAAAGTGTCTAGATTAACAGAGTCCCGAGCCTGGCTCTCAGAATATGGGAATTTCGCCTGCCTATCCCCACAGCAGCGCGTCTGAGTCCAGCCGCCAGGCAAGGCCCAGCTCCGCCCGCCAGCTGAGACCGAGGGCAAAAAACCTCAAAACGGTGCGTTTACCTTCCGTTCGTGAGAGCCAGGGCTAGCCAGGAGCGGGAGTCAGCGAGAGAGAGGAGGGTTTTTCGCTGAGTGGTATGAAGTCCCAATTAACAGCTCTGTGCCGTGTCCTGAAGCTGATTAGGTGATCAGAAGGCTCTGTTTGATTGTCAATTCAGGTCTTGGTTTCCAGAGGGATAGAAGGAGACGTGGGCTTAGTCCACCATCTTGACTCCGCCCCCAACTCCTAGAAGTCTTTAACTTCTCTTGCAATACAGGCTTTAGTTGGGAGAGATTATGAGTAAGAAACCTTATGTCGATTTGGTTCAATTTCAGGTCTAATGGGAGAATGTGAATCAGGTTCATGGTGAATTAAAAATCTCATCACATCTAATACATTTGAGGATGCTCCGCCTTGAGAAATCCTTGTATAAAGGATGAACTATCTCTGAGCAACAAATGATTTCTTAAGTCTAAATTTCTTGCAGAGTCTGATATTGCTCTATGACTTAGGTTTACAGTATTTCTGTGGCCCTAACTATTCTAGAGAGTCAGTTAAGAATTTAGGAAGTGATATTCTTAAATTAAGCTGAATGCCAGCAGTGAATTGGAAACATAAGATTACAAGAGAGAATGCATCTTTGAAAGGTCCTTTGTGTAACACAAAACTTTGCAGTGTTTACTCCGAAGATTCTAGCTTTGTGAAGAGCCTGTGGCGCACAGAAAGTGCTTGATATATATGCATCAAAACGGATGAATAATGAGAATGAATATAAGCGCAATCCCAAATGATCAAGAAAACCCCATAAAAATATTTCATGTCTCTTTCTGAACTATTGCAACAGATTTCTGACCTATCCCTTTTTTTTTCCATGTCATCTACGCTTCAATTCGTTCTACTGTCAGACGGAAGAGTTAATGTTCAAAACCGGAGACTTTGCTTCACTGTCTTTGCTCAGAAACCTTCAGTGATTCCTTGAAATGTAGATCTGTGTTCTTTCTTCTACCTTTCCTGATCAGCATCAAGGAAATGATCCATTCCCATCACTAATACTGACCCCCTGTAATAGTGAGTTTCACGTGAAAAGCCTTACTCTCATGTATTTAGCATACAGCTTGACTAAGAAGCTCTACTGCTCGAGAAATGAAGGTCTAGCACTAAATCCAAATTATATGCAATATAACCTGTATCTCATGGCGACCCTAGGTGCCAGCATAGACAGGGTAGCCATGAGTAGGATCTGACTCGACGGCACTTGGCTGGCAACCTGTGTCTCTGTACGCAATGCTTATTAATCCCTTTCATTACATCACCGTCACGTCTTGATTGGCATGCTGTTCCACCACCCATATACCCACCATTTTCACAATATCTGGCAACATGCCCTGCGTTTTTAATCTATGTACCTTGCTTATGTCTTCTTCTCAGCCCGAAATTCCTTTCTTTCTCTCCGTTTCTGTAGAAAATTGTGACATCTTTGAAGGCACGCATTACAATTTATTGCCAACATTCAAACTCTTCTAATCAGAATTACTTACGTCTTCCCAGGCATTCCTATAACATATCGTTCTCTAATCATCAAGAGTTACGAGGTCTGAAGTTAGAGGCATCTGATTTTGATTACTCACTTCATAGTGGACCTGTGACCTTGACTAGGTTTCTTAATTAACTGGATCCTTAGTTTTACCATATGTTAAATAGGGATAATAATAGCATTTTTCTCATAGAATTGCTGTGAGGGTTAAAAAATAATAATGCTTATGAAGTGTTAACACAGTTTATGGCACATGGTAACCTCTCTTAGGTGTTTATTACAAATTGTAATGATAATAGCCTGAAGCTTTGATATATGACATCTCGATAGAAAATGTATGGGAAAAATATATATTTATTTACTATTATTCTAGGTTATAAGTTGGAGTACAAAGATTAAATATCATTTATCTTTGTATTTTCTCACTCATGAAATAGTTTCAGCAAGTGATCACTACAACTAATTATATTTAATCATGTTTTTATTGCAATTTATTGTTATTTTCAAGAAGATTGTGAATAGCTGTCATTCTCCCTGAAGGCTTTTTTTTTTTTTTCCTTTTAAAAAAGAAAACTATAGCACTTCAATCTTCTCCTCTGCAGAATAAATTTTAAAGCTTTTCTTCAAAGATCTGTAAGTAATACAATCATGTTTATGGCTCTTTCTTCCCAAGACACCCCCATCTCCAATTCTCACATTCAGGAATTATTCTTTACAGGTTATACTATTTCCACTCAAAAGGGTACCTTCACTGAGGGTCCCAATGTGTCTCATGATTACTTAATGTAATTATACTTTTGTTTTTTTAAAAAATGTACACTATTTTTCTAATTTACAGGTTCTTAAATGTTAAGAAGAATTTTGAATATACCATGAACTTCCAAAAGAATGAAAAAAGTCAATCTTAGAAGAAATAGAAACAATGTTCTTATAAGTGTCATCAAGAAAGACCAGTCTCCAGAAAAGAACATCATGAATGGTGAAGTAGGGAGCCAATGAAAATTAGGAAAACCTTTGGTGGGATAGATTGATACAGTTGCTGAAACAGTTGACTCACACATACTAACAATCATGAAGATGGCACAGCACCAGGCAGCGTTTCTGCTGTTATATATAAGACGACCTTAAATCAGAGCTGACTTGATGGAAGCTAACAACAATAACAAATGTTAAATATAGATAATATATTTTTCTCTTAATTTTAGACTAGATAAATTTAACAAACATTTGTTAGCTTAACAACTATGAAAATAATCTCAAAGAAATGAAGTACAGTACATGTTTAGGTAAGTTACAGCAGCATCCAACCATGATCTGTAACCGTGGCTGTAAATATATTTTGGCTGTATTTGACTCCCAAAATAATTGAATATGAGAAAAAAAAAACTATGGAATTTTGGATCCATTACAAATGATTTCATCCAGTTCAACTATCTGTTCTTGGATATAAATAAATTTGCTGACTATATGTAGAGATGTAAGATTTTATTCCACTGATGGATTATTGGATTTTTTTATTTGATATGATTGAGTGAAAATGTACATTCCCGTAGGATTATTGGATTTTAGGTAAAGAATATTTAATACAAATAGACTGCAAAAAGAACAAACAAATATATCTTAAAAGAAATACAGTCAAAATATTTCTTGGAAACAAAAATGGAGAGACTTCAGCTTTCTTTGTCTATAACATTAGGAAAGACCAATTACTAGAAGAGGAGAGATACCCTCAATGAGATGAATTGACACAGAAGACACAGCACTGGGCTCAAACATATCAACAATGATATGGCACAGTACTAAACAATGTTTCATTTCGGGTGTCATTGAGTTGATTCAGTGACAACTAACAGCAGCAGTAAAACACAGAAAATGCTTCAGTAATGATTACAAGTAGTTTTTATTAGATGTTAGCTGTATTCTAAGCACTTAATGGTATTATATTGTTTGGATCTATAGAACGATGCTACTCTTATTTCAATTAGTAGATGCTGAAACTGAAGCTTAGAGAAGTTAACATGACCAAGGTCACAAACTTGGTCAGTGGCTTAGCTTGTTCTAAGCTTTTCCCAGGAGTTTCTTCACAAGATTTGAGTTAAGGTAGTCTGACAAATAGCTTTAAAAGCTAATGGGTAAAGCTGACTTAAATGACTCCTTAAGATTGTGGCTGCCCTATAAAATCCAAACAATTCTCAATTTTTTTAAGGAAATTTACATATCAAAAAGCTCTTGAAAGCACAAAGTAAGTTACAGTGAAGGTCATTATTGCGAAACCTTTCAAACATACACAACAAAACAAAACTTCTAAGTCCTGGTTTAAAATAAAGGGAAAAGGAAATGGAAACAGTAAATGAAAAAGGTAGCAAAATATGTCTTGTCTTTAGACATTTTATTTTTTCATGTTGTTTTTGTATTTTAATTGCCCATAAGATTGTGAAAACATCTATGCCTATAAATAGTTGATGCCTCCTACCATCACGTCAGTTGGTATTGTTTGTGGTCAATGTAATAATAAAAGCATACTTATGAATCACTTTTGGGTTGGTAGAAAAAGGCATGGTGTTTTATAGTATGAATTATCAGTGGTATTGCAGTATAATTCTGATGAGTAATAATTTAAACAGACCCTACAAATTCTATGATAAAGAACCTTACAATTCTGTAGAGTTTTGGTTCTCCTAGAAATTTCTCATTCAGAAAGTTCAAACTTTGCCTTCAAAGTATCTGAAGTATTTTTCTGTTAAGCCTAATGAGCAAAGAGTCTGAGTGTTTAGATAGGGTTGTTTTTACACATAATAATTACAATAAAACTTGAAAGCAGAGCTTCTGGACATTGGCGTTACCTACCGACCTCTTGGTATGCATGATTCGGGGTTGTGAGGAACCCTCCTGAAGGGAGATGCATTCCTGCCTTTCCTCACTGTAGCTCTACCTCCAACTTCTGCGTTTGTGACAACTAAATATATCTCTAGGATATATTTAGTGGCTTGAGAGCCACCGCTGTGAGTAATAGCCTAAACAATTCTACTTTACATCTTGTATCCAAGACTGTTAAAAGATCTTCAGATTGACAGGTTGTTGATGTTCAAGCCTGCTTATCAACAGAATGAGGCTTAAAATACCTTTTCTGGGGTTTCTAGTTGGATAGGCATTTGTATAACAAAACAAAACAAACTCATTGCCATCAAGTAGATTCTCACTCATGTCTGACTCACACAGCAAACCTACTAGACGGAGTGGAACTTCCCTATAGGATTTCCAAGGAGTGGCTGGTGGATTCAAATTGCTGACCTTTTAGTTAGCAGTCAACCTCTTGACCACTGCACTATCAGGGCTCCCTGGCATTAGTTGTTGGCATTTAATTGGACATTGTTCTTTGTCAATATATGTTAAACTTATAATCAGTTACAGCATAATATATGCAATTTTTTCTCAAAGCTGAGAATCCCTAACCATTTTCATATCTTTTGTGTTCACCTGTTTCTCTTAAACTTCCTGGTTTGATCAATATGATTTTCCTCTTCTCATAAAAATATGCCCCGAAGATAAGTAGTTCTGCAGTTATTCCAGACAACAAATGTCCTGGAAAAACTCGTGCCTAGACCAGGTTTCTCAAAAGTGTAGTTTAGATCCCAGGGGTAAGGTCAAGATGGCAGACTAATCACGTATCTCCTCGATACCTTCTGAGAACCAAGGCCTAGAAAAACAATTGAATGGAGCAGACAAAACCTTCTGGGATCCCCAAGATCAGGCAGAGTGTTGTGAGATCAGACTGGGTGACAAGAGGGGGAAAATTACCTCTGGCAGAGGTGAGATGGCAGTGTGAAGAGTACCACTTCTGCTGACACAGCAGCTGAAAGGCTTACAGGTACAGGTGCCGTCTTTCTTAATTGAGATACTGGGACTAGAACTGCTGAGCCTGGGAGCCTGGCAGTGGCTGGCTGCCACGCTGAGCTGCAGCACCTGGGTAGACAGTGTCTTCTGCAGCAGAGAGGCTGTGCTTAAGACAGTCACATCTAGAGAACCCAGCAACAACTTGCAACTGAGGGTACCAGTGCCCTTACCCACCTCTTTTCTGAGTTGTGCCATAGATTCCACTGGCTTAGTGCAGGAGAGGTGGCTCCATCAGGTTGCCGTCTTAGTCAGCTGAGAGGCAAAGTTAGCAATGCCTGAGGGCCTGGCTGGGGCTGGCTGTCAAACTGAGAAACAGTACCTGGCTGGACAGTGCCTCTCTCAGCAGAAAAGCTGTCTTTAAGACATTTGTACCTATATAGTGGCAGCTGGTGGCCAAGTGTAGAGGTTCCCTCACCCTTGTCTTCTTTGAGCCATGTCATAGAGTCTGCAGACAGGGCCTGTGAGAAAGCCCACAAGTAAGTCATCATCTTTGTCAGCTAGGAAGTGGGTCCTACCACCCCTGAGGGCCCAGCTAATAACAGCTGCTGCTGGACAGCACCTCTTTCAGCAGAAAAGCAGTTCTCAAGAAAATTGCATCTAGAGAACAGAGCAGTGGCTGACAGCTGAGTGTGGAGGTGCCATTTCCCCCTCCCTTACTAAGCTATACCATAACATCTGCTGACAGGCCTCAGAGAGACCCCATAAATGCGGTGTCATCTTTGTCAGCCAGGAGGTGGAGCCTGACATCCCTGAGGGCCCAGCTGCTACCGGCTGTCACCAGATAGCACCTCTCTCAGGAGAAAAGCAGCTTTTAAGATAAGTGCATTGGGGGTGGGAAGTGGGGGATGGAGTCAAGCTGGTGGACTAAACACATGTCTCCTTAAATCCCCCTGGAAACCAAGACCTGAATAAATTGATAATTAAACAGAGGATTCTGGACACCTAGTGAGCCCTAGAACATGGTATAGGGCTGTCAATTTGGAATACATACCACTGAATGAGAAACTTGTCTTTCATCAACTCTTGCCATTGTTGAGTGCTGGCTATCATGGGCAGAAGATAACTTGCCATTATAACTTCTTTTCTCTGTCTTAGAAGGCGGGCAGAGCTGGGACTTGACTGGCACCTAAGCTCAGATGCACTCCTGGCAGGATTGGCAGGCAGAATCACCACATTTTGAGAGCCTGGCTTTGGACTCTGTGCACCTCGTCACCTGTGGCCTCCCTCTGCGAGCCTCTGCCATCGAGTACCCTGTTCTGAGGCAGCTGTGGGAGCTTGTGACGGATGCCGTCTTGTTTGGTTGGGAGTCGAATATACCCATATAGAGGCCTCAGCTGGACCTAATTACCAGACTGGGAGGCAGTGTGTGCCCGGAGGAGTGAGCTTTTCTGGTAGAAAAGCAGTATTTTGCACAGTGTTGATCAGCCCAGCAGCAGATGACAGCAGGGCAGTAGCCTTCCCACATTTTGAACTAGTTTACAGCATCTGGGGTTGGATGTAGAGGTGCTTACTTTGCCAGTTGGGAAGAGGGACCTGTAAACCTGAAAGCCTGACTGACTTTGGAAGCTGTCGGATAACTTTTACCTTTCAATGTAAGGCTGCCTAGAGAAATAACTGGTGCATTCTGACAGTGTCTCTTCTAGCCTTTATTGACTCACATTATAGGGTCAGCTGATGGCTCTCCACTGACTCTATAGGTAAGGCCATGTCTTTGCCAATCAGGAGGTAGAGCTTGCTGCCCCAGAGATTCCACTGAGCCCAGTTACTGGAGTACGTAGAGGTGTCTCATGATCACCTTCTTTTTCAGACTGAGGTTTAGATTCTGTTAAGGTAACACCAGAGAAACAAAACAACCTGCAGATGTGCAAAAAGCAGTCAACTTTGGATAAAAACATAAAGAAGAACTCACCTATAGCTTCAGAAGGCCCCCAAAAGAAAAAACCAAAGAACTTCCCAGATGAAGAAGCCTTTCTGAAACTATCGGAGGGTGAGTACAAAAGGATTATACAGAGGGTGTGGAGTCAAGATGGCAGACTAGACACACATCTCCTTAACTCACTGCAAAAACTAAGGCCAGGATTGATAATTAAATGGAGACTTCTGGGCACCCGGTGAGCCCTAGGACGTGGCATAGGGCTGTCATTTTGGACTACATGCCTCTGAACATGGTGACCATGTGAACAGGACACTTCTTCTCTTTTGCTGAGCCCTGCCTTGTTGAATGGCTGGGTCTTGCAAAGAAAGGTAACCACTGGCTTTCATTCCTTTCCTTTTTTGTTAACCTGTGGCAGTGATTGGGCTTAACTGGCAGCAAAGTTCTGGAACACTGCTAATGTGACCAGCAAGTGGAATAACCACACTTTCAAAGCCTAGCTATGGACTCTGAAGACCACAGCCCCTCCACCCCTCTTTCTGAATCTCTGCCATTGATTCAGCTATTTCCCAGCAGACAGGAGAGCCTCTGTGGGACACAATCTTGTCCAAACGGAGGCCTCAGCAGGGGCTAATTCCCAGGCTAGGAAGCAGTGCCAGCCTGGGGAGAGCTTCCCCAGAAGAAAAGCTGTGTTTACCACAGTTTACCCTTCAGGTAGGGCCTGGCACCTTATGACACCAGGTCAGTAGCCTGTCCATACTTTGAACTAGATCACAGCAGCTAGGGATGGATATAGAGGTGCCTCCATTGCCAACAGGAAAGAGGAGATTGCACACCTGACAACCTGGCTGTTTTTGGAAGCTGTCAGATAGCTTTTACATTCTAAAGTAAAACTACCTAGGGAAATAACTGTGGTGCAGCCTGATGGCACATCTTCTAATCTTGACTGATACACATATAGGGTCAGTTGCCAGCCTCCCAGTGGCTCCATCAGTAGGGCTGTGTCTTTGCCAGGCAGGAGGTGGAGTCTGCTGTCACAGAGATTCCACTGGGCCCAGTTACTGGAGTACATAGAGGTAATTAGTGATGAACTTCTACTTCAGCTTCTATTAAGGCAACACCAGAGAAACTAAACAACCTCTAGATGTCCCCAAAGCAACAGACCTTGACCCAACACTTAAGAAAAAATCCAACCATGGCTCCAGAAAGAAAGGCCCAAAAGAAAGAACCAAAGAACTTCCCAGATGAAGAAGCCTTTCTGAAACTTCCAGCGGTAGAGTACAAAACAATTATATATAAAGCCCTCCTAGATATCATACAAAATTTAGCAGACTAAAGTGAAATTAAGCAAGATATTCAAACTCATGGAACTCCAGCATTCTGAAATTCAACAGATCAAAAATGAATTTAAAGAATCAGAAAACTGAATTCAAAGCCAGGAGAACAGAACTGAACAAATGGAAAACAGACTTTTTGACTTGGGAGTCAGAACTACTGACACCAGCATTTTTGAGAAGAAATCACAGAAAAGACACAAGAAAAATGGAGAATCATTAAAAAACATGTGGGACTCTATCAAGAGGAACAATCTACGATTAACTAGAGTTCCTGAATAGGAAGGGACACCTGAAAACACAGAGAGGATTGTTATTGACTTGCTGACAGAAAACTTCCCAGAAATTATGAAAGAAGAGAACATAAATATCTGAGATATGTGTCAATCACCATACAATATAGAACCCCAAAGAAGGACTCCACGACATATTATAATCAAGTTTAACAAAACAAAACATAAGCAGAAACTCTTAAAGGCAGCAAGACTCAAAGAAAAGCTAACATTCAGAGAGAAATGCTGCAGGCTCAGGTCTGAATTTTCAGCAGAAATGATGCTGGCACGGAGACAATGTGATGACACATTCAAAGCCTTGCAGGAGTAAAACTTACAACCCAAAATTATATACCCTGCAAGTCTATCTTTGAAATATGAAAATGAAATTATGACATTCACAGATAAAGAGAAACTCAGAGACTTTGTAAAAACCAAACCAAAGCTACAAGTATATGGAAAGAAGCTCTTAGCTTGGAAGAACAAAACCATTAACTCTATATTTTTGAAGGAAATACAGGACACATAATTGAGAAACCTACCAGTTACGGTATCATATTAAAACAAGCATCCAGTGATCATATCATGAAGATTACGATGTCATCATATTAAAAAGAGGGATGTACTACAGTCATTATAGTCTTTCCAGATGGAGATGAATCTAATAAGACTTGCAGCAGTTAAAATTGGGTTTAAACATAGATTATCAAAGGGGATTACAAGGGTGGCCACAAAGCACAATAAAGATGCAACATATCAAATCAAGAAACATAATACAGGAGTCTCAACAACCACAAAACCAACACTGAAGAAGGTGAAAAATCAACTCATAAAGAAGAATGTCCCAGAACAGAATAGAAGAACAACAGAGAAAATGTCAACACAAAACTAAACACATCACAATGACAGCACTAAACACATGCCTATCAATAGTTACATTTAGTGTGAATGGACTGAACATTACAGTAAAGAGACAATGAGAGACATCCTGTTTAAAAGACCAGACTCGTCCATATGTTGCTTACAAGAAACTCACCTTGGACTTAAAGATATGAACAACAAGAAAATTAAAGGATGAAAGAATATATATCAAACTAACAATACCCAAAGAAGAGCAGATATCAAATACTAACCTCAGGTAAGATAGATTTTAATGTAAACTCCTCCATCATGGACAAAGAGGGACACTGTTGCTGAAAGGTTCAATACACAAGCAGTACTTAAAAATATTAAATATTTATGCACCCAATAGTACAGCATCTAAATACATCAAGGAAACACAAACTACATTCAAAAATGAGACAACACTCCACAATAATAATGGGAGACTTCAAGTCTCCACTCTCGATACTGGACAGACTGTCAAGAAAAAAGCTTCATAAAGGCACAAAAGATCTTACTGCCACAATTAGCCAAGTCGACGTCATTGACATATACAGAACTTTTATTGACCAGCACACAGTTACACCTTCTTCTCCAGTGTACATGGAACATTTCCAAGAATAGACCATGTGTTAGGATATAAAGGAAATTTCAACAAAATCCATACCACTGAAGTATTGTAAAGCATCTTCTCAGACCATAAAGCCATAGAAGTCAAAATCAATAGCAGAAAAAACATAGAAACTGGAACGCATAGAAGCTGGACAATATCTTGCTCAAAAAGCTATGGGTTATAGAAGATATCAAGGATGAAATAAAGAAATTCATGGATTCCAATGAGAATGAAAACACTTCTTACCAGAACCTATGGGATACATCCAAAACAGTGCTCAGGGGTAAGTTTAACTCTATAAATGCACACATCCAGAAGGAGGAAAGACTCCAAACCAAAGAACTAACGCTATAGCTTGAACAAGTAGAGAGAGAGCAAGCAAGGAACCCCACAGGCACCAGAAGAAAACAGATCGTAAAGATTAGAGCAGAACTAAACAAATTAGAGAACAGAAGAACAATTGAAAACATTGAAAAGACCAAAAGCTGTTTTTTTGAAAAGATCAGCCATATTGACAAACTATTGGCTAAACTTACTAAAGAAAAACAGGAAACAAATAACTGAAATAAGAAATGAGAGGGTAGTTGTCACCACAGATCCAACAGAAATCAAAAGTATTGTTAACAGAATACTATGAAAGACTGTACTATAACAAATTTGAAAACCTAGAAGAAACAGACAAATTCCTAGATTCACATTACCTTACCAAAATTATCACAAGGTCAAGCAGAACAACTTAATAAACCCATCACAAAGGAAGAGATTGAAAAAATCATCTAAAAATTACCAACCAAAAAACCCCTGGCCCAGATGGCTTCACCACAGAATTCCACCAAGCTTTTAGAGCAGAGTTATCTCCAGTACTACTGAGATTATTTCACAGCATAGAAAGGGATGGAATAGTCCCAAATTCATTCTAGGAAGCCAGTGTAACCATGATACCAAAGCCAGAGAAAGACCCAACAAAAAAGGGAAACTGCAGACCAATATCACTCATGAACCTAGATGCAAAAATCTTCAACAAAATACTTGCCAGTAGAATACAACAACATATCCAAAAAATAATTCATCATGACCAAGTTGAATTCATACCACAGATGCAATGCTGGTTCAACATCAGAAAAACAAATAATGTGGTCAATTACATAAATAACACAAAGGACAAGAATCACCTGATTTTGTCTATTGATGCAGAAAAGGCATTTATTTGATAAAGTCCAACACCCATTCATGATAAAAACACTCAGCAAGATAGGAATGGAAGGTAAATTCCTCAATGCAATAAGGACCATTTATACAAAGCCAACTTCCTATATCATCCTGAATGGGGAGAGACTGAAACAATTCCCCTTGAAGACGGCACTAGACAAGGATGCCCACTCTCACCTCTCCTATTCAACATTGCACTAAGTTCTAGCCAGACAAGAACAAGAAATAAAGGGCATCTTCATCAGCAAACAGGAAGTAAAAAAAAACCTCCTTATTTGCAGATGATATGATTGTATACACAGAGAACCCTGAAGAATCCATAAGTAAACTACTGGAACTAATGGAAGAGTTCAGTAAAGTATCAGGATATAAGATAAACATAATCAAATCAGTAAGATTCCTTTACACCAATAAAGAAAGCTTCAAAGAGGAAATCACCAAATCAACTTCATTTGCTATAGCCCACAAGAAGATAAAATACCTTGTAAGGTATTTTCAGAGAAGTAAGAGATCTATGTAGAGAAAATTATATGACCCTACTGCAAGAAACCAAAAGACTCATATAAGTGGAGAAGGCTACCTTGCTCTTGCATAGGAATACCTGACATTGTGAAAATGTCTATTTTACAAAGTGATCTACATACACCATGCAATCTTAATACAAATTCCAATATCATTTTTTAATGAGGTGGAGAAACAAATCACCCACTTTGTCTGGAAGGGGAAGAAGCCCAGGATATGTAAAGCACTGCTGAAGAAGAGGAACACAGTGGGAGACCTCACACTACTTAGACCCTACTACACTGCCGCAGTTGTCAAAACAGCCTGGTACTGGTACAAAAAGATGAACAGAACAGAATAGAGACCCCAGAAATATCACCATTCTTCTATGAAAGAATGATATTTGACAAAGGCCGAAAGGTCACAAACTGGAGTGAAAGCAATCTCTTTAACTAATTGTCTTGGCAAAATTGGATATCCATCTGCAAAAAATTGCAACAAGACTCATATCTTGCACTTTACACAAGGCTAACTCAAAAGGGATCAAAGACCTAAATATCAAACCTAAAATGGTAAAGGTCATGAAAAAAACCTTAGAGACAACAATGGAAGTTCCAGTACATGGCTCAGAGAGACTACAAAATCTGACCAACAATGCACAAACTGTGGAAGAGAAAACAGATAAATAGGAACTACTAAAAATCAAACACTTATGCTCATTCAAAGGCTTTATCAAGAGATTTAAAAGACCACCTACAGAATGGGAAAAACATTTAGCAACCACATATCA
Organism: Heterohyrax brucei; assembly: GCA_028571685.1. Classification (NCBI taxonomy): domain Eukaryota; kingdom Metazoa; phylum Chordata; class Mammalia; order Hyracoidea; family Procaviidae; genus Heterohyrax; species Heterohyrax brucei. Next base: position 2,127,338 of record CM053156.1, read on the forward strand.
GATCAGTGTCTGATTCCCATATTCTACAAGGTACTGTAAAATATCAACAAGAAAAGGTAAATAACCCAATTAAACAATTGGCAAAGGAGATGTACAGACACTTCATTAAAGAAGACATTCAAGAAGCCCAAAGACACTTAAGGAAATGTTCACAATCATTAGCTATTAGTGAAATTCAAAGCAAAACTACAATGAGATACCATCTCACCCCAACGAGGTTGGCAATAATTCAAAGAACACAGACAGCAAATGCTGGAGAGGCTGCAGAGAGACTGGAACTCCCCTACACTGCTAGTGGAAATGAAAAATGATAAAACTTCTTTGGCTAGCAGCTTGGTGCTTTCATAAAAAAAGTAGAAATAAAAATACCATATGATCCAGCAATCCCACTGCTTGGAATATATCCTACAGAAATAAAGGCTGTCACAAGAACAGATAGATGCACACAAATGTTTGTTGCAGCACTGTCCATGATAGCAAAAAGATGGAATCTACCAAGGTGCCCATCAAAAGATGAATGGATAAATAAACTATGGTACACAAACACAATGGAACGCTATGCAATGATAAAGAACAATGACGATTTTAGGAAACATCTCATAACCTGATTTCAACTAGAAGACATTATGCTGAGTGAAATCAGTCAGCTGCAAAAGTACAAATATTGTATGAGACTTCTACTAAAAGGACTTAAAAATATACTGATGTATGGAAAAAAAGACTCTTTGATGGCTACAAGGGTAAAGAGGAAAGAAGAGGGTTGTTCATGGATTGGAGAGCAGCTAGAAGGTGAAGCAAGTGGGGGGCAGATCAGCATGACTGGACTACACCGCAAACTGAAACGTTTCCTAAACTCAGCTGTTCAAAGGAGTAGCAGGGACAGTGGTCTGGGGACTATGTTTTCAGTGGATGTTGAGGTCAACTGGTATAACCAGTATTTTTCTTAGAGTCTCGGTACCCCGTATTAGTGAGTGGCACCTGGGATCTGAAATACTAGCAAGCTGTCATCTGAGGAATGTGAAATGATCTCAGCCCGTCTTGAACAGATAACAACTGAGAACATCAGTGACAGGGGGATGAATGAACCCAAGAGACAGAAGGACCCATATGAATGGGACACTGCATCAGCACGAGTATAGAAAAACAGCATAGTGCACCCCCCCCACAAAAGCCAGCTGTGACGGGGGACACTGCTGTAGAGTCCCTAAGGCAACACGAATAAAAGAGGTATGCAGTTTAAGAACTCTACCAGAAGACCAGAATTGATGGTCCGGCAGCCTGGAGGGTTCCCTGAGAACATGGCCTCTAGATTTGCTGCTGGCCCGACCTGAAACCAGTATCGGGGTCAGCTCTTGAGGCATGAAAGGGACATAGTGTGAGCGTGTGGTGTGTGTACTTTATGGTTTTATACATTTATAGGAGGCTGTGCTACTGGTTTCTTTCTAGATTGGAGAGGAGAGAGTGGAGAGGAGGGGACAAGTGTTTGTTAAGAGCATGCTAGAAGAGGGAAAAGGAGGAGTATGCTGTCACAGGGTGAGCACAGCAGATGGACTTGTGATAGGCAGGCACACAAAACTGATGTGGATTGTATACTTTCACTTAATAATAGTAACAACAAAAGCTGTAGTCCATGGCCTAATTGTCTCAGAATTTCCAGAGATTTTTGTTAATATTATAGATTATTGGTTCTTCTCCAGACCCAGAAACCTTGGTGGCTTAGTATTTAACACTACGTCTGCTAGTCAAATAGTTGGTACTTTGAATCTGCTAGACACTCCTTGGAAGCTCTGTAGAGCAGTTCTACTCTGTCCTACAGGGTCACCATTAGTAGGAATTGACTGATCCGTGGTGGATTTCGTTTTCGTGGGTTTTTGTCCAGACCTGGAAGCCCTGGTGATATAGTAGTTAAGTGTTGTGGCTGTTAACCAAAGGTCAGCAGTTCAAATCTGCCAGATGACCCCTGGAGACTCTGTGGGGCAGTTTCACTCTACCCTTTAGGATCACTATGAGTTGTAATTGACTCAAATCAATGAGTTCAGTTTTTGATTTGATAGACCTACTAAATGACTCTCTCCGGAGTAAGGCCCTGTGTACTACAGTTTAATAATCTCCACAGGTGATTTTGATTTTGAAGCCCCCACATTCAGTAACCACAAGCATAAGACAGAGGGGAAAAAGAGAAGCAAAATCTTACCAAAATTACTCATTGAATGAAAATTCTAAAATTACTATTATTTGTTGAAACCAATTTGATTGTAATATACAGCATAACTGCTTCATGTTGAGTGATGATAAACACTGAAGACTTTTCACTGGAATTTGCCAGATTCGGATAGTTGTCCTCGGTAAACCTGCTTTCTTATTAGGCAATATTTCAAACTGCTTGACTTACATGCTTACGCTTAGTGATAAACAGTAACTCAGTTTCTTATCTATGGATATCTCTTCAAATTGTGCCATTTCTTTAAATCATGGCCAGTGATACCAGGATCAGAAGCATATATTTTCCTTTCCAAACATTTCTTCCTCTAAGATTGCAGCTGTACTTCATATTGGCAGTGAGGTTTAACCTGAACATAATTTTACATTCTTTGCAATAAATGTATGTGTCCATTATGTCTCATTCTTTGTGTATTTTTCATTTCTCATTGATGAGTGATGGGAAGCTTAAGAATACATTTTGATGCTTTACCTGAGAGCAGCTAGCTATTTCCGCCCTCCCCTGAAGTCACTAAAAACAGTTTGCTTGTTTTGAACCACCATTTGTTAAGTCATCTTAAATAATAATGTTACATATATGTAGCAACCTATTAAGTTTTTCTCTTTCTTCTTTTTCAGCCATGGAACTAAAGGTTCGTGAAAGGCTGCTACAAACAGTAATTATCAATGTAGTACCTTTATGAATGCTTCATTTCTTTGCAAATGAGTAAGAAAGAAATGATTTTAATGAAGTAAAGATCTAATCTAATTTTTCGTGATCATACTCAAAGGACTTGTACACATCATAGGTACTGCCTTTTATGTTTATACATGTGTCAGCTTCACATGTAACACATAATAAACATTTCCTAAGAGATCAGCCTCACAATCAAGCAAGAAAGATCTATGCAAAGTATTCTGTCAGGAACAGTATTAACAAAATAAGAATTTGTTGGAAAAAACACAATTTCCAGGCACGTTTTCCTGAATCAAATAGTAGGGAATAAAACTGAAGATTGCTAACTCTTGTTTGCTTTAAAAAGAATGGCTTAAGCAATTGGCACAACCAGCGTTTTGCTAAGAGAGCCCTCTGCACCCCACATTGGTGAGTGGTGTCTGGGGTCTTAAAAGCTGCCAAGCTGCCATCTGAGGGTACAGCAAATGGTCCCAACTCAGCAGGATTGAATGATCACCGCAGACCAAAGCGATATGGGGGAAAGAGAACCCAGAAGACAGAGAGACCCACAGGAGTGGATGACTACACCAACTTGCGACTAGAAGAACAGGATGGCACCTGACTACCGCCAGTGATAGCTGTGATGGAGCTCACAAAGTTGAGTCTCACAGGCAATACAAGAATAAAAACGGGTGCACCCTGAGATCTCCACTATAAGACCGCAACTGATGGTCCAGGTCCCTGGGAGCATGGCCCCTGGCCCTGATGCTGCCCCTGTCCATAAATCATAATGGAGGTCCACTCTTCAGACAGGAATGGATTGGACTTGGTGACACAGAGTGACCATATCAAGTGTCAACTTTATGATTTTATGCATCTATAGATGTTGTCCTGCTGACTGCTTACTGGAGGAAGGGGAGTGGGTGGAGAGGCGGGATAGGAGATTGGTGGGAGGAGAGGACATGTGTGGAGCTGAGAGCAAGGGTGTGCTGTCACCGGGCAGGGAGAGCAGTGGGAGTTGCGTATAGGTGGGCATGCAAATTTGTATTGGAATGCACATTTTCATTCAATCGTAATAAAAAGAAAAAGAAAAGAAAAAGAATTGGCTAAGTAAATTTAAATTGGCATATTGTTCTTAAGAAGCATGGTGACACTGGATCGTGTCCAAAGTCACATATTTACACTCATTTTCTAATAATTCATACATATTTTAGATAAACAAACTTAAAGTAACCATCTGTCTGTGAAATAGTTGCTGAAAAATTATTCCTATAATTATGTGGAGAATGTAAATAAATTGTAGTGAATTCACCAACCACATTAACCACAAGATGACCAGATAAAGTAACGACTCTAAAATGATTTCTCAAAATTTAGACCTTTTGAATTTAATGACCTTTTTTGTTACTATTATTATATGAAACCATTGAAAACTGGCATTGATTATAATGCCATAGTGTGATGTTCTATGCTGTAAAGCCATGCTTATTAAAAGGAAGTGATATTGGGTACAGTATAAACAAGCAAATACAAAAAAGTCTTTAAAGAGTACTCAAAGATCTTTTTCCCAACTATTAAAGAATTCTTTTCATGTTTCTCTTTCTTAGTGTATGCTTTATAATCCTTTGGACACTTTGAATTTTAAAAACAAATATAATATTGTTTTTCTTTTGTGAAAACAACATGACAAATGAAATCTGAATTTGAATTTTTCACATGAAAAATCTTTTTGAGGATCGGTATGTCATAATACAGCCCTAAGTCAGGTTAGAATCATTCTACTATGGATGTGCCATTCTATAAGCAAGGAAACAGAATAAATAACAACTTTTCATTTTTATTTTTCAGCTGGATAAAACAGCTTTAGGCAACAAACACTAATTCTATAAGAAGTCATAAACAAAATGATCTATAACAGTTCTGGCACTATGTATTTCGGCATGCTCTGTGTTCATGCAAGTTTCCACTATTTAATAAGAACCAAAATTAAAGCTCCCAAGTTAAACATTTCTCAAATAAACAGTCACCTGATTTTGTCAAATAAGTTTTACTCTCGTTTTTTAATTAACTTGAGTCAGTGATTAAACATATGCTAATCATTCAAGACAGAGGTTGTCAAACTTTCTGGACAGGGCCCGTTAGTAGGTATTTTAGGACTTGTGAGACAAGTCTGCTGCTGTAATACACAATCATTCATAGACAACATAAGCAATGAACATGGCTTTATCCCAATAAAACTTGTCTCATGGACACTGGAAAACCCTGGTTGCATAGTGGTTAAGAGTTCAGCTGCTAAACAGAAGCTAAGCAGTTTGAACCCACCAGTCACTCCTTGGAAACCCTATGAGGCAGTTCTACTCTGTCCTATAGGGTTGCTATGAGTAGCATGGCATAGTGGTAAACCAGAAGTCATCACCCAGTAAGTTTAAGTGGACTAACCAAGTGGCTGTTACACCTGTCAATTGTCAATGCAAACAAAAGCAAAACAATATATCCTTATAAAGAATCATATCATGTCCTGGAAGAGTTTCCTTGAATGAGTATTTAAGATGACATTTATATTTCACATGTCACAAACGTATTAGACACAGCCATGCTGCAAATTTTAAACTATACACCAAGGAATATATCAGGCATTTTAAAATACATTGTTTCTAACTTTCACAAATCTAGAAATGAGCATGTATCTAATGCCTAGAAATAATCTGACAGGAAGTAGTTAAAACAGTGTATTAAGTCACAGGTAAATGGTGAGCATTTCTTTAGTTGTAACTGGGAATGGGTGTTATATGAAAATCATGATAATATGGTTTGGAAAATTTAGGTGTGGTCTTAGAAGGATGCACACATTTGTGGAGGATTATCTAGTGAAGTATGGTTGGGTGAAGTATACTTTAAGATCAGGTTTCAAAATGACATATTCATTAATGTTAAAGTCTTCAAAAATTGAAGGTGATTCACTTCTTTATTTCAATAACTGAACAGTGGTATACAAATTGCCAATGCTCCTCCCATCATGTGCTAGCAAATGAGTTACCTAACTAGTTCACTCAGTGCTGCAAGTTTGTTTCTATTGGACCGCATCCCTAAATGTTCCAATTCCAAGTTGCTATTTTCTTTACGTGACAATTACAAAAGATGATTCTTCTCCCCTATGGAACACCTTTTTTTAATTTATCCATCAATAACCATGCCAATGATATACTGTAAGCCTGATAATAATTTTTTTTCTGACCAGCTCAGTGTAAATTGATTGTAAAATAAAAAGATCAATAAAACCATGAAATGCCTCTGCTAAGCAAGTGATAATATAGCATCGTTTAGAGTCATTTGGTTAAACTATGATCAAATGAATTAATCATGAATGGTACGTTAAAGTCTAGGCTTATCAAAATAATCAGTTAGTGCACTCACAGGTACACAGCGCCCCTAGATAAGAGACATAATGGGAAAAAAGATCAAATATTTCATGTGGGCCAATATCTAGGGAAAAAAAGGAAGTAAAAAAAAGTGAGAGAAGACACTTGCCAAATATGACCCTTAAGAGAAAAGAAGAAAGCAGTGAACAATCAAGGCCGGACAAGTCATAAAGAAGTAACTTAGCTAGCTGGCGAAATTTGCCATCCCTTGTCCTCCAACCTCTTGGTATTTACTAGGAAGCCGCATGCCCTCTTTAAAGTTGTGAAATAACTTCTGCACTTGGACTGATTTGAAGATTTTAGGTCACACTTTCAATTGCTATAATCGTAATGTTTCCAATTTAGGAGAAATTAAACTACAAATAATATATACTTACAAAGAAATAAAGTTAATTCTTCATTAACAGTGGGAAATTATCCAATTGTGGTCTATTAAATTTAACACAGATATACCTAAGTAACTAGATTAGTGCAAATAAAGGGAATTAGGGAGAACATTTAGAAATTTTATTAGCAATTTATAAACAACAGAGAGCTAGAAGTATCACGTATTAGGAGGAATAATCATGGCAGATTGCTAAATTATTTTTAATCTTAGTTTTGGGATTCTTTAATTCTTTTTTATCTAGGAATTAATTACAATAAGTTTTTAAATTTATAGTGGAGACTATTTTTTTGGAGGGGCACCTTCTTGTTAACTTACGGTTTTATTGGGATGTTATTCAGGATTATGGTCTGCAAATCTCTATGCTTTGGAATTTGTCAAAGTTTGTTTTGTCAAGTTCATGAGTAGTATTAAAAGTTTTCATTGAGTATGAGAAGAACGTATCTTTTCCGGAGACAGCGTGGTGGTTAAGCATCTCTCGACTATAGGTATGTCCTACAATCAGACCACGTGGATTAAAGCCGTGCTCTGCGTTTCTCTGGCCATGGGAACCCAAGCAGGTTAGACGCCCAATGGTACTTACCTGCCTTAGTTTCCTATCCATAAAAGGCATACAAACTTTTTGATAATGTTTTCCAAGTACTTGCTATTAAAATTTGTGATCTTCTTGATTACAACACTTTCAGAATTTTTTTAAAGCAAGTCTCTGTTGTCATTTGGCTTTATCCAATTATACTTCTAGGAGTTTTTATATTATATATTTCATAGGTAAGTGGCTCAGAGCAAAAAAATCTTATGTGTCTTATAATCATTTTGTACAGAAGTGTCCTACTTCCATAGTAACCCCCCCTTTTTTTTTTCCTGTTTAATGATTGTGACCTTGAATTTCACTTTAGATGAGAATAAGGTACTTCTAATGTTTTTCTGCTTTACATTTATTAGGAACATCTTATTTATCCTCTTATCTACAAACATTTCCCCTAAACAGTTGAATTGCTTTTCGTCACCATTTATGAGTCGGATCCGACTCGACGGCACTTGGCTTTGGCACCACCTAAAAGTCTAGTACTCTACCGGAAAACTCACTTACATTGTCACACAGACCTGTTTTGTTTTCATTGAATTTATGATTTTCGATAGTATGATAAACTTCTACTGGCTTCGGCTACTTGGTTGGAAGTCCAAGTACACTCAGGGGTGCCATAGAAGTGTTGCCTGGTGATCTACTTCTGAAAAATTGGCCACTAGAAACTCTACAGAGCACAGCTGGACTCTGACACACATGGTCACTGTGAGTTGCAATTGACTCAATGACAACTGGTCCGTAGAGCTTAGTTTTCTCTTAATTTTTTTTGTTTACCTTTTGATGGCTTCATCTGGTTTCTTTTGATTAATTTTGTACTCTTCACCCACCTCCCCAGGCTTGGCTCTGTTCGTATGTGTACAGTTTCCCAAACAATGCTATGTACAGTAGGTTTACATAGTTATAATATACTTCAGATCTTTGAGATCTGCTGGTATAAGATTTTGTATCATAGAATGAAAATAAGATAAAAATCATTTAAGCAATTTTTCAAGTTATGAACTTTTTTTTAACGATAGGGAGAATGAATATTTATTCTTTTAATGTGTTTCCTAAAGTATAAATGTTTTATAACTTCTTTAGCAATAGAATTCCAGAGTGGTGACTTTTTAAAATTTTTTCCCCACAAACCACTAAAACCAAGAAGAAACAGAACTTCATCATCTCATATTCCTAGACAAAACTCTTTTTGTTAGCCTAGGTCTTATCAACCGCCTGGAATCACTGAGGCCATTCTGACTTACGGCAATCTCATGTGTTAAAGAGTAGAACTGCTCCATAGGGCTTTCCTGGTTGCAATCTTTAGGAAGGCAGATCACCAGGCCTTACCTCCACGGTGCTGTTGACTGGGTGGGTTTGAATAGCCAGCCTTTATGGTAGCAATCTAGCACAAACTTTTGTGCTATGTAGGGGTAAAAAGGCTAGGTCCAGATGTTGTCTGTACAGTCATCTCTGACTATTGTGATTAGACAAAAGCAGAGTGACTGGCAAGTATTTACAAGCCTGTACTTAACTGAAAGTTGAACATACAAAAATCAATGACTCTCTTATTTATTAATTTCTTCTGTTCCATTAGGTATAATTATCCAGTAAACGTATCATCTTAACACAGCTTAAAAGGCTAATTCGCTGGGCCCTCTGGAAAGACTCACACACTTTGATTGTTTCAAACATTCTGGGAGAGTGCTGCTCTGCTGAAAATTCCCAGGCTGAGGAAAGGGAAACCTTTCCAAAAATTTATAAGGGAGTCTGCTCTTCATTTCCTCTTTATATTGTCTGTAGATAAAGTGATCTGAAAACTGAATTCATGGAAGAAGTTAGGTACACTAGTGGTTAAAGCTCTTTGCTGAGTATGCTAAGGAGCCTCCCTCCCCTCCCAAAGATGTGCAAAAAATTTAAAACATGTTCACACTGCTAGGCCTTCTGTCCTTTCTCCAACGCATGCCACAAAAGGAGCTCTTTGGGAGGTAAATGAATGCATTTTTATTCAAGTCCACCTATTGTTTCATTGTGGAGTACACTGGAGAAGAGAGCTGGCGAGCAACAGGGAAAACAGTGCAAGCTGTCAGTGATGTAGTTTGTCATTGTTCCACAGACAAAACGCAGACTGTCACAATAAATAGCATTTATTACTTTCATATTCGTGGCTTAAGGCTGAAGAGGGGAGGTGTCACTGGTCATAATTGTAGAACACATAAATAATAATAGCAGCTTGCAAGTCATAGAATACAGAGGGAGTTGGCAGTGATGAAGCAAGAGAATAGATGCTTCTAGCATGAGCTAATTTACTACCCTTCTAAAAAATATGTTCTTCCTAACAGTAAAAGTGGGATTATTTATTTATCTATTGCCTGTTCAGCTATAGGTGAGGAAGGCAAAACTTCTTCATCAACGTCTCATAAATTACTCTAAACGTAGAAGTATGTTTGGATTATTTTTTATTCAAAAGATAGTTTGTAAATTGCTAGTTATTGCTTTCACTCATGCATCTACTCATGAGATGTAAGTGGTAATCCTTTTGCTTAGTCTAACCATCATTGTACAGAGTGTACCAACTTGTTAAAGCCTACATAATACGTGGATGAGGTCGCTCATGTTAACTTTCTTAGAAGGAATAATTGACTTTAGGGTCTGAGAAGAATCCCTAGTCTATATAACACCTGGACAATCAGACCTCTTTAGAGCAAGACACTCAGCACCCTGAAGACTGTGGATTTGGATGACACCCTTTTTTTACAACTTTCCCTGAAAACTATGACAGATGGCAATGCTCAAAATGAGTCTCCATATAATAGAGGGTCTGTAGGCAACCTTCTCATTTCCCACAACCTAGGGAAACTCAGTGGGAGAGATCTCGCAGGATGACGGGGGTGAGAAAGTCTCCTGTGTCATCACAGTGTTGAAAGATTTCTCATTCACTGCTGGTGAAAAATGTCTATTGTGGCTTCTAATAAAAACCTGTGAAATCATGTCAGTGTAAAATAGTTTGTTTTTTTTTTTTTTTGTTTTTTTTACTTTTTAAGAAACTGGTGGCAATGCTAATTTCACTGTTTTAACTCTGAGTGTGAAGTATGTCACACTATTCGTGATAGCAGGTTTACATTTGTGATACAACCTATTCTTATAGTGACATAATTGGAAATAGATCTCGTACATGGACAAAGTTTCTCTTTATGGATCATATGATTGCTCCAAACACAAAACTTTGTGTGTTACACATGCATTTCATGCTAATACATAAGCGCTAGCACTCTATGTGTGTCATTCAGGGATTGGTTGCCACTCTCCCAAGAATATATGCTTTACTTTAATATGGGAAGTCGACAATATCCAGGACACAGGAGGAGGTTAGGCAGTCCTGAGCCTATTAGTGGAATGGCTGAGAAAGGGAAGATAATCCGGAGTTTACTTGTGAAGAGGTTTTGGCCACTGGTGTTGAGTCGTCAGGTTGCGGACTTGGCTGGTTGCCATCCCTAACACTTACCCTTGTACAGCACTGTTGACAGTTGCACCGCTCATAGCAAACAGGCAGTGCCACTTGACTGTCTTAGCCTGTCACAAGGCAAGAAAGCACTAAACCTAACCCATCCAACAGGGTTTAATCACTCTATAACTTTTTTGGCCTGCACAGGCCACCTGGAAGCACACAGCTCAGTTTTACCTTTCCCCCAGTGCTTCTCTCAAAGGCTTCAATTACTTATTTTTTAAAATAAAGTCATAAACTACTCAGTGTTGATGAGAAAATATATCAGAGAACAATAGATTTATTTACTGAAGAAATAATACTGAAGTTGGTCCTTTCTGAACCAAACACAAATGAAAGCTAGAGCTGTTTTTTTCTTCCTTCTTCATCCTTATTTATGCTAGCGGACAAGATGAGAGGTCATACTTTTTTGCTGTCTCTACTTGGCTGGCTTGGCTTCCAAAGATGTAGCTGATTTGAGTCCTTTGTATTCCATCAGCAAAGTCCATGTGAACAGTCACTGTTTATGTTGTTAAAAAATAGTATTTGAAATGAAGAAGTTACTGGTCTTGCAAAATTCTGTTATGTGATTTCTAGTTGTTCTTTCACCAAGGTCATATTTTTCAACTACAGATTCCTCTTCTTTTTCTCCAAGCTTTGTATTCCAATCACCAGTAACTATCAGTGCATCTTTATTGCTTCTATGATCAGTTTCAGAATGCAGGATTTGATTAAAAAAAAAAAAAAAAAAAAAAGCTTCAATTTATTCATCTTTTGTCTTAGTGCATAAATTTGAGTAATAGCTCTATTAATTGGTCTTCCTTATAAATGTATGGATAGTACTCTATCACTGACATTGTTGTACTTCGAGATAGATCTTGAAATGTTCTTTTTACTGATTAAGGCAAGGCCATTCCTTTTCAAGGCCAAAACCTGCTAGGCTAAAGCTCTACATCAATTTACTTTTTGAAACTCTTTCCTCTGGTCAGAGCTGTCATTATTATCCAATGGCAATAGTACTCTGAATCCTATGGCTTTGTTTGCAAGTGTCACAGGCATGCTCTATTGTTTCTGTTGCTGTCATTTTTATAGCTGCTGACTGTCAAATTTTCAGATGTTTTAGCTACAATACTTTGGTAATTAGCATGGTGGAGTTGGTACTATGAGTTATGCTATTGCGTAATACCAATCCTAGTGTCATCACCGTGCCTTGGAGAAAATACAGCCAGAATGCTCCTCAAAGCACTTTATGCTTAGTAAACTAGAGGGTAAACTAGAGACGGATGCCTTCAGTGGGATGGATTGACATAGCAGCTTCAACAACTGTGTCAAACGCAGCACTGAGTGTGAGAATAGAGCAGGATTGGGTGAAGACTTGTTTTGTATGCACCAAGATGCTACGAGTTGGAGCTGAATTGTGGGCACCTAAGAACAGTGGAAATGCAGAACCTCACTACCTGCATGTGATAGCCTTTTTAGTACATACGATAAATTGTTTCTTTGTTGTTATTTCTTCTATTTTGTTAAAACCATCACAGATAGGTCCAGTTTTTCTCTTGACAAACATGCTAACGTTGTGATAGCTGGTCTGGTTACTAAGCTGAAGATATGTGACCAGTAAGCTTATTTATAGCTTTAAAGAAACTTTAAATTTCAGCCAATGTAATTATATCTATAAAAAGTGTTTTACAAGGAAACATGTACGGGTGCTTCTTTTGCCCACATTGTTTCACTACATAAATTAATCAAGTCTTGTTAAACTCCTAAATTCCCTTACCTGTGGCACTTTCCTGAGCATCATTCACTTGCGGAGGCACCCTCGTGTATCATCTTGATGTACCTATGCTCCCAGAGAGCCTCCTCTGTACCCAGGGCTATGTGTCAGTATCAGGTGTAGAAGAAAGAAGTCTCTAAGCATCTCTGTCCTCTGTTTGCTCAAAGTAAGAAACAAACAAAAGGACACCCAAGTAGGAATCAGTACCTAAGATGTTTTCTGTTAGACCTAGAGCTTTACAGTGTGTCCCTACTATGGTCCACAGTCTCATTTCCTCAGTTTCTTTGGCTGCCAATTGCAAAATAAGTCCGTTTGAGTTATCAGCAAGGAGCCTGGATTTGAGAAGAATGCTTCAAGCCTGAACACCAGGCTGGAACACTACTCAAGATAGTCATTTTTTTTTTATTTTTCATTTCTGTAAAACAACTGTGGGGATTATACCCAAATAGCTGACTGCTGGTTAACTGGAAAACTGGCCAGATCTATAATGTTCCATGTGGACTCTGACTGTTGTATCTCCATCTGTGCAGCCTGCTGCCTGTGGGTTTTGAATTATAGAGAGCTGGGAGGGGAATGTGAGAGATAAGGTTTCCAGAGCATAGATTTCTTCTTCTGCTCTCACTTTCATGGGGGAAATTTCTACCCCCTCCTTTATGCCATGACAGGGGCTGATTATATAGGATTCCAACCAATTCCCTCATCTTCAAAGTATTTGTGTGAAGCACACCTGACCTATAGGTCATGGAGTACCAGGTGCAGATTTGATTACCTTCAGGTGTCCTAGTGCCATTTGTACACAAGTATTTTAGTTATTTTGTGTCCTTTGTCTTGTTTTACACTTCACAATTTGAGAAATTTTATATTCTTTAAACAAATATAACACTAAGCAGAGAAATGCATCTGCAGATGAATTGTAATCATTCACTTCCCTATCAGATGCTGGGTTTCAGTTCTGAACTTGACATCTCTATAGTGTGACTGGTAGCAGGTAAAGATTTAAACTCTTTTCAATAGACAGAGTAAGATTTGTCAGTTATTAAATTGTCACTGAGCTGTTCTTATTTTCTTGTTTGTTTTAGTACATGTATTTTTTTCTCTGTTACATTATACGTGATTTAAAAAGATAAAAGTTGCCCCCATCTGGAAATAACAATAGTGTATTCTAGCAACTGTTGACTTTACGTTTTCATGATGTTAGTTATGCTCTGTGCTGTCTATGATGGAGGGGTTTGAGAAAATACAACTTGGAGAATGTTTTTGATGATTCTCACTTTGAAAAATAAGATGAGAACATTTTAGCATGACATAGTGAGTATTACCTTCTTTATTTTAATTATGTTTGATACCAATATCCCCTTTTAAAATTTCTATGTACTAAGGAGGAATCTCAACAACTTGATACCAATATCCCTTTTAAAATTTTTGTGTACTAACGAGGAATATCAGCAACTTAAATGATGTGTCCTTTCTTTTTGGCTGCTGTGGTGGAGTGAACTACAATTTAAGTACAATATGAAGTTGAAAATATCAAAAACAGCTGTCTACATACAAGAAACATTAGGAATGTGAGCTGAGGATGCTGCTTTTGAGTTGGAGACCTTAAAAACAGGAACTGTGGTGCAGAAAACTGAAATATAAAGCAGAAAAGTAATTATAGAAACTGATGAATTAGGAAAGACAGGTAGATGCACCAGTGATGAGGGCTGTCTCCCAAGCTAGAGCACAGGCCCAAAAGTTTTGATGATGTCTCTGTGTCTTTTCCAGTATAGATTGCACCTCAACATCAGGAAAACAAAAATCCTCACAACTGGACCAGTAAGCACTGGTCATAAATAAACAAGGACATAAGTAAACATTGTCGTAAATGGAGAAAGGATTGAGGTTTTCAAGGATTTCGTTTTACGTGGGTCCACAATCAGTGCCTTTGGAAGTGGCAGTCAAAAAACCAAAAGATGCATTGCACTGGGATAATCTGCTTCAAATGACCTATTCAAAGTATTCAGAAGTAAGGATGTCACCTTGAAGACTGAAACGCGCCTGACCCAAGCCATGGTATTTTCAGTTGCATCATACGCATGTGACAGACAGCTGGCCTACGAACAAAGAGGACAGAAGAAAAATTGATGACTTTAAATTGTGGTGTTGGAGATGCATGTAGAATGTGTGATGGAACACCAATAGAACAAACAGCTCTGGAAGAAGTACAATCGGACAGCTCCTTAGAAGCAAAGATGGCAAGACTGTGTCTTACACACTTTGGACATGTTGTCAGGACAGATCCGTCCCTGGGGAGAGACATCATGCTTCGTAGAGTGGAGGGTCGGGAGAAAGAAGAAGATCTTCAATGAGATGAATTGACACAGTGGCTGTAACAATGGGCTTAAGCATAAAAACAATTGTGGACATGGTGCGAGACCGGGCGGTGTTTCGTTCTGCCGTTCACAGGATGGCTATGAGTTGAAACCGACTCGATGGCACCCAACCGCAACTACAAAAGGATCACAGACTGAACAAATGACAGTTTCTCTTCCTTTTTGGAAGACCTAAGTAATAGATAAATTAATTTTTAAAAATTATCCTAGTTTACTTCAGCTGAGAGGCAATATGGGTCACTGGAATCTTCTGGCTTTCAAATAATAATCTGAGTTAAAAGATTGAGCACCTTACTTTATGAATGAGCATCTCAGGAAGGCTCAGCTTCTCAGGCTCTCAACTCAAGCTAATCCCATGATGTTATTAATGAGGTAATGATGCAGAATATCTAGCTTAGTGATTTCCTGATAGACAGAAACAGTTTCGATCTTCCTTGATATGTGATAGGACTTGCTAAAAAGCTTGGATGTGTTGCCTGTTATAACAACTTTGATAGCAAAGCAACAACCAACTGGAGAAATGCTTATATCACAAGTTATTGTATTTGAAAAATGTTAAAATATTTATATTTCTATAGGAAGAAATGTAGCTTAAGGGTATGCTATTGTGAAAAATTAAAACATAGTAATTGATTACTATTTTATCAAAATCCATAGATGTTTTTCACTTACCCTTGTAATATGTTTACCATTACTGTAAACTAATTTTAAATCATGGTTCTCTAAAGAGTATTCTATGGGCTTCTGCTATTTTTACAAAAGGCTGACCTATTGAATCAGCACATAGGTGGCTCAAAATGGACACATTAAACTTCAGAGAAAGACTGAAAGAAGGATGTAATCTTGTCAGTTAACTTCACTATCTATTAGACAAACCAGATTTTGTGGAACTTTTGGCCTAATAATCTGGTGGGTGTTATGAAATAAACATTTTAGGTTAATTCCTGAGGTAAATTGAGTGGGTCCTTTATGAAAGCTGACTTGATACAACAAAGATTTTGGAGTATGACTTTAGTTTGAGATTCCCCTGGGAAACGAGCAATTGGAGCCACTCAACTCAATCCTGCCTATTTCAGTTGAAATGGAAATAAGAAAAACATGGTTAAAATGGTTAACTTTTATTATTGTGATAGAGCTTGACAAAACTATTTAGTACTGTAGATAAAATTCTTCTTTGGCATTTCCCTACATTTTTGATTATTTAGGAAACGTACAAGGCACCAAATAAGACACTGACATTTCTTTGAATCAAGATCTCTTAAGTCTGCACCTCTTTCTTAGGTTATTCTAACCCATGAACATGCACAAAGTGTGCTTTCAGGTGGCCTTTCAGTAGCTCAGAACCTGCATGAAAGACTCTCATTCATGTGTCATGGCTGGAAACTAGATCTTCCTGAGTTTAACAGTACATTCCTTTCTGATACCTCCTTTCCTCCCTGGTTTCTGTTAAGGTAAATCAATAGATAAACCGGTTTATGTTTAGGAACTGATGTCTGAGTTCTGTGTCAGTGACCTCAGAAAGATTTTATTTTGATAAGACAGAATTGGAGACACAAGTGTCAGTTCAGAGGAACAAATGATTATTAAACAAACAAATAAAATACCCAGTTACTGTGGAGTCATAAGAAGAAACATTAAACGACCTTTTTGTAAATTGTGAATAAGTGAAATATGCGATCTAGATCAATTTTGCTTGCATCCCATCTGTAGCTCCATCTGCTTTCCCCATCCAGTGACAGCAAATTCTCCTTCTCACTCTATACCTCCATATCTACTTAATGAGTAGCCGTCCCCTGCTCTCCGCCTTCCTCCCTCCCACCTAGAAAGAAACCAGCAGGACCCAAACCCAGTGCCGTTACGTTGATTCTGACTCATAGCATCCCTATAGGACAGAATAGAACGGCCCCATAGAGTTTCCAAGGAGTAGCTGGTGGATTTGAATTGTTGCCCTTTTGGTTACCAGCCTTGGCACCTAACCACTATGCTACCAGAATTTCCAAACAGCTTCCTGTAAATGTATAAAACCGTGAAGTACACACACTGTATAGTCACACTGTGTCCCTGAGTCTAGTTCATTCTTGTCTGAAGATCTGACCCATGTATTGGTTTCTGGTCAGGCCAGCAGCATGTCTAGGGGCCATGTTCCCAGGGGACCCTCCAGGCTGTTGGAGCATCAGTTCTGGTCTTTTAGTTGTGTACTTGAACAGCACACCTCTTTGTCTCATGTTGCCTCAAAGGCTCCACACTGTGTCCCCTATCATGTCCATCTTTGGTGGTGGCCGGGCAAAATCTGATTCTTCCAGTCTCCCGCTGAAAGAGTCTCCCATTCGTATGGGCCCTTCTCTGGCTCCTGGGGTCTTTTTTTCTCACGTCTTTATTGTTCTCAGTCATCATCTACTCTAGATGAGTTGGGACTATTTGGTGTACCTCAAATGGCAGCTTGCTCGCTTTTAAGACCCTAGATGTCACTCAATAATATGGGGTGCAAAGGCTCTCCTAACAAAAGACTAATTATGTCAGTTGCCTTTGCCCCTGAAAACATGATCACCAGACCCCTGTCCCTGCTACTTCATTGGTTTGAGTTTAGAAAGCTTGTCGGTTTATGGTGTAGTCCAGTTATGTTGATCTGTTCTTCACTGCCTGCTGTCGCTTCCTTAACCTAACTAAATTCCTATCAACTATCTAATCTATTACCAACCTTCTCCCTCCATCCTCACTTCTTCTGCACATAAATCTATTTTTAAGTCCTTATAGTAGAGGTCTCATACAATACTTCTCCTTTTGCTGTTGACTGATTTCACTCAGTGTGATGTCTTCTAGTTCAAACTAGATTGTGAGATGCTTCCTAAAATCATCACTGTTCTTTATCATTGTATAATGTTCCATTGAGTATATGTATATAGTGTGTTGATGAGCATCTAGGATGATTCCATCACTTTGCTGTTGTAGACAGTACTGCAATACACATTTGTGTGCATGTATCTGTTTGTGTGAATGCCTTTATTACTGTAAGACATATTCTGAGCAGTGGGATTGCTGCATGGTATGGTACTTCTATTTCTAGTTTTATTAAGGAAGAGGGCAATTGCTTTCCAAAGAGATTGTGCAGTTTTGCATTCCCACTAGTACTGTAAGAGAGCTCCAATCTCTCCATAGCCTCTCCAGTATTTATTGTTCTGCATTTTTCAGATTATTGCCAACCTTGTTGGAGTGGGATAGTAGCTCAGAGTAGTTTTGATATGGATTTTGCTAATAGCTAATGATCATGAGCATTTCCTCAGGTGTCTTTTGGCTACCTGGATGTCCTCTTTGGTTAAGTGTCTGTCCATCTCCTTTGCCCATCACTTAATTGGGTTGTTTACCTTTTTCTTGTTAATATTTTGTAGTGTCTTGTAGATTATGGATATCAGAAATTGATGCAATATGTAGTTGCTGAATATTTTTTTTCGCATTCTGTAGACAGTCTTTTAACTCTCTTAATAAAGTCTTTGGATGAGCAAAAGTGTTTGATTCTTAGCAGTTCCTGTTTATCTATTTTCTCTTCTGTTGCTTGTGCCTTGTTTGTCAGCTTTTGAAGTCTAACTTCCATTGTTGACTGTATTCTTTACTGAATGATTTTTACAGTTTTGGGTTTGATATTTATGTTTTTGATCCATTTTGAGTTAGGTTTTGCATAAGGTGTGAGATATGGTCCCATTTCAGTTTTTGTAGATGGATATACAATTTCACCAACATAATTTGTTGAAGAGACTTTTTACCCAGTTTACAACCTTTGGGCCTTTGTCAAATATCGACTGTTTATAAGAGGATGGTGATATTTCTGTATATCTCTTTTTGTACTAGTACCAGGCTGTTTTGACTACCATGGTAGTGTTGTCAATTCTAAGACTGTGTAGTGTGAGGCCACCCACTGTGTTCCTCTTCTTCAGTAGTGCTTTACTTATCCTGGGCTTCATTGCTTTCCAAACAAAGTTGGTGATTTGTTTCTCCTTCGCATTAAAACAAGACATTGAAATTTGTACAGGGATTGCATTATATATGTAGATCACTTTGGGTAAAATAGACATTTTCGCAATGTTAACTCTAGCCAGGAGCAGTGTAGGTTTCTCCACTTATGTAATTCTCTTTTGTTTTTTTGAAGCAAGGTCTTGTAATTTTCTCTCTATAGGTCTCTTATTTCTCTAATTAGATTTATTCCTAAGTATTTTATCTTCTTGGGGGCTATCATAAATGGTACTGATTTGGTGGTTTCTTCTTTGATGTGCTCTTTGTTAGTGTAAAGAAATCCTATTGATTTACTTACATTTAAGTTGTATCCCGATACTTTGCTGAATGCTTCTATTAGTTCCAGTAGTTTACTTATGGATTTTAGGATTCTGCATGTATACGACTGTATCATCTGCAAATAGGAAAATTTTTTCTTCATCTTTACAGATGCCTTTTATTTCTTTGTCTTGTCTAATTGCTCTGGGTAGAAGCTCTAGAATAATGTTGAATAGAAGTGGGACAGTGGGCATCATTGTCTAGTTCCTGTTCTGAGGGGGAATTCTTTCAGTCTTTCTCCATTTAGGATGATGCAGGCAGTTGGCTTTGCACAGATGTCCCTTATTGTGTTGAGGAATTTCCCCTCTATTCCTATTTCTTGAGATTTTTTAACATGAATATGTGTTGGACTTCTTCAAATACCTTTTCTGCATCAGTTGACAAAATCAGGTGATTCTTAAAATCCTTTGAATTATTTATGTGTTGGTCACATTAATTGTTTTTCTGATGTTGAACCAGCTTTGTATCTCTGGTATGAATGCAACTTAGTCATGTAGAATTTTTTTTTTGGTATATTTTTTAATTCTGTTGTTTAGAATTTTGTTGAAGATTTTTGCATCTAGGTTCATGAGTGATATTTGTCTGCAATTTTCTTTTTTTGTGGGATCTTTTCCTTGCATTGGTATCAGCGTTATACTGGCTTCATAGAATGAATTTGGGAGTATTCTGTCCTTTTCTGCACTGTGACATAGCCACAGTAGTACAGGAATTAACTCCTTCCTCAAAGCTTGGTAGAATTTCTTGGTGAAGCCACCTGGGCCAGAACTTTTTTGGTTGATCGTTTTTTGATTGCCTTTTCAATGTCTTTGTTTGTGATGGATTTATTAAATTGTTCTACTTCTCCTTGGTGATGTGAATCTAGAAATTTGGTAGGTAATGTGAACCTAGAAATTTGTCCATTTCCTCTAGATTTTCAAATCTGTTAGAGTACAGTCTTTCATAGTATTCTGTTAACGACACTTTTGATTTTTGCTAGATCTGTTGAGACATCTCCCATCTCATTTCTTATTTGGGTTATTTGTTTCCTCTCCTATGTTTCATTTGTAAGTTTAGCCAATGGTTTGTCAATTTTGTTGATCTTTTCAAAGAACCAGGTTTTGGTTTGTTAATTTTTTCAATTGTTCTTCTGTTCTCTAATTCATTTAGTTCTGCTCTAATCTTTATTATCTGTTTTCTCCTGGTGCTTGAGAGGTTCTTCTGTTACTCTCTTTCTACTTGATCAAGCTGTAGGGTCAATTCTTTGGTTTGGGCCCTTTCTTCATTCTGGAAATGTGCGTTTACAGAGGTAAATTGAGCTTAACACACTGCTTTTGCTGTCTCCCGTAGGTTCTGGTAGAATGTGTTTTCATTCTCATTTGATTCCATAAATTTTTTTTTTTTTTTATTTTGTCCTTGATTTCTTCTCTAACTGTGGAATTTTGAGCAAACTGTTGGTCAGTTTCCATGAGTTCAGATTTTTACCTATGTTTTTATCTGCTAGTGATTTTTATGGCTTTATGGTCTGAGAAGATGCTTGGCAATAATTCAGTGGATTGGATTTTGGTGAGACTTGCTTTATGTTCCAGTACGTGGTCTATCCTGGAGACTATTCCATGTGCACTGGGAAAGAAGATGTACTTACATGTTGTTGGGTAAAAAGTTCTGTATATGTTGATGAGGCCTAGTTGGTTGATTGTGGCAACAAGATCTTCTATATCTTTACTTAGCTTTTTTCTGTTTGATCTGTTAATTTCTGAAAGTGGAGTGTTGAAGTCTCCTACTATTATTGTGGTGTGATCTCTCTCATTTTTCAGTGTTGTCAGTGTTCAGTGTACTTAGAAGCTCTGGTATCAGGGCCATAAATATTTAATTTTGTTTTATCCTGCTTATATGTTGAATCTTTCAGCAATAAATAGTGACTGTCATTATGAGTAAAAATTAACTCAGTGGCACTGGGCTATCCTTGTCCATGATGGTAGATTTTACATTAAAATCTATTTTATCTGAGACTGCTTTTATTTGTAGGCACTGCTGCTCAGCATGAGAATCAGTTCCAGCTGAGCTCTCACAGAAGTTGACTCCATTTCTCACCTGACCAAGATGGCATCCCTCCTGAGCCACATCTGTTACAGCAAGTCAGCAGAATCTATGGCACAGCTCAGAGAAGAAAGGGGGAGGAGCACTGGTACCCTCAGTTGCTCGCCACTGTTGGGCTCTCCTCCTGTGGCTGTCCCAAGCATAGTCTCTCTACTGTAGGATATGCTGTTTACTTAGGCACTCAGATCAGCAAAGCGGACAGGCTGTGCCAGGCTCACAGCTTCAGTTGACCCAGTCTTAGCCTTCTGGTTCACAAAAGAGGCATCTGTGTCTATAATCTTCTTGGGCACTGCACCAGCAGAAGCAGTACTCACTGTGCTGCTGTTGTCTCACTGACAAGGTATTTTCCCCCTTCCTGTTGTGCAGTCCAAACTCGACCCTACACCTGATCTTGGATCTCCCAGAATGTCCACACCGTTCCTTTCAGTTACTTTTCTAGGCCTTAGTTCTCAGAGGGAATCAAGGATACATGTGTCTATTCTACCATCTTTCCCTGCCCTGAGGAAACATTAAATGACTTTCTTGTGCAGGTGGGAGTTTCAGGATTCCTTTAAGAATACTTTATCACCAGTTATTCGATCTGTATATTAAAGTGACTCTGATCAGTAAACTTCTAGAAAGAGTTCAAATTTGATGGCAAGTGCACTAATTTAAAGGAGAACTTTGGGGGAAAAATTAAAGTTTTGGAGCTGTAATGCAACTTTTATCTTGAGATACTCACCAAAGAATCTAAAGTTGTGAACACATCAGCCATTTTAAAAGTATACAATACTGACAATAAAGGTACAAAAATATAATAACTTAAAAAGAAATAATGTTTTGATTATTATCTAGCAAAGATCTCTGCAGATGAAAAGCAAGTGGAGAATTTTTATTATAGTCACACACTATCATTCATTTTTGTTTTGGAATGGGCAGAAATTTGTTTATCTTTTAAACAACTATTTCAAACAAAGTGTTTTCTTGTGATAAGAGATCTGTTCTAACGTCTTTATAAAAGAGGGTCTTCAACATGGTATGTGGGAGTAGAAATCGTTAGGATTATAAATCACACTGATTTTGAAAGGACCTCAAATTCTGTAAAGTCCCTCAACCCTTTGTCAGGTTCTTTTAAGGAGATGCGTGTTTTTCACTAAAGGAACATGTACGTTAGACCTATTTGTTAGTAATGCTTTGTGAATTTAAAACAAATTAAAATTCAGCTTTTTCCCCTCCCCCAATCATAGGAGATGAAAGTTAAGTCCATGTATTCTCCTTTTAGGACATATCTTCTATAAAATATTATTTAAAGAGTAGTTAATAATGAAGCTAAATTTACTATATTTCTTTGTTATTTTTTCCCTACAATGAATGATCTCCTTTAGTCTCTTGATCCTTTAGCATTGTAATAGATAGCCTCTGATATAAGAAATATATTTAACCTATATTTCTTATTTTTCAAAATTATTTGAAGAATATTTTATAATTATTCTGTAACATTGTAGGTTTAAATTACGGTGTAATAATTTATGCATAGCTTATGCTGTGACACCTGGCCCTTGGCCCCTGGTCTAACAATGCACTAGGCAGGAATTATTACTCCATAATTCACACCCTGTCATGCCTTATTGCTTAATTAAAGCACAACCTTCCTCTACATGACAAGCAATTGGACTGTTAACGTTATAGATGATTATCCAACCTAACATATTTTATTTTTACAACTTACACTTTTATATGTACACAGAGTGCTTATTTCAGGTACACCTACCTCTTAAAACACGAAAAATCTGTTTCTTAACTTACCTTCTGGCTAGTGTAAACATTGCCATGAGTAAAACGTGGGCAACATATTAGATGTTAGGAGTTAGTCATTTACATGTCAAAATAGAGTAATATCTATAAGGTAAATTAATATATGAGTTCGGTGGAATGTGAATATTTAGCATTTCTTTTACTTAATTCTATCATTGGTCAAGTAACAGGACTATACATATGTACATGTGCTTTGTAAAAATAAGTGGATAAATATCCAGGATCTATACAAGAAAATCTTAAAATTCTACTAAAGAATACAAAAGAGAATAAATAAATGATACAACATACTGTGCAGTTGGATAGGAATATTCTACAGCCCCAAAATACTGAGTTTTCTCAAATTTAGATGTAAATATAATAATTCAATTCCAACTCAAAACCCAGCACTTTTAAAAACCTGGCAAATGACACTAGGTATTTTGTATTAGAATTAAGTATGCAAAAATTGCTAGAAGAATCTTTATTGGATGTGAGAAGAGGACAAAGAGAGGCACCTAGTCCTACTATACTTTACAAAATGTTATAACAACATAGCAATAAGAGGTTGAGCACTGGAGAAGAAATGATGAGAGAGATTGATGTGAATCTGGAAATAAACTCAAATGCATACAGAAATTTTGCTTAGACTATAAGTAATATTTGAAATAAGTGGAATAGGAAAAGCTGATTAATGATTTGAGGGCAAATAAAACTTGACTTTTAGCTACCTTTTTATGCCCAAGTAGATAAAAATTTAAACCTAAAAATGGAATAGAAGTTTTAGAAGGTATATCTATTTATAGAAAAGACTTTTCTATGCAGAACACAAAATCTAGAAGCCCTGAACAAAAGATTGAAAAAAATTGGCCCTTATTGCCCCAAGTCAGATAGAAAGGCAAATGAAAATCTGGAGAAGACATGTTTTTAATATGTATGAAAAAGTTAATTTTCTAAAAACTACATTCATATCAATCATAAAAAAGATTATTCCAAAAATGGGCACAAAATTAGGAAAGCTATATTCTTGATTATATCCATGTCAATATCCTAGTTGAGAAATTTTATATAGTTTTGCAAGATGTCACCACTGGTAGAAGCTGGGTAAAAAGTGCACAGGATCTCCTTATATTATTTCTTAAAATTGCAAGTGATCTACAATTTTCTCAAAATAAAAATTTTAATTTTTTAAAAGTACAAAATTTAGGGAAGGTAATTTATAGGAGGACAAAAATACTAATGCCTGATAAACAGATGAAAAGTATTAATCCATGTTAAAAGAAATGAAAACCAATTGTCCTTTCCTGTAGGCTTGGTAGAAATTTAAAATGCTTGATAACTAATGTTGGGGAGGGTGATTGTGTGAGGAAAACAGCTCTCTCCTTCCCTCTAGGTGGAAATGTAAATTGGTCTAATCTTCTCTAGAAGGCAATTAGACTGTATACATAAACACATCTTAAATGCACATGCCCTTGGACCCAACAATCCCACTGATGGTAATTTACTTCATGAATACATCAGCAAAATTTATCAACTATATACATATACAGAGATATATTTTAGCACTGTTTGCAACAGTGAAAAATTGTAAATAAAGAGTATGTTTTGAAAAAGTGTTGACTACATGAATTTTGGTGCATCTGTAAGTAAGCAGCTGTTTGAAAAATGAGACATGTATTTCTGTACCAATATACATGAAAATTATGAAAAAAACAAGGTTTAAAACAATGAGTATAAACATTTTTCTTGTATAAGTTTTTAAAAAATTGCTGATTAGTAGACAAGTGGGACAAGGAAGATAGATAACAAGGTTGGCAAAAAACAAAAACACAAACAAAAATCCTATTGCTATCAAGTCAATTCCAACACATGGTGATATTACAGGACAGAGTGGAACAGCCCCATGGGGCTTTTAAGGAGCAGCTGGAGGATTCAAACTACTGACCTTCTGGTTAGTGGCCAAACACTTAACCACTGTACCACTAAGGGCCTCTCAAAGTTGGTAAAGAGAGACACAAATAGGATCATTGGTATCGAGAGAGAAAGAGATTGGTACCTAAGTATCTTAGTTATCTAGTGCTATTATAATAGAAATAACACCACTGGATGGCTTTAACAAAGAGAAATTTATTCTCTCATAGCCTGAGAGGCTAGAAGTCCGAATTCAGGGTGTCACCTCTAGGGGAAGGCTTTCTCTCTGTCACCTCTGGGGAGAGGTCCTTGATAGCAACTTCGTGTCTTCCCTTCTCAGAAACATTCTGGCTGCACTTCTTTCAAGACAGATTTTTGTTTTTCTGGCAGTCTATGGTAGTATATTCAATATTCTTTGCCAACATCATAATTCAAAGGCATCACTTCTTTGGCCTTCGCATTTATTGTCTACTGTTCACACTCACGTGAGGCAAATGAGAACACCGTGACTTCTGTCGGGCAGACTTACACCTCAAAGTGCAAGCGATTTGTCCAATATAACACATCATTTGTATTCCTGATGGTTGTGTCCATGGGTGTTCGTGGGTCTGAGCAAAATGACAACTTTGGTATTTTCTCTGTTTATCATAGTGTTACTTCCACTTGGCTGGCTCACTTCCAGTAGTGAGGAGTTTTGTTATCTTTATGTTGCTGTGTAGTCCAGTATATGCTTCAACTTCTGTTTGCTTTCAGCAAGCAAGGTGTGTTATTTGCATATCAGAAGTTGTTGATAAGTCTTTCTCCAATCTTCTTCATACAGTCCAGCTTCTCAGATTGTTTCCTTAGCAAACAGACTGAATGAGCATGATGGAGGGATACAACTCTGACACAAACCTTTTCTGATACTAAGCCATGCGGTATCCGCTTGTCTTGTTCAAACAACTGCCTGCTGGTCTGTGTACGAGTTCCGCATGAGTACAACTAAGTGTTCTGAAATTCCCATTATTCTCAATGTTACCCATAGCTTGCTACGATCCACAAAGCTGAATGCTTTTGCAGAGCTGATAAAACACAGGTAAACATCTGTCTGCTATTCTCCGCTTTCAGCCAAGATCCATCTCACACCAACAGTGGTATCCCTCATTCCATGTCCTCATCCAAATCCGGCTTGAATGTCGGGCAGTTCCCTGTTGACGTACCATTGCAACCATTTATAAACAATCTTCAGCATAATTTTGTTTGATATTTCCACATTCTGCTGGAAGACTTTCTTTGCGAATAAGCGTAAATACAGATCTCTGCCATTAGGCTGACCAGGTAGCTGTCTTCCAAATTTCTTGGCACAGATGAATAAGTACCTCCAGCACGACAACTGTTTATTGAAACATCTCAGTTGGTATTTTATCAGCTCCTGGAGGCTTCATTTTTCTAATGCCTTCAGCAGCTTGGAGTTCTTCCTTAAATATCATAAGTTCTTGATCATATGCTGCCTCTCTAAATGGCTGAACATCCACCGATTCTTCTTGGCAGAGTGTTTGGTATATTCGAATCTTCCATGTTCTTTTGATGCTTCTTGCATTGTTTGATATTTTCCCCGCAGAATTCTTAAACATTACCACTTCAGGCTTGAATTTTTTCTTCACTTCTTTTAGCATGATAAATGCCTAGTGTGTTTTTCCCTTGGTTTTATAACTTCAGGTTTTACTCATATTTCTTTGTAATGCTATACTTTGTCTGCTGGAGTTACCTTTTGAAATCTGTTCAGATCTTTTATATCATCTCTTTTTTTTTTTTTTTGCTTTAGCTACTCGAAGGTCAGGGGCAAACTTCAGAGTCTTCTGACATCCATTTTCGACTTTTCAATGACTTATGCTTTCTTCATGTATGATGTCACCGATAGCACCACACATCTTTGTGGTGTTTATGTTCACTGTGTCAAATCTATTCTTGAAGTGGTGTCCAAAGCCAGGTGATGTCTTAGGCTGGGTTTTCTAGGGAAGCAAAACGGTAACACGTGTAGGTACAAGGAAAGATTTATAATGATAGATAGATGATAGATAGATAGATAGATAGGATGGATGGATGCATGGATGGGTGGATGGATGATAGATAGAGATAGATAGATGATACATGATTAGATAGAGAGAGAGAGAGAGGAAACAGCTCACATAATCACAGAAGCTGAATGTCCGAATGTCCCAAGTTCCAGCACAAGCCACACGTGGCCACGGAAGCTGAGGAACCCAAAGTCAGCAGGTCAGAGACCAGAGTTCTGGATCACCGGTTGCATAGGTCAGTGGATCCCAAGCTGGTGGCAAGAAGAAGCAGCTGGGAAACCCAGGATCGGCAGGTCAGGGAGCAGGAGTGGCAGAGGCTGGCGAACCCAGGATCGGCAGTTCAGGGAGCAGGACTCTCAAGTGCCGACTGTAAGGACTGATGAGTCCAACAGCTGCTAGTTCAAGTCCCAGAACCAGATGCTGGAAGAAGAGAGCAGGAGCTCCTGGCTTCCTGAGCAGACCAGCAGCCGTAGTGAAGGTTGGGAGATGAGAGCCGAGGGATGGGGGGCCACCATAAACCCCACCCTGCCACTTAATACAGCAGCCAAATGTGGAGTAGCCAAGTTGACATAATCCAAGTTGACAGGTGGGATATACTAAAGGTTGTATTTTGGCTCTTGTGGACTTGTTTAAGTTTTCTTCAGCTTCCACTTAAACTTGCATGTGAACCATTTATGACTAGTTCTGTAGACAGATCCTGGTGTTATTCTACTGATGTAGTCAGTTTGATACCAGTACATTCCATCTGGTGAGGTCCCAGTATGTCGTCACCACTTCAGAAGTATCACTTTACATCTTATAGTCCAGTCCAATCGTTCCCTAAAAAGTGGCTTCTGCAATTTTTTCAGTTCTAGGATAACCGAGAGTCCAGAAGCCAAGTCTTCCAGGGACCCTCCAGTCTGTCCGACCATGAAATCTGACCTTTTCCGTAGTGTGAGCTCTGCACTCCCCTTTCCTCCTGCTGCGTCAGGGTGTCCCTGCCATGCAGTTGGTGGTGGTAGCTGGGCTACTTTTAATCCCTCCAGTCTCCTGCTGATACAGTCTCTGGTTTATGTAGCCCTCTGTGTCTCTTGGGCTTGTATTTTCATTATGTCTTTGGTGGTCTTCATTTTATTTTGCTCCAAATGAGTTGGGACCAACTGCTTCTTCTTAGATGGCTGCTTGCTAGCTTTGAAGACCCCAGACACCACACACTAAAGTGGGATACAGAATATTTTTTTTACTAAACTCTGTTATGCCAATTGACCTAGATGTCCCTTGAGCTCATGGTCCCCAGACCTCTGCCTCTGCTACTCTGTTGCTCAGATTGTTTGGTTACATTCAGCAAACTTCTTAACTTTTGGTTTAGTTTAGTTGTGCTAACTTCTGTAGTTTGTGCTGTTCTTCCCTATAGCTAAAATAATTCTTGTCTACTCTCTAGTTGGTGAATACTCCTTCCTCTCCCTCTCTACACTGTTGAAAACTAAACCAAACCCACTCCCACCAAGTTGATTCTGACTAATAGGGACTCTACAGTGCAGAGTAAAATTTCTCCAGAGTTTCCAAGGAGTATCTGGTGGAACTGAATTGCCAACCTTTTGGTTAGCACTTAACCACTTCTGTATTTAAACCTTTTCTTGAGTTCTGATAATAGTGGTCTCATACAATATTTGTCCTCTTGTGACTAATGTCATTCAGCACACTGCCTTCCAGATTTCTTCATGTTGTGAGATATTTAACAAACTTATCATTGTTCTTTATCACTCTATAATAACTCATTGTGTGGATATAGAATTGTTTACGCATTCATCTATTGATGGGACCTAGGTTGATTCTATCTTTTTGTGGAGAGTGCTACAGTGAACATTACTGTGCGTATATCTTGTTTTAGTCTGCTGGTGCTGCTCTAGCAGAATTACCACAGAGTGGATGGCTTTAAGAAAGGAAGGTTTATTCTTACACAGTCCGCTAGGATACAAGTCCATATTCAGGGTATCTGCTCCAGGGGAAGGCTTTCCTCTTGTCGGCTCAGGAGGCAAGTCCAGTATTGCATCAGTCTTTGTCCAGAGAGCATCTTGGTGCAGGAACCTCAGGTCTGAAGGATGCACTCTTCTCCCAGTGCTGCTGTCTTGATGGTATGAGGTTCCCAATTCTCCGCTTGCTTCTCTTTCCTTTTATCTCTTGCAGGATGAAAGGATTAAGGGTGGGGCAAGCCATACTGCAGGGAAACTCCCTTTAGAGTGAAGCAGGAAGGTGATCCTATGAAGGGATTTGTAGTCCCACCTTAATCCTTTAACATACAGAATAAGAAAACCATAAAATGGAGGACAGTCACAAGACACCAGGAGTCATGACCCAGCCACATGGCTACACATATTTTGGGGGGAACCCAAGTCAATCCATGACGTATCTATTAGTATAAAGGCCTTATTTCTCTAGAACATATTCCAAGGAATGGGATTGCTGGATTGTTTGGTATTTCTCTTCCTAGCTTTTTAAGCTGGTACCAAATCAATTTCCAAAGTGGTTGTACCATTTTACATTCCCACCAGCAGTGTATTAAGTGTGTTTCAATCTCTCTACAGCCTCTCCAACAATTATTGTTTTATGTGTTTTTGGATTTGCGCCAGCCTTGTTGGGGTGAGATGGTATCTCATTGTAGTTTTGAGTTACATTTCTCTGACGGCTAATGATTGTGAACATTTCCTCAGATATGTGTTAGCCACCTGAATGTCTTCTTTGGTGAAGAGTTTGTTAATATCTTTGCCCATTTTAAAATTTGGTTGTTTGTCTTTGTTGTTGAGGTTTCATAGTATCTTGTAGATTTTAGAGATTAGACACTGATTGTTTTAGTTGTAGCTAAAATTTGTTCCTCAGTCTGTAGGATACATTTTTACTCTTTAGGTAAAGTCTTTGGATGAGCATAAACATTTGATTTCTAGGAGTTCCCAGTTATCGATTTTCTCTTCTGGTATTTTTCCATGGTTAGTAGCTTGGTATTCTATCTACGCCAAGTGTGAGGGCTCCTAGCATTGTTCCTATTTTTTCTTCCATGGTCTTTATTGTTTTAAATTTCGTATTTAGGTCTTTGATTCAGTTTGAGTTAATTTTTGTGCGTGGTGTGAGGTACTAGTCTGGTGTGATTTTTTTGATATTCAGTTATGCCAACACCATTTGTTGAACAGACTATCTTTCCCGTAATTACCAGGTTTGGGTCCTTTGTCAAATTTTAGCTGCTCATAGGTGGATGACTTTATCTTTGGATTATTTATTTATTTTTTTGGCCACTGGTCTTTGTATATGTTGTTGTACCACTACCAGACTGCTTTGACTACTGTAGCAGTATAAGAGGTTCTAAAGTCAGGTGGTGTGAGGCATCACACTTTGTTCTTAATTTAGTATGAGATCTGAAAATGAAGTCTGCAAACTTAATTGTTCTAAGTGCTATGTACCTCATTGCTGAATATCACTACCACCACCTTCAAAGTACTCCTCTTGGGAGCCAGCCAGCCAAGTGCTGTCGAGTTGGATCAAGCTATGCATTAATGCCAGCAATTAGCCCAGCTTTGAAAGCAATTGTGGAATTGTTTTTCTGGAATGTCCATCAGAACTGTCATTGTATTACCCTTGATGTCCTGGATGTCATCAAAATGTCTTCCTTTCAATATTTCCTTTACCTTCAGGTAAAGAAAAAGGTCACTGGGGGCCAGGTCAGGTAAATAGGTAGGGTGTTCCAATACAGTTATTTGTTTACTGACTAAAAACTCCCTCACAAACAACTGTACGATCAAGTTCATGAACTTGGCACTGTCCCACCATAAGCAATAGCCATTCCAGAAACAGTTCCAAAGTTGCTTTGAAGGGTAGACTAGGATCTCGTACCAGTGCATAGCTTCAAAAGTGACAGAACTGATATTCGGCAGTGAAGTACGTAGCACTTAGAACAATTAAGTTTGCCCACTTAATTGTTAGAACTCATATAATTCTTGGCTGACAATTTTTTTCCTTCAAGACTTTGTATAGATCACCTCATTGCCTTCTTTCTTGCATGGTTTCTGCTGAATAGCCTGAGTTTAATCTTATTGACTCTATCCTATATTTTTTGTTTATCCCTAGCCAGCTTTGAAATTCTCTACTTACTTTTCATTTTGGCGAGTTTGATTATAATATGGCTTGGTGTCTTTCTTTTGTGATCTACCTTGTGCAGAGTTTGATGAGCATCTTGGATAAAGACTGTCCCATTTTTCGTAGTATCAGGAAAGTTTTCAGTCAACAAATCTTCAACAATTCTCTTGGTATTTTCTGCTATCACTCTCCTGTGCTAGTGCTCTAATCACTCGTAGATTATTCCTTCTGCTAAAGTTCCACATAGTGTTCCTTAATTTTTAATAATTCTTTTATCAGAGTTTTCCTCAAATATGTTGAAATCAAATATTATCTGTCTCACTAATTCTGGTTTTCATTGCCTCAATTCTGCTCCATTGACTTTCTATAGAGTTGTCTAATTCTGTAGTTTTTATTATTCATCTTGTGATTTTCTAAATGCTGTTTCTCTATGATTTTTTGTGGCTCGTTCAGTTTGTCATTATGCTATGCTGCATTTTGCCTGATGTCTTTCCTGAGCTCTTCAAGAGTCCTAAAGATTAATCTTTTGTATTCTACTTACTACAGTGTCATGGTTTGAATTGTGTCCCCCCAAAAATGTGTGCAGCCACGTGGCTGGGAAATGGTTCCCAGTATCTTGGGACTGTACTCCATTGTGTGGTTTTGCTAACCTGTATGTTAAAGGATTAGGGTGGGGCTGTGAATTCCTGCTATGGGGGAAGTTTCCCTGGAGTATGGCTTGCCCCACCCTTAATGCTTTTAGCTTGCAAGGAATAAAAGGAAAAAGAACCAAGGACAATTGGAGAACCTCGCTACCATCAAGCAAGCAGCACCGGGAGCAGAGCACGTCCTTCAGACCAGAGGTTCTTGTGTGAGGACGCTCCCTGGACAATGACTGATGCAATACCGGACTTTCCTCCAGAGCCGTCAAGGGGAAAGTCTTTCCCTGGAGCGGACACCCTGAATATGGACTTGCAACCTACCGGACTGTGTAAGAATAAATCTTTCTTTGTTAAAGCCATCCACTCTGTGGTATTTCTGTTAGAGCAGCCCTAGCTGACTAAAACAGAATTGGTACCAGGAGTGGGGTGCTGCTCTAGCAAATACCTAAAATGTGGAAGCCACTTTGAAACTGCAAATGGATAGAAGATTCAGAAGGAACGAAGAAGGCGCAGATGGTGAGAAACAACAGAGGACCGGCAGCAGCAGCAGCGGCAGCAGCAGAACCAGAGGCAGCGCTGGAGCCAACCCGTGGAGCGAGAGAGGTCAGTGCCTGCGCAGAGTTTTCCTCGCGGAACGGGGTGCCTCTGGGCACTTGAATCGGTGAGCTGGCCTTGCTGACCCACGGAGTGAGAGAGTTGAGTGCCTTTGGGCAGGACGCTTTCCAGCAAGAGTGGGGTGCCTCCGGGCACTTAAACCAGTGGAGCTACAAGAGCTTTGGGACACTTGCCCGGCAGGGCAAATGTTTTGCCTGAGGCCCAGGCCATGCGGCCATAGGAAGCTGACGCTGAAGAGACAAATAGCTGAGAAGCTGAGCTGCCTTAGTCTCAAGAGGTATGGCCATGACCTCAGGGGTTTGAAAGGGTGGAACCATGGCGTGCTGTGTTCATAAGGGTGGAATTGCCACTCAGTTGGGCTTAGGGTGCTCCTAAAGCCGATGGGACAGAGTTTCTGTCCAAGTGGGCCTTGAACGCAGAGTTGTAGCACGGGGCTGGAGGTCTCCACTCAGAAACCTCAGAGTGTGGCCGATACCTAGAGTCTGAAGAGCATTGCTGTTGTGTAGAATGTCTCAGAAAATGTAAGAGTATTTCCAAAGCTTTGAGGGCTAATGTAATGTGTTCTGTTGACTTGCCTGTTGCCTGTTAATGCCTTCTAAGTTTCACAGATGTAGAAGAGTTTTTGTATTTTGGACTTGGAGCTGATTTAAGACTTCTGTTATATGGATGGACATAATTTTGCTATGGTGAGATGAATGTGTTAAATGTTTTTGTGATGTGATTTTTGGGTTGTCAAAGGGTGGGATGTCATGGTTTGAATTGTGTCCCCCCAAAAATGTGTGCAGCCACGTGGCTGGGAAATGGTTCCCAGTATCTTGGGACTGTACTCCATTGTGTGGTTTTGCTAACCTGTATGTTAAAGGATTAGGGTGGGGCTGTGAATTCCTGCTATGGGGGAAGTTTCCCTGGAGTATGGCTTGCCCCACCCTTAATGCTTTTAGCTTGCAAGGAATAAAAGGAAAAAGAACCAAGGACAATTGGAGAACCTCGCTACCATCAAGCAAGCAGCACCGGGAGCAGAGCACGTCCTTCAGACCAGAGGTTCTTGTGTGAGGACGCTCCCTGGACAATGACTGATGCAATACCGGACTTTCCTCCAGAGCCGTCAAGGGGAAAGTCTTTCCCTGGAGCGGACACCCTGAATATGGACTTGCAACCTACCGGACTGTGTAAGAATAAATCTTTCTTTGTTAAAGCCATCCACTCTGTGGTATTTCTGTTAGAGCAGCCCTAGCTGACTAAAACATACAGTTTTAGAAAGTTCTCTTCATCTGGAAAATTTCTTGATGCTTTGTTTTGGGAACTTTCTGAAGCCATTGTGGTCTACCTCTTTAAGTGTTGTGATGTTGACTGTTGTCTGAACTATCATTAAGCTGTTGTTTTTATTTATTCTATGTTTGCTTACTGTGTTCTAGCTTCACGTTTTGTCTTGTTTTGAAATACCCAATACTCCTTTTGTGTGAACTAGTTTGATTATTGGAACACATGAGATTCTAACATCCAGTCTACTGATGGTTAGAGCAGGTGAGTCCAGGGATCTCTTTACTTTTCTTGTAGAATTTAGCTCAGGTGCCAGGTAGTCAGTCACCAAGTGTGTGGTATAGGCTGTCCCCTACAGTCCTATATGGGCAGGGGTGATTGTTGTAGTCACAGGTATGTGGCTGGACATGCTGAGAAAGGCAAGGGGCTAACAGCTATCAGTGAGTGTCTGAGAGAAAGGCATATCTCTTTGTGTTAGAGCCTAGGCAAAGACACTGTTTCTGTCCTGAGTTCCCATCTTAGGGAAGCTGGCTGTTCATTTATTTATTACAGCCCTCCTCCCTGCCCCCACATGCTTGTCTGCAGAATAGTTCCCTCTCTGAGTCTAGAAGAATGGTTCAGGGGTTACAAAAGACTCCTACTTCTGGCCTAGGTAAAGGCATCAGACACTGGAAATGGGCACAGTGAAGACAAGGGAGGGTGAAGCTCTGAAAAAAGGTAGAGAAGTTTACCCTGAAGGAAATATATAGATCTTCTCCTGGTAGATTAGATACAATCTACTTATCTTTTGATGTTTGAATTCTGTTCTTCACTGATTCTGGAAGAGTAAGTTCCCCACTGTTGGGTCTTTCTTGCTGAGGAAGACACTAAGCAAAAGCCACTGCTCTGCTCATTAAGCTCACTGCCACAGATCTACTTGTAGGGTGCTGATTCCCAGTGGGTCAGATCTGGCCAGTCCTAGGTACTACTAGCCTTACTCTCCCTTCCCTGCTGTTCAGTCCAATTTCTCAACTTTCTCCTTGGCTCCTAGAATGTCATCTGTAATTGATTCATTTGTATTTTTGGGTCTTTGTTGTTAGATGCATCATAGGAAGTGTTTAAGTACTCTGCCATCTTTTAGGTTTTCAAATTTGTTACAGTACAGTTTTTCATAGTATTCTGTTATGACTATTTTAACTTCAGTTTGGCTTGTTGTGTTATCACCTACGTGATTGCTTATTTGGGTTATTTGCTTACTCTCTTGCTTTTTCTCTTTTCAGTTTGACCAGTGGTTTATCCATTTTGTTGATCTTTTCAAAGAGTCATCTTTTGGTATTGTTAATTCTTTCAATCATTTTTCAAGTCACTGCTTCAAACAGCTTTACTGTAATTTTTATTATTTGCTTTCTTCTGGTGGCTGAGGGGTTATTTTGCTGCTCTCTTTCAAATTTGTTTAAATTATAGGGTTAATCCTTTGATTTGGGCCCTTTCTTTTTTTTTTTTGGATATATGTATTTGTTGTTATAAATTAGTCTCTGAACACTGCTTTTGCTGTGTCCCAGAGATTCTGGTAGGATGTGTTTTCATTCTCATTTGATTCTATGAATTTCTTTATTCCATCTTTAATTCTTCAATAAACCAGTAGTTTTAGAGCCAGGTGTTGCACAGTTTCTATGTTTTTGTCTGTTTGCCTTGCTTTCCCTGATTGTTTATTCCTACTTTTACAGCCTTGTGATCAGAAAAGCTGCTCTGTAATATTTCAAGGCTTTGTATTGCACTAAGACTTGTTTTATTGCCATGAGTTGGATCTGATTATGGCCTAATATGTGGTCTCTTATGCAGAATGTTCCACATGTGTTGGAAAAGAGAGTATACTTGGCTGCTGTTGAGTGGAATGCTTTGTATATGAGGTCATGTGGATTGATGTTGGCATTTAGATCTTCTGTGTTTCTATTGAGCTTCCTTCTGGATGTTTTCTCCTTCACTGACAGTGCTGTGTTGTAGTTTTGTGCTATTACTGTGGAGCTATTTCTCTTTTCCATGCTTTTAGAGTTTGTTTAATGTTTTAGAAGCCCTGTCATTGGGTAAATGTTTAATACGATTGAGTCCTTCTGTTGTATTTGCTGTTTAATCATTATATAGTTTTCTTCCTTAGCAATTGTGGTGGATTTTACTTTAGTGTCTCTTGTGTTAGAAAATAGTATTGCAACTCCTGCTCTTTTTTGAATATTTTTTATTTGATACATTTTTTTTTGCTCTTTCGACTTCTAGTCTGTGTCTTTAAGTCTAGGGTGTTTCTCTTATAAGCAGCATATTGACATATATATCTCTATATAATCTGGCAGTCTCTATTGGTTCATCTGTTTCATTTACATTCAGCATAATTGTTGATGGCTATGAGCTTCTGTGTGTATTGTTGACAGTTTCTTTGTTTCACTTAATTTTCCATGCTGGGTTGTTTTTCTTCATGTATTTTCTTTTCATCTTTTTCTTTGTTGTAGATTTTATATTTGCTGATTCTCTATGGTTATTTTTTGTTGCTTGTTTTGTTTTGATGTGTAGGATTACTAGTTTCCTATGGTTACCTTAATATTAACCTGTGTTTTTCTGAGTTTATATTGGTCTTTTATTTCCACATGAAAGATCTTTGACTACAGTTTTAGTTCTATTTCTTATAATGTAGTCATCTTTTACATAATGTCATCACAGTTTCCCTATCTTTGGTATTTTATGTTTTATTTATTTTTGTGATCTCCCTATATGATTTGATATCTTGCTGTCAAGGATTGAATTGTGTCCCCTCCAAAATAGGTGTAGAAATGTGACCACGATTCCATGTATTCTACAGTTGTCCTCCGTTTTGTGATTTTGCTGTGCTGTGTGTTAAAGGATTAGTGTGGGATGGTAAATCCCTTCAGAAGATCACCTACCCGCTTCACTGTAAAGGAAGTTTCCCTGGAGTGTGACTTGCCCTACCCTTAATCTTTTCATCCTGCAAGAGATAAAAGGAAAGGGAAGCTAGCAGAGAACTGGGAACCTTGCACCATCAAGAAAGTAGCACCAGGAGAAGAGCACATCCTTCAGATCTGATGTTCCTTTGCCAAAATGCTCCCTGGACAAAGACTGATGCAACACCAGACTTTCCTCCAGAGCCGACAAGGGGGAAAGCCTTCCCCTGGAGTGGATATCCTGAATTAGGAATTGTAGCCTACTGGACTGTGTAAAAATAAACTTTCCTTTGTTAAAGCCATTCACTCTGTGATATTTCTGTTAGGGCAGCACTATATGACTGTCTTAGAACACTTGATCTTCTGTTCTGAAATCTAGTCTTGGTTTGTTATGTGATGTCATTTATTTTCTAACCAAAGGACTCACTTTATATTTCTTATGATTTTGGTTTGGTTTTTTGCAAATTCCCTCATATTTCTGTTTATCTGGAAATGTCTACAGTCACTATGAGTTGGACCCAACTTGATGGCAGTGTACAGGTCCTAATTTTATCATCATGTTTGAGAGAGAGTTTTACTGTATATGGAATTCTTGGCTGCCATTTTTTTCCTTCAAGGGGTTTTTATATGCCATCCCATTGCCTTCTTGCCTGTGTAGTTTCTCCTGAGTAAGGTGAGCTTAGTCATATTAAGTTTTCTTTGTTGATTGCTTTTGTTTATCCCTAGCAGCTTTTAAAATTATCTCCTTATCTTTAGCTTTGGCAAATTTGTCTTTCTTTTGGGAATCTACCTTGTGTAGAGTTCAATGAGCATATTGAATAGGTATCTTCTCACTTTTCATGATGTCAAGGAAGTTTTCTTCCAATACATCTTTAACAGTTCTCTCTTAATTTCTGGTCCTCCTTCCTGCCGTTCTGATAGTCTGGTTACTCATAGATTATACTTCTCTTGACAGAGTCCTGCATAATTCTTAGTGTTTTCTCATTTTTTAGGATTTTTTTTATTCTGATTTTCCCTCAAATATGTTGGTGTCAAGTGTTTTATCTTCATTCTCACTAATTCTGACTTCTATTGCCTCAATTCTACTCTCGTGATTGCAGCCTGTTCAATTTGTCATTATGCTACACTGTGTTTTGCCTGATCCTCTTTCTTATCCTTAAAGACTTCTAAATCTTAATCTTATATTCTATATTTGGTAATTTCAGAGTTCTCGTTACCTGGAAGATGTTTTGATTCTTTGCATTGGGAGCTTTCTGAAGCCATCACAGTTTGCCATTTATGTGATTTGATACTGACTGATGTTTTCAAGCAATCACAAAGTTATTGTATTTATTTATTTCATGTTTTCTTACTGTGTCCTACCTTTTTTTGATAGAGTAAAAGTAGGATTCAGGGGTATACCCTATACCCTATTGTACTGTGATAATTAAGGCCTATGCTGTTGTAGTAGGCTCACAAATTTCTATGCAAGGGTAAGAGACACTCAAAGTCTGTGGACCCCTTATGCCTGTGCCTAGACAATTGAACTGTTTCTTCCCTGAGTTCTTGGCTTAGGAGAGCTGGAAGATTATATTTTCCTATTTATTAACTTGTTTCCTCTCCAAGGTTGGGGAAATGGCTCAGGACTCATAAGGGGTCCTACTTCTGGTCCTGGGGATGTGTCAATGTCTGAAGCCAGCTCTTGCCCAGTGCAGAGCAGAAGGGCTGGTAAAGGGAGAGAGGTTTATCCTAGAGTTTTTATATCTGTGTTCAGTATATTAGATGCAAATAACCTATCTTTTGACAGTCTAGCACCACTTTTCACTGTTACTGCAGGAGTGAGTACAGACTCTGCCACAAGGTCTCTCCTGGTATGGAAAATGTGTTTTGAATACCACTACTTGCCTCTGTACTGATGCCAGCAGATCTGGCCTCTGGGGTGCCCATTAGCACTGAGTCAGGTCCGGCCATTCCTCCCTACTTCTGAAACTTCTCTTCCTCACCTGCCACTCAGTCTTGTTTCTCAGCTTTGCCTTTGACATGCAGAGACCCTAGAATGTCATATATAATTGATTCATCTACTTTTTTCAAGGCTTTGTTGTAGGAAGGATCATAGGAAGCATCTGACTGCTCCTCTGTCTTGGCCTCGTCTCTCCCTAATTGTATTTTGGGTGCATTCCAACCTAAGGAGCTCATCTTTTGACACTGTATCAGAAAATATTCAGCCAATATTCATGGAATTTTCACGGTACATTTTTCTGTTTATAAGGAGATCACCAGTTCCTTCTTCCTAGTATGTCTTAGTCTGGAAGCTCCATTGAAACCTGTTCGTGTAGGCTGACACTGCTGGTAATTGAAATGTTGCTGACAGAGCTTCCAGCATCATAGAAACACAAAAGCCACTACAGTATAATAAGCTGACAGATTTGTTGTTGTTTACAAAGCTATTGCTGTCAAAATTCCTGGTGATTTTAACATTTATGTTGGTTCTTCTGATACATTCGCCTCACTACAAGTAACTGAAAATTCTTCATTATACCAAAAAACTTCCCATTGTCTAAGATGCACTTCCTACATGACAACTAAGTCTGAGAGGGCTCAAACTTGGATTCTGCAACATACCTCGTACTCACTGATCCCGACTGTACTCCAGTGCCTCCCATCCCTTCACTTAGCTGGTTATCAAGTTTAGATTCCATGGACCTGCACTATAATAACCCCTTGGCTTGCACAATTAAGTGTGCTTTAGAAAGCCATACAACTATGTAGACTGCTCTGATTCTAACCTCACTGGTACTTCTGTGTGTTCAGGTTATCATGTATTTCTTCACTACTTACTCCTCAACTCCCCCTCCCACCAACTTCAGTCACTGTTTCATATGTTTTTCTTTATCTTCAAATCTCTCCTGCTATTTTCTATCTCAGATGATGACCTTGCTTTTTATTGCATTAAAAAATAGAATGCAGAACTTTCTCAAGTTTTCTCATTCTCCATCTACCTTTCCGCAACTGCGCTTATTTATTTTGATTTTCTAACTTTTACAATTTATGCATTTTTGTACCAGGACTGATGTCTTCTCACCTAGCTAATGAGAATCCCAGCAGTTTCTCTGCCTGTCTTAAATCATTTGTAACAAATAAAAAGCATACTTTGTTATTTTAAAAAGTAAATTATCTTTCATCCCATTTTCCTATATCTTCTATTTAGTACTTCAGCTTCTATTTTGAGAAAAACATTTTCAGCAAATTATCTAAACACATACCTCAATTATTTCCTCTCCCATTCTCCTGACCCAATGATCCAACATTGCTTACCCAAGCTCATCTTCCCACCCCTTACCGTAAGGCTGTATTTTACAAATGGCCTCCGTGTAGCTTCCAGAACATCACCCTTCCCTCATTTTCCTTCACTTTATTGGCTACATCTCATAAACCTGACTTCTTAATGTTAGGATACCCCAGGCTGCTTTGTCTTTTCCTTCTTCCTCACCCACAGTCACTCCTTTGCTGATTTCACAAAGTCAGCTTGTTTGGGTATGCAATATATGCTGCAGAGTTATAAATTTACACCTTCAGTCCAGATTAAAGTACAGACTCTTACATCAAACCAACACCAAGCATTTCCATTTGGATACCTAATAGACATCTTTCTTGGGTGGAACATGTCAAAACAGAGCCTGAGCAACTTGTTCTTTGTTGTCTTCTACCTCTTAGCTAATTGTACCTCTGACCTTCTAATTTCTGAGGCAAAAAATTTTGAATTCACCCTTGGCTCTTCTCACTCTCTCATCTCATATACAATCCATCAGGAAATTCTATCAGTTCTACCTTCACAATAGAGTTGGAATGAAACCAAGCACCACCACTTCCTCTCCTCCTATTCTGGTCCCGTCACCACCATCTCTTGCCTGAACTCTTGTGATAGTCTCCTCTGGTGTGTCTCTCTGTTTCTGTCTTCTTTTGCATATTCTCAACACAGCAACCAAGAATGTCCTTTTAAAACATACATCAAATCATGTCATCTTTCTTCTCAGAATTTTCCCATTTTCTTCCCAAAGAAAGTTATTTAAAAGATTCCTCAGTAATGATTTACGGACAGGAGCGGCATCAGGACCAAGGGCCATGCTCCCAGGGGAACCCCAGGCCTCTGGATCATAAATTGCTGTCTTTTAGTGGAGTTCTCAGCACGCATCCTTTTTATTCTTGTGTTGCCAGTGAGACTCACAAAACTGGCACAAGAGCTGAAATTTATCAACGGCCTCCAGTTAGTTGTCTCTCAATCTATCTTTTCTGCCCACACACCCACCTTTCCCAGCTCTATTAGCCTCCTTGTTGAAAGATTCACCTCGTGAATCTTTTCTTGGAGACTGTGTGTGTTCAGCTTTTTCTGCCTGGAGCCCTTACCCCATATACGAGGTCAGCCAGTTAAGTTTCTGAAGTCATCCTAGAAGAAGTGTTACATACCTTACTGCTGAATATGACTATGGTCACCTTTCAAGTACCACCCCTGGGAAGCTATGCACTGACGCCAGCACCGAGTCCACCCTTCAAAGCAGTTTTGGAACTCTTTTTCTGGAATGGCCATCAGAGCTGTATTACCCTTGATGTCCTGAATGCCATTAAAGTGTCTTCTATTCAGTGAAGTCATTGGGGGCCAGATCAGGTGACAGGTAGGAGTTCCAATATGGTTATTTGTTTACTGGCTAAAAGCTCTCTATGCCATTAAGTTCTCAAACTTGTGACCATGCCACAGTACATGATGGCCATTCCAGAAGGAGCTCCAAAATTACTTTGAAGAGTGGACTAGGTGCTGGTATCAGTGCACAGCTTCCCAAGGGCAGTACTTGGAAGGTAATGGTAGTGGTATTCAGCAATGAAGTATGTAGTACTTAGAACAATGGAGTTTGCGGACTTATTTTTCAGACGTTGTGTCTCACAGAGCTCCTTCTGTTACTTCATTCAGGTTTTTGCTCAAGTATCAATTTCTCAATATTTATTTTTCTTCCCTAGTACTACTAATAATTTTCCGTATATAGATACATTTTTTTGTTTATTCTAGTTACCACTGTCTCTCCTCATTTTTGAAAGATAACAAGTATTAATTAAATAAACTCACACAATGTTTAAATTACCATCAGTTCCATGAACAAGCAATTAGCACAGAGATTAAACAACAGTGGAATAATAGATTACCCAGCTACAGAAAGAATGCTATGTCTAATGAATTACATGAAATCTAAATGAAGAAATTGTATAAAAAAGCCTGAGGAATGGCTAAAGCATTAAGTCCATGATGAATGTCCTGTTTGAAAGACCAGAGTGTGCTGAGGTTTTATGGTAACATAAGCATCTAGAAGGTGACCAATGTGTCTTTTCCTATATCCATTCATGGATCAACTAATCCTAACATGATCTCCATTTAACAGAACGATTGGAAACTTGGATCTGGTAGTCTGTGTTCAGGAATGGAATAGAATAACAGCTAACTTTATTAGCTTGAGCAATAGGCTATTACTCTGGCAGTTCCACATCAGTTAGGGTGGCCTTTGCTTATCCTCAAGCTGACTCTGCTCCATTTGGTAACAACTCATGGCTCTCTGTCAGACATCAAGACTCTAATTATCCAATTTATCTGAGAAAAAAACTGATGCTAATTCAGGTATATTTTACCTATTTACATACGAAGAGATTGCCAATATATTATTGTAAAAGTATGCTGAGATTTCTGTTAACGACATTAAAAATGTGTGTATTCCAGTGGAATTGTCTGTCAATTATATGAACACATGGTTACTTTTTCTACTAAAAAATTTTTCTACAGATATGACATCAATGAAGCACACAGGGATACTGCCTTTTCATGATTATTAAGACATAAATTCTCAAGAGATACAAATAGATTTAGGTCATTATAGGCATAGTTTAATAGGAAACCACTTCAAGTCCCACACCTTGCTCAGCACATGATGTCTGATAAAGGAGTGTGGTACAAATGTATAATTGCATAAAATCAAATGCACACTTCAGAATTTGCAGATATGCTCATCATACCAAATAGTTTTTTAAACACAAATGTTACATTACTTATATTTCAATGCCCTTCACACACCATATTTTGATACTGTTAGCCACCATCAATTACAAAAAAACACCTTACAGTAGAGAAGCTATTCCATTTTTATTCTGTTTCAGTCATAGCAAGGTAATCCTGATGTTAAAAGCACTTTATATTTTTTATGAGATTATCAGTTTAGGATTTTCTGACATCTCTCAGCTTTGTTTTCCACTTCAGGTTTCTCACAAGTAATAATAATGCTATTTTGATAGAAATGTAGCCGTCTCATGATTTCCTCCTTAAGTGGGGCTCTACACTTTTCACACTTTGACGCTGTAGGCACAGCAGTGGAGTGGGAAGAGAAAGTGTAGAAGCAACACATTTTCTTGAACGTTTTGGGGCTCCAAAGTCTTAAAAGACTTTTTTTTTTCATTTTTATTACTGGGACATAGGAGCCTCCCTAAAGATTTTCTGAGTCTAATTCTGTTTTCATCTTACGACTTGGATGCATTTTGATGTTTCACTTTTATGCTTAGTAGTTTCTTAGTCTAATTCTCTTTGTGGTCATCATCTCATTATTTTCCTTTTAAATTCTTATATAGTAAACCAATAATCTTTTTTCAATAAAATGTGTTTGTTGTTGTGTGCTGCTGAGTTGATTCTGACTCATAGTGATTCCATGGTTCAGACTTAGAACTGCTCCCGTTTTTTAGGCTGTAACATTTAAGAGAGCAGATCACTGGGTCTTTCTTCCACAGAGCCTACAGATGGCCTTGAATTGCAGACCTTTCAGTTAGTAGCTGAACACTTAACAATTTTATTATGTCACCAAGGCTCTGAATATGCACCCACACATATACATATGCATTTATATATTTTTAATAAACACTAACATTTGGCTTGGCTTTAACATTTGGAAATACCTGTATTATTTATATTCTCCTTGAAAATAATTGAAATAATAGATTCACATTGTTGTAAAAGTAACTTTTAAATCAATGAACAGAAAGTTAAAGAAATTTTGAAATTTTTCAAAATAGAAGCCTAATGTATAATTGTGTTAATTTTGAAAAATAGCCTTGCTTTTGAATTTTTGTTAGACTAATAAACCATCTACGTTATATGAAATAGTCCATTAGATTTAATGAAAGCTAGGGCCTGGCAACAGTTCTTTTTTTTCAGAATGAAGTCAACATAAGGTAAAAGCTTCTGTATGAACTTTGGCCAAGGCTACATATTAGGTGTGTTTACAGTTAGGTAAAATTCTGATACCTAAATTCAGGGACTAAGATTGGATTTGATTTCAAGCAACCCCTCCATAGCATACGCTTTGGTTGCTATGCTCCACAATTTAATATCAACAAATGATGCCAGATGATTTTTGCATACTGTAATTGGCTTGAAAGTTTTGTTACTTGAAAATTATGGAGATAACCTGGTTCTTTAAACTTAAATAGCTCTGTGAAAAAGCTAATTTTTATAATAGAAATAGTAAAAACCCTACTACAAAAGCTACAGAGAGGAGAACAGCCTTCTGTGATAAACATGCGACAGTCTGGAAAGCTTCTTTTCCATCTTTTGGAAAAGCACAACACCTACTGAAGTAACTTTTTATGCTGGTAGACTCACCTAGCTTCTCTGATGAGTTCGCTCTGGAAAACCTGTATAGATGCAGAGCTCAATTAGTGTAATTTATGTATCCTTGGATGTCAATCATTCCTGTTGAGAGGTGGGACTCGTAGGCTGTCAGTGTGTTAATTAA
The DNA here is from genome assembly GCA_028571685.1 of Heterohyrax brucei. Taxonomy (NCBI): domain Eukaryota; kingdom Metazoa; phylum Chordata; class Mammalia; order Hyracoidea; family Procaviidae; genus Heterohyrax; species Heterohyrax brucei. The sequence continues at coordinate 2,171,692 of CM053156.1, forward strand.
GAGCTCATCTCCGCAGAGCCATCTTTCCACCTAAGGACCAAAAAGAAAGTTTTAATTAGATTTTTAAAAGCAAGTATGTTGTATATGAAAGCAAGTGTAGTGCTTTTGATGGTATGCAAAGCAACAACTGGAAGGGAATACCCTAAACAATTCAAGGAGCACCGGTTCTCAACCACATGGGACCTAACAGTAGTGGTGGAGATGAATCACAAACATGGCTCCAACCCTGGGACTGTCATTCCATGGAAATAACAGAAGTTTTGACTAAGTTGTTTCATTGCCAACATAATTATTGGACCCTTGTCGAATTATTGATGCAGAGCTAATGCTGACTGAGTGCAGTTACAGCACTGAGGACAAGAAGTGTTTTTCTCTGATGGTTGGCTTTTTGTTCCAGGCTAGATTTGACTGAATATGCAATGGGCAACACATCGCAAATTCAGCAACAGGGAGTAGAGGCACTTGCGCAGCGCATCAGTTTCATCGGTGCAGCGATGGAGTAAGTGTGCTGTTGCTGACTAACCTAGTAAGACAAGGACTCGAGAGAGAAGAAAAACTAGCTAGGCTCACTGGTGTCAGCTGCTTGAGAAAGGCCGTTCTTCTGGAATGGCTTGTGTGAGGACATCAGACATACTCCTTAGGGCTCACGTGGGAAATAATAGATACATTATTGATTAAAATATTTATAAATTAAGAAAAGGAAAGCAAATTTTAAAAGCTAGTTCAGATTCTAGAAGGAATATATAATCTACTAATAGCTGTTAAACCCTCTCCCTCCAAAATTACAGGGGAAGAATGAGGAATCATGGCTGAGAGAACAAAAAAACAAATGAGTTTTCCATTATCTCAGAACAAGCAAACAGTGAAAACAAAAGGGAAAAATGTGAAACAATAGAAACACTGGTGTAAGTCCTAGAAATAAGAAATTAACAAATGACTGGTAACTGACAGATCGGTAGTTTAAGTCCACCAGGTGCTCTGTAGGAACTCTATGGGGCAGTTCGACTCCGTCTTACAGGGCTGTTAGGAGTCAGACTTGACTCAACGGTAGTGGGTCTTAACATTTCAAAAATCAGCACTGGAAAAACTAGAAATGCAATTTTTTCTGCTTTTGGACAGGTTATAAACAATGAAGAAATAAAAACCAAACCCAATTGCACAAAGTATATGATCTAGTGATTATAAGTATGCTTCTTGCAGACAGGACTGGGCAGATGTTTCAGGAAGTGAAGCAGATATTCCAGGAGATAAGGATGACTCTACTCACTGGCTCACAGCATCAGGATGTATTTCAGTTTTTCTCATTGCATTTATATTTCATTTTGTTTTTCTAAGGAGTATGTTTAGGAAACCTAGTTACTGTAGACACTATGAACTTACTATCTAACTAGTGCACTTAACATGTACTGAATAACAGCAGCAAAATTGATGAAAGAAAATCACAAATTTGCAGGCATACAATTTGTGTAGTGTGTTTCTAAATGATAGTGTATGATGAAAACATTACTATATTGACAATTTGTCCAGAGAAAAAGCTAGAAAATTGTAATTCATCGTGTATGTTAATATTCATAGAAACATTTTATAATCTTTTCTCTTTCCCTCAAGTGTTTTCCCGTTTATTTGGCATCACTCATGGTGCCAGATGTTTATTGTGCATGCATAGAGTGGTCCTCCCCAGATGCAGGCTGGCAAGTGAGAGGGCTGCGCCAGTCTCGGGGCCCTGAAAATTCATGTAATACAATAGTCTGCATTTCAGTATCACTAAGGTGTCCTTTCATGTATCTTTTTATTTAAGTCAAACAATCTTGTGGGCACATTGTACTCAGCCCAGTCCAGAGCTGTTGAGTGGGATCTGACTCGCAGTGACCCATTGTACTCAAGGATTTCTATATTGATACACACATTTTTGGGTGTTATTACTATGTGCAATTTGTACATTTCCTGAGAAATTTCTTCACTTTTCAAGCAATGTTTAAAATACCATTATGATAGACTGAGGAAAGAACATGCTTAGATGAACTGACATTTAAGTCAGGAATCCTCAGAGGGAAAACATCATGATATGAAGCTCCACGGATGGTCGCCGTTTTTCCCCCCTGAGTCAGTTACATTAGCCTTAGAATCTGAAGGCTTTTTCCGGTTACGTTGACCATGGCTACTCTGTTACACATTCCTTGTCAGCTCCCGTGAATTGTGCTTGTTAATTAAAAGCGTGGCAGAAGAGAAGGCTTCAGAGTGGGCAGTACATCTTTGGGTTTTTAACTAAAGATAAAAATTTTCTTCCTGTTTAATTTGTAGCTTTATAAAAACTAAACTTTAGGATTTGGGATACAAGTATGCTTTTCCTTTTTTTAAAAAAAAATATTTTAGGAGGGGACAGAGTCAAGATAGCAGATTAGACACGTGTCTCCTTAACTCACTCTGAAAACTAAGGCCAGGAGAAAAAGTTAAATGGAGACTTCTGGACACTCAGTGAGCCTAAGGACATGGCATAGGGTTGTCATTTTGGACTACATGCTGCTGAATGGGAAACTGCTTCTCTTTTGCTGACCCCTGCCCTTGTTGAATGGTTGGCTCTTGCAGTCTGAAGGTAACTACCGGCTTTAAAATTTTCCCTTCTTGTTAGCCTGTGGCAGTGATTGGGCTTAACTGGCAGCAAAGTTCTGGCACACCGCTCGTGTGACCGGTGGGTGGAATAGTCACACTTTGAGAGCCTGGCTCTGGACTCTGATCATTACAGCTCCTCCACCCCTCCTTCTCAACCTCCACCATTGATTCAGGTATCTCACAGCAGCCGGGTGGGATACTCTCTGTAGGGTGCCATCTTGTCTGACTTGGAGGAGGAGCTACCCAAACAGAAGCATCAGCAGGGGCTAATTCCCAGACTAGGAGGCAGTGCCAGCCTGCGGAGAGCTTCCCCAGAAAAAAAGCTGTGTTTACCACAATTTAACCCTTTGGATAGGGCCCGGCACCTGATCACACTAGAGCAGTAGCCTGTCCACAATTTTGAACTAGATCATAACAGCTAGTGACGGACATAGAGGTGCCTCCATTGCCAACAGGAAAGAGGGGCTTGCACACCTGACAGCCTGACTGTTTTCAGAAGCTGTCAGATAGCTTTTACCTTTCAAAGTAAGAGTACCTAGAGAAATAACTGGTGCAGCCTGATGGGATCTCTTCCAATCTTGACTGTCCCACAATGTAGGGTCAGTTGATGGCCTCCCAGTGACTCCATAAGTAGGGCCATGTCTTCACCAGCCAAGTGGTGGAGCCTGCTATCACAGATTCCACTGGGCCCAATCACTGGAGTACACAGAGGTAACTGGTGATCAACTTCCACTTCAGCTCCTATTAAGGCAACACCAGAGAAACTAAACAACCTCTAGATGCCCCAAAAGCAAGAGACCTTGGCCTAACACTTAAGGAAAAATCCAACCATGGCTCCAGGAAGCTCCAAAAAGAAAGAACCAAAGAACCTCCCAGTTGAAAAAGCCTTTCTGAAACTTTCAGAGGTTGAGTACAAAAGAATTATATGGAGAGCCTTCCTAGACATTACAAAAAATTTAGCAGCCAAAATGAAAAAATTAAGCAAGTTGTTCAAACTGATGGAACTCCAGAATTTGGAGATCTGACAGATCAATAACAAAATTAAAGAACCAGAAAACTCGATTCAAAGGCAAGAAAATAGAATTGAACAAATGGAAAGCAGACTTTCTGGCTTGGGAGACAGAACTACTGACACCAGCATTTATGAGGAGAAATCAGAAAAAAGACACAATAAAAATGAAGAAGCATTGAGAAACATGCGGGATTCTATCAAGAGGACCAAACTACAATTAATTGGATTTCCTGAACAGGAAGGGACACCTGAAAACACAGAGAGAATTGTTCTTGACTTGCTGACAGAAAACTTCCATGAAATTATGAAAGAATAGAGCACAGTTATCCAAGATGCATATGGATCACCATATAGTATAGACCCCAAAAGAGAGACTCCAAGACATATTATAATCAAGCTGAACAAAATGAAATATAATCAGAAAATTTTAAAGGCAGTGAGACTAGAAGCAAAGCTAATATTCAGAGAGAAGCCCTGCAGACTTTTGTCTGACTTCTCGACAGAAACCAAGCTGGCATGGAGGCAGTGGGGTGGCACATTCAAAGCCTTGAAGGAGTAAAACTTCCAACCAAGAATTATATATCCTGCAAAACTGTCTTTCATATATGAAAATGAAATTAGACATTTGCAGATAAACAGAAACTCAGAGACTTTGTAAAAAAAAGAAAACCAAAGCTACAAGAAATACTGAAAGAAGCTCTTGGCTTAGAAGAACAAAACCATTAACTCTATATTTTAGGAGACAATACAGGACACATTATCCAGAAATCTACTAGGGTAGAAAAGGCACAAAACCTCAACCAAAGCTATAATACTAAAAAAAGTGATCCGGTGATCATATCATGAAAACCATGATACCATCACATTAAAAAGAGGGATATATTACAGTTAGTTATATTCCATCCAGATGAACAGGCAGTTGATAAGATATTTAAAAGTTAAAATCGGGTTTCAACATACATTATTAAGGGGGATCATAGAGGTAGCTGCAAAGCACAACAAAGAAGCAACATATCAAACAAGAAAGGCAATACAGGAGTCTCAACAAACACAAAACCAACACTGAAAAGGGTGAAAAATCAACCCACAAAGAAGAATGTCCCAGAACAGAACAGAATAGTAAGAGCAACAGAGAAAACATCAACACAAAAATAAATGCAGCAAAATGACAGCACTAAACACATACCTATCAATAATTACACTGAAGGTAAATGGACTGAACACTCCAGTAAAGAGACAGACAATGAGTGACTTCTTGGACCAAAAGACATGACCCATCTATATGCTGTTTACAAGAAACTCACCTTAGACTTAATACTTACAAGCTGAAAATTAAAAGATGGAATAATATATACCAAGCTAACAATATACAAAGAAGAGCAGGTGTGACAATACTAACCTCAGATTAAATAGATTATACTATAAAAAAGAAAAGAAAAAGCTCAGTAAAGACAAAGAAGACCTTATTATGACAATTAACCACCTAGACCTCATCGACATGTACAGAACTTTCTATCCATAATGTTGAGTGAAATTAGGCAGCGGCCCAAGGATAAATATTGTATGAGACCCCTACTTTAAGGTCTTGAAAACTGACTTATGTACAGAAGAAAAGACTTTGATGGCTGCAAGGGAGGGAAGCAAAGGATAAAGATGACTGGTTACAAATTAGACAGTTGATAGAAATTTGGCTGGGTGAAATCGGGGAGAGCACACATTAGAAAGAAGATCAATTTAACTGGACTTCAACATAACCTGAAAACTCTTCCAATCTTAACCCCACAGGTAAGGACAGAGTAGAAGGTGTCGGGGTCCGGGGATCATGCTCTCAGAGGACATCAAGGCCAGTTGGTATAACTAGCCTATTGCTAAGACAGTCCTCTCCACCCTATATTGGTGAGTGGTCTCTGGGGTCTTAAAAGCTAGCAGGCTGCCATCTGGGCTACACTAAATGTTCCCAACCCATCTGGAACAGATGATCATCAAAGACAAAAATGACATGGGGTAAAGAGAACCCAGAAGACAGAAAGACCCATGTGAATGGGTGACTACCTCAACACATGACCAGAAGAACCAAATGGTGCCCAGTCACCTCCAGTGACAGCCGTGATAGCTCTCACAAAGTTGAGTACTTGTGGGAATACAAGATAAGAAGGGGTACACCCTGAGAACTCGACTAAAAGACCACAGTTGATGGTCCAAAGGCCTGTGGGTGAGCATGGCCCCTAGACCTGAAGCTGCCCCTAATCATAAATGACTACTAAGGTCAACTCCTCAGACAGGAATGGATTAGACTTGGTGATGCAGAGTGAGCATATCGTGTGTGCACCTTATGGTTCTATGTATCTATAGGATGTCACCCAACTGGCCTCTTACTAGAGGGGTGTGGAGAGGGTGAAGAGGGAACAGGAGTTTGTTAAGAGGGTATAACTTGTTTAGAACAGGAAGGAGGAGTGTGTTGTTACCAGGCAATGATAACAGTAGGAGCTGTACATACACAGCCATGTGAATTTAAACTGGATTGTACACTTTCACTCAATCACAGTGAGTAAAAAATTTCAAAAAAGAATTTTTATTGTGATTGAGTGAGAGTACACAATGCAAATTAAATGTGCGTGCCTGCTTATCTGCAGTTCCTTCTTCTTTCCTTCCCCAGTGACCACACACTCCTCCTTTTTGTTTTATATATGTCGTACCCTCTTGATCTCTTGTCCTGTCATTTCCACCCTCTCCTCTCCTTTCTAGTAAGATGTCAGTAGAACGGCATGCTGTAGATTCAGAGAATCCTAAAGCACGCATATCTTATGGTCACATTGTGTCCCCACATCCAGTCCATTTCTGTCTGAAGAACTGACCTCAATAATGTTTTCCAGTCAGGGCCAACAGCAGGTCTAGGGGTCATGCTCCCAGGGGAACTCTCAGCCTGCCAAACCACAGTTTGCAGTATTTTAGTGGAGTTCCCGAGATGCGAATCTTTCTCCTGTGTTGCCACTGTGACTCAACATTGTATGCCCCATTCCAGCTGTGTTTGGTGGTGGCCGGGCACCATCTGTTTCTTCTGGTCACAAGTTGAAGCAGTCACACATCCGCATGGGTGCTTCTGTCTCCTGAGCTGTTTTTGCCTTGTGTCTTTGTTGTTCTTAGTAATCATCTGTTCTGGATGAGTTGGGACCGTTTGGCGTACCTCAGATAGTAGCTTGCTGGCTTTTAAGACACCAGACACCGCTCACCAACATGGGGTGGAGGGGACTCCCTTACCGATGTGCTAGTTATGCCAATTGACCTCAATGCCCCCTAGGAGCATGGTTCCCAGACCTCTGCACCTACCACTCTATCCTTACAATATTGGGTTAAGATTAGAAGAGTTTTCAGTTTATGTTGAAGCGCAGTTCAGTTGATCTTTCTATTGTGTACTGTCATTACCTTCACCCAAACAAACTTCTATCAACTGTATAATCTATGACAAGGTCTCTCCTTCCCTCTCCACCCTTGCAGCTGCCAAAGAGTTTTTTCTCAAGTACGTAAGTCTATTTTTAAGTCCTCATACTAGGGATTTTATAAAATATTTGCCCTATTGCCACTGACTGATTTCACTCAACATAATGTCTTCGAATTGAAACCAGGTTATAGGATGCTTCCTAAAATCATCATTGTTCTTTATCATTGCATAGGGTTCCACTGAATATATGTATCATAGTTTATTCATCTGTTGTTGGACATCTGGGTTGATTTCATGTTGCTGCTACCGTAAACTGTGTTGCAATAAACATTCATGTGCATGTGTCTGTTCACGTGATTGCCCTTGATTCTGTAAGATATATTGTAAGCAGTGGGATTACTGGGTCAAACAGTGTATCTATTTCCAGCTTATTAAGAAAGTGCCAAATTGCTTTCCTTAATGTACAGTTTTGCTATCCCACCAGCAGTGTCAGTGACAGTTCCAATACGTCTATCTCCTCTCCAGCATTTGTTGTTTTGTCTTTTTTGGATCATGGCCAACCTTGTTGGTGTGAGATGGTATCTCACTGTAGTTTTGATTTGGATTTCTCTAATAGCTGATGATTGTGAACATTTCCTCATATGTCTTTTCGCTGTCTGGATGCCGTCTTTGGTGAAGTGTGTTCATTTCTTTGCCCATTGCTTAATAGGGTTATTTACCTTTTTCTTGATGATATTTTGTATACTTTGCAGATTATGGAGATCAGACATCAGTCTGACATATAGCTGCCCAAAATTTTTTCTCATTCTATAGGTGCTCTTTTAATTCTTTTGATAAAGTCTTTGGACTACCGGAAGTGTTTGATTCTTAGTAGTTCCCATTTATCTATTTTCTGTTGGTCATGTTCTGTTTGTAAGATTTTGAAGTCTGTCTAAGTTGTGTACTAAAACTTCCATTGTTGACCCTATTTTTTCTTGCATGATCTTTATTGCTTTAGGTTTGATATTTAGGTCTTTTATCCCATTTAAGTTAGTTTTTGTGTCAGGGGTAAGATATAGGCCTTGTTTCAATTTTTTGCTGATAGATACCCAATTTTGCCAGCACCACTTGTTAAAGAGACTGTTTTTATCCCAGTTTACAGTCTTAGGGCCTTTGTCAAATATCACCTGTTCATATGAGGATTGTGGCATCTCTGGGGTCTCAACTCTGTTCCCTTGGTCTATATGTCTCGTTTTGGATCAGTACAAGGCGGTTTTGACTACTGTGGCAGTGTAATAGTTTCTAAAGTCAGGTAATGTGATGCCTCCCACTGTATTCCCCTTCTTCAGTAGTGCTTTGCTTATCTGGGGTTTCTTCCCTTTACAAAATTGGTGATTTGTTTCTCTACCTCATTAAAAAATATCACTGGAATTTGTATTGGGATTGCACTGTATATGTAGACCATTTTGGGTAAAATAGACATTTTCACAATGTTAAGTCTTCCTTATCCATGAGCAGGGTAGGCTTCTCCATTTATGAGTCCCTCTTGGTTTCTTGAAGTAAAGTCTTGTAGTTCTCTTTGTATAGGTCTCTTATTTCTCCAGTTAGATTCATTCCTAGGTATTTTATCTTCTTGGGGGCTATAGTATATGGTACCGATTTGGTGATTTCCTCTTTGACGATCTCTTTGTTGGTTTATACCTACTGACTTACTTATGTTTATCTTATATCCTGATACTTTGATGAACTCTTCCATTAGTTAAAGTTACTTATGTATGGAATCTTTAGGATTCTCTGAGTATACAATTGTATCATCTAAAACCAGGGAGATTTTTACTTCTTCTTTGCTTATGCCAATGCCCTTAATTTCTTTGTCTTGTCTAATTGCTCTGGCTAGAACTTCTAGTGCAATGTTGAACAGAATTGGTGAGAGTGGGCATCCTTGTCTAGTTCTCGTTCTCAAGTGGAATTCTTTCAGTCTCTCTGCATTCAGGATGATGTCAGTGGTTGGTTTTCTGTAGATACCCCTTATAGTGTTGTGGAATTTCCCTTCTGTGCCTATTTTGCTGAGAGGTTTTAGCATGTATGGATGCTGGACTTTGTCAAATGTCCTTTCTGGGTCAACTGACAAAATCAGGTGCTTCTTGTCTTTTGTGTTATTTATGTGGCTGATCACATTAATTATTCTTCTGATGTTGAACCAGCCTTACATCCTTGGTATACATCCAATTTGGTCATGATGAATTTTTTTTTTTTTTTTAATGTGCTGTTGATTCTATGGGCAAGGATTTTGTTGAAGATTTCTGCATCTAGGTTCATGAGTGATATTGGTCTGTAATTTTCTTTTTTTTGTTGGATCTTTCCCTGGCTTTGGTATTAGGGTTATGCTGGCATCATAGAACGAATCTGAGAGTATTTCAACCCTTTCTATGGTATGAAATAGTGCTACCTCTTCTCTAAATGTTTGGTAGAATTCTGTTCTGAAACCAACTGTGCCAGGACTTTTTTTGGTCGGCAGATTTTTGATGACTTTTTCAATGTCTTCCTTCATGATGGGTTTATTAGTAGAAGATCTACGTCTCCTTGTGATAATCTTAGTGAGTGATATGAATCTAGAAATTTGTCCATTTTCGTTAGGTTTTCAAATCTGTTACAGTAGTCTTTCACAGTATTCTGTTATGATACTTTTGATTTCAGCTAGGTCTTCTGTGACATCACCCATCTCGTTTCTTAACTGGGTTATTTTTATCTTCTCCTGTTTTTGTTTTGTAAGGGTAGCTAATGGTTTATCAGTTTTGTTGATCTTTTCAAAGATACAGATTTTCATTTTATTAATTTTTTTCAATAGTTCTTCTATTCTCTAATTCATTTATTTCTTTTCTAATCTTTATTATTTGTTTTCTTCTGGTTCCTGAGGGATACCTTTGTTGCTGTCTTTCTACATGTTCAAGCTATAGAGTTAATTGTTTAATTTGAGTGCTTTCTTCCTTCTGATGTGTGCATTTAAAGATATAAATTTACCTCCGAGCACCATTTTTGCTGTACCCCTTAGCTTCTGTTAGGATGTGTTTCACTCTCATTTGGTTCCATAAATTTCTTTATTTCATCCTTGATTTGTTCTATAACCCATGGCTTTTTGAGCAAAGTGTTGTTTAGTTTCCACTAGTTTGAATTTCTGCCTATGATTTTTCTGTTACTGATTTCAACTTTTTATGGCTTTATGATGCTTTGCAACAGATCAATCATTTGGATTCTGTAGAGAACTGCTTTAAGATGTAACACATGGTCTATTCTGGAACATGTTCCATTTGCATTGGAGAAGAAGGTATACTTATACATTGATGGGTTAAAAGATCTGTAAATGTCGATAAAGTCAAGTTGATTGATTGTTGCAATAAGGTCTTATGTGTCTTTACTGAGTTTTTTTTTCTGAATAATCTTTCCTTTACTGAAAGTGGACTGTTGAAGTCTCCAACTATTACTGTGGAACAATCTATCTCATTTTTCAATGTTGTCAGAGTTCTGTTTATTTAGATGCTCTGGTATTGGGTGCACAAATATTTAATATTGTTAAGTCCTGTTTGTGTACTGAACCTTTCAGCCATAGATAGTGACCATCCTTGTCCACGATGGTGGATTTGACATTAAAACCTAGTTTATCTGAGATTAGTATTGCCACAATTGCTCATTTTTGTATGTTGTTAGCTTGGTATATATTATTCCATGCTTTAATTTTCAGTTTGTTCATATCTTTGAGTCTAAGGTATGTTTCTTGCAAGCAACATGTAGACTGGTCATTTCTTTTGATCTAGGATGTCACTAGTTGTCTCTTTATTGGAGCATTCAGTCTGTTTACATACAGTGTAATTATTGGTAGGTATGAATTTAGTGCTTTCATTTTGATGTATTTATTTTTGTGTTAATGTTTTTGGTGTTGCTCTTAATATTTTGTTCTGGGTCATCCTTCTTCACAGGTTGACTTTTTGGTGTTGGTTTTGTGTTTGTTGAGACACCTCTTTGAGTTGCTTGTTTTGATATGTTGCACTGTTATTTTGCTTTGCAGCTACCTCTATGATCCCCCTTAATATTGTACCAAATTTTAACTTCCACACATCTTTTTGACCTCCCCTTCATCAGAAGGGACTATAACTATTGTAGTATATCCCTTGTTTTAGTGTGATGGTTTCATAGTTTCATAATATGACTGTTGCTTTCCTTCTTTTAATATTCTATCTTTGATTGAGTTTTGTGACTTCCCTGAGTGAATAGGTTTCTGGATGTTATATCCTGCACTGGCTCCTTAAATATACATTAAATGGTTTTGTTTTTCTAAGCACAGAACTTCCTTCAGTATTTCTTGTAGTTTTGGTTTGGTTTTTACAAAGCCGCTAAGCTTGTTTTATCTCTGAATATTTTAATTTCACTGTCATATTTGGTGGACAATTCTGCAAGCTATATACTTCTTGGTCAGAAGTTTTTCTCCTTCAGGGTTTTGAATGTGTCTTCCCACCACTTTCTAGCCAGCATTGTCTCTGCAGAGAATCAGACAAAAGCCTGCAGATTTTCCCTCTGAATGTTAGCTTTGCTCTGAGCCTTGCTGTCTTTAAAAGCATCAGTTTATGTTTCATTTTATTTAGCTTGATTATAATAAGCTTTGGTGTCTTTCTTTTGGGGTCTTGTTTTTGTGGTGTTCCATACACATCTTGGATATCTGTGTTCTCTTCGTTCATAATTTCAGGTAAGTTTTCTGTCAGCAACTCTATAGCAATTCTCTCTGTATTGTCATCTATCCTCCCATCCCATTCAGGAACTCCAATTAATTGTATATTATTCATCTTAATAGACTCCCATGTGTTTCTTAATGCTTTTTCATTTTTCTCATTTCTTTTCTCTGGTTTTTCCTCATTAAACACTGGTGTCAGCTGCTCTATCCTCAAGGTCACTAAGTCGCACTTTCATCTCCTCATTTCTACTCTTTTGGCTCTGGATTGAATTGTTTAATTCTGTAATTTTGTAATTAATTTGTTGGATTGCAGATTGTTGATGTTCCATCAGTTCAAATAGCTTACTTAATTTTTCATTTTGTTCTGCTGCATTTTGTTTAATCTCTAGGAGGGTTTTATATATAACTCTTTTGTACTGGATCTCCTGTCACTTCAGAAAGCTTTCTTCATCTGAGAAGCTTTGTGATTTCCTATTTTGGGAGTTTTCTGGAGCCATAGTGGACTGTTTCATTAAATGTTTAAGAATGGTGTTTTGCCTTCAAGCCATCCAGAAACTCTGGTGTTACCTCAACAGGAGCTGAGGCATAGTTCCTGAGAAGGGTATTGGTCACCACCTTTCTCTGTGTACTCTAGTGACTGCCCCAGTGGACTCTCTGGGTGGCAGACTTTGTCTCCTGGTTGTAGAAGATGGCTCCCTACTTATGAATTCATGGGGGGCCATCAATCGACCACATGATGTGGATCAGTAACAGCTGAAAGAGATCATCCCGGGCCACTCAGCAGTTATTTCTCCAGGCAGTCTTTTTAAGAAGCTGGGAGTTGACCAACAGCTGCCAAAATCAGTCAGGCCATCAGGTGTGGCAGACCCCGTCCTCCAGATGACAGTGGAAGCACTTCTCTGGCCATCTCTAGATGGTATGACAGTTCAATTAGGAATGGGCTATGGCCTTGCTGCCTTCCTCAGCCAGACCATTCCCAAAATGTAACACAGTCTTACAGAGCCTTTTTTTCTGGAAAAACACTTGCTGGACTGGAGCTGCTTCTCAGCTTGTGATTAACCCCTCCTGACGGCTTTGGTTGGGTGACTCCACTTCCCTCGCCTACCAAGATGGCATCCCAGCCGAGCTGCCCTTCCTGCCAAGAAACCACAGAACCTATGGTCCAGCTCAGAAAAGAGAGGATGGAGGGGCAGTGGTGCCCTCCGTAAGTAGCCAGGCTCTCAAAATGTGACTATCCCATGTACTCCTTCTCTGCTATGTTGTGTGCTATTTACTTTAGCACTGCAGTTCAGCATGTTTGCCAGCTCATGCTCATCCCTTGCCTCCTGGATAACAAAGACATCATCAATACGTGTAATCTGCCCAAGTGGTGAGTCTACAGGAGGCGGCTCAGTAGGTGTTGCCTCATCAGGGAGAGGTAGTTACCCGTTTAGTGGCATGTAGTCCAATCTGACAACCCTATGTTATATCTTAGGGCTTCATGGGTGTCCAGAGTGCTTCTTTCAGTTATTAATTCAGGCCTTAGTTCTCAGAGGGAATTGAGGAGATGTGTGTCTAGACCACCTTCCTGGCCCCACCCCCTCAAATACAGTATGCTTTTTGTTGACTGTGAATTTCTTTGTTTTCCTAAGTAAAAATTTTTCAATTTATTTAAGCCTTTTGAAGTTATTGACAGTAGAAGTCCTCCTCAAATTATAGCTGGAACAACATACTTATATGAGGACTTACGACTTGCTCAGAAAGAGATCATTTGTACAATTATACAGCTATGTGACTAGCACCCAGAAGTATAAGAAGATAATTACAGTTCTTCTATGAGTGAGTACTGGTGCACACATACATATGCACATGCATGCATGTAACACATACCCACTTAAAACAAAATTTACTGATTACTAATGGTGGACAAATGTTGAACGGATGCGTAAGAATAACATCAACATTCCTACAATTAGAAATGGCATCAGGTTTTCAACGACTCTCAGGTCTTGGGAATGTATCAGATCTTTTCCCTGCTCCAATAATCTCATCTCCTTATTCTTTCCCTATTACAGCAGCCACAGTTGCAGTTGCAGGACAGGAAACACAGCACCATTTCTTGCTCTACAGTGAGCCTATTCTAGGTCCTGGCAACATACCAGTGGCTGTCTAGTGTACCAATTTGGTGAACTAGGTGCTTAGAAAACAGTAATCATGCACAGTGACATCAAGGAGGCTCAGTCCACTTCTAGTCAAGCTATAATATATTCACTGTTTTTTAAAATAGTGTATTTGGAGCTATTACTAGTGGATTTTTAATGGTATTTGGATATCACATTTACAACCTATCTTCACTGCAGAAACCAAAGACTTAGAAAGCATCCACTCATAGAAGAATTTTTTTTTCCTGGCAGACTTGTAAATGTTTTTTGAACATTTAGTTAATTCATTTAAAGAAATCAGGCTAGCCAGTATATACTAATGTGGCTTCTCTTGTATACTCAGGGGACTTGTATCTAAAGGCAAACTATAACGAAGCTGCAGATAAAATGACACGCTTCTAAGGTTCTATGTTGTTGGTGATTCAGTGAGAAAGATCCAGTTTATTGTCTGACCTCTTCTTGGCTCTTTGGGATATTATATTAGAGAGAAAAGAAACTCCTTATTAGAATATGTTGTGAGAAGAAAATATGTAGACACTAAATTAGAACTTCGGGTTCAAAAATATGTGTGACACTGATGGAGTAAACTGAGACATGCATGCAATAGCTTTTGAATAGCAAAAATGCGAACTTTGAGTTTATTTTAACAGTGATTTTTATACATCCATTAAGGAGACTCCATGCAAAAATAAACTTGAAGATAATAATTGGATCTAGCAATGCCAAGGAAAGAAAGTAAATCTTGCTCCAGTGTCTGCTGGCAGATGAGTTAGTGCTCTGCACAGTCTTCCTCTTAGGCCCAGTAAGAGAGATGTCCAAGAGAGTTGTCAGTCTTTTGTATCTGACATTTTACTATGTAGTTTTAATGTTGAGATATTTTACTGTACAAGAGCCTAGAGGTTTTCTGCTTTGAAATGTTTATAAGACAAAGTAGTAAATAAATGATGGTTTAGTTTAGTACTGGTAGCAAGACTGTAGTGTTTCATAGTTCTTAAATCATTTTGCCAGTTTTGACTGAGATGAAATGAATAGTTTGTAATCACTTTCCTGAATTCTTCATTATTAGGAGGAGAAAAGTCCTGGAGTTTTAGACATTATCTTATATAAGTGATGTCACTTAATGTCTATGGGCATTACATGCTACAAGCACCACATCACTTCCTTATAACTCTATTACAAGTCCAATGTAAACTTAGTTACAACGGGGACCAATGCAAAATTTAGGAAAATATTCTAACTTTTGATTAAACAAATAAAAACAACCCCTTGTTATAAAATGTTTGGCAGTCAGTGAAAGTATATGAACAAATTTTTTGCCTCACTTTTGAAACCATGTAAGGGGAAACTATATTTATTTATTTATCAAACTATTTTTTTTCCATCTCGGTCTCTTTGCATTGTAGTGTAGATTCTACACGTGGTTACAGCAACACATCTTACCCTCTCCTGTTAAATGCATTTGATTAACTTAAGTGATTGTTCTACAAGAAGACTAACAGTAAAATAATTTTTTAATATTCAATAAATACTCAGTATTTCCAAATAATCTGGTAAATGCTGTCACATTTGAAAAGCTTTGCTTTTATAAGGCTGTCATTTTGAAGCTCCTGTAGAAACTATATACAGGGGATTTTTTTAAAAAAAGATTTTGGTTATTCTACAGTCCATTTCCACTCTCTGCCAACATTTAAGGCTTACACAGTGTATTCTTAGATTTTCAATAACTCCAACCAAGGAAAAAAATGGCACAGAAACAGTTTTAGAGATCTGCAAAAATCTTGAGAGTTGGAAACATATTTAACTAGTTTAATAGTCCATGTACAAAGGAGCCCTCATGGTGCAGTGGTTAATCAAACTGCTTCTAACTGACAGGCTGGCAATTCAAACTTACCAGCAGCTACAGAGGAGGAAAGACTTGATATCTGCTGCCATGAAGTCTGCAGCCTAAGAATCCCTATGTGGCAGTTCTGCTCTACCCTGTAGGTCTGCTGTGAGTCAAATTTGACTCAAGGCTACACAACAACCACACATCCGTGTACAATTTGAATCACTTTGAAAAGCGGTCTATAAGGTCACTTTGATTCAGAATTGAGTTGAGGATAATGAGTTAATAGGTACACATATAGAGAGATCAAAAGCCAACCCTTTGAACAAAACAAGGGATATTGTGAGATTTAAAATCAGGAAAGGTGTGCCTCAGGGTTGGGTCTCTTCACCATACTTATTCACTGTATATGCTGAGCCAATAATATAAGAAGCCGGACTCTGTGAAGAAGAACATGACATCAGGACCAGACAAACACTCACTGACAGTCCATATTAAGCAGATGACACAACTTTGTGTGCTGAAAGCAAAAACAGCTGGAAACCATTACTAACGAAGACCAAAGAATGCAACCTTCAGTATAGATAATAGCTGTACTTAATGACAACTCCAAATCCTCACAACTGGGCCAATAAGCAATACCATGATAAAAGGAGAAAATACCTAAGTTGTCAAGGGTTCCATTTTACTGTACTGCATTGGGCAGATCTGCAACACGACTTCTTAAAAGCGTTCTAAAGCAAAGATGTTACCACGAGGAGTGAGTTGTACCTGACTCAAGCCATGATATTTTTCAATCACCTCATGTGCATTTGGAAGCCAAATAAGAATAAGGAAAATCAAAGGAGAATTGATGCCTTCGAAGTATGGTATTGACAAAGCATACTGAATATACTATGGACTGTCAGAAGAATGAACAAATCTGTCTTAGAAGTACAGGCAGAACGACCCATAGAAGCAAGGATGGTAAGATTTTGTCTTATGTACTTTGGACATGTTATTCAGGAGGGACCAGTCCCTGGAGAAGGACATCACTCTTGGTAAAGCAGAGGGGGAACATAAAAAAAGAGAAGACTCTTAAGAAGACGGATTGACACAGTGGCTGCAACAATGGGCACAAATATAACAATGTTTGTGAGGCTGGCACGGGATCAGAAAGAGCTTTGTTCTGTTGCAAAGGGTGGCTGTAAGTTGGAAATGACTCTAAGGAAGCTAACAAAAACAACATACATAGTGTTGCCACTTAAATCTCAATATACTTAGCCTTTTCATCTCCACATTTATTAATTTTATTTGCAGAGGCATTCTGATACTCTTATCAACTTGGTGCTTCTCACTCTCCCAAAACATGTGAAAACATACTTTATGTTCCAGTGTGATTTGCCTCGCAGGATGACTGAAAAAGCAATTCTGAATTACTTCTAGGCATTCAATATAAAAGGAAAATTTCAAAGATACATTTATGTCTTAATAATTAAATGTGACTGAATATGCCTCCTGGGAACTTCTGCAATAATAAAATAGAAAGGCAGATTCCAAACTCAAACAAATAACTTTTCTTCAAAGATCTGAGTCACAATACACTAGTATTCAATGGATATTGCTTTTTTTTTAAAGAATAATATGAGAATTACACGGTAAAAAGTCTCAAATAATTATTTAAGCAATCTAAAACAACTGGAAAAACAAAGAAAGAGAAGCAAATACTCAGCAACACATCTCTTGCAGTGACTCTTAATTGCCTAAAATAATAAGACACAAGTGACTTAGTCTCAGATCCGAAGCTGCCCTTTTCACTTAGCACTATAAACTGGAACTTAAGGAACTACTTCTTTGGAGACTTTTTTTCAGCCTTTTACAGAGTAGTCCAGTGTTGGTAACAACATTCAAATACCAGCTAGTGATGCTCAGGAGAGATGACAATCTGGTGACAATATTGATGTTGACACAAAGCTCTCCATTTGCTTAAATCTTATCACGATTTAGAAAGGAGAGTACAAGAACATGCATGAATGAACAACTTGAGGTGCTGCTGGATTCAGCCACTTTTTTTTTTCTTAAATAAAATTATCATAAAAATGACATTAGTCCATAGAGACCAGCTATAGCTGGGATTATAATAATATATAAATTTTCCCAGTAATTACAAATTATGCCCTACATCCCTTGTAGAGAAGATTTAGGAAGCACCTCTATTTTAAAGTCACATTTTAACATAAATAAATTTCAGAAGATTGAGCACAATTATCCGTTTATATTTGCCTACTTTATTTGTCTTCAGAAGCCAAGGAAAAATAAAGTTCTACATTCACTTCCTGGTAATAAATGTTAATTTGAATAAATCACTCATGTAATTATTTTAATTCTGGAGGTCCAACAACAAAACGCAACTCTTAATCTTCATCTGAATTTTCAGGCCATATAAAATCAACAACACTTTTAAATACTCTCGGAACAGTTAGACAATTCTAATTTGCGTCCAGTCTCCTCCTTCATTTCCTTCTCAATAAATAATGAATAAAGCAACAATCAGTCTTTGCTGACTTTTTAATTCTTCCAATATACAAGAATTATCTGCTGGAGAAAAATTAATGTCTGTACCATAGTCCGCAAATGGTTTGAAAGTAATTTGGTGGCTCTTAAGATGCTCTTGAGTTCTATTTTATTTTTGAGCCAATTAATCACCCCATTAATGTCCCCATTAATGTCCCCATGCCCTCCCTACTCCATTTCTATGTTGTTCTCACCTCAGAACACAAGCTTCTGTCACAGTAAAGCAAGAAGTCATTTGCTTATTTTTGTCCCTCTATTCATGATTTGTCATCTAATTTTCTATTAACTGGAACTAACTGACATTCAGCAGTGCAAATGCAAATGTTATGCAAATCTCAATGGAAAGCTCTTTTTACTGGAAATGCAATTGATAACTATGTAAATATAATAACTTTACTAATTATGGTGGTACCTGATTTATGAAAAGTGTATTTTGTATAAGTGGATTCTCAAAATAATGACTGCTTAGCTAATTAAGGATCATTATGTTTTTATTTTATCTTTCTTATTTGAAATCTAAAAAAGAAAAAAAAAAGGCAGCATTGTGCACTTTTCATATTAAGAAACTGACATGGGAAATAAAATTTAAATACCCTGAGTTGAGTTTATTGAGAGTTGCTTCTAGACCTTACTGAAATAAGTAAGACTCAGTTTGTTCTTAAACTAAAAGATTCCAGATTGCTATTCTCTGGGCTGACTGTTTCTTCTCGGATCACTTCTAAAGCTCTACAGTAATTTCCTGTGAAGAGCAGTGGGTAATCACTGTTCTTAGTATGTATCTCACCTATTCTTCTATCTCTTTACCCTTCCACTCATCGGGATGATTCTCACACCAAGTTGCTGTTGCTGTTGGGTTTCCGTTCCTCACTTATAGTTAAAGCAAATTAGAAGATTAAATGGAGAAAACCTGATAAAATACACACAGAGAATTTTTTTTTTCTTGGAATCATATTGTTTTTCCTTTCTCATTTAATTTTGGATTCTTTTTGCCTTTGAGGTTTTTATGTAAGGTAGAGACTGATAAATAAATAAAATGCAGTTGGGCCATATCCCATTAATCTAATACACTCTTTTAAGGCATAGAACTCACTCTTGCCCGGGGGGTTAAAACCATTGAAACAATCATTTTCGGTGTAAAGTCTATTCATAAAAATATTCATTTGTCTTTTAACCATCCTGCAGATATATAGTACAGTGGGGTAAAATAGCTGTACTTTGTTTTTATTCTCTACGTGCACATCAAAGAGAGTATTTGCTTCTCTTATCAGCCATTCCTGGAGTATCAAATTGATGTCATAAAGCTACCCTAATCCAACAAATTAAAACTACACATTATCTTGCACAGAGTAAGCATTCAATAAATATGTATTAAATCAAATTCACCTTTATAAAATATATTTTCTTATTAAAATAGTCATATATTTAAAAGAGTCTTCATTAATAGAAATATGTGCCAGGGATTCCTATAAATGTTATATTTTTCTATTTCATAAAATAATACAGAGCCATACAGGTGCTTATTTGTCCTGATTTTGTAACATGTATCATGTGGTAGTCTTTTATGCCTATATCACTAAATTAATGTAAAGAATCAAAGCCCTCAGTTGTGGTTCTGGCATAGGTCATTTGTACTAATGGGATTTGAATTATCATGATGTATATCAATTGCATACTTTTATTGGGTGGCCTACAACTCAATCTGTAGCAGACAATCTTGATATTTTCTTTATAAATGCCCATTTCGCACATTGCAAACTATTGTTAAGAAGCAGTTAAATAAATGAGTTTATCATCAATTCCATCCTATTAAACACAAAATCAAGCATGAGTCATATTTATCCTTTGATATCTGTACAACTTCAATGTCAAACTTAATTTTGGAAGTGGCATTAACCATATGTACAAGTCACACTAGCAGGCTCGTAAAAATGTGTTATGTGTCTGTAATGCTTACAAGATTTAGATTGCTTATAAGATCGTATTATAATAGAAAGGTTAACAAAAGGTATCTAATAGTAATTTTTTTTTTTTTTTAACTTCTGCTGGGAAATTACAGGACCAGAATCAAACAACAAAAATCTATTGTGGGAAACTGATAATTTTCCTCTACCTCTTCCAAATCCATTCTGTCTTCTTCCTGGAGACACAACTGTCCTAACTAGAAAACGATTTCCCAGCTTCGTGCGCAGGTAGTTTTGTCATGTGATTAAATTCAGGCTAACGAGACGTGAGCAGTTATCCTTCCCTGGAATTTGTGTCCCCTACACCCCTTGTTTCCTTTGGCTGGAAGACAAATAACAATGACCATGCCCTGACCGAGAGGATAAAAGTAACACCCTAGTAGATGTCAGAGCAGCAAGGTGAAGGTACTTGCTTCCCTGCGTGACTCAGTGGAAGAGGTGCCCTGCTAGCACAGACCAAATGTACTGTCTCAAGAGAGAAGTGACATCCTGTGACGCTTGAGATATGGGGACATTTGTGGTTCAGCAGTAGAAATCTACCTTCCATGCTGGAGACCCAGTTCAGTTCTTAACCATAGCCACCGCTCATCTGTCAGTGGAGGCTGGTGCGTTGTTATGATACTGAACATGTTTCAGCAGCGTCTCCATACCAAGACAGACTATGAAAAAACTCCTGGTGTTCTTTTTCCAAAAGTCAGTCACTGAAAGACCTGTGGATCCAACTGTCTGATCCACAACTATAAGACGATAGTGTAGAATCCAGCAGTGTTTCACTGTATTGTGCATGGGGTCTCCAGGAATCAAGGGCTGACTCAAAGACATCTAACAACAACATGACTTAAGATACTGTGTTTTGGTTTTTCTTTTGTATTTTAACAATCTTCATCTCAGTGCTGATGTTGTTCAGTGTCACCCAGTAGATTCTGACACACAATAACACCATATAACAAGAAGAACTTTCCAGTAGCATTTTCCAGGCTGCAATTTTTAGGGAAGCAGATCTTTAGACCTCTTCTAAAAGATCTGTGTAGGTTCGTCCTGCCAACCTCTGGATTAGCAGCCAATCTCTTAACTGTTATGCCACGAAGGCCCCCTTTATCCTAGTAAAATCGCATATCACGTAGTGTCCATGATACATTCTGTGAAACAGCATGTTAAGTGATTTGCATGTTGTGCAAACATGCCTAAATTACGTACAATGCCATTGACTGACTATCCACCTTTATGTTGTTTAATAAGCTTGTTTCACTTCCAAATTAATACTTCTCCTTTGTCTCTTGCTGCCGCTGCCACAGTCACTGGTATCGATGCATTTGGGAGCCATGATACACTTTATGGTATTGTATCTGAGAGAAAATTAAGCAGATATAAGGCTACAATACTTAAGAGATGTGTAGTACACAAAATTGGAAGCTGCTACCTGTGAGTAGAAACTTTCTGTTTTATAAGTAGGGAAAGTTCACATTATAATAATGATACAAGATACAGTACAGTACATACATAAGCCAGTAACATTGGTATTTATAACGCTTGTTAAGGCAAATGTATTATAGATTATGTATGTACTGTACTGTACTGTTATACACCTGACAGTCCAATAATTTCATATACAAGAGGCATGAGATACAAGTGTTACATGTGGAAGGCTGTTGCATTTGCTACATCAAGTTATGTCTGCTACATCATGTTCTCCAACCAGGGCTTCTGAACTCCTTTCTAAGCTTATGGAACCACACATATATATGAGGTCAAATGTTGCCTGAAAGGACGTTGTACAGCTCTTTACCATACTTTTTTCAAAAATATGATTACAAAACTTCTTCAGATTACAATGCAAATAAAGGAACTTGATGGCATTTTCAGACTTCTCTGAAAAAAAATTTGAGTTTCCACTTTATCTAGAGCCTTAATGTTAACAAGATTCAGCTACACTCTTTCATCATGACCTCTGCTTCCAGAGAAATTTGGATATGCCCAGTTAAAACATGTCCCTTCTTTTCAATTTGTCAGACAACTGGAGGAGAGGAGGGAGTTGGGAGTGGAAGTTTTGAAATACTGTGATATTTTCATAGAAATAAGAGAAAACATATCCTGCAAAGGCAGGATAATATTAAAGTAAGATATACTTAGAAAATGAAGACTTTTTAGAAATTTAAATCCTACATTGACAATAAAAAACTCAATACAATCTTTCAAATTAAAATTGATACAATCTGAGATGGAAAATAGGAAGTAAAATATTAGAGAACCAGTCTAGGCGGTGCAATATCCAGAAAGAAAGAATAAAGAAAATGGAGAAGAGGTAATCATTATTAATTCAGAAAGTATAAAGGGCCTGAGATTTTATTTAATTTACAAGCTAACAAGTTAGCCTGCCACAATTTTGCATATATACTCTGACAAAGACACAACAGCCCTGAATCATGGAAATAAATCATTTACTATAGGGAAAACAGCAGCTACACTGGCATCTTGTGTTCATTCTCTATGCCCGAATCTTATTTGGTGATACGGCAAGGGTTATACTTCACCTGTGTGTGCAGTTGCGTTTACCACAGGAGAGGTATCCCTAATTTTAAAGAAATTGAGCACATCTGCTCATTCTCCCAGAAAAAAGAGAAATTACATATTATCAAAAAGAGAAATCACAAATTGTCTCGGAAGGTAAGCAAATATTTCTGAGGAAAAGAGGAATTTACCTTTGGTACACTCAATGTCTCTGAACTGCAATCTGATTTAGATGTTAGAAAAAATCTGTAAATCTTTCTAAATAGATCCACTATCTCCAGCTTCCAAGGCTGTTTGTTAACAAAACATATCTTTTGCTCAGGACACTAGGACTACCCAGGTTTAGACTATGACAAGTCCGTGGAAAATTGCCTCCTAACCAATATCAATAAATTAATTGAACTTGTTTCTTAAGAAATTCCAGGAGTAGAGCCAAGATGGTATTTCTAGACATGTGGTGCCTCGATTCCCTCTGAAAACTAAGGCTTAGAATAGTAAATGAATGGAGCAATGTGGACATTCTGGGAGCCCCAGGATCTGATGGACAGTTGTGAGATTGGACTGAGTGGAAAGGGGAAACTACCTTTGCTGGAGGTGAGGCAGTAGCACATTTTGTACTGCTTCTACTGACGCATCCTTTGAGGGGACTGCAGGTACAGATGCCTTCTTTGTTATCTGGGAGGTGGTAAATGGGTCTGCCAAGCTTCTGTGCCTGGCATGCTAATACACTGAACTGCAGTGCTTAAGTGAACAATGACCTTCTCCCCTCTCTTTTCTGTGCTGTACCATAGACTCTGCTGACCCACAAAAGGAAGGGAAGCTCAGGTGGGACATCACCTTGGCCAACTGAGAGGCAAAGTCAGTCATGCCCGAGGTCTCGGTGGGGGCTAATTCTCACACTGAGAAACAATGTCTGTCTAGAAAGTGCTTCTCCAGCAGAACAGCTAGTTTTGAGATAATCCTATTTAGGGACTGTGGTGAGACCTGGTAGCCAAGATGGCAGTGCCCTAACCCCTACCTTCTCTAAGCAATGTCCTAACATCTGGGAAAGGCCTATGGGAGGTGAAGCTTGCTGCCCCTGAAGGCCTGCCTGCTCTCAGCAGATAATGGACACTGTCTCTCTCAGCAGTAAGGCAGCCTTGAAAATAAGACTAGAGGAGAACATAACAATGACAGGAGGCTGAGTAGGTTGGCAGCTCCTTTCTGTGAATGCTGGACCGTGGCACTCTCAGCAGAAAAGCAGTTTTTAAGTTAAACAAATACAGAAGGCATAGCAGTGCAGGGCAGCTAAGAGTGGTGGCATCCTTCTCTCCTCTCCTCCCTGAGCTACACCATAGGGTTGACTGATGTAACAGTGGAGAGTTTCCACAATTAACTTGCCACCTTTAGCAGCTAGGAGGTGAGGCCTGCCAGCCATGCGAGCCCAGTGGAATTCAATCATTAGAGAGCACAGACGCAGCTGGTGACCAAACTTCAAGTGCATTGGTTAACACGGGAGAAACTAAACAGCTTCTGGATGGCACAAAGACAACAATCAATATCTAACCATTTAAAGAAGCAGACCACAAAACTCCCAAAATAAACAATGCAAAAACTTCCCAGAGGGGGAAGTCTTTCTGAAATTATTGGAGGTGGAAAACCAGCCAAGTGCTGTTGTGTCAGATCCGGATCCGACTCATGGTGACCCAAGGGGCCAGGGTAGAACTGACCCCCAGAGTATTCAAGGAGTGCCTGGTGGATCTGAACTGCCAAATACAAAAGAATTATGTATAGAGTTCTCCTACAGATTAAACAAATGCAGCAGAAGATAATGAAATATGAAGGAACTGCTAGAATATTAATAATCTGATATCCAGCAGATCAATAATAAACTCACAGATTTAGACAATTTGATGCAAAGCCAAAAGAGCAGGATTGAGGAGTCAGAAGGCAGAGTTAGTGAACTTGAAGATAAAGCAACTGACACCAGCATTTATGAGGATAATTCAGAGAAAAGAAATAAGAAAAGTGAAGACACATTAAGAAACATGTGAGACTCTATCAAGAGGAGTAATCTATGAATAATTGGAACTTCTGAACAGGGAGTAGCCAAAAATACACAGAGAATTGAAGAAGAGTTGCTGACGGAAAAATTCTCTGAAATTATAACAGAAGAGTACATAGATATTCAAGATGCTTATAAAAAATGACAAAAATTAGACCCCCCAAAAGACACTGAGAGATATTATAATTAAGCTTAAGAAAATGAAACATAGAGAGGCTCTTAAAGGCAGAGAGATTTAAAACAAAACTAACATAGAAATGGAAGCCCTGTAGGCTCTCATGTCACTTCTCAGCAGAAACCATGCTATCAAGAAGTCACTGGGATGACACCTTCAAAGCCTTGAAGGAGAAAAACTTTCAACCAAGAATTACATATCTTGCAAATTGTCTCTCAAACAAGAAGGTTCTCAGACAAACAGAAGCTTAGAGACTTTGTGAAAACTAAACCCAAACTATAAGAAACACTGAAAGAAGCTCTTGGTTTAGAAAAACAAAAACACATCTGTACTAAAGTATGCAACACAGGATTCAACATCCAGAATCATATTCAGCTAGGGAAGTCACAAAGCTCCATCAAAGTTAAATAGTTAAAGAAGGGAATCAGCGATCTGAACATGAAAACTATGACATTATCACAATATAAAAAGGGATATATTACAGTAGTTATAGCCTGTCAGATCTGTCAGATGGAGAGGAAAGTAAGAAGAAACACAGAAGTCAAAGATTGGTTTAAATTTAGAACATTAAGGGGGATCAAAGAGGTAGCCACAAAGCAAGCTAACAATTCTATATATCAAAACAAGAAATGTAATACAAGAGTCTCAACAAACACAAAATCAACACTGAAAAAGATGGTCAACCTATAAAGAAAAGCAAAGAAAACATCAACAACACAAAAATAAAGGCATCAAAATGATAGCACTGAACACATACATATCAATAATTGCATTGAATGGAAATAGACTAAATGCTCAAATAAAGAGACAGAGAGTCACAGCCTGAATCAAAAGATGTGATCTGTCCATATGTCACTTACAAAAACACATCTTACACTCAAAGATATGAACAAACTGAAAATCAAAGGATGAAAGAATACATACCAAGCTAACAACACACAAAGAGGCACAGGAGTGGTAGTA
Source organism: Heterohyrax brucei (assembly GCA_028571685.1). NCBI lineage: Eukaryota > Metazoa > Chordata > Mammalia > Hyracoidea > Procaviidae > Heterohyrax > Heterohyrax brucei. Next base: position 2,197,625 of record CM053156.1, read on the forward strand.
CTAATATCAGATAAAATAGATTTTAATGTGAGTTCCACCATCATGGACAAGGATGGTGATTATTTATTACTGAAAGGTTCAGTACATGAGCAGGATATAAGGATATTAAATATTTATGCACCCAATACCAGAGCATCTAAATATATCAAACACATGCTGACAATACTGAAAAATGAGACAGATTACTCCACAGTAACAGCAGGGGACTTCAACACTTCACTTTCAGTAATGGAAAGATCATCCTGATAAAAACTGAGTGAAGACATAGATGGTCTTGTTGTGACAATTGATCAACTAGATCTCCATGAGATATAAGGAAATTTTTACCCAACAATCGATAAGTACAACTTTTTTTTCCAGTGCACCTGGAACATTCACAAGACTAGACTACATACTAGGACATAAAGCAAGTCTCAAAGAAACCCAGTCCATTGAATTACTGCAAAGCATCTTCTCAGACCATAAAGCCACAAAAGTTGAAATCAATAGCAGAAAAATCATAGGTAGAAATATGAACTCATGGAAACTAAACAACAACTTGATAAAAAAAATCCATGGGTTATAGAAGAAATCAGAGACAAAAATAAAGAAATTTATGGAATCAAATGAAAATGAAAACACATCATCCCAGAACCTGTGGGATACAGCCAAAGCTGTGCTCAGAGGTCAATTTATCAGTGCACACATCTGGAATGAAGAAAGGGCCAAAATCAAAGAATGAATCCTACAACCTAAACACGTAGACAGAGAGTAACAAAGAAACCCCTCAGGAAACAGAAGGAAATAGATAACAAAGAGCAAAACTAAATGAATTACAAAATACAAGAACAATTGAAAAAATTAACAAAACCAAAAGCTAGTTCTTCAAAAGGATCAACAAAAATGGATAAACCTTTCGCTAAACTTACCAAAAAAAAAAAAAAAAAAACAAAAAAAACCCACAGGAAAGAAACATATAATCTGAGTAAGAAATGAGATGGGAGATGTCATAACAGATCTAACCAAAATGAAAAGTATCATAACAGGATACCATGAAAAACTGTACTTGAACAAATTTGAAAATCTAGAGGAAATGGACAAATTTCTACATTCACATCACCTACCAATATCATCCCAAGAAGAAGTAGAACAACTTAATAAACCCATCACAAGAGATTGAAAAGTAATAAAAACCAAAAAACCCTACCAACCCACAAAATTCCTGGACCAGATGGCTTCACCAGAGAATTCTACCAAATTTTTAGAGAGGATTTAATTACAATACTACTGAGGCTATTTCACGGCAGAGAAAAGGATACAATACTCCCAAATTCATTCCATGAAGCCAGTATAACCGTGATACCAAAGCCAGGCAAAGATCCCACAGCAAAAAGAAAATTACAGACAAATATCGCTCAAGAACCCAGATGCAAAAATTCTCAACAATATCCTAGCCAACAGAATTCAACAACATATCAAAAAAATAATTCATCATGATCAAACTGGATTCACACTAGGGATGCAAGGCTTGTTCATCATCAGAAAAACAATTAATTTGATCAACCACATAGTAATACAAAGGATAAGAATCACCTGATTTTGACACTTGATGAAGAAAAGGCATTTGACAAAATCCAACACCCTTTCATGATAAAAACTCTCAGCAAAACAGGAATAGAGAGGTAAGTCCTCAATGCAATAAGGGATATCTAAGCAAAGCTAATGGCTACATTATACTGAACGAAGACAGTCTGAAAGAATTCACCCTGAGAATAGGAACCAGACAAGAATGCCCATTGTCACCACCTCTATACAACATTGTTCTAGAAGTTGTAGGCAGAGCAATCAGATGAGACAAAGAAGTAAAAGGCATCCATATTGGCAAAGATGAAGTAAAAATCTCTACATTTGCAGATGATAAGATTGTATACACAGAGAACCCTAAAGAATCCATAAGTAAACTACTGGAACTAATAGAAGAGTTTAGCATAGTATCAGGATACAAGATAAACATAAGTAAATTGGTAGGATTCCTTTACACCAACAAAGAGAACATTAGAGAGGAAATCACCAAATCAATACCTTTTACTTCGTCCCCAAGAAAATAAAAACCTAGGAATAAATCTAACGAGAGATCCAAGAGAATTACAAGACTTTACTGCAAGAAACCAAAAGAGACTCACGTAAGTGGTGAAACCTACCCTGCTCATCGGACACAGTAATATTGTGAAAATGTCTATTTTACCCAAAGTGATCTACGTATACAATGCAATCCCAATACAAACTCCAGTATAATTTTCTAATGAAATGGAGAAACAAATCACCAATTTTGTTTGGAAGAGAAGAAACCCCAAATGCATAAAGCACTACTGAAGAAGAGGAACACAGTGGAAACCTCACACTATTGGACCTTAGAACCTATTACACTGACACAGTAATCAAAAGAGCGTGGTATCTGTATAAAAAGCGACAGATAGACCAATGGAACAGAATTGAGACCCTAGAGATGCCACCATCCTCCTATGAACAGTTGATATTTGACAAAAGTGCAAAGGCCATAAAGTAGGGTAAAAACAATCTCTTTAACAAATGATGCTGGCAAGATTGGATATCCATGTGCAAAAAAAAAAAAAACTGAAACAGGACCCATGTCTCACACCTTACACAAAAACAAACTCAAAGTGGATGAAAGACCTAAATATCAAACCTAAAGCTATAAAGATCATGCAACAAAAAACAAGGTCAACAATGGAAGGTCTAACATGACTTAGATGGATTTCAAAATCTGAGAAACAAAGCATGAACAACAGAAGAGAAAATAAATGGGGACTACTAAGAATCAAATACTTTTACTCATCCAAAGACTTTATCAAGAGAGTTAAAAGACTGTGTACAGAATGGGAAAAAATATTTGGCAACTATATGTTGGACTGATGTCTGGTTTCCATGATCTACAAGGTACTATAAAATATCAACAAGAAAAAGGTAAATAACTCAGTTAAGCAATGGACAAAGGAGATGGGCACACGTTTCACCATGGAAGATATTCAGGCAATCAAAAGACACATGAGGAAATGTTTACGATCCTCAGCTATTAGAGAAATCCAAATCCAAACTCCAGTAAGATAGCATCTCACTCCAACAAGGTCGGCCATAATCCAGAAAACACAAAACAACAAATGCTGGAGAGGCTGCAGAGAGTTGGAACTTTCCTACGCTGCTGGTGGGAATGCAAAATGGTACAACCTCTTTGGAAAGCAATTTGGTGCTTCCTTAAAAACCTAGAAATAGAAACACCAGTTGTTCCAGTAATCCTACTGCCTGGAATATATCCTAAAGAAAGAAATGTGGTCATGTGAACAGATACATGCACACAAATGTTTATTGCAGAACTGTCCACAACAGCAAAAAGATGGAATCAACCTAGATGCCCATCAACAGATGAGTGGATAAATGAACCATGGTACATACACTCAGTGGAGCACTACACAATGATAAAGAACAATGATGATTTCAGGAAGCATCTTGTAATCTGGTTTTCAACTGGAAGATACGCTGGGTGAAATCACTCAGTGGCAAAAGAACAACTATTGTATGAGACCCATGCTAAAAGGACTTAAAACAGACATATGCGCAAACAACTCTTTGATGGCTGTAAGGGTGGGGAGGGAGGGTCAGGGTTGGTCATAGATTAGACAGTTGATAGAAATTTGGATGAAAGCAGTCACCACACACATTAGAAAGTAGATCAGCTTAACTGGACTTCACCATAGACTGAAAGGTTTTCTAAGCTCAACCTGATATTTCAAAGGACAAAGCAGCAGGGATGGGGGCCTGGGGACCATGTTTCAGGAGTCATCGAGCCCAGTCAGCATAATTAGTTTATTGCTAAGAGAGTCTTCTGCACTCCTGTTGGTAAGTGCTACCTAGGGTCTTAAAAGCTAGCAAGCTGCCATCTGAGGTACACTAAATGGCCTTAGTTCAGCCAGAACAGATGCTCACCAAGCACAGCAAAGATACGAGGAAAAGAGAGCCCAGGAGACAGAAGACCCGTGTGAATGGGAGACTTCATCAACATGGCAGCACAAGAACCAGATGGTGCCCAGCCGCCACCAAAAACAGCTATGACAGGAGACACAATGTAGAGTCCCTGAGGCAACATGAGAGAAAGAGGTGCGCAGCCCACAAACTCCACTGGAAGACCTGAAATGATGGTTTGACAGCCTGGAGTGTGCCCTGGGAACATGGTCCCTAGACCTGCTGCTGTCCCTGACTGGAAACCAGTAATGAATCAACTCTTCATACAAAAATGGACTGGACTCAGGGACGCAGTGTGATCATATGATGTGTGTACTTTTTGGTTCTCTGCACTTACAGGATGCTGTCCTACTAGTCTTCTTCTAAATGGGAAAGAAGGGGTAGGGAACAGATGCTTGTTAAGAGGATACTATACAGAGGCATTGAAAAGGAGGAATGTGCTGTCCCTGGGTGAAGAGATCAGAGGGAGCTGCAGATAGGTGGATAGGCAAAATTGATTTAGACTGTGTCCAAACCCATCAACTGCCATCAAGTCAGGTCCAACTAATAGTGACCCTACAGAGTAAAACTGCCAGATGGAGTTTCCAAGGAGTGCCTGGTGGATTTGAACTGCTGACCTCTTGGTTAGCAGCCATAGCACTTAATCCATTATGCCACCAGGGTTTCCTTAGATGATATTCTTTCACTTAATTACAGTAATAGATAGATAGGTAGATAAATATACAAAACCTTGACCAGAAAAAAAAAGTAAAAGAACGAGAGAAGAAATTCCAGATCCTACTTAGTCCTTAACCTGTTGCTCTTAGTTGCCATTGAGACAGCCTCAAAGTCTTTCAGAATAAAACTGCTTTATAGGTATTTATTGGCTGTAATTTTTATTAGAGGCAGATTGCCAGATCTTTTCTTCTTCAGAATTGCCGGACAGGTTAGAATCACCAAACTAATGGTTAGCAGGCAGTGACAAACCAATTGCACTACCCAGGCTCCTGCCCTTAATTTACTAGATGAATACAGACATTTGGAAACCCTGGTGGCATAGACCTGAAGTTCTATGGCTGCTGACCGAAAGGTTGTCAGTTCAAATCTACCAGGCAATCCTTGGAAATGCCGTGGGGCAGTTCTACTCTGACCTGTAGCATCGCTATGAATCATTACTGACTTGACAGCCAATTTTTATTAATAAATCTTAGCCACTATACATGAATATGAAACTTCAGAGATTGTCAACAAGCTGAAATTTAAACAAGCTTCAGAGAGTCAGAAATAGGCCATACACAAAATAAGAATGGTTTTCGCCTTCTTAACTGCAACACTACCAGCTAGAAGACTGTCTTTATAATTTTGTGGTAAAAATACTTTCAAGTTAGATTTCTATCACTAGCTAAATAATCAACCAACCATGGTGGAAATAAAAATATTTTCATAAAAGTAAATAAACAATTTATTTCTCACATATTCTTTCTGATTAAGCTGCTGAAGAACTTACTCTCACAAAGGAGGAGAGAAAAGTCAATAAAATGGAGAAATAGTTTACAGGGAACAAAAAGCCAACACAAAAGAAGTCCAACAAGTTGCCACTGTTGAGTTGGCTCCCACTCATAATAACCCTACCCCACAGAGTTTCCAAGGAGTGCCTGGCAGATTTAAACAGTCAACCTTTTGGTTAGCAAACTGGCACTTAACCAGTACACAACCAGGATTTCCAACACAGAAGAAAGGCACCAAGAATCCAAAGGACTAAAATGAGAGGATTGTAAGAAGACAGCTTCACACCAGTCAGAGTATACATGTCTTAAGTCTGGATTAGAGTGAGATAAAGCATTAATTAAAAGGTTTCAGTGACAATGTTGAGGTATAAATTTACTAACACAGCCGGTGTCATTGTACTATCTTTTAACTGAGGACAGGATGCCTGGTTGAGTCTGATCCAGAAACAATGTCTATTTTGTTTCTCCTGACCATTTATTCTTGAAATTTCTCCTTTCCTATGTTTAACTTCTCTGGATTAGCTGAAAACACTTACTTTACAAAGGCAGTATTTTTTTATAATCAAGCACTGAAAGATTTCATAGTGAGATCAGAAGCAAAAAATACAGAGAGACTCCTTGTTCTTGATAGCATTCTCCTTGTTTCTCTAAGCCTGGCAGCTCACAGTGACCGTTCCAGATGCTCTACATGTGGTGAGTTCCATGTTTACCAGTACTCACCGATGCTTTTGCTGAAATAACTTCCTCAATGTGTGCTCTTATGTTCTACAGCAAATAAAAATAATATTTTGGGGGAATTTTTAAGACCTGAGAAAAGCAATCATAAATGCAAAATAGATAACAATAAATCTGTGTGTACACTATCATCATAATTTTATTTTCAAACATACTGTATATATAAAATACATGTGCCACCAAATGTATGAGAATATTATGTATATATTTCATTTTCTTTTTTTTTGCCAGTGAACAAAAATGCACCTTTATTTTGTTGTATATTTCATTTTCTTATTTGTGCTTTTCATTATTTTTCATGTGTATTACTGAAAATAAGTATGAACTTAAAAAAATAGAAAAATATACCTCTACCCAAAATAAAAATAAGTGTCCTCTTAGCTACTGATACTTGTGGACGAAGCCTGCATTTTAACAATCATGCTTCCTTGAAAGCATTGTCTGCAATCAGTGTCTCTGATTCTAAACTACTCATTCACTCTCAAATTTCAGTGTAATACAGTCTCAACCCTTGTACTTCAAGAATCTACTCTGGAAAATGAGAACAATGGATATTCTTCAGTTCTAATTGTACTTCATTTAGTAGTTTCATCCAATCAATATTTTTGAGGGCTTTGTGTCATGCTCTTGTCTAGGCATTTGACACCATTCACTACCTCCTCCTTTTTCAAGCACTCACTTTCCTTGAACACCATGACACCATGATTCCCAGTTCTACTTGTCCGTTCTATGTATCCTTTGAGATTCTCCACACCAGCATGACAATTGGCGACTCCACAAAGTTCATAATGGTCTTCTTTTCCATTTTATTTTACAAATTTCTGAATATCATCTACTCTATGGCTTCGTTTATTATCTACTGCTGCCTCCTAGTTTATATTTCCTGTTAGACTGCTCCCAGATCTCCAGACAAAATACTGATCAACCTTGGGAGCAATTCATGTGTGTGCTATAGGTGCTACTGAACAGTGGCAGTGCTAGGGTTGGCATCACCCAGTGTGGTAACTCATGGTGTCATTCCCCTCCCCATGAACCTCCTCCTGTAGTAGCCCATAAAGAACCCTCAGTTATGTTTTTGTACTAAAATTGCCAGTAAATTTTAATCCCTATATACCAGTCCTTCCTTTATCATAATTGCTACTTCGTTCTCAAAACAGTTACCGGTATAACAAAATATCAGTAAGAAAGAGATAAATCAGCCAACTAAGTGATGGGCAAAGGAGGTGGACAAATATTTCTCTAAAGAGGAGATTCAGGCAGCCAAAAAAAAAAAAAAAAAGGGGACATGATCATGATCATCAGCTATTAAAAAAATTCAAATCAAAAGTACAGTGAGATACCATCTCACCCCAACAAGGTTGGCCATGATCCAAAAAATGCAAAACAACAAATGCTGGAGAGGCTGTGGAGAAACTGAAACTCTCCTATGCTGTTGGTGGGATAGAAAAATGATGCAACCTTTTTGGAAAGCAATCTGGTGCTCCCTTAAAAAACTGGATATAGATAGACCATTTGACCCAGCAATTCCACTGCTTGGAATATATCCTACAGAATCAAGGCCATTCACACCAACTGATACATGCACATGTGTGTTCATCACAGCACAGTCCACAATAGCAAAATGGTGGAATCAACCTAGATGCCCAACAAAAGAGGAATAGATAGGTAAGCTATAGTACATATACTCAATGGAACACTATGAGAACAATGATTGCAGGAAACATCTCATAACCTAGTTTCAACTGGAGGACATTATGCTAAGTGAAAGTAGTCAGTGACAAAAGGACAAATAAGTATAAGTCCCCTACAATAAGAACTTAAAAACAGACTCATGCATAGAAGAGAAGACTCTTTGACGATTACAAGGATGGGGAAGGAGGTCAAGTGAAGATGGGGAGGAAACTGGTGACAGCACACATTAGAAAGAAGATCAGCATTAACTGGACTTCAACACGTTTGAGTACTCCTCCCATCTTAACCCAAGATTGCAAGGACAGAGTAGCCGAGGCAAGGAGTCGGAGACCATGCTCTCACGGGAAATCGAGACCAATTGGCACAACTAGTCTTTTGCTAATGAAAACTCTCTGTACCCCACATTGATAAGTGGTGTCTGGGGTCTTAAAAGCTGCCAAGCTGCCATCTGAGGATACAGCATATGGTCTCAACTCAACAGGAACAGATGGGCACCGAGGACCAAAACAACACAGGGGAAAGAGAACTTGGAAGACAGAGAGACCATAGGAGTGAGTCTCTACATTGATTTGTGACCAGAATAACTGGATGGTGCCCGGCCACCACCAGTGATAGTCACGATGGAGCTCACAAAATTGAATCTCACTGGCAACACAAGAATAAATAGGAGTGCACCCTGAGATCTTCACTAAAAGACCACAATTGGTGGTCCAGGGGCTTTGGGGTTCCCCTGGGAGAATGGACCCTGGCCCTGATGCTGCCTCTGTCCATAAATCATAATGAAGGTCAACTTTTCAACAACAATGGATTGGATTTGATGATGCAGAGTGACCATACCTTGTGGGAACTTTATGGTTCTATGCATCTATAGGGTGTCATCCTGCTGACCTCTTGCTAGAGGAAGGGGAGTGGGTGGAGAGGAGAGGATAGTAGACTGTTGGGAGGATAGGACATGTATGGAGCAGGGAGGAAAGATGTGCTTCACTGGGCAGGGAGAGCAGTGGGAGCTGCATATAGGTGAGCATGCAGATTTATATGGGAACGTACATTTTCATTCAATTATAATAATAATAAAGTTATTGGTATAGATTTAAAAATACTAATTACCACAATATTGTAGCTGGAACACCAGAAAATTTGACAAAAGTCAGTAACTATGAAAACACTGGCAGCAACAAGCACAACAGTGAATGCTTGCGTGCATGCAGACAAAACTTTGTGACTAGAAGCGTCATTGTAATTGGTAGCAGTGACAGCTCTCCCTGGAGGGTTTTAGAAGGTTTAAAAGGTAAATCAGAGTTTTAGCCTTGTACGTACATTGATAAATCTAAGCTGGTTTTACAAAAGATATTTTTGTTGTTACAACTAACTACAGGAATATTTTAATGAAAAATAACAAATTTCTGCTGAAACGCTACACAAAAATTGCATGGATAGTCACTTTTGTGTCACCCCTCTGACAATGTTCCTTGATGTAGTCCATGAGCCCTGTGCTCCTATACTGATCCCCCTGCCACTGAATTTATTTGACCCAGCAAATCTTACCTTCTTCCTATGTTATAGTTTCTGTCTCCGTGACAAACACATCTTCCACGTAGGAATTGGAGCCAGAGAATGAGGGCCATCCTGCACCTCCTACTTTCCGTTATTACCTGCCGTTACGCAAGTGTGTTGAATTTACATTCTTGCTATCTTGGTGAATGCTCCTTTTACTCCGAGTTTGGCTTCCATCGTTCTGGGTCTGTGATCCTATCTTAGCCCCTCCAACATCACTCTGAATTTTTGTACAAGTCAAAACACTTCAGTCATCAGAATACAGTCTAAACTCCACGACGTGGCATTCACAATCTTCTCTGCCTTTACTCTGCCTCTTTCTCAACATTATCTCTGCTAACCTTACGCTCCAGGCCTACAGAGCTACATTTTACTGTATTTTGACCCAGATAACTTCTATGCTACATGTATATGACATACATATATACCTTTCTTACTGTACAACTCCCTCATGCATTATTTTCCTATACACCCTATGTATATTGTATGTATGAGTGCCTTATCTACATGGGTGCATTCTTTATGAATAACATAGTACACATTTTCTTACCTGTCTACCTTGGCATATAATACATCACCCACCTGGAATGATCTTTATCTCTAACCCTTCCATATTTAACTGCCATCACTAATTTGTAAATTTAAGAGCTGTTTCATCACAGACGCCTTCTCTGCCTTTTTCTTTACATTTGTCTAGATTAGGCTTCACTGCTATGTGCTCCCGCAGGTCCCGCTTGAGGATTTGAGAGCCTTAGAGTTTTATCAAAGTCACTTCAAGATAATCCCGCTGGAAACCTTGCTTCAATGCTGTATCTGTCAATAGAATGTTTCTAGAGAGAGTCCTTCATAATTAGTTTATGAGTCACTCAATAAAACTTATGTTTAAGACTATACTTTGCTTTTGTTCAAAAACAGCATTGCCCAGTGTGATCACCACAATTATCTAGCATATCCGACACTGAATAACTTCTGGCTATTTCAAAAAACTCAAATGCACTTTCAAAGGATAAAGACTGCCTCCCACTGAGAGCATTTAAAAGACTGCAATAAGATGCAAGAATTCCTGAATGTTTGTTAAAAAAAAATTTAAAGTACTTTAAAGTTGTCATTTAAATGCTCAGATTCTATCCAATACATATTTCATCATCAGCTGAAGAAAATTACAGTTTTTAAGTGAAAAATATAAGCTAACTTTAAAGTTTGGAACACCGAAGAGCTACGGAAATTCTTTCAATCACTGGAGAAGGAAAAAGTGATACGAATGCGCAACACGAGAGCACCTAGAATACGGTATTGTTACACATCGAACATGTCAGGAAATACATCACAAAAAACCAAACAACCAAACCCACGTCTGTAGAGTCGATTCTAACCCACAGAAACCCTTTAGGGCAGAGCAGAACTGCCCTGTAGAGTTTCTATGGAGTGCCTAGTGGGTTCAAACTGCTGAACTTTTGGTTAGTAGCTGTAATACTTAACCACTACTAATAAAATCATATCAAATGTGAATATGTTGATAGAGGTTTATAAAACAAGATTAGAGTATTAATGGAAAGACTACAGCAATAATAACATGGAAGTCTAACCCACTATTTTCTATGCTTAATTTTGTTCTAATACCAAAAACATTTCATTGTGAGAGACACAGAATAAAAGTTATTTGTTAATATTTCCTCTTAAATAATATTCTTCCTGAGAACAGGAGGAAATCAGTAATGAAATATCAATTTAAAAATGTTGGTTTCTTAGTATTAGAATATTGCTAAATCTATATGATAAAAAAATCATAAGAGATATACTTTCCAGATTGAGTAAAGAGCTGTTCTTAAAATGTATTCATCTAATACCTTAAAGGATTAAAGCCTTTTGAGAATGCTACAAAATGCAAGCATTACATGAATATAAACAAATGATACTGGGCATGCAGTAGGCACTTAATCATACTAGTATTTGTGCAACTGAATACAAAACATAAGTCAAAGGGAGTTATGTGAGTGTGAATTAAAAGAGAGATCCAAAGGTATTTACTGCATCATTACTTCATTCAGATTTTGTTTTAATGACTGCCATGGAATCATCTAAAATTCTATGTGAGTTAATTTATTGTTTAAACCATTGCTTAAAATAGTTATCATCTAGCATTTCAAATTACTTACTTGTATAAGCCTCTTCTATATGATTTCAGGTTTTTATTTGCTTTTTGGTTTGGCCATGTACTTTTTACAAGAAAAATACTGATGCCTAAGTTCTATATGGAGGCCCTGGCAGCATAGTGATTAAGTGCTACTCTGTTCTATAGGGACACTATGAGTTGGAATCAACTCAAAAGCAGTGGGTTTTTGAGTAAGTTCCATATAGAAACTGTGGTAGCATAGTGGTTCATGCTACAGCTGCTAGCCAAAGGTCAGCAATTCAGATCTATCAAGCACTCTTCAGTAACTTTGTGAGACAGTTCTACCCTGTCTTACAGGGTAGCTTTGAGTGAGAGTTAAACTTAACCACAGTTTTTAAAGTTCCACATGATACATTTGTAGAGTCAAATTTAGCATTAAGTAAAGATTTTTGCTGTGTAGATATTATACTGAGTCTGGAAGTATGAAGATGCAGAGAATTACAATTTGAATTCTGCAAAGGTAATGTTTTTATAACTATATCATTCACTGATGTGTCAATAACATATGTAAGAGTACCTGATATGCAGCATGGGTTGTCAATAAATTTTCACTAATAACTGATGCAGCCTTCTGCTTAACTCATAGTCTTTAGGAAGCAGAGAATTACATGACAAATAATGTCATATTTAACAGAATGTCATATTTAACATGACAAATATTTAACAGAAATATGCACCAGGTCTAGTGGAGAAAAAAGAGGACCCATAATCCAAATGAGAAACTCAGCTAAGTTTTTCTGGAGGGAGTAGTATAAGTGGGCCTACAGACAAACCAAGGATGAAAGGGAACATAGAGATAACACATACTGGGGACAGAATTACAGGATCATGAGTTCAAATCATTTTGCAATCAATTCATTTTTCCTTGAAGCCAGAGTAAAATTATTGGTAGGCATTTTTGCATTAAAACAAATTTATTAAACAGAATTCCAAAACCAAAGTGGTGGTTCTAAGTTGGAGTGTAACATAAGGTTTGGGGAACAGAGTTACATGTGGATCATAATAAAGTATTTTTACACACAAATACACACATGCACATCATCACACATAGCAACCCTCTCTCTCCCCTGACACTACAGCACATGCCTCTAGGAATTCTGCTATGTCCTCCAAAGGAGGAGGAGAATTAAATCTAATTTGCACTAGATGAAAAATTTAAAAATTATAGAGGAACAAGGATCACCTCACTGTTACATTCTTAGCATCAAGTGATGAAGAAATATTTGACAGATGAATGGATGGATAAATAAACAAAAGTGGCCAGTAGAAGCAACTTGGGGAACGTTCTTATTTAACAGGATTAGCCTCTGGTTGCAGTCTAGTCATGAGTCACTGAGTTAAAAATTTCTAATAATTTTACACAAATGATCAGCCACCCCAAATCCACAGGCTTTGGGGTTTTAATAGAAGATGAGCTCTTTATATAATAACTTTCCATTTTCACTCACTATCTGGTATATATTTTTTTAATTCGCCACACCAGAATCTCAAGAATGTCCTATTCTATCTCATGTTAGGTCTAAAGCAAAGAGTTCCATGATCCTGCTATGTATTAGCTTATTTTCCACAGCTTCTTAGAATGAATGACCCAATGTTCTATACATAGTATTGCATATAGCCATTCAGAAAAGAAAGATCTGTTTTCTCTCCAAGGAATAAAAGACAGAGGAAACACACACATACATACACACACACACGCACACACACACACACACACACACACAAGGAACTGCGGATACAGCATAACCAAACTCACCCAATAGCATTCCGGTCAAGTTGATTTGGACACATAGTGACCCTATAGGACAAAGTAGAGCCATGGCATAGTGCTTCCAAGGCACTGTGGAACCAGACTGCCACATCTCCTCCAAGGCAATTCAAATTGCTGATCTTTTAATTCCATAATGTCATTTGGTAGCCCACATTGTTTAGCTCTCTTTCATTGTAATAAATTGAAACTGTATGTGTGGTTGACCTATAAGGCACTCCAGAGGCAAGGATTGGGCCTTGCCTTTCATCTTTGTATAGCCACTGTATAACTAACTGTATAACTAACTGTATAACTAACTGTTCAGAAAGGTCCAATGAAGTATACACTTCTTCATCATAAGATTTTCTGCTATAGTTCTTCATCCTGAGAACCATTCAGTTAGTTAAATGCTACAATTCATTACTGATGAGTAGAGAAAGACGAAAAGTAACACCCAATCCTTGCCTTAGTGAGTGTCTAATAAATCGGCTAAACACATTGTTTCAGTTTAATACAACAAAAGAGGGTTAACCAAAGTGGACTCATAAGTGAAGCTGGCTCAATTAGGCCCTGAAATTATGAAATAATCCAGGATCATCTCACATCTGAAGGATTTAAATATGCAACTACCCTTGAAGCCAAACATCAGATGGGCTTTGGATTCTTTCTGTGTTTGAATATGGGATCTATCACTACCTCTGTGATGCTGAGCGTACAGTAGGTGCTCAACAAATACTCAGCTACAAAACACTATCGGAAGTATAAGGACGTATAAACATGAGATATATTAGCTTGGTAGATGAGACGGGACTCAAACTAGACTTTAGATATGTAGAAATTAGGTGGACTGAGAGTAACAAGAGGATATTTTAGGCAGAGGAATGAGCAAAGTCTCAGGGAAGAGACTACGCATGGTCTTGATCTAAAGACAGTCAGGTACAGAGGGTCAAAGACAGGAAGAACAATTCACAAATGTCAAGATTACAGAAAACCACTGAGTGCTATTCCATAAGAGATTGACACAGCATCGTCCTGCCTTTCTATTCTTCCCTTTTATTACACGTATCCCTATTTTCTTTCACATATACATTCAGAGATATTTAACTGACTGTAACATTTTGCCAGAATTCATAGTATTTACTTCTTTAAATTCTTTTATTAAAGGGCAGTATAATTTTGTACATCATGCACACCCCAGTTTTCTCAGCGAGCATTAAGTTATACAATGTACTTGCAATAAGCCGGCATTCCTAGGAGTTATTTTTCTCGTATAGCATGAGAACACTACTCGGATTTTCAAACATACAGTCTTACACTATTCACATCTTACATGGTGAAGGTATTGAGAGTAGTTAATTTGTCTTATTCAAATATATTATCTCTATTCCCTTCCTGCACAGCGTTTTATTATTTTTATAGACAATGGAATCAACTTTTATGCCACATAGTTCACTCAGTAGGAGCAGATACACACGGCCACATTCTAGACAGAGACATATCAGATGCAAACCAATCCTCTCTGCTAACTTCACAAGAGATTTATCACCATAAAAGAGGCTATAAGAATCTGGACATTTCAGAGTTGCTGTGTTCTTCCGCTCCCCTGTTCTCTAACCATCTTAGAAAGGTTGGCAGAAACTTTTGTTACAACCTCTGTTGGTGTTGTATTTATATACTGTTTAGGCTGCAATACCTCAGGTAAGGCGGACACTGTAACGTGCTCTTTCAATTTGCAAACAGAAGCTTTAAGAGTGTATTATCTGGTTTACTTACACCGCCTACTATTGTTACTGAAAAATAGAAAATGGCACCATGAGTTTGAAAAGAATGTTGTTTAGAGAATAAAAGGACATTTTAAAAAATCTTAACTGGGACATTTTACACCCCATGATAATGTTCTGCAATTTTGTCCCTGACATAAAAAAATGCTTGTTATGGGTAAAAAAATAAGGACACAACTCTCATTACGTGGTGACCTGACAGTAACTGTGCATCTGCATTCAACTTCTAGATCATTCGTAGGCCTCTAACGTGCGATTCAGCAAGGGGCCCAAAGTGAAATAATTATGTGGATGAAGCTGCCTGCATAAATTCCTGTTTACTTACAAGTCAGCAGGTAACCTTCAGATTCGTATCCAAACAGCCCTTAACACATGCTATGTGGTGAGGGATGAAAATGAAATCAAAGTTCTAAGACCCAGTATGAGGAGTGGCTAAAAGACTAGTACATTCTGTGCTTCTGTTTATTCATCAAAGTCAGCAAGAATATGTCTTGTTAATTCCAAACTGAAAAAAAGAAAAATTATTGGAAACAGTTTTTATTTGTGTTGTATGTGGGGGAAGATAAAGGACATTTCCTAATGTAATGATATCCACTGATAACATTGCTTTTACTTTTGTATTTTGTGTCTGAGCTTTTGATATTTTGTTTTTACTTTTTTATTTACTCTGAGTAAGACTGTAATAAAAAGTAATTCTTACTGATGTCACCTTGTATTAATTCTAAGTATTCTACCTACATTAACACATTTAATTCCCACAAAGGTCTTTGATATAGATTCTATTTTGATGATACTATTTTATAACAACAAGATTTTATAGAAGGTGAAATGGAGACACACATAGTTTAGATAAACAGTTTGAAGTCACATAGTGAGGTGTCGTCTGGGATTCAAACCCAGGATGACCGATTTAAACGTGACTGAGATTTGAACTTGACAATGCTGTAAACATAGCCACACAGGGCTACTGAGAATTTAAAATATGATTGATTCTAACTGAGATGTGCCAAATGGGTAAACTATATAGAGAGCTTCCAATACTAAGACAGAACGAAAAATGCAATGTAGCTCATTGATAACTTTTATGTTGGTTACTTATAGAAATGACAATAATTTGGACATATTGGGTTAAATAAGAAAACCCTGGTGGCATAGTGATTAAATGCTACAGCTGCTAACCAAAAGGCTGGCAGTTCAAATCCGCCAGGCACTCCTTGGAAACTCTATGGGGCAGTTCTACTTTGTCCTGTAGTGTCACTACGAGTTGGCATCAACTCAATGGCAGTGATTTGGATAAAATAAAATGCATTATTACAATTAATTGCAGATGATCCTTTTTACTTAGAGTCTTGTGTATATATTTAAGCCAAGAAGCACACCCTTTGTGAGTTTCAGTCTGCGTCTCATAGTCCAGCCCCATCTTTGACTGAAGAGTTGGCTTTGGTACCAGTTTCAACTCTGGACTAACAGCCAGGGGGCCATCTCTTCAAGTCCGGTCTTCTAATAGAATTCTAATTCTCCATCCCCATCCTTGTCCTGCTGTGGCAGGGACTGTACGTTGTGATCCCTGTCAGGCAGTCATTAGTGGTGGCCAGGCATAGTCTAGTTTTTCTAGTTTCATAAGGATGTTGTTTCCAGAGCCTATGCCCCTCTCTGTCTCCAGAACTCATACTTTCATCATCTCTTTGATGTCCTTCATTCTCCCCTGTTCCAGGTGGATTGGGACTAATTGATGCTACTTAGTTAGCAGCTGACTAGCTTCTAAGACCCAAGATATGACTCACCAAGGCAGTATCCAGAATATTAAAAAAAAAAAAGTTATGCCAATTAACCTAGATAGCCCCTGAAGCCATGGTCCCCAAACCACTGCCCCTACTGCTCTGTCCTTCCAAAAGTTGGGTTCTATTTAGGAAATCTCTTAGCTTTTGGCACGGTCCAGCAGTGCTAATCTCCCCTCTACTGTGTGCTGTCACTCTCTTTACCCAGCACAACTCCTATCTGCTATCAAATCTATGAATTTCCAGCTCCTTTCCTCCCCACCCTTGTAACCATCAAAGATTATTTTCTTCTGTGCTTAAACCTTTTCTTGAGTCCTTATCATTATGGTCATACACAATATTTCGCTCAGCATAATGTCCTCCAGATGACTTCAGGTTATCAGATGTTTCCCAAGATCATCGTTGTTCTTTATCACTGCATGGTATTCCACTGTGTGAATATGCCATAGCTTGTTTCAGTTCAAATCCACCGGGCGCTCCTTGAATACTCTGGGGGTCAGTTCTACCCTGGCCCCTAGGGTCGCCATGAGTCAGATCCAACTCGACGGCACTTGGCTCGGCGTTTCATCTGTTCAGGGCACCTAAGCTGGTTCCACATTTTTGGTATTGTGGACAGTGCTGCCGTAAACATTGCTGTGCATGTATTTCTTTGTGTGACAGCCCTTCTTTCTCTAGGATACATTCTAGGAAGTGGGATTGGTGGGTCATATGGTAGTTGTACCTCTAGCTTTATAAGAAGGTGTCAAATCAATTTTGAAAGTGATTGTACCATTTTACACTCTCCCCAGCTGTGTGAAGAGTTCCAGTCTCTCCACAACCCCTCCAATACTTACTGTTTTGTGTTATTTTTATTAATGCCAGCCGTATTGTGGTGAGATGGCAATTCATTGTAGTTTTGACTGGGATTTCTCTAATAGCTATTGATTATGAGCATTTCCTCATGTGTCTGTTAGCTACCTGAGTGTCTTCTTTGGTGAAGTGCCAGTTCATCTTCTTCACTTGTTTTTTCAAGTTTTTTTTTTTTTTTGCCTTTTACTTGATGAAGTTTCACAACACCTTGTAGATTACGGAGATTAGATGCCAACTGGATACATAGTTGCCAATTTTTTTCCCCAGTCTCTATGTAGTTTTCTTACTCTTTTAGTGAAGTCTTTGGATAAGCATAATTGATTTTTAGGAGTTCACGGTTGTCTATTTTCTCTTCTGGTGTTTGTGCATTGTTAGTAATATTCTGTAGTCTCTTTCTGATGTTTATAATGGCTCGCAGCATTGTGCCTACTTGTTTTTCAGTGATTTTTGTTTTAGATTTGATATTTTGGTCTTTGATCCATTTTGAGTCAGTTTTTGTGCATGGTGTGAGACATGAGTCTTGTTTCAGTTCTTTTGCAGACGGATATCTAGTTTTGCCAACATCTTTTACTGAAGAGATGTCTTTTCTCCAGTTCACAGAATTTGGGTCTTTGTCAAATATCAGCTGCTCATAGGTGGATGATTTTATATCTGGATTTGCCATTCTGTTTCATTGGTCTGTGTATCTGTCTTTATGCCAGTACTAGGTTGTTTTGACTACCATGGCCGTGTAATGGGTTCCAAAGTCAGGTAATGTGAGGCCCTGTGCTTTGTTCTTCTTCAGTAATGCTTTACTTACCCAGGACTTCATCCCTTTCCATAAGAAGTTGGTGGTTCATTACTCCATCTCATTAAAAAAATGCCCTTGGAATTTGCAGTGGTATTGCATTGCATCTGTGGATCACATTTGGTAGGACAGACAGTTTTACTACGTTAAGTCTTCCTATTTATGAGCAAAGTAAATTTCTCCATTTATAGGGGTTTCTTGTGACAGTGTCTTGTATTTTTCTTTGTAAGGGTCTTTTACATTCCGGTTATATTTGCTCTTAAGGATTTTGAGTTCTGAGAATTTTAAGTTCTTTTACCTCCTCAACTGGCTGAACATTGACCAGTTCTTTCTGGCATAGATGCTCTGTGTATTCCTTCCATCTTCTTTCGATGCTCCATAAGTTGTCCAATATATTCCCTGTAGAATCCTTCACTGTTTCAACTGGAGGCTGGAATTTTTTCTTCAGTTCTTTCAGTCTGAGAAATGCAGAAACTGTTCTTCCCTTGTGGTTTTCTATTTCCAGATCTTTGTATATGTCATTATAATACTTTATTTTGTCTTCTCAAGCTGCCCTTTGAAATCTTCTGTTCAGTTTCTTCCCTTCATCATTCCTTCTTTTTGCTTTAGCTGCTTGATGTTTGAGAGCAAGTTTCAGGGTCTCTTCTGACACCTAATTTGATCTTTTCTTTCTTTCCTGTCTTTTTAATAACCTTTTGCTTTCTTCATGTATGATGTCTTTAATGTCATTCCACAATTCATCTGGTCTTCATTCTTTGGTCCTTGGTCAAATCTGTTCTTGAGATGGTTGCTAAACTCAGGTGGGATATACTGAGGTCATATTTAGGCTCTCATGGACTTCTAATTTTCTGTAGTTTCAGCTTGAATTTGCATATGAGCAGTTGATGGTCTGTTCCACAGTCTGCACCATGTTCTGACTGCTGATATGGAGCTTTTCCATTGTCTTTTTCCACAGATGTAGTTGATTTGATTCCTATGTATTCCATCTGATGAGACCCATGTATACAGTTGCTGTTTTGTATTGGTTTAAAAGGTATTTGCAGTGGAGATGTCATTAGTCTTGCAAAATTCTATCATGCCATCTCCTGCATCGTTTCTATCACCAAGGCCACATTTTCCAACTACTAATCCTTCTTATCTGTTTCCAACTTTTACCTTCCAATCACCAGTAATATCAGTGCATCCTGACTGTACATTTGATCAATTTCAGAATTCAGAATTCTTCACCTTTGGCCTTAGTGCTTGGTGTGTAAATTTGAATAAAAGTCATATTAACTGGCCTTCCTTGTAGGTGGATGGATATTATCCTGTCACTGATGGCATTGTACTTCAGGACACACCTTGCAATCTTCTTTTTGATGATGAATACAGTATCATTTCTCTTCAAGTTTTCACTCCCAGCATGGTATATCTTATGATTGCCTGATTGAAAATGACCACTATTGGTCCATTTCAGTTCACCAATGCTTAGAAAGAATATTGATGTTTATATGTTTCTTTTCACTGTTGATGATTTCCAATTTTCCTAGATTTATACTTCATGCTTTCCACTTTCCAATTACTCATGGATGTTTGCAGCTGTTTCCTCTCATGTTGAGTCATACCACATCAACAGATGAAGATCCCGTAGGCTTTACTCCATCCAAGTCGTTAAGGTCGATCCTACTTTGAGGAGGCAGCTCTTCCTCAGTCAACTTGTGACTGCCTTCCAACCTGAGAGGCTCATTGTCTGGCACTGTATCTGGTAGCGTTCCACTGCTATTTATAAGGTTTTCACTGGCTAATTCATTTCAGAAGTAGACTACCAGGTCTTTCTTCGTAGTCTGTCTTAGTCTGGAAGCTCAGCTGCAACCTGTCCACCATGGCTGACCCTGCTGGTATCTAAATACCAGTGGCATAGCTTCCAGCATCACAGCAACATGCACGCCCCCACAGTAGGACAGACTGACAGACACGTGGTGCATTTAACTCGTTTATATTCAATGTAACTATTGGTAAGGTATGAATTTGGTGTCTGTTTTTTGTCCGTTGTTGACAGCTTCTTTATTCCACTTAAGTTTCCGTATTGATTCATTTTTTTTTGTGTGTTTTCTTTTCATTGGCTTGGCTTTTTCTTTTCATGTTTTCATTATTATTGATTTTATGTTTGCTGAAACGATGTGATTTGTTTCTTGTTTTGATGTGTAGGATTGTTAATTTCCTTTGTGGCTACGTCAATATTTACCCTTACCCCTAATGTTCCAAGTTGAAACCATTGTTCCATTTCTTTTTATTGCCTTGACTTCTTCTCCATATGAAAGATCCCTCTTTTTTGGACATAATGTTGTCCTTTACATACAGAGATCTTTGTCTTCCTTTTACGTATATATATATGTTTTAGCTTTGATTTGTTTCCGTGGTTTCTCTATCAGTGTTGATGTCTGGATTCTTTGTCTTGCTTTGTATCCTACAGTATATATTTGATGTCACTGATTTCCTGATTGAAGGATTTCCTTTAGTGTTTGTAATTTTGCTTTGTTTTTTGCAAATTCTCTATACTTCTCTTTATCTGAGAATGTCATTTCACTATCATATTAGAGACACAATTTTGTGAGATATGTAATTGTTGTCTGAAAGTTTTTTTCCTTGTATATGTCATCCCATTGCCTTCTTGTGAATCATGGGTTGTGCCAAATAGTCCAAACTTAGTCTTACTGACTGCACTTTATAGATTATTTTTTAAACCTAGCTGCCTCTAAAGACATTTCCTTATTTTTAGTTTTGGTATGTTTGATCATCATATGTCTTGGTGTCTTTCTTTTGATCTCTACCTTGTGTGAAGTTTGATTAGCATCTTGGATAGATATCCTCTCATATTTCATGGAATCATGGAAAATTTCTGCCAACATATCTTTAAGATTTCTCTCTGTATTTTCTGCTATCCACACTGTTCTGAAACTCCAGTCATTCATAAATTATCTCTCTTGATAGAATGCCATATTACTTTCAATGATTCCTCATTTTAACAATCTTTTATCTGCTTTTCCTCAAATATACTGCTGTCAGTTGCTTTATCTTCAGCCTCACTAATTCTGCATTCCATTACCTCATTTCTCTCCATTGACTTTCTATTGAATTGTCTAATTCTGCAATGTTACTGTTAATCTGTTGAATTTCAGGTCAAGTATTTCTTGCAGCCTGTTTGATTTTTCATTATGCTCTGCTTTGCTTTGTCTAATCTCCTTCCTGATGTCGTGAATAGTTCTAAACATTATTCTTTTGTATTCTACTTTCAATAATTGCAGGAATTCTTTGGAAATTTTTTTTAATTCTTTGTTTAGGGAGTTTTCTGAAGCCATAGTGGTCTGCTTTTTTAAAATGATTTGAAATGAACTGTTGCTTCTGAGGCATTAGAAAATTATTGTAATTTATTTATGTTTGGTTGTTGTGTTCAAACTTCTGTGTGTGTGTGTGTGTGTGTTTAAGTGTTCAAATACATGGCTGTGTGAGTTGTTTTGTTTACTGGAGCCTTCAAAATTGCAAAATTCTATCATTGGGTGGTTAGAGTTATTGTTAGGCATGTGGGCCCTGGTGTCAATCTACTTTTCTTGTGTGTGTTCAGCCTGGACACCCATTGAGTGGGCTTCCAAATGTGCAGTGCCTACTGGGGAATGTCGATTAGTATGGGCTCAGGTTGTTGGCTGTATGTGCTGAGAAAGGTAAGTGACCCATGCTGAGAAAAGTAAGGGGCCAAGCACCCTGTGCCTTGGGAAATAGCCTATTTCTGCTGAGCTCTTGGATCAGTGGAGTCAGCAGACTTCCTCCACACCCTGTTTGTTAAATTATTCTCTCTCCAATTTTTTTTATTCGCCATGAGTCGGATCCAACTCGACGGCACTTGGCTTTGGCTGTCTCAATGATGGGACACCATTATTAGAAGATCTTTTATTATTAGGCGTATCATGTTAGCCACAATATAACTTTAAATTTTCTAGCGTAAGACAGAACTAACTTGCTGGAGTAGCCAGATTCATCCTCTAATCCCTTTAACAAATCTGGCAAACAAAAATAACCAATTTTATGATAAACTGATAATCTTTATGCACTGTGTAATCACATAACTTTTCATGACCATTTGCTAAGACTAATAAAAATATGGTAAATATGGTTGCTATAGCTCACAAATAAGGCCACCAAAAGCTGTCAAAAGTTGGATATCCTTTATGGAAGACTCTTATATCAAGTCTTTTAACTACTGTAATGTATTGCTCTTAAAATCAGAGTGAAAGTTAAACTAAACATGGATGCTTCCTTCATTTTATTTACATTTTACTAATTGAATTATTGTAAATGAATAGTAGTATAAACTCTTCAAACTTAAACACAAATACTGAATCTTTACACAAAACACGTAAAGAACTAACATATAGTTTTTTTCACAGATTTTTCATGAATGTGTCACTGATGTACTATGGATCCAGAGTTATTAGCATAAGGGATAAATAACATTCTGTTATCTGAAGGCATGCTAATTGACAACCATAATTACCAGATTGCTGATATCTATTAACCTGTTTGATAATGTCAGTCAATGGGCTAAACCTATGTCATCAAAATGGTCAACACTGCTCACTACCAGGCATTTTGGAAATTTGTACTTACGCATTTGTTTATTCCAATAGTTGAACAGTACTCCTGGCACTTAGCAGAAGGGGCCAGTGGTATGTGAGTCTTCCATCCATCCTTCACACAATGATGAATCCCACCAAATATTAATATATTGCTTTCTTTTTTCTTTTAAGTTACAGTTAGGTTATTATATTCATTTTTAACATTATGTAAGTGATTAGGTTATAAGCCAAGTGCCGTCGAAGTGATTAGGTTATATTATGCATAAATTATTTTCTAGACAACAAAGGGAGCATGGAGTCCCTGGACAGCACAAAAGGTAACAAGCTGGGCTGTTGACCAAAGGTTGGAGGCTCAAGTGCTCCCCAGTGTTCCCCAGAAGAATGTCCTCGTGATCTGATCTACTTCTGGAAAAGCAGTCACAGAGAATTAAAGTAGCTGAGTCATACTCCAACACATAGGGTCACCATGCATTGAAACCAACTCAAAGGCAATTGGCTTTAAAGGCAGCATTTTATAATGCTAATTTAAGAAAGGAGTTATTACTCCAGTAATGTTGAGAACTACTAAATTTAACTCTTTACATTTTGTCTTCAAAAATATCAAACTCCAAGAAGTGGGTACCATTTTTTGGTTATCTGTGCATCATATATTGAGAGCTCCAATGCTCAGTGAAATTGAACAGTTTTTCAAGGACAATATCTGAGAGTCAAAAAAACAAGAAATTATACCTTAAACTACATTCTAGCTAGTATATTTTCTTCCTAAACTTAATGTAAATTAATTCACATTTGTAAAAACATCTAAAATATATAAATTTGTAAATATTTTTTTAAATTTGCCTTCTATATTTTATTGTTATTTTTAAGTGAGTTTTGTCCAAATTAGTGTCTTCAATATTCTACAAAAAAAGAATAAGAACATAATTATTTTGTCCTTTGGGATAAGATGTTATTGTTATAAAATTATGAATTTATATGATTAATAAAAATAACTGAGGAATTAGGAAAGTGTTTAATAAATTGTAACATATATGAGAAATTTTGAGTCACCAATGAACATAAACTAACAAGTTTTACATACACATTTTTCCTATGTCCTAGAATTTCCATTCCTAAAATCTATATCGATGACTCTACATGGCAAAATTATTACTAGTGTACACAAAACTATCCATTGCAACACTGTTTGTAATATCAAGAGACAGGAAACAAATGCACACAATTAGACATAGTGGAATAAATTGTGGTACATTCTCACTATGGAGTATTATGTAGCTACAAAGAAAGAGAAAAAGAAAAAGAAAAAATCTCTCTATTGTTGGAACACAATGTTCAGTAGAAGAAAACAAAGAAAAGAATATTATTAGCACTACTTCTCAAACTGTGGGCTTCAGATTAGCAGCAACGACAGCAGTAGCAATTTTTGGAAACTTGTTAGAGATGCAAACTATAGAGCCCCAGAACTGTAACTATTATAACCCGTTGCCACTGAATTGATTCCAACTTTTAGCGACTCTGTAAGACAGAGTAGAACTGCCCCATTGGATTTCAAAGGAGCAGCTTGTAGATTTGAACTACTGACCCTTTGGTTAGTAGCCAAATGCTTAACAATCATGGCACCAAGACTTCATGTATATTGCACCCTAAGGAAATCCTGGTGTTGGACTGGTTAAGTGCTACATCTGCTAACTAAAAAGCTGGCACTTCAAGTCTTTCAGGTGCTCCTTGGAAACTCTATGGGGCAGTTTGACTCTGACCTATAGGGTCACTATGAGTTGGAATCAACTCAATGGCAGTGGGTATAGATAGATATTTGTTTATATTTTCATAAAGATAGAAAAATAAACCATTCAATAAATAACCTATGGGCCATACCTCAATTCTGACTCAGAGCAATCCTGTAGACAGAGTAGACATACCCCATAGGGTTTCCAAGGGTGTAATTTTTAAAAAGCAAACTGACATAGCTTTCTCTCTCTCTCTCTTTTTTTTATTATAACAAAGTGAAAATGTATATTCTCATATAAATTTACATGCCCACCTATATGCAGCTTCCACTGCTCTTCCTGCCTGGTGACAGCACACTATTCCTCTCTGCTCCATACATGTCTCATCCTCCCAACAGTCTCCTTTCTCTTCCTCTCCACCCACTCTCCTTCTTCCTGCCAGAGGTCAGCAGGATGATATCCTATAGATGCATAGAACCATAAAGTGTGTCCATGCACAGCTTTTGCTTGTAGAGTGGCTGGTGGGTTTGAACCTCTGACCCTTTGATTAGCAGCTGAGCATTTAAACCACTGTGGCACCAGGGCTCCTATTAAGAAAATATGAGGCACTAAAAAAATTACTTAAAATGGATCTATAGACAAGGAAATAATCATAGTTGAGGGGATCTGAATAGAATTTACATCTCTCTAAACATACCTTGATTTCAAAAATGAGTTTGAAATATTTTGCAAACTATAAAAGAAAGAGCCCAACATTTAACCTGTGCTTTTTATACTAACTGTATTTTAGAATAACTAGACAGTTGATAAGGATAAATTTCCCTTTCTAAAGTATTCCAGCTAATAACAAGAAGAGAAAAGATAGGTAGATTTGAATTCAAAATTGTAAAAAGCTAAATGCTTATGAGACACATTTAAATCAAATAAGCACAAATGAAAAAAATAAATCTATGTATTAAGTTGGTGGCTTAACTGCATAGAGAAAATTATTTCAAGTAATTTTTAAAGCACAGTAATGTGATCATAATCTATTGGGATATAACTAATTAGAAGAAATGAACTATAAAGGTATCTTAAATTCTATTCAAGTACTTATTCTGTTAGCACTAATATTGATATTACCATGGTAAAAGTGCTAGACTGCTAACTAAAACGTTAGTAGCTCAAACCCAGCAGTAGTGTCTTCATAGGAAACAGCAGAGGCGTTTGCTCCCATAAAGATTACAGCCTAGGAAACTGCCGTCTGTCATATGGGCCACTACGAGTTGAAGCCAATTCTTTGGCATACAGTGACAACAATTCTTAAACTACTGCATAACTTATAAAGAAAGTAATTCTTTATGCTAATACAATTTAGAATTTAGAATTTTAGTTACAGAAAAAGAAATATGAACATAACAATTCATGCTGAAATTATATAATGTTAAATTTAAATCAGCAATGTTACTATAGATTTATGATATATGTTCTCTTGAGAAAATTTCTTGGCACTGTCTAATAAAAAGACACAGAAACAAATGATCAACCCTCTAGCAACATATATCTGCCAAGTACTATTTCCCACTAAAAACGAACCTTGATTGAATTCAGGAAATGCATAAGATATGGCTAACCCTGTTGTCACACCATAAAGCAAAGGAGCTATTGAAAATTCCTAATGACAACAACAAACTCATGCTTATTGCTGTCAAATTGATTGTGACTCATGGTGACCCTGTAGGACAGACTAGAACTGCTCCAAAGAGGTTTCCAAGGATGGGCTGGCTGGTGGATTGGAGCTGTGGCCTTCTGTTTCTTAACCATTGTACCATCAGGACTCCAAGGA
Organism: Heterohyrax brucei; assembly: GCA_028571685.1. Classification (NCBI taxonomy): domain Eukaryota; kingdom Metazoa; phylum Chordata; class Mammalia; order Hyracoidea; family Procaviidae; genus Heterohyrax; species Heterohyrax brucei. The sequence continues at coordinate 2,224,390 of CM053156.1, forward strand.
TTACTACAGTGACCCAAATGACTTAGCCAAATTGAAGAGGTTTCTGCTGATAAAATGTGGGGCAATTTGATCATCAATAAGTATAATAATGCTCAAATACTTAAACCACATTAAATATGTTAAAAATCCATTGAGATACAATGATACCCAAACAAACAAACAAATGACTCAGCCAAACTGAAGAGGTTTCTGCTGATAAACTATGGGACAATTTGATCATCAATAAGTATAATAATGTTCAAATAATTAAACCACATTGCCAAGCCAAGCCTAAAAATCCATTGAGACACAATGATACCCAAACAAACAAGCAGACTTGATGGCTCCTAATTGTGGTTGCTAGACATTCGTGTCAAAATTTTGTAAACTGTAAAGGCAAGAATCCGGCATTTAATCCACCTTTGTTGTACTAACTGTATTTCAGAGTAACCCAGTAATTGGTAAGGGCAAGGTTCCCTTTCTAGAGTACTCCAGCTAATAATGAAAGAAAGAAAAATAGAACGAGAAGATCACCATTTAGCAAAACCTTTGTCAGTAATGAATTTAGGCAATGATTATAATGGCTACTGCCTTCCTAAAAAGAGAGGTAACCTAATACAACTACTTATAACTACCTAGGAACTATCCTTGAAAAAAGACAATTCAAAGCAAATCGTACCACTACATTTAACTACCACTTACATTATTAATAGAGAAAGATAACTAAACAACTCTACAGGGTCCATTCTGTTTTCTCCACTTTTGTATATGTTCGGAATGTTATGTAATAAAAAAGTTTAAAAAATTCAATAGGATGCTAACGATGGAGTCTTTCAAAGACCTTCAAAAATATTACAGTGAATTAATTTGAGCAGATAAGAATTCGTGTAAGCAAAGATAGTAAAGATTTGCCACTGTGTTAATCCTTGTGTTCTCTCTAGGCTCTTTAACTGTATTTAGCACATAAAACCCATTGTGATGAGTCAATTCTTTATCATTAGTGACCTTGTAGGATAGACTAGAACTCTCTCATAGGGTTTCCAAGGGTCAACTGGTGGATTTGAACTGCCGACCTTTTGGTTTACACCCGCAGCACCATCAGGATACATGGTAAATATGTAATACTTTGTTATATAATAAAGGATCTTTTCTCCAGGGCTACTAATGCCCAAAGTCATTAAATAGAACATAGAATACCAAATCAAAACATCAAACCTGTTGCTGTCGGCCAATTCTAACTCATAGTAACACTAGAAGACAGAGTAGAACTGCCTTGTAGAATTTCCAAGGTGCAGCTCATGAATTTGAACTGCTGTCATTCTGATTAGCAGCCATAGCACTTAAGCATTTTGCTACCATGTTTTGGTGTGATAAAAATAGTTGCTGACATTTTTACTAACAGTTTTTTTTTTACTGTTATTTAGTTCAGTTAACTAATATAACTTTCATTGTTATACTTAACTTTTAAAAAATGTACGTAACACTATAAAAGCGTTCTGTAAAGACAACTGATAACTCTAGGAATCATGTTCTCAGAAAACATAGAAAAGTCTACTAACAGAGTTGTGATATCCAACACGCCTGGTAAAAACTATTTTTATGAAGGGCATATTTTTAACTATTCTGATCATCATAAATAGGTTATATGTTCAAAAAACAAAATTCAAAATAAATATTTTAGTCATGATATCTATGCATGTCATTTCAAAATAAAGCAGGAAGAAAATGCAAGAGGAATAAACAGACTTTTGAAGTCTTTTATGAAGCATATTTTTCATTAATCATATAAACTGTTTTCTTTGTATAAAAAAACCATAATAATTTTTAATAAGAATAATGTGGATGACTTTTAGTCTAATAATTCTAACTAGTTTAAGCTACTTTTATATCCCATTTTACAGAAATCAGTTTCAACCAAATTGCGTTATACAAATCTACTCCCTTGGGATATTCTTAGGGGAAAATAACAAAAAGACAAAAGGGAAAAAATTCCTGGTAAACTATACTTGGATGATACCATACACTATATTCAGAATGCAAAGTCATATAATAAAGTCTCTGACACGTATTATGGGCAAATATTGCCCACAGACTTTAAACAACACATCTCGTAAACTAACTTGGCGAAGAAATTATTTTCCTTGTATAGCCACTGTAGTCAGTTGGTCATACTGTGGTGGCTTGTGTCTTTCTGGAATACTGGAAACAATGCCATCAGTACTGCAAATGTCAGCAAGGTCACCCTTAGTGGACACGTTTCTGTGAAGCTTCCAAGCTAAGAGACTACACAGAAAGACCCAGAATTCTACTGCCATAAAAATTAGCCAGTGAAAACCTCATGAGTAGCAGCAGAACATCAACATAGTGCTGAAAGATGAGACCCCACATGTTGGAAGCAAAACACCAATGGGGGAGAACTGCCTCCTCAAAATGGGGTAGATTTTAATGATGTCAATGGAGTAAAGATTTTAGACCTTCATTTTGTTGATGTAACACGTCTCAAAATGAGAAGAAACAGCTCTTTACATCCGTTAATCATCAGAATATGGAATGTACAGAGTGTCAATGCAGAAAAATTGAAAGTCATCAAATATGAAATGAAATGCATAGCATAAGAATAGATGCTCTAGGCATGAGTACACTGAAATGGACCAGTACTGACTATTCTGAATCAGTCATATAGTCTACTGTGCCAGGAATGACAAATTGAAGAGTAATGGTGTTGTAGTTTAGGTGTCTAAACTGAAGTACTACATTGCAGGTGACAGGATCATATCCATATGCCTACAAGGACGACAAATGAGTATGACTATTACTCATATTTAAGCACCAATCACTAAGAACAAAGGTGAGGACACTGAAGATTTTTTACCAACTTCTGCAGTCTGAAATTGATCAAACTTGCAGTCAAGATATAGTTATAAATACTGTTGATTAGAATGTGAAAGTAGGAATCAAAGAAGGTTCTGTAATTGGAAAACAAAGTCTTGGTGATAGAAATTATGCCAGAGACTGCATAGTAGAATTCTGCAAGACCAATGACTTAGTCATTGCAAATACCTTTTTTCAACAACATAAATGGCAACTATACATATGAACTTCACTGGATGGAATACACAGGAATCCAATCGACTACATCTGTGGAAACAGATGATGAAAAAGCTCAGTACCATCAGTCAGAACAAGGCCAGGGGTGGGCCAAATGCAGAACAGAGCATCCATTCCTCCAATTTCAAGCTGAAGCTGAAGAAAATTATAACAAGCCCAGCAAAGGGTAAAAAAAAAAAAAAAGTCATAAGAATCAGTGACCTAACAAAAATAAGGTGCTAGGTACAGGGATTCAAGAAAGGAAATATTGTCCCTTGATTTACAAATTGGTATATTTCTCTAGTTATCAAAACTAAAATGTATTTTTGGTGTTTCAAAATGTCACACTTGATTATAAAACTTAGTTAACATAGTATATACTGTGACAGAAATTGTGTGCCTGCGTAACTTGGAATAATTACTCTTAGACAGATGATAGGTAGGTGGGTAGATAGATAGACAGGCAGGCAGACACAGAGCAGCCATCCAGCTCAATTCTGACTCACGTTCACCTTGATGTACAACAGAATACAATCTCGTCTGGTCCTCCCTCATTTTCATGATTGCCAGCACGTTCTAGTACATCACTGCAGATATTGTGTTACTATCCTCACCATGGGTCTGCTTCACCTGTGTTGGCCTTCTTCTTCAGCAGACATGACATCCTGAAGAAAAGAAATGATGTCCTTTGATTCACAAACTGATGTATTTAGCTAAAAAATATTTTTGGTATTCAAAATAATGTGTTCAAAGCAAGTGAGTTAGACAGTATTTTTCTGTGATCCATTAAGGTGTGGCTAATTTGGGGGTTGATTTTTCACCCTTTTCAGTGGTGGTTTTGTGTTTGTTGAGAGTCCTGTATTACGTTTCTTGTTTTGATATGTTACATCTTTATTGTGCTTTGTGGCTACCTTTAAAAACCCCCTTAATAATCTATGTTTAAACATAATTTCAACTTCTGTATATCTTATTAACTTCCTCTCCATCTAGAAGGACTATAACTACTGTAGTAAATCCCTCTTTTTAATGTGATGGTATCATAGTTTTCGTGATATGATCACTGGTCCCTTCTTTTAATATTATAGCTTTGATTGAGATCTGTACCTTCCCTAACTGAGTAGGTTTCTGGATAATGTGTCTTGTATTGCCTCCTAAGACATAGTTAATGGTTTTGTTATTCTAAGCCAAGAGCTTCTTTTAGCATTTCTTGTAGGTTTGTTTTGGTTCTTACAAAGTCTGAGTTTCTATTTGTTTTCAAATGTCTTAATTTTGTTTTCATATTTGAAAGACAGTTTTTTAGTATATAAAATTCTCGATTGGAAGTTTTTCTCCTTTGAGGTTTTTAATGTGTCACCCCACTGCCTTCATGCCAGCATTGTTTCTGCTGAGAAGTCAAGTGAAAGCCTACAGCATTTCCTTCTGAATGTCAGCTTTGCTCTGAGTCTCACTGCCTTTAAGAGTCTCTGCTTATGTTTCATTTTGTTAAGCTTGATTATATGCCTTAGTGTCTTTCTTTTGGTGTCTACATTGTGTGGCATTTGGTATGCATTTTAGACATCTATGCTCTCTTCTTTCATAATTTCAGGGAAGTTTTCTGTCAACAACTCAGGAATAATACTCGTTGTTTTCAGGTGTCCCTCCCTGTTCAGGAACTCCAATTAATCATAGATTGTTCCTCTTGATAGAGTCCTACATGTTTCTTAATGCTTCTTCATTTTTCTTCTTTCTTTTCTCTGATTTATCCTCATAAATGCTGGTGTTAGCCGCTCTGTCTTCAAAGTCAGAAAGTCTGTTTTACAGTTGTTCAATTCTCTTGGCTTTGAATTGAATTGTCTAATTCTTTAATTTTGCTATTGATCTGATAGATTTCAGAATTCTGGTGTCCCAGCAGTTGAAACAGCTTGCTTGATTTTTCATTTTGCTCTGCTGCATTTTGTATAATGTCTAGGAGGGCTCTCTATACAATTCTTTTGTACTCAACCTCAGATAGTTCCAGAAAGGCTTCTTCATCTGGGAAGTTCTTTGGTTCTTTCTTGTTGGAGCTTTCTGGAGCAATGGATGGATTTTTCTTTAAGTGTCTGGCCAGAGTTTGTTGCTTTTTGGACATCTAGAGGTTGTTTAGTTTCTCTGGTATTGCCTTAACAGGAGCTGAGGTGCAGTCTGAACAGGAGCTGAGGTGCAGTCTGAGAAGGAAGTTGATCACCAGTCACCTCTGTGTACTCCAGTGACTGGGTCCAGGGGAATCTCTGGTGTAGCAGTCTCCACCTCCTTGATGGCAAAGATGTGGTCCTACTTATGGAGTCATGGGGGGGCCATCAGCTGACTCTATGATGTGGATCAGTAAAGGTTGGAAGAGATGCCATCAGGCTGCACCACAGTTATTTCTCTAGGTAGTCTTATTTTGAAAGGTAAAAGTTATCTGACAGCTTCCAAAATCAGTCAGGATATCAGATGTGCAAGCCCCTCTTTCCAGCTGGCAATGGAGCCACTTCTATATCCGTCCCCAGATGCTGTGGTCTAATTCAAAGCATGGACAGGCTACTGTCCTGTTGTCATCTGCTGCCAGTCCCCACCCATAAAGCTATGCTAAACACAGCTTTTCTGCTGGGAAAACACTCCCTGGGCTGGCACTGCCTCTAAGTCTGGAAATTAGCCCCTGCTGAGGCTTCTGTTTGGGTAACTCCACCTCCCAGTTGAACAAGACACATCCCACACAAGCTGTTCTGCTCTCTGTGAAATGTCTGAATCAATGGCAGAGGTTCAGAAAGAGAGGGTAGAGGGACTGTGGTGCTGTGACTCCAAAGCTCAGCTCTCAAAATGTGTCTATTCTGCCCACTGATCACGTCAGCAGTATGGCTGAGCTTTGCTGCCATTAAGCCCAACTCCTGACCGAAGGTTAATACAAGGGAAAAAAAGTTAAAAACACCAATTACCCTCAGTCTGCAAGAGCTGGCCATTCAACAAGGGCAGGGGTCAGTCAAAGAGAAGTTTCCCATTCAGTGGCATATAGTCCAAATGGATAGTCGTATGCCATGTCCTAGGGCTCACTGTGTCCAGAAGGCTCCACTTAATTATCAATCCAGGCCTTAGTTTTCAGAGGGAATTAGGCAGATATGTGTCTAGACTTCCATCTTGACTCCATCCTAGGCCTGGCTAATTTTTGGAAGTTGATCCCTCAGCCTTTCTTCCTAGTCTTACTCTGGAAACTGTTGAAACCTTTCTGCTGTGGGTAATATTTCTGGTATTTGAGCTACTAGTGGCATAGCTTCCAGCATCATAGAAGCATACAAGCCACCACAGTATGACACACTGGCAGATAAGATGAAGACTCTTACAGCAGTATATTAGTTTCTCTAAAATACAGACAGAAATTCAGGGATTGTCTCAAATATCGTTGTTTCTTCCTTTATCTACTAAAAAATTAAGAAGCAAATTAATTTTCTACCAAAACTACAAATGGAAGCAAAACACCCAAAACATTAAAAATCAGGAACACCAAGAAAGTCTATGCTATGTGGCTTGAGGTCACACTTTATGTGAAAACTGGTGCTGTCCTCTCTTACAGATGTGAAAGCCTCCAGTCAGGTCCAAAGAAGCCACAGAAAGCTTCTTCCTATAGTTGGCCTTTTAACTTCAACATGCAAGTTGAACTACAGTACTAAAGCACCTGATAATATCTAAACAGAAAATAGACACAGTAATACACAAATATTTTCATCTTCTTTTGGATTTCCCTATAAACTGTGTTCAACACATGATAGTGAAGGAGCATGTTGGGCAACAGGAAGTATTTTCTTTTTTGACTTATTAATAGAGAGTAAATATGGGAGATTTGATTGGTGATCACTTGTTTTGTGCTTGTACCATAATGTACACATAGAAACAAAAATAATAGTGACTATCCTCAACATTTTTGTAACACCAGGTGTCAGGGCTCTGTTCTAAGCTCTGCGTATCATTACATGATGGAATATTTAGAATAACCCTGTGTAAAGGTCCTTACCCCATAAAGACTGTACAGCTGTTCAAAAGAAGGCATACAGAGGAAATGAATTAACCAGCAACATTTACTAACAAGAAGACAAACAAGAATTTGGACTGGTGAAAATTCGCTCCAGACTCTGAATTCCTAACCAACACACGACTTCCAATCAAACACTGGATTTCATGAGAATAACAGGAGTTGCCAGGTAAGGTTTCCACTAATTTTGACAATTTGTAGAGTACCAGGTTGTTGTTGTTGTTAGGTGCTACCGAGTTGGTTCCAACTCCTAGCTACCCTCCGTGCAACAGAACAAAACACTGCCTGGTCCTGCAGCGTCCTCACTAGATGAAAAACTTAAAATTTCATAGGAACAAGAAATACCTCACTGTTTTAATCCTAGTTTGATATGATAAAGGAATATATGAGTGGATTGTTAGATGGATGAATAGACAGATAATTAAACAGCAGCGGCCAGTGTAAGCAGCTTGGAAAAAGTTCATATGCTACTGGAGCTACCTGTCTGGTTGCAGTCTAGCCATGAGTCACTACCTTAAAAAATTCCTAATAATTTTATACTAATAATCAACTACCTCAAATCTACAGGCTTTGGACTTTCTTAGAGGATGTTCTTTTTACTGCGAGATTTTCCATTTTCATCCAATACCTTATTGTCTCATCAAAACATTGTTTAAACAATTTCCCACACCAGAATCTCAGGAATGTCGTGTTATCCCATGTTATTCCATGATCTTTCTACACATTAGCTTATCTTTCATAGCTTACTAGAGTGAATGACCCAATGTCCTTTACATAGTATTGCATAGATACATTTGGAAAGGAAAGACCTGTTTTCCCTCCAAGGAGTAAGATACAGAGGAAAGGCACACACACACACACACACACACACACAGAGAGAGAGAGAGAGAGAGAGAGAAGCTGTTACAGCATAACCAAACTAAACTAAAGCCACTGCTATCAAGCTGATTCCAACACGTGGTGACCTTACAGGACAGAGTAGAACTGCTGCATAGTGTTTTCAAGGCTGTAATATTTACAGAAGCAGACTGTTATATCTTTCCATGGAGCAGCTAGTGGACTCAAACTGCTGATGTATATTCCAAAGTTTCAAGGCTTAACTGAACCAGCTTCTCACTTGTGAGCCCACATTGATCAGCCCTTTTTTGCTGTATCAAATTGAAGCAATATATATAGCTGACCTGTAGGCAAGGATTGGGTCTTCCTTTTCATCTTTGTGTGCTCACCATTAAGAAACCATAGCCTTTAACTAAGTGTTCAAAAATGGTCCAGTAAAACACATAGCTCCTTATCATAAGATTCAATGACTTTCTGTCATAATTCTTTTTCATCATAAGAAAAAATACACATATGATATATTGACCTAATTAGTATTATTTTCAGTAATTTTCCTTTTGTAGAAGTTTCTAGTTATTTGTAATGTTTCAGTAATGTTTCTGTTAATTTGGGGCACATGTAGCATGTAGCTTATTGGACATGCTAATTCACTGCAGCCAAACAGTTTGGTCAACTAGAGTACACGTTAACTCTTTCTATATGGATAAGGTAGACTCTGCTGTCCATCTTACAATCTAGTTCCATAGAATTCTCAGTGTATGGAGTCTTTGGACACTGGGCAGCACTAAAGTAACTTTGATGCTGTGTATTTAACAGTTTGCAAAATTTAAAAAATCTTGTGTCAATCATTTGACAAAAGTTGAACATGACTTCTTTTATTCTTGAACCGTGTTATAAACCATACAATTAAGTCTGTGAACTTGCCATTGTGCCACCGTGTGCAATGGTCATCCCAGAAAGAGTTCCCAAATGGCTCTGAAGGGTGGGCTAGGTGCTGGGGTCGGTGCACAGATTCCCAAGGGGGGTACTTGGAAGGTGACCACAATGTTAGTCAGCAAGGAGGTTAGTCAGCAAGGAGTCAGTGCGCGCGTTTAACAGTGTATAATTTACAGCACTGTTGTATGATTGTCAATTTAGCTGTCGACCAAGCCTCTTGACAGTACATATCCCTTCTCCCCCTCAGCTATGAACCCAATTCCTTTGCTCCCTTTAGAGGAAAATCCTCATGCAGCCCAATGTCATGTGCAAATCTTAGTCCACGTATGATTTCACCCTGAGAATCATTCATGCCGTTTACCATTCTTACTTTAAAATACTTCTACTTCACTCCTTAGAAAGCAAACTTTCCTCTCACATTTTTGACCCCTTCATCCCGTATTCCTTTGTTGCTTTCTGTTGCTCTAAGTATCAGTATCACAGGACTAAGTCCTTGAGCATTTTCTCTGATTTCTCTCTACGTTCTTATCTCTTTTTCTTTATTGTGAGTTAGATAAACTTTTACAATTCAAGTTAGTTTCTTATTCAAAAATGTATACACATACTGTTTTGTGATATTGTTTGAAGTCCCCGTAATATGACAGCACGCTCCCCTTTTCCACCCCAGGTTCTTTATGTCCATCCATCAAGTTCCTGTCCCTTTCTGCCTTCTCATTCTTATGTTGAATCATGACTTTAAATGCTATGTTTGTGCTGGTTGATCTTTTATTTCTGTTTACAATGCTGGTATGTGACCTGAGCTTGATACTCAAATATCCAACTAACCCTGGTGGTGCAGTGGTTAAGTTCGATGGCTGCTATTCAAAATATCAGCAGTTCAAATCCACCAGGCACTCCTTGGAAACCCTATGGGGGCAGTCTGAGGTCACTATGAGTCAGAATCTACTTGATGACACAGGGTTTGATGTGCTTTTTGGTCCCATGTTGGGATAGACAGTACCCATTTCAAATGAAATATGTGCACAATAAACTACTGTGTTTTCCTATACCACCCTGATAAGCTTTTCCCTCAGTCTGTATCTCAGTAAATAGAATCACTTTTATCAGGTACTCAAGGCAGAACTTTGAGATTCATCCTTGAATCTTTCTTGTCTCACAAACTTGACTCCCAATCAATCAACAAATCTCAGCTCTCTAAAAATGGGTAGGAGTTGGGGGGGGTGTCACTTTCTACCTTCTCTATCACTAAACTCTAGACTCCTAACAGATCTCCCAACAGGTCTTGTTTTCATGGTTCCACCCTACAATACCTGTCCACACAGCAGCCAGACTTTGCCTTTCTCGTGCTAACATGCTACATGATTTAGCCTCTGGCTACCTCTCTGACCTTCGTTTCTTGCTCCAGATGTCCTGGTGTTCTTGGTGGCCAGTCACATATCAGAGCCTCATCTCTTGCTGTCTCAGTTTGGAGTTCTCTGCCACTAGAGTCTCAAGCTCATTGCCTTACTTTCAGGTCTTTGTGTAGATATTAAAACTTTCTAGAGACTTTCCCCATCAGTAATGTATACAATGGTCTCATTGTGCTGTATCTGTTGGTTCTTTTGACCTGGGTTTCCTTCACGATAGACTCATTGATTTATTATATTTGTCTGTTCAGTTTCTCCAGAGTACAGTATGTACTTCCAGAAGCCAAAGACTTTTGAAATTAACAATATATCTCTAGTTCCTGGCACATAGTAGGCATTCGAATATTTGATGTATAAAGAAACTAGGACAATTTGATAATTTGGATAGGTTGGTATGTATTTCCTAGAAACATTAGAAATATGTCTTTTATTTAGCATGGTTTTTAAACTGTTATCCTCACACCCATACCTTTTGTGAGTATTATTATGGACTTATGGATTTCGTAGATTCAATTTACTCCAACTGGCTACTTATCTTCTACTTGATGCTCTAATTGTGTCAATTTTAGATGTTCTTGTAAGTTCACTTAATTGTACATTTTAGCAATATCCTAGGTCATTTCAAAAGCATCTTGTTTTTGGCAATGCAAATTGTTCTAGGTCCTTCTTGACATTGCTGACCACAAACATGGAACCAGCTATCCAACTCGATCCTTGATTTCTTTAAGGCTGTGGTTCTCCAGCATGCCTTCTTATTAGAATCATCCAAGGAATTTCTAAAAATACAATGCTCACGCCACATCTGAGACCAATTAAATGAGGATTTCTGGCAGTGGTGCCCAGCACTTAATAGATGTATACCCGAGATTGAGGGCGGCATTAGAAGCCCTCCTCAGGGGACTTGGAAAACACACTGAACATTTATGGGCACATTGGCTACAGCTAAGGTAACATCAGGAGTGCCTGTCATTACTTCAGAGACAGAAAATATAACCTTTTTTTCTGAAGGTTAAATCAATGTTCACGTTTTTAGTGTAGCTTATTCAACTAAGTCCTTTCTTATCTTGTGCTGATAGAAAAATGCAAAATGTATAGCCCTCCTAAAGGTACCAGCTTTTCTTATCTGACATGTGAAATGCCATGCTGTATCTTGTCTTGCCAAATTATGCTGTAAATTACATTATTATTTAAAATATGCAAAACATTCAATTTCTGTTAAACACAATTGAATCATCTCTGAGCATAGTAAAAACATATCCACAAGTTGCTATTATTTTTTAACCATGCTATTTAGGCCTTTAGAACAAAGAACATGTACTATAATTAGACAGTAATATTTAAGAATTATATGTATATGGAATTAGTACATATTAGATTGTTGACACAATATCTTAGAGATAGTTTAGGCCTAATATCACTGTATTTCACTAGTTTTACTACACTTATATACAATAGAAGAAAAGTAGAATTACAGCTAGCAAGCTGGGAATTTTAAATAGCTCTAAAGACACCACTAGGAACAGGCTGTACTAATGCATCATTAGTTGTAAATAGTCAAAAAGACTAAGAAGCGTCATTTATTTGCCCACTTTTACCATACGCATACATTTTTCTATAATTTATCTTTTCATTATCCATTCATAAATCACAATAGACCAAACTATGCATATTAATTTGGACTGTGTACATAAAACCATTTAAGCTGATAAACCATTAGTAATAGTAGTCAGGAGAAGGATTCAAAACAGGTAGATAATGTAGGACCTGTAATCATCAATGTTAGAGCCTGCCAAAAATATATAGAAATGGGAGGTCATATGGTTCAGACATTTCTTAGTCATTTTAGTTGCTGATTTCTTTGGTAGCCAGGAAATGTATTGACTTTCTATACATAAAAATTAGCATGTGTGGCAATTAACAAACTTTTCATACTGCTGTTGGACATTTAGCCACGGATTTCTCAAATACTCGTCACATAGGCAAGATCTTAGACGTCGACTGCAACTTTCCCAAGAATCCTGAATTCATTATGCCAGTGTTCCATTTATTATACCTATGAGCTTTAGACCAGTCTCCAAAGATGGCATTTCCCTGTGTTTTTAACACTTTAAACTTTTGCTTGTCTCTGAAATGCCAGATTCTTTCAGTCTAGAAAGAAAAATGGGTCCAGCAATATGTAGCTATTCAGAATTGTCACAAAACACAAACTACCAAGCAGGTGTCCCCTTTCACATGTGTTATACTGCATCTGTTTTGTTTTATTTCTAAATTCGCCCACATTGTTGCTTTCTCCAGCTAATTCTGTTTGGGGTTAAACAAAGCTGCCATCCAGAAAGGTGAAAAGTCAAGGTCACCTCCTCGATGAGCCAGCCACTCAGCTACAAAGTATTTTCTAGTGTACCCCCTGGAGAACACAACGAAATGGCCCGGAATCTACCGCTTTAATGTGATTCTCACTGGCAGTAGATCAAGAAATGAAACCCACTAAACTTCCCTATCTGGAAACGTCCAGGACAAGGAAGATTTCAGCTGCATTGATACCTAAGCTGACTTAAGTTGGACTCAGTAGATCAGTAGCCAGACAAAATGGTCACAAATGAAAGAATGGCCTAATAAATACCAGAACTCCTAAATGCCTGAAAGATGGAGAAAAATAAAGTCAGAAACCTGGGCTTATTCATTTCTCCATCTGTACCTTCTATAACTCAGATCTTACCTATGGTATTGTCAGACATGAGATAATGAAACGGAGACAGGTTTCTCTCTCTCTCATACTGCAGTGAGGTTAGTAATGCAGAGTTGTCTTGCCTTGTGTCTGATTACTTCCTTGTCCCCTGAGTTTATTATATATATATGTATATATATATACATGTATATATATATATATATTAGATAATTTTATCTAAAGTCTGCTTAAATCTTCATTCCAGGAATCCCTAGGTGACTTAAATAGTCAAGTGCTTGACTTACTAGCCAGAAGGTATGTGGTTTGAACCTACTCAGAGATTCCTCAAGAGAAGTCTGGCCATTTACTTCTGAAACATCACAGGCTCAAAAACTCTAGGGGGTAGTTTTGCTCTTCACACAAGGGGTCATCCTGAGTTGTAATCAACTTAATGGTAGCTAGTAACAGCCACACTCTTTCCACAAAGGGACAAAATTCTGAACTCATGCCTCTGTATTTCTAAAGGCTTTCAATAAGTTTACTGTCCTTGACTTTACTCATCTGAAAAGTGGAACTATCCTGTGCTCCTCTAGATACAACTAGTCCATGAAAGACTTTAGGAAGATGACTTACATTTATGTGAAACAAAACCAGAATCCAGAGCAGCTCTACTCTGTGACTGAGAGCCAAGTTACTAAACCTCTCAACACTTACATCATCTGTGAGATACAGATGAAAACAGCTGTCTGTGAGGGTAAAGCAATTGTTAAGTTAGCATGCAGAGAGCTAGTTCCCAACTTATGGTGGGGTTCTGTTCCAAAGACTCTGTTGTAAGTCTGACCTTATTTCTTTTTGTAGTTTTCATTCTTATTGTCTTTTATTATCAGTGTGTTTATAAATCTGGTATTATATTAGATATAAATTTACAGGTATGTTTTAATATATACAGACAGAAAAAATGCACGCATCATAAAGAAAAAGGGGTGGTGATAAATACAGTTCATGGTAACTTGAATACATCATAAATTGGGGACTACTTGGATAAAGCTTTTAGAATAGCACATGGCGAATAAGAAAGATGGAATTTAAGCTAAAGCGACATAAAATTAAGACTTGAAAGTGTTAATATTTAATGACATTGCTTTTACTTTTAAGTTAAAATGAAAGACAGTGACAAAGAGCAATATCCTATTTCTCGTCAATGAAAGTGAAGATTTAAATGGTATGGAGCTGAAAATACAGTGACCATTTGTCCTGGCATAGAGGCTTTCAAGCTTTCTCGTTAGCATATTCCACAGTGTAAGCAAGGGATCCAAGAGAGAACACAGAAGAGAGACTTAGGGTTTGCCAAGAAATTGCAATTCTCTGAAGTCTTGTATGTACTATTTGCATAGGTAGATTCATGTATTTTTTAAACTTCAGAGTACCAGCGATTCCTCCCCTCTCTTACTGTAGGTTTCATTGAAGATTATAAGTTTTCTTTGTTATGCCTGTAATGAGTGGAGTAAAATCATTAGTTTGAAGTCAGTTTATTTTTTGGAAGTTCTCTAACCTCCCCTAATTAAATAGGACAAAGATGGGTGTCTCTTCTCTGTTATTAACCTCCCATCTCTGAATGCAGTGTAGGGACATATAGTGAACTCAAATCAACTATTGAATACTACAGGATGGAAAATTAAAAATAAAGGAAAACTTACCAAAACTGGAAAATACCTGTATGGGTTTAGCTCTTGTAATTTCAATTGAAGTTTGTAAACTCACATGTCCTAGAAAGTGGGAGAGTAACAAGTGGGCCACAGAATGGGAGAATTTAACAGAGATTGCTTAAGAGGAATGCCTGTGTGACAACTCTTCAGCCTTAGGAAATACTAGAGAAAAACTAGAGACAGAATAATTTTAAAGTGATTCTGGTTGTGGAATTGATACCTTTATAGTGCTGAATGGCCACGTCTGCCTGCCTACCTACTGTAGCAGCTGGTACTACTTGAGAAGATCAAAAAGGGTATGGCCTGGCTGGCTTTATGTGTTGTTTCAATTCTAGACAAGGTATTTGGCATATTCTGTCATATTTCACAGCAAAACAGTTACTGAGCAAGGGTAAAATGCAATTTAATAAGGTTGAAGAAAATATTATGCTGCCTTCCTATGTACTTACAGAGGAGAAAAACAAACTTCCCAAAAGAAACCCCTATCCATTAAAGAGGAAGGAAAGTAAGTCCTGGGTGTCGAGAGGACAAGGAAAATTAGCTAGGCAGACAGACATGGCTTCCACCTACCAACTCAGTTTTTACGAAGAGGAAAAAAATCTCACAAGTGTATACGTTGAGCTCTGTTTTAGATAGCAGGAAACAGACAGAAACCCCAGCAGGGTTTTTGAGTCTGAGGGAGAAAACTCATAGTGGGAAGAGGAAGAAAAGTTCTAATGCATTAAAAATATTATAACGTATTAAAGACAAAAATCTGTCATTGGATTACTGGTTCTTACCTATCTCCTTGCTTAAATCTATATGCATCCACTGATGTTAAAACTCTGCAATCAATCTTACTTCATGTATGCCAGCCAAGTGCTGTCGAGTTGGATCCGACTCAACAAATAATATTTTACACTGTAAGAAATGCTCAGAATAAGTTATTCAAATTCCCAAGCAATTAGCAGAGAATAGAAGGCTCTCTAACAGTGGAGATGTACAGTCTATTGGAAGAATCTTGCTGTTTCTATAATATGTACGGAAAGCACATCTGAAATCAAGAGACCCTGGTGTGTATGACGTCCTAACTTACAGTTTGTTACTCTGCTTGGAGGCAATGCCATTTAGTTGCTGAGAAGGTTGATATTTACTGGTCTGCCTTGATCTAAATACAGCTAGAGTACTTAACTGTGTGATCTTAGCCAAAATATCTAATCCCTCTGCCCCTCCATTCACTCATCTGTATAATGGTGATGATAATTACCACTTATGTCAGATACTGTTGCAAGGACTGAGTAAGTTAGCACATTTAGAGTGCTTAGAGTATAACAAATGCTTAGCACCAGCTGATGTTATTATTTTTAACGCTGGTTAGGGATGGCTCACACTTATAATCATATAAAGTGCGCAAGATTAATTAGATGCTAGATGCTCTAAAAGAACCGTGAAGATTAAAGATCACAGGATACCATAATAAAAAAAAAATGAACGTGTGATTAAACCTGGATGCATGAAGATAGAATACCATATTTGTTTCTGCAATGAGGAAACTTGAATTTATTTTAGCAGTAAGAAATGTTTTTATAAATTTGCATTGTACATTATTATTGTCTTGAGTTTTTAAACTTTTTAAACATTTTTTAAATTTTTGTATTGTAATTAAGTGAAAGTTTACAGTCCATCAATTTTACATATAAACCCCCAAGCACCCGCCTCTCTTCAACTATCTGCTCTCCTTACTCTGTGACAGCCAGCCAAGCCAAGTGCCGTCGAGTCGGATCCCACATACTCTTCTTTTCCACTCTACTTCCAGTATCCACTCAACTAACACTTGTCCCCTCCTCTCTACCCTCTCCTCTCCCCTCTAAAAGAAACCAACAGGACAGCCTCACATATGTATTAAACTATAAAGTGTACATACCGCATGAATTACTCTGTTACCCCCAGGTCCAGTCCATTCTTTGTCTGAAGTGTTGGCTTCAGTGCTGATTTCAGCTCTGGGCTAGCAGTAAGTCTAGGGATCGTGTTCTCAGGGGGTCCTCAAGGTTGTCAGACCACCAAGTCTAGTCTTTTATTAGAGCTGTTCATCTATGTACCTCTTTCTGTCTTGTTACATCAAGGACTTTACACTGTGTACCTTATCAAGTCTTTGGTGGTGACTGGGCACCATCAAGTTCTTTTGCTCTCATGCTGATGTTGTTTCCCAAATATATAGGTCTTTCTGTCTCTGGGGCTGATTTTTCCTCATGTCTTTGATGTTCTTGGTTGTCATCTGTTGTAGGTGGTTTGGGACCATTTGATGTTCATCAGATGGCAGTTTGGTGGATTTTAAGACACTAGGTGCCATTCACCAATATGTGGTGCAGAAGACTCTCTTAGAAAAAGACTACTTATGTCAACTGACTTCGATGTCCCATCAAAATATTGTCCCCAGGCATAAATTTATCCATTTATTAAAGAAAAGTAGAAAACTAAATATATTTAAAAGAATTCTTAGTTTCCAGATTAGATGCAGTAGCATACATAATGAAATATTTATTCAAAATCAACAAACTGCCTTCTAGGAGTCTTGTGCCATAAAGGCAAGCGTTTCATTTAGTCTACTTGGTTATCACCTGTGAAGTCTTGCAGCGGCCTAACATTAGGGAAAGTGATTTCTTTGGGATCAGGCACATTTAAATAGACTGTGATCCTGCCACACAGGTAGAAGTAGTGGCCTTTGGCTGTTACTTAGCCTGACCTCTGGACTTCGTGGAGACAGACAACGCTTTACAAGTGTCAGCTCATGGCTAACGCAGTGTTTATGCGTGATGTACCTCTGAATAGCAAACCCTTGCCGCCTATAAGCTAAACAATATTTTTATCTGTTTGCCTGTTTCTGGTTCTTCAACCATTGAGCTAGAGTGTTGGGAATCACAGTAAGAATCATATGCTGGTATTTCATGAAAAGGAAAGTGATGTGATTAATGAAAAATGACACACACCTATTACTTTGCTATGCCACACCTCGTGGCTAGAGAATACTTCTGATGAACCAAAGTCTGACCTCTGTTACCTTTAACAAGGTCATTGGGAATGCTAAGTGCCTGGAAGACTAGCCCTTCCAAATGTTCAGAATGACTTAAGAATGCCACCTCCTCTAATGAACTACAGGTAGCCAATTAAATACTGCGACACAGTTTTTACCTCCGTAGCAAAGGTGCAATTATAAACAAAAGAAGACATGTTTTTTATTGAAGGGTGAAAAGTACTCAAACTGGAAACCTGACATGGCACTGTCATCTGTTTGGAAAAAGAATCATAAAAATTGGGAAATTGAAGTCCAAGCTGATCAGGTGATTTGCTTTGGGATTCACCTTTTCTAGTTTACATAAAGAACATTACCTCACCTCATTCCACACAGGTGCCACACTGATGCCTTCCATTTTAATTCCAGTGTGATCCTGCTGAATACTAAATTGATGAAATAACAGTCACTGCTACTATTAAGCAAATTTTATTTTAACATGTTTTTGTAACCGCAAAAGGATGATCCTTTTTAAATAGCAAAGCAGTATAAATAGATCACAAAGAACAAGGGGCAAACAGTGATAATCTTTGATGAGACTGAATATTTCATTGACATTTCTAGAATTCTCCTCTTCACTTTCTCTGTTTCAATGGCCAGACACAGAACAGCAAATAAGTAGTAATGAAATGAGACCATAAACTGAATGTATTATATTAACTTTGAAAATATGTCAGAGCTAAAGTCAATGCTTAATGAAATCACATACCACAATACAGTATTTATACCTTCATTAGAAAGCAATGGATTCTTTTCAACGTCATTCAAATTAGGAAATAAATATATTCTTGAGAATCAAAAAAAATTACACGTCATTTTGTCACTAACTTCTATTAAGAACGCTTTCTCACAGAAAAAAAAAAGACTGAAATAAAATACAAATCAAAATTAGAAATGCTGACATCCACTTCAAGGAGACAATTTTTCCAAGCATTTATTTTCCCCCATGCAATCTGCACAATCTAGCAACATTGTTTCATGTGGCCAATGCCTGTTTTACTGGAAGTTCTCACTGACGCAGAATGCCAGCGATCAACCCACCACACTGGGAGGTCACTGTACAATTCTTCAGGAGAATTTTCTTTTTCTTTTTGTATAGAAGTTTGCAGGAGGATTAAACAAAGCAAAATGGATTTAGTTCATTAGGATTGTGTCATACACATTTTTCAGTTATCATTTTGCTAAAACAAATCCTCTTCAGAAGACTGGATTTTTAATCCTTGTTTGAATTTAAGTTCACATAAATTCATTAACTGTGGAAGGTAGACTAAAACTAAACAAACAAACAAAAAACAACAACATAAAAACCTATTGCTATGGAGTCTATTTCCTACTCATGATGACTTCATTGGTCAGACTAGAACCGCTCCACTGAGTTTCTAATTAGTGGCAGGTAGATTCAAACTGCTGCCCTTTTGGTTAGCAGCCACATGGTTGACCACTGTACCATCAGGACTCAGGAAGTTAGACTCAAAGAAGCTAGTTACCTGAACAGACATATCCAAGGATCCTCTTGTGGTCAATTGACTTCAAATAGTTTTTTTATAAAGATGTGTTTTAGGGGCAGGGCCAAGATGACGGACTAGACACAGGTCTCACGGATTCCCTCTGATAACTAAGCCTCCTTACGGTAATAAGTAAATGTGTGGACATTCTGGGAGCCCCAGGATCAGCTGTAGGTGTGTGAGATTGGGCTGAACAACACAAAATGGGAAAATATCTCTATCAGAGGTGAGGCAGTGTCATGCTGAGTCCTGTTTCTGCTGACACATCATTTGAGGGGACTGCAGACATGGACACCTTCTTTGTTATCCGGGAGGCTGGGACCAAGTCTGCTGAGCCCGTGTGCCTGGCATGCTAATGCACTGAACTGCAGTGCTTAAGTGAATGGTGTACTCTGCAGCAGAGAGACTGTGCTTGGGACAACTACATCTTGGGAAACTGGCTGCAAACCGAGGGTGCCTGCTGCCCTCCTGCCTCTCTTCTCTGTGCTGCACCATAAATTCTGCTGACTCACTGCAGGAAGGGTGGTTCAGGTGGGATGCTATCTTGGTCAGTTGAGAGGTAGAGTCAACCATGATTGATGTCTCACTGGGGGCTAATTCTCACACTGAGCAACAATGCCTGTCTGGACAGTGCTTCTCCAGCAAAATAATTGCCTTTGAGACGATCCTATGTAGGGATTGTGGTGGGGCCTGGTGGCTGAGGTCAGCAGTGTTGTAACCCCTCCCTTCTGTGAGTGATATCACAGTGTCTGGGGACAGCCTGTGAGACACTGTCTTTGTTGGCTGGAAGATGGGGCCTATCACCCCTGAAGGCCTGGCTGCTTTTAGTGTTTGTTGGACAGTGGGTCTCTCAACAGTAAGACAGCTTTTAAAATAACACCAGCTGCAGAATGCAGTGGTGACAGGCAGCTAAGTGGGTTGATGGTATTTGTGCCACCTTTCACTGGGCCACATCATAGTGTGGGCTGAAAGACCCCCATAGATTCCATAAGTAGGGTGCTCTCTCTGCCAGCCAGGAGGTGGAGCCTGCCAGTCTGGACGTGCTGGATGCTCTCAGCACCTGCTGGACGGTGCCCCACTCAGTAAAAAAGCAGTTTTTTAAGCTAAACCAATCTAGAGAGCACAGAAGTCCTGGGTAGCTGAGTGTGGTGGTATTCTTTTCTCATTCTTCTCCTTGAGCTACATAATAGCCTCAACTGACACAATGACAGAGAGTCATGACAAGTAGCTCACCATCTTTAGCAGCCAGGAGGTGGGGCCGGCCACCCTGGGGAGCCTGGCCGGGGCCAGTCACTGGAAAGACAAAAGCGACTGGTGACCAAACCCATTGGTGCTTGTATTCCCCTGTTAGAACTATACCAAAGCTCCCACTGGTGTAACACTAGCAAAACTGAACAGCTTATTGATGGCGTGAAGACAGTAATCAATATCTAACCATTTAAAGATGCAGACCACCATGGCTCTGGAAAACTCCAAAAATAAAAAAATCATAAAACTTTCTGAAGAAGGCTTTCTGAAATTATCGGAGGTAGAATACAAAAGAATTATGCGTTGAGCCCTCATGGAGATTAAACAAAATGCAACAGAACAAAATGAAAAATTAAGTAATCTGTATCAATTGCTAGAACACTGATGATTTGAATTGCAGGAGATCAATAATGAAATTACATACTTAGACAATTCAATGCAAAGGCAAAGAGCAAAACTGAGGAGTTGGGAAGCAGAGCAAGTCCGCTTGAAGATAAAGCAACCGACAACAGTATTTACAAGGAGAATTCAGAGAAAAGAAATAAGACAAATGAAGAAGTATTACAAAACATGTGGGACTCTATCAAGAAGAATAATCTATGAATAATTGGAGTATTTGAAGAAGGAGGGATAGCCAAAAACACAGACAATTGTTGAAGAGTTGCTGACAGAAAACTTCCCTGAAATTATGAAAGAACAGAACATAGATATCCAAGATGCTTAGTAAATGCCAAAAAAGACCCCCAAAGAGAGCCACTAAGACATATTATAATCAATCTTAATAAAATGAAACATAAAGAGAGGCTCTTAAAGGCAATAGAACTTAAAATAAAACCAACATACAAAGGGAAGCCCTGTAGTCTTTCATCTGACTTCTTGGCAGAAAAGATGCTGGCAAAAAGGCAGTGTGGGATGAGACAATCAAAGCCTTGAAGGAGAAAAATTTCAAACCAAGAATTATATAACCTGCAAAATTATTTCTCAAATATGAAGGTAAAGTTAAGACATTCACAGATAAACAGAAGTTTAGACACTTTTTAGAAAACAAAACCAAAACAACAAGAAATACTAAAAGAAGCTCTTTGCTTAGAAAGACAAAAACAACAAATGTGTACTTAAGGACGTAATGCAGGACACAACACCAAGAATCCTATTCAGCTAGGGAAGTCACAAAGCACAATCAAAGCTCAGATATTAAAAGAAGGGAACCAGAGATCTTAACATGAAAACCATGACATCATCACAATATAAAGAGGGGTATATTACAGTAGTTAAAACCCTTTCAGATGGAGAATAAATTAAGAAGAAATACAGACGTTAAAGATTAGATTAAACTTAGAACATTAAGGGGGAACAAAGGGCTGGCCACGAAGCAAACTAACAACGAGACACATCCAAACAAGATACATAATGTAGGAGTCTCGACAAACACAAAATAGGCACTGAAAAAGAAAAAAAAAGTAAGCCAAGCCAAGTGCCAAGTGCCGTCGAGTCGAACCCATAAATAAAAATGACCCAGAACAGAATGTTAAGAGAAACAGAGAAAACATCAACAACATAAAAATAAAGGCATCAAACTGAGAGCACTAAACACATGCCTATCAATAATTACACTGAATGTGAATGGACCAGATTCTCCAATGAAGAGGCAGAAGTCACAGCCTGGATTAAAAGACATCTGTCTATATGTTGCTTACAAGAAGCAAACGTTAGACTGAAAGATATGAACAAACTGAAAATCAAAGGATGGAAGAATGCATACCAAGCTAACATCACACAAAGAAGAGCAGGAGTGGCAATACTAATCCCAGATAAAATAGATTTTAATGTAAATTCCACCATTGTGGACATTTCACTGTTACTGAAAGGTTCAGTACAAAAGTAGGATATAAAGTATTAAATATTTATGCACCCAATACCAGAGCATCTAAATATGTTGAACAAATGTTGACAACATTGAAAAATGAGGTAGATCCCTTCACAGTAGTAGTAGGAGACTTCAACACTTCACTCTCAGCAATGGACGCATCATCCAGAAAAAATACTCGGTAAAGATACAGAAGATCTTGTTGTGACAATCAACCAACTAGACTCCATCTACATATACAGAAACTTTTACCCAGTAACACATAAGTATACCTTGTTTTTCAATGCACATAGACCATTTTCCAGAATAGACCATGTATTAGACATAAAGCAAGTATCAACAAAATCCAAACTGTTGAATTGTTGCATAGCATTTTGTCAGATTATGAAGCCATAACAGCTGAAAGAAATAGCAGAAAAAACATAAGTAGACATCTGAACTCATGGAACTGATTAACACCTTGCTCAAAAGTCCATGGGTTGTAGAAGAAACCAAGGATGAAATAAAGAAATTTATGGAATCAAATGAGAATGAAAGCATAACCTACCAAAACCCATGAGACACAGCAGTGCTCAGAAGTCAAGTTATCTTATAAATGCACACATCTGGAATGAAGAAAGGGCCCAAACCAAAGAATTAACCCTACAACTTGACTAAGTAGAAAGGGAGCAACAAAGGAATCCCTCAGGCAGTAGAAGAAAATAGATAATACAGATTAGAGCACACTAAATGAATTAGAGAATAGGAGAAACATTTAAAAAATAACAAAACCAGAAGCTGGTTCTTTGAAGAGAACAACAGAATTGTTACATCATTGGCTAAACTTACCACAGAAAAATGCGAGTAGAAATAAATAAACCAAATAAGAAATAAGATGGAAGATGTCACAACAGACCAAAATAAAATTAAAAGCATCACAAAAGGATACAATGAAACACTGTACTCCAACAGACTTGAAAACCTAGAGGAACTGGACAAATTTCAGGATTCACATCACCTACCAAAATTATGATAAGGAGAAGTAGAACAACTTTATTAACCTACCACAAAGGAGGAGATTTAAAGTCGTCAAAAAACTACCAACTGAAAAAAGTTCTGGCCCAGATGGCTTCACTCGAGAATACTACAAAGCTTTGAGAGAGGAGTTAATTCCAGTACTATTAAGGGTATTTCACAGTGTAGAAAGGCCAGAATACTCTCAGATTCATTCTATGAAGCCAGCATAATATTGATACTAAAGCCAGGAAAAGATCCCACAAAAGAACAAAAAACAAAATTACAGACCAGTATCACTCAGGAGCCTAGATGCAAAAATCTTCAACAAAATCCTAGCAAACAGAATTCAACAACATGTCAAAAAATAATTCATCATGACCAGGTTGGATTTATATCTTGGATGCAAGACTGATTCAACACCGGAAAAACAGTCAATGTGATTAACCACATAAATGACTCAAAGGATAAGAACTACTTGATTTTGTGAATTAATGCAGAAAAGGCATTTGACAAAGTCCAATACCCATTCATATTAAAACTCTCAACAAAATAGGAACAGAGGAGAAAGTCTCAATGCAATAAGAGGCATCTATGCAAAGCCAACTGCCTACATCATCCTGAATGGAGACTGAAAGGCTGCCCCTTGAGAACAGGAACTAGACAAAATGCCCACTCTCACCACTTCCATTCCATACTGTCTAGAGGTTCTAGCCAGAGCAGTTAGACAAGGCAAAGAAATTAAAGGCATCTGCATTGGGAAAGACAAAGTAAAAATCTCCCTGTTTGTGGATATGATTGTATACACAGAGAATCCTAAGGAATCCATAAATAAACTATTCGAAGTAACAGAAGAGTTGAGCAAAGTATCAGGATGTAAAATAAACATAAGTTAAATTGGTAGGATTCCTTTACACCAAAAAAGAGTACATGAAAGAAGAACTCAGCAATTCAATACCATTTACTGTAGCCCCCAAGAAGATAAAACACCTAGAAATAAATCTAATCAGAGAAACAAGAGACCTATATAGAGAGAATTACAAGACCTTACTGCAAGCCAAAGAGACTTACATAATCGGAGAAAATTGCCTGTTCATGGATAGGAAGACTTGACACTGTGAAAATATCCCAAAGTGATCTACATATACAGTTCAATCCCAAAACAAATTACAGTGTCACTTTTTAATGAGATGGAGAAACAAATCATCAACTTTGTTTGGAAAGAGAAGGAGCTCT
Organism: Heterohyrax brucei; assembly: GCA_028571685.1. Lineage (NCBI taxonomy): Eukaryota > Metazoa > Chordata > Mammalia > Hyracoidea > Procaviidae > Heterohyrax > Heterohyrax brucei. Next base: position 2,248,925 of record CM053156.1, read on the forward strand.
TAGAAGAGAAACACAGTGGGAGGCCTCACACCACTTGACCTTAGAACCTATCACACTGCCGCAGTAGTCAAAACAGCCTGGTACTGGTACAAAAACAGACATAAAGATCAATGGAACAGAATTGAGACCCCAGAAATATCATCATCTCCTTATGGAGTGTTAATACTTGACAAAGGCCTGAAGGTTGTAAATTGGGGTAAAAACAGTCTCTTTAGCAAATGATGTTGGGAATATTGGATATCCATCTAAAAAAATTGAAACAGAACCCATATGTCATACCTTACAAGAAAACTAATTCGAAATGGATCAAGAAGCTAAATATCAACCCTAAAACAATAAAGATCATGCAAGAAATAAGGTCAACAATGGAATTTCTAGTACACAGCTTAGACTAACTTCAAAATCTGACAAGACACAAACAACAGAGGAGATAATAGGTAAACGAGAACTACTAAAAATCAAACACTTCTGCTCATCCCAGACTTTATCAAGAGAGCTAAAAGACTACCTACAGAATCGGAAAATACATTTGGCAACTATACATTGGACTGATGTCTGATTTCCATAATCTACAAGTACTGCAAATCAACAAGAAAAGGTAAATAACCCAGTTGAGATAGGCAGACATTCACGAAGGGAGAGAGCGAAAAGACACATGAGGAAATGTTCATGATCATTAGCTGTTAGAAAAATCCAAATAAAAACTAAAATAAGATACCATCTCACCCCAACAATGTTGGTCATAATCCAAAAAGCACAAGACAACAAATGCTCAAGAGACCACAGAGAGACTGTAGTTCTCCTACACACCGATGGTGGGATTGCAAAACTGTACAACTGCTTTGGAAAGAAATTTGGCCCTTCCTTAAAAAGCTAGAAATACAAATGCCATTTGATCCAGTAATCCACCGCTCACAAAATATCCTACAGAAATAAAGGCGGTCACACAGATACATGCATATGAATGTTTATTGCAGCACTGTCCATAATAGCAAAAAGATGGAATCAGCCCAGATGCCCATCAATAGCTGAAAGGACAAATGAACTACAATACGTATACTCAATGGAACACTATGCAATGATAAAAAGCAATGATGATTTCAGGAAGCATCTCATAACTCGGTTTCAACTAGATGACATTATGCTTAGCGAAGTCAGTCAGCAGCAAAAGGAGAAATATTGTATGAGATTTCTACTATAAAGACTTAAAAGTAGACTTACGCATAGAAGACGCTTTAACAGGTACAGTGCTGGAGAGAGAGGGAGAGGGTTGGGTGTAAATTAGATAGTTGATAGAAATTTGGTTAGGCAAAGCAGTGACAGGACACAGTAAAGAGTATGTCATCTTAACTGGACTTTATCATAAACTGAAAGGTTTTCTAAACTCAGCCTAATATTTCAGAGGATAGAGTAGCAGGGACAGGGATCTGGGGATCAGGTATTCAGGGGGCATCGAGGCCAAAAGGTATAACTAATCTATTGCTAAGAGAGTCTTCTGAACCTCATATTGGTGAGTGGTGTCTGAGGTTTTAGAGGGTAGCAAGCCGCCATCTGAGGTACACCAAATAGTCCCAACTCATGTGAATTAGATGATCACCACAAACACCAAAGATATGAGGAAAAAGTTGCCCGGGATACAGAAGGACTCATAAGAATGGGAGGGTGTATCTACATGAAACCAGAAGAACTAGATGGTGCCTGGCCACCACCAAAAACAGCTGTGATGAGAGACACAATGTAGAGTCCTTGAGGCAATAGGGGAAAAAGAGGTGGGCAGCCCAAGAACTCTGCTAAAGCCCAGATGGTCTGACAGCCTGGAGAATCCCCTGGGAACATGTCCCCTAGACCTGCTGCTGTCCCTGACTGGAAACCAGGGCTGAGGTCAACTCTTCACAGAAGAATGGACTGAACTCAGGCATACAGTGTGACCATGTGGTATGTGTATTTTATGGTTTTATGCATTTATAGGAGGCTGTCCTATTTGTCTCTTTCTGGATGAAAGACAAGAGCGTGGAGGGGGCAGGCAGATGCTTGTTAAGAATATACTAGACACATAAAAGTGAATAGGAGCAGTGTGCTGTCACTGGGTGGAGAGAGAAGAGGGAGCTGCAGATAGGTGGGCATGCAAAACCGATTTGGATTGTATACTTTTGCTTAATCACAATAAAAGAAAAAAGATCTGTTTTATTACAAAAGGAAGCAAAATAATATCTATGTGAAAAGACTAGTTATATCACAGATTAAAAGCCTTAAAATGAAACTGTATGAATGAATATGCTCAGAGTACTTGATCTAAATTCCTTTATCAATTCAAAGGAAATTATAGTTTGCACAAGTCTCGGTAAAAGCAATCCTCAGCTGATCATTTTATTTAGTTGTATAATGATGGAATCCAACTCCACGGCACTTGGCAATAATAATACAACTGTCCTTTTTTTTTTTTTTTAATCTCTATTTACAGACCTGATTTCTTGATGGAAGAGTAGGTTGAGGTGGGGTCAGCACACCAACTTGGGTTAGTATCTCATGATTACCAACTGACACTAAGCTTTATCTCAAAAGCATTCTCCTTGTTCTTCAGCTTAAGGATGAGTTCGTTCCTCCAACACATTAAAAAAACAAAACAAAACAAAACAAAAAAAACCTGTTGTTGTCTTTCAATTCCAACTTATGGTGACCCTAGAGGACAGAGTAGATCTGACTCCAGAGAGTTTCCAAAGAGGAATTCAAAGTTTCTAAAGATGGATTCAGACTTCTGACTTTCATGGTGAGTAGCCATAAATCATAACCACTAAGCCTCCAGAGTTCCCCTCCAACATACTGCCTCCAGTAAAACCTTCATCTAAAGTCTGTTTCTAAAGATAACAAACCAAAGTAAGTAAAAGCGGTTTTCATTTAGATTCTTTAATTAGCCTAATATCAGTGAATCATACCAGAGGGAACATAGAACAACAGATTTAAAGTTTTCAGGTTTGTTTTTTTTTTAACAACTGTGCAATGAACAAATACTTGAAAATCATTTTTTTTTTTTTTTTTTAACAATGGAGAGTAAAATACAAAATTTCTAGAACTGGAAGGCACTTAAAGATTATCCTGATTCTAGTGGGATGGAAATTGAGGTCCAAAGATGTGAGATGATTTGCCAAGATCTTATTTCATTTCAGCAGACTTGAGCTCAGAATCTTGATCAGCTAGTTTCCATTGTAGTGGTATATTTTCCACTCTACATTACCTTTTAGTATATAATCCTGATACCAAAAATATAACTTTATTAAGCCCCTTGGATTGCTAAATAAGATGGCTAGTATTTTGGAATATAATTTCATATTTGGAGAGTGCTGGAGTGATTTTTTTAAAATAAAGCCTCTAAATCCATGGTTTATGGGTAATTTATGTAGAAAAAAGTTTTTGGCATCAAAATATGTAGCTAGAAATATCTTTAAGACTTGGAACACAGCATGGAAAGCATAAAGAGTCTTCTGAATTATGTTTCAACAGGCCTTGGATACTTAACATGTGTCTGAGGTTCAGTTTCCTTGTTTGTAAAAGGAGGATGTGGTGAGTCCTGTCCTAAGAGCCTTTTGTTTTTGTTTTTTTCTTTAAGACCGGCATCAGAAAATACAACTAACAAAGTGTCTTGAATACAGTAGTCATTTAATAAATTTTAACTCCTCTTCCTTTGCTCTAAGAGACCTGATGGTGCAGTCCTTGTGCATTTGACCAGTAATGAAAAGTTCATTAACTCGAATCCACCAACTGCTCCACCAAAACCCTATGGCACAGTTCTCCTGTCTTACAGGATTGCTATGAGGAGAAATTAACTTGACAAACAACAGCTTTCACTCTTATAAATTAATATTAAAGGGAACACAATCTGCTGGGAAACCTGATTATTCTGCATATTTCATTTAATTGTATTTTATAATACAAATGAAGTGATATTTACAAGGTAATTAATATTGTAAAGCAGGAAGGTGGAAACAAGAACTTTGAAAAGATGTACTTCAAGTGTATACTGATCATTCCAAACAACAAAAAACCTGCAAATCTGGCTTAAACGGGTTTTATATTATACGCTGTCATTCTCCAGAAACATGGTTCCCTTGGAATATCAGTAGGAGTGCTTGCAAGTCAGTCTATTCCAGAACAAAAATCCTTGCCTACGCTGGGCTCACCCTGGTTGCTGTCAAGTCAATGCTAACTCATGGTGGCCTGTGTGTGCATACTAGAACTGCACTCCGTAGAGTGTCCGATGGCTAGTTTTTCCAAAGGAGACCAGGGAGAAGATTATCCTGGGAACATCTCAATTAGCAGGTGAGCCAAGTGTTACACCAAGCTGGGGAGGGGCTGCCGTGGTCCTAGACATAATTTTATTATATATTTGAGGCTTCTTGAGGCCGTAGCTCTGCTTTGTAAACGTTCACTAATGGGAGATAGATAATTACTTGTGATCAAGAGCTCTTAGTGGGGAGGAGGAGTGGAGAAAGTGGCATGTGAGGCGTAAAGTGAAACGTTAATTGATTGTAAAAAAGCTGTTTTAAAAAATGAAATCTGGCTTCACACACTGCCGCTGTTCTTCCTTTGCTTCAGGTATTCGGTCGTGATCCCTGGCATCCGATGGGCTGTGTGCTCTGACTTGCAGCCCCTCCTCTGTGTCCTCACTGTGTCACAGTGCAGCAGGGCAAGTCTGGGTGCAAGAGTCAGAAGTTTTGAGTGCAGTCCCCGCTCCTGTAACTCACAAGCTATCACCCCTGACACAAGTCCCAGAGCCTCAGTCCCCTCCTCCATAAAATGAGTCACAATGACTCATTGTATTTAACTGTTTATTGAGTGTCTAATTATGATGATCCAGGCAGCACTTGGCTTGGCAGGCCCTGTGCTGGATGTTGAGATGATAAAAATGAATCACATTTGATTCTTTCCTGAAAATTCTACCTTAGTACACTGATATTAGTAACACATGAAAAAGACAAAAGTGCTCTCCGTATGAGCTATTATGATACAGAATTGTGTGTACATAAATCTATGATATCATTAGAGTGGGTGACTGTTTCATGTTAATGTTTATTGATGAAATTAAAGAGCATTTCTGATACAGTTTTCATGTGTGCAGTGTATGACTGTGGCCTGTAGACAATCTCCACTGTGTTGAGTACCTTGGTAATTAACTGTCAGGAAATAAACGAAGTGTGCATGAGGGAGAAAGAAGAGGGGTGGAGCAACATCAAGCAATGGAAAGCAGTGTTGCCTTTCCTAGGCTATGTGTTATGCTTCTACTAGGGACATACTTTGTCATTACAAGACTTCTATCATACATGCTATAACTCTCTCAGCTAAAATGTCTCATTCTATTAGTGGTTAATGTACAGCGATGCCTGCAATGAAATTTTACCAGTCTTACAGTTTACCCCACTGTATTGTCATGAAATGCTATAATACGTCTTTGAAAATATAAACATAATCTAGCTTCAGTGGCTCATTTACACACAGTTCTACTTTCAATTCTTATTCCAACTGAAATATTCAGAATAACAAAAATAGAATCAGACTTGTAGTTAGTGCTGTTTTAACCTCCTACATTGAAAAAAAGATTTTTCTTCTAGTAAGTGTTTGCCCTGTTTAAATAATAGAATCAGTATCACCATTTTCCTGGCATGAACTGTTCATTCTCCTGGGCAAGGTGGCCGTTGTCTGCAGTCATGTCCCCATTACCCGGCAAATGAACAGTTAAAAAAACATGTTCTTTTAACTACTCTGCTTAATGAGGTACTTTGTTAACATAAAGATCTTGGTCTATTCTAAATAGCTCAGAAGCTAGAAGTCTTTCAAGCCGAAGTGATCATTTTCCTGCCCTGAAGAAGATGCGAACAAGCTAACGTGTAAGGGTGTCGGGCACTGGTGCGTGAAGTGAGATAATCACCCTCAATACACAGTAGGAAATAGGAGAGGATAGGCCAGGAGGAGATAGAGAGGATAGTTGAGTCATCAAACCCAACTCTCAGATTTCATTTGTTTGTTTGATCATCTATGAAATCCCAAAATATCAGCAAGACTGTGTTTAAATATACAGTAACTAGTAAAAACACATTTGGAAGATTCGTTTAATTGATTTGGGGATCATTCATAATTTTGAATTGTTCACATCACTGCTCCACTCCACTGGGTCTGTTATCCAAAAGTTGAATGTACTTGCTACATGCTCTTCAAGTAAATTCTAGATTATTAGACAATGTTAGAGTTTGAGCCATTCTTTTGCTGTATTTTCCACAGATTTTGGGGGGATCAGATTATTTTGATTATTACAGAATCAGTTGTACATGTATTTTACTAACAAAAGTATTAGGCAACTAGCATCAACTGTTTGGGGTGATAAAGTTGTTTTCAACTCATTGTGCCCCATGAATAACAGAACAGAACACTGCGTGGTCCTACACCAGCCTCACAATCATTGTTACGCTTGAGATCACCTTGGCAGTTACTGTGTCAATCCGTTTCATTGAGGGTCCTCCTCTCTTCTGCTGGCCTACCTCTAACTTACCAAGCATGATGTCCAAGATTGACTACAATGTTAAAAAACTAATTATAATGAATAAAATGATAAGAAACCACTATTTTATCACACTTCATATTTTCTGCGCTTTCTGAAGCAATCAAAGTGCTACAAAGAAGCGAAATGAAATTATTCTACCCCCATCTTAATGATGAGCTAATCTGAAGAGTACAGAGCAGTAAATACTAACTTTGAAGTAACTTGGCTTTGAAGTTAAGGTAACAGAGAGGTAATTAGGTACTAAGGTTGTGGGAGAATTTTCTTCTTTCTAGGATGCAGTGTTAAGTAAAAAACAAGTCATTGACCAAATACTCTTTTTTCTGTAAGAAGATGAAAGCACTGAGTAAGAAAAAGTTTGGACTACACAAACTGGTTGGTCTTAAAGTAAACAGTGACTGTCCTATTCCAGGGAGCCTGCTCCAAGGCCATCCCTGCCCCTTGCTTGGGTCACATGCCTGCTTCTGTAACCACTCCAAACGTATCTCTGTCTTAGCACAGTTTGAAAGTAAAAATTGTGTCTTATTCATTGCTGTATCTCTAGATATAGCACAAAGTAGGTGCTCAGCAAATGTTTGTGCTTATATACATAGCTGCATATTAAACTTAAAGATTCTTTCTTTTTAACTAAATTGAAAGAGTTGGTTGTTTCATGTACAGTTAAGTCCTGTATAACATCTGTTCAGGCAATGTCTGATTACATACACATCTGTGGTCCCAGGAGTGTACACAAATAATCCCCACGTTGCAAACATCTGACTTATGTTTAACACAACCCCAGTAAAGTTACAAACCAACCCAAGTAAAGCCTATTATATTCCAAATTAGAGATATGTACAATTGTTTGGGCTGACAAAAAGGCTCTACTTTGGATGTGTACCAAACCATTATTATTATCAGTGCATTATGTTAAAGAAGTTTTAGTGTGTCTGAAAGTGTTTCTTTAATGTTTTTGTGAATAGAAAGATATACTGTATCGTTTGACTAACTATGTTAGATATAAAACCGTATCTAACTGTTCTGACTTATGTATAAATTTCACTCATAGACAGGTTAGGAACAGAACACATCCATAATCTGGTAACTGACTTATGTAGTATGGTGTTTGCATAACATCCAAATCACATGAAATCCTATTTCACAGAATATGTTTATGAATGTTAAGCCATGCATAGCTATAGTGACAGCCTGAGTCAGTAGCAGACCTGGAACCACATCCTAGGGTATATTGATATAGGCTGTGTATGTATGTATTTGTGGGTTTAAGTCCAAAACCAAACTCCTGTTTTTTGCTTTCCTCCATAATAACAGCTGACCTTTACTGAAACCTTACTCTTATGAGAATTTGACACAATGGAATTATTTCATGTGTCTTAGTCATCTAGTTCTGCTATAACAAAAATACCGTAAGTGGATGGCTTTAACAAAGAGAAATGTATTCCCTCACAGTCCAGCAGGCTAGATGGCGCTAGCTTCAGGGGAAGGCTTTCTCTCTTTGTTGACTCTGGAAGAAGTTTTCTGTGATGTGTCAGTCTTCCCTTGTCTGAGACTGTCTCAGCGCAGGAACCGCAAGTCCAAAGGATGTGCTCTGCTCCTGATACTGCTTTCTTGGCGGTGTGATATCCCCACATCTCTCAGTTTGCTTCTCTCTTTTATATCTCAAAAGAGGTTGACTTAAGACACTGTCTCATCTGGTGGGTTTCATCACTACAACTGTCAGTAATCCTTCTCATTGTATCAGAGGAATAGGATTTATAACACTTAGGAAAATCACATCAGAGGACAAAATTGTAGAGAATCATATAACACTGGAAATATGACCTAGCCAAGTTGACAAATATTTGGGGGGAAATAATTGAATCCATCACATCATGTAATACTCTAAATACTCCTGTGAGATAGGTACTATTACCCCGTCTCAGACGGTGAAATAAAGGCTTGAAAGGACGAAGTAACTTGTCCAAATGCCCAGGCATTTTGGCTAGAGTCTGGCACTTAACCTCTGTGATCTTATCATCCTGAAATTATCATGTTTTGAAACACAATACAACTTGATAAAACAGGTTTTGGAAACCCTGGTGGCATAATGGTGAAGTGCTATAGCTGCTAATCTAAAGTCAGCAGTTCAAATTTACCAGGCACTCCTTGGAAGCTCTGTGAGGCCAGTTCTACTCTGTCCACTGGGGAGCTGTGAGCCAGAATCGATAGAACAGCACCTGCTTAACAGGTGTATTAGAGGTTTACCTAAGAAGACGGAGCCAATCAAATTTTCACTGTCGCCTGTCCCATTCGAGGTGTCAATAGATGCTCATTCTCAGTTCTGCGCAGATGGAAGAACGTCTCTCAAGTTCCTGCGTCTGGAGCTAGGTTTCCAGAGTGGATGCGTTGATGCTGCGCTATACACCACATGAGATGGCAGAGGGATGATGGAGGAATTATTCCTGTGAGATCCCTATGAATAACTCTATTTCGTGTCCCAAGCTCTGAGTTTCTGTAGTTTAAAAATGAAGACTGCTGATGTTTTCTTTTGTTTTTCTGAGGACAAAAAGAACTCTCCTTCAAAGTCAAGAGGCCACTGCGTGTAGTCTTCTTGAATGGCTGCACACATAAGCTGAGCCTGGTTGAGGCACTCTGGGCTCTTTCTACCAGGTGTCTAAGGCATGGACTGTCAGTGGTAATTAACACAAAAAAATAAAAAATTATGGCTGACGGGTCTGACTAAAAACAAATAAACCTGCCAGGTCACCTCTGAAGATCTATAAATCTCTAAGAGAAGTAACAGAAATGAACATTCTTTTTTTAGCCCAATAGACACAACTGATGAATTGGTGATGGGATGTTTGGAAGGAGTAGTTTGCTTTTAAAGACAGTGTACTTTCTTACAGGTCACACGCAATTTAAATGGTAATAATGTGTATCATACAACACTAAATGCAAGAAGCAGCCTTTGGAACTTAAAGATCTGGTACATTCAATACATTACTCGTTGTCTATGTCATAGTCAATGGCAGAGAATAGGAACAAGAGCAACCCAGCTCCCAGGCAATCATCCTGGCCTCCTGTTCCTTCTAGAAACTCCTGCTGCCTCTTTCAGAATTGCTTTTCTCAAGCTTTGTCCCATTTCATCTTCCCAGCTTCTATACCAAATGCAGAGCCGATCAGCTCTTCTGATGTCAGCTAGCTTACATAGAGGTCTTAATTATACTATTAACCAAAAAAAACCGATGAATTGCTTATCACAAAATTTCAGTATCATTGAAGACGCCCTTGCTTACTCTTCCATGCCTGCCTAGCTAGCATCTTTGGTTTCATTGTAACAGCAAGGAGCTGAGGTAGGCCAATGGTTAAATACTTGGCTGCTAATAAAAGCTTTACGGTTCGAGCCCACGAACAGCTCTGTTGGAGAAACTCCTGGCCGTATGCCTCTGTAAAGATTACAGCCTAGAAAAACGCTAGAGCAGTTCCACTGTGCCACATGGGGTCAGTGTGAGCAGAAAACGTCGACTCTCCAGTACCTAACAACAACAGTATTGCAGGAGCAGATCATGTTATTTCCTACTTAAATTATCCATCTATATACACAAAGGCAGAAAATGTCACAATTATTTTAATATCAAAATGCATAACAAATTATGCAGAAAAAGTAATAATGTAAAACTCCATAGGCTTAAGACCTCTATCAGGGACTATGTAAGGAATCTTTTGTTGTAAACCAAAATGATCAGTTTCCTGCATCTTATCAGAACTTTGAGCTGGTAATTACCTTGAACATTACAACATAACCTAAAACCTTAAAACATGATGCAACGTAGTGTTCTACTTTGACTGTCAAGCCTCTGATATTGTTAAGGATTTGATTATGTCTTCCCAAAATATGTGTTGTAAATACTAAACTTTATGCCTATGTTCACAACCCAGTTTGTGAATGGGTTGGCTTTGTTATGTTAATGAGTCAGGATGAGTGTAGGGCTTATCTTGAGTCCATCTCCTTTGAGATACAGACGAGATTAAACAAGAGAGCAAAGCAGAGATGGGGCAAGAGAGATGCCAATTTACATCAAGGTAATTCAGGAGCAGTTCAAAGAGCCAAGGACCTTCCTTCACAGACAATAGAGAGACAAAGCCTTCCCCTAGAGCCAGCACCCTCAATTCAGATTGTCCGCCTTTTTCAGTGTGAGAAAGCAAATTTCTGTTTGTTAAAGACATCCACTTGCGGTATTTCCCTTACAGTAGCACTTGCTTGCTAAGACAGGCATGTTATACTTTAGCGTCCTACGCTTATAAGAGATGGAGTATAAGACAATACAGCCAAAATTAATTGTGTAAGGCAAATACTTATTCAATAATGACTCTTACACAGAATGCTTGAATATCTTTACTTGAGCAAAATTTGCCGAGTTGATTATAAATGTGATATCTTACCTCTTAATACGTTTTACAATTTGCATATAATGGCTCCAAGGGAACTTGTAAACCACAGTAAATCATAAAATTCATTTTGCTTTGCATCGATTCATTCATCTATGCTCCACGTAATCACCTCATTTCAAAATTCAATAAACCTAAATACCTGGATTTATGATGCTTTGTCAGAATTAACAAGGGAATATCAACAATGTGGAATCAGAAGTCTATCACCAACTTAAAGACAAGTACCTAGTTGAAAACAATTAAAAAGACTCGGCAGCGATAATTATATCCACAGTGCTAGCAAATAAAATAAATTAAAACTGATTTAATTTCTGCTCTGGGAGATGGGGAAACACAAAAAGGCTTAATTTAGTCAGTTAAAACACTAAAGTTGTTTTGAAGTAAAACTTTAAAGTGACTGTATTGAGCTTGTAGTATTAATGTCTTTAATTGCAAATAAAAATGTACACACAGGTGTCTTTTTAAGAATGTATTGCCTGGTTGTATTGTATAAAGGTCACAATAATTCTTGAAGCTTTGATTTTCCTTACATGAATTTGATGGTAAAGACCTTACTGCACGATTTGTTACATAAAATCTGTCTGTCATACAATTACAGTATATGCCAAGCCAAGCCAAGTGCCGTCGATATAGTACAGGAAAAATTCCTGTTTAGGCAAGTTAAGGCACATTTCATGCAAAGGACTTCTTGCGTCAAAGCCGCATTTTCTCACTCATTTTGTAAAGATGTCATTTATCTTTTGCATTAAACATTAGCTTTTGATTTATAATCGTGCTACAGAATAATGTGTATAATGTTGATAGAAAAAGTGTAGCCTTACTGTGGGAATACATACACTCACACATATACATACAAGATTATATTCCTTACTTTGAGAAACTGTGCAACTATATTTACTTGTTATTTCAAAATAAAACCTGAAGACAACTGTTTAAGAGCTATTCTCATTCATCATCTCAGCGTATATTTAAATTAATTTTTCTGCTAGTAACAATAGATGCCTTTGCATTTGATCCTTAATAGTTTTTTAAAAAAGTTTTCTTGAGAACCTAAAATGGTGTAAGAAGAAAAGTAACCTGCGTGAGGATGCATAGAGAACTTAGTGAAAACAAAGCAAAACGAGAGAGCAGTCATCTATTTTCTACTTTATTTAATACGACTGAGTGAAAATGTACATTCCTGTGTAAAGTTACATGCCCACCTATATGCAGCTTCCACTGCTCTCCCTGTCCGGTGACAGCACATTATTTTCTTTAAAAAAACATTAAAAAAGATATCTGGTTGTTACAGTCACAAAAGATCCATACTGTCCTGTTGCCCTGTTAATTAAATTCTTAGAAGTAATCAGATGCAAAATGACAAATGACAAGAAGAGAACATACCATTGCTGAATAATTTTATCATTTATACCTATAACTGTCAATCCATGGAGGGCTATTTTTTACGTGTCACCTAAATCATAAGAGCTAGTACCTTTTCCGGTGATTCATGTTAGCCCTGTTTTATGATTTACTGCTGAATTATATCGCTTCTCTTTCAGGGATTTTTTCTTTTATCTCCTTTCTGTGATTAATCTTTCTGGCTTGAATGAGCAAAGCTTTTTAGGCAAGTGTCATAATTTCGTTGAGTATAAATTTTTTCAGCATGCTTTTTTATACATATTATTATTTTTTTAATATGCTCACAAAAGATAATTGTTTATCTAAAGGCTCAACATTTCCATTAAAAAAAACCATGCCTACTTTGATTATATATTCCAGGCTTTTCTTCCAGAAACAAATTGCCTTTGCTTTGGCAAGAAGTGGAATCAATAGTTATTGGCAGTGATAATCACAAAATAACAGAACCTCCTCACGAAGCCGATGGCTCTGTTTGAGTGAATTAAGACTGCCGAACACCTTGGTGTCTACTTTCCTCGTATGAGGGAGTCCTGAGGAGTCCTTGGCTGTGCATGTGGGTGCTTTCCTGCTTCTTCTCAGGTGCTGGCTCACAAGCCTGTCCGCTCTGTGGCTAATAGCCTTATCCCTGAAGTTTAGTCTTTTGAACAGGGAAAGCAGGTATTTCAAACTGCTTTTAAGGAGTCGCATTGACTAGACCCTGCTGCCATATTGGGCTCCTGGGAATCACATTTTATTTCAAATTAGTGTGGCCTTTGTATACGTCTCAACTGCTCTGAAGGCAACTGAAACTTTGCCCCTCAACCACCTATTCTCCTTTTCTCCCCTCTTCTGCTGACAAATATCACTTCAGCTCTTCACATTTATGTACCTGATGTTTATGCTCACCAGTTACATTACGGTATAAGTTGTAATACCCTAAAATGTGTTGTAAATTTTAAGTCCAATAGTAATTTGAATCTACCCACCACTCCTTGGAAATCCTATGGAGCAGTTCTAATATGGGTTCTAATATAGGGTTAGCAGTTCTAATATAGGGTTACTATGAGTGAACTTGACTTCTCTCCAATGGATTTGTGGATCTTTTGTTGTTGTTGTTTGTTTGTTTGTGGGTGTCTATAATCCCATTTGGGAATGGGTTTTCTTTGTTATGTCCACCAGACAGTATAGCTAGGGTGCATTTTAAGGCAATCTCCTTAGGGATACTAAACAGACTAAACAAGCAAGGAAGCAGAGATGAGGGCAGAGAGATGCCAAATCACGTGAAGATTGTCCAGGAGCAGAAGCTCAAAAGAGACTAGAAAGTTCCTTCAGAACCCACAGGGAGAGAAAGTTCTCCCCTAATGCCAGCACCATGAATTCAAACTTCTAGCTTCCTAACTGTGAGAGAATAAATTTCTCTTTGTTATAGACTCTTGCTGCTTACAATATTTCTTTTATAGCAGCACCAAATGACTAAGGAATTAGGTAGGGCAGGCAGCTCGACGGCGTGGTAGTAGCAGGTATTCCTAAGCCACCTCAGGGAACTCACCAAGAGCAAGGAAAGCACATTTTACCCAAGCTTTGTTTTTTAAGTCTGTCAAAAGTTCTTTCATTGAAACTACTTGTGGATAGCTGTGTAACTTAGCCTCCTTCTCTCACTTTGTCCTTCCTGTGGTGAAAACCAGAAAAAGAAAAATGTTCTAAATGGGAGTCAGTGCCTCCTCAGATGGAGTGGAGGAAAATCATCTCTTAGTTTTACCTAAAACTGGATTATCCAGCTCTGAACTGTCAGACTTTGATTGCTACTGCACTTGCTCCTTAGTCACCCAACTTCACCAGAATGATAAATATTGTCCAGAGAGCCCTGGTCCCAGCGAAAGCCCTTCTCGCAGGCACCGAGTCTATGCCCAGGAAAGGGTAATTTGCTTCTTGAGCCCTGTGACCTCAACACTTAGCAGTCAAGCAATGTTTATTTGACTGGCTTCTCCATGCTGGATCACAGTCTAGCTGGGTCACATACTTCAGGCAGATTTCAAGCAAAAACTAAAATAAAAATAAGATAAGATAAAATTTAGTTAATAAAAGCAAGCCCTTTCGAAAGCTGGATTTTTTTTTTTTTAACAGCTGCGATCTGATTTTTAGATGATGTATGCTATATTCAAATGCTAGCATGTAATCTTGAGATGCTTTACAATAAATTATTGGAAAGTAGAGTTATCAGAACAGGTACTTGTCACACAGAGAAAAACTAATGCATATGAGGCAGCAGTCTCCTGCGTTGTTCCCTTCTTCAAGTGTTCACTTTTACAGTCATTCATTCCTTCAACATGCACCAACTGAATGAAGTACATGTCAGGCTATAAATGCAGACTCAAAGACAAATAATGTTCATGTGTGCCCATTAGAGAGAAAGCCAAAGCAGGGGGGAGGATCTAATAAATCCCCAGTAAGGCCAGCAGGATGAATGCAATCTTGTGAAAGGGAGAAGTGAATTGGAAGCAGAGACGATAACCTGGTATTTTTTTCAAGAAGGGTTCAGAAATGTTTTGTCCGATTTTGCTCAATAGCTGAAGACATGAACTTCAACCCCGCAGGCTGCATTTCTCCCATGTGGGCTGTATACACTTACGGATACATACATGTACTCTGTCACAGGCTCCTTTTCAAGAGAAAAAAAAATTGCTACCTATTGTCCATTTTACAACAGGAAGTGTTGAAGTCAGATGCTCAGTGGACCACAGTGACATTTATGGGTCACGATGCACATTCAAATGTAGGTTGACTTTCACAGTAGAGAATGTGAGACAGTGATATCTACTTGTAAAATCCTAAGGACGGGCTCTGAATAAGATTTTAAAAAACATTTTTTAACCACAGAATACAGCACATAAATTGGTTTCCCTTAAGCAAAAAACTTGATCTGGTTTGAAGACATAGGTTGCACCCAAATAGCCACTGTTCATTTTTTCCCCTAATCATTACCGGTCTATTAACATTGTATTTTCTCCATGCAAAATAAGTAGAAGTGAGAAGGAAAATTAACAAAGGCTTTGACCTAGGCAAAGACGCTCAGGCGAAGAGGTTAACAATCGTACTATACTTCAGTTAGAAAGCACCTTTACACTGGTTATAAGCTTTGCACAGAGTGAGTAGCATGTAAAGGTGACCTCGGAGATGATTCTAACAGTCCCCACATGCTATTGAATGCATTGGTCACAAATCTAGGGAGTTTGTTTCACAGAGTTTGAAGGACAGTGCAGGACACAGGACAATGACACTGAGGGATTTTCTGGGGAGAATAAATTGATCTAGCTAAGTCACCAATGACACTGGGCATACAGTCAGCACTCAGTAAATGTTTGCTAATATTGTTGTTTATAAGATATGCCTGAAACTTCTGTCACAGATTGGAACAATTTGTTCGTCCACTGTATTAGGGAGGTGTTAATTTGAGCGAAGGGCACCACATCTGCCCTCCTTGAAGTGGAGGGGTCCGTCTCCGCAGGAGTCCCAGGCTGATCGAATTTCATGCCAATTCAGGACTTAGAGTAGAAATGAGTCCCAAGTCCACCCTAAAGAAGCAAACAGACTTCATGGGAATTCTGAAAGTTTTATCCAAAATATTTGTTAGAGAGTAATATAAAAGCAAGCTTTTAGTAAGAATGTGCAGCTGTGAACAGGAGAGCAAAGGAAAATAAGCAGTCTTCATTTCTAAAGAAGTTTGCGCTGTCTTCATGGTAAAGCGAATTCTGATGCAATAGAAATCACTATATACCTCCACCAATTAGTCACTAGAGTGTAGGATTAAATAGTTTCATTACAGTGCTAAAAAGGAACAAAGGAACAACTAAATAATAGTCATTTTCAGTAACAGCTGGCCTAATGTCTTTATGCTAACACATGTAATGGTCAGCCTTATTTAAATTGGTATTCTTTCTTCCATTATATGACTGTTAAATGGTTTAATAACATTTTATTTTGAAGGTCTATAAAACCACTAATTTGTTTGACAGTGGTATGTTTCTAAAATTCATTCTATATATGAACACTATGCTGCTCACTTCTAATGAGAAGAACCAGAGTGGCAGCATATAAGCAATCGTGCAGCACAGTGAAGAACACTTTTTTTTTAATAGGAAACAATAATTTATTTGCTGAATGGAACAATGTAAAAAGAAAACTGAAGTTCAAAGTAGAAGAAGAATAAAAAAGAAATCTCATTTTTTTTCTAGATGAAAGATCCGCAGGTACTCTCAGAAGTGAACTGTGGTCTATACCAAAGAGTATAGAAATGACCACAGAAGTCAGACTTTGTTTTAATTTTAAAAGCTATAGAGATTTTAGAAAATAGAGAACTTATTACCAAATGATTGTCATGAAAGAAAATAAAAATGAATTAAAAGTGACTTCAAAAATGCAGACACATTAACTCAATAAATTATCTTTTCTTTACAAGTTACGTGTATCTGCTGCCTCCCCTGCTAAATAGTGAATCTGTTACGACCAGGAGCCATGACTGAATTATCTGTGAATTTCTGTGACATCTATCTAGGGCAGTGACTTCCATGTAATTAGGTTCAACACCTGTTCATTGAAAAAAATAAAGAAGGCTTTGGGGGAACATCTGTTTTTTAAGTTTTGCTAAAAACAGTATGAAATATAAAGTTCTGGGGACAAACACTTTTAGTATTTCTCACTAGGGGAAAAGAAGAAAAACGTTTCTAATTCAACAACAGTTAACTGGCTCTACTTAAACCACAAACTACAGAGATTTCCTTTTGATAAGAGGAATTATCAGGAGAAAAATGTTCAGCTAAGAACTTTAAAGTGTTCCTACAACATTTAACAGAAAATCTTTTCCCTTGTTACTAGCTGCCAGGATGTCTGGGTAACACATGTCGGAATTTGAGTCACTCTACCCTCTGCAGCCACTGACTTCCAAACTGTAGACGTGACAGTTGTGTATTGTGCTTTGCCCACTGAGATGAGTAAAACTCGTCTGCCCAAGCTCAGCAAAGGGCATGGTGACTCAGAAAAGTATGCATAGTGACTCATCTTGGTTGATTTTTATTTGTATCCTGCAGTTTTGTCTCCAAGACACAAAGACCTTCCACCCCTACAGCATCAGAACAATACAGACAAGCAATACTAACACACTGAGACTAATATTTTACAAGTGACAATTAAGCGTGTTTCCTAGTAACACCTACTCATAAAGAAGAAAATGCACAGGGCTTTTATGGTGTGATTTCTGACACTGGTAACCTCTGAAAAACCTCTCTGTGTTTTAGAAAGCAACTCTACTAGGCATTTATCTTGTCAGCCTAGCAGTACAGACTACATTATCACATCTGCAAAGTCAAAATCTCATTCCTGGGACTTTGAGGCCAGGATGGGAAGGGATCTTTGCCTTTAGTCTGATAACTTGCTCTTTGAGTGTTATTTGGTTTGCACCAAATTAGTCTTGCACCTTTGGAGACCTTCCCCAAATATACATCCTCTATATGAATGTGAACAGCTGCTAACCAAAAGATTGGCAGTTCAAATCCACCAGATGCTCTTTGGAAATTCAATGGAGCAATTCTACTCTGTCCTATAGGGTTGCTACGAGTCAGAATTGACTTGACAGCAGTGGGGGATATGAATGTGAAAGTGAAAATTTCTAACCAGCTTGTCACAAGATTATTTCTAAAATCTGCCTGAGAAATTTAAGGGAAAAAAATGTTTACCTGCTTACTAGAAAAATTGAAAGTTGATATAACTGAACATTACAAATACAATGAGGTTAGTGAAACAATATTGGCAGTTTGTACTTTAATATGGCAGCAACTAATTTTCAGATGACATATTGTGCTCCTATGGACATGATTTTAGTAGAACAAGAAATCTTAAATTCCACTTGGAATTGTGCCTTTAGAAATATGAAATTATTGTGGTTAAACAATACAATGTTAGACCTAGTTGACCTAAACATCTGATTTAAATAAATAATCATCTTCAGTAGAAGAGAATGGTGTCAATTCTACAAAACATCAAGAAATAGAAGAAATGAATTTAATAACAACACCCTATACATTTAATTGCCCCCTGGCATCTTATTAGATAAATTATTTTTTTAAAAAAAAACAAGCATTAATCTACACCCTGAATTTTCCCAGTAAGACTGAGTATTGCACACACTGTTTTTCCTTTCTTCTTTCTTAACCTTGAAACTTCACTGAAATCAGTTGCTACAGAACAATGGTTGCCCTGCTGTAGTGAGATTACCCTCCATCCAATCTACGTCTTCACGCACAGAGTGTACTTTAATGTGTCTGGGACTTGACTAAAAAATTGAATGGGTGGTACATCACCATCACATTCATTTCATTCAAAAACACATTCCTCAAATTTTCATACAAGCAGATTCCCAAGAAATGATGTAAATGAGTAAGATGTGAAAACATTAGATTAAAATCGCAGAATTTATTTTCGTTATATGTTGAGAAGTATGAGGAATGGGATAATGGGAAGGCAACAAGAAAAAAAGCGTTTCTACACATCATTTCAGAAGCTGTGTTTGCTTAATGGCTCAGTGCTACGGCTGCTAACGAAAAGATCGGCAGTTCAAGTCTACCAGGTACTCCTTGGAAACTCTATGAGGCAGTTCTACCTAGTGAGTCAGAATTGGATCCAGTCTGTGGATTGGGCTTATAAATCATTTGAAAAATAATGGGCTTTTAAATATTGTTTCTTGGTCTATAAAATGTTTAGTAAAAAGATGGGGCTTCTTGTTCAAGTTAAGCTTCAGCGCCTGCCTTCTTCCCTTACACTACTCTCTACACTGGTGCTTAACACTCAGTAGGAATTTGGGGCACAGATAAGGATTAGGGTGGGAGTGGAGATGGGAGGATAGACTGGGATGCATGGAATGTTGAGTGCAAACTAAAGATCTAGAAGTATAAATCTACCCAGAGTATAGCGGGAACTCTAATCCATGCAGACTTTTAAGCCAGAAAACCCCTGGAGACTAACTCAACCTCTTCCCGCTCCTTCCTATAACAATAATGTTGAACACTTTTCTGTGCTAAGCACCATGCTAACTTCATTGAATTGTTTAATTCATTCTTAAATCCACCAGGTGCTCCTTGAATACTCTGGGGGTCAGTTCTACCCTGGCCCCTAGGGTCGCCATGAGTAGGATCCAACTCAACAGCACTTGGCTTGGCTGGCATTTTTACAAAAATCTTCTGAAGTAGGCATTAACGTTAACTTTAGCTTCATAATGGGAAGAATCTTTCAAATGGAATGCTCAAAGTGGATTCATCCCCTAGGTGGTGAGGTTCCATCACTCAGGCCCTTGGGCACCGTATTAGGTGGCCTCTTCTATCCAGTGTTGGTTCTGTCACCAGATTCTCTGCATTCTGCCTTGCTGATCTCTGCAGCCTCTTCTCTCCATTTTCACTGCCACAGTCCTAAACGATAATCTCCTAATCTCTGCAGAACCCTGCATCAGACTCAACTGTATACTCCAGTATGACCACATTTCAGCCTTTGGTTAAATCACTTTGTCTGCATTGAATTTCCTAGGACAGAGGTTCTCAACGGATGATCCCACTGCCAGCACCGTCAGCACCACCTAGGAATTTGTTACCAGAAGTTGCCACAGAATTTACCGTGACACATGGCAATCACATGTGTGTCAGAGAAGAACTGTTCTGCATTGGTTTTTCTGAAGATCAGCAGACCTTTCTTCAGAGTCACCTTTGTGTAGATTCTAATCTCCAATGTTTCTAGAGCACTTTAACCATTTCCACCACTCAAGGATTTGAGAAAGTTGTTAGAAAAACAAATTTTCAGTAACTTCCTCCCTCCCCAGCCACTTTCCACACAAAACTAATACATAAGAAAATCTGGGACGTCTCAGCAATCAGCTTTATCAGTGATTCTAATGAATGCTAATATTTGAGAACCACAGATGCAGAATAAAATGTAAGGTATTTGAGGTCCACTACCTGGTTGCACAATGGTTAAGTGCTAACCAAAGAAGGCAGTTCAAATCCCACATCCATGCCCTGAAAACCTAATAGGGTAGTTCTCTATCCTGTAGGCTCACTGTGAGTTGCAATCAGAGATCCTTTATGTTAACAAAGAACTTCATTAAACAGAAAAGTAAAATTATAACTTAAATAAATATATTGACAAATCTAAATATATACATACAAATTAACTATATGTATATATGGAAACTCTAGTGGCATAGTAGGTTTAGTGCTATGTCTACTAACCAAAAGGTCAGCAGGTCAAATCTGCCAGACATTCCTTGGAAACTATGGGCAGTTCTACTCTGACCTCTAGGGTCACTGTGAGTTATACGCAAGTTGACAGCAGTGGGTAGGTTTTGTGTGAGTGTGTGTGTCTGTGTCTGTGTGTGTGCATGTGTGTGTGTAGACATATATATACATACACATGCACATGCATGTATGTGTACATATGTATATATATGTGTGTATACCTATATATTTATTTATTTGACTGTTTATCTGACAGATAATAGGACATAATTACAACCAATGGGTTAGGTATTTTGGTAAGGTAGTTAAAATGTAAGTATTAAAGTCAGACTGCTTGATTTAATATTACTTCACCAATGACTGGCTGACTGTGTGACCTTGGATAAGTCACAGATGGTTTTCAGTTATCTGTAGGATGAAGACAAACTATTTTATAGGTTTATGGAAAGATTAAATAATCACTATGAGCTCTGTCGCTGACTCCCGCTCCTGGCTAGCCCTGGCTCTCATGGACGGAAGGTAAATGCACCATTTTGACTTTACCTTTTTTCTCTGTCTTGGCCGGCGGGCGGAGCTGGGTCTTGCCGAGTGGCTAGACTCAGACATGCTGCTGGGGGGATAGGCAGGCAAAATTCCTATATTTTGAGAGCTAGGCTTAGGACTCTGTTAATCTAGCCACTTTGAGCCTTTCGTTTTATATCTTCATCAGCTGGGTTTGTACGGAACTCCACAGTCAGTGTGCGGAACGCCATGTTGGTACCGAGATTTTAGTGGGACCTAATTCTTAGCCTGGGAGCCAGCGCCTGCAAACAGGACAGCGCTTCTCTGACAGAAAAGCAGTAATTTTCCCAGTGCCACCTACACTGCAGGCCCTGCAATAGAAGCAGAGGAATCACTACCTCTCGGCACCTTTGGCCCCTCTGTCTGCTGCCTGTGTGGAGGACGCCATCTTGGATACGGTGGCCACAGCTGGACCTAATTCTTAGCTTGGGAGCCAGAGCCTGCCCACAGGAGAGCGCTTTTCCATCACAAAAGAGGTACTTGACTCAGTGTCGTCTAAGGCTAGGCCCTGTCAGCAGAGGCCAACAGGGCAGTCACATTGCTGTATTCTGAACTAGTTTGTTATCATCTGGGGTTGGATATAGTGGCACTTACTTTGTCAGCTGAGAAGAGGGACCTCTACACCTGAAAACCTAACTGACTTGTGAAGTGCTCAGATACCTTTTGCTTTACATTTTAAGACAGCCTGGAGAAACATTTGCAATCGATCCTCACAGTACCTCTTCCAGCCTCTACATACTCACATGGGACACAAAAAGCAACAGAGAATTGTGGCATACAAGAAATCACCCAAGGTTTCAGAAGGCTCCCAAACAAAGCAACCAAGGAGTTTTCCAGATGAAGAAACTTTCACGAAAGCATCACAAAGTGAATACAAAATGATTATATACGGAGCCCTTCTAGATCTTATACAAAATGCAGCAGAACAAAATGAAAAATTAAGCAAGCTGTTTGGTCTGACGGAGCACCAGTACTCTGAAATCCAACAGATCAAGAACAAAATCAAAGACATAGAAACTTCCATGCAAAGCCAAGAAAAGAGAATGGAACAAATAGAAAAAAGAATTTCTGACTTGGAAGACAGAACTACTGATGCTGGCATCTATGAGCAGAAATCAGAAAAAAGAAACAAGAAAAATGAAGAAACATTAAGAAGCATGTGGGACTGTATTAAGAGGAACAACCTTCGATTAATTGGAGTCCTTGAACAGGATGAGACATCTGAGAACACAGAGAGTATCGTTGCTGAGCTGCTGAAAGAAAACTTCCCAGAAATCATGAAGGAAGAGAATATAGACATCTCAGATGCATATCGTACGCCACCCAATATAGATCTCAAAAGAAAGACTCCAAGACATATTATAATCAAGCTTAATAAAATGAAACATAACCAGCAACTCTTAAAGGCAGCAAGACTCAAGGCAAAGCTAACATTCAGAGGGAAACCCTGTAGGCTCTCGTCAGATTTCTCAGCAGAAACCATGCTGGCACGGAGACAGTAACATGACATATTCAATGTCTTGAAGGAGAAGAACTTCCAACCAAGAACTGTATATCCTGCAAAACTGTCTTTCAAATACGAAAATGAAATTAAGACATTCCCAGATAAACAGAAACTCAGAGACTTTGTAAAAACCAAACCCAAACTACAAGAAATACTGAAAGAAGTTCTTGGCTTAAGAACGAAACCACTAACTTTATATTTTATAACGACACACTACTCAATACTCTACTCATTTAAGGAAGGCTCCAAAGTAAATCACAGCTTTGATATAGAAAGAAGCAATCCAGTGATCATCATGAAAACTATGGTGTCATCATAATAAAAAGAGGGATGTACTATAGTTGTTATAGTCCTTCCAGATGGAGAGGAAGATGACCAGACTGGTAGTAATTAAAATTGGGCTTATAAATAGTTCATTAAGGGGGTTCATAGGGGCAGCTGTAAAGCACAACAAAGATGTATCATATCATTTCAAGAAATCTAACACACGAGTCTCAACAACTATAAAACCAGCTCTGAAAAAGGTGAAAAATCAACTCACAAAAAAGAGTGTCCCAGAACAGACTAATAAGAACAAGAGAGAAAACATCAACATAAAAATAAACATATCACAATGGCAGCAGTGAACACATACCTATCAATAATTACATTGAATGGGAATGAACTGAATGCTCCAGTAAAGAGACACCAAGTGTCATCTTGGATCAAAAGACACGACCCATCCATAGGTTGTCTACAAGAAACTCACCTGAGACCTAAAGACAGGAACAAACTGAAAATTAAAGGATGGAAGAATATATATCAAGCTAACAATGAACAAAGAAGAGCAGGGGTGGCAATTCTAATCTCAGACAAAATCAATTTTAATGTCAAATCCACCATCGTGGACAAAGATGGTCACTATTTATTGCTGAAAGGTTTAGTACACAAGCAAGACTTAACTATATTAAATATTTATGCACCTAATGCCAGAGGACCTAAATATGTCGAAGAAACACTGACTACGCTCAAAAGAGAGTTAGATGACTCCACAATAATAGTGGGAGACTTTAACACTCTACTCTCATTACTAGACAGATCATCTAGAAAAAAGCTCAGTAAAGATACAGAAGATCTCATGGACACAATTAACCAACTAAACCTCATTGATATATACAGAACTTTCCACCCATCAGCAGACAACTACACTTTCTTCTCCAGTACACATGGAACATTCTCCAGAATTGACCACGTGATAGGCCATAATGCAATGCTCAACAAAATCCATACCATTGAATTATTGCAAAGCATCTTCTCAGATCATAAAGCCATCAAAGTTGAAATCAATAGCAGAAAAAACATAGATAGCAAGTGGAACTCCTGGAAACTGAACAACATCTTGCTCAAAAAAACGTGGGTTATAGAGGAAATCAAGGATGAAATAAAGAAATTCATGGCTTCCAATGAGAACGAAAACACTTTCAACCAGAACCTATGGGATACAGCCAAAGCAGTGCTCAGAGGTCTGTTTATCTCCATAAATGTACACAGCTGGAAGGAAGAAAGAAACCAAATCAAGGAACTCACTCTACAGCTTGAACAAGTAGAAAGAGAACAACAGAAGAACCCCTAGGGCATCAGAAGAAAGGAGATCATAAAGACTAGAGCAGAGCTAAATGAATTAGAGAATAGAAAAAACAATTGAAAAAATTGAAAAGACCAAAAGCTGATTTTTTGAAAAGATCAACAAAATTGACAAACCACTGGCTAAACTTACTAAAGAAAAGCAGGAAATAAATAACCCAAATTAGAAATGAGAGGGGAGTTGTCACAACAGATGCAACAGAAATAAAAAATATCATAACAGAATATTATGAAAAACTGTACTGTAACAAATTTGAAAACCTAGGGGAAATGGACCAATTCCTTGACTCATACCACCTACCCAAATTATCACAACGTGAAAGCAGAACAATTTAATAAGCCCATCACAAAGGAAGAGATTGAAAAGATCATCAAAACACTGCCAACCAAAAAAAAAGTCCTGGTCCATATGGCTTCACTGCAGAATTCTGCCAAGCATTTAGAGAAGAGCTATCCCCAATACTACGCAGACTTTTTCACAGTATAGAAAGGAATGGTGTACTCCCAAACTCATTCTATGAAGCCAGCATAACCCTGATACCTAAGCCAGGGAAAGACCCAACAAAGAAGGAGAAGTACAGACCTATATCACTCATGAATCTAGATGCAAAAATCTTCAACAAAATTCTTGCCAATAGAATACAACAATATATCAAGAAAATAATCCATCATGACCAAGTGGGATTCATACCAGGGATGCAAGGGTGGTTCAACATCAGAAAAACAATCAATGTGATTAACCATATAAATAACACAAAAGACAAGGATCACCTGATTTTGTCCATTGATGCCGAAAAGGCATTTGATAAAGTCCAATACCCATTCATGCTGAAAACTCTTAGCAAAATGGGCATAGACGGCAAATTCCTCCACACAATAAGGGCCATTTATACAAAGCCAATTGCCCACATCATCCTGAATGGAGAGAGACTGAAAGACTTTCCCTTGAGATCAGGAACTAGACAAGGATGCACACTCTCACCTCTCCTATTCAACATTGTGCTAGAAGTTCTAGACAGAGCAATTAGACAAGACCAAGAAATAAAGGGCATCTGCATTGGCAAAGAGGAAGTTAAAATCTCCCTATTTGCAGATGATATCATTGTATATGCCGAGAATCCCAAGGAATATATAAGTAAGCTACTCAAACTGATAGAAGAGTTCATCAAAGTATCAGGATACAAGATAAACATAAGTAAATCAGCAGGATTCCTTTATACCAACAACGAGACTGTTAAGGAAGCAGTGATCAAATCAATACCATTTATAATAGCCCCTAAGAAGATAAGGTACCTAGGAATTAATCTAACCGGAGAAACAACAGACCTTTACAAAGAGAACTACAAGCCCTTACTTACTACAAGAAACTAAGAGAGACTTAGATAAATGGAAAAACCTACCCTGCTCATGGATAGGAAGACATAACATTGTGAAAATGGCTATTTTACCCAAAGCAATTTATTTATATAATGCAATCCCAATACAAGTTCCAGCATCATTTTTTAATGAAATGGAGAAACAAATCACCAATTTTGTTTGGAAAGGGAAGAAGCCCCAGTTAAGGAAGGTACTACTAAAGAAGAAGAACACACTGGGAGGCCTCTCATCACCCAATCTTAGAACATACTACACTGCCACAGTGGTCAAAACAGCCTGGTGCTGGTACAAGAACAAACAGATGGATCAATGGAACAGAACTGAGACCCCAGAGATGACATCATCTGCCTATGAAGAGTTGATATTCGACAAAGGCCCTAAGACATTAAACTGGGGTAAAAACAGTATCTTCAACAAATGGTGCTGGCAAAATTGGTTATCCATCTGCAATAAACTGAATCAAGATCCATATCTTACACCTTATACAAAAACCAACTCCAACTGGATAAAAGACCTAAATATCAAACTTAAAATGATAAAGCTCATCCAAGAAAACGTAGGGACAACAATGGAAATTTTAATACACAATGAAGACAGACTCCAAAATCTATCAAGGAAACCACAATCAACAGAAGAGAAAATAGATAAATGGGAACTATTAAGAATCAAACTCTTTTTGCCCATCCAAAGACTATCAATAGAATTAAAAGAACACCGACAGAATGGGAAAAAATATTTGGCAACTCTATGTCAGACCGACACCTGATCTCCATAATCTATAAGATACTACAAAATATCAATAAGAAGAAGATAAACCGTCCGATTAAGCGATGGGCAAAGGAGATGGACAGACATTTCACTAAAGAAGAGATCCAGGCAGCCAAAAAACACATGCAGACATTTTCACAATCTTTAGTTATTAAAGAAATTCAAATCAAGATGACAATGAGATACCATCTCACCCCAACAAGATTGGCCATGATCGAAAAAACACAAAACAACAAATACTGGAGAGGCTGTGGAGAAAGAGGAACCCTGCTACACTGTTGGTGGGGTTGCAAAATGTTCCAGCCTCTTTGGAAAGCAATCTGGTGCTTCCTTAAAAAAATGGATTTCGATATACCATTTGACCCAGTAATTGCACTACTTGGAATATATCCTACAGAATCAAGGCCTTTCACACCAACGGACACATGCACGAGAAAGTTTATCGCAGCACAGTCCATGATAGCAAAAAGATAGAATCAACCCAGATGCCCAACAACAGAAGAACGGATAGGTAAATTATGGTACATACACTCAGTGGAGCACTACGCAATGATAAAGAATAACGATGATTCCAGCAAACATCTCCTAACCTGGTTTCAACCGGAAGACGTTATGTTGAGTGAAAGTAGTCAGCGACAGAAGGACAAATAGTGTATGAGCCCTCTATGATAAGATCTCAAAAACAGACTTGTGTATAGAAGAAGAGACTCTTTGACAGCTGCAAGGGAGGGGAGGGAGAGAGAATGAGGGAGGGAGGGTTTAGTTTAGATAGTTGCTAGAAATCTGGTTGGGAGAAAGCGGTGATAGCACACATTAGAAACAAGAACAATATTAAGTGGACTTCAGCATAACTTGAGTACTCCTTCCATCTCAACCCAATATTACAAGGATAGAGTAGCTGGGACATTGGTCAGGGGACCATGCTTTTAGGCGAAATCAAGGCCAATTGGCACAACTAGCGTTTTGCTAAGAGAGCTCTCTGCACCCCACAATGGTGAGTGGCGTCTGGGGTCTTAAAAGCTGCCAAGCTGCCATCTGAGGACACAGCAAATGGTCTCAACTCAGCAGGAACGGACGCTCACCGAGGACCAAAATGACATGCAGTAAAGACAACCTAGAAGACAGAGAGACCTGCAAGATTGAGTACCTTCATTGACTTGGGACCACAAGAACTGGATGGTGCCCGGCCACTACCAGTGATAGCCACGATGGAGCACACAGAGAGGAGTCTCACTGGCAACACAAGAATAAAAAGGGGTGCATCCTGAGATCTCCACTAAAAGAACTCAATTGATGATCCCGCAGTTTGGGGGTTCCCCTGAAAGCATGGCTCCCGGCCCTGATACTGCCCTTACCCATAAATTATAAGAAAGGTTCACTCTTTGGAGAGGAATGGATTGGACTTGGCAATGCTGAGTGACCATATATTGGTTGCACTTTATGGTTCTGTACGTCTGTAGGATATCATCCTGCTGACCTCTGGCTGGAGGAAGGAGAGTGGGTGGAGAGGAGCGGAAAGGAGGCTGTTGGGAGGATGAGACATGTATGGAGCAGAGAGGAATAGCGTGCTGTCACCGGACAGGGAGAACAGTGGAAGCTGCATATAGGTGGGCATGTAAATTTATACGGGAATGTACATTTTCACTCAGTCATGTTAAAAAAAAAAATTAAAAAAATATCACCATGAGAAGTACTGTGCGTGATATATAATGTGTTCAATATATTTTAGCTATTATTGTTACCATTAATTATCCAACCTTATTTCTTACCCCTTCCTACTTTCAGTATTAAACTTAAGCATTGTGAAATTTCTGCACTCCCTAAGCATCCCGCATTGTTTTGAGACTCCAGACTGAGCCACTGCTTCTTTACTTGGAAGGCCATATAGCAGAAGGAAAACCTGAACGCAGGAAAGTGATGATGTCAAAACCAGAGCTGACGAGCCTCTGCTTGCCATTGGCCTCGGGGAAACCACTTAACCTCTGTGAACTTCAGGGACCCACATATAGAAAGAGAAATGATAATTTTATCTGTTCTGTCTTCCTTAAGGGTGGGAATGCTGGTCAAATGAAATAGCAGTGGCAAAGTAATTAAAAAATGGAAAGGTTTATAAATTTTAGGGGTATACTCTGTTCTCTAGCGAACAACTTCAAGTATCTGACCTGAAGTATATACAGACATCTTAATCCATATGTCCCATCTGAGATCTCAGAGTTCCCCACTGCTGTCTCAGATGAGAATCCACAGTAGCAGCCAGCTGCCGGGTATATGCTACCCAAACATGAATTTCAGTAACACTTTGCCCTTTACCTATCTTAGGACTAGCATTTAATTGTGTTTAGTTGGCATTTGGGGTCATGTTCACTCTTCTGCGAATTCAAGTGACTTACCTTTTATTTTTTCCCCCTTTATTTTAGCTTTATTCTGTTTGCTTCTGGCTACTCTTTCAACCTACCCAAGTTAACTTAAAAGTATAATCACATTAGATATGGTACAATTCAATCTTACGTGTGAACAGTGGCGTCACTAGAAGGACGGCAAGTGTAGTACACGCCTCACACTCTCAGAGGCAGGGTGACATCAAAATGTCCTCAGGGTCTGCAGTGGAGGTGGTAGCAGAGATGTGAGAAGGCATTCTGAGGGAAGGAGTCACTGGGGCCACAGCATCACTAAGGTTGCTGTCACCTGTCACCCAGTGCTGTAAGTTGTCGTCTCCCCTGCTTCTTAGTGTAGTCAAGGCATAGCATCCCAGCTATTGGGTGGAAAAAAGGGTCTCTGTTTTGGTTAACTGGAAGGAAGGGGAGCTGTGAGGAGTCACTGCAGGGGCAGGAAAGGCCAGGCCACAGGCCTCTGTACTGTGCCCTGGGAAGGTGGAGTGGGGCTGGTGTTTCTGCCCATGGGTTGGGGGGGTGGCATCATTAATTATCAAACTAAGTGACACCAAGCCTGGTCATGCCAGGTTTATGAATGCATATATTTATGTACATATGTATGTTTTGTTCTCTTTGTATTTTGACAATGGTATTTTGTTTGAGACCCATAAATAAGTCCACTAATTTTATTTGAAATAACAGGAACTATGTTTACTGTTCACATACAGAGTCAGAATCTACACATACAGGAGTGGTGGGATCAACTGTTATAATAATCAACCAGTCAATTTGGTGAAACAACTGCTTTGATTCATTTTTCACTGAATTGAGTTAGGTAAGATGCCTAGAGATGCAAATTTAAAGGGGAAGATACTGGAAATGTCTCTGAAAAAAAAAATGTCACTGAACAGATCTCAACAGAAAGGGAAGTACAAAGAAGAGCCTATAGCAGGTTTAATGAGCTTATTATGTCAATGATATAAAAGCATCTATGGTTGTGACAGAATTCTCGCAAGGACATCTTGCATACTGAATTCTGTTTGTGTTAATTGCTGTGGTTTGTTTGAATCAGGTTGTGACCCACTTTGAGGCCTTAAGTGCCATTCATGTTTAATTGTCTGATAATTCATATCAAATAGTTCTCAGGACCAGAGCAACATTGTTACAATATTTTTTCCTTAAAATAGGTAAACTGAATGGTTGGTGCTTTATGAATAACCCCCAAAATCTCACTGCCATCATGTTTTGTAAATGCTTTCAAGACTGGGCTAAGTTGACGGAGTAGCCAGATGCTTCCTGTGATCCCTTCACAACAAAGCCCTCCTAAAAGAAACAAATTACATATGACATTCTAGGACCCCTGAACATCAAGGGGAAAGTTGAGAAATTGGACTGACCAACAGGTAGAAATACCTAAGACTGGACAGGAATCAATACTCTGCAGATGGATTGGTGGCAGGGAATGCAGTGAGGGGAGCAGTGGAGTTTGAAAGATATCTTCCATAGAAGTAGAGACTGAGCAGTGGAAAGCCTACTCACACCTTAAGAACAGGTGAAAAATGGCATTCAATAGTGAAAAGTTAAGTAGCTTGCATCTAATCTATTTTGCAGTTCTAAAACTTTCCTTTAGACTAAATGTCACACTCTTTCATGAGTCTTTCCCCTCCTTTTCCTGCATGACACTGGCTCCAAAGACTGAAGCATTTTCTGGGCTAGAAGTAAGACCCCTTACATGCCCCTAAACCGTTCTCCCAGGGAGGGAAAATTTTAACAAATGGAATGAAAAAAATAACAAAAATATGCTGGCTTCCTGGGCTGGGAATTCAGGGAAGAAATAGCCTATTGGCTTAGGTGTAGGCATCGGGGGTCCACAGACCTTAAAAGCCTTTCAGCCCTGCACACAGAATCAAACACTGATAGTCCAGCAGCAAAAATCTATCCACCCATTCACCTTAAAGAAAACTGACATGTTTTCCTCTCAGATGCTCCTGGATGGCTCTCAACACCCCACCTTTCTCAGCATGTGAAGCCAGATACCTGTGCCTATCTGGGACTGTAGGGGAGAAGCTGTGTTTAGTGACCGGCTACCGGGACACCTAAGCTGAATTCATACCAGAAAATTAAATGAGCTCCTCAGCTCACATGGCTAGTTACAGCTCTAACCAAATAGTGACAAGACGTTAGATCTTCAGCCGCCAATAGTGAAGCTAGCTCACGTGATCAACCTATTTGGTCATTTCAAAACAAGAAATCTGGAACAAAGTAAGCAGACATAAAATAAATACTACGAACTACTCATGGCTTGGAGACACAGTCAATATCACATCACATAAAGAGGCAGACCATAACAGCTTCAGAAATTTCCCAAAATAAATAATCAAGAAATATTTCCAGAATTATCAGAGGTAGAATACAAATGATCAATACTTCAAACTCTTCATGAGATCAGGGAGGAGATCAGGCAAAACACAGCAGAGCATAACAACAAAATGAATAAGTTGCAAGAAAGTACAGAGGCAGCAAGTAGAAGTTTAGTGTGTTAATACAGAAGACTTTTACAGAATTAGTTCCATAGAAAGTCAAAGGAGCACAACTGAGGCAATGAAAGCAGAATTAGTGATGATAAAGACAAAACACTTGGCATCAACACATTTGAGGAAAAACTAGACAAAGAATTTTAAGAAATGAAGAAATGCTAAGAATTGTGTGGGACTCTCTCAAGAAGAATAACCTATGAGTGACTGGAGTACCAGAACAGGGGGAGAAAATAGAAAATACAGAGAGACTTGTTGACAATTTCTTGACAGAAAACTTTCCTGAATCATGAAATGTGAAAAGATATCTGTCCAAGATATGCATAAAACTTCACACAATGTACATGCCAAAAGAAAAGAGAGCAAGACATATTATAAGGAAACTTGACAAACTTAAAGAAATTTTGAAAAAGGGGGCTGTGGATAACGAAAAAGTAACCTAGAAAAGAAAAGCAATACAGTTAAGCTCAGACTACTCAGCAGATACTATGCAGTCAAGAAGAAAATGGGATGACATATACAAAGACTTGAAAGAAAAAGATATCTTCCAAGAATTATATATCCACCAAAATCATCTTTCAAATATGACTGTGAAACTAAAGCATTTCCAGATAAGCAGAAATTTAGTAAATTTGCAAAAATCAATGCAAAATTTCAAGAAATACTAAATGGAGTCCTTCAGTTAGAAAATCCATGACATCAGCTAACAAGGCAAGACTAGAACAAAGGACAAGGCAACTAGATGTCGGTAGGGATAGGGAAATCACAAAAATAAGTTAAATGCAGAACACTGAAAATAAAGAAAGAGATATGTCTCTTTACAAAAGATGACAACATTATAACAAAAAAGAGGGACTAAAATTGTAGTTATAAATCTTTAATTTGGAGAATAAATCTAGGTGACACAAAGAAATAAAAGATTGGTTTAAATTTCTGAACACTGGGGTAAATATTAAAGTAACTACAAAGGAAGTTAGAAATCCTACCATTAGTATTTTAAAAAAGAAAAAATCAAGACTCCACAAGCACAAAATCAACAGCAGTGAAAAAGATGAAAAGAAAATACATGAAAAATAGTTCAACAGAGAGAATTAAGTGGAACAAAGAAACTGCCAACAACACACACACAAACACACACAAATACATCAAAATGACAACACTAAACTCAAACCTATCAATAATAATGCTGAATGTGGATGGACCAAAGGCACCACTAAAGAGACAGACAGTGCTAGAATGGATTAAAAAAAAAGTATTCATTTATACACTGCCTACAACTGACGCCTTAAACACAAAGACACAAACAAATTAAAACTCAAAGGATGGGGATAAAAAAAAATCAAGCAAACAGCATTAAAAAAAATGACCACAAGTGACAATATTAATTTCTGAAAAACTAACCTTCAAATTAAAAGCCACTTAAATCAATAAGGAAGGAAATTACATAATGATTAAAGGATCAGTACATCAGAAGAACATAACCATATCAAATATTTACTGACCTAATGATATAGCTCCTACATACATAAAACAAACTTTATCAACACTGAAAAGAGAAATGGAAAGCTTGAAAATAATGGTAGGAGACATCAACACACCACTTTCTGTGAAGGACAGAACATTCGAAAAGTAGCTCAATACAAAGACGAGAGAGCTGAATGCCACAGTCAACTGAATTGACCTCATAGACATACACACAACATTCCACACACTGAGGACAATTACACCATCTTTTCTAGTGCACATGGAACATTCTCCAAAACAGCCCACATATTAGGTCATAAAGCAAGCCTTAACAACATTGCAAGTGCTGAAATATTGCTAAGTATCATTTCAGACCATAAAGCTGTAAAAGAAGAAATGAATAACAGAAAATGTGAAGGAAAAATATCAAACACTACAAACTGAACAACACTTTGCTCTAAAATGTCTGGATTTTAAAAGAAATCAAAGATGGAGTAAAGAAATTCACAGAATCAAACGAGAATGAAAACACATCCTACCAGAATCTTTGGGACATAGCAAAAGCAGTGTTTAGAGGTCAATTTATTTTGATAAATGTACACATGAAAAATGAAGAAAGTGCCAAGTCAAAGCATTAACCCTACACCTTGAATAAGTAGAGAGCAGCAAAAGAAGTCTTCTGCCACCAGAAGAAAGCAAATAATAAAAATTAGAGTGTAACTAAATGAACTAGAGACTAGAAAAACAATTCAAGGAGTTAACAAGACCAAAACCTGGTTCTTTGGAAAGATCATTAAAACTGATAAACTACCAGACAATCTGACAAAAGCAGAACAGGAGAGGAAGCAAATAACGCAAATAGGAAATAAGATGGGCAATATTATAACAGATTCAACTGAAATGAAAAAAATATATACATAACAGAATTCTATGAAAAATTGTACTTGAACAAATAGAAATACACTAACTAATCTAGCACAAATACAGATAGAAAAACTAAATGCACAGATAACAAAAGATTGATAAAATGGTTTAAAAAACTGCCAACAAAAGAAAACTTTGACCCTGACAATTTCACTGATGAATTCTATAAAACTTTCAGAGAAGAGTTAACACTACTGTTAATAAAGGTATTTCAGAGCACAGAAAAGGAGGCAGCATTCCTGACATCATTCTACGAAGCCAGCATAACCTCGACACCAAAACTAGGAAAAGCCACCAGTATCTCTTTTTATGAGTTATCATCGACCTGAGAGTAGTGGGTATCTCTCGTGAAGTTAGGTGCAAAAATACTCAACAAAATTCTAGCCCATAGAATTCAACAACGTATCAAGAAAATAATTCACCATGACT
This sequence comes from Heterohyrax brucei, assembly GCA_028571685.1. Taxonomy (NCBI): domain Eukaryota; kingdom Metazoa; phylum Chordata; class Mammalia; order Hyracoidea; family Procaviidae; genus Heterohyrax; species Heterohyrax brucei. The sequence continues at coordinate 2,283,112 of CM053156.1, forward strand.
AAATGGGATTCATATCAGGAAAGCAGGAGTGGTTCAACATTGGGGAAAAAAATATATATATATTATAATCAACCACACAAATAACACAAAAGAGAAGAAACCATTTGATTTTACTAGCTGATGCAGGAAAGCAATTTGACAAAGTCCAACACATATTCATATTAAAAACTCTTAGGCAAGACAGGAATAGAAAGGAAATTTGTCAACGTAATAAAAGGCATTTATACAAAGCCACTGGTAACACCACCCTAAACAGATAGAGTCCCCTTAAGAACAGGAACTGGAGAAGGATGGTCTTTGTCACCTTGTATTTAACACTGTTCTGGAAGTTCTATCCAGAGCAATGAGGCTAGAAAAAGAAACAAATGGCACCCAAATTGGTAAGGAAGAAGTACAAGTATCTCTATTTGCTGCTGATGAGAGATCTTTTAGACCCTGAACCCTAAAGAATATACACAGACACACACACACAAAATCTATTGGAACTAACAGAAGAGTTCAGCAAATTATCAGGATACAAGGTAGACACACATAAATCAGTTGGATTTCTTTACAGCAACAAAGAAAATATCAAAGACATCACTGAGTCGATATAATTTAAAATAGTCCCCAAGAAGATAAAATATTTAGGAATAAATCTAGCCAGAAACATAAAAGACCTATATGAAGAAAACTGTAAGACACTACTGCAAGAAACCAGAATAGCTAGGTAAATGGAAAACTTACCATGTTCATGGATAGGAAGACTCAACACTGTGAAAATGTCTATTGTATACAAAGCAATCTATAGATACAATTCCTATCTAAATTCTGATGACACTTTTTAGAGAGATGGAGGGATAAATCACCAACTTTATATGGAAAGAGAAGAATCCACAGATAAGTAAATCATTACTGAAGAAAAAGAACAAAGTGGGAGTCCTCACACAACCTAACATTAGAAACTATTACATTGCTCTGGTAGTCAAAACAGCCTCATAGTGATAGAAAAACAGATACATAGACCAAGGGAACCAGACTCAGAATCTACACATAAAATCATCCACCTATGGTGAATTAATATTTGACAAAAACCCATACTCTGTAAACTGGGGAAAAGACAGCCTCTTTTAACAAATGGTGTTGGCACAGCTGGATTATCCACCTGCTAAGAAAACCAAACAAGGTCTATATTTCACACCAGCCAAAAAAACTAACTCAAAATGGATCAAAGCAAATCTAAATAGCAAATCTAAAATGATAAAGATCATGAAATAAAAAGTAAAGATAATGCTAGGAGCTCCAGTATAAGACATTAGCAGGATACACAGCCTTAACAACAATGCACAAACGCTATAAGAAGAAATAGATTACTGAGAACTCCTAAAAATCAAACACTTGTATTCATCCAAAAGCTTCACCAGAAGAGTTAAAGGACTACTTACAGAGCAGGACATAATTTTTGTCTATGACAAATCTAATCAGTGTCTAATCTGTATAATCCACTAGGTACTGCAAAACCTCAACAACAGAAAGACAAATAATCTAATTTAAAAAAGGGCAAAGGATATGTGCAGGCACATCACTAAAGAAGACATTCAGGCAGCTAACAGATACGTGAGGAAATATTCATTACCGTTAGCCATTAGAGAAATCCAAATCAAAACTGCAGTGAGATACCGTCTCACCCCAACAAGGCTGGCATTAATTAATAAAAAAGAAAAAAAACAAAAGCAAAATAATAGATGTTGTAAAGGTTGTGGAGAGAAAGGAACACTTACTGCTGGTGGGAGTGTAAAATGGTACAACTATTTTGGAAATTGGGGCTTTCTTAAAAATCTAGAACTAGAAATACCATACGATCCAGCAGTCCCACATCCTGGAATATATTCTAGAGAAATAAGGACTGCCATATAGATACATGCACATCAGTGTTCACTGCAGCACTGTCCACAATAGCAAAAAGAGGGATCTGACCTAGTTTTTCATTAGTGGATGAATGTATAAATAAACTATGGTAGTACAGTCACACAATGAATATGCAATAACAGAACAACAGTGATCTTGGGAAACGTATCCTACGATGGAGGAACATGGAAGAGACGCTAAGTGAAATGAATCAGCTGCAAAATGACAAATACTGTATGACACCACTACTATAAGAAATCAAGAAAAGGTTTTAACATGGAAGAAAAGAGTCTTTGATGATTAAAGGCGAGGGGAGGGAGAGAGAAAGGTATTCATTGATTAGACAGTAGATAGGAATTGGATTAGGTGAAGGGAGGGTTAACATGTAGTAGACGACAGGTCAGCATAGCTGGGCTAAACCAAGAGGTAAGAGGTTTCACAAATATAACTTAACACTTCAAAGGACATAATAGCAGTGGCAGGGGTTTGGGGCCCATGGTTTGAGGGGCCATTCTGGTCAATTGGCATGAGAAATTTTTTTTAAGAAACTACTCCGCATCCCACTTTTGTTAAGCAGTGTCTGGGATCTTAGAAGCTAGAAAGTAGCCATCTAAGTAGCATCAGTTGGTCTCAACCTATTTGGAGCAGAGAAGAATGGAAGAATGAAAGACAAAAAGAAAACATGAGACCAAGAGACAGAGGGGACCGCATAATACAGAGAATACATCAGCATGCGACTCTAAGAACTAGACGGTGCCTGGCTAACATCAACGACTGCTCTGACAAGGAATATAACATAGAGTCCCTGATGTAGTGGGAGAAAAATGGATGTGCAGAACTTGAACTCTGTTAAAAAGACCACATTGAATGGTCTGACAGACTGGGGTGTCTCTGGAATACGTGGTCCCTGAAGCCAACTCTTCAGAGAAAGATTGAAGTGTTCTATAAGATATAAAATGATACTGGTAAAGAGTGTGCTGCTTGGCTCAAGTAGCCACGGGAAACTAACTGGGCAGCTCCTGTCCAGACGCAAGATGAGAAGGCAGAGGAGGCAGGAGCTCATGGAAGAGATATGGGAAATACAGGCTAGAGAGGAGGAGTATGCTGTCAAATTGTGGTGATAGCATCTAGAGATGTTATAAATACACACAAGTTTTTGCATGAGAAATTGGCTTGAACTGTAAACTTTTACTTATTAAAACACAATGAAAAACTAAAATAAAAAATGTTAGGCATTCATTTTTATATCTGGGGGTAAACTATAATGTATTAGAATTTATTTCATTTGTGCGGGTTGATTTATGAAACGATGATGAAGCTAGTAGTGTAGAATTTCATCACAATATTGGCAAGTGTTTAAATAAATTATTTAAGGTATCCAGAAAAATAATCTAAAAACATATGCTACAACTCTAAGGAAAGCTGAGTCTGTCTAAAACCAAGTTTCACATGCTTATTTCTTTCTCACAGAAATGGCAAGTGTTTACTTGATATATAGCCATGGGTTGGTAATTCATTGAACCATTATCACTTTAAAGTTCAAGTAATATTTTGCCAGAGTGAAGAAAAATTCTGGAGTAGACACAGTAAGCACTGGCTAACTTTATTGTAAAGTTATTTATACAGGAAGGATATTGCATCTGGACAATAAAGAAAAATGCCTTCTAGTTGTGGACAGTAAGAACAGTACTCATACAATAATGGTCAACTGGAACCCTAAGGCATTTCAGAATTGAACAATTTTAGTGACAAATGCCTTCAGAGAAAGGGAGGTCAGAAAAGAAACTGTTGTGCTTTATCCACGAATATGACCCCTGACTTGATCTTTTTCAGAGAAAAGAAATGTCAAGGCACACTTAAACGCTAGATATTTCTGTTATTTTAAAAAAAAATCGTTTGAGTCTAATATTCTCTTTTTTGGGTTCCAATTAAGTTACTTTTCAATTCTAGCAAATAGTAGGACTTGAGTTTCACAGTGTTTTCTAAATGCATTTGCTCCTTTGCTCTCTTCTTTCCTTAGTTCTGTCTGGCTTGGAAATTTTGTATATGACTTGGCTTCATTTAACAACAATATGTCTTTACTTCTTATCTTGGCCAAAGTCTATGCTGGCTCTTCAGGGAGCAAAATAATGTATGAATACATGCATAACATTTAGTATCTCTTATGAACAAATATCTGAAACACAAATAAAAAAGGCAGTGATAATATTTGGTTTATGTTCTAGTGCACATTTTAGCTTTTAAAATGCCTTGCTTCCCATAGCCCCTCTATATATGATTCAGTATTTATCTGTTGTGATAACTGACATAATTTTTTGAATATCTGAGGTGACAACCCTTTTTTGATCAAAGACTATGGGAAATTCATAATGTTAAGGTGAAGGATACATCTATGAAACTTGACAGTTTTGATTGACTTAAGTAACAGCAATGCCTCATAACTGTCTAGCACTTTCTAGTTCCCAGAGCAGGTTGGTTCCAAATGACAGCCCTTTGTAGTAAGAATAGGTAAGAAAAATTTACAGTATCTTTGCAATATAGAGTCATCCTGTTTTTCTAACTATTTGATTTGTTTTTTGAGCTACCAAGTAGACTGCATCATAGTAAAGATACTAACAATGCAGGCAAGACAGAGAAATAGTCTGGCAGAACAAAAACAAAGTAAGGAGTTATCTATTTTCTCTTCTGTTAATTATGTTTTGTTAGATTTTGAAGTCGGTCAAAGCTGTGTATTACAATATCCATCACAGATCTGATTTTTTCTTTCTTGACTTTTATTGTTTTAGGTTTGATATTTAGTTCTTTGATTCATTTAGAGTTAGCTTTTGTGTAAGGTGTGAGATAGGGATCTTGTTTCAGTTTTTTGAAGCTGGATATCCAATTTTGCCAGCATCATTTGCTGAAGAGACTGTTTTTACCCCAGTTTACTGTCTTAGGGCCTTTGTCAAATATCAACTGATAGGATGGTGGCATCTAACGGTCTCCACTCTATACCATTGGTATTTAAGTGTCTTTCTGTATCAGTACCAAGCTGTTTTGACTATGGTGGCAGTGTAATAGGTTCTAAGGTCAGCTAGTATGAGGCCCCTGTTGTATTTCTCTTCTTTAGTAGTGTTTTACTAAGCTGAGGTTTCTTCCTTTTTCAAACAAAGTAGGTGATATGTTTCTCCATCTCATTAAAAACTGTAACTGGAATTTCTATTGGAATTGCACTGCATAAGTATATTGTTTTAGGTAAAAGAGACATCTTCACAATGTTAAGTCTTCCTATCCATGAGCAAGGTAGGTTTCTCCAATTTTAAAAGTCTTTTTTGGTTTCTTACAGTAAGACCTTGTAGTTCTCTCTATATAGCTCTCTTATTTCTCTAGTTAGATTTATTCCTAGGTATTTTATCTTCTTGGGGGCTATAGTAAGTGGTATTGATTTTGTAATTTATTCTTTAATGAACTCCTTGTTAATATAAAAGAATCCTACTGATTTACTTATGTTTATCTTGTATACTGATACTTGCTGAACTATCAGTTCCACTAGTTTACTTATGGATTCCTAAGGATTCTCTGTATATATAATCATATCATCTGCAAATAGGGAGACTTTTTTTGCTCATCCAAAGACTTTGACAAAGGAGTTAAAAGCAACCTACAGAATGGGGAAAATATATCCGGCAGCTACATGTCAGACCACTGTGTGATATCCATAATCTACAAGGTTCTGCAAAATATCAACAAGAAAAAGGTAAATAACCCAATTAAGTGATGGGCAAAGGAGATGGGCAGATACTTCACTAGAGAGGGTGTACAGGCAGCCAAAAGACATATGAGAACATGCTCACAATCATTAGCTATAAGAGAAATCCAAATCAAAACTATAAAGAGGTGTCACTCACCCCAACAAGGCTGTCAATGATTCAAAAAAGACAAAACAACAAATGCTGAAGAGGCTGTGGAGAAACTGGAACTCTCCTGCACTGCTAGTGACTTTGCAAGTTGGTACCACCTCTTTGGAAAGCAGTCTGGTGCTTCCTTAAAAAGCTGGGAATAGATATACCATTTGATCCAATAATTCCACTTCTTGGAATTTACCCTTCAGAAACTAAATCTGTCACATGAACAGATACATGTAGATGAATATTTATTGCAGCACAGTCCACAATAGCTAGAAGATGGAATCAACCCAGATGCCCATCAACAGATGGATGGATAAACACACTATGGTACATATACTCTGTGGAACACTATGCTATGATAAAAAACAGCGTAGATTTTAGGAAACATCTCGTAACATGTTTCAATTGGAAGACATTATGCTGAGTGAAATCAGTCAATGTCAAAAGAACAAACACTGTATGAGATGCCTGTTATAAGGACTTAAAAACAGAGCAAGCTACAGAAGAAAATAACTTTGTTGGCTACAAGGGCAGGAGGGTGAGAGTTTATCACAGATGAGATAGTTGATCGATGCTAAAAGTTTTATTAATCTACTGTAATAAATACTAAAAGTAAAAATAATTACATTAAATGTTAGTGAACACTCAATTTAAAAGACAGACATTGTCACAATGGGTAATAAAGCAAAGTACTCACTGTAAAAGTAAAAAAAAAAGAAAAGAAACGAGGCAGCAAACACTGTCCAATAATTTTATAAAATTATATATGGCAATTATGCTGGTTTCTACTTTTTGTAATCATCATCATTTTACATTTTCGTTTATTTTTTAAAAAAATTCTTATCAAAATATGTGAATAGGTTGTCAATGAATGACCTCTGATTAAATTCACAAACATAATTTGTAGCTATTAGCAATTTTCTCCCACCTCAATTACTTTTAATGATGCTAATAAACAAATAAAAGAGTCACAGTAAGACTTGGGATACTTAGAGCTAAGCCACACCCTTTGTTTTAGAAAAACTACCACGGCCAAACTAACAAATGGCGTAACCCTCTGGTAGTTTAAGGGCTCTAACTAGCATGGGTCTACTACCTTGCTTTGGCAATTTCGTCTTTAATACACTCTACCTTCTCTCCATAGACTTGCAGTTTGACTGGTTTATTCTAACATATTTGGCACTTGGCTTCGCTTACAGAACAAATCAGATTTCAGTTTAAAATATATTGACAAGGTAAGAGTGATTTAAAGTAGATATTTTCAAAATACGGGCTAAATGTTGAATTTTATTTGGGCAATTGTTACAAAACTTAGAAAATCCCATAGAAATTATTGTATTAAATGTGTTATTCATAGCCTACATAAATTAGAGAGAAGAGTTTGTGTATTAATGCAATTAGCCTACAGACCATGGAGTTCAGACTTCTGTCTGAAGGACATTTGACAAAAAAATGAGTTTTAATGAGGAAAGATGTTCAATGTTATAAATTGAACATTTGAATCTACAATGTAGTGTGGGAGCAAGCTGTAGGAAAGGGGAGCTGAAGGCTATACTGGGCACTTTTTACAGACAGATGTTTCCAAGGATATACAATTCTGAGACAGAAATTGATTAGACATGATCATAACATACATGTGTGATGTTCCAGGTAAAATTTTGTCATTTTTGTCATCTAGCTGGAGGATTCAGACAATGATTAGTGTATCAAGTCTCATCCTGCCTGAACTGTACCTTGAACTAACTACATAAACAATATAGAAGTGAATAAATTATCTAGGAAACCTCCCATTTTATTAGGAACATAGAGATTTTGTTTTATGTGTTATTTATACTACTGCAATATATGCACTATTTAGTATAATTCATTTGATCGAATGTTTCGATCTTTCACACTTTGTGAAGGCATACTAGTTTTAAAATGAATTAAATTTATGTCTTACATATATACGAAACCCATTGCTGTCCGGTCGGGTCTGACTCATAGTGACCCTAGAGGTCAGAGTAGAACTGCCCCATGGAGTTTCCAAGGAACACCTAGCAGATTTGAACTGCCAACCTTTTGGTTAGCAGATGTCACATTTAACCTCTAACATACACGTTCCTTCCAAAAGAGGGTGAGTTTTCTTCAAAATGATTTGGCCTATAGACTAAAATAATTTAACACCTTGAAACACTATCAGTTTATTTGAGTTTCCATCTCAGGCAATGAATTAAATTGTAGAAATATTTAAAATAGTGTAAAACATAATTTACTTGTTAATATTCATCTTATTTGGGAAATTTGCTTTTTTTTTTAAAGGATCTCTGTGTAAGAATAAAAGAGAATGTTATTTTAAACGGATTATGTTAAATCAAAAACAAACAAAATCTCTTTGTCATCAAGGCAACTTGGACTCATAGCAACCCTGTAGGACAAAGCAGATCTGCCCCCACCGAGTTTCCAAGGAGTAGCTAGTGGATTTGAACTGCTGACTTTTTGATCAGCAGCCAACCTCTCAACCACTCTGCCATCAGGGCTCCAATGACTGCATTGAGCAGAAAATTTATAATGTACACTAATGAGCCAAAGCCTAATGAGAAGTATTAGAATAAATTTAAGCCAAAATAATACAAAAAAAACATATTTATATCATCATTTTATTGCTATCTACGGTTTCATTAGTAAACAATACTAATATAAAATCATGCTTTCTCTCTTTTTCTTCATTTTTTAGACCAGGAGTTCTTGAGAAATTTTCCATTAAGTTAATATAAGAGAGATGATATGGATAGAAATATAGCAATATAGTTTTAAAAATTAAAGAAATACATTAAGTTCATGCACATAAAATAATTTAACAAAGATCTAGTTAGGTAGCCCTTGAAATTATATAGCCAAGCCAAGTTTGTTTTGAAACTCAATTATACATTTTGTTTAAGGACCAACTCATTTTGTAAAGTAAATTATGTCTGTGTATCCATTTTGTTTCAGTAACTGCATGCCTGCCGGTGAGTTGGTACTAAAGCTTCAGTAGAGAGCAAAAAGAACATGTTCCCTCCTTCTGAAGGCTCAGAGACCCGATAGAGGAACAGATGCAAACCGACCTCCTTTTAGGTCTCTTGGGAAAACACAAACAGCTACTTTTGAGTGAATTGTAACTCATGGTGACTTCATGTGTGTCAGAGCAGAACTGTGTTCATAAGGTTTGCAGTGGATGAGTTTTCAGAAGTAGATTGTCAGGATTTTCTTCTGAAGTACTTATGGATAGGCTCGAATCCCCAACCTTTTGGCTAACAGTCAAATAAGTTAGCTGTTTGCCTACCCAAGGCAGATCTTTGTTCACACTAAATTCTTTCTTGCCTCAAGACATTCTAGAACATTCTTACCTCTTCCAGCAATGCTTTTCCCCTTTAAAATACCCCAGACTTGTTAACACCTTCAGATCTAAGATTTAGCATACTTTCTCAGGAGGTGCTTTCTGATCTCTAGACTCCATGATAAAAACCTTACTCCCTTTTGCTGCACTCTATTTTGCTCTGTTATTAAAATTCAAAATTATATGTATTTTGGCATATTAATCAGTCTTCTGTCTTTTTTTGGTAGATTATAAACACTGTAAAGGTATGGAACTTGTCTGGTTTGTTCAACATTGCTTACTATCACCCGGCTGTTGGCCTGTCACATAGTGGGTACTCAATACATATTTGTTGAAAACGTATATAAAATAATGCTTAAAATAAATGTAAATTGATGACTGAGATAAAATCTATGAAATAATTATTCATGGTGCTATGAGGCCATACTAGAAGAGAGCTGACTTAGCAAATCTGGGAATATGTTCCAGAGAAATGAAGTTGGGAGAAGACAGGGATACAGAAGGAACAGTTCCTAGGTAGGCAGAAAAGCACAGCTTATTCAAGGAACTACACCAAAGCCTGGAGTCTAGAAAGAGAGAGTGTGACACGAGACTCCAGTGGGAGCCAGGCCCTGACTGTGAAAGGCGTCCTGGTCGTTTTAAGGGTCTTCTTTATCCAAAGAAAAATGAAAAGGCTTTCAGTAATTTTAAGCAGGTGGTCAGAATTCTTAGAGAGGCACTCTAAAATAGGAACTCATAAAGATTTAATTCTTTAATTCAGAACTAACTCTGAAGCCACAAAGATACCGGAGTGCGAATGAAACAGTTTTTCCACAGTGAGAAAGGAGAATATTGGCCTATGGAAGAGGTACTGGACATGGGTGTAAGTGGACACATTAAGAAGGTCAGAGTACTATACCAGTACTTGTTAACAGATTCACTAATTGACGATAAGGGAGGCAACATTTAAAACATGAGCTCCACGTCCTTCTCTTGCATAGCTAGATAATAAGTATGCCATTCTTTAAGAGACCTAGGGAAGAGGACCAGAATTGGATTAAGGTTTGAGGAAGACCAAGACTTGTCTGTCCCTTTCAGACATCCAGATAGAGAGAGGCCAAGTAAGTGTTTGGATACATGAATTGAAAAGTCACACATCAAAACTGGAAATGAAGTTTGTGGATCATGGGAATCCAAGTGGTAAAGAAAACAGCACACATAGATAAGGTCAGCTAGGGAGGGAAGAGAGAACAAATAGTTAAGTCTAAGCAGATGCTCTAAGTACATAAGGGTCAACAAGTCTAGGAAAGAGCAGTGGAAGAAGTGGAAAAAAGAAAAAAAAAGATAAAATCAGAAGTGTAGGAATGTTTTGGTAAGTAGCCTAGAACGTAACTACGTGCACTACCCAGAAACTCCTTTGTATTAACGAAGCTAAAGCAAAATAAATAAATAAGTAAATAAAGTTTCAGGAATAAAGGCATAATCAGCAGAGTTGGTCATATGTGTTGAAGACTGAAAACATATCCCTCAGATTTAACGCTGGGAAGTCACTGGTCACCTTAGGGAGAACTATTGTGCTGGATTGTTTTAGATCTAAATTAGATAGGATTTATTGAAGTGTGATTTGACTTTATTATTTGTGACTAATATGGCACCATTTATACATGTGACTAAATGGAATAGTTTTTAACATTGTGACCTTGTATACTGATGGGAGCTATATAATTAGAAATTCATTCAATTTTGAGATGATCTATTCTAAGTCAAGTCACTATTACACAGATGAGGAAAACAAGGTTAAGAAAGTCCTGACAATTTTCAAAAGGCGATAGTTTTCCATGCAGTCTGAAACAGAGCCCAAGTTTTCCTCTTTTCAGCCATGTGTGAATTTTTTGGTCCAATTACTGCTTATTTTTCATATTATAGATTGCTTGAGTGAATTTATGTGTGCATATATATGGGTATATATCTACGTATAAGAGTGTGTGTGTGCGCATGTATCTCCAACGCAACCCTGACTTAGATTAGCATGCATTCTATTGCAATTGCTTTATTTCGGAATCGTAAGATCAATTGACAGCACAGCTTGACACTCAAAGCTTCCCTGGAAAAAATTGTACCTGTAAATTAAAACGTAGACAAAGAGAATGGCCCCCCAAATGCCATAGAACATTTTAAGAGAGTTCATTAGTAATGAGTCTGTCAGAAAATATATTCAAAATGTGTCAGTGGATAAGAAACATAATTGATTTATGATGCAACGTTCCTGTTGTCTATGTAATCTCTTCTAAGATACTTTTCTGCATAAGACGTTTCAATATTTCCTTAAGGGACTTTTATCATCAAACCTACAATTTAGCCCAACTCAAACTGTAGCAGTTAATGTGAAATCTGAAGTAACTGAACTGAAATTCAACTATATTTCTTCACCAATTTCACCTTCATATTGCATGCCAAAAAAAATCATTTTTCAGAGAAAAATGTTTATCCTTTATGATGTGACTGCAAAGAAATAACAATTTTCGTGTGGTATATGAAAATCAGACTTGCTGCTCTCAGGTCATACACAAGAAAAACATTACCCTGATGGCCTTTCGAAGACACGGGGCAGGCTTCTGTCCTGTCCCTTTCTGTAGTTACTCATCATAGAATCTGGCATAGCAAGCACGTCTGTTAAAAAGATAATAAAATGTGTTGCCATATTTGAAACTTCATGTGTGTGTTTATTCTGTTTTGCTTCACTTCTAATTGTTTATTCTCTAAATTGTGAAAGAGAAGGCTAATCATCATGAAAACTGTAAATCACATTAGTGAAAATCTAAGTATATTGCTAAATTTCAAGGCAGTAGAAAAGACAGTATAAAACATTCATATTTATTACTACCTTGAAGCCACAATTCCTCCAATATAAATCATTTTCCAAACTGCAAGAAAATGGTTCACCTTATAAAATATGAATCATGACTTAAAAAGGCTCTGTTTTCCACAGAAAGCCCAAGTCTTATGATTTTGAAAGGGCATTCTGTCTGCTCTTTGATTTTGATAATATTTCTGGGAGATAATGTCAGTTCAGATAAACCTGGACTGAAGCTAGTTATCGGGACAAGCTGATTCAGGCTTGCTGTTTCACTAGCTGTTCACAAGAGAAGTTGTTAAAGTCATTACCACCAAATAGATGCTATTGGAGTGCCTTCTGTGTCCCCAACACTGAAGTAAGTGTTGGAGTGATTTACGGGGCAGTGTTAAACACACAGAATCTGTTTGTAATTCAACTTTGGACTGAAAAAAAAAAAAGTGACAGTCATTTGGGAAAGCTTGATGACTGTAACACACATAAAGCGATTCTACTTTAAATTTCATTATACTGTCTGATAATCAAAGTACAATGAAAGCAAAAAAAAATTGGGGGAAACATAGAGTACTATGCCAAATGTAGTCCAGAATACTGATAAAGTATGTGTATTGACTTCTGCAAGCCAGTATTTTCTACTCAGAGTAATTTTGGCCCAAAATGTTCCTTGGTGGCCTCAAATGTCCATTTTTCCAAATTAAGATTTCCAAGATTATATTCTGAGAAACTCTTAATACAAGTTCTGTGGAGAAAAGAGGTGATTTTATGAAATGCTGCCTGCTGAATTACATTTTTGGAAACAATACACTGTAGCTTCATAAGGCTTCTTAGAAGTCTCATTAAAAGAAAAAAAAAAGAAAAAAAAAACTGTTTTACTTCACCTAATTCCACACCTCCTAAACTTATTTAAGCATGCAACAGCTTATTTCGTAGACCTTATATTAAGGTCCTTCATAAATTTCAGTTTTGGAAACACTAGGCTAATCATATTGATGAGCGTATCACTGTAATTAGAAAATGGTCATTTTGTGCTGGCTAAAATTTGCCCAGCACCCCTGCTCTGATTGTCAGTTTACTAGTCTGCAAGGTTATGCCCACGTAATATGATGACCCCTTTGCAATAATTCTAACACACACACACACACACACACACACACACAGAAAGAGAGAGAGAGAGAGAGAGAGAGAGAGAGAGAGAGAGACATACAGTCACACACATTCTTCTGTCTTTTCCAAGATGGTTACCAACCCTCTGGTCAAATTTCCTTGTGGAAGGTGGTGTAACCCCGGAGATTCTGAATTAAGAGTTAGTTTGGAGTCCCTGGCTGGTACAAATGGTTCAACACTTATCTGCTTAGTGAAAGGTTGGTCGTTTGGTAGTTCAAATCACTCGGAGGTCCCTCAAAAGAACGGCCTGGCAATCTACTTCCAAACTGTAGCAGCCATTGTAAACGCTGTGGGGCACAATTCTGCTCTGACACACAGATGCTGTCCATAAACGCTGTGGGGCACAATTCTGCTCTGACACACAGATGCTGTCCATAAACGCTGTGGGGCACAATTCTGCTCTGACACACAGATGCTGTCCATAAACGCTGTGGGGCACAATTCTGCTCTGACATACAGATGCTGTCTAGGAGCTGGAATCAGCTCAACTGGTACCTTTTTTTTTTTAAACAGACACTAAGAAACAGTGTAAGAGTAGTGACACATTTTTTTTTTTAGTATTTGTATTCTTAGTTCTTCTCTTTTAAAAGGATTGTTACTGGTAAACAATTTCTTTGAAACAATATGCTCTGTCTGGTAGATCTGATTTTAAAGTTAGATCGATGGCTAGTTCTTTGCAGGCATGCTTCGTAACAGCCCCTGGCTCTGAGTATTGTGTTACCTACACTGCAGTTGTTCAGCAAGTGATTACAAATTGATGCAGTATATAAAATTCCTTATGGTTCTTGTCACCAACCATTGGCGTTTACTAAACTGCTTGTTTTTATATGACATTTTACATAATTCTTAGATACACAGGTTATAAAATCAAAGGAAGTCCTCATACAATATACATTCTCAGGTAGCCATTTTTCTTCAGACTCAGGTAACTGAATGAATATCTATGTCACGTGCAACAACTCACATTTGTGATGGCCATATGTGTGGTACTAGCAACAACAGGGTTCATCTCTCACGATGCTATAATGCAAACATAGTGTAAGATATGTGTCATGTGCCTCTAATATATGCCAGATTCCTAAAGTTCATTTTTTTAATGCATACTATGTGCCAAGAGAAGCCATGGTGATGAAGAGCTTAGCTGCTAACTAAAAAGTTGGCTGTTCAAATGACCCCACTAACCACCCCTTGCAAACACTATGCGGCAGTTCTACTCTGTGCCATAGGTTCGCTATGAGTTGGAACTGAATCGAGTGCAGCGGCTTTGGTTCTTTTGCAGTATCCTAGGTGGAATCCTTCAGAAAACTCAGCCACTGAAACCACTATGGAGCAGAGTCCTCCTCTGATGTATGTTGGGTTGCCATGTTTTGGAGTTGATTAGGCCGCAACTTCTTATATGCCAGGTGGAAGGTCTGAGCCCTGGGTTCCGTTTGGTTCTAGCTTTTTGACTCTCAGAATATTGGTTTGCATTTTCATGTCCTTTGATACTTTATTGTACTGATCAAAGTAAGCAGACACAACAAAGGCAGATGGCAGAGACAGCTGCAGAAAGAGCAATTGCCTGCTCTTCTGCAGGTGACTGGGAGTCTCACCGTCCTGTTTATCAGCATTCTGGCAGAAGCCAAGTTACTTATCTTTTTAGCCTCAGTTTCCAGTTCTCTAAAACGAGAATCACACCCCTCTGTGTGATTACTTTGAAAATAGAATGTACCTACTATGGTTCCCGGTGCATGAAGAGTGATTTACTGCTAACACCTACAACCCATGTGAAAGCACTTTTGTAAACATTATAGAAATAATAATTATGATAATTCATCATGGTAATTGCTGCAATAGTCTCCTTTAATTTGAGCAGCATTTTATGTCCCACAGCAAAGACACTTGGATTTGAATCCTCCCTGGTCTCATGTTAGCAATATGATCTTGGTTAATTGTGCCAACTGCCATTTCCTCAGCTATTGAAGGGATTTCCTATCGTTTCACTCACAGAAGTGTCTGTTTTTGTTGGTAGCTGCAGTTGAGTCAGCTCTCATCTCATGGTGCCGGTGTGAACAATGGGACCCGATTTGGGCGATCCGTAGGGCTTCTGGTGGCTAGTTTTCAGAAACAGGTCACCAGCTTTGTGAGTATGAATAAGAAAATATGGAGTCTGACAAGTAAGTTCGCGAACTTAATTGTTCTAAGTGCTACATACCTCAATGCTGAATATCACTACGATCACCTTTGAAGTACTCTCCGTTGGAAGTTATGCCTAGTCTACTCTTCAAAGCAATTTTGGAACTCTTTCTGGAATGGCTATTGCACACGGTGGCACCGTGGCAAGTTTGCAAACTTAACTGTATAGTTTTCTTTGAGAGAGTTGTTAGCCAGTAAACAAATAACTGTACTGGAACACCCTCCTTGCTCACCTGATCTGTGACCCAGTGATGTTTTTCTTTACCTGAAGATAAAGAAAATACGGAAAGGAAGACATTTTGATGACATTCAGGACATTAAGGGTAATACGATGACAGCTCTGATGCCCATTCCAGAAAAAGAGTTCTTTAATTTAATGGCTTGGAAGGATGAACTAAGCGCTGGTGTCTGCCCAGACTTTCTCAAAGAGACTACTTTGAAGGTGACTTGAGCGATATTCAGCAACCAGACATGTGGCACTTTATCTAGGCTGAGTTCATGAACTTAACTGACAGTCTTGTAAAAGAAAAATTCTAAGCACTGTGCTTGGCTCTCAGGAGGTACTCAATAAATATTAATTTTCTGATTTTGTTTTGTCTTGGGGACAAAAGTGGATTTATGACCCAAACCATAAATTACAAAGAAAACAAATACTTTATTTGTGAAGTACCTGGATTTCCAAGGCTATAAATTTGTGTGGAAGCTGTCTCCCAACTCTTTCTCCCACAGAGTAGCTGGTTTCGTTAGCAGCCAAGCACTTCATAATCACTGTGCCACCAGGGCTCACCCCTGACTTCTCTAGAGGGGCAACTATTACAGGATACTATTAAAAGAATATGTTTTGGAATTCTGCACCTTAAAATCTAAAGAAGTTTCAAGAAATTTTATCATTGTATGGAGAAAAACACAAGAGGGAGAAAAAATCCATTAAATACTGATGAGCAATCTGTCATGTCTGCCATATGCATGAGAGATGTATAAGAAATACTTTCCTAAGTCCTGAGATATGTCACAACATGGATGAACCTTGAAAACAGTATGGGAAGTGACAGAAGCCTGCCACAAGAGAAACTTATTACATTATCCCATTCGGATGAAAGAATATTGAAACCTATAGACAGAGTAGAGGTGACTTAGGGTTGAGGAGGAGGGTACATATCTCTTTTTGTGGTGTCCTAGAATTGACTGTGGTGACCAAAAAACCAAACCAAATCCACTGTCATCTAGTTGGGTCTGACTCATAGTGACCCCAGAGCTGATGGTTATGTAATATTTGTGACCATAATAAAAACTATCGCATTGCATGTGTAAATTGGTAAATAGTATATGAGTGATATCTCAATATACCAGGTTAAAAAAGAAGAAATGTTTTCTTGGACTGTGGCTGTCCCTGTCCCAGGAGAAATTTCATGTAGTAGGGACCCATGTTAATTTATGGAGCAGAATTACTGGATGCCAGACCCTTTGCTCAGTGCAGACACTGACTGCAAGGACGTAAAAGATATGGTTTCTTTCCTAGTAATAACCAGCATGCTGGCAATAATGCAGAAAACATCAGATAAGAAAACACTGCAGAGTGCGCACTATGCTCGGGTATAAAGGGCCACAGCAGGGGATGAATTAACGTTTGCTGAGCACTGGACACTAAGGTGCTGCATAAGCTCCCTTGAACCTCTCTGCTGACTATCTGAGGCAGGTAATTGTTCAGGTGAGGAAAGAAAATCTCGGAAATGTGGGGAAAAGAAAAAAAAGAAAGAAAAATCTTGCCCCAAATAACACAACTGGTAAGCAGTCAAGCCGGGAGTTACTTAGGTCTGTAAGCTCCAAGGAGCCCCAGTGGTACAGTGGTTAAGGGCTTGGCTTGCTAACTAAAAAGTCAACAGTTTGAATATGTCAGCTGCTTGCTGGGAACCCTATGGGGCTCGTCTACTGTGCCCTATAGGTTTACAGTGAGTTGGAATTGACAGGTTTGGTTTAGTCATCTCTAGTGACCACATTTACTATAGAGCGATCCAGAAGTTCTTAAACCCAACCACATTTTCTTCAATATTGTTATTGTTAGGTGCCACCAAATCAATTTTCAAGTCGTAGCCACCCCATGTAACAGCATAGAACTGCCTCTGTTAGGTTTCGGGGCTGTCATCTTTATGAGAACAGACCACCAAGTCTTTCTCCCACAAAACTGCTGCATTGGTCCAAAACACCAACCTTTTGGTTAGCAACTGAGCACCTAACCTTTTTTGCCACCAGGACTGATTTCCTCAACATTATGCACCGGTAAATTCAGCACAGGTGTTGGAACCCTGGTGGTGCCATGGTTGAGATCTACAGCAGCAACCCAGAAGGTCAGTAGTTCTAATCTACCAGGTGCTCCCTGAAAACTCTATGGGACAGTTCTACTCTGTCCTATAGGGTGGCTATGAGTCCGAGTCGACTTGATGGCAATGGACTGGCTGGTTGGATTATGGTAATCTCTAAAGGAGTCAGTAGAATGACATTCTCATATTACACCTATTTATGTGTATTTAATACATAGGTCAATTTATTTATGAGAAACTTCAGCAATAATTGCAGTTATATTTATACTAGAATGTAGGTTGAGTCTAATGTTGTGAAAATATGAAGTAAGTTGTTAAGCAATTCAACTGACTCCAGTGAATGTCAGGCAACTCCTAACACTCTTCATTGCTTTCTAATTCTAACCATTTATTTTCACAGAGAACGATACTTACCCGTATTGGTAGAAGATTTTCTATAAATTATGTACTGCACAAGTAGCAGTGTATAATACCACTACTCAAATAAATATGCATTATTTATAGTGTCACAGGTGAAGTATTGAAAGACATGATATAATTTGCCAAGAATCATATTTTGAAAATAATGTCCAGAGTGCTGAACCTGTGCAGTGGTGGCCAAAAGAAAAAATTCTGCTTCTGGGATTTTTAGTAGTCAGTGTATGTTATAATAAAATATTTCAAATAAATGCTGCATTATTAATGAACCTTATACTTGCCCTAGGGCAGATGAGGCATGAGTGGTTCAATTAAATTTTGTATTCTCCCTGTGACACACATGGCATTTCTAATAGTTCTGTATGTGAAGACCGTATCTTTACTGTTTCCATTTCTACAGGCATGCTGCACGTTCCTGTGGTACTATAGTGTTCAATTTTCGACAGCCAGATATATATATTTTTTTCCTCTAACTTAAGTGATCTGGGCCTAGAGAAAAACTAGTATCGTTTAGTATTGCAAGTATTTTCAAAAGAGAACACATGAGGGTGAATTCTTGCCAAGTTCCACAGCATTCCTTGTCTTCTGTCTTGCACTGGGGTAGCCGTTTTAAATGATGACAAAAGACCTGATTCTTAAACTGTCACAGATCATTTCAAGGCCAAGAGTACTAGTATAGCAGCATCGGTTTGTGCTTGGGGCATTAATAAATTAGAACTACTAGAGGAGACAAGACCTTAACAAACTGGTCAATCTTGACAATTATTTTTTACCACAACGAGGCTAAGGGACCGAACTCTTTTCCCTTTCCATTTTTTAAATTCATGTATATTACATTATATAGTTTCCATTAAATATTACTAGTGGTTAATTAAAAATTGTTAAATGGTATTCATTCCAAAGTATTAATCTATATTTACAATCTTTTTACCTGGAATGTAGAGATCAATCTCTACAAGAAGCACTACAAGCTGTTTATCGTCTACATTTGGAGGAAGAGCTATATTTTTGATAATCTAGAAAAAGCAAACTTCATTTCTAAAATGATAGACTACTTTTTCAATGAAAAGTCATAAAATGTTTCTTATAAATAGCTTTCTAATAAATTTATCCTTTGCATTTTTTCTGTGTAGGAGTTTCAGCTTGTTGCTACTGTGTCTAAATACCAGCAAGCGTAGAGGCAAACTTGAGTTAAGCTCGAGGACACGACCAGAAGAATTTCAACACAACTGTAACACTGTTAAACAGAGTGGGCTCTGTCTATGGCCTCCCAAGTCAGGGTGAGACAAATGGACAGAACTTGTGAGGATGGTACCGCAAAGGCCAGTGTTTAGTTGTGTTATACACAGTGTCACTATGAATCAGAACTGACTCAATAGCACCTAATGACCACAGCTACCAAAAATCCTAACTCCACTTCTCCTGTACTTTTGACAAGACTGTTAAAAATTGGCCCCTCAAAGTATATGACCTAAACCCATGTTTCCTATTCCCCTTAAAATAAAGGAAACTTAGAGCAGCAGTTAAAAGTACAAGGTTTCTGGAGTCAAATAACCTTACACAATTCCCGTTGACAATTCACTTAATCTTTCTGGGAAGGTCTTCATCAAATAAAGATGGGTGATATTTATACTGTATCCTAGGGCTGTGGTGAAGATGAAATGCATTATTATGCAAAGAATTTCAAGCATTGCCCAGTATCTAGTGGGCCTTCAATAAATTATTGTTATTACTACTATCAAATGTTCTTATCAAGTTGAAGGATTTCAATCTTTTTGTCTAAGCACGAATATTGCTGGCAGAATTTATTCAGGTATCTTCTTTATTACTGACAATGCTGTGAATTGTAAGGAAGCCTTGATTACTCATTACTTGCCTATTTTTGATAGTTACTTTTTTAGCTGAGCACGCAACTAGGCAATAGGGAATATTTTATATATATCTATAAATAAGGAACATCTTATAGGGAATATTCTATATATAGGTTCTTTCAGTAAGGGTGTTGTATCTTTGAACTTGAATAAAGCAAGTTGTGTACATTATACAGTTTTAATTGTTTTATTATTTTGAAGTACATTTGATGGCATTATGTGTGAAAAAGAACTTTGGGTAAATGGCTGACTCGGCACCTTCCAAGTGGGGCCCAAAACAATCAGTTATCATAGCCCTATATCATCATTGACATTCACAGCCTCTCCTCATTCATCTTGGAAAAAATAAGGGTCAATAATTCTGCCAGATCAAAGTCTACACCAAACAGTAATGTTTTGGGATGAAGTGGACATTCTTGAAACTCAGTTGGATTTTCATCACCTCAGACGTGACAGTTTTGTTTGTTAACGAAACTATTCATCCAAAAATGGAGCTCATCATTGATGATGAATTTTCAGCCTAAAGTAGCCTCAACTTCCAATTTCTCCAGAGCCTAGCCAGCAAATGTATGGTACAATGTGTGACTGCTGGACTTCAGTTATTGAGTTACAAAATTTTGTAAGCATAAGGCTTCAAATCCAGACACAAAATCTGCCAAATTGTTCTCAACAGTTCTTGTGCTCAATGAGAAATTGATTGGGGTGGATTTTCACATACACTTTGAGAAACGGTGGCCATGTTTTTACAGAAATGTGCAGTTGGCTGATGCACAGGCATTGTCTGATTGGCAACAGACCTGGTTGTCTCAATTTTTTTTTGATTTAGCATTGTGTTTTTCTCTTAGTAGGAGGATGATGCACATTGTAGACGTCACATAACATACGAATGTCTGGTGAATGGAAGACCCGTTTTGATGAAAAACTAATAATTTCTATGTTTTGTGCAATTGTGTCTATTTTCTTAGCTGTTTGTCAAGGCTAATCAAAAAAAGTGATAAATATCTGTGATATAGCTTCACAAATGTGGCCACTATGAGTGGTCAAAAATGGGACATCCTTATCACAAGACCCTTAATATAAAATGTTTCAGTTCTCAAGGAACTTTCTACTTGCTATCAAGAAGAGGAGACAAAAAGTTATCATGTTATTAAAATATAAGTAAAGTTTAACTTTGTGTTGCCTTAACAGTCAAAGCCCTTGGCATGAAGTAAGATAGGTAGAGGGCAGAACCAAGCATTCCAGGGAAAAGGAATAGCAAAACCAAAGGCAGAGAGTTAGGACTAAAAAGGGAGCATCCAGGGGACTGATCGGATCTCAGTTTCAAACACTTAGTGGAAAGCAAGCATGGTTAACTAGGAGATGGTAGAAATCACGGTAGAGGAGCATCAAAGCCACACCGTCTATACTTTACATGTTGCCATACGTGTATACATTGTATTCATATTCATGTGTATATTAATATTCCTACTCATACTCATATTTATATATTCATCCTTTTAGTAAATACTTGTGCATCTATTGGGCACTTTGGATACAAAAATATACAAATAAAGTTTTGCTTTTACATAGTTAGGTTCTAGAAGATACATACAAATTTGTCCGTAGAAATCTTTCTTCAGATAAAATATTAAGTGAAAAGTCTCTATAAGACAAAGAAAGGTGAAATTGCTCTGGTATAAGAAGTGGTAAGTGTGAGATGGGGTGAGTCGTTACTATTTCACCTGCTCACCCTACACTCGAGTGCCTCAGTGACAGCTCCTCAACCACCTCAGGATTTCCAGAGCTACCTGTAGAGAGCACATTTTGAGTACTTCTGCAAGCAATGTCAGTGGGGTTAGGTCCTTGAATTATGAAGTAACACAATAAAAGAACTACTTAGGAAGATCAGTTGCTTGATAATATGTGGGATGGAATAGAATGAGAAGACATTAAAGAAAACTAATTAATGGATGGATAAAGGAGGAGTAATGTTCTAATGAGAACAGAGATACCTACAATGAGGTATGGTTTGTGTAGTGAAATTTATGAGGAAGAGTATAGGATTTGAGAGGAAGAAAATTTTCAAGAATTTGTCCTACAGATATAATCCTGTGCAAAGGTTCATAGTAATAATGACCATTACACTACTATTGGTACTCATATAGTACATTCAGCATCTATTAAACATGACTATATAGCTTTCCCCTATGCAATGGAATATTATGCCAAGCCAGGTCTCCATGAATGGAATATTAGACAGCCACAAAAAATTAGAACTGTAAGTGCTGATACAGAAACCTCTGTCTATGGTTACATAGGAAGAGAGTAGGAAGAAGCAGAGGATGTGCCCAAAGCAAGTAAGGGCAGTGGTACTACCAGGTGCCGGCAATAAGTGGATGTGTTGTCTGTAGAGAATTCAAAAATGAAAATAAAACTGAGGAACTCCAGCATGCTTTTTATTAATACCATGAACTGTCAGTTCTAAAAATATCAATGATAAAATAGTTCTCCCTGAAAAAAAAAATGTATTTAGGTTTCAATTTCAAACAATTGCTGCAGTAACAATTGAGATTTAATAGTGTCTATTTAAGCTTAAAATCAGTACAATTTTATTACTTTAATGAAGTTTATATTACACGCAGAAGTTAATTCTGAGAATGGCCAGTGACAGAACTATCTCCTGACACAAGATGAATGTTGGAACTCAAGCTCTGTTTAATTTTCTTAGTCACAGTACTGTCATTGTCTACTTTGAGTCACTGTTAAAGTGGAGGACTAGGGGTACAAACTATATTCAAAGACAGCTTGAACAATTCTGAACCATTAGAAAGTTTGAGAGTTTTACCAAACATAGTAGAAATCTATAACACATTTTCTGGTATGATTTTTTGACTGTGAGTACATAATAGAGTTGCCAAGATTGAGCCTAAGAAACAAAGCCATCAAAAGTGTTTCAATTTTTGAAGGCGTTTGTGTTTGTTTGTTTTTTGAGAAACAGAGTTTAAGGCAGGGCCCAGTTAGTGGAGTAGTCAGACACTTCCTCTGATGCTTATAACAAAAAGACCCAAAGTAACAAATTAATCCCTTACATATGACATCCTAGGAGCCCAGAACATTGAATGGAAAGTTAAAAAGTCAGAATGAAGAATGGGAAAGGGAGAATAGGAAATGCCAGACCTAACCACCAGGAATTGGTTGTGGCCAGCATGGTGAGCTGAGTGTGGTGGTTGGAGGGTGTTCAACCCAATAGGAGAAACTGAGCAGTAAAACACCACGTGATCATGAAAAGCTAATTTTTTGTGTGTAACCTACTGTGTGCACAGGTCTAACTCTTCCTCTTGGTATGAACCTGTCTCCTTCATCCTAGTGCATTCTCTACCCTTTTCTACACTGCACCCTGCTGACACTATTAATGATGACACCATAATAAGTCAAAAGAGGGACTCCTCAAGTGCACCTTGAGCCATTTCCAAGTCACAGAAAGGGAATAAGTTTACAAACAAGGTGAAGGGGAGGAAAATTGGCTGACTCCTCTGAACCAGATACTCAGTGCAGAAACTGTTCCTTCACCTAGGTTCAGGTATAAGAGGACACACAGTTGTTACAGACATTCAGTGATGGAGGGTTTATCCTCTTGCTTTTCTCAGAACATGCTGGCAGTTACCTGTGCATACAGCAATCACTCTTCAACATTTATGATTGTAAGCAAGAGTCTGCCCCATACACTTGGTAACTGAATTCCTGGACACTGAGTTGAATCCCTGAAAGAAAAGTTAGTGGAACCCTGGTCTTACATGTCTAGCAACAATTCTAACCACTTGGTGATGAGCCATCAGAGCTTAAAAAAAAAAAAAAGCAATAACCAAACTATCACACATGACCAGTCTATTTGGACATTTTAAGACAAAATAAAATGAGAAGCTAGGAAACAGTAAGCAAAAATAGATAAGTACAACTTATCAATAGCTCAGATATAACAGTCAATCTCAAAGCACTTAAAGAGGCAGACCACCATGACTTCATAAAACTCCAAAAACAAAGATTCAAATTTTGAGATGAAGAGAACTTCCTGGAATTATTGGAGGTAGAATACAAAGGGTTAATATTTAGAGCTTTTCAAGAGATCAGGAGGGAGATAAGGCAAAATGCAGCAGAGCAAAAATGGCAAATTGAACAGGCTACAAGAAAGATTAAAAGAATTAGAAACTCAGAAAATTAACTACACAGTTACAGAATTAGACAACACAATGAAAAGAATTCAGGCAAAGGAAGAGTGAATTAGTGAGACTGGAGACAAAGCGTGTGACATCAACATGTCTGAGGAAAAATCAGATAAAAGAATTTTTAAAAAATGAAGAAACACTAAGAAAGAAATGAGACTTTATGAAGAGAAATAATCTACAAGTGATCAGAGTACTAGAAGGGTGGGAATAACTGAAAATACAGACAGAACTGCTGAAGATTTGTAGATGGAAAACTTCTCTGATATCAAGAAAGATGAGAAGATATCTATCCAAGATGCTCACTCAACTCCACACAAAGTAGATTCCAAAAGAAAGACACCAAGGCATCTGTATTATAATCAAAACTGACCAAAACTAAAGAGGAGACAATTTTAAAAGTGGCTAGAGATAAACAGAAAAAAATCTACAATGGAAAATTAAAAAGACTAAGCTCAGACTACTCAGCAGAAATCATGTAGGAAAGAAGGCAATGGAGTGACATATACAAAACATTGAGTGACAGCAATTACCTGCCAAGAATTGCATATCGAACAAAACTATCCCTCAAATATGATGTCAAAATTAGGACATTTCCAGATAAACAGAAATTTAGGGAATTTGCAGAAGCCAAACAAAAATTACAAGAAATACTAAAAGGAGTCCTTTGGTTAGAAAATCAGTAATATCAGATGACGACACAGAATAGAAAACAAAACATAGCAAATGGATATAAACCGAAATAGAATAATTACAAATATAAATCAAAGGCAAAACACTGAAAACAGGGAAACATTATGAAAAAAGGAGAAATTCAAAAGAAAATATAGTCATAGATCTATCACATGGAGAGGAAGTCAAGGTGATATAAAGAAATTAAGGACTGATTGAGATTTAGAAGAATAGGGGTAAACGTTAGGGTAGCCACAAAAGAAACTGCCAGTCTTGCCAGCCAGCCAAGTGCCATCAAGTCAGATCTGACTCATGGCGACCCTAGAGGCCAGAGTAGAACTGTCCTCTAGTCTTATGTGTCAAAAAAAAAAAGAAGTCTCAACAAATACAAAGCCATCAACGTTGAAAAAGATGAATAGAAAACACATTTAAAAAAAAGACTCAACACTGAAAACTAAATGGAAAACAGGAATTGTCTGTGACACACACAAAGAAGACATCAAATGACAACACTAACTTCTTACCTATCGTAACCACGACTGTGTTAAATGCACCAATAAAGAAATGCAAAGTGGCAGGGCTGGATTTAAAAACATGACCCATATCTGTATGCTGCCTATGGGAGGCACACTTGAGACTGAAAGACACAAACTTCAGCTCAAAAGATGGAAAAAAATATATCTAGCTAACAACTGTCAAAAAAGAGCAGAAGTAGTAATATTAGTTTCTGATAAAAATAGACTTTAAAGTAAAATCCACCACATTGTATAAGGAAAGACATTATGTAATGATCAAAGGATCAGTACTCCAAAGGGACACAACAACACTAAATATCTACATACCCAATGACAGGGCTCCAAAATACATAAAACAAACACTAAGTGTATTAAAAACAGAAATAGACGGCTTAGCAATAATAGCAGGAGTCTTTGACACACCACCTTTGGTGAAGCCCAGAACATCCAGAAAATAGCTCTATAAAGACATGGAAGATCTAATGCAATAATAAACAAACTTGATGTCATAGACATATACAGAACACTCAATCCAACAAGAACCCAGTATACTTCTATTTCAACTCACATGGAACATTTTCCAGAATTGACCACATATTAGGTAACACAACAATCCTGAACAAAATTCAAAGCACTGAAATATTACAGAGCATTTCAGACCACAAAGCCATAAATGTAGAAATCAATAAAAGACAAATGAAAGAAAAAAAATTAACACTTGGAAACTGAAGAATATTTTTTATCAAAAGCTACTGAGATATTGAAGGGGCCCAAATCAAAATAATTAACCTCACACACAGAACAAGTAGAAAGAGAGGAACAAGAGAACCCCTTAGGCACCAGAAGAAAGCAAATAATAAAAATTAGAGTAGAACTAAATGAACTAGAGAAGAGAAAATTGAAAGAGTTAACAAGACTGAAAACTAATTTTTTAAAAAGATCAACAAACAAAATCAATAAACCACTAGCCTAAACGTAAACAAAGCAAGAGAGGAAGCACATAGCTCACAACAGACCCAAATGAAATTAAAAGAATAATAGAATACTATGAAAAACTGTACTCTAATAAATTTGAAAACTTACAGGAAATGGATAAATTTCTACAAATACAATATCTACAGAAGCTAACACAAACATAAGAAGAATAATGAAATAAATGTATCAAAACAATAGAGTGAAAAGCCAATTGAAGAATGACTTGGTCTGCAAGGCTTCACTGGAGCATTCTGCCAGACTTTTAGAGAAGAGGTAGAACCACTATTACTAAGGGTATTTCAGAGCATAGAAAATGATAGATTACTCCTAGATTCATTCTATGAAGCCAGCATAACCCAAATACCAAAACCAAGTAAAAATAGCACACACACAAAAGAAAAATTAAATCTCGTTAATTTAGATGCAAAAATCCTCAACAAAATTCTAGGCAATAAAATTCAACAACGCATTATAAAAAAGTAGTTCACCATGACAAAATGGGATTCATACCAGGGGTGTAAAGATGATTCAACATTAAAAAAATAATAATAAACCAATGTAATCAACCACAAAAATAAAACAAAAGACACAAACCACTCTATTTTATTAATTAGTACAGAAAAGGTATTTGACAAAGTCCAACACTCATTCATGTTAAAAGCTCTCAGCCTAATAGAAATGGAAGTGAAACTTCTTAACATATTGAGGGGTACCTATGCAAAGGAAACAGCTACCATCATCCTAAATGAAGAGAGTCTGAAAGTATTTCCCTTGATAATGGGAATCAGACAAGAATGTTCTTTGCCACTACTTATTCAACATTGTGCTGGAGGTTCTAGCCACAGCAATCAGGTAAGACAAAGAAATAAAAGGCATTGTACGCCATAAGGAAGAAGTAAAACAATTTTATTTGTGAATGAAATGATCTTAGAAAACCCTGAAAAATACACACACACACACAAAACTACTGGAACTAATAGAATATGAGGCCTGACAATTAAGTTTGGGAACTCATCCTAAAAAATGTGCGACATATCTTGTTACTGAATATTACTATAGTAACCTTTGAAGTACATCTCTTGAGAAGCCATGCACCAATGCCAGTGTGTAGTCCACCCCTCAAAGGAATTTTGGAACTTTTTTTCTGGAATGACCATCAGATACATAGACCCTTAATATACTGAACGTCATCAAAATGTTTTCCTTTCATTATTTCCATTTATCTTTGAGTACAGAAAAAGTCCATGGGAGCAGATCAGGTGAGTATGTAGGGTGTTCCAATACAGTTATTTGTTCACTGGCTAAACATTTCCTCACACAGTCCTGGTACATTGTTGTGAAGCAAGATCCATGAGTTTTTGGTGAAAAATCCAGATCTTTTTCACCTAATTTCTTCATGCAGCCTCTTCAGCATTTCCAAATAGTAAACTTGTTAATTATTTGCCCATTTGGCATAAATTCGTCATGAACAATCCCTCTGACATTCAAAAAGTTTAGTAACATTGTTAGGACTCTTGGTTTAGACTGACAGAACTTTTTTGATAGTGGAGAATTGGCTGACTCGCATTCTGCACTTTGATACGTTGTTTCAGGGTCATATTTGTACACCCGTGTTTCATCACCAGTGATAACACGGTCCAAAACATCGTCTTGTCTCTCCACAAGGTCTTGACAACCTCTGACTCTCTTTTGCTTTGGTCATAGGTGAGCTCCTTTGGAACCATCTTTGTACATATCTTTCTCATGCCAACTTTTCCAGTTGAGATTTTCCTGTTTTTCTGTCAACGTTTGCTTGGTCTGCTATGCTTCTCATAGTCAGCTTACTGTCTTTGCGCACAACTTGCAGAATTTTTTCAATGTTTTCGTCAGTTCTTCTTGTTACTGTCTGCTGTAACGTCTCCTCATCAGTGACACATTCTCTCCGCTCAGAAAAACATTTAATCCATTTGTACAGTGGCATTATCTCCATAAACCTGGACTAACATGTCTCTGATTTCACTTCCACTCTTGCCAAGTGTAACAAGAATTATAGTGTTTGTTCTTTGCTGTAATTCATACTCCAACATTCTCACAACAGCACAGAATAACATGCAACAACAATAATGAACACCACTCGGCAAGAGCCTACCACATGTAGACACAAACAAAGCTGAGACATTCACATACCAAGGTTATGAAACCTGATTGAGTTGTTTGTACAATGCTGCCAATGTAAGTGCAGGGTGGCAAGTTCGTGAACTTCACTGGCATACCTCATAGTTTAGCAAAGTTTCAGGACATCAGACATCACATAAACATACATAAATCAGCTGGATTCCTTTACACCAACAAAGAGATCATGGAATCACTACGATTTACAATAGACCTCAAGGAGATAAGATAACTGGGAATAAATCTTAACTAGAGATGTTAAAGACTTGTACAAAGAAAAGTACAAGAATCTACTGCAAGAAACCAAAAAGACATACAAAATGGAGACAACCACCTTGCTCATGGGTAGGAAGACTTAACATCATGAAAATGTCTATTCTACCCAAAGAGATCTCTAAGTACAATGCAATTCCAATGCAAATTCCTATGGCATTTTTTTTAATGAGATATAGAAACAAACTCACCATCTGTGTACAGAAATGGAAGAAATCTCAGATAAGTATAACACTGCTGAAGAAGAAGAACATAGTGGGAGGACTCATAGTTCCTGACTTCAGAATGTGTTATACTCCTATGGTAGTCAAAAACAGCCTGGTACTGTTATAAAAACTGATATACAGACCAGTGGAACAGAACAGAGAATCCAGCTATAACACCATCTACCTATAAGCAGCTTATTTTTGGCAAAAGCTCAACGTGCATGAGCTGGGGAAAAAATAGTTCTTCAACTAATGGTGGCTGGCAAAACTGGATATCCATCTGCAAAAAAATAAAACAAGACCCACATCTCATACGTGCACAAAAACTAAGTAAAAAATGAATCAAGAACTAAGTATAAAATATAAAATGATAAAGGTCATGGAAGAAAAGATAGGGACAATGCTGGGAGCCCTGATACATGGCATAAACAGACTGCAATATATTACTAACAATGTACAAACACCAGAACAGACAAGAGATAACTGAGAACTTATAAAACTCAAACCCCACGCTCATCCAAAGACCTCACCAAAAGAGTGAAAAGAATACCTACTGACTGGGGAAAAAAAAACTGGCTACCACAAATCTGATCAACATGTAATCTCCATAATCAACAAGGTACTTCAAAACTTCAACAAGAAAAATACTCCAATTAAAAAATAGGCAAAGGATGCCAACAAGTGTGTCACCAAAGAAGACATCTGGGCTGCTAAACAGATACATAAGGAAATGCTCATGATCATTAGCCATTAGAGAAAGGCAAATCAAAACTACAGTGAGATACTATCTCTCTCCAACAAGACTGGCATTAGTCCAAAAAACACAAATAGATGCTGGAGAGATCATGGAGATACAGGAACTCTACTATGCTGCTGGTGGGACTATAAAATGATACAACCACTCTGGAAATAGATTTGGAGCTTTGTTAAAAAACTAGAAGTAGAAATACCACATAATATAACAATCCCACTTCTTGGAATGTATCCTAGATAAATAAAAGCTGCCACATAATCAGATGCATTCATACCAATGTTCATGGCAGCAGTATTCACAATAACAAAAAGACGTCAACAAATGAGAGGATAAACAAATGAGGGTACATTCACACAGTGGAATACTGTGCAATGATGAAGAATAATGATGATCTTAGGAAACACAACATGGGGTCACCTGGAAGACACACTATGTGAAATGAGTCAATTGTCAAAGGACAAATATTATATGAGATCACTATTATAAGGACTTTAGGAAAGATTTAAACATGGAAGAAAATAATCTTTGATTGTTACAAAGGTAGAGAGGGAGAGAGAGGGCTGGTCATAGATTAAATGGTAGATCGTAATTGGGTTAGCTGAAGGAAGTGATGGTATGCAGTAAGTGGAAATTTAGCACAACAGGACTACACCAAAAGCTAGTAGTTTTTCTAAATACAACCAAACCCATTTTGTTGGATGGAGTAGCAGGGTCACTAGTCTGTGAAGCGTGACTTCGGGGGACATCTCAGACAACTGGCGTAAATAAGATTTTTTTAAAGAAAACATTCTTCATTCTATTACAGTGAGGGGTGTCTGAGGTCTTAAAAGCCAGCGAGTGGCAATCTAAGTAGCATCAATTGTCCTAATACCTCTGGCACACAGGAAAATACGCGTCCAGGAGACAGAAGGGGCATATGATCTGGAGACTATACGAGAATGAGACCAGAAAAACTAGATGGTAACTGGCTGCCACCAAAGTGTGCCCTGATAGGGTGCACAACATAAGAGTCCTTGACTTAGTTGGGGAAAAATGGGTGTGCAGAACTAGAACTCTACTAAAAGACCAGACTTGATGGTCCAATAGACTGGAATATTCTCTGAGCATATGGCCCCTGGACTGTTAGCCCAGAGAAGAAAACAGTACCAAAGCCAACTCTTCAGACAAAGATTGTTCTAGCATACAAGATATATAGTGATACTGGCCAACAGTGTGCTTCTTGGTTTAAGTATGTGCATACGCCTGTCTGAGCAGCTCCTTCCCAGAGGTGAGATGACAAGGTGGAGGGAGACAGGTTGGCTGAAATGATACACAAAGTACAGGGTGGAAAGCAGGAGTGCCCTGTCACAGGGCGGGGAGAGCAGCTAGAGTTGCACAGCGTGTGGTTGCAGGATTTTATATTGCAAATTGATTTGTATTGAAAATTTTCACTTAGAGCATAATAAAATACTAAAAAATGTGTTTTTTTAATGAATTTATGCCTAACTTTTCCTCATGTTTAGAAATTTTCTTCATTTATGTGCCTCTTGCTTTATGTGAAAGAAATACTTCTAAATTAAAATCAATGAAAAATTATCTTAAGTCAACTATGAGCAAAGGGACGCCAACAAGTTTTGTAGTACTTTTTTTTAAACATGACTGAAAAAAACACACTTGCAGGAATTATGCCTTGATGTAGAAATAATGCATTTCTGTGATGGAGGGATGTCTTTTTTTCAAAAAAATAAATTAATATAATTAAAATAGTAGTTGCCATTGAGTTGAGATTATTCATGGTGACTCACAATGTGATGTCTCATGTGTCATACTAGAAATGCTCCACAAGGTTTTCTGTGAATGATTTCTTAGAAACAGACTCCTGTCTTCTGGAGTCCCTCTGGGTGGACTGAAACATCCAAATTCCTAGTTAGCTGCTAAGTGCATTAACTGTGTGTACCACTCAAGGACTCCTATTAATATAATTACAAAGAGCTGTTATTTTTCTGGTGATGGCACAGTGGGTTAAGTGCTACGTCTGCTAACCAAAAGGTCAGCAGCTTAAATCAGCCAGGTACTCCTTGGAAACTCTGTGACACACTTCTGCTCTGACCTCTAGGGTCGCTATAAGTTGGAGTTGACTAGATGGCAGTGGATATGTGGACCATTATATTTATTTACATTTTCAATGTTTAGTGAATTATGTATATATTTTCACTTCTTAAATTTATTTCTTAAATGCTATTATTAAACATAAAATTCATAATTATAACAAAAAATAAATGGGATACTTTAAAATTATGTCTATAGTTGACAAATTATCTAACTTTCAGCATCTCTTTACAGAAGAGTATATATATTATGATGCCACTCAGTAAATAAACACACACGTACCATATTCATACATATTATATGTATAAATGTATACACAAAATTTGTATTGATGCTTCTATATAGCAATTTTGGGAGAATGTTTCCTTTGGACAGAGAATTAGGGAAGATGAGTACTGAATAGGAAGATGCTGAAGTTGCTAGGTAGGGAAGGTGAGTACTGAACTTGAAGGTCTGCAGAGACATGGATGATGATAACAGGGATAGCTCATATTGCATGTCAGGTTATTGTTCTCAGCACTTTCCACATATTAACTTATTTAAACTTTATACTATGGACACTGGAGTTTCAGTGGCAGAATTCTTGCCTTCCAGACAGGAGACCTGAGTTTGATTTCTATACAAGGAACCACATGCATATCCATCATCTGTCTGTCAGTGGAGGCTAGCATGTTGATGTAATGCTGAACAGGTTTCAGGGGAGCTTTCAGACTAAGACTAGGAAAAAAGGCTTGGCTATCCACTTTTACAAATCAGCCAATAAAACTCCTATGGATTACAATGGTACAATCTGCCAGCGAGCATGGAGATGGCTGAGTATCACTTAGTATCAGTGTACTCTGGGTAGTCATGAGTCAGGGGCCAAATCTATGGTAGCTAACAACAATGTCAAACCTCATGACAGTAGTCTACCATAATAGGTGCTATTGTTAGCCCTATTATTATCTCTATTAACAGGAAACTGAGGCACAGGAAATCCAAGAAACTTGCCCTGGGTCCCTGAACTGGAAAATGGAAGAAACCAGGTGGTTCAACTCCAGAATCCAGTGTCTTAATTACCTGAATCATGAAGAATTATGTGTTCATTAAGTCAGAAATTCCATCTGCCTAAAAGATGGCACTTGGCTTGGCAAGAGTAGAATTTATTAAGCATAGTAATGGGGTGGAGTGAATAAGAAGACGATACTGATATCATCTGGCAAAATGAAAATGAATGCTAGAAATGGCAGAAGATGGCACCATCAATGGGTGGCAGAAAAACGTGACAGGGAAATCAAGCTGCTGAAAGCTTCAGGGGGGCCTGTCAGTCAACAGCTGTGGAAGCAACGTGTAAAGTGGGCCAAGGGAGAGTGGGATTCCCCACACGTTTCTTTCCATATTTCCCTCTCCACCTGCATGTGAGTGATGCTAGAATCAAACCTCACTCAGCAGCCGTATTCCATTTACTTAAAAAAACATTTTCCTGATCTTTGTTGAAATTTAAATTACTCCAATGCTTAGACAAAAAGCTGTATTTCAACAAACTTTCCCAGTACCTTCTGTTGGAATAATGTTTCCTAGCTTTTCGTTTCCTAAGCTTTATTTTGTGTTACTTTTTCTCCTTGTGGAAAATTTCCATTACTCTAAAAGTGTGAAATTTTTTATGAGAATGGCCAGGAAATAATCTGATGTGACCAGGACAGATCAAAGAGATAAAGAGACAGGAAGACAAACCATTTTGGAGAAAAGATGGGATAGTCTTATATTATTTACCATATAATTTAGATGAATTTTTAAAGCCATTACATTAGAAAGGCAATTGTCCCCAAGCCATATGAGTTTGGTGGAATTAAAGCAGTTGTTGCTTTGTTGGCTAGGGGAATATATAGAATTCAGGAGAGTACCAGTCACTATTTCTATCAACCAAAGGCCTCTGGAGGCTCAGCCAAACTGAGATGAATTCCAAAGGCTTTGAAGGCAATACAGCAACTGGAAAATGAAGCCATCTACATGGAATACTGCCCTAATCCCATAGACAAAGTCCATAAATTAGATTTATCTGGTAGATCACCATTAATCCATGATCATGTTTATTTCAGGCTCAGCTAAAAAAATGAATTTTACTAATTAGAATTTGGTCCAGTAGACCATGAAAATAAAACAGCATAAAAATTGCCCTGAAACTCTGAAAGCCAATTTGTCAGTAGACTGCAGGACCCAGGCCCGGAATATAGTAGATTTTTAAGACCACTGAAGTTTATGTCTTTATCTTATACCTTTAATTATTGTATGACCAACTTACTACCAACACTGTTTGGTAGCTGTCAGAATAGTTTGTCCTCTGTTTTCTACCCTAAAAGAGAGTAAAAGAGTAACTCCAAGGGGGCAAAAAGCATTCTTAGAATCAACTGGGTAGAACTGATGTAAGAGACCTTTCAAAGAGAAGAATACAAGGCACTTAGTTGTTTATTATTCTGTGACTTTCTTCAGATCTTTCATTTTGAGGGTGAGATGAGAAACATACAGTTCATTTGTTCTGTGTCTTCATAATACTAAAGCTATTCAGTAGAAAGCATGCATTAAAATTACAACATGACATCTTAATGGATGAACAGTCTTGGGTTTATGCCTAGGCCGAGGTCAAGAAGACAGTCCCGCGCTCCCTGAGAAGAGGAATAAGGGATACTGATTCTAAAGCTGTACACAGACATAGGACACAATTTCAAGAGGCAGGGCATATACTGTATTAATTCAAATAATAAACACTGACAACAGAGGCAACCAACACATTAAAGCATGAAGGTCTCATGGATTGTTGCTGAGAATCAAAATCAAGTGAAGGTAACTCAGTTTAGAGTTACGTGACACATTTTACATGACGTATCATGCAAACTCAGCACTGAATAAAGTTGCAACTTTAGTTAGCTTCAAACCCAGATCTGGAACAAAGTAATTCAGCACAAATAAATCAGAGTGGATATAAACACCATGTAAATTTTTAAATAATTATGTCCTATAGAGAATACATTCAAGTGAGTAAATACAGCAAATTAAATACTTTTACCCTGTAGCCTTCTTTGCTTTTCTGGCTATTATTCTTTCAGGACATCTAGAAACCTGGGAAAGATTACCTCTTTAAAACGAAGTGATAGATTTTATTATATGAAAAAAAAAATTGAAACAATTCCAGTCTGCTATCTCTAACTCCGTCAGTACAATAATGCCAAGTCCAAGAACTGGAAAGCAAAGGGAGCATTTTACAAACTGCCAGTACTTATGTGGCTGCCAAGTGTGTACCTTCTGGACTTTCCAAAGGACTCTTCTGGGAGAAGAAAATGGTGGAAGAAAGAGGGAAACATCTACTGAATGTTTTATGGACTTATTAAAAAGAAAGTCTCTCCTTTCATTAACTGTGAAAAAAACTCCATTAATATAGAAGCTATAGCAACCAACTGGAGCACGCCCTGATAAGTGCACCTCCCAAGATAACAATATCAGTAGATCAGTAATCGGTTTTCTGAATTTTAATGATAGTTTTCAAACAAGGCTCATGATTCAGTAGGGGCCAGTAAAACTTTACACTGTCTGTCTAAGACTTTCTGCCTCTTTTGGTACACGTTTTTGATTAGGGCTTTGTTCTAGATATTAGTCCGAAGATTCTGAATCGCTTCAAACTTTCAGCTAAACATCCTTTAAATTCTAGGGGAAAAGGTAGTTTTCACATAAAATTTTGGCAGTTTTGATTGTGTTAAACAGCTCCTCAATTTGGTATAAAGACATTATGTGAAAAGACAGGTTTCGAAATATTGTCACTCTGCGAGTTTCCTTTTCCACTGGCCATTTGGATAATCAAATAGAATAGAATGTTGTGCTTATTTCAAAGTGTAAAGTAAGGTCAAGAAGGAAATTATCTTCATGGATATTAAAATACGTATTGAGGTCATTAAATGTTTTCATCATTAGCACAACAGAGTTTTTTTTCGTTATGCTTTAGGTGCAAGTTTGCAGCTAAAGTTAATTTCTCATTCAAAAATTTGTACAAATTTTGTTTTGTGACCCTGGTTGCAATCCCTATAATGTGACAGCACACTTATCCTTTCCACACTTATCCTGGGTGTCTTGTCTCCATTCCACTAGCTCCTATCCATTTTTGCCTCCGATCTATGTCTGAATTGTTGGCACTGGAAACGGTTTTAGTTCTGAGTTAGCAGAGAATCCAAGGGCTATGCCGTCTGGGATTCCTCTAGTCTCAGATAGATCACTGAGTCTAATCTTGTGAACTGAAGTTGAGTTCTGCATCTCCTTTTCATCCTGTTCCATCAGGGACTCTGCTGTGTTTCCTGTCAGGATGGTCACCGGTGGTAGAACAGCACCTCTGCTCTTCTGGTGTCAGGCTGATGGCATCTCTGGTTTGTGTGGCCCTTCTGTCTCTCATGCTAACGTTTTTCCTTGTGTCTTTGGTATTCTTCATTCTCCTTTGCTCCCGGTGTATTGGGAACAACTGATGCATCTCAGATGGCAACTCACAAGCTTTTAAGATCCCAGATGCCACTAACCAAAGTGGGACGCAGAACATTTTCTCAATAAATTTTATTATGTCAATTGACCTAGATGTCCCCTGAAACTATGGTCCCTAGACTCTGAACCCTGCTGCTCTGTCCCTCGAAGTATTTTGTTGTATTTAGGAAATTTCTTAGCTTTTGATTTAGTCCGGTTGTTCTGACTTCTGCACATGTGTTGTCCTTCCCTTCACCTAAAAATAATTCTTGTCTTCTATCTAGTGAATTCTCCTCTCTCCCCACCCTCATAACCATAGAAGAATTTTTTTTTTTCTGTGTTTAATCCTTTTCTTGAGTTCTTATAATAGTGGTCTCATATGGTACTTCTCCTTTTGCAACTGACTGATTTCAACCTAAGGTCCTTCCTCCAGGTTCATCCACGTTGTGAGATGTTTCCAGGTCTCATCATTGGTCTTTATCACTGTGTAACATTTCATCGCATGTGTATTGTGGGGCAGCTAGGTTGTTTCCATCTTTTTGCTAGTGGGAACAGTGCTGCAATGAACATGGCTAGGCAGGTACTGATTCTTCTGATGGCCCTTATTAATCTAGGATATATTCAAAGTATTGGGATTGCTAGATAGTATAGTATACTTCTATTTTTAGCATTTTAAGGAAGTGCCAAATTTATTTCCAAAGTGGTTGTACCATTTTACGTTCTGTCATGGACTAAATGCTTTCCCTAAAACAATCTGTAACAATTCGAGTGTGACATAATTCCTGGCATTGTGCGGTGTTCTTCCATGCTGGAATTCCTGCCTCCATGATGTTAATGAGGGGGAATGGGCAGCAGTTGTGCCGGTAGAGCAAGACTCAGTGTGAAAGTTTGTTTTGTGCCTGGAGGCAGTCTCTTGAGCTGTAAAGTTAAAGATCTGGCAGAGAGAATTGAAAAGCTTACACCATCAAGGAAGCAGCACCAGAAGAAGAGCGAGTCCTTCAGACCTGATGTTTCTGTGCCAAAACGCTCCCGGACAAAGACTGATGCAACACAAGGACTTTCCTCCAGAGCTGACAAGGTGGAAAGCCTGCCTTCCCCGGAGCGGCCATCCTGAATTTGGACGTGTAGCCTCCCGGACTGTGTAAGAATAAACTTTCTTTTATTAAAGCCATCCACTCTGTGGTATTTCTGTTAGAGCAGCACTAGCGGACTACATTCCCACCAGCAGTGTGTAAGTGTTACAGTCTGTCCACAGACTCAGCGACATTTATTATTTTGTGTCTTTCAAATTAATGTTGGCCTTATTGGAAGTGACAAGGTATCTTGTTGCCCTTTTGATTTGCATTTATCTAATGGCTAATGATGCTGAGGATTTTCTTAATATCTGTAAGCTGCCTGAATGTCTTATTTTGTAAACTGCCTCTGCATGTCCTTTGCCTGATTTTTAACTTAATTGTCTTTTTGTTGTTGAGATTTTGCAGTATAGTGTAGATTTCAGTGACTAGACTCTTGATTGAATGCATTGCAGCTGTTTTGTTTCCCCCTAGTCCACAGATTGTTTTTTTCACTCCTTTGGTGAAGTCTTTGGGTGAGCATACATGCTTAATTTTTAGGATCTCCCAGCTGTCTAGATTTTCTTCTGATGTTTATGTGTTGTTAGTTATGTTATGTTTTCTGTTTATGCCATGTGTTACAGATCCTAGAGTCATCCCTATTTTTCCTTTCATGGTCTTTATTGTTTTAGATTTTATATTTAGGTCTTTGATCCATTCTGAGTTAGTTTTTGCGTTTGGTATGAGGTATGAGCCTTGTTTCATTTTTTTTGTAGCTGGATATCTATCTGTTAATGAGTCTATCTTTCCGTCATTTAATGGACTTTGGTGTTTTGTCAAATAATAGTTGCTCATAGGTGGATGAATTTAAACCTGGATTCTCTACTCTGTTCCACTGGTCTATATATCTGTTGTACTGGGCGTAGGCTACGTGGACTAGTGTGGCAGTGTAATAGATTCTCAAATAAGGTAGTATGAGGCCTTCCACTTTGCTCTTCTCCTTCAGAAATGCTTTACTTATCTGTGGCCTCTTCCTTTTCCCTTTGAAGTTGGTGATTTGTTTTTTCATCTCCTTAAGAAACGTCATTGGAATTTGGCTCAGTATTGCGTTGTACGTGTAGATCCTTAGGGCTGAACTGACGTTTTAACAATGCTGAGTTTTCCTATACATTAGCAAAGTATGTGTCTCCCCTTATGTAGGTGTCTTGATTTCTTGTAGTTTTTATGTGTAAGTCTTTTATGTCTCCGGTTAGATTTATTCCTAAGCATTTTATTCTCTTCAGGGTTATCATAAATGGTGATGATTTGGTAACCTCCTCTTTGAATTTCTTTTTGTTGGTGTACAGGAATCAAGTTGATTTCTTATGTTTACCTTATATCCTGATACTTTCCTGAAATCTTCTTTTAGGTCCAGTAGCTTTATGTAGATTCTTTGGGCTTCTCTGTGTATAAGATCATATTGTCTGCAAATAGAGACACTTTTACTCATTCCTTACCGATGTGAACACACTTAATTTCTTTTCCTGGCTAGAATCTTCAGCATGATGTTGAATAAAATTTATAATAAAGGACATTCTTTTCTTTTTCCCCTTCTCAACGGGAGTGGCTTTCAAATCTCTTCATTTAGGATGATGGTGGATGTTGACTTTGAATAAAAGCCTTCTATTATGTTGAGGAATTCCCCTCTATTCCTATATTTATGACAGTTTTTATCA
This sequence comes from Heterohyrax brucei, assembly GCA_028571685.1. Lineage (NCBI taxonomy): Eukaryota > Metazoa > Chordata > Mammalia > Hyracoidea > Procaviidae > Heterohyrax > Heterohyrax brucei. The sequence continues at coordinate 2,322,098 of CM053156.1, forward strand.
TGAATAGGTGTTGAACTTTGTCTAATGCCTTCTCTGCATGAATTGATAAAATCATGCACTTTATGTGTTTTATTTATATGATGGATTACATTGATTGTTTTTCTAATATGGACCATCCCTGTATACCTGATGTGAATCTCACTTGGTCATGATGAATTATTATTTTTTATATGATGCTTAAATTTTGTTGAGGCCTTTTGTGTCTATGTTCATAAGGGATATTGATCCGTAATTTTCTTTTTTGGAGGTGTCTTTGCCTGGTTTAAAGTAGAAACACCACTGAAAAAGAAAATTACAGACCAATGTCCTTTATGAAAATAGAAGTAAAAAAAAAGCCTCAAAAAAATTCTAGTCAATTGAATTCAGTAACATACCAAAAAGTTTGGAATCCCTGAGGACATAGTGGTTAAGCGCTGTAGCTGCTAACCAAAAGAATGGCAGTTTGAATCCACCAGATGCTCCTTGGAGACTTTATGGGGACAGACCTACTCTGTCTTAAAGGGTTGTTATGAGTCAGATCCGACTCCATGGTAATAGTTTTCTTTCTTTCTTTTTTAATCTAGTTTTGGTATCTGGGTTATACTGGCTTCATAGAATGTTTTGGGAGTACTTTGTAATTTTCAATGCTGGGAAATACTTTTAGCAGTATTGGCGCTATCTCTTTCTTGAAATTTTGGTAGAAGTCTCTAGTGAAGCCATCAGGATCAAGGTTTTGTGTGTGTTGGTAGTTTTTAAACTACTTTCTCAGTCTCTTCATTTATTAAAGGTTTATTTAGTTGTTCTATCTCTGTTTGTGTTAGTTTAGGCAGGTTGTGTGTTTCTAGAAAATTTCCAATTTCCTCTGTGTTTTTAAATTTATTGGAATATAATTTTTCATAGAATTCTGTTATGATTCTTTTACTTTCACTTGGGTCTGTTGTGGTATTGCCCATTTTATTTCTTATTTGGGTTATTTGCTTCCTCTCCTGCATTTCTTTTGTGAATTTGGCTGATAGTTTATTGATTTTGTTCCTCTTTTCAAATAACCATCTTTTGACCTTTTAACTCTTTCAATTGATTTTCTATTTTCTAGTTCATTTATTTCTGCTCTGTTTTACTATTATTACTTTCTTTCTTCTGGTGCCTGTGGGTTTGTTTTCCTGCTCTTTTTCTGTTCAAATTGTAGGCCCTGTCTTATTTTTGGATGTGAGCTTTTATTGTAGTAAATTGATCTCTGTGCACTGATTTTGCTGTGTCCCAGGGGTTCTGGTAGGATGTGTTTTTGTTCTTATTTGATTATATGAATTTCTTTTTTTCATCCCTGCTTTCTTTCTATAGCTTAGCATTTTCTGAGTAAGTTATTGTTCATTTTCCATGTATCTGATTTATTTTCCTTACTTTTTCTAATTTCAATGGCATTTTGGCCAGAGAAGATACTTTGTAATATTTTTGTGTTTTTGATTGTGTTAAGTCTTCCTTTGTGGCCTAATGTATGGCCCATTCTGGAGAATGTTCCATGTATGTTGGAAAAGAAAGTATACTTGGTTGCTGTTGGGTGGAGTGTTTTGCCTATGTTTATGAGATCAAGTTGGTTGATTGTGGCATTTAGACCTTCTGTGTCTTTATTTTCTTTCTGGACGTTCTGTCTTCACCAAAAATGGTGTGTTGAAGTCTCCTACTATTATTATGGAGGAGCCCATTTTTTCTTTTCAATGCTGTTGGAGTTTGTTTTAGGTATTTTGGAGCCCTATCATTGGTTAGAGTTACCTCCTCATGATGTTTTGACCCTTTAATCATTATATCCTTCCTTATTCTTTGTGATGGATTTTTCCTTAAAGTCTATTTTGTCAGAGGCTAATATTGCTACTCATGTTCTTTTTTGAATGCTGTTTGCTTGATATATTTTTCCATACTTTGAGTTTTAGTTTGTGTGCATCTTTGAGTCGCACTTTTGTTTCTAGTAGGTAGCATATAGACAGACTGTGTTTTTTAAATACATTCTGTTGCTCTCTATCTCTTTATTGATGTGGTTAGTGTATTTAAATTCAGCCTTATTATTGATATGTATGAATTCAGTGCTGTCATTTTGATGTACTGTGTGTGTGTGTATGTGTTGACAGTTTCTTTGTTCCACCTAATTTTCTGTACCCAGATCACTTATGTATTTTCTTTTCATTGTTGACTTCATGTTTGCTGGGTCTTCATGCTTTTTTTTTTCTTTTTATTAAATATATTTTGATGTGTAGGATTGTTAGGTTTCTTTCTGGTTACCTTCATATTTACTGCCATTTTTCTATGTTTAAACCAATCTTTTATCTTTGTATTGCCTTGACTTCCTCTTCATATGAAAATTTTATGACTACATTATTTAATCCCTCTTTTTTGTTCTGATGTTGTCATCTTTTATGTTTGACATATCTATTTCCTTCTTTTCAGTGTTTTAGCTCTGATTTATTTCTGTGACTTGACTGTTTGGGTTGATAATCTAGTTGTTCTGTCACGTGCTGTTACCTAATGTTATTGTTTTTCTAACTGGAGGACTCCCTTTAATACTTCTTGTAATTTTGGTTTTTCTAAATTTCCTAAACTTCAGTTCATCTGGAAATATTCTAATTTTGCTATCATATATGAGGGATAGTTTTGCTGGATATGCAATTCTTGCCTGGAAATTTTTTCCTTCAACGTTTTATATATATCATCTCATCACCTTCTTGCCTGCATTGTTTCTGCTGAGCAGTCAGGGATCAGTCTTATTGACTTTCTTTTGTAGATGACTTTTTGTTTTTGTTTATTCCTATCCACTCTGAAAATTCTCTCTTTATCTTTGGTTTTGGGAAGTTTGTTTGCAATTATGTTTTGGTGATTCTCTTTTGGGATCTACCCTGTGTGGTGTTCAATGACCTTCTTGGATAGATATCTTCTCATTATATCAGGGAAGAGTTCTGTTACAAATCTTCAACAATTCTTCGTACATTTTTTTCTGTTATCCCCCATGTTCTTGTACTTCAAACACTCACAGGTTATTCCTCTTGATAGAGTTGCACATAATTCTTAGGTTTTCTTCATTTTTAAAAATTCATCTGATTTTTCCTCAAGTATGTTAATGTTAAATGCTTTATCTTCAGTCTCACTAAGTCTGACTTCTGTTGCCTCAATTCTGTTCCTCTGATTTTTCTATTGAGTTGTCTAATTAATTCTGGTATCTTATTGTTAATCTTTTGCATTTCTATTTGTGTCTCTATGGATTCTTGCAGCCTGTTGAATTTGTCATTTTGTTCTTGTATAACCTTCTTAAGTTCCTCTGTTACTTTGTCTCAATGTTCCTTGGCTTGGTCTATAGTTTGCCTCATTTACTTCATAATATCTTGAAGAGCTGTGTGTGTTAATCTTTAGTTCTACCTCTTGTAATTCCAAGACATTCTCTTCCTCTGGAAGGCTTCATGATCATTTGTTTTGGTCACTTGCTGAAGCCGTTGAGGTCTGCCTCTTTATGTGATTTGATATTTACAGTTGTCTCTGAGCTTACTATGTCCTAGCTTCTTGTTTTGATATGCTCAAATAGACTCTTCATGTAATTTATTTATTTAATTGTTGGTGTCTTTGAAACTCCCACATCCGGTCACCAGAAGTTTAGCGCTCTTTCTAGATATGTGAACCAAGGAGTCCATTTATTTTTTTGCTGTGAATTCAGCTCAGATGTCCATGTTATTGATCATCAAGTGTGTGGTGCAGGCTCTCACGTATGGTTCTAGACAGGCAGGGCTATGTAGGGCTGATTGGAGTAGGCATAGGTATCTGGCTTCAGTAGGGGGCTGTGTGTTGAACAATATAGGGGGCTGACAGCTGCCCCGGAGTGCCTGGATGGAAGCTGTGTCCCTATTGCCTAGAATGCTTAGGTGGGTGGGTTTTCCAGCTAGGCTCTGGTCACCCAGTGCTGTTGGATGTAAGGACAGGAAGGCACCATTTATTCTTGGATATCTCTCATGGGTGGCAAGGTGGCCTGGGTGGAGCCACCAGTCCTCAGACCCATCATGTGGGTAGGTGAAGAGACTGCTTAATGGTCAGAGTGAAATGTCACAAATGTGTCACTTTCCTTTGGCTGTTGCAGTTGAAATTAGGGTTCAGTTATATACCTAGTTGGACTAAGCTAATGGGGGGTCTACACTGTTGAATTGGGCCCACATAGGTTTAGGAAGGAGTAAAAGACATTTGAAGTCCGTGGACCCCTTATGCCTGTGCCTAGGCAAAGGGACTGTGCTTGCCCAGAGTACATGGCTTGAGAGAGCTGGCACTTTATTTGTTCTTGTTTGTTAATTTGTTCCTTCTCCAAAACCAAGAGAATGGCTCAGCTGAGGAATGGATCCCGTTTCTGGCCCAAGGGACATGGCAGTCACTCATCTGTATTGGAATCTGAGCAGAGCATGGAGGAAGTGGGTGAATGGGAGAAAGATATTTCCCAGACATGAAAGGTTTTTTTTTTTTTTTTTTTTTTTTAATCCTGCTTGGTAAGTTAAATGCTTATGTTTAACTCTCACAGATCTAGTGCTGCTTTCCCCTAGCTCCCCAGGCTCATGCAGACTCTGTACCATTTGGTTTTTCCCAGTGTGGAAAATGTGTCCCGAGTGCTACTGCTTGCCTCTGACCACATGCTCAGGTCCATCCAACCTGCAGGGTGATGGACAGTTCATGTCTGGCAAATTCTGCCTACTTCTGAAGACTTTTTCCCACCTCCTGCTGCTCTTTCCAACTCCTCAACTTTTTGTTTGATGTATAGGGCTCCTTAATTGTCATATGTAATGTATCCATGTGTTTATTTGGGTCTTTTTTGTAAGAAGGACCAGAGGAAGCATCTGACTGCTCCACCATCTTAGCCTTGCCTCACAATTGAGATATTTTTCATTTAGCATTTCACTTCCCCAAATTTTAAATTAGTCAAACTTCAAGTATGTTAAAAAAAAAAAAAGACACTGTTTCTTTCATTTACATACTTAAGTTCAGAGTCAAAATTTTAGGATCATTTCTTATCTCTAACTACTAAAACATACCTTCATGGTGCTTTCAGAAAATTGTTGCCCTCTGACTTAATGAAAAAAGAAATCACATCAAACATTTGTGTCAATGTTTGAATACAAAGTAAGAAAAACAAAAGATGAAATTAAATCCTTGAAGTACAGACTTAAAATATTTGACATCATAAAAATATACTAAATTAGGTTTAGTGTTTGTTGCTATAAATTAATCCATCCATAATGCCTCAACAGGTAGAAAACATACTGAATGAAAGATTTTTCAAGTAATGTAAGAGGAACTAAGCAGATGTGCTTTGTACCAAACGATTTCATATTTCAATATGACAAAACAGATGAGCCACATAAAGCTTAATTTCAGTTGCAAATTGCAAGCTGGAATAAGTTCCAGAATAGTAAACAATTAGCTGCTTTATTTTCTTTTTAATAAGACTAAATTACTAGATAATATCTACTGGCATCAACTTGGCTAATAAAAATCTGTTTAATAGGATTTACCATTTTTCCAATTGCTATCATGATCAGCTTTGCATTTTGATTATCTCTAAACTTTGCCTCAATTTTCTCATAGAAAAGCTCTCAGCGGTAATTGCTTTAACATTTATTCCAGGTCAAGTGGTTAAGTATGAATAATGATCTGTCAAAAATGTACAGTAATGCCGTCAATAGAGCAATTACCATTTAGCTGGAGATTATTATGGCAAAAGAGCACATTAACTGGGCACAATAAACAGAACAACAGAGACAAAGGGGGCAAAGGGACTGACTGTTCGCAAAACCCGTGTGTGTTGTACGTGTTCCTGACAGATATCAATTGTCTTTCAAGACCAATTAACTATACCCCCACAATAGTCTTCCCAGTATAGAGAGAACTGGGAAGTTTTCATTCTTGATAAAAAGAAAACAAATGTTGATACAGGTTACATTTAATATTCCCCAAAAGGATGTTTCTCTACGTTTTCTGTGGTGGTGTTTACTTCTGCTGCTGCTCATCTCTGATAGGAAGACCCACCACAGAGCCCTGTGGTTGTCTACTGTAGAGAATTAATGACTAAATTCATGCTAATGGGAGGTGACAACACCTGTTTTGTTGTCAATATTACTACAAAGGTCCAATTTTTCAAAGTTTCTTTCTGTAGAAGAAGCAATGAATAAGGTTGTAACTCAATACAGTACTACTTCGGGGGGAAAAAGGTGATAAAAAGGAAATACGATGTTTACTGAGTCAACACACCATTGTTTAGCTGCAACTTCCTTAATATCTAAGGCTAAGGGGAATCCTTTAAACCAATATTCAAGTGAAAATGAGAAACAGCTCTTTGCTGCTTTGAGGTAATTCTGCAGCTAGCTAAACATTTCAACACTCCTAAGTTACTTTTCGGATCCGACTCGATGGCACGTGGTTTGGCAAGTTACTTTTCATGTAAATCAGGAACAGGCTGTTGTCAGAAGAAAACCCATTGCTGTTGAGTCAATGTCTATTCCTAGTGACCCTATAGGACAGAGACCCACAGGGTTTCTAAGGTTATAAATCTTTACAAAAGCAGAAGCTACATCTTTCTCCCACCAAGATGGTGGGTTCAAATTGCTGATCTCTTTGTTAGCAATAAAGTGCTTCACCACTGTACCATCTTGTATTTTCATTGACTGATGTTTAGTTAGAAGGGATATTACCAGTTTTTAACTTTATAATAGAAATGCACTCAGAAAATTAACCATGACTATTCATACTTCTTCATTCATGTACTGCCGTACTCAGGAAATGATTCTTTAATGCCTATTTTGTATAGAAATATGGTTATGGACATGGGTTTGGGAGTCACACTTATCTAGGAGTGAATTGCATGCCTTCATTTCTATCAGCTGTGACTTCAGACAATTTAGTTAACTTAAGTCTCAGTTTTCTCATCTCAAGATGGGATAGTTATATAATTTACCTGTCATTGAGATGAAACAACATAATGGATGTGACATATTAGGTACAGTACCTGGCATAATGAGTGCTTGATAAATGCTTTCTTGTTTAATTGTATTACAGAAGCTGGAAATTTTATATAACAAAATCCTGCTTCCAGTTATCTTCAAATAGCATTTTCACACAGTGAAGTGAAAGCCTGCATAAGATGACTACAATTATCAGTGGTGTAGTGGGATGGGGGTAGGGTGAGGCAGGGAAGAAAAATGTGCTGGAGGAGTCAAAGAGAGCTGTGCTTCCTGACTGCGATGCTAAAAGGAGGGTTGGGTTGTCGCTGTACACGCAGGCTACTTGTTGCTGTCTGTGCTTTAAATCTCCAATGTACTAAGTTTTTTTCTCCAGTTTTCACCATTGTACCATTCATTCTCTGGATCTACCAATCCTGAAATAATCTCAATGTGAGATTTCTTATTATAATAAGAGGGCTAACGAGTTCATGAACGCAATTGTTTTGAGTGCTACATACTTCATTGTTGACTATCACGACAGTCATCTTTGATACTCCCCTTTGGAAGCTGTGCACTAATGCCAGCAGCTAGTCCACCCTCCAGAGCAATTTTAGAACTCTTTTTGAAATGGCCATTGCACACAGTGGCAAGGTGGCAAGTTCGCTAACTTAATTATATAGTTGTCTGTCAGGAGTTTTTTAGCCAGTAAACAAATAACTGTATAAGAACACCCTACCTACTCATCTAATCTGTCCCCCAATGACTTCTGTCTTTACCTGAAGATAAAGGGAATAAGGAAAGGAAGGCATTTTGATGGCATTCAGGACATCAAGAGTATTACGATGACAGCTTTGATGAACATTCCAGAAACAGTTGCAAAATTGCTTTGAAGGGTAAATTAGGCACTGGCATTGGTGAATATCTTCCCAAGGGTAGTGCTTTGAAGGTTGTCATAGTGATATTCAGCCATGAGGTACAGAGCACGTTTTCTAGGATGAGTTGGAGAACTTAATTGGCAGTCCTCATAGGTATTATGAAAGAAAATATTTCCATTATCATACAAATTAGAGAAATGTCAAATTAAACAGATATTATGTTCCATCTCCCTTCTCTGAATTTCAAATGGACCTATTAAACTAGCATATGCCATGTATTTCCAGGAAAGGGAAATGGATGGCGTGTGGCGTTTTCCATTTTTTTTTTTTTTTTACTGTAGAATTATTTTTTCATGGTATACCTTACTGGGCTTGCTCTGTAAGCAGGACACCTAAGGACGTTTAAGCCCTCTGAACTCCTTTCAGCCTGGCTGTCCACAACCTTTCAGTAGGCATGTACAATAGTTCTTTTCCTTTTTCATCCTGTTTACCTAAAGCACAGGCTCTGGATCCAGGAGCCCTGCATTTGAAGACTATTGCACTGTGTGACCTTGGATAACTGGTGTTACAAGATCCTCAGTTATAAAAAAGAGGCCATAATAGAATGTGATCTCACTGTATCATTCAAATTAATATCAACAAAGACCTTAGAATAATGCTAGGACAAACTTCTACTTAGATTTTAAATATGTATTTAACTGTTGTCCTATTGACCTCATCCTTCCTTCTTGAGACTCTTTTTTACTTTGATTTTCTTCAGAATTTTCTCTCTTGGCATCATTGTTGCCAGTTTTCCATCATATCTTCTTCCTTGCCTTAAATATTAACTCATAGTTTGACGTCATGTGATTTTACATTCTTTTTTCGGTAAACAACACAAAACACCAATGATCAGTTTATTTCTCATTGTCACTTAAATCTATAGGATTTAGGTCTATATTCAAAATCCTGCTGGATGTGATAAAAACAGAACTCAGATGCTTCCCACCAGTCTGTGCCTATCTGCATCCGCACTTCCTCCTGTGCTCTGAAACCTAGGTACGCTATCACTGCCCATCCAGTTTTCCACACACAAACCTGACAAACATCCCTGACTCCTTCCTTTCTCCCACCCTCCAACATCTTATCAGTGGCCACTGTATCCAATACATCTACTTTTCTGAAGTTCATACACTTCTTTCATCCTGACTAATCTCCCTATGTTATGGGTTGAGTTGTGTCCCCCAAAATGTGTGCAGCAGTTTGGCTGGGCCATGGTTCCCAGCACTGTGTGATTGCCCTCCATTTGGTGATTTTCTTATGTGGCAAGTCCTAACTTTTGTCTGTGGTTACTAAGGGATTTCCCTGGAGTGTGACTTGCACCACTTTTTGTCCTACAAAAGACGGAAGAAAAGGGAAGTAATCAGGTAGGTGGAGACCTCGTGCTGCCAATAAAGCGGCGCTGGGAGCAGCGTCTCTGCACCTCAGAAGCTCTCAGTCCAGGGGAAGGTTGATTACAAGGACCTTCCTTCAGAGCCAACAGACAAACATTTCTCCTGGAGGTGATGCCCTAAATTTGAACTTGTAGCGTACTTGACTGTGACAAAATATACTTTCTCTTTTAAAGTCATCCACTTGTGCTATTTCTAGATGACCAAGACATGCTGTGTGACATTTTATTGTCATCTAATCCTTTATTTATAGTGCTTTCTATAATCTCGATAAGCTGACCCATGGTTGTGGCGGTATATCAACAGAAACCTACCAGAAATTCAAGTTGGATTCAGAAGAACATATGGAGCAAGGAATATCATTACTAATATCATGTGGCTAGTGGCTGAAAACAAAGACTATCAGAAAGATGTTTACCTGTGTTTTACTGACTATGCAAAGGCGTTTTAATGTGTGAGTCATAACAAATTTCGGATAACATCATAAAGAATGGGAATTCCATGACACTTAGTTGTGTTCATGACAAACTTGTGCACTGATAACAAGATAATCTTTTGAACCGAAAAAGGGAACACTGCACACCTGGAAAGGTGTGTATCAGAGTGGTATTCTTTCACAATACTTGTTCAATCTGTATTCTGAGCAAGTAATCTGAGAAACTGGACTGTATGAAGAAGAATCACGCATCAGGATTGGAGGAAGACTCGTTAATAACCCACAATATGCAGATGACACTACCTTGCTTGCTAAAAATGAAGAGGACTCGAAACATTGATGACAATAAAAAGACCTCAGCCTTCAGCATGGATTACATGTGAACGTAAAGAAAACAAAAAGTGTCACAATGGGATTTAATAAGCAGCCTCATGCTAAACTGAGAAGGCATTGAAGTTTTCCGTGATTTCTTTTTACTGGGGCCAATAATCAACACGAATGGAAGCAGCAGTCGAAATAAGCAGCACACTGCATTGGGCAAATCTGCTGCAAAAGACCTCTTCAAAGTGTAAAGATGCCACTTTAAGGACTGAGGTTTAGATAACTCAAGCCACAGTGTTTTGGTCTGCTTCATGTACATGAGAAAGCTGGGAATGAATAAGAAGGACGATGGGAGAATCTATGGCTTTGAATTATGTATGGTGTTGGCAATGGATATTGAATGTACTGTGAGACTTCATCTCACATGCTTTGGACATGTTTTCAGGAGGGATCAGTCCTTGAAGAAGGACATTATGCTTAGCAGAGTATAGAGGGTCAGGGAAAAAGAGGAACACTCTCAGTGAGATGGATTTACACAGTGGTTGCAACAATTGGCTGAGCATAATGGCAACAGAGGATGGCACCAGACTGGGTAGTGTGCTGTTCTCTGTAGGGTCGCTATGAGTCTGAAGTGGGTAGATGGCACCTAGCAACAACCACAAGTCTCTTCATTCTGCTCTTGCTTAAATCTGTCCAGTCCCTTAGTACTGTTTACAAGCCCTTTCATTGCTTGGCTTCTGTGATGGACGTATGTATCCTACGATCCATATTCTGCCTTTCTCACATTAGAGGGAGTTAACTGGACTTCCCTTGCAGCTAGGTACTTGTGGAACATATTTAAGTTCTGATTAATGGGGTGATCTGAAGTGATCCGTGCCACTCCCAGAACTTGTCATTAAATGTTTAGGCGTGTGCTGCTTCATTCCCTTCTTGTATTTTTCTGATCGGGAACAATAAGAACCGGGTTTACTGCCTGGGACCCAGAGGTGGAATCCGATATATCAGTGAGGACAGAGCCTTGTCACATGCTATATCACCCTGCTCTCTTTATATTAGGGAAGAAAAGCTTCTGTCATATTTAAAAAATGTGTTTTGTGGTCTCTTTATTATTTTGTCATTATTTAGTATAGACACCATTCTAACTGATCTGTCCCCTTAAAGAGCCACTACCTCACTCTTCCATTCCAGTTCTAATAAACGTTCAGTTTCTCAAAGGCGTCACACATTGTTTCATTTCTAGGTTTTGCATGTATTGTTCCTTCTTCTTGTTGTGTGTTTTCTCTTTTTATGGTGTCCTTTCTGTCTTAAACTGCATCATATCTCATCGGGTTTAATATAATGGTACTTTCTCCGGGAAGTTGTTAGGGACTATCACCCCCCAATCCTAAACCATGAAAATGGCCTCTGCCTCTGCCTCACACTCACAAGACACCTAGTACTTCACAAGTCATAGCACTGACTCAGCAATATTTTAGTCATTTGTTCAATTATTTTCAGTTTTGGGTGGGATTAGTAAGCACAGAGACTTGATTTGTCTTACCCATTGTTTGTTTCCCTATTGCTTTGTAAAATGTCTGGAATGTAATAGGTCCTCAATGCATCTTTGTTACATCAGATTCAATTGAGACGCAGCATAACCAACACCAAGTTAATTATCTTCTCTCCTTAGCTCCCACCTCCTCCACTCCAGTGATTTATATCTTGGATAACGGCAATTATATCTCTCTAGTTACCTCAAAGCAGCTCTGGTGGTGCAATGGTTAGGAGTGTGGCTGCTAACCAAAAGGAAAGCAGCTCAAATACACCAGCTGCTCTTTGGAAGTGCTATCAAATACTTCTCTATCCTATAGGGTTGCTATAAGTCAGAATTGACTGGGTGGTAATTTTTGTTTGTTTGTTTTAGTTACCCCGAGTAGAAAACTAAGAGTTGTTACTCCCTTCACACTTGAATTGGACACTAAGCCTTTGTAAAGATACCTTGCCTTTTGATTCTCACTGCCATTTTTCTCCGTCATCTGGATCCACTTCCAGTAGTTTCCAGCAGCTCTGTCCATGACTGGTTTCTTGTACCCTAGTTTTTCCTCCCAGGACAGCCAAGCCAAGCCAAGTGCCGTTGAGTTGGATCCGACTCATGGCGACCCAGGATAATCCTTGTTAATTATACCACTCGCCTCCTTAAAAATCTTTCACAACTCCCTTGCAAACACCTAACAATGGCTGGCTGGCCCGCCCATCCATTGATCCATCTGTCCATCCATCCATCCATCCATTTGCCCACCCACCCACCCACACACTCATCCATCTCTTTATCTAATAATCTATTTACCTACCTACCTATCTATATATTATCTTTAAGTCTGGTCTCATGTCACATTTTTACATACATACAAAGTATATATTTCTGATCTTACCCTTTTCCTGATTTTAATGTAGGTCAGTGGTTCTCTCACTTTAAATGGAAGGAGCTTGTTAAAATATAGACTATGAATGTACAGTCAATCAGACTGGGTGAGGCTGAGGAATCTGCGTGTTTAACAACCATGGAGTGACTAAGGGTCACTCTTTGACAAGCATTAGTTTAGTCAAAGCGAGCTTCTTGCTGTAACCCAAATAAATACATCATGCTATTTCACACAAATGAGAACATACTGTTTCACAGCCTGGAAAATTATGTTCCTCTAATCAAGTTCAAGTGTTAATTTCTCCGTGGAGTATTACTTATTCCATTACAGTTATTAGTGAGACCAGATCAATGAAGCCTTAAATGTCTGTAATCACGAGTTTGGACATTATTCTGAGTGTAGCAGAGAAACAGAGTAGGGTTTAAGCCACAGAATCAGCATGTCTTGAGCAGTGTTTTAGGACTGTTCATCTGGATATAGCAGGCAGGATGAACTGAGGAAGGAAGAGGCTTGCTACAAAGAATCTATATTAGTCTTGGATAATACAGGAGGTGGCAATGAGAAAGTAGAGGGATAGAAGGAAGAGTAAGTTTCGGTGACCAGAAGTGTGCTGGCACCGACAAGTCAACTAAAGTATTGGTATCATGACAACAATAATGAAAATACTCTGCTAGCCCAGCAACTCCCTGACCAGCTATCACAGCATCTCCTCTTAACTTGCTGGAAATGCAAAATCTCACGACCGAGTCCAGTAGAGTGTACTTGTTAAAGAAGACCCTCAGTGAGATGGGCTGGCACAGTGGCTGCGACAGGGGGCTCAAACACAGCATGATTGTGGGGATCCTGCAGGACCAGGCAGCGTTTTGTTTGGTTTATACATAAGATCACTCTGAGGTCAAACGGACTTGATAGCACTTAACAACAACAACAATGCCCCTGGATCTACTGAAGCAGAACCTCAAGGGGGTACAGCCCCTGTGTTTTAATAAGCCTTCCAGGGGATTCTGATGCACATCAAAGTTTGAGAATCCCTGAATACTCCCTGCAAGTAGAGTCTGTCCTACCCGTCACCGTATCACTACTGTCTGTCACAGCACCTGGAGTAAGACAAACAAGCCAGCAAAGAAACCACTGCCTTCCAGTCAATTCTAACTCATAATTACCATGTGGGACAGAATAGAACTGTTCCGTAAGATTTCCAAGGAGTGCCTCATAGACTTAAATTTCCAACATTTTGGTTAGTAGCCAAGTCTTTAACTGCAGTGCTACCAGGTCTTCTTAGCATGAAGTAGGCACCCAATGAATGGGTGAATGAAAGAATAACAATATTAGCTTTTTTTTTTTTAAGGCATGCTATACAGTGGGCAGAAACCCTGGTGATATAGTGGTTAAGTGCTAAGTCTGCCAATGAACAGGTTGGCAGTTCAAATTTGCCACATGCTTCTTGGGAACTCTATCGAGCAGTTCCACTCTGTCACTGTGAGTGACACTAGAGGGTCGCTGTGAGTTGGATAGACTCAGCAACAGTGCATATGTAGCGGGCTTTGAGGTAAATCCTTTGCAGAGACATAAAGAATTAGTGTTCACAATATTCAGCGAGGCAGGTCCTCTTGATTTTTCAAAGAGTATGCTTTTAAAATTGTTAAGAATCTTGGTGAAGATCATAAAGCTAGTAAAGTGTGAGGACTGGGTATGAAATCAGGTCTTCGGACTAGAAAATAGGTAATTAGTTATTGTATTACAATATTTATTTAGGAGGAGGATACATTTGCTCTGGAAATGCTGATTTACATTTTATTTAGCGTATTTGAAGGTAAAAGTTTTTTTTTTTTTTTTTGGTAGTGGTTTATTTGTTAAGGATCTGGGAGGTTTTCAATGTGTTTCTAGGCTAACCAGAAAGAATCGAAGGAAAAGGAATCAGTAGACACACTCAAGAGACATGATAAGAAGAGGTCATTAGTAAACAATGTTGGAATAGAGGTAGGGTCAATGTGGCTTACACTGTGTTTGGTTAATATGAAATATCTTCTGATGTTTTGTTAACATGAAATTTCTTCTAATGCTTGGTTAACATGAAACATCTTCTACATGACAAACATTATGCTAGATAACAAATAGAAATAATATACAAGAAATTTTGAGTAAAAATTAAGAAAGATGATATCAATCACATCATTTTACTTTAGCCTTCACAAAGAAGGAGGACTGTAGTAAAGTATCTAGACAGTAAATGAAGTAAAGGAGAGAGTGGGTGGATAAAAAGAGTCAAAATGTTTCAAGAAGCCTGTATATCTTAGTGTGACCCTGCTGACTTCTGCAAAATATAGCATTATTGGTCTAATAATTAAGACTTTGGAAAAAGTCCCGTTTGAAGAAATGTCAGAATGAATTATAGGCTTCCTTCAACCATGTCACGTGAAGCCTACAGCAATCTGAGCTTTTTGGTTATTTGATACCCATCTCAACCCACCCTACCCCACACACATACAGGAAGAATTTGCTATTTTCCAAAAGCCAACAGAAATAGGACGGAAAGAAGAGAAGTGATTTGACTTGATGCAACAGGACAAATGCAAGCTACATTGTTTTATACTTAATGATTTCATATTGTATGATATAAACTACTGGAATGAACAAGTATTATATTCATAAATAAGGAGGAAAATCAAAATGTTAATCTCTATATAATAGTGACAAAAAATATTTGACACGAAAAGCAAAGACTTGACTCAAGTTGACCTGAGTTCATTTGTTCAAGAGTCATTCTTTGTTAAGTCAAATGTACTGTTGGTGAATCTGTCTGATTTGAGGGGAAGTTTTATTTAGAATATTGAGGTTATTCTGTAATATGCTATTGAAGAACAAGCCCAGATAATGCATTAGACACAACTGGCTAACCTTGTGCCCTAAGTTGGTTCTGAGTCATAGCAACTGCACAGAGCAGTCTAAAACTGCCGTATAGGATTTTCAAGGAACAGCGGGTGGATTTGAACTGGCAAATCTTTTGGTTGGCAATGAAATTTTTAAATACTGTGCCACCAGTCTCCCTGGACCCATTTAATCATGTTCTTCCTGAAAATTCTAAAAATTCAAGGTTTTTTTTTAATTGCCAGCTGTGAAGTCGTTTTATTCTTCTGTCTGTTTCCTATACTAACAGACATCTCCATACCTACTGTGAGTTACAACACTGACCACATTAGGTTGAAATTACGTGCCACTGCTTTTCATTGCACTGGATTATTATGCAAGATGATATTCTCATTTAGGTTAGTGTTTTGGTCATCTAGTGCTTCTATAACAGATATGCTACAAGTAAATGGCTTTAGCAAAAAGAAGTTTATTCTATCACAGTCCAGCTGTCGGCTGGAAGTCTGAATTCAGGGTGTCAGCAGCAGAGGGCGGCTTTGTCTTTCTAACAGCTCTGAAGGAAGGTCTTTGTGGTATGTCAGCCTTCCCTTGATGAGGGACTATCTCAGCCCAGGAACATCAAGTCCAAAAGAAACTCTCTGTTTCCAGTACTGCTTTCTTGGTGGTATGCAGTGCTCCTGTCTTTCTGTCAACTTACGTCTTTTATAGCTCCAAGAGATTGGCTTAAGACACTATCTGGTCTTGTATATCTCATCAATGTAACTGTCACTAATGAATCTTATTTTATCATAGTATAGGATTTAGAGTGCATACGGAAATCACATAAAATAGTGGACAATCACATAATACTGGGACTTATGGCCCAGCTGAATGACAGATATTTTGTGGGGACACAATTCAACCATGACAGTTAGGCTTGGAAGACTTCGTTTGCATTAATTCCCATTTCAGTGCTGAAATCCAACATCATTTTGTAATCTTTAGATTAAAACTACCAGCAAAAGTGGTAAAATGTATGCTGTGCTTGTTGTTCATAGGTTAATATTTTCTTTAATTTTGAACATTTTTTTGTTTCTAAAATTTTGGCAACCTCTTTGTGTTCTGAAACACGAAGACTTACACATCATTTCTCTTTGAAGGTAGGGAAAACCTCCACGGGCTGTGAAATTTGCAGATGGAAACAAAGATGTCTCCTGGGTATGACTCTTACAAAGTTATTTATGAAAAGATAAATATCCCTTTTGTTTCGTGAAAAATTTATTTTTATTCAAATATGACTTAAAGGTAAGAATAATACTATTGTTTAGTTTTCCAAATGTTTTCTAACATTTTGATTTCACAATAGGAATTTGCCGTGTGTCCTTAAACAACATTAATTGTGCTTCCGTTTTCCTCAAATTTCTCTTATGTGTCGTTCTGTCAAAATCCATGTCCTGTAGAAAGCTCTACGTTTTTTTTATTCAGTTAACGATACGAATGGACACCCAGGGTTTGCAAACTTGACTCACTATATATTTTTCTGCGTCACCATGAAATTTTATTGTTAAGCTGGAATGATCTGTTACAAATGCCACTAATGAGGGACTGCAGTACCATGAGTGACAGGACAACAGAAATTATAGTCAGGACAACTGAGACAGGAAGACAGAAAAGTGGGCGACGACGAGCTCTCAGTGTTTACACGTGAAGTTGAGGATGAAAAATGCTTATGCAGCAATTTCTGGACAAGTGGGGAAGACAAAGCAAGCTTGGACTGACCTTGGACCATAAATGACAGTGCATGTGGTGCATCTATGTACTAGTTACTACCTGCTTTTTACAATTGTTTGTTTATTTTTTTAATGTTTTCTTATTTAGTTTGAATTCTGAGCATTCTGCCTGAAAAAATAAGATTCTATTGGGTTCAAAGGAGCCCAGGTGGTGCCATGGTTAAGTAGTCAACTGTTAACCAAAAGGTCAGTGGTTGGAACCCACCAGGCGCTCTACAGAAAAAAGACGTGGCAGTCGGAGTTCTTTTTTGTCCTCTAGCATCAATATCAATCAGAATCACTTTGACAGCAATGGATTTAGTTCGGTTTTGTGTTGGCACATTTAGGTCTCAGTTGCAACTTCTGATAAATCAGTTCGAGGAAATGCAGTTTCTTGGGAATTTAAAAACAGCTGAAGCAATATGGTGATCTGAGGCTATCATGCATAATCTTTGAGTGACAAGTATTCCTTTCCTGCTGTCCGACCTGCTTGGATTTTTATAATCGGAAGCCCGTATGCTCTCCGAAGGTCTACCTGACTTGTCTAATGAGTGTCCTTCCAAAAACAAAGTTTGTCTCTGCTGTCAAAACTCCTTACTCAACGATCATCACTCCCACCAGAACTCCATCCCTTTAAGCTACTATTTCTTCCCATGTACAACTTTGTGAGGCCCAAACGCACTCCAGGTTCAAGTGGATTGAGATGACACAACCTCTTTGTACCACAATAGCTCTACGTAACAGGCACTGTAGACAGTGGTATTATTATAAAGTGCCACCCAGGGTTTGCGCAGCGCAACGTGACTCATCCCCCGGTGATTATCAATGAATCCAGTTTACCAGCGTGGTGCTGAAATACTTTTGTTTCTTGTTCAGCTAATCTTGTGCTAGTGTAAAACAAAACAAAATGACAAAATATTTGACATTTCTTGGATATTTTTTCTCTATTATGATTATCTATTCCTTTTCTGTGGCTCCCCAAAAGGACACCTTCCTATCCTACAGTCTTTTTCAGCAGTTCCCTAAAGATTTGTCTGGCTTCTTTTAATCAAGCAATCAGGAAATACAAATATGGATATGAATCTGTCAACTCACAAAGCCCTGTAAGCTCGTAATACTGCCAGTCTGGGCCAACTCATAAGTAGCCATTTAGAAGACAACTCACAAAGGGGCGGGGGGGGGGGAAGCCTCCATCAAATACGACTTATTGGCTTTTACCACCTGATCCCATTTATATGCCTCATACTAGTATTGATGGACGTGTGGGGGAGAATGGCTGTAGGGTTTGCATTAGTCACTGTAATCACCAGCCTCAATAATTGACAGAAAAGAGGCTCAACTCTGGCAGTAGGGAGCCAATGAAAACGGTTTTCACGCAGCAGTTAACCATTTATTCAGGTACTCAGCCTGATGCATTTTCAAAGATCGAGAAATTCTTTCACTGCTAGAAATGGAGGTGGGGGAGCTGAGAATGATACTTAAATGCAAAGGTTTTAAATTGCCGGCAGAAATCATCACAACCTAAGTTTAAAAAAAAAAATGTTAAAGTGCAGCAAATACAGGAGAAAGGTAGACAAACACATGATGTTTTCGACACGTCAGTATGGTTTCCCAGCTGTTTATAGTCACGGCGGGTCCTTGACTGCAGCCTCGCAGACTGTCCATGCTATGCAATAAGCTCCTGGCTGGGAACGATGTAGGGTCTGATTTATATTTCACAGAAGATTGGTTCAGTCACCTTTGCTGGTAACACTGCCACCAACTACTTAGATGGCTATGAAATTTTTGCATTAACTCCTTCAGGTGGGAAGAATAGGATATAACTTCACAGTCTAAAGTATCACAGTCAGAGAGAAATCAAACTAAGAAAAGTTAGTTCAAGTTTTCTGATCTAAGCCTCCAGTAAGAACTCTTTTCGGAATTGGAAAGAGACCACCCCAGCAAGAAAATCAAACCCAAGAAAAGATGAGAACTGTAGCAGCAACGGTAAAATGCACAAATGCTAATGCTGGTTTGCTCTTGTCTTTTGGGTTTTGTTTTTTTTACAGTTAGTGTCCCGTCAGTTTGTCAAAGAACTATCTAAAGAAATTGGCAGCCATGCTGAAAAAGTCTACTGGATGTAAATCAGTTTAGTAGCTCAGGGGATGACGCAAGTGGAAGGACCAGCTGACCTTAGCTCAGTTCCAGCTGCCATCAGTTCATTCCAACTCACACAGACCTCATGTGTGTTGATGTAGAATTATGTTTCATAGGGCTTTCAATGATGTACTTTTTGGAAGTAGATTACCAAACCTTTCTTCAAAAATGCCTCTGGTGGACTTGAACCCCCAAGCCTTTGGTTAGCAGCTGAGCACACTAACCTTTTATGCACTCATGAGCTCCAAATTCAACTCACGGCAGGGGAAACTCTTTTTTGGAAACCTGGCTTCTGCTTAGCATTTGTGCAAACTTTGTAGTGGTAATGGGATTAGAGCTCCTTCTCCATACGTGCTTTGCAGCACTCTTGTGAATTAGAAACTTGTGAAATCTAAATGAGTAGTGTGAGGACATGATAATTACCATACCAGAACAGACCAATGAAGCAGCGAGTCTGGTACCCTTTCTCCAACATGACCAATGCTGCATGTTCCAGAAGATGTAAATGCCCCGTAAAACACCTAATTGTGCAGCACAGGACTACAGGGGGACATTTTTTCCCAGTCCCCAGCTGTCGATCAGCAGTGTATGCCCTGATATTTTATCTGTGACCATAAACTGCCAGGCTATCCTTATTCATAGAGATGCTGATTCCTTTTCTTAAACCGTCCCCAAATGTTTCAATGAAGTTATTAGGAAACCAGACAAGCTCCTTGGTGGGATCATATCCACTGTGCTCAGAATCTGTTTCCCTCTCTTTCTTTAGATTTATCAACTGTGTGGCTCCCCCGAGTGCCTTCCTCTTTCTTTGCTGCAGAGAAAAGAAAAAACAGCTCTCAGCTTGTTTCCTGAATGCCATTCCTTTTTTCCAACAACACACCCTGCCCTATGGTGGGTCACTTGCCCCGTTTCAGTATTCATCTCTATTTCTTGTTTTCAAAAAGTTACTTCCCCTTCATAGCTCTTGAAAACTCCTAGACAAATTTCTGGACCTTTTTGCTGTTTCATTTGTGAAATGAGTGACAAAGTAAACATGGAATCCAAGTGTAAGCAAACAACAGATTCAGAAAACTCATCCAGGAGTATTGGGCATGCATGTTGCGCCATTTTGGTACACTTATTGATTACAACGGTCTAGTAAGAGTTTACGTAGTGTTTGTACACATTTGGTGTTTGGCTGCTGCTACTGCGTGTGAAATGGATATGTTCTAGTCAGTTGTCAAACTAATGTCGCTATCTTTGTCTTGAGAGGTTTATATAGATAATCTTGAATTCATCATGAGGACAAGACTCAATTCTACATTCAACAAAATATATTTTATGTATATGTTGCTTTGCACTTGTCCATATGATTTTTTTTTGTACCTGTCAAGCTGGTCCTTAGATTGTCCTCAGGTAGTCATATCACATTCTTTGGAGACTTTCATCATATATTTTTTTCCTAACTTACCCTAAAAATGTGTTGTCAACACAAAGAAAATATACTCCATGCTTAGTCTACATTCTTGGGCCATTTTAGTTTTGAGTTTTCCTTGAGGAAAACTTGTATTTTAAAACAATGAGGCTTTATTTCCCCTTCTCTATTCAATCCACAATAGAACTCTTCTTTTTCCTCTGTGACTTAGTTCCCTCGAGAGATTCTACTGAGAGAAGGTTGTGAAATGATTCAAAACTTTAAATACGTTACATCCAGGGAATTATTTTTCACTGTAGCTATAGCTCTCAGGAAATTTGTAAAACCACACAAAAGCCATCATTCTGCTCACATTGCACTTAGACAGATGGTGATTGTCAAGGGTTGAATTATGTCCCTCCAAAAATTCGTGTAGCAACTTGGCTACATCATGATTCCCAGTATTGCATGATTGTCATCCATTTTGTGACTGTAATTTTATGTTAAAGAGGATTAGGTTGGGATTATAACACCATTATTAAGGTCACATCTCTGATCCAATGTAAAGGGTATTTCCCTGAGGTGTGGCTTGTACTACCTTTTATCCTACAAGACATAAAAGGAAACAGAAGTGAGCACAGAGTTGGGGAACTCATACGACCAAGAGAGCAGTGCTGGGAGCAAAGTATATCCTTAGACTTGAAGTTCCTATACTGAGATGCTTCCTGACCAGGGGAAGACTGATGTATCACAAGGAAAGCTCAAGACTGAAATGGCCCAAAAATGTAAACTAAGTATAGTGATGCACTCTGATGCATCCAGAGTCAACAGAGAGACAAACACTTCCCCTGGAGCCAGACATCTAGCCCACTGCCCTGTGAGAGAACAAACTTATTGTTAAAGTCATCCACTATGGTATTTCAGTTATAGCAACACTATAACAAAGGGTCCTAGATTCAGTTAAACCTGGATACAGAACCCTGCTACTACTGATTTCAATCTTGGGCTGGTCACTTTTTTTTAGTTATGATTAAGTGAAAATATACAATCCAAATTAATTCCACATGCCCACATATCTGTAGCTCCACCTGTTCTCCTCACCCTGTGACAGCACATCATCCTTTTCATACTATGCTTCTAGGATCTTCTTAACCAGCACCTGTCCCCTCCTCTCCAGCCTCCTCTCTCCCATCTAGAAAGAAACCAGCCTCCTATAAATGTATAAACCCATAAAGTACACACACCATATGTTCACACTGTGTCTTCAAGTCCAGTTTATTTTTTGTCTGGAGATTGACCCTAGAACTGGTTTCAGTTCAGGGCCAGCAGCAAGTCTAGAGACCACATTCCCAGGGGACCCTCTAGGCTGTCGGACCACCAGTTCTGGTCTTTTAGAAGAGTTCTTGAACTGCACACTTCTTTTTCTCGTATTGCCTTAGGGACTCTATATTGTGTCCCCCATTACAGGTGCCTTTGGACCATCTGGTTCTTCTGGACTCATGCTAATGCAGTCTCCCATTTACACGGGCCCTTCTGCCTCCTGGGCTCATTTTTCCTCATGATTTTGCTGTTCTCAATCCTCATCTGTTCCAGATGGGTTGGGATCATTTGGTGTACCTTAGATGGTAGCTTGCTAGCTTTTAAGGCCCCCAGATTCCACTCACCAATGTGGGGTGCAGAAGACTTGCTTAGCTAAAAACTAGCTATGCCAGTTGACTTCAGTGTCCCCTGAAAATATGGTCCTGAGACTGCCATCCCACTTACTCTATCCTTTGAAATACTGCGCTGAGTTTAGAAAACCTTTTAAGTTTATGGTGTAGTCCAATTATTCTGATCTGTTCTTGACTGGGCGCTCTCACTCCCTTCATCTAACCAAATTCATATAGACTAATATAGACTAATCTATGAACATCCCTTTCCCTCCCACCCCACACTTGTAGCCACCAGAGGGTCTTTTCTTCTGTACCTAAGTCCATTTTTAAGTCCTTATATCAGCGGTCTCATACAAAACTTGTCTTTCTGCAGCTGACTGATTTCACTCAGCATAATGTCTTCTAGTTGAAACGGGGTTATGAGATGCTTCCAGAAATCATCATTGTTCTTTATCATTGCATAGTGTTCCACTGTGTATATGTACCATAGTTTGTTGATCCATTCACATGTTGATGGACAGCTAAGTTGGTTGATTCAGTCTTTTTGCTATTGTGGACAGTGCTGCAATAAACATTCATGTGTGTATATCTGTTCGCATGACCGCCTTTACTTCTATAGGATATATTCTGAGCAGTGGGATTGCTGGATCATGTATTATTTGTATTTCTGGCTTTTCAAGGAAGCTCCAAATGGGTTTCCATTTGCATTCCCACCAGCAGTGTAGGAGAGTTGCACTCTCTCCACAGCCTCTCCAGCATTTGCTGTTTTGTGTCTTTTGGATTATGGCCAACCTTGTTGAGATGAGATAGTACTTCATTGTAATTTTGATTTGCATTTCTCTAATAGCTAATGATTGTGAACATTTCCTCATGTGTCTTTTGGTTGCCTGGATGTCTTCTTTGGTGAAACGTCTGTCCATTTCCCTATCCATTGTGTAACTGGGTCATTTGTCTTTTTCTTGTTGACATTTTGCAGTACCTTATAGATCACTGAAATCAGATTTTGGTCTGACATGTAGTTGCCAAATATATTTTCCCATTCTGTCGGTAATGTTTTAGCTTTCTTGATCAAGTCTTTGGATGAGCTTAAGTGTTTGATTTTTAGTAGTTCCTATTTATCTGTTTTCTCTTCTGTTGTTTGTGCCTTGTTGGTCAGGTTTTGTAGTCTGTCTAAGCCATGTATTAGAACTTCTATTGTTGTCTCTATTTTTTCTTGCATGATCTTTATCACTTTAGGTTTGATATTTAGTTAGTTTTGGTGTGAGGTGTGAGATATGGGTCTTGTTTCAGTGTTTTGCAGATGGATATCTAATTTTGCCCATACCAAGAGACTGTTTTAACTCCAGTTTGTGACCTTTGGGCCTTTGTTGAATATCAGCTGTTCGTAAGAGGATGATGATTGTTTCTGGGGTCTGTATTCTGTTCCATTGGTCAACATGTCTCTTTTTGTACCAGTACCAGGCTGTTTTGACTACTGTGGCAGTGTAGTAGGTTGGGTAGTGAGAGGCCTTTTATGGCGTTTCTCTTCTTCATTAGTGGTTTACTTATCCAGGATTTCTTCCCTTTCCAAACAAAATTGGTGATTTGCTTCTCCATCTCATTAAATAATGTCAGTAGAATTTGTATTAGGATTGCAAGTTCCCTGCAGTTTTAGTTTCTATTCCTCCACTATTAAAATATAGATAATATCCTTTTTCTAGGATTTTTAGGAGAATTAATGTTCAGTAAACATGAGCCCCTCTCAGTTTGTCATACTGTGGAGTTTATGCATTGCTATGATACTGGAAGCTATGCCACTGGTAGTCAAAAGCAACAGAGTCACCTATGGTGCAGAGGTTTTGATGGAGTTTCCAGATTAAGATAGCCTAAGCAGAAGGACCTGGTAGTCTACTTCTGCAAAAAACTAACCAGTGAAAACTTTATAAATAGCAGTCTAACACTATCTGATATAGTACCGGGAGACGAGACTCCCAGGCTGGAAGACACTCAAAAGATCCCTACCACCTCAATCTAGAGTCCACCTTAATAATATGGATGAAGTCAAGGTTTTAGGACATATATTAGCAGATGTGGTATGACTGAAAATGAGAAGAAACAACTGTAAACATCCATTAATAATCAAAACCTCAAATGCATGAAGGATAAATCCTGGCAGCTGGGAATGGGCAGTAGTGAGATGCTGGGCACAACATTGATATTCCAGGCATTGGTGAGCGGCACTGGACTGCCCACGCTGAGTGAGACAGTCGTGTCATCTACTATGCTGGCAGTGACAGGCTAAAGAGGGATAGCATTGCATTCTTTGTCAAAAAGAACATTTCATTTCCTATCCTGAAGGACAATGCTGTCAATGATAGAATAATATCCATATGTCTACAAGGAACACCAGTCAATAAAACTTGTTTTAGTCAGCTAGTGCTGCTCTAAGAGAAATATCACAGAGTGAATTTATTCTTACAAGCTCTGGCAGGCTACAAGTCCAAATTCAGGATGTCCGCTTCAGGGGAAGGGTTTCCCCCTTGTTGGCTCTGGAGAAAAGTCCAATATTGCATCAGTCTTTGTCCAGGGAGCGTCTTGGCACAGGAACCTCAGCTGTTCTCCCGGGACTGCTTTCTTGATGGTGTGAGGTTCCCAACTCTCTGCTTGCTTCTCTTTCCTTTTATCTCTTGTAGGACGGAGGATTAAGGGTGGGGCAAGCCATACTCCAGGGAAACTCCCTTTACAGTGGAGCAGGGAGGTAATCCTATGAAGGGATTTACAGTCCCACCCTAATCCTCTAACATGTAGCACAGCAAAATCACCAAACAGAGGACAATTGTAGAACACAAGGAATCATGGTCCAGGCAAATGGACACAATTCAATCCACGAAAAGACTACTATTCAGATTTATGTGCCAGCCACTAAAGACAGAGATAAAGAAGCTGAACATTTATAACAACTTCAGCAATCTGAAATTGATTCAACTTGCAATAAAGATACATTGATAGTTACTGGAGACTGGAATGAGAAAGTTGGAAACAAAGAAGAAAGACTGGTAGTTGGAAAATGTGGCCTTGGTGACAGAAATGAAACCAGAGGTCATATGACAGAATTCTGCAAGGCTAATGGTTTCTTCATTGCAAAGAACTCCCCCCACCCCCCCATAGCATAAACAGTGGACCTCACCAGGTGAAATACACAGGAATCCAACCCACTACATCTGTGGAAACAGCTGATGGAAAATCTCAGTATCATTAGTCAGAACAAGGCCAGGGGACAACTGTGGGACACATCATCAATTGCTGGTATGTAAGTTTAGGGTGATGCTGAAGAAAATTAAGACAATTCCATGAGAGTCAAAGTAAAAGCTGGGGTATATCCCACGTAAATATAGAGGCCATCTGAAGAACTGAGTTGATACACTGAACTCTAATAACCGAAGATCACAAGAGTTGTGAAATGATATCAAGAAGAGCATACATGAAGAAAGCAAGAAGTCATTAAGAAGACTGCAAAGAAAGAAAATACGGAAAAGGATGTCAGGAGAAACTTTGAAATTTGCTCCTGAAACTTGAAGTAGCTAAAGCAAAAGGAAGAAATGAAGTAAAGCAGCTGAATAGAAAGTTTCAGAGGGTGGTACAAGAAGGCAAAGTAAAGTATTATAGTGCTGTGTGCAAAGATTTGGAGATATAAAACAAAAAGAAATAGCAGACTCATCATTTCTCAAACTAAAAGAACCAAAGAAAAAATTCAAGCCTTCAGTTTCAATAATGAAGAATTCAATAGGCAAAATACTAAATGACACAAGAAGCATCAAAAGAATGTGGAAGGAATCACAGTACTGTATGATAAAGAAATGATTGATGTTGAAACATGATGGAAAGCAGCATAAGATCAAAGACTAATGGTACTGAAGGAAGATATCCAAGCTGGACTGAAGATATTCGTGACAAAATGGCTCCAGGAATTGATGCAATACCTATTGAGATGTTTCGACAAATGATTGCAGTGCTGGAAGTGCTCACTCATCTATGCCAAGAAAAGTGGAAGACAGATACCTGGCTAACTGACTGCGAGAGATTCATGTCTATTCGTATTCCAAGGAAAGGTGATCCAACCTAATTTGGAAATTATCAAGCAATATTATTAATACTACATGCAGGTAAAATTTTGTTGAAGATTATTCAAAAGTATTGCAGCAGTATAATGACAGAAATTCAAGTCAGATTCAGAAGAGGATGTGATACAGTGAGTATCATTGCTAATATCAGATGCATCCTGGCTGAAAGCAAAGAATACCAGAAACATGTTTATCTATGTTTAATTGAGTATGCAAAGGCATTCTACTGTGTGGCTCATAATTAGTTTCAGATAACATTGTGAAGAATGGGAATTTCTGAGCACTTAATTGTGCTTCCTGGAAACTTTGTGCATAGATCAAAAGACAGACCTTTGAACAGAATGAGGGGATACTGCATGGTTTAAAATCAGGAAAGATGTGCATCAGAGTGGTTTTCTGTCAGCATACTTGTTCGATCTGTATTATGAGCAAATAATCCAGGAAGCTAGACTATATGAAAAAAAATCTGGCATCAGAACTGGAGGAAGACTCACAACAGCCTGTGATATGCAGATGACACTACCTTGCTTCCGGAAGGTGACGAGGACTTGATAAAGATCAGAGACCACAGCCTTCATTACAGATTATGCCTCAACATAAAGAAAACAAAAATCCTCACATTTGGGGCAATAAGCAACATCGTGATAAATGGAGAAAGCACTGATGTTATCAAGGATTTCATTTTACTTGGGTAAATAATCAACATCTGTGAAAGCAGTAGTCAAGAAATCAAACAGTGCAGTGCTTTGGGGAAATCTGTGCTGAAGAGCAAAGATGTCACCTTAAAAACTAAGGTGCAGCTGACCAAAAACATGGTGTTTTCAACTGCCATATATACACTGGAAAGCTGGGCAATGAATAAGGAAGACCAAAGAGCTGATGCCTTTGAATTATAATGCTGGCAAAGAATACCAAACGTGCCACGGACTGCCAGAAGAAAGAACAATTTTGTCTTGAAAGAAGTACAGTCAGAATTCTCCTTAGAAGTGAGGATGGTGAGACTTTGCATCACATACTTTGGACATGTTACAATGAGAGATAAGTTTCTGGAAACTGATCTTAGTAAAGTAGAGGGTTAGTTAAAAAGTGAAAGAACCTCAACGAGATAGGTTGACATAGTAGTTGCAACAATAGGTTCAAGAATAACAATGATTGTGAGGATGGCGTATGACTGGGCATGGTTTTGTTCTGCTGTATGTAGGGCTGCTATGAGTCAGAAGTAACTCTATGGCGTCTAATGACAACAACAAATACGAATTGTCTCCCTTTCCAAGATTTGCAGTTGAGTGAAACTGATGACAATGTGCCACCAAAGAATATTTCTTGCCCTTATTTCTGGAAATCCTTTTGGCTGTCTTCCTATTTGTTTTACCACATCATTTAGTCAAAAGTTTTTCTTTCCAGTTCACTTTTGGGAATTGCCCTTCAGATCACCAAACCCACATAAGGAAGACATTTCTCTAAATTTCTGTAATGCTTGGTACAAATAGTAATATATTTCACTCTAGAGAGAAACACTTTCGTTCTCTGTTCAAGTAAGTGGAGGAGTGTCTTAGTTACATAGTGAGCTGTAACATGAATACTACTAGCAGATGGTTTTCATGAAGAGAAATTTGTCACAGTCTAAATGGCTGTAAGCCTGAATTCATAGTGCTAGCTTCAGAAAGCTTTCTCTCTGCTTTGTCTCTGGAGGAAGGTCCTTGTCATCAGTCTTCTCCTGGTCTAGTAGCCTTTCTGTACTGGAGTCTCAGGTTCAAAGGGCATGCTATTCCTGGTACTTATTTCTTGGTGAGAATGTGACCCCTCTGTCTCACTGCTTGCTTGTCCCTTTTGTATCTCTAAAGAAACTGACTCTTGTAAATTGAGTCCTCATTAACAAAAACTGCCTCAAATCCTGCTTTATGAACGTTATAGAGGTAGGGCTTACAACACGTAATCACCACAAAGTGGTGGATAGTCACAAAATACTGGGAATCATAGCCTAGCTAAATGGATGCATAATTTGGGGGGATCCAATTCAACCCATAAAAAGGAGTAACTAATAATCACACAAATAAAAACAAAGAAAGGAAGGGTATACAAGGGTATGCTAGCACGATTGCTCATGTATCTTTCACTGATTGTATATATAGTTCATGACAACAACAAAAAAAAACACAAGAACAATACTTAGCATCTTTAAAAGCTATCTTTGTGCCAGATCATACTGGGCTCAAGACTTTGCACACATTGGCTTATTTACTTCATGAATCTGTATGCTCACAGGTTGTCTATACCTGTGGGACACTCTGCCTCTACTGGGCATGGGCATGTAATTTGATACTGGGAGAGACAATGTGGTGGTAGAAAGGCCAATTTTCTGGACCTAATGACAATTTTGTATTCCAAATGATCTATGTGCATAGATACATGGGAAAATATTTTAATTACAAAGATGTTTTTTCTTACCATCAATATGCAACCCACAGATGTATAATTTCTGAGATATCTTTACTCCTATTAAAAAGATGAGTATCACCTTGGCAGTCTTCCAGCTCCGCAGCTGTTTTAAATGATAAATTACATATTTTTGTTAGTAGCACAGCGACTTCATTCTGTAGTTCCTTCATATCACTTGGACGAGTTCCACCTGGCAGATGATTTATTACAATGTAATTTTTTGAGCTGTTCCATCATTGCCCCTCACCCCGTATTTTTCAGCATTTCACCTTCAACAATAGTAAAGGTAACCCAACCTGCAATAATTCTAAGAATTACTGAGAAGTTTGACTACTGTTCTGCTAATCAGGTAGAATGGCTGAGGAATGAATGTCTCCCCCACTGCAGCTGCCCAAGAGTGTTAACAAGGGGTCCCAGCAAGCTCATTCCCCCAACCTCGAGCTCCCCAGCAGTGACTGCAGGTGAACTGCAGCTCTTTGGCTTTAATTCCTAGAATCCTGGGAAACCCATTAGTAGCTGATAATGAGGCCATGCAGGGTTGAAATGAAAGAATCAAGATGAAAATTATCAGCTTACAAAGGGATTTTCCAGAAGCTTCTAAAGTTCCTTTCCTCATAGAAATTCTTGATTCAAGAAGTATTTTTCATTTCTCATCTTATACAAATTTGTTTATCCATAAATCTTCAATTTGAAGCATATTCTTTGTAGTCTGTATACCGTTAACCACTTCTAGGAACAAAATTTGTTTTACAAAATTGCCCCTGTCTACCACAGTACTAATGTACTAATTACCAGAATGCCTATTTTCCTCATAACACATGCTGTCTGAGAACAACATCTTTAAACCTTTTGAATCTTCTGAGTGTCTTCTACCACTTGTAACTTTTCTGCAAAGGGGGATATTTACTTGTCTGGTCAAGTCTCCCCTTAACAGCCCTTTTTCCTTGTAGGCACATCGCAATGCTTCTGAAATCAGTGAATGAGTATAGAGAGAATGAAGCGTGAGTCAATTTCCTGGACTCACCTTCATGGCTGAGATTATGTAAATAGTTAAGAATATAAAAAGAAGATGGAAGGAAGGAACGCACCCACAGAGAACCCCGTACCTTGGTCAGTCTACGCATTAACGATCTGAGGAGAGGTAGACAGAAAGCCACTTCCTGTCAAGCCACTTCCTGTCTTGATGCCTTATATTTGTTAGGATAGAGTAAGGCCAGTGACAAGAACAAATTTATGAGGGAACAGAGAAAGATCAAGAGGGCTATGGAAGTGTAGTCTATTGATTTACTTGTCATCAGTATTAACAATGCAAGTAAAGGTTGAAGTGCCTTGTAAATTACTTTTTTTTGGATAGTAGAGTCTATGTTTTTTAAAATGTGATTCTGTTGAGCCACCAGGTACCATGGGGCCCCATGAATGTTTCCTGTTGCACTTGAATTATGAAAAATTAGTGTCCTTGTCTGTCTTCACTTCCATACAACCTGGTACTTCTTGATAGTGTTCAGGATTCCGTCCACAATCCAAAATAATCATATGCTGTATTTCCCAGATAAGAAATATTGGCTAGCTGCTTAAAATGTAGACAATATCTCCTTAATGAGTACCACAGCTAACAGAACAAATTTGTCCTAGAAGAAGTACAAGCGGAGCGCTCCTTAGGAGCAAGGATGATGAGACTATGTCTTACACACTTTGACAAGTTTTCAGGAAGGGTCAGTCCTTAGAGAAGGACCTCATGCTTGCTAGAGTGGAGGGTCAGCAAAAAAGGGGAAGACCATTCTACAAGATAGACTGACATGGGGGCTAAGACAATGGGCTTAAGTGTAACAGCAGTTGGGGGCAAGGCGCAGAACCAAGCGGTATTTTGTTCTGTTGTACATAGGGTTGCTGTGAGTTGGGACCAGTTTTATGGCACCTAACAACAACAACATGGGTAACAAAACCAGGCCATTGCTTTCCAGCCACTGTGGCTTTGTTCCTGCCGATCTGCCCAGAATGCTTTGCCTACCCCTGACATTTAGGTAATTCACTTACGAAAATATAAACTAGCTGAAGGAAGCCTTCTTTCATGCATTCTCTATCCAGGTGTTCAGCGTAATAAATGAAGCTAAATAAATAAATGAAGCTAAATGAATAACGTAATAATACTTTGGTGATACAGCCTGTCTCCACTCTGGGATGTTTATCTACTTTGTAGAGCTCTGATCAGCTTTGCTGGACTTGTCCTTAATTCAACCAGGATTTTCTACCCAGATCCGTCAACTGCCATATCAATGGTCTCTCTCCCCACTTACTGAATACTATCGTGAAGGCCTATTCCAGGACACATACCATCCACACTAGACACTTTGAAATTACAGAAAATTACTAGACTCAGCCAAGCTTGGTCTTGGTAGGAGCTTGGCTCTAAATTGGGTCTTTTGGAGAGCTAGGGCCACCTGAATAGGTACTAAGCTACAATGAGAATAGGAAAGAGTGATACTACAGGAAATCAACTTGGCCATGGGCTCACAATTCCCCAAGTGCATTATCATCTCAAAATGCTACTACTCCTGACAGCATGTTTTTGAGGTGGTATATATCACTGTAGTTAGGAAGGCAGACATCGCTCAATCAGGCATCGCTAAATTTCTATCTTTACTCCCGTATTAACTAAATTTGGGTAAAAATTTTAACCTCTCTAAGCTCCCATTCTCTCTGACTTAAAATGAACTTAACAATAATAGTATTTATATTACATGTTTGCTGTGAAATTTGGGGACAATGCAGACAGCATTAGCCCAATACCTGGCATACAGTAAGCAGTCGACAAATGCTAGGAATAAGAATGATGTTAATGGTAATGACTGCTGTAGTCACCCGGTACTGCTCTAACAGAAAATACCACAAGTGGAAGGCTTCATGAAGAGAAACTTTTATTGTCACAGTCCGGTAAGCCATGAATCCACTTACAAGTTACAAGTCCATTCAACAAGAGAAATTGTCACAGGCCAGTGGGCTGAGTCCAAATTCAAGGTGAGCATCTTGGCACAGGAACCTCACACCATGAAGAAAGTATGACTGAAAGCAGAGCATGTCCTTTGGACCTGAGGTTGGTGTGCCAAGATGCTCTCCTTGAATTTGGACTCAGCCCACAGGACTGTGGTAATTCTGACTTGTAACTTGTCAGTGCATCTGTGGCTTACTGGATAGTGACAATAAGTTTCTCTTCGTGAAGTCTTCCAGTCATGGTATTTTCTTTTAGAGCAGTACCAGGTGACTAGGACAGAAATTGGTACCGGGAGTGGGGTACTGCTCTAACAAATACCTAAAATGTGGAATTTTTTTTTTGAAACTGTGAATGGATAGAAGAAGATACCCAAGAGAATTGCTAGCACCTGAGAGAGCAGCAGATGGTGTGAAAAGCAGCAGTAGCAGCAGTGAACTGGCAGCAGCACAACCAGGAGCTGACCCAAGGAGCGAGAATGCTGACAGCCTATGTGCAGGAGGCTTTCTAGTGGAGTAGGGTGTCTTTGGTCACTTGAATACATGGACCTAGGCTTGGTGACCCATGGAACAAGAGTGCTGAGTGCCTGTGTGCAGGAGGCTACTTGATGGAGTGGAGTGCCTCCAGGCTCTTGAATCGGTGGAGCTATGGAGCTTTGGAACGCTTGCACCTTCGGGGCAGATATGGGCTTGAGGCCTAGGCCCTGAGGCCATTTGAAGCAGAAGCTGAGACAAGGTTGACGAAGATGTGGGTGTGAGGCCCAGACAATGAGGCCATAGCAAGCAGAAGCTGATGAGACAAAATTGATGAGAGGCTGAACTGCCTCGGTCTCAGAAGGTATGGCCATGAAAGGATGGAGCCAGGGCTTTCTGTGTTTTGTGAGAGTGCAATTACCACTCAGTTAGGCTTAGGGTGCACCTAAAGCCAAGGGGGCAGATTTGTTGTCCAAATGGGTCTGGAAGGCAGAGCTGAAGCCCAGGTGCTTCCACTCGGAATCTGGAGAGTATGGCCAAAACCTAGATTCTGAAGGGAAGGGTTACGAAATGTTTCAGAATTTTGAGTATTGTTTTTAAAGCCATGAAGGCTAACGTAATGTGTGCTGATAATTTGTTTGGTGTATGTTATGCCTTTCCCTACAATTTCTCCATTTGCAGTGAAACTGTGTGATTTGTGCCTTCCTGTTATACCACACTATTTTGAGAGGATAACGTGCTCTGGACTTCACAGATGAGGAGAAAGTTATGGATTTGGGACTTAAGATTGTTGCTATGCTATGAATGAAGATTGTCGCCATGCTATGCATGAAGACTGTTGCTATGCTGCAAATGAATATGTTTTGTATGTTCTAATGATGAGATTTTTGGGGTGTCAAAGGGTGGAATGTCATGGATTGAACTGTGTCCTCCCAAAAATGTATGTGTTGATTTGATTTGGCTATGAGTCCCAATATGGTGCCATTCCTCCCATGTGTTGTGAATCCTGCCTCTGTGATACTGATGATGGAGAATGAGCTGTTTTCATAAGGCAGGATTCAAACTACAAGCTTGTGGAATATAAGGGAGAGAAGTGAGCAAAGGAAGTTGGGAACCTCACACCACCAAGAAAGGAGCACCAAGAGCAGAGCTAAGGTTCCTGTGCCAAGATGCTCTCACTGGATTTGGACTCAGCCTACTGAACTGTGACAAATTCTCTTACTGAATGGACTTATAATTCATAAATGGATTTGTGGCTTACAGGATTGTGACAATAGAAGTCTCTTTTCATGAAGCCTTCCACTCGTGGTATTTTTTGTTGGAGCAGTACCAGGTGACTAGGACATGACTAATCAAAAATGATCCAAGGCCCGCTGGTTGATGACTCACTTAAACGGAGTATGATACAGAAACACAGTGAAATGCTGATTATATATGAAACCCTGGTGGTGTAGTGGCTAAATACATCTGCTAACCAAAATGCTGGCAGTTTGAACCCTCTAAGCACTCCTTGGAAACTCAATGGAGCAAGTTCTATTCTGTCATACAGGGTCACTATGAGTCGGGATTGACTCAATGGCATTGGGTTTTTTTGGTTTTGTGACAAGCACTTGGCAATGCTAAGATACAAAGTACACTTAAACTTTTGATGAACTTCCCTCATACTTATTGGGACTGAGATACAGCTTGTAAAACGTTTTTATAATTCTTCTCTATCCTGTTGTTGTAAGGTGCCGTCGACTTGGTTTCAAATCACAAAACACTGCCCAGTCTTGCACCAGGTCCATAATCATTTTTATACTTAAGCCCATTGTTGCGGCCACTGTATCAATCCATCTTGTCAAGGGTCTTCCTCTTTTTCACTGACCACCCACTCTACCAGGCATGATGTCTTTCTCTAGGGACTGAGCCTTTTGGACAACATGTCCAAAGTATGTAAGACAGTCTTGCTATGTTTGCTTCCAAGCAGCACTCCGGTTGTACTTCTTCCAGAGCAAATCTGTTGGTTCTTTTGGTGGTCCATGGTACATTCAACATTCTTCTCCAATGCCACAATTCAAAGGCAGCAATTCTTCTCCTGTCTTCTTTGTTCGCTGCCCAGCTTCCACGTGCATATGATGTGATTGAAAATACCATGGCCTGGGTCAGGCACAGCTTAGTCTTCAAGGTGATGTCTTTACTTTTCACTACTTTAAAGAGGTATTTGGCAGCAGATTTTTCTGTATCCTGCATTTTCCATATTTAAAAAAAAATATATTGGTTCCAATCACACAGCTGATGCACATGGTTTAGTCTCTTCCATAGTCAAAACATGACCCTTTTATCCTGGGATGCTTTCAAAATACTCCTACATGTTTTGTTTTCCTTTACAGAGAAAATCTCTAAAAGTCTGGACTATAGTTCCTTGTGACTTACACTTTATTTACCTCTGAGGAACTGACTCTGTCCCCATCAATTAATGTGCCTTCTAAAGATGAAATCTAATGAATATTCTCCATGGGGCTTGATGCCATTGTTTATTTTACTACACTCTGTTTAAAAATGTTTTTTTGAAAGATTTCTTTCTTTTTTTTTTAACTGTTCTCTTAATTATTTCTTTATAGCGGCTTTTGTGGGCTCTTTTTGGTCTGCTCACACTTACTTATATGTTGGTGGGACCTGGGTCTTTGTCCCTGATGGGCCTGGCTGAAGTTACAGACGTATTAGCTGTCAATGCTCAGATGTTAATTACAACTATGTGTATGAATGAGATTACACAGGAGAAGCAGCTATGAAATGGCAACAAACAAACGACTAAAAGAAAACAATGATCAACAGGTATCAAAAGGAGGATGTAAGAACAACGTCTCAGATGCACGAGCAGTCATAAATAAACACAGACGAAGTAAATACAAAAGCCAGGAATGTGTCACATCACAGCGGTCAAGACAAGGGTCTGCTTCTGGAAGAAAAGAGTGATAAAATTTGTCAAATACCTGTCACTGACATGCTAAAGAGAAAAGACTAAACGTATTCATTTAGATTTGGTGACATGTGGGTTACTGAACTTTTGTTGAGAGCCGATTCATTGAAATGTTGGTAACGAAGACATTGGAATAGGTTAATGAGAGTGATGAAAGAAAAATTAAGAAAGCAAGCAAATACACAAAATTCTTTTGAGATGAGTGTTTCAAGAGCAATTACCTAATTAGTAATGCAGAGTATCTATGTACCTCTTTATCACAAAAAAATGCCCTAAAGAATATCGTTGTTTTCTCAACATTACTTTCAGACATTCAGAATTTCCCAACAGTCTTTTCTCTGGTGCCTTAAACGAATTAAAAAAATAAATAAATACATCCATGCTCTTTTCATGTACAAGCCTTTTATGTTTAATGTTTGCAATCAATGGTACCAAAACAAAATCGTATTTCATGTGTACTGAACTAACATTAGTTAAAATCTTGTTTCACTGTTAGGGAAAAATAACGACTTGCTGGGTAACGAAGATAGTCTCTTGTGTACCATTTTTTGTAGTTCGTGTTGTCACACATTAATCTTTTTTTGGGAGGGTGGGAAGCATTGTACACGGTTTTGTATATCAAGGTTTCTATGGAAATCTTGCCATCACTTCCACAAAAACCTCCTCCAGTTTCAACTCTGAGAATGGTTAGCCATTCTTTCCAAACGGTGGCAATAGTTATGATGCTTTCTCACGTGCTTCTCTTGAGTTACTTGCTGTACTTTTCCTTATAGTTCCACAACCACTTCCCTGAAATTATTTCATATATTGGCTAATGTAGATTTCCATTTTAACAGCCATTATTACGGACAGGTATAACATCACACTTGCTGATCTGTTTGGCCCTCCAGGTCAGTCTTCCATCCTTCTCTGCTGTGCTCTGTACATTCTCTTCATCCAGGACCTGGGGTCTTCCTGCTTCTGATTGGGACTGACCATTGGGAGATACCAGCAGTGCATTAGAGGGCAGCAGAAGAAATAAACCTGGCTTTTTCTTTGAGAGGCCACAGGTTGGCAGGAGCCCCAAACCTCATTCTGGCAACTGTTTCCTACGGTTCTGCTTCTTGCTAGATTTCTTTGATTGGTTTGTCTTTACTTCTCCTGACTGTTTCTAGTCCCCGGACATTTCATCATCTCTTATTGCAGTGGTTTTGCAACTTAAGCATGCACAAGAATCACCTAAAAGGCATGATAATGTGAGGATTTCTGAGTTCTATCACCAGAATTTCAGACTCAGGATCTGTGGAGCTGGGGTTGAGAATTTGCATTTTATCAAATTCCAAGTGAAGCTGACACCGTTGGCCTCTCCTCTGAGAACTTCACCTTACTGATGTCTCTTAACCTTGCTCACTTTGTCTGTGAATTTTCTTCAGTCAGCTCCTTTTGGTGTGTGCCATCTGTGTGCTACCAGGACCCAATTAATACATTCCATTGTATTTTGTTGGTTATTATGGATAAAAATACATCCACTGCAAGACAAAATAAATGTTTAAATAAATCACCTGTGACACTGCTCTCCCTCAGCCCAGGAAGACACTCTCAGTAGCTCAGCCGTCTTGAGCGTTATTGGCAGGACTGCCGTCAGCCATGGTGGCTCTCATTGACTGAGAGGAGGACAAAACCCAGGGGTGAGCAGTGTCAGTAGTACTCAAGAGAAGGGTAGTACTCAGAGCATACTAGATACGGAGCTAACCCTGGTGTGTGGGGAAGGATGGTCACCATCATACTGAACATATGGAACTATAGTTTAAAGGGCTTAACTAACTCCTGCAAAAGAAATTGTCAATGAGAAAATAAAATACTTCTAAGCATATTATGATACGACAATGTTTACTATTATATGTGGGTTATTATACTTGGTTACCTTTTGTGCACTTATTTGGTATTTTAGTACCCAGTTTGCCATGGCTTATTGCTCCTAATATCCCCAATAAAGATATACCCACTATGCTAGACTCATGGGTTACTACAGGAACAGTGATGATAGGAAACTTCTTGAAGTATTTCCAAATAATTAGAAAAATATAAAAAGTATAAACCACTTTTCAAGTGACTAATTTTGTAAGCAGATCATCTGTAAGTCCATTAGGTACAGTGTGATTACACTAAGTTTTATGCAGGAATAGAATCTTTCAGTATGACTTTTGGGCTACTACAAAGTATCAGTGGTTAATACATGAATGTGTTAATTCAAAAATTGATTGCTCTCTTTTTGTATATGAGACAAAACATGCAAGTGCATCTCTTGATTTCAAGGCACTGTGGAATATACATTTTTGCATACTTAATACATGGTTATTTTCATTAAAGCAATATTAAAAATGCATATCACCTCAAAGTATAATAATTACCATCCATGTGTCATGTTTTCCAACAGAGTTTGCATTTTTACAAAAGGGGAAATAAACTATAATAGAAAATAAGGGCAAATATTCCTGTTTGCACTGCTGAATTTTTTTAAGGTTCTAAAATAGTGAAAGATGCTGACAGACCAATGACCTTTAGGCTTCAGGAGTTCAACTTTTCACTTGGATTTGTCCTAAAAATGAGCGTATTATATGATGACAGAAGGAACCTGAAAAATAGTCTTACTGATTCTCCTAATCCTGAAAGAAATACTGGGTAATCACCATAGTTCTATATAACCACAGCTTCAAGCATTCAACAGCCTTGTTTGTATGTAGTTAACTAATGAAAGCGTAAGTCTCAGTGCTTATGCTGTAAGAAGCCTGACTCATCACCCATTTATTAATGATCTAGTTACTTATTCAACAAATATCTATTGTCTATCTTTCAATGTAGGGTGTGGTGTCAGGCTGTCAGGGATGAGTAGGTTCTGGGACAAACAGTCTGCTTAACTAAAGTGACATTCATGTTTCAAATCTGAGTAAACCAGTTCAACAAATGTTACAAAATAATAGCACTCAATCACTAGAGAAAGGGAATATGATAAAATCCACAAGTGGACAAGTGTCTCCATTGCCTATTTCTTGTTTTGCTGTCCCTTACATCGTTGTCATCCGCAGTGACTACTTGTTGTTCAGTTCCCTCATACTGGCCCCACCACATCTGGTCACAGATACCCTGCCATTTCCACCAATCCACCCATCCACCCGCCCACCCGCCCACCCGTCCACCCGTCCACCCACCCACCCACCTACCCACCCACCCAACCATCCATCCATCCATCCATTTATTAGTTTATTCATTCAGAAAGTATTTATCATTGTTCTAGAATCTGGGAATATGGCAGTAAATACAATAAGCATAAAGTCATACTTCACTGACCTTACATTTTAGTGATAGACACAAAACAAAGCATGTAACTAAAGAACAGTGTCTTATAATTTGGTACGCACTTGGCTTTGGCTATAATTTGGTAAGTGCTACTGGGTGAAAATAATAATCAGATGCGGCAAAGTTGAGACAGTTATCTACCCCACTAAAATGTCTACTCTTTCTCTCATACTGTAGAGATAGTCTTTGGAACACCTGCTCACATAGAGATTGTATTCCTCAACCTCTGTCATGTCAGAGTAGAAACATTCGACAGGATTTTGCCACTGAGTGTGAGCAGAAATGTCATGTGTCGTATTCTGGCTTAAGACATAGGTGTGACTTCTCCAAGGACTCTTGTTCCCCATCTACCTACTGAATACACGTGACTCCAAAATCAGAGGAGGCAAAGCCAAAAGATAGGCTGCGTTTCTGAATCATTCCATGAAAGAAAGTTGCCTGATGATCCTGAAAGCTTATACAAGGAGGCAAACTCTATTTGATGGGCCACTGAAACTTTGGGATTTATTTTTAGAGGAACTAGTGTTTTCATAGATAATTCTGTAGGAAATAAAGGATAAAACACGCTGAGGATGAGGAAGGAATCACAATTCTACATAGAGTGTTCAGAGAAGGCCTTCCTGAAAAATACGGCATTTGTGTAGAGACTGAAGGAGCAAAGACAGAGTCCTGTGGATATCTTTGTGGGGGTGGAAGAAACTTTAAGACAGAGGAAATAGCAGCTGAAATCACTATCAGTGAAAGGTTTCCAGAAACAGAAAGCAAGGTCAGGTGCCTGGAGTGATGTAAATCATAGAGGGTAGAGTCTGAGGTCAGAGAAGCAATCAAGGGAACATAATGCATGGAGAGCAGTGTAGTCATTGTAAGTAGTTGACTATTAATCTAAGACCAATGAAAAACCACTGAGTTGAGGCTGGTGGAGGTCTTAAAAGTGTGATAAAACTTAATTAACAGAATTATTTGGGCTGCCATGTTGAGCATAAATAGAAATGAGAAAATCAAAAGAAAGATCTGTCAAGATGCCGTTGCAATAATCCAATAAAACATCACGGTGGCTGGTATCACAATGGCACTAGTCAACTGAGAAGAAGTGGGAAGATTCTAAAAACATTTAAACACTAGAGTTAAAGGGATTGACTGGTCATGTGAGAGGGAGAGTTGAATGAACCCAAGATTTTGGACATGAAACCAGAAATAGCTGCCTTTAACTGAGATGTGAAAGACTCACGAAGAAGGAGTGGTTTGGAGCATATTAAATTGGACATTTTTATTAAATGTCAAGAGAGGATGTTGTGTAGGCTATTGCAAATGGAAGTTAGAAGTGCAGGAAAGGGGTCTAGGCACAGGGTGTTGTCAACTAGTTGCTGGCTGAAAATCAGGAAGCTGGACGAGATTAAGAAGAGAGTGATGATAAATGAAGACAGGAGGTCTGAAGACGTGAATGGGCTCTGGGATATTCCAACATGTAGTGGTTGGGAAGGTCAGGAAGAATGAGGGAAGGAGACTGACAAACAACAGCTAATGATGTAGGAGGAAAACTGAGAGCACATGTTGTCTTAGAAGACAAGCAAGGAAAATGTTAAGCAGAAGGGAACGCTCAGTGTTTAAAATAATGCTGGTAGATTAAGGACCAAGGACTGAGAATTAAAAATTGGACTTAGCTCCTTTGTGTCTGACCAAAAGGGGTGAAAAAAAAATCAGTGGCTGGAATGATGTGTACATGAAAACTTCTGAGTCCAAGAGACAGTAAGATGAGGATTTGTAAAAGCAAAATTGACAACTCTTTCAAAGAGTTTTGCTGAAAAATAAGGTAGAAAACAGGAGTGAGAGCTGGTAGGAAAAATAGCAGCCTACAGATATGCTGACATACGAGACCTAACCCCCAAACCCCATTATTGTAGAGTTAATTCTAATTGATAGTGACACTGTAACAGAGAGCAGAGATGTTCCACAGAATTTCTGAGGCTATAAATGTTTACAGAAATAGACTACCACAACTTTCTCCCACAGAACAGCTGGTGAATTCAAACTACCAACCTTTTAGTTAGCAGCTGAGCACTTAAACCATTGCACCACGAGGCTCCTTGATGTAAGAACAAGAGCGTCAA
This sequence comes from Heterohyrax brucei, assembly GCA_028571685.1. Classification (NCBI taxonomy): domain Eukaryota; kingdom Metazoa; phylum Chordata; class Mammalia; order Hyracoidea; family Procaviidae; genus Heterohyrax; species Heterohyrax brucei. Next base: position 2,362,692 of record CM053156.1, read on the forward strand.
ATTCATGATGCAAGAAAGACAGAGCAGAACTGGTGAAGCACCTTGCTGAAGAGCTGGGAGGGATGAGATCCAGAACAGTAATTGTATCAGAAATAGCCAACTGGCTAACGTCTCTGATCCTGGATCTCTGTGCCCTCCTGACCAACAACGCACTCAGGGATCTCCCTCTCCACCTCTGCCCTTCCATTTTCTCCCCTGTCCTTTCATCTCTCTTCTCTTCTCCTGCGTATATGTTTTCTTTTCATAATTTTTCTATATTCATAGCTTCAACTATCATCTTTATGGGTGAACTCCTAAATTTCATTTCCATGTCTGAAATTTCTAGTTTGTTCTAATTCTGATATCTTCTACCTCTAACTCATATTTCAAAGTAAACATCATATTTTTTTCTTCCTTCAATATTCCTTTTGCCCATGCCTCTGCCACCACACACAATAAATGTATTCCTTCTGATGCCCTTTTTTCTTAGACTGGTTTACTAACTTGAAAACCTCAAAACTAGCATTTGTAAGTGAAATTCCCTCAAAAGTGAATAAAGAAAAATAGAACAGATAAACACAATTTTTAAAGTTGTGGCGCATATATAGGTTCATTATACTGTTCTCTCCACCTTCATAGATGAATGAAATTTTCCAGAACAAAAATTAAAAACAAACTCAAAACTATTTTCATTCCTTCTGAATATTGTCCTTAATAGGATCTTTCACTATGTTCTCTTCTGTGTGCCTTTACTGCCCAGGAAATTTGAGCTTTCATTGCCTGTTGCTTGGGTTTGTTGGGTCTTTATGCAAGTCAGAGACTTACAGAATCGGAGAATTTTTACTTATTCCCTCAACATGAGTTGCAATCATATCCTTTGGAATGGTGGAAAGTAACAGAAAACAAAATCCTAGCCGAGAGGAGGAAACGAAGACTTCAGACTTAACTCAGCCATTTGCTGTATGTCTGTACATAGGGAAACCAATTAATTATTTATACCTTAGTTACTTCTTTAAAGAAAAAGGGGATGGCATTACACAAATAAGATAATATAAATGTGAACCCCATAGTCTGAACGTAGCCCACAGATATTTCTCACTATATTGATCTTTTTCTTGGTTGTCAACATTTAAAAATGACAAACTTGTACAGAAAGACTTGGACTTCTAGCTTCCCTTTAATAATAATATCTGGCAGCACTTTACCTGCTTGCCCCATTGCAGTGATCAGCTACACCCTTGGAGCAGGCGTGTGTTCTCCAGTTCTCTTCAGCCATTCACCCTGGCTAGCTTCTTCCTATGTTACCTGTTTGCTTAGCTGAGACATAACAGTTTGTGACTTTCCTGCTGTACATGATGTTTATGGTTGTTAACCGACTGAAATCAGATAACTTTGGTCCAGTGTTCAGAGATGACAGAAATGCTTTGGATACCAGGAAGCTTCAATATGTGTGTGCATTTCCAGAGCCTATGCTCACCCTTTGTAAAGTCTGACACCCATTTTCCTTCAGCTATTTAAAGGAAGAGTTTTATGTCCACAAACAGAACATTAAATTCCAGCTTAAAACTCCATGGACCGGAGACAGGTATATTCCTACCATGTCCACAGTGGACATCTTCTCATCCAACGTAGTAGTGATGTCCAGAGAATTTATACACAGTTATTAATGGCAGAACAAAAATGAGAGCTTCAAATCTCCATTTTCTTTTCCTTTTTAGTTTTCCTTTGTTTCTTTCACTATCTAACCAGTCTCCTTCGTAATCCTCTAGTACGCTCCTCTCTTTATTTCTTTAATATCAGCAATCAAAATCTATAATTAATTCGATTGGTGTTTACAGCTTGCTGTTTGTCTGCCTGTGAGGCCTGCATCCTTCCTTCTTTCTGTGGTTCTTCTGTACAAGCCCAGGGTTTGGCAAAGTGCCTAGTACACAGTAGGTTTTCAGCGGAATGTGCTGTTATTATCTATCTGTCCATCATCTATCTATCCAACCATCTATCCATCCATCTATCCATCCATCATCTCTAGTAAATATTACAGGGGAAGAAGGAGTAAGTCATGTGATATGATCCTGATTTCCATAATAATGGACCAATCTGACGCATCTTTGGCTGTGACTATCCTTTCATGATGTTCTCTCTCTAAGGATATCTTGACTCTATCCAGAGGCCTATATTATTACAGTGTTTTTGGACTAACTTTGAACAAGCTCTTGAGCACTTTTTTCAAAGGAATTCCTTTAAAAAAAAAAAAAGCCTAATGTATAAAACATAAAAGGAAAAGAGCTGCTCCAGCTTAAAAGTGGTATTCCTCTGTCATGACTGTGTCCACGTGCTCCACCTGTCTGCCCCAGGAAGCCTTCAAGGCAGCCAACTGGCTCCTTGAACCCAGTTTGTCAACCACTGTGCTATGAAAGGAATCTGGCAAATAGGCTTATGGAGAAACTTAGCTGTAGGTACTCACACTTTTGATTTATATAAGACCCTGTAGGCCGTTTAAGGCCATCTTGACATTCAGGCACTTTGTTTAATTTATTTTAAATCTCAGTGTCAGCATGTATTGGAATATCCTCTTATATTGAACCAGGTCATTGGATGTAAACTGAGTCTCTATGTCCATCATGAAGACTGATTAGTTTTCCAAACTCAAGTTTAGCTATGATTAGTAAATCAATGTTTATTTTCATTACAGAGTAAACACATATCAGATATTTATATTTATAATTAGCTGAATTAGTGTAGTCACAGTATTAATTAGGGAACAATTACTATATAAAATTTAGGTCACAGAAACTCATTTTTCAACTTTTTCTTTTGCTAAGCCCACATACATTCCTTATGCTGATAAGGAGAAACTGTTACTGTTAAATTCCATCAGAATTAATATGATTTACTCTTGTAAATTGCAAAGGCTCAAATAAGAAATAAACATTCTTATTTTGACAGATGACTTCCACAATATTTATGTAAGTCTGCTAGTAGAATATATGTATTTCTCTCTATTACTTCTTATGAAATCCAACAGAAGATAAGAAAAAACAGTGATGATGAATACAGAATGTATTTTTCAAAAAAGGATACATGGAGGATAGTTATTTTAAAATAATGCAAATAATTTTATAATTAATTGCAAAAATTGAAATGAAAAATACTCTGAACACTTAGATTTTACACTAAACAAAAAACTAAACAGATTTGACTGTATTATTTTGTGAATATCAGAGCATATTCTAGTAACAAAATTCATTACAGAAATGGCTATATTAATTTAAAGTGATTGAAATGTTGATGTGAATTATGGATCATCCATTAGAGATGAACAGAGGCTTTCAGCACATTAATCTGAAAGAGCAGTAGATGGATATCTTATTTCCTACAAGAGAGACTTAAAACATATGCATCTTTAGCCTCCTCACAACGATAAGATCAATCACTTGAGGCATATGGTACTAGCAATACAAAATACATACGAAAACAGATAACATATGGTTTGCATTTGCAAGGTACGCTGTGTGGAAAAAAAATCACACCTTTCTTCTTAATTATAAATGGCTATAAAGGAAATAAAGACTCTCGAAAAAAACTCAATTAAAAAGAAAAGAATCCAAGTGACATATAAATTGAAAATGAATCCTTCCCAGAGATCACATTTTGTTCAAATGAGATGAAGAAACAAAGCCACATTTGTTGCTGCAATATTTCTTAGCTTAGGTGAACTTTCAAAGAGCAAATGGCAAATGTTTACAGCCCCATAAGGCCAACAAAGATAAAAGCAAAATTTACAGTTGGCAAAGGCAAATATGTAAATAAGGTTTAGAGCTCCTCCAAACATCAGCCATTCTAAATTGTGACAAGGCAGAAGATCTGTTAACTGAATGTGATCACTGCCAAATGCTACCCAACATCACTGTGTTTGATTCAGTGCAGTTACTACAAAAGAAAGTATAAAGAGGATAGTCTTCACTTTCCCTGAATAAATTTTCAACTTAACCTTAAATATAAACCAGTAAATTGCTTAAAGTAGTTAACAAAGAAAATTTCTTCAGTGACATTGGGGTATTGATATGAATCAATTTATTGTTTTAAATTGCACACCCACATGATTTGCTGAAACCAGTTATGGGTAGGAACAAATGTTAAGACACCAAATTTGTTTAATGGGTTAAATGACCCTGGCATAAATTGCCAAAACCCAGTCCAGAGTACCTTTGGGATTCCTTGAAAAACTGACAATTGTAGTAGTGAATTATTGAGATATTAGTTGAGTCTATAGAATCCATTTTCCAAAATTATCTCCAAATCATTGTAATCCACACGGCCAGGGCCAAACCAGAGGAATACACATCTTTTGGATTAGATCTGTTGCTGTTGTGTGACATTTAAACAATTTCAAGTTCTGACATATAAGACACACCGGGATGGAGTTGAACTGCTCCGTAAGGTTTTCAAGACTAATTTTTAATTAAGCAGGTCAGGGATCTTTTCTCTCATAAAGCTTCTGGTAGGTTTGAACAGCTGACTTTTAGGTTAGTAGCTAAGCACTTAACCACTGGACCCCCAGGACTTGTTATGGATTAGGTCTGGGCTGATAATTTATTCATTGTTCAGATTCAGTCAGTTTATCCCACAGAATAACACCAGAGACACCAGTATTTCTGAAAGCATCCTTCACTTTCAGGAGTAGGACTTGACTGTAAAAAACAACCACCCTCCCAGAAAATCGAAATCAGATATACTGCTATCAGACATGCTTATTATTAGTCACTTCCACTGAAGGATTTAAAATAGCTGCCAAAGTCTTCTTCTCACTGGGGTTTTCATCAGATAATTTGCCTTTGAATTTTTAAATATCCATCAGTGAATCAACAAAAATTTGCTGGAAATCTACTATTGCAATTTTTTGAGGAAGGAAATTCACAGATACGGTTCTTGTTCCAATTATCATGTGAGGTTGAGAATCATATGCAGCTCACTTCAGAGTTCCTCCAAGAAGGAGGGATTGGGCTAGTTCTTGATGGACAACTAAGTTTCAAGCAGGAATCTGCAGGCATTTTGGCAATGGAGAGAGCCTTTATATAAAAATGTTATTTTAGCACTTTTGTCTTTAAATTAGTGAACAAGGAAGGAAAAAAACCTCAAAATGACACTTATTTTAATCAGTAGTAGGAATACTGCTGAAGATTTTTTTCCCTCCACTAAACTTGTTTACATACCTTTTATGAAAGATCAAAGAGGGTTTTGGCCTAAGATTTCCATTCTATAAGAGTGCCCACTGTGGCATAACTCAATCATATCTTGGACTGTCTTCTTTCCAATAGAGGCCTAATAATCCAATGATTAAGGCTTTTAGAAGCCCAAGAACATGGTAACTTGAGGAAATTACATTACCCTAGATTAATGTCTTCCCACGCATCTGTCACCTTGTCTTACCATAGTGGCTTTTATGTTGCTATGACGCTGGATGCTATACCACTGGTATTTCAAATATGAGAGGGTGACACATGGTGAACAGGTTTCAGTGGAGCTTCCAGACTCAGACAGACTAGGAAGAAGGATTTGGCAATCTACTTCTGAATAAATTGGCCAATGAAAACCTTGTCTGATACAGTGTCAGAAGATGACCCTCTCCGTTTGGAAGGCTCTCAATGTAAAACTGAGGAAAAGCAGCCCCCTCAAAGTAGTGTCAAGCTTAGTGATGTTGGTAAAATCAAGTTTCTAGGGACTTCGTTTGTTGAAGTGGCATAACTCTAAATGAGAAGAAACAACTGCAAACTTCCGTTAATAACGGGAACATGAAATGTATGAAGTATGAATCTTGGAAAATTAAAAGTTGCCAAAAAAGAAATGGACTTCATAAAGATTGACATCCTAGGCATTAGCTTACTTGGGCTGATGGTGGTTATTTTTACTACATAACCACATAATGTACTACACCTAGGATGGTAAATTAAAGAGGAACGGCATCCCACTCCTTTTCATTGTCAGAAAGGACATATCAAGATCTATCCTGAAGTGCAATGTCAGTGATAAGGATAATATCCATATGCCTACAAGGAAGATACCTATGAAGAAGAAGAACTGATGACTTTGAATTGTAGTGTTGTTGAAGAATACTGACCATACCATGGAATGCCAAAAGAATGAACAAGTCTGTCTCAGAAGCAGTACAACCAAAATGGTCCTTAGGGGCAAAGGTGGTGAGACTACATCTCACATACTTTGGATGTGTTTTCAGGAGAGATCAGTCCCTGGAGAACATCATGTTTAGTAAAGCAGAGGGCCGGTGAAAAAGTGAAAAACCCTCAAGAAGATGGACTGACACAGTAACTACAAGAATCAGCTCAAGTATAGCAAAGATTGCGAGGATGACACAGGACTAGGTGATGTTTACTCTGTTGTGCACTGGGTCCCTGTGAGTCAGAGTCTACTGGATGGCACACAACAAGGAAGGCCAGTTAATATGACTAAGATTGTAAAATTTATGGACCAACAACTAAGGACAAAGATGAGGAAATTGAAGAGTTCTACCAACATCTGCAGCCTGAAATTGACCAAACATGCAATCAAGATGCACTGATAATAAAAGATAATTGAAATGTGAAAGATGGAAGCAAAGAAGGATTGATAGTTGGAAAATATGGCCTTGGTGATAGAAAGGATGCCAGAGACTGCAAGCAGAGTTTTATAAGACCAGTGATTTCTTCATTGCAGGTACTTTTTCTCAACAACATAAATGGTAACTCTACATGGAGACCTTACTAGATTGAATATACAGGAATCAAACTGACTACATTTGTGAAAGGAGATAATGAAATGCTCAATATCATCAGCTAGAACAATGCCAGGAACAGCCTATTAATTGCACGTATGCAAGTTTAAACTGAAGCAGAAGAAAACTGGAGCAAGTCCATGAGAACCAAAATATAACCATGAGTGCATGACACCTGACTTGACACACCATCTCAAGAATAGATTTGATACACTGAACACTATGACCCAAAACTAGATGAGTTAAGGAATTGCATCACGGATGTCATACACAAAAAATAGAAAACAGATCATTAAAAATACAGAAAAGAAAGAAAATAGCAAAATGGATGTCAGAAGAAACTTTGAAACTGCCTCTTGAATGTGAAGTAGGTAAAATGCACAGACAGAATGATGAAGTACTAGAGCTGAACAGAAGATTTTAAAGGGTGATTTGAGAAGATGAAGTCAAACATTATAAAGAAATGTGCAAATACTTGGAGTTAGAAAACCAAAAGGAGAGAACACACTCAGTATTTCTAAAGTTAAAAGGACTGAAGAAAAAAAAGTCAAACTTCCAGTTGCAGTATGGGAGGATTCTGTGGACAGAAACCTGAAACACACAGGAGGCACCAAAAGAAGAGAGAAGGATTACATGGAGTCACTATACCAAAAAAACCGTAGCCATTCAACCATTTCAGGAGATAGCATATGGTCAAGAACCAATGCTAGTGAAAGAAGTCCAAGTTGCCCTGAAGGTATTGCCCCCAAACAATGTTTCAGGAATAGAAATTGAGATGTTTCAGCAAGTAGATGCAGGGCATGTCTATGTCAAGAAATTTGGAAGCCAGCATCCAGGTCAACAGATGGGAAGAGATCCATACTTGTGCTCATTCTAACAAAAGGTGACCCAATAGAATGTGAACATTATGGAGTAATATCATAAATATCACACACCAGTAAAACTTTTTGAAGATCATTCAAAAGTAATTGTAGCAGTACAGTAATAGGGAACCGCAAAAGTTCGAGTCAGACTCAGACAGATGTAGAGTAACAGACATCATTGCTGAAGTCAAATGGATCCTGGTTGGAAGCAGAGAGCAACAGAAAGATGTTTACCATGTTTTACTGACTATGCAAAGGAATTTGACTGTGTAGATCATAACAAATTCTGCACAATGCGGCAAAGAATGGGAATTCTGAGAACATTTAATTGTGCTCATGAGGAAGCTGTAGAAATATCAAGAGCCAGTCATTTGAACAGAACAAGTGTATACTGATGGTTTAAAATCAGGAAAGGTATATATATTAAGGTAGTGACCTTTCCCTATATTTATCTAATCTGTATGCTGAGCAAATAATGTAAGAAGTCAGACTGTATGAAGAATGCTGCATCAGGATTGGAGGAAGACTCATTCATCATCTTGAAATGCAAATAACACAATCTTGCTTGCTGACAGTGAAGAGGACTTTGAAGCACTTTCTAATAAAAATCAAGGACTACAACTTTTAATATGAATCACACCATGATGTAAAGAAAACAAAAGTCCTCATAACTGGGCCAATAAGCAGCATCATGATAGTTGGAGAAAGCAATGAATTTGTCAAACATTTCATTTTACTTATATTCACGGGCAGCAGATATGGAGGCAGAGTTCAAGAAATCAAATGATTAATTGCAAGAAGTCAAAGGATGTATTACATTGCATCAGATTTGTGGCAAAAAGACCTCTTTAAAGATTTGACAGCAAAGATGCCACTCTGAGGACCAAGGTGTGCCCAACCCAAGGCATGGCCAGTCACTTTATAAGCTGGGAAAACTGAACAATGAATTATTATACCATGGATTTCTAGAAGAATGAACCAATCTATATGGGAAGAAGAACACTCAAATACTCCTTTTTAGCAAGGATGGTGAGACTTTATCTCACACTCTTTGGACATGTTATCAAGAAGCACCAGTCCCAGGAGAAGGACATCCTGCCTGGTAAAAAAGTAGAGCTCAGACTACACTAGCATGGGCCCTAGATGGTTCACAGCTACCACCAAAGACTGCCCTGACAGGGAACACGATACAGAGCCTCTGACAAAGCATGAGAAAAAGGGGACTGCTGAGCTAGAATTCTATTAAAATACCAGACTACATGGCCCCTGGACTTGCTGCTAACCCAGAGCTGAAACCAGTATTGAAGTCAGTTCTTCAGACAAAGATTGGACTGGACTATGGGACATAGAGGGATGCAGATGGTGCCTGTATTTCTTGGCTTAATATATATATATATATATACATATGTATATATGTATATATATATATATGAGGCTGTCCAACTGGTTCCTCTTTAGAGGGGAGAAGGGGAGTAGACAGGAGGGGACAAGTGTTGGCTGAATGGATACTGGAAGCATAGTGTGGAAAGGAGAAGCACGTTGTCACAGGGCAAGGAGGGCAGACTGAGTTGAACAGAGACACGTGTTAAACGTTTCATGACAAACTGATTTGGACTATACACTTTCACTTAATCACAATATAAACACAATAGAACTAAAAGTAGGGCTCAGAAAAGGACAGGAAGGCTATCAATGATATGGACTGACACAATGGCTGCAACAAGGGACTCAAACGTAACAGCAATTGTGAGGATAGTGCAGGACTGCAAAATGTTTTGTTTTGTTTTACATAGGGTCTCTGTAAGTCGGCACTGCCCCCAGAGCACCTAAGAACAAAGATAAATGGCTACCGGATAGGGACAATGAATGATATGTATTGGGGTACAACCTTAGATGCCACAGAGAAAATCAGCCTAATAGCATGTCCTGATATACAGTTTAAGGAAGATTCTAACTTTCTATTTTGATATGGATCTCTTCTCATTTCTCCATCATTCTGTACATCCATATTGTGATATGGAAAACTGTTTCACTTAAATTCTTCAAAGATTATTTGTAAGCTTCAGGAAGTGGATGTAGACTGCAACAGTCAATATGTAAGTTGTATGATACACAACACAAACCTAGATTCAGCTGGTAGGGAACTGAGATTTCTACAAAAGCAAGGGCTTTCACTTGCTGTATAACACAAAAGTCTGCTGTATAAGTGTGTATGTGTGTGTGTGCACACGCTCTAATTATTTTAGAAATTGCTTTTTCTCCATCAACTACCTGACCATAGAGAATAGTAACAGGATCTGTCATGGACTGCATTGTGTCCTCCCCAAAATATGTGTAGTAATTTGCCTGGGCCAGGATTCCCTGTATTCTGTGATTGCCCTCCACTTCGTGATTTTCTGATGCTGTAAATCCTAATCCTCTGCCTGTGGTTAACAGAGTGGATTATGGTAGAGAAGATTAAGGTGGGACTGTAAATCCCTTCATAAGATCACCTCCCTGTTCCATCATAAAGGGAGTTTCCCTGGAGTATGGCTTGCACCACCCTTTATCCTTTCATCCTGTAAGAGATAAAAGGAAAGGGAAGCAAACAGAGTAAGGAACCTTACACCATCAGGAAAGCAGCACTGGGAGTAGAGCAAATCCTTAAGACCTGAGGTTCCTGCACCAAAATGCAACCTGACCAAAGACTGATGCAACACAAGGACTTTCCTCCAGAGCTGACAAGGGGGAAAGCCTTAGACGTCTTGAATTTGGGCTAGTAGCCTACTGAATTGTGTAAGAATAAACTTTCCTTTGTTAAAGCCATCCACCTTGTCATATTTCTGTTACAGCATCAGTAGATGACTAGAACAGAATTTGGTACCGAGGGAGTGGGGTGCTGCTCTACAAATACCTACAGTGCGGAAGCGGTTTAAAAACTGTGAGTGAATAGAAGACCCAGAAGGAACTGAGGAGAACTGTTCACACTAGTGAATGTAGAGATGGTGAGAAATGAGAATCAGAGGACTGGCAGCAGCAGCAGAACTAGACCAGCATAAGACACCTCTGGAGCCAGCTCACAGAGTGAGAGAGCTGAGTGCCTGTGCGCAGAGGTTTCCTGGCAGAGCGGGGTACCTCCGGGCACTTGAATCGCTGGAGCTATGGAGCTTTGGAACACTTGTCCCTGAAAAGCAGATGTGGGTCTGAGGCCTGGGCCATAATCCCATAGGAAGGAGAAGCTGAAGAGACAAAGCATATGAGAAGCTGAGCTGCCACAGTCTCAAAAGTTGTGACTGTGACCTCAGGTGTTTGAAAGCATGGAGCCAGAGCTTTCTGTGTTCATAAGGGTGGAATTGCCACACAGATGGGCCTAGGGTACACCTAAACCTGGTGGGGCGGAGTTGCTGTCCAAGTGGGGCTAGGAGGCAGAGTTTGGCACAGAGCCTGGTGTCTCCACTCTGAATCCAGAGAGCGTGGCCACACTTTTTTGATAATGTCGTATGGTAGTCAGAATTCTGAAATGTATCCCAAGATCGTAGCTCTTCTGATGTATAAGCCAAAGCCAAGTGCCATTGAGTCGAGTATATGCCCTATGTAAATCTCTCTCCCAAATGTGAGTGAGACTGTGAATACAATGATTATATAAAAAGCAAGCTGAAGTGATTTCCCAGAAGCAATCGAGGTCAGTGATCTAGTTGACTTCAAAGTAATAAAAAGATAAATTATCCTAGATGGGCCTTACCTGATCAGTTGAGCTATTAGAAGTGACTGGGCCCCTAAGAGAAGACATTGGGAATATGAGAGCACCTATGTAGGGGTACCATGCAGCAAAGAGCTGAAAAGCCTCTAAGAGTTGAAGCTGATCATCAAGTGACAGCCAGCAAGACAACAGGACTTCAGTCCTACAAACACAAGGAAATTGATTCTGCTAGTAACATGAATGATCCTGGAAGTTGATCTTTCCATAGTTATGCTATAAGATGAAAAATACAACTGGTTGACTGTGACTTCAGCCTCTTAAGACACTTATCAGAAAACCCAGATAACCTGTGTTCCGATTCTTGATCTACATGACTGTATAGTAATAAACAGGACCTTCTGTATAGATTACAACCATGGTAGTTCTTCTAAGGCAGTTCTATTCCATCACATGTGGTCACTATGGAATGGAATCAACTCCATGGCACCAAACAACAAAATGGTATTGCTTTGACTATTGAAATCTGGGTGGAATCCTTAAGAGCTAGTGCATGATTAGCTATCTTTCTCTTTTCTTTTGCCACAGTGAGTAGCAGGTGATGCTCTAGAAAGTGGTTATCCCATTAGTCGGTACCTGGCATTCAGGACAAGTCAAGCACAGCCTTCAGCTGAGGGAAGATGATATGTAGCTTCAAAGTTGGGGGTCATTTGTTATTGTCATGTAACTTCATCCATCCGGCAGATACAGATGCTCACATACTAGATTCTAGGCCAGGCATGTGGTAAGTACATACTTTGCCAAATTGGTGCCAACAAAGAGAGTTGCACAGAATATTTAAGAGTCAAATTCACTCCTCTTCGAATGCTTATGGCTCAGAAAGGAGCAAGATGAAGTCTTTGTTGAGAAGAATAAAAGACCAACACTTGATTTCAGGCACTAAATCTCTATGTCCAGAAAATATTAGATATTTTTCTATGCACCATATTTCATTTTTAAGCTAATGTACTGTCTCAACTATAAAATTGTTTGACATCTAAATGAAGATTACTGTAGCCTGGAGTCATCAAAATTACTGCTTATATATGAAATGTTTTTGGTTGGTAACTTTATGTTTTATTTTATTTGTTCTTTTTTCATTTTTATTGTGATTAAGTGAAAGTATACAATCTAAATCAGTTTTGCGTGCCCACTCATCTGCACCTTCTTCTGCTGTCACCACCTGGGGACAGCACACTTCTCATTTTCACCCTATATTTCTAATATCCTCTTAACAAGCATCTTTCCCTTTCTATCCATCCTCTTCTCTACCATTCAGAAAGATACCAGTAGGACAGACTCCTGTAAATACATAGAACTATAAAGTACACACACCAAACAGTCACACTATATCTCCGGGTCCAGTCCATTATTTTTGGAAGAGTTGACCTCAGTACTGGTTTCCGGTCAGAGACAGAAGCAGGTCTAGGGACCATGTTCCCAGAGGACCCTCCAGTCTGCCAGACCATCAGTTCTGGTCTTGGGCTACACACCTCTTTTTCTTGTGTTGCCTCAGGAACTGTACACTGTGTTGCCCATCACAGCTGTCTTTGTGGTGGCCAGGCACCATCTGGTTCTTCTGGTCTCCTGTTGATACAGTCCCCCATTCGTATGAGTCTTTGTGTCTCCTAAGCCCTTTTCTCCTTATATCTTTGCTCTCAATGATCATCTGTTCCAGATGAGTTAGGACAATTTGTTGTACCTCAGATGGCAGCTTGCTAGCTTTTAAGACCCTTGATACCACCCACCAATATGGGGTGCAGAAGACTCTCTTAGCAATAGATTAGTTATCCCAACTGGCCTCAATGTCCCCTGGAAATGTGGTCTCCAGACTCCAATCCCTGCTACTCTATCCTTTGTAATATTGGGTTGAGTTTAGAAAACCCTTCAGTTTATGGTTAAGTCCAGTTAAGCTGATCTACTCTCTACTGTGTGCCGTCATTGTTTTCACCTAAGCAGATTTCTATCAACTATCTAATCTACACCCAAACTTCCCCCTTCCTCCCCATCTTTGTAGGCATCAAAGAGTCTTTTCTTCTGTGCACAAGTCGATTTTTAAGTTCTTACAGCATGGCCCACATACAATATTAGTCCTTTTGCTGCTGACTGACTCCACTCAGCATAATGTCTTCCATTTGAAACCAGCTTATGAGATGCTTTCTAAAATCATCATTGTTCTTTATCATTGCATAATGTTACTCTGAATATATGTACCAAAGTTTATTTATCCATTCATCTGTTGATAGGCACCTAGATTGATTCCATCTTTTTGCTGTTGTGGACAGTGCTGCAATAAACATTCATATGCATGTATCTGTTCGTGTGACTGTCTTTGTTTCTGTAGGATATATTCCAAGCAGTGGGATCACTGGATCAAATGGTATTTCTGTTTCTAGCTTTTTAAAGAAGCACCAAACTGCTTTTCAAAGAGGTTGTATTATTTTGCATTCCCACTAGCAGTGTAGAAGAGTTCCAATCTCTCTGCAGCCTCTCCAGCATTGGCTGTTTTGTGTTTTGGGGATTATGGCCAACCTTGTTGGGGGTGATATGGCATCTCATTGTAGTTTTGATGTGGATTTCTCTAATAACTAATGATTGTGAGCATTTCATCATATGTCTTTTGGCTACCTGGATGTCTTCCGGATTGCATTTTGTTGAGTCTTGGTTTATGTCCAAATACCTGATGTGTCCAGGAGAGTATTCCATGTATATTGGAAAAAAAGGTGTACTTAATGTTTTGGGGTAAAAAGTTCTGTATATCTTGATGAGGTCTCATTGGTTAATTGTCACAATAAGATCTTCTGTATCTTTACTGAGCTTTTTTTCCGGTTGATCTGTCAGTTACTGAAAGTGGAGTATTGAAGTCTCCTATTATTACCGTGGACAATCTGTGTCACTTTTCAGTGTTGTCAGCATTTGTTCAACATATTTAGATTCTCTGGTATTGGGTGTATGTTTAGTATTGTTATATCCTGCTTCTGTATTGAAGCTTTCAGCAATAGTGACCATCCTTGTCCACAATGGTGTATTTTATGTTAAAATCTATTTTATCCAAGATTAGTATTGCCACTCCTGCTATTCTTTGTGTGTTGTTAGCTTACTATGTATTGTTTCATTCTTTGATTTTCAGTTCCTTCATATATTTGAGAATAAGGCGTGTTTCTTGTAAGCAGCATACAGACTCATAGTGTCTTTTGATCCTGGCTGTGAATCTCTGCCTCTTTATTGGAGAATTTAGTGTATTATATTCAGTGTAATTATTGATTGGTTTTTATTGCTCTAATTTTGATGCCTTTATTTTTGTGTTGTTTATGTCTTCTTTGTTTCTCTTAATATTCTTTTCTAGGTTGTTTTTCTTTATGGATTTACTTTTCTTAGTTTTCACTGTTGGTTTTGTGTTTGTTGAGACTCCTGTATTATGTTTTTTGTTTCGATATGTTGCATTGTTAGTTTTCTTTGTGGCTACCCTTTTGATTCCCCTTAATGTTTTGAATTTAAGCCAGTCTTTAACTGCTATATATCTTCTTAATTTCCTCTCCATCTGAATGGATTATAACTACTGCAATATATCCCTTTTTATAGTGTGATAATGTCATAGTTTTTGTATTAAGATCACTGATTCCCTCTTTTAATATTTTAGCTTCAATTGGGGTTGGTGAAGTCCATAGCTGAATAGGATTCTAGATGCTGTGTCCTGTGTTGAATCCTTAAGTATACAGTTCTTGTTTTTGTTTTTCTAAACTAAGAGCTTCTTTCAATATTTCTTAAAGTTTCATTTGATTTTTTATGAAGTCTGTAAGCTTCTGTTTATCTGAGAATGTCTTAATTTCACCTCTAATTTTGAGATACAATTCTGCTGGCTATATAATTCTGCATTGGAAGCTTTTCTCCTTCAAAGCTTTGTATGCATCACCCCACTGCTTTCTTGACAATATGGTTTCTGCTGAGAAGTCAGATGAAAGCCTACAGGGCTTCCCTTTGTATGTTAGTTTTGTTGTAAGTCTCACTGACTTTAAGAATATGTCTTTATGTTTCATTTTATTAAAGTGATGATATATCTTGGTGACTTTATTTGGGGGTTCAGTTTCTGTGGCATTTGATAAGCATCTTGGATATTTGTGTTCTCTTCTTTCATAATTTCAGGGACATTCTCTCTCAGCAGCTCGTCAACACTTCACTCTGTATTTTCAGCTATTTCTCCCTGTTCAGGAACTCCAATTATTTGTAGATTATTTCTCTTGATACAGTCCCACAGGCTTCTTAATACTTTTTTCATTTTTCTCACTTCATTTCTGTGACTTAGCCTCATAAACGCTGGTGTCAGTTGCTCTATGTTCAAGCTTGCTAATTCAAGCTTACTAATTCTGCCTTTGAACTCCTCAAATGGGCTCTTTTGGCTCTGAATTGAATTGTTTAAATCTGTAATTTTATTACTGAACTGCCGGATTTCAGATCGTTGATTTTCCAACAGTTCATTATAGCTTACTTAATTTTTCATTTTGTTCTGTTGCATTTTGTTTAATTTCTCAGAGGATTCTGTCAGAATTCTTTTGTCTTGTATCTCTGATAATTTCAGTAAGGCTTCTTCTTCTGTGAAGTTTTTTGGTTCTTTATTGTGGGAGTTTTCCAGAGCCATGGTGGTCTGCTTCTTTAAATGGGTAGATATTGATTGTTGTCTTCATGCCATCAAGCAGCTGTTCAATTTCTTTAGTACTACACCAATGGGAGCTGTGGTGTAGTTTTAAGAGGGGAATAAGGGCCCTTTTAGATTTGTTTGCCAGCTGCCTCTGTGTTGTCTAGTGGCTGGCCCCAGCTGGGCTCTCAATTGTGGTAGTCCCCACCTCCTGACTACTGAACATGGTGAGTTACTTGTGGCAACTCGGCTGTTACAGCAGTCGAGCTTATGGTATAGCTCAGGGAAAGGAGGAGAGAAGGATGCCACCACACTTGGTTGCCTGGGACCAGTGCACTCTGTAGATGTGTTTAACTTAAAAACTCCTTTTCTGCTGAGAAGGGTGCTGTCCAGCAGCTGCCAAAAGCAGCCAGGCCCTTATGGTTCACAGACCCCACCTCTTGGTTGGAAAAGGTAGTGCTCTACCTATGAAGTTTCTGGAGGGCCATCAGCTGACACTGTGATGTGGTTCAGTGAAGAGTGGTAGAAATGCTGCCAACCCTCTCAGCCATTAGTCACTGCTGTGTTCTCCAGCTGGTCTTATTTTAAAAGCTGCTTTACTCCTGAAAGATGCACTGTCTAGCAGCCACTGAAAGCAGCTGGGCCCTCTCGGGCAGCAGGCCTTGCCTCCCAGCTGACAATGATGGTGCCTCATAGGCCATCCCAAGATGCTATGATGTTGCTCAAAGAAGGGAGGGGTTAGGGCACTGCTATCCTCGGCCACTAGGTCTCATCATGATCCCTAGGTAGGTTTGTCTTAATAGCTTTTCTGGTGGAGTAGCACATCCATCCAGGCACTGATGCTCAGCATGAGAATTAGCCGCAGCTGAGACCTCAGGCATGGCTGACTCCTCTCCTCAGCTGACCAAGATGGCATCCTGTCTGAGCTGCCTTTCCTGCAGGGATTCAGCAGAATCTATAGCACAGCACCCTCAGTTGGCAGCCAGGTTTTCAAGGTGTGGCTATCCCAAGCACAGTCTCTCTGCCCTGGCATATGCTGTTTCGCTAAGTACTGTAGTTCAACGTATCAGCCAGCTTGTGCTAGGCTCACAGGATCAGCTGACCCAGTCCTCACCTCCTGGATAGCAAAGAAGGCAAACATACCTGTGGTCCTCTCAAACAATGCGTCAGCAGAAGTAGGACTCACTGTGCCACTGGCTTGCCTCTGACAGGAGTAGTTTCCCCTTTCCTGTTGCCCAGTTCAATTTCACAACCCTACATCAGATCCTGGGACTCCCAGAATGTCCACACTGTTCCATTAACTTATTATTATAGGCTTAGTTCTCAGACGGAATTGAGGAGACATATGTCTAGTCCACCATTTTGGCCTCACTTCTAGTCTTGCTCCTGTAACTTTATAGTTTAATTTCTAAGGGATATAGTGAATAAGTCTTAACAAAACATAAGAAAATTCATAAGCCCCTTTGGCTGTTGAGTTGATTCTAATTTATAATGACCCTATAGGACAGAGTGAAAGTGCCCCAGAGGGTTTCCAAGTAGTAGCTAGTAGATTTGAACTGCCAACATTTTGGTTAGCAGTCAAGACTTTAACCACTGTGCCACTAGGGCTCCTGATTTGGTTTAGAATAGTTTAGGATTTGCTGGAGCACATCAACTTGAGCAATGAAGATTCACTTTACCGTTGTCGGATCTTTTCCATTCTTAACTCTGAAAATCTATCTTTACTATCCAGTTATAAATGGTAAACTTCTGACTTTTGAGGATATTACAGAATATGAGATAGCATACAGAATATGCTAAATGATTATCTATCATGTATCTATCTATCTATCTATCTCTCTCTCTCTCTCTCTCTCTCTCTCTCTCTCTCTCTCTCTCTCTCATCTATCTATCTACCTATCTATCTATCTACCCATCCACCCATCCACCCATCCACCCATCCACCCATCCACCCATCCACCCACCCACCCATCCACCCATCCACCCACCCACCCATCCATCCATCCATCCATCCATCCATCCATCCATCCATCCATCTATCTATCTAATCTATCATCTATCTATCATTTATTTAGTGAAACTCTGGACATAAACTGCAAAACGAGTGATAGAACTTGCAAAGATTTTGCTGTCAGGAGGCTATTTATAAAAGAACACTGATGACAATGGCTAATATTTGCCGAAGTGAGCTAGAGAATAATTAAAGCTAACTGGTATGTTACTGCTCTCTGTGTTGTAACATTGAAATACAGAAGAACAAAAAATGAGTGTTAACTTGTCAAGTTGCTCTACTATCTGACGAAACTGAAAACAAACAACAAAATTTTCACAAAATAGTTGTGAAAAAGGTATTGAATGAGCATTTTCCTTGACCTTGACCTAAATATATAGCCTTTTCCTGTAACAGCATGGCAAGGCATAACAAAAGTTGTCAATTAATTTAATACGCATGTCAAAGGGTGAAAATTAACTTGAATTAGTTTCTGATTATGAAAGTCATCTAAATTAAAATACATTAAAAGCTTTTGATAATATTTTCATTGGGGTTAAAGGTTTTCCATCATTTTGACCTCTTTGGTTATTATAAACTGGGTCCATTCATTCTTTTCTCTTCCTCTTTTCAACTCCTCAACACACACATAAAAAAATCTAGTAAAAATGATTCTAGTTTAAGTCGATACCCAAAGGTTATTCGCTGCAGAAATCAAGAGGACAGATGAATTCTGTTTTTTTTTTCTATAAGTACAACAGCCATCCATAGATTACTAAGGCATCCTTAACTATTTTGTGCTTTATCATTAGTGCTAATACAAAAATGCCCATTTAAGAAATCAGTAAAATTGTCAATTGGGACAAATACAAATAACACTTACTGAAATCACATGTTTACCAGGCACATGTTACTTATTTTTAATTCTCATAGTTTTGTGATGTAGGAACTACTATTTTTCTTACTTAACAAACGAAGCAACTCACAAAGATCAGCTTCAAGGGAACCAAATGGTGTGGACAACTCTCACCAAACAGGATAGTTGATTGATGGGGCAAATTGAAAATACTCTTCATAATTAGCTGTTTTAATTCTCTTCTTTGGCCTCTCTTTGTTGAGTTCTTACCCATAATTGGCACCAAACCTCTTGTCCTTCCTTGTTTTCCAGAAGCATAATGCTTGTCCTTCTCCCCTCTTTTCTGGAGGTAAACACTAATGTAGGAATCTGGGTTGCCCTAACTTCCTAACCAATTTTCTATTGTCGAGCTCTCTCATAAACTTTGCATCCATAAGCCACCAATCTGACAAATGATGACTTATCAAGCACTCCAGAGAAGAAACCCCAGAAAACAAGGTTTTATGTCTTTTCTTCGCAATGGAAACATTTGTAGGATAAGTTCTACCATTAGAACTTTATTCAGTTTTAATCCCCTGAATTTTCCAGATTGGTTTAGAAGCCTTAAGCATTTCAGAACTATCATTGCCTCCTAGTCTTTGCCCCAAAATAGATTTCTGCTACAACACAGCTGCTTCAGACATCAGCAACACATAGGATGTCAAAAGTGACACCACTGGAGAACTAAATCACTCTCAGGTCAACAGCTGATAGGCTAAAATCCCCTACCTGCTTTCCTAGCAGCAATCAAGCAATGGGAGAGTTATGTTTGTGATGAGTTCCATCTCCATGCGACTCTTGCAGTCTTGCTGGAAAGTGTTTTGCTGCTTTACCTGAATGAAGTGCTTCTGAGAGGAAGCAGCTAATTCCTCATGAGCTGTATGAGCCAGCCAAAGAGAGACTGTAAGATCGAAATAGGACTAAGTCATCAATGTTGATAAATTGGCTCCCAACTAACCAAGAAGGACATCAGGTGCTCATAAGGGCTGTAGTCTGTCACAAGTGCAGACTCTAGATAAGGAGCCTGTTATGCTTTGGGGAGTTAAATGTCAAAATCTAAGCTAGTGAGTGGAAGCTTTATATTACTGTACTTAGTTTTCAAAGATGACACCACTGATGGTGAGGATGTTGCGTACGTGCGTGGAGATTGGAAAATCTAATATAAGATTGAAGTTCAACCTGTACTGTGCACTCATAAAGATTATCCTTCAGTTTGTCACTGCTGCCATTAGTTATGGCACCACAGAATCCTTTTTTTCCCAGTCCAACCAAAGAAATATCATTTGCTGATGTATTCATTTTGAAAATGGTTAACACGTTCCCAGAAAGGCTAGAGGGTGTATTTCACACAGAGATGCCTCAGAAACACTGGTCATATAGTTCCAAAAAGCAGTCATTGAAAACCCTGCATAGCACAGTTCTACTCTGGCACACATGGGATTGTCATCAGGCAGAATTGACTCAACTGCACATGGACATTTATTTTTGTAGGAATTCTTTTCTATGGATATTGGCTATACCATTTGAACCAACCAGTGACTCTGCTCTGGTAGAAATCAGTATAGGAAATCCTATGGGGCAGTGCTACTCTTCTGTATGAATTGGAATCAATTAAAAGTCACTATGAATTGGAATCAACTAAAAGTCGCTATGAATTGATATCCACTATGAATTGGAATCAACTTAAAGACACTATGAACTGGAATAAACTATGAATTGGAATCAACTTAAAGGTACATAATAATCATGAGAATCTGTAGTATATCCAGCTAAGCTGGTTTACTCACAATGTTTTTGCTGATCGTGAAATAAACTGTATGGTGTGAGGAGAAATTCTTCTTTACATATTTGTAATTGCTGTTGTGTGCCCTCGAGTTGAGTCTGACTCAGCAATCCTATAGAACAGAATAGAACAGACGCATGGGGTTTTCTAATCTTTATGGGAGCACACTGACGGGTTTCTCTCATGGAGCTGCTAGATGGGTTAGATCTGCAACCTTTCAGCTAGCAGAGAGCTTAACCATTGCACTACCACGGCTCCCTAATTAGGTGTTCCATATAGGGTCTTTGTGAGTGAGCACTGACTCAATGGCACTGAGTTCAGGTTTTGGTATACGTTTCATTGCACTTCACTAGCTCACTGAAGACCATGTGACTCCCACTGTAAGCCTCCCAAAGACTTGCTATAGGAAGTAGAGTAAATTGCTAATCCTAATCACAGCAGATAAGGCCCTACCTAACATCTTGTGTCTGCAATCACTCTCATGTTTTTACCCTCCAGCCACAGTTTCTTCTCATTTCAGGATTTTGTACTTGCTGTTCTCTCCACAGGCAAATGTTCCCCACCTCCTTCCCCACACTCATTCTCGTTTGTCTTTTCTCTACTAAAGTGTTACCTTTGCTGAGATTGTGTAGATTTATTCCCTGCTCCTAGATCACTGTCTTATTATGCTATGCTGAGTATTTACTCATAACACTTAGTAAAATGACAGTTAACTTTAAAAACTTTTTTTAATTATTATTGAGTGAAAATGTAAATTCCCATATAAATTTGCATGCCTACCTATATGCAGCTTCCACTGCTCTCCCTGCCCAGTGACAGCACACTATTCCTCTCTGCTCCATACATGACTCATCCTCCCAACAGTCTCCTTTCCCTTCCTCCCTATCCACTCCCTTTCTTCCAGCCAGAGGTCAGCAGGATGATATCTATAGATGCATAGAACCATAAAGTGCATACAATAGATGATCACCCTGCGTTGCCAAATCCAATCCATTCCTGTCTGAAGAGTGGAACTTTGTTATGCTTTATGGGCAAGGGCAGCATCAGGGTCAAGGGCCATGCTCCCCCGAAGCTGATGGGTCATCACTTGTGGTCTTTTAGTGGAGATCTCAGGGTGTGCCCCTTCTTATTTTTGTGTTGCCAGCGAGACTCAACTTTGTGAGCTCCATCACGGCTACCACTGGTGGTGGCCAGGAAACATCTGGTTCTCCCGGTCCCAAGTAGATGTAGGCATACACTCATGTGAGTCTCTCCGTCTTCTGGGTTGTCTTTCCCCCAAGTCGTTTTGGTCTTTGGTGAGCATCTGTTTCTACCGAGTTGGGACCATTTGCTGTGCTCTCAGATGGCGGCTTGGCAGCTTTTAAGACCCCAGACACCACTCACCAATGTGGGGTGGTGCAGGGAGCCCTCTTAGCAAAGTGCTAGTTGTGCCAATTGGCCTGGAATTCACCTAAGAGCATGGTCTCCTGCCCTCTGCCCCAGCTACTCTGTTCTTGCAATATTGGGTTGAAATGGAAGGAGTACTCAAGTTACGCTGAAGTCCACTTAATATGTTCCTGTTTCTAATCTGTGCTATCATCGATTTCACCCAGCCAAATTTCGACCAACTATGTAATCTAAACCCTCCCTCCTTCACCCACCCTCCTTCTCCTCCCTTGCAGCGATCAAAGACTGTTTTCTTCTATGCATAAGTCTGTTTTTGAGTTCTTATTGTAGGGGTCTCATACAATATTTGTCCTTTTGTCGCTGACTACTTTCACTCAACATAATGTCTTCCAGTTGAAACCAGGTTATGAGATGTTTCCTGGAATCATCATTGTTCTTTATCATTGGATAGCGCTCCATTGCGTATATAAACCATAGTTTACCTATCCATTCTTCTGTTGTTGGGCATCTGGGTTGATTCCATCTTTTTGCTATCGTAGACTGTGCTGCGGTAACTATTCTTGTGCATGTGTCCATTGATGTGAATGGTCTTGATTCTGCAGGATATATTCCAAGTAGTGGAATTACTGGGTCAAATGGTATATCTATATCCATTTTTTTAAGGAAGTGCCAGATTGCTTTCCAAAGAGGCTGGACCATTTTGCAAGCCCACCAACAGTGGAGAGTTCCACTTTCTCCACAGCCTCTCTAGCATTTGTTGTTTTGTGTTTTCTGGATCATGGCCAACCTTGTTGGGGTGAGATGGTATCTAATCATAGACTTGATTTGAATTTCTTTAATAACTAAAGATCGTGAACATGTCCGCATGTGTTTTTTGGCTGCCT
Organism: Heterohyrax brucei; assembly: GCA_028571685.1. Taxonomy (NCBI): domain Eukaryota; kingdom Metazoa; phylum Chordata; class Mammalia; order Hyracoidea; family Procaviidae; genus Heterohyrax; species Heterohyrax brucei. The sequence goes on from CM053156.1 coordinate 2,385,586, forward strand.
GGATCTCCTCTTTAGAGAAATGTCTGCCCATCTCCTTTGCCCATTGCTTAATTGGATGATTTGTCTTCTTCTTATTGATATTCTGTAGTACCTTATAGATTATGGAGATCAGGCGTCGGTCTGATATAGAGTTGCCAAATATTTTTTCCCATTCTGTAGGTGGCCTTTTAATTCTATTAATGCAGTCTTTGGATGAGCAAAAATGCTTGATTCTTAATAGTTCCCATTTATCTATTTTCTCTTCTGTTGATTGTGGTTTGTTTGACAGATTTTGAAGTCTGTCTACATTGTGTATTAAAACTTCCATTGTTCTTTCTACTTTTTCTTAGATGAGCTTTATCATTTTAGATTTGATATTTAGGTCTTTTACCCTGTTCGAGTTGGTTTTTGTATAAGGTGTAAGATATGGATCTTGTTTCAATTTATTGCAGATGGATATTCAATTTTGCCAGCATCATTTGTTGAAGAGATTGTTTTTACCCCTGTTTAAAGTCTTAGGGCCTTTAACTTTAAAAACTTTTGTTATTGTGTGCCACCTCTGTTTTTTTCTCCATAGAATTCCCAGTTCCTAGAACAGTTTTAATGAATAGTAGATACTCAATAAACATATTTGGTGAATTCCTATATACTAAATTCTATTCTGACATTTTTTTTCCTTAATTACTAGAACAGTTCTGAAGAAGTAGCACCCAAAAACCAAATTCATTTCTGCTAATTCTGACTCATAGTGACTCTATAGTACAGTAGAACTGTCCCATAGAGCTACCATGGAGCAGCACCTGGTGGATTTGTGTTGCTGACTTTTGGGTTAGCAGCTGTAGCTCTTAACCACTATCCCACCAGCATTTCCGAGAAGTAGTAAGCACTCGATAAATATTCTTCTCTAACACCATAATTCAAAGTCATCCATTTTTCTCCTGTCTTTCTTTTACACTGCCCAACTTTCACATGCATATGATGTGACTGAAAATGATACGGCTTGGGTCAGGCACACCTTAGTCTTAAGGTGACATCTTTACTTTTCAACACTTTACAGAGATCTTTCACAGAAGATGTTGCCAATACAATGTTTCTTTTGATTTCTTGGTGCTACTTCCATGGGCACTGATTATGGATCCAAGTAAAATGAAATCCTTCACAACTTCAGTCTTTAACCATTTATCGTGATGTTGCTTACTGGTCCAGTTGTAAGGATTTTTCTTTCTTTGATGCTGAGATGCGATCCATAATGAAGACTATGGTCTTTATGTTGATGAATAAGTGTTTCAAGTCTTCTTCACTTTCAGCAAGGTTGTGTCATACGCATAATGCAGTTTGTTAATGAGTCTTCTAATCCTAATGCCTTCTTCTTCATATGGTCCAGCTTCACAGACTTGTATGAGGTTAATGTATCTTTCTCTCATGGATCTTTCATAACCAGTTACAAATCAGTCAGAGCATAGTAAAGAGCTACTATTTAGAAAACTATACTGGAGAACAGTTTAGAAGGCATAGACTCTTCACGTCCCGATTCTGTGTTGACAATATGATCAGTATAGATGAATCTCTCTAATCATAGAGGAATGATCTGAGAAATATATGCATGTATAAATATCCATAAATGATGAACAATCCTAAACTTATCTGCTGCGTCTGTTGTTTATTAGATTCTGACTCATAGTGAAAAATAGGGTCATTATGTGTTGGAATCAAATGAACGTCAGTGGGCTTAGTTTTCGGTTTTCCATAGGACCCTATAGTACAGGGTAGAACTATCCCATAGAGTTTTCAAGAAGTGACTGGTGGATTCAAACTGATGACCTTTTGGTTAGCAGCTGTAGCTCTTAACCACTACTCCACCAGGGTTTCTTAAATTTGAGAACCTAAAAACTTAGCAGTAAACTTTGGATTCTACACCCTCCTTTCACTGCCTTTCATCAAAAAGATAAACAAAAATCTTACTTTGAGAAACTCATGCCAGAAATATGACTAAAGTTTATCAGTATACTAGTTGAGTCTGTATTCATACTTTCCCCTGGCACTTTCTCTAAAACCTTCTTTTCCCTATAGCTTGACTACCGTGTCCAGAGTCCTCAGTTGCTGCTAGAAAACTACAACCGAATGAGCTACTTATGGCCCTGAAGTTAGTTACCTATGGGCTCTGCAGAGGCCTAGAGAACTGTATACGCTTCCTGCTCTCCTCAAAGTCACTACCTGTCCACTGGATTCTGTGAGACACCTAGAGTTCATCTTGATTGACTGAATCTCGTGGCCCAGAAGACACCTAGGCGCACTGAACTTCACTGAAAGAACATGCTGAGCCCACTGCTGGGGGCCATGGGGGGTTGAAGACAGAGACTGTAAAATCTGAGCAGATGCAAAAAGGAGTTCCTTGGGCAAAACTGCACTTAAAGATATTGTAATATCTCAGAAACATCTAGAGGTTAAACAGCATCTGGATTCTTAGCACTCACTGAAACTTCTGGAAACTGAATTTCTGGAGGTAGGCACCAGGAATCAGCACTGTAAACACATTAGGTGCTTGTTTCTGGTAAAAATTTAGTAGTAACATAATTAAAGGGAAAAAAAAAGATTCAGTTCTTCTAATAAAGGCAATCTGTGGTCAGAGCATTCCATGAAGTAGCAGTTTTTCAAGAGAAAACTCAAAGTAATAAGAATGGGAAAACCTATTGGTAATAATTTATATTAGCAATTCTTGAAAATTTTGGTCTCAAGACAGCTTATACGTATGTAAGTTTTGAGGACCTCAAAGAGGTTTGTTTATGTGGGTTATATCTACCCATATTTATGTTACTTAAAAATTTTAATTGAAAACCCACTGCTGTTGAGCTGGGTCTGAGTCATGGCAACCTTAGAGGTCAGAGTAGTACTGCACCGTAGAGTTTCTGCGCCTGGAGGATTTTAACTGCCAAACTTTTGGTTAGCCAACTAGCACTCAACACACTACTCCACAAGGGTTTCCAAAATTTAAATTAAGATATTTAAAAAATATTTATGAACCCACTTAATTCAGTAACAGTAAACTTTATTATGTATTAACTTAAATAGTATATTTTAATAAAATCACAACTATTTTTCAAAATGTAATGAGAAGACTTGCGCTATGCTACATTTTTGCAAACTTCTTTACTGTCTGGGTTAATAGAAGATAGCTGGATTTTCATAACACCTTTGCATTCAGACTCTTGTGAAATTCCAAGTCATTTGCCATCCGGAAAACTCAAATATACTCCAGGGAGAACAGAACTGAAATAGGCAAAGAGCATTTTAGCATTATTATTAAAACAGATTTGATAGTATGAACTACATGGAAGGTTCTACAGGATCCTGCAGGCCTCTGGACTACCCTTTGAGAACTGATAGCTTATTTTAATAAGCCAACAGGTTGTGAACTCTTTATATTTTTTAATCCTCACAACAACCCAATGAGGGACACACTGTTATTTTATTATCCCTATTTCACTAGTGAGAAAACTGAGGCTGAAGTAAACTGCAAAATCAGTGGCAGAGCTGAAATTACATAAATTCAACAGTCAGCACCCTAGGCTTTAGTCTTGATGCTACACTGTATGAAGTTAAGAAAGCATGAATAAGAATTGAGGCAATTAGGATAGGCCTGTAAGATGGCTTTGATGCTGAACAGCCAAGCCCTCCCTGTTCTGTATACTCCCAGACCCAGACGTGGTTCCTGGGGTGGATTTATCAGCTTGGCTTTGTTAGAATAAATTCCATTTCAGAGGTGATGGAAACCTTGGGTAGAATGTGGTTCTAAGTGTTTAAAGTGCTGAGTTGTAAAATGGGACCAAGGGAGCGGTTAATGATGCCCCTCCTTTATTTATTTATCACCTACACTTGAGGCAGGACTGTTTTCCACATTTAATTTCTATCTTTTCAATATAGACTCTTCCTAGAGAAACAAAGACCCTCACATTCACAAATGCATTAATCCTTTCTCAGTGTTTTTTTCAATAAACCAACCAACATAGCCAAGTAGTGTTTTTTTAACCACACAATAATTTAAAAAAAACAAAACAAAAACTTTTTAGTCACTAGGTTATCTATATAAACTGAAATAATATTATGACTAAGGAAAAAATAAATTATTAGATCTTTGGGCAAGGTCTTTTTGCTCTCCACTTTTTAATAGACTGCTCATTTTATCAAATAAAAGAAGATGAAGACACATATACACACAATATTCATTCTTGAGGTTTGAAAAAGAAGATGAAGAGAGCCTAGGCCATTGCTGAAAAAGCTGACATCGGCTCTGAAAAAGTTAAACTCTGTCTGATCATCCTCTCTCTCTCTTTCTCACACTTTAACCAAAGAATCATTTTGATCTCTAAGCTGTTTCTAATTAGGTGTTAATGACCTCAGAGTTGTGTGAGTTTGCCCAGTTCTGTACCTCATTTGATGTCCCCCTGGGCTAAAACAGTACCAAGAAGATGGACACAAAGATAAAATACATCTCTATGCTCCCAGTGGATACTGGATCAGAGATATATAAATACAGAGAAGTCCAGAGGGAAAGATTATTATTAACACTTGTTCTATGACCTATGCAAATAAGAAATGAAGGCAATTATAGTGCTTTCATGTGCTGGTAGAGGAGCCTCATACTCAGAAATCACGAAAGAGAGGAAGAGACACTGGCACTGCAGAGACAAAAGGTTCGGAGGACTAAAGGCATCTCTGTAGAGAGGAAACCCAATAAACAGTATGTAGTCCCAGAATATTGTCAAAAAATAATTTTTTTGTAACCCTCAATAAGCAAAGCACTACAAAAGAAGAAGAATACACTGGGAGGCCTCTTACTATCTGACCTATTACACTACCACAGTAGTCAAAACTGCCTGGTACTTGTACTGGTACAAAAAGAGACATATAGACCAACGGAACAGAGTTGAGACCTCAGAGATGTCACCATCCTCTCATGAACAGTTGATATTTGACAAAGTTGATCCTCGACTAAGATTGTAAACTGGGGCAAAAACAGTCTCTTTAATAAATGGTACTGACAAAATTGGATATCCATCTGCAAAGCACTGAAACAAGACTCATATCTCACAACTTACACAGAATAAACTCAAAGTGGATCAAAGACCTAAATATCAAACCTAAAATGATAAAGATCATGCAAGAAAAAATAGGATCAATAATGGAAGTTTTAATCTACAACTTAGACTTCAAAATCTCACAAACAAAGCAAGATCAACAGAAGAGAAAATAGATGAATGGGAACAACTAAGACTCAAACACTTTTGCTCATCCAAAGATTTTATCAAAAGAATTAAAAGACCACCTACAGAATGGGAAAAAATATTTGGCAACTGTTTGTCAGACTGAAATCTGATCTCCATAATCTACAAGGTATTGCAAAATATCAATAAGAAAAGGGTGAATAACCCAATTAAGCATTGGGCATAGGAAGTGGACACACACTTCACTAAAGAGGACATTCTAGCAGCCAAAAGATACATGTGGAAATGCTCATGATCATTAGCTATTAAAGAAATCCAAATATAAACTATGATGAAATACCATCTCATCCCAACGAGGCTGACCATGAGCCAACAAAGACAAAACAATAAATGGTGGAAAGACTGTGGAGAAATTGGAACTCTCCTACACTGCTGGTGGGATTGCAAAATGGTACAACCTCTTTGGAAAGCAACCTGGCACTTCTTTAAAAAGCTAGAAATAGATATACCATTTGACGCAGTAATCCCTCTGCTTGGAATATATCCTACCGGAATCAACCCAGATGCCCGACAACAAATGAATGGATAAACAAACTATGGTATGTATACTAAACGGAACAGTATGTAATGATAGAGAATAATGATGATTTTAAGAAGGATCTCATAATCTGGTTTCCACTGGAAGACATTATATTGAGTGAAATCAGTCAGCAGCATAAGGACAAATATTGTATGAGACTCCTACTGTAAGGACTTAAAAACAAATTCACATACAGAAGAAAAGACTCTTTGATGGGTGCAGGGGAGGGGAGGGAGGGAGATGGTGAGTTATAGATTAGATAGTTGATAGAAATTTAGTTGGGTGAAATCAGTGTCAGCTGACATTAGAAAGAAGATCAATTTAACTGGACCTCAACATAACCTGAAAACTCTTCCAATCTTAACCCAATGTTGCAAGGACCATGCCCTCAGGGGCCAACGGGGCCAACTGACATAACTAGCCTATTGCTAAGAGAGTCTTCTGCATCCCTTATTGGGGAGTGGCATCTGGGGTCTTAAAAGCTAGCAAGCTGCCATCTGAGGTACACCAAATGGTCCCAACTCAGCTGCAACAGATGATTACCAAGGGCAACAATGACATCAGGGAAAAAGAACCCAGAAGACAGAAAGGCCTATGTGAATGGGTGACTGTATCAACATGTGACCAGAAGAACCAGATGGTTCTTCTGGCTCCCACCAATGACAGCTGTGATGGGGCTCACAGTGTTGAGTCCCAGTGGTAACACAAGGAAAAAAGGGGTGCCCCGTAAGAACTCCACTAAAAGACTGCAACTGATGATCCGAAGGCCTGGGAGTTCCCCTCGTAGCATGGCCCCTAAACGTGATACTGCCCCTGAGCATAAATCATTATTACTGATGTCAACTCTTCGGACAGGAATGGATTGGACTCGGTGACACAGAGTGACCATATCGTGTGTGCACTTGATGGTCCTACGCATCTGTAGATGTCATCCTACTGGCCTCTTGCTAGAGGGGCGCAAAGATGGTGAAGAGAAGGGCACACGAGATTGTTAAGAGGATATGACATGTACAGAACAGAAAGGAGGAGTGTGCTGTCACTGGGCAAGGGGAGCAGAAGGAGCTGCAGATAGGCGGGCACGCAAATTTAAATTTAATTTTACACTTTCACTCAACCCCCATAAAAAAATCGTAATAAATTAAATATTTTTACGAGATAAAAAAGGCATACTTACTAAGCTCCACAACAGTAACAATAAAATATGAAAGAGAAAAAAATGTATAAGCCATGGTGCCTACAAGCAGAATGCAACAGTGACTAAGAGCTTGCTAAAGCAGTTTTACACAGAAATCACAGTGAATTTTAAAGGATAGCTTTTGTCTTTTAATCAGTGAGTTAAAGGCCTGTTGTGTGCATATTGACCTGTGCTCTATGTAACCCTATCTTCCTATTTGTGAATGAATGAGGATGAAGCAAATATTTAGTCTTTAGAATCTCAGTACAGCATTTTAGACATTTGCATTTTAAAAGTTTGCACTCACTGTAACTATAATTGGCAATGTTTCATGCTAAGGACTCATTCATTTGTTAAAAAAAAAAAAAATTCCGGACAGATTTTAACCAAAGATTAAGAGGAAACAGTTACAAAACAAAACTTCCGATGTTGTAAAACAAGAGTCATTTTGAAGTGCTTTTAAATCCACAAATCTTGAACAGATTAAAAAATACATACAGTCATGTGTGGCTTAACATCCAGGCTAAATTCTGTGAAATAGGACATTGTGCAATTTGGATGTAGTATGAGCAGCATATTATACAGAGATAATCCACAATTATGAACCAAGCCCGGTAAAGCCTATTATAGTGAAACCTTGTGGGATGCCACTGGACAAAACCAGAGGAGAGCTGTAGCCACTGGGTATTGGAAGCTGGCCTGCCAGGGGTGTGGCTGCTGGCCCAGTTGGGGCTGACCAGGCAGCCAGACTGGGAGACTTCGCTCACACTGGGATGCAGAGATGTACCAGGGTACGGACAGGTGGCCTTGGACCAGGCAGAGCAGAAGTGCCAGGCCATGAGCAGCAACCGGCTGTAGCTTCCCAGATGTGACTGCTTCACGATCACTTGCAACCTCTGCTGCCCAGAGCATTGGGCCCAGTCAGTATCCCCTCCTGGAAGCACCTGTGAAAGGAGCGGAGGAGCCCCTCTGCAGGGAGGGGATGCTGCGTGACCCCCTGGGCTGGGGAATGAAGTCAGGGGGAGGGTAAAGTGGAGGAGGGATTGTAGGGGGCACTGCAAGTTGGGATGACCTTGGGGCACCCCTGCTCTTTCACTCTGGGGGTTTGAGGTCTTTAAAACCATTAGGGAGAAATAATAAACAAAAGGAGAGATGCTTTCCCTTTAAACAAACAAAAATCCTGACAGGACCAGGGATGTAGATGTGTTCAAACACCGCCCCAACAGATGTTATAAGGCACATGACTGCATTAAAACAAAGAATCATTGTACCTAAGTACCTAAGTATCATTGAGAGAGAGAGAGAGACAGAGGGAGAGACAGAGAAGAGGGAGAGGGATAATAAATGTCTGTGACGATATCCCGCTACAGCACATTGACTGAGCTGGTAAAGTCACCATGATTAAAATGAAGTGATTCACTTTGAACTAACACTAGCTGACTGCCCTAGTGCGCCTGAGGACTGTCTGTATGAAGCCCAGAGGAAATCTTTTGTGCTTCAGTTAGCAATAAAGCTTGGAAATCATTATTTTTTCAAAGATGAACATAGATAACTGAGGAATCAGAAATGTTCAGGCTCTTGCACTTGTAGCCCGCATGGAGGAAGGGTTTGCTACTTAAACACGAGTTTCTTATTTCTTTTTTTCCTTCGGTGTGCTAATGTAAACCTCATAAAAATCTTCTCTAAATTAAACACCAACAACAACAAAAACAAGTCCACCAGCCACTGAATTAAAGTACAAAATATATCATCGCTAGGTGACGAAGATAACTCCCTGACTCATGAAACCTACAAATTTGGCCAAGGTGATTGCTGGTAAATCAAAACTGAGGTCACTGGATCTTTTTAGCCTAATATATTCCATTTTTCTGTTTCGTGTTGCAGAAAACTCCAACAATATGTGAGAAATAGATGCTTTGCAATCTTTTGATAGGAAAATACTGGTGCAGTTAAAACATCCCTGAACAACTTCTGCCTCTCTTTCTGTCCTAATAAACATACAGCTTCCATTCCAGGAGCGACGCCTGATGTTGGCATAACTGAGTACTTAAAAAAAAAAGAAGAAGAAGAAAAGAAACCTGTTTAACACTCTGCTTCTCCCCTGTAGTTATTTATGAGGCAATTCTACAACATATTTTTATAAGTTAGGCACAGTGTCCCATCAGTCATTCCTACAGTTTTAGGTGGAGAAATGAATTGTCTCTCTGTACTTCAGGGGATAAATGCCTTTCTTTTTAATGCTTTTATGCCACTGTGTGAAAGACTGCCAAGTGAAGTACACGAAACTATGCTGAAAAGCTTAACGTAACTGTACTAGGTTGACAAAATTTGGAATTAAAATTCAGTCATGCATGCAAAAAATGTAATAAATGAGTGAAAATGCATGTTATGGGTCATTTTGGCTTTAATAGCACCGTTGTGCTATGGAATCCAAACACCAACAGTCGTCTTACACATGCCTCACAAATGAAATAACATTAGGTTTCTAGGAACCTAATGACACAAAGCTAGCTCAAAACCAAGACTGTGCCCGTGGACTTACCTCATGCAAACATGCAGCACATGTAGAGACAGTGCATCTGTCAAAGAGAAGACTGCATTTAAAGCTGCTACCTCATGGATATTGTGATTCCTCTCCATTTTTCAGCTAAATAGAGGAAGTCTTCTTTTCACTTCACATAAAGTCTTCAACTAGTTCAAGCAGTTCTAACAAATTGCAAACTCTGCAACAATATATCTTCTATTATGTGGCTTGTTACTTTACTAAGACAGGAAATTAAAGCAATAAAACACTTCCAAAATGATTGGGTATGCTCATGCAGTCATTTTTCTTACATTCTAGTATGATTCTTCAAAAGGCCTTTTATGATACTAATATTAAATTCTGTGAAGTCTAAAGAATCTGTTGAAAGTGTTGAATTTCTTAAGACATTGAGCTCAAATATTGCCATCTACTACCGTATTTATTAAAACTGAGCGTGTGGTAGAAAATTTTAAAATGCAAATATAACCTAGTCAAATAACATGACCAAATACATTTCAAATCCGTATTACAGAATCTATTGTATGGAAATCAGATTGAATGCCCAGGAAACTCTATTTTGCTTTTTCTCAACTTAAGTGGCCAAATGCACAACGTATGTGGTCATTCGTATAAGAGGCTGGTAACTGCAGAACGAGGGACAGGGAACCAGACAAATACGATAACCGTCACTTAGGCGGCGCGCTCACATGACACAAATTGAATCAGGCTGAGGAGGCTGCGCGTTCTTTGTTAACCTAGAAAAAGGTCAGAGAACTGCTCTGTTAATGGTAAGGGCACTGCTGGAGAAAGGCTCAAAGAGAAACACAAAACTGCAATATATTCTAGGCAGTATATTAGGTGATTGTATTAAAAAGCTTATAGAGGGAAGTGGAAACAAGCCCTCTTTACTGACCATTATGGAAAACAATGTGACTGATTTTCTTTTCAATAATAAGCATTTCTAGCCAATCTTAAGGAAAAAGAAGGAGAATGAAAATAAACTGTTAAGAGTAAAACTACTGAAAGACTCAAGTTAGAAGAAACAAAACCTCAAAAATTATCCTGTCTTGCCAGTGTTTCTCACTCTTCCATCCTTCTTCGGTAGCTCTCCATTTCTCCTCTTTCCCTCCTTCCTTTCTTGTTATCTTCCTCCCAGCCTTTTGCAAAGGCTTCAGGGGGAAAGAAAAAGGAGACTAAAAGTTGAGCAAGCTTTCCCCTAGGACAGAATAAAACCACTTCCCGATAGGTTCAATTGCAGAGTTGCTTGAGCAGCACAGGAATTTTCCTCTTCTGCAGAAATCCCAAAACAGTTGATCTCTTTGCAATGTGTCATTTTAAACAACTGTTAGTCGGCAGGTGTGAATGTTCCAATAAACAGCAAATGCTTTTTGAGGCAGTACAAAAAGCCTTCGCAGTGTCAGGCGCCATCCCAATCCACTGACTTTCCTCACTCAGCTGATTAGGGTCAGCACTTCAAAATTAGAAAACAAAGCCCTTGAACCCCTTGTCACAGCTACACACACAGTTTCTAACATTAAGCGATCTTCCACACACCAAAGGGAAGTCAAACTGGGCCTGCATGCTGCTTATTAACTTCAGTTCTTCACCAATTTCTGTTCCTGTCTTAGAAATATCTTTTTGATATTTTGTTGAGACATTGTCCTGAATTTCCAGTGATAAAATTAGCTAGTCCAATCTGAGATGTTAGTCCTCAGTAACTTATGTTAGCCTTCTCATCTGACACAGTTCGTCTCTGTTGGAATTCCAAAGTAATCAACTACCTGGGGAGACTTTTCCCCAGAGACCTTTCTTAGCACACTGTATCAATTAACACAAAAGCAATCCTGGATCCCCTCCAATGCACTGCACTACCATCTGGTCTCCCTGGAACCTCGTGGGGTAGGGCAGATTTCAATTTGTCAAAACAATGCAAATTCCCCAAATTATTTTCAAATTATGCATGTTTACTGTAATGTGGTACTCATTCATCTTTTAAAAGCTACTTTGCACATTCTCCTAAATTGATTCTCAAGCTTAGATTTCTTCTCTTGCTCAGTCAAATAGAAAATGGGGCTATAAAGACTAAAATTTAACTCCAAAGAAATATGAGTTTGTAAAATATAAATAGCTTGCTTACCAAGGGCAATTATAAAATATTAGATATATTCACACCCAACAAGCCCACTTGCCAATTGCCCAGTGATTAACTTGGGCATGCAGTTTTTCAACAGCAAAACAGTGGTATTATTGGGAAGGTACCGAGAAGCCTCATGCATCAAAGAAAAATGTCCCAAATGTCACCATTTGTCAATCTTTTCCTTTAAAGTTTTAGAAATTTTTGGTACAATATAAGCAAGTAATTTGAAAGTACTAATAAACTAAGTCATTTTTCACTTATTATGCTGAACTGATTTGTCAGATTAGCTTGGCTGTGACCTTGAAAAGTTTTGACGTGTGGAGGAATGGTAACAAAAATCTGAGGCCGTGCTGGCCGACCAGAAGGGGCTCACCCCGAGCCTTAATCTCAAGTCCTGCTTATCCTACCCTCGAAGTACTTCCTGCATCCACCTGCTTGTCTCAAACCTGGGTTTCATAACTAGATGCCAGGATTTCAGTCTTGTATCTCCAGTACATTCGCTCAGCTAAAGGGTTCATGTCACTCGAGTGACATGCATAACCAAAATTAAGTAAAAATTCAGAAAAATAACCAAAATTAAAAATTCAGAAATTTAGTTCATCACTCATACTAGCCACACTTCAAGTGCTCAACACAACATGAAGCTAGCGACTATGGTAACTGTATAGGACCAATGTAGAGCACTTCTGTCTTTGAAGGAAGTTCTATTGGACAGTGCTGATGTAGACAATCACAAGTTGCTTCAACAGAAGGTGTCTGGCAGTATAAGCCCAGAAATATTCTGGACAGAAACGAGAGGAAATGACCCTCCCCTCCGAGGCAGAAAGGATAACAGCAAAAGTCCACATTGCAATTTTGTATACTCTCTCTTAGACAGGTCCCTTTCTGTTAGTGGGGCATAAGAGAAAAGTGAGAACATTTTAGTCCACTTAGTTTTATGAAATTAGACAGATTTATTTCATTTCATTCCTTGCTTTTGGTAGACTAGAGTCCATTCTTGCTCCCCATGGCAACAGTCATTCTCTTTGTCACACTAAGCCAGTGCTGTGAGTGGAGCTGATTCTAATACAACTAGCTTTGGAAAATGACCCAGGGCTACCTGACTCGGGTCTTGCATTGCCCTAAAAATCCAACCCACTGCAGTTGAATTGGGTCTGACTCATGGTGACCACATAGGCCAGAGTAGAACTGCCCTGGAGAGTTTCCCAGGAGTGCCTGGCAGATTTGAACTGCCTACCTTTTGATCAGCAGACGTGGTGCTTAACTCACTATGCCACCAGGCTTTCCTGCGTTGCCTTAGTCACAGTGACTGAAGAAAACTGTTCTACGCATGAACAAGCCAGTCATGTTCCATTAGGGATCATCTGGCCTTCTGTATGAGTGATTCAGAATCAGGTGTCCCCTCTTCTGTTTTCTAGGGTGAAAACATTTAAGATGAGCAACATCTTACTACAAAAGGAGGACTGCCTGTGAGTCGGGGCCCAGAGAGAACAGTGGGGCAGAAGAGATGAGAAACCAGGTGTGGTGACTGTGTAGGAGGCACTGGATCCCTTTATGTTCAAAGCCAGCTCTTCACTTTGCTTAATAAAATTTTTCCATTTCCGTGTGGGCTGCAATCCATTCTCTCATCAAAGAATACACACACACACACACACACACAGACTCACACATGCAGTATATAACTGAGACCTCAGAGTTGTAGTCAGTAGATTACAGGACAGGCCTGGAAAACAGCAGAACATCTGCATAAATCCTGAGGCAGGTAACAGCTTTACACACTGAACGAACAAAAGAAGGGCAGTGTGACTGAAGAGTAACAACCTGCGTTGGCTGGACCCACACAGTCAGAAGCAGGGACATGGTGGGGAGTCTGGATCTCATTTTACGAAGAGAAAACAAATGGTTCTATTCACCCACGTGACAGGAACCTTTTAGCCGAGCCAATGTACTGGAGATACACGACTAGAAACCTGTCATCTAGTTATGAAACCCAGGCCTGAGACAAGCAGGTGGATGCAGGAAGTACTTTGAGGGCAGGATTAGCAGGACTTGAAATTAAGGCTTGGGGTTGAGTACCTGGGTGAACGGTGGTAGCATTCACCAAGGTGAGAGGCTGAGGAAGGAAGAGAGAAGGGTGAGTAGAAATCACGGTAATACCCCCAAGTCATTTGATGAAAATGATAATGTAACTGTCCAAATTAAATCCAAACTTAAAAATGAATTCTACACACTTAGAGTTAGAAATTGCCCTGAGGAAACTTCAAGTCAAAAATTTAACTTATGCTTGAATCCCGAAAGATTTTATCTGCTAACTTGTTTTTGGACAATTAGGGTACCACTTATTAGATTATAATAATGTTCCAAAAATACCATTTCTAAGATGAAAGTTTGATTCTATTCTAGTACTTTTCTATTTTTTCTGCCTTGCGTAGGAATATGAATTGATTTTACTATAAATGTTTTATGCTGTGCTGATTTACTTCTTTTCTTATTTATTTACAGAGGCTTCTTTCTTTACCATATGTACCTAACAGGGTCATGCAGTGCTACATTTCTAATCTGAAGTGGCCTCAAGGCGTGTGGTCAATCTAAGACTGCACGCCTATGCTGTACCTTGGAAGTAATAATAAACCCATTGCTGCTGAGTTGATTCCAACTCATAGTGACCCTACAGCTCCAGTAGTAAGAATAGCTATTATTTAATAAATGCTTTAAGGCACCTTGTTGGTACAGTGGCTAAGTGGTTCAGTGCTTGGCTATTAACCGAAAAGTTGGCTACTTAAATCCACCCAGCAGCTCCATGAGAGAAAGACTTGACGATCTGTGGTGGAAAGATTGCAGTGAAGGAAACCTTATGGGATACTTCTCTTCTGTCACATGGTTTCCTTGTCACTTGGAACTGACTCTATAGAAAACAACAATAAACTATTTGTACAATAACAAGTATTATTTCGGTCTTCACAATGATAGCATGAAGTAGATAGCTGTATTTTCCCATGTTACAGATGAGGAAAATAAGGCACAGAGAAATAACTTCCAAGGTCACACAAAGTTGAGACCTGACCATTGAGGCCTGCTTCCAGAATCCACACTCATTCTGTGTTAGCTCCCAAGATTGTGTCGATCCACACCACTTTAACCAAAAATTAGGGGAAATGATTCTGTGCATAAAGCACTCTTAGCTTTTTACCTTTCTGTTTAAATTTCAAAATTCCTATGACCCAATCATAATATGCTATGTTAAAACAAACACACACACACACAAAAAACACTGCCATCTAGTTGATTCTGACTCATAGCAATACCTTAGGGCGGAGTAAAAGTGCTCCACAGAGTTTCCAAGGAACACTTGGTGGAGTCCAACTGCCAACCTTATGGTTAGCAGATGTAGCCCTTAACTACTATACCACCAGGGTTTCTAGTATGCTGTATATTATGGACTAAACCAAAACCAAAACAAATCCACTGCCAAGGGATGGATTTTGATTACATCAATTAAAAATTATTAGGGGAAATTTCCTTTTAATGTCATTTGCTGAGAAGGAATATGGGTGACAGATGTTCTGTCTTTTCATTTCATGTGCAGTGCCCCAATTGGGCTGGTGAGGAGGTAGGAGCACCGGTCAGGACAGCCACACAGTGGCAGAGACTCGCAGCTTAACACTGCTCGGGCTCACCGGTTGCACGGTTTCCAGCCTCTCTGAGGAAAGACCTTCCCACGCTGGTGCATGACATGAATGTGAGAGAGTGGGACAGGATGTAATTGTACCAGCTCAGGAAACAGAAAAAAAAATCTGCCATAGAGTTAAATCCATCTCATGGTGACTCCATGTGTGTCAGAGTAGAACTGTGGCTACGTGTAGCTTTCAACAGCTTACTTTTTGGAAGTAGATCACCAGGCCTTTCCTCCAAAGTGTCTGTGGGTGGACTTAAGCCTCCAAGCTTTCAGTGAGCAGTCAAGTGTGTTAACAGAACTGCCCGGTGACTTCTCTCTCACCCTACCAATAGTAAAGAGAATTTGTCTGAGGGTATCACTGTGTCTACGGTGATTTTCCCTTCTACGCAACTGAAATTTCTGATGAAGGACTTTTGAAAATGTCTGTCAGTGGAGAAATTACCATATTCAATTAAAAATCATTCAAATGTCTTAGAAGCCCTTGCCATATTTTAATGAAAATTTCTCCATTATTATAATCCACATAGATCTAGCTAACTCAGTGCTCTAAGAGCAATTTCTTCAGGCAAGTTGAAGCCATCTCTATTTCTTACCTTCTTCTGTGCATTTTAGTAGTAATGGCAGACTCTCTTCTGAGGTTACTACTGACAGTTCTGTGTTCTCTCTGATTTTATTTGCAGTGGGTACTAAGACTTTTGAAAGTGGGGATTTATATCTTTATTCTTCCTTTCATGTTTCAAAGTAGCTTCTCTAGTTCTGTGATGTGGTAGATGTTTGTGCCATGGGAAGAACCACTTTAATATTTCTTTGTTTTTTTGATATTTCATATAATTTTTACTGAAAATTTGGAGGCAAATTTTCTATGTCCATGGCTGATATATTTGCTTTCCTCCTTGGACCTAGCTTTTGTTTAGGATTAAAATGTGCTTGGATGTGCTGATAGTTTTTCTGTCAGTCCTTCTCTCATCAGAGTCTCCATTTCTTTTCTGCTTCAAAGCCAGCCCTCACTGAAGTGACCAATAATAACACTATTAGACATTTAAATTATACTTAAGGTTATTGTTTTCTTTTGCAGCTTTCATTTTGCTTCCATAGCCCCTCTATAATAGAATAATTGATGTATTAGGACCTGCAAGTGGAGTTTTCTGCTCTAAATGCATTCTGATATATGCAAGATCAGCTGATTGTCTCAACTGAAAATCAAAAAGTCTTACTGCTTCATACAGAGTCAGTAAATGAATACTGCTATAATTTCAACAACTACGGCATTTTGTCATTAACAGCCTCTTCATTTCCTGGGAGTTTCATGTTGGCTCATCCATATAGCTCGGCTATATCCCTAATAAATGTTTAGGGAATAGCAGGAAATAGCCATTTCAGCAGGTGGCACAGCACATATTTGCAGTTTCTGAACCTCCTTTAGGCAACACAGTTGAAGGCTGCATGATGAATGAGCGACCACTGATTGGTCCTATTATGCATTTGCAATTCTTCTTGTTTTTATTTCTAACTTTAGTATGCAGAAGATGCTGCTGATAATCAAAAGCAGATATTTGGAATGTGCACCAAGCTAAAATATGACAATGCCATGTGGTCAAATGTTTTTTTTTCCTTCAGGACTCACTGGGCAATAGGAACCACCATGTCAAAAATGGGTGACGGACAGTCAAATGTAGCCCTTAAACCTGAAAGCACTGGATGTTAGCAGTGCTACGTGAAGAATGTCTAGTACAAGTCTCTCATGTCTTCTTCCTTAGCCCCATCTCTTTATTAGTTTTCTTTTTAATTAAAGCTAGTTTCTGAGAGCCAATTGCCTAGCATCATGCAAAATGATTTTTGTCAGATAATAAGGATGTTTCAATCACTGATGATGTAGAAATTTCATTTCAAGTTCAGACAATATAAAACTTGTCTCTAATGCCACATGACCTTGGAATTCTGGTAGAAATGAGGATTTGCAATGCACTTGACTGGCTGGCCAATACTAACTAAAAGGGAGGAAAGTCTCTTCAAAAGTAGTCACCTTAGCAGTAAGCAGGGGAGTGCAAAACAAGCAACATTAACATGACAATTATCTGCCTTTGACTGGCAAAAATATTCAGTGAGGGACAATATTTACTGAATGATAGGATGTGAAACAACTGAATCTTTTTCATATTGTTTTGGGGGTATAAACTCTTACATCCACTTCGGGAAACAATCTTTTAAAGTTGAGTATTCACATATCCCACCACACAACGATTCCATTTTAAGTATAGTTTTATTTTTAGCTGTTTTTTTTTTTTTTTTTTTTTTTTTTTTTACCAGAAGTATATATAATGAGTTAAATGGTGGTCTCTCAAAAGATATGTGTGCCTAGGACTGGTGAATGCCACCTTAATATGGTCTTTGCAGATGTAATTCAGTTATGAATCAATCTCCAGATCACATCATCCTTGACTGGCTGTGGCACAACTCTTGTGATAAGGTTCCTTATAACAGAAGTGAAGAAGAGAAAACACGTGGAAGAGAAGCTTCTATAGAGCGGGAGACAGAAATTGGAGTGATGTGTCTATAACCCAAGGAATGCTAGGGATACCGACAAGCCTCAGAAGCTAGGGGAGAGGCGTAGAACACATTAATGCTCCCTCAGACCCTTCAGAAGTAACTAAGCTGCTGATGCATTGATTTCACACATCCCAAACTGTAAGAGAATAAGTTGATGTTGTTTGGAGTGACCCAGTTTGTGCTAAGTTAGTATATAGCCACAGGAAACTGCTAACAAGCACATGCCGAGAAAAACCCTTGCACCTGTGGGCCAGCAGGCTGGCTGGAGGTGAAGGGGGAATGGGATATTCACCGGGGTCCCACCCTTTAGAGGGTCCCACAAGTCACCAACATGGAAAGAAAAGCATTTCTTTCTGTCTTTTGATTACATGAAATAAAATAAAACAAAAAGTGAGCTACCAGGAACTATGGAAGAGGGAACACCAGCCTACCTGGTTCTCTTCACAAGTCAGAGAATGCACGTCTTAGAGTGAGAGTATGGATGTGTGCAAGTGGCTGAGACAGGAGCCAGTTGGGGGATCACTGCTTTGGCTCTGGGAATCCAGAGAAGAATGGCTGCCTGGGCTTCAGCCTCCCCACTCCAAATCCCCGGTGTCAGAGCCTAGGCAAATCAGGTTCTCCAGGTCATTGCCATGGCCTTCCTTCCCTTTAAGTGGTACAGAGTTGTAAAGTGCTTAGAACAACTTGAAAATCTTAAGTCAGAAAAATGTGAGGCTGGGAAGAAGACCTGACAAACTGGGCTGCCAGGGAAGCTTCACTTAGTCCCAGCTAGGGACTAGGAAGGTCCAGTCACCTCCCCAGAGTCCTGGACTCAGTTTCAGCTTCTGCTCTTTTTGCCATGGTAGTTGGCAAAAGCATAGTGTCCTAGAGGACACTATGGCTCTTCCGCAGGATGCGAGGCACTGGGCAGAATTAGGTAGGGGTTGCAGCTGGATTTATTACTTTTACATTTTGTTGTACGGTGTGTAAGCCTCCACTGGTACTTTTGCCCTGGAAACTTCAAATGTTAGAGACAGGCTTATAAATAAGAATTAAAATAACAGCATTATGTTCAATAGCAAAAACTTGGAAAAAATCTGAATGTTCCAAGTAGAAGAAAGAATGAAGGAATTGGGGGTAAAGTCACACAAACAAGTATTGCACGGCATTCGGAAAAATTAAACCACAGTTAAAGAAATGACATGGGTTAATGGTAATCATATAATATTTGGTGAAAACAGTCAGTCCCAGGAGATTGTATACAGCGTAACTATGCAATGAATATTAAAATAAAACAGAAGTATACACAATTTTTAGTAACATATTTATATCTGAGTTAAAAGAAAGAGTAAACCACCGATTCAGGATAAAGGCTTCTCTAGGCAAGAAGATAGATAACTCAGGTGGGGAAAGAGCCCAAAGCTAGGTGTTAGTTAATGTGAAAGCTCCATCTGGAGTTGTGTGGTGTGTTTATGGGGTTGCTACAATGCTTCAAGAAGGACATTCATAAAAGAATAGATAATAAAGGAAGGTCATAGACTAATAAATAGTAGGAAGGAAAATGAGACAAGGATGTTCTGATTTTGTGCAATTACAAACAAGGGGTTAAGACAGAATGAAATGTGATCCCTTCCTTTTTTTTTTAATAGAGTTTTATTCACTCATAAATCAGATCTTGTTTGATGCAGATATTACCACCACTTCCAAAGAACTTTCCCAAGTGGGATGAATACTGAAGGAAGTAACTGGCAGGTATACCAGCTACCTAGTGCCTTGGTGGTGCAGCGCTCAGGACTTCAGCTGCTAGCCGACACGCTGATGGTTGGAAGCCACCAAGCAGCGCCGTACGAGAAAGACGTGGTGACCTGCTTCTCTAAAGACCATAGTGAAAAACATCCTGTGGGCAAGTCCTACCTGTCACAGGGGTTCACTAGGGCTTGGAACCCCCTTCCCAGCACACAGCAGCAGCAGTGCTGTGCCAGTGTGTGTAAAGGATTTTACAACTCAGAAGTTGTAACCTATTGCTTAATAAATCCCACGTGAGAGAGGACTGTATCACATAATTTGTTGTGGAATTTGGACACGTTTCTTTGTATGCTTGCCCTAGCCATTGAGGTAGGTACAGTGTCCCACTGTTGCTTTCTGTCCCACATTTAAATTTGGCATTTATGATTATACTGGAAATCACTGGGACTTTCTCTTTTTGCCCTGTATCTTTGGGGTCTGTACTAATGAAGGGAATATAAACGTATTCACTCAACTGGGGTGACTTGAGGTACTGAGTCTCTTGGATAAGGCATCCCTGCTGAATATGATGTCTTCATCCTGTCTCAAAATACTTCACTTGCATGCTTGTTAGCATGTGTGGATAACTAGGTATTTTTATCGTTGTCTGGTTGCTTGTACAATCTTTCAACTTACTACTTGAACTGTAGTGGCTGAAAGAATAGAGCCGCATGGAAAGGTACAGGTGGTTAAATTGTCAATCAGTTAACAGAAATGCTTTCAAAAAGGGACAGTGCATGCAGAATATAGAAAACTTTGTGTTCATCTAAATTATACCACAAGTAGAATGAGATCACTACATACACATTTGGAAAACACACATGGTTAAAAAGAGTTCTATAATCGCTTCTTTTCATAATACTTAAAAAATGGAAATGTTTTCCTTGAATTAATAAGTAAATGATTATTCTCTTCACATTCACATTTTCATTCTGATCAGAGTTTCATGGCTATTCAATTACAAGATACAACCTCTTCCACTTACATGACTTTCTTATTTTTCATTACACTTGCATAGTGATAAACTCTGGATATGTTAAATACTGGCCTTTTGATGATGTACTAAATGCAACTTAGATAACATATAAATTTATTGCATAAACTTTATATGCTCATTTTTGTCAAAATGTCTTATATTCAGCCTATAAAATGATCATTTGATCTTCTAAAAAGCATTCTAATAAAAATAATTAAAGATAATTAACCTTAGGATTTCTTCTACTTAATGATAGAGAAAAGATCTACATTAGTGACTTAACGAAAGTGTTCAATGGTACAAACTATTTCATACCTCTGCCAACAACCTACACAGAACAGTTAGCTAGGGACAAACCACAGAAGGTATGAGGTCATCCATCAAGCCCTATCACTAGAATTACTATTACTATTCTTAAAGTGATATACATCAGAAATTAGGTGACAAAAGCATAACCTTCTGGACTAGCTTTCTATTTGGCATTAGAAAAGCAGAAAGATATCTCCTAGAACCTTCCATGTCAATTTGGAACTAAATTATTGATTAACGAAACTATTCAGACCTGAGGTATTTGGAGTTCTCTGTCTATACTAATCAAAAGCACAGCTTTAGTTATTGCCAGTGTGTTTTTCTTTTATTTTTAACATAACTGAGTGAAAATCTACGTTCATGTATAAATTTACATGCCCACCTATAGGCAGCTTCCACTGCTCTCCCTGTCCGGTGACTGCACATTATTCCTCTCTGCTCCATACATGTCTCATCCTCCCAACAGCCTCCTTTCCCCTCCTCTCCGTCCATTCCCCTTCCTCCAGCCAGAGGTCAGCAAGATGACATCCTATAGATGTATAGAAACATAAAGTGCTTCCAATATATGGTCACTCTGCTTTGCCAAGTTCAATCCATTCCTGTCCAAAGAGTGGACCTTTGTTATAATTTATGGGAAAGGGCAGCATCAGGGCCGGGGGCCATGCTCTCAGAGGAACCCAAAAACCACTGGACCATCAATTGAGGTCTTTTAGTGGAGATCTCATGATGCACCCCTTTTTATTCTTGTGTTGTCAGTGAGACTCCTCTCTGTGAACTCCATCGTGGCTATCACTGGTGGTGGCCACGCACCATCCAGTTCTTCCGGTCCCAAGTCGATGTAGGCACCCACTCTTGTGGCTCTCTCTGTCTTCTCGGTTGTCTTTACCGCATGTCATTTTGGTCCTCGGTGAGCATCCGTTCCTGCTGAGTTGGGACCATTTGCTGTGTCCTCGGATGGCAGCTTGGCAGCTTTTAAGACCCCAGACGCCACTCACCAATGTGGAGTGCAGAGAGCTCTCTTAGCAAAACGCTAGTTGTGCCAATTGCCTTCGATTTCGCCTAAGAGCATGGTCCCCTGCCCCCTGTCCCAGCTACTCTATCCTTGCAGTATTGAGTTAACATGGAAGGAGTAATCAAGTTATGCTGAAGTCCACTTAATGTTGTTCTTGTTTCTAATGTGCGCTATCACCGCTTTCTCCCAACCAGATTTCTAGTAACTATCTAAACTAAGCCCTCCCCTCCTCACCCTCCCTCCCTCCCCTCCCTTGCAGCTGTCAAAGCATCTTTTCTTCTATACACAAGTCAGTTTTTGAGATCTTATCGTGGGGGTCTCATACAGTATTTGTCCTTTTGTTGCTGACTACTTTCACTCAACATAATGTCTTCCAGTTGGAACCAGGTTAGGAGATGCTTCCTGGAATCATCGTTATTCTTTATCATTGCGTAGTGCTCCACTAAGTATATGTACCACAATTTATCTATCCTATCTATCCTATTCTATTGTTGGGCATCTGGGTTGATTCCATCTTTTTGCTATTGTGGACTGTGCTGCAATAAACATTCTGGTGCATGTGTCCGTTGGTGTGAAAGGCCTTGAATCTGTAGGATATATTCCAAGCAATGGAATTATGGGGTCAAATGGTATATCGATATCCATTTTGCCTTCCAAAGAGGCTGGACCATTTTGCAACCCCACCAACAGTGTAGTAGGGTTCCTCTTTCTCCACAGCCTCTCCAGCATTTGTTGTTTTGTGTTTTCTGGATCATGGCCAATCTTGCTGGGGTGAGATGGTATCTCATTGTTGTCTTGATTTGAATTTCTTTAATAACTAAAGATCGTGAACATGTCCGCATGTGTTTTTTGGCTGCCTGGATCTCCTCTTTAGTGAAGTGTCTGTCCATCTCTTTTGCCCATTGCTTAATTGGATGATTTATCTTCTTATTATTAATATTTTGTAGTATCTTATAGATTATGGAGATCAGGCGTCAGTCTGACATAGAGTTGCCAAATATTTTTTCCCATTCTGTGGGTGTTCTTTTAATTCTATTAATAAAGTCTTTGGATGAGCAAAAGTGTTTGATTCTTAATAGTTCCCATTTATCTATTTTTGCTTCTGTTGATTGAGGTTTCTTTGACAGATTTTGGAGTCTGTCCTCATTGTGTATTAAAACTTCCATTGTTGTTCCTACTTTTTCTTGGATGAGCTTTATCGTTTTAGGTTTGATATTTAGGTCTTTTATCCAGTGGGAGTTGGTTTTTGTATAAAGTGTAAGATATGGATCTTGATTCAGTTTATTGCAGATGGATAACCAATTTTGCCAGCACCATTTGTTGAAGATACTGTTTATACCCCAGTTTAATGTCTTAGGGTTTTTGTCGAATATCAACTGTTCATAGGCAGATGGTGTCATCTGTGCGGTCTCAATTCTGTTCCATTGATCCATCTGTCTGTTCTTGTACCAGTACCAGCCTGTTTTGACCACTGTGGCATTGTAGTATGTTCTAAGGTTGGGTAATGAGACGCCTCCCAGTGTGTTCTTCTTTAGTAGTACCTTACTTATCCGGGGCTTCTTCCCTTTCCAAACAAAATTGGTGATTTGTTTCTCCATCTCATTAAAAAGTGATGCTGGAACTTGTATTGGGATTGCATTATATAAATAAATTGCTTTGGGTAAAATAAACATTTTCACAATGTTAAGTCTTCCTATCCATGAGCAGGGTATATTTTTCCATTTATCTAAGTCTCTCTTAGTTTCTTGTAGTAAGGGCTTGTAGTTCTCTTTGTAAAGGTCTGTTGTTTCTCTGGTAAGATTAATTCCTAGGTAGTTTATCTTCTCAGGGGCTATCGTAAATGGTATTGATTTGATAATTTCCTCCTTAACAGTCTCATTGTTGGTATAAAAGAATCCTACTGATTTACTTATGTTTATCTTGTATCCTGAGACTTTGCTGAACTCTTCTATCAGTTTGAGTAGCTTACTTATAGATTCCTTGGGATTCTCTGCATATGCAATCATATCATCTGCGAACAGGGAGATTTTAACTTCCTCTTTGCTGATGCAGATGCCCTTTATTTCTTGGTCTTGTCTAATTGCTCTGGCTAGAACTTCTAGCACAATGTTGAATAGGAGAAGTGAGAGTGGACATCCTTGTCTATTTCCTGATCTCAAGGGAAAGTCTTTCAGTCTCTCTCCATTCAGGATGATGTAGGCAATTGGCTTTGTATAAATGGCCCTTATTGTGTTGAGGAATTTGCCATCTATGCCCATTTTGCTAAGAGTTTTTAGCACGAATGGGTGTTGGACTTTATCAAATGCCTTTTCGGTATCAATGGACAAAATCAGGTGATCTTTGTCTTTTGTGTTATTTATGTGGTTAATCACATTAATTGTTTTCCTGATGTTGAACCAGCCTTGCATCCCTGGTATGAATCCCACTTGGTCATGATGGATTATTTTCTTGCTATGTTGTATTCTGTTGGCAAGAATTTTGATGAAGATTTTTGCATCTAGGTTCATGAGTGATATCGGTCTGTAGTTCTCTGTCTTTGTTGGATCTTTCCCTGGCTTAGGTATCAGGGTTATGCTGGCTTCGTAGAATGAGTTTGGGAGTACTCCATCCCTTTCTATACTGTGAAATAGTCTCAGTAGTATTGGGGATAACTGTTTTCTAAACACTTGGTAGAATTCTGCCGTGAAACCATCTGGGCCTGGACTTTTTTTGGTTGGCAAGTTTTTGATGACTTTTCAATCTCTTCCTTTGCGATGGGTTTATTAAGTTGTTCTGCTTCACGTTGTGATAATTTGGGTAGGTGGTATGAGTCAAGGAATTGGTCCATTTCCCCTAGGTTTTCAAATTTGTTAGAGTCCAGTCTTTCATAGTATTCTGTTATAATGTTTTCTATTTCTGTTGCCTCTGTGGTGACAACTCCCCTCTCATTTCTAATTTGGGTTATTTGTTTCCTTTCCTGCTTTTCTTTAGTAAGTTTAGCCAGTGGTTTGTCAATTTTGTTGATCTTTTCAAAAAACCAGCTTTTGGTCTTTTCAATTTTTTCAATTGTTTTTCTATTCTCTAATTCATTTAGCTCTGCTCTAATCTTTATGATCTCGTTTCTTCTGGTGCCGGAGGAGTTCCTCTGTTGTTCTCTTTCTACTTGTTCAAGCTGTAGAGTGAGTTCCCTGATTTGGTTTCTTTCTTCTTTCCAGATGTGTGCATTTATGGAGATAAACAGACCTCTGAGCACTGCTTTGGCTGTATCCCATAGGTTCTGGTAGGAAGTGTTTTCGTTCTCATTGGAATCCATGAATTTCTTTAATTAATCCTTGCTTTCCTCTATAACCCATGTTTTTTTGAGCAAGATGTTATTCAGTTTCCAAGAATTCCACTTTCTATCTATGTTTTTTCTGCTATTGATTTCAACTTTGATGGCTTTATGATCTGAGAAGATGCTTTGCAGTAATTCAATGGTATGGATTTTGTTGAGCATTGCATTATGGCCTATCACGTGGTCAATTCTGGAGAATGTTCCATGTGCACTGGAGAAGAAGGTGTAGTTGTCTGCTGATGGGTGGAAAGTTCTGTATATATCAATGAGGTTTAATTGGTTCATTGTGGCAATGAGGTCTTCTGTATCTTTACTGAGCTTTTTTCTAGATGATCTGTCTAGTAATGAGAGTGGAGTGTTAAAGTCTCTCACTGTTATTGTGGAGTCATCTAACTCTCTTTTGAGCATAGTCAGTTTTTCTTCGACATATTTAGGTGCTCTGACATTAGGTGCATAAATATTTAATATAGTTAAGTCTTGCTTGTGTACTGAACCTTTCAGCAATAAATAGTGTCCATCTTTGTCCACGATGGTGGATTTGACATTAAAATTGATTTTGTCTGAGATTAGAATTGCCACCGCTTCTCTTCTTCGTTCATTGTTAGCTTGATATATATTCTTCCATCCTTTAATTTTCAGTTTGTTCCTGTCTTTAGGTCTCAAGTGAGTTTCTTGTAGACAACATATGGATTGGTCGTGTCTTTTGATCCAAGATGACACTCGGTGTCTCTTCACTGGAGCATTCAGTCCATTCACATTCAATGTAATTATTGATAGGTATGTGTTCAGTGAAGTCATTGTGCTATGTTTATTTTTATGTTGATGTTTTCTCTGTTGTTCTTATTAGTCTGTTCTGGGATACTCTTTTTTGTGAGTTGATTTTTCACCTTTTTCAGAGCTGGTTTTATAGTTGTTGAGACTCGTGTGTTAGATTTCTTGAAATGGTATGATACATCTTTGTTGTGCTTTGTTGTGCTTTACAGCTGCCCCTATGAACCTCCTTAATAAACTATTTATAAACCCAGTCTTGTCATCTTCCTCTCCATCTGGAAGGACTATAACAACTGTAGTACATCCCTCTTTTTATTATGATGACACCATAGTTTTCATGATGATCACTGGATTGCTTCTTTCCATATCAAAGCTGTAATTTACTTTGGAGCCTTCCCTAAATGAGTAGAGTATTGAGTAGTATGTAGTTCTAAAATATAAAGTTAGTGGTTTTGTTCTTCTAAGCCAAAGCCAAGAACTTCTTTCAGTATTTCTTGTAGTTTGGGTTTGGTTTTTACAAAGTCTATGAGTTTCTGTTTATCTGGGAATGTCTTCATTTCATTTTTTTATTTGAAAGACAGTTTTGCAGGATATATAATTCTTGGTTGGAAGTTCTTCTCCTTCAAGACTTTGAATGTGTCGTGCCACTGTCTCCGTGCCAGCATGATTTCTGTTGAGAAATCTGATGAGAGCCTACAGGGTTTCCCTCTGAATGTTAGCTTTGCCTTGAGTCTTGCTGCCTTTAAGAGTTGCTGCTTATGTTAAGCTTGATTATAATATGTCTTGAAGTTTTTCTTTAGAGATCTATATTGGGTGGTGTATGATATGCATCTGAGATGTCTATATTCTCTTCCTTCATGATTTCTGGGAAGTTTTCTTTCAGCAGCTCAGCAACGATACTGTCTGTGTTCTCAGATGTCTCACCCTGTTCAGGGACTCCAATTAATCGAAGTTTGCTCCTCTTAATACAGTCCCACATGCTTCTTAATGTTTCTTCATTTTTCTTGTTTCTTTTTTCTGATTTCTGCTCATAGACACCGGCATCAGTAGTTCTGTCTTCCAAGTCAGAAATTCTTTTTTCCATTTGTTCCATTGTGTTTTCTTGGCTTTGCATGGAAGTTTCTATGTCTTTGATTTTGTTCTTGATCTGTCGGATTTCACAGTACTGGTGTTCCATCAGATCGAACAGCTTGCTTAATTTTTCATTTTGTTGTGCTGCATTTTGTATAAGGTCTAGAAGGGCTCTCTATATAATCAATTTGTATTCACTTCCTGATGCTTTCATAAAAGTTTCTTCATGTGGAAAACTCCTTGGTTGCTTTGTTTGGGAGCCTTCTCAAGCCACGAGTGATTGCTTGTATGCCACAATTGTCTGTTGCTTTTTGGGTCCCATGTGAGTATATAGAGGCTGGAAGAGGTACTGTGAGGATGGATTGCAAATGTTTCTCTAGGCTGTCTTCAAATGTAAAGCAAAAGGTATCTGACCAGTTCACAAGTCAGTTAGGTTTTCAGGTGTAGAGGTCCCTCTTCCCATCTGACAAAGTAAGAGCCACTGTATCCAACCCCAGATGATAACAAACTAGTTCAGAATACAGCAATGCTACTGCCCGGTTGGCCTCTGCTGACAGGGCCTAGCCTTAGCCAACACTGCGACGAGTACTGGTTTTGTGATAGAAAAGCGCTCTCCTGTGGGCAGGCTCTGGCTCCCAAGCTAAGAATTAGGTCCAGCTGCAGCCACCATACCCAAGATGGCGTCCTCCACACAGGCAGCAGACAGATGGGCTAAAGGTGCCGAGATTCCTCTGCTTCTGTTGCAGGGCCCCCAATGTAGGCAGCACTGTGCAAAATCACTACTTTTCTAACGGAGAAGCGCTGTCCCGTTTGCAGGCGCTGGCTCCCAGGCTAAGAACGAGGTCCCTCTAAAATCTCAGTACCAACATGGCGTCCCGCACTGTGACCGCGGAGCTCCGCACAAACCCCACTGAGGCAGCTACAAAACGAAAGGCTCAACGTGGCTAGATTAACAGAGTCCCGAGCCTGGCTCTCAGAATATGGGAATTTCACCTGCCTATCCCCCCAGCAGCGCGTCTGAGTCCAGCCGCCAGGCAAGAACCAGCTCCGCCCGCCAGGCGAGACAGAGGGGAAAAAAAGTCACAATGGTGCGTTTCCCTTCCATCCGTGAGAGCCAGGGCTAGCCAGGAGCGGGAGTCAGCGACAGAGAGGGTGTTTTTCACTGAGTGGTATGAAGTCCCAATTAACAGCTCTGTGCCGAGTCCTGAGGCTGATTAGGTGATCAGAAGGCTCTGTCTGATTGTCAGTTCAGGTCTTGGTTTCCAGAGGGACATAAGGAGACGTGTGCTCAGTCCGCCATCGTGACTCTGACCCCCGCCAGTGTGTTCTGATGCAGCAGGAACATTGAAGGAAACCAATGGTAAGCTATTTTATGACAGTCTTTCTCCAGGGAGATGCAGTGGTATATCAGTTAGGCTATATGTGACGTATTTTATCCACAATTGTTAAGGAATATTTAAATGAGGTTAAAACAGTTCTAGATAAGATGAAAATTTATAAGTAGAAATGTTTCCTTAACAGGCATAAACTAAAAAAAAAATAAAGATATGTTGGCCCATAAAAAATATTTATGCCCATTCCAAAGAAAGGTAATCCAACTGAATGTGGAAATTACCGAACAATGTCACTAAAACCACACAGAAGTAAAACTCTGCACGAGATCATTCAAAGGTGACTGCAATAGCATGTTGATAAGTAACTGCCATAAATTCACACTGGATTCATAAGAGGACATGGAAGTGGGGACATAACCGCTGATTTCAGATGGTTCTTGACTGAAAGCAGAGAATACCAGAAAGATGTTTATCTGTGTTTCACTGATGATACAAATGCATTTGACTGTGTGGCTCTTGATAAGTTATGCTTAACATAGTGGAGAATAGGAATTTCAAAACACCTAATTGTGCTCTTAAGGAATTTGCATGCAGATCAAGGGGCAGTCGGGCAAACAGAATAAGGGGACATGGTGTGGTTTAAAGTCAGGAAAGGTGTGCATCAGGGTTGTGTCCTTTCACCATACCTTTTCAATCTGTATGCCAAGCAAAATCTGAGAAGCTGGATTATATGAAAAAGAATGAGGCATCAGGACTGGAGAAAGACTCGTTAACAACCTGCATTATGTAGACAATACCACCTTACTTGCTGAAAGTGAAAAAGATTTGAAACACTTGCTGATGAAGATCAAGGATCACAGCCTTCAGTACGGATTGCACCTCAACATCAAGAAAACACAACTTTTCACAACTCGACCAGTAAGCAACATCATCACAAATGGAGAAAAGATGGAAGTTGTCAAGATTTCATTTACTTGGGTCCATAATCAGTGCCCATGGAAACAGCAATCAAGAAATCAAAAGAAGCATTGCACTGGGAAAATCTGATGCAAAGTATCTCTTTAAAACGTTGAAAGTAAAGATGTCACCTTGAAGAATAAAGTACGCATGATCCGACTCGATGGCACTTGGCTTGGACCCAAGTTATGGTATTTTCAGTTGCATCATAGGCACATGAAAGCTGGATGAGGAACAAAGAAGACAAAAGAACTGATTCCCTTGAAATGTGGTGTTGGAGGAACATGCTGAATGTACCACAGGCAGCCAAAAGAGCCAACAGATCTGTTCTGGAAGAAGTACAACCAGACTGCTCCTTGGAAGAAAAGCTGGCAAGAGTGTATCTTACACGCTTTGGACATGTTGGAAGGATCACTCCCTCGAGAGGGACACCACGCTTGGTGGAGTGGAGGGTCAGAGAACAAGAGGAAGACCTTTGATGAGATGCATTGACACTTAGGTAAATGGAGGGCGCCTATAGGGGGTAGTCTGCTGAGAGATGAAGGTAGCCAGTAAGACCAATTGGGGGTGTTTTAGTAGTTCCAGAGAGAGATTACAGTGACTTAGGCTCTCAGGGAATTTCTGAGTGGAGCAAACATTTAAGCACTTGACTACTCTGACTACTAGTTTAAAGGTTAGCAGCTTGAATCCATCCAGAGGTGCCTCTGAAGACCAGCCTGGTGATCTACTGCTGAACAGTCAGTCTTCAAAACGCTATGGAGCACAGTTCTGCTCTGACACACATGAGATCACCATGAGTTTGAATCAACTCAATGACAGTTGGCAGGTAAAGATTTTGGCCTAAGCAACTGGGCAGGTGATGGACCCTGTCTGTGTATCGGTGTGCAGAACATGGGGAGAAGCATACCTGGTCAGTGGATGGATGTGTGAGAAGCAATCGTTCTTTTGGGCAGTATTAAATTTTAGGCTCCTTGTAGATATCTGGAAATATCCAGAAGCAGTTGTGTCTGTGAGTCTACAGTTTTAAAGATAGACAAAGATTAGAAATAAATAAATTTGGGAATCTTCAGCACATTGATGGTCATGGAACTAGACAAGGCTGCTTAGGCAGAGATGTAGGTAGTGATGAGAGTATTACCAAGTAGAGAGTTCAAGGGTTGATCTACATGAGAAACCTGGAAGAAGGACATGACCCAGAAAGGAGATGGAGAGAAATGACCGATGAGACTGGAAAAAAACTGAGTGTTTCTAGTGCCATAGCTTTTGTTATTAGTGGTAGTCTAGTCAGTTGTGACTCACAGAGAGAGACCTCATGTGTGCGGAGCTGAACTGCTCCATAGTGTTTTCAAGGTTATGACCTTTCAGAGAAACATTGCTGGGACTGTCTTCTGGGGCACCTCTATGTGGGTTTGAATTTCCATTCTTTGAGCTAGTAGCTGAGCACTGAACTGCTCACTGAGAAACACCTAGAAAATATTTCAAGGAGAAATGGGCAGACTAATGTTGTTGAACAGTGAAGTGACACGAAACTTCACAGAACTGAGCATTGATTTAGTTAGATCAGGGTTTTGTTTTCTTTTTAAACAAACTGAGCATAACTAAAAAAAGTTATCTATTTTATTCTTAAACATAAATTCTAGCTTTTTTGAAGAAGCGATAACTAGTTAGAAGATTTCAATGGGGAACAATGAAAAATAATTATGGAAGCAAGCAGATAATTTTCACTTTGTTCATCATACTTATTCACAGTTCATAAAACTGATGTTTTTCTGTTTTAAAATTATTGAATGATTTCTCAGTCTTGAATTAATCAAAAAGATTCTTTTTACACATATGATGGCTACCTTATTAGATTATCACTTCTGTATTTCAAATGGAGATATTAAAGCATCTACCTCCAATTTCATTATTTTAAAAAAGAAACTTCTTGCAGAGTTTATCCATAACATTGATACTTTAGTGAACACTATGTTGAGATTTTGAGATGTTTGTATCCTAATTAATTAATTAAAGGAACTGACCTAAAACAAATGAGAAAACTGGAAAGATAGTAGTAGTAGTAGCTGTTATGATTTTCCATGGTTTCCATGAACATATCAATGTATATTGTTTGGATCTTTATCCTCAGTGCTGATTCCTCTCCCAACTTTCAAGAGATTTCTCCATGGCCTGCTGAGAGGGCTGGACTAAGAAAAGTTTATGGTACCCTTCCCATCTGCGTATTTCAGGATAAAACTAACACATATTTTTGATTTTCATTACTTTCAAAAATTATGTCAATTATGTGTGTGTGTGTGTGTGTGCATGTGTAATATGCTGTTAATGCTTAAAAATGTGTTGATACAGTGACTTGTACTGCATGTTTCTATTGTGACGTCTGGCCATCATTTCAAGTGCAACAGATTCATAATTCACCTCATCCGTTTTTCAAACAAAGCACTGGGTATCAAATTACTTGGAGTGGAATATCTCCTTGAAAAAATAATGAAATTTATAGATCCCTAAAGAAATAATACACACACATATGGCTGGCTATATATATATATATACAGACAGACAAATATTTTTTAAGCAGCTTCATTTTATTCCACTCCATGTTCACCTCCACTGTACAGCTAGATTTTAAAAACCTATGGAATATAGGACACTTTACACTTGAGTTTTCATAATGATCTCTTATTAATCATAAAATAGGAATGGCTTCAAACTATGCAACTAAACAAAGTAAGCTTTAAGTGTACTCAAAACAATTTTTAATGAAGAGGCTTATTGTTTCATTTGTGTAAGAAGTGATTGTGGCCTAACTGGAACTGTGTAAATAATCACGAAAACCAATTATTGAGGATTTTGGCTCTAGTA
Organism: Heterohyrax brucei; assembly: GCA_028571685.1. NCBI lineage: Eukaryota > Metazoa > Chordata > Mammalia > Hyracoidea > Procaviidae > Heterohyrax > Heterohyrax brucei. The sequence continues at coordinate 2,417,791 of CM053156.1, forward strand.
GAAAAAGCGAAGGAAATCTGTGTTCACAAAGGAATGCAATTGCAAATAGGATCTAAACTTCTATGGCTTACTTTGTCATATGAAGAGTGAGTTTGTCAAGGAGCACAAGAATTCCTATCCCGTCATTTCCTTTGTGTCTAAGTCAAAGAAGACATTGTGGTAAGTGCTGAAAGATTGAGACCATCTGTGTTAACAGCAAAAGGATTACAATTCTGCCTTTCAATTTGAAAGCGTTCTGAGCAGAAGTAACCTTTGGAAAAGTTTTGCAGATTTCTGCTTGCTGAGAAATTGAAAGGCTAGTTTACTATTGACACCAGCCTCCAGAAATGTTTCTTACATATTAAATAGTTTGCATTCTTCGGCATTTCCAACCTTTCCTTCCACAGAGGCAGTTGGAACCACAAAAAACAGAGTAAATTATCACCGCAGCCAAAAATCGTAACTTCAGAGACTTGACTCAAAAGTTATACCTCATTCTTTTAGCTGATAGGAACAGTCAAACAACCCAGAGAGGGACAAAAGCCTTGCTGTCAGACTGTTCTGAGAATGGGATTCATTTTCTCTAAAAACAAATAGAATTTCTTCCTGTTATTCAGTCACAGGCTTCAAGACTCATCCCCTGGAAAGCAACCTCGTTCATTATTTCAAGATCAGGCTTTTGTGTTTGGACAAATTAAATTTTGCGTACATTCCAGCCTTTTTAATCCTAGAGTTCTCTCTAAGAAAAAAGAAAAGTCCCAGGTCTGCTGTGTTTGAGAAGAGACAGATATAAGGAATTTCTTGAGCTTTGGTGGCTCTGTGTATTTTTTAAACAGCTTTATTGAAGGACAACTGACATACAGTATACTGCACATATTTAAAGTGTGCAACCTGGTAAGTATCCATGTAAGTTACGTACCCATGACACCACCACAGTCAACAATAATCAACACGTCTGTCACCTTCAAAGCTTCCTGATGGCCCTTTGTAAGTCTTTTCTCTCATAATTCTTTAGCAACTCTTCCTACACGACCAACTAATCTACTTTCAGTCACTACAAATCTTAACATAAATGGATTCATACAGTATATCTTTTTTTTTTATTTTGAGGGGAGGACATCTGGCTCTTTCCCTCAATTACTCTGAGTCTCAATTACCTTGAGACTCATCGATACTGTTATACATGTCAGTAGTTTCTTTTTTGTTAAAAAAAAATTAAGTACTGTTTGTACATGTTTTATTTATACCACAATTTGTTTATTCATTCATTTACTGAGGCACATTTGGGTTATTTCTAGTTTGGGGCTATTACAAATAGAGCTGCCATGAACATTCATGGGCAAATATTTCCATGGTTACAAGCTTGAATTTTTCTGAGTTAAGTACTTAGAAGTGGATGGCTGGGTCACAAAGTAGGTGTGTGTTATGGTTTTTAATACACTGTCAAGCCGATTTCCCAAATGTACATATCGTTTTACATTCTGGTGAGCAATGCATGAGTTGCAGCTCTTGAGAATTTTCACCAGTACTGGGTAGCGTGATTCTCCTCAATGCCAGAAGAATTTTAATAGGTGTATAGTAGTATCATGGTTTTAAGTTTTGGCGTTGTAGTTTGATCGGCAAGAGCCATATTACACAAGCTGTACTGACGCTTTCGTATTCCAGCGTGATTGTCAATGCAAGTTAAACCAAAGCCAGCAAAAGATTCCTTGGTTTTGGGTTTTTTTTCCCCTCCCCTAATTGCCTGGTATATTCCAGGCTTGACATAAATAAACAGAAATGCCAGTGATCACGAAGACAGTTTATTCCTGTTAAAGAGAAAATATTTTACACATGTTGATGACAATGTTTAATACGTGATAAGCTACTGTGGAACCATTTGCATCCCTATCCTCATTGGAAAAATAACCATTTCTTAGTGAATTGTACTTGGAACAAAATGGAATACAGCTCATCTTCGAAGTGATGGAGAAGCACTGGTGGTGTCGTGGTTAAGTGCTATGTCTGGTAACCAAAAGGTCAGCCGTTCTAATCTGCCAGGTGCTCCTTGTAAACTATAGAGCACTTCTACTCTGCCCTACAAGGTCGCTGTGAGTCAGAATCAACTCAGCCACAGTGGATTTGGTTTTGGTGGGTAATCTTTGAAGCACTAAGGAAAGAAATGGAAACACTTTCTTGAAAATTCACTTCAAAGACTTCTAAAATTCTTCTGTGGATTCTCTGCTTACAAATTCCTGCTCTAGACTTTGTTTTACTGTTTGGAGAGGGAAGCCCTCTGTCTTTCTACCCATATTCTTTGCAGCTGTTCACAAAGAAGAGCTGTTAGTCTGGTCAGACAAAGACGGGAACATTTATTGGGTCACACTGTAGTAGCTGGTAGGTCACTGTGTATTTAAGCACAGTGCTCATACGTAACAAACCTGAGCTTTTCTTTCTTCCTCCTAGGTGGGGAACATCCTCTGTATGGAAACCTTGGCCTCTCAGGACAGCCAGGTTCAACATCTGTTACTGGTTGGGCCAATCTGCCGGGAGTTCCTTCTCTACATCTGGGATGCTTACAGCCTTAGATTATGGGGTAGGAGAAGAAAGTAGAAGGTTATGCTCAAGACTTGAGCTCATTTGCTCTCCACATATCGGGAAAGATCAATCAATAGCAAAGACATCTTTGTTTTTTTTCTTTTTTTGGTAGCGGGACAGCAAAAATGAGAGAAACGTTCAATAGGATGGACTGGTATGTAACAATGGACTTGAGTATGTCTGTGATTGTGAGGATGACTTGGGCTCAGGTGACATTTTGCTTTCTTATGCACAGGTTGCCATGAGCTGGAGCCTAGTCAAGCTTCTTGTCCTTAGCCGTGATTTTCACTAACACTTTTTCCAAAGAATCCCATTATGGGGGAGTACCTAGCTGCTGATGAGCTATTCATGAAGCGGTATTCTCCATTGGTACTGCTTCTTATGATATGGATGATTGTTTTGAGAAAAAAGGTTGAATAAAAGAATTTGGGGCTACTAGTAAAAATGATCTCTTTCAGTTGTATTTATAGATTAGAATTATATTTAATGATTTACTTTTTATTTATAACATTCCTTTATTTTTTGTTTTTCCTTTTATCTCCTTGTTCGAGATCCTGATGGTACTATAACTTGACTATCTCGTACATAACATGCACTGTTCTCTAAAAAGCCAGATAGCAAGCTACAGTATTAGACATGAAACCTAGTAGATATAACAATTTCTGTAAGTAGATGTAAAATTAATTTATAAATCAAACTCTCAAAATGATAGAGTTATGAGGTAGCAGAGTCCACAATAAATAAAAGCATGTGGATGTATGAGGGAAATGCCCACAAAATTATTTACTAAAAATTTCTCTTATGCATTTAGTCCTGCCTCCTTTTTCAAGACAGATTACTACCGAAATAGCTTAAGACAGATGGTTGCCTCTATTTTTAAAATGTTCTACAGTCGATAACTTCGTGAGCTCCTTTAGTAGTCTGTTTCAGTGTTTAATCACTCTTACACTCAAGAAGTTCTTCCTTATGTCTAATATATAATTTCTAAATAATGAAATATTCTGAGGATAATAAAGAGGATAATTTTAACTCTTATAACTGCTGGTACTAGAGGTCTAAACAATTTTTCAAGGAGACACATGGCTCAGTTATCCTCTGTGTGGATTCAACATCTCCATCCCTAACCTCTCACCCTCTTTATAAGTCTGTCATTCTTATTTTCCACAGGATAACCCTGCTGACTATCTTCCATACATGTGAAAATGGAACTGATCAAAATAGAGCAATCTGACTTCCAGAAAAATGCATTTTCCTTGAATCTGTAACTCTACCGTCAACTTTTTCCTCTAAATTTCTTTTACTTCTTATTTTTCCAACGTAAAATTCAGCAAACTGCTATATCTAGCTACAACAAATCATCTTATGTCCAAAATAGCTTCACATTCACAGTTTCAGTTAGGGACCCAGGGATTTCACTCATCAACTGCTAGTGCTCTAGCTCCCAGCTGGAACCCTTTCCCTCCTCAACCTTCCCCAAGAGAGGACTTGGGGTAGCATTGACAACGTTCTCAAAAAGCCACCCTCTCCCTTATTGATTTACTGATTTTTACCCTCCAGTATCACCCTTCCTCTATCCAGACACCTCCAGAGTAGCTACAATTAGTATAATTTTTCATTCTTATGTTTCTTTTAGGTGTCAGTGAAGTGTTTCAAAAAGGGCTTGGAGGTGGTTAAATACTACCAGACACAGCTTAATGAGTATCCCTTCCTCGGGTATGTGAACTTTAACTACATCTGATGTGAGAGAGGAGGCTGCCTTCCTGGAATGTTCAGTTCACACTTCATCTCAATGCTTCCTCTCCGGACAGTGGTCAAAAGCAGCTGCTTGCCTGCTTTCTGCGGGCTTTCCCTGAGTGGCTGGAGGAGGACGCAGCATGCCCGGCCGGAGGCTCTTGCCCCCCATCACTCACTGCAGGCCAGGCTTCCGTCCACCCTCTGGCAGTGCCCGTTCCCTCCCCTCACAAGCAACATGCCCAGATTCTGGTTTTTGTCTCAAAACTGACAAGAACCACTCATTCACCTTGCATTCATAATCATTGCCTCAGGCCCCCGAATGCTGTCTTTCACTGTTCCTCCCCCGCCACCCCCTAAATCAGGAGCCAACAAAGACCAAGGTAGGTACCTTAAGAAGGCTATTTAGCCTCTCACACTCTCCTTTCTGTCAGATTAGAATGTTATGTTGAAGTTACTGATGCTGCTGAAACAAGGTGGGACTGAAGCTAGGTATAAGAACTTTAGAAATTCTCAGCATTCAAGTGACTGAGTGGCAGTACAGCTTGTACTGGGATCTCACAGTCAGCGGAGGTTAAATCCCTTTTCCTCCCATTACTGGCAGCCAGACTTGAACACACTGTTCAAATTCAGTGTCCCAGCTTCTTCATTGTAAAATGGGATACTGCCAACTTTTTGGAGTCTCTGGGTACAAATGAGTAAGGTGCTTGGCTACCAACCAAGAAGGCTGTAGGTCTGAGTCAACTCAGAGGTATCTTGGAGGAAAAGCTTGGAACCCTACTCCTGAAAAATCAGTCACTGAAAATGCTGCGGAGTACAGTCGTACCTTGCTGCACACAGGGTCGCTGTTAGTTGGGATCAGATCTGTAGCAACAATTTGTAGTGACGTCACAGGATTGTTGTTAAGCTTAAGTATCAGGAAAAAGTTAAGCATTACATGTTGGTTCTGCTAATTCATTAAGGATAGAAGGCATCGGGATAAAACTCTATTTTCTAGACTGGAGGAACTGAAGAGAAGGTGGGCTCAGTCTTCTTCGAGGCTAGGAGTGAGGTCAGCATGTACAACTTCTGCAGATTGGGAGGCCTCCACAGTGTGAATGGGAGACAATCGGATCAGTGGAGGAAAATTGCCCAGCACTGAGCGCAGTGCCCAAACTGAATAATTTTTTTTTTTTGATTGATAGGGATCTGCTTTTTTTCAACTGCAGGAATAAAAAGAGAGGTTAGGGAAAACTTTAGAGTCAGAGAGAATTTGATGTTTATTATTTTGCCTTGAAAAGCTTCTCCTGTGTCAAAAGACTTGGACAGGATTGAAGCTGATCAGCAAAGAAAATATAGAGGAATGTAGCAGTGCAAACATAGAATAAGGAATAAAGAAAAGCATAGTTGGGTTGAGTCAATGTCGTATTGACCAGTAGCAGCTTAATGTACTATTCTTTGTTAGGATGCTTAAGGAATTTGTTTTAGAAACAGAGCAAGAGAGAGAGAAAAAAAAAGATGTTTTTAATTTATTTTTTATTTTTAAGTAAACTCCATAAGTTGGTTTTGGGTTTGATTCAGGGACAGGGACACGGTGATCCTTTCTCTTGTTTCAGATTTGCAGGAGGCCCAACATTCATACCTTGCTTTATCTTTCCTATCCTCTTATGAGTCATCATCTAGTTTAGTCTTCACAACACTTAATGTAAAGTAGATGCTATTATTTACATTTTACAGAGGTGAAACTACCATAATCAGAATCCAAAAGAAGTGGTGGTGCAATGCTCAAAATCTCTCCTTACATGTGGGAGACCTAGTTCTATTTCTGTCTGTTGGTGGTGAACTATGTGTTGTTATTAATAAGAGTCCTGGTGGCATAATGGTTAAAACATTGAGTGGCTAACAAAAAGGTCACTGGTTCAAAACCAACAGTGGATCCCCAGGAGAAAGAAGTGGCAGTTGGCTTTTGTAGAAAATTACAGCTTTAGAAACCCTATGGGATCTCTATGACACCACGGAAGTTGGTTTAATTTCTTGTATTATACTGAACAGATCTCATTAAAGTAAATTAACCAATGAAAACCCTGTGGATCACTGTGGTCCAGTTTGTAACTCTTCACTGGGATGTAAGATCAGGCAGTGTTTTGCTCCATTCTGCAGAGGGTCATCATGTCACAGCAGACTCCATGGCAGCTGACAACAGCTGAGCACTGACTGCACCCTCTTAAATGCTGAGAGTCTTCTGCTGTGTTTTGTGATCTCTGGCTGTGTTTGAAAAGACACTTACCAATGGTATTTGCCTATCAGGCAACCTTTAAAGAAGTGATTCTTCTTAAAAGACAATACATGAGTTCTGACAATTAAGTTTACGAACTCATCCTAGAAAAAGGGCTATATACCTCATTGTTGAATATCCCTATGATCACCTTCAAAGGACTCCACTTGGAAAAGTATACACTGATGCCAGCACCTAGTCTACCCTTCAAAGCAATTTTGGAACTCTCTTTCTTGAATGGCCATCAGGGCTGTCATTGTATTACCCTTGATGTCCTGAATGTCACCAAAATGTCTTCCTTTCAGTATTTCCTTTATCTCTGGATTAAAAAAAAGTCATTAGGGGCCAGATCAGGTGAGTAGTGAGAGTGTTCCAATGCAGTTATTCGCTTGCTGGCTAAAACCTCCCTCAGAGACAACTATACAGTTAAGTTCAAGAATTCGCCACCATGGACAATGACCATTCCAGAAAAAGACTTCCAAAATTGCTTTAAAGAGTGGGCCAGGTTCTGGAGTCTGTACATAGCTTCAGAGGTGTTGGTAATGATATTCAGCAATGAGGTATGTAGACTTAGAACAATTAAGGTCACAGAGTTAATTGTGGGAACTTGTATATAAATGTAAGTTCAGCAGGAGTAGTGAGTTCAAATCATCCCCTTCCCCACCAGTCCATGCAGTGAAAACAAAGGGGTGATTACCTTTCAGAGTCTTTTGACAAAGTTGACATTGAGCCCCATATCCTAAAGGGTTGGAAGCTATTTCCTGAGTTCCAATTCTTGCTGAGCCTTTAACTCCCTTTTTGACCTGAGGATAGGTGCTCAGCCTTGGTATCAGGCAATCCAGTTATAAAAGTGGACAAAAGTAGAATCTTACAGGAAAATTAAAACAAACAAAAAACCCTCTAAGCCAGTTTATCTCTTGTACAAATTAATGGAGACGAGAGTATGTGAACAAAGCAGAATATGTAAAGGAAATGAAATTAAGGTTAAGGCTGGTTTATAGAGGCCAAGCACGTCATCCTGCTGACAGCCAATACTTGCTTAAAACAATCTTAGATATCTGATTGAAATTGGCTCATTTGCTGTTTAGTTTTCTGGAGTTCATAACATTTGTGTTGTGTTACATTATTTTGGTCCAGTTTAAATAATAATTTTGAAAAGAAAACATGGGACCAAGTGCCCTGTTGCCTTGCTAGAGGGAAAGTGCAGTCTAAATAGTCTCATTTTTCAGTATTAGCATCACATCTAAAATAGAGTTTTTCCCCTACATTAAATTAACCTATGAGTCTCAGTACTGCAGTGGATTTTATTATTGGTCTTTGGGATTCTTTTCCCTCAAATATTTTGCCTGATGGGTAATATACAAATTGTGTCATAACCTTCTGGCTGTGGTGTTCAAATAAACACAACAAATAAGAGACAATGTAAAGTATAATTAAATTCATAGGCTGCATTTATTTCCCCTCATAGTTCATACAGCCTGTTGGTATTAAAAACTGTAAATAACAGTATTTTTTTAAAATTTGATCCATCTGTGACACAGATACAAAATGCTCTGTGTCCTCCAATTCAATAAACTTGAAAAAAAAAATACTTGAAATAAACATGTTTAGTTACCAAATTCTGCGCTTTCTAGCCCCATATGGAAAAGTTGCAAAGGTAGTTAGTGATTAAATTATAGATGACGCAGGTTCTTGCTTGGCTACATAACCGGATGACTAAAAGGAGGAGGACTATTCAGCCACTGAAAGTGTTTTGTGCTACTCCCCTAATTTAATTATATGAGGACTCATACTGTCTAGCTTTTAAGCATCTTGGATTAAACTACCAAAAATGCCAAAATCACCCTATGCTTTCTGTCCTTGATTTCTACTGCTAAATTTATAGCCATCTGTCTTCAAGGAAAAAAACTTCAATAGGTGCCCGTTTGTGCGTGTTGCAGTCATTCCTGTGGGGTGAGGGTGCTGGGAAAAGTGAGATATAACTGCAATTTTTTTTAAAAGTCCCCAATTTAGTTTTCAAAATACTTAGACTAGTATTGTTAGAAGAAGAGGACTTCAGAAGGAATTTTGCGGCCTGGAGCAGCATCCTTCTACCACTAGCAGCATCCTCAACCACTAGACTACAGGGGTTTCCATCGCCACTCCACAATCATCACCAAGCACTCCCACTGTGCCCTACTATTAAGCGTGGATAACTACTTTCCCAGAGAAGCTTTGGGATAATAAAACCACTGCCAATGGTGAGCAGGAAGTAAGGGGAGTTTGTTTTTTCAAAAAAGGGTTCGCTAGAGATAAGAGGATTTTTTTTTTTTAAACCCATTGCTGGGGTCTTAAAAGCCAGCAAGCTGCCATCAGAAGAACAGCAAATGATCCCCATCCACCTGGAACAGACGATGACCAAGAGCATCAAAGACATGAGGAAAAATGAGCCCAGGAGACAAAAGGACCCATATAATTGGGAGATTACAGCAACATGAGACCAGAAGAGCTAGATGGTGCCCAGCCACCACCAAAGAAAGACAGCCTTGATAGGGGACACAGTGTAGAGTCGTCGATGTAGCACTAGAAAAAGAGGTGTGCAGATCAAAAACTCTGCTAAAAGACCTAAACTGATAGTCTGACAACCTGGAGGGTCCCTTGGGAACATGGCCACTGTACTTGCTGCTGCCTGAGATCTGAAACCAGTACTGAGGTCAACACTTCAGATAAAAAATGGACTGGACTCAGGGGCACAAAATGATGCATGTGGCATGTCTACTTTATGGTATTATATATTTGTAGAAGACTGTCCCACTGGTTTCTTTCTAGAGGGAGGAATAGAGGGTGGAGAGTAGGGGACAGGTATTCATTGAGAGGATATTAGAAGTAAAGAGGAAAAGGAGGAGTGTGCTATCACAGGGTGGGGAGAGCAGGTAGAGTTGTAGAGAGGCACATATGCAAAATTGATTTGGATTGTATACTTTCACTTAATTGTAATTGAAAAAAAGAAAACCGTCACCCTTAAGTAGCTTCCAATTTATAGTTGGACTTACAGGACAGAATAGAACTACATCATAGGGTTTACAAGGAGCAGCTAGTGGGATTTTAGCTGTCAACCTTTTGGTTTGCACTGTAGTTCTTAATTACTGGGCCACAGGAATTTCCGTAGCCACTACATAATCACTATCAACAATTCCCACTGCTCCCCTCCTATTAACGCATGGATAACCACTTTCCCCCAAAAACTTTGAGGGTATACTTTAGGTCACCATTCCTAACCCCCTCATGTGTCTGTCAGTTTCTTATACTGTGAGGGTGTGCGTGTTGCTGCCACCATTATTCAGATACCAGCAAGACCACCCACAGTGGACAGGTTTCAGCGGAGCTTCCAGACTACCACAGACTAGGAAGAGAGACCTGGCAGTCTATTTCTGAAAAGATAGCCAGTAAAAACCATATAATAGAAGCAGAACATTGTCTGATACAGCGTGGGAAGATGAGCACTGCCTTCCCCTCCCCCACCACCCAGGTTAGAAGGCTCTCAAATGAAAACTGGGGAAGAGCTGCCTCCTCAAATCACAGTTAATCTTAATGACATAGATGGAATCAACCTTTCAGAAGCTTCATTTGCTGATATGACATGACTCAAAATGAGAAGAAACAGCTGCCAACATCCATTAATAATAATCGGAACATGGAATGTACAAAGTATGAATGTAGAAAAATTGGAAATTGTCAAAAATGAAATGGTACACACAAACATTAATATCCTAGGCATTAATGTGCTGAAATGGACTGGTACTGGCCATTCTGAATCAGATAATCATATGCCAGGAATGACAACCCGAAGACAAGTGATATTATGTTATCAAATATATCTCATTATCAAAATGTACTCTGAAGTAAAATGCTGTTAATGATAGGATAATATCTATATGGCTACCGGGAAGACCAGTCAATACAACTAACATTAAAATTTACACACCAACCACTAAGGCCAACAGTTGAAAATTGAAGACTTTTACCAACTTATGCAGTCTGAATTTGATAAAACATGCAGTCAGGATGCATGGATAATTACTGGTGATTGGAAAGAGAAAGTTGTACACAAGAAGGACTGGTAGTTGGAAGAAACTGCCTTGGTGATAAAAATGACGTGAGAAACCATATGGTAGATTTTGCACAGCTAAAGACTTCAGTGCAAAGACCTTTTCTCATCAACATAAACGGTGACTGTCTACATGGGCCTTATCAGATAAAATACACAGGAATCAAATCAACTGCATCTGTGGAAAGAGACCATAGAAAAGTTTGGTATCAGTCAGAACAAGGCCAAGGACCAAGTGTGAAACAGCCTATCAACTGCTTATATGCAAGTTCAAGGGTAAACTGAAGAAAAATAGAAGAAGTATACAAGAACTAAAGGATAACTTTGAGTATGTCCCACCTGAGCTTAGAGACCATCTCAAGAACAGATGTGATGCATTGAACACTAAACTAATGACTGAAGACCGGATGAGAAATACAGTGACATAAAGGCCATTGTACCTGAAGAAAGGAAGGTGTCATTAAAAAGACAGAAAATAAAGATTAAAATGGACATGAGAAAAGACTCTGAAACTTACTCTTTCACATCAAACAGCTATAGCAAAAGGAAGAACTGATGAAGTAAAAGAACTGGAGATTTCAAAGGCTGCTTGAGAAGGCAAAGTATTACAGTGCCATGTACAAAGAGCTAGAGAGAGAAAACCCAAATGGAAACATATGCTCAGCATTTCTCAAGGTAAAAAAAAGAGAAAAGTCGAGCCTTGAAATAGGGAAGGATCATATGGGGAAAATGTTTAATGACGCAGGAAGCATCAAAATACGACAGGAGGTAGCATATGCTCAGGAACTGATGGTACTGAAGACAGGAGTTCAAGCTGCACTGACGACATTGGTGAAAAACAAGGCTCCAGGAAACGATGAATTATCAATTGAGATGTTTCAACAAACAGACGTGACACTGAGAGTGCTCGCTCATCTATGTTAAGAAATTTTGAAGATAACTATCAGGCCGAACAGCTGGAAGAGACCCATATTTATGGCTAGTCCAAAGGAAAGTAACCCAACTGCACGCAGCAATGATGGAACAATGTCATTCACATCACACACAAGTAAAATTTTGCTGAATATCATTCAAAGTAGCTGCAGCAGAATATCGACACAGAATTGCCAGAAATTCAAGCCAGATTCAGAAGAGGACGTGCAACCAGGAATATCACTGCTGATGTCACATGGATCCTGACTGAAAGCAGACAGTATCAGCAGGATGTTTACTGGTGTTTTTCTGACTAGGCAAAAGCGTTTCACTATGTGTATTGTACCAAATCATGGATAAATTGCAAAGAATAGACATTCTAGAACATTTAGTTGTGCTAGTGAGGAATGTGTACATAAATCAAGAGGCAGTTGATCCAACAAAACAAGAGGATGCTGAGTGGGTTCAAGTCAGGAAAGTTGTGTGTCCGGGTTGTATCCTTTTACCATAACTCTTCGTTCTTTAACCTGACCTAATAATTCAAGCAGTTGGCTTATGTGAACAAGAATGGGGAATCAGAACTGGAGTCAGACTCATTAACAACCTGTGTTATGCAGATACAGGGTTGCTTGCTGAAAGTGAAGAGAATGTGAAGCATTTACTGATGAAGATGAAAGACCGCAACGTAAGAAAACAAAAATCTTCACACTGACTCAATAAGCAACATTGTGCTAAGTGGAGAAAGGGCTGAGGTTGTCAAGGACTTCATTTTACATGAATCCAGAACCATGGATGATGAACAACGTAAACAGTAGTCAAGAAATCCAAAAAGAAACATTGCTTTGGGTAAATCTGCTGCAAAAGACCTTTTTAAAGTGGTGTAAAGTGAAGATGCTACTTTGAAGACTAAAATGTGCCTGACCTAAGCTGTGATATTTTCAGTTGCATCATATACATGAAAAAGCAGAACAATGCATAAGGAATACCAAAGAAGAATTGATGCCTTTGCATTTTGGTGTTGGTGAAGAATGCTGAAAATACTATGAAATGTCAGAAAAATGAACAAATCTGTCTTGGAAGAAGTCCAACCAAAGTGCTCCTTAGAAGCAAGGATGGCAAAAGTATGTTTTACACACTTGGGTCAGGCTGTCAGAAGGTATTGGTCCCTGGAAGGGACATCATGCTTGGTAAAGCAGAGGAACACTGGAGGAGAGGAAAATCCTCAATAAGACGGATGGACACAGTCGTAGCAACAGTGAGATCCAGCGTAAGAATGATGGAGTGCATCGTGCGGGACCAAGCAGTGCTTAGTTTTGTGGTACATGACGTGAGTCAGAACCAACAACAACTCCTAAACTACATATTGCTAGAAATACTAAAATATTCATAAGGAAACGGAAAGCATTGACGTAAAGACTAAGAATTAGCATTTGGTACTAAAAAATGAGAAAGGAGCTTATTGAAGGCACATTTGACAATGAGATTGGAAGACTAGAACTAAATTATAAACAGACTTCTTCAGTTTATACCTAAAGCCACAGGTTCACCTGCTTCCAATCTTCTTCATTTAAAAATTGAGGTATTTTGGCTTTGCTAGAGTAGGGTTTAAGCCTTTGAGGAAAAAAAATCACATTCACTCTTTTTTTTTCCAAGATCCTTTTGCATGCTTGTGAGCTATGCTAGAGCCCCTCTTCTGGTTTTCCTGTAAGCTAGTATGATTCTTTCAGCAAATACTCATTCAGTGTCAATTAATATGTGAGTGCTATTAGGGTGCTGGGGCTTTAATGAAAAGTGAAATAAAATGTTCCATGCCTGTAAGGAGCTTGGAGTACGGGGGATGTAGATATTAATCAAGTTGATCTTTATAAAGTAATGCTTTGAAATGTGCTATAAGTAAAAAGGAAAAGTGATTTAAGTGAAAGAGAAAGGCCAAGCTTCCTGGAGGAAGGGGTTCTGAGTCGAGACCAACCAAGTCAGTTTCTGAAATCTGTAGTCCAGGTAGTTGGATGTGATTAGAAGAGGGTAGATGTAAATGCAAAGAGTAACATAGGAACTTATGGGGGTGAAGGTGTGGAAGGAGAGGCACAGTGAGGGCATGACTGAACTCTGAAACAGGAGGCTCAGATTATCAAACTTCAAAGCAAAGTTGTGAGCAAGTTACCAAGCCTCAATTTCATTGGTGTTGGGAGAAGAAGTAATGGGGTAGGTGCTCATCAATATTTGAGTAATATTACTACTTGAGAAGGTCATTGTGAGATTAAATTAGATAATGTACATAAAATATCTATCCCAGTGTCTACCAGATGCCCATTAAAAAAAAAAATCTGGAGTACAATTATTAGTGTGGATTACATTCTCAGTAAACAGTACATGAACAACATACAGCTAGGGTGATCACAGAATTTATTGGCTTGTTCAGGACACACTTAAGCTAGAAGGTCCCAGGAGAAAGGCATGAACTGTAATGCATAATTACCGTTTCTGTAGTTTAATACTTGTCAGAAATGATTGTGAAAAAAAAATTAGCAAAAACCATGCTTTGCACATCAAGTTATGGCCAACTCCCTCAAGTATCAGCTCCTTCTCAGTTTTGCTCCATAATACAGCTCTATGGAAGTATGCTGGGAATCCTGTGATATTTATTATACAACTCTGATAGCATGTGTCATTTTAAGAAATGTAGATATTAAGAGAAATTTCATGGCAACTACTGTTTTTCTGTTATTATGAAAGCAGCACATGCACAGAGTAAAAAAAAAAAAAACCTCCCTTCTCTTTCCCTACTCCCGTCATGCAGAAGTAACCACTGCAAACTCTTTCTTACATACATACACAAAATACGTGTGTGTGTGTCAGTTTAATACATATACGTAGTTAATGTTACAGATGTGTGTAACATGGAAACCCTGGTGGTATAGTGGCTAAGAGCTATGGCTGCTAACCAGAAGGCTGACAGTTTGAATCCACCGGATGCTCCCTGAAACGCTATGGGGCAACACTCTTGCATCCTGTAGGGTCACTGTCAGTCAGAATTGACTCAATGGCAATGTTTTTTTTTTTTTTTTTTGGTATCAAATATTTAGACTGATTAGTCGTTGCTGAGGATGTGTAACTTTTTTCAAAGGTGAATTACGAAATCTTTCCTGCTTTAAGGCCAATAACCCCACCAAAAAGCTGGTAGTTTCCCGTTTCAGAGGACCTTGGCCACCAGTAGAGGGGAATCCTTGCAGCTTGCCTCAGTGACCCCAGGTTGCTACTCTCTGCTGCTTTCTCACAAATGACAGAAAATGAGTTGTATCTGTTTTTGTGTTTTAAATCACAGCTATGTTGTCTTGATTAGCTTAATGTGCTTGTGTCTGCATGGATACTGGTACATTATAGTAAAATGATTCAGTAGCAGAAAATTTAGAGCCATTCCTTAGTTACAAGCTAGCACTTGTTCACACACTACTCGCAAATGATTTTTTTCCTCTACTTTCCCTTTTCTTTTTCTAAATTGCAGAACGTGTACAACAGCTGTGAATGTGAGAAGCAGGGCAGTGCCCTGTGCGAAGAAACAGTCACCAGTGCTTAGAAAACATTATGGTGCCTGCCATCACGAGCTTGTGAAACTAAGACAACAAATGTATTTAGCTATTAACAACTCTATTGCAAATGCAAACATATGCACTTGCAATATGAGCCTGTGCTTATTGAGAATTAATTGTCCGACGAAAGTGAATTTAAGGTTGAGCACCACATGGAAGGGGAACCACTACCGAACAAGGTCACTACAGAAGATAACAGGGAGAGTAATTGTTAGAGGACTTTCTAAGGAGCGTGTATCATTTCCCCAAGGTCGATGGGCTTTGGAATCAACTATGGCAACAGACTTGTGGGGTTTTGTTTGTTTGTTTGTTTGTTTGTTGTTGCCGGTAAGGGTGCTATAAGCCAAGTACCAAAAACTAGATGGCTTCGTGCAACAGACATTTATTGTGTCACAGTTGTGGAGGCAAGAATCCCCAAATCAAGATGCCACCACGGTTATGGTCCCCATGATGGCTCCAGGGAATAGCCCTTCCTTGTCTCTTCTAGCTCCTGTCAGCCCGGGCATTCCTTGGGCTTGTACCTGTGTTACTTTAAACTCTAGCTTGGTCTTCATCTGGACTTCTTCCTTTCGTTTGTCTCTGTATGTCCCTTTCTTCATCTTATGAGGACATCGGTCACTGGATTTCAGGGCAACCCTCAGCTTAACTAAGTACTGTATTTACAAAGACTCTATATCCAAATAAGTTCACATTCTTAGACTGGGTGGACCTGAAATATATATATATGTACATATGTGTGTATATATATATATATATTCTTCAATGCACTACAGAGCTAATGTTTTGTTTGGATAAATTTTTAATAAATGCTAGGGTGTTTGAGGACTTGGGAGGGAAAAGTCTGATATTTTGCAGTGCTTCTTATAAAGGACTGTTCAATGCCAGCCATAGGAAAACTGAGTGCATTTGTTTCCTAGTGCTGTAGTAGCAAAAGGCCACCAATGAATGGTTTATAAAAAAATGAATTTATCATCTCAGTTCTGGAGGCTAGTAGTCCAAATTTAGAGTGTCAACAGGGCCATGTTCTCATTTAGTCTCTCAGAACAAGAGTCCCCAGTCTCAAGATTACTCTCCTGGGAGTCCTAGGAATTTCTTGGCATCCCTTGGCTTATAGACGCATTTTCATGTGACTGTCTTCCCCCTGTGTGGCTTTCTGTGTCTCTTCTCCTTTTATTAGGCTACCGCACAGATGGGATGAGGACTAATCCTACTGCTGTACAAACTCATGTTAACTTAATGGTAATATCTTCAAAGACCCTAATTCTACACAAGGTCATGTTCACAGTGTACCACTGCCATAGAGTGGATTCTGATTCATAGCAACTCTATAGGACAGAGTAGAATTGCCCTATAGAGTTTCCAAGGAGCATCTGGTTGATTTGACTGCTGATCCTTTGGTTAGTAGCCACAGAACTTAACTATCACACTACCAGGATTTCCTGTCCATAGGTGGGGGCAAGAATTTTGACATATCTTTTTAGGGGATGCCATGCAGTCCACAACACTGGAATATTTAAGAACTAACTGCAGCCATTTGGGGTGGTAGCTCCTTCTAGTTCTTTTCCTGGGAATATACCTTCCTGTCTTTGCTAGATGCACTATTTCTCTTGTTTACCTTGAGATTCTTGGGAAGTACAGGCAGAAATAATATGTTCTTGGTTGTATGTCCTGGGTTTTTAAGGAAAAAAAATAAATAGAAGGTAACTGTTATAAATTGAATTGGGTCCCCCCAAGCATGCGTTAACTTAGGTAGGCCGTGATTCCCAGTATTGTGTGGTTGTCTTCCCTTTTGTGATTGATGTAATTTTCCTATGAGTTGCAAACTCTATTCTCTGCCTTTGGTTAGTGATGCAAGATTGGGTTAAGTTAAGCTGAGATACAACATCTTTACTCAGGTCACATACCTGATCCAATGTAAAGGCAGTTTCATTGAGGTGTGGCCTGTATTATCTTTTATTTTACAAAAGATAAAAGGACAGAGAAGTGAGCAGAGAGTTGGGGAACTGATAGCATCAAGAAAGCTACACACAAAGCAGAGAGCATACTTTGGACCCAGGGTTCCTGTGAGGAGAAGCTTCTGGTCCCTGGCAAGACTGATGAGAAGAACATTCCTCCAGAGTCAAAAGAGAGAGAAGGCCTTCCCCCGAAACTGACACATCAAAATTTGATTTCTCTTTAGGATACTCTCTCTATGAGAAGGTAACACTTTACATAGAGCCCTGTGTTGCAAAGTTAGTATAGAATGCAGCTAACTTCTCCCTCACAGACGGGGTTGAGTGGAAGACCTTGAATTACTGATTTTTCATGTGATATTACAAGAATGAGAAGTAGCCCTGGGTACCTCTTGCAGGTTTTGGACATTTTTATGGAGGAGCCATGTGGCAAATTTTCGACGTTTTCTCCTGCCTGATAGAAAGGCTCTAGTCACACGAATGTTCCTGAGCACTTTTAACTTAATCCACATGGAGAAAGAGTTAAATATTAAAGAAGAAAATTTCTCTATTCTTGAGAAGGATTTTCTTCATAGTAATTGTTTTAGGAAAAAGCTACTCAGAGATTCCGGTTTTGGAATTGCACTTAGCATCAAACATTTCTTAAATCTTAAGGCTACTATTATACTGGCCATCTGTGTGTTTCTGGAAAAAAAGATGCTGATTTAAAAGTTTCTTGCAGGATTTGAAGATAATGACTTGTATTTCAAAATCCAAACCAACCAATTTGTTGTAGTTATAAAGGTTTATGGAGAACATATCTTATTATAGCTTATCTTGAAGTTAAGATGAAGCAGTTCAGCCTTCTTAGCTTAATTTCAGCCTTGTAACTCTACAAAGAACATCATATCTATACATACACACACACATATAAACACCCACATGGTTCTCATCCACATAGTTAGACCAAATCACTACACCAATATCAAGACTACACAAAAATGGAAGATGACCACATCAGATCACAAAATGCAGGGTGACTACATCATTACATAAGTACAAAACTGCATCATTACGTACTGGTCAAGTTGCATTATTACTTAGCGGCCAAATTACATCATTACATAATCATCACATTACATCATTCTGTAACTCTCAGACTACATTGGTACATAACTGATAACCACTGAGAATCATGGCCCAATCAAGACTGACACATAACCTTAACCAACACAAGCAGTGTTACTCTAGCTTTGCACCTTGGAGTTTGTTTCTGCCAGACATACCTCATTAAAGTTCAAATTACTTGGATTGTAGATATCTTACTGCTGTTGTAATTGTGAATAAGACAGTTGTGAGAAGTAGATGTATGTACATACATATTCATATGAATTAAAGGAATTTGGTAGTATTACATATTTTACAGAATTTTCTCAAATGGGACAGTATGTTAAGGAATATGTAGAGAGAGAATAAAATATTACTCATAGGATTTCTATGTATTTTTGACAGACCACTCTAACTTCAGATTGGAGAACAGATTAGAAAGGAGAAAAAATAGATGCAGGAGATCTTGTAGAAGACACTGAAAATATGAAACTTGTTTCCATGTGGGGAATCCTCTGCAGGTCATAATTGGGCAAGCTGAGCTTCTCATTGCTGTTAGTCACTTATCTCTCTCCAGCGAGCTAGCAAGCAAGAGCCTAACCAAGACGTGGAATTTCCAAGTGGATCAAATGACTGCAAAGAATCAGGGACAGAGAAATCAGATAAGAAGGAAACACAGCCAAGATCAGAGAAGGAAACCTAGTTCTTTCCATTATTAGTAATATAGCCAAGATGAGAGCAGGAGACCCGGTTGCTCTTGTTACTAGTATATTTCACACTTACAGAGAGCTTACTAAATGCAGACGGGAGACAGTGGTGGTTCAGTGGTAGAATTTTCGTCTTTCATGCAGAAGACTTAGGTTTGATTCCTGGCCAGTACAACTGGGCCGTTAGTTAGTGTTAGGGATTGAATTGTATCCCCCCAAATATCTGTCAACTTGGCTAGTCCATGATTCCCAGTATTGTGTAATTGTCCACCACTTTTTCATCTTATATGATTTTCCTGTTGTAAATCCAACCTCTGTAATGTAAAGAAGATGCGATTAATGACAGTTGTGTTAATGAAAGATGACCCAGTCTATAATATTAGATTGTTTTAAACCTATCTCTTTTGAGATATAAACGAAAGAAATGAGCAGAGAGAGACAGAAGGGCTCCCACCACCAAGAAAGCAGCACTAGGAGCCGAGCATGTGCTTGGACTGGGAGTTTCTGCTTGGAGAAGCCCCTAGACCAGGGGGAGATTGATGACAAAGACCCTCCTGCAGAGCTGGCAGAGAAAGGAAACCTTCCCTTGGAGGTATTGCCCTAGGTTTGGACTTCTGGCTTCTTAAATTGTGAAGGAATAAATTCCTCTTTGTTAAAGCCATCTACGTGTGATATTTCTGTTACAGCAGCACTAAAAAACTAAGACAGTTGGGGCTCAAGTGTTGCTATCATGCTGAACAGGTTTCAGTGGCACCTTCAGACTATGACAGATTGGGAAGAAAGGTCTGGTAATCTACTTTCAAAAATCAACCAATGAAAACCTTCTAGATCACAACGCTAAGTCTACCCACAAGTGATCACACAGATGTCTCTGAACTGGGCGGTGTTCTGTTCCATTGTGCACGGAGTCACCATGGTCTGAGGCTGACTTGATGGCATCTAGCAATACCGCCACCACTATGTACAGAGACGGTTATAAATGGCTTGCATACAATAAGTGATTTATTACTCATAGCAATCCTTTGATGGAGACATTATGATTACCCATTTCACAGATGTGAAGTCTGAAACACAAAGAGGTGAATAACGTGCCCAAAGTCACCTTCCTGGTAAATAGCTGAGTCCAGTTTGGTTGCTGGCAGTCTGATTTCAGGATCCACTCTTTTCTCAGGTCACAGTGACTGACACAGCAGGCTGAGAGACAGAGAGGAGGACACATCCTGGGTAACCAGTGACTTATGTCAAGAGTCATGCCCTTGAGGTTCTACTTTTTATTTCTTGTTTGGGCTGTGTACTGTATTGATTGTGGCCTCCCCTTCTCACCTCACTATGTCTCTGTCCTAACTCCAGGAACCTGTGAAGGTGATTTTGTTTGGAAATAGTATCTTTGCAGATATAATTAAGGATTTATCCTATATCACCTGGGTGGTCCTAAATTCAATGACAACTGTCCTTATGTGAAACACGCAGAGGAGAGACATGGGGAAAAGAAGGAAAGACAGAGGCAGATATTGGAGCCACACAGCAAAGAGCCAAGGAACGACTGATGCAGTCAGAAACTACAAGCGGCAAGGAAGGAGTCTTTACAAGATGCTCCAGGGGGAATGTGACCCTGCCAGCATCTGAGTTTGACACTCGAGCCGCTACAACTGTGAGGGAATATATTTCTCCTGTTTTACCGCACTTAGTTAATGATGGTTTCTTATGGCAGACATAGAAGACGAATATGGGTTATAGACTACTAGTAGCAGTTAAGCCTAAGGACTGTCCTCTTAGGGAAGTAAGGGAACTGCTAAGCTCTCATCGCTGTTTAGGGGCTTCGGAGAGAAGCACAGCAGAGTAGGGGGTAAAGCTAGACTTCCACATTAGACCCAAGTGCCAAAAGGCAACTCTCCTTCAAGGCCAACATACCTGACAGACCTAGCCTCAGAGAAGTTGTCCTTCTTTAACTGTTCACAGGGCCTGGTGCTCCTGTTCGTCTCCTGTCCATATTCTCAAGAAGGAAGCTGCTGGTTAAAATGCCCGATTCACCTACTCACATAGAACCGCAAATGCCACTTCCACCTTTATGTATAAAGGCCTGCTGGGAAAACAGACCTCTGAAAATGCAGAGAAACACGGTGTATTTTATCATTAATAAGCAGGACAGAACAATGAAGGGTAAGTACACTGTTGAAAAAAGTGGGAAGGATGAAGAATGAAAAAATAAATAAAAAGTTTCCTTAGAGAAAATGAAGTATTTCTGGAAATGGAGCCAGCCAACTTTTTAAATACTGGAATTTTAAATAGGTTCTAGAGAATAGCAAATACATTAAAAATAGATCAAGTTCCTATAAAAAAGAAAGAGCATTTAAAGTAAAAAAATCTTCACTTTGGGGGTAATATTAGCTAGTTAATATTAAAATTCCTATTAATATTAACTAATAAATTAATATCTAGTGTATTAAAAATGTGACTGTACTCCCTTACCCCTGACAAAATGGACAAAACACATAATAAAACACTAACAAACTTTTCTTGCAATTTTGAAAATAAAGTTGAGGAACATAATATATTATAAAGGTAGCAAAAGACAAAGAAGTATAGAATATTACCAAAAAGTATATAGAGATCTAGCAAGTTTTAAGAAGTTTGATATTTACCTGGTAGGGGTACTATAAAAGAGAACAAAGATAATTTGGGGGTGTGGGACTCTGTTGGGCAGTTCTACCCTGGCCCCGAGGGTCGCCATAAGTAGGATCTAACTCAACGGCACTTGGCTTGGCTTTTAGGGAGGAGGACAATTTGGAGAAAAAATTAGCAGAGATGTTTCTCGAACTAAACTGTTTCAAGGCTTTGGACTGAAAAAACTTAACCATGTACAGATCAGGACTCATGAAAAATTCTCTCATCCTGGTGAAATTTCAGAAAGAGGAAATTCTGAGGAATCCAGAGATGGCAAGACAAATTATAGCTGTTATGCTAGTATACTTTAATGCTGTAGTGACTCAAGTACAATTAAATGTTTATTTCTCACATACTCAATTCTCTGTGCACCTTATTGGATGGTACTTCTTCACATGGTGATTCAAAGAACCAAGACTTCATAACTTGTGGAGTTGCTACCTGATGTGATCTCATCATCATATTCATCCAGCTTGTGTGGAGGGATCAATATCTGCTTCACGAAAGCCTAAGTCCACAAAAGGAACACGGACTATATCCTTTATGGGATAGATCTCTAGCCACACCTAACTGCAAAGGAGATCAAAAATGTCAACTGCGTGCTCACAGAAAAGAAAAACAGATTTTTTGTTGAAAAACAATCAGTTTCTATCACAGAATGATAATAAGTCTAACAACCATTGGATGTCAGACTGCTGAAATTAAATACTGGATTTTGGGAAAGAACGGAGTGATATTTTCAAATTCCACAGAAAATATACTTATCTCAATGATCAAATTAAGTTGCAGAAGCAGGGAGTTTAGAAAATTTTTTCTCCCTTCAACCTGAGAAAATTTACTCTACAGATTCCCCCGATTAAAAAATATATATATAATTCCAAAAAAGAGACAACAGGGCTGGTTTTCAAGAAAAAGTAGAATGGAGGATGATTCAGAAAAAAAACTAGAAAAAGATAGTAGCAAATATTGTATACTAGAAAACACGGTAGTCTTTTTCAAGTGGTGACATTTACACCATGAAAATTCACCACAAAAGATGTCTTTAAAGTGTTAAAAGACAAAGATGTCACTTTGAGGACTAAGGAGTACCTGACCCAAGCCATAGTTTTCAATCCAGTTATAGGCATGTGAATGCTGGACAGTGAAAAAGAAAGGCAAAGAATTGATGCATTTGAATGATCGTGTTGGTGAAGAGTATTGAATATGCCTTGTACTGTGAGAAGAATAAAAAAAATCTGTTTTGAAAGTGCATCTAGTATGTTAACTAGAAACAAGAATAGCATGACTTCATCTTTGTACCTTGAACATGTTATCAGGAGGGACCAGACCTTGGAGAATGACATCATACCCAGCAAAGTTTAGGGTCAGAGAAAAAGAAGAACCTAAATAAGATGGATGGACACAGTGGCTACAGCAATGGGTTCAAGCATTGCAGTGATTGTGAGGATGACACAGGACTGGACAGCGTTTTCTGTCATTGCTACGAGTTGGAACAAACTTGACGGCACCTAACAACAAGCAGAATGTTTTTCTACCTTGTACAGTGAGGAGCCTTTTCAATCTAAATTATCTCTAAGTTCTTTCTCCCTAGTTGTGTGTTCTTATTACTTCTATATAACGATGCTATGTTTAAAAAAAATACTAATTCTAACTTTGATGTTTGTTGTTTCCTGTTGAGTTGAGTCCAACTCACAGTGGTTCCATAGGATAAAGTTGAACAGTCATATGGGATTTTCTGGGCTGAAATCTTCATGACTTTTTCAATCTCTTCCTTTGTGATGCTTTACCTTGTGATAATTTGGGTAAGTGATACAGATCAAGGAATTTGTCCATTTCCTCTAGGTTTTCAAATTTGTTAGAGTACAGTCTTTCATAGTATTCTGTTATGATATTTTGGATTTCTGTTGGAACTGTTATGACAACTCCCTTCTCATTTCTTATTTGGGTTATTTGTTTCCTTTCCTGTTTTTCTGTAGTAAGTTTAGCCAATGGTTTGTCAATTTGGTTGATCTTTTCAAAAAACCAGCTTTGGGGCTTTTCAATTGTTCTTCTATCCTCTAATTTGCTTAGTTCTGCTCTAATCTTTGTCATCTGTTTGCTTCTGGTGCCTGAGGGTTTCCTCTGTTGTTCTCTTTCTACTTGTTCAAGCTTTAGGGTCAGTTCTTTGATTTGATTTCTTTTTTCCTTCGAGATGTGTGCATGTATGGAGATAAACTGATCTCTGAGCACTGCTTTTGCTGTATCCCATAGGTTCTGGTAGGAAGTGTTTTCATTCTTGTTGGAATCCATAAATTTCTTTATTTCATCCTTGATTTCTTCTATAATCCATGGCTTTTTGAGCAAGATGTTCAGTTTCCATGAGTTCCACTTTCTATGTTTTTCTACTGTTGATTTCAACTTTTATGACTTTATGATCTGAGAAGATGCTTTGCATTAATTCAATGGTATGGAGTTTGTTGAGAACTGCTTTACATCCTAACACGTGGTCTATTCTGGAGAATGTTCCATGTGCACTGGAGAAGGTATAGTTGTCTGCTGATGGATAGAAAGCTCTCTATATGTCGATGAGGTCTAGGTGGTTAATTGTGGCAATAAGGTCTTCTGTGTCTTTATTGAACTTTTTTCTAGATGATCTGTCCAGTATTGAGAGTGGAGTGTTGAAGTCTCCTAGTATTACTGTGGAGTGATCTATCTCCTTTTTGAGTGTAGTCAGTGTTTCTTTGATGTATTTAGGTGCCCTAATATTAGGTGCACAAATATTTAATATTGTTAATTCCTGCTTGTGTATTGAACCTTTCAGCAATATGTAGGGTACATTCTTGTCCACAATGGTGGATTTTACATTAACATCTAGTTTATCAAAGATTAGAATTGCCACCCCTGCTCTTCTTTGTTCAGTTAGTTTGATATGTATTCTTCCATCCTTTAGTTTTCAGTTTGTTCCTATCTTTAAGTCAAACATGAGTTTCTTGTAGGCAATATATTGATGGGTCATGTCTTTTGATCCAAGATGTCACTCAATGTCTCTTCACTAGAGTTCAGTCCATTCACATTCTATGTAATTATCGATAGGTATATGCTCTGTGCTGCCATTGTGATATGTTTATTTTTGTGTTGATATTTTCCCTGCTGTTCTTATTAGTCTGATCTGGGGCATTCGTCTTTGTGAGTTGATTTTTCACCTTTTGCAGGGTTGGTTTTGTGGTTGTTGAGACTTCTGTATTATGTTTTTTGATTTGATATGTTGCATCTTTATTGTGATTTATGGCTGCCCTTATAATCCCCTTTAATAAACTATAAAACCAATTTTAATTACTACCATTCTTATCAGCTTCCTCTCCATCTGGAAAGACTGTAAAGACTGTAGTACATCTCTCTTTTTAATATGATGACATCACAGCTTTGTGATATACTCACTGGATTATTTCTTTCACTATTATAGCTTTGATTGAGTCTGGAGCCTTCCTTAACTGAGCAGGATTCTGGGTGATGTGTCCTGTATTTGCTTCTAAAATATAAAGTTAGTGATTTTGTTCTTCTAAGCCAAGAGATTCTTTCAGTTTTTCTTGTAGCTTTGGCTTGGTTTTTACAAAGTCTCTGATTTTCTGTTTATCTGCAAATGTCTTTATTTCATTTTCATATTTGAAAGATAGTTTTGCAGGATATATAATTCTTGGTTGGAAGTTCTTCTCCTTCAAGGATTTGAATGTGTCATGCCACTGTCTCCGTGCCAGCATAGTTTCTGCTGAGAAATCTGAAGAGAGCCTACAGGGTTTCCTTCTGAATGTTAGCTTTGCTTTGAGTCTTGCTGCCTTTAAGAGTTGCTGCTTATGTTTCATTTTGTTAAGCTTGATTACAATATGTCTTGGAGTGTTTCTTTCGAGATCTATATTGGGTGGCGTATGATATGCATCTGAGATGTCTATATTCTCTTCCTTCATGATTTCTGGGAAGTTTTCTGTCAGCAGCTCAGCAACAATACTGTCTGTGTTCTCAGATGTCTCACCCTGTTCAGAGACTCCAATTAATCGAAGGTTGTTCCTCTTAATAGAGTCCCACATGCTTCTTAATGTTTCTTCATTTTTCTTGTCTCTTTCTCCTGATTTCTCCTCATAGATGCTGGAGTAAGTAACTCTGTCTTCCAAATCAGAAATTTTCTTATCTATTTGTTCCATTCTGTTTTCTTGGCTTTAAATTGAAGTTTCTATGTCTTTGATTTTGTTCTTGATCTGTTGGATTTAACAGTACTGGTGTTCTATCAGATCGAACAGCTTGCTTAATTTTTCATTTTTCTCTGTTGCATTTTGTATAAGGTTTAGGAGAGCTGTGTACATAATCCTTTTGTATTCACCTTTCAGTAGTTTCAGAAAGGTTTCTTTGTCTGGGAAGTTCTGTGGTGCTTTCTTTTGGGGGCCTTCTGAAGCCACGGGTGATTTCTTGGTTGTGCTTTTCTCCAGAGTTTGTTGCTTTTGGGGCATCAAGTGAGTCAATAGAGGCTGGGAGAGATGCTGTGAGGATGGACCACAGCTGTTTCGCTAGGCCATCTTAAAATGAAAGGTAAAAGATATCTAACAACTTCCAAAGTCAGTCAGTATAGCCTTCTTCCCAGCTGGCAAAGTCAGCACGCCTATATCAAACCCCAGATGTTATAAACTAGCTCAAAATACAGAAAGGCTATTGCTTTCCTGGCCTTTGCTGCCGGGCCCCATCTGCAGGCAATGCTGTGTAGTATCCTGCTTTTCTGCTGGAAAAGCAGTCTCCTCTGGGCAGGCACTGCTTCCCAGTGAAGGAATTAGGTTCAGTTGAGGCCTCTGTATGGGCATATGTGCCTCCTAGTGGAACAAGATGGTGGTGTCTCACACAATCTTGCCACATGCCTTGGTACAGGCTTCTCTATGCCAGAGGCAGAAAGAGAGGCCAAAGGTGCCAAGATGCACAGAGTCCACAGCCTCTGATGCCAGCCCCCAGCCATAGTCAACACTGTGTAAAATACTGCTTTTCTGCTGGAAAAGTGCTCTCCTCCAGGCAGGCGCTGCCTCCCAGCCTAGGGACTAGGTCCAGTTTGGGTCTCTGTACGGATGTCTCCACCTTCCAGTGCAACAAGATGGCATCCCACACAAGCTCACTGTCTGCCTACATACAGATAACTCTGTGGCAGAGGCAGAAATAGAGGCCAAAGTTGCCAAAATGCAGACTCCAAAGCTGGTCTCTCAAAATATGGCACTTTTGCCTGCCAATCCCACAAGCAGTGTATCTGAGATTAGCTGCTAGTGAAGTCCCAGCTCTGCCCACTGGCTAAGGCAGAGCAAAAAAAGTTAAAATGGTGAGCTGCCTTCGGTCTGTGAAAGCCAGGACTTGCCAAGAGCAGGGTCAGTGAAAGAGATTTTCCGTTCAGTGGTATGAGGTCCAAATTAACGACCTTATGCCGTGTCCTAGAGCTCCCTAGGTGACAAGAAGACGCCACTTAATTATCAATTCAGGCCTTGGTTTCCGGAGGGATTTAGGGAGATGTGTGTTTTTAGTACACCATCTTGACTCTGCCTGATCTGGGCTGAAATCTTTATGAGAGCAGAATTCCAGGTCTTTTCTTCTGCAGATTGACTGGTGTGTTCAAACTGTTGACCTTTTGGTTAGTAACCAAACATTTGACCACTGTACCACAAAGATTCCTTAGTTTTAGTAAAGGGAAGCAATTAATTTTATTTTTGTTGTGATATAGTAATTTGGCTTCATATTTTCATGTGGAGTTGGTCTATTCTGACTTTTATTGACCTAATTTACTTCTGAATCAATAATCATATGCTAGTGTATGAGACAACACTTATGTGGAGGCTAAGAGATTTTCTTTTTTCCTTGGTAAACAAGACCTTAGAAAAGATTAGGCAGAAACTCTTGAAAGAATTGTTCCTTCACTGAATAAAGCCAAGTTTCAGTGGAATCACTCATGGTGTATTTTACAATATTAAGTCTTTTGGAAGTTTTGATTTTATTAATGGCCTCTTTTCTGAGTCCTCAATTACTTTAGGTCTTATGAATCTATCTCTGAATTTCTCAGAGTGCAAACTATACCATATATCTTGCTTTTTTTTTCATTTATTTTTATTTATTCTTTTTCCCTTTCCTTTGAAAGTACATTCCTTTGAATTCTATCTCTTTGTAATTTGCAATTTGGGGACAGGTTTATTCTAAAGAGTATGCTTGTAGTAGCAAGAGGGCTTACTCAACACGTTCACACACACACACACACAAAACACTGCTGGGGTGGAGTCAAGATGGCAGACTAGACACATGTACCTTAATTCCCTCTGAAAACTAAGGCCTGGATAGATAATTAAATGGAGCTTTCTGGACACTCAGCGAGCCCTAAGACACAGCATAGGGCTGTCAGTTTGGACTATATGCTACTGAATGGGAAACATCTTGCATTTTGCTGAGCCTTTCTCTGGTTGATTTGCTCAGCTTCTGTGGCCTGAAGGTAACTGACATTTTTAACTTTTTGCTGTTTTTGTTGGACAGCAGGTGGGAGATGGGCTTAACCAGCAGCAACACTGAGCCACACTGCTAAAGTGATCAGTGGGTAGAGCAGCCAAATTTTGAGAACCCAGCACCAGACTCAGAACCACAGTCCTCCACCCTCTGTTTTTGGAACTCTGCCATAGATTTGGCTATTTTGTGGCAGGCAGGACAGCTTGAATGGGACAGCATCTTGTTTGATTGGGAAGCAGAATTACCCAACCAGAGGCCTCAGCAGGGGCTGATGCCCAGGCTGGGAGTGAATCCTAGCCTGAAGAGTGCCTTTCCAGCAGAAAAGCTGTGTTTAACACAGTGTAGCCTTATGAGTAGGGTCTGGAAGGGGATGACAGCAGGCCAGTATCCTGTCCCTATTTTGAACTATATCACCACATCTGGGGACATGTGAAGAGGTGCCTGTGTTATCAACAGGAAGAAGGCGCTTGCCACACCAGACAGCCTGATTGATTCTGAAAGTGGTCAGATAGCTTTTACAACATATAAAATAAGACTGCCTAGAGAAATAACTGCAGTGCAGCCCGACGGCATTGCTTCCAGCATTTACTGATGCGTGTCATAGGGTCAGCCAATGCTCCCCCCACTGCCCCGCTGGTGATTCCACAAGTAGGGCTGTGTCTTTGCCAGTCAGGAGGTAGAGACTGCTACCACAGAGATTCCACATGACCCAGTCACAGGAGTACACAGAGGTGGCTGGAGACCAACTCCCTTCTCAGACCTCCAACACCAGAGAAACCACACAGCCTCTAGATGTCCCAAAAGCAACAAACCCAAGCTAAAGTTTAAAAAAAAAATCCACCCATAGCTCCAAAAAAAAAAAAACACTACCAAAATAAAGAACCAAAGAATGTCACAGATAAAGAAACCTTTCCAAAACTATCAGAGGTTGCGTACAAAAGAATTATATAGAGAGCCCTCCTAGACTTTATACAAAATGAAGCAGAGCAAAATGAAAAATTAAGCAAGCTGTTTGAATGGATGGAACACTAGCATTCTGAAATCTGACAGCTCAATAACAAAATTACAGAACAATTCAGTTCAAAGCCAAAAGAGCAGAAATGAGTAACTGGAAATTAGACCTACTGATCTCGAAGATAGAGCTACTGACAAAAGCATTTGTGAAGAGAAATCAGCGGAAGAAACAAGAAAAATGAAGAAGCATTAAGAAACATGGGGGACTCTATCAAGAGGAATGATCTAGCATTAATCAGAGTTCTTGAACAGGGAGGGATACTTTGAAACACAGAGAGTATTGTTGTTGAGTTGCTGACAGAAAACTTCCCTGAAATTATGAAAAAAGAGAACATAGATATCCAAGATGTATAGCGAATACCATAAAATATAGACTCCAAATGAAAGACACCAAGAAATATTATAATCAAGCTTAACAAAATGAAACATAAGCAAACTCTCATAAAGGCAGAGAGACTCAAAGCAAAGCTAACATTCAGAAGGAAGCCCTGACTTTTTTTTAATAAACAACGCAGGCATGGAGGCAGTGGAATGACACACTCAAAGCCTTGAGTCAAAAAATTTTCTGTCAAGAATTACATATCCTGCAAATTGTCTTTCATATAGGAAGATGGAATTAGGACATTCACAGATAAACAGAAACTTAGAGATTTTGTAAAAAAACAAGATAAAGCTACAAGAAATACTGAAAGAATCTCCTGGGTTAGAAAAACAAAACCATTTAGTATGTATTTAAGGAGACAATGCAGGACACAACATCCAGAAACCTACTCAGTTAGGCAAGGCACGAAACTCAATCAAAGCTATAATATTAAAAGAAGGGATCCAGTAATCATATCGTGGAAACTGTGATACCGTCACATTAAAAAGAGGGATATAATACAGCGGTTATAGTCTTTTCAGATGGAGAGGAAGTTAATAAAATATGTAGAAGTTAAAATTGAGTTTAAACTTAGATTATTAAGGAGGATTATAGGAGTATCTGCAAAGCACAATAAAGATGCAGCATATCAAAACAAGAACTGTAACACAGGAGTCTCAACAAACATAAAACCAACACTGAAAAGGATGAAAAACCAACCCATAAAGAAGAATGACACAGAAACATATTAAAAGCAGCAGAGAAAACACCAACACAAAGTCCATCATACTGACAGCACTAAACACATACCTATCAATAATTATACTGAGTGTAAATAGACTGAACTCTCTAGTAAGGAGACAATGAGTGACATCTTGGATCAAAAAACATGACCAGTCTATATGTTGCTTAGAAGAAACTCACCCCCATCTTAAAGATGTGAACAAACTGAAAATTAAAGGGTGAAATAATATATACCAGGCTGACAATGTACAAAGAAGAGCCAGCCAAACCAAGTGCCGTCGAGTCAGATCTGACTCATGGTGATCCTAGAAGCCAGGGTGTGACAATATCAACCTCAGAAAAAATAGATTTTAATGTAAAAATCCATCATTGTGGACAAAGACGGTCACTGTTTATTGCTGAAAGGTTCAACACACAAGCAGGACTTAATGATGTTAAATATTTATGCACCCAATACTAGAGCATCAAAATACATTGAAGAAACACTGACTACATTGAAAAATGAGATAAATGATTCTGCAATAATAGTGGGAGTCTTCAATACTCCGCTTTCAGTACTGGACAGATCTTCTAGAAAAAAAGCTCAGTAAAGACACAGAAGATGTTACTGCCACAATTAACCAGCTAGACTTCATTGAAATATGCAGAAGTCTCTATCCATCAGTAGATAACTATATCTTCTTGTTCAGTGCACATGGAACATTTTCCTGAATAAACTGTGTTAGGACACGAAGCAAATCTGAACAAAATCCAAACCACTGAATTATTGCAAAGCATCTGATCAGACCATAAAGCCATATAAGTTGAAATCAATAGCACAAAAAACATAGATAGAAATTGGAACTCATGGAAGCTGAATAACATCTTGCTCAAAAGCCAAGGATTATAGAAGAAATCAAGGATGAAATAAAGAAATTTATGAATTCAACTGAGAATGAAAACACTTCACACCAGCACTTAGAAGATACAGCCAAAGCAGTGCTCAGAGGTCAGTTTATCTCTATAAATGCATACATCCGGGAGGAAGAAAGGACCCAAACCAAAGAATTAACCCTAAATAGAAGGAGAACAATGGAGGAACCCCTCAGGTACCAGAAGAAAATAAATCATAAAGATTAGAGCAGAACTAGATGAATTAGAAAAGAAAAGAAAAATTGAAAAAAAAAAATGGTTAAGACCAAAAGCTTGTTTTTTGCAAAGATCAACAAAAGTGACAAATCATTGGCTGAACTACTAAAGAAAAACAGGAAAGGAAAAAATGACCTGGAAAAGACATGAGAAGGGAGATGTCACAACATAGCCAACAGAAGTCAAAAGTATCATGGTAAAATACTACAAAAGATTGTACTCTAACAGATTTGAAAACCTAGAGGAAATGGAGACATTCCTAGGTTTAAATCACTTACCAAAATTTTCACAAGGAGAAAAACAACTTAATAAACCCAACACAAAGGAAGAGATTGGAAAAGTCATCAAAAAACTACCAACCAAAAATGTCCTGGCACAGATGGCTTCACCACAGAATTCTGCCAAGCTTTTAAAGCAGAGTTAACTCCAATCCTACTGAGACTATTTCACAGCATAGACAAGGATGGAATACTCTCAATATCATTCATTCTTTGAAGCCAAAATAACCCTGATGCCCAAGCCAGGGAATGATCCAACAAAAAGGGAGAACTATAGACCAATATCACTCATGAACCTGGATGCAAATATCTTCAACAAAATCCTTGCCAATAGAATTCAACAACATATCAAAAAAATAATTCATAATGACCAAGTTGGATTCATACCTGGGATGCAAGCCTGGTTTAACATCAGAAAATCAATTAATGTGATCAACCATAAAAAATAACACAAAAGATAAGAATCACCTGATCTTGTCAATTGATGCAGAAAAAACATTTGCCAAAGTCCAACACCCATTCATTCTAAAAACTCTCAGCAAAGTAGGAATAGAAGGTATATTCCTCAATGCAATAAGGGCCATCTACATAAAGCCAACTGTCTATATCATCCTGATTGGAGAGAGACTGAAAGAATTCCCCTTGAGAAGAACTAGACACAGATGCCCACTCTTACCTTTCTGATTCAACAGTTGCTTCTGGCCAGAGCAATTAGACAAGACTAATAAATAAAGGGCCTCTGCATTGGCAAAGAAGAAGTAAAAATCTCCCTCTCTGCAGATGATGGGATTGTTATGCAGAGAATCCTAAAGAATCCATAAGTAAACTACTCAAACTACTAAAAGAGTTCAGTAAAGTATCAGGATACAAGATAAGCATATGCAAATCAGTAGGATTCTTTTATACCAACAAAGAGACCATTAAAGAAGTATTGATCAAATCAGTATTAGTTACTATAGCCCCCAAGAAGATAAAATACCTAGGAATAAATCTAACTAGAGAAATAAAAGACCTATACAAAGAGAACTACAAGACCTTACTGCAGGAAACCAAGAGAGACTTACATAAATGGAGAAACCTGCCCTGCTCATGGATAGCCAAGCCAAGTGCCATCACTTAAAGTTGTGAAAATGGCTATTTTACCCAAAGTGATCTACATACACAAGGCATCTCGCTACAAATTCCAGTGACATTTTTTTAATGAGATGGAGAAACAAATCACCAACTTTGTTGGGAAAGGGAAGAAACCTTGGATAAGCAAAGCACTACTGAAGAAGAACACACTAAGATGCTTACCACTACCCAACTTTAGAATTGACTAAACTGCTACAGTAATCAAAACAGCCCGGTACTGGTACAAAAGAAGACATACAGACCAACGGAGCAGTGTTAAGACCCCAGAGATTCCACCATCCTCCTATGAACAGTTGATATTCAACAAAGGCTCTAGGATTGTAACCTGGGGTAAAAATTGTATCTTTAATAAATGGTGCTGGCAAAATTGGATATTGATGTGTAAAACATTAGAATGAGACCAATATCTCACACTGTACACAGAAACCAACTCAAATTGGATCAAAGACCTAATATTAAACCTAAAACAATAAACATCAAGCAAAAAAAAATACAATCAACAATGGTAGTTTTAAGACACAACTTAGATGGACTTCAAAATATGACAAAGCAAGATCAACAGAAGAGAAAATAGATAAATGGGAACTACTAGGAATCAAACACTTTTGCTCATCCAAAGACCTTCTCAAAGGAATTAAAAGACCACCTACAGAATGGTAAAAAATATTTGGCAACTATATGTCAGAACAACCTCTGATCTCCATAATCTACAGTGTACTTCAAAATGTCTACAAGAAAAGAATGAATAACCCAATTAAGCATTGGGCATTGGAGACAGACACTTCTCTGAAGAGGATATCCAGGCAGCCAAAAGACACACGTGAAAATGCTCGCAATCACCAGCTGTTAAAGAAATCCAAATCAAAACTACAATGAGATACCACGTCACCCCAACAAGGTTGGCCATGGTCCAAAATAGTGAAAACAACAAATGCTGGAGAGGCTGTGGAGAGACTGGAAGTCTCCTACACTGCTGGTGGGATTACAAAATGGTACAAACTCTTTGGACAGCAATTTGGTGCTTCTTTATAAAGCTGGAAATAGATAGACCATTTGACCCAGTTATCCCACTGCTTGAAATATATCCTAAAGAAACAAAGCAGTCACACCAACCAATACATGATCTCAGGGGACACTGAGGCCAATTTGCATAACTAGTGTATTGCTAAGAGTCTTCTGCACCCCATATTGGTGAGTGGCACCTGGGGTCTTAAAAGGTAGCAGGCTGCCATCTGAGGTACCAAATGGTCCCAACTCAGCTGGAATAGATGATCACCAAGGACATCAATGACATGAGGGAGAAAGAGTGCAAACAACAGAAAGACCTACATGAATGGGTGACTGTGTCAACACTTGACCAGAAGAACCAGATGGTGCCTGGCCACCACCAGTGACAGCCGTGACGGGGCTCACAATGTTGAGTCCCAGTGACAACATGGCAAAAAAAGAGGTACACCCTAAGAACTCCACTAAAAGACTGTGACTGAAGGTCCAAAGGCCCAGGAGTTCCCCTGGGAGCATGACCTTTAGACTTGATGCTGCCTCTGATCATAGGTCACCACTGCGATCAACTCTTTGGGTAGGAATGAATTGGCCTCGGTGACACAGAGTGACCATATCGTGTGTGCACTTTATGGTTCTGTGCATCAATAGGATGTCGTCCTACTGGCCTCTTACTAGAGGGGAGTGGACAGGGTGAAGAGGAACAGCAGATTGTTAAGAGGATATGACATGTATGGAACGGAAAAGAGAAGGAAAGGGTAAGGAGAGCAGAGGGAGCTGCAGATAGTTAGTCATGCAAATTTGAATTGTACTGTAAACTTTCACTCAATCACAATAAAATGAAACAAAACAAAACAAAAACCCACTGCCTTAGACTTGATTTTCACTCATATCGACCATGTAAGACAGAGCAGAACTGCTCCTAAGAGTTTCCAAGAAGCACCTGATATATTCAAACTCCTGTTTCGTTAGTAGTCATAGCACCTAACCACCATACCACCAGGATTTCATCTCAACAAGTAGAGGGTGTGAATATAATTATAATTTTAGTACTTGTCTACTTAAAAAAAAAGGCATTAAACAAACATCTCTTACAAATCCGAGTATTATATATTTTTTTCTGCAAGTAACAAGGCTACACATGTAACTCATGGAAATGACGAAATTAACTAAAACAGTTCTGACATAGTTAGCCACTCATGTCTTCTGACATGTCTAGAAGTAAATGTCATCCTCATTCATCTATCCTGTCATGTCACAGTAAATAGCTTTCTTTTTTAAAAAAATTAACTTATGTATTTTATTGTTATTAAGTGAAGTTTCCAATCCAAGTCAATTTGCTGTATAAAACCCCAAGCACCCACCTCTATGCATCGCTGTCTGCTCTCCTCACCCTGTGACAGCACTCATCTTGCATTTTGTTTTGTTTTGTTCTTTTCATTTAAACTCCTGTTTGTGTGTAAAAAAATATTATGAAATGTTAATTTTTTGATCATAACTGCATAATAAAGGTATAGACCATGGTGAAGAAGTCATAGGCTGAATTTGGTAGTGCCCCAGGTAATCAGAAAATAAACAAAAGCCGTGCATTTGTTTCCATTTATTTAAGTTGATAATTACAGCACATTAGTGGAACAGGTGAACATGAAAACATCACCATATTGCCTTAAGTAAAACCATCAGGTTATGTTAGGTCTGCTTATTTCTAGTTCAGTTATGTCTTCTTAGTGTCAACCCAAGTTGGAAATAGAAAAAAGTAGCAAATAACGTGCAAGGGGGTGAAAAATATGGTATTCATTTTCTAATATAAGCTGAAATTGCTAACTGTTGGGTTCAGATTTTGGCAGTAATTGAGGCACAAAAAGAACATGGAAAAAGAAATCTGGCAGTTGAAAATTAACCTAGTCCAGTTTCATAAAAATTCATTTTGATATTTTATGCTCCCAGCAATTCACATTATTTTGGTAAGGAACTATAGTTATCTCTCATTATTGCCATATGATGTTTTCTTTTATAATAAAGCAGTAATGATATTCATTTGGTCATATAAATTAATATGAAGATTAAAATTTGTTTAAGAAAAAAAGTATATAAGTGGTATATAACCTCCATCAGAGACACAAGCTGAGACATGGAGACTTAAATTAACCATTTTATATATACATGTTTTATTTTCCTAGCTGAATAGAAACATTACTCTTTTTATGGCAAACTTTGGTTTACTATGCTTTATATACCATCTTCTTGTTTTCATATGTTTCCAAAGAGAGAGAGAAAAAAAGGAGCAATATATTAGAAGTCAAAACCAAACCCTGTTGGGATTTTCTCCCTGAGCCATTGTAGGAAGGACTGAAAATCTTGACTGGGTACTTCTCATGAGTTCTCAACCCATTTGTTCAGTTCCTTTATTTTAGGAAAGTTTCACCCAAGCATTCAAGCTTTTGGAACTGGCAAATCAAATCTCTACAACTGGTAGAAGTTTTTAAGTAAAAAAATGCTTGTAAAACTTCTTGTATTTTATATTTATCAGAATAGTGGTTCATCTAGGGCTTGTGAATTCTTGAAATATTTTAAAGTGTAAAATACTGTATGAATAAAAAGTCCCTGCTTGTTATTTGAACCAATTTGTGTAGTATAAAAACTTAGCATTGTGCTCAAATACACAATGTCTGGCAGTAAATGTCATGATCTCATCCTAGACAAAGTGAGATCTACCTCACTGGTGAACATCACTGTGGTAACCTTCAGAGTGCTCTCTTTGGGAAGCTATGCACCGACACCGGGACTGAGTCCACCCTTCAAAGCAGTTTCGAACTCTTTTCCTGGAACGGCCGTCAGAGCTGTCATTGCATTACCCTTGATGTCCTCAATGTCATCAAAATGTCTTCCTTTCAATATTTCCTTTATCTTTGGGTAAAGAAAAAAGTCACTGGGGGCCAGATCAGGTGAGTAGGGAGGGTGTTCCAATACAGTTGTTTGTTTGCTAGCTAAAATTCCCCTCACAGACAACTATATAATTAAGGTCATGAACTTGCCACGGTGCCACCATGCACAATGGCCGTTCCAGAAAGAGTTCCTAAATTGCTTTGAAGGGTAGACTAGGCACTGGCATCAGTGTGTAGCTTCCCAAGGGGAGTAATTTGAAGGTGACCACAGTGATATTCAGCAGTGAGGTATGTAGCCCTTAGAGCAACTAAGTTCATGGACTTAATTGTGGAACCTCATATTTGATATATTCTCTTTCCCCTTCTCCAAACATAACATGCATGAGAAGAAATTGAAATTTTTATTATGTCTGTGATAACACAAATCTAGAAAAGTCTCATATGATACAAAGAATGGAACTAAACATTTTGTTAGGTTTTCCTAATAAAAATAGATTAACTGCTATCCTTATTATTTTAATTAGTGTTTGAGGACATAATAGCTCCATTGATTGATGTTCAACAGTTTAAAAAAAAGTAATATTATTTAATGAATGCCAACGGTGTTTTGTTCATTGGCTCAGTAATGGTTTATATAGCAAATGCATGTAAGTTCTCTCTCTTCCCTTCCCTTTCTCTTTTCCTATATCTACCTTCCTTTATTTCAGGGTCACAAGAAAAATGTACCCCTCAGGCAGGATCTTGTAGGGCATAAAGCTGATACACAGCACCAGCTATTGCCACTCAGTCTTTACATGCTAAGGACACCCTCAGCCAATAACTGAGCACCCATCGGGGTATTAATTGCGATCTCCCTCTAAAAGACATGGGATGATACCACAGCAGGCAACTTGGGCTCCAGGTCTCCGCATCCGTTGGGGCAAAACCTTCTTAGAAATGAGGTGGAAATGAAGATCCTTCTTATACCCAATCATCTTGGCATAGTGGTTAAGTAGTACATCTGCTAACCAAAAGATTGGCAGTTCAAATGTGCCCCACACTCCTTAGAAGCTCTACTCTGTCCTACAGGGTAACTATGAGTCAGAATTGACTCAAGGACGTTGGGTTTGGTTTTGGACAATCCTCTGCATTTGCCCTTTCCTTGGGTTGGGTGTGTCACAAGGGTCAGAACTTTATTGCCACCTACAGGCTCTTCCCACCTGTCCTGGCTCCCTCTCCTTTTTCCTTCGTAGGTGTTGGCCGCTTCCCCTGGACTGTGTAATCTCTCTCAGATCTAGTCCTGTCTCGGGTGTCTGTTTCACAGAGACCTCTGCCATACTTTTTAGCATCTACCTCATTAGAGATCTTGCTGTCCTCTGCCTACCTACCGTTGCCTACCAGAAGTGTTCTTTTTGATCATTTGTGACTTCTCTGTTTCCCAATTTATTCTCTGTGTGCATCTCCTAATTCTCTTATTTCTCTCTTGCCTCAGTCAGGTTTGTTATTGTCTACTTTATTTCCTGACACATGCTGGATACGTAAAACCTAGTAGGCAGCCAGTTATTATTTACTGAATAAACGAATGTCAGGTCTTAGAAAAACTGAAGAAACATAGTTTAGGAGGATGGTTCTTTTCTGATAATGTGGATACAAGCTGACTCTTATTGTTCCTGACATCTAGTGGCAGAATGAAAAACTGTCCTGAGACTATAAGGAATTTCATTGGCTGGCTAAGGTCCAAACAACAGCGAAAGTCAAAAGGTTTGCTCTTCAGGATGTATAACACTTTTATGAAGTTAGTATACTTTTATACTTAATGGGCTATGTATTCATCAGTGCTACTCACATAAAATCCAGCAGGCAGGAGAGGAACTCAGCAGGAAAAGAAAAACTAGTCCCAGGTAAGTGAAGTAGAGAGCAGGCTCAATCTTATCATCGTAGGGATTTTACAATCCCCCCATCTTATTTCATTCACCCATGGAAACAAAAGGTTACACATATGAGATGTTCAATAAACTACAGTGCAACAGCAACAGGACCTACTCAGAACTCAGATGATGATTCAGCTTTTAATGAACAAATTCACAATGTGCGAACAGTCCATTTGAACTCAACAAGAGGCTTAAGTAAGGACCTGGTGAACTGTCTATAGTCACGGTGTGTTCTTACCCTGGGAAACCAGGCTGCAGAATGAGAGTGAGCGGGGCAGCAGGGAAAACTCACAGGCTTTGTCTCCTTGATTACCATGCGTTTGATAAACAGTTATTTTAAATAACAACTGTATGTTCTGTTTATCAGGGAAGAAAAGGGATGGAAATCTTTGTCCTTGAGGAGCTTACCTCTCTTGTTCCTTTTATCCTCCGTAAGGCTACAACTTTGCAGATGCTTTGGCATGGTACGGAAACCCTGGTGACATAGTGCTTAAGTGCTACAGCTGCTAACCAAAAGGCCAGCAGTTCAAATCTGCCAGGCACTCCTTGCAAACTCTACAAGGCAGTTCTACTCTGTCCATAGGGTTTGTGTGAGTCAGAATTGACTAGATGGCAATGGGCTTTTGGCATGGCAAGGATACACTGTTTGTGTAACAGGAGTCAAATTCTGCTCTTGGGAATGGTATCTGAGATAGTTTGGAAAGGAGCAGAAGAGTGGATCTGTTTTCTGTAGGAGACACTGTTATTTCAGTTATTTTTACAAGGATTCTATTTACTGAGAAATACGGCAGAAAAATATATTTTCAGAGGAGAAAGAAAGTCCCTAACTACTCCCTGAAGGGTTCAGGTGGGATGAAGAGTGCTGTATTGAATCTGAGATGACAAGGGGAAGCATGAAGAAGGACAATTCAGAGCCTGAGATAGCAACAGTAATAAAAGGCTGTAGCAGACATACGTGGCCATAGGCTTCAGAACCTGCCAACTTTAAAACGGGAGGAGAGAGATTCTGTTAGATGCTTGATAATTCCTTTACTCAGATTTTGAGAGACTCAATGAATTTATCAGTTTCTAATGTGGTCTTTATTTCTCTCTCTCTCTCTCTCTCTATTTATTTATTCTTGTCTTTTACAGAACACATACCTCTGATGATAAGTTGGCTTAGTCATCAAACCAAGCTCTGCCACCTTCCAGTTTTATGACCCTGCACAAGTTATTTTACCTTTAAGATCCTGAGATTCCTTATTTGTATAATATATAATAATAGTACATAAGTTAAATATTATGTGTAGAAAGACCTGGTACAACCCCCACCCAAAAACCAAACCCACTGCCATCAAGTTGACTCCAACTTGTAGCAACCCCACAGGGTTTTTAGGGCTGTAAATCTCTTCAGAAGCAGACTGGCACATCTTTCTCCTATGCAATCTATTCAGGTTTTGAACCTTTGACATTTTAGGTTGGCAGTCTATTGCTTTGGCCACCATGCCAGTAGGGCTTCTTGGTATGTAGCAGACACTCCAAACACATTCATTTCCTTTTATTGTGCAGGTTACTATCAACTTCTAGTTCGTGAAGATACATGTTCTGTGATTTTTCTGCTTTATTTTTAACACTAGTCAAAGAAATCTATTAGAGAAATACTAGAATAAACAACAATGTCTTATTCTCATTTTGCTTAGCACTCAGATTTAAATTATCTTTTTAAAAAATCACTTTCTGTGTTTACATAACAACTCACTTTGTACTAATTTACACTGGTTATGACAAGGTTACTCATTCAAAGGTGTCTGCCTAAGATTATGATTAAACAATTCATGTTGCTGTTAACTTGTATGATCATTAAGATTCTGTGTCAGCTTGGCTGGGCCATGGTACTCAGTGATTTGTCAGTTATGATGTGGTTTGGCAGTTGTATAATAATGCATTTACTTCCATGATGAGACACAACATAATGTGATCACCTTCATGATAGAGTCTGCTGGGAATCAGTAGAAAGGGAGTTTCTTTGGGGGGTGGAGCTTACATCCAGTATAGGTGAACTTTCTAGCAAAGGTCATGGACTTCTGCTGCTCTGAATTGTGAAGTTGGCTTCTGTTTCTCTCACCTCCAGTTCTTGGGACTTGAGCTAGCAGCTTACCTGTCATCTTGCCTACAGATCTTAGGATCTGTGGCCTCTACAGTCTGTGAGCCAGAGCCCTGCTAGCTGATCTCCCTGTCTTTTGAGTTTGCCAGCCCCTGTCGCTACCGAAGAAGACTTCAGGTTGACCCATGGTCTCACGTCTTTCCAGCCTCTACAATTGCATGAGCAATTTTCTTGACCTAAAGCTCACTCTATGTAAAGTCTGTCAGTTCAGTTCACAAAATTATCCTAGAAAAAGTGCTGCATACCTCCTTGTTAAATATCACTATGGTCACCTTTGAAGTACTACCCTTGGGAAGCTATGCACTGATGCCAATGCCTAGTCCACCTTCAAAGCAATTTTGGAACTCTTTTTCTGGAATGGCCGTCAGCGCTGTCATCATATTACCCTTGGTGTCCTGAATGCCATCAAAATGTCTTCATTTCAATATTCTCTTTATCTTCAGGTAAAGAAAAAAGTTGTTGGGGGTCAAGTTAGGTGAGTAGGGAGGGGAGGGTGTTGCAATAGACTTATTTGTTTTCTGGCTAAAAACTCCCTTACAGACAGCTATGCAATTAATTTTGCAAACTTTCCACCATACCACTGTGTGCAGTGGCCATTCTAGAAAGAGTTTCAGAATTGCTTTGAAGGGTGGAGTAGGTGCTGGCATTCGTGCACAGTACCTCCCAAGGGGAGTACTCTGAAGGTGACTGTAGTGATGTTCAGCAATGAGGTATCTAGTTCTTAGAACAATCAATAAGTTCACTGGCTTAATTTTCAGACCTTGTATTTATGGTAGAGACCTGCTGGCACTGTGGATAAGAGCATGGCTGCTAAGCAAAGTCCAAATCTAACACCTGCTCCTTAGAAGACCTATGGGCAGTTATACCCTGTCCTGTAAGGTTGCAATGAGTTGGAATCAAATAGAGAGCAATAAGTATAAATACGTATATATATGTATATATTTACAACCTTGTTGGTTTTACTTCTGCCAAGAACCTGTATAAGATAGTTTCCTATTTTTTTCTAAAAGTATCTAAAGAAGACACCACAAAGATTCTATATTTGCAAGAGGTGTTTACTGGAGCATATGAAAGTATATTGCAGGAATATTTTTGAAAAGTAGTTTTATAAAATAAAATTTGAATCTTTGGAATACACTGAGGGCATAAAACTTGAAGGAGCTAGGCTACTGATTTTAAGAGATGACAGGGTAAGTATGGCCTTTTAGATATGCTCTCCCTGTCCAAAAGATCTGAGAGTACCTCTGTGAAAATCACTGGGTATGTAGCCATTCCTACTGTTCAGAGTGTGCTGTGTGAAGTGGGATCCTGTAGAATAACCTCTCACACCTCAATCCTACCACCCCCCAGCTTTCCTCTAAATGGGTGGAATGACTTAATCTCCAAAGAAGCATGGAGATTGCTCAAACAGAGACTTCCTCTTTGGAGGCTTGGGGGACAGCATCTTTGCAGGGAGTTTCTTACACCAATTGACATGGGAGCAATTTTAAGTACAGAGATGGTCTTCAGTAGCCTAACCCAAATCCCCATGAAACTAGAATTGTGTGTGGAAACAGCTATAGTTTTAAGAAAAGCTCAGAAATGACCTAAGAGAAAACTGGCTGATACGAAGAGTTCTGGCTCTCAGTCAAGAGGAGGTGACATTGTAGTGAATGTGGTATAGACTTGTGGCTGGGAAACCAGATGGACAGGCAAGCAGCTGAGAGAAGAGTTAACAACTGAGAACCAGATGGAACTGTCTAAATCACAGCTGGTAGCTATGAAGATGGTTACCAGATGAGAACCAGATGTCTCATTCTAAGGCAACAATCCTACATAAGCTCATCAGAACTGATGACACTGTAGCTAAGGTGGGGAAAGAGAAAATTTCAAACTAACAGTACTGTAACCTAACTGAGTTTACCTAGAACTAGCTACATAAAGTTTTCTTCAGTCAAGTAAAACAGTAGTCCAAGATAGAGATTCAAGAGAGTATATATATAATATATATGTATACATACATATATGTGTGTGTATATATATATATG
Source organism: Heterohyrax brucei (assembly GCA_028571685.1). NCBI lineage: Eukaryota > Metazoa > Chordata > Mammalia > Hyracoidea > Procaviidae > Heterohyrax > Heterohyrax brucei. The sequence goes on from CM053156.1 coordinate 2,460,439, forward strand.
TATGTACTTAGAGGGCTTTGAGTTTGTTGGTAAATGTGCCCGTCACTTTCCCAAATTTTTTCTGCATTCCTCATATCCATATTTCACAGTCAGTGTTTTGTGGAACACTAGTTCAATGATTATGTAAGTAGGTGTTCTGCAGAAAGCAACGATTTCCCTGGTCAATAACTTGTGGGAAATATTGCATAATATATTAGAAATTCAAAAGGATACAAAAATAAAATCTTTCTTCTTTTGTTTCAGCTAGCATTTCTTCACAGAATTTTCATACAAAACCTGTTAAATTTTCCAGACATCAGTGATCATCTTTGGGGGCACTAGTGCTCTGTAGAAACAGTCTGTAATAAAATCCAGTTTCCAACACTGTCTCTTAAATTTAAAACTGTGATTGGTTTTTGTCTCACTTTAAATTATCTACTTTGATGAGCATTTTGTTACCTCCTCCTAGGTGCTACACACTATTCTGTTTAGAGTCTCTCAAAGTATTTTTGTTTCACTCTTTTTCTTTCCTTCCCCAAATTTACACATATAGGTATTTGTATATAGATAATTTCCTTTTTTAGTACAAGTTAGACTCATGGATTTTTATGTATAAGAATATAAATTTATTAATTGAAATGTCCTTTTCAATATAATTCTTTAGTCTAAAACTGTCCTACATAATAGAGAAACAGACTAACAAAGACAATAACATTTCAAACAAATTATTATATAAGGTGTATATATAGCAGCCAGATCCTTTAAGATTTAGCTCAGCCATGTCTTTCTATAGGAAGTCAGCCCTGATTTCCACCCTCAAACTCATGCCTTTGCTTGGTGCACTTCTCTGAGTCCTCATGAAATATATACTCCTATAATTACACTTGCTGTATTTTAATTATTGCTTCTTACACCTGTTTTCCACACTATCAGGTTTGCATTTAGTTCATCAGGATTGTCTTATTGATTGATGTATTGCTAAGACTTAACATAATACCTGGCATATATTAACCCTTCAGTAAAATTTCTTGTTTAAACATGCTTCACTTTGTAAAACTTGAGTTTAGTTATACACATGTAAAATTGTAATCAATAATATATTTAACAATAATAATAAAAGCTGTTGCCATAAAGTCAACTCTGACTTATGGTGAGCCTACATGTTTTGGAGTAAAACTGTCATCCATGGAGTTTTCAATGGTTTTAATTGTATGGAAGTAGAACACCAGGCCTTCTTACCCTCCTCAGAGCCACTTGGGTGGATTGAAACCACCAGCCTCAATTAACAGTCAATTCTAATCCATTTACACCACCTAGGGAACTATAGATTTCACCGAAGGTTGAAATCACTCATTCTTCTCAGGCCTAACAGAGAGAAGAGTGTCAGTTATAGTTGCTCACTCTCCTATCCTGCAGTTTGCTCCACAGTTATGATTATGAGAGAAATAATATAGAACTTGGAGGATAGCTTAATTAGTAACAAAATCCCTCTTTGGAAAAACATTTCTGAACAGTATTCACAATCTGTAAACTCCCTGGTTATAAAAGCAGTATAATCACAAATAAATCAGCTAGAATATTAACTTGATATAAAAATTATGGGACTATGGGATCGTTAGATAAAATAATCTTGAATTGGACTAGACATATACTGATAACTACATTAATGGGAGAACAAGTTGATCAGAAAGCCACCAAGTTGTGTACTAAAATACGACAGAGAAAAAGGGTAGAGATTCATTAATCCATTAAAGGTGAAACCTGCATAATTCCGATGACTTGCACAGTAGGATACTCTAGCCTATGTAAATGGAAGCTTCATTAAGGATACAAAAATATTTTTCAAATTATGGGAGGTCAAAGACAATGAATGACTGGATTTACCTATGAGCTCTTTCATTAACATTCTATGCTTTCAGACCAGAGAATCAAACTGTCCACCTAGGAGGATGAAGTGAGGAACGATAACGTTTTCATTAAGAAGTCTATCCATGCAAAATATGGGTTAGAAGTTGACACATGCTGTCTGGATTTCTTTTAAGACCAATATAAACTCAATGTTTTAATCAACTTGTAATCAGTATTCCCAGTATCAATCACTTGAGATGGATGCAATCACTAATTGGCTTTCAGTATCTGTGATGGAAAGCCTAGCGGCATAGTGGGTTAAGAGCTATGTCTGCTAACTAGAAGGTAGGCAGTTGAAATCTGCAAGGTGCTCCTTCAACTCTATGGGGCCGTTCTACTCTCACCTCTAGGCTGACTGTGAGTCGGACCTGACTCAGGGGGTGTCGGGTATCTGTGATAAGCAGAGGGCCAGGTGAGAGCGGCACAACCACGGCCGTCACAGACTCACACATGCTTGCAATTCTGAGGATGTTGCGGACGAGGCAATGTTTTCTTTGTTCGGTTTTGTTTGTCTGTTGTACACGTGTTGCCATGAGTTGGAGTCAGCTCAATGGGCTCAGACAGCATCTATTTCACACCATTGTTTCATGTGCTTGGTCTCCATTGCCACTGGACATTGTCCTGTGACTTAGTTTCAGCCAACAGAATGGAAGCAAAAGTTTGTATGCAACTTCTGCCTTCCTTTAATACAAATAAATGACCAGGGCTCTCCCTTCCCATTGACTTTATGTGTGGTTGGAAAGTAGATATTTTGCCAGTAAGCAAGGTTCTGAGGAGGGGCAAAAGCCTAGGAAATGAAGAAGAAACATCATAGAATGTCCGTGGGTCCCTGCTTGCATGTGCAATGTTGTCTGCCTGCCCTAGGCCACTGGTTACCTCCAGAATACCATATAAGAGAGAATTAATTCCATTTCGAACAGCTGTATCTCGGGAGTTATTCATCCTACCACTGTCTGTTTATTCACTAGGTAGTACAATAGAATGTAGATAAAGAGGAAAAATAAAAGACCTTAAAATGCTAGTGTTTATCTGACCTAGCATATATATAAATAAATTCATAGGAGGACCTATGAAAACATAAAAGCAAAGTGAAATACCATAACATATTTGACTAAAATGAAATTTAATGTTCTGTATATCACAACAAAGAAACAAATTAAGTAACATAAAACTGGAGGAAATATTTAAAACATATGACAGATAATGTTAGCATTTAGACAAAACAACCTATTGTCAAAAATCAATAAATGACAAATTCATCCCTTATACCAACAAAATATAAAAATGATCAACATCTCAAAAGTTAAAGCCAGATATGAGTAAGCCAAATAAAAACACAAACATAAAACATCTACAATTAGCAAGGATTCGGGGTAATGTGAGTATTCTCCCACACTGTACTGGGATACTAAGTTGTTATGTTGTGTTAGGTGGCATCTAGTCAAGTCCCACTTATAGTGACTCATGTACAACAGAACAAAAGATGGCATGGTCTTGCATCATACTTATAATTATTGTTAGGTTTGAGCTCATTGGTTCAGCCACTGTATCAATCCATCTTGTTGAGTGGGGCTCTTCCTCTTTTTCACAGACCCTAAAGGACAGAGGAGAACTGGCCCATAGAGTTTCCAAGGAGCGGCTGATGGATTTCAGCTGCTGATCTTTTGCCCAGTAGCCAAACTCTTAACCACTGTGCCATCAGGGTTCCCCACAGTTGTTATAATGGGTTATAAAATGCGTTTCTTTCTTTTTTTTTTTTTTTTTACAATGTGTCTTCTACTCTTCGAATCAGAAACTATCCTCTAGAGAAAAAACTGAGCAGAGCTATTATGCTGCTATATGGACAAAGTCTAACCTATGTGGTTAAGCACAAAAATAAGGTAAACCATGATGTGCTCTTTTTCATCCTCATTCATAGAAAAAGGAGATCTTCACACCTGGGCTTGTGATGGCAAGCACACATGCTGACAACTCACTCAAGAGCTTGAAAATGGAGAGCATACCTCTTGGCAGTGGGGTAGGAGCCGACATCTGGATGGAAGAGCGATGCTCATTCACTGCATGCCCTTCTATGGGGTTTAACTTTTTACATACACACACATATAAAACACCCACACTCCTTTGGATAAAGAAGTGTAAATCATTATTCCTAAAAAATGAAGGCTGCAACATTAAAAAAATTATCCTCATCTTTTAAAATTCAAAATTTGGCGGTTAGTTAATTAGTAGATGCGATCTTTGTTCACTCCTTCCTTCAGTGAGCAAGGAAGCAGGCAGTATTGAATGCTTCCCTTCAGCAAGCACTGAGGGGCTCTCTCCACATGAAGCTCACAGTCAAGTGAGGGAACAATGCACCGCAGTATTTCAACTACAAAGTTGTTTCTAAAAATAATAGATTCTTCTACAAGGTGGAGTGTAGGCACAGAGGAGGTAGTGAGTAATATACTCTCTAAGAGTCAGGGAAAGCGTAAACAAGGGTGGGTGGAGCTGCTTCTTGAAGAAGTAGTCTTAGCTTGCTTGGTGACTGTTGATAACAGATTCACAGGAAGAGAGACAGTAGGGAAAAGTAGGTGCAAATACTCAAAATGGCAAGGTCATGAAGTTGCTACTTCCAAATCAGCAGCACAATAACTCATAATGTTAGATACCCTAATTTAAAAAAATTGTTGGCCTTGAGTCAGTTCTGACTCATGGCAACCCAGCATGTGCCAGTAGAACTGTGCTTCACAGTGTTTCTCAATGGTTCATTTTTTTTTGTTTTGGAAATAGACAGCTAGACCTTGTCCTTGAGGCAACTCTAGGTTAACTTGAACATCCAACCTGTTGGTTAGCAGCTGAGCAAACCCACCACCCAGGAATCCCATGCTACTAATAACCACCATTATTGAACACTTAGTGTAGCCAGACATAGATTCAAACGTTGTACATGGTATTAGTTTTCACAATAATAAAGTTAAGTTATTATCACATTCTCTGAAATGAGGAAACTGAGGCTGAAAGAGCTTTAATATATTGTCTACATTCACCATAAAAACAGAATTTGAACATGGGTCTTTTGAGACTAGAAAAACTTTTCATCACTAGTTCATGCTGTCCAGCCAAGCCAAGTGCCATCGAGTTGGATCTGATAATAAGACACAGTTTAAAATAGGTCCCTCCTTCCCCTCCCCAGACAAAAATGTATATAATCAATTTACTGTTCATTCTGAGTCATTACATACATATTTTCTTCATGGGACTATTTTAAAACATAATTTATTTTTCTGGTCTCAGGATAAATTCAGTACATTGTCAGAAAGAACCAGAAGAGGTGAATTTTTAAATCTTTTTGTTTTTTCCTTTATTATCAGTGGGTAATAACTTGAATTACTCTTTAGAAAGCACTTTGCTTAACCATACTCACTGAAAAAGTGGATCATTTCTTTAATTTGAAAAGCAAATCAAATCTTTAAAGGAAACCCTTCACTTTCATCTTCTGAAATACCAATGATAGGAGGTAAAGAAACATTGCTATCTGCTGGAAAGCTCTACCAACCAGCACTTCAGCATATTTAGAGTAAAATAATAATCAGTATTCATAAGCATGTCCCTAAGCCTTCATAAATTTCCCAAATGCTTTTGAAATTATCAATTGCTGCGCCATGGTTAGAATATTTTTTTAATAAATTGGATTTTATGTTTTATTACATTTTAATTCTTTGGAAACTCCATGCATGCAAGATATCTCTTAACCATGAAATTTGATTAATCCGGATCTCTTCTAGCTGACCCATACTACATTGCAGTTGTGTTTGGGCAACTGTCAGGTGTTTATATGTTGTTTGCAGAACACAGTGTATTAATAAATGCTACATCCTCACAATACAGGCGTCACTAGCATTGCTAATGATCTAGAGGGATCCTCCCAGGTATGCCTGTTACACCATAAATGCATCCATTGAGACTGACAGGGAACTGCCTGCCTGGATTATAGAATGGTTTATGAAAGAGAGTATTCGTAAGTGCTTGGCTAATAGTTTATAATCCTGTATTGAAGAGCTCATATACTAATTTATTACCCATGTCATGATCCAAATTCATATCTTAGCAGAGCTGTGTTATTCATGTTCAGGAGTCACATCAGTAGCGGATTTTACAAGCCTCTTGGAATTTATCATTAAACTCAATTGTGGAATGATCACTGCTTTGACAGGACATCATACTCTGCAGTTCAAATCTATATTTTTGTCTGCAAGATTGAGTGTGTTGACAAATTTTTGGCATAAAACTTCTATATTATGTGTCAAGTGAGACTCTTGTCTGATGCTTTTACAAAGTGCTTGTGATATTGATGTTCCTTATGGATTTTCTTATACACTCTTTCAATACCTGGATTTTTTCATAGCATTTAGGCATCAAAAAATCAAATCGTTTCAAAGTCTCTGGAGGATCACATCTCCCAACTTGTTTGGAAACCACGAAACAGAACAGATTTGTGCCTCTCATTCGGAAAAGACTGCCTCTGCATCAGCAGTCACTGGAAGAACATGTGAACCACTGCATTTACCTCTCAACTTTAGGAGGGCCTGACAGTTCTTGCTCTCGTACGATGTCTTCACTTCTGCAGAGCCAGGGAGCATGCTTGTTTTATTTGTCTCTCGTATGGAATTCTTTAAAAAGTTTTGTGTTTTGTTTACTGCACTCTTCTTTATTGAATATCTTTAATAATTTTTTAATTACTTAAATATTCAAATATAATTCTTCGGCATATAGTTTCTTTTAAACTTAAATACAATCCCATACATAAGCGCTGAGAAGAAAAATATTGCTTTAAATCTGTTGGCAAATATAATTCAGTCATAAAGAATGATTCAACTTTAGGTGACTATATGAGGGTAGTAGACATCATAGTCTAAATATTGATATGTTAGGCCATTTATCTTATTTCTTGAAGACACAGTAGAGATAACAATATAGATTCTTAAAGTAACTCATACCTAATCATATTTATAAACAAATGTTTATCATACAGGCCTATCATGCTCTGTAGAACACTGGTGACTCAGTGGTTAAGAGCTATGGCTGCTAAACAAGAGGTCAGCAGTTCAAATTCACCAGGCACTCCTTGGGGCAGCTCTACCATAACCTATAGGTCATTATGAGTCAGAACGACTTGACAGTTGTGTGTTTCTTTTGATTTTTATATTATGTTCTGTGGAGTATATGATGCAATTTCTTTCTTGTGTTATTCTTTTGAGCACATGTGTTTCTAAATTTTCACAAATAGAGTTAACAGGAAGAGTCCAGAAAATAGAATTTAACAGAGTCAAAATTTTAGAAATACACTTATGACTAAGCCATCATTAATAACAAGAAGTTTTACATCAAGGCTATAGGGATAAACGGTATTATTATATGAAATCAAACAGTTTTGGAAAGCTTTCATAAGGTAAAAAAGGTTACATTTTCTCATTATACTGAATTTGGTATACTATACACTGGGGATGTTGTAAGTTATAAAGTCTCAACTTAAAAAATGAAGACAGTGCAAAATTTCAAAGACAAGCAAATGAAAAAGTGTTATGAATTTTCATGGTAATGACCCATTGAAAAAAGAAAAACAGATTAATTTTGCCAAAAATGTATCAGCACTTCAGGACAAATAATTCATGAGAATGAAAAAGAGAAAGGGAGAGAGAGAGGGAGTTGGGGATAGAAAAACAAAACAAAACAAAAATACAGCTGATGCATTCATAGCAGCTCTGTGACTCAAAAATACCTTTTCCTATGAATACATATTAAAAATCAGCTGATAGGTAAAAGATTATCTAGATTAGAAAATAAAAAACAACATAATGTAAAGCTTGAAACAAAAGAAGCTAGATGCTTAACATCTGCTTTCTCAACTCAGTGATATATGTATATGTGTATCATGAAGTTTACAAATCTCTGTCACATGTTCAAAAATTTATGCTGTAAAATTTATATATTATAAATCATTCAATTGGAAAAAAATAGGATATTTGGGGGGAAAAAAGTCTCAATTTGAATCTCCTGAACATCCAAATAGTGACCCATCAGTCATAAATTTCATTTTAATTCTACACATCAGCATCTTACTATATGAACGTGTTCTGTTAAGTACTGAAGATACGTATAAAAATGAAAGATATGAGAAGTTCTATAGCCTTGAAGAAGAAAATGTAAAGCAAAATAAATTTATAGGTCTTTCTTTGATTATTACCCACCAGTTCATGGCAATACAAACAAGTTACACTGTCCATAAACTGAAGTCCAAGAGAAAATATGTTGAGGACAAACATATTAGGATTAAATTATTTCTAGGGAAATAGTAAACACAGGAAAGCCTAGAAAACCCTAAGGAAATTGAAAACATGTGAAAGCCTGCTATGTGCTTTTCGACCAGAAGACTGTGAATGTTTCAGATTTGGCAGAGACTGGCCATTTTAGAATCATATTAGTTCTAGGCTCACAGGCAAACTGCATTCCAGTCTGTCTTGCAGTTGGTGGGATGACATTCTGCTCCTGGCCCTTATACCCCACCCCCCATCAAAGGTGAAAAGAAGAGGGAATGCTTGCCCCCATCTCACAGAATGCTTCACCTGTGTGCCTGGACTAAGGTGTAGTAACTGATTTCTCACCAATTGTATGTGGGCAGCAGTGCGCATGGCATTTCTAGGTCTCTTCTAATTGGATCCTTCAGATTCTTTCCTTTCACTAAATACCTAATCAAATGCGTAGAATATCAGGGAAAATTCCAAGATCCTAGGAGATAGTAGGCCCAAAGAAATATTCAGCATCCAGGAATGTACTCATTACCTTGGACTGATTGTCTTAGACTGCGACCAGAACTTGAAACTGTGTTTATGTTCAGCCATTGAGATCTTAGAGATGCTTGTTACAAAGGTGGCTTAACCTGACTAACACTCAAGGAAGATCCAAGGTTGGATGTAAGCGTTCTTTCTACATGCATTTGTGAAAACAAAGCAAAACAGAGCTAACTTGCTTACACCAAATAATTTTGTTTTCATTAATTAGATATGGTTGCCTATCGAGTTATTTAAATTTTGTCTGTTTTCTATATAATGGTTATAACTTAAATAAACTGGTCACAGGTATCAAGACAATTGAAGCATAATTATAAGCAGGGGACTTTTCTGTCTACTTAGGATTGGAAGTAACTGATTTTTAGTGGCTATAGAGATTGAGATGTAAGTGGATTAGTATCCCTGGTTTTGCACTTACTAGTTAGATGGCCTTGGATTAGTTTTGGGATCTCTCCAAATCTTAATCTTCTCATCTGTAAAGTAAGGAAAACAGCAGTGCCCACTTACATGTTCGTGAGAATTAAATGTGACAATGCCTGGCACTGAGGAATCATTGAATAAGTGTTAGTTTTTATCAGGGTTATTATTACTAAAAAAAAAAAAAAAAAAAAAAAAAGCTATTTGCTAGACAAGATTCATATGTTAAAACATGTACTCTACTATGTAAGTGATAAAATTCTTAAGATACTACTAGCTAAATTCTGTATCTTAGTATCAGGAAGTTGCATTTATCTTGCTAAACCAAACAAACCAAGCCTATTCCTGTTGAGTTGATTCTGACTCTTTATGGCCTTACAGGACACAGTAGAACTGCTCTGTAGAGTTTCCAAGGAGTTCCTGGTGGATTTGATTTACTGACTTTTTGTTAGCAGCTGGAGCTCTAAACCACTGTCACCAGAAGTCCCAACCTATCTGGCTTAAGTAAACACTAAATGCCTAGATGATTCAAAGTAAAGTGATTTTAAAAATAGGTGACAACATAAAAATTAAGGTGAATGTTTATTCTTCTATAAAATCCTCATAGCTAAATTAGTCCTTTAAATTTGCTTTTTAAAGAGTTTACTTCCATACAGGCAAATACTTCACAGTGACTCTTCACTTCAATAAGAGCATTTTCCGTCAAGTATTGTTCTGTCTTTGGGACATTTTATGCAAACAATTCAGAAAGATAAATTAATAACAAAGGATTTAAAGTATTCACGGAGAGAGACAGGCAGGGCTAAGATGGCAGTGTGGTCACATGTATCCTCTGAACTCTCTATAAACAAAGAACCAGTAAAAAGAACTGAACTGATTATATAGGACATGTAGGAGCCCTGAATGTAGGGGGGCGGGGAAGCTGAGAAATCAGATTCAGTGACAAGGAAGGGAGAGCAGGCCCAGAAGACATTACTTCTGCCAGAATTAAATCTACACCATACAGTGGGACCCACTTTGGCTGGTAGCACCTACAGAACTTCAGAGGACTTTCACCTGAGCATCATCAAGCACTTGTGAACTTTCACAGATTTAAATCTTTCCTACATGTTGACTTCTCTTCCTTTCCCCATCGTGTCCCCACTTCCTATGCTGTTGTACTACCTGGGACCATAGTGGAGCATCTTATGTGCACACCCCGAGCTATTCTCTCAGAGTTGGAGATGGAAAAAGAAGTGAGGGAAATTTACAAAAGTCTGCTGGGGATCACTTAAAAACTGTTAAACGATGGTAGAGTAGACACACACATCTCCCCATTTCCCTCTGAGAACTAAGGATGATATTTGTATGGAGCACTGAACATTTGGGGAGCCCTAGGACCTAGCATATTTGACTAGGCTCCAATATCAGTCTAATCTTCCCCTCTCAAAAATGATCCAGCAGCCATCTGACCTCTGCTTCTGCTATTTCATGGTGTCAGAGAACTGCAGCTTTGGTGAATGGCTGGTAACATACTCTCATCATCAGCCTGCAGGTGGCGTCTCCTGCTCCTGGCTGCCTGTTTAGTGCCTTGGTCAGCTCCCAGCTCTCAGCTCCCAGGTCAGCACATGGACAGCTCCCCACATAGAAGTATAGTTTACATTTAAGGCTGAGAGACCTACGTATTTGCCTGGAAATCTGTCTGTTGAGAGGCCTGACTCTTTTCCTCCCACTCTTCTCAACCCATATTGCAGGGTTGGCTGACAGCCCCCACTTTCTCCGTAAGCAGGGCAACCTCTTTGCCACCCAATAAGCAGAGTCTTCCACCCTCTGGCAAATTAATAGAGTATTAGAGACAGCTGGTGACCAACAATTCTCTTAGATCCAATACCAGAGAAGTTAAACAGTGTCTAGATGGCACGCAGGCAGCAGATCATAATCAATCATTTAAAGAAGTAGCCTTCAAAGGCTCCAGATAATTCCCTAAATAAAGATTCAAAAAATTCAAAGAATCTCCCAGATGACAAAGCCTTTCTTAATTTACTGGAGGTTGAATACAAAAGATTTATATACAGAACCCTCCTAGAGATAAGGCAAAATGCAATAGAACAAAATGAAAAATTTGGTAGGTTATTTGAACTGATGAAACATCAACAATCTGAAATACATAAGATCAATAACAAAATTACAGAATTAGATAATTCTATCCAAATCCAAAAGAGTAGGATTGAACAGATGGGAGTTAGACTCAGTGACCTAGAAGACAGAGTAACTGACACCAGCATTTTTGGGGTGAAATCAGAGAAAATGAAATAAGAAAAATGAAGAAGCATTAAGAAACAGGTGGGATTCCATGAAGAGGAATAATTTATGTTTAATTGGAGTTACTGAACAAGGGGGGATTAAGGACAACATAGAGAGTATTGCTGTAGAGATGCTGACAGAAAAATTTCCTGAGATTATGAGCAAAGAGAACATAGGTATCCAAGATGGTTATCAAACACCACAAAAGCTAGATCCAAAAAGAAAGACACTAAAACATATTATAATCAAGCTTAATAAGTTGAAACATAAACAGATGCTTCTGAAGGGAGCAAGGCTCAAAGCAAAGTGAACACTCTGAGGGAAACCTGTAAGCTTTTGTCCAACTTTTCTGCAGAAACAATGCTGGCTAGAAAACAGTGGGCAGACACATTCAAAGCCCTGAATGAGAAAAACTTCCATCTTAGAATTATTTATCCTGCAAAATTGTCTATCAAATATGATGGTGAAATTAAGACTTTTGAAGACAAAGAGAAATCCAGAGGCTTCATAAAAACTAAACCAAAATTACATGAAATATTGAAAGAGGCTCTTCCCTAAATGTATATTTCAGGTGGCAATTCAGGACAATTCATTCAAAATTCTAATCAGTTAACGGAGTCACAAAACTTCATCAAAGCTACAGTGTTATAATAAGGGAATCCGTGGTCATATCATGACAACTATAATACCATCACATTAAAAGAGGGATACACTACAGTAGTTACAGTTGTTTTAGATGGTAAAGAAGTTTCTGAGTTATGAAGTTATTAAAATTGGGTTTAATCTTAGTATGTTAAGGGGGATAATACATGTAGCCATAAAACAGATTAAAAATGCATTGTATCAAAATAAGAAATGCAATGCAGGAGTCTCAAGGAACACAAAAGCAACACTGAAACAACAACCCATAATGAAGAATGCCCCAGAACAGTACATTAAGAGCAATATAGAAAACATCAACACAAAAGTAATTACATCACCATGATGGCACTAAGCACATACCTCTCAATAATTACACTAAATGTAAATGGACTGAGTGCTCCAGTAAACAGACAGCAAGTGACATCCTGGATCAAAAGACAAGACCTGTCTATATAATATGTTCCCTACAAGAAACACACCTTAGATTTAAAGATATGAACAAATTGAAAATTAAAGATTAGAATAATATATATCAAGCTAACAATACACACAGAAGAGCAGGTGTGGCAACACTAATCTCAGATAAAATAGATTTTAATCTTAAATCCACTATTGTGGACAAGGATGGTCACTGTTTATTGTTGAAAGGTTCAATACTCAAGCAGGACTTAACAATATTAAATAATTATGCACCCAATACTAGAGCACCTAAATACATTGAACAAATACTGACAACACAGAAAAATGAGATAGATGATTCCACAATAATAGTTGGAGACTTCAACACTCACCTTTCAGTTATAGACAGATCACCCAGAAAAAAAGCTCAGTAAAGATGCAGAAGGTCTTATTGCAATGGTCAACCAACTTGACTGTATCGACATATACAGATCTTTTCATTCATCAGCAGATAAGTACACCTTCTTCTCCAATGCACATGGAACATTCTCCAGAATAGATCATGTGTTAGGTCATAAAGCAATTCTCTATAAAATCCAGACCATTGATTTACAGCAAAGTGTCTTCTCGAACCATAGAGGTATAAAAGTTGAAATCAATAGCAGAAAATTCAGAGGTAGACATTCAAACTTATGGAAACTGAACAAAACTTTGCTCAAAAAGTTTTGAGTCATAGAAGAAATTAAAGACAAAATAAAGAAATTCATGGATTCAAATGGGAATGAAAACACATCCTACCAGAATTGATGGGATACAGCAAAAGCAGTGCTCAGAGGTCAGTTTATCTCTATAACTGCACACATCTGAAAAGAAGAAATTAAAGAATTAACCTACAGCTTGAACAAGTAGAAAGAGAGCAACAGAAGAACCCCTCAGGCACCAGAAGAAAACAAATGATAAGCATTAGAGCAAAGCTAAATGAATTAGAGAATAGAAAAACAACCAGAAAAAATTAACAAAACCAAAGCTGATTCTTTGAAAATATCAACAAAATAGATAAACCACTGGCTACAAAAAAAAAAAAAAAAAAAAAAAAAAAAAAAGGCGCACAAAAGAAAAATAGCAGAAGATACAAATAACCAGACTGAGAAATGAGATGGGAGATGTTACAACAGACCTACCTAAAATCAAAAATATCATAACAGCATGCTATGAAAAGCTGTACTCTTAACAGGTTTGCAAACCTATGGGACATGGACAAATTTCTAGATTCATATGATTCACCAAGATTATCACAAGGGAAAATAGTTCATATTAATAAATCTATAACAAAAGAAGAGATTAAAAAAGTCACAAAAAATCTACCAACCAAAAAAGTACTGGCCCAGATGGCTTCACCAGAGAATTCTACCAAACTTTTATAGAAGAGTTAACTCTGATACTGCTGAGTCTATTTGACACCATAGAAAGGGATGGAATACTCCCAAATTCATTCTATGAAGCCAGCATAACCCTGATACCAAAGCCAGGGAATGATCCCACAAAAAAAAGAAAATTACTGACCAGTATCAGTCATCAACCTAGATGCAAAAATCTTCAACAAAATTCTAGCTAATAGAATTCAACAGATGGATATCCATCTGCAAAAACTTGAAACAAGACCCATATCTCACACCTTATACAAAAACCAACTCAAAGTGGGTAAAAGACATAAATATAAAATCTGAAATGATAAAGTTTATCCAAGATAAAATAGGATCAACAATAGAAGTTTTAATAAACAATGTAGACAGACTTCAAAATCTGACAAACAAAGTGCATTCAACAGAAGAGAAAATAGATAAATGGGAGTAACTAAAAATCAAATACTTTTGCTCATCCAAAGACTTCATCAAAAGCATTAAAAGACCCCCTACAGAATGGGAAAAAAATATTTGGCAACTGTTTGTCAGACCAATGTCTGATCTCCATAATCTATAAGATATTACAAAATATCAACAAGAAAAGGATAAATAATCCAGTTAAGCAATGGGTGAAGGAGATGGACAGACATTTCTCAAAAGAGGATATCCAGGCAGCGAAAGACACATGCAGAATTGCTCACAATCATTAGCTATTAAAGAAATTCAGATCAAAACTACAATGAGATATCATCTCACCCCAACAAGATTGGCCATAATCCAAAAAGCACAAGACAACAAATGCTGGAGAGGCTGTGGAGAAGTTGAAACTCTCCTACACTGCTGGTGGGATTGTAAAATGGTACAATCTCTTTGGAAAACAGGCTGGCATTTCCTTAAAAAGCTTGAGATAGATATACCATTTGATCCTGTAATTCCACTGCTCGGAATTTATCCCTCAGAAACAAAGGTTGTCACACAAACAGACACAGGCACATGAATGTTTGTTGCAGCACAGTCCACAATAGCAAAAGTTGGAATCAACACTGATGCCCATCAACAGATGAATGGATAAGCAAACTATGGTACATGTACTCAATGGAACACTATGCTATGATAAAAAACAATGACAATTTTAGACAACATCTCATAACATGGTCTCATTTGGAAGAGCTCATGATCAGTAAAATCAACCAGTATCAAAAGGACAAATTTTGTATGAGACCCCTCTTATAAGGACTTAACAAGAGAATTATCCACAGAAGAAAATGATTGTGTTGGCTACATGGCTACATGGGTGGGTGGGGGCTGAAGGTTTATCATAGGCAAGATAATTGATAGATGTTAGAAATTTTATTCTTTTATATTGTAATTAGTAAAAAATAAAAAAATTATTTAAAAAAAAGTTCTGGTGCTTTCCTTGAGCTGGGAACTCCCCTACCTTTCTTAGCCTGTTCATAGCTCTAAATACCCAATAATTTGTAATTTTTAAGCCTCTAATAATCAAACTATCTCAAATGACCAGACTGGATACACAAAAAGTGATTAAAATATGTATTGTAATTTACCTTACATATAAATATTATATATATATGTTCTAAGATATTTATGTTAGAGCACAGTATAAAAGCATAAATAAATTACAATAACCTTCTGATAGCTTAGACACAACCATCAATTTCTAATCATTTAAAGAAGCAGACCACCATAGCTCTGAAAACTCATCAAAAAACTCATCAAGAAATGAGTCAAAAGATTTTGAAGACTAGGAAGACTTCCTGTGGATATTGGAGGTAGAATACAAAAAACTAATGTTTTGAGCTCTTCAAGACACCAGGAAGGAGGTTAGACAAAGTGCAGGAGAGCATAATAAAAAATTAAACAGGATTCAAGAAATATTTAGCAAAAATAATCTGAAATCCAGCAGACTAACATTAAAATTGTAGAATTAGACGATTCACAGAAAGTAAAAGGAGAAAGACTGAGGCAAGGGAACACAGAATTAGTGAAATCAAAGATGAAACAACTGATACCCACATTTTTTAATGAAAAACCAGATAAATAATTCAAAAAACTAAAGAATTACTAGGAGTTACATGGGACTCTATCAAGAGGAATAATTTACAAATGATTGGGATATAAGAATGGGAGTAGGTAACAGAAAATACAGAGAGAATTATTGAAGACATGTTGATAGAAAACTTCTCTGGTGTTATGAAAGTGGTGAAGCTATCTATTCAGGATGCTCGTCAAACTCCACACAAAGAAGATCCCAAAGAGAGACACTAAGATATATTTTAATCAAACATACCAAAACTAAAGATATGGAAATACTTTTAGAGGCAACTATGCTTAAGCAATAAAATAGCATACAAAGGAGAGTCATTAAGACCAAGCTCAGATTACTCAGTGTAAACTATATTGGCAACAAATCAATGGGATGACATATACAAAGCCATGAAGAAACCAAACTGTGAACCAATAATTATATATTTTGAAAACTGCCTCTTAAACATGACAACAAAATTAGGACATTCCCAGATAAACAGAAGTTTAGAGAACTTGCAAAGATCAAACCAATATTACAGGAATCATTGAAGGAAGTTCTTCAATTAGACAATCAATAACATCAGATATATACTCAAGGATACAGTACAGGAAAGAGCATCCAGATATCAACATGGATAAGGAAGCCACAAAAAATGTAGCTAAAACACTAAAAATAGGGAAACACAGATCTCAGCATGCAAATGATGATGAGATTATAACAAAAAGAGAGACAAAGTAAGGTAGTCACAGATCTTTCAGATTGAGAGGAAATCAAGGTGGTACAAAGAAATTAAAGCCTGGATTAAATTTAAAACATTAGGGGTAAATATTAGGGTAGCCATAAAGGAAATAACAATCCTACACATCAAAACAAGAAACAAAATCAAGAGGTCTGAAGCAGATATAAAACCAAGAACAATGAACAGGATGAAAAGAAAACTCATACAGAAAAATGACTAATTACAGAAAATTAAGTGGAACAAAGAAACTGACAACAACACATACAAAAGTCACCAAGAAAGACAAATGACCCAATTAAAAAATGGGCAAAAGACATGAACAGGCATTTCACTGAAGAAGACATCCATGTGGCTAAAAGATACATGAGGAAATATGACCATTAGTCATTAGGGAAATTCAGATCGAACCTACAATGAAATACCATCTCACCCCAACAAGACTAGCATTAATCCAAAAAACCCAAAACAATAAATGTTGGAGAAGGTGTGGAGAAACTGAAACTCTTCTGCATAGTTGGTGAGAATGTAAAATGGTGCAACCACTTTGGAAATTAAATTAGTGCTTTCTTAAGCTGGCAATAGAAATACCATATGATCTAGCCATCTCACTTCTTGGAATATATCCTAGATAAATAAGTGCTGGCACAGGAATCAATACATGCATATCAATGATTATTGCAGCACTGTCCACAATATCAAAAAGATGGAATCAACCTAGGTGCCCATCAACATAGAAATGGATCAAGAAACTGTGATATATTCACACAATGGAATTCTATGCAATGATAAAAAACAATGATGATCTTGGGAAACATTTGATGGCACAGAGTCGTCCTGAAAACATTGTGGTGGCTGAAATTAGTCCCCAAAGGACATAGATTTATATTTTAATTCATAGCTTAGACAGTAGATAGGAATTGAGTTAAATAAAGAAAGTGATGGCATGCAGCAGAAGGAGATTAACACTACTGGACTATCTCAGGATCTAAGAGGTTTCCTAATGCAACTCAAAATTTTGAAGGTCAGAGTAACAAGAGCAAAGGCCTGAGGACCATGGTTTCAGGGGATGTCTAAGTCAATTGGCATAACTAGCATTTTTTTTTTTAAGAAAATATTCTGATCCCATTTAGGTGAGCGGCATCTTGTGGCTTAAAAGCTAGCAAGTTGCCATCTAAGTAGCATCAGTTGATTCCAATCCACCTGGAGGAGAGGAGAATGAAGGACATCAAAGACATGAGGAAAACATGGGCCTAGGAGACCGAAGCTGCCACATGTTTGGGATGTTACATCAGCATGAGACCAGAACTAGATGGTACCTGGCCACCACCAATGACAATCTAGATGTGCTAAACAGAATGGAGCTCCTTCTACAGTGGGTGATGGAGTAGAGAGCAGAGCTAGAACTCTACCAAACGACCACATTTGATGTTCTTCCTGAATGGAGGGTCCGATGGGAGCGTGGCCCCCAGACTCTCTAACATCAATCTCTACCCAGCACCAGGGCCAGCTCCCCAGACAAAGACTGACCTGGACCATACAAAACTTAGAGTGATACTGGAGGTGGACAAATCTTCAAAAATGCACATGGGGTTGTCTGAGGGACACTATGCTAGCCAAATTGATTGGATTATGGGCCAGACCTTGGTCAAAAGGTAACAGGAAGTTCTAAACAAAAGAGGAAGCATGCTGTCACGTGGGGGGGGGGGTGCAGCTAAAATAGAACAGAGGTGAAAGTTCCAGGTGTTATATGGCAACATGATATAGACTGTAAAATTGTTAATTCACAATAAAAAAAATTACCTTTAAACAAAGACAAAAATACAAAGAAATGTAAATCTGAGGGAAAAGCTAAGAGAAGTGGTGATAAATCCAGGAAACCTAACAGATGAATAAAAATTTCCAGGAATACATGTACAAATTATTGAATTGGTGAAGATTTTGTTGTATGTATTTTATACACAAAAATATTTTATATTACAATAAAAAATAAAAAGTTATTCCAAGAGAAAAGAGAGAGGAAGAGAGATAGAGAAAAAAAATAAAACTGGATGGTGCCTGACCACCAGCAATGACTGTCCTGACAGAGAAACACAACGTAAAGTCCCTGATACAGTGGGAGATAAAAGGGGTTGCAGATCTATAACTCTATTAAGACCAAACTCGATTGTCTGACATCCTTGAGGGACTCCTGAGGACACAATCACTGGATTTGCTGTGAGCCCAGAACTGATAGCAGTACCGAAGCCAACTCTCCAAAGACTGAAGTACAGAGTGGAAAAGAGCAGTGTGCTGTTACAGCAGGGGAGAGCAGCTACAGTTGCATAGAGGGTGTGTGTGGGGGTGTGGTTATATGACAAATTGACTTGGATTTTAAACTTCCACCTAAAGCACAACAAAATACACATATTTATTTTTTATTATGATTGAATGAAAACGTACATTCCCATATGAAACCGCATGCTCACATATATGCAGTTCCACTGCTCTCTCTGCCCAGTGACAGCACATCATTCCTCTCTCAACATGTCCTATCCTCCCAACAGTCTCCTATTCCCTCCTCTCCACTCACTCCACTTCTGCAGCAAGAGGTTAGCAGGATGACATACTGTAGATGCATAAAACCATAAAATTCCCACAAGATACCATCACTCTGCATCACCAAGTCCAATCCATTGCTGTCCAAAAAGTTGGCCATTATGATTTATGGACAGGGGCAGCATCAGGGCCAGGGGCCATGCTCCCAGGGGAACCCGGAAGCCCCTGGACCATCAATTGTGGTCTTTTATTGGAGATCTCAGGGTGCGCCCCTATTTATTCTCTTGTTGCCAGTGAGACTCAACTTGGTGAGCTCCATCACAGCTATCACTTGTGGTGGCCAGGCACCATCTGGTTCTTCCAGTCACCAGTCGATGTAGAGACCCACTCATGTGGGTCTCTCTGTCTTCTGGGTCCTCTTGTCCTCTGTGATCATCTGTTCTTGTTGAGTTGGGAGCATTTGCTGTACCCTCCGATGGCAGCTTGGCTGCTTTTAAGACCCCAGACACTACTTACCTATGTGGGGTGCAGAGAGTCTTCATTAGCAAAACACTAGCTGTGCCAGTTGGCCTATATCTGACCTGAAAGCATGGTCCCTGGTCCCTCGCTCCAGCTACTCTGTCCTTGCAATATTGGGTTAAGATGGGAGGAGTATTCAAATTGTGTTGAAGTTCAGTTATCATTAATCTTCTTTCTAATGTGTGCTGTCACTGATTTCACCCAACCAAATTTCTAACAACTAACTAAACTAGGCCCTCCCGCCTCACCCTCCCTCCTTCTCCACCCTTGCAGCTGTCAGAGTCTTTTCTTCTATGCTTGAATGTGTTTTTAAGTTCCTATCATAGGGGTCTCATACAATATTTGTCCTGTTGTCGCTGACTACTTTCACTCAGCATAATTTCCTCCAGTTGAAACCAGGTTAAGAGATGCTTCCTGCAATCATCATTGTTCTTTATCATTGCACAGTGTTCCATTTAGTACATATACTACAATTTACCTATCCATTCCTCTGTTGTTGGGCATCGGGGTGATTCCATCTTTTTGCTATTGTGGGCTGTGCTGCGATGAACATTCATGTGCGTGTGTCAGTTGGTGTGAATGGCCTTGATTCTGTAGGATATATCCCAAGAAGTGGAATTGCTGGGTCAAATGGTCTATCTATATCCAGTTTTTGAAGGGAGCACCAGAATGCCTTCCAAAGAGGTTGTACCATTTTGCAATCCCACCAACAGTGTAGGAGAGTTCCAATCTCCTCACAGCCTTTCCAGCATTTGTTGTTCTGAGTTTTTTTGGATCATGGCCAAACTTGTTGGGATGAGATGGTATCTCATTGTCATTTGATTTGAATTTTTTTAATAACTAATGATCGTGAGTATGTCCACATGTGTATTTTGGTTGCCTGGATTTC
This sequence comes from Heterohyrax brucei, assembly GCA_028571685.1. Lineage (NCBI taxonomy): Eukaryota > Metazoa > Chordata > Mammalia > Hyracoidea > Procaviidae > Heterohyrax > Heterohyrax brucei. The sequence continues at coordinate 2,481,026 of CM053156.1, forward strand.
CTCTTTAGAGAAGTGTCTGTCTAGCTCCTTTGTCCATCACTTAATTGGATGATTTATCTTTTTCTTATTGATATTTTGTAGTCATTATAGATCATGGAGATCAGACTTTGGTCTGAAACAGAGTTGCCAAATATGTTTTCCCATTCTGTAGATGGCCTTTAAATTCTATTAATAAAGTCTTTGGATGAGCAAAAGTGATTGATTCTTAGCAGTCCCCATTTCTCTATTTTCTCTTCTGATGATTGTGGTTTGTTTGACAGATTTTGAAATCTGTCTACCTTGTGGATTAAACCTTCCATTGTTGTTCCTACTTTTTCTTGGATGAGCTTTATCATTTTAGATTTGATATTTAGGTCTTTTATACAGTTTGAGTTGGTTTTTGTGTAAGGTGTAAGATATGGATCTTGTTTTAATTTAGTGCAGGTGGATTTCCAATTTGGCCAGCATCATTCATTGAAGAGACTGTTTTTATCCCAGTTTAATGTCTTAGGGCCTTTTTTGAATATCAGCTGTTCATAGGCAGATGATGTCATCTCTGGGGTCTCAATTCTGTTCCATTGATCTGTCTGTTTTTGTAACAGTACCAGGCTGTTTTGACTACTGTGGCAGTGTAATAGGTTCTAAGTTCGGGTAATCAGAGGCCTCCCAATGTCTTCTTCTTCTTTAGTAATGCTTTACTTCTCTGGGGCTTCTTTCCTTTCCAGACAAGGTTAGTAATTTGTGCCTCCATCTCATTGAAAAAAATGTCACTGGAACTGGAACTAGGATTGCATTATATAAGTAGATTGCTTTGGGTAAAATAGATGTTTTCACAATGTTAAGTCTTCCTATCCATGAGCAGGATAACCACTTATATAAGTCTCTCTTAGTTTCTTGTAGTAAGGATTTGTAGTTCTCTTTGTAAAGGTCTGTTATATCTCTGGCTAAATTTATTCCTAGGTATTTTATCTTCTTAGGGGCTATAGTAAATAGTATTGACTTGGTGATTTCTTTCTTAATAAACTCAGTGTTGGTATACAGGAATCATACTGATTTACTTATGTTTATCTTGTATCCTGAGACTTTGCCAAACTCTTCTATCGGTTTGAGTAGTTTTCTTATGGATTCTTTGGGATTCTCTGCATACACAATCATATCATCTGCAGATAGGGAGATTTTTATTTCTTCTTTGCCGATGCAGATGCCCTTCATTCCCTGGTCTTGTCTAATTGCTCTGCTAGAATTTCTAGTACAATGTTGAATAGAAGAGGTGAGAGTGGGCATCCTTAAAATATTTCTAAAAAACATATATTCATGGAAAGAAACAGAAAGTGGACATTGGAATTGGACACAACTTCTGATTTGGGGTTATAGCTTTACAGTTTATTTTTTTAATTCTAAGTATTTCTTAGAGATTGTCAAGTCTCTGTATCCTCTCAATTTATGCTGTCATAAATAATACCAACAGCATAATCACCAGTCTCTTCAAAGGATTATCATATATGTAACTGTGCATGCACCAGAGCCCTGGTTGCACAGTGATTAAGCAATATGGCTGCTAAGCAAAAAAGTCCACAGTTCAAATCCAATAGCTGCTCCCTGGAAACCCCACGAGGCCATTCCACTTTGCTCTATGAGGTTTCCGTGGGTCAGCAATGACTTGACAACTATGGGTTTAATTTTTCTTGTTAGCTGTGCATGGCGATGCAACCAATTTACTTTGTCTGTTTTTTCATTTTCCTATACATGGGTGCTTTTTCAGATGACCCTTAAATAATAAAAATCCTTGTCAGAGTGAGTTAGATTTTACTCCAATCTGATAATTACATGAGTCCAAGCAACTATCCATTTACAACTTCACCTAGTCTGCCTACAGGATCTGTTTTTCCACCAGGCTGTTATAGGTATCTTCTTCCTCCTTCATCTCTACCAGACACATAGTTACTAAACTATTTCAAGTTCTACACATTTGGAGCCACAAGAGTGATGAGAAGTGAAAATAGAAAGAATGAAGTAAGGCATGAGATGTTGGAATGGAGAGAAAATGAAAAGGAAAGGGAAGAAAACAAAGAAAACCAAACCAAACTCACTACCGTTGAGGTGATTCCAATTCACAGTGACCCCACAGAACAGAGTAGAACTGCCTCCTAGAGTTTCCAAGGAACACCTGGCAGATTTGAACTGCCAACCTTTTATTTAGCAGCAGTAGTGGTAGTACTTAACCACTATACCCCCAGCCAAAAAGCCAAGTGCCGTCGAGTCGGATCCGACTTGGACTATGGTCAGAACTACACCACCAGTTGTCTCTCTATCAGATAGTCATCTAAGAGAGTTGCAGGTGGGTATATAATGTGAGTCTCTGGACAGCACTTAGCGACCACTGGAAGTAGGAAGTCATGAATCTAAGGCAGTTATGATTGTTTCTCCAGCTTGATTTACCCAAGTAAACTAGAAGCTGAGTAGAGAGGAGTTAGATAAACCAGGTTTTTGTAATAAAGGAAAAGAGGTACAAGAAAGCTGAAGGTTATGCAAGGGAATAATTGTAATGACAAAACTCTGAAAAATTGACGAAGCATTGGAGTTGGGATAATGAAGAATGAGATGACAAGGCAGGAAGTGACGATGGCAAGTGGAATGCCTTAAACTGAGGATGTAGTTGTTGACAATGACAGGCCCAGGTATGACCAGACAAGGTTATATGAAGGAAACCGACCAAGGAACTCAGTGACAGGCTATTAAAGGGAATGGATGCTGAAATCACAAAAATCAGTAAGATCATCACCTGAGTAGCTTTTGGAGCATGGTTGGTGACATGGAGCCAGGAGCGAAAATTGCCAGGGACTTCATATTTCATGCCACTCAGGTGTCCTTGCTGTTGAACTCAAAGTACTCTTAACCATGAAGTGATGCATTCTTGGTCTTTCAATTTCACTTTATTTGTTTGTTTATTTTTGCACTTAACAGTTTTTAACACCATAAGATCCTTCTTTTTCCCCTTTATTTCTAAGCCAGGTGCCAAGTGCCAGTTATTTTCCTTATTTACCATCTGCATGCTGGGCTATTTTTAGTACCTTTTGTCACCTTCATCTCTCCCCTTCCAGGCCCATTAACATTGACGACCTCCATGGCTTAGCCCTTAACAAATAAAACCCTATGGGGTGATTCTACATTGTCACATGGGGACTGTATGAGTTGGAATCAACTTAATGGCAATGCGTCTTTTGGTTCAGTTCTATCCCTGTTCCTAGGCTTGCAAGTGGTTAATGCACTCAGCTTCCTATTGGAAAGACTGGCAGTTTGAGTTCAATCAGAAGCATGATAGAAGAAAGGTGTGGTAATCTACTTCTGAAAAATCGGCTGTTGAACACTATAAAACACTGTTCTACCCTGATACACATGCAGTCGCTATGAGTCAGAACTGATTTGACAGGAACTTATTTTTTTTCCTACCCTCACTTAGCTTGGCAATGTTTTTTCGTAACTACAACGACTACCTGACTGATTTTACCAACAACTTCCACGTTTATATTCTGGCCTTGACTTGTTCTCTTGTCTTGCTTATGTAGCGCCACCACAACAGAAAATATCACAGTGGATAGCTTCAACAAGAAAAAGTTTATTCTCTCACAGCCTAGCAGGCTAGAAATCTGAATCCATGGCATGAGCTCCAGGAGCTTTCTCTCTTTGACAGCTCTGGAGGAAGGTCTCTCTTGTCTATCTTCCCATGGACTAGGACTCACTCTTATCCCAGTGCTTCTTTCTTCATATTAATGAGATTCTCCACTCTCTTGTTGCTTCCCTTTCCTTTTAAATCTTGTGAGACAAAAGGTGGTACTGGCCATACTCTAAGGAAACTTCCTTTATACCAGACCACTGATATGACACGAACAAGGGTATTATGTCACACCATAATAAACATCTTTAATCAGAGGCAGAGATTATGATTTATAATACACATGAAAATCACAAAAATTGAGGAAACTACATTGTATTTGAAATTGAAGCCCAACCAAGTTGACACATTTTAGGAGCACACAATTCAATCCATGATACCCATCAGTTTCAGATCTATATATTCAACTCTTTTTGACATATTTAAAAAATAAAAAATTTTGTTGAGTCAGTTCTGACTCACAGAAACTCTAGGGGGCAGAGTAGAACTGCCCGATAGGGCTTCCAAGAAGCAGCTGGTAGATTTGAACTGCTGACCTTTCTTTTAGCAGTGGTAGCACTTAACTACTATGCCATCAGGGTTTCCTTTTGGCACATATATGTCGAAAACAGTTGACTATATGAATTGGGTTGAACTGCCAGAGCCCAGCACCAGGGAAATCTTGTGGCTTAGTGGTTAAGCACTATGGTTGATCACCAAAAGGGTGGCAGTTTGAATATATCATTTGCTCCATGAAAACCCTACCAGGCAGTTCTGCTCTGTCATGTAGGGTCACTATAAGTTGGAATCAACTTGACGGTAACGGGTTTGGTGTTTTGGGTTTCATATATATATGTGTGTGTATGTGTGTGTACGCATGTGTTTATACATATATACACACACACAGATATACATACATAGATGCATATAGATAGCTAGGTAGACAGACAAACAGACAGATACATAGACAGACAGACAGATAGATAGAATCCAAATCTGAATTGCTGATATTTCCACCATGGACGTATATTTATTGCTCCTAAGTTGCAGAAATAGCAACTCTTCTTTCTAGTGGTTAAGATCAGAAAACTTGGAGGTTATTTGTTACTCGACCTTTTCTCTCCCGTCTCATTTCCAACCCATCAGAATACCATGCACTGAAGAATCTGACTAGCAAATTGCTTCTTGGGAGTTCCATTAGTTTCACTAGCCATTATCATCTTCCTGCTCCCAGTAGGTCTCGCTTTCTCCTTCGTTTCTTTCTCAACCTATTCTCGACAGAGCAGCCATAAGACTTTTTCAAACTGTGCACCATGTTTTCCTCTTCTCAGGACTCTCCAGTAGCCTGCTGTCTCGCTCAAGGTAAAACCTAAATGCCTTTCACTAGCCTAAAAGGCCTGAAGCAGACGGATTCTGTTCACTTCTCCAGCCTCATTGCTTAAATCTCTCACTTGCTTAGTATTCGCAGGACCCACTGACCTCCTTAAACGTGGGAGATGTACTCCTGCCTGAAGGAGTGTGCACTCTCTGTTCCTCTTGTATCAGATACTTTGCACACGTTGTTCTTACCGTCCACAGTATATTTCTTGCTTTGTTCTGTTCTTTCTTTAGTCAAATATACTTTTTCTCAATTCTTTCTTTACTTCAATGTTACCTCAGTGAAATTTCTCCAGACAACCTTATTTAAAATTATAAAATCTAGGTCCATCTTGACATTCCTTATGCTCTTCCTTGCCTTCTTTTTCTCCTTTTTAGGCATCACCATCTGAAAAATTATGTCTTTGATTTTTATTGTTCATTGTCCCTGTTCATTAGAATATACTGTGAGGAAACATATTTTTGTCTGCTTTATACACTGTTGTACCCCCACACCTTGAACAGGGCCTAGCACATAGTCACTGCTCAGTAGTGTTTGTTGAATGAGAAAGTGAATGTATAACGAATGAATGAAAAAGAAAAGATGACTCCAATCTGGCCCCTTTCCACGGGATCCATACTGTGTCTGTGGGAAACATGTAAGCATGTTTGTCGTGCCAAATTCTTAAAGTGCTACCTCCTCTCAGTTTCCCACTTCACACAGCTACCTACTTGTGGTATTTCTGTTATAACAACACTACAAAACTCAGACCCCTAAATATAGGTTGTAAAGTTAAGGAGCTGAGCTGGCTCTGAAGTTCTAAAACGTACCAGGCATCTGAATCAATAGCTCTGACAATGGCCCCTCTGAAAGCGCTATCGGAATCTCCATTCCTGAGTGTCCTGTGATTTTCCCTCCTATTTTATTGTGATGAATTTGCTTAAGTACTTGACAACATTTCCCACTAAACTGTAAATTCCATGGACACGGAGACTCTTTCTCATTCACCACTGATTTGCTACGGCTCAGCACCATGCCTGAGCGACTAAAACAGCAAAGTGACTTCCTAGAACGCAGAGCCCCAGTATGGTCCAAAATATTGTCTCAAGACCATTCATTAAAAAAAGCCTATCTTTTCATGGGTGAAAAGAGCAGCTTAACTCCAAAAGAATAGTTTGTAATCAAGTAAGTCTCAGTGATACAAAATTCCAACATGATTTGCATAAGGATATTTTTATTCATCGGGGAAAAGTGAGAGAGAATAACATCAACGTACTTCAACTTCATCTTGGATTGCCAGAGAGGGTGTGTGTGTTTGTGCATGTGTGTACTTATTGACATACATATATGGCACTCCCTGAATTATCAAATCAAATGAATTAGTAAACTGGCTGTTTTGGAAAGCCCATATTTGAATATGGAAATACTTTCAGTACCTTTAAAGCATGTTTCCAGGAGGTGATTTCACTGTCTTTTTCTCTCTTCTATTTCCACAATTTCTTAATTTTTTTATACAGCAAATCTTTCTCTTTTCAACCACTGAGAAGAACAGAATAATAAAGTCCTTTTTTCCCCAGTGACTAAGAAAGCAGAAATCATACAAAGGCAAATCTATAGCTATGGTACGGACTGTTGTTAAAGACAGTTCATAGAAGCTTTCGGTCTGTGGAAAATCACTACAGGACCTGACGGGACCTTAGTGAGTACTTTGGGGAAGCTCTTACGGGAGGAACTAATGATAACTTCGAATCAGGGATTAGAGCCTTTGGCGTCCGCGACCAAATCAGCTGTCTTTTGTACCATTACTTTCAAAACAATAAAGAAATAGATACTGAACAGATACTGCTAAGAATAATGACACAGGAAATGCTTTACAAGAGCATATGCTATAAAATACTTTAATCTGTTCTTCTCAACATACTTAATCCTGCCATTCTCAATGAGAAAAAAAAAAGTGTGGTGTTACGTCACAGAACAAGGCTTTTATTGTTTTGGCTGTTTGAAAGATCCAGTATGACTTACGTTGTAAATATTTTAAAGTAAATTTAGAAAAATTTTCTATATCTTATTTCCTTGTATTTCTAAAATATATTTTCTAGTATCTGATATTTTACATCAGGAATAAAGCTGTTCTTTTTTTATGCTTAAAGGTATGTATTACAGTTTATACAGATATATGTAATTTCATTGTATTCAAACATATTCACACATGTACACACTCATATGCAATAGTTTATGACTAACACCTTTGAAATTGTGTTACAATAAACCATCTTGAATATTTTTTTAAAAAACTGCTCTTATATTTTCTGGAAAGACTCTGGACAAAAGGATGTATTAACTGCCTAATTTGCAACAAAACAACCAACTCTAGCTCAAATAAAGAAACATTTACCACTGAAAACAACATTTACCACCCATCTTTTTATTTACCATTTCCTAGCACAGGGTATTGACTATTTAGGCCATCTCTTTTCAAATCCTATTTGTGACAGCAGTTGCCCTGTATCACTGACAGAAATGATTCGCCATGAAGTTTTCTGGAGTGATTGAGATAAAAATAAAAATGTTCTGATATTTCCCCCCAGGAAAGTGCCAGTGGTTTCCAAAGCTCAAATAAGCTTTAACTATATCCCACAGAGCAAGGCTTCATAGTGTATTATTATTGTGATCAAAAGGGATCACAACGTGTTTCTAGGAAGGCCTGAGTACTAGCCCACATGAAATATTATCATGTGAACTTGCCATAAGGAGTTTTCACTTTCTGAGTGTGTATCCATTACAAACGCCTAACATTTATTTCACGTAAAACCTTCGTTAATTACCAAAAAAAAAAAAAAAAAAAAAAAATCACTCTCAAGATGTGGGGTTTTTACCTCCTTTAGAGTCTGTATTAGGCCTCCACGAAAGAGCAGAAAAAAATACATGCCTACTCCATCAAGTGCTAATTAAGTTAAGGGAACTCAATATACATTTTTGATAATTTGTTTCTGCTTCTGTTAAGAAACAAGAGAAATTTGCCACCATAACCTGCTTCTGAGAAAACAAGACAATTCCTGTTTCCTGTATAGTAATCTGAATTGATATTGATGTGACGGCACTGAGTTTGGTTTGGTTTTTGGTTTTATTTAGTAATATTGAAAAAAAAATCAATCAAGAGGTGTCTTATTATCCTTAAATATAGTTACTCAGCTTTTTATCTTTTAACTCTGGAATCCTTAACAGCACTTGGCTTGGCTGAAGAGTAATGATAGATGAACTCAAGGACTTACAAAGAAAACAAAAACAAAACCAATACAGTAATTACAGGAAATGGAAAACTATGATTATCTCTAATGTAAAACATACTAATTAAATTATACACAGCTTGCGAAAGTGCACAGACTTTTGTGTCAGAAAAGTCTGAATTCAAATCCTAACATCACTTGCCGGTATGCTTGCAAAATATAAAGGCATACTTAATCTTTGTAAGCTGCCATTTATTTAGCTGTGAAATTGCAGTAACAAGTCATGCTGAGGGATATACCAAAGAATAAATCTAATATTATATACAAGGTGATGATACATGCTAGACAACAAATTGCCGTTGCGTTGGGTCAGACTCACAGCGACCCTAGAAGTCAGAGTAGAACTGCCTCAGAGTTTCCAAGGAGCACCTGCTGGATTTAAACCGCTGACCTTTTGGTTAGCAGACGTAGCATCACCAGGGTTTCCAGTCTAGTGTCTCATTAAATATCTGTCCTCTTTTCCTTTTGCAGCCTCCTGGTACTGTGAGGGTGGATGTTCCAGATCAGTCACTACAGTCCCCTCTGGCCTAAATGTATGCGTGCATGTCACTGCTTCGGTGTGCCTATACACAGGAGAGTTTAGAAAGAGCTGATCATTCACCACTGTCAGTTTACAGTACTCAGTTAGAAACACAATTGCTCTTATGAATTGAATTGTGTGTCCCCCAAACCCACGTTGGAGTCTTAATCTCTGTACCTGTGAACATGTTAGAAATAGAGTCTTTGAAGATGTTATCAGTTAGTTAGCCTAAGGTCACAAGGAAGAAGATGGGTCTTCATCCTTTCTGAGGGGTCCTTATAAAAGAGAAAAGGCACAGAAACAGATATAGGGCAGAATAATACCACGTGGCTATGGAGGCAGAATTGGAGGTACACTGTGTTTGAAAATCAGGAAAGGCACAGGGCTACCAGAAACTGGGAGAGACAGAAAAGGGCATTCCCAAAGACAGCATGGCCTGGCCATTTTAGCCTCCAGAAATGTTAGCTTATAATTTTCAGTCCCTATTAACCACCTAGTCTGTAATACTTTGTTACTGCATCTCTAGGGAACTAATAAAACTTTTAGAGCACTTTTGCATTTCATTATTTTTGTAAGAAGATTCCCAGTAATTCCTTTAATCCAGAGATACACAGAAGTTGATTTCCAATTCAAAGCTACTCTTAGTTGGAAACAATACCCATTCTTATTTTGTCAGCTATCGGTAGGTGATACTGGTTGAAGTGCTATGTCCGACTTTGAAAATCTTCAAAAACTAGAACTTAGAATCTTTAAAAAAAAAAAAAATTAAATTCAGGACCCCAGTGATGTTATAATCCAGGTGTCATGCTGGAGGAGATAATCAGTTCTCATGAATACATCTGTAGCCCTATCTATGGGCTTTATGATAACACTTTAAAAAAAAAAATCAGTTAATACATACTGTCACCCATATGTTGCAACTCTTTTGTTTAAGTTACCCCATTTATTAGTGAATTCAAAGTGTTACCTAACTCTTTATTGAGAAACCAGAAGTGCAAAACGAATGCCAAGCTCTCTTGTCACCAGGGAAAATGATAACGAGACACATTATCCACATCGTATCTCTAAGTTGTTAAAAGACAAAAAGTGTGTTTTTTGAATCACCATGTGGGCATTAGGTGTACCAGAATCAGAGAAATTCAGTGCCATGAAGATATTCATAAATCTTCTAATTCAGCTTCCTTATTTTACAGACTGAGACAACCAAGAGAAGATGACTTCCCCCAAGTTACACCAGCAAATACGTAAATTTGCCCGTATGCCACAGGAAATGTCTGAACTTGATTAATCAAGCTTGTGACCCTCTAGTAAAGGAAGTGAGGATCATTAGAGCTCACTACATGCTTTGCTAGAATAAGTCAGGGCATTGTTTAAGATTTTACTCTATGAAGAAATGTGAAAGAATTTGAAAGATAAACACACCATATGATCCATTCTTAGAAAAAAAATACACACACCCACAAAATCAAACATGTCCATATACACAAGACATGAAGGGCTGAGCACAGAGCCTTGTAGATGGCAAAGTCAAAGAACCACAGAGCTACTAGAGAGAGGCAGACAAGCATGTAGACCCTCTCAGTGAGACCATTCACTCTCACAACACTGTCTTGATTAACGAAGTAGAGTGCAAACAGAAGAAAATGTTAATAATGATGAAACAAATACCATTCTTTAGACATGTGATTAAGTTGAAGAATAACGAGGATTGGCATGAGTTACCTTAGCAATAGTTCCAGCAGCCCTCTTCTCTTCAGTGTTCTTACCCAGGAACCGATGACTGCTACTTCGGTGAGATGCTTTGGCTTCAGCATCTGTCCTCACTGGGCAGGCAAACAGAGGAACCTCTGGCAGAGCACAGGCTCCAGAGGCACGGCCATGGGAAACAGAGCAAGTAGGGCACAGAGGAGGTGTGTGCTGGGGGAGAGGAATTAGACTGGAGATTCCTGGATTCTTGTGGTACTCTTGGGAAGGATGGGAGTTGTGAATATCCTTGTGTTACCACTGGCCTATTACACAGATGTCAGTCCTTCCAAGATGCCTCCCTGGGGTGACATGAATACTCACTCTCTTTTATGTTCCATATACATTTTGTTTTTACCTTGATTCTAACATAAGGAGGTTTAAAAATTAATGCTACTGTTAACTTGCATATAGCTTATTTACATTCCTTTAAAACTTATTTCTTTACACAATTTTTATTAATTTTTTTTGATGGCATGTGCTTTTGGTATTGGAATGCATGCATATTGTTGTGTTGTTGTTAGGTTCCTTTAAGTCAGTTCCTACTCATAGTAACTTTATGAACAGCAGAACAAAACACTGCCTGGTCTTGTGTTATGTCCATAATCGTTTTTATGTTTAAGCCTATTGTTTTGGCCCGTGTGTCAATCCACCTTGTTGAGGGTCTTCCTCTTTTTCATTGGCCCTCCACTCACTGGTGTCCTTCTCTAGGGACTGATTCTTCCTGACAACATGTCCAAAGTATTTAAGGCACAGTCTTGCCATCTTTGCTGCCAAGGAGCACTCTGATTGTACTTCTTCCAGAACAGATCTGTTTGTTCTTTTGTTAGTCCATGGCACATTCAACATTCTTCTCCAACACCACAATTCAAAAGCTTCAGTTCTTCTCTCTTCCTTGTTCACAGTCGAGCTTTCATGTACACATGACGTGACTGAAAATACCAAGGCTCGGATCAGGCACACCTTGGTCTTCAAGGTGACATCTATACTTCTCAGTACTTGAAAGAGGTCCTCGGCAGCAAATTTTCCCAGTGCGATGCATCTTTTTGGCTTCTTGACCGCTTACTTCCATGGGCATCAATAGTGGACCCAAGTAAAATGAAATCTTTGACAATCTCAATCTTTTCTCCATTTATGATGATGTTGCTTACTGGTCCAGTAGAGGATTTTTGTTTTCTTGATGTTGAGGCGCAGTCCATCCTGAAGGCTGTGGTCCTTGATCTTCATCAGTAAGCAATTCAAATCATCTTCACTTCCATCAAGCAAGGTGGTGTCATCTGTGTAATGCAGGTTGTTAACAAGTCATTTTCCAATCCTGATGCCTTGTTCTTCTTTGTATAATCCAGCTTCTTGGATTATTTGCTCAGCATACAGATTTAAAATGTATGGTGAAAAGATACAACCGTGATGCATACCTTTCCCGACTTTAAACCATGCAGTGTCCTCTTGTTGTGTTCACACAACTGCCTCTTGATCCATGTACAGATTTCCTAAGAGCATAATTAGGTGTTCTGGAATTCCATCTCCCACAATGTCACCCATAATTTACTATGATTCACACAGTCCAATGCCTTTGGATGGTCACTGAAGCACAAGTACACACCTTTCTGGTATTCTCCGCTTTCAGACAAGATCCATCTGACATCAGCAATGATATCCCTGGTTCCACATCCTCTTCTGAATCCAGCTTGAATTTCTGGCAGTTCCTTGTCAATATACTATTGTGGTCACTTGTGAATTATCCTGAGCAAAATTTTACTTGTACGTAATACTAGTGATATTGCTTGGTAATTTCCTCATTTGGTTGGATCACCTTTCTTTGAAATGGGCAGAAATATGGATCTCTTCCAGTCAGTTGGCCAGGTAGCTGTCCTCCAAATTTCTTGGCATAGATAAGTAAGCATTTCCAGAGCTGCATCTGTTTGTTGAACTATCTCAACTGATATTCCATCAATTCCTGGAGACTTGTTTTTTGACAATGCCTTCAATGCAGCTTGGACTTCTTCCTTCAGTACCGTTGGTTCCTGATCATATGGTACCTCTTCAAGTGGCTGAACATAAACCAGTTCTTTCTGGTGTACTGACTCTGTGTATTCCTTCCATCTACTTTTGAGGCTTTATGAGTCATTTAATCTTTTCCCTGTAGAATTCTTCACTATTGCGACTCGAGGCTTGAATTTCTCTCTTCAGTTCTTTCAGCTTGAGAAATGCAGAATGTGTTTCTCTCTTCTGGTTTTCCACTTCCAGCTCTTTGCACATGTTATTATAATACTTTCTTTTGTTTTCTCTAGTTTCTCTTTGAAATCTTCTGTTTAGGTCTTTTCTTTTGCCATTCCTTCGTTTTGCTTTAGTTGCTTGATGTTCAAGAGTGAATTTCAAAGTCTCTTCTGATACTGAATTTGGTCTTTTCTTCCTTTCCTGTTTTTTAATGACCTCTTGCTCTCTTCATGGGTGATGTCCTTGATATCATCCCACAATTCATCTGGTGTTCGGTCACTGACCAACACTTCAGATCTGTTCTTGAGATGATCTTTAAACTCAGGAGGGATATACTCAAGGTCATACTTCGGCTCTCATGAATTTGTTCTAATTTTCTGCAGTTTTAATTTGAATTTGCATAAGAGCAATTGATGATCTATGCAACAGTCAGCACCTCGTCTTGTTCTGACTGCTGATATGGAGCTTTTTCACTGTCTTTTTCAACAGACGTAGTCAGTTTGATTCCTGTGTACTCTATCTGGTGAAGCTCATGTGTACAGTTGCCATTTGTGTTGGTTAAAAAAGATATTTGCAATGAAGAAGTCATGTTGCTGTTGTTGTTAGGTGCTGTCGAGTCGGTTCCAACTAAAAGCAACCCCATGAACAACAGAACCAAACACTGCCTGGTCTTGTACCACATCCACAACTGTTTTTATGCTTAAGCCCATTGCTGTGGCCACTATGTTGATCCATCTACTGACCCTCTACCAAGCACAATGTCCTTCTCCAGGGACTGATCTTTCCTGACAATATGTCCAAAGCATGTAAGGTGCAGTCTTGCCATCTTTGCTTCCAACAAGCACCCTGGTTGTATTTCTTCCAGAACATATCTGCTTGTTCCTTTGGCGGTCCATAGTACATTCAACATTCTTCTCCAACATCACAATTCAGAAGCATCAATTCTTCTCTCTTTTTTGTTCATAGTCCAGTTTTCATGTACATGTGATACAAATGAAAATACCATGATTCGGGTCAGGCACATTTTAGTCTGCAAGGTGACATCCTTACTTTTGTATACCTTGAAGAGGTCCTTTGCAGCAGATTTTCCCCCATGCAATGTGTCTTTTGATTTCTTGACTGCTACTTCCAAGGGCATTGATTGTGGACCCAAGTAAAACAAGATCTTTGACAACCTCCATCCTTTCTCCATTTATGACAACGTTGCTTACAGGTCCAGCTGTGAGGATTTTTGTTTTCCTGATGTTGAGGTGCAATGCATACTGAAGGTTGTGGTCTTTCATCTTCATCAGTAGGTGTCTCGAATCTCCTTCATTTCCAGCAAATAAGGTAGTGTCGTCTGCATAATGCAGGTTGTTAATGAATCATCCTCCAATCCTGGTGCCTCATTCTTCATATAATCTGACTTCTTGTATTATTTGCTTGGCATACAGATTAAAAATGTGTGGTGAAATTATACAACACTGATGCATGCCTTTTCTGAATTTAACCCATGCACTGTCCCCTTGTTCTGTTGGCACGGCTGTCTCTTGATGCATATACAGATTCCTTAAGAGCACAATTAGGTGTTATGGGATTCCCATTCTCTGCAACATTAGCCATAGTTTAGTGTAATCCACACAGTAGATTGCTTTTGCATAGTCGATGAAACACAAGTGAACATCTTGCTGGTATTCCTTACTTTCAGCCAAGATCCATCTGACATCAGCAATGATATCCTTGGTTCCACATCCTCTTCTGAACCCAGCTCGAATTTCTGGGAGTTCCTTGTCAACATATTGTTGTAGTCACTTTTGAATGATCTTGAGCAGAATTTTACTTGCTTGTGATATCAACAATATTATTCGGTAATTTCCACATTTGGTTGGATCACCTTTCTTTGGAATGGGCATAAATATGGATCTCTTCCAGTCAGTTGGCCAGGTAGCTGTCCTCCAAATTTCTTGGCATAGATGAGTGAGCATTTCCAGAGCTGCATCTGTTTGTGGAACTATCTCAACTGACATTCCATCAATTTCAGGAGCATTGTTTTTCGCCAGTGCCTGCAATGCAGCTTCTACTTCTTCCTTCAGTACCATTGGTTCCTGATCATATGCTACCTCTTCAAATGGCTGAACATCGACTAGTTCTTTCTCGTGTAATGATTATATATTCCTTCCATCTTCTTCTGATGCTCTCTGAGTCATTTAATAGTTTTCCTGTAGAATCCCTTAGTATTGCAACTAGAGGCTTGAATTTTTTCTTCAGTACTTTCAGCTTGAGAAATGAAGAATGTGTTCTTTCCTTCTGATTTTCCATTTCCAGCTCTTTGCACATGTCATTATAATATATTATTTTGTCTTTGCTAGTTTCTCTCTGAAATCTTCTGTTTAGGTCTTTTACTTTGCCATTAGTCTTGCAAAATTCTATTATGCAGTCTCTGGCATTATTTCTATTTCTATCACCAAAGCTGTATTTTAAAACTACCGATCCTTCTTCATTTCCAACCTTTGTATTCTAGTCACCAGTAACTATCAATGCATTCTGATTGCATGTTTGATGTATTTCTGGCTGCAGAAGCTTGTAGAAATCTTCTGTCTCTTCAACTTTGGCCTTAGTTGTTGCTGTGTATCTTTCAATAGCAGTCATACTAACTGGCTTTCCTGGTAGGTGTATGGATATTATCCTATCACTGACAGCATCGTACTTCAGGATAGATACTGATTAATTGAGTTTAAGTATTTACTGAGTCATCCAGACTCTTAGTGATAAGGTCTTGTGTTATCCTAACCATCCTAGTGATGATCAACTCTTGGGCATATTAATTTAGTTTAAATATTAGGTTGGTAGTATGTATTTTGACAAATATCATCTGGTAATACAAGCCACCAGTAAGTTGAGTGGCACTCTGGCACCACCCGTCTGTGCTACGACAATATGCCAATAAAATTAAGTAGAGAATTCACTGTGGGCACCTTTCCATTAGGTTACGTGGAGAACTTCTGGTTTTTCAAGCATCAACACAGAAGACTCAAAACAAACCTATCAGGTCTCCCTAACTTATTACGAAAAAAACAAAACCAAAGCCACTGCCTTCGAGTTGGGTCTGATTCATAGTGATCCTGATTTGAACTGCCGACCTTTTGGTTAAGCACTTAACGCACTGCACCACCAGGGTTTCCTAACTTATTACACAAACCACAAAAACTGAACCCATCACCTTCTAGTCAATTTCAACACATAGTGACCCTGTAGCACAGAGTGGAAGTGTTCCCTAATTTCCAAGGAGTGCCTCGTGAATGTGAACTGCTGGGCTTTTGTGTACCAACTGCAGCCCTTAACTGCTATGTCACAAGGGCAAACAAGAAGCCATAGTTGCTTGCAAGCAATTTCACACAGATCGAGTGAAAACAGGGAGAAGTTTAACAAAAGTTTACAGAACTAGAGCTTTGAGGAAACATCACCTAATAGAATGCTTGATTTGTACAGCAAGGAGACTCCAATTCAAGTAAACTGAGTTTCACTGCATTAAATAGGACTCACCTTGATGCTAAACATTTTAGAAAGCAGTAAGTACTACCTAAATCCATCCATTGCATTTACGTTAAATCCAGCTCCTAGCGAGGCTGTAGAACAGGATAGAACTGCCCCATAGTTTCCACAGAGTGCCTGCTGGGTTTGAACTGCCAGCCTTTCGTTAACAGTCCTAACTCTTATCCACTACACCACCAGGGTTTCCAAGTCGTACCTGGGAAGGCAAAATTCAAAACCCATTGCCACCCAGTGGGTAGTAACTTGTAGTCACCCTACAGGACAAAGTAGAACAATCCCATAGAGTTTCTTGGTGCATTCAAACTACTGACCTTTAGTTAGCAGCTCTACCTCTTAACCTGTATGGCACCAGGGTTTCCACCTGAGGTTCAGAGGCATAAAAAGTGGCCAGCATGCCAGGAGACCAATAGTAACTCATGAGGTACGTCACACTCTCTTTACTCAGCACGTGTTTATTGGCAACAAAAATCACATTTACTCCAATGATAGCTCACTTTTAGATGTTTACCTTCTAGGCCTGCTACAAAGTCATCATCTGACATTGCTCTTTATTAATATTCTGAGGCTACTCTTCTTTCAGGGGTAAACCTCTGTTTCTTCCTGTTTTGTGGTTTACTCATTTGTTTAGATGACCCGTGTTTCTCTGAGACTAATTCTCAGTTGATTTTGAATTAAGTATTCATTTAATAAAATTAAAGTTAACATTTAAAAGTACAGATATCATTAGAGTGTATTTTTAAGTACTGAATTACAAGGTAAAAATAATGCCTTGTTCCATTGTCTTAGTGTCTAGCGTACTAAGGGAAACCTTGGTTGCATGGTAGTTAAATGCCCCAGCTGCTAACCAAAAGATAAGTTGTCTGAATCCACCAGGTACTCTTTAGAAACTCTATGGGGCAGTTCTACTCTGTCTTATGGGTTGCTTTGAGTTGCTGTGGTTGGGGTTAGTGTGTTAAGTGTAGAAATATGATGCCTAATTATTCTTCATAATATTACTTTTCTCTCTAGAAGCTTTTAGGATTAGTTCTTAATTCCCACAAAACCAAAAAAAAAAAAAAAAAAAACCAAACCCACTGCTATCAAGTCAATTCTGACTCATACCAACCCTATAGGACAAAGTAAAACTGCCCTATAGAGTTTCTGAGGAGCTCCTGGTGGATTTGAACTAGTGTCCTTTTGGTAAGCAGCTGTGGTACTTATATACTTGTTATTTGGAAGATTGCCCTTAGTATGTAGCTCTTCACAAAACAATTAAATATATAGATACAATTTACCATTTAAGAAGCACTTAATGCAAGACATTAGTGGTGCAGTGGTAGAATACTCGTCTTATATCCACAAAACTCATGTTTGATTCCTTGCCAATGCTTCACATGCACAGCCATCAGCTGTCAGTCAGTAGATGTTTGCATGTTGTTAAGGTGCTGAACAGGTTTTAGCAGAACTTCCAGACTAGGAAGAACTAAGAATAAAGGTCTGGTGATCTACTTCTGAAAATATGCCAACAAAAACCGTATGAATCACAGTAGCATAATCCAGAACCCATCCTGAGGATGGTGTTGGAAGACTGGACAGCATTTTGTTCATTGTACGTGGGGTCACCATGAGTTGGCGGCTGACTCAAAGGCAACTAACAACAGCACCACCACCAGTATGCATTTAATAAGTATCAAGCATTGTGCTAATTGTGATGGATTGAATTGTGTCCCCCCAAAACTATGTGTAGCCATGTGTCTGGCCCGAGAGTCTCAGTATTTTATAATTGCCTTCCATTTTGTGATTTTGCTAGGCTGTATGTTAAAGAATTAAGATAGGACTGTAAATCCCTTCTCAGGATCACCTCCCTACTCCACTGTAAAGGGAATTTCCCTGGAGTATGGCTTGCCCCACCGTTAATCCTTTCGTCTTACAAGAGATAAAATCAAAGAGAACCAAGCAGAGAATTGGGAATCTCGTACCATCAAGAAAGCAGCACCATCAAGAAATGAGCACGTCCTTCAGACCTGAGGTTCCTGTGCCAAGATGTTCCCTGGACAAAGACTGATAAAATACCAGTCTTTCCTCCAGAGCCGACAAGGGAGAAAGCCTTCCCCTGGAGCAGACATCCTGAATTTGGACTTACAGCCTACAGACTGTGTAAGAATAAACCTTCCTTTGTTAAAGCCATCCACTCTGTGGTGTTTCTGTTAGAGCCGCCCTAGCTGACTAAACCACTAGTGCTTAGTATAACTACAATCTTATTTAATGATCACAACTCAGAAGACAACCCTTGAACAACCCTTTCTGTATCTCTGAAGATAAACAGGCAACTTGCTCCAAAGAACACAGTTGATAAATTATAGAGTTAGGGTTAAATCCAAGATCATTTCACCACCAACGTCTGGATTCTTTCTAATCTGCAACATTGCTGGTGAATTCTATCTAGTCAGTTTTGCCATATAGTGACCCTATATGACAGGGAAGAACTGTCTCCTAGGGTTTCCTGGGCTGTAATCTTTATGGGAGCAGATCACTACGTCTTCTCTTCCAAGGAATGGCTGGTGGGTTCCGACTGCCCACCTTACAACCTTTGAAATAAAGTAAAAAGCAAAACCCAGAAAACTTCACCTTGTTAATAAACTCAAAATTAGCGAAGAAAGAATAAATGGTTGGAAATACATGCGCTATTGTAATCTGCTCAGACGAAGAATTTAAATTTCACACAGTGCATATAATGTCTTGAAATAAGTAGCTATAATTGTTAACGGGGAAAAGGCAGTGGTTTGAAATGGGTTTTAAGGAAAGAACTGATGGCGTTTGGTGACTCACTAAGGAGGCATGGGAGGAAGGATTGACAGACGACTAAAGTTTTGAGTTTGAATGGTTCAGAGAATATTGCTCTCATGAACAATGTTTAGGAAAAATGCAATGAGAGGTGATAAAGGCAGCCAAACAAACAAACAAAATCCTATCTGGAGCACAGGTTAGAGATACTGCAGGGAAATAAAACGGTACAGAATGTAGTATGCAACAATGGAAAGATCCAAGCATGTCTATGGTGCTATTTCAGCAGAGTAGCTTATTTATTAATCTTAATGCACTAAATGTCTTTAATAATGGATTAGTCAAGAGGATGAAAAATTTTCATGACGGTCATGCAATTGTATATATACATAAGCTTCTTAGCTATTGTAATGAATTTTGGATTACAAAAAGACATGAGGAAAAACAGGGAAGCTTTGACAGTTTTATGAAAAGAAAAGAGATGAACTGCCGTAAAAGAGGCAGTTTAAAATGACAAGTCTCCAGAGTCCATTAATAAGCACACTATCACAGTCTGAAAAGTAGATTTTACCCGAAAAGTAACACAAGACCTTCATAGTGGCCACTAGAGGAGTTATGTCAAAAAGGCAAACCACGGCAATCACAATTTTGGTGTGTGAAGGCTTCCTATATGTACTATGAAGACAAAATGAAAAGAATTGTTCTAACATCATGTTTCTCCACCAAACATACGTTTGCTTTTTCTGAAGGGCAATGGTACATCTCAGTAGATCTTCTTTGTGCATAAGAATAAAGACGTATGAAAAACAACAACATGGAAAGACACTGACACCCTGCCCTAAACGTCAGCCAAACATGAAATATACTGGAGTTAAGGAAATAAAAGTGGGAAATTATTTTATAATATTACATAAAGATGTAGTTACACATGATGAATTTCTTTAGTTAGGTGTAATATAAAAATAGTTAAAATGCTCTTTAATGTAAACAAAGTTGATACGTGCATTATTCTGTAGGTTCTGGAAAAAATAACACTGTCCAAAGAACTCTTTAAAAAAAAAAATTTAGATTTAGACCTCTTTGTCTTGGCTTGGCTGTCTCATAGCACTTCTGTATGTCCTCTTGATTTGGCATTTATAGCCTCTAAAGAGCTCGTAAAGACATTGTATTTTCTAAAATGTACTATCATCCTGAACTTAAAAATACGAGGAATTTACTAAATTCTGCATTAGATGATCCCTGAATCTCCTAATTAAGGGCAAATGTTTCTATTTTATTTTCAGCTGCTCCTGGATGGAATCTTACCCAAAGTGCCTCATTTTCTCTGTCCTCTTCCATAGGAAAGAAGGTATTTGCAAAACTGCCACCAAGTGAAAACATTTTAAATGGGAAACCTTTGTTAGGTAGATGACCCACTGTTATAAATGAGGTCCATCTACAGTAAAGTTTTACATATTTGTTTACTAGCAAAAAAAGACCGATACACAGAACACACACAGAGAAACCTTGGATTAGTAAATAAATAAATAAATCTCTCCTGACTCAAACCTAATAACTTGCACCAAAAGCTCTCATAAATTATTAGCTTCAAAATCATTCAATATGTCCAAAACACAGTGTCACTGATGTACTTGAAGTTCACCTAAGAAATTGTATCATCCAAATTTGCCAGCAGCGATGCCACCTTGCAATCAATCATGTGTCTGTTTTCAGAATTATAAATTGTCTGAGAGCTATAATTTCATCTGCTTCTAGCTGCGTATCATTTAAAACTTCATATTCTCATGAAGGAAAAAAGTAAAGACGTTTGTCAGCTCCAGTTCCCTCTTTATGAAGACCCACTGTTTTCACAGTATCTTATGGCTTCCTTATTTTAATTTGTGACTCAGAAATCATTTTTTTCCTGTGAACTGTGCACAGTACATAGTTTATGAACACAGTAGTGTAGTCGATTCTCAATTATCTGTCCGAATGGAAACCTATGGTGGTACTGATAATCCAAAATCATGTTATATTTGACTTTGGAATAGATTATGCAATTTTTCCCTGGGAGGTTTACCTTCTTGCTAATGCCTTGCTAAAAATAATATTAAAATGTGTTTGCATTCCTCAAGCTCATGCAATTGACAGCAGTAGGGAGCAACCCAGTAGTGGGCAGCAGGGGGAAGTTAGACTGGGATTAAATGTTTCCATGAAGAATTGTCAAGGTGAGTTTTCCAAATGTGGGTAATTGAGAGTTGATTACATAACATATTAATTTTTTTAATCCTAAAGCTACAAAAACAAATCCCTTTGAAGTATTTGAATACACTGTGTTTTTAAATATTAAATAAAAACAGATTTTCATTTTAGCTTAACTACTTAATTATGGCTCAGAAATTCATTTATTTTTAAAATTGAAAATACAAAACATTCTTGCAATGGTTATTTATAGTTGTAAATTTATTATTATAGAATTAAAAAAAAGTTCCACCGAGTTGATTCTGACTTATAGTGACCCTATAAGACAGAGTAGAATGGCCCCATAGAGTTTCCAAGAAGAGCCTGGTAGATTTGAACTGCTGAGCTTTTGGCTAGCAGCCATAGCACTTAACCACTACACTGCCAGAGTTTCCTATTAGAGAATACATATCTCTACATCAGTTTTACTTTCACATGATATGAAGAAATAACTCACCATGAGCAGTTATTAACAGCCGCTTTTGTAAGTACTCTTACAAATCAGAATTAGAACTAAAGGCAATAATGTAATAACTTGCTTGATTTCTTAAAAAAAAGAAAATCAATCAACTTAGTGCCTAATTCCCTTCTTCACTTCTGCTCTCACCACATTTTTTTTTTAATGTGTAATTATTCATTTAAAGCATCAAGAAACCCTGATGGCATAACAGTAAGTGTTACAGATACTAATCAAAAGATCAACAGTTTGAATCCACCAGGCACTACTTGGAAACTCTATGGGAAAATTTTCCTCTGTTCTAGGAGGTTGTGATGAGTTGAAATCAACTTGACGGTGGTGAGTTTGAGTTTTTTTATGGCATCGTTAAATGTAAAATTCAGAAAGATAAGGTAATTTTTTTGTATTATGGAAGCAGAATATATAATTACAGTAAATATTATGAAGTATTGTGAGGTGCATTTATTCGTTGCTGTGACTTTGTTTAACAGAAAAACATATAGGCATCAAAATATGTCCCCATTTTTCATTTAATTTTTTATCAGTATAATACTAGAACACCAAAAACGCGGTCAAGAAATTGTTTTTCTATTTCTCCCGGGAACAGAGTTAAAGAACCGAAGTGCCAGTACTGGCTTCATACCTGATCCTTGCCTGTTTGGTGTATTTGTAAGATCTAGTGATGGGCACTTTCAGATGAGGCTTGGCTGACAGCAGGTGGCTGTCGGCGAGGTCAACTGAGAAAGGGCAGGAGGTGGATGAGTGTTGTCGAGTCAGAAAAGTACAGTTTGCAGTGGCCTGAGGGTGCTTGCCATCACACAGAAATCAGTCCTTCAGGCATTAAGGCAGAGGAGCTTTTAGCAGATGGGATCAAATCCTCAGATAGAACCTGAGTGAGAAACTGCTCAGACTATCCCTAATGGCACTGTCTTAATTTTTCACTCATCTGTCTTTTCTTTAGCAGCTTCCTTTTTTTTTTTTTTTTGTCATCTTTCATTTCTCACCTCTTCTCTCCTGCCTTCTCTAAGATCCTCAAGCCTATCCAGACAGCTCTGCACTCCTGGTGAGCTAAGCTGCCAAATCTCAAGCTAGAAGAAGGTCAGGTTATATGGGATATTTATTATGAACTAAACTGTATCCTTTCACATTTTACGTTCCAGTCCTAAACCCTGGTACCTGTAAACACAACCTTGTTTAGAAATAGAGTCTTTGAAGATGTTGTCAGTGGAATTAACATGAGGTCATACTGGAGCAGGGTGAGTCTTAATCCAATCTCAGTAGTTTAGCATGAGAGAGAAAAGACACTGAGGGACAGAGAGGAGACAGCCACGTGACAATGGAGACAGAACTGGAATTATGATGCAGTTGCTAGCAAAGCAACGCTTGAGGTACCAGAAGAAACAAGAAAGGAGCTTCCCTGAAAGCCTTTGTGAAACCATGAGCTTGCTGAGCATGAAATTCTGAACATTGGCCTCCCGAACTGTGAGACTGTAGTCTGAGGAAATTGATATAAGACTAATGAGAGAATTTCTGGAAAAATACGATGAGAGAGCAGAAAGAAACAGAGAAAGAAATGGTGGGGCATATATTTTATGAGTCAGAATCTAGGAAATCTATTTGGCTTTCTAGCTTTTCAGATAGATTACATTTTATATCTTTGAGTTTGATAGTAAAAAAACTCTTCTGAAGTCGATATTCGTAACTAATCAAATGGATTCCGATGCATGACTATGAGCTGGCATGGAAGGAGAGTAGAATCTTCCTTACTGGGATTGTCTGATAGGTTTGTCATTATTAGACTGCGGTGATGTGTTTTGAGAAGGAAAATCCAAAGGAGAAGTGCCGTTATTATTGCTTCATATCAGGAGTACATACTATTAATCACTCACCACTGTTGATGCTAGCACTGAGCTCTTAGTTGAGATAAAGCTTCAGGTTTCTTCACTGCAAAGTTATTATTTTGTCCATCCATCCCTTTCCATACTACACTGTTTGCAAGACTGCCAATGTGCACACTTCATATTTAAGAAGTGGGAAGGGTTATATTCTACCTCCTTAAGGGAAGAATATCTACATAAATTACTCTTTCTCTGCACAAAACATTTGTATCTCCTCCATTTATTTATTTACTCAATCATTTATTTATATCAGTATGAACTCATGAATATGTAGTTTACAGTTTTGGTTATAATCCATCCCCGCTTTATTTTACTACTTTGTTTTCTTGCCCAAATTGTCCCAGCTTTTGCTACTGGGAGCTCTTTCAGTCGGCTCCTGCAGCGCTTTGACGTTATCTCTGTTATTATGAGCTGGTTGTTGCTTGTTTGAAGAGCACTCCCTAACTTGTTGACCCTACAAGGTATTCTAGGCTCAATTTGCCTACTTCCTGACCCAGTCCTAGAATCACTCATTTCTCCAAGGAGCTTTTGGTTACTTTCGTTAGAAGTAGTGTTAGAAACCAAGGAAGGTTTCTAGCAGCTCAGTGCTAGCATCAACAGTGATGAGTCATTAATAGTATGTACTCCTGATATGAAGCAATAATAATGGCACTTCTCCTTTGGATTTTCCTTCTCAAAACACATCACCCCAGTCTAATGATGACAAACCTATCAAACAATCCCAGTAAGGAAGATTCTACTCTCCTTCCATGGGTACTAGGTGTTTTAAGCCGATATTCTGAGAAATAATTTGTAATATATCAAAATAGTTGTATTTGTAAATAATAAATAAAAATCTACCCAGAATTGTTCTTTAAATATTACTAACCTATTTATAGGTCAGCTACAAAAATAAGGAAAATTTTGTCACAGACTCTGTAGCAACTAACCTATTCCATTCATTTTATACGTACATACATACATACACATACATGCATATACACATATGCATATTTGTGTGTATAGATATACACACATGCACACATGTGTATACATACGCACACATATGTACATGTGTGTGTATATACATACATACACATACAAGTAGAGCTCTGGTGGTGTGGTCTTTAGAGTTTAGTTATTAACCAAAAGGTCAATAGTGCGAATCTTCTACCTTGTCCTTGAAAACTCTATGGGACAGCTCTGCTGTATCCTACAGGGTGGCTGTGAGTCAGAATCAACTTGATGGCAACAGGTTTTTTGGTTTTGCGTACATGAATTAACACGTATCTATAAACTAGCATTGTGAAAAGAAAACATGGAGACTTAACAGAAGGTTAAATTTTTCTTTTTCCTATGTGTTTGTCTTCACCAAGAATATCAATGATTTTTCCTGTTTCTAAGATCTAGGACATGTCCATGTTTTTAACACCTTACCTGAATTACAACAATAAAAAAGGTGTAATGTCCCTAATACAGATTTTCAATGAAATTAACATACAGTTATATTGAACAGAAATTACTCATCTCATTAGGAAAAGACAATCTCATTTTCTTACTCTGGTACCTTGTTACTTATAAAATGAGATACTGTTTTTTAAAATTAACTTGAAGAATTCATAACTTAGGCTATCCATCAGTTGGCTTCATATAATACCGGTAATTTGAAAGAGTTTAAACATGCCAAAGAAATCTAATTTTAAACATTATATATAATATTTTTTAGTAATTTAGGCAAATGTGAAGAAACTTTGGGTAATTAAAACTTCATTTAAATTTTATAGGGAAGTTCAACGCCATCACATTCTCCTTCTTTTTTCATTTCCCTGGTTGGTTCTTTCTTTCAGTGCTAAAGAAAAACATTAGGGGGGAAAAAAGAAACCTGACAAAATATTGCTGATTACTTAGTACTAAGCAAGAGACCAACACGGAACATAGTCCTGCCAGAAATGTTTGCCAGGTGTGGGAGGCGAAAAGAGGAGGTCAGCACTGGGCGTTAGCCTATTCTCAGGACACATGAAAGGTTCATGTGCCCTATGTAGGGCCAAACAAAGAACTCTGATTATTGCTCACTGTCTCCCCACGAGGATAATTAAAAAGTCTGTTGGTCTGGCATAATCTCAATAATTAAACAGCTAAACCAATTAGATAACACCTGTTATTATGTTCATTCAGCATTTCTTTAGAACAATGACATAATTATTCAAGATCAATATTCAAGAAAGGCAAACAATGAGAAAAAAACTACTTCAAAGTCTTCTCTGAAAAAGGTGAAAAAACAAATATTTGGATTGAGGGAGGCCAACGGGAATTACAGGCTCATTCTATGTGAGTCTCTGAACACCCAAACAGTCATGTTCACTTACCAAGCTCTTACTTTGTTAAACTGTGCTTAGTTTTCAACACACATTATATATCGATGTTCAGATTGCCATCTCGGTTCAGATGCTATTGCTCTTGACTTTCATTAGGGAACCTAAGTCTAAGAGGTGCTCTAGGCAGGTTCTGAGGAGTCTCCTGATATCCACTCACCACCATCACTTCACTCCATACTGATGACCTGATCAGTCCATTTGCCACCGCATCTTCCTTCTTGTCCTGCCTCATTTAAGTAAGCTCCAACATTTATCTTATTCTTTGTATCACGAGCTTAATAGAACCTACCAGTCACTTTAGCAACCCCCATCTGTCAGTTTAGTCTACTGTTGTGGCTTCTGTCTTGCTATGGTGCTAGAAGCCACCGTACCAATATTTCAGATACCCAGGTCACTGCGATGATTAAGGTTATGTGCCAATTTGGGTAGGCAACAATTCTCAGTGATTTGGCAGACATTATGTAATCATCTTCCATTTTACAATCTGATACAAGCAACCAAACAGTTGAAAGCATAGTTTCTTTGGAGGTGTGGCCTGCACTTAATATATATAGATGTTCTGTCAAAGCTCGTTGTCCCTGCGTCCTATATTCAACTCGTCATTCTCTGACCTCCTATTCTTGGGAACTGAGTCAGCAGCCTGCCCTCTGATCTTGTGATTTTGGAATTCACTAGTTCCCTGCAGGTCCAAGAACTGCTGTCTTACCTGCTGCTTTAGGGGTTCATCAGCCCCTACAATCATGTGAGTCAGGAGAAGCTTCCAGCCTGATGTCTGTCCGACACACAGATTTGGGTCTTGCCATCTTCCACAACTGTGTGAGCCATTTCCTTGAAATAAATTTCTCTTCATCTCTCTAATTGTGTGTGTGGGTGTGTGTATGTGTACACACACAGTTCATCCACTTTAGAGAACCCAGCCTATGATAGTCACTCATAGCAGACAGGGTTCAGTGATGATTCCAGACTAAGACAAAGAAGAAAGTTCTGGAGATCTACTTCTGAAAATCAGCTAATGAAAATCCTATGGACCATGCTAAAACATGGTCAAATATAGGGCTGGAAGACCCTCAGAATATACAATGGCCATGGCAAAGGAACTGAGCACGCCAATGAGCATGAAGACCATGTAGTACTGTACAATATTTTGTTCTGTTGTGTATGGGATTGTCATGAGTAGGAGCTGACTCAAATGCAGTGGCAATTAACAGCAATAATAGACACTTCATAAACACATGTTTGACTAGATATATGCTTAACAAAATGAATGAATGGATTTATACTTATTCTGCCCATGCTTGTTACAAGCCAAGCATTGACCATATGGTGAGACTAGATCAATTTAATCCAGTAATTTAAACAAATGAACATATGGAGAGTTTAAAGTGTCTTTTTAACATTTCAAAATGTTAATGACATTAGTACATTTTCCCATTGTATTCTTGCCAATTTCTTAGAAAGTACAGAAGCTATCAGAATGAAAATACCATGCCACTTAATTGTGACTCTTCTAATAATTGTTGGGGTGCTGAGAGTCAGAATCCACTAGACTGCAAAGGCTTTGGTTTAGAATTATGATACAGCCTAACTTAAAACAAATAATTCATCAAATACATTAATAAGCCTCCTCCAAAGACTCCTTTAACACCTCCAAATACACAATGAGTATATTTAATATATTTAATATTTCAGAATCGACTCAGTGGAAATGGGTTTTGGTTTTTAAAGGATCAGGAGCCCTGGGAGCATAACATTTAAGCACCTGGCTGTTAAACAAAGGTTGTCAGTTCCACCCCAACAGTGGCCCCATAGAAGAAAAGACCTGGTGCTCTGCTCCTATAAAGATGGCAGCCTAGGAAACCCTATGGGGTAGCTCTCCTCTGTCCATTGGGGTCTCTAGTAGTCGGAATTGACAGCAGTCACGCAATAGCAAAAAAAGAAAATACATTCCAAGCAGTTTTACATTAAACATTTATGCACACAAAAAATCTAATTATAAACTTTGTTATTGTTCATAAATCAATGCAAAGCCAGGATTTCATCTTGACGGTGTTTGTTACCTTTAGTTTTTGTATTAGCTTAGTAAGGAAAGCTATTTATGAAATGAGGAAAGACTGATTTTGCTACCCGGCATCTCTTTTCACCTGTGTGGCCCTGGGGAATTTCACTTTTTCTGATTCTTTGTTTCTTAAACTATAAGATGTAGATAATAATATTGTACTACAAAACAGTTTAAACAAAGTTGTTAACATGGTGTTTGGACTATAAAAAATGCTTAATTACCATTAGCCCCTTTGAATTCAGTCTTCTTTCTTCAATGAGTCTGAGTGAATTGCTCATAGGTGCTCGACTACAGACTATTTCCTCTCTTCTAAACAATTCTGCATCTGGACATCATAAGGCACGGGTGGTGGTAGAATGCCTCTTGTAGAAGTTCTTCTCAGAATATACTTGGCCAAATTCCCAGCATAAACTCCAGTCATGATGGCAATGCAGAATCACGACTTGACCATTGAACCAGAGGTCAGGAAACTTGAATGTGATTTGTAACTGTGTTGTAGACTCTTTCTTAACCAAAGTCCAACTTTGCTGCCTTAGAGTTTTGGAAAAGGTCATCCTCTGCCTTGTTCAGGGGAGAATGAGACTTACAAAGGATTCCGAACTCACATAAGAAAGGCAAATATAAACATATAAAGTTTTATTGCCTTTAAAAATAATCCTCTTTTCTTGTTAAATGGAAGGCTTGCTTTATCAGCATCAGTGGACCTATCTAGAGTTCTGAAGCTGATGAGGCCCTGATTAAGTTTTTATGAGGCAATCTGTAACATAGAGCAGAGTTCACGAGGTTCCCTTCCTATTTCCTTATTTCATATTTCTCATTGCAAATTAATTCAATACTTTTATGAAACTCTGTTCTTTTTCAATCCAATGGAAAAAAAAAAAAAAGCCACATGCCCACCCCATAAAGATATCCTTCAGTGAACAATGCTGTGCACTAGAGCATAACACTGGAACAGAATAATGAAAGCTATTTCAAAGATGTATTAACTTCTAATGCCATGGAGTGTCCCAAAAGAATAAAATTATTAAATGGCCCAAGTGTCTAAAGAACTAATGACATGGCAGAAATAAAGAAACTGACTGCTTCCCCATTGGAAAGATGACAGTTTATTTCTAATTTAACAGTTTCTATCAGCACTGCTTCTCAATTAAATGGCAGTTGAATCTTCCATTGGAAGCAAAGACTTTCTTCACTGTCTGTAAATATATCCATGAGTTTATATATATGTGCATGTGCACACATGTATATATATATATGTATACATGCGTATCATGCATATATATAAAGGATTTTACATTATGTTACATAATAGACTCATTTCTGTTGAGTTGATTTCAATTCATGGTAAGCTTACAGGACAGAATAGAATTGCCCCATGGTGTTTTCAAGGACTGGCTGGTAGATTTGAACTGTTAACTTTTTGGTTAGCTGTATTATTTAATCACTGCGCTACAAGGGTTCTGATATTACATACTACATTATATCTATATAGATGTAACTTTTATTACATATATTAATATTCATTATAATGTAAATCTTTAGGGATGAAATTCTAGCATGTTCCTTTCTTGAAGGCACTGGCATAATACCATCCGGGCAGAATTTATCACTTGAGACGAGGAAGAAGGAAGAAGCTTGCGGAAGGCATGTTAATGATTTTTGACTTGGGAAATGTTTGAACAGTCCAGTTAATCCGCAGCAGGAACAAGAATCTAGGAGGCCATCCCAAAGTCAGTGCTGATTTTAAAATGGTACAAACCTGGGCATCTAACTGTTAGTGGTTGAAAGATACTGATGTGAAGCAGGTGGATTTGAAAAATTGTACTTAGTGACCACCTGCTGGTAGCATAGTGGCTATAAATGCTACATCCACGAACCGAAATGGTGGCAGTGCAAATCCACCAGGAACTCTCAGGAAACTCTATGGGGCAGTTCTACTCTACCCTATAGGGTCTCTAAGAGCTTTATTGTGGCTAAGAGCTATAGCTGCTAACTAAAAGGTTGGCAGTTCAAATAGACCAGCTGCTCCCGGAAACTCTACAGGGAAGTTCCAGTCTATCCTGTAGGGTCACAAGGATTTGGAATGAACTCAACATCAAGGCTTTATTATCATTATTATTATTACATACTAGGAGCTGTGCTAGGCACACAAAATTCAGTGGGAAAACCTAGGTATGATTTCTGCATTCATATTTCATGTAATCTAGCGAAGGGGAGACACAGTCCAAATAGTTATACATTTGTAAGAAGATGTTGAGTGAAAATTTCTCTTTAGTTCTAGAAATATGGCTAAAGTCCAAAACTTCAGATCACAGGGAAAAGTATCTCATATTTTAAAAATAGTCGCAGGAAAAGTCAATAGAGTGAAATGTTTACTTCTTCCAGAGCTTAATAAGAGGCTGTCAAGTCCGCCTCAGCATCTCAGTACTATCTATAAGGAGAGAGCTAAGAAGGAGAGAGGATGTTTGGGGAGCTTTGCCTACAGGGCAGGCAGTGCCTCAGTAACAGCTTCTTACTATCTTCCTCCAGTGGAGGAGGGATACTTGTCTCTCATGTCAGCCAGTGACTACTGTGATCCTGTAGCAAGGAGAGACACCCACTCAATTTTCTGACAAGACTATGTCTCAAATATCAGGGATCAGTTCAAAGGCAATC
Source organism: Heterohyrax brucei (assembly GCA_028571685.1). Taxonomy (NCBI): domain Eukaryota; kingdom Metazoa; phylum Chordata; class Mammalia; order Hyracoidea; family Procaviidae; genus Heterohyrax; species Heterohyrax brucei. The sequence goes on from CM053156.1 coordinate 2,511,718, forward strand.
AGTTTGTGGCTTAACTACTTATTTGTTTCTTTACTCATTTGCTCAAACTAAATTTTTATTGCTTACCAAATAATGTTCTAAGCCCTGAAAATACTGTGATGAACAAAGTCCCTGACCCCATGTGTAAAGCTGACTTTTATATGTCTGTGTGTTTCTGTGTTTGTGCGTGTTTGTAGAACTGGACAATAAACATATATAATATGTCAGGTAATAATAACCATTACAAAGAAAAATAAAGTAGGGTAAGTGAATCCAACAAGAAAAAGTTTGGATGGAGGTAAATACTTGTAATTGAGAAAGAAAGGATCTGAGGTCAGGCTATCTCTGGAACATTAATAGATGACTTAAAAAAAAAAAAGCAGAGACATAAACATATAAACAAGTTGTTTTGATAATACTTGAGAAATATACTTTGAATTTAGAAGTAGCCTATAACTGTTTCCTGCTTAGTGCTGAGGGTACACATCCATTCCCCCTGCCATCTGGTTGATTTGGCCTTTACAGTGACCACATAGGACGGACTAGAACTACCCCAGAGGGTTTCCAGGGAGTATCTGGTAGACTTAAACGGCTGACCCCGAATCCCAAAGGAATATTGCGTGGTGGGGAATGGGCATTGGGGTCTGGACTTCTGTTTCACCACCAGCAGGTCTGTTACCTGGAAAACCAATCAGCTTCTAAGGCACAATGGGATGTGTACGAATGAATGTTAGAATCAAAGGTCAAGCAGCTGATGCTTAGATTCTGTCTGCTTCCAACAAGGGATCCCGTCCGGCACGTGTTCTTCACGCCCGCCGAGGAAGGACTTGTGCATGGATGGCTGACTTTGCATGTCTTACTATTTGTCATCCGAATTCTGTGTGTGCACAATACATTCGAGCAGGGGCAGAGAGAAGAGGAACACTCACAGAAGAAGTCAGTGCCATGTAAATCCTTTAATCTCAAGCAGATCTTCATACACTGACTCCTCCTGCTTCCAAACAGCATGCTAGGCGAAACATCCAGGGCCACATTGATTCTCTTGCGGTCTAGTCCAGAGCAGGCTTTCAGCAGCCAGATCTTTGCTCTCCTCGAAGGGCTGCCCTCTGATGTCTCTGGGAACCAGGGCTGACTCAAGGAGAGGTTAACCTTAGTCTAAAGATCTTGCCTTAGTCATAGATTCTCTCCCCCATGCTCTGTTTTGAAAGCTTTTGCTTCATATATCTGTGAAATGTTGGTAGCATAAAATGTAAGGAAGTTTTGAAAATACTACAGTCTTTTAACATGCTCATAACGTCTAATTTTAAAGAAATTACCAAAGATGGAATATTTTCCAAATGTATATAAAATACTGAAAGGTTACTGCAGGAGATAGGTTTAAAAACGCTAACAGCTGAGGGACAAACATACAGCCCTTAAAAGTCATTCTTTGGAGTTGGGGAAGCCACCAGAAGGCAAGCTAGAGAAGTTTCCTCTCCATCTAGGTGGTTTCATAAAGCTCTGAAGAATTTTTAGTAATATTAATTTCTAATCTCTTCTCTCCTTCTATCAGAAAGTATACCCAGAAAGTTATGCTGTAAGTACAGAAATTGAACATATCCAAATTGGATATTTTGTTTCAAACTTTATGTATGTAATCGAGGTTTTTCTTCAGACTCACATATCATTTCCTATCTAATATTTCCATTTTATATTTCACTGGTACCTAAAACTTAGCATGTTAGAAAGTGGCCACATGATTTCCCTGAAGAAATCTGTGTCTACTATTGTATGTTTTATTTTAAGAAATGCTGAATGTATTCTTCCCTTTGGCTCTTGTAACTCCAGGTCTTTGTGTATTTCATTACAATACTGGGCTTTCTCTTCCTAAGCTACCCTTGGAGATCTTCTGTTCAGCTCTTTTGTCATCATTTCTTCCTTTTGCTTTCTCCGCTCAGCATTTAAGAACAAATGTCAGAGTCTTTTCGGACATCCATTTTGGTCTTGTCTTCATGTATGATGTCCTTAATGTTGTCTCACAAGTTATCCAGGCCTCAGTCGTTAGGTGTTCAGTGCGTCAAATCTATATTTGAGATGGTCTCTAAATTCAGATATAATATACTAATGGTGGTACTTTGGTTCTCGTGGACTTGCTGTAATGTTCTTCAGCTTCCAGTGGAATTTACACAGGAGCCACTGAAGGTTGGTCCCACTGTCTGCCTCTGGCATTGTTCCGGCGATGATACTGAGCTTCTCCATCATTTCTTTCTACAGCCATGGTTGATCTGATTCCTGTGTTTTCCATCCAGAGAGGTCCACATGGATAGTTAAGTCACCATTTATGTGGCTGAAACAAGGTTGTTGCTGTGTTGTTAGGTGCCTTAAAGTCAGCTCCTGCTAACAGCAACCCTATATGCATACACACAGCAAAATGAAATACTGCCTGCTCCTGCGTCACCTCGCAAACATTGCTTTGTTCAAAAAACGAGAAGGCCCTCGACGAGATGGACTGACACAGTAGCTGCCGCAATGGGCGCAAACACAGCAGCAGTTGTCAGGGTGGCACCAGCCTGAGCAGTGTTTAGTTTTGTTGTACACAGGATCGCTATGAGTCTCAGCAGACTTGATGGCACCTGACAAAAACATAGTTTATTTTAGGATATGATACAATCGGTCACCAAGTCAGGAATCTCAGTGTCATTCTTGATTCTCCCCTGTTCCTCACCTCTTACAACCAAGTACTGTACATGCTATTTTCTAAATATTGTTGGAATTTGCTATGGCTCTAATTCAGGTCACCATCCATTCACATCTAAACAGCTATAAACGTTTCAACTCCAGCATCCGCATCCAATTTTGTCCCCCTTGCATTAGATCTTAATTCTGAGTAATAATTGAAGTGCATTCTATGCAAATCGCTTTCTATTTCTTTTAGGATAAAATCATAAATTCATAAAATTGTGTGAAAAACCCAGCCATTAGTTCCCTACTTCCTTGCCCAGCTTTTCTCTACTTTTAATGTTAAATTTTTCTTACCTCAAGGATGTAATGCTTTTTTCCTCTTAACAATCTCATCAACAGCTCCCCATCTAACCCTGTTAATCAGCACCCAACTGCCAGTCATTCTCAGAGAAGCCAGTGTACACCAGTGCAAATCAAGCTGGGTGCAATGACAGAGTGATTCACATATTTTTACTATCATTTGAACTGAGAGTATATCTTGGACTTGTGAGCTGACCACCAGGGCAGCAATACTATTGTTGCAGTTAGGTGCCGTCAAGTCAGTTCTTACTTACTGCAACGCTGTGGACAGACGAAACACCGCCTGGTACTGCGCCACGTCCACAATCATATTGTGCCTGAGCCCATTCGCTGCGGCCACCGTGCCAATTCACCTCTTTGAGGGTCTCCCTCTTTTTTTGCTGATCCTCTATTTTACTCTTAAGTAGAGCAATTACTGATAATCTTGTTTTGTAGCTGAGTGATAGGGCCTTGGAGGAGCTTTTAGAACTCACATCGCCTACCGTCATGTGTATACTTTTGCACACACCCGGTTAGGTCTTCCATTTTTATATCTCTACAGCAGCCCAGGCTTCTCCTCTGCAGTACTTAGCATTTGTAATTATTTGTTTAATGTCTTTCTTCCGCATTTTACAGAATGCCCCCAAAAGTATGCATCTCAGCTATCCTGTTTACTGTATTCCCAGGACCTTTGAAATTGTCTGAAACTGTTAGGAACTCAATAAATAATTTGCAAGGATCCCTATCATATGTGCAAGCTTATATATTAAAACATCTTGGCATGGGGCCTTCCATTCACTCCCTTCCCGAAAAGCCTGGGCTTATGCTAAGAAGGGCAAGGGAGCAATACAGCCAGCAGAAATGGACTCTGAGACATGTGTGCCTAAGTGTCCTCAGTGTGTCAGTGACCCTGTCAGAGGATGAGCCAAGCACTGAGAAAGAGAGTTCGTCTCTAGCACTTTTCTCTTGGGTAGGACAGCCTACCCCCTCGTTTCCTTTCTCTTCTCAAATGATAGTTGTATGTTCTTGTTTACATTTTCCTCTTTCTTTCACTTGATAATTCAGACTAATTCTATGGGTCAGTTAGAGTTAAAGTCATTTTGGTTCTGATTACTATCTAACCTGCAGGCTGGAAAATAACCACATGACATTTAAACATGTACTTGAAGGAGAAATTGATGGATATATTGAATGTAATAAAAACTGATGCTAATAGTCATGCATTATGGATAGAAAGACGTGATGTACACTCTGAGAGTCATTGAAAATGGTATCAGAGTGAGACCTGAACAATTAGGCTGACATAAAAAAGGGCATTAGAAATCACCTTCTAATTTGTGAAACAGAGCTGGGGTGGCATTACAGATCTTAGGAGGAAAACTGAAACAAAAATTTCTTAGACCAGCTCATACATTTAAAAATATACATCACACTCACAATCATATGCATGCGTGCATGTACACACAATGAGTATACTCCTCCAAAGAAAACTCTATTGGAATAGTCAGTATCTTTGTTGAGTCAACAACTGTTAAAGATCTGTTAGATTCTGTGGTTATTTCTGTTTTGAGGGTTACATTTTTACAGAATTTGAAAAAGAAGTTACAATATTTTCCACGATATGCAATAAGTGTTTTCTTAAGACCCATTAGTAGTTGCTTGAATTTTCACAATTTCCTGGTGGCACTGTGATTAAGGGATCAGCTGCTAACCAAAAGGTCCTAAGTTCAAATCCACCAGCCACTCTTTAGAAGCCCTATGGGGAAGTTATACTTGACACAATGGCAACAAATTTGGGTTTTTTTTTTTTTTTTGGTACGGTTAGAAGCAATGAGGGCAAATAACAGGTTTTTATGTTCTGACAGTAAGATCTATGTCATATCAGCTTGGCTTGGCTTGTTAGAGCGATTGTGAGTTACCTGTAAAATTTTTTTAAGAGCAATCAGTGAAAACTCAGCTTTTGGGCTTGGCTTTACATGGTAAAACTTGGCCACCTCCTCTGTTCAGTGATCGCTACTAATGAGAGATCACTTCCTAAGATCATTTCTGGGAATAAGTTCCCTTGTAAAAACTAATCTATTGGTACCACATAACAGAAAATTTCAATTATGCTTTCACCTTATTTATTACCCTATAGGTAAGGCTGTGGGCATCTAATTGTCCTGACTCCAGAAGGCATGTTTTTATGATCACTAAGAAAGAAATAATAGTTTCATATGCCTTTCTCTTACATTTAACTTGCTACTTTTTAAAAAGTATTTTTTCATCTTGAGAATAAATTAAAATGTAATTGTGCATGGCTACTATTCCAGTTTACTAAGAACGTAGTATTAAGAGTAGAGAAAATCTTTACAATATCAAAATATATCTGTAAGTGCCCTCCTGATGATTATTTCCTTGTTTGATGACAAATTTGGAGCAGCTTTGTTCATTTCTAAGACTCTGTAGAAAGCTTGTAATTCTGAAAAGCAGAACTTTTGTTAATGGGAAATGTCATGAAAGAGTTCAGTCCAATTCTACTTAATTCAGCAAATACTTATCAAGTGCCCACTATATACATAGTATTGTGCTCACTGAACTGTGGCCCCGGACAGTCATTTCACAAATGTTTGCCCCTGGCCACAAGGGGACACTGAGCCAAGTCAGTGAGTGGCGCAGAGCACTTGCGAAGCTCACAACCTAACATGATTTGGTCAATATAAATGGTAGCTTCATTTTCAAGTGAAGCATTAAAACAGCACATATTTATCTGGTATCATTAGAAATAATTTATATTATACTGGGATTAGTAATAATTAGCCCCAAACGTGATTATATTTATCTTAGGCTGTCAGTTGTGAGTTCTCATGCTTCCTGAAAGGATTTATGCCTCTAGTATTTGCCTTATCCACTTCTATTTTCTCACTCAGTTTTCTGTTTGAAGTTAATCCTTCTTATCAAGGAGAATGGAAGCAAAAAACTGAGTTGAGCAGTTCTTCCTTCTCTGTTGTTGGTCAATACCACATCATCTCCAGAGAGCATTCTGTCATTTTATTCTGTTTTCTAGAACTAAACTTACCTAAAGCAAATTCTTTTTCCTGTCCGTAGCATGTCTCATTAGTGTCTGCTCATGCCTTCAAACACGTTAGGAAAGGCAATAGAAGTGAAATTTAAGTAGAAGGAGCACTGGACTAGGAGTCTAATTCCCATGCAACTTCTCCCAGATGCAGATGCTTGGGTAGAATATTTTAGCTTCCCTGAGCCACAGTTTTCTCACCTGGACAAAGGGTTCAGTAGTCCCTGCTCTACAGAAAAATATAAAGAAAATTTCTTTTTTTTAACATATTAAAATATAATAGTTATATACAAAAATATAATGAATATATTGATGATCTTGTAAAAACAGTAGATTTTAAGTAATAGAATGTGGTCAGGTAACAGAATAATTGTGTTTTTTTTCTTCAAAAGTAATCAGAGATATTTATAATGATTTATATGTTGGATTCTTCATTTTAAATTTCTCTGCATAACAATAAATAATTTGTTCCATACATTGTGGTACAGCTACACCAGGTAACATTGTTGAAATATTAAAATCTTACATTTGACGAACATTCAACGACTCAGAAGTACTAGCAATGTAAGATTAAAAGAAAAGAAAGGTAAGATACAAACTGCTTTATCAGTAAATACTAAGTCTATGGATGTATGCATTGACCAAGTCTGCTGCAAAAGACCTCTGAAATACTAAAAACTAAAGATGTCACTTTGAGGACTAAAGTGCATCTGACCCAAGCTATGATATTTTCAGTTTCATATGCATGTAAAAGCTGGACAATGGTTATGGAAGACCAAAGACAAATTGATGGCTTTGAATTATGATGCTGGCAAAAAATACCACATATACCATGGACTGCCTGAAGAACAAACAAATCTCTCTTGGAAGAAATACAGACAGAATGCTGCTTAGATGAGAGGATTGTAAGAGTTCATCTTCCTTACTTTGGACATGTTATCAGGAAGGACCATACTGGGCTCAGAGAAAAAGAGAAAGACCCTCAAGAGACAGATCGACACATTTGTTGCAACAACGGGCTCCAACATAGCAACAGTAGTGAGGATTGCTCAGGACCTCAGTGCTTAGTAAAGTGGCATACGGGGTTGCCATGAGAGGGAAACCCTGGTGGCATAGTGGATTAAGTGCTGCATTTGCTAACCAAAGGGTTGGCAATGGGTTGAACGCTATGTCTGCTAAGCAAAAAGTTGGCAGTTCAAATTCGCCAGGTGCTCCTTGCAAATTCCAGTGCAGTTCTAGTACTCTGTCCCATAGGGTCACTATGAGGAGGACCCAACTTGACAGCTGTGGGTTTGTTCTTTTTTTATATGAGTTGAAACTGACTCTACAGCACTGAACGACAACAATGTATGTATATTTAAATTTTAAAAAACACTACAGGGGCACATCACATGCCAAATGTAATTTTTCTAGGAAGGAGATACATGAATGTTTTTGTTATTATTTTCTTATGAATATACATACATATTTGTAGTTTCCAAATTCTTTGATCTATTGAACTTTTATAACAGCAACAGTAATGAGACACTATAAAATAGTTCCACCTGTTAGACTGTATGTCCCCTAAAAGTGCTTAACTGAGAATCCATTTACACAAAACCATTAAATCAAATGGTTTGTCAGAAACTTCTAAAATTTTTCGTTTGGAAAATCGCGTTAAGTGTTTCTCAAACACAAAACAGACGTTCAAGGAAACATTGGTCATTTTATAGGCTGGGACATTTTAGCAATTATGGAAATAGAAAAAAGCTCTTTCCACAGAAGCCTGATGGCCTGTGTCGCAGAAGGCAGCAGGCAGAACGCATTGCAGAAAGAGTGGTCTCTGGGAGCCTAGCATTGAGTTGCTGAACAATGAGGAAGGGTGGCAAAGGGCTTAGGGTCGTGGCAGAAGCACCCCTTGGCCACAAACTTAATTTCAGACTTTATAACCGAAGCATAGTTCTACTACTGACTCAGAATCAGACAAGGAGAGACAGAGAGGGGAGCAGAGATAGAGAAACACTGAAGAAAATGAATAAAAGAGACTCTCTGAGGAAAAATTAACTGCTGATAAATTATAAACTGCTCTCTCCAGAACACCAGTTCAATTCCTCTCAACTAGTTATTTAGCTATAAATTCCCATTTAGAAACAATGACCACCATAACCATCACACCACCACCACACACAAAAAAACCCTCAAAAATTTGTTAAGAAGAAGCCCTTGCACAAAGTGCTGTCTTGGTACATCAGGTAACTAGATAAGTCCCTTAATAAATGACAATTGGAAAAAAAGAAACACAACTACTGCTTGGCTGAAACATACTTTTGAATCGCATTGTAAAACTTCCCAGTATCTTCTGACTACAGGTCAAGCGTATATCCAGACCAAATCCATTGCCAGTGAGTCAGTTCTGACTCACAGTGACCTCGCAGGGTCTCAAGGATGTCAAGCTCCCCAGGTGCTGACTGCCACAGCTTCATCCCGAGGAGCTGCTGGGGGCTTCAAACAGCTGGCTTTGCAGCCAGCAGTCCGTCACTGGAACCACCATGCTTCCCGGGCTTCTTCAAGCATGTACAACAAAGTGGGATTGACACCTGAAGAGAAAAGTCATACTGCTTTAGTCTGTCAAGCGTGGATTTGAGGGTGATAAAAGTACAGCTGCTAGATCTTACTTTTTAAACCCTTGGGGCCTTTATTACTAACTAACCAATTTCACGTGTGTGTGTTAATTGGTTTGATTTGTTGTATTGTTGCTTTTAAATTATGATAAAGTTATAAAGCAGAGTGATTCTATTTCATAGCATTTGTTTTCTCAAGGATTGAAAGAATGTTTTCTTTCAACAAGGAAACTAGAGCAATCGTTTAAATTGAAGATTATATCAAGAAAATAAGCAAGGGTGCATTCCGTATTCTGACTTTGCTTCCTTGCACTTGCCAAAGTAATACAGCTTTTGAATATTTTGGCTCAGGCCTGGTTGGGATAGCTGAGTGCAGAGGTCCTATGAAAAATGCCCCTTCACAATGTCCAGTGCTTACTTTTAATTGATTAAGACTTAATGTACCCTTCTCTACTAAAGAAAAATCAACTCAGGGATAGGATTGATGTATCCACAGCGGGAGAGAGATCTGAGAAGTGACCCTGAGTGCAGTTTGCTTCTGCTCAAAGCCACTGACCCATCTGCTACCATTGTGTGGCACAAGACTTGCCAGACCAAAACCCTTGGCTATTGCATTTGAAATAAGTGAGATCATTATACCATAAGCCAGTCCACTGAAGTTTTACTTTGAAATGTCTGTACAATTGAAATATTCAAGTCATAGGAAAACACAGAAGGAAAAGATAAATAGACAAAGGTATATTGCAAAGGATTAGACTGTCAGAATGTCTTGTGTAGTATCGTAGACATGAGTGAGCACACAGGAAGAACACACCTGCACAGGTCCACCAAGCGAGCCCTGATAATTCACCTGAACTCAGAGGCTCTTCAAGTCAGTCAAAGCCAGGGGCAGGTATGTTTTGAAATTCTTTTTTTTTTTTTTTTTTGTCTGCTGTTCATCTGCATTCTTAATTAGCAAAAACATGTCAACCTTTTGTTTCCTATTAAATGAACTGTTTATAAACATGCATTCATCAACGAGGTACAGTTTGGACCCTGAAAGTCATAGGCCACTAATTTCTTCTAAACTGGGGAAACATAATGTTTAGCTCTGATAGCCACGTGCTTCAGGAATACCCAAGGCTTGGCCAGCCAAAATGAAAACGTCTAAGGCCCCCAGGCATTATGCATGGTCCAAGAGAAAGCTTGCCTGAAAGGAACAGTGCAAAATTCTGATACAGCGCTGTGGTCTTCTCCTCCCCCTCACTTTCCATCTACTCTGTACCCCCTACCTAGTAAACCAACCTCCAAGCGCTGAAAACAAAACAGAACGAATTAATGGCCCCTGTTCTGTTTTATTATTAATGCCCTTCTCATGTACCACACTAACCAAGCAATGCTCTTTGATGATTATATCTCCAAAGAGCATTACTGTGATCATGGTATGTGCTGGGAAACCATAGATAATTAATCAGTCAAACTGAGAGATATGGATAAGAATAACTTTTGGATTTTGTAAAAGTAAATGTAATGTATAAAACCTGCTAGGAACTGATTAACCGAAGAGCCTTTTTACTCATAGTTAAATCAGAGTGTACAGTATAAGCTGACTGTAGACCTATGCCTTCATTCCAAAGAGGAATAAAGCATTTATTTTTAACTGTTTCTCCCCTTCAAACCTTTCCTCTCAATCCCAACAGCATATGTGTTTGCTAAAGAATTTTGCATAGAATAGAATCTTGTTATCCTAATAAATCCAAAAGGTAATGAGCCACCAATTTATTTGATATATTTTCTTTTTGTGATAAATTGGTGAGTTGTTGTCCCATCTAGATTCATAAGGGGAGGGGGACATACTCCTAAATCAACAAAACTATGGAAATCAAGGAAGTTACTATGCTGCCACGTTTTAACAGGTTAAACTTTCTTTAAAAAATTTACATGATTTTAAAATTAGTGTCTCATAGATTATAAGGGAGCTGTCAACCTTTGTCTTCCACAGCAGCAGCAAATCTAATAGAATTCTGCGAGTGTAATATGAAGAGGAAAAAGGAAGAGAGAATGGGAGGGCCTTTTGTTTCTTAAAAAAGAAACCAAAAAAGACTTGTTTCCTTTCCCCTTTTTGTCAGATGACAGCTCTTCGGGAACGATGACTGAGCCCTTGTATGCTGCTGTTGGAGTCCTGTAGGATGGATGTTATTCTATGTAGCTTTACTGTAAGTACACCAAAGGATGCCGATAGTTTTGAAGGTTAAAACTACTTTGTGGTGCCTAGGGGACCTTTAAGAAGATTTCCGACCCTTAGGAGGAGAACATCACACTCTCCTCTCACTTACTGCTTGCTTGAAGGAAAGAAATTTGGATACCCGTTTATCAATTTGCCATAGAACTGGCAGGCCACAGACATATTTGGAACAGGTAAATCAAGTTCCATAATTAACTGAAGAAGAGTAATAGGCAGAGAATATATACGTCCACTTTTTGAGATGCAGATTTATCACTAGGATAGCATGTATTGTTGACTCAGAGAAGCCTGCGTCCTTATTCTGGTCCTTTTCTTCTCTGTCCGGTCCTGTCCCTGTCACTACCGTCTTCTTATCCCTGGACCATAGACGAAATACTGAAAACTACTGCTGTTCTGAAATCTGACACCTCGAGAAACAGGACAAATCTGACCCTGGATTTGCTTACCTATTTCTCCAAATTTTCTGGTTTGCTAACCTCTGTACAGTGCTGTAATAAATACACAGTCTTTCCGGTTCTGTTGTAAATGAAAGATACATTGCAACCGGCTTTTCAAAGAAGGACCACTTTTAAAAGAAGATACTTAGAGAGAAGTTTTATGGCTCTTTTTGGAAACTTAGCTCACCTAATCCAGAGGCAACAGAACAATTTTAATAGGTTAATTGGGTGAGAAGATTTTAAAAGCTCAATACTTTTATTATTAGATAATAAAGATAATCTTTGATATCATGTGTGACCACAAAATATTGTCAGCTTTAAAGAGTACTGTCGAGACTTCTTTGAGGTCCACATTTCTATGAGTTATGACAGACTCAAAGGCATGAACAATGACGAAAGTAATGATTTTTGTGAGGCCCTTTCACTGATGTGAAATCATGTCTATCATGACACACCTATGATGCCTGACAACTAAGTCCGTGAACGTAGTTGTTCTAAGTGCTACATAACCTTGTTGCTGAGTAACACCACACTCACTTTCAAAGTACTTCCCTTGGGAAGCTATACACCAAGCCCAGTGCCTAATCTACCCTTCAAAGCAATTTTCGAACTCTTTCTGGAATGGTCATTGTGCATGGTGGCAAGGTGGCAAGTTTGCCAACTTAATTGTATAGTTTTCTGTGAGGGAGTTCTGAGCCAGTAAACAAATACTGTACTGGAATGTCCCCCTTACTGACCTGATCTGGCCGCCAGTGACTTTTTTCTTTACTGGAAGATAAAGGAAATATTGAAAGGGAGACATTTTGATGACATTCAGGACATCAAGACTAATATTACTACAGCTCTTATGGCCATTCCAGAAAAAGAATTCCACAATTGCTTTGAAGGATGGACTAGGCCCTGGTGTTGGTGCAGAGCTTACCAGGGCAAGCACTTCAAAGGTGACTGTAGTGATAGTCAGAAGTGAGTTATGTAGCACCTTCTCTAGGATGAATTCGCAGACTTAATCGGAGTCCTCATATTTAAGTATAATCACATATTCCATCTGTAAAGAGCAACTAGTTTGGGCAGTACTCTCTCCCTGAATGAACTCCATAGGCTACTTCAGTAGACACAGGGTAGAACTGGACCATTTCATACCTGCTTGGTGAGGGCTGACATGTATTAAGCAGTGTAGGGTGACTTTATAAGCAATATCTTACAGCTAGACCTTGGAATGAGCTGAGGCATAACAATAATTGTGAGGATGGCCCAGGACCTCACAGTGTTCTGTTCTGTTGTGTATAGGGTCACTATGACTTGACATCTAGCAATGACAGCAACAGCAGATTGAATTGTGCTCCCCCTCCAACTGTGTATCACCTTGGGTACGGCGTGATCCCAAATATTGTGTTTGTCCACTATTTTGTGATCTGATGTAATTATCTTACATATTGTAAACCCCACCCTTTATGATGTTCTTGAGGTAGGACTAGAGACAGTTATGTTAAGGAGGCAGGACTCAATCTTCAAGATTAGGGGTACCTTGAGTCAGTCTCTTCTGAGATATAAAAAAGAGAAGCGAGCAGAGAAGCAGGGATGCCTCCTAAAACCAAAAATGGAGGATCAGGAGAGGAGTGCATCCTTTGGACTCAAGGTATCTATGCTGAGAAGCTGTTCAACCAGGGGAAGATTCCTGACAAAGACCTGCCCCCAGAGCTGACAGAGACAGAAAGCTTACCCTGGAGCTGGCACCCTGATTCAGACTTCTAGCCTCCTAGACTGTGATAGAATACACTCCTGCTTACTAAAGCTATCCACTTCTGGTATTTCTCTTATAGCTCTAGAAGACTAAGACAGAATTTTGTACTAGGAGAATGGGGAGCTGCTCTAACAGATCCCTAAAATGTGGAAGCAGTTTTGAAACTGTGAATGCATAAAAACTCAAAGTTTTAAAGTGCCTGATAATAAAAACCTAGATAGCCTTGAAGAGACTGTTGGTGGCATGA